>CM067841.1:85694282-88194282 GCA_034509565.1 Triticum monococcum
ACCATAGCCACCGGGATGATGAAGATGGCCACCGGAGAAGGATTGCCCCCTCCGGCAGGGTGCCGGAACGGGTCTAGATTGGCTTTCGGTGGATACGGAGGCTTCTGGCGGCGGAACTCCCGATCTATAATGCTCTCTCTGGAAGTTTTACGATACGTAGGTATATATGGGTGAAAGGAGTATGTCGGTGGACCGAAGGGGGGGCACGAGGCAGGGGGCGCGCCCCCTACCCTCGTGAGCACCTCCTTCATCTTCTGACGTAGGGTCCAAGTCTATCCAGTAGGTTTCCTTTCAAAAATAACTTCTCCAGTTGATTTCTTTCCGTTTTGAATCCGTTTGATATTCCTTTTTCTCGAAACACTGAAATAGGCATAAAACAGCAAATCTGGGCTGGGCCTCCGGTTAATAGGTTAGTCCCAAAAATAATATAAAAGTGGAAAATAAAGCCCAATATTGCCCAAAACAGTACATAATATAGCATGGAGCAATCAAAAATTATAGATACGTTGGAGACGTAGCAGCATCCCCAAGCTTAATTCCTGCTCATCCTCGAGTAGGTAAATGATAAAAACAGAATTTTTGATGCGGAGTGGTACTTGGCATAATTTCAATGTAATTCTTATTAATTGTGGCATGAATATTCAGATCCATAAGATTCAAGACAAAAGTTTAATATTTACATAAAAACAATAATACTTCAAGCATACTAACTAAGCAATTATGTTTTCTCAAAATAACATGGCCAAAGAAAGGTATCCCTACAAAATCATATAGTCTGGCTATGCTCTATCTTCACCACACAAAATATTTAAATCATGCACAACCCCGATGACAAGCCAAGCAATTGTTTCATACTTTTGATATTCTCAAACTTTTTCAATCTTCACGCAATACATGAGCGTGAGCATGGATATAGCACTATAGGTGGAATAGAATGGTGGTTGTGGAGAAGACAAAAAGGGAGAACATAGTCTCACATCGACTAGGCGTATCAACGGGCTATGGAGATGCCCATCAATAGATATCAATGTGAGTGAGTAGGGATTGCCATGCAACGGATGCACTAGAGCTATAAGTGTATGAAAGCTCAACAAAAGAAACTAGTGGGTGTGCATCCAACTCGCTTGCTCACGAAGACCTAGGGCATTTTGAGGAAGCCCATCATTGGAATATACAAGCCAAATTCTATAATGAAAGATTCCCACTAGTATATGAAAGTGACAACATAGGAGACTCTCTATCATGAAGATCATGGTACTACTTTGAAGCACAAGTGTGGTAAAAGGATAGTAGCATTGTCCCTTCTCTCTTTTTCTCTCATTTTTTATATTTTTTTATTTGGGCCTTCTCTTTTTTTATGGCCTCTTTTCTCTTTTTATTTGGGCTTCTTTGGCCTTATTTATTTATTTTCATCCGGAGTCTCATCCCGACTTGTGGGGGAATCATAGTCTCCATCATCCTTTCCTCACTGGGACAATGCTCTAATAATGATGATCATCACACTTTTATTTACTTACAACTCAAGAATTACAACTCGATACTTAGAACAAGATATGACTCTATATGAATGGCTCCGGCGGTGTACCGGGATATGCAATGACTCATGAGTGACATGTATGAAAGAATTATGAATGGTGGCTTTGCCACAAATACGATGTCAACTACATGATCATGCTAAGCTATATGACAATGATGGAGTGTGACATAAACGGAACAGTGGAAAGTTGCATGGCAATATATCTCGGAATGGCTATGGAAATGCCATAATAGGTAGGTATGGTGGCTGTTTTGAGGAAGGTATATGGTGGGTTTACGGTACCGGCGAAAGTTGCACGGTACTAGAGAGGCTAGCAATGGTGGAAGGGTGAGAGTGCGTATAATCCATGGACTCAACATTAGTCATAAAGAACTCACATACTTATTGCAAAAATCTATTAGTTATCGAAACAAAGTACTACGCGCATGCTCCTAGGGGGATAGATTGGTAGGAAAAGACCATCGCTCGTCCCCGACGACCACTCATAAGGAAGGCAATCAATAAATAAATCATGCTCCGACTTCATCACATAACGGTTCACCATAGGTGCATGCTACGGGAATCACAAACTTGAACACAAGTATCTCTCAAATTCACAACTACTCAACTAGCATGATTCTAATATCACCATCTCCATATCTCAAAACAATTATCAAGTATCAAACTTCTCATAGTATTCAACACACTCATAAGAGAATTTTATTATTCTTGAATACCTAGCATATTAGGATTTTAAGCAAATTACCATGCTATTTAAGACTCTCAAAATAATATAAGTGAAGCATGAGAGTTCATCAATTTCTTCAAAATAAAACTACCACCATGCTCTAAAATATATAAGTTAAGCACTAGAGCAAATGACAAACTACTCCGAAAGATATAAGTGAAGATCAATGAGTAGTTGAATAATTATGCAACTATGTGAAGACTCTCTAACATTTAAGTATTTCAGATCTTGGTATTCTATTCAAACAGCAAGCAAAGCAAAATAAAATGACATCTAAGAATAGCAAACATCATGTGAAGAAGCAAAAACTTAGGATCAACCGAAACTAACCGATAATTGTTGAAGAAGAAAGGTGGAACGCCAACCGGGGCATCCCCAAGCTTAGATGCTTGAGACTTCTTGAAATATTATCTTGGGATGCCTTGGGCATCCCCAAGCTTGAGCTTTTGTGTCTCCTTAATTCCTCTCATATCACGGTCTCCCTAAATCTCACAAGCTTCATCCACACAAAACTCAACAAGGACTCGTGAGATAAGTTAGTATAAACCATTGCCAAAACCTTATCATACTCTACTGTAGCAAATCACTAAAATTATTATTCTACATTGCATACTAAATGCCTCTGCATATTTAATAGTCCTATCCTCAAATAGAATCATTAAAGAAGCAAACATATGCAAACAATGCAAACATAACAGCAATCTTCCTAAACAGGACAGTCTGTAAAGAATGCAGCAACATCCATACTTCCCTAACTCCAAAAATTATGAAATAAAATTCCCACTGTAGTAAATTTATAATATCTTAATATGCAAAAGGTTTCAACATTTTATCACATTCTGACTTTTCTAGGGAATTATTGCAACAGCGGTAAACTTTCTGTTTTCAAACAGCAACAAGTGGACTTCTAAAATAGGCATAGTAAAGGCTATCAATGCCAATTTTATTGCAATAAAATATTCAAAACATTGTTCTAAATAACATCAAGCAAATCCTAACAAAATAAATTGATGATCCAAGCAAAACAGATATCATGTGGTGAATAAAAATATTGCTCCAAGTAAAGTTACCGATGAACGAAGACGAAAGAGGGGATGCCTTCCGGAGCATCCCCAAGCTTAGGCTCTTGGCTATCTTTGAATATTACCTTGGGGTCGCTCAGGAATTCCCAAGCTTAGGCTCTTGCCACTCCTTATTCTATAATCCATCAAATCCTTACCCAAAACTTGAAAACTTCATAACACAAAACTTAAAGTAGAAAACTCGTAAGCTCCGTTAGTATAAGAAAATAAATCACCACTTCAAGGTACTGTAATGAACTCATTATTTATTTATATTGGTGTTAAACTTACTGTATTACAACTTCTCTATGGTTTATAAACTCTTTTCCTAGCCATAGATTCATCAAAATATGCAAACAACACATAGAAAACAGAATCTGTCAAAAACAGAACAGTCTGTAGTAATCTGTATCAAACGTATACTTATGGAACTCATAAAATTCTAAAATAAATTTTTGGACCTGAAGAATTTATCTATTAATCATCTGCAAAAACAATTAACTAAATAGCACCCTCCAAACAAAAATGGCAGCAGTTCTCGTGAGCGCTAAAGTTTCTGTTTTTTACAGCATGATCAACAAGACTTCACCCAAGTCTTCCCAAACTTTCTACTTGGCACAAACACTAATTAAAAGCATAAAACCACATCTAAACAGAGGCTAGATGAATTATTTATTACTAAACAGGAACAAAAAGCAAGGAACTAAAATAAAATTGGGTTGCCTCCCAACAAGCGCTATCGTTTAACGCCCCTAGCTAGGCATGATGATTTCAATGATGCTCACATAAAGGATAAGAATTGAAACATAAGGAGAGCATCATGAAGAATATGACTAGCACATTTAAGTCTAACACACTTCTTATGCATAGGGATTTTGTGAGCAAACAACTTATGGGAGCAATAATCAACTAGCATAGGAAGGCAAAACAAGCATAACTTCAAAACTTTAAGCACATAGAGAGGAAACTTGATATTATTGCAATTCCTACAAGCATATATTCCTCCCTCATAATATTTTTCAGTAGCATCATGAATGAATTCAACAATATAACCAGCACCTAAAGCATTTTTTTTCATGATCTACAAGCATAGAAAATTTACTACTCTCCACACAAGCAAAATTCTTCTCATGAATAATAGTGGGAGCAAACTCAAGAAAGTAACTATCATGTGATTGAAAATTAAGATCAAGATGACAAGTTTCATGGTTATCATTATTCTTTAAAGCATACGTGTCATCACAATAATCATCATAGATAGGAGGCATGCTTTCATCATAATAAATTTGCTCATCAAAGCTTGGGGGACAAAAAATATCATCTTCATCAAACATAGCTTCCCCAAGCTTGTGGCTTTGCGTATCATTAGCATCATGGATATTAAAGGAATTCATAATAACAACATTGCAATCATGCTCATCATTCAAATATTTAGTGCCAAACATTTTATAGATTTCTTCTTCTAGCACTTGAGGACAATTATCCTTTCCATCATACTCACGAAAGATATTAAAAAGGTGAAGCGTATGAGACAAACTTAATTCCATTTTTTGTAGTTTTCTTTTATAAACAAAACTAGTGATAAAACAAGAAACTAAAAGACTCGATTGCAAGATCTAAAGATATACCTTCAAGCACTCACCTCCCTGGCAACGGCGCCAGAAAAGAGCTTGATGTCTACTACACAACCTTCTTCTTGTAGACGTTGTTGGGCGTCCAAGTGCAGAGGTTTGTAGGACAGTACCAAATTTCCCTCAAGTGGATGACCTAAGGTTTATCAATCCGTAGGAGGCATGGGATGAAGATGGTCTCTCTCAAGCAACCCTGCAACCAAATAACAAAGAGTCTCTTGTGTCCCCAACACACCTAATACAATGGTAAATTGTATAGGCGCACTAGTTCGGCGAAGAGATGGTGAAACAAGTGGTATATGGATAGTAGATAAAGGTATTTGTAATCTGAAATTATAAAAACAGCAAGGTAACAAGTGATAAAAGTGAGCATACATGGTATTGCAATGTGTGGAAATAAGGCATAGGGTTCATACTTTCACTAGTGTAAGTTCCCTCAACAATACTAACAGAATTGGATCACATAACTATCCCTCAACATGCAACAAAGAGTCACTCCAAGGTCACTAATAGCGGAGAACGAACGAAGAGATTATGGTAGGGTTCGAAACCACCTCAAAGTTATTCTTTCCAATCAATCCGTTGGGCTATTCCTATAAGTGTCACAAACAGCCCTAGAGTTCGTACTAGAATAACACCTTAAGACACAAATCAACCAAAACCCCAATGTCACCTAGATACTCCAATGTCACCTCAAGTATCCATGGATATGATTATACGATATGCGCCACACAATATCAGATTCATCTATGCAACCAACACAAAGGACCTCAAAGAGTGCCCCAAAGTTCTACCGGAGAATCACAACGAAAACATGTGCCAACCCCTATGCATAGGTTCATGGGCGGAACCCGCAAGTTGATCACCAAAACATACATGAAGTGAATCACGTGGCATCCCATTGTCACCACAGATACGCACAGCAAGACATACAGCAAGTGTTCTCAAATCTTTAAAGACTCAATCCGATAAGATTACTTCAAAGGGGAAACTCAATTCATTACAAGAGAGAATAGGGGGAGGAGAAACATAAGATCCAACTATAATAGCAAAGCTCGCGATACATCAAGATCGTGCCAAATCAAGAACACGAGAGAGAGAGAGATCAAACACATAGCTACTGGTACATACCCTCAGCCCCGAGGGAGAACTACTCCCTCCTCGTCATGGAGAGCACCGGGATGATGAAGATGGCCACCGGAGAATGATTGCCCCCTCCGGCAGGGTGCCGGAACAGGTCTAGATTGGCTTTCGATGGCTACGGAGGCTTCTGGCGGCGGAACTCCCGATCTATAATGCTCTCTGTGGAAGTTTTATGATACGTAGGTATATATGGCTGAAAGGAGTACGTCGGTGGACCGAAGGGGGGGCCACGAGGCAGGGGGCGCGCCCCAGGGGGGTGGGTGCACCCCCTACCCTCGTGAGCACCTCCTTCATCTTCTGACGTAGGGTCCAAGTCTATCTGGTAGGTTTCCTTCCAAAAATAACTTCTCTAGTTAATTTCGTTCCGTTTTGACTCCGTTTGATATTCCTTTTCCTCGAAACACTGAAATAGGCATAAAACAACAAATCTGGGCTGGGCCTCCGGTTAATAGGTTAGTCCCAAAAATAATATAAAAGTGGAAAATAAAGCCCAATATTGCCCAAAACAGTAGATAATATAGCATGGAGCAATCAAAAATTATCGATACGTTGGAGACGTATCACCCCGCCCCAGGTGTTGTGATCCAGTTTGCCTCTGGCGGGTTGCTGGGACCGGCCCCGGGTGTGTGGAAATTGTTCTTGGGATCGTAAGCCAGAGGCAGACGTGATTGAGTTTTCTGGTGTCTTCTCCTCATGACCACGTTTGACGCGTTCAGATCCACCGAGAGCCGGAAAGTCTCCGCTTGAAGCTATTGAGCATGAGCATCCAAAGCCGCCCGCTCCGCGGCCATCCCGGCCTCTTCTGCAGCTAAATTTTCCTTGGCCTGTGCCATCTCTTCGCGTAGTCATGCCACCTCCGCGTCATGCTGAGCCTTATCCGCCGGCTCCACTACAACAGTCAACAGAGCCGTCAACTTATCCATGAGGTCCATTAGCACCTGAGCCGGGGGGGCGCGGGGTCTCCTAACCCAGATGCTGTCGACTCAGTGGTTATTGTTGTCGCAGCCGTAGAGTTCTGCCCGGGTTGAGTGCCAACCATGAAGACTCCGACTCGATTCGGCGACTCGGAGGGGTCCGGAATACTGCTGCCATCGGAACAGCCCCCAAGCATGCCATCTTGTAGCTGATACAAAGAATCTGTCTCGCCTGTTGATGATGTAGCGTCAGAATAGATGGCCGTCTCACCACCATCTATCAATCCTTCAGAAAACTCCCCTCCATGGACGCAACCCACGAAGGCGCGCCTCACGGCAGGTTGAGCCTAGGCGGGTCTTGCTCACTGAGCCGTCTGGATGAGGTCGGTGCAGATGTCTGACTCAGAGCCCGGCTCGCCGATCCGGCCGATGAAGACGTGGATTCCGCCGAAGGGGACCCAGTATCCATACTCAATTGAGCCGGCGTCGGGGCCCTAGCCTTCGTCGTCGATGTAGAGCTTGCCACGACGACTCTTGGTCGTCCGGCCCACAGCGTATTCCTTGAGCCCTTCGAAGTTGCCCTTCAAGAACTCAAATCCACCATGCGTTGGCCCCACGGTGGGCACCAACTGTCATGGAATTGTCACGGCAGATGTCCTAGCGAAAGGACTTAGTCATAGGTCCATCGCAACTAGGAAGCTTAAAGGGGTTAATCGGGACAAAGGACACGAGAGGTTTATACTGGTTCGGCCCCTTACGGTGAAGGTAAGGCCTAGTCCAGTTGATGTTGTATTGCTAGGTTTCGATGACCAAGGAGCGAATCCGCTAGCTTGGCTATCGATCTGTTGATTCTTGTCCTAAGCCGCCGCCGGGTCATCCCCTTATATACACGGGTTGATGCCTGGCGGCCTACAAAGTTCCGGCCGGCTCATAAAACGTATCCGACTCGGTGACTTCTTTTATATGCCTTTATTTACAAGTCTTTCTCTACATATAGCGGTTCACAATATTGGGCCTTGAGCCGCCTCTGGGCTTAGGCCTTCTATAAGTCTCAATAAACTATCACCTTGAATATTACTGGGCTTCTTTTCGTAACCTGCCATTGGGGTTGACCCGGCCCCTCCTGGGCGGATTATACCTGGTAGTTATATCCCCAAAAAGAACCGTTTGCAAAGTTCCATGACCGTCTATTCTCTCTTTATTTTTTTCCTATACTTTATTATTCGAATTGGAAATTTTGAAATATGAAACGTGCAATTCAAATTCTCAGCACAAGGGTTCAACAACGAATCCATAAATAAAATTGCCAGTACAATATGTTCAGTAATTACAGGATTAGGCAACAATTAACTATGATGAACAACAATATTTAAATGCGGTAAAGGTGAAGAGACAAGTGTAAATTATTTCAACTACCGACGGTGTTGAGAAGCGGAATGCCCATAATCTGCCTTCCTACATGCCATAGGCATGAACCACTTTTTTCCAACCCCTTGTGACGATCGCCCACCCATCCTTCACCACCTCGAGGAAGACTTCTAGAGCATTATCATGGTAGCATGAATTATATACTTTAACCTTAGATGGCTCCACTTCGGTCATGTAGTTTGTAAGGTAATCATCAGTAAATAGCGTCAGAATCCACTGAAAATAGAAAAATATCAGATACTGAGGTCTAATAGAGCAACTTGTTGTGGGCAGGGGGAAAAGGCAACACATTACTTACCATCCTATAGTTCACTGTTTTCTTCGACAAAGTGTAAATAAAGAGCTTAATTCCAATCACCTGTTTCTTTCGCCTAACAATCTTTCTTAGTTTCCTCACTTGATGCTTGTTCATGAATATCTCATTGCCCCATACGCAAAAGGGGTCGAAGCGTGGATAAGTACCGCTCATATATGTACCTACAAGCAACCAGTAAATGTTAGAAGCTAAACTGAGATTGCACAAATGATGTAAAATACAACTACCTATGTTCCTAAGTACAAGTATTTTTTTTGAGATTTCAATATGAACTACATACGAATGTATATAGAATTATAGATATAGTTTAGATTAGAATCTAGATTCACTCATTTTGCTCCTTATGTAGTCTATATTGGAATCTCGAAAAATACTTATATTTAGGAATGGATGGTGTATAAGACATGGGATGCAGCTAACCTCAACGGCAAACAACAACATCGCCCATTGTAGCCCTGTGTAAGTACATGGAAAGCCAATGTTAACTACAACAGGGTTAACATCCACCAAAAGTAGAAAATGGTAATAAAACAGCATCATCTGTAGTGATATCTTCATTGCGAAGGAGTAGCACGGTAGCAAAGGGACAGATTAAAAAATGGATACAACTGTTATTGCAACAAGCTTAACAACATCCTAATTCATGTTTTGTAAGTTTGTAGCTATTGAAAGACAACTCTTTAAAAATGGATACAACTGTTAATTGCAACAAGATTAATGGACATTGAAACCGGTACTGATAAAAATGCAATTGGCAGAGTTAAACATTATAGGGCAGGTGCTGCCAGAGCAGATAATGGCCCGGTTGTCTATAAAAAGGCAGGGAAAATAGCTAAAAACGTGTTAGACATGTTTACTACAACATGCTTAGTACATCAACCATACAAAACATAGCCATTAATTGCAACTGGTATTGGTAAGATTGAACTGGTGAGTACATACTTGGTAAGTCCTGAGAGGTAGTTGCTGGAGCACTTCATCTTGGCCAGAGCCCGCCCAAAGTCAGCAGCAGCGGAGACGAGCTGTTCCTCTAGGTCGGAGTGTGGATCAGTGCCACTGACATGTGTACCTACATGCAACCAGTAAATGGTAGAAGTTAAACGGCAATTGAAAAAATGATGTGAAATATTGTAAGACATGGGATGCAGCTAACCTCGACGACAAAAAACAACATCGGCTTTTATGACCCTGCATAAGTACATGGACAGACATGTTAAGTAGAAAAGGGTTAGCATCCACCAAAAATATCAAATGGGCAACATCTCTAGTATATCTTCATTGCGGAGAGTAGCATGGTAGCAAATGGACAGATTAAAAATGGATACAACTGTTAATTGCAATAGGCTTAACAACATCCTAAGTCATGTTTTGTAACTTTGTAGCCATTGAAATACAACTATTTAAAAATGGATTCAAATATTAATTGCGACGGGCTTAATAGACATTGAAACCGGTACTGATAAAAATGCAATTGGCATAGTTAAACATCACAAGGCAGGTGTTGCCAGAGCAGAGAATGGCCTAGATGTCTATAAAAAGGTAGCGAAAGTAGCAAAACGTGTTAGGCATGTTTACTAGAACATGCTTAATACATCGACCGTACAGAACATAGCCATTAATTGCAACTGGTATTGGTAAGATTGAACTAGTGAGTACATACTTAGTAAGTCCCAAGAGGTAGTTGCTGGGGCACTTCATCTTGGCCAGAGCCCGCCCAAAGTCAGCGACGGCGGAGGCGAGCTGTTCCTCCGAGTCAAAGCATGGATCAGTGCCACTGACATGTGTACCTATAGGCAACCAGTAAATGGTAGAAGTTAAACTACAATTGCACAAACACTAGTACGTGCCGGTGCTATACAAATGATTTTTAACTCCTTTCCACGACGACATTTGGAACCGTCGCCAAGTGAGTGTGGGCGATAGGGGGGTCCTTCCCACACGACCCAGAAATCGTCAGGGATAGGCCCTCCTTGGACACAGGCTAAGGCCGTGTGCGATCAGGTGAGGCATTGAAACCCAATCATTTTTGTAGGTATGTACATCCCACATGATGAATCCCAGAAAAACATTTCCGTAGGTATGTACATCCCACATGGTGAATCCCAGAAAAACATTTCCATAGGTATGTACATCCCACACGGTGAATCCCAGAAAAACATTTCCGTAGGTATGTACATCCCACACGGTGAATCCTAGAAAAACATTATTGTAGGTATGTACATCCCACACGGTGAATCCCAAAAAAACATTTCCGTAGGTATGCATATCACACACAGTCAATCCAAGGAATACATTTCCGTTCTTATGTACATCCCACACGGTGAATCATAGAAAAACATTTCTGTAGGTATGTACATCCCACATGGTGAATCCCAAAAAAACATTTCCGTAGGTATGTATATCACACACAGTCAATCCAAGGAATACATTTCCGTTCTTATATACACCCCACACAGTCAATCCAGGGAAAACATTTCCGTTCGCATGTACATCCCACACAGTTTTATGTGTAGCTCGTGTGTGAAAGGTGTAACTATCACACACGGTCTGCCTTGGTTAACTGTTTGCTTTTATCAACTATATCACACATGATTTGATGAAGAAAACTATGTGGCATTGGGCTATCCATCGCAAGCGCTTTTACTGCTAGAACCGTTTGCAAGGGTCCATGACACATTTAGCAGGTTTATTAGTTACAATTAATAATTCCAGTATTACGCTAATTCACATTTCATATTGAACAACTGTTTGCCAATTTCATATCAGGCACATAAATATATTATAACATCACAGTAAGATAGCTACATGAAAATAGCATAGTACAACATATAGCTAGTTCAACTTCATAAGAACAATATATTCATTTCCCTAATCGAGATCATCCAGGCTCGTCTTATGCACCTCTGCTTTCAGTTCAGTAAGAACCTATTTTGCACGGGCCAACTGGGAAAGTGCCTCCTCCTTCGCCAACACCATCTTAGCAAAGTCTGATTTAAAAAATCTAAGCTCATTCTCTACCTTCAACTTTTTATCCCACATCTTCAAATATTCTTCAGTGTTGACAACAGTTTCTCTAAGCCTACGTCTATTCTCTTCCTCTTACATGCTCAAGAGCTTCGCTAGGCACATCTTCAAAGACCGTGGCCACTCTTGATCAACCCACTCCAAGTAAGAACACTTCCGTTCATCCTATAATATTTAAAACTAGATTAGTAACAATTTTAGGGGAAATGGGTTTATAGTAACATAGAAAATCACCGATGCTTATTTTGAAAAACTAAAGAAACATGTTAATTATGACATATCTTCTCAAAAAGATCAATGTGCAAATGAATTATTTGCTACTGAGACAACAACCAAATTCTGGAACATCAGAAGCTATAATTAACTACAACAATGCTATGAGTTCTTACTCATGTACAATAAATAACAAATTGAACATTTTATGAGGAAGGTAAATATAACTGCAAAACATAGTGACAGTCTTTGGATGACAGCAAATTGATACTAACAGGTGTGTACATGCACAAATTTAGTAACATAGAACAAATAGCACTAAGGCCGTCCACTATGTATGCCAAAACTGGGGTAAAGACAACTGTTGCTACATCTTGCACCGGTGCCCTGTAGTGGTGTGCTGATGGAGCGGGAAAAAAATCAGGGACCCAAACTCTGGAGCACGTAGTTGCTCCTATGCCCAGTTCCTTCGTGCCATAAAGATTTTGTATTTTGCTGCTTGGCTGCTCGGATGTGTGGACCAAAGTTGGCTGCAAAAACTGCTGAAGCGGTGCCAAATAATTTTCTAATGGCACCGCTGATGAGATGGCAACAATTTAAGATACTATGTACAAGCTGTGACACTGTCTTAGGATGCGTTTGGTTGAAGGTGTGGTATGAATGGGCTAGGACCGTGACAGTGTCTGAATCACATCTAACAAATGATTTTTAACAATGAAAGAGGGTCTAACCTTCTCTGCATGTGCCAGAAACTTCCTCCCATTGTCCACACATTCAAATGCAACTAGATTCACGTATGGAGATTGATGGTGACAACGAGTAGATAGATCTTCAGCCACCCTGCTCCATTCGTTTCCACTGGTGGTCCTAGGGAGCTACAAGAGGAAGAAATGACTCAAATCGACCGTCGGGTAAAAAGCCTTCATTCCAAGTCATAGCCCGAGAGAGAGAAGAGAGGCATACCCGGGTGGTAAAGGAGTCGTAGCCGGAGGAGGAGCCACTGGAGAGGTCTTTGAAGAAGACCATGGCGACCCAGCGGTAGGATGCGAGATGACAAGAGCGAGGAAACGACTATAGCTTAGGAAGGAAGGAAGGAGGAAATAGGGGAAATGTGACTTGTGGTCGGGGAGAAAAGGGGGTGGGGAAGGGGGGAGGGGGTAGGGTAGATATGTCGGCGGTAGGACAAAATTTTGGAAATGTGGACGGCAACTTTGCCCGCGGTGCCACCGGACCATTCACTTTGAACGATTGTGTGCATCACAAACGATTCTTCTCCCTTACGCGCATGGGATGAGTTTGATAATTCAAATTTTGGTGGAAATTTCCCCGGGTACGTAATTGCATAATTTAACATCGCTTGCTAATTTGGGCACACAAAAGAGCATACAGCAGACAGACCACACTAACTGAATCGAGAAATTTTAGTAATTAAACAGAGCAAGTTGACCTAAACACTACTCTAACAAAAGACCATCATTAAAAACAAAGCCTAAGTACGCATAATTTTAACAAATCCACCGCTGCACCGGCCTATGCATCATCGGTGTGAGATGAGACGTTGGTGACTTGTCCTGGCGACATGCCGCCGTTGGTGGACTCCGCACCCCCTACTGAATTCGACCGCGTCCTCGGCGCCTCCCTCAAGGTTGTAGTACTCATAGTGGTGGCTGAGCTAGAGCTCATGTTGGTTCTCCACTGCCGATTCCTCGACGGACAGACTCTTCTCTACCTTGACCTTGGCCACACACAACTCCTCCTCCCGACGCTCCTCGATCTCCGGCGTCTCCTGCATTTCTAGCTCTCGCTCGGCGACCTCATGAGGAAGCAGGTGCTCCTTGTCCACCACCGCCTTTTCGGACGTGGGTTGTATGCTGGAGTCCGAGGTGGCCTGGAATATCTTGGCGTGTGCATCCTCGATCTTGGTGTGGATGGACTCAACCTGGGCCAAGGCGACATCAGCGGCATGGACGGCAGCTCAAGCGCTCTCGGTGTTTGCAGCCGCCGTCGCAGCAGCAGCTGCAGTCGTCTCGGGTGCTGCAGCTGCCCTGTCGGCTACCGCAGACGCCCTCTCGGCAGAAGCGGCCGCGCTCAATGCAGATGCGGCGGGACTCTTGGCGTAGGTGGCCGCGCTCTCAGCGCAGGCGGCGGCGCTCGGGGGGAACGCGACCATCATACAGGCCTTCACGAAGCGTTTCCACGGCGTCATCTTTGCAAAAAGGGGGTGTGGGAAAGGGGATCGGGATTCATGGATTCGGGGGTTTCCGGCACTGGAGCAGACGAGCCGGTGAAGCTTAAGGAGGGATACTTAAATAGACCCATATATTTTCATCGCAAACGGTTCCTAAAAACAACTATGTGTGATGTTGTAGATATTTTTATTAGCTGTGAAAGACGAATTTGGAGTAAAGTGGCAACGGATGATGTTATGAATGTACGAGAAATTTTGTAGTACTAATACAACTGTTATGTCAAATTTTGGAAAATTTCAGGGCTCATTTGACATTGTAAGACATTTAAGTGATTTTCTAGCCATTTATTGACCATAATTGAAATTTTAACTACATGTGCATGCCACAACTAACCATAATGGTTTGAAAACTCATATTTTGTGTACTTTTGTGCGATTTAATTCCATGTGCAGTAAATTGGAAGGAATTCTCAAACATATTGGTCTAACGACTATGACAAAATTAAGCATGGACTTACATGGCATTTTAATTCCAAAAAATTAAAAAAATATCAGAAAATCATGAAACCTTGGTTGATGGTCATGCCACCAAGATGATGTGGTAAAATATTTGGCATGTTTGACAAAAGTTTGGACACACACCCCTCACAAACCGGAGCAACTCACTAGAAGGCTCATGGTTCCGAGAGGGAACAATGCATGTTTGATGACAAATGGGAGATAGCTTCCTCTTACGACCTTCAATTTTTTCTATGTTTAACATGCAGTACTACAACTATAATGTGAAATTTTGGAAAACTCTAGGGGTCATTTGACCTTTTAAAGACATTTGAGTGATTTTGTAGCAATTTAATGACCATAATTCAAATTTGAACTGCATCTACATGCAACGGCTAACCATAACGGTTTGAAAAACCATATTTTTGTACTTGTGTGCGAGTTAATTCCATATGAAGTAAATTAGAAGGAATTTTTAGACATAATTGTCTCACGACATGGACACATGCATATGTATGCATGGAGTGACATGTCATTTTAATTCCAAAAAATTTAAAAAATATCAGAAACACATGAAACTTTGGTTAATGTAATGTCGTGCCACCAAGATGATGTGGTAAAAAGTTTGACATGTTTGACGAAAGTTTAGACACACACCCCTCACAAACTGGAGCAACTCACTAGAAGGCTCGTGGTTCTGAGAGGGAACAATGCATGTTTAATGACGAACGGGAGATATATAGCTTCCCCTTACGACCTTTAATTTTTTCTACATCTAACATGCACTACTATAACTGTAATGTGAAATTTTGGAAAATTCTAGGGGTCATTTGACCTTTTAAAGACATTTAAGTGATTTTTAGCCATTTAATGACCATAACGGTTTGAAAAATAATATTTGTGTACCTGTGTGTGAGTTAATTCCATGTGCAGTAAATTAGAAGGAATTTTCAAACATATTTGTCTCACGACATGGATACATGCATATGTATGCATGGAGTGACATGACATTTTAATTCCAAAAAATTAAAAATAATATCAGAAACACATGAAACCTTGGTTGATGTAATGTCATGCCACCAAGATGATGTGGTACAAAATTTGGCATGTTTGACGAAAGTTTGGACACACAGCCCTCACAAACCGAAGCAATTCACTAGAAGGCTCGTGGTTTCGAAAGGGAACAATGCAGGTTTAATGACAAACGAGAGATATATAGCTTCCTCTTACGGCCTTCAATTTTTTCTACGTGTAACATGCACTACTACAACTGTAATGTGAAATTTTGGAAAATTCTAGGGGTCATTTGACCTTTTAAAGACATTTAAGTGATGTTCTAGCCATTTAATGACCGTAATTCAAATTTGAACTACATGTACACTGTACTGTTTTGGCAGATTGCTGTTATGTTTGCATATGTTTGCTTTTTAATGATTCTATTTGAGGATAGGAGTATTCAATATATAGAGGCATTCAATATACAATGTTGAATAATAATTTCAGTGATTTGCTACAGTAGAGAATGATAAGGTTTTTGCATTGGTTTATACTAACTTATCTCACGAGCTCTTGTTGAGTTTTGTGTGGATGAAACTTTTGAGATTTAGGAAAACCGTGATATGAGAAGAATTAAGGAGACACAAAAGTTCAAGCTTAGGGATGGCCAAAGCACCCCAACATATATTTCAAGAAGTCTCAAGCATCTAAGCTTGGGGATGCCCCATTAGGCATCCCACCTTTCTTCCTCAACAACTATCGCTTAGTATCGGTTGAGCCTAAATATTTGCTTTTTCACATGATGTATGCTATTCTTAGAATGTCATTTTATTTTTGTTTTACTTGTTGTTTTAATAAAATACTTCGATATGAAAGTTTTAAATAAGAGAGAGTCCACAAATAGCTATCTATTTACTTAACTACTCATTTGATCTTCACTTATATATGTTTGGAGTAGTTTTTCATTTACTCTTGTGCTTCACTTATATCCTATGAGTAAATTGTTGAATAAATTGAATATCATGAAGTTGAAATCATATCATGCCTAGTGGTAGCTTCACATTGGGTTTAGAAAGTGAAATATTTTGAGGCTTGACAATCACAATATTGGTCATAAAAGCAATTCACAAATAATTAGTATAAGGAAGAGAACTTTCACATGCAAATACACTATCATGGAAATCTTTTGTGATTGTGAGCCCCCATCAAAATATTATATGCGAAAATTGTTGAGTTGGACAAGGAAGAAACCATAATGGTTTATGTTTGTTCATATTCACATAGAAGTATATTGTCATAGATCCTTCAACATGTGGTGCTTGCGCCCCATATTTGCTAGCCAAAAATTCCGCACCAAGTAGAGATACTACTTGTGCATCCAAAAACCCTTAAACCCAAATCTTATTTTCAAGAGTCCACCATACCTACCTATATGCGGTATTTCCATGCCGTTCTAAGAAAATTTTTATGTGCCATCTCTAATTTTCAAAAATAAATTTCTCTTTTGTGTGCTCGTACCGCTCGCGAGGCGGTGAGGGGTGGCCAATATTTTCCATGCTAGATGTGTTATTCTCGGGATGAGTGTTTATTCACTTGTCATTACACGAGAGTAAGGCAAAGGTATTAGGGATGCCAAGTCCCGAAATGAAAAATGAATTTACTTTATGTTGTCAAATAATAAATTCCTTGGAAAGTGTTGGTATGGAGGGCACCTGAAGGAGTCCTGGATTAGGGGGTGTCCGGATGGCCGGACTATACCTTCTGTCGGACTCCTGGACTATGAAGATACGAGATTGAAGACTTCGTCCCTTGTCCGGAAGGGACTTTCCTTGGCGTGGAAGGCAAGCTTGGCGATACGGATATGTAGATCTCCTACCATTGTAACCGACTCTATGTAACCCTAGCCCTCTCTGGTGTCTATATAAACCGGAGAGTTTTAGTCCGTAGGACGAACAACAATCATACCATAGGCTAGCTTCTAGGGTTTAGCCTCTCTGATCTCGTGGTAGATCTACTCTTGTACTACCCATATCATCAATATTAATCAAGCAGGACGTAGGGTTTTACCTCCATCAAGAGGGCCCGAACCTGGGTAAAACATCATGTCCCCTGCCTCCTGTTACCATCCGGCCTAGACGCACAGTTCGGGACCCCCTACCCGAGATCCGCTGGTTTTGACACCGACATTGGTGCTTTCATTGAGAGTTCCTCTGTGTCGTCACTTTTAGGCCCGATGGCTTCTCCGATCATCAATAGCGATGCGATCCAGGGTGAGACTTTTCTCCCCGGACAGATCTTCGTATTCGGCGGCTTTGCACTGTGGGCCAATTCGCTTGGTCATCTGGAGCAGATCTAAAGCTACGCCCCTGGCCATCAGGTCAGATTCGGAAGTTTGAACTACACGGCCGACATCCGTAGAGACTTGATCTTCGACGGATTCAAGCCACAGCCGAGCGCGCCGCACTGTCACGATGGGCATGATTTAGCTCTGCCGCCGAACAGTGCCCTGGAGGCCGCACCTGTGTCCGCTCTGACCCCTAGCTCGGAGCCGATCACACCAACCGAGGATGGATGGTTAGACACCGCCTCGGGGGCGGCAATCTCTACGGCGATCGAGCCAAACACCAGCCCTATTCTCTGCGAAGCCCGTGACTCCAAGGAGCCGGACTCCTCTCCAGACTCCGAGCCCTCCGCGCCCCGACCGATCGAACCCGATTGGGCGCCGACCATAGAGTTCACCGCCACGGACATCTTTCAGCACTCGCCCTTCGGCGATATTCTGAATTCACTAAAGTCTCTCTCTTTGTCAGGAGAGCCCTGGCCGGACTATGGTCAGCAAGGTTGGGATGCGGATGATGAAGAAACTCAAAGCCCACCCACCACCCACTTCGTAGCCACTGTCATTGATTTAACCAACATGCTCGACTTCGACTCCGAAGACATCGACGGTATATGGATGCCGATGCAGGAGACGATCAAGAACCAGCACCTATAGGGCACTGGAAAGCCACCTCGTCGTATGATATATGCATGGTGGACACCCCAAAAGATGGCAATGGCGATGGAACAGCGGAGGATGACCCCTCCAAGAAGCAGCCTAAACGCCGGCGTCAGCGGCGCTGCTCTAAATCCCGCCAAAACAAAAACGGTGATTCCGGCACGAGAGATAATAACACCCCGGACAGTGCCGAAGACAACCACCTCCAGCAAAATTCAGCACAGGAGGATAGAGAAGCCAGCCCTCATGAGAGAGCGGCAGACAGAGAGGTCAACGACGATAATTATATGCCCCCCTCCAAAGACGAGGCAAGCCTCGACGACGACGAATTCGTCGTGCCCGAGGATCCCATTGAACAAGAGCGTTTCAAACGCAGGCTTATGGCCGCGTCGAGCAGCCTCAAGAAAAAACAGCAACATCTTAGAGCTGATCAAGATTTGCTAGCCGACAGATGGACTGAAGTCCTTGCGGCCAAAGAGTATGAACTTGAACGCCCCTCCAAGAGCTACCCAAAGTGTAGGTTGCTACCCCAATTAGAGGAGGAAGCACTTAAAACCTACATCACCAGCGCATGATGCAGCCGACCGGCCACCCCGTGGCCACGACAGAGAGGCCTCTCGGCCCTCCACTCAAGTCGCACCCCGGCGCCGCTCAAAAAATACCAAGGCATGGGAAAATGCGCCAGACCTGCGAGATATATTGGAGGACAAGGCAAGGCAAACAAGATCGATCTACAGATCACGTGGGCGCCCCACGACACGAGACGGTACTCGTCACGCCGGATACAGTAAATCCGGCCGGGCCAAACACAATAGACAAAGCTCGTTTGAGCTGCGTCGTGATGTAGCCCAATATAGAGGCGCCGCACACCCACTATGCTTCACAGATGAAGTAATGGATCATCAAATCCCCGAGGGTTTCAAACCCGTGAACATCGAATCATACGATGGCACAACAGATCCTGCGGTATGGATCGAGGACTATCTCCTTCATATCCACATGGCCCGCGGTGATGACCTACATGCCATCAAATACCTCCCACTCAAGCTTAAAGCACCAGCTCGGCATTGGCTTAACAGCTTGCCAGAAGAATCAATTGGTTGTTAGGAGGACCTGGAAGCCGCATTCCTCGACAATTTCCAGGGCACTTATGTGCGACCACCAGACGCCGATGACCTAAGCCACATAATTCAGCAGCCAGAGGAATCGGCCAGACAATTCTGGACACGGTTCCTAACCAAGAAAAATCAAATTTTCGATTGTCCAGACGCAGAGGCCCTAGCAGCCTTCAAGCATAACATCGGCGATGAGTGTCTTGCACGGCACCTAGGATAGGAAAAGCCGAAATCTATGGCAGCCCTCACGACACTTATGACCCACTTTTGCGCGGGATAAGACAGTTGGCTAGCTCGCAGCAATAACATGACCAAGAGCCCTGGTAATTTGGATACCAAGGACAGCAGTGGCAGGTCGCGTCGCAACAAGCACAAGCGCCGCATTAACGGCAACAATGCTGAGGATACGACAGTTAATGCCGGATTCAAAGGCTCTAAACCCGGTCAGCGGAAAAAGCCATTCAAAAGAAATACTTCGGGCCCGTCCAGTTTGGACCGAATACTCGATCGCTCAAGTCAGATACATGGCACCCCCGAAAAACCAGCCAATCAGACCAACAGGGATTGTTGGGTGTTCAAGCAGGCAGGCAAGTTAAATGCCGAAAGCAGAGACAAGGGGCCGCATAGCGATGACGAGGAGGAGCCCCGGCCGCCAAACAATAGTGGACAGAAAGGTTTTTGCCCACAAATGCGGACGGTGAACATGATATATGCAACCCACGTCCCCAAGAGGGAGCGGAAGCATGTGCTAAGGGACGTATACATGATGGAGCCAGTCGCCCCAAAGTTCAACCCATGGTCTTCCTGCCCGATCACTTTTGATTGAAGGGACCACCCCACTAGCATCTGTCATGGCGGATTCGCCGCATTGGTTCTAGACCCAATTATTGACGGATTTCACCTCACTAGAGTCCCTATGGACAGCGTGTAACGCCCTCGATGCGGCTATATCTCCCACGTGTCGAAGCATGACTTAGAGGCATAACCGCATTGAAAGCAATGCCGCAAGTGAGGTAATCTTCACACAACCCATGTAATACATAAGGGAAAGAGATACATAGTTGGCTTACAATTGCCACAACACACAATTACATGAATAAAGCATTACAACATTCAAATACAATCAAGGTCCGTCTACGGAACCAAAATAAAAGAAGAACCCCAAAAGCGACAAGGTCCCCCGATCGACCCCAGCTGGGCTCCACTACTGATCAACTAGAACGGAACAACACAAAGGACAAGATCTTCAACGAGCTCCTCCTTGAGCTTGGTTGCGTCATCTGCACAGACTCATCGGCACCTGCAAGCTGGTTTTGGAAGTATCTGTGAGTCACGGGGACTCAGCAATCTCGCACCTTTGCGATCAAGACTATTTAAGCTTATGGGTAAGGTAAAGGTATGAGGTGCAGCTGCAGCAAGCGACTAGCATATATGGTGGCTAACATACGCAAATGAGAGCGAGAAGAGGAGGCAAAGCATGATCAAGAAACTATGATCAAGAAGTGATCCTAGAACAACCAACGTCAAACATAACTCCAACAACCATGTTCACTTCCCGGACTCCACCGGAAAGAGACCATCACGGTTACACACGCGGTTGATGTATTTTAATTAAGGTCAACTTCAGGTTTTCTACAACCGGACATTAACAAATTCCCATCTGCCCATAACCGCGGGCACGGCTTTCGAAAGTTCAAATCCCTGCAGGGGAGTCCCAACTTAGCCCATGACAAGCTCTCACGGTCAATAAAGGATATACCTTCTCCTGAGACATTCCGATCAGACTCGGTATCCCGGTTCTACAAGACAACTTCGACAAGTTAAAAAAAAATCCAGCAACACCGCCCGAATGTGCCGACAAATCCCGATAGGAGCTGCACATATCTCGTTCTCAGGGCACACTCAGATGAGACTAGCTACGAGTAAAACCAACCCTCAAGTATCCTCGAGGTGGCCCCGCAGGCAGCTCAGTTCGGACCAACACTCAGAGGAGCACTGGCCCGGGGGGGTTAAAATAAAGATGACCCTTGAGTCCGTGGAACCCAAGGGAAAAAGGGGCTAGGTGGCGAATGGTAAAACCAAAGTTGGGCATTGCTGGAAGAGTTTTATTCAAGGCGAACTGTCAAGGGGTTCCCATAATAGCCCAACCGCGTAAGGAACGCAAAAGCCGGGAACATAACACCGATATGATAGAAACTAGGGCGGCAAGAGTGGAACAAAACACCAGGCATAAGGCCGAGCCTTCCACCCTTTACCAAGTATATAGATGCATTAATTAAATAAGATATATTGTGATATCCCAACAAGTAAACATGTTCCAACAAGGAACAACATCTCCATGTTCTAACAAGGAACAAACTTCAATCTTCACCTGCAACTAACAACGCTATAAGAGGGGCTGAGCAAAGCGGTAACATAGCCAAACAACGGTTTGCTAGGACAAGGTGGGTTAGAGGCTTGGTTCAACAATATGTGAGGCATGATAAGCAAGTGGTAGGTATCGCAGCATAGGCATAGCAAAGAGCGAGCAACTAGCAAGCAAAGATAGAAGTGATTTTGTGGGTATGGTCATCTTGTCTGAGATCCCGCAAGGAAGAAGAATGAGTCCATGAAGAAGACAAACGGACGTAGTCGAACAGATCCTCACAAACGCGACATTATCGGAACCAACCCGAAGAAGCAACACCAGAAAGAAGCACACAACATAGTAAACAACCACCACATAAGCATGGCACGATGCGCAAACAAGTATGATGCATGTCCGGTTTAATGAGGCATGGCATGGCAAAGTGCACAAGCAATCCTACAAATTAAGTGGAGCTCAATATGCAACTCCGTTGCATATTGACGAAACACCACATGGCTTATTTAGTTCAAACTCGTTTATGTACCCAACAAGATTAAATGTTGATTAACATGGCAAGAGGTGAAGCAAAGTAAAACTACATATCTAGTCAAGTTTAAATGAGGCTGGAAGCAACGAACAACAATTCCGGTAGATCCCAATATGCATATATTAGGGTTGGTACTGTTCTGCCCTAAACCATATTTTATAGTTGTTAAACATGCAAAGAGATGCCACCATGTTAAACTAGGCAAAATTCTACCCCATTTACATATAAAGTTTATTAAATTCGGAGCTACGGTTAAATAGTTATGAATTAAATCATTTGAGCATGGCATAGGAGCAAATTTAACCAAACGGCATTTTAAACATATCAAACATGGAGGAAAATGGCATAATATGAAACTAGATGCAATTCTAAGCATATTTCATATATAAAGTTTTTCCATATGATGCACGGTTTGAGATATATGATATGCATGAAGTTTGAGGGTTTTCCTGCAATTCTGTTTTTAACTGGATAAATAGATAAATCACTCCTTAGGAAAAAAACAGGAGTCGGGCCGAAACTAGCCCGAACTAGGCTGCACAGGAGCAAACAGGAGGTGGGCTTCCTCACATTGGGCTGAGGCCCAGTCAACGCAGTGGTGGGGCAGGCTGGATCTGTAGGGAAGTAGCGGGCTGATGTGTAGTGCGGGCAGCTGGGCCTTGGCGCCGGAGATGCGGGGCAGGACGAGGCTGAGGAGAGACGGGCCGTGGCGCTCGTCCATCACCGGATCGAGTCAACGAGGCCGGCGCTCGTCCTGTTGCACGAAGTAGAGGATCGAGTGGGCGTCGCGGCTGCAGGGACTTGGCGGGGCGACAAAGAAGGTCTGGAACGGGCGGCACGGAGCAGATCTGGACGGCGGTGAAGTGGGTCCTACGGCTAGACAGCGGGGCGAGCTGCGGCAACGGCGAGTGTCTGCTGCAAGGCTCCATGGCGGGGACGAATCTCTCTGGCGAGGAAGTCAGGGGCTCAGTCACCTGCGATGATGGCCATGGAGGAATTAGAGAGAGAGAAGGAGGATATGATGCCAAGGAGAAGGGAAAAAGGAGAGGGGTGCGAGGGGCTGGCAATGGCTTCGCTGCTGCTGCTGGACGACGACGAGGAGGCAGGAGCAGGGGGCCTCGGTTGCTTCTGCAGTTCGCGTGCTCCGGCACGGGCGGAGCCATCAGCGAGGAGAAGAGAGGTGAGGTGGCAGTGGCCTTGCAGGTGACTACGCTCAGGATCAAGGAGGGACATGGGGGAGCCCGGATTGGTTGGTGCAGGGGGGAAAGAGAGTATCCCGAGGTGGGGAATGAGTGCGACGGCGGCTAGGAGGATCCCTAGAAATTAGGGATTTGGTCTGAAATTAGACTAGGGGTGGACTATATATATATACATCGCGGATTAGGTTAGGGGCTATCTCGACCCTACGATCGCAATCGGACGATCGCGGATAAAATAGCTAGGGAGTCCAATTAACAAAACGGAGACGTTTTGTAGATGTTTGGGGATGATCCGGACACGACGGTAGCGACAATCCGGGTCGGGTCCGGGACAGCTTTCGGGCGCGCGCGTGAGGAGGGCCGCGGGCTGACGAGAGAGGTTAGGTAGGGCCTGGTGGTGAGTAGTGGGTTGTGTAGACGGTCTCAAGCTGGGAGAAGAGAAGAGAGGGAGGCCCGGCGACTGTTTCCGAAGACTGAAAACGTCCGACGTTAGACCGGCTGCTATTGCCGCTATAGTTTAACGGTTGGGCTATCAAACGAACTCCGAATGCGATGAAACTTGGCAGGCGGTCTATCTACACTATAATAATACCACACGTCAACTCTCATCCCATTCCGAGAACATTTTCCGGCCAGTTATAAAATAATATTTTGGACGTGCCGTGGGCGCGTGCAAGTGTGGTTGGGCTCAGAACGGACAACGGAGAGAACTGGGGGAACCCGGACGGATGCAAGTTTTGAAAACATGATGATGCAATGCACATGATGACATGACAAGATGAAACACGCAAGTGAACAACATGGCAACGACGGTGAATAACTGGAAGACACCTGGCGCAACTGTCTCGGGGCATTACACGGCGGCAGCAGCCTGAACCTGCTTTATCAGGATACAGTGCGGAAAATGGGCATTGATCCCTCAAGGATTAAACCCACTAGAATGACCTTTAAAGGCGTCATACAAAGTGTAGAAGCCAACTATATAGGCTCAGTTACACTTGAAGTGGTCTTCGGATCTCCGGATAATTTCCGAAGCGAGGAGTTAATTTTCGACATAGTCCCGTTCCGCAGTGGCTATCATGCACTGCTCGGGTGAACCGCATTTGCCAAGTTCAATGCGGTGCCGCACTACGCATACCTCAAGCTCAAGATGCCAGGCCCTCGAGGCGTCATCACGGTCAATGGAAACACCGAACGCTCTCTCCGAACGAAGGAGCATACAGCGGCTATCGCAGCGGAAGTACAAAGCAACCTCTCAAGGCAATTCTCTAGTCCGGCCATTAAACGCCTGGACACCGTCAAGCGCGCCCGGAGTAACCTACACCAAGACCGCCCGACGCGTTCAGAGCAAGCGTAGCAATGCGGCCCAACCCTAGCCCTCGCGAACTTGCGAAATCAGTGCTGCGCGTACATAACTACGCTCTGGAAATACCATGGGCACAGGGGGAGGGGCACCATCACGGCACGCCCGAAACGCGGCTTAAACCGCACTAGGGGCTGCCGATTTCTTAATTTTCTCTTATTTTCAGGACTCCATTCTTCGGAAGGCTTGTCCGGCAGTATAATTGCCACACAAACGATACACCCAGGGAAGCAGCAAGCTACGCTGCGCTATGGAACTCTAAGGTGGTATCTATAACGAGTAGTATACCTATTTCACATGCCATTCCACAGCTCGCCCCTGGAAAGGACATGTTAAATAGTCCCATCTTTTGCTTATTGCACTATTTGTATCGTTCTGCTTTGATCGCAGCTTTTTTAAATAAGCAATGTATAGCTTCCGTCTATTATTGCATTACCTTTTTTTACGAATATATGTTCATTCATGACATGTTGCACCCGTACACTTTGGTACGACCAATACGCCAGGGGCTTAAGTACCCCACGATACGGTGTGAGAAGTCCGAACACTTTCACAAGTGCGGCACCCCGAACTTATAGCATTATATGCATCGGCTCCGAATCATGTCTTGGGTCAATAGTTGGGTTTGCCCGGCTCCTATGTTTTGGTACCTTACCTTCTGTTATATCAGCTAAGCTAGCACTAGGAGAACTACTGCGATTGTGCCCCAGTTAAGCTGGGCTAAGCACCTCAGTAGAGAAAGCTAAAACTAACCGTCATGATGAGGCGAGAGCTGGTCGCTGTTCAAGAGGTTTTTCAGCCCCTAAAGACTTATGCCGCTTAGAGCGAGGAGTCAGCTTTGTCCGGCCTAGGTGTGGATAGCACCCCGAACTCAGTCTTCCGAACACTAGGGGCTTCGTCGAAATTTAAAATTATAGAATTCTATGGCAAGTGAGAGTGTTCAAGCATTATAGTCTGATTGCCTAGTTCGTTGTGTTGAGAGCCTCCCTCGAAGGACCCAAGAATGGGAAAAAGAGCGCTCATGTTTATCCCGAACACCCCAGCACTCGTGCCATGGGGGCAGAAGCCGACGACTCGCCATCTCTCAAATTTGATAAATGGCCGCACATAAGGTAATATTTTAAATTCAAAAAGCATTGCTTAGCACACATGAACAAGTTTTCAGCACACAGGACAAAACAAGCGAGTTTACTGAAAAATTACATTCATGGAACATTCATCCGCCACAAGGCAGGCACCCTTCAGAATGCACTCATAATACATCTCGGGCTTGCGATGCTCCTTGCCCGGCGGTGGCCCGTCCTTCACAAGCTTCTCAGCATCCAGCTTGCCCCAGTGCACCTTCGCACGGGCAAGCACCCTACGGGCACCCTCGATGCATACGGAGCGCTTGATGACTTCGAGCCATGGACAGGCCTCCACCAGCCGCCTCACCAGCCCGAAGTAGCTCCCAGGCATGGCCTCACCAGGCCACAGCCGGACTATGAGGCCCTTCATGGCCTGTTCGGCCACCTTATGGAGCTCGACCAGCTATTTCAGTTGGTCGCCTAAGGGCACCGGGTGTTCGGCCTCAGCATACTGCGACCAGAACACCTTCTCCGTCGAGCATCCCTCCTCGGCTCGGTAGAAGGCGGCGGCATCCGACACGCTACGAGGCAAGTCTGCGAATGCTCCTGGAGAGCTCCGAATTCGGGTAAGTGACAAGTAATTCACTTTTACGTGCTTGCTTTGCATAAAGAATGCCTTACCCACCGCTATCTTTTTTATTGCCTCAACCTCCTGGAGGGCCTTCTGGGCTTCGGCCTTGGCAGACTTGGCATCTTCAATGGCCGCCGCAAGCTCAGACTCTCGCGTCTTCGAGTCAAGCTCCAAACTCTCATGTTTTTTCATGAGAGCCTGAAGCTCTTGCCGCACCTCGCCAACCTGCGCCTCATGCTTCTCCCGCTCAGTGCGCTCCGTGGCCGCCCTCTTTTCGGCCTCGGACATCGCTTTCTTAAGGGTCACCACCTCAGTTGTGGCCCCTACAATAGCCGCGTTAATCCTATCACTTTTTGCAATTGCACCTTTCACATATTTCAATAAGGTATTTCTTACCTTCCTTTTCCTTCTACTGTCGCTTGGCTAGGCCGAGCTCTTGCTCGGACCGCTCGAGGTTCTGCTTCAGCATATCCACCTCCGCAGTCAGTGTGGCGCAGGCCAGCAGTGAAGCCTACATACGCATTTTGACTTGATTATGTTAGACTCCTGCAAATGTTATTAGATCCTCTATTCGGCTTTTCTTTCCGAACGCCGAACAGAGCATCAGGGGCTACTGTCTATGCGGTAATATTTTTACATATTCTTTACTTACCTCAAAGCCTGTTAGAAGGTTGGCACAGGCTTCAGTCAGTCCGCTCTTGGCGGACTGAACCTTCTGGATCACCGCACTCATAATAGTGCGGTGCCCCTCGTCAATGGAGGCGCCGTTAAGCGTCTCCAGCAAATTGTCCGGTGCCTCCGGTTGGACGGAGGTCACTGGCTCGGTAGGCTTGCTCCTCTTGGAAGGAGGCTACCTACCGGAGTCCGGAACCGTTGAAGGTTCCGGCGCGGTGTCCGGCTCAAGGCCGGACTTGGAGCCCTTGGGGGTTCTGTCCCCTTTACGCCTGGAGTCCGGGAGGTTGCCTTGCGGCGCCTCCAGGACCACCTCCTCCTGGCTTCGAACCTATTGGGATGCCACCTCGGCGCTGTCCGTAGGGTGGGGGAGGAAGCCGTCGGAAGCAAATTCACATTCGACAAATCCAGGGAGCCGCTCGACGACTCGTCGAGCCCGGCCTTGGGAGGACTGCACAATCATGTTCGACGTAAGGAAAAGCTGTGCAATGGGGGAATACTATGAATCACTCGGGTATCCGGATACTTACGCTCTCGCCAGGGGCTTGGCCCTGTGCGGCCACTCCTCTTCGCCGTCGTCGGCATTGTTGGAGTAGTCCGGAGGAGGGGTCTTCCCTCTCTTGGACCCTTCAGCCTCCCCGGTTGGGGCGGCCTTCCTTTTCTTCCCTCCCCCAACTGGAGGGGGAGAGGTCTCTTCTTCCTCCTCCTCGTCTTCATGGGAGGAGTGCGCCTTGGAGTCTTCGGATGATGAATCCGACACCTCCTGGCGCCGGGCACTCTTTCGAGTCCCCGTGGCCTTCATCTTGACCTTCTTCTCCGGCACCATGTAGGGTGCCGGAACCAGCAGCTTCGCCAAGCGAGCGTCCGCTGGGCCTTCGGGCAAAGGAGCCGGACAGTTGATCTGTCTAGACGTCTCCTGCCAATCCTGTCAAAGGTAAGGGAGCTTAGATCCCACATGGAGTCAAACTATAAAAAACTAATACCCTGTAAAAGGTAAAAACAGCTTACCGCACGAGCGTGACGATGTGTGCTGAATCCGTGATCCTCGGTGGCGGATGCGGGGGCCTCGGCGCCCTTGAAAAGCACCTTCCAGGCATCTTCGTACGTCATGTCGGAGAGCCTGCTCAGAGTTCGGTGTCGCACCGGGTCGAACTCCCATAGGTTGAAAGCCCGTTGTTGACGCGGGAGGATCCGGCGGATGAGCATAACCTGGACTACATTGACAAGTTTGAGCTTCCTGTCCAACAGGGTTTGGACGCATGTTTGAAGTCCGGTCAGCTCTCCTTTTTTACCCCACGACAGGCCCGTCTCTTTCTAGGAGGCGAGCCACGTAGGGGGTCCGGATCAGAACTCGGGGGCTGCGACCCATTCAGGGTCACGCGGCTCGGTGATGTAAAACCACCCCGACTGCCACCCCTTTAGAGATTCCACGAAGGAGCCCTTGAACCATGGGACATTGGGCATCTTGCCCACCATGGCACCTCCGCACTCCGCTTGGGTGCCGCGCACCACCTTCGGCTTGACATTGAAAGTCTTGAGCCATAGGCCGAAATGGGGCCGGATGCGGAAGAAAGCCTCGCACACGATGATAAACGTCGAGATGTTGAGGACAAAGTTCGGGGCCAGATTGTGGAAATCCAGGCCATAGTAGAACATGAGCCCCCGGACAAATGGGTGGAGAGGGAAGCCTAGCCCGCGGAGGAAATTGGGGAGGAACACCACCCTCTCATGGGGCCTAGGGGTGGGAAGGAGCTGCCCCTCTTTGGGAAGCCAGTGCGCAATGTCGTTAGACAAGTATCCGGCCTTCCTCAGTCTTTTGATGTGTCCCTCCGTGACGGAGGAGACCATCCACTTGCCTCCCGCTCCGGACATGGCTGGAGAAGGTTGAGGTGGGGTGTGCGGACTTGGGCGCTGGAGCTCGAGTGCGCGGAAATGGAGGGGAAAAGGAGGAAGAAGGCGTGGGTGAAAAGGTGGATCCTTATCCCCTTATATGGGCGGACGCGACTATGCGCCCCACCAGCCTGATAAAACTCGCTAATCTCCCATGCGCCATAGTCAATGGCGCGGTTGGGTTACCCACACCCGTATTGATGAGAATTCCAGAATAAGGGGACACGATCTCTGCTTTAACAAGACGTGACAAGGAAACCGCCTCGCTAAACGCACTGAGGTGGGATAGTAAAACGATTCGAATAAAGACTTGGCTGTGGTGTGATGTCACGCTGCGGAATACTTTAGCAGATTAGATTTGTGTAAATATTATTCTCTCTATGGCAATATGTGGAAACTTATTTTGCAGAGCCGGACACTACCTTTGTGTTCAAAATCTTCTATGAAGTACATGGAGGAGGAACCCGCTTTGCAATGCTGAAGACAATCTGCGCGCCGGACTCGTCGTCATTGAAGCCTGGTTCAGGGGCTACTGAGGGAGTCCTGGATTAGGGGGTGTCCGGATGGCCAGACTATACCTTCGGTCGGACTCCTGGACTATGAAGATACGAGATTGAAGACTTCGTCCCGTGTCCGGAAGGGACTTTCCTTGGCGTGGAAGGCAAGCTTGGCGATACGGATATGTAGATCTCCTACCATTGTAACCGACTTTGTGTAACCCTAGCCCTCTCCGGTGTTTATATAAACCGGAGAGTTTTAGTCCGTAGGATGAACAACAATCATACCATAGGCTAGCTTCTAGGGTTTAGCCTCTTTGATCTCGTGGTAGATCTACTCTTGTACTACCCATATCATCAATATTAATCAAGCAGGACGTAGGGTTTTACCTCCATCAAGAGGGCCTGAACCTGGGTAAAACATTGTGTCCCCTACCTCTTGTTACCATCCGGCCTAGACGCACAGTTCAGGACCCCCTACCCGAGATCCGCCGGTTTTGACACCGACGGCACTCGTGGATACGGCTAGCCATGGAAAGTGAAAGTATGGTGGAAAAAGGAATAAACTTTAATTTCTGTTTGGGAACCGCCTATGATATATCTAGCATGGAAAGTGTTGGGAGCTCTAAGTCGTTTTCGTTGGTGGGAAAAGTATGCCTCTCAAAATGTTTTTATCTCTCAATTTTCATTTTGAGCTCTGTCACCTCTACAAATCCCTACTTCCCTCTGCGAAGGGCCTATATTTTACTTTTATGTATTTACTTTCATGCAAGAGTCAAAGTTTTTCTCCCTATTCATTTTTATTTTCTCTTTTGGCAAGGATCATGTGGTGAGGAAAGATCTAGGCACATATGTCCAGTTGAATATGGGTAGCATGAGTTATTATTGTTGACATCACCCTTGAGGTGAATATGTTGGGAGGCAAAATAATAAGCCCCCATCTTTCTATGTGTCTGGTTGAAACATTTTGCTCCTGTGTACAAGGTGAGTGTTAGCAATCATAGAAGACTATATGATGGTTGAGTATGTGGACCTCTTACTTAAACTCTGTTGAATAAGTTGAATTGCAAATGCTTGGTGACTGAGAACATAGGTTGTTGAGTTTCAAAAGAATTCATTGTTTAAACCTTAACATGTGAATGGGTTGCCACTATAACATGAGAAGTTTTATAAGAAAGAATTGTTGTTATGATGCTAGAAAAAGTGATTGAAATTATCATTGATCAAACTTATGCACTTTGCTAGCATTCACACTTCATAAATTATTTCTTTTATCATTTACCTACTCGAGGACGAGTTGGAATTAAGCTCAGGGATGCTGATACGTCTCCAACGTATCTATAATTTATGAAGTATTCATGCTGTTATTTTATCATTCTTGGATGTTTTACAATCAATTTATAGCAACTTTATATCATTTTTTGGGACTAACCTATTGACCCAGTGCCCAGTGCCAGTTCCTGTTTTTTGCTTGTTTTTTACATCGCAGAATATCAATATCAAACGGAGTCCAAACACTATGAAACTTTACAGAGATTTTTTTGGACCAGAAGGAAACCATTGGGACAGAGCTGCACCTGGGGGGGTGCCCCGAGGGGGGTGTGGGTGTCAAAAACGGCAGATCTCGGGTAGGGGGTCCCGAACTGTGCGTCTAAAGTTGATGGTAACAGGAGACAGGGGCGCGATGTTTACCCAGGTTTGGGCCCTCTCTATGGAGGTAATACCCCGCTTCCAGTTTGATTGATCTTGATGAATATGAGTATTACAAGAGTTGATCTACCTCGAGATCGTAATGGCTAAAACCCTAGAAGCCTAGCCTACGTGATTATGATTATCCCTATGGGCTAAACCCTCCGGTTTATATAGACACCGGAGGGGACTAGGGTTGTACAAAGTCAGTTACAGAGAAAGGAATCTTCATATCCGAACGCCAAGCTTGCCATCCACGCCAAGGAGAGTCCCATCCGAACATGGGTGAGAGTCTTCGGTCTTGTATCCTCATAGCCCATCAGTCCGGCCCATGTCCAACAGGACGGACGCCCGAGGACCCCTTAGTCCAGGACTCCCTCAGTAGCCCCTGAACCAGGCTTCAATGACGAGGTGTCCGGCGCGCAGATTGTCTTCGGCATTGCAAGGCGGGTTCCTCCTCTGAATACTCCAACACAGTCTTCGAACACAACGAACGTGTCTGGATCCGCAAAACAAGTACCACACACCACCATAGAGAGCATAATATTTTACGAGTCCAATCTGCTATCAATTTTTTTGTAACATGATGTCATGTATCTGCCCAGTTATTATTTTGAACCGTTTTTAGCCCGTCACTCCATGTTTCGAGACGTGGTTTTATTGGCACGTCTTGTCGAAGCAGAGATCGTGTCCCCCTATTACGGGTTTCTCATTAATACGGGCGTGGGTATCCCAACATTTCTGTTGGCATGATTCCTCAGGAATAGGCGGTATTTAAGGCCTAGGAGGAGGCGTTCGATATTCATCGCCTTTATAAAGGAGCTACGACCCGACTTTCTCTATGCCAATCCTTTCCTCAACCTCTCCAACCTTGAGTTCTAGCACCCAAGGTTCAATCCAATTGCCTTGAGCTTCCCAGTCATGTCCGGTTCTAGCCCTCAAGGCCGGTGGGTGGCTTCATTTGTCACACAAGAGGATATTGCGAAGCTCCGGGCGGCAAGGTACCTAACCGCGGAAATCCCCCACATGCTTCCTGCTCAAGGGCAGGTTATTCCTACTCCCAGATCCGACGAGAGGGTTGTATTCATCTCCCACTTCCTCCGAGGGCTAGGGTTTGCTCTTCACCCCTTTGTTCGGGGGCTCATGTTCTATTACGGGCTAGATTTCCACGATCTAGCCCCGGACTCCTTTCTTCTCACCTCGGCGTTCATCGTCATGGGCGAGGCCTTTCTCCGTATCCCCCCACACTTCGACTTATGGCTCAAGACCTTTAATGTGAAGCCGAAGGTGTTCGAGGGGAAGCAAGCGGAGTGTGGTGGCGCCACGGTGAGCAAGCTCACCAACACTCTTTGGCTAAAGGGATCCTTCACAGAATCTTCCAACTTATGGCAGCGGAAGTGGTTTTACATCACTGAACCCCGTGGCACCAAGTGGGAAGCTACACATGTGTTCCGATCCGGCCCTCCAATTCAGCTCGCATCATGGATCAACAAGGGGCTGACTCGGGTTGAATCGACAAAGTGCAGACTCTACAGAGCCGCATCCGGAGTCTCCTTGATAAGGACACCGGTCTCATCGACGTGATTCAAGTAATGTTAGTCCGTCGGATCCTCCCGTGCCAGCGATGGCCCCTCCGTATGTGGGAGTTTAATCCGGAAGGACCATGAACCCTTCAGCACTTCTTCGGCACGACGCACAGAGGAATGTGGAAGTTATTTTTTGGGACACGAAAACAGTGGCCAGACACTACCGAGGACATCGGCCTTGCCTGCAACCATCCGGACACCTCGGTAAGCACTTGGCTCCCAAACATAGCTTAATTAAATATCCCGTGATAAGGTACCGAGAAACCCATCTTTTTCCAGGGCTGGACGAAGAAGGCGGAGCGAATTAGGTGTTCGGCCCCTCTTCCTGAAGACCTAGCTAGTCCTGTGCTAACAAGGATGCTGGTCCTGACACCATTCAAGGTGCCGGTGAAAGAGGACAATGAGGAGAGCAGGAAGGCTAAAGGTGGCCTCCATTCCGAAGGTTTGCAAAACATTGTGTCCGGGGAGATTAAGGTTCCCTCTTCTGAAGATAAAAGAGAAGGAGAAGCTGGCATCCTTTCTCCCCATGGTAAGAAAAGGGCCGCCTCCGAAGGTTGGGAGGTAAAGGCTCCTAAGCGAGGTACTCCTATCAGGTGATTTGGGCTCAGAAGATGATGTTGTCACACAGTCCCTCCGAAAGGACGGTCCTTCAGCCGAATCATAAGTGAACAAGGGTGTTTTAAATATATCCCGTTCCTCTTCCTATCACAAGGGTAATATTTAGAATACATGTTTTGTAGTCCGGTACGCAGTCTTCCTCAACAATCCTCTTCAGGGGATCTTCTTCCGGAGATGATGGAAAGCGAGACACCTCCGTAGGATTCCTTGCCCAATAGGGCGGACGACTTTGAGGTGTCATCCCGGAGGATCTCTCCCGATCAACAAGTGGTGCAAAGGATAATGAAGACAACACCCCAAGGTGAATATCGGTCACCCAGGGTCCGGGGTATGCGGTCCCTACGGAGACCTACATCAAAGGCCTTTGACTATCCAGTTTACAGCCGGAGACAACTCTAGGGTCGGGCAAACATATCCCTTCAAAGGGAATCCATACCCCCACAGCTGCTGCCTGGGATCCGGAGGCGCCGGATACAGTGATGGACATATTATGATATTCATCCATCTCAGGGGAACATCGTACCTTGATGGGTACGGTGGTTGAGAGGATTATGTCCGCGAAAAGTAGATTGAATGAAGCTTTCATGAGCCAGCTAAGAGGCTTCGAGGTACATAATGTAATATTTTCGATTGTGCTCTATACATAAAATGCACCTGTGTATAGATAGTAGCCCCTGAGACTCTGGTTGACGTCCCAAGGGAGTCAATCAGAGGATCGAAAAAGATATGCTTAGGAAATAATCTAATTAATTCGAACACATGCTGTTATATCCACGACGACTACCGACGCTACAGAGGTTGCAGGTCTGGAGCAGAAACTTGATGTGGCGAATGACGACATTATGCTTATTGACATGCGGCTTAATGAGGCGCAAGGTATGTTTTTAGGCGGTCAGTGTATGTATGTATAATAACATGAGCACGAAGCTAAGAATTATATACTAAGACATGCATAACTTCAGATAGTGCTGCCGCGGTGAAGGCCCTTCGGGCTGAACTTGCCCGAGCTAAGGAGCAAGCCCACATGAGTAACATGGTTGCCAAGAAGGGAGCTGATGAGTTACAAGCCAAACAGGCTGCTCGGCGCCAGTGCGAGGATAGAATGTCTACCATGGCTCGCGAGCTGAAGGAAGCCACTGTCCGATGCGAGTTCCACGAGAGGGATAATAAAGCCAAAATGGCCGATCTCGACAATGCCTTGCAAGAGGCGACGGAAGCACGATCCCAGTCTAGGGCGGCTCGGGAGGAGATCAGGCAAGCTGGGGAGATAGCGGCCGGTAAGCCCTTCTTATTACAGACTAAATTCGGCGATCCGAAATATGCCCCGCTTAATCAAATGTGGAGCTCGCCAGACGCATTCTTGCACTTGCCGAAGAGCGCCTCCGATGCAGCGCAATTTTACCAAGCGCAAGAAGGGTATGCAACAGAGAAGCTTTTCTGGACACAATTCGGCACACCAAAGCGCCCGTTATTGCTGAACGAACAGATGGCCCAGTGGGCCGAGCTTCACAAGATATCCGGTTCCTCCATGAAGGACGTCGTTGTCCGGCTGTGGCCGACTGAGCCAATTCCGAATAGTTATTTCGGTTTGGTGCAGTGACTTATGGATGTGATGCCGCATATCGACATCATGAAGTGATCGTCATGCATTGAAGGTGCACAGATGGCCTTTGCCCGTGTCAAGACATATTGGGCGAAGATGAAGGCCACTGATATTGCAGCGAAGAGTCCACCTGGGGGTAAGGACGAACACACGCCGGAGCATTATTTTGAAGATGTCCTAGAGGACGCCCGCTTAATAGAGGTTCAGTGCTCAAAGGATATGGTTTTTGAGTGAATGTGCCGTAATTGTAAAAACAATATTATGATATTTTAAGGTATGCCTAAAAGTGTTGGCTCCTCCTGTGCGGCCGTTTTTTGTATAATCTGAAAGTTTTCCAGTCGTTGGCTTCATCCCCCTTGCATAAAATACGGGGGTGTTCGGAAAAGCACTTGGTCACTCTTGACCCAACGTCTTGGTCCGTGAAGGAGGTATCAGTGCGGCGAACTAGGCAATCGGACTATAGGCCTTGAACACTTTCACTTAGCCATAGGAGTTTGACGCTGGGTCTACAATATAGCCCCTGGTATGTACGCAGCTATCCGAATACAGTGCGTTACATAGGTGACCGGAAGAGCGGTCCTTCGTGTAATATGGTCTCTATAATTTTTGATTATTCCATGCCAATATTATACAACTTTCATATACTTTTGGCAACTTTTTATACTAATTTTGGGGACTAACATATTGATCCAGTGCCTAGTGCCAGTTCCTGTTTGTTGCATGTTTTTTGGGGACTAAAATCCATATCAAACGGTGTCCAAACGGGATAAAAATTTATGGAGATTTTTTTGGAATATATGTGATTTTTGGGACGAAGAATCAACGCGAGACGATGCCCGAGGGGGCCACGAGGCAGGAGGGCGCGCTCCATGGGGTCAGGCGTGCCCTGGGCCCTCGTGGCCACCCTGTAAGGCGGTTGGTGCCCTTCTTTCTCCGCAAGAAAGCCAATATCCGGATAAAAACCGTGTCAAAATTTCAGCCCAATCGGAGTTATAGATCTCCGGCAATTTAAGAACCGATGAAAGGGCAGAATCAGGGAGCGCAGAAACAGAGAGAGACAGAGAGACAGATCCAATCTCGGAAGGTCTCTCGCCCCTCCCATGCCATGGATACCAAGGACCAGAGGGGAAACCCTTCTTCCATCTAGGGGGGGAGGTCAAGGAAGAAGAAGAAGAAGAAGGGGGGCTCTCTCCCCTCTCTCCTGGTGGCGCCGGAACACCGCCAGGGCCATCATCGTCACCGCAATCTACACCAACAACTTCACCACTGTCATCACCAACTCTTCCCCCCTCTATGCAGTGGTGTAACCCCTCTTTTACCCGCTGTAATCCCTACTTAAATATGGTGCTCAGCACTATATATTATTTCCCAATGATGTATGGCTATCCTATGATGTTTGAGTAGATCCGTTTTGTCCTATGGGTTAATTGATGATCGTAATTGGTTTGAGTTGCATGTTTTATTATTGGTGTTGTCCTATGGTGCTCTCCGTGTCGCGCAAGCGTGAGGGATCCCTGCTATAGGGTTTGCAATATGTTCATGATTTGCTTATGGTGGGTGGGGTGAGTGATAGAAACACAGACCCGAGTAAGTAGGTTGTTTGTGTATGGGAATAAAGAGGACTTGATACTTTAATGCTATGGTTGGGTTTTACCTTAATGATCTTTAGTAGTTGCGGATGCTTGCTAGAGTTCCAATCATAAGTGCATATGATCCAAGAAGAGAAAGTATGTTAGCTTATGCCTCTCCCTCAAATAAAATTTCAATAATGATTACCGGTCTAGTTATCGATTGCCTAGGGACAAATAACTTTCTCGTGACAAAAAGCTCTCTACTAAAACTAACTTAGTTGTGTCTTCATCTAAACAGCCCTACTTTTTATTTACGCGCTCTTTATTATCTTACAAACCTATCCAACAACACCTACAAAGTACTTCTAGTTTCATACTTGTTCTAGGTAAAGCGAGCGTTAAGCGTGCGTAGAGTTGTATCGGTGGTCGATAGAACTTGAGGGAATATTTGTTCTACCTTTAGCTCCTCATTGGGTTCGACACTCTTACTTATCGAAAGAGGCTACAATTGATCCCCTATAATTGTGGGTTATCAAGACCTTTTTCTGGCGCCATTTCCAGGGAGTTATAGCGTGGGGTGAATATTCTTGTGTGTGCTTGTTTGCTTTATCACTACGTAATTTTTATTTGCTGTTCTAAGTTGTTCTCTATCTTTAGTTATGGATATGGAACACGGAATACCAAAAAATTAGGTTCACTTGCTACTCATGGAGAAGGGGAACCTCCTAAAACCCTCGATGCTCATTATGTGAAAGATATTATGTACTACTTTGATAATCCTGAGAAAACCCCATTCAACTTTATAATGGAAGTAATGTTTGATCAACGTGAATACTTTAGGGATTGTCGCTTGACTCAAAAAGGGAAACTATTATGGGATCAAATTTATATGTTGCATTGGTAGGCTCAGCAACTATGCTTGAGATATGATTATACTTGTTGCTCTAGGATGAAGGCTCCACACCATCCCTTTTCATGCGAATTTAATGATAATGAAACCTTAGCTTCTTATGCTAATGGTATATATGATTACTATGATGTGGAACGAATAGAAGAATTCGTTCCTTTTATGGGTGCTTATGAAATTGAATCTTTGTTTAAAGAGTGTGAAAATCTTGATGATGCTGTTTACAGACCTGGAAATTTTGCTATACTTAAATCTTGCTATGAAAATTATGAATTCAATTCCGATATTGATGATTTTATTAAGAGAGTCTCCGCTGTCCAAGAAGATACTAATATTTGCAGGAGTCTATGGAAGAAGAAATTAATGACATTGTGAGCTCACTGGATGAAAAAGATGAGGAGGAGAGCGAAGAACAAAAGGAGGAAGAGCAGATTGATCACTCGTTCCCACCTTCTAATGAGAGTAACTATTCAACTCATACATTGTTTAAATTCCCTTTGTGCTTACCGAAGGATGAATGCTATGATGATTGTTATGATCCCATTGATTCTTTTGAAATATCCCTTTTTGATGATGCTTGCTATGCTTGTGGCCAAGATGCCAATGTGAATTATGCTTATGAAGATGAAATTGCTATAGTTCCTTATGTTAAACATGAAATTGTTGCTATTGCACCCACGCATGATAGTCCTATTATCTATTTGAATTCTCCCGACTACACTATATCGAAGAAGTTTGCGCTTATTAAGGATTATATTGATGGGTTGTGTTTCACTACTACACATGATGATTTTGATAGATATAATATGCATGTGCTTACTGCTCCTACTTGCAATTATTATGAGAGAGGAACTACATCTCCGCCTCTCCATGTTTCCAATATGATAAAATTGCAAGAAACTGTTTATACTATGCATTGGCCTTTACTATGTCTGCATGAATTGTTCTTTTATGACATGCCGATGCATAGGAAGAGAGTTAGACTTCATCATTACATGATATATGTTGCTTTGTGCTCACTACTAAATCACAAATCATTGTTAATTAAAATTGGCTTTGATATACCTTGGGATCCGGGTGGATTCATTACTTGAGCACCTTATGCCTAGCTTAATGGCTTTAAAGAAAGCGCTGCCAGGGAGACAAACTAGAAGTTTTAGAGAGTCATTTATTTCTGTTGAGTGCTTTTATATAGTTTAAAAACAAAAAAATAAAGAGGGGAACCCAAAACTTTTCAAAAAGGAAAGTGAAAGTGAGAGAGACAAGCATTGTTGAAGTGGGGGAGCTCCTTGAACTTTGTACATGCTCACTGAAACTTTGTGAATCTTGATTACAGAAAAATTTCAACAAAAATAATTATCCCCTTGTACAATTGCATTGTATTATAAAAATAATGAGCGAATATTTGCCTTTAGGATGTTTACATTGCTTGTTGGTTTGTGCGGTGCAGAACAAAAACTTTGGCTGTAGTGCGCGATTTTACATTTTCTACTGGAAAGTCAAACGGTTCTGAAACTTTTTGCACTGTCTATCTATACAAATTTTTTATTTTTCCTAATTGTTTCAGAATTTTTGGAGTAACAGAAGTGTGGTGAATGTTCAGATTACTACAGACTGTCCTGTTTAAGACAGATTCTGTTTTTGATGCATAGTTTGCTTGTGTTGATGAAACTATGAATTTATATCAGTGGATTAAGCCATGGAAAAGTTATATTACAGTAGCTACAATGCAAAAACAAAATATGAATTGGTTTGCAACAGTACTTAGAGTAGTGATTTGCTTTATTATACTAACGAATCTTACCGAACTTTCTGTCAAGTTTTGTGTGATTGAAGTTTTCAAGTTTTGGGAGAGATCACGATGGATGAAGGAATAAGGAGTGGCAAGAGCCTAAGCTTGGGGATGCCCGAGGCACCTCAAGGAAATATTCAAGGACTCCCAAGCAACCAAGCTTGGGGATGCCCGGGAAGGCATCCCCTCTTTCTTCTAACGATCATCGGTAATTTCACTTGGAGCTATATTTTTATTCGTCACATTATATGTGTAAATCTTCGAGCGTCTTTGGCATTTAGTTTTCACTTTTATTTTATGCACCATGCTGGCATGAGATAGTCCTTGGTTGATTTATAGAATGCTCATTGCACTTCACCTATATCTTTTGAGTATGGCTTTGTAAAATGCTTCACGTGCTTCACTTATATCTTTTGAAGTTTGGATTGCCTGTTTCTCTTCACATAGAAAACCGCCATTTGTAGAATTTTCTTTTGCTTCACTTATATTTGTTAGAGCGTGGACATATCTTTTGTAGAAAGAATTAACTCTCTTGCTTCACTTATATCTATTTAGAGAGATGACTGGAATTGGTCATTCACATGGTTAGTCATAAAATCCTACATAAAACTTGTACATCACTGAATATGATATGTTTGATTCCTTGCAATAGTTTTGCCATATAAAGATGGTGATATTAGAGTCATGCTAGTGGGTAGTTGTGGATTGTAGAAATACTTGTGTTGAAGTTTGTGATTCCCGTAGCATGCACGTATGGTGAACCATTATGTGATGAAGTCGGAGCATGATTTATTTATTGATTGTCTTCCTTATGAGTGGCGGTCGGGGACGAGCGATGGTCTTTTCCTACCAATCTATCCCCCTAGGAGCATGCGTGTAGTACTTTATTTCGATAGCTAATATACTTTTGCAATAAGTATGTGAGTTCTTTATGACTAATGATGAGTCCATGGATTATACGCACTCTCACCCTTCCATCATTGCTAGCCTCTTCGGTACCATGCATTGCCCTTTCTCACCTCGAGAGTTGGTGCAAACTTCGCCGGTGCATCCAAACCCTGTGATACGATACGCTCTATCACACATAAGCCTCCTTATATCTTCCTCAGAACAGCCACCATACCTACCTATTATGGCATTTCCATAGCCATTCCGAGATATATTGCCATGCAACTACCATCATCATCATATACATGACTTGAGCATTCATATTGCTTTGCATGATCGTAAGATAGCTAGCATGATGTTTTCATGGCTTGTCCATTTTTTGATGTCATTGCTAGGCTAGATCATTGCACATCCCGGTACACCGCCGAAGGCATTCATATAGAGTCATATCTTTGTTCTAATGTCGAGTTGTAATATTGAGTTGTAAGTAAATAAAAGTGTGATGATCATCATTATTAGAACATTGTCCCATGTGAGGCTATCAAAATAAAAGTGACCAAAGAAGCCCCAAAAAAAGAGAGAGGCCAAATAAGCCTACAAAAAAGGAGAAAAAATAAAAAAATGAGGAAAAGAGAGAAGGGACAATGTTACTATCCTTTTACCACACTTGTGCTTCAGAGTAGCACCATGTTATTCATATAGGGAGTCTGTTGAGTTATCACTTTCATATACTAGTTGGAATTTTCATTATAGAACTTGGCTTGTATATTCCAAGGATGGGCTTCCTCAAATGCCCTAGGTCTTCATGAGCAAGCAATTTGGATGCACACCCACTTAGTTTCAGTTTTAGCTTTCATACACTTATAGCTCTAGTGCATCCATTGCATGGAAATCCCTACTCCTCGCATTGACATCAATTGATGGGCATCTCCATAGCCGGTTGATTAGCCGCGTCCATGTGAGACTTTCTCCCTTTTTTGTCTTCTCCACACAACCTCCATCATCATATTCTATTCCACATATATATAGTGCTATATCCATGGCTCATGCTCATGTATTGCGTGAAAGTTGAAAAGGTTTGAGAACATCAAAAGTATGAAACAATTGCTTGGCTTGTCATCGGGGTTGTGCATGATTTGAATGCTTTGTGTGGTGAAGATGGAGCATAGCCAAACCATATGATTTTGTAGGGATAACTTTCTTTGGCCATGTTATTTTGAAAAGACATGATTGCTTTATTAGTATGCTTGAAGTATTATTGTCTTAATGTCAAATGATAGACAATTGCTTTGAATCACTCGTGTCTTAATATTCATGCCATGATTTGTAACATCCCAAATTTTCAATTTGGAATGTTATACACTAGATCATCATGCATATCATATTTTCTTGCATTTTGGTCGATCCTAGAAATTTCATGCAACTCAAGGACCCTCGGAGAGAGTTGGAGATTTCGTCATTTTTCATATTTGAGTTCTTCTCAAATTTTGAAGAAAGGGTCATTGGATTTGTCGGAGTTTATTTGCCTTTTATTTGGATAGGGAAAAATGCGTGTTTTCAAAAGTTGCATTCTAGGTCCCGAGAAAAGTTCATTTTATTCGACTCATTTTTAGGAGTCGGGGAAAATTTACTTTGGGAGTTTTGGAGTTCGTTTAGTTCTCTTTTCCTTTGTTTTTCTGCGCGCGTAACCGTTTAAAAAAATCCCGCAGCGCGCCTGGGCCAAGGCCCAAGCCGCCGGCCAGGCCGGCTCCTCTCCACGCGCGCGCGCCCGCGCAGGAGGCCGCCCCCGCCCCACTAGGCCGGAGTCCTAGTAGGACTCCGTTTCGTTTTTTTCCTCTCTTCTCTTTTTCTTGCCCCCTCCCCCAAGTTTCCTCTCCCCCTCCTCCTCTTAAATACCCCAAGACCCCCCCCCCTTTTTCCACACAAAGCCCCAAGCCCCAAGCCGCGCCCCGCCCGCGCCGCCCTTAGCCGCCGCCGCCGCCGCCCTTGTGGCCCGCCGCCGCCGCCTTACATCGCCGCCGCCGCCCAACGCCGCCGTTCACCGGAACCTCGCCGAGGTAGCCGCGTCGCGCCTCTCTTTTTCTCCCCTCAGTTTGGTTTTTCTTATAAACCATTCCGGTTCTTCTCTTTTCTTCCGATTCGTTTTCCTTTCGTTCTTCGTTTCGATTTCTTTTCCCGAAACCCTAGATCGGTTTCGTTTTCTTTTCTGGTTTAGTTGCCTAGAGACCATTCGTCCTAACGAACGTGATCACCGGATTATTCCCCGGTTAACGCACGTCCGTTTGTTTAACCGTTCTTCTTTTTCTTTTCGTCGGATTTATTCCGCGATCGCGATCTCAGATCCGATCTTCGTTCTAGTCTATCCTCTCGCTCGTTTATCGGAATCAGGTGATTCAAGCGCCTGGAGTTTCGTTTCGAAACCGCCGTTCCGACTAATCAACTTTAACTAAGTTTTTGCTACTGTAAAACTTGACCTAGTTTCAACTTGTGAGAACCGAGTTGTTTTCTTCCGCCGTTTGTTTTCCGTTGCTTTGTTCGGTTCGATCTTTCTTTGCAACCGGAGTTCTTAAGTTGAACTATCTGGTTCGTTCTCTTGTTCGAGTTTTACCTGTGCATTAGATGAGTACTTATTGTATGCTTGTTGTTTGTCTGCGATAGATTACCCGGATTGCGCCGCTTGTTACTTCGAATCTCTAGGACTCGCGGATCATCAGCAAGGCAAGTAACACTTTGATCATACCTTTTCTACAACCCAGTTTTATTGCATTAGATCCATCCTCACACATTGCATGATTAGGATCTAATTAAATTGTGGGATGGGAAGTAGATGAGGTAGTACCTATTACCTGTTATTAATAAAACCTTTGGGAGTTACTTCTACGTTTGCTTATTATGCCATGCTATGCTAGTAGACGTGGCTTGGGTGAGTGATATCCATGACAGATGTGAGATTGATAATTTTAAGGGTTTATCTAAGGTGGCAACTTAAACACACATCTGGGTGGATTGAGGCACCTAATGTCTATCAGGACTTGCCTGTTTTTATTTTGGACCGCCACCCAGGCTCAAAGGGACCATAAGATCTTTCATACTAGAAACTTACGTGTGCAGCCACAAGCCAATATGGGCTCTGGCATAGTTGACTAAGTCGTGCGAACTCTTACAGGGTAGACTAGCAGATGTAGGGGAAAGTAGGTGTACCGGTCTATCCATCGTAAGGTGCTAGCGCTTCTGAAAGACTGTGTCTCGGTCATCCGTTTCTCAAACACCAGTAGTGCGAGAAATCCAATGGAGGCGATCGAGTCTTGTGGGGAAAAGTGCGCAAACCTCTGTAGAGTGTAATAAACTAATCATGATTAGCCGTGTCCCCGGTTATGGACAATCTAGAGTATCTAGTACTTGAATATCATGTGAATCTCATCATGTTACTTCTAATTAATATTGTTGGGTTTTAATTGTTCACTTAATTGGGATCGGAATGCTGTCAACCATTCTCGATGTTTAACAACCACCATGAGAGTTAAATAAAATTATTCCTTTGCAGTAGGGAAATACTGGCTTTACGCAAAACTGTAACCATAGAGCTTTCCACCAGCCAAATATGCATATAGTATAGCTGTTTCATTCCATTACTCTCTATGTGTTACCTTGCCAGCATATTCCATGTGCTGACCCGTTTCGGGCTGCAACGTTAATGTTGGAGACTTTTCAGACGATGATTAAGGTGCTTTTAGGTCATGGTTCTATACTCAGTGATGCCGTTGGAGTTGATGGACCCATTTATCTTCCAAGTCTTCTGCTGTTATCGATATTAGATGGCCTTAAGCCATATTTATTGTAATAAGTTCTCTTTTGAGACACCGATGTAATAAGTGTGTGATTGCCACTCTGCTATAAATCCTTCGAAGTACTGTGTGGTGTCAGCATTACTGATCCAGGGATGACACCGGAGCACAGTAGACTTGATCCATTCGGGTCGGGTCGCTACAGAGATGGTATCAGAGCACACGCTGACTATAGGACACGACCACTAAGTTAAAGCCATTGATCACTATTCTCTCCTCATTTTCTAACTCCTCACCTTTTCTACTCTTTAGGATGAAGGACGCGAAGATCAAGTACGCTCAACCGGATGAAGGCACACCTTTTGGATTTCACTTGAAGGAAGTCACCAAGTACCTAAACATTGGATTACCAAGTTTCACGGGAACCTTCAACGCCACTCTGCCTGAAGAGGAGTGCTGGAAGATTCAAGTTCATGTTCTAGGAAGGACATTCGCGCCAATCACGAAGCCAATAGATAGTGTTTTCAATGCACCAACTTGGAGTCTAGGAAGGAGCATGGCAGCCCATATCACCCAAGGACGCATTGGAGAAGTTTATCAAGAAGACCTCAAGGACACTATCTACCAGATTTGCGGACGCCGAGATGAACAAGGGAATTAGTTAGCACCAAGAAGGATAGATCCATTGCAGCTTTCATCCAGGAATTAAACCAGCACATTCGACGCCACGAGAACCAGATGTGCAATGATATGATAGAGTTGAAGAATGCGAAGGCAAGGATCATCGAGCTAGAAGGAGAACTGAAGGCTACACGCAAGGACTACATGGACGAGATCGTAGCTCTAGCAAGACACAACTGCGATCTTAAGCAAGAGATTGAAGAACTCAAGATGGAGTTAGCATCCAGGAAGGAAGACATGTACGTCGCATGTCCCGACAACTACATCATCATCGACGACACCGATTCGGATCCAAGTGAACCCGACTTTGAAGACGAAGCTGGAGCGGATATCATGGAGTCTTCCACCGGTTCAAATTTCTAGATGACCACCAACTATTAGTAGTATTTCGACCCATGTAAACACTATATTTCGAGCACTTTTGCGATAGCTAGATCGATTGTAAGACCTTTTTTGATTGAATGAAGTGATTTTTGTGTGCATTTGCTCATGTGCATTGGGGTAGTGTTTTCTCTTTAGACCTCACTCTATTCTTATTTCTCATCTTTTCTAAACCCTCAGATGCCTCCGAGATGTGACAATGGATTTCCACCGGAGCTCACTCAATTGATCCAGCAGCAGAATCAATTGATGCAGATGTTAGTTCAGAACCAGCAGAACAACAACAACAACCCACCACCACCACCGCCACCTGTTGACCACTTAGCCCGTTTCCTTAGGCTGAATCCGCCGGTGTTTTCTAGTAGCACCGAGCCGATAGTAGCAGACGATTGGCTCCGCAAGATAGGAAGGGAGTTGACCACTGCTGGATGCACAGATGGTGAGAAAGTGAAGTTTGCCGCACATCAGTTAGAAGGACCCGCGGCAGCATGGTGGGAGAATTTCACAGCCACCTTCCCAGTCGACACTGTCACATGGGATCAGTTCCAGCAAGCTTTCCGCACTGCACATGTTTCAGCAGGAGCTATGGCCATGAAGAAGCATGAGTTTCGCAACTTACGCCAAGGAGGAAGGACAGTTGGCCAGTATGTTGACGATTTCAGCAAGTTAGCACGTTATGCCCCAGATGACGTGGCTACGGATGCAACCAAGCAGGAGAAGTTTCTGGAAGGATTGAATGATGAGTTAAGCATGCAGTTGATGGTAGCAAGTTTCAACAACTACCAGGAGTTGGTAGATCGTGCCATCATGATAGAAGGGAAGCAACAGCAGATTGAGAACCGCAAGAGGAAGTATGGACAAGGGAAGTATAACTCTGGTGCCCAGCAGAAGCCCCGTTTTACCCCTAAATCGGGATTTCAGTTTCAGCATACCCATGGAGGAGGTAGTTCGCACAACCACAATGCCACAAGAATGGTAATGGGAATGGAGGAAGCAACGGCCAGAACCGTACCACCCCATCAACCCCATCCAAGAGAGACCTGAGTCAAGTCACCTGTTTCAAGTGTTCCAAGACCGGACATTATGCCAATGAATGTCCTGAAGGCCAGAATGGAAATGGCAATGGGAGCTCAGGGAAGAAGCCGAACCCTTTCAATAGGGGACAGGTGAACCACATTAACGTGGAGGAGGTTGAAGATCAGCCTGATGCAGTAATCGGTAAGTTTTTGGTTAAGTCATTTACCACACTCGTTCTTTTCGATACTGGTGCACCACATTCATACATATCAAGGGGATTTGTGGAAAAATATAGCCTGCCCACTAGGATTCTTAAAACACCTATGCTAGTAAGCTCGCCAGGAGCAGAATACATGGCCAGTCAAGGATGCTTTCAAGTGCCATTAAGCATAGGAAGGCATGTTTTCCCAACATATTTAATCATTCTGGAATCCCAAGGTTTGGATGTAATTCTCGGTATGGATTGGCTGTCGATGTATGGAGGAAACATCGATTGTGCTAGTAAGTCAATTTTGCTTACAATGCCAGAAGGAAGAAGGATCAAGTATGTATCCTGGCATGTGCCAAATAGGACACAAGTAAATTGCCTAACAGGAGTTGTGCAGGAGGAAGTACCTGTGGTAAAGGATTTTCCTGATGTATTTCCGGAAGAGTTGCCAGGAATGCCACCGGATAGAGACATTGAGTTTTTGATTGAGTTATTGCCAGGTACAGGCCCAATATCAAAGAGACCATACCGGATGCCAGCAAAGGATTTGGTAGAAATTAAGGATCAGATTAAGGAATTATTGGAGAAAGGTTACATTGGCCCAAGTTCTTTGCCTTGGGGATCACCCGTACTTCTAGTGGAGAAGAAGGATGGATCATTACGGATGGTTGTTGATTACCGGGGATTGAACGAAGTAACCATCAAGAACAAGTACCCACTGCCAATGATTAATGATCTGTTTGATCGTTTGCAAGGAGCTAAAGTGTTTTCCAAGATCGATTTGCGATCAGGGTACCACCAGTTGAAGATTCGAGAGCAGGACATACCCAAGACAGCATTCACCACAAGATACGGATTGTATGAGTATACCGTTATGTCATTTGGACTGACTAACGCACCTGCCTATTTTATGAACCTGATGAACAAGGTGTTTATGGAGTTTTTGGATAAGTTTGTCGTAGTGTTCATTGATGATATCCTAGTGTATTCAAAGAATGAAGAGGAGCATAAGGAACATTTGCGTTTGGTATTGGAGAAACTAAGGGAACATCAGTTATATGCCAAATTTAGCAAATGTGAGTTTTGGTTGAAGGAAGTAGGATTCCTTGGACACATTATATCCGGAGAAGGGATAGCAGTTGACCCCACAAAGGTTGAGACCGTAACCGAATGGGAGGCATCCACGACAGTTGGAGAGATCCGGAGTTTTCTTGGACTCGCAGGATACTACCGGAGATTCATTGAGAACTTTTCAAAGATTGCGAAGCCTATGACGGAATTGTTGAAGAAGGATACTAAGTTCAAATGGACTGAGGAGTGTGAGGCTAGTTTCCAGGAGTTGAAGAAACGTTTGGTTACCTCACTAGTGTTGATTTTGCCAGATCAGACCAAGGATTATGAGGTGTATTGCGACACTTCACGTCGAGGACTTGGAGCAGTGCTTATGCAAGAAGGAAGAGTTGTTTCATATGCTTCACGACAACTGAAGCCTCATGAGTTGAATTACGCCACACATGATTTGGAGTTAGCAGCCATAGTGCATGCATTGAAGACATGGAGACATTTCCTCATTGGAAATCATTGCGAGGTGTACACGGATCACAAGAGTTTGAAGTACATTTTCACGCAGAAGGAGTTGAATCTCAGACAAAGGAGATGGTTGGAGCTCATCAAGGATTATGATATGAGATTGCATTACCATCCCGGAAAAGCTAATGTAGTAGCTGATGCATTGAGCCGTAATAGCCATGTAAATACGTTAATGACGGGAGAAATACCCAAGGAGTTATCAGAAAACCTTCGTGAACTAAGTTTAGAGATAGTTCCGAAAGGCTATGTGGCAGCATTGGAGATTCAGTCAACAGTGATGGATAAAATCAGAGAGGCTCAGAAATCTGACAAGGAGATTGCTGCTATAAAGGAGAAACTAGGCAAAGGAAAAGCAAAGGGATTTCGTGAGGATGAGCACGATACCCTATGGTTTGAGGACCGTGTTTAGGTGCCAAATGACCCGGAGATCAGGAAGTTGATTCTACAAGAGGCCCATGATTCACCCTATTCGATTCACCCAGGAAATACCAAGATGTATTTGGATTTGAAGGAAACATTCTGGTGGACCGGAATGAAGAAGGATATTGCAGCATATGTAGCAGTTTGTGACGTATGTCATAGAGTAAAGGCAGAACATCAGAAGCCAGCTGGATTGTTACAACCATTGCCGATACCCGAATGGAAGTGGGATAAGATAGGCATGGATTTTATCACAGGACTACCCAGGATGAAAGTAGGATATGACTCAATATGGGTAGTAGTTGATCGTTTGACGAAGGTAGCACATTTCATTCCAGTCAAGACCACTTACACCAGTGCTAAGTTGGCAAAGATATACATGACTAGGATCATTTGTTTGCATGGAGTTCCGAGGAGTATTGTATCGGATAGAGGAACCCAATTTACCTCAAAGTTTTGGAATCAGTTGCATGAAACTTTGGGAACCAGGCTAGAGTTAAGCACCGCTTTTCATCCGCAGACAGATGGACAAACCGAGAGAGTCAATCAGATTTTGGAGGATATGCTGAGAGCTTGTGCACTAGATTATGGATCTAGTTGGGACGATAACTTGCCGTATGCGGAATTTTCTTATAACAACAGTTACCAAACCAGTTTGAAGATGGCACCTTTTGAAGCTTTGTACGGAAGGAGGTGCAGGACACCGTTGTCATGGGACGAAGTTGGAGACCGCCAGTTCTTTGGACCAGATTTGATTAAGGAGTCTGAACAGAAGGTGAAGTTGATTCGCGATAGGCTCAAGGTAGCCCAGTCTAGGCAGAAGAGCTATGCAGATTCTAAACGCAAGGAGACAGTTTACGAAACAGGAGACAGAGTGTATCTCCGAGTATCCCCACTACGAGGAGTTAAGCGCTTTGGAGTTAAGGGAAAGTTAGCACAGCGTTTCGTTGGACCGTATAAGATCTTGCAACGTATGGGAGAAGTCGCTTATAAGTTGGAATTACCAGAGGGACTGTCAGGAGTTCATGATGTATTCCATGTTTCTCAGCTGAAGGAATGTCACGCCGAGATGGCAGAGGTACCGTTAAGAGATATAGTGCCGCTTGAAGCAATTCAGTTGAAGGACGACTTAACATATGAAGAGAAACCAGTCAAGATTCTCCAGTTTGCCAGTAGAGTTACCCGCAGCAAGGTTATCAAGTTTTGCAAAGTTCAGTGAAACCACCACTCAGAGGATGAAGCCACCTGGGAGAGAGAAGAAGATTTGCTCCAAGGACCACCCTCACCTATTTTCTAGCCAACCTGAATCTCGAGGGCGAGATTCATCTTAAGGGGGGTAGGTTTTTAACATCCCAAATTTTCAATTTGGAATGTTATACACTAGATCATCATGCATATCATATTTTCTTGCATTTTGGTCGATCCTAGAAATTTCACGCAACTCAAGGACCCTCGGAGAGAGTTGGAGATTTCGTCATTTTTCATATTTGAGTTCTTCTCAAATTTTGAAGAAAGGATCATTGGATTTGTCGAAGTTTATTTGCCTTTTATTTGGATAGGGAAAAATGCGTGTTTTCAAAAGTTGCATTCTAGGTCCCGAGAAAAGTTCATTTTGTTCGACTCATTTTTAGGAGTCGGGGAAAATTTACTTTGGGAGTTTTGGAATTCGTTTAGTTCTCTTTTCCTTTGTTTTTCTGCGCGCGTAACCGTTTAAAAAAATCCCACAGCGTGCCTGGGCCAAGGCCCAAGCCGCCGGCCAGGCCGGCTCCTCTCCACGCGCGCGCGCCCGCGCAGGAGGCCGCCGCCGCCCCACTAGGCCGGAGTCCTAGTAGGACTCCGTTTCGTTTTTTTTCCTCTCTTCTCTTTTTCTTGCCCCCTCCCCCAAGTTTCCTCTCCTCCTCCTCCTCTTAAATACCCCAAGACCCCCCCCCCTTTTTCCACACAAAGCCCCAAGCCCCAAGCCACGCCCTGCCCGCGCCGCCCTTAGCCGCCGCCGCCACCCTTGTGCCCCGCCGCCGCCACCTTACATCGCCGCCGCCGCCCAACGCCGCTGTTCGCCGGAACCTCGCCGAGGTAGCCGCGCCGCGCCTCTCTTTTTCTCCCCTCGGTTCGGTTTTTCTTATAAACCGTTCCGATTCTTCTCTTTTCTTCCGATTCGTTTTCCTTTCGTTCTTCGTTTCGATTTCTTTTCCCAAAACCCTAGATTGTTTTCGTTTTCTTTTCCGATTTAGTTGCCTAGAGACCGTTCGCCGGACCGTTCGTCCTAACGAACGTGATCACCGGATTATTCCCCGGTTAACGAACGTCCGTTCGTTTAACCGTTCTTCTTTTTCTTTTCATCGGATTTATTCCGCGATCGCGATCTCAGATCCGATCTTCGTTCTAGTCTATCTTCTCGCTCGTTTATCAGAATCAGGTGATTCAAGTGCCTGGAGTTTCGTTTCGAAACCGCCGTTCCGACTAATCAACTTTAACTAAGTTTTTGCTACTGTAAAACTTGACCTAGTTTCAACTTGCTAGAACCGAGTTGTTTTCTTCCGCCGTTTGTTTTCCGTTGCTTTGTTCGGTTCGATCTTTCTTTGCAACCGGAGTTCTTAAGTTGAACTATCTGGTTCGTTCTCTTGTTTGAGTTTTACCTGTGCATTAGATGAGTACTTATTGTATGCTTGTTGTTTGTCTGTGATAGATTACCCGGATTGCGCCGCTTGTTACTTCGAATCTCTAGGACTCGCGGATCATCAGCAAGGCAAGTAACACTTTGATCATACCTTTTCTACAACCCAGTTTTATTGCATTAGATCCATCCTCACACATTGCATGATTAGGATCTAATTAAATTGTGGGATGGGAAGTAGATGAGGTAGTACCTATTACCTGTTATTAATGAAACCTTTGGGAGTTACTTCTACGTTTGCTTATTATGCCATGCTATGCTAGTAGACGTGGATTGGGTGAGTGATATCCATGACAGATGTGAGATTAATAATTTTAAGGGTTTATCTAAGGTGGCAACTTAAACACACATCTGGGTGGATTGAGGCACCTGATGTCTATCAGGACTTGCCTGTTTTTATTTTGGACCGCCACCCAGGCTCAAAGGGATCATAAGATCTTTCATACTAGAAACTTATGTGTGCAGCCACAAGCCAATATGGGCTCTGGCATAGTTGACTAAGTCGTGCGAACTCTTACAGGGTAGACTAGCAGATGTAGGGGAAAGTAGGTGTACCGGTCTATCCATCGTAAGGTGCTAGCGCTTCTGAAAGACTGTGTCTCGGTCATCCATTTCTCAAACACCAGTAGTGCGAGAAATCCAACGGAGGCGATCGAGTCTTGTGGGGAAAAGTGCGCAAACCTCTGTAGAGTGTAATAAACTAATCATGATTAGCCGTGTCCCCGGTTATGGACAATCTGGAGTATCTAGTACTTGAATATCATGTGAATCTCATCATGTTACTTCTAATTAATATTGTTGGGTTTTAATTGTTCACTTAATTGGGATCGGAATGCTATCAACCATTCTCGATGTTTAACAACCACCATAATAGTTAAATAAAATTATTCCTTTGCAGTAGGGAAAAACTGGCTTTACGCAAAACTGTAACCATAGAGCTTTCCACCAGCCAAATATGCATATAGTATAGCTGTTTCATTCCATTACTCTTTATGTGTTACCTTGCCAGCATATTCCATGTGCTGGCCCGTTTCGGGCTGCAACGTTAATGTTGCAGACTTTTTAGACGACGATTAAGGTGCTTTTAGGTCGTGGTTCTATACTCAGTGATGCCGTTGGAGTTGATGGACCCATTTATCTTCCAAGTCTTCCGCTGTTATCAATATTAGATGGCCTTAAGCCATATTTATTGTAATAAGTTCTGTTTTGAGACACCGATGTAATAAGTGTGTGATTGCCACTCTGCTATAAATCCTTCGAAGTACTGTGTGGTGTCAGCATTACTGATCCAGGGATGACACCGGAGCACAGTAGACTTGATCCATTCGGGTCGGGTCGCTACATGATTAGATTACATGATCAAGATTATGCTAGGTAGCATCCCACATCAAAAATTATCTTTTTTATCATTTACCTACTCGAGGACGATCAGGAATTAAGCTTGGGGATGCTGATACGTCTCCGCCGTATCTATAATTTTTGATTGTTCCATGCCAATTTTATAAAACTTTCATACACTTTTGGAAACTTTTTATACTATTTTTGGGGACTAACATATTGATCCAGTGCCTAGTGCCAGTTCCCGTTTGTTGCATGTTTTTTGTTTTGCAGAAAATCCATATCAAACGGTGTCCAAACGGGATAAAAACTGACAGAGATTTTTTTGGAATATATGTGATTTTTGGGAAGAAGAATCAACGCGAGACGATGCCCGAGGGGGCCACGATGCAGGAGGGCGCGCTCTAGGGGGTCAGGCGCACCCTGGGCCCTCGTGGCCACCCGTAAGGCGGTTGGTGCCCTTCTTTCGCCGCAAGAAAGCCAATATCCGGATAAAAATCGGGTTAGAATTTCAGCCCAATTGGAGTTACAGATCTTCGGGAATTTAAGAAACAGTGAAAGGGCAGAATCAGGGAGCGCAGAAACAGAGAGGAACAGAGAGAGACAGAGAGATAGATCCAATCTCGGAGGGGCTCTCGCCCCTCCCATGCCATGGAAACCCTTCTCCCATCTAGGGGGAAGGTCAAGTAAGAAGAAGAAGGGGGGCTCTCTCCCCTCTCTCCCGGTGGCGCCGGAACACCGCCGGGGCCATCATCGTCACCGCAATCTACACCAACAACTTCACCACCGTCATCACTAACTCTTCCCCCCTCTATGCAGCGGTGTAACCCGTATTTTAGCCGCTGTAATCCCTACTTAAACATGGTGCTCAACGCTATATATTATTTCCCAATGATGTATGGCTATCCTATGATGTTTGAGTAGATCCGTTTTGTCCTATGGGTTAATTGATGATCGTGATTGGTTTGAGTTGCATGTTTTATTATTGGTGTTGTCCTATGGTGCTCTCCGTGTTGCGCAAGCCTGAGGGATACCTGCTGTAGGGTTTGCAATATGTTCATGATTTTCTTATGGAGGGTGGCGTGAGTGATGGAAACACAGGGTTGTTTGCGTATGTGAATAAAGAGGACTTGATACTTTAATGCTATGGTTGGGTTTTACCTTAATGATCTTTAGTAGTTGCGGATGCTTGCTAGAGTTCCAATCATAAGTGCATATGATCCAAGAAGAGAAAGTATGTTAGCTTATGCCTCTCCCTCAAATAAAATTGCAATAATGATTATCGGTCTAGTTATCGATTGCCTAGGGACAAATAACTTTCTCGTGACAAAAAGCTCTCTACTAAAACTAACTTAGTTGTGTCTTCATCTAAACAACCCCTACTTTTTATTTACGCGCTCTTTATTATCTTGCAAACCTATCCAACAACAACGACAAAGTACTTCTAGTTTCATACTTGTTCTAGGTAAAGCGAACGTTAAGCATGCGTAGAGTTGTATCGGTGGTCGATAGAACTTGAGGGAATATTTGTTCTACCTTTAGCTCCTCGTTGGGTTCGACACTCTTACTTATCGAAAGAGGCTACAATTGATCCCCTATACTTGTGGGTTATCGAGAGGGAGGAATTGCGAAAGATTCTGATAGGTCATCAAGTGGTTGACCAGCTCTCTTCACATCATGACAGTTAGTTTTCGGCTTTCTCTACTGAGGTGTTCATCCAGATAAACCAGTACACAATCGCAGTAGTTCTCCCTTTACTACCCTAGCCGATAGAGCGGAACGTAAGGTAGTAAGCCCAGGAGCCAGGCAACCCAACTATTGACCAAAGACATGATTTGGAGCTGATGCATATAAGGCCGATCCCGTGATGCCGAAGTGTGCTATAAAGCTGTTTGGACTTACCGGCAATTTATTTGTTCCCATATTGAGCCCCTGGCAGTTTATGCCAAGGTGCGTTTGTGAAACAACCGAAGAAACAAAATTTAGTTCTGTTAGAAAAAGTGAATACTGAATACGGGTTATATTCACTGGGACCTGATTGATATGTCAATTGCCATTTTACAGATAATAATGCCATGAACCAGGCTATTTGACATGCCGGTGGTTAGAGGCTGAGGGAGAAGGCACTTTACAGGCTCTGAATAGCGAGTGCTTAATTACTAATAATTACTTGGACCTCTTGTCGCACGTCTGCGTCGCCTTGCCTCGGTGAAAGGACTCCTTAACAGGAATAGCCTTTGGGTAGGTGAACAGAGCCGAACTCCGAAAGGGTCCGTGAGATGACCCATCTTTGTGCCACCTGTGCTAAAAGATAAAAAATGATTAGAAAAAAAGAAAAGGAGGATATAGGAGAGCTTGTAGGCATGTCTGCATTGTGCCTTTGCCGATGACCAGGGTATTCTAAGTACATCATTATGTACGCGCGATACAAACTTCGTGGGTATATGAGGCGAACGATGGAGGCCAAACTACTAATCCAACTCTGAGATTGATCGGCCCCATTTAATAGAGGTCGGTGGCTTAATGGCCGATGAGATGTGCGGCTTGATGAGGCCGCTTGGTACTTCGATTGTGGTAGCCATAGTATGACTCTCCGTACGGAGGGAGTGTTCCGTATTTCCATTTATTGTTATGACGCCGTGTGGACCGGGCATCTTAAGTTTTGCGCGGGCATAGAGCAGGACCGCATTAAAACGAGCAAAAGTGGTACGCCCCAGAAGTGCATGGTAGCTACTGCGGAACAGGACAATATCAAAGGTCAAGCCTTTGCTTCGGAAGTTGTTCAGCGAATCGAAAGCGACTTCCAATGTGACGGATCCCCTAGAGTGTGCTTCTACTACGAATACTGCTCCCTTGAGGGTAGCTGTGGTGGGCTTGATTCTTGAAGGATCAATGCCCATTTTGCCCACAATGTCTTGGTAGAGTAGATTAAGGCTATTGTCGCCATCCAAAAGGACTTTCGTGAGATGGAACCCCTTGATAATTGGATCGATGATCAGAGCCGCCGAACCTTCGAGACGGATATGGCGAAATTTTGGGGAAAACGGCTCTATAGCGTATGCGGCCCGTAGTGCACGCCTGCACTCCCCTGTAGGGGCGTGCGTCACGTATACCATATTTACGGTTTCTACTTCGGGGGGGAATGTTTCTGACCCCCGGTATTCGGCTGGCGAGTCTCTTCGTCATCGCTGTCACTGGGGGGCCCCTTACCCTTGTGTTCGGTATTAAGCTTGCTGGCTTGTTTGAAGACCCAACAGTTTCTGTTGGTGTGAGTAGCTGGTTTGTCGGGGTGCCATGAATCTAGCAGGGCCAATCTAGTATTTTATCTAGATTGGATGATCCGTCTCTATGTGCCTTGAATGGCTTTTTTCCGTTGACCGGGTTTGGAGCCGCTGAATCCGGCATTGACTGCCGTGTCTTGCGTTCTTTCGTTATGATTGCGACGTTTGTGTTCATTGCGTCGTGGCTTGCCGTTTCCCTCTCGGACTTTGGAAGTGCTTGGATCACTGGTACTGTTGCTTCTATGAGCGAGCCAGCTGTCTTCTCTCGCGTAAAAGCGGGTCATTAGGGCGGTAAGGGCTGCCATGGACTTTGTTTTTTCTTGACCGAGGTGGCGGGCGAGCCACTCATCCCGGACGCTGTGTTTGAAGGCTGTGAGGGCTTCGGTGTCCGGACAATCAACAATTTAGTTCTTTTTAATTAGGAATCTAGTCCAGAGCTTCCTGGCTGACTCTCCGGGCTGCTGGATGATGTGACTTAAGTCATCGACATCTGGTGGCCGGACATATGTACCTTGGAAGTTATCATGAAAGGCGTCTTCCAGGTCTTCCCAGCTGCCAACGGAGTTCTCTGGAAGGTTGTTGAGCCAGTGCCGCACTGGTCCCTTTAATTTTAATGTGAGGTATTTGATGGCGTGGAGATCATCACCGCGGGCCATGTGGATATGGAGAAGAAAATCTTTAATCCATACCGCGGGATCTGTTGTTCCATCGTATGATTCGATGTTCATGGGTTTAAACCCTTCTGGCAATTCGTATGCCATTACTTCATCAGTGAAGCAAAGAGGGTGTGCGGCGCCTCTATATAGAGTCACATCGCGACGTAGCTCAGATGGAGTTCGTCTGCGGCATTCGACCCGTGCGTGATTAAACTTGTCACGTCCGAATAGATAGCCGTCGTCACGTGTCGGGGCACACCCCGCGGTCCTAGATCGATCTGGTATGTCCTGCTCTACTATCCAGGTTCTGCCAAAGATCATATGTATATGCCCGAGCTGTTTTATCTCTGCCTCTACTGCGAGGTAGTACGGGCTGGTGTTCGGCTTGGGTTGCCGCTTTGTCCCGACCACGGGGTCGTCGGTCAGCCGCATTGTGCGCTGATGGTACGGGCTCCAACGCCTCGTCATCGAATTGAGGTAGTAATTTGCGCTTGGTGTAACTTTTGGGTGGTCGCTCGAGGCTGTATTCTTTGGCTGCCAGGACATTAGTTCATTTGCCATTGAGCAGATCTTGATCAGCTTGAAGCTGTTGCTGCTTCTTTTTCAGGATCCTTGTAGTGGCTATTAGCCGGTGCTTAAAGCGCTCCTGCTCGAGAGGTTCCTCAGGCACGATAAAATCCTCGTCGCCAAGGCTCACCTCATTCTTGGAGAGTGGAAGATAATTACTGTCCTCTGAGTCTTCGTGCACGGCCTGTTCATCAAGGCCGACCCGCCCATCTTCCCGTTCGTCCTGTTTGGAAGTTGGCTCAATGGGGTCTTCATTGTCTCTCGCATCATCTAGGGTATTGTTTTCTCCTGTGTCGGCATTGCTATCTTTCTCACAGCGTCGCTGTCGTCGGCGCTTTGGCTGTGTCTGAGGAGGTTTATCTTCCACTAGGACTTCTTTGTCATTGTTGTTAACTTCTTTGGGTGTGTCCACCATGTATTCGTCGTAGGAGGAGGTGGCCGTCCAGCACCCGGTAAATGGCGGGTCTTGGGCCTGTTCCTCTTCGGCGTCATCGTCGATGCCATTGATGTCTTCAGAGTTGTAGTCGAGCATGTCGGTTAGGTCTTCAATAGTGGCTATTAAGTGGGGGTGGGTGGGAAGCGAAATTCCCCCTCATCAGCCCCCAGTTCAAACCGGGTATAATTCGGCTCTGAGTCCCCTTCTAAAGAGAGGGGTTTTAATGAGTTTAGCACATCACCTAAAGGTGAGGGCCGGAAGATGTCCGTGGAACTGAATTCGATGATCGGCGCCTGGTAGGGCTCGACGGACGCGGATGCATGTAATTCAGAACTAGTGACCGAAGATGAATCTGGGGGTCCGGTGACGCAGATCCCGCTCGAAGCTGAGTCTATGTGCGGCTCCAACACCGATGAGTCTGCGGCTTCCGTGACGGGGTTAAGCTTCCCGTCTTCAGATGGCACAAGCTGCTCCAGATCTAGGGCCAGAGCGCTTACAGGCTCAGTCTCCTGGGTATGGGCCGATGATAGATTTAGGTCATGTTCATCGCGGTGGCACGGAGCGGCTGCCATGGGCTCAAATCCGTCGAAGATCAAGTCTCCGCGGATATCAGTGACGTAGTTCAAGCTTCCAAACCTGACCTAACGGCCAGGGGTGTAGCTATCGATCTGCTCTAGATGGCCAAGCGAGTTGGCCCGCAGTGTGAAGCCGCCGAATACGAAGATCTGGCCAGGGAGAAAGACATCTCCTTGGGCAGCATTATTAACGATGGATGGATCCATAGAACCTTCTGATGATGGCACAATTCAACTCTCAATGAAAGCACCAATGTTGGTGTCAAAACCGGCGGATCTCGGGTAGGGGGTCCTGAACTGTGCGTCTAAGGTTGATGGTAACAGGAGACAGGGGGCACGATGTTTACCCATGTTCGGGCCCTCTCTATGGAGGTGATACCCTACTTCCTGCTTGATTGATCTTGATGAATATGAGTATTACAAGAGTTGATCTACCTCGAGATCGTAATGGCTAAAACCATAGAAGTCTATCCTGCGTGATTATGATTATCCCTATGGGCTAAACCCTCCAGTTTATATAGACACCGGAGGGGACTACGGTTGTACAAAGTCGGTTACAGAGAAAGGAATCTTCATATCCGAACACCAAGCTTGCCATCCATGCCAAGGAGAGTCCCATTCGAACATGGGTGAGAGTCTTCGGTCTTGTATCTTCATAGCCCATCAGTCCGGCCCATGTCCAACAGGCCGGACGCCCGAGGACCCCTTAGTCCAGGACTCCCTCAGGGGGCACAACCCACCAGGGCGTGCCAGGGCCCCCTGGCGCACCTAGGTGGGTTGTGCCCACCTCGGTGGCATCTCGCACCCCCTCTTTGCACTATAAATTCCCAAATACTCCGTCGCAGGGCTTCGTAGCCACCGAAAACCAATCTAGACCCATTCTGGCACCCTGCCGGAGGGGGGAATCATCTCTAGTGGCCATCTTCATCATCCCGGCGACCACCACAATGAGGAGGGAGTAGTCCACCCTCGGGGCTGAGGGTTTGTACCAGTAGCTATGTGGTTTATCTTTGTCTCTCTTGTGATCTATATCATGGAATTTCTTAATATAGTCGGATCATATGATGTTTCTCCCCTCTATACTCTTGTTGTGATGAATTGAATCTTTACCCTTTGAAGTTTTGTCATATTGGATTGAATATTCAAAGATGAGAACACATGATATATGTCTTGTGGTATGAATACTTGAGGTGACAATTGGGGTATCTTATTGATTCACTTGATATATGTTATGGCATTCAACTCGCGGATTCCCGCGATGATATTGGGGTAATCAATGCATAGGGGTTGATGCACGTTTTTCTCCGATAGAAACTTCGGGGTCTCTTTATAGTTCTTTGTGTGGATTGAGTATTATTAATATGAATATTCTTTGGTGTTATTCTAGTACGAACTCTAGGATAGATCGAACGGAAACAATAGCTTTGTGTTATTTTAGTATGAACTCTTGAATAGATCGATCAGAAAGAATAGCTTTGAGGTGGCTTCGTACTCTACAAACAATTCCTATCTTTTGTTCTCCGCTAATAGGAACTCGGGAGTGATTCTTTATTGTACCTTGAGGGATAATCATATGATCCAACTATGTTAGCATTGTTGAGAGATTGCACTAGCGAAAGTACGGACCCTAGGCCTTGTTCTTAAGCATTGCGATACCGTTTTTGTGCCCGTTTACTATTTGCTACCTTGCTGTTTTTATTTATTCAGATTATAAAAATATATTTCTACCATCAATATTACACTTTTATCACCATCTTTTCGTCGAACTAGTGCACCTATACAATTTGCCATTGTATTGGGTGTGTTGGGACACAAGAGATTTCTTGTATTTGTTTCCAGGGTCGTTTGAGAGAGACCACCTTCATCCTACACCTCTCACGGATTGATAAACCTTAGGTCATCCACTTAAGGGAAAATTGCTACTGTCCTACAAAACTTTGCACTTGGAGGCCCAACACGTGTCTATAAGGATAAAGTTGTGTAGTAGACATCATTCATCTTAAAGAACCCTTCTAAGCTCGGGATTGCCCTCGCGAACTGCGGAAGAGGCAGCCACCATCCGTCATTGCTGGGCCCGCGAGCCACCCGCCACCCTCCATTGCCGCGCTAAAGATCAAGCCACCGCCCGTCGTTGCTGCAACATACACTCCCTCAACATCGGCATGCAGCGACGTATGTTTTCGGCAGAAAAAAAAAGAACTCTGAAACTTGTTCTGCTTTTTTTAGCTCGAGCATACAGAGAGAAATTAAGATGGTTTTCCCATCCTTAGTATTGTTATTCCATTGCAGTTGAATCAATTGAGTTGAATGTTATTTGGATTCTTATTCCATACTGAGAGAAATTCTAGTGACGCAGTTGAAAACCAAATTCCTATAGCACAATTCCAGTTACCTTTTGCTTAATCTGTAATTTATTTTTACATTCCTTAGCTTGATGTTGTTGTGGCTGAAATTTGCCCATGTACACAAGATAAGAAGGAAAGAAGCAATTAGTGATTGGCCAATAAACAATACAGGGGGCATAAGAGCTTGGCTGCAGGCTGTAGTACTGAATTGTTGTTTGCAACTACTAAACCATGGTATACTGGACCAGTGGGTGAGCCATTGAAACAAAGTGGTTTAGAACTCAGTCTGCAGAGGTCAAAATGTCCCTGTAATGTTGCAATAGTAAGGAGAGAACAGTAGTTGAAATGACAGTAAGATAGATTAGTGGTTGAGTTTTGAGGCTGTAGTTTACCATTCAGTGGTTATATTGGGCTATCTGGAAATAGTTTGTATTTTACTTAACAATTTTTCTATTGTAACTTATAGCTATTTTATTTATCTGACCATCAAAAGTTGGTTCTTTTTCTGCAATGCAGATGGATAGACGTTGGATTCATGGTACACTATTCTGTTGTGACACTACTGCAGGATGCTGCTAATGCGATGATACCTCTTGAGCAGTGCATTGGTTTTCCCTTGAAGAAGGAAGGGTGATGCAGCAAAGTAGCGTAAGTATTTCCCTCAGTTTTTGAGAACCAAGGTATCAATCCAGTAGGATACTACACGCAAGTCCCTCGTACCTACACAAACAAATAAGAACCTCGCAACCAACGCGATAAATGGGTTGTCAATCTCTTCAGGTCACTTACGAGAGTGAGATCTGATAGAGATAATAATAATAAGATGAATATTTTTGGTATTGTTATGATATAGATTGGAATATAAGGATTGCAAAATAAACGGTGCCAGAAATAGCTAGTTGACGGGAAATTAATATAATAGAGAATAGACCCGGGTGCCATAGGTTTCACTAGTGGCTTCTCTCAAGATAGCATAAGTATTACGGTGGGTGAACAAATTACTGTCCAGCAATTGATAGAAAAATGCATAATTATGAGAATATATAGGCATGATCATGTATATAGGCATCACGTCCGCGACAAGTAGACCGAAATGATTCTGCATCTACTACTATTACTCCACACATCGACCGCTATCCAGCATGCATCTAGAGTATTAAGTTCATAAGAACAGAGTAACGCATTAGGCAAGATGACATGATGTAGAGGGATAAACTCAAGAAATATGATATAAACCCCATCTTTTTATCCTTGACGGCAACAATACAATATGTGCCTTTCTGCCCCTACTGTCACTGGGAAAGGACACCGCAAGATTGAACCCAAAGCTAAGCACTTCTCCCATTGCAAGAAAGATCAATCTAGTAGGCCAAACCAAACTGATAATTCGGAGAGACTTGCAAAGATAACCAATCATACATAAAATATTTCAGAGAAGAATCAAATATTTTTCATAGATAAACTTGATCATAAACCCACAGTTCATCGGATCTCGACAAACACACCGCAAAAAAAGTTACATCGAATAGATCTCCAAGAATATCGAGGAGAACATTGTATTGAGATCCAAAGAGAGAGAAGAAGCCATCTAGCTAATAACTATGGACCCAAAGGTCTATGGTAAACTACTCACATATCATCGGAGAGGCTATGGTGTTGATGTAGAAGCCCTCAATGATCGATCCCCCCTCCGGCGGAGCTCTAGAAAACGGCCCAAAATGGGATCTCTTGGGTACAGAAGGTTGCGGCGGTGGAAATAGGGTTTTGTGGTGCTCCTGGATGTTTTCGAGGTATATGGACATATATAGGAGGAAGAAGTAGGTCGGTGGAGCCACGAGGGTGGGGGCGCGCCCAGGGGGGCAGGCACGCCTCCCTGCCTCGTGGCCTCCTTGTTGATTTCTTGACGTCCACTCCATGTCCTCTGGATCACGTTTTTTCCAAAAATAACTCTCCCGAAGGTTTCATTCTGTTTGATATTCCTTTTCCACGAAACACTGAAATAGGCAAACAAAACAGCAATTTGCACTGGGCCTTGGGCTAATAGGCTAGTCCCAAAAATAATATAAAAGTGTATAAATAATCCCATTAACATCCAAAACAGATAATATAATAGCACAGAACAATCAAAAATTATAGATACATTGGAGACGTATCAAGCATCCCCAAGCTTAATTCCTGCTCATCCTCGAGTAGGTAAATGATAAAAACAGAATTTTTGATGTGGAATGCTACCTAGCATAATTCTCAATGTAATTTTCTTTATTGTGGCATGAATGTTCAGATCCGAAAGATTCAAGACAAAAGTTTAATATTGACATAAAAATAATAATACTTCAAGCATACTAACAAAGCAATTATGTCTTCTCAAAATAACATGGCCAAAGAAAGTTATCCCTACAAAATCATATAGTCTGGCTATGCTCTATCTTCACCACACAAAGTATTTTAATCATGCACAACCCTGATGACAAGCCAAGCAATTGTTTCATACACTACAAAAAATACACTTCTGTGATGATACGTGTTTGTCACAGTAGGTCACTTTTTTGTCATGCATGTACATCCATGACAAATTTATGACAGAATCAAGATAGTCATACCTGTGCTGTCGTAGAAGTGTTACATGACATTACCAAAATTATCATCACGGAAGTGGACACTTTCGTGATGATAAATCGCGCGTCACAGAGGTGCTTTCGTCAAGGGTGACCGACACGTGGCATCCACCGTAACGGAACACCATTAAGCTATGGGGTCGGGTTTTATATCCGATAACCCGTTAACAGCCCCGACCAATGGGGATTTTCCACGTGTAAAATCATCATTGGCTAGAGGAAACACGTGTCGGCTCATCGTTGGGACAGATGTCATCCACTCATTGGACAGGAGGCGCCTATGATAGGTCAACACGTGGCACGGCCCAACAGTGGCCCATTCTGGTGAAAAAGGCCGGCCCAGTAAAAATTAGCAGGCCGGCCCATATAAGGCCTACTTGTGTCAGGTCCATTTAAGCCCATAGCCCATACGAGATGTGCTAATTCGGCCCGTTAAAGATTTGACACCATTGCAGCCCATCGTCAGTTCGAGCCCGTTAACAGCCTGCTATATATTTGGGCTCAATATCGGCCCGATGAGATTTCGGCCTCTTAACGGCCCATTTAATGGATGGGCCAATTTTCAGGACGTACATCTTTTGGCCTTTTAGCGACCCATTTAAATGTTGGGCTAATTTCCGGCCCGGTGTGTCTTTCAGCCTGTTGACGGCCCATAAATCTGATGGGCCATTTGTAGTCAGACCTGAGTTTCGGCCTTTTAGCGGCCCATTTAAGTGTTGGGCCAATTTCTGGCCCGGTGTCACTTTCAGCCTGTTGACGGCCCATAAATCAGTTGGGCCAATTGTAGTCGGACCTGAGTTTTGGCCTTTTAGCGACCCATTTAAGTGTTGGGCCAATTCCCGGCCATGTGTGCCTTTCGGCCTGTTAATGGACCATAAATGAGTTGGGCCATTTGTAGTCGGACCTTAGTTTTGGCCTCTTAATGGCCCATGCCCTTCATGGTCCAATACCAGCCCGGTTTCTCTTTCGGCCTGCTAAAGGCCCACAACACCGTTGGGCCGTTTACAATACGACCTGACTTTCGGCCTCTTAGCGGCCCATGCTCTTCATGGTCCAATACAGGCCCGCTGTCTCTTTCAGCCTGCTAAAGGCCTATAGTATAGTTGGGCCATATGTAGCCCAAACTTAGTAACGGCCTGTTAACGGCCCATGAAATTAATTGGGGCCACCTGTTGCCCGCTTCAATGTCGGCCTGTTAACGACTCGAGAGGTAAGAGGGCCGACCATTAACTTTCGGCCTAGTAACGGCTCATTAACTTAATGGGCCCACTAAAGTTCGTTCATGTCTTTAGGCTAAATTAGATAATTTGAGCCCATTACGATGAGCAAAGGTACGGCATACAGGGAATAACGTTGCACATCCAGAATATATTACATGAAATTACATCCACTGGGCAATCAAAGATTGATGCCAGTGCAAATAAATGAATAGAACCTAACCATCTACAACGTCACAATCTGCAACCTCAGCACAGATGATGCCCATAAGCATGTGGGCAAGTTCTTGCTGCTTTGCCACACTGTCTCTGAAAACATTGATCAGTTGTTGTGTCGCACGACTCTGCACCTCTGATTCATCCACCATTTCCATCATTGCTTCAGCCATTAATTGGTTCACAAACATACGTTTATTCCGTTGCATTCGAGACAGATGATACTGAACAGATTCAGATGGCGATTTTGGCAGGCTTGTATTATTGATAGTGGAGAGTGTCTTGACCACTTCGTCATAACATAAATTAGGACGGGAACCAAACACATTAATCATGAGTTATTGCCATATTACCTAGCCTAGATTTACTGGAAAGAAACAATGGGGTTGCCTTGCTGTTTTCAGAGTTTGTCTTCTTATCTTCAGCAGCCTGCACAAAATTAACACACTAGCATTGCTATCATTGGCCAAGTCAGATAATAAGAAAGCAACATTGACACAACGAACGTTTGGGCAACTAGCCTACACCAAGTTAACACAATATGGCACAACTATCATCAGCCAGGTAAGGTAATACGAAAGCAACATTGACACAATGAATGAATGGGCAACCAGAGAAGCACTACAATTCAGTAATGTGCGTGATATGAGATAACACATTCATGCAGCTCAGTACGCAAAACTACGAGGCAGTTTTCCTTACAAAAATCAACATTGGCGCCTTTAACATTTTGCTACAACTAATTTTAGATCAGATAAAGGTTAGATTCACGCCGATTAACAAAATACATGCTGATGTAAAAATATAGTGATATACAACAGGTACTTACATCAGCACTGGAGCACAGAGAATTCCCGCAAGATATTTTCCTTGAATACGATCCCAATGGAGGAAGTCTTGTATCGTTTAACCTTATTTTCTAAAAGAGAGATGGGTAAGAAACATGTAGAAAATATGATCAGAATGCTATAAAATTTCATGATGCGAGGATACGCACATGCTTCTTAGAATGGAGTTGACATTCTTTTGCTGGACTGGAGCGGACTAGTTCTTTGGCCACTGGAATCTGCTTATTATTAGTGGGAGTTGGGTTTCTCTATGCTGGAGCAGTATCTATGAAAAATGGAGTTGGTTTATTATCTCCTGGCGTTTGGATCTTTTGCAAAGACCTAGTTTGTAACCCTTCAGATTCTAACATAGCCGTCTTCCCCTTGCATGCCTTATATAGAAGAATGGTGATTCATTTATAAAACATGCTACAGCAGAGATGGAATAGGTACTGAAGAATAGAAAGGCATGACATATTGACATGTATTCACTCCATCTGGAAATAAATGGATGGGTCTAGGCGTATTTCAGTTCTAGATACGTCCAATTTTATCCATTTCTGTGACATGGCGGAGGGAGTATGATGTAAGAGCTAGGGATACGACAGGACAACACAGTAAAAAAACACTAAACAACCCACTACATAACCAAAGTATTCAAACCCACTGATATGAGATAGTACACTCATGCAGCTCAGGATGCAAAACTACCAGACAGTTTTCCTTGCAAAAATCAACATTGTGGCCTTTAATCATACATTTTGCTGCAACTAAATTTAGATCAGATAAAGGTTAGATTCACGCCGATTAACAAAATACATGCTGATGTAAATATATAGTGATATACAACAGGTACTTACATCTACATTGGAGCACAGAGAATTCCCGCAAGAATCTTTCCTCATAAACGATACCATTGCAGAAAATCTTCTATCTGTTAAGCTTATTTTCTAAAAGAGAGATGGGTAAGAAACATGTAGAAAATATGATCAGCATGCTATAAAATATCATGATGCAAGGATACGTACACACTTCTTAGAATTGAGTTGACATATTTTTGCTGGACTGGAGCGGACTAGTTCTTTGGCCACTAGAATCTGCTTATTATCAGTAGGAGTTGGGTTTCTCTGTGCTGGAGCAGTATCTATAAAAACTGCAGTTGGTTTATTATCTCCTGGCATTTGGATCTGTTGCAAAGGCCTTGTTTGTAACCCTTCAGATTCTAACATAGTCGTCTTCCCCTTGCATGCCTTGTATAGAAGAATGGTGCTTTAATTATAAAACATGCGGCAGCGGAGAGATGGAATAGGTACTGAAGAATAGAAAGGCATGACATATTGACATGTATTCCCTACATCCGGAAAAAATGGATGGGTCTAGGCGTATTTTAGTTCTAGATACATCCTTTTTTATCCATTTCGACAACATGTAATCGGGCGGAGGGAGTATGGTGTAAGAGCTAGGGATACGACAGGACAACACAGCAAAAAACACTAGTTGAATGTAAAACTGTATGCTAGCAGAATGCGTACAGAAATAACTAAGGCAACATACACGTGTATGATTAGGAAAATAAGATGGCATTGCAACAGAGCACTAGAACAGCACTTCAATGTAAAAAACATGGTATGGTAGATAGATGAAGTGCATACTGATGAATAACAATGCATAAGATATTCAGAAGCATGCTGTCCAAATTAAGCAGATGGCATTGCGATAGAGTAGAACGACAGTACTTGAATTTGAAAACATGTTATCATGAATGGAATAGGTACTGAAAAACAGGAAGGCATGACATATTTACATGCATGATCAGCATGCTAAGCACATGGCATTGCAACAGAGTAGATACACTCCAGGACATTATATGCATGTTGTACCCGTATCATAGGCCAAGTTAGAGCAAGGACCTTGTGGGGTGAAGAGGATTCATCATCTATCTGCAAGTCTTCTGAAGAACGGCCTTTACATGTTCCATCATATTGGGTATCATTGACATCAAGTTTATTGGCCTTTACATTGCTCCGTGAGGTTCTTGTGGATATATCAGTGTGTGCAATTATATCTGACATGCATGGAAGACAACTAGTAGTTAGATTTATGTAATGAGTGCCTGTAGGAGACGACATAAATAGTAGGACTGGGGTTAACTAGTAGCAACAGGTCTCATAAACTAAAGAGAGAACACAGATGAAAGCTACAGAATATGTATCGTTTGTACTCGAGATTAACTAGATGGCACACAAAAGTATTAAAGAACAACATAGGAAATACTAGAAGTGGTATAATACTATAATCACCAGCGTCTGGGATAGCATTGGCTGATGGATGATAACTATGGAACAGTGTTACCTAAAGAACAAGTATCTTAGCTGAACTATGGAACAACGTTAACTCCTGAACAAGACCCGTAAGAGATCGGCATGAATATACAGTGAAATGTGATAATCTATTTTCCATGCTTAGATGAATAACAAAACCATAAATGTTGCACACAAGTAAGTAGGGATGAAAATGGAGTGGAAAGTTTCCGCTTTTCCGGAGGAAAATGGAAATAGAGAGGAAATATGAAAACGGAAACAGAAATTTGCAAAATGGAAATGGAAGTGGAATTTTTTATGCGGAAACGGAAACAAAACGGAACGGTGTATTCCGGTGGAACAGACGCGGAAATAGAACATTCCGTTTCCGTGAATATGGAATTCCCGTTTCTACTATAGGCCCATGGCTGCTTTGTAGCCAAATTACTAAACAACAGACAATGACACAATGAGCAGACTGGATCATTTGAGGACCAACTTTTACTTCCACACACATTCTCAACTAGACACAATACGGAATTGTCATGTACTATTACAATACTACCCTATGTTACCAACACAACCATATTATCATGTAGCCATGTTAAAAATTTCTTAAATTTCTTTGTTTTTGTGTGTATTTCTCTATGATTCAAGGGGGTTTTAAGTTCCAGTCAACACACCGTTCTGTTTTCGTGTCCGCTGTGGATTCGCTCCATGTCTGTTTCCGGTAGTATTTGTTTCCGTATTCATTTCCGGGGTTTCCGTATTCATTTGCGCTTCTGCAAAAAAATATGAAAACAAATATGGTAGCACCCAGTTCCATCTGTTTCCGCTCCGTTTTCATCCCTACAAGTAAGATGAGGGTAGAACCTACCTGGCTGCCATCCATAGGAGTGAGCATCATGTGCTGACTTGTCGATGGCCCTGCAGTTGTTGTGGCTGTGCATGTCGGGCACGCGCATTCGATGCAGGGAACTGTTGAGTGGGGACTGTAGCTCTGTTCTGGTGTATGCTTCCCTTGTTGGAGCAGCTGCGGTGAGTCGGAGGACGGTGTGTCTGAAGATGCAGATAACACATAATGTTAAGAACGACATATCTCTTTGATCTGAAGAAATACACTAAGAGATCAACAGCAAGGTACGAGAGTGGTCACACGTCTGTTGACTGAAGACTAAATTGGGGTCACACGATTTTATTTTATTTTGGTACTGTCCGATCTATGCCGGATGGCTGGCCGTCTTGTGCCTCCCGGCTGACACTGTTCGGAATCTTCCCTGAAAAGCCAGTGACCAACGACAGAGCAGCCTGCTATTGGGGAACGTAGCAGAAATTCAAAATTTTCCTACGTGTCACCAAGATCTATCTATGGAGAGACTAGCAACAAGGGGAAGGAGAGTGCATCTACATACCCTTGTAGATCGCTAAGCGGAAGCATTCAAGTGAACGGGGTTGATGGAGTCGTACTCGTCGTGATCCAAATCACCGATGACCAAGTGCCGAACGGACGGCACCTCCGCGTTCAACACACGTACAGCCCGGTGACGTATCCCATGCCTTGATCCAGCAAGGAGAGAGGGAGAGGTTGAGGAAGACTCCATCCAGCAGCAGCACAATGGCGTGGTGGTGGTGGAGGAGCATGGCAATCCTGCAGGGCTTCGCCAAGCACCACGGGAGAGGAGAAGGACTTGGGAGAGGGGAGGGGCTGCACCAAAGGCAAAGGTAAGAAGTACTCCATCTCCCCCACTATATATAGGGGGGCCAAGGGGGGCGCCGGCCCTAGGAGATCCAATCTCCTAGGGGGGCGGCGGCCAAGGGAGGAATCCCTCCTCCCCAAGGCACCTAGGAGGTGCCTTCCCCTTCTGGGACTCTTCCTTTAGGGTTTCCCCCACACTAGGCGCATGGGCCCTAGGGGAAAGTGGTGCCCTAGCCCACTTTGGGCTGGATCCCATCCCACTTCAGCCCATGGGACCCTCCGGGATAGGTGGCCCCACCCGGTGGGCCCCCGGGACCCTTCCGGTGGTCCCGGTACAATACCGATGACCCCGAAACTTGTCCCGATGGCCGAAATAGGACTTCCTATATATAAATCTTTACCTCCGGACCATTCCGGAACTCCTCGTGACGTCCGGGATCTCATCTGGGACTCCAAACAACATTCGTTAACCACATACAAACTTCCTTTATAACCCTAGCGTCATCGAACCTTAAGTGTGTAGACCCTACGGGTTCGGGAAGCATGCAGACATGACCGAGACGTTCTCCGGTCAATAACCAACAGCGGGATATGGATACCCATGTTGGCTCCCACATGTTCCACGATGATCTCATCGGATGAACCACGATGTCAAGGACTTAATCAATCCCGTATACAATTCCCTTTGTCTAGCGGTACGATACTTGCCCGAGATTCGATCGTCGGTATCCCGATACCTTGTTCAATCTCGTTACCGGCAAGTCTCTTTACTCGTTCCGTAACACATCATCCCGTGATCAACTCCTTGATCACATTGTGCACATTATGATGATGTCCTACCGAGTGGGCCCAGAGTTACCTCTCCGTCACACGGAGTGACAAATCCCAGTCTCGATTCATGCCAACCCAACAGACACTTTCGGAGATACTTGTAGTGTACCTTTATAGCCACCCAGTTACGTTGTGACGTTTGGCACACCCAAAGCACTCCTACGGTGTCCGGGAGTTGCACAATCTCATGGTCTAAGGAAATGATACTTGACATTAGAAAAGCTTTAGCATACGAACAACACGATCTTGTGCTATGCTTAGGATTGGGTCTTGTCCATCACATCATTCTCCTAATGATGTGATCCCGTTATCAACGACATCCAATGTCCATGGTCAGGAAACCGTGACCATCTATTGATCAACGAGCTAGTCAACTAGAGGCTTACTAGGGACATGGTGTTGTCTATGTATCCACACATGTATCTGAGTTTCCTATCAATACAATTATAGCATGGATAATAAACGATTATCATGAACAAGGAAATATAATAATAACTTATTTATTATTGCCTCTAGGGAATATTTCCAACAGTCTCCCACTTGCACTAGAGTCAATAATCTAGTTCACATCGCCATGTGATTAACACTCACAGATCACATCACCATGTAACCAACATCCAAAGAGTTTACTAGAGTCAATAATCTAGTTCACATCACTATGTGATTAGCACTCAATGAGTTATGGGTTTGATCATGTTGCTTGTGAGAGAGGTTTTAGTCAACGGGTCTAAACCTTTCAAATCCGTAGGTACTTCGCAAATCTCTATGTCATCTCCTAGATGCAGCTACCACGTTCTATTTGGATCTATTCCAAATAACTGTTCTACTTGGAGCTATTCCAAATCGTTGCTCCATTATACGTATCCGGTATCTCTACTCAGAGCTATCCGGATAGGTGTTAAGCTTGCATCGACGTAACTCTTTACGTCGAACTCTTTATCACCTCCATAACCGAGAAACATATCCTTATTCCTCTGAGGATAATTTTGACCGCTATCTGGTGATCTACTCCTAGATCACCTTCGTACCCTCTAGCCAGACATGTGGCAAGGCACACATCAGGTGCGGTACACAGCATAGCATACTATGGAGCCTATGTCTAAGCATAGGGGACGACCTTCGTCCTTTCTCTCTGTTCCGCCGCGGTCAGGTTTCGAGTCTTACTCAATGTTCACACCTTATAACACAGCCAAGAACTCCTTCTTTGCCGACCCATTTTGAACTCCTTCAAAATCATGTCAAGGTATGTGCTCATTTGAAAGTACCATTAAGCGTTTTGATCTATCTTTATAGATCTTGATGCTCAATGCTCAAGTAGCTTAATCCAGGTTTTCCATTGAAAGACACTTTCCAAATAACCCTATATGCTTTCCAGAAATTCTACGTCATTTCTGATCAACAATATGTCAACAACATATACTCATCAGAAATTCTATAGTGCTCCCACTCACTTCTTTGGAAATACAAGTTTCTCATAAACTTTGTATAAACCCAAAATCTTTGATCATCATCAAAGCATACATTCCAACTCCGAGATGCTTACTCCAGTCCTCAGAAGGATTGCTGGAGCTTTGCATACTTATTAGCATCTTTCAGGATTGACAAAACCTTCCGGTTGTATCACATACAACCTTTCCTCAAGAAAATCATCGAGGAAACAATGTTTTGACATCCTATCTGCAAGATTTCATAAATAATATAGTAAATGCTAATATAATTCCAACAGACTCTTAGCATCGCTACGAGTGAGAAAGTCTCACCGTAGTCAACTCCTTAAACTTGTCGGAAAACATCTTAACGACAAGTCGAGCTTTCTTAATGGTGACATTTACCATCATTGTCCGTCTTCCTTTTAAAATCCATATGTACCCAACAGCCTTACGACCATCAAGTAGTTCTTCCAAAGTCTACACTTTGTTTTCATATATGGATCCTCTCTCGGATTATATGGCCTCGAGCCATTTTGGAATCCAGGCCCACCATCGCTTCTCCATAGCTCGTAGGTTCAGTGTTGTCTAGCAACATGACTTCCAAGACAGGATTACGTACCACTCTAAAGTAGTACGCATTCTTGTCATCCCACGAGGTTTGGTAGTGACTTGATCTGAAGTTTCATGATCACTATCATAAGCTTCCACTTCAATTGGTGTAGGTGCCACAGGAACATCTCCCTGTGCCCTGTCACATACTAGTTGAAGAGACGGTTCAATAACCTCATTAAGTCTCCACCATCCTCCCACTCAATTCTTTCGAGAGAAACCTTTCCTCGAGAAAGGACCCGATTCTAGAAACAATCCCTTATTGCTTTCGAATCTGAGACAGGAGGTATACCCAACTGTTTTGGGTGTCCTATGAAGATGCATTTATCCGCTTTGGGTTCGAGCTTATCAGCCTGAAACTTTTCACATAAGCAACCCCAAACTTTTAAGAAATGACAGCTTAGGTTTCTCTAAACCTTAGTTCATACGGTGTCATCTCATCGGAATTACGTGGTGCCCTATTTAAAGTGAATGTGGTTGTCTCTAATGCCTAACCCATAAACTATCGTGGTAATTCGATAAGAGACATCATGGTATGCATCATGTCCAATAGGGTGCAGTTATGATGTTCGGACACACCATCACACTATGGTGTTCCAGGCTGTATTAGTAGTGAAACAATTTCCACAATGTCTTAATTCTGTGCCAAACTCGTAATTAAGATATTCATCTCTATGATCATATCATAGATCTTTTATCCTTTTGTCACGACGATCTTTCAACTTCATCCTGAAATTACTTGAACCTTTCAATAATTCAGACACGTGATTCATCAAGTAAATATACTCAACATCTACTCAAATCATCTGTGAAGTAAGAACATAACGATATCCACTACACGCCTCAGCACTCATTGGACTGCACACATCAAAATGTATTACTTCCAACAAGTTGCTTTCTAGTTCCATTTTACTGAAACCGAGACTTTCAGTCATCTTGCCCATGTGGTATGTTTTGCATGTCTCAAGTGATTCAAAATCAAGTGAGTCCAAACGATCCATCTATATAGAGTTTCTTCATGCATATCTACCAACAAACATGGTTCACATGTCTCAATCCTTTCAAAAATGAGTGAGTCCAAAGATCCATCAACATGGAGCTTCTTCATGCGTTTTATACCGATATGACTTAAGTGGCAGTGCCACAAGTAGGTGGTACTATCATTACTATCCTATATCTTTTGGCATGAACATGTGTATCACTACGATCGAGATTCAATAAACCATTCATTTTAGGTGCAAGACCATTGAAGGTATTATTCAAATAAACAGAGTAACCATTATTCTCCTTAAATGAATAACCGTATCGCGATAGACATAATCCAATCATGTCTATGCTCAACACAAACACCAAATAACAATTATTTAGGTTTAACACCAATCTCGATGGTAGAGGGAGCGTGCGATGCTTGATCATATCAACATTGGAAACACTTCCAACACATATTGTCAGCTCACCTTTAGCTAGTCTCCGTTTATTCCGTAGCTTTTATTTCGAGTTACTAACACTTAGCAACCGAACCGGTATCTAATACCCTGGTGCTACTAGGAGTACTAGTAAAGTACACATCAACACAATGTATATCCAATATACTTCTATCGACCTTGCCAGCCTTCTAATCTACCAAGTATCTAGGGTAATTCTGCTCCAGTGGTTGTTCCCCTTATTACCGAAGCACTTAGTCTCGCGTTTGGGTTCAACCTTGGGTCTCTTCACTAGAGCAGCAGCTGAATTGCCGTTTCATGAAGTATCCCTTCTCGCCCTTGCCCTTCTTGAAACTAGTGGTTTCACCAACCATCAACAATTGATGCTCCTTCTTGAAACTACTTTTGTGGTGTCAAACATCGTGAATATCTCAAGGATCATCATATATGTCCCTGATATATTATAGTTCATCACGAAGCTCTAGCAGCTTGGTGGTAATGACTTCGGAGAAACATCACTATTTCATCTGGAAGATCAACTCTCACTTGATTCAAGCGATTGTTGTACTCAGACAACCTGAGCACAAGCTTAACAATTGAGCTTTTCTCCTTAGTTTGTAGGCTAAGAAAATCGTCAGAGGTCTTATACCTCTTGACGTGGGCACGAGTCTGAAATCCCAATTTCAGTCCTCGAAACATCTCATATGTTTCGCGACGTTTCAAAACGTCTTCGGTGCCTCAACTCTAAACCGTTTAACTGAACTATCACATAGTTATCAAAACATGTATGTCAGATGTTTGCAACATCCACAGACCATGTTCGAGGTTCAGCACACTGAGCGGTGCATTAAGGACATAAGCCTTCTATGAAGCAATGAGGACAATCCTTAGTTTACGGACCTAGTCCGCATAATTGCTACTATCAACTTTCAACTAAATTTTCTCTAGGAACATATCTAAACAGTAGAACTGAAGCGCGAGCTACGACATAATTTGCAAAATCCTTTTGACTATGTTCAGGATAATTAAGTTCATCTTATGAACTCCCACTCAGATAGACATCCCTCTAGTCATCTAAGTGATTACATGATCCGAGTCAACTAGGTCGTGTCCGATCATCACGTGAGACGGACTAGTCAACATCGGTGAACATCTTCATGCTGATCGTATCTACCATACGACTCATGCTCGACCTTTCGGTCTTCTGTGTTCCGAGGCCATGTCTGTACACATGCTAGGCTCGTCAAGTCAACCTAAGTGTTTCGCGTGTGTAAATCTGTCTTACACCCGTTGTATGTGAACGTTAGGATCAAACACCCGATCATCACGTGGTGCTTTGAAACAACGAACTGTCGCAACGGTGCACAGTTAGGGGGAACACTTTCTTGAAATTTTAAAGAGGGGTCCTCTTATTTACTACCATTGTTCTAACCAAATAAGATGTATAAACATGATAAACATCACATGCAATCAAATAATAGTGACATGATATGGCCAATATCATATAGCTCCTTTGATCTCCATCTTGGGGCTCCATGATCATCTTATCACCGGCATGACACCATGATCTCCATCATCATGATCTCCATCATCGTGTCTTCTTGAAGTTGTCTCGTCAACTATTACTTCTACTACTACAGCTAACGGTTAGCAATAAAGTAAAGTAATTACATGATGTTTATGTTGACATGCAGGTCATAAATAAATAAAGACAACTCCTATGGCTCCTGCCAGTTGTCATATTCATCGACATGCAAGTCATGATTCCTATTACAAGAACATGATCAATCTCATACATCACATATCATTCATCACATTCTTCTTGGCCATATCACATCACATATCATACCCTGCAAAAACAAGTTAGACGTCCTCTAATTGTTGTTTGCATGTTTTACGTGGCTGCTATGGGTTTCTAGCAAGAACGTTTCTTACCTACGGAAAAACCACAACGTGATATGCCAATTGCTATTTACCCTTCATAAGGACCCTTTTCATCGAATCCGATCCGACTAAAGTGGGAGAGACAGACACCCGCCAGCCACCTTATGCAACTAGTGCATGTCAGTCGGTGGAACCGGTCTCACGTAAGAGTACGTGTAAGGTTGGTCCGGGCCGCTTCATCCCACAATGCCGCCGAATCAAGATTGGACTAGTAACAATAAGCATATTGAACAAAATCAACGCCCACAACTACTTTGTGTTCTACTCGTGCATAGAATCTACGCAATAAACCTGGCTCTGATAACACTGTTGGGGAACGTAGCAGAAATTCAAAATTTTCCTACGTGTCACCAAGATCTATCTATGGAGAGACTAGCAACGAGGGGAAGGAGAGTGCATCTACATACCCTTGTAGATCGCTAAGCGGAAGCGTTCAAGTGAACGGGGTTGATGGAGTCGTACTCGTCGTGATCCAAATCACCGATGACCAAGTGCCGAACGGACGGCACCTCCGCGTTCAACACACGTACAGCCCGGTGACGTCTCCCATGCCTTGATCCAGCAAGGAGAGAGGGAGAGGTTGAGGAAGACTCCATCCAGCAGCAGCACAACGGCGTGGTGGTGGTGGAGGAGCATGGCAATCCTGCAGGGCTTCGCCAACCACCATGGGAGAGGAGAAGGACTTGGGAGAGGGGAGGGGCTGCACCAAAGGCAAAGGTAAGAAGTCCTCCATCTCCCCCACTATATATAGGGGGGCCAAGGGGGGCGGCCCTAGGAGATCCAATCTCCTAGGGGGGCGGCGGCCAAGGGAGGAATCCCTCCTCCCCAAGGCACCTAGGAGGTGCCTTCCCCTTCTGGGACTCTTCCTTTAGGGTTTCCCCCACACTAGGCGCATGGGCCCTAGGGGAAAGTGGCGCCCTAGCCCACTTTGGGCTGGATCCCATCCCACTTCAGCCCGTGGGACCCTCCGGGATAGGTGGCCCCACCCGGTGGGCCCCCGGGACCCTTCCGGTGGTCCCGGTACAATACCGATGACCCCGAAACTTGTCCCGATGGCCGAAATAGGACTTCCTATATATAACTCTTTACCTCCGGACCATTCCGGAACTCCTCGTGACGTCCGGGATCTCATCCGGGACTCCGAACAACATTCGGTAACCACATACAAACTTCCTTTATAACCCTAGCGTCATCGAACCTTAAGTGTGTAGACCCTACGGGTTCGGGAAGCATGCAGACATGACCGAGACGTTCTCTGGTCAATAACCAACAGCGGGATCTGGATACCCATGTTGGCTCCCACATGTTCCACGATGATCTCATCGGATGAACCACGATGTCAAGGACTTAATCAATCCCGTATACAATTCCCTTTGTCTAGCGGTACGATACTTGCCCGAGATTCGATCGTCGGTATCCCGATACCTTGTTCAATCTCGTTACCGGCAAGTCTATTTACTTGTTCCGTAACACATCATCCCGTGATCAACTCCTTGATCACATTGTGCACATTATGATGATGTCCTACCGAGTGGGCCCAGAGTTACCTCTCCGTCACACGGAGTGAAAAATCCCAGTCTCGATTCGTGCGAACCCAACAGACACTTTCGGACATACCTGTAGTGTACCTTTATAGCCACCCAGTTATGTTGTGACGTTTGGCACACCCAAAGCACTCCTACGGTGTCCGGGAGTTGCACAATCTCATGGTCTAAGGAAATGATACTTGACATTAGAAAAGCTTTAGCATACGAACTACACGATCTTGTGCTATGCTTAGGATTGGGTCTTGTCCATCACATCATTCTCCTAATGATGTGATCCCGTTATCAACGACATTCAATGTCCATGGTCAGGAAACCGTGACCATCTATTGATCAACGAGCTAGTCAACTAGAGGCTTACTAGGGACATGGTGTTGTCTATGTATCCACACATGTATCTAAGTTTCCTATCAATACAATTATAGCATGGATAATAAACGATTATCATGAACAAGGAAATATAATAATAACTTATTTATTATTGCCTCTAGGGCATATTTCCAACACCTGCCTCCGTCGTCCGTGGCCCCGCCCAAAACCCCGCTCCCCACCCCACCGCACTGCCGTGGTTGCGCCGCCCCCGGGCCAATCCACAAAGAATCCCCGTCATCCAGATCCGGCGGCGGCAGTACCTTCAACCCACGCAACTCTAAAATATAGCCATCTAAGCGTTGCTTCTGCGGCGAACTTGTGGCCCCGCACCCTTATGTTAGACACCAGCCAACCGACAGCCTAGGAACTCCGCCGCCTCGAGGGGTGCTGCTTCCCATTGCAAATCGATTGGCCCAGAATAAAAATTCAGACAACTGGCACCTAAATAAAGTGATTTGAGATGAGGGTGCGACCTATCTGGCGGCATGGTGAAGTAGGCAGGTCCAGCTGCCGAGTCGGTGAGGCTGGCGCGGTTGCGGTGGCGACCGGCGGCAGGGAAAGAGCGATGTCGCGATGGTCGACGGCTACGCCGAAGCAGCGCCAGGACTCTGGATGGATCCGAAGTTGGAGCCGCTCCGGCGCCGTGAACAACGGTGGGGGTGAATCGGCTCCGGTATGGTTCATGCGGCCGTCGTCGAGGCAGCACCAGCAGCACGGAGTAAGAGGCACACGGCCCAGTGCACGATGACAAATGGATAGCGTCTTCGGCATTAGGGACTAGGGCGGCTGTGAAATTGGTGCGGTGGGGGCGCCATGGAGGTGGGGCTGAGGTTTCGTGGCTCAGGAGAAGGGAGCTTCCCGGGGAGAAGGTGATTTGGCGCCCAAGAGGTATGAATGGGGGCGGGCGGGGGAAATTGGGAGGGGAGTGGAACCATGTCTTACGGACGCATTTTTCTGAAATGTGAGGGGGAGTTACAGTTCTACCCTTGCTTATAGGCTTCTCGGCTTGGGTATGTGTACTGAGGGTCGGGGATAGTAGAGTAACTTTGCTTCTCTGGGCGGGAGCGATTTCGGGCGAGGAGGGCGTGTTTTGAACTATAGTGTGAGCAAGCGATTTCGGGCGAGGAGAGCGTGTTTTGAAATAGTGGGCGCGAGCTATTTCGGGTGAGGAGAGCGTGTTTTGCCGACCATGGTTTATGAATTATTCGGCACATGTCATTTCGGCCGAGGAGAAGGCGCGCTTGGATGAAGTTACGAACCTACTCTCGATGTACAACAGGCCAATTGATGCGTGTCCCACATAGGACGGTAATTTCGCATCTCCCATTTATTTGCTTGGGCAATTCCACCGAGCAGAGAGGATGTTTAACGGTTTGTTCAAATTTTGGGAGAACGAGCATCCATGTCTACCTTACCAAGTCGATTCGGATCAAATTTTGAAATATTAGATTGCCACTTCTTTTTTAGATGGAGAGATGATGCTCGGGAGTAATGTGTTTTTACATGCTCGTTGCTAGCGATTTACTATATGACAAATAGTTGACCCACTCAAAAACGCGAATCAAACCAAAAATGAAATATCTCGATTCAATGAAATAGCTCGTTCAATAGGTCAAAATAGTGAACTAAATCCAAAATTGAACACCTCATCGAGTAGCATGTTGTACAGTATTATAGTACTCCATGAACATGTTGAAAGTCAAATTAATGAACTTGTTTGATATACGCATATATCCATTCATGTGTGGATTGCAGACAACATGTTCTCCAATTTAAATATTTGAATGCAAGTTTATATCGAAACATGGTTTATATCAGTCTTTGATGCATAAAACGCGACCTCCCCCTCTCCCGGACTCCTGCTCTCTCTCTCTCTCTCTCTCGCCGACAATCTTCAATTCTGTCGCACACATCCGACACAAAAACGTTGTTCGTCCCTCTCCCTTTCTCTCCATCTCTCTCTCTCTCCCTCTCTCTCTCTCTCTTTGTGTGTGTGGGGGGGTCTTTCTAGTTCGCATGCATATATACACCATCTATAGGTCTCTCTCTCACACTATGTATGATACTCTAGCTAGTCCAAACTAGATATCTTGGGTGCACTCATCGTACGCACACAGATTCCTTGGCTCTTTGCCTATAACTCTCTCATGCACCACTATGTCGTCTCGGAGCGCTTCCCCCTCTCTCAAACTCTCCATCCACCTGGGTCACACATACACATGCATATCTCACTCGCACTCGATAGGCCCATCTAAAACTCTATCTCTCCCCCTCGTTCTCTCTCCATCTCACACACGCACACACACAATCTCATGCCTAGCTAGCCAAGTATGATGGTCTCTCACTCAATTGTAGGCACACGCAGTCCCCCCTATATGTATATGACTAGCTAATCTTAGTCTCCATCACAAACATGTGCATGGTCTATCTCGATTTCTCTCGGGGCATCTTTCTATCGCGCACACACTCCCTCGATCTCCCACCCATAGAGTCCCCTCACGATCTCGACGGGATCTCTCTATCACAAACACACCCTCTCTCCCTCCCCATGCGTCCATGCCATCCATGTGTCCCTCTCGACCTTTGTTCCTTGTTGGCCACACCTCTATTGGACATGTGCTACAGGGGTGTCTCTCTCCATTGCAAACAATCACACACTAGCTATCTTCGTGTATCTCCTCACCTCGCTTTTCCATCTCAGAGATGCATGCGTGATATGTTCGCATAAGAAACGAAAAAACACACTCTCTCTAATTTATCGTTTCTTGTCACTTTCTCTTTCACACACATACTCTTTTTGCACACTTACTCATTCTCCTTCACACGCACTTGATCTGTCTCGACTGAGGCACTCTCCTCGGTCCATAGCATATAGATTTATTGAAAAGTCAAACATCACAAAGCTTGACCATGTACGTGGAGAAAAAGAATTACATCTAGTACGGCAAACATATACCATTTGATTCACCATGAGATGTAGTTTTGTATGATGTATCTTTGGTATTGTAGATATAAATAACATTTGCGTAAACCAGATCAAAGTTTCCAAAGTTTGACTTCTAAAAAATTTACATGCACTGCATTATCGAGCGGATGGAATATCTCTTTCCCCCTCTCAGCTATCTGACGTACCACTCAGCCTTATCGGGGCTCCTCAATCTCTCTCGAACTTTATTGGTCAGTTTGGTTCGTGACCTGACCCTCATGCCTTGATGGCCGGTACTGCCTGGTGTGGACATGAGATGCAAAATATTTCTGTGGATGTTTTGAAAAGTCAAACCTCATAAACGTTTGACCAGGTATATGTGGAGAAAAACATTTACATCTCGAACGATCATTAGATTCATCACAACATGTACATACTTCATACTATCATTTATCTTTGGTATTGTAGATATAAGTAATTTCTTTGTAAACTTGGTCAAAGTTTCAAAAGTTTGACTTAAAAAATGTGGGAACTACATTATCGAACGGAGGGAGTAGCTCTTTCTCTCTCTCTCTCTCTGCTATCTCTCACGGGCCTCCCCTCTCACTCAAACTCTCTATACCGACGGGTTATACGCTCACTGTGTTAGTGTATAGCTCCGTATATTGTTTAGTTGACCGGTCAACCAATCCACATGCTGCCTTGTCAGCTCGTGTTCTATATCTTCGTGTGCTGGCCCATGTGGCAGTGGGTGAAAATAAGTAAACTAGAGGCCCATCTGGCACGCGGTGAAGTAAACAAAGTTGAAACCACTCGGGGTAGCACCCCGCACGCTAGTAATTTGAAACCAAATTACGATGACAAGTGTAGTGTTCAAAACTGCATCTACGCACTGCACCGAAAGAAATGTCTTTAGTATTTTTTCTCACGTGATCACCTACATCGTTTTTATGCTGTACTACTATAGTAGCCTAGGCTAGTCATAGTGGAAAGTAACTTAGACTACTCCAATAACTCTATGGTTACCCTAAGAGCAAGTACTACCTCCGTCCTGGTTTACTCTTCCAATTTTGTAGTATCAAAATTTGACCATAGATTTAACTGACAAAATGTTAATGCATGTCACTAAGAACTATATCGTTGGATTCGTATTTGAACATAATTTCAAATGGTGTAATTTTTAGTGACATGCATTGGCATTTTCTTAGGTAAATCTATGGTCAAAATTTTATACTAAATACGAGGTAGTATTACAAAAGTGCGCTATGTAGGCCAAAACATGTGCCAAATTCACTTGTGATGCATTTGGCATCGATGCCCCTCCATTGCTCACCTGGTGTCCCAATCTGGATCACCTACTTTGCTCCGGTGCCAAATTAACTCACGCAATGAAAAAACACTATGTGGGAGAGAGAGGACTGAGGCAATAAAAAACACTTGTTTGGGAGAGTGAGAGGCTGGTGTAGTTGGTTTGATTGATTTATTTATACATGTGGGTCTGTGTGCACAGCGGTGCCAACTCTCTCACATCGCGAGAGCGGTGCCGAAATCTTTTGATTTGACACCGATGCGTGTTATGTGGCATACTTTTGCGAAATATGGCATCGGCCACATAGTGGAAGGCAACAAATGCCCAAGCTCTTCACGTGCTCCTAGTTAAATGAGAGGAAACAAAGAGAGAGAGAGAGAGAGAGAGAGAGAGAGAAAGAAAGAGAGAGAGAGTGAAAAATATCACTAGGCAGCCAACCCTATCGTATGAGCGAATGATATTGGTACCTCTTGATGACACGAAAATCTTATGAAGCCAGCTGCTCTAATATGTTCTCTTCTTTTGCAGATAAAAAAAGACCTGAAAGTGAAAAATGTGCTGCATTATAACAATCTCATCGAATGCCTTGATCTCCATCTTACAGAAATTGAATTGATCGACTACCGAGGCAACACATCTGCGATTAAATTGGCCAGGTTCTTTGTTCTAGAGGCAAGTGTGCTCAAGGTAATAAGGTTTGGCATTCTCTGGCGCAACAATGAATGGCGTGCTGATCATCGCAAGCGTCTAAGCCTAAATGACAAAGTCTCCGTAGAAGCTGAATTTGTTTTTGAAACATCAAGTGGCCAGAGACTCAAAAACTTTTTTGCCCATTAGTGACTTGTTAGGGCGATGGATTTTAGTTTGTACGATAATGCTACATCCACCTAAAGTAACAAAAGTTCTTACGTAAACTTCCTAGTAATTCCCTCTTCGTAGGTGCAGCATTACTCCTAACATTTGTAATATCAGTTTGAAACTTGTAATATTGCTGTGTCCTATTCCTGCGTTTTCAAAATCCTGCGAATCAAACAGGTCCTAAGTTGGTGATGATGTTGTGCCTCCCATCTTTCACCAATAGCCGTTGGATCTAGATCTGACGCATACAAACCAATCTTCTCCATTTTTGCAAAAAGATTCCCGCACTTGTTCCCTATTTACAAACAACTCCTTGTCTCTCACAATCAGCCTCATCTCCTCCCCATCACATCTAGGAGTAGATGGCCGTGGAAAAATCTGGTGCGATGGCCGCTGTCGAAGCCGTCCACCCCCAATCTTGGTGTTCCGTGCAATGCACGAGCATCTATGCACGGGAAATTATGTCGAACGGGGCTAGTTGTAAGCAGGCTAGCTCTACAGCCATGATGATAGTGACTGCAGACGGTGAGGCTGACTATGGTATGTTGAACACGGCGCCTATACTCAGGTGTCATCTCCAGCGCAGGGTCTTGTCACTTCACTGTGAGGAGCAGCACGTAATAATTTGACCAACGGGTAGTACAGTGCTAGTACTCCTACTACTACATTGGTAGCACTACTACTAGTACTAGTAGCACCACCGTCTGGATTTAGGAGTACTACCACGTCCATCTGGATTTTAGTATTTGACTAGCAATATCTAGTAATGCATGTCACCAAAAATGTACTACTCCCTCTGTAAATAAATACATGGTGTTTTATTCCTATCGGCGAGAGAACTTAATGTTTTTTTGCTACTCCTAACTAGAGTACTAATAGGATTACATGCAATGAACTAAACACTACATGTCATGTTTGGTAGTCTCAAGTCATTGAAAGCATGCACGGCCCACATCTCTCATTGGTTGATACGTCACGAAATAAGAAACAAGGAGGGAGTTAATGCACCGTGCCTAATTATTTTGGGATTATTTGGTTTTCGTAGGGTGACTTACACAACATTTTTGTTTACATGCATTAAAATTTTATTAGTTAAATCAAAGGTCAAAACTTGGTGCAAAATGCAAAGGGGACCAATAAACCAGTAAACATCAAACTTCTCTCGTTTGGCCCCAACTAGAGGTCTGGTGAGATGACTATATTGCACCGGCACGGAGGGGGACGCAGCTTCCTTGACTTACGGTAACTGCCTTTGGGTGAATGACATGTGGCCCCAGGGGGTGGCTGGCCCACCTATCATACAGCCAAAGGCAGGTGCAGTAGAGGGCCGAGGAGTAGTACGAAATCCTACGCACCTACACACGCTAACCAAGGGCTGAGTGATCACTCAAATCGCAAGATCAGTTGACTAGAAGCTACGCTAGACCCATGGAGGCGATGAGCGCGAGCATCAGCCGGCTGTGCCAGATGGTCCACGACGTCAGCCTGCGGCCCGACACCGAGGAACGTCTCCAGGTAGTATTGCTTGAGGCCGCCAGGGCGAGGGGCCGCTTGGACGACAGCTTCGTCTCCTTGTTCGACGAGGTCCTCATCGGTTTCGTCGACAAGTTCACCATCGTCAAGAGGCTTGCGGACGACTTTGATGTAAGCCTCCAGTCGACGCGCCCAGGCTCTGCGATGCACGCCACCCTCAACGGCCACTATGGTAACAACCTCTTCGACGCACTGGTGGCCCTGCGACTGCCCGCCGTCGCGCTGGAGAATGTCCACCTCGAGGTCGCGCTCGCCGCGCAGCGCCTGGCGCAGCAAGACACCATCGACATAATCACCCACGTCTACGCGCAAATCGTCCATAAGGACTACTACATGCAAGAGGAGGACGATAGGATGCTAGCCTTCTTGGAGCGCAGGGCAACCTTGGACGGCACTATTCAGAACCACGTTGAGCTCGCCGCCAACGCCGCTGCTCCTAACACGTCGGTTGGTGACCCGGCGCACTAGGGCGTGAGGATGTCATTGAACGTTTGTAACGCCCGGATAATCATGCTACAATAATCTCACGTTAATGGTGCCACGTCACCTCTGTCACTGTAGTTAATCTCGGGTTAATTCGAAACCGGTTCAAATTTAAATTCTAAACAAGTCAAACGACAAAAGTTTTCAAAACATTAAACAAAAATGTTCAGTTTGTGCATAATGTTACATAGTTAATTATGGTGAAGAAAACACTTGTTTAGAAAATGCATAAATATTTTAAATTGAATTAAAATAGAAAAGGAAAAAGAGAAATAAAGAAAAATATATATATAAAAACAGAAAAGTAACAAAAAAGAAAAAAGGGAAACACACACCCCCCCCCACTAGGCTCCGGCCCAGCAGGCCATTGGGCCACCCACCCGGCCAGCCCACCCCCACTCCTCATAACGCCCCCCCCCCACTCCCCTAGTCAACCACCAACACCCCCACTCCTTCCCTGAAATATCTCCTCCCCCTCTTCCCGATCGGATCGGGATCGAGGAGGAGGTCGTCGCCTCGCCATAGGACGCCGTTTCGCCGGAGCCCCTCCCTCGCCAGACTGCCTCCTCAACCCCGCCGGCCTGCTTCTCCTCCTCCGACGCCGTCGTCCCCGTCATCCACCTTGCGCCCCACTGCCACGGACCCTGCGAACCCCTGTGAGGCTTCGCCCCTCTCCCTCGCTCGCTCACCACGATGTGCCCGCGCCGTCCGCGCTCTCGCACGCGCCGCGCCTGCCGCGGCCCCTGCTGGCTGCGCCCGGGCCGCTCTCGCCCCCGCCTCGCGTCGCCCTGCGCCCAACGACCGCGCCCCGGCGCCCCTGAACGCGCCCATGGCCGTGACCACGCGCCGCCGTGGACCTGCTGCTGCTCCCTCGCGCTTACCCGCAGCCGCCATCGCTGCTCCTGCCGCTGCTCAAGCCCGTCTGGCCACGGACGCCCCACGCCGCCCATGCCTACTATCGCCCGAGGGCGCGCCCGGCTCCCCTCGTCCCAGCCCATGGCCGCCCGGCCGAAGCCATGCTCGGCCCGGCGTTTCCCCTCGCCCCCTGCACCCTGCTCCCCCGCCTTCCTGCCAACCTATCGCCGCAGCGCCGACGGCCACCGCGGCCGCCCTGGCCACTGGCCTCGCCTCGCGCGCACTCCCTGCGGGCGAGTGCCGCCCTGGCTTCACCCGCGCCCCGCTGCCGACGCCCGCGCCCTGCTGGCTGCCGTCGCTGCTCCGGCCGGCGTGCCTCGCCCCGCCGTGCCGCGCTGGGCTACGGCCTCCGCCGGCACCCCCATGTTGCCCCATTCGGGTGCACGGGCGCCCGCGCCCGTTACGCCCAAACCAGCCAAGACCCCCTGCCAATGACACAGGGGCCCACGCCCCAGAACGTTAAAAAAGGTTTAAAAATAATAAATAATATAATTAATTAATTAACTTAATTAATTCTAATTAAATTAGCTAATTAAGATTAATTAACCTAATGACTAATTAACCTAATTAATTACTATTAATTAGCTAATAGAGTATGACAGTGGGGCCCACCCCCCTAATTAATACTAATTAGGTTAATTAAAATGTTTAATTAAAATGTGTCACTGACCAGTGGGACCAACTGGTCAGGTTAACCAGTCAACCCCTGTTGACTGCTGACGTCAGCATGACATCATGCTGATGTCATAAATCTAATTTCGAATTAAATTAAATAATTAATTAAATTCCAGAAATTAATAAAATCTTTAGAAAACCATATCCTTTAATCTGTAACTTGGATTAAATTATTTTCAACATGAAAGTAGCTCAGAACAACGAGACGAATTTGGATACGTGGCTCGTTCATCTGCCACGCATCCCTAGCATAGGGAACACGCAACTTTCCCCCTCTGGTTCATCTGTCCGAAAACGCTAAACACCGGGAATACTTTCCCGGATGTTTTCCCCCTTCACCGGTACCACCTCGTACCGCGTTAGGGCACACCTAGCATCACGCTTTGTCATGTCATGCATCGTCATGCATTTGTTTGCATTATATTTCTTGTTTCTTCCTCCTCTTCTCTCGCTAGACATCGAGACCGACGCCACTGCTACCCAGTACGACTACGGTGTTGACGACCCCTCTCTCTTGCCAGAGCAACCAGGCAAGCCCCCCCTTGATCACCAGATATCGCGTACTCTCCTCTATACATGCTTGCATTAGAGTAGTGTAGCATGTTACTCCTTTCCGTTAATCCTATTCTGATGCATAGCCTGTCATTGTTGCCACAACTGTTGATACCTTACCTGCAATCCTAAATGCTTAGTATAGGATGCTAGATTATCATCAGTGGCCCTACACTCTTGTCCGTCTACCATGCTATACTACTGGGCCGTGATCACTTCGGGAGGTGATCACGAGCATATGATATATACTTATACTGTTACATTACTTATGATACTGTTCGGAGATGGGGGCTGAAGGGGCAGGTGGATCCATCCCGGTAGAGGTGGGCCTGGGTTCCCGACGGCCCCCGACTGTTACTTTGTGGCGAAGCGACAGGGCAGGTTGAGACCACCTAGGAGAGAGGTGGGTCTGGCCCTGGTCGGCGTTCGCGGATACCTAACATGCTTAACGAGATCTTGGTATTTGATCTAAGTCTGGCCATTGGCCTATACGCACTAACCATCTACGCAGGGACAATTATGGGCACTCGACATCGTGGTATCAGCCGAAGCCTTCGTGACGTCAGCGACTGAGCGGCGCGCACCGGATTGGATCGTAAGCCTACTCTTGTATTGAGGGGGCTAGTTCTGCTTACCGGCCGCGTACGCAACGTGCAGGTGTGCAATGGGCGATGGGCCCAGACCCCTGCGCCATAGGATTTAGACCGGTGTGCTAACCTCTCTGTTGTGCCTAGGTAGGGCTGCGACGTGTTGATCTTCCGAGGCCGGGCATGACCCAGAAAAGTGTGTCCAGACAAAGGGGATCGAGCGTGTTGGGAAATGTGGTGCACCCCTGCAGGGAAGTGGATCTATTCGAATAGCCGTGTACTCCCTCGGTAAAAGGACGACCCGGAGTTGTACCTTGACCTTATGACAACTAGAACCGAATACTTAATAAAACACACCCTTCCAAGTGCCAGATACAACCGGTGATCGCTCTCTCACAGGGCGACGAGGGGAGGATCATCGGATAGGATTATGCTATGCGATGATACTTGGTGAACTTACCATCTACTCTTTTTTGCTGCTGCAAGATAGAGGTTACCAGAAGTGTAGTCTTCGACAGGACTAGCTATCCCCCTCTTATTCCGGCATTCTGCAGTTCAGTCCACATATGATACCCCTTTTCCATTTGATACCAATGCATACATATGTAGTGTAGCTCCTTGCTTGCGAGTACTTTGGATGAGTACTAACGGTTGCTTTTCTCCCCCTTTTACCCTTTCCTATATCCGATTGCTGCGACCAGACGTTGGAGTCCAGGAGCCAAACGCCACCGTCGACGACGACTACTACTACTCGGGAGGTGCCTAGTACTACGTGCAGCCCGCTGACGACGACCAGGAGTAGTTTAGGAGGATCCCAGGAAGGAGGCCCGCGCCTCTTTCGATCTGTATCCCAGTTTGTGCTAGCCTTCTTAAGGCAAACTTGTTTAACTTATGTCTGTACTAAGATATTGTTGCTTCCGCTGACTCATCTATGATCGAGCTCTTGTATTCGAGCCTTCGAGGCCCCTGGCTTGTAATATGGTGCTTGTATGACTTATTTTATTTGTAGAGTTGTGTTGTGATATCTTCCCGTGAGTCCCTAATCTTGATCGTACATGTTTGTGTGTATGATTAGTGTACGATTGAATCGGGGGCGTCACAAGTTGGTATCAGAGCCGACTGCCTGTAGGAATCCCCCTTCCACACTCCTTGGCCGAAGTCGAGTCTAGACATTACTAAAACTTTTTACTAACATGGTTGTGTGCCTTGCGGGCCCACATCACCATCTGGGTGGTATTAGGATCTTTTACTCCTCGATCCTTACTCTGGGACTTTGAACTCTCTCCTACTCGGGTTAAATGATTTTACTAACTCTAACACTAGGATCCCGTGACCACGTTCACCCCAAAGTTGGATAAGCCCTAGCTATTATTAGAGTAGTATATCGAACATTATCCACACTGTCAGTTGACTCCTTTGAAACATCTTTGTTTCCAGATGGAACCCACGAGACAGGTCGTGCGCCACACGACGGCCATTGGTGCCTTAGGATCACCTGCTGTGTTGGTTGAGATGATGACCTATCTGGGTTATCGCTGGCACCCTAAGTACACCGTCTATGAGGAGTACCGGGACTTCAACCAGGAGCAGTACCGTGCCATCGTCCACCTCTACTCTCGGGAGTATGACTCCAGTACCGTGCTGCACACTGCTCATGGTGTTGGAGTGACTATCGATATGGCGGTCCACGATGCTGCTTACGCTGCTCTGACACGTCTTCGTGGAGAGTATCAGGAGTTGGACACCTCCCCCTTCAGGCACATTGCTATCGCATCCGATGTTGGTGCGGAAGGATACTACACTACTGCCTACTCCACTGTCACCCGAGAGCCCTTCTACCATCAGAACCTAGTTCTGCATGCTGATGGGCTGGATAGAGCTAACCGAGCTCTTCACCACGAGTTGTACACCACCCGTCAGCACCTGTACCGTGCCCTGACGCTGTTGCACCCCTCTGTCCGATCTGGTGATCTGTCGCGTTTTGCGATCTACCCTGCAAGGACCGTGATGCCCCGGGGTGCCGGCTGGCCAGATGTGTGAGGCTACTCTCCCGCACTTGGTCCTCTCCTGCCTCCTGCGCGTTGGGTTCCGCACCAGAATGTCTGCGGACCCTAGGCTACTCGCGTGGAGGTCTTCCCTTCGCATCACTACCAGCTGCCAGGCTACACTTACCTCCATAGTTCCTCCTGGGACTGATGTAGGCTTGCTTGTTAGTGTTAGGTGCATTCACCGCGAGCCTGTGTGCCGCCTATGATGTTCTTAGTCTGTGTACTGAACTCTGTGTACCGAACTCTATGCATGATCTCTTTTGTAAGCTATGCCAACTACTAAGTAGTATCTATCGTGTTCCTTTCATTATGCATGTTTCATCATGAATGATTTTTGCCCTTGCAAATTCTCAATGCTGAACTACCCCTATTATATATTAGTAGGATGGTTAGACCAGGTGGTCGTGGTCGTGGTAACCCTCCCCCACCCCCGCCTGAGTACATGGCTGGGATGATGCAACAGTTTGAGCTGAATCGCCAGTTAATGGAGAATATTATGGCTCAGTTTCCTTGCCCCAATATGAACCAGCAGCCAACCCAAGTGACTCTGCAGGATTTCATGCGCCTCAACCCAACCGTGTACCGCAGCTCAACTCAGCCTCTGTATGCTGATGACTGGCTCCGTGACATCACCTATGAGATGGAGTCTGCTGATGTAGCCCTTGCCAGCTATGTCACCTTTCCTTCCTTCTTCTTGAAAGGACCCGCTGCTCAATGGTGGGACAGCCACAGGCGTACTCTGTCGGTTGGAACAATCATCACCTGGCCAGACTTCCAAGCTGCTTTCCGTGCTCGCTTCATTCCTCGGGGAGTCATGGACCGTAAGAAGCGCGAGTTCCGCAGCCTCACCCAAGGCAACAAAACTGTGGAAGCTTATCAGCGGGAGTTTCTGGACTTGTCCCGCTATGCTGAAGAAGACATTGCAACTGATGCACACATACAGGAGAAGTTCCGTGATGGCCTTCAAGCTGATATCAAGCTCGCACTTCTAGTGCACGACTTTGCCGATTTCGCCACCTTGGTGAACAAGGCCATCAATGTCGAAACTGGTCTGCAGGAACACCAGAGCTCTCACAGGCGCAACCGTGACACAGACTCATCTTCGGGCCCGTCTTCGCAGAAGCGTAGGATATGGATTCCCAACAGCATGTATCAGCCAACTACACCTGCTCCAAGGCATTCCTTTGCTGCACCGCGTCTGCCTCCCCCACTAACTAGGCAGCCAAGACTTCCAGCTCCACCACCCCAAGCTCATGTTCCCACTCCCAATAATGGTCTCTACTACAAGTGTGGTCAGCCAGGTCACCGTGCTAGAGACTGCAATCAGAATCAGAATCAACTGGCCCTTCCCGCAGCTGGCCGTGGAAACAACCAGCTTCGCAACAACAATGCCAGGTCTTATGGTCGTGTTCATGCCAACCACATTGATCTTAATGAAGCTCAAGACCAGCCTACTACTGTGATGGGTACACTCCTCGTAAATTCAGTACCTGCATCTGTTTTATTTGATTCAGGAGCATCGCATTCATTCATGTCAGAAGATTTTGCATACAAGCATGACGTTAAATGTGAGGAGATGAACACTTCGGTATTGGTAACAATGTCAAACCTCACTGGTTGGCATCGACGTCCCCGCGGAAATCGAAGGGCTAGAATTCTATGCCTCTCCCATTATCCTGAAGTCGTCTAACATCGACCTCATTCTGGGAGTGGATTGGTTGAAAGCGCATACTGCTTCTATAGTTTGCGCCACTAAGGTCGTCCATCTGCTACACCCTTCTGATGAAATAATAGCTTACCAAGCTCATCTAGTTCAGAACACCGAGGCATGGCTTTATGCCTTGAATGCGTTGAACGCTGCACCACTTGAGGGCATTGAAAACATTCTCGTCGTTTGTGAATTCCAAGACATCTTCCCAGAAGAACTTCCAGGGATTCCCCCTGCTAGAGCTGTCGAATTCATCATCGACTTGAAACCTGGCACCACCCCTATAGCTAAACGACCCTACAAGATGCCGCCGCATGAACTCATTGAGATTAAGGAGGAAATCGACAAATCTCTTGTCAAAGGTTTCATTCACCCAAGTTGCTCTCCTTGGGGAGCACCTTCTCTCTTTGTTAAGAAGAAGGATGGGACAAACCGATTAGTCCAAGACTACCGTCCTATAAACCAAGCTACCATTCAGAATAAATATCCTCTTCCTCGGATCAATGATCTTTATGATCAACTAGCTAGCTCATCAGTGTTCTCCAAACTCGACGTGAGGTTGGGTTACAACCAGATCCGTGTTCGTGAAGAGGATATCCCAAAGACCGCCTTCGTGACTCGGTATGGGTCTTACGAGTACACAGTCATGTCATTCGGCTTAACGAATGCTCCCGCCACTTTCTCTCGCCTAATGAATTATATATTCATGGATTACCTCGACAAGTTCGCCGTGGTTTATCTGGATGATATCCTGGTATTTTCCAAGAACAAAGAAGAACATGCTGACCATCTTCATCTTGTGCTGGAAAAACTTCGAGAGCATCAACTGTATGCTAAGTATTCCAAGTGTGAATTCTGGCTCCCCGAAGTAACCTATATTGGGCATGTCATCTCCAAGGATGGTATTGCCGTCAACCCTGAACGAGTTCAGGCTATTCTCGATTGGACTCCTCTGAAGAATGTCAAGCAAGTCCGAAGTTTTCTCGGTCTCGCCAGCTATTGCCGTCGATTCGTCAAGAACTTCTCCAAGATTGCCAGGCCTCTGACTAATCTGTTGCATAAGGGTGTCAAGTTCGAATGGACAGACAAGTGTCAGGAAAGTTTCCAGGCGCTCAAAGACAAGTTGACTTCTACCCCAGTGCTTGCTCCACCTGATACTAAGAAGGACTTCGTCATTTACTGCAACGCTTCCCGGCAAGGATTAGGCCGTGTCCTAATGCAAGAGCGCAGAGTGATTGCTTATGCCTCTCGTCAACTGCGCCCTCACGAAGAAAACTACCCAGTTCACGACCTCGAGCTTGCTGCTGTCATTCATGCATTGAAGCAGTGGTGACATTAACTTCTCGGTAATCGTTGCGAGATCTACACCGACCACCAAAGTCTGAAGTATCTGTTTACTCAGCCAGATCTGAACCTCCGTCAGCAGAGATGGATGGAGACTGTTGCAGACTTTGACGTGGGTATATCCTATACCCCCCCGGCAAGGCTAATGTAATGGCTTATGCCTTGAGCCGCAAGTCTTACTGCAACCACCTCCAGGTTCACAAAGTTCAGCCCTCGCTTGTCGAAGAATTTAGAAAGCTGAACCTTCATAATGTTCCTCCTGGAGCACTCGCTCCCCCTCCCCCAGAGTTCCGAAAGATGAATCTTCATGTTGTTACTAAGGGTTCTCTAAATACCCTGGCTGTCATACCAGATCTCGTAGCTGGTATAAAGACTATTCAAGGTTATGACTCTGAAGTCCATAAGATTAAACGCCATCTAGTAGAAGGAAAGCCCTCATTCTTCACTATCGCCGATGATGGCGCCTTGTACTTCAAAGGCTACCTAGTGGTACCATGTTTGAAGAAAAACCTGGATAAGACTAAAAGGGTTATGAAAGAAGCTCATGATACACCTATGTCCATCCATCCTGGTAGTACAAAGATGTACCAGGATATTCGTCAAAGATTCTGGTGGTCTAATATGAAGCAGGACATTGCTCGTTATGTTGCTGAGTGTGACGTTTGCCGCCGTATCAAAGCAGAGCATCAAAGGCCTGCTGGAACTCTGCAACGTATCTCTATTCCTGAATGGAAATGGGACCATGTTGAAATGGACTTCGTCACTGGATTTCCCAAATCACAGAAAGGTAATGATGCTATTCTTGTCATCATTGCCCGACTTTCTAAAGTTGCACATTTTCTAGCGGTCAAAGAGACAATCACTGCTAGTCAGCTTGCTACTCTCTACATGTCCAGAATTGTTTCACTTCACGGTATTCCACTGGTTATCAATTCAGACCGTGGTAGCTTATTCACTTCAAGATTTTGGGCAAGTTTCCAAGAAGCTATGGGAACTCACCTGTCGTTCAGTACGGCGTTTCATCCTCAGTCGGAAGGACAGGTTGAACGTGTCAACCAAGTTCTCGAAGACATGCTTCGAGCTTGTGTAATCTCCTTCGGCAAGAAATGGGAGGAATCTCTTCCATATGTCGAGTTCTCTTATAATAATAGCTATCAAGCTAGTCTGAAGATGTCCCCCTTCGAAGTGCTATATGGACGAAAGTGTCAAACCCCTCTGAACTGGTCAGAAACTGGGGAACGTCCACTCTTCGGTCTGGATATTATCCAACAGGCCAAAGAACAAGTTCGCATTATTCACGACAATCTCAAGACTGCTCAGTCACGTCAGAAGAGTCAGTATGACCGTCATCACAAAGACATGGTCTATCAACCTGGCGAAAAGGCTTATCTTCGAGTTACACCAATGAGGGGTGCTCACCGCTTCGGGATCAAGGGCAAGCTAGATCCTCACTATATCGGTCCCTTCACTATTCTCGAAAGGCGTGAAAAAGTGGCATATCAACTGGAACTTCCGCCGAACCTTTCTCAGGTTCATGATGTGTTCCACGTGTCACAGCTCCACCATTGCTTCAAGGATCCAATCCGAGCAGTGGATCATCAAGTGCTAGAATTGCAACAGGACCTCTCCTATAAAGAGCATCCGGTCCACATTCTCGACCAAGCTGAACGCCGCACATGTCAGAAGGCGATCAAGTTCCTCAAAGTCCAGTGGTCAAATCACTCTGAAGCACTGTTCAAGATATCTTCCGATATTCCGATAAATCGGCCGATTTATCGCTTATCGTTGTCTGGCTGATAAGATAAATCGACCGATAAATCAACCGATATGGCGATAAATCGGCCGATATGCCGATAAACTGGCCGATTTACCCCTTATCATGGGTCGACCGATAAGTTCCCGATAAGCGATATCCCCAACATTGCTCTAAAGACGAAGCCACTTGGGAACACGAGGATCGCCTACGTGATGAATACCCCGCACTGTTTCCTTCTACCTCCTAAATCTCGGGACAAGATTTCTTGTAGTGGAGGAGATTTGTAACGCCCGGATAATCATGCTACAGTAATCTCATGTTAATGGTGCCACGTCACCTCTGTCACTATAGTTAATCTCGGGTTAATTCGAAACCGTTTCAAATTTAAATTCTAAATAAGTCAAACAACAAAAATTTTAAAACATTAAACAAAAATGTTCGATTTGTGCATAATATTACATAGTTAATTATGGTGAAGAAAACACATGTTTAGAAAATGCATAAATATCTTAAATGGAATTAAAACAGAAAAGGAAAAAGAGAAATAAAGAAAAAAAATATAAAAACAGAAAACTAACAAAAAAGAAAAAAGGGAAACACCCCCACTTGGCTCTGGCCCAGGAGGCCATTGGGCTACCCACCCGGCCGACCCACCCCCACTCCTCATAACCCCACTCCCCTAGTCAACCACCGACACCCCCACTCCCTCCCCGAAATATCTCCTCCCCCTCTCCCCCATTGGATCGGGATCGAGGAGGAGGTCGTTGCCTCGCTGCCTCACCGTAGGACGCCGCCTCACTGGAGCCCCTCCCTCGCCGGACTGCCTCCTCAACCCTGCCGGCCTGCTTCTCCTCCTCTGACGCCGTCGTTGTTGGAAATATGCCCTAGAAGCAATAATAAATTGGTTATTATTATATTTCCTTGTTCATGATAATCGTTTATTATCCATGCTAGAATTGTATTGATAGGAAACTCAGATACATGTGTGGATACATAGACAACACCATGTCCCTAGTAAGCCTCTAGTTGACTAGCTCATTGATCAATAGATGGTTACGGTTTCCTAACCATGGACATTAGATGTCGTTGATAACGGGATCACATCATTAGCAGAATGATGTGATGGACAAGACCCAATCCTAAGCATAGCACAAGATCGTGTAGTTCGCATGCTAAAGCTTTTCTAATGTCAAGTATCATTTCCTTAGACCATGAGATTGTGCAACTCCCGGATACCGTAGGAATACTTTGGGTGTGCCAAACGTCACAACGTAACTGGGTGGCTATAAAAGTGCACTACGGGTATCTCCGAAAGTGTCTGTTGGGTTGGCACGAATCGAGACTGGGATTTGTCACTCCGTGTAAACGGAGAGGTATCTCTGGGCCCACTCGGTAGGACATCATCATAATGTGCACAATGTGATCAAGGAGTTGATCACGGGATGATGTGTTACGGAACGAGTAAAGAGACTTGACGGTAACGAGATTGAATAAGGTATCGGGATACCGACGATCGAATCTCGGGCAAGTATCATACTGATAGACAAAGGGAATTGTATACGGGATTGATTAAGTCCTTGACATCGTGGTTTATCCGATGAGATCATCGTGGAGCAAGTGGGAGCCAACATGGGTATCCAGATCCTGCTGTTGGTTATTGACCGGAGAGTCATCTCGGTCATGTCTGCATGCCTCCCGAACCCGTAGGGTCTACACACTTAAGGTTCGATGACGCTAGGGTTATAAAGGAAGTTTGTATGTGGTTACCGAATGTTTTTCGGAGTCCCGGATGAGATCCCAGACATCACGAGGAGTTCCGAAATGGTCCGGAGGTAAAGATTTATATATGGGAAGTCCTGTTTTGGTCATTGGAAAAGTTTCGGGTTTTATCGGTAACGTACCGGGACCACCGGGAGGGTCCCGGGGGTCCACCAAGTGGGGCCACAAGCCACGGAGGGCTGCATGGGCCAAGTGTGGGAGGGGACCAGTCCCAGGTGGGCTGGTGCGCCCCCCCACCAAGGCCCAAGGCACAAGGAAGAGGGGAAGGGGGCAAACCCTACGGCGGATGGGCCCTAAGGCCCACCCTGGTGCGCCTCCCCCTCTCCCCTCCACTTGGCCGCCACCCATAGATGGGATTAGGGCTGACCGCCGCCCCTAGGTGGAACCCTAGGTGGGGCGCACCCCTTCCCTCTCCCCTATATATACTTGAGCACTTGGGGGGCTGCCCGTAGATGAGTTCTTGACCTCTCCCTGGCGCAGCCCTACCTCTCTTTCTCCTCATATCTCGCCGTGCTTGGCGAAGCCCTGCTGGATCACCACGCTCCTCCATCACCACCACGCCGTTGTGCTGCTGCTGGATGGAGTCTTCCTCAACCTCTCCCTCTCTCCTTGCTGGATCAAGGCATGGGAGACGTCATCGGGCTGTACGTGTGTTGAACGCGGAGGTGCCGTCCGTTCGGCACCAGGATCTCCGGTGATTTGGATCACGACAAGTACGACTCCTTCAACCCCGTTCTCTTGAACGCTTCCGCTTAGCGATCTACAAGGGTATGTAGATGCACTCTCCTTCCCTCGTTGCTGGTTTCTCCATAGATAGATCTTGGTGACACATAGGAAATTTTGAATTTCTGCTACGTTCCCCAACAGTGGCATCATGAGCTAGGTCTATTGTGTGGATTCTATGCACGAGTAGAACACAAAGTAGTTGTGGGCGTTTATTTTGTTCAATATGCTTACCGTTACTAGTCCAATCTTGATTCGGTGGCATTGTGGGATGAAGCGGCCCGGACCGACCTTACACGTACTCTTACGTGAGACTAGTTCCACCGACTGACATGCACTAGTTGCATAAGGTGGCTAGCGGGTGTCTGTCTCTCCCACTTTAGTCGGATCAGATTCGATGAAAAGGGTCCTTGTGAAGGGTAAATAGCAATTGGCATATCACGTTGTGGTTTTCGCGTAGGTAAGAAACGTTCTTGCTAGAAACCCATAGCAGCCACGTAAAACATGCAAACAACAATTAGAGGACGTCTAACTTGTTTTTGCAGGGTATGATATGTGATGTGATATGGCCAAGAAGAATGTGATGAATGATATGTGATATATGAGATTGATCATGTTCTTGTAATAGGAATCACGACTTGCATGTCGATGAGTATGACAACCGGCACGAGCCATAGGAGTTGTCTTAATTTATTTATGACCTACGTGTCAACATAAACGTCATGTAATTACTTTACTTTATTGCTAATCGTTAGCTGTAGTAGTAGAAGTAATAGTTGGCGAGACAACTTCATGAAGACACGATGATGGAGATCATGATGATGGAGATCATGGTGTCATGCCGGTGACAAGATGATCATGGAGCCCCAAGATGGAGATCAAAGGAGCTATATGATATTGGCCATATCATGTCACTATTATTTGATTGCATGTGATGTTTATCATGTTTATACATCTTATTTGCTTAGAACGACAGTAGTAAATAAGATGATCCCTCTTAAAATTTCAAGAAAGTGTTCCCCCTAACTGTGCACCGTTGCGAAAGTTCGTCGTTTCGAAGCACCACGTGATGATCGGGTGTGATAGATTCTTACGTTCACATACAACGGGTGTAAGCCAGATTTACACACGCAAAACATTTAGGTTGACTTGACGAGCCTAGCATGTACAGACATGGCCTCGGAACACAAGAGACCGAAAGGTCGAGCATGAGTCGTATAGAAGATACGATCAACATGAAGATGTTCACCGATGTTGACTAGTCCGTCTCACGTGATGATCGGACACGGCCTAGTTGACTCGGATCATGTAATCACTTAGATGACTAGAGGGATGTCTATCTGAGTGGGAGTTCATAAGATGAACTTGTTTATCCTGAACATAGTCAAAAGGATTTTGCAAATTATGTCATAGCTCACGCTTTAGTTCTACTGTTTAGATATGTTCCTAGAGAAAAATTAGTTGAAAGTTGATAGTAGCAATTATGCGGACTAGGTCCGTAAACTATGGATTGTCCTCATTGCTTCATAGAAGGCTTGTGTCCTTAATGCACCGCTCAGTGTGCTGAACCTTGAACGTTGTCTGTGGATGTTGCGAACATCTGACATACACATTTTGATAACTACGTGATAGTTCAATTAAACGGTTTAGAGTTGAGGCATCGAAGACGTTTTGAAACGTCGCGAAACATATGAGATGTTTCGAGGGCTGAAATTGGGATTTCAGGCTCGTGCCCACGTCAAGAGGTATAAGACCTCCGACGATTTTCTTAGCCTGCAAACTAAGGGAGAAAAGCTCAATTGTTGAGCTTGTGCTCAGATTGTCTGAGTACAACAATCATTTGAATCGAGTGGGAGTTGATCTTCCAGATGAGATAGTGATGTTTCTCCGAAGTCATTACCACCAAGCTGCTAGAGCTTCGTGATGAACTATGATATATCAGGGACATATATGATGATCCTTGAGATATTCGCGATGTTTGACACCACAAAAGAAGAAATCAAGAAGGAGCATCAATTGTTGATGGTTGGTGAAACCACTAGTTTCAAGAAGGGCAAGGGCAAGAAGGGATACTTCATGAAACGGCAATTCAGCTGCTGCTCTAGTGAAGAAACCCAAGGTTGAACCCAAACCCGAGACTAAGTGCTTCTGTAATAAGAGGAACAGTCACTGGAGCAGAATTACCCTGGATACTTGGTAGATGAGAAGGCTGGCAAGGTCGATAGAAGTATATTGGATATACATTGTGCTAATATGTACTTTACTAGTACTCCTAGTAGCACCATGGTATTAGATACCAGTTCGGTTGCTAAGTGTTAGTAAACTCAAAATAAAAGACTGCGAAGTAAACGGAGACTAGCTAAAGGTGAGCTGGCGATATATGTTGGATGTTTTTCCCAAGCTTGATGTGTTCAAGCATCGCACGCTCCCTCTACCATCGAGATTGGTGTTTGCGTTGAGCATAGACATGATTGGATTATGTCTATCGCAATACGGTTATTCATTTAAGGAGAATAATGGTTACTCTGTTTATTTGAATAATACCTTCAATGGTCTTGCACCTAAAATGAATGGTTTATTGAATCTCGATCGTAGTGATACACATGTTCATGTCAAAAGATATAAGATAGTACCACCTACTTGTGGCACTGCCACGTAAGTCATATCGGTATAAAACGCATGAAGAAGCTCCATGTTGATGGATCTTTGGGCTCACTCGTTTTTGAAAAGTTTGAGACATGCGAACCATGTCTATTGGTGTATATGCATGAAGAAACTCCATGCAAATGGACCGTTTGGACTCACTTGATTTTGAATCACTTGAGACATGCAAATCATACCACATGGGCAAGATGACTGAAAGCCTCGTTTTCAATAAAATGGAACTAGAAAGCAACTTGTTGGAAGTAATACATTTTGATGTGTGCAGTCCAATGAGTGCTGAGGCATGTAGTGGATATCGTTATGTTCTTACTTCACAGATGATTTGAGAAGATGTTGAGTATATTTACTTGATGAATCACGAGTCTGAATTATTGAAAGGTTCAAGTAATTTCAGGGTGAAGTTGAAAGATCGTCGTGACAAGAGGATAAAATATCTATGATATGATCATAGAGATGAATATCTGAATTACGAGTTTGGCACAGAATTAAGACATTGTGGAAATTGTTTCACAACTAATACAGCCTGGAACACCATAGTGTGATGGTGTGTCCGAACATCATAACTGCACCCTATTGGATATGATGCATACCATGATGTCTCTTATCAAATTACCACGATAGTTTATGGGTTAGGCATTAGAGACAATCACATTCACTTCAAATAGGGCACCACGTAATTCCGATGAGATGACACCGTATGAACTATGGTTTAGAGAAACCTAAGCTGTCATTCCTTAAAAGTTTAGGGCTGCGACGCTTATGTGAAAAAGTTTCAGGCTGATAAGCTCGAACCCAAAGCGGATAAATCCATCTTCATAGGACACCCAAAAACAGTTGGGTATACCTCCTGTCTCAGATTCGAAAGCAATAAGGGATTGTTTCTAGAATTGGCTCCTTTCTCGAGGAAAAGTTTCTCTCGAAAGAATTGAGTGGGAGGATGGTGGAGACTTGCTGAGGTTATTGAACTGTCTCTTCAACTAGTGTGTGGCAGGGCACAGGAAGTTGTTCCTGTGGCACCTACACCAATTGAAGTGGAAGCTTATGATAGTGATCATGAAACTTCAGATCAAGTCACTGCCAAACCTCGTAGGATGACAAGGATGCGTACTACTTCAGAGTGGTACGTAATCCTGTCTTGGAAGTCATGTTGCTAGACAATAATGAACCTACTCCCTCCGTCCTTTAAAGAGTGTACTTCCAACTTTGTTGGAGAGTCAAACTATCTCAAAGTTTGACCAAGTTTGTGCAAAAATATATCAATGTTTGTGAAATTAAATAGGTATATGATGAAAGTATATTTTATCACGAATCTAATGCTACTAATTTGATGGCATAAATGTTGATGTATTATTATATAAACACGGTCAAACATAAAAAAGTTTGACTTTCCAAGAAAGTTGGAAGTACACTCTTTAAAGGACGGAGGGAGTACGAGCTATGGAGAAGCGATGGTGGGCCTGGATTCCAAAATGGCTCGAGGCCATATAATCCGAGAGAGGATCCATATATGAAAACAAAGTGTAGACTTTGGAAGAACTACTTGATGGTCGTAAGGCTGCTAGGTACATATGGATTTTAAAAGGAAGACGGACAATGATGGCAAGTATCACCATTAAGAAAGCTCGACTTGTCGTTAAGATGTTTTCCGACAAGTTCAAGGAGTTGACTACGATAAGACTTTCTCACTCGTAGCGATGCTAAGAGTCTGTTGGAATTATATTAGCAATTACTGCATTATTTATGAAATCTTGCAGATAGGATGTCAAAATATTGTTTCCTCGACGATTTTTGAAGAAAGGTTGTATGTGATACAACCGGAAGGTTTTGTCAATCCCTGAAAGATGCTAACAAGTATGCAAAGCTCCAGCAATCCTTCTAAGGACTGGAGTAAGCATCTCGGAGTTGGAATGTATGCTTTGATGAGATGATCAAAGTTCTGGGTGTATACAAAGTTTATGAGAAACTTGTATTTCCAAAGAAGTGAGTGGGAGCACTATAGAATTTCTGATGAGTATATGTTGTTAACATATTGTTGATCAGAAATGATGTAGAATTTCTGGAAAGCATGCAGAGTTATTTGAAAAGTGTTTTTCAATGGAAAGCCTGGATTAAGCTACTTTAACATTGAGCATCAAGATCTATAAGGATAGATCAAAACGCTTAATGGTACTTTCAAATGAGCACATACCTTGACATGATCTTGAAGGTGTTCAAGATGGATCAGTCAAAGAAGGAGTTCTTGCCTGAGTTGTAAGGTATGAAGTTAAGACTTAAAGCTCGACCACGGCAGAAGAAAGAGGAAGGACGAAGGTCGTCCCCTATGCTTTTGTCATAGGCTCTCTACAGTATGCTATGCTGTGTGCCGCACCTGAAGTGTGCCTTGCCATGAGTCAGTCAAGGGGTACAAGGGTGATCCAAGAATGGATCACAAGACAGCGGTTAAAGTTATCCTTAGTAACTAGTGGACTAAGGAATTTTCTTGATTATGGAGGTGGTAAAAGAGTTCGTCGTAAAGGGTTACGCCGATGCAAACTTTGACACTAATCTAGATTATTCTGAGTAGTAAACTGGATTCGTATAGTAGAACAGTTATTTGGAATAGCTCCAAATAGAACGTGGTAGCTACATCTAGGAGATGACATAGAGATTTGTAAAGCACACGGATCTGAAAGATTCAGACCCATTGACTATAACATCTCTCACAAGCATAACATGATCAAACCCAGAACTCATCGAGTGTTAATCACATGGTAATGTGAACTAGATTATTGACTCTAGTAAACTCTTTGGGTGTTAGTCACATGGGGATGTGACCTTGAGTGTTAATCACATATTGATGTGAACTGGATTATTGACTCTAGTGCAAGTGGGAGACTGTTGGAAATATGCCCTAGAGGCAATAATAAATTGGTTATTATTATATTTCCTTGTTCATGATAATCGTTTATTATCCATGCTAGAATTGTATTGATAGAAAACTCAGATACATGTGTGGATACATAGACAACACCATGTCCCTAATAAGCCTCTAGTTGACTAGCTCGTTGATCAATAGATGGTTACGGTTTCCTGACCATGGACATTAGATGTCGTTGATAACGGGATCACATCATTAGCAGAATGATGTGATGGACAAGACCCAATCCTAAGCATAGCACAAGATCGTGTAGTTCGCATGCTAAAGCTTTTCTAATGTCAAGTATCATTTCCTTAGACCATGAGATTGTGCAACTCCCGGATACCGTACGAATACTTTGGGTGTGCCAAACGTCACAACGTAACTGGGTGGCTATAAAAGTGCACTACGGGTATCTCCGAAAGTGTCTGTTGGGTTGGCACGAATCGAGACTGGGATTTGTCACTCCGTGTGAACGGAGAGGTATCTCTGGGCCCACTCGGTAGGACATCATCATAATGTGCACAATGTGATCAAGGAGTTGATCACGGGATGATGTGTTATGGAATGAGTAAAGAGACTTGCCGGTAACGAGATTGAATAAGGTATCGGGATACCGACGATCGAATCTCGGGCAAGTATCATACCCATAGACAAAGGGAATTGTATACGAGATTGATTAAGTCCTTGACATCGTGGTTCATCCGATGAGATCATCGTGGAGCATGTGGGAGCCAACATGGGTATCCAGATCCCGCTGTTGGTTATTGACCGGAGAGTCATCTCGGTCATGTCTGCATGTCTCCCGAACCCGTAGGGTCTACACACTTAAGGTTCGATGACACTAGGGTTATAAAGGAAGTTTGTATGTGGTTACCGAATGTTGTTCGGAGTCCCGGATGAGATCCCGGACGTCACGAGGAGTTCCGGAATGGTCCGGAGGTAAAGATTTATATATGGAAAGTCCTGTTTTGGTCACCGAAAAAGTTTCGGGTTTTATCGGTAACGTACCGGGACCACCAGGAGGGTCCCGGGAGTCCACCAAGTGGGGCCACAAGCCACGGAGGGCTGCATGGGCCAAGTGTGGGAGGGGACCAGTCCCAGGTGGGCTGGTGCGCCCCCCACCAAGGCCCAAGGCGCAAAGAAGAGGGGAAGGGGGCAAACCCTAGGGCAGATGGGCCCTAAGGCCCACCCTGGTGCGCCTCCCCCTCTCCCCTCCACTTGGCCGCCACCCGTAGATGGGATTGGGGCTGGCCGCCGCCCCTAGGTGGAACCCTAGGTGGGGCGCACCCCTTCCCTGTCCCCTATATATACTTGAGCACTTGGGGGGCTGCCCGTAGATGAGTTCTTGACCTCTCCCTGGCGCAGCCCTACCTCTCTTTCTCCTCATATCTTGCGGTGCTTGGCGAAGCCCTGCTGGATCACCACGCTCCTCCACCACCACCACGCCGTTGTGTTGCTGCTGGATGGAGTCTTCCTCAATCTCTTCCTCTCTCCTTGCTGGATCAAGGCATGGGAGACGTCACCGGGCTGTACGTGTGTTGAACGCGGAGGTGCCGTCCGTTCGGCACTAGGATCTCCAGTGATTTGGATCACGACGAGTACGACTCCTTCAACCCCGTTCTCTTGAACGCTTCCGCTTATCGATCTACAAGGGTATGTAGATGCACTCTCCTTCCCTCGTTGCTGGTTTCTCCATAGATAGATCTTGGTGACACGTAGGAAAATTTTGAATTTCTGCTACGTTCCCCAATAGTCGTCCCCGTCATCCACCTCGCGCCCCACTGCCACGGACCCTGGGAACCCTTGTGAGGCTTCGCCCCTCTCCCTCACTCGCTCACCACGCCGTGCCCGCGCCGTCCGCGCTCTCGCACGCGCTGCGCCCGCCGCGGCCCCTGCTGGCTATGCCCGGGCCGCGCTCGACCCCGCCTCGCGCCGCCCTGCGCCCGACGATCGCGCCCCGGCGCCCCTGAACGCGCCCATGGCCGCGACCACGCGCCGCTGTGGACCTGCTGCTGCTCCCTCGCGCTTGCCCGTAGCCGCCATCGCTGCTCCTGCCTCTGCTCAAGCCCGCCTGGCCACGGACACCCCCACGCCGCCCACGCCTACTGTCGCCCGAGGGCGCGCCCGGCTCCCCTCGTCCCTGCCCGTGGCCGCCTGGCCGAAGCCACGCTCGGCCCGCCATTTCCCCTCGCCCCCTGCACACTGCTCCCCCGCCTCCCTGCCGCCCTATCGCCGCAGCGCCGACGGCCACCGCGGGCGCCCTGGCCACCGGCCTCGTCTCGCCGCACTCCCTGCGGGCGAGCGCCGCCCTGGCTTCACCCGCGCCCCGCTGCCGACGCCCGCGACCCTCCTCTGCCTCCCTGGACTCTGCCCTGTCGCGTCCGCCCGCGCGCCGCCCCTGCTGCTCGCCGCTAGGGCTCCTCCGCCGCTGGCTGCCGTCGCTGCTCCGGTCGGCGTGCCTCGCCCCGCCGCGCCGCGCTAGGCTATGGCCTCCGCCGGCGCCCCCCCTTGTTGCCCCGTTCGGGTGCACGGGTGCCCGCGCCCGTTACGCCCAAACCCACCAAGACCCCCCTACCAATGACACAGGGGGCCCACGCCCCAGAACGTTAAAAAAAGGTTTAAAAATAATAAATAATAAAAATAATTAGTTAATTAATTAACTTAATTAATTCTGTTTAAATTATCTAATTAAGATTAATTAACCTAATGACTAATTAACCTAATTAATTACTGTTAATTAGCTAACAGAGTATGGCAGTGGGGCCCACCCCCCAATTAATACTAATTAGGTTAATTAAAATGTGTCACTGACCAGTGGGACCCACTGGTCAGGTTGTCCAGTCAACCCCTATTGACTACTGACGTGAGCATGACATCATGCTGATATCATAAATCTAATTTCGAATTAAATTAAATCTCTCCCTTTTTTTTGAGCATCAGTACAGACATAAGCGCTCATATACACGCGCATACACTCACCCCTATGAACGCACACACGCACACCCTATCCCTATGAGCACCTCCGAGAGACTGAGCCGGCATATCATCTTGAGATTTACGAAGTCACCGTAGGCGCCTCGTCGTCGACGGGAACGTCTCCTCCCACTGAAAGCGCATCGCCAGAAACCCTGAAATAACTCCAGGAATAATGCGAGCACCAGGATTTGAACCCTGGTGGGTTGGGGATACCACTGTCCACCTAACCAACTCAACCACAGATTGAGTTTCCGGGTTCACCGTCGCGTCCTTTTTTTATAAAGGCCCCTGTGTTTTTTAAGAATCAACCCGCAGTCCTATTTTAAAGAAAACGTTTCGTTCGTACATAAAAAACCCTGCATTATTGTGTATTCGACCCGTGGTCCTTTTTAGGGGCAAAAACGCGTGCACCCGAGCCAGGGAGCTCGGTTCCGCACCAGGCGCTCGCCCCGACCCCGTCTTCCTCCGCCGCCTCGTCGCGCCGGCCGGCATCACCGGAGACCACCGCCGCCTCGTCGCGCCGGCCGGCATCACCGGAGACCACCGCCGCCGCGAACAGGTCACGTCGCCGCACCTGCCTTCTCCTCCCTTTCCTTCCTTCCTCCCTCTCACCATCTCTCTCTCCCTCTCATTGCAGCGCCGCCATGGCCGCCCCGAGCTTTGCCGGCAGCCGCGCCGCGCGACTCCGGCGGGATCCGGCCGCCCCTGCCCAGATCCGCATCCTCCGCTCCGCCGCGCCCCGGAACCGGCGACGACCAAGCCTCCCACACCGATCCGCCCGTCCGCCGGCCTCCCCCTGCTCGACTCGGGTGGACGGGCGAAGTTTCATTGTAGTTGACCTGAAGCTCCGTTGGTGAGGACCGTTGCCGCTGCTGCAGGTTAGGGAGGAGGCTCGAGGCAGCCACGAATTCCGTCCTGCACTGCTTCAACACCGGCCTATTCTAGCATGAATCTTCTGCCTTGAGGTATTTTCTTGTGCACTTGGATGCTTGTACCAATATTTGTCTAAAATTGCAACTCAAAAACACCTGTTAATTGAAATAAAATGGGATGAACATTGTAGGTTATTGATATGGCAAGGTTGAATCATGAGAACATAGCAAAGTTTCTGGACTATTGCAGAGAGAGTGACCAATTCTTGAGGATGTTAGTCTTTGAGTACGCATCAAATGGGACCCTGTACGAGCACCTACACTGTAGGTCTATCTCTTCAGTTTCATTATGACAGACTAAATATTTGCATTTTCTGTGTGTCATAGATTTGATCTCATTTGTTTTCTTCCTTTAGATGGTGAAGCGGCCCAATTCTCTTGGCTCAGACGAATGAAAATAGCCATCGGCATCGCCCAAAGTTTTAAGGTATCTGCACACAGAGTCGTGGCCTCCTTTCGCTATATCCTAGCTGAAATCCAATTCAGTATACGTTACAGAAGATTTTACCCCCAAGGTACTTACATGGATTTTCTGTACAAACTGAACTTTGAAATCCACTTTAGACAATTGCTCATGACTTGACAGAAATCATTCTTATGAGCAGGCTGACGACATCGTCTACTGAGCCCCACCGGCGGCGCGACGGGAGAGCTCCAACCTGTATGTGGGTGTGGGGACGCAGATCCGCGTCGCCAGCCTACACAAGGCCATGGTCAACGCGCCGACGCAGGGTTCATCATCCGTCTTCGTCAGGTAACCAAAGTGATCCACCTTTCCTCTTTCTCATTAGATCCGTTTTATTGTGATATTGCATTTAAGTCAATCAATTTTTACGATTCTTTCAGTGTTAAAGAAGATGGATTTTTACCTGAATAAATTGTGTGTATAAATATGTAGAGGATGAACTCAACAAGCGGATCTTTCAACATTTTATTAAATAGATGCAATGGCATAGCACCTTCAGTATCATGCTTGCACTCACATGTTGTTCCAACAGCACCATAAATGCTGCCCAGAATTGTCAGGCCTTCAGCTTTCGCTATAAGTTCATATGCTGCTCCTTTTCAGGTGACTTTCCATGCGATTTCCACTTCTAAAAATTAGCAAATACCTTCAAATCAAAGCAGCGGATTTGTAGATTTCTGGGTATTGGTGCTACTCCATCTCCATCCAGCTTACGGTCTTTGGTCACTGATTCTGAGGTACGACATTGTTATACTTTTATGTTAAATCCCATTTAGGTCGACACTGTTAACTAAGGGTAAATGGTGGCTTTCTTTTTGGTGACAAGCATTGGGAATGGCTGAACAGGGGACGGCCAGGATTACGATGAGGGCGAGATGTTGAAGCTGGCGTCGTCAACTGTGACCACAACCGCGACCTTAACATCGACCGTGGGAGCGAGGCGTCAGCCCTTGACATAGACCGTGTTGGACCCTTGTGTTTCTGACTAGCCGCGCTCCGGTTCCAGCAGTTCCCATTCCAGCCGATCCCTTCCAGGAGCCTTCAGGTGAGCGAGCAACTTCCATTCCACCGAAGCAGACATCTAGAGGTTCCAGTGCTTGGGCGGAAGCTTTGCTGGATTGATATGCATATGAATTTTTCATCCTCTCTTAATGCAGGCCATGAAAATAGGTCTCTTTCAGTTACCACATATTTTAGTTTTTTCTACTTACTGTCATCTCTACTTTCTTGTCAAATTAAGCAACTAATAAATGAATATGTGCATAGTCCTAGCAGTTTTGCACTCAGTTATGGGCCATATATATGTTATAAACCAAGACTAAGTGTGCTCTGCTATTCGGCAACTTAATGCAGTCTCATGTGACCATTTCATTGCTAATGTTGCTTTTCTCTCTCCAGATCGCTAATGATACTAAGATTGCATGAGTCCATGAAGCAAGCAATAATCTATCTCAAAAAATTGTGTCCAAGCATATAACGGTTCATTAATTTTCGAAATTTGACTATGGCTATGTAGCAAGCTGAAAAGACAAGAGAATAATGCCTGTAAGGTTCTGACTATGAGTTTCGTGAGTTAGAAAAAATTTGTTCTCATGGATAACTGCAAATATGAGAAGTTTTTACATCTTTTTACTGATGCAGGCATATGTCCGAGCTATGCCGCCTCCCACCAAACTCGAGCTCGGTGCTCTTGCATGCAAGGCTAAGCTATCTCCACCGACTCCTTTTTCTGTCCGAGCTCCTCCCTACGCTGGCGAAACCAAATGCTACAATCTCCTTTTTTTGGCATTCTAAAACTTATGTCAGTTCACTGTGATGGATAGATTAGTGAGGTTAGGATCACTACATTGGAGAGGATGAGAAGCTATACTGGGTACGAGATGTTGCTTGAGGTGTGGTTCTGGGAGATGCTGCTGTTCAAATTACAGTTTCCTTATTTACTACTAGCTATTCCCACTAACACTGACGATACTTGGAGCATTTCCAACAGTGGCAGTAGACACATGTGGCAACACTTCTGGGTAGATTTTGTCTATTTACTTTTTGTATCCTTTGAATTTGAATATTCTGTGCAAGATTTGTGTTTAAATCTGCTCAAATTAATCTTGTACATTATGAATAAAATTAATCTTTTGTATCTTACTAAATTTTGTTTTGATGGAAGTATTTTTTTCTTCAAATTCCGTTATAATTTTGGAACATACTGATAATTTTTTTCCTTGCCCATTTTCGCCATCATATACACTGCATCTCCCACTGTAACGGATAGCCAAATTTGTATTCTTGAAAGTTTTAATCATCTCTATTGCAGGCTTGCACCTAAGTGTTCAAGTGCAATCTCTAGCCAAGTTCCCTTTGTTGTTGTGTTGTATTTTGAGGAAAGGTGGTTGAGCAGCTCGTGACATATGTGCCGCGCCTGCTCTGCAGCTGCCTTGACCCGCCGCCGACGTCGCCGGTTGAGCCACAAGGGTGCAAGATCATCGTGGGGCCCATTGCATGGGCGCAAAGTATGCTTGATTGCCATGTCGTAGGCGAAGGTGCTAGAGCTTGGTGGTGTGTTTGTGATGTTTTTTCTCTCATTGCAGCTCATCGATTGATTTATTCATGCATCTGTCGATTTACTCTGAATTTTTTTCAGTCGTCAAACATTAACTGGATTGGTTCGTGGATATGCAGTGTGACAAGTCGTGTGAGATGAACGTGGTGAACCATCTCAATGTGAAGCCAAGTATGTGGTGGATTTTCCATGGATGATGGAAGACTGGTAAGGGTAAAAGTTTGAGCTGCCAAATTTTGTGTGACCGAGGTCCTGGACGGTCAAACCTAAAAAGTTCAGAGAAGATTCAGATTACATATGGATTCCTTTTTGTTGCCTACAATGTTGTAATCACGCTAACTATGCGCATGGTGTGTACCAGAGATGATTCAAAAATTGCTTGCAGATAGGCAGTTGGATGTCAAGGAGGCCGAAGCCTGTTGTGCCAAAACTAACACATTCGAATCTTTCAATTTGCTGCTACCATATTTCAATGTAAGAACACGATGATGCAAAGGAATCTTATTATGTAGCCATATGTAATCTCAATTTGTTGCTATGTATAAACTATGATAGGAGTAGGCCCATATAGATGTGTATCCATTTTTTGCCTTCTACTGATCTATGACAAAGGGGATGTGCTGAACTAAGTGGCCGTTGCTATTGAAGCACAGGAGTGGAACTCGAAATTTTCAATCAATGGAGGTTATCTTTCATATGGATTTTATTATTAGATACTTGCAGATTTGTGTCAGTTCCTTAGATCATGTTTGTTTCTTAAAATTTTAGATGTTTCATGTAACCATCAATTATGCTACTGGCAGTCCCTGTACATTCTTTTTTACCTGCTCTAAAAAATTATGTTGGTTTAAAACATCATACATTTTAATATATAAGTAAGATTATGAGTTAATCCAGTGCCGAAAACAATTCAGTTGAACATGTTTTTTCTAGCAGTTTTAGGCAACAATTCTTCTGCATATGAAGTTTGATTCCATGTGAAGTCTATGATTTTTTCTGGGATTCTTCAGGTTTGATTGATGAAGCTACATTCAGCAAAGAAGATATGTTTATTTGTAGGGAAATTTTGCAGGTACAATCCATCCAGCCATACATAAGACTGATATTCTCATTCGTTAACAATGTGTACATGGCCTCTACTCTGTTGTGCGTTGAGAAAAGGCTGGGACATATATTGTTGTTTGTATAATCTTACTTTGTAAAATAATTTGTGGTGACAAACATGTTAACAAGGGCGCAAGTTTTCTATACATAATTTCAGAAGTACCCCCTCCATTCAATATATGACGTTTTGGTAGTCTAATTTGAACCACCAAAATGTCAAGGAAATAGAGGGAGTACAATTTCACTAAAAGTATAGCCTGATATATATACACTGAAAAATGGAATGATTCGTGTCGTCCCGTGGTCACTTAGTGCATGGATGTCCTTTCTGTGCTGGTGGGTGTTCCATTGTGATACAGACTCTTCATCATTAAGGTAACAATAACAAAGTAATACTGTAGTTGGATTCTTCACAATATACAGCCTTTTTTCTAAACTGAAATAACTAATGCACATCTCCAGACATAAGTTGTGGATCATGGAACCTGTGTTGATGGCCAGATATGTCACAAAACAGTTAGGTTAATTTAATCTCTTTTTTCTGTGGGAAAGTTAATTTGCTCTTATCCATGAATTGTAATTGAGATCTATAGAATGCATCACATGCACCAAGAAAGTAAAGATTGTGTTGTCACAAACTATGATCTGATGTAGTGATATTATGTTGCTTTTTGGTGAATCTGAATTATATTACGTTTTCATGGAAGCCTTTTCTTTCCCCTCTCTCATCATACTACTGCTCTTATCCTTGCCTCCTATATAAACAAAGGAATATGATGGCTGCCATAGTGATAATCTTCCTCAGCGGAATCCGGATACATAATGTTACATCAACAACTTCAGAATATTATGGTGATGCTCGACATTCAACTTTGCACCCACACTGCCTTTTTGTTTTATGTTCAAAATTGACAGATTTTCATGTGTTTTACTATGAACTAATTATTAGAAAATATTTCTTTGTGAATTATGAGATTGGTCCTTCAACATGGCATAGAAAATGCACTTTTCAACACTTCAAATAATATTTTTGCTACTTTCAAAGTTGTTTGAGTTTTTATTTAAAATTTCTAAGAATAAGTTTATTTATTTTGTACCCGTTGCAACGCACGGGCATTTGTGCTAGTAATTAATTAAATTCCAGAAATTAATAAATTTTTTAGAAAATCATATCTTTTAATCCGTAACTGGAATTAAATTATTTTCAACATGAAAGTTGCTCAGAACGACGAGACGAATCCGGATACGCAGCCCGTTCATCCGCCACGCATCCCTAGCATAGAGAACACACCACTTTCCCCCTCCAGTTCATTTGTCCGAAAACGCGAAACACCGGAAATACTTTCATGGATGTTTTCCCCCTTCACCGGTACCACCTCGTACCGCGTTAGGGCACACCTAGCATCACGCTTTGTCATGTCATGCATCGTCATGCATTTGTTTGCATTATATTTATTGTTTCTTCCCCCTCTTCTCTCGCTAGACATCGAGACCGACGCCGCTGCTACCTAGTACGACTATGGTGTTGACGACCCCTCTCTCTTGCCAGAGAAAACAGGCAAGCCCCCCCCCCCCTTGATCACCAGGTATCGCCTACTCTCCTCTATACATGCTTGCATTAGAGTAGTGTAGCATGTTACTGCTTTCCGTTAATCCTATTCTGATGCATAGCCTGTCATTGTTGCTACAACTGTTGATACCTTACCTGCAATCCTAAATGCTTAGTATAGGATGCTAGATTATCATCAGTGGCCCTACACTCTTGTCCGTCTGCCATGCTATACTACTGGGCCGTGATCACTTCGGGAGGTGATCACGGGCATACGATATATACGTATACTGTTACATTACTTATGATAATGTTCGGAGATGGGGGCTGAAGGGGCAGGTGGCTCCATCCCCGTAGAGGTGGGCCTGGGTTCTCGACGGCCCCCGACTGTTGCTTTATGGCGGAGCGACAAGGCAGGAGAGAGGTGGGCCTGGCCCGGGTCGGCATTCGCGGATACTTAACACGCTTAACGAGATCTTGGTATTTGATCTGAGTATGGCCATTGGCCTATACACACTAACCATCTACGCGGGGACAGTTATGGGCACTCGACGTCGTGGTATCAGCCGAAGCCTTCGTGACGTCAGCAACTGAGCGGCGTGCGCCGGATTGGAATGTAAGCCTGCTCTTGTATTAAGGGCTAGTTCTGCTTACCGGCCGCGTACGCAACGTGCAGGTGTGCAATGGGCGATGGGCCCAGACCCCTACGCCATAGGATTTAGACCGGCGTGGCCTGCGACGTGTTGATCTTCCGAGGCCGGGCATGACCCAGAAAAGTGTGTTCGGACAAAGGGGATCGAGCAGGTTGGGAAATGTGGTACACCATTGCAGGGAAGTTGATCTATTCGAATAGCCGTGTCCCTCGGTAAAAGGATGACCCGGAGTTGTACCTTGACCTTATGACAACTAGAACCGGATACTTAATAAAGCACACCCTTCCAAGTGCCAGATACAACCGGTGATCGCTCTCTCACAGGGTGACGAGGGGAGGATCATCGGATAGGATTATGCTATGCGATGATACTTGGTGAACTTACCATCTACTCTTTTCTCCTGCTGCAAGATGGAGGTTACCAGAAGCGTAGTCTTCGACAGGACTAGCTATCCCCCTCTTATTCCGGCATTCTATAGTTCAGCCCACATATGATACCCCTTTTCCATTTGATACCAATGCATACATATGTAGTGTAGCTCCTTGCGTCCGAGTACTTTGGATGAGTACTCACGGTTGCTTTTCTCCCCCTTTTCCCCTTTCCTATATCCGATTGCCGCGACCAGAAGTTGGAGTCCAGGAGCTAGACGCCACCGTCGATGACGACTACTACTACTCGGGAGGTGCCTACTACTACGTGCAGCCCGCTGACGACGACCAAGAGTAGTTTAGGAGGATCCCAAGCAGGAGGCCTGCGCCTCTTTCGATCTGTATCCCAGTTTATGCTAGCCTTCTTAAGGCAAACTTGTTTAACTTATGTCTGTACTCAGATATTGTTGCTTCCGCTGACTCGTCTATGATCGAGCTCTTGTATTCGAGCTTTCAAGGCCCCTGGCTTGTAATATGGTGCTTGTATGACTTATTTTATTTGTAGAGTTGTGTTGTGATATCTTTCCGTGAGTCCCTGATCTTGATCGTACACGTTTGCGTGTATGATTAGTGTACGATTGAATCGGGGGCGTCACAACGTTGATGGATCCGTAGGTATTTTTATCTTTCCGTCAAATCCATGTAGTAGTATATGATACTATAGTAATTATCTGACATTTCGCATCAACTTCATAATTTTCGTATGTACTCCATGCATGAACGGCGCTAGAACCAAACTTCTCATTACTCTAGGCAAAATCGTTATTTTCTATCTATCGGTCGCGCCATGGAGTAGAACCAAATTTTACAAGTTACGAGTTCAAAAGGAAAAGCCTGCCATGTTCGCGTCGCACCCCCACATGGTTGGTCCGGCACGCCGCTCAAGCGGGAATGCGTGCGGTGTTGCATTTTCACTTACAAGTGGGACCACAGTTGAGTAAACCGACTATCGGCAAACCCCACCCCGCTCACCGCGTGATGGCTGAGAAAACAGGAGGGAGAAGAGATGGTTGTAGCACGGACTCCAAGAAAATTGGTGTCGGATGGGACTCGTGTGGGTGGCGTGTGCCGTACTGCTAGACATGAATGCTAGTTATGGCCCATGCCACCCCACTATATCGAGCCTATATCGAGGTACGTAGAACAAATTTCCTGCAGTCTGTGCTCAACCCTCCTCTATCTCTCTTCTCAGCCAGCCAGCGGACGCGCGGAGCCCATCGTCTGTTTGCTCACATGCGGCCCCACATGTCAGTGAAAACACAAGAGGACCCACTGAACCTGCACATCTTTCACCTCGACGTGCTGGTGATGAAAAAAATCCAATAAAGACCTTCGGTGGCCGCTTTTGGAGTTACTCAAGAGTAGTAAGATTCTATTTACAGTTTAACCCAAGATGCACATCTCGTGGCTTCAACTACCACTCTATTTTCTTTCATGACACGACCTGGATGCTGGATGTCCCACGTGTCGGCGAAAGGAGGAAGAACCCGACCAAATCTTCGGTTCTGCTCTCGGATTAGACTAGTTGTGCTAACTTAAAATTTCTATTGTGTACTCCCTCCGTTCCAAAATACTTGACTTCCATTTGTCCAAAAATGGATGTACCTATATACTAAGACATGTCTAGATACATATATATTTTGACAAATAGAAGGCATGTATTGTGCAATGGAGGGAGTAGAATGGATGCAAGTTTTTGTATTGGGAAGAAGAGTACATCCATATATTGATAGAGCGCAATTTAGTAGATGTTCTATCACTTTTAGCTAGCACAGACGCAAGATCAAGCCTCTGCAGATCAACAATGAATGCATCGAGAAGGCACTAATCCAACTTACAGGAGTAGTAAAATGTATTCTTGTAGTTCTTGTTTTCTTTGGTCTTGCTTTTCTAGTCAAAATTATCGTTGGAGTTCATGCAAAACGGAGGTGCATTTGGGGTTGTGCGTTGGAGTTGGCCTTACAACTGGGACCGCAGTTAAGGAAACCGACTATCGGCAAACCCCCACCTCGCCCGCTGCACGATGGCTGAAGTTAGAGAAACGACGAGGTTGAAGATATTGCTCTATCACGGACTCCAAGAAATAATATGGTGTCAGATGGATGTCGTGGTGGTGGCGTGTGCCGTACTCCTGGACGTGAATGCTTGTTCTGGCCCATGCCACCCTACTACTCCTACTACTTACTCCTACTATATAGTACTAGTATCGAGGATTCGAGGTGCTGGTTACGTACATCGAACACATTAACATATGGCTACAGTAAAAACACACGCCCGACGCATGAAGCATGTGAAGCTAGTACAAATAGTGTACTACTATTGTTGATTGGCCTCATCCGATAACCTGTTGCAATGCACATACAATTATGTATTCGGAAAATATTTTTTTGCCTCATCGCACCACTCACTCAGAGAAGCGACTCGAAAGCCATTCATAAATTTAGTAAGTTTATCACAGGCATATCATTTTATTACATACAACAGGTCATCAACCCACATCGACAACGAGGATACATTATAAATACTAAAGTTTTTACCACACAACAAATAACAAGCAATGAAATGAACTTCAACTCAACCATTCCTCGGCGTTGGAAACGCTTTCTTTGAACCACAAGTGATTCTCCGGGACGGGCCATCGATTGTCGATCCGGAAACCAACGCAGGACTGATCATCTAGGCTGAAGCGGCCTACTATATCAGTACCAGGGTAGGGAACCACCCAAATGTCCAAGATATAGACACAGTTGCTTCTCATAAATGGTACTGTTAACGTTGTGTCAACAGCAGTTGGATTGCCTTTCACCATCATCGGATAGTTTTGTCCAAGGAAGAGCGAGTTTTCTCCAAGACTATCAATTCTGTACCAGGGAGAAGGAGTTGGCGCTAGCACACTAGTATCCATCCCGAATACCATGCAACGGGTGTTGGAATAGGTCCAGAGAGTGCGACCATGGGAGACTACACCTGCTTCCTTAGTAGTAACATCATCAGTGGGCTGTATACACACAAGAAGAGGTGATCCATCAGAATTAGTTGCCAGGCACCACTGAGTATATGGGTTCTGCTCGTCCTCATGCTCGTGATCATCACCATCGTCATCTCCCCCTTAGTTATAAATTTTTTCAAGCCTAGGTGGTGGGATGTTCACAGGACCTTGGAAACACAAGAAGAAGGTTAATTAGTAAAGGGAAACTTGCTAACCCGCATGCATGTGGATGAAACAATTATAATTACGGTGGAAGACAAACGTACCGAAACTACGAGGATCCCATGCAAAAACAGTGCCACGAGTGGTGGCAGCAAACACAAGGCCCTCGTATTGAATTGCATCACAGTACTCATCCGTGTACAGAAACTGATTTTTGAGCAATATCCATCGAGTCGAACCACGATGGACGGCAACAAGCTTGTCGAAGATAGCAACAACTTGATAGTTGTTGTAATTCCAAGAGCGGTTGGGAACTCGACAAATTGCTATCTTCCGTAGAAGACAGTCACCATGATCGTATTTGAACGTGCATACAATACCGGTGTGCTCAACCTCTGGACAGTCTGCTAAGATTTTTGGAAGTGGAACCCGGTCACGAGTGTACACATTCACAAGTTCCCACTCGCAGTTGGACCCAACGTAAACAACCCCATCTCCATTTGCGCCCGCCCAAGCCTTGCCCTCAAGCAATGGCATCTTAACATCATACGTATCATTATCAAGCAGCATCAACTGGCATAGGGCGAGGCCTCCATCATGCCGGCACCAGTCATCAGGGTCACGGCGAAGAAGATAGGGGAGATCAAACCGCTCCTTGACTCTTGGGTTCTTTGTAATGATGTTATTAGTTGAGTCGAGAATGGGCTTGAACGAACCTGCCATGCTAGCCGAGGTGATGATGTCGCACCGATCAATGAGTTCCTCCACCACGTCATCTTTTAGATCGGGGCAAGAATAACGGGGTCATTTCCGGCCTGTTCCCTCCATGGAGAAGATGATCGAACAATGGCTGAAGAAAGGGTGAAGGGCTGAAGGAAAATGGAGGAGGGAGAGGAAGAGCGTGCGACAGCATTTCCAAATCGAGAGGGAAAGGCGAAGAGTCAGTGGACGGTTGCGAGTTTGCCACGGTTCACGAAGAGGCGCCCCGGCCTACACGTCCGTTCGGAAATACTCCTACTACTCGCCGTCGTCTCACTGATATGTTGGAACAGGACCACATGTCAACAAAACATGGTGTGTAATTTCTCGTGCAAAATGCGATCTGGCCGCGTTGGCCCGAGGTGCTGCATTAGTTATCGACCTTTATTTTTTTAATGGCGTGCCGATCAGTTTTGAAGCACGACTAACTGGTACTGTACGCAGAGAAAATATAAACTACTCTACCACTACTCCACCTCCAGTACTAGTAGTATAAAAAAGATATATAGGCTGGAGCTTGAGCGCTTTCTTGCTAAGGGCTGCCCACTTGCTTCTCACACAACCACCCTCTCTCCAGATCTAAAAAAGGCGGCCCCTCTCTCCCTCCTCACCGGTGGTCACAGATCCGCCGGGGAAGAAAAGGACGTGCAGCGTTGATGCACTCGTCTTCGGCGAGCGAGGTCACGCACCGACGATAAGGCCGTCCTCTCAAACCTAGCGCCCCCGCGGGATGGCCTCCGTCCCCAAGCTTGTTGCCGTAGTGTGTGCGGAGGACGACGACCATGAGCGAAGCCACTTCCCACCGACCCTTAGGTATGCTACCTCTTTTCAAACCATAACCTTGTTCTATTGCCCCATCTGCCACGTCGTTGCATGTGGATCTTTTTCCACTCCACCATCTTCCCAATTTGCTATCCTCTGCTCTGCTGGCCACGCAGACGAAAACCATAATTTGCACTATTAAAGGAAACCCTACTTCATGCAGACTAATCCATGTCTGGGTTGAATAAGGAAAGGAAGGGAGACTGTACTGTCCAAGAGAGTAGGCATCGAACCCGCATCTAGGTTGAAAAGGGGAAAATCAGTAGCTAAGGAACGAGTCTCGTGTCTCTTGGTTGAAGAAGGGTAGAAATGCATGACAACGCAATAGAGAATGACCAGGTCGATCAGTTTGTTGTCCTCACATAGGAAAAAGGTGGCTAAAGAGAACAAAAATGGGACGTAATCCACATATGCTGCCTGGATATTTGTTGCTCTGGGCAATCATACCTCCCTCACCACTCTGCGTCCGTGGAGGTACATCGTACCGGTGCGCCCACTGTCCGAATGGGCCTCCCATGCTCTTAACGCCAACAGTCAAGTCAAGCAATGCTACTGCTAAAGTGATGCCACATTTAACTAATGCCGCTCTCAGTCTAATGCCACCCATAAATTTAAGCAATGCCATTTAATGTCACTGGATTATTTCAGGGTTAGCTGTTGATTGTGGATGTATTAAAGATTTTTCAACTAAGGCATTCTAATGCTGTTGCACAACCAGTATACCAACGATGAAACTTGTTACTACCTTCAGATTTTTGCACTGTTAATGCTTATAGACTACATACCTCACTTTCATGAGATAAGTTAATTTTTTTGTACAGTGTCACCAAAATGCCAAGGCGCTGATGTCATTTTATTTTGGTTAAACTGCACAGACAATTATGAAGACAAGAGGAAAGGTCAAGAGTGGGCACCTCCTCCGGCTGTTCTCTTGAGGAGATCTGTATGTTTGTCTCTAATGCCTGTCGACTACATACTTGACATCATGATGTAATGTTAAGTCATTTCCTTTTGTATAGTGTCACTGGATTGTCAAGGCGGTGATGGCATTTTATTTTAGTAGAACTGCACAAAATTTGCTTAAAAGAAGAGGAAAGGTCAGGAATGGCTCACTTTTCCAGAAAAAACTATGTATGCCTTCCTGACATCAGCCGTTGTTGCTTTATTTATTCCTTCAAACAGGTGGTTAGAAACAGTCTTGCTACCTTTTCCCATTAAGAAATTGGAATGCTTATATTTGTGAGTCTATGCTTCAACTAGTGCCACTTTTAGAGTAATCACACTTTCAATATCTATGCAAACAGGGATGCTCGATTTTAGTGGAACTGCACAAAAAGTCCAACTGGTTCGACATTAGGAGCATGTTTTTTTCCAAACCTTTATATCCAATTGGTGGCACTATGAGCTGTTCATTACGAAGGTACATGGTTCGCTACTATCTTGCTACTCTTTTTGTACTGTCATTAGATAGTAATACTAGTGGTTTGCATGTGAATTTATTGGCAGGGTGGACCTACATTGGAGGTGCAGGACATGATTCAATGATTGGATGCTCAATTTCGGTTGTCTCGATTTCACCTCTTCCATCACTGCGAACATGGATATCCTTGGTGTGATGAAGAATAGGCGCTATATTTCTGCTCTGAACCAGCAAATCAATTCAGTATGAAATTGTCCAGGGCAAAACATAACTGTATCAGATTGTCCAGTGCAGAACATGACAGATGCTAAGCGGAAGAGACATGTTTAAACCGAAAATACAAGGTGTGGTATATGTTTACTAGCTGCTTGATATTTGTGCAGACAGAGATGTCTGCCCGTTGCTATTTGGCAAACAAACAAAGTGCCCGCAACTTCACAAGAGAATAGTATAGTCACTGCATGCAGTGCCATTTGAAAATAGACACAAAAAGATTGGATAGTCACTTCATGGACTGCAGAAAAGTAGTATTGTACTGTTTATTGGCCAACACTAGGTGCTTCATTGCTTTGGTCTGATTATACAATGGGCATCATTTTGCCTAAGCTAAAGTTTGTATTCCGAAAATAGTCTCGTCGTGTGATCGAGAGAAGATCAAATCATATTGCAGTGGATGTTCCTCCATCATGTGTGGTTCATTCTCATGGTTCTAGCTGTTGGTGAAACCACTTATGTTTGCAAGAGGAATTGTAGACTTCACAAACAAATTTGTCTTTCAGTCTGTACTGAATGTTGGCCAAGAGAAGCATCCATGTTAGTAGGAAGAACAGATGTTTTTTCTAGATCTTTGCTTTTGGAGCTACATATTTGTATATGATCTGTGAATCATTGAGATGCATTAACATGTTGATCTTATGTATGGGAATCGTACTAGTTAGTTTTAGTTGTGATGCAAGACCCAAAGTGGCTGATCTTTGCTTTTGGAGCTACATATTTGTATTGAAGGAAATATGCCCTAGAGGCAATAATAAAGTTATTATTTATTTCCTTATATCATGATAAATGTTTATTATTCATGCTAGAATTGTATTAACCGGAAACATAATACATGTGTGAATACATAGACCAACAGAGTGTCACTAGTATGCCTCTACTTGACTAGCTCGTTAATCAAAGATGGTTATGTTTCCTAACCATGAACAAAGAGTTGTTATTTGATTAACGAGGTCACATCATTAGTTGAATGATCTGATTGACATGACCCATTCCATTAGCTTAGCACCTGATCGTTTAGTATGTTGCTATTGCTTTCTTCATGACTTATACATGTTCCTATAACTATGAGATTATGCAACTCCCGTTTACCGGAGGAACACTTTGGGTACTACCAAACGTCACAACGTAACTGGGTGATTATAAAGGAGTACTACAGGTGTCTCCAATGGTAGATGTTGGGTTGGCGTATTTCGAGATTAGGGTTTGTCACTCCGATTGTCGGAGAGGTATCTCTGGGCCCTCTCGGTAATATACATCACATAAGCCTTGCAAGCATAATAACTAAGATGTTAGTTATGAGATGATGTATTACGAAACGAGTAAAGAGACTTGCCAGTAACGAGATTGAACTAGGTATTGGATACCGACGATCGAATCTCGGGCAAGTAACATACCGATGACAAAGGGAACAACGTATGTTGTTATGCGGTCTGACCGATAAAGATCTTCGTAGAATATGTAGGAGCCAATATGGGCATCCAGGTCCCGCTATTGGTTATTGAGCGGAGACGTGTCTCGGTCATGTCTACATTGTTCTCGAACCGTAGGGTCCGCACGCTTAACGTTACGATGACAGTTATTATGAGTTTATGCATTTTGATGTACCGAAGGTTGTTCGGAGTCCCGGATGAGATCACGGACATGACGAGGAGTCTCAAAATGGTCGAGACGTAAAGATTGATATATTGGAAGCCTATGTTTGGACATCGGAAGTGTTCCGGGTGAAATCGGGATTTTACCGGATTACCGGGAGGGTTACCGGAACCCCCCGGGAGCCAAATGGGCCAACATGGGCCTTAGTGGAAAGGTGAGAGGGCAGCGCACATAGGGCTGCGCCTCCCCCCTCTCCCTAGTCCTATTAGGACTAGGAGAGGGGCCGGCCACCTCTCTCTCTCTCCCCTTTAAAGGATTCCTAGTTGGACTAGGATTGGAGGGGGGAGTCCTACTCCCGGTAGGAGTAGGACTCCTCCTGCGCCTCCCTCTCTTTGGCCGGCCAGCCCCCCTCCCTCCAACCTTTATATACGGGGGCAGGGGACACCCCAAGACACACAAGTTGATCCTTGAGATCGTTCCTTAGCCGTGTGCGGTGCCCCCTGCCACCAAATTCCACCTCGATCATACCGTTGTAGTGCTTAGGCGAAGCCCTGCGTCGGTAGTACATCAAGATCGTCACCACGCCGTTGTGCTGACGGAACTCTTCCTCGACGCTTTGCTGGATCGGAGCCCGAGGATCGTCATCGAGCTGAACGTGTGCTAAGAACTCGGAGGTGCCGGAGTAACGGTGCTTGGATCGGTCGGATCGGGAAGAAGACGTACGACTACTTCCTCTATGTTGTGTGATCGCTTCCGCAGTCGGTCTGCGTTGGTACGTAGACAACACTCTCCCCTCTCGTTGCTATGCATCACCATGATCTTGCGTGTGTGTAGGAAAATTTTCGAAATTACTACGTTACCCAACAGTGGCATCCGAGCCTAGGTTTTATGGTTTGATGTTATTTGCACGAGTAGAACACAAGTGAGTTGTGGGCGATACAATTCATACTGCCTACCAGCATGTCATACTTTGGTTCGGCGGTATTGTTGGACGAGACGATCCGGACCAACCTTACGCGTACTCTTACGCGAGACCGGTTCCCTCGACGTGCTTTGCACATAGATGGCTTGCGGAAGACTGCCTCTCCAACTTTAGTTGAACCAAGTGTGACTACGCCCGGTCCTTGAGAAGGTTAAAACGGAGTCTATTTGACGAACTATCATTGTGGTTTTGATGCGTAGGTGAGATGAGTTCTTACTTAAGCCCGTAGCAGCCACGTAAAACTTGCAACAACAAAGTAGAGGACGTCTAACTTGTTTTTGCAGGGCATGTTGTGATGTGATATGGTCAAGGCATGATGCTGATTTTATTGTATGAGATGATCATGTTTTGTAACCGAGTTATCGGCAACTGGCAGGAGCCATATGGTTGTCGCTTTATTGTATGCAATGCAATCGCGATGTAATGCTTTACTTTATTACTAAGCGGTAGTGATAGTCGTGGAAGCATAAGATTGGCGAGACGACAACTACGATGGAGATCAAGGTGTCGCGCCGGTGACGATGGTGATCATGACGGTGCTTCGGAGATGGAGATCACAAGCACAAGATGATGATGGCCATATCATATCACTTATATTGATTGCATGTGATGTTTATCCTTTTATGCATCTTATCTTGCTTTGATTGACGGTAGCATTATAAGATGATCTCTCACTAAATTATCAAGAAGTGTTCTCCCTGAGTATGCACCGTTGCCAAAGTTCATCGTGCCCAGACACCACGTGATGATCGGGTGTGATAAGCTCTACGTCCATCTACAACGGGTGCAAGCCAGTTTTGCACACGCAGAATACTCAGGTTAAACTTGACGAGCCTAGCATATGCAGATATGGCCTCGGAACACAGAGACCGAAAGGTCGAGTGTGAATCATATAGTAGATATGATCAACATGACGATGTTCACCATTGAAAACTACTCCATCTCACGTGATGATCGGTTATGGTTTAGTTGATTTGGATCACGTGATCACTTAGAGGATTAGAGGGATGTCTATCTAAGTGGGAGTTCCTAAGTAATTTGATTAACTGAACTTAAACTTATCATGAACTTAGTACCTGATAGTATCTTGCTTGTTTATGTTGATTGTAGATAGATGGCTCGTGCTGTTGTTCCGTTGAATTTTAATGCGTTCCTTGAGAAAGCAAAGTTGAAAGATGATGGTAGCAATTACACGGACTGGGTCCGTAACCTGAGGATTATCCTCATTGCTGCACAGAAGAATTACGTCCTGGAAGCACCGCTGGGTGCCAGGCCTGCTGCTGGAGCAACACCAGATGTTATGAACGTCTGGCAGAGCAAAGCTGATGACTACTCGATAGTTCAGTGTGCCATGCTTTACGGCTTAGAATCGGGACTTCAACGACGTTTTGAACGTCATGGAGCATATGAGATGTTCCAGGAGTTGAAATTAATATTTCAAGCAAATGCCCGAATTGAGAGATATGAAGTCTCCAATAAGTTCTATAGCTGCAAGATGGAGGAGAACAGTTCTGTCAGTGAGCATATACTCAAAATGTCTGGGTATAATAATCACTTGATTCAGATGGGAGTTAATCTTCCAGATGATTGCGTCATTGACAGAATTCTCCAATCACTGCCACCAAGCTACAAGAGCTTCGTGATGAACTATAATATGCAAGGGATGAACAAGACTATTCCCGAGCTCTTCGCAATGCTGAAAGCTGCGGAGGTAGAAATCAAGAAGGAGCATCAAGTGTTGATGGTTAGCAAAACCACTAGTTTTAAGAAAAAGGGCAAAGGGAAGAAGAAGGGAAACTTCAAGAAGAACAGCAAGCAAGTTGCTGCTCAGGAGAAGAAACCCAAGTCTGGGCCTAAGCCTGAAACTGAGTGCTTCTACTGCAAGCAGACTGGTCACTGGAAGCGGAACTGCCCCAAGTATTTGGCGGATAAGAAGGATGGCAAGGTGAACAAAGGTATATGTGATATACATGTTATTGATGTGTACCTTACTAGAGCTCGCAGTAGCACCTGGGTATTTGATACTGGTTCTGTTGCTAATATTTGCAACTCGAAACAGGGACTACGGAATAAGCGGACACTAGCAAAGGACGAGGTGACGATGCGCGTGGGAAACGGTTCCAAAGTCGACGTGATCGCGGTCGGCACGCTACCTCTACATCTACCTTCGGGATTAATATTAGACCTAAATAATTGTTATTTGGTGCCAGCGTTGAGCATGAACATTATATCTGGATCTTGTTTGATGCGAGACGGTTATTCATTTAAATCAGAGAATAATGGTTGTTCTATTTATATGAGTAATATCTTTTATGGTCATGCACCCTTGAAAAGTGGTCTATTCTTATTGAATCTCGATAGTAGTGATACACATATTCATAATGTAGAAGCCAAAAGATGCAGAGTTGATAATGATAGTGCAACTTATTTGTGGCACTGCCGTTTAGGTCATATCGGTGTAAAGCGCATGAAGAAACTCCATACTGATGGGCTTTTGGAACCACTTGATTATGAATCACTTGGTACTTGCGAACCGTGCCTCATAGGCAAGATGACTAAAACACCGTTCTCCGGTACTATGGAGAGAGCAACAGATTTATTGGAAATCATACATACCGATGTATGTGGTCCGATGAATATTGAGGCTCGTGGCGGATATCGTTATTTTCTCACCTTCACAGATGATTTAAGCAGATATGGGTATATCTACTTAATTAAACATAAGTCTGAAACATTTGAAAAGTTCAAGGAATTTCAGAGTGAAGTTGAAAATCATCGTAACAAGAAAATAAAGTTTCTATGATCTGATCGTGGAGGAGAATATTTGAGTTATGAGTTTGGTATACATTTGAAAAATTGTGGAATAGTTTCGCAACTCACGCCACCCGGAACACCACAGCGTAATGGTGTGTCCGAACGTCGTAATCGTACTTTACTAGATATGGTGCGATCTATGATGTCTCTTACTGATTTACCGCTATCGTTTTGGGGTTATGCTTTAGAGACGGCCGCATTCACGTTAAATAGGGCACCATCAAAATCCGTTGAGACGACGCCTTATGAACTATGGTTTGGCAAGAAACCAAAGTTGTCATTTCTTAAAGTTTGGGGCTGCGATGCTTATGTGAAAAAGCTTCAACCTGATAAGCTCGAACCCAAAGCGGAGAAATGTGTCTTCATAGGATACCCAAAGGAAACTGTTGGGTATACCTTCTATCACAGATCCGACGGCAAGACATTCGTTGCTAAGAATGGATCATTTCTAGAGAATGAGTTTCTCTCGAAAGAAGTGAGTGGGAGGAAAGTAGAACTTGACGAGGTAACTGTACCTGCTCCCTTATTGGAAAATAGTACATCATAGAAAACTGTTTCTGCGACACCAATACCAATCAGTGAGGAAGCTAATGATGATGATCATGAAGCTTCAGGACAAGATACTACTGAACCACGTAGATCAACCAGAGTGAGATCCGCACCAGAGTGGTACGGTAATCCAGTTCTGGAAGTCATGCTACTAGATCATGATGAACCTACGAACTATGAAGAAGCGATGGTGAGCCCAGATTCCGCAAAGTGGCTTGAGGCCATGAAATCTGAGATGGGATCCATGTATGAGAACAAAGTATGGACTTTGGTTGACTTGCCCGATGATCGGCAAGCAATTGAGAATAAATGGATCTTCAAGAAAAAGACTGACGCTGACGGTAATATTACTGTCTATAAAGCTCGACTTGTCGCAAAAGGTTTTCGACAAGTTCAAGGGGTTGACTACGATGAGACCTTCTCACCCGTAGCGATGCTTAAGTCCGTCAGAATTATGTTAGCAATTGCTGCATTTACGATTATGAAATATGGCAAATGGATGTCAAAACTGCATTCCTGAATGGATTTCTGGAAGAAGAGTTGTATATGATGCAACCAGAAGGTTTTGTCGATCCGAAGGGAGCTAACAAAGTGTGCAAACTCCAGCGATCCATTTATGGACTGGTGCAAGCATCTCGGAGTTGGAATAAATGCTTTGATAGTGTGATCAAAGCATTTGGCTTTATACAGACTTTTGGAGAAGCCTGTATTTACAAGAAAGTGAGTGGGAGCTCTGTAGCATTTCTGATATTATATGTGGATGACATATTGCTGATTGGAAATGATATAGAATTTCTGGATAGCATAAAGGGATACTTGAATAAAAGTTTTTCGATGAAAGACCTTGGGGAAGCTGCTTACATATTAGGCATAAAGATCTATAGAGATAGATCAAAACGCTTAATTGGACTTTCACAAAGCACATACCTTGACAAGATTTTGAAGAAGTTCAAAATGGATCAAGCAAAGAAAGGGTTCTTGCCTGTGTTACAAGGTGTGAAGTTGAGTCAGACTCAATGCCCGACCAATGCAGAAGATAGAGAGAAAATGAAAGATGTTCCCTATGCTTCAGCCATAGGCTCTATCATGTATGCAATGCTGTGTACCAGACCTGATGTGTGCCTTGCTATAAGTTTAGCAGGGAGGTACCAAAGTAATCCAGGAGTGGATCACTGGACAGCAGTCAAGAATATCCTGAAATACCTGAAAAGGACTAGGGATATGTTTCTCGTATATGGAGGTGACAAAGAGCTCACCGTAAGAGGTTACGTTGATGCAAGCTTTGACACTGATCCGGACGATTCTAAATCGCAAACCGGATACGTGTTTACTTTAAACGGTGGAGCTGTCAGTTGGTGCAGTTCTAAACAAAGCGTCGTAGCGGGATCTACATGTGAAGCGGAGTACATAGCTACTTCGGAAGCAGCGAACGAAGGAGTCTGGATGAAGGAGTTCATATCCGATCTAGGTGTCATACCTAGTGCATCGGGTCCAATGAAAATCTTCTGTGACAATACTGGTGCAATTGCCTTGGCAAAGGAATCCAGATTTCACAAACGAACCAAACACATCAAGAGACGCTTCAACTCCATCCGGGATTTAGTCCAGGTGGGAGACATAGAGATTTGCAAGATACATACGGATCTGAATGTTGCAGACCCGTTGACTAAGCCTCTTCCACGAGCAAAACATGATCAGCACCAAGGCTCCATGGGTGTTAGAATCATTACTGTGTAATCTAGATTATTGACTCTAGTGCAAGTGGGAGACTGAAGGAAATATGCCCTAGAGGCAATAATAAAGTTATTATTTATTTCCTTATATCATGATAAATGTTTATTATTCATGCTAGAATTGTATTAACCGGAAACATAATACATGTGTGAATACATAGACCAACAGAGTGTCACTAGTATGCCTCTACTTGACTAGCTCGTTAATCAAAGATGGTTATGTTTCCTAACCATGAACAAAGAGTTGTTATTTGATTAACGAGGTCACATCATTAGTTGAATGATCTGATTGACATGACCCATTCCATTAGCTTAGCACCCGATCGTTTAGTATGTTGCTATTGCTTTCTTCATGACTTATACATGTTCCTATAACTATGAGATTATGCAACTCCCGTTTAACGGAGGAACACTTTGGGTACTACCAAACGTCACAACGTAACTGGGTGATTATAAAGGAGTACTACAGGTGTCTCCAATGGTAGATGTTGGGTTGGCGTATTTCGAGATTAGGGTTTGTCACTCCGATTGTTGGAGAGGTATCTCTGGGCCCTCTCGGTAATATACATCACATAAGCCTTGCAAGCATAATAACTAAGATGTTAGTTATGAGATGATGTATTACGGAATGAGTAAAGAGACTTGCCAGTAACGAGATTGAACTAGGTATTGGATACCGACGATCGAATCTCGGGCAAGTAACATACCGATGACAAAGGGAACAACGTATGTTGTTATGCGGTCTGACCGATAAAGATCTTCGTAGAATATGTAGGAGCCAATATGGGCATCCAGGTCCCGCTATTGGTTATTGACCGGAGACGTGTCTCGGTCATGTCTACATTGTTCTCGAACCGTAGGGTCCGCACGCTTAACGTTACGATGACAGTTATTATGAGTTTATGCATTTTGATGTACCGAAGGTTGTTCGGAGTCCCGGATGAGATCACGGACATGACGAGGAGTCTCGAAATGGTCGAGACATAAAGATTGATATATTGGAAGCCTATGTTTGGACATCGGAAGTGTTCCGGGTGAAATCGGGATTTTACCGGATTACCGGGAGGGTTACCGGAACCTCCCGGGAGCCAAATGGGCCAACATGGGCCTTAGTGGAAAGGTGAGAGGGCAGCCCACATAGGGCTGCGCCTCCCCCCTCTCCCTAGTCCTATTAGGACTAGGAGAGGGGCCGGCCACCTCTCTCTCTCTCCCCTTTAAAGGATTCCTAGTTGGACTAGGATTGGAGGGGGGAGTCCTACTCCCGGTAGGAGTAGGACTCCTCCTGCGCCTCCCTCTCTTTGGCCGGCCAGCCCCCCTCCCTCCAACCTTTATATACGGGGGCAGGGGACACCCCAAGACACACAAGTTGATCCTTGAGATCGTTCCTTAGCCGTGTGCGGTGCCCCCTGCCACCAAATTCCACCTCGATCATACCGTTGTAGTGCTTAGGCGAAGCCCTGCGTCGGTAGTACATCAAGATCGTCACCACGCCGTTGTGCTGACGGAACTCTTCCTCGACGCTTTGCTGGATCGGAGCCCGAGGATCGTCATCGAGCTGAACGTGTGCTAAGAACTCGGAGGTGCCGGAGTAACGGTGCTTGGATCGGTCGGATCGGGAAGAAGACGTACGACTACTTCCTCTACGTTGTGTGATCGCTTCCGCAGTCGGTCTGCGGTGGTACGTAGACAACACTCTCCCCTCTCGTTGCTATGCATCACCATGATCTTGCGTGTGCGTAGGAAAATTTTCGAAATTACTACGTTACCCAACATGTATATGATCTGTGAATCATTGAGATGCATTAACAGTTACTTATTTGTGTTTGCTCAGTGTTTACAAGTTACTGATCCATCACTAGCTAGCCTTCAAATGCGCTCCTGGCAGTTTTATTTGCGACGCAAGATGCGAAGTGGCAGTTTTTTTTTGAATAAAAATGCCTACCTCTGAAGAAACTGACAGGCTACACTATCGATCCTACACGGATAAAGATGCCTACCTCTGAAGAAACTGACAAGCTACACTATCGATCCTACATGGATAAATAGCGGATCACGCACGTACTACCTCCTTTCCGGTTTGCGGGGCTCAATTCAAGAAACGACCTACTCGATCCTACACGAATAAATAGCGGATCACGCACGTACTAGTACCTCCTTTCCGGTTTGCAGGGCTTAATGCAAACCTCTCACCAACCAAGGTACTCCCTCCGTCCGGGATTTATTAGTCCCGTGAGCAAAGTAGCAAGACCAAGGCATGGAAATAATTAACGACATGCAGAAGTTTAAGCCTAATTAATTCTAGCGATTGAAGTGGCTGCATGCGTGCCCTTGGCTGCGACTCGTTGCATGCTGCTTCGTGTACTGCCTGCGAGCGATTCTGAGTGCCTACATGCAGCCGACCATAATTAAGGCAGCTAACTGATGCGAAAAAAGATACGCTTTAAATCCGTGGAATCATTGATGATTCGAGTGCACTCATTTGACCGCCATGCCGGTGTGCGACCCAGACGGGATGGGACGGCACAGTCATAATTTCAAATTCTCTAGTTTTCCACGGCAAGCTAGCGCGCTAAGCCATTATGTATTGAATTTCGATGACCATCACGCTACCTTCCGCCTATAAGTACTGTTTCCCAGCCTTCTCAGGTGCCACCATGACCCAACTCGTCATATCCTCATAAGCCCCCACCGGCCCGACGTCGCTCGCCACGTCCGCCATGCCCCCGCCCGTCTGTGTTAGGCGACGCCGGAGGCGGTCACCGCCGGAACTAGTGTTTGGGTTTTCACCGGAAGGCAGACGGAGGGAGGAGGCATTCTATCTGTCTTTAGATGGCAATGCGGAGATTGAGGAGTTGTTGGAGCGCGACCGCATGGCGGAGGAGCAGGAGTTGTTGGAGCGCGACCGCCTGGCGGAGGAGCAGCGTATCACCAATTTGCGCCGCTAGCGGGACATGGAGTAGCAGCGCACCGACGCTCTAAGTCACGAGCAGAGCGCCCGCAACTGGGCCGACTACGTGGAGGCCGGCACCCGGCAAATAGCCCTGGAGGCTGTCGGGCACGCACGCGTTCGCGATGCCGATTTTTACTACCAGCTCGTCAAGTGGGTTTCCCGCTTGGAAGCTGAAGCTTCGGTGGACCACGCCGGCATGGAAAGGGCCAACGCGTGCGAGCAATGTGCCCTATCGCACCTCTGGCAAGTCCGAGGCGAGGCGGAGGACGCCGATGCCGGCGTTTAGCATGGACAGCAGATGGCGGCCGGCATCATCTAGTTAGCTAAGAGTAAGTTAGTACTTTTACGCTACTAGAGTGTTAGTGGGAGTAGATAGTTAACTTGGCTATGATGGTTGTCAACGTGGAAGTTCAGTACTCTATATGTGGATCAGACCTGTTACTTTGCTCTGAATGTTGAACTTTCCGTTTGAACATATGGAATGGGCTGTTATTTTTTTTAAATGGATTGTATTTGTCCTCCACGGTTTAGAGGCTGACTTGTGGGCCTATCAAGTTGACTCGTACACAATTAGGAGATGATTGTACATGGAGAGGATGACAACAGGGACTGATACGTCTCCAATGTATCTATAATTTTTGATTGCTCCATGCTATATTATCTACTGTTTTGGGCAATATTGGGCTTTATTATCCACTTTTATATTATTTTTGGGACTAACCTATTAACCGGAGGCCCAGCCTAGATTTGCTGTTTTATGCCTATTTCAGTGTTTCGAAGAAAAGGAATATCAGACGGAGTCGAAACGGAACGAAATCAACTAGAGAAGTTATTTTTGGCAGGAAACACACCTGATGGACTTGGACCCCACGTTAGGGGAGACACGAGGTGCTCCCGAGGGCGGGGCGCCCCCTAGGGCGCGCCCCTGTCTCGTGGGACCCCCGTGGCTTCTCCGACGTCCTCCCTACACCCATATATACCCACGTGACCTAAAACTTCCAGAACGCAACATAGATCGGGAGTTCCGCTGCCAGAAAGCCTTCGTAGCCACCAAAAACCAATCGGGACCCTATTCCGGCACCCTGTCGGAGGGGGGAACCCTCACCGGTGGCCATCTTCATCATCCCGGTGCTCTCCATGACGAGGATGGAGTAGTTCTCCCTCGGGGCTGAGGGCGTGTACCAGTAGCTATGTGTTTGATCTCTCTCTCTCTCACTCGTGTTCTTGAGATGATACGATCTTGATGTATCGCGAGCTTTGCTATTATATTTGGATCCTATGATGTTTCTTCCCCCCTCTTCTCTCTTGTAATGAATCGAGTTTCCCCTTTGAAGTAATCTTATCGGATTGAGTCTTTAAAGACTTGAGAACACTTGATGTATGTCTTGCCGTGGATATCTGTGGTGACAATGAGATACCATGTGCCACTTGATTTATGTTAAGGTGACCAACTTGCGGGTTTCATGACATTGGGAACCTATGCATAGGGGTTGGCACACGTTTTCGTCGTGATTCTCTGGTATAACTTTGGGGCACTCTTTGAGGTCCTTTGTGTTGGTTGAATAGATGAATCTGAGATTGTGTGATGCATATCATATAATCATACCCACTGATACTTGAGGTGACATTGGAGTATCTAGGTGACATTAGGGTTTTGAATGATTTGTGTCTTAAGGTGTTATTCTAGTACGAACTCTAGGGCTGTTTGTGACACTTATAGGAATAGCCCAACGGATTGATTGGAAAGAATAACTTTGAGGTGGTTTCGTACCCTACCATAATCTCTTCGTTCGTTCTCCGCTATTAGTGACTTTGGAGTGACTCTTTGTTGCATGTTGAGGGATAGTTATGTGATCCAATTATGTTAGTATTGTTGAGGGAACTTACGCTAGTGAAAGTATGAACCCTAGGCCTTGTTTACCATCATTGCAATACCATTTACGCTCACTTTTATCACTTGCTACCTTGCTGTTTTTATTATTTCAGATTACAAAAACTATTATCTACCATCCATATACCACTTGTTTCACCATCTCTTCGCCGAACTAGTGCACCTATACAATTTACCGTTGTATTGGGTGTGTTGGGGGACACAAGAGACTCTTTGTTATTTGGTTGCAGGGTTGCTTGAGAGAGACCATCTTCATCCTACGCCTCCTACGGATTGATAAACCTTAGGTCATCCACTTGAGGGAAATTTGCTACTGTCCTACAAACCTCTGCACTTGGAGGCCCAACAACGTCTACAAGAAGAAGGTTGTGTAGTAGACATCAGGGACCCGCCAAGGTCATGGCAGTACGCAAGCAAGTGCCTCCTTATTTCAAGCCAATAAAAAAATGGCTCCTCCTAGTGGATTTCTGACATCTGGGTCCCACGGCATTGTCAACGTAGTCAATAAACGAGAGAATTGCACAACGAGCGGCTGACACCAGGGACCCAGCAGCTCGCCCAGTTATTTTTGTTTTGGGTTAATTTGATAAATGCCACTCCAAATCTGGTGTATCCGAGAAATGCCACTGCAATTTCCAAACTTTGAAAAATGTCATTTCATGCCATTTCTAGTGGCATTTTTCGAAGTGTGGAGTGGCGTTTTTCAAAGTTTGCAAACTGCAGTGGCGTTTTTCAAAGTTTGCAAAAATTGCAGTGGCATTTTTCAAAGTTTGGAAATTGCAGTGGCATTTTTATGAATCGCCATAATTGGAGTGGCATTTATCTAATTTGTTTTTGAGACGGAAGCAGGGTGTCAACTGGGCTGTGTGGGACACTCTAGCCTGTCTAGACAGCCTTTTCTTTTATGTTTACCACAAACCAGCCCAGTAGTTTTTTTATTTCTGAACATAACTAGCCCAGTTCTTTTGTGATTTGTCAAGTAAGTCGCTTTATTAGGCCTGTTGGGCTGCAAATCTTTCAAGACGAGGAGAGCTTCATTCGGCTGGCCGAGAAAATGGCCTATCAGTAATGAGAAATGGGATGTACATTTTTAAAACACATCAAACCAGCAATTATTTTCAAATATCTTTTTTTTTTCATTTTGAGATTTTAAATTGCATTGATTTTTATGCGTGGACAATTTATTGGATTTTATATTGATATAAATTTATTTTTAAAATCAGTCTGAATGTGACTCGAAATTTCGGGATTAAAAACAGTTCAGACCGCACCGACATATGCAAAATTTCGTATAATTTTTTAACCGTGGCCACAATATGGGCTGTAATGCTAACATAAAGAATATGGGCTCCAAAAAAACCCGTAAGAATTAGCAAATGGGCTGTAAATTATTTGAAATAATGGCAGATGGGCTGGATGCTGTTTTCCACAGACTTGAGGCTTTCCACAAATGGCATGTATACTGTTGGATGTCCATCCAACGGCCGTCGTGCTTCTTCAATCTCTGCTCTTCCTGCTCCAGCCGCTCAAACAAGCGCAGGCGGGACTGCCTGCTCCCTCCTCCTCGTGGCCGTCTGTGCTGCCGCGTAGGCCTCACCGCCCCACCATACTCCCATCGCTGGCCTAGCCATCCCTCTACTCACCAACACCTGCTGTTATTTTTCGGTGATGGCAGACGAACCAGTAAACCCTCGTACAGTCGTACTCCCCTCCGCGTGGGAAACAAAAACAATGGCCGAGTCTTCCCTGCCTCTGTGTCGTTCCCTTCCTAGGCCTCGTCGTCGTCCACCGCCCTGGTGCTCTCGGCATGGCATGGTCAGCGTGGTCAACGACCGACATGCATCTGAAGTGGACTGTACGTGGAGAGGCTGACAGCTGGGTCCATGGCCGCATGCAAGGAAATGCCTCCTTATTACGCGCAAAATAATTATTTCCTCCACATGACATCTGGGACCCATCGAAACGGCCTCTGTATTTCACGAAAAAAAGTTACCGCCGCTGACAGCTCGGACCCACCAGCTATATCTTCGCACGCAAGGAAGTGCCTCCTTATTACGCACAAAAAAATGAATACTCCCCCTGCTAGCTGGGACCCAGTATAGTGGGCCTACTAAGTTAACGGGGATGAAGGGCTTTGTCAACTTAGTCAATATGCACGATTCTAGCTCGACTGACCGTACGATGTCAATCCAACGGCCGTAGTGCTTCTTCAACCTATGGTCTTCTTGCTCCAGCCGCCCAAAGCAGCGCCGGTCGTGCCGCCTACTCTTGCCTCCCGTGGCTGGCTGTGCTGCCGCGGAGGCCTCACCGCCCCCATACTACTCCCACTGCTGGCCAGGCCATCCCTCCACTCCACTCACCCACACCCCCTATTATTCTGCGGCGACGGCAGCGCAACATAACCAGTGAACCCTCGTACTCCTCTCCGTGTGGGCATCCACTGCCGCGTCTTCCCCGGCTCCGCGTCGTCCCCTTCCTAGGCCTTGCTGTCGTCCACCGCCGTGGTGCTGTCGACGCGGCGTGGTCAATGTGGTCAACGACCGAATTCCATCGGAAGAATACTGTACATGGAGAGGCTGATAGCTGGGTCCACGACAGCCACAAGGAAGTGCCTCCTTATTACGCGGAAAATAGTTATTCCTCCACCTGACAGCAGGGACCCACCGGACGCCCACCAGTATATCGCAAAAAAATGTTTACCCCTGACTGCTAGGACCCACCCGACGGGCCACCGTATTTCGCGAAAAAAACATTCCCCCTGCTATCAGCTCGGACCCACCGGAAGTGCCTCCTTATTACGCACAAAAAAAATGAATACCCCCCTACTAGTTGGGACCCACCTTGGTGGGAGGCTAACTTGTGGGCCTACTAAGTTGACGGGGAAGGAGGGCTTTGTCAACTTAGTCAATATGCACGATTCTAGTTCCAGTGAGCATACGATGTCCATCCAACAGCTGTAGTGCTTCTTCAACCTCTGGTCTTCTTGCTCCAGCCGCCCAAACCAGTGCCGGTCGTGCCTCGTGCTCCTGCCTCCCGTGGCCGGCTGCGATGTGACGGAGGCCTCACCGCCCCCTACTACTCCCACCGCTGGCCAGGCCATCCCTCTACTCACCCACACCCCCTGTTATTCTGCGGCGATGGCAGCCTCACACCGCAGCGAACCAGTGAACCCTTGTACTCCTCTATGCGTGGGCATCCACTGTCGCGCCTTCCCCGGCTCCGCGTCCTCCCCTTCCTAGGCCTCGCCGTCGTCCACCACCCTGGTGCTCTCGGCGCGGCGTGGTCAACATGGTCAAGGAATGGCTTCCATCGGACGTGGGCTGTACGTGGAGAGGCTGACAGTTGGGTCCACGGCCGCAGCAAGGAAGTGCCTCCTTATTACATGCAAAATAATTATTCCTCCACCTGACAGCGGGGACCCATCGGACGGGCCACCGTATTTCGCGAAAAAAACGTTTGCCCCTGACTGCTGGGACCCACCAGCTACATCTTTGCACACAAGGAAGTGCCTTACAGTCGGGACCCAGCTGGTCGAAGCATACGTAGCGTTGTCATTCTGGTTGCGAACGTGCACGTACATATATACTGGTGGATCTAGAGGCGCGCACGTGTCGTAGTAGAGGCGCGCATGTAGCATGTACACGTACGTATAGCGGCCATGGTGCAAGAAAGAAAATACGGCCATGTATGTGTACATACGGGCGGGGTCTCGAATGCCTACTCGCGCATACGTACGGCCAGGACTCGTGTACATGGCTGGGTCGGAATGGAGAAACAACATCATCGTCGTGTTCATGGGGAGGCAACGGAATGCATCGTGTTCATGGGGAGGTAACGGAATACGTCGTGTTCATGGGGAGGCAACAGAACGCCTGGGAGCCAACCGGCTGGGTCGGAACGGAATGCGTGGTCATGTTCATCGGGAGGGCTTGGACGGAACAGGCGATGGAAACGAGGCCTGGCGTACCGCAAAACGGAGGAAACAGCCTTGTGTTCGACCGGCCACGTTCGAAACGGGATCTTGTTCATCGGGAGGGGTATGGCGTACCGCAAAACGGAGGAAATTAACCTCCTACGATCAAAACGGCGGTTCTGTTGATCGGGAGGGGTGTGGCATACCGCAAAATGGATGAAACAGACTTGTGTTGGAGCGCTGCGGTCGAAACGGGGGTCCTGTTCATCGGGAGGGGTGTGGTGTACTGCAAAACAGGACTCCACAGGATACTATTCATCTCCACCGTCGACCCCCTCCATCCTCCACGAGCTACTGTTCATCCACCGTCGACCTCCTCCAGCCTCCACCTGTGACTGTTCATCCACGGGTTCCTGTTCATCCAGCCTCCACCGGCTACTGTTCAACCAGCCCTCTCCACGGCCTCCTGTTCAACCACCCCTCCACGGGCTACTATTCATCCTACCCTCCACCGTCTACTGTTCATCCTGCCCTCCACGGGGTGGTCCTATTCATCCAGTCCTCCACGGGGTCCTGTTCATCCAGCCCCAACCGGCTCGATCGATCGGGGTCCTGTTCATCCAGAGGCAACACCACGGGGTCCTGTTCATCCACCCCCACCAGGAACTGTTTGTCCACCCCCCCGCAACACTCACTGTTCATCTAGAGGCAGCATCGATCGGCTTCAGTTAGCAGCAGTAGCGAAGGAATCGCTCGATCGAGGTCAGTTAACAGCCATCAATCGATTGCTCGGGTTCAGTAACACGTAGCCTGCAGTGCAATCGCTCGGGTTCAGTTAGAGCCCAACGCCTCGCTCGGGTTAAGTTAGAGCCAACGCCTCGCACACACGCGCGTACGTGTACGAGAGAAGCGCGCATCGCTCGGCCCCTGACCTCCCACCGTAACCGGGAACTACCCGAAATTTTCCTCCCCCTCGCTTCTACCACGGTTTTTTCCGTCATGGACGGCCCAAAGAATGTCATGCAGCTGCGTCTCCGGCCCGCCCAGGACGAAAAGCCCATAGAAGTAGGAGCCCACCACATCTATGATGATACCGGGTTTTGTCACAATTATTGTCATAGAAGTGTCATATGTATGACAGAAAAAATTTCGTTCGGCCCAAAATGTCACGGATGTGTCTTTTTTTTGTGGTGATACTTTTGATGTTCTCAAACTTTTTCAATCTTCACACAATACATGAGCGTGAGCCATGGACATAGCACTATATGTGAAATAGAATGGTGGTTGTGGAGAAGACAAAAAGGAGAAGATAGTCTCACATCAACTAGGCTTATCAACGGGCTATGGAGATGCTCATCAATAGATATCAATGTGAGTGAGTAGGGATTGCCATGCAATGGATGCACTAGACCTATAAGTGTATGAAAGCTCAAAAATAAACTAAGTGGGTGTGCATCCAACTTGCTTGCTCACGAAGACCTAGGGCATTTTGAAGAAGCCCATCATTGGAATATACAAGCCAAGTTCTATATTGTAAAATTCCCACTAGTATATGAAAGTGACAACATAGGAGACTCTCTATCATGAAAATCATGGTGCTACTTTGAAGCACAAGTGTGGTAAAAGGATAGTAACATTGTCCCTTCTCTCTTTTTCTCTCATTTTTTCTTTTTCCTTTTTTATTTGGGCCTTTTCTCTTTTTTATGGCCTCCTTTTCTTCTTCTTTATTTTTCGTCCGGAGTCTCATCCTGACTTGTGGGGGAATCATAGTCTCCATCATCCTTTCCTCACTTGGGACAATGCTCTAATAATAATGATCATCACACTTTATTTACTTACAACTCAAAAATCACAACTCAATTCTTAGAAAAAATATGACTCTATGTGAATGCCTCCGGCGGTGTACCGGCATGTGCAATGACTCATGAGTGACATGTATGAAAGAATTGTGAACGGTGGATGTGCCACAAATACGATGTCAACTACATGATCATGCAAATCAATATGACAATGATGAAGCGTGTCATAATAACGGAATGCTGGAAAGTTGCATGGCAATATATCTTGGAATGGCTATGGAAATGCCATAATAGGTAGGTATGGTGACTATTTTGAGGAAGGTATATGGTGGGTTTATGGTACCGGTGAAAGTTGTGCGGTACTAGAGAGGCTAGTAATGGTGGAAGGATGAGAGTGCGTATAATCCATGGACTCAATATTAGTCATAAAGAACTCACATACTTATTGCAAAAATTTATTAGTTATCAAAACAAAGTACTACGCGCATGTTCCTAGGGGGATAGATTTGTAGGAAAAGACCATCGCTCGTCCCCGACTGCCACTCATAAGAAAGACAATCAATAAATAAATCATGCTCCGACTTCATCACATAACGGTTCAGCATACGTGCATGCTACAGGAATCACAAACTTTAGAACAAGTATTTCTCAAATTCACAACTACTTAACTAGCATGACTCTAATATCACCTTCTTCATATCTCAAAACAATCATCAAGTATCAAACTTCTCATATTATTCAATGCACTTTTTATGATAGTTTTTATTATACGCATCTTGGATGCCTATCATATTAGGACTAATTTCATAACCAAAGCAAATTACCATGCTATTCTAAGGGATTCTCAAAATAATATAAGTGAAGCATGAGAGATCAATAATTTCTATAAAATAAAACCACCACCGTGCTCTAAAAGATATAAGTGAAGCACTAGAGCAAAATTATCTAGCTCAAAAGATATAAGTGAAGCACATACAGCATACTAATAAATTCCAAATCATGCGTGTCTCTCCCAAAATGTGTGTACAGCAAGGATGATTGTGGTAAACTAAAAAGCAAAGACTCAAATCATACAAGACGCTCCAAGCAAAAAACATATCATGTGGTGAATAAAAATATAGCCTCAAGTAAAGTTACCGATAGAAGAAGACGAAAGAGGGGACGCCTTCCGGGGCATCCCCAAGCTTAGGCTTTTTGTTATCCTTGAATTTTACCTTGGGGTGCCTTGTGCGTCCCCAAGCTTAGGCTCTTGCCAATCCTTATTCCATAATTCATCAAATCTTTACCCAAAACTTGAAAACTTCATAACACAAAACTTAAACAGAAAATCTCATGAGGTCTGTTAGTATAAGAAAACAAACCACCACTTAAGGTACTTTACTGAAATCATTCTTTATTTATTTAGGTGTCAAACCTACTGTATTCCAACTTCTCTATGGTTCATAACCTCTGATACTAGCCATAGATTCATCAAAATAAGCAAACAACACACGAAAAATAGAACAGTCTGTAGTAATATGTAGGTTTCGAATAGTTATGTAACCCCAAAAATTCTAAAATAAATTTCTGGACGTGAGGAATTTGCTTATTAATCATCTGCAAAAATAATCAACCTAATCACACTCTCCAGTAAAAAATGGCAGCAAATCTCGTGAGCACTAAAGTTTCTGTTTTTTACAGCAAGATCGCAAAGACTTTCCCCAAGTCTTCCCAAAGGTTCTACTTGGCACAAACACTAATTAAAAGCATAAAACCACATCTAAACAGAGTCTAGATGAATTATTCATTACTAAACAGGAACAAAAAGCAAGAAAAAAATAAAATTGGGTTGCCTCCCAACAAGCGCTATCGTTTAACGCCCCTAGCTAGGCATTGATAATTTCAATGATGCTCACAAGAAAGATTGCAAATGAAACACGAAGGGAGCATCATGAAGCATATGAAAATCACATCTAAGTCTAACATACTTCCTATGCATAGGCATCTTATAGGCAAACAAATTATCAAGGCAAGTAAAAATAGCATATGCAAGGAAGGAGAAAGAAACAATAGCAATCTCAACATAACGAGAGATAATTTAGTAACATGAAAATTTCTACAATCATATTTTCCTCTCTCATAGTAATTAAATGTAGGATCATAAGAAAATTCAACAAAATAGCTATCACATAAAATATATTCAACACGATCCACATGCATGCAAAGTTGACACTCTTCCAAAATAGTGGGATTAACATTAACTAAAGTCATGACCTCTCCAAACCCACTTTTATCAAAAATTTCATAAGATTGAACATTCTCCAAATATGTGGGATATAAAGTTGACACTCTTCCTAACCCACTTTCAATAATATTGCAAACACCATTGTCAATCTCATATTCATCATGGGGCTTAAATAAATTTTCAAGATCAAAAGGAGAATCACCCCAATCATGATCATTGCAACAAATAGTAGTCATAGCAAAACTAGCATCCCCAAGCTCGAGGTTTTGCATATCATTAACACAATTGACCTTAAGAGAATTTATAATAACATCATTGCAATGATGCTTTCATCGAAGGAACTATCAAGTATGGGTGCAATAGCAATGATCTCATGTTTAACATAAGGAACTACAGCAAATTCATCTTCATAAATATTGGCATCATGGCCACAAGAATAGCAAGCATCATGTTCATCAAGGGATATTTCAATCAAATCATCGGAATCATAATTATCTATATATTCATGCATATCATTATTTTCTTCCAATGCAACGGTCATTCTTTCAATAAATTCCTTAACACAGGCATTGTGAGCATAGTTTTCATAGCAATATTTAAGTATGTCGGAATTTTCAGATTTGTAGAGAGTAATATCATACTTTTCAATCAAAGAAGCAACTTCATGAGCACCCTTAAAAACGTCAAATTCTTCAATTTTTTTGATATCATAGAAACTATAAACACCCTTTCCATAAGAAGATAAGATTTCATTATCATTAAACTCACATAGGTAGGGAAGGCTTTTTATAGGGTTCTTAGAGCAACAAGTAAAGTCATAAATTTCACAAAGATTCCAAGCATAGCATAGCAAACTATTTATTTGATACCATAAGAGCTTACCCTTTTCAGACAAACGACGACTCACAAAATGAGCATGCTCATCTAAATATTTCCCATCAACTAGGCTAGTTGGCGTTTCAGCATGAGCGCATAAGGATCGAAGATGATCCAAGTAGAACACTTTAAGTGGATCCATATCAATAGGTTTTTAGCAAGCAAAGATGCAAGCAAATAGAAGGCACATGGAAACACAAACAAAAAGACATACGGGAAGAAGGCGAAGAAAATACAAAGGTGAAGTGGGGAGAGGAAAACGAGAGGCAAATGGCAAATAATGTAATGCGAGGGATAAGAGTTTTTGATGGGTACTTGGTATGTCTTGACTTGTGAGTAGATCTCCCCGGCAACGGCACCAGATCTCCTTCTTGCTACCTCTTGAGCATTGCGTTGGTTTTCCCTTGAAGAGGAAAGGGTGATGCAGCAAAGTAGCGTAAGTATTTCCCTAAGTTTTTGAGAACCGAGGTATCAATCCAGTAGGAGACTACACGCAAGTCCCTCGTACCTACACACACAAATAAGAACCTCACAACCAATGCGATAAAGGGGTTGTCAATCCCTTCATGGTCACTTATGAGAGTGAGATCTGATAGAGATAATAATAATAAGATAAATATTTTCGGTATTTTTAAGATATAGCTTGGAATATAAAGATTGCAAAATAAACGGTGCCAGAAATTGCTAGTTGACGGGAAATTAATATAATAGAGAATAGACCCGGGGCCATAGGTTTCACTAGTGGCTTCTCTCAAGATAGCATAAGTCTTACGGTGGGTGAACAAATTACTGTCGAGCAATTGATAGAAAAGTGAATAATTATGAGAATATCTAGGCATGATCATGTATATAGGCATCACGTCCGCGACAAGTAGACCGAAATGATTCTGCATCTACTACTATTATTCCACACATCGACCGCTATCCAGCATGCATCTAGAATATTAAGTTCATAAGAACAGAGTAACGCATTAGGCCAGATGACATGATATAGAGGGATAAACTCAAGCAATATGATATAAACCCCATCTTTTTATTCTCGATGGCAACAATACAATACGTGCCTTGTTGCCCCTGCTGTCACTGGGAAATGACACCCCAAGATTGAACCCAAAGCTAAGCACTTCTCCCATTGCAAGAAAGATCAATCTAGTAGGCCAAACCAAACTGATAATTCGAAGAGACTTGCAAAGATAACCAATCATACATAAAAGATTTCAGAGAAGAATCAAATATTGTCGATAAACTTGATCATAAACCCACAATTCATCGGATCTCGAGAAACACACCGCAAAAGAGTTATATCGAATAGATCTCCAAGAAGATCGAGGAGAACATTGTATTGAGATCCAAAGAGAGAGAAGAAGCCATCTAGCTCATAACTATGGACCCGAAGGTCTGTGGTAAATTACTCACACATCATCGGAGAGGCTATAGTGTTGATGTAGAAGCCCTCCATGATCGATTCCCCCTCCAACGGAGCTCCGGAAAAGACCCCGAGATGGGATCTCTTGGGTACAGAAGGTTGCGGCAGTGGAAATAGGGTTTCATGGTGCTCCTGGATATTTTCGGGGTATATGGACATATATAGGAGGAAGAAGTAGGTCGGTGGAGCCACGAGGGGCCGACGAGGGTGGGGGGCGTGCCCAGGGGGGCAGGCGCGCCTCCCTGCCTTGTGGCCTCATCGTTGATTTCTTGACGTCCACTCCATGTCCTCTGGATCACGTTTGTTCCAAAAATAACTCTCCCGAAGGTTTCATTCCGTTTGATATTCCTTTTCTGCGAAACACTGAAATAGGCAAAAAAACAACAATTTGCACTGGGTCTTGGGTTAATAGGTTAGTCCCAAAAATAATATAAAAGTGTATAAATAAGCCTATTAACATCCAAAACAGATAGTATAATAGCATGGAACAATAAAAAATTATAGATACGTTGGAGACGTATCACGCGACACTACGATCAGCGACCCTTCGACGAAATTGTGTGTGATGCAATAATCGCAAATGGTGGTGTAAAAAACCATCAAAAAAGGTGCAAAATGTTTGCGATGATGGATGCATAAAACACAGTTCAGATTTTAGTTGCGTGTGCGATGCAGGGCATACGGTTCAGTTCCATTAACTATTTGCGATGAGGAGGAACAAAAGAAACGGGCATCTAGATGAAGGTGTGTGCGATATACAACATACGGTTCACTCGGATGAACTGTTTATGACTAGGCAACACAAAAGAAACAGTCTGCCAGATTAAGGTGTGTGCGATATACAGCATGCGGTTCACTTGGATGAACTATTTGGGTTGAGATAAGAGAACAGAAATGGTTCAATATAACAAGATGTGTGTGATACGCGGCAAGCAGGTCTGTAATCAGAAATGTGTGCGAAGACCAATAATAACACAGACGGTTGCTGCTAATAAGACGTGTGTGATATGCTCTGTCTACACAACATCTATTGGCCATTAGGCGACGGGCGGTCATCCGGATACGCCATAAGGATGCGAAGAGGCATCCTATATCAGCAAGGACTAGCTGTTCCACCAGTAGCTCATGTAAGAGAACTCTCATGTTAAGTGTGCTCAGGCTGGAGCAGCCATCAGATGGGTGACTGAATGGGAAGTTGTGTTGATGTTAAATAAACTGATAGGATGGGTCATATCTGTCAAATTAAATGACTGATATGACCCACCCCATGAATTAATTTAACCTCGAGTTCTTGTTTTTTATTTTTTTTATTTTTTAACACATGTTAAAGAAGGTCTACGGCATTACTTTTTGACAATGTGCGATACGTGGCTTATAGTTGATCCATCTGACATGTTTGTGATGAAATAAGCCGTGTGTGTTGTGGGCAAACGCTTGCTAGTGTACAACCATTTGCTATTGATGAATTCATCACCGACGGGTTCCCTTATGTGGTCCGTGTTCATCTCATCATCATCTACTTCTTGTGCTAGCTCGATGTTCCTTATATGCTAAATTTCCATTAATTGATGGCATTTTATGAACATGCCACCTTTTCTTGCCACTTCCTCACCTGTTTCCCTCCACCTAGCGATAGTACGCATAAACCTAGGCGACGCGCGATGCACGAAGGCAACAAGCGCAGCCTGTAGAACATCCACCTTTTCCAAGCATGCCAACCCACCAAAGTGCTACCTCTGCCATCAACCTTGTCGACGAGGAAAACCAGAAGGCACCACGGCCCATCGAGGCCACGGCGCTCCCCGGCAACGCGATGGACAACGCCATGATGCGCGTCATCGCCAGGGTTGAGCAGACCCTTGGCGCATGGTGCTTCAGCACCACGGATCAAGATAGGCATGTCAGCGCTGACAGGCTGCAGCTCGCTGCACAACATGATCGATGGCGAGCCACAGAGCAAGTTAGGCGCGTCCGCGCCGATAGGCTGCGGCTCGCCGCACAACGAGACCGTTGGAGCGCCGCAGAGCAAGAGGCGAGGCACACCGCACAACAAGAGCGGATCCATCGGTGGTTGCCTGCTATCGACACAGCGTCGCAGCTGGGTACACATCTCGTCAGTACCCCCATTCCTCGCCAGCAATGGGCAGAGGCCCTCTGTGCCGTACTTGCACCAGAGGTCGGCCGCTCCGTACTTGCACCGGACGCCCGCCACACCGTTCACATCGGGCGCGCTGTTCGCCTTGTCCACGTCCCGCTCGATGCCAACGCGCTGGTCGGTAGGCTCGACCGCCACCTTGGCCCAGGTGTCCACCTGGGCGCAGTAGAGGAACATGGCCGTCGCATCCTCGTGCCGGTGATCTCCGATGAAATAGCCAACTTGGAGCTCGAAATCGCGCTCCAGATGTACGGCGAGCGTGTCGACCGCTTGGACGAACACCTGCACGAGTTTAGGCAGAGTCAAGAGCTACCGTAGGCAAGGGCTACTGGTCATGGTCTCATGGACTCGTTTTTATTTTTTTGAGTCCTTTCGACGTGGATAGCTATGTATTCACATCAATCATAGTATTGCTCTGTTTATTGCTCTGTTTCAATGTGTGTACTCTATTTTCCGTTTTTATATGTTCTCGTTCAATGTGTGTATATACGCTTTCCATTTTGTATGTGTGGATGATAACAACTAGATTCAAATTAGTATACAAAAACAGATAGAAAATGGAATTCATAATATGTATATATTAATTGTTCATTAGTTCATCACAGAATATATATATATATATATATATAATCATCACATATACATGATGCCACTTAACTACTAGGTACAATGCATAAAATTGAAAAGAAACAATATTAAAACTAATAATTCCTCCTGGGGCCAGTATTCCGGAAGCCCCTCGCCAACAGCTCCCTGGTGCGCGGCGTCTTACCAGTGCGGAGGTAGTACTCCGCCTCCTCCGCCTTGCAGCGCTTGACATACCGATCTGCCTCTTGCTGGCGGACGAGCGTGAACGATCTTGCCATTTCATTGGGCGCCCACCGTAGCTCCTCGTCGGTGGCACGCTAGAGCTTATTGGCCAACCTCCATGCAGCAACAAGGCGCCCGACGCCTTTGACCTTCCTCGCGAAGTGCCCGTCTTCGTACACCTCCTCCGCACGATGACATGCCCGCCCCCAAAGCTCCACTGCCTCCTTTTTCCAGGCGGCATCACGGGCTTCATAGGCCGCCTGATACTTGCCTTCCACCTCCGCCATCTCCTTCTTGAACGTCACTTGTGTGGCTTTCTCAGCTGGCGGCAGCGACTTCCACGGACAAAGATTGTACTGGCCCCAAAACCAATCCAAAGTTGGGGGGTCCGGCGCAACCTCGTCCGGCGGCGCGTAGGGGTCCTCGTTGCTCCTATTCGACTGAGCGTCCTCGGGGGCGGCGATTCCTCATTGGCGCATGGGCAGACCGGAGGCGCCGTGGCAGAGATATGAGAGAGAGGGAGAGAGAGAGGGCGAGCGAGCGGAGGATGTACATGAGAATGCATGCGGGATGACGTGAGCAAGGTAGTATTTATTGGTGGCCGGAATCTAGATCGATGGGAACAGTACACACGCTGGTCGCTAGAATTTACGAGTACTGTAGTTTGAATTACACACGATTCCCACAACAAAATTCGTGTGTGAACATAATAGCTGACGGTTTCCAATACAGAACCGTGTCTGATTAATGACCCGCGAGATAGACTGCCAATCATGTGGGGGCCGGTTGTCTTGCCAGATCTTTACATTTTCTTTTTTGAACACCAGATATTTACATCGTCTGATGATTTTTTAACTCGCACACAAGTACACAAAAATATGTTTTTTCAAACTATTATGGTTAGCCGTTGCAGGTAGATGTAGTTCAAATTTGAATTACGGTCATTAAATGGCTAGAAAATCACTTAAATGTCTTTAAAAGGTCAAATGACCCCTGAAATTTTCCAATTTTTCACATGACAGTTGTAGTAGTGCACGTTAAATGTAGAAAAAAATTTGAAGGCCGTAAGAGGAAGCTATCTCCCGTTCGTCATCAAACATGCATTGTTACCTCTCGGAACCACAAGCCTTCTAGTGAGTTGCTCGTGTTTGTGAGGGGGCGTGCAAGGTTTCATGTTTTTCTGATCATTTTTTAATTTTTTGGAATTAATATGCCAAGGGACTCCATGCATGTGCCCATGCCGTGAGACCAATATGTTTGAAAATTCCTTCTAATTTACTTCACATGGAATTAACTCGCACACAAGTACACAAATATGATTTTTCAAACCGTTATGGTTAGCCGTTGCATGTAGACGTAGTTCAATTCTGAATTACGGTCATTAAATGGCTAGAAAATCTCCAAATGTCTTTAAAAGATCAAATTACCACTGAAATTTTCTAAATTTTCACATGACAGCTGTATTAGTGCATGTTAAATGTAGAAAAAAAATTGAAGGCCGTAAGAGGAAGCTATCTCCGTTCGTCATCAAACATGCATTGTTCCCTCTCGGAACCACGAGCCTTCTAGTGAGTTGCTCTGGTTTGTGAGAGGGGCGTGTCCAAACTTTCGTCAAACAGGCCAATTTTTTACCACATCATCTTGGTGGCATGACATTACATCAAGCAAGGTTTCATGTTTTCCTGATCATTTTTTAATTTTTTGGAATTAAAATGCCATGGCACTCCATGCATGTGCCCATGCCGTGAGACCAATATATTTGAAAATTCCTTCTAATTTACTGCAAATGGAATTAACTCTCACACAAGTAGACAAATATAATTTTTCAAACCTTTATGCTTAGCGTTGCGTGTAGATGTAGTTCAAATTTGAATTATGGTCATTAAATGGCTATAAAATCACTTAAATGTCTTTAAAAAATCAAATGACCCCTGAAATTTTCCAAATTTTCACATGACAATTGTATTAGTGCACGTTAAATATAGAAAAAAATTGAAGGCCGTAGAAGGAAGCTATCTCCCGTTCATCATCAAACATGCATTGTTCCCTCTCGGAACCACGAGCCTTCTTGTGAGTTGCTCCGGTTTGTGAGGGGGGTGTGTCCAAACTTTCGTCAAACAGGCCAATTTTTTACCACATCATGTTGGTGGCATGACATCACATCAAGAAAGGTTTCATGTTTTTTTGATCATTTTTTATTTTTTGGAATTAAAATGCCATGGCACTCCATACATGTGCCCATGCCATGAGACCAATATGTTTAAAAATTCCTTCTAATTTGTGCACATGGAATTAACTCGCACACAAGTACACAAATATGATTTTTCAAACAATTATGGTTAGCCGTTGCATGTAGATGTAGTTCAAATTTTTATTACGATCATTAAATGGCTAGAAAATCACTTAAATGTCTTTAAAAGATCAAATGACCCCTAGAATTTTCCAAATTTTCACATAACAGTTGTAGTAGTGCACGTTAAACATAGAAAAAATTTGAAGGCCGTAAGAGGAAGCTATCTCATGTTCGTCATCAAACATGCATTGTTTCCTCTTGGAACCACGACCTTTCTAGTGAGTTGCTCCGGTTTGTGAGGGTCACTACTAGGGAAAACCCTAGCAGTAGCGCCGGTATATTGCCTATCAGTAGCACGGGACGATGCACTACTGATAAGGCGCTACAGCTAATGTGTAGCAGTAGCGCCTGTCGTCCCACGCTACTGCTATACATGGCTAGCAGTAGCGTGCTTTAGTGCAGAGCGCTGCTGCTAATATCTATTAGCGCTTTTTAGCAGGAAGCGCTACTGCTAACTTTGTTCCCCTTGCTACTGCTAGTTTTATTAGTTTCTGTTTTTATTCATATTTGTTTTGTGTTTGAATAGGCTTTATACAATAATCTTTAGCATATCATACACATACAAATGTAATCATAGCATATACATACAAATAGCCTCATCAAATCATGTCATCATCATAATCATCATCCAACACAAAGTGGTCTCCCGTCATCATCTCCAAAATAGCGATACAAGTCCCAATTACTTGCAACTACATCGTCATCCATCTAAACAATGATATACACGAGAAGAGCTATCACTTTGAGTGAGAGCGGAACTATGCAGTACATGAGTTCGTATCCCTCTCTCGCAGTAGCGTGAACCTAAACTAACTACTGGCTGTCGCTCGGAAACCGGAAATCGGTACACCTGGGCCTGACATTCCGTCCACTCGTTGTATACTCCTAGCGTAGCACTTCTTTACCATCGATGATCTATACACCTGCATCGTCACATGAGTTGATGATATGCAACATATATAGTTGAGCAACAAAAAGAGACAAACTTGGCAAAAATAGAAGCAACATATCATAAGCATAAATAACAAAGTTCATTGTACCCAAAATGCCCTAACTAGAGTGATCTTCGCTAGTCAAGGAGGATGGTTTAATTACATCACAAATAAAGTTTCGTCGTGCATAACTCAAAGTTTCGTCTTACAGATAGTATGGACTAAACGAACACATTGTCATCGACAATCACTCCATGTCATGCCATCCATCCAAGTCAGGGAGATAGTCCCCGAGCTTAGTGAAAGGCTTCAGGTTGAGACACTGAGCGGCTACACGTGTTCGGACGTCTTCCCGCGACACTTGTCCTTCTTCGTAGAACATCCCTGTTTTTCCGACGACCTCCTTCATGATGATTTGGGCAAGTTCGCGCTGGATGTGATAGAACTCAGCTCGAAGTCGATGATCCTCGATATGTCCTAAGTTCTTTGCCCATTGCAGAATATGGGCATCCTCGGATCTAGGTGACATGCGAAGGTTCTGGTGATCCCGTCTGTACTCCAGGGGAAAGTCCGCTGCATTTTTTCTGGATTTTGCCTGCTCCAATTGAAAATGGCCGAAACCAAGGTACTAGACATATCTACAAGCACCTGTTTTGCGGAAGCTACCGCTGTTGCGACTGTCTCGGATGATTTCTTCTCAACCGCAATCTCAACCTTCTTGTCGATGTTTTCTTCAGTTAACCTCCATCTTTCCTTTCTCTCCTTCATGGTCTCACGGTAGTACTTCCACGTGGTGCCGTCTCTGACACCATGCACGCGTCCATACGATGGTCGAGTCTCCACCGGGAGTCTTTTCAATATGTTCAACGCCCGGTTCAATGGAGTGTCCCACTTGGGCCTCGCCAATGCCTCAGACGGCGAGTCGCTTTCGGCCGCAACCCTATGCTGCTCTGTTTGCAAAAGGCACAAGGATCATTTACAAATATGACTAACGTGTAGTAGAATTGATCAGAAATTAAAATTACCAGCAGTCTCATGAACTCCGTCGTGACCGCGTTCGTCGCGAAAATCTTCTTCACTGGGTCACAATGGTGTCGGGCCCTGAGGACGTCACGCTCCTGCGGGACAGTGAACTCCGCCAAGGAGTTTGGGATGCCCAGACTCGCGGCTTCCGCGTTCTCCTTGGCCCATATGGACCTCTTCCCGCCGTAACCACGGCTTCCGAGGTGGTGACACCCAATGTTCCTCTATTGAAGCCCCTTCATGTACTTCGACTTTTTTTGGCAGCTTTGGCCTTGCAAGCCGCCTTTAATATTTGAAAGTGCACTGCCGTGATTGTTGGATTATCCTTTACAATCTCAGAGTACGGTTCCTTTTGGTTGATGATCCGATATTTCACCCTTGATTTCCAGGCGGCCAACGCGTCGCTAAACATGGTCATGGTGTGTTTGTTTATTTCTTCATTGTCGGGTCCTTATCTGGACCTTTATAATCATTTTCATTTTGGCCCGGGAACAAGAATATCTGGTGCAGCTTCTTTAGGAGGGATGGCCTCATATTATCTATCTTGTTTAGTTTCTCATCGTTGATGGTGGCGGTTGTCCATATGATGCAGCCTATTTGATTGTCGTAGCACGTGTGCGCTTCCTCGGGCACGTTTGGCTCAAAATTGCCGTCGTCCACCTCCGTGACCACCAGTCTAGTAGGCCTGAGCTTGTTAGGAAGCCGTTGCCTCTTTGCTTTCAGTTCTATACCGGCTCCGCTAGTCTCGGCGCTGGTCTCAGTCTCAGCATCGGTCTCGATGCCGGTCTCAGTCTTAGCGCCGGTCTCAGTCTCACCACCGGTCTTGATGTCGGTCTCCATCTCCGACGTGACAGGTGGACCCAGCAACATCAACTCTTGATCGTCAGCTTCCCTCAAAAATTCTTCTGCCGCCAGGTAGACGTTGTCGCAGTCACCAGAACCCTGTCCTTCATGGTTGCTAGCCATGTTTCCTATGATTAAATCTAGTCAATTAATTCTAGACCTAATAAAATGAATAATGACATAAAAAAGGCCTATGCTTTGCAGGAACATTAACTCCTTCCCTGTGCAGCAAATCCTAGGCACTCGATATGCCCTAGTTATAGCACAAGTCATGCCGAAATTCATGGAAAATTTCAGCATGACTTTTGCTAAAAAGTGGACTGATACATCTCTGTCGTATCTATAATTTTTGATTGTTCCATGCCAATATTCTACAGCTTTCATATACTTTTGGTAACTTTTTATACTATTTTTGGGACTAACATATTGATCCAGTGCAAAGTGCCAATTCCTGTTTGTTGCATGTTTTTTGTTTCGCAGTAAATCCATATCAAACGGAGTCCAAATGGAATAAAAACTGACGGAGTTTTTTTGGAATATATGTGATTTTTTGGAAGAAAAATCAACGCGAGACGATGCCCGAGGGGGCCACGAGGCAGGGGCGCGCCCCAGGGGGTCAAGCGCGCCCTGGGCCCTCGTGGCCACCCCGCAAGGTGGTTGATGCCCTTCTTTCGCCATAAGAAAGCTAATATCCAGATAGATATCGTGTTAAAATTCCAGCCCAACCGGAGTTACGGATCTCCGGGAATATAAGAAACAGTGAAAGGGCAGAATCTGAGAACACAAAAATAGAGAGAGACAGAGAGACAGATCCAATCTCAAAGGGGCTCTCGCCCCTCCCATGCCAAGGAGGCCATGGACCAGAGGGGAAACCCTTCTCCCATCTAGGGAGAAGGTCAAGGAAGAATAAGAAGGAGGGGGGCTCTCTCCCCCTCGCTTTCGGTGGCGCCGGAACACCGTCGGGGGCCATCATCATCACCGCAATCTACACCAACACCTCCGCCATCTTCACCAACATCTCCATCACCTTCCCTCCCTCTATCTACAGCGGTCCACTCTCCCGCAACCCGCTGTACCCTCTACTTGAACATGATGCTTTATGCTTCATATTATTATCCAATGATGTGTTGCCATCCTATGATGCCTGAGTAGATTTTTGTTGTCGTATCGGTGGTTGATGAATTGCTATGATTGATTTAACTTGCTTGTGGTTATGTTGCTGTCCTTTGGTGCCCATCATATGAGCGCGTGCGTGGATCACACCGTAGGGTTAGTTGTATGTTGATAGGACTACGTATTGGAGGGCAAGAGTGACAGAAGCTTCAACCTAGCATAGAAATTGATGCATACGGGATTGAAGGGGGACCAATATATCTTAATGCTATGGTTGGGTTTTACCTTAATGAATGTTAGTAGTTGAGGATGCTTGCTAATAGTTCCAATCATAAGTGCATAGAATTCCAAGTCAGGGATGACATGCTAGCAGTGGCCTCTCCCACATAAAACTTGCTATCGGTCTAGTAAAGTAGTCAATTGCTTAGGGACAATTTCGTAACTCCTACCACCACTTTTCCACACTCACTATACTAAATTTATTGTTTCTTTATCTAAACAGCCCCTACTTTTTATTTACGCGCTCTTTATTATCTTGCAAACCTATCCAAAAACACCTACAAAGTACTTCTAGTTTCATACTTGTTCTAAGTAAATCGAACGTTAAACGTGCGTAGAGTTGTATTGGTGGTCGATAGAACTTGAGGGAATATTTGTTCTACCTTTAGCTCCTCGTTGGGTTCGACACTCTTACTTATCGAAAGAGGCTACAATTGATCCCCTGTACTTGTGGGTTATCATGGACAAATCGAGAACCTGAAATTTTCCGGAACGGAAATGAGCCAACATTCCAGCAAAACATAGGCCACTCGGCTTCATTCCTTGGAAACATCAAAGCCACTTCGGCACAATCGAAACATGTGCAAACACAACTTAGGAATTTTCATATATCCTGACCACTTCAAATTTCCATCTCCTAGCGTTTGACACTTCAAGAAAATCTACACAAATCTCATGCTCTCTCAAACTAAATTCAAAAACCAAATATAGATTATATTTAGTTAACTACTAAACTAAACTTTACTCTAAACTAAACCCTACTGCCCTAATTAACATCTAGTTAAACAAACTAAATTCAAGAACTAAACCCTACTGAACTAATTAACGTCTACATTATCTACTACTTAACATCTATTATTACCCTAACTAAAAAACATCTACTATTAACCATACTGCCCTATTTAACTAGTACCATCACTACTACTAATTAACATCTAATACTACTACTAAAAATCATTATCTATGAACCCTAGTACTAATTAACATCTACTACGTACTACTGCTAATTAACATGGCAGAGGAAGAAAAAGCAGAGAGAGGGGGGAGGGGTGGGGGCCTACAGAGAGGGGAGAGACGGTGGCGGGGAGGTGCTCAGCGACGGAGGTAGGGGCGGCGAGGGCGGGCTCGGGATCGGGAGGCAACGGTCCTGGGCGGGCTCGGGCACGGCGGTGAGGTCGAGGGCGGCGACGGTGAGGTCGAGAGTGGCGGTGGGCGGTGGCGGTGAGGTTGCAGGCAGCCTCGGGAGGCGGTGGTGAGGGCAGGCTCGGGCTTGGGCGGCGGCGACAGAGGAGTTAGGGGAACAGAGGAGAGGGGGAAAGGAGGACTTAGAAATTTTTTGAGCCCGCGGGTGGTTAAGTCGAAATAGCAGTAGCGCTGTTTAGGAAATGTGCTACTGCTATAGGAAGCAATTATTTCTTTTGTTTATCCTTACATTTTCTTTTTTTCATTTCTCTGTTTCCTACTTCTTTCATTTTCATTTACTTTTTTATTTTTTTCATTTTTCTTTTCTTTCTTAGCAGTAGCGCTCTACGCAGGAAACGTGCCGCAACAACGACCATAGTGGTAACGCGGTTTGCGCAAAACCGCTACTACTATTTCTAGCCTACCGCCAACATAGTGGGATTTATAGTGGTAGCGCTTTTTGCTGCACACGCGCTACTGCTATAGTTGTAGCTATAGCGCGCTTCTCTGGAATGCGCTATTACAAAGTAGCAGTAGCGCCCTATTTTAACCAGCGCTACTACTATACCTCTATATATAGGCTTTTCCCTAGTAGTGGGTGTGTGTCCAAACTTTCGTCAAACATGCCAATTTTTTTACCACGTCATCTTGGTGGCATGACATTACATCATGCAAGGTTTCATGTTTTTCTGATCATTTTTTATTTTTTTGGAATTAAAATCCCATGGCACTCCATGCAGACTTATGCATGTGTCCATGTCGTGAGACCAATATATTTAAAAATTCCTTCTAATTTACCACACATGGAATTATCTCGCACACAAGTACAAAAATATGATTTTTCAAACCGTTATGGTTAGTTGTTGCATGTAGATGTAGTTCAAATTTGAATTACGGTCATTAAATGGCTAGAAAATCACTTAAATGTCTTCAAAAGGTCAAATGACCCCTGAAATTTTCCAAATTTTCACATGACATCTGTATTAGTGCACGTTACACGTCAAAAAATTTGAAGGCCTTAAGAGGAAGGTATCTCCCATTCGTCATCAAAAATGCATTGTTCCCTATCGAAACCACGAGCCTTCTAGTGAGTTGCTCCGGTTTGTGAGGGGTGTATTAGTACTACAAATTTTCTCGTACATTTTCCAAAATTTCACATGACAGTTGTATTAGTACTACAATTTTTCTCGTACATTTAAAACACCATCTGTTGCCACTTTACTCCAAATTTGTCTTTAACAGCTAATTAAAAATATCTACAGCGTCACACATAGTTGTTTTGTAGGAACATGCTACCTCTTGATCACTGTGTTGGTTTTCCCTTGAAGAGGAAAGGGTGATGCAGCAAAGTAGCATAAGTATTTCCCTCAGTTTTTGAGAACCAAGGTATCAATCCAGTGGGAGACTACTCGCAAGTCCCTCGTACCTACACAAACAAATAAGAACCTCGCAACCAACGCGATAAAGGGGTTGTCAATCCCTTCACGGTCACTTACAAGAGTGACATCTGATAGAGATAATAATAATAAGATAAATATTTTTGGTATTTTTATGATATAGATTGAAAGTAAAGATTGCAAAATAAATGGCGCTAGAAATAACTTGTTGACGGGAGATTAGAGAATAGAACTGGGGGCCATATGTTTCACTAGTGGATTCTCTCAAGATAGGATAAGTATTACGGTGGGTGAACAAATTACTGTCGAGCAATTGATAGAAAAGTGAATAATTATGAGAATAACTAGGCATGATCGTGTATATAGGCATCACGTCTGCGACATGTAGACCGAAACGTTTTTGCATCTACTACTATTACTCCACACATCGACCTCTATCCAACATGCATCTAGAGTATTAAGTTCATAAGAACAGAGTAATGCATTAGGCAAGAAGACATGATGTAGAGGGATAAACTCAAGCAATATGATATAAACCCCATCTTTTTATCCTCGATGGCAACAATACAATACATGCCTTGTTGCCCCTGCTGTCACTGGGAAAGGACACCGCAAGATTGAACCCAAAGCTAAGAACTTCTCCCATTTCAAGAAAGATCAATCTAGTAGGCCAAGCCAAACTGATAATTCGAAGAGGCTTGCAAAGATAACCAATCATACGTAAAATATTTCAGAGAAGAATCAAATATTGTTCATAGATAAACTTGATCATAAACCCACAATTCATCGGATCTCGACAAACACACCGCAAAGAGAGTTACATCAAATAGATCTCCAAGAAGATCGAGGAGAACATTGTATTGAGATCCAAAGAGAGAGAAGAAGCCATCTAGCTAATAATTATGGACCCGAAGGTCTGACGTAAACTACTCACACATCATCGGAGAGGCTATGGTGTTGATGTAGAAGCCCTCCGTGATCGATACCCCCTCCGACGGAGCTCCGGAAAAATCCCCAAGATGGGATCTCTTGGGTACAGAAGTATGCAGCGGTGGAAATAGGGTTTCATGGTGCTCCTGGATGTTTTCGGGGTATGTGGACATATATAGGAGGAAGAAGTTGGTCGGTGGAGCCACGAGGGGCCCACGAGGGTGGAGGGCGCGCCCAGGGGGTAGGCGCGCCCCCTGCCTCATGGCCTCCTCGTTGGTTGCTTGAGGTCCACTCCAAGTCCCCTTGATCACGTTTGTTCAAAAAATAACTCTCCCAAAGCTTTATTCCGTTTGGATTCTATTTGATATTCCTTTTCTGTGAAACACTGAAATAGGTAAAAAAACAACAATTTGCACCGGGCCTTGGGTTAGTTGGTTAGTCCCAAAAATAATATGTAAGTGTATAAATAATCCCATTAACATCCAAAACAGATAATATAATAGCATTGAACAATCAAAAATTATAGATACGTTGGAGACGTATCAAGCATCCCTAAGCTTAATTCCTGCTCGTCATCGAGTAGGTAAATGATAAAAGCAGAATTTCTGATGTGGAACGCTACCTAGCATAATTCTCAATGTAACTTTCTTTATTGTGGCATGAATGTTCAGATCCGAAAGATTCAAGACAGAAGTTTAATATTGACATAAAAATAATAATACTTCATGCATACTAACAAAGCAATTATGTCTTCTCAAAATAACATGGCCAAAGAAAGTTATCCCTACAAAATCATATAGTCTGGCTATGCACTATCTTCATCACACAAAGTATTTAATGATGAACAACCCCGATGACAAGCCAAGCAATTGTTTCATACTTTTGGTGTTCTCAAACTTTTTCAATCTTCACACAATACATGAGTGTGAGCCATCGACATAGCACTATATATGGAATAGAATGGTGGTTGTGGAGAAAAAAAGGAGAAGATAGTCTCACATCAACTAGGCGTATCAACGGGCTATGGAGATGCCCATCAATAGATATCAATGTGAGTGGGTAGGGATTGCCATGCAACGGATGCACTAGAGCTATAAGTGTATGAAAGCTCAAAAAGAAACTAAGTGGGTGTGCATCCAACTCACTTGCTCACGAAGACCTAGGGCATTTTGAGGAAGCCCATCATTGGAATATACAAGCCAAGTTCTATAATATAAAATTCCCACTAGTATATGAAAATGACAACATAGGAGACTCTCTATCATGAAAATCATGGTGCTACTTTGAAGCACAAGTGTGGTAAAAGGATAGTAACATTGTCCATTCTCTCTTTTTCTCTCATTTTTTTGTTTGGGTCTTTTTTATGGCATCTTTTTTTCATTTTTTTTATTTTTCATCCGGAGTCTCATCCCGATTTGTGGGGGAATCATAGTCTCTATCATCCTTTTCTCACTTGGGACAATGCTCTAATAATGATGATCATCACACTTTTATTTACTTACAACTCAAAAATTACAACTCAACTCTTAGACCAAAATATGACTCTATGTGAATGCCTCCGGTGGTGTACCGGGATGTGCAATGACTCATGAGTGACATGTATGAAAGAATTATGAACGGTGGCTTTGCCACAAATACGATGTCCACTACATGATCATGCAAAGCAATATGCGAATGATGAAGTGTGTCATAATAATAGAACGGTGGAAAGTTGCATGGCAATATATCTAAGAATGGCTATGAAATGCCATAATAGGTAGGTATGGCGTCTGTTTTGAGGAAGGTGTATGGTGGGTTTATGGCACTAGCGAAAGTTGCACGGTACTAGAGAGGCTAGCAATGGTGGAAGGGTGAGAGTGCGTATAATCCATGGACTCAACATTAGTCATAAAGAACTCACATACTTATTGCAAAAATTTATTAGTTATCGAAACAAGGTACTACGTGCATGCTCCTAGGGGGATAGATTGGTAGGAAAAGATCATCGCTCGTCCCCGACTACCACTCATAAGGAAGACTATCAATAAATAAATCATGATCCGACTTCATCACATAACGGTTCACCATACGTGCATGCTACGGGAATCACAAACTTTAGAACAAGTATTTCTCAAATTCACAACTACTCAACTATCATGACTCTAATCTCACCATATTCATATCTCAAAACAATCATCAAGTATCAATCTTCTCATAGTATTCAATGCACTTTTTATGATAGTTTTCATTATACCCATCTTGGATGCCTATCATATTAGGACTAATTTTATAACCAAAGAAAATTGCCATGCTGTTCTAAAGGACTTGCAAAATAATATAAGTGAAGCATGAGAGATCATTAATTTCTATAAAATAAAACCACCACTGTGCTCTAAAAGATATAAGTGAAGTACTAGAGCAAAATTATCTAGCTCAAAAGATATAAGTGAAGCACATAGATTATTCTAATAAATTCCCATTCATGTGTGTCTCTCCCAAAAGGTGCGTACAGCAAGGATGATTTTTTTAAACTAAAAATCAAAGACTCAAATCATACAAGACGCTCCAAGCATAACACATATCATGTGGTGACTAAAAATATAGCCTCAAGTAAAGTTACCGGTAGAAGAAGACGAAAGAGGGGATGCCTTCCAGGGCATCCCCAAGATTAGGCTGTTGGTTGTCCTTGAATTTTACATTGGGGTGCCTTGGACATCCCCAATCTTAGGCTCTTGCCACTCCTTATTCCATAATCTATCAAATCTTTACCCAAAACTTCAAAACTTCACAACACAAAACTTAAACAGAAAATCTTGTGAGCTCCGTTAGTATAAGAAAACAAACCAACACTTAAGGTACTATAATGAACTCATTATTTATTTGTATTGGTGTTAGACCTACTGTATTCCAACTTCTCTATGGTTCATAACCTCCAATACTAGCCATAGATGCATCAAAATAAGCAAACAACACACAAAAACAGAATCTGTCAAAAACAGAACAGTCTGTAGTAATCTGTAGGTTTCGAATACTTCTGTAATCCCAAAAATTCGAAAATAAATTTATGGACGTGAGGAATTTATCTATTAATCACCGTCGTAAACAATCAACCTAATCGCACTCTCCAGTAAAAAATGGCAGCAAATATCGTGAGCGCTAAAGTTTCTGTTTTTTTAGAGCAGGATTACTAAAACTTCCCCCAAGTCTTCCCAAAGGTTCTACTTGGCACAAACACTAATTAAAAGCATAAAACCACATCTAAACAGAGGCTAGATGAATTATTTATTGAATAACATGAAGGAAAAATATTGGGTTGTCTCCCAATAAGCGCTTTTCTTTAAAGCCTTTTAGCTAGGCATAAGATTTCAACGATGCTCACATGAAAGACAAGAATTGAAGCACAAAGAGAGCATCATAAAACACGTGACAAACACATCTAAGTCTTACATACTTCCTATGCATAGGCATCTTATAGGAAAAATAATTATCAAGCCAAGCAAAAACTAGCATATGCAAGGAAGCGGGAAGAAACAATAGCAATCTCAACATAACGAGAGGTAATTTAGTAACATGAAAATTTCTACAACCATATTTTCCTCTCTCATAATAATTACATGTGGGATCATAAGAAAATTCAACAAAATAGCTATAACATAAAATATTTTCAACATGACCCACATGCATGCAAAGTTGACACTCTTTCAAAATAGTGGGATTAACATTAACTAAAGTCATGACCTCTCCAAACCCACTTTTATCAAAAATTTCATAAGATTGAACATTATCCAAATATGTGGGATCTAAATTTGACACTCTTCCAAACCCAATTTCAATAATATTGCAAACACTATTATCAATCTCATATTCATCATGGGGCTTAAATAAATTTTCAAGATCAAAAGAAGAATCACCCCAATCATGATCATTGCAACAAATAGTACACATACCAAAACTAGCATCCACAAGCTTAGGGTTTTGCATATTATAAGATCCATCGTGTTGCAACAAATAGTAGTCATTGCAATCATGCTTCCTATTCAAAGATCCATCTTGAATCACTCCATAAAGTACTTCATCACAATTTTCAGATTCAAGAATTTCAAGCAAAACTTCATAATCATAATCTAGTGCACAAAACTCACTAGCAATTGATTCATCATAATTGGATCTCTTAAAAAGATTAGCAAGCGGATGAGGATCCATAGTTATTAGGTTCTATGTTTAGCAATAAATAAACAACTATTCCAACCAAACGAGCAAACGAGCCAAGTAAGACATCAAAGCAAATGGAAAGACGAATAGAAGAAGGGCGAATAAAACGGCAAGGGTGAAGTGGGGGAGAGGAAAACGAGAGGCAAATGGCAAACAATGTAATGTGAGGGATAAGAGTTTGTGATGGGTACTTGGTATGTCTTGACTTGTGCGTACATCTCCCCGGCAACGGCGCCAGAAATCCTTCTTGCTACCTCTTGAGCACTGCGTTGGTTTTCCCTTGAAGAGGAACGGGTGATGCAGCAAAGTAGTGTAAGTATTTCCCTCAGTTTTTGAGAACCAAGGTATATATCCAGTAGGAGACTACGCGCAAGTCCCTCGTACCTACACAAAAAAATAAGAACCTCACAACCAATGCGATAAATGGGTTGTCAATCCCTTCACGGTCACTTACGAGAGTGAGATCTGATAGAGATAATAACAATAAGATAAATATTTTTTGTATTTTTATGATATAGATTGAAAGTAGCAAAGTAAACGACGCTAGAAATAACTTGTTGACGGGAGATTAATATAATAGAGAATAAACCCGGGGGCCATAGGTTTCACTAGTGGCTTCTCTCAAGATAGCATAAGTAATACGGTAGGTGAACAAATTACTGTCGAGCAATTGATAGAAAAGTGAATAATTATGAGAATATCTAGGCATGATCATGTATATAGGCATCTCGTCCGCGACAAGTAGACCGAAACGATTCTGCATCTACTACTATTACTCCACTCATCGACCGCTCTCCAACATGCATCTAGAGTATTAAGTTCATAAGAACAGAGTAATGCATTAGGCAAGATGACATGATGTAGAGGGATAAACTCAAGCAATATGATATAAACACCATCTTTTTATCCTCTATGGCAACAATACAATACATGCCTTGCTGCCCCTGTTGTCACTGGGAAAGGACACCGCAAGATTGAACCCAAAGCTAAGCACTTGTCCCATTGCAACAAAGATCAATCTAGTAGGCCAAACCAAACTGATAATTCGAAGAGACTTGCAAAGATAACCAATCATACATAAAATATTTCAGAGAAGAATCAAATATTGTTCATAGAAAACTTGATCATAAACCCACAATTCATTGGATCTCGACAAACACACCGCAAAAAGAGTTACATCAAATAGATCTCCAAGAAGATCGAGGAGAACATTGTATTGAGATCCAAAGAGAGAGAAGAAGCCATCTAGCTAATAACTATGGACCCGAAGGTCTGAAGTAAACTACTCACACATCATCGGAGAGGCTATGGTGTTGATGTAGAAGCCCTCCATGATCAATGCCCCCTCCAGCGGAGCTCCGGAAAAGGCCCCAAGATGGGATCTCTTGGGTACAGAAGGTTGCGACAGTGAAATAGGGTTTCATGGTGCTCCTGGATGTTTTCAGGGTATGTGGACATATATAGGAGGAAGAAGTAGTTCGGTGGAGCCATGAGGGGCCCATGAGGGTGGAGGGCGCGCCCAGGGGGGTAGGCACGCCCCCCTGCCTCGTGGCCTCCTTGTTGGTTGCTTGATGTCCACTCCAAGTCCCCTGGATCACATTTGTTCCAAAAATAACTCTCCCGAAGGATTTATTCCGTTTGGATTCCGTTTGATATTCCTTTTCTGCGAAACACTGAAATAGGCAAAAAAACAACAATTTGCACTGGGCCTTGGATTAGTAGGTTAGTCCCAAAAATAATATAAAAGTGTATAAATAAGCCCATTAACATCCAAAACAGATAATATAATAGCATGGAACAATCAAAAATTATAGATACGTTGGAGACGTATCAGAACCGTTTGGGATGAAAATTCTGGGTCTATTTAAGTCTTCCTCCTTAAGGTTCGCCGGCTCGTCTGCTCCAGTGCCGGCAACCCCTGAATCCACGAATCCCGATCCCATTCCCACACCCCCTTCTTGCAAAGATGATGCCGTGGAAACGCTTCGTGAAGGCCTGTAAGATGGCCGCATCCCTCCCCCCCGAGCGCCGCTGCCTGCGCCAAGAGCGCGGCCACCTACATCGAGAGTGCTGCCGCATCCGCATTGAGTGTGGCCGCTTCCACCGAGAGGGCGTTTACGGCAGCCGACAGAGTACCTGCAGCAGCCAAGACACTTGCAACTGCTACTGCAACGGCGACTGCAAACGCTGAGAGTGCTCGAGCTGCCGTCCGTGCCGCTGATGTCGCCCTGGCCCCGGCCGAGGCCATCCATGCCAAGATCAAGGATGCACATGCCAAGATATTCCAGGCCACCTCGGAATCCAACATGCAACCCGCGTCCGAAAAGGCGGCGGTGGCCACGGAGCACCTTCTTCCTCATGAGGTCGTCGAGCGAGGGCTGGAGATGCAGGAGGCGGCGGAGATCGAGGAGCGCTGGGAGGAGGAGTTGCGTGTGGGCGAGGTCGAGGTAGAGAAGAGTCTGTCCGTTGAGGAATCGGGGTGTAGTACCAACGCGAGCTCTGGCGCAACCACTTCTACGAGTACTACAACCTTCAGGGCAGTGCCGAGGACAAGGACGAGGATGCGGCCAACTTCAGCAGGGGGACGCAGAGTCCACCAATGGCGGCATGTCGGCAGGACAAGTCATCAACCTCTCATCTCACACCGGCAATGCATAGGCCAGCATAGCGACGGATTTGTTAAGATTGTGCGTACTTAGGCTTTGCTTTTAATGCTGGTCTTTTGTTAGAGCAATGTTTAGGTCAACTATCTCTATTTAATTACTAAAATTGCTCGATTCGGTAAGTGTGGTCTCCCTGCTGTACGCTCTTTTGTGTGCCGAAATTAGCAAGCGGTGTTAAATTATGCAATGACGTACCCGGGGAAATTTCCACCAAAATTTGAATTATCAAACTCATCCCATGCGCGTAAAGCAGAAGAATCGTTTGCGGTGCACACAATCGTTCAAAGTGAATGGTCTGGCGGCACCGCACGCTAAGTTTCCCTCCACATTTCCAAAATTTTGGCCTACCGCCAAAATATCTACCCCCGCCGTCGCCCCCTCCCCCATCCCCACCCCCTTTTCTCCGCGACTACAAGTCACATTTCCCATGTTTCCTCCTTCCTTCCTTCCTTCCTCAGCTAAAGCCGCTTCGTCGCTGGCTTCCTCGCTCTCACTGTCTCGCATCCTATCGTCGGGGTCGCCATGGTCTTCTTCAAAGACCTCTCCAGCGGTTCCTCCTCCAGCGACAACTCCTTCGCCACCCGGGTATGCCTCTCTTCTCTCTCTCGGGCTATGACTTGGACTGAAGGATTTTTACCTGGCGGTCGATTTGAGTGATTTCTTTCTCTTGTAGCTCCCTAGGACCATCAGTGGTAACGAAGGGAGCGGGGTGGCTGAAGATCTATCTGCTCGTTGTCACCATCAATCTCCATGCGTGAAGCTAGTTGCGTTTGAATCTGTGGACAGTGGGAGGAAGTTTCTGGCGTGTGTAGAGAAGGTTAGACCCTCTTTTGTTGTTACAAATAATTTGTTAGATGTGATTCAGACATTGTCACGGTCCCAACCCATTCATACCACACCTTCAACCAAACGCATCCCAAGACAGTGTCACAGTTTGAACCTAGTATCTTAAATTGTTGCCATCTCATCAGCAGTGCCATTAGAAAATTATTTGGCATCGCTTCAGCAGTTTGTGCTGCCAACTTTGGTCCACACATCCGAGCAGCCAAGCAGTAAACTACTAAATCTTTATGGCATGACGGAACTGGGCATCGGAGCAACTAGGTGCTCCGGAGTCCGGGTCCCTGATTTTTTTCCGCTGCATCGGCTGGCTAGTGCAGGGCACCAGTGCGAGATGTAGCAACAGTTGTCTTTACACCAGTTTTGGCATACATAGTGGGCGGCCTTAGTGCTATTAGTTCTATGTTACTAAATTTGTGCATGTACACACCTATTAGTATCAACTCGCTGTCATCCAAACACTGTCGCTATGTTGTTGCAGTTACATTTACCTTCCTCATAAAATGTTCAATTTGTTATTTATTGTACATGAGTAAGAACTTGTAGCATTGTTGTAGTTAATTATAGCTTCCGATGTTTCAGAATTTGGTTGTTGTATCAGTAGCAATTAATTCATTTACACATTGATCTTTTTGAGAAGATATGTCATAATTAACATGTTTCTTTAGTTTTTCAAAATAAGCATTGGTGATTTTCTATGTTACTATAAACCCATTTCCCGTAAAATTGTTACTGATCTAGTTTTAAATATTATAGGATGAACGGAAGTGTTCTTACTTGGAGTGGGTTGATCAAGAGTGGCCACGGTCTTTGAAGATGTGCATAGCGAAGCTCTGGAGCATGTAAGAGGAAGAGAACAGACGTAGGCTTAGAGAAACTGTTGTCAATGCTGAAGAATATTTGAAGATGCGGGATAAAAAGTTGAAGGTGGAGAATGAGCTCAGATTTTTTTAATCAGACTTTGCTAAGATGGTGTTGGTGAAGGAGGAGGCACTTTCCCAGTTGGCCTGTGCAAAACAGGTTCTTACTGAACTGAAAGCAGAGGTGCATAAGACGAGCCTGGATGATCTTGATTAGGGAAATGAATATATTGTTCTTATGAAGTTGAACTAGCTATATGTTGTACTGTGCTATTTTCATGTATCTATCTTACTGTGATGTTATAATATATTTATGTGCCTGATATGAAATTGGCAAACAGTTGTTCGATATGAAATGTGAATTAGCGTAATACTAGAATTATTAATTGTAAACTAATAAACCTGCTAAATGTGTCATGGACCTTTGCAAACGGTTCTAGCAGTAAAAGCGCTTGCGATGGATAGCCCAATGCCACACAGTTTTCTTCATCAAATCGTGTGTGATATAGTTGATAAAAGCAAACAGTTAACCAAGGCAGACCGTGTGTGATAGTTACACCTTTCACACACGAGCCTACAAAAAAAACTGTGTGGGATGTACGTACGAACGGAAACGTTTTCCCTGGATTGACTGTGTGGGATGTACATAAGAACGGAAACGTATTCCTTGGATTGACTGTGTGTGATATACATACGAACAGAAATGTTTTTCTGGGATTCACCGTGTGGAATGTACATATCTATGGAAATGATTTTCTCGGATTACTGTGTGGGATGTACATACCTACGGAAATGATTGGGTTTTGATACCTCGCCCAATCGCACACTGCCCCAGCCTTTGTAGGAGGGCCTATCCCCGATGATTTCTGGGTCATGCGGGAAGGACCCCCTATCGCCCACACTCACTTGGCAACGGTTCCAAATGCCATCGCGGAAAGGGGTTAAAAACCGTTTGTTTAGCACCGACGTGCACCAGTGTTAACCACAGGTGCAAGAAGGCCAAGAAAAGACTGAACAACCAAACAAGGCCTTAAGAAGCCCTAGTTAATCACTCGTGTTTTGCAATGAGGGCATACATATTCTAGTGATCCTTTCATCCAACACTCAATGATACTTCTCATAATTAACATGATCTTTCCGTCCAATGCATGATGATAATTCCCATAATTGAAGTGATCCTCCCGTTTAAGAATGACACTCCATAATTCACGTGAACCTCCCATCCAAGGTTCTATGACAATTTTAAAAATTGATGTATGGCCAATTAAGAAGTGTAATTAACTATCTAACTAATTAAACACATGTAATTGTGGCGAGGCACAGATTGGACATGAGATTACTAGTAAATTTTTTGTACATTAATGATTGCGTGCAAAATGGACGAACCTACTACGAACTCTATTTTTAAGGTCCTTCCCAGTGCTCCATGGTGGACAGGTGCTAAGCACGCGACATAAGCAAAAAAATGACATGGCGCAGTAATTAAGGAGGAGAGAGAGCACTTTGGTGACCCCAGGAAGTACCAACGCCAAGCACGTGAACCTAGAGAAACCACTTAAATGAAAGAAGTTGACCAATGCATGAAATAGTTTAGGTGCTAAATCATTAAATAAAGTGAGCTTAGTGTTGGGGAACGCAGTAATTTCGAAAATTTTCCTACGCACAAGCAAGATCATGGTGATGCACAGCAACGAGAGGGGAGAGTGTTGTCTACGTACCAACGCAGACCGACTGCGGAAGCGATCACACAACATAGAGGAAGTAGTCGTACGTCTTCTTCCCGATCCGACCGATCCAAGCACCGTTACTCCGGCACCTCCGAGTTCTTAGCACACGTTCAGCTCGATGACGTTCCTCGGGCTCCGATCCAGCAAAGCGTCGAGGAAGAGTTCCATCAGCACGACGGCGTGATGACGATCTTGATGTACTACCGACGCAGGGCTTCGCCTAAGCACTACAACGGTACGATCGAGGTGGAATTTGGTGGCAGGGGGCACCGCACACGGCTAAGGAACGATCTCAAGGATCAAGTTGTGTGTCTTGGGGTGCCCCCTGCCCCCGTATATAAAGGTTGGGGGAGGGGGAGCCGGCCGGCCAGGGAGAGGAGGCGCAGGGGAGTCCTACTCCCACCGGGAGTAGGACTCCTCCCCCCAATCCTAATCCTATTAGGACTCCCGGGGGGGGGGGGGGAAAGAGAGAGAAGGGGGGCCGGCCCCTATCCTAGTCCTACTAGGACTTGGGGAAGGGGGGCGCCGGCCAGCTTGTGGGTTTTTCCCTTTTTCTCTTTTTCCACTAAGGCCCAATAGGCCCATTAGTCTCCCGGGGGGTTCCGGTAACCCTCCCGGTATTCCGGTAAAATCCCGATTTCACCCGGAACACTTCCTATGTCCAAACATAGGCTTCCAATATATCAATCTTTACGTCTCGACCATTTAGAGACTCCTCGTCATGTCCGTGATCTCATCCGGGACTCCGAACAACCTTCGGTACATCAAAATGCATAAACTCATAATAACTGTCATCGTAACGTTAAGCGTGCGGACCCTACGGTTCGAGAACAATGTAGACATGACCGAGACACGTCTTCGGTCAATAACCAATAGCGGGACCTGGATGCCCATATTGGCTCCTACATATTCTACGAAGATCTTTATCGGTCAGACCGCATAACAACATACGTTGTTCCCTTTGTCATCGGTATGTTACTTGCCCGAGATTCGATCGTCGGTATCCAATACCTAGTTCAATCTCGTTACCGGCAAGTCTCTTTACTCGTTCCGTAATACATCATCTCACAACTAACATATTAGTTGCAGTGCTTGCAAGGCTTATGTGATGTGCATTACCGAGAGGGCCCAGAGATACCTCTCCGACAATCGGAGTGACAAACCCTAATCTCGAAATACGCCAACCCAACATCTACCATTGGAGACACCTGTAGTACTCCTTTATAATCACCCAGTTACGTTGTGACGTTTGGTAGTACCCAAAGTGTTCCTCCGGTAAACGGGAGTTGCATAATCTCATAGTTATAGGAACATGTATAAGTCATGAAGAAAGCAATAGCAACATACTAAACGATCGGATGCTAAGCTAATGGAATGGGTCATGTCAATCACATCATTCTACTAATGATGTGACCTCGTTAATCAAATAACAACTCTTTGTTCATGGTTAGGAAACATAACCATCTTTGATTAACGATCTAGTCAAGTAGAGGCATACTAGTGACACTCTGTTGGTCTATGTATTCACACATGTATTATGTTTCCGTTTAATACAATTCTAGCATGAATAATAAACATTTATCATGATATAAGGAAATAAATAATAACTTTATTATTGCCTCTAGGGCATATTTCCTTCAGTCTCCCACTTGCACTAGAGTCAATAATCTAGATTACACATTAATGATTCTAACACCCATGGAGCCTTGGTGCTGATCATGTTTTGCTCGTGGAAGAGGCTTAGTCAACGGGTCTGCAACATTCAGATCCGTATGTATCTTGCAAATCTCTATGTCTCCCACCTGGACTAAATCCCAGATGGAGTTGAAGCGTCTCTTGATGTGTTTGGTTCTTTTGTGAAATCTGGATTCCTTTGCCAAGGCAATTGCACCAGTATTGTCACAGAAGATTTTCATTGGACCCGATGCACTAGGTATGACACCTAGATCGGATATGAACTCCTTCATCCAGACTCCTTCGTTCGCTGCTTCCGAAGCAGCTATGTACTCCGCTTCACATGTAGATCCTGCTACGACGCTTTGTTTAGAACTGCACCAACTGACAGCTCCACCGTTTAAAGTAAACACGTATCCGGTTTGCGATTTAGAATCGTCCGGATCAGTGTCAAAGCTTGCATCAACGTAACCTCTTACGGTGAGCTCTTTGTCACCTCCATATACGAGAAACATATCCTTAGTCCTTTTCATGTATTTCAGGATGTTCTTGACCGCTGTCCAGTGATCCATTCCTGGATTACTTTGGTACCTCCCTGCTAAACTTATAGCAAGGCACACATCAGGTCTGGTACATAGCATTGCATACATGATAGAGCCTATGGCTGAAGCATAGGGAACATCTTTCATTTTCTCTCTATCTTCTGCAGTGGTCGGGCATTGAGTCTTACTCAATTTCATACCTTGTAACACAGGCAAGAACCCTTTCTTTGCTTGATCCATTTTGAACTTCTTCAAAATCTTGTCAAGGTATGTGCTTTGTGAAAATCCAATTAAGCATTTAGATCTATCTCTATAGATCTTTATGCCTAATATGTAAGTAGCTTCCCCGAGGTCTTTCATCGAAAAACTTTTATTCAAGTATCCCTTTATGCTATCCAGAAATTCTATATCATTTCCAATCAGCAATATGTCATCCACATATAATATTAGAAATGCTAAAGAGCTCCCACTCACTTTCTTGTAAATACAGGCTTCTCCAAAAGTCTGTATAAAGCCAAATGCTTGGATTACACTATCAAAGCATTTATTCCAACTCCGAGATGCTTGCACCAGTCCATAAATGGATCGCTGGAGTTTGCATACTTTGTTAGCTCCCTTTGGATCGACAAAACCTTCTGGTTGTATCATATACAACTCTTCTTCCAGAAATCCATTCAGGAATGCAGTTTTGACATCCATCTGCCATATTTCATAATCATAAAATGCGGCAATTGCTAACATTATTCTGACGGACTTAAGCATCGCTACGGGTGAGAAGGTCTCATCGTAGTCAACTCCTTGAACTTGCCGAAAACCTTTCGCGACAAGTCGAGCTTTATAGACAGTAATATTACCGTCAGCGTCAGTCTTTTTCTTGAAGATCCATTTGTTTTCAATTGCTTGCCGATCATCGGGCAAGTCAACCAAAGTCCATACTTTGTTTTCATACATGGATCCCATCTCAGATTTCATGGCCTCAAGCCACTTTGCGGAATCTGGGCTCACCATCGCTTCTTCATAGTTCGTAGGTTCATCATGATCTAGCATCATGACTTCCAGAACTGGATTACCGTACCACTCTGGTGCGGATCTCACTCTGGTTGATCTACGTGGTTCAGCAGTATCTTGTTCTGAAGCTTCATGATCATCATCATTAGCTTCCTCACTGATTGGTATAGGTGTCGCAGAAACAGTTTTCTGTGATGTACTATTTTCCAACAAGGGAGCAGGTACAGTTACCTCGTCAAGTTCTACTTTCCTCCCACTCACTTCTTTCGAGAGAAACTCCTTCTCTAGAAAGTTTCCGAACTTAGCAACAAAAGTCTTGCCTTCGGATCTGTGATAGAAGGTGTATCCAATAGTTTCCTTTGGATATCCTATGAAGACACACTTCTCCGATTTGGGTTCGAGCTTATCAGGTTGAAGTTTTTTCACATAAGCATCGCAGCCCCAAACTTTAAGAAATGACAACTTTGGTTTCTTGCCAAACCATAGTTCATAAGGTGTCATCTCAACGGATTTTGATGGTGCCCTGTTTAACGTGAATGCGGCCGTCTCTAAAGCATAACCCCAAAACGATAGCGGTAAATCAGTAAGAGACATCATAGATCGCACCATATCTAGTAAAGTACGATTACGACGTTCGGACACACCATTACGTTGTGGTGTTCCGGATGGCGTGAGTTGCGAAACTATTCCACAATTTTTCAAATGTACACCAAACTCGTAACTCAAATATTCTCCTCCACGATCAGATCATAGAAACTTTATTTTCTTGTTACGATGATTTTCAACTTCACTCTGAAATTCTTTGAACCTTTCAAATGTTTCAGACTTATGTTTCATTAAGTAGATATACCCATATCTGCTTAAATCATCTGTGAAGGTGAGAAAATAACGATATCCGCCACGAGCCTCAATATTCATCGGACCACATACATCGGTATGTATGATTTCCAATAAATCTGTTGCTCTCTCCATAGTACCGGAGAATGGTGTTTTAGTCATCTTGCCTATGAGGCACGGTTCGCAAGTACCAAGTGATTCATAATCAAGTGGTTCCAAAAGCCCATCAGTATGGAGTTTCTTCATGCGCTTTACACTGATATGACCTAAACGGCAGTGCCACAAGTAAGTTGCACTATCATTATTAACTTTGCATCTTTTGGCTTCTACATTATGAATATGTGTATCACTATCTTCGAGATTCAACAAGAATAGACCACTCTTCAAGGGTGCATGACCATAAAAGATATTATTCATATAAATAGAACAACCATTATTCTCTGATTTAAATGAATAACCGTCTCGCATTAAACAAGATCCAGATATAATGTTCATGCTCAACGCTGGCACCAAATAACAATTATTTAGGTCTAATATTAATCCCGAAGGTAGATTTAGAGGTAGCGTGCCGACCGCGATCACATCGACTTTGGAACCGTTTCCCACGCGCATCGTCACCTCGTCCTTTGCTAGTGTCCGCTTATGCTGTAGTCCCTGTTTCGAGTTGCAAATATTAGCAACAGAACCAGTATCAAATACCCAGGTGCTACTGCGAGCTCTAGTAAGGTACACATCAATAACATGTATATCACATATACCTTTGCTCACTTTGCCATCCTTCTTATCCGCCAAATACTTGGGGCAGTTCCGCTTACAGTGACCAGTCTGCTTGCAGTAGAAGCACTCAGTTTCAGGCTTAGGTCCAGACTTGGGTTTCTTCTCCTGAGCAGCAACTTGCTTGCTGTTCTTCTTGAAGTTTCCCTTCTTCTTCCCTTTGCCCTTTTTCTTGAAACTAGTGGTTTTGCTAACCATCAACACTTGATGCTCCTTCTTGATTTCTACCTCCGCAGCTTTTAGCATTGCGAAGAGCTCGGGAATAGTCTTGTTCATCCCTTGCATATTATAGTTCATCACGAAGCTTTTGTAGCTTGGTGGTAGTGATTGGAGAATTCTGTCAATGACGCAGTCATATGGAAGATTAACTCCCATCTGAATTAAGTGATTATTATACCCAGACATCTTGAGTATATGCTCACTGACAGAACTGTTCTCCTCCATCTTACAGCTATAGAACTTATTGGAGACTTCATATCTCTCAATTCGGGCATTTTCTTGAAATATTAACTTCAACTCCTGGAACATCTCATATGCTCCATGACGTTCAAAACGTCGTTGAAGTCCCGATTCTAAGCCGTAAAGCATGGCACACTGAACTATCGAGTAGTCATCAGCTTTGCTCTGCCAGACGTTCATAACATCTGGCATTGCTCCAGCAGCAGGCCTGTCACCCAGCGGTGCTTCCAGGACGTAATTCTTCTGTGCAGCAATGAGGATAATCCTCAGGTTACGGACCCAGTCCGTGTAATTGCTACCATCATCTTTCAACTTTGCTTTCTCAAGGAACGCATTAAAATTCAACGGAACAATAGCACGAGCCATCTATCTACAATCAACATAAACAAGCAAGATACTATCAGGTACTAAGTTCATGATAAGTTTAAGTTCAGTTAATCAAATTACTTAGGAACTCCCACTTAGATAGACATCCCTCTAATCTTCTAAGTGATCACGTGATCCAAATCAACTAAACCATAACCGATCATCACGTGAGATGGAGTAGTTTTCAATGGTGAACATCGTTATGTTGATCATATCTACTATATGATTCACGCTCGACCTTTCGGTCTCTGTGTTCCGAGGCCATATCTGTATATGCTTGGCTCGTCAAGTATAACCTGAGTATTCTGCGTGTGCAACTGTTTTGCACCCGTTGTATTTGGACGTAGAGCTTATCACACCCGATCATCACGTGGTGTCTGGGCACGACGAACTTTGGCAACGGTGCATACTCAGGGAGAACACTTCTTGATAATTTTAGTGAGAGATCATCTTATAATGCTACCGTCAATCAAAGCAAGATAAGATGCATAAAAGGATAAACATCACATGCAATCAATATAAGTGATATGATATGGCCATCATCATCTTGTGCTTGTGATCTCCATCTCCGAAGCACCGTCATGATCACCATCGTCACCGGCGCGACACCTTGATCTCCATCGCAGCATCATTGTCGTCTCGCCAATCTTATGCTTCCACGACTATCACTACCGTTTAGTAATAAAGTAAAGCATTACATCGCGATTGCATTGCATACAATAAAGCGACAACCATATGGCTCCTGCCAGTTGCCGATAACTCGGTTACAAAACATGATCATCTCATACAATAAAATCAGCATCATGCTTTGACCATATCACATCACAACATACCCTGCAAAAACAAGTTAGACGTCCTCTACTTTGTTGTTGCAAGTTTTACGTGGCTGCTACGGGCTTAAGTAAGAACTCATCTCACCTACGCATCAAAACCACAACGATAGTTCGTCAAATAGACTCCATTTTAACCTTCTCAAGGACCGGGCGTAGTCACACTTGGTTCAACTAAAGTTGGAGAGGCAGTCTTCCGCAAGCCATCTGTGTGCAAAGCACGTCGAGGGAACCGGTCTCGCGTAAGAGTACGCGTAAGGTTGGTCCGGATCGTCTCACCCAACAATACCGCCGAACCAAAGTATGACATGCTGGTAGGCAGTATGACTTGTATCGCCCACAACTCACTTGTGTTCTACTCGTGCATATAACATCAAACCATAAAACCTAGGCTCGGATGCCACTGTTGGGGAACGCAGTAATTTCGAAAATTTTCCTACGCACACGCAAGATCATGGTGATGCACAGCAACGAGAGGGGAGAGTGTTGTCTACGTACCAACGCAGACCGACTGCGGAAGCGATCACACAACATAGAGGAAGTAGTCGTACGTCTTCTTCCCGATCCGACCGATCCAAGCACCGTTACTCCGGCACCTCCGAGTTCTTAGCACACGTTCAGCTCGATGACGTTCCTCGGGCTTCGATCCAGCAAAGCGTCGAGGAAGAGTTCCGTCAGCACGACGGCGTGATGACGATCTTGATGTACTACCGACGCAGGGCTTCGCCTAAGCACTACAACGGTACGATCGAGGTGGAATTTGGTGGCAGGGGGCACCGCACACGGCTAAGGAACGATCTCAAGGATCAAGTTGTGTGTCTTGGGGTGCCCCCTGCCCCCGTATATAAAGGTTGGGGGAGGGGGAGCCGGCCGGCCAGGGAGAGGAGGCGCAGGGGAGTCCTACTCCCACCGGGAGTAGGACTCCTCCCCCCAATCCTAATCCTATTAGGACTCCCGGGGGGGAAAAAGAGAGAGAAGGGGGGCCGGCCCCTATCCTAGTCCTACTAGGACTTGGGGAAGGGGGGCGCCGGCCAGCTTGTGGGTTTTTCCCTTTTTCTCTTTTTCCACTAAGGCCCAATAGGCCCATTAGTCTCCCGGGGGGTTCCGGTAACCCTCCCGGTATTCCGGTAAAATCCCGATTTCACCCGGAACACTTCCTATGTCCAAACATAGGCTTCCAATATATCAATCTTTACGTCTCGACCATTTCGAGACTCCTCGTCATGTCCGTGATCTCATCCGGGACTCCGAACAACCTTCGGTACATCAAAATGCATAAACTCATAATAACTGTCATCGTAACGTTAAGCGTGCGGACCCTACGGTTCGAGAACAATGTAGACATGACCGAGACACGTCTCCGGTCAATAACCAATAGCGGGACCCGGATGCCCATATTGGCTCCTACATATTCTACGAAGATCTTTATCGGTCAGACCGCATAACAACATACGTTGTTCCCTTTGTCATCGGTATGTTACTTGCCCGAGATTCGATCGTCGGTATCCAATACCTAGTTCAATCTCGTTACCGGCAAGTCTCTTTACTCATTCCGTAATACATCATCTCACAACTAACATATTAGTTGCAGTGCTTGCAAGGCTTATGTGATGTGCATTACCGAGAGGGCCCAGAGATACCTCTCCGACAATCGGAGTGACAAACCCTAATCTCGAAATACGCCAACCCAACATCTACCATTGGAGACACCTGTAGTACTCCTTTATAATCACCCAGTTACGTTGTGACGTTTGGTAGTACCCAAAGTGTTCCTCCGGTAAACGGGAGTTGCATAATCTCATAGTTATAGGAACATGTATAAGTCATGAAGAAAGCAATAGCAACATACTAAACGATCGGATGCTAAGCTAATGGAATGGGTCATGTCAATCAGATCATTCTACTAATGATGTGACCTCGTTAATCAAATAACAACTCTTTGTTCATGGTTACGAAACATAACCATCTTTGATTAACGATCTAGTCAAGTAGAGGCATACTAGTGACACTCTGTTGGTCTATGTATTCACACATGTATTATGTTTCCGTTTAATACAATTCTAGCATGAATAATAAACATTTATCATGATATAAGGAAATAAATAATAACTTTATTATTGCCTCTAGGGCATATTTCCTTCACTTAGCAACAACAAGTTAAGCACTGTCGGCGTCCTGGGAACGGGGGTACCTAGACTTGCCTGCTTGCAGCCCACGACATGGCTCCGTCGACTGCCCGGTACGGCCCAGCTTCATCAACAACAATCCAAGACCCTCGCAAGGGGCCAAGCCTCGCGAGGTGGACGACACCAAGACCTCCCTGGTGGGCGGCCTCACTAGGCTGGCTCCCGAGGAGCGGAGATATCAAGGCAAGGTGCACCTCACGAGGTTCACATGACGTGAGCCATGACGACCAACGCCAGGCGGGCACCAGCAGGCGCAGTATACCAGTTTCCTCTTTGGTGCTAAGGAGGCAAGCGCAGGCGTGGAGTCCCGAGGAATCAAGCAAAGGTTTCCATATTGGTGCAACAAGACCAAGACCGCCAGGACGGTAGGACGGAGGTCATCGCGGAGCCCACCGCAGCATCACCACCAGAGCCTTTTGCAGGTGAAGACTACTTTTGTCAGGATAGCTTGTACTAGTTGTCTCCCTTCAAATTTGGTCGTTGTGGGATCCCGTCCCGCCTACATTTGGGAAGAGGACCAAGGCCACTATAAAATAGGACTTAGCCACCACCATAGGAAGGGGGAGCATTCAGATCATCCACTCACCCACCAGCTCACCGATCTCAAGAACACCTCACCTCCTGAGACTGTTCAACCACTGTACTAGTTCATCCTCAGCCCCTCGAGGCAATCCACCACAAAGCTGGAGTAGGGAATTACACCGCAAGGTGGCCCGAACTAGGATAAACCGCTGTGTCTCTTGTGCCTTGGGTTTGTCGAGTTAGGTCGTGGAATCGTTGAGCGGGCAGACTAGGAAGGGAGAGTTCTTCGCATGCATCCCCTGTGTTCGAACCTCTCAAGGGTTTGCGGAACCCTGAATCTGACATTTGGTGCGCTAGGTAGGGGTGCGTCGAAGCCTTTCTTCCATTGGTCGACCCGCCACCGCTCCACCGCATCCATGGTTGATGCTCGCCGAGCCCGTGCCGAGCATCGAGCCGCTCTCTCCGCTTGTGTCACCCAGATGGCGCCCGGCGGTGAGCCTCCCCGTCGTTCTCCATCAGCTGCCGCCACCGGCCCGGCGAGGCACGAGCAACAAGCTTCGACGTTGCACTCCTCCGTGGGGCTAGATGAACAAAATTTGCAGAAGATGCTAGAAACATGAGGCTTGGCATTGCCACTGATGGGTTCAATCCTTTCGGAAACTTCAACACAAGCTATAGTATGTGGCATGTATTTGTTGTGCCACACAACTTTCCACCATGGGAATGCATGTATCAATCAAATTTCATGATGGCTCTTCTAATTCCAGGTCCCAAATCACCTGGCAAGCACTTGGCTATCTTTCTACATCCACTTTTAGAAGGTTTACTTGAGCTTTGGAAGGGTGGGCATACATATGATGCTTATAGCGGAAAAATGTTTGATCTTCATGCTGCAGTTCTATGGTGCATTCACGATTACCCAGCTCTGAGCACTCTTTTAGGGCGTGCTACAAGAGGCTATGCTGCATGTATTCATTGTGACAAACACCCTCTTTCGTACGGCCTAAGGAGTAAAATTGGATATATTGGACACTACTGTTTTCTTCCAAAGGACATCGTTTGCGAAGAAACAATGAATTTGTTGGTTTTCATGGATGCAATGATGAGCCAGGTAAATTCTCCAAGGAAGAGCTGCAAGTAGAATTGGAGAAGGATAGACCTGGGCAACAACAAGAAAGCAGGAAAAGGAAGCGCTGACTTGGGCAGCAAGAAGGCTCATGTGCCAATTTGGAGCCGGAGGGTTTGTTTGTGGGATTTGGAGTATTGGGGTGACTTAAAGCTGAGACATAATCTTGATGTCATGCACATCGAGAAAAACATACGTCAAAACCTCATTGGGACAATTCTGGGCATGGGGGGGGGGGGGGAAGACAAAGGACACACTAAATGCTAGGCTTGATCTCCAAGATTTGAATATTAAAGAGGAGCTACATACGAGGAAGAATGGAAACTCATATGAGATGCCTCGGGCCCGATATACCTTGTCTAAAGAACAAGTTGTTGCATTTTGTCAATTTTTACGAGAATTAAAGTTTCTAGATGGGTTTGCTTCCAACATTTCAAGATGTATAAGTGCCAACAGAACCAAGGTACAAGGCCTAAAAACACATGATTGCCATATTCTTTCGCAAAGAATCTTACCTGCTGGCATGAGAGGGTTTCTAGACAGTGATATATATGAAGTAATAGCTGAGTTAGGAAAGTTTTTCAGGGAACTATGCAGCAAAACTCTTAACAGGGATATGTTGGCTGAAATGAAGAAAGAAATCCCTATAAAAGCTTGAGAAAAAAATCCCCCCCCCCACCGCCCTTCTTTGATGTGATGGTGCACCTTGCCATACATTTACCCGAAGAGGCTTTGCTCTGAGGTCCCGTACAATATGGGTGGATGTACCCAGTTGAAAGGAGATTCTATACTTTAAAGCACTATGTGAGGAATAGGGCACGTCCAGAAGGTTCAATTGCCGAGGCATACATTGCCGATGAATGCGTGACATTTTGCTCCAAGTACATGGATGATTCTGAAGTTATATTAAATCGAGAACCAAGAAGTATAGGTTTCTCAGGTGAAGAAGCTTATGGTGTTGATGTTTTTGGGCATGGAGTAAATTTTACTTCAGGATATGAATATCAATATGTTAATGAGAAAAAAGAATTTGATCAGATGTTGTGGTATGTGTTGAACAATTGTGGGCAAGCTCGGAAATATATCGAGTATGTTCTCACTTCTGAACTTGTGTATGTTGCATTTGTGTTGTACATATGTGATCTATTGCCTAATATGCTTTATCTTATTTGGCAGAATGTTCAGAGATGAGTTAAAGAGAAAATGGGTGCCAAACATTGATAAAGATCTTCGGAAAGAATTCCAGACATGGTTCAAGAACTATGTTAGTTTCATTCCCATCTAGTTTTAATAGTTGGTTGTTAGATTTTACTACAGATTGTAATCTATGTGTTTGTGCTTTGTAGATGATGAGGCTGCGGGATGAGCATAGTGAAGAGGTAGACGAAGATGCCTTTGCCTTAGCAGGTGGTCCTAATCGGAGAGTCGGGAAATACTCATCGTGCATAGTGAATGGCATTAGATATAGCACTATTCACCATGATAGCATCAAGAGATCACAAAATAGTGGAGTCATGACCGAAGGTGAACATAACGGTCAGGTCATAGAGTTTTATGGAACCTTGAAAGAGATTATTCAGTTGGACTACAACTTGGATGACAGATCAGTTGTTCTGTTTAAATGTGACTGGTTTAAACTTGATGGAAAGAATACTGGGCAATGAAAAGATCGTTTTTTGAAAAGCATCAATGTTGGAAGTTTATGCTACAAGGACAATTCCCTCATTCTGGCTACTCAGGCTACAAAGGTCTTTTATTTGCCAGACATGAAGTATGGGAAAAATTGGCAAGTTGTGCAAACATTTGATCATAGGCGTCTCTTCAATATTAGCGAAAGTGAGGGTGCACCTTTTGCTGGTCCTGCATATCAAGAGGAGGAGTGCTATGATGAGGAGGATAGGAGAATGTCGATTTCTGACCATACATCTGAGAAGCCTTTGCATAGAAACAATGAGCAAGGCATTATTTTTGAAGCTGATGTAGTTGCATGCTTGATGAAAGAAAAAAGCACGGAAGTGTATGAAGGTGGCAATGAAGACGAAGATGATACAGGTCTGGAGTATTGCAGCGAAGACGAAGGAGGTGGCATGATGGATGTCGGCAGCGATGACGAGTAGAAGAACTAACTGATTTTGTGTCAGACTTCAGGGAAAGTGACTTGTTGAAACATACAACATGCCATTTTTATCATCATAGTATGTTGTATTTTTGTGTACTCTCGTGATTATGGAACAATTTTGTTAGAAGAACTCACAGAGAGATTTTCTGTTGGTCCTCACTGAAAGATGTTTTTATTCAGCAGGCAAGTTGTGTGCACTTTTGTGTTACTAAAAGATATTGCTATATTTGCCTACTGACATTTACTCTTGCCTAGTGCTGTTTACTGAAAGATATTGTTATCTTTACCTACTGCTATTTACTCTTGCTATTTTATGCACTACATGATGTTGTCCTGGAGTATATGAGAGTGATTTCGTAGTCCTGGATGATGTACACTTGCTATTCAGTACAGTGATTCAGAGATATCATGAAGCTGTACAGTGTATTTTGGTGTGTGCTATTCTGAACTTTTCAGTTCAGTATTGTTGTAATCAGTTCCAAATTCAGAGATGTCATCAAGCAACCCCAAGCAAGAGAGAAGTTTTGGCCGTGTAACTTAGCAAAATTACACACCTTACTACCCTAGCCATGTACCCAAAACCTTTGGACAAAATACCCTGTGCAAGGCCATTGCATCAACCATCAAAGTTTGCTGCGGGAACTAATTTTCATCAAAACAGTGCATCTATCCTTAGCCATTGGTCTCTATCTCTTTTGCATACTCTAATTGAGCACATAGGCATGATGTCACACGGTCGGTCTCTGAAACAAATACATAAAGAGGGAGAGCGCGTGGTGACCACTGACCAAGCATGCCATAACGGCGCTTTGTGCGTCGGCCGACGGTGCCACGAGCGACCCAGGCTCCTACTCGCTCACCCCTCTCGCCTGTAGACTACTACCGCCCCCGCTATCTTTCCCAACTGTTGGAGCCGACGGGAGCTGCTCCGCCGTGCTGCCGACAAACCCTAGCCCACGGCCGCAGCTCCACCGCGAGCTTCCCAAGACCGTCAGCTCCATGCCCGAGCTCTCCATTAGAGCTCTAGAAGTCATATACCTCCATGCACTCATTATATCATCGCCAACGACGACTGCATCGAAGTCGATGAGCCCAACACTGCCGCCGTCGTGTTCTGGCCGGTGGCGTATTTCTGAAAGCCGTGATCTACGTGGCCCATTCCTGTTTTTTTTGGTTTAAAAAGAAAACAGTAAATCTGTTGACCATAATTTGACCAGCTGTAATTTTTTAACCACAAATCCAAATGACCTCATTATTTTTGTAACCTTTTAAATTTGAACTCCACCACATATATGATTTTTGTCCGAATTTATGTTTGTTGCCTAGATAGCGTAGGTAGCATTTGTTGGCTCTATGGTTATAAAAGAAAATGCAATTATTTAATTTATTGATAGAAGGAATTGCTTTTCGGTGAACTGCATGGAGCCTGTTTACCCTACTACAACCTCTGAGTCGACTCTCGTCTTCTTGTTCGACTATTCAGGTTCGCAACATCGACATGGGCTAAAAGGGCAACTATCCCTGGGTGGTTTTTGTAATTCCTAACAACATATAGCTCATTGAGCTAGTACTATTTCAAGATAAATTTTTCAGGAAAGCTCAATGATTGGCATGGCATGGATTAGAAATGTGGACCCCTCAAAATTCTAAGGACAAAATATTGGCTCAATCTCTAAATCTCAAGACTCTACATTTTACCTTTTAGTGATCCAAGATCACATTGAGTCCATAGGAAAAGCCAATACTATTAAAAGGGGATGAGGTGTTGATTAATGGGTTACTTGCTCAAAATGCTTGGTGATATGCTCCAAAACCCTCAACCACTTTCTCTGAAGGAAATATGCCCTAGAGGCAATAATAAAGTTATTATTTATTTCCTTATGTCATGATAAATGTTTATTATTCATGCTAGAATTGTATTAACCGGAAACATAATACATGTGTGAATACATAGACCAACAGAATGTCACTAGTATGCCTCTACTTGACTAGCTCGTTAATCAAAGATGGTTATGTTTCCTAACCATGAACAAAGAGTTGTTATTTGATTAACGAGGTCACATCATTAGTAGAATGATCTGATTGACATGACCCATTCCATTAGCTTAGCATCCGATCGTTTAGTATGTTGCTATTGCTTTCTTCATGACTTATACATGTTCCTATAACTATGAGATTATGCAACTCCCGTTTACCGGAGGAACACTTTGGGTACTACCAAACGTCACAACGTAACTGGGTGATTATAAAGGAGTACTACAGGTGTCTCCAATGGTAGATGTTGGGTTGGCGTATTTCGAGATTAGGGTTTGTCACTCCGATTGTCGGAGAGGTATCTCTGGGCCCTCTCGGTAATGCACATCGCATAAGCCTTGCAAGCACTGCAACTAATATGTTAGTTGTGAGATGATGTATTACGGAACGAGTAAAGAGACTTGCCGGTAACGAGATTGAACTAGGTATTGGATACCGACGATCGAATCTCGGGCAAGTAACATACCGATGACAAAGGGAACAACGTATGTTGTTATGCGGTCTGACCGATAAAGATCTTCGTAGAATATGTAGGAGCCAATATGGGCATCCAGGTCCCGCTATTGGTTATTGACCGAAGACGTGTCTCGATCATGTCTACATTGTTCTCGAACCGTAGGGTCCGCACGCTTAACGTTACGATGACAGTTATTATGAGTTTATGCATTTTGATGTACCGAAGGTTGTTCGGAGTCCCGGATGAAATCGCGGACATGACGAGGAGTCTCGAAATGGTCGAGACGTAAAGATTGATATATTGGAAGCCTATGTTTGGACATAGGAAGTGTTCCGGGTGAAATCGGGATTTTACCGGAATACCGGGAGGGTTACCGGAACCCCCCGGGAGACTAATGGGCCTATTGGGCCTTAGTGGAAAAGGAGAAAAGGGACAAGCCCAAGCTGGCCGGCGCCCCCCCCCTTCCCCAAGTCCTAGTAGGACTAGGATAGGGGGCTGGCCCCCCTTCTCTCTCTTTTCCCCCCAGGAGTCCTAATTGGATTAGGATTGGGGGGAGGAGTCCTACTCCCGGTGGGAGTAGGACTCCCCTGCACCTCCTCTCCCTGGCCGGCCGGCTCCCCCTCCTCCAACCTTTATATACGGGGGCAGGGGGCACCCCAACACACACAACTTGATCCTTGAGATCGTTCCTTAGCCGTGTGCGGTGCCCCCTGCCACCAAATTCCACCTTGATCGTACCGTTGTAGTGCTTAGGTGAAGCCCTGCGTCGGTAGTACATCAAGATCGTCATCACGCCGTCGTGTTGACGGAACTCTTCCTCGACGCTTTGCTGGATCGGAGCCCGAGGAACGTCATCGAGCTGAACGTGTGCTAAGAACTCGGAGGTGCCGGAGTAACGGTGCTTGGATCGGTCGGATCGGGAAGAAGACGTACGACTACTTCCTCTATGTTGTGTGATCGCTTCCGCAGTCGGTCTGCGTTGGTACGTAGACAACACTCTCCCCTCTCGTTGCTGTGCATCACCATGATCTTGCGTGTGCGTAGGAAAATTTTCGAAATTACTGCGTTCCCCAACAGTGGCATCCGAGCCTAGGTTTTATGGTTTGATGTTATATGCACGAGTAGAACACAAGTGAGTTGTGGGCGATACAAGTCATACTGCCTACCAGCATGTCATACTTTGGTTCGGCGGTATTGTTGGGTGAGACGATCCGGACCAACCTTACGCGTACTCTTACGCGAGACCGGTTCCCTCGACGTGCTTTGCACATAGATGGCTTGCGGAAGACTGCCTCTCCAATTTTAGTTGAACCAAGTGTGACTACGCCCGGTCCTTGAGAAGGTTAAAATGGAGTCTATTTGACGAACTATCGTTGTGGTTTTGATGCGTAGGTGAGATGAGTTCTTACTTAAGCCCGTATCAGCCACGTAAAACTTGCAACAACAAAGTAGAGGACGTCTAACTTGTTTTTGCAGGGTATGTTGTGATGTGATATGGTCAAAGCATGATGCTGATTTTATTGTATGAGATGATCATGTTTTGTAACCGAGTTATCGGCAACTGGCAGGAGCCATATGGTTGTCGCTTTATTGTATGCAATGCAATCGCGATGTAATGCTTTACTTTATTACTAAACGGTAGTGATAGTCGTGGAAGCATAAGATTGGCGAGACGACAACGATGCTACGATGGAGATCAAGGTGTCGCGCCGGTGACGACAGTGATCATGACGGTGCTTCGGAGATGGAGATCACAAGCACAAGATGATGATGGCCATATCATATCACTTATATTGATTGCATGTGATGTTTATCCTTTTATGCATCTTATCTTGCTTTGATTGATGGTAGCATTATAAGATGATCTCTCACTAAAAATTATCAAGAAGTGTTCTCCCTGAGTATGCACCGTTGCCAAAGTTCGTCGTGCCCAGACACCACGTGATGATCGGGTGTGATAAGCTCTACGTCCAAATACAACGGGTGCAAAATAGTTGCACACGCAGAATACTCAGGTTATACTTGACGAGCCAAGCATATACAGATATGGCCTCGGAACACAGAGACCGAAAGGTCGAGCGTGAATCATATAGTAGATATGATCAACATAACGATGTTCACCATTGAAAACTACTCCATCTCACGTGATGATCGGTTATGGTTTAGTTGATTTGGATCACGTGATCACTTAGAAGATTAGAGGGATGTCTATCTAAGTGGGAGTTCCTAAGTAATTTGATTAACTGAACTTAAACTTATCATGAACTTAGTACCTGATAGTATCTTGCTTGTTTATGTTGATTGTAGATAGATGGCTCGTGCTATTGTTCCGTTGAATTTTAATGCGTTCCTTGAGAAAGCAAAGTTGAAAGATGATGGTAGCAACTACACGGACTGGGTCCGTAACCTGAGGATTATCCTCATTGCTGCACAGAAGAATTACGTCCTGGAAGCACCGCTGGGTGACAGGCCTGCTGCTGGAGCAACGCCAGATGTTATGAACGTCTGGCAGAGCAAAGCTGATGACTACTCGATAGTTCAGTGTGCCATGCTTTACGGCTTAGAATCGGGACTTCAACGACGTTTTGAACGTCATGGAGCATATGAGATGTTCCAGGAGTTGAAGTTAATATTTCAAGCAAATGCCCGAATTGAGAGATATGAAGTCTCCAATAAGTTCTATAGCTGTAAGATGGAGGAGAACAGTTCTGTCAGTGAGCATATACTCAAGATGTCTGGGTATAATAATCACTTGATTCAGATGGGAGTTAATCTTCCAGATGACTGCGTCATTGACAGATTTCTCCAATCACTACCACCAAGCTACAAGAGCTTCGTGATGAACTATAATATGCAAGGGATGAACAAGACTATTCCCGAGCTCTTCGCAATGCTGAAAGCTGCGGAGGTAGAAATCAAGAAGGAGCATCAAGTGTTGATGGTTAGCAAAACCACTAGTTTCAAGAAAAAGGGCAAAGGGAAGAAGAAGGGAAACTTCAAGAAGAACAGCAAGCAAGTTGCTGCTCAGGAGAAGAAACCCAAGTCTGGACCTAAGCCTGAAACTGAGTGCTTCTACTGCAAGCAGACTGGTCACTGGAAGCGGAACTGCCCCAAGTATTTGGCGGATAAGAAGGATGGCAAAGTGAGCAAAGGTATATGTGATATACATGTTATTGATGTGTACCTTACTAGAGCTCGCAGTAGCACCTGGGTATTTGATACTGGTTCTGTTGCTAATATTTGCAACTCGAAACAGGGACTACAGAATAAGCGGACGCTAGCAAAGGACGAGGTGACGATGCGCGTGGGCAACGGTTCCAAAGTCGATGTGATCGCGGTCGGCACGCTACCTCTACATCTACCTTCGGGATTAATATTAGACCTAAATAATTGTTATTTGGTGCCAGCGTTGAGCATGAACATTATATCTGGATCTTGTTTAATGCGAGACGGTTATTCATTTAAATCAGAGAATAATGGTTGTTCTATTTATATGAATAATATCTTTTATGGTCATGCACCTTTGAAGAGTGGACTATTCTTGTCGAATCTCGAAGATAGTGATACACATATTCATAATGTAGAAGCCAAAAGATGCAAAGTTAATAATGATAGTGCAACTTATTTGTGGCACTGCCGTTTAGGTCATATCGGTGTAAAGCGCATGAAGAAACTCCATACTGATGGACTTTTGGAACCACTTGATTATGAATCACTTGGTACTTGCGAACCGTGCCTCATAGGCAAGATGACTAGAACGCCGTTCTCCGGTACTATGGAGAGAGCAACAGATTTGTTGGAAATCATACATACCGATGTATGTGGTCCGATGAATATTGAGGCTCGTGGCGGATATCGTTATTTTCTCACCTTCACAGATGATTTAAGCAGATATGGGTATATCTACTTAATGAAACATAAGTCTGAAACATTTGAAAAGTTCAAAGAATTTCAGAGTGAAGTTGAAAATCATCGTAACAAGAAAATAAAGTTTCTACGATCTGATCGTGGAGGAGAATATTTGAGTTACGAGTTTGGTGTACATTTGAAAAATTGTGGAATAGTTTCGCAACTCACGCCACCCGGAACACCACAGCGTAATGGTGTGTCCGAACGTCGTAATCGTACTTTACTAGATATGGTGCGATCTATGATGTCTCTTACTGATTTACCGCTATCGTTTTGGGGTTATGCTTTAGAGACGGCCGCATTCACGTTAAACAGGGCACCATCAAAATCCGTTGAGACGACACCTTATGAACTATGGTTTGGCAAGAAACCAAAGTTGTCGTTTCTTAAAGTTTGGGGCTGCGATGCTTATGTGAAAAAGCTTCAACCTGATAAGCTCGAACCCAAATCGGAGAAGTATGTCTTCATAGGATATCCAAAGGAAACTATTGGATACACCTTCTATCACAGATCCGAAGGCAAGACTTTTGTTGCTAAGTTCGGAAACTTTCTAGAGAAGGAGTTTCTCTCGAAAGAAGTGAGTGGGAGGAAAGTAGAACTTGACGAGGTAACTGTACCTGCTCCCTTGTTGGAAAATAGTACATCACAAAAAACTGTTTTTGCGACACCTATACCAATCAGTGAGGAAGCTAATGATGATGATCATGAAGCTTCAGAACAAGATACTACTGAACCACGTAGATCAACCAGAGTGAGATCTGCACCAGAGTGGTACGGTAATCCAGTTCTGGAAGTCATGATGCTAGATCATGATGAACCTACGAACTATGAAGAAGCGATGGTGAGCCCAGATTCCGCAAAGTGGCTTGAGGCCATGAAATCTGAGATGGGATCCATGTATGAAAACAAAGTATGGACTTTGGTTGACTTGCCCGATGATCGGCAAGCAATTGAGAACAAATGGATCTTCAAGAAAAAGACTGACGCTGACGGTAATATTACTGTCTATAAAGCTCGACTTGTCGCGAAAGGTTTTCGGCAAGTTCAAGGAGTTGACTACGATGAGACCTTCTCACCCGTAGCGATGCTTAAGTCCGTCAGAATAATGTTAGCAATTGCTGCATTTTATGATTATGAAATATGGCAGATGGATGTCAAAACTGCATTCCTGAATGGATTTCTGGAAGAAGAGTTGTATATGATACAACCAGAAGGTTTTGTCGATCCAAAGGGAGCTAACAAAGTATGCAAACTCCAGCGATCCATTTATGGACTGGTGCAAGCATCTCGGAGTTGGAATAAACGCTTTGATAGTGTGATCAAAGCATTTGGCTTTATACAGACTTTTGGAGAAGCCTGTATTTACAAGAAAGTGAGTGGGAGCTCTGTAGCATTTCTAATATTATATGTGGATGACATATTGCTGATTGGAAATGATATAGAATTTCTGGATAGCATAAAGGGATACTTGAATAAAAGTTTTTCGATGAAAGACCTCGGGGAAGCTGCTTACATATTAGGCATAAAGATCTATAGAGATAGATCAAGACGCTTAATTGGACTTTCACAAAGCACATACCTTGACAAGATTTTGAAGAAGTTCAAAATGGATCAAGCAAAGAAAGGGTTCTTGCCTGTGTTACAGGGTATGAAATTGAGTAAGACTCAATGCCCGACCACTGCAGAAGATAGAAAGAAAATGAAAGATGTTCCCTATGCTTCAGCCATAGGCTCTATCATGTATGCAATGCTGTGTACCAGACCTGATGTGTGCCTTGCTATAAGTTTAGCAGGGAGGTACCAAAGTAATCCAGGAATGGATCACTGGACAGCGGTCAAGAACATCCTGAAATACTTGAAAAGGACTAAGGATATGTTTCTCGTATATGGAGGTGACAAAGAGCTCACCGTAAGAGGTTACGTTGATGCAAGCTTTGACACTGATCCGGACGATTCTAAATCGCAAACCGGATACGTGTTTACTTTAAACGGTGGAGCTGTCAGTTGGTGCAGTTCTAAACAAAGCGTCGTAGCGGGATCTACATGTGAAGCGGAGTACATAGCTGCTTCGGAAGCAGCAAACGAAGGAGTCTGGATGAAGGAGTTCATATCCGATCTAGGTGTCATACCTAGTGCATCGGGTCCAATGAAAATCTTCTGTGACAATACTGGTGCAATTGCCTTGGCAAAGGAATCCAGATTTCACAAGAGGACCAAACACATCAAGAGACGCTTCAACTCCATCCGGGATTTAGTCCAGGTGGGAGACATAGAGATTTGCAAGATACATACGGATCTGAATGTTGCAGACCCGTTGACTAAGCCTCTTCCACGAGCAAAACATGATCAGCACCAAGGCTCCATGGGTGTTAGAATCATTACTGTGTAATCTAGATTATTGACTCTAGTGCAAGTGGGAGACTGAAGGAAATATGCCCTAGAGGCAATAATAAAGTTATTATTTATTTCCTTATGTCATGATAAATGTTTATTATTCATGCTAGAATTGTATTAACCGGAAACATAATACATGTGTGAATACATAGACCAACAGAATGTCACTAGTATGCCTCTACTTGACTAGCTCGTTCATCAAAGATGGTTATGTTTCCTAACCATGAACAAAGAGTTGTTATTTGATTAACGAGGTCACATCATTAGTAGAATGATCTAATTGACATGACCCATTCCATTAGCTTAGCATCCGATCGTTTAGTATGTTGCTATTGCTTTCTTCATGACTTATACATGTTCCTATAACTATGAGATTATGCAACTCCCGTTTACCGGAGGAACACTTTGGGTACTACCAAACGTCACAACGTAACTGGGTGATTATAAAGGAGTACTACAGGTGTCTCCAATGGTAGATGTTGGGTTGGCGTATTTCGAGATTAGGGTTTGTCACTCCGATTGTCGGAGAGGTATCTCTGGGCCCTCTCGGTAATGCACATCGCATAAGCCTTGCAAGCACTGCAACTAATATGTTAGTTGTGAGATGATGTATTACGGAACGAGTAAAGAGACTTGCCGGTAACGAGATTGAACTAGGTATTGGATACCGACGATCGAATCTCGGGCAAGTAACATACCGATGACAAAGGGAACAACGTATGTTGTTATGCGGTCTGACCGATAAAGATCTTCGTAGAATATGTAGGAGCCAATATGGGCATCCAGGTCCCGCTATTGGTTATTGACCGGAGACGTGTCTCGGTCATGTCTACATTGTTCTCGAACCGTAGGGTCCACACGCTTAACGTTACGATGACAGTTATTATGAGTTTATGCATTTTGATGTACCGAAGGTTGTTCGGAGTCCCGGATGAAATCACGGACATGACGAGGAGTCTCGAAATGGTCGAGATGTAAAGATTGATATATTGTAAGCCTATGTTTGGACATAGGAAGTGTTCCGGGTGAAATCGGGATTTTACCGGAATACCGGGAGGGTTACCGGAACCCCCCGGGAGACTAATGGGCCTATTGGGCCTTAGTGGAAAAGGAGAAAAGGGACAAGCCCAAGCTGGCCGGCGCCCCCCCTTCCCCAAGTCCTAGTAGGACTAGGATAGGGGGCCGGCCCCCCTTCTCTCTCTTTTCCCCCCGGGAGTCCTAATTGGATTAGGATTGGGGGGAGGAGTCCTACTCCCGGTGGGAGTAGGACTCCCCTGCGCCTCCTCTCCCTGGCCGGCCGGCTCCCCCTCCTCCAACCTTTATATACGGGGGCAGGGGGCACCCCAACACACACAACTTGATCCTTGAGATCGTTCCTTAGCCGTGTGCGGTGCCCCCTGCCACCAAATTCCACCTCGATCGTACCGTTGTAGTGCTTAGGCGAAGCCCTGCGTCGGTAGTACATCAAGATCGTCATCACGCCGTCGTGTTGACGGAACTCTTCCTCGACGCTTTGCTGGATCGGAGCCCGAGGAACGTTATCGAGCTGAACGTGTGCTAAGAACTCGGAGGGGCCGGAGTAAAGGTGCTTGGATCGGTCAGATCGGGAAGAAGACGTACGACTACTTCCTCTATGTTGTGTGATTGCTTCCGCAGTCGGTCTGCGTTGGTACGAAGGCAACACTCTCCCCTCTCGTTGCTGTGCATCACCATGATCTTGCGTGTGCGTAGGAAAATTTTCGAAATTACTGCGTTCCCCAACATTCTCATATCCACATTTTTCCCAAACCAAAAATCAAACTCGGCCCCACTGAAACTTTCCATCCGGAGCCACCGAGTTCAGTTGACATAGCCATTGCCACAAAACCCTTGTCTTTTCGGTCTCCCAATAGGGATATCGGTCTCACCGAGTTGGGATTTCAAACTCTTTGTTTCCCTTCATAACGTTTTGGTCTAACCGAGATGAGCGATCGGTCCCACCGAGTTCGCAATGCAAACTCTCTGGTTCCCCTTCGTAACGTTTCAGTCCAACCGAGATGAGCGAATCGGTCCCACCGAGTTTGCCTAACCAAATCTCTGGATAGCTTATTACCAAAATCGGTCCCACCAAGTTTCTGTAATCGGCCTCACCGAGATTACATTATGCCCTAACCCTAATGAAATCGGTCCCACCGAGTTGACATGTCGGTTCCACCAAAAATCCAAATGTTCACATTTTGAACTGAATCGGTCCGATCGAGTTTCACGATTCAGTCTCACCGAGTTTGGTAAATTATGTGTAACGGTTAGATTTTGTGTGGAGGCTATATATACCCCTCCACCCACTCTTCATTCATGGAGAGAGCCATCAGAACATGCCTACACTTCCAACATACATTTTCTGAGAGAGAATCACCTACACTTGTGTTGAGGTCAAGATATTCCACTCCAACCACATAAATCTTGATCTCTAGCCATCTCCAAGTTGCTTTCCACTCAAATAATCTTTTCACCAAATCCAAATCAGTGAGAGAGAATTGAGTGTTGGGGATACTATCATTTGAAGCACAAGAGCAAGGAGTTCATCATCAACACACCATCTATTACCTTTTGGAGAGTGGTGTCTCCTAGATTGGTTAGGTGTCACTTGGGAGCCTCCGTCAAGATTGTGGAGTTGAACCAAGGATTTTGTACGGGCAAGGAGATCGCCTACTTCGTGAAGATCTACCCTAGTGAGGCAAGTCCTTCGTGGGCGACGACCATGGTGGGATAGACAAGGTTGCTTCTTCGTGGACCCTTCGTGGGTTGAGCCCTCCGTGGACTCGTGCAACCGTTACCCTTCGTGGTTGAAGTCTCCATCAACGTGGATGTACGATAGCACCACCTATCGGAACCACGCCAAAAATCTCCGTGTCTACACTGTGTTTGCTCCCTCCAAACTCATCCCTTTACCTTCATGTGCAATGTTTTACATTCCGCTCCTATACTCTTAGACTTGCATGTGTAGGTTGTTTACTTGACTAGTCCTAAGTTGCTAAAATCTGCCAAGACTTAAAATTGGGAAAAGGCTAGTCTTTTATTTGGTCAAGTAGTCTAATCACCCCCCTCTAGACATACTTTCGATCCTACAAGTGGTATCAAAGCTTTGGTCTCCACTTTCCTTGATGTCCATAGCTTTTCATGGTTTCACAGCCTAGGAGAGTATGGCGTCTAGCGAGGGAAATTATCACCATAGAGGTCCTTACTTTTATGGTACAAATTTTGCTAGTTGGAAGCATAAGATGAAAATGCATATTCTTGGACATAACCCCGCCGTTTGGGCTATTGTGTGTATTGGCTTGCAAGGTGAATTCTTTGATGGGAGAGAACCGAACCGTGAAGCTAGCGCGGAAGAGTTGAAGATGCTGCAATATAATGCTCAAGCTTGTGATATTCTCTTCAACAGGCTGTGCCCCGAAGAAATCAACAAAATCAACCGTCTTGAGATTCAAAGGAAATTTGGGATACTTTGATTGATATGCACAAAGGTACCGACTCCGTCAAGGAATCCAAATTGGATGTGCTTCAAAGTCAACTTGACAAGTTCAAAATGAAGGATGCTGAAGGTGTCGCTGAAATGTACTCTAGGCTTGCTCTCATGACAAATGAGATTGCCGGCTTAGGAAGTGAAGAGATGACTGATAAATTCATCATCAAGAAGATCCTAAGAGCCTTGGATGGAAAATATGATACCGTGTGCACATTGATCCAAATGATGCCCAATTACAAAAATCTCAAGCCAACGGAAGTCATTGGAAGAATTGTTGCTCATGAGATGTCACTCAAGGATAAGGAAGAGCTTCACAACAAGTCAAGTGGTGCTTACAAAGCCTCATGTGATGCTCCCACATCATCAAGTGAGAAACAAGTCTTCAATGAAGAATTGAGCCTAATGGTGAAGAATTTCAACAAGTTCTACAAGAGTAGAAGCAAGGAAAGAAGTTCCAAGTCAAGGTCCTACAATGACAAAAGCTCTTCAAGTCATGAACGTAATTCTTACAATTGTGGAAGACCCGGACACTACTCCAATGAGTGTACGTCTCCCTACAAAAGAAGAGAAGATCCTCCCAAAAGAAGAAGTAGAAGAGAAGAATCACCACCAAGAGAGGGAAGGAGTAGAGATGACCGTTATGAACGAAGAACATCACAGAGAAGCAAGGATTCGGAAAGGAAGGACAAATCATCAAGGAGCTACACAAAATGAAGACATCAAGCTCATGTTGGTGAATGGGTATCCGGCTCCGACTCCGACAATCACTCCAAGAGAAGTTATCACTCCGACTCCGAATATACTCAAGATGAAGGTGTTGCCAGTCTAGCACTTGTCTCAACCAACTCCTATGACATATTTGAGTCACCAAATGAAGGAATTGGAAGATGCTTCATGGCTAAAGGCCCAAAGGTAGCACACCCCGAGTATGTTGATTTCAATAGTGATGATGATTTACTTGTTGACAATTCTACTGATGAAAACTATGATGAACTTGCTACTCATCATGTTAATCAAGATAAAATGAATGACGATGATAAGAAGGAGATTGAGCGTCTAACTAAAGAACTAAACACTCTTAAGTTAGCTCATGAAACTACCTTGGAAAAAATCATCGAGAGCTTTTAAAGACTCATGAGAAGTTACACTTCAAAAAGCTTAACCATGAGCAAGAGCATGGGTTCTTAAACGCGATCAATGATGATCTTCACAAGAAAAGTTCTTCTTACATTGCCAAGCGTTTACTCTTGTCTACTTACATGCCACAACATAAATCTAGCAACAAGAGTAAGAAAGATTCTTCTTCTAGTAGTAACAATAATCATGCTAAACCCAATGTTGTTGCTTCTAGTAGTTCTCTTGATTCCACTAATGATTCTCTTAGACAAGTTACACTTGAGCAAGAAAATAGCTTATTGAAGGAAATTATAGAGAAAGGTGTTTACAAGAGTCTTGCCGGAAGTACACAATTTGAGGAAATTGTATGAAAGAAAGGAAGACACCGGAAGAATCAAGGAATTGGTTTTGAACGAAGGATTGATGCCAATAGAGTTGAGTGGTAAGAAGATCAATACCCTAAGATGAAGTTTGTTCCTCAACAAGGGAAGTATGATCCTACTTCTTTCCAAGCAACACAAGCTCAAGATGATCTTCCACCACAAGACCACAAGCAAAAAGGCAAGGACAAGCTTCAAGAGGAGATTTATGCATTTGAAGAAGCTCCCAAAGCCTTGGTCAAGTGGGTTCCCAAGACTACATCAAGTTCAACTTCATCAAGTATGACTACAACTCCAAGGATTCCCATCAAGATGGTGTGGATCCCGAAGAAAAAGAACTAGAGAGTTCTTGAGGGTGACTCCGCCAACACACTTCATTCATATCTTTTGGCAAGGACATGTGCAAACAACTTCCATATCTTGCACTAGTTCAAGGAGTCACAAACCCTCTTGTTGATAAGACAAGGGACAAGCCCGTGTAGGTATTGAAAGTGCAACTAACTCTAATGGATTGCTCCAAATGATCTACATCAACATTGAGCATCTACATCTTCAACACCTACATGAAGTCATCATCGACAAAACCCAAGACTAGTTCATCCCTCTTAGGGGGGATATCAAATCTAGGGGGAGCTTTACTCTAATCAATTGGGCTAAAGCAACTCTAATGGTGTGAACACAACAATGCTTTATGTAAAAGTGGCGACCCCACTTATGCTTAAACGATGAGTATGACCTATGATCAAATGTTCTCATTTGACTCCTCAGTCAATATACTCATATATAGATGACCTAGTCATCGCCAATTGCTCGATAGATGCTAGAGTGTTTGTGCATGCTTTGCCACATATTTCATTTGCCATTTTATTGTGTGAGCATGTTGGTTGCATATTTTACTCATTCGAGGACATCCACTTGTTGTTTTGATTGTTTGGCGTTTTTATCTTTTGCCAAGTGGTTGGACAAGAATGCCTAAGAACCTCCTCTAGTTATCTACGATTTTCTCGTCTCAAACTCTATTCATGCTACATCACAAAGTTTGATCAAGTCAGATTCGAACCACTTTGTGTGAGGAGCACTCGGAGTCCCCGATTCGTCATAGACTTAAACTTCCAAAACCTCTTTGTGCATTTTTGTATGACCGAGTCATCCACTTCGGTCACACCGAGTTCACTAAGTTGATCTATGTTTTCCATCTTGGTGCAATCGATTTGAACTTTTTGGTCACACCGAGTTGCAGTAACCACTTGCGATTCTGCATCTCGGTGCCACCGAGTTGTTCCACTCGGTCACACCGATAGGGTCGGGATATATATACCGATGGGTTGAATTTTGGAAATTTCTCCAAAACCCTTCACCCCGCGCGTGTCCTGCTCTGCCTCCTCGGGTCTCTGGATCATCTCCTCGCCGCTAGCGACCTCCCGCCGCTGGTCTCCGTCGCCGTCAACGGAATTCTGCTCTGTCGTTGTCGCCGTAGCGAACTCCTGCCGAACTAGTGTATGAGTTTGACTCTTTGTGCTATTTCCCAACTCCAATTCGTAGCACATTAATTTGCCATGATCATGACCACGTATGCAAACAATCCATCCACTGAAAACTTCCTTTAGATTAGATTGGATTTGAAAATTTAGGGTTAGGTCTCCGCCGGACTCATCTTGGATCGACCGAATTGTAGAAATCGGTCTCACCGATTTGGCTTAGGACATAGCACATGAATTTTTGGTCTGACCAAAAATTGCAAATCGGTGTGACCAAGTTCGATTCTCTGTGAAACCCTAGCAGTCTCGATGCCACCGAACTGTGACTTGGTCTGACCGAGTTCATAGTTTAGGTTCCAAAAGCTGCTTCGGTATCATCGAGTTTATCAAATCGATAGCTCCGAAATGCTTTCTGTGGAGAACTAAAACTAAGTTTTTAAGTCATCTATTTTGCAAAAACTCTGCACTTTGTGATGCTCATCCACTCTACCTCATCTACATCTATTCACAGGGTTTGCTGTTAGTGATTGCCAAGATGTCTGACCAGAGTGACAGTCAGAACAAATCTGAGGAACATGTGCAATTGTGGGTTCAGATCCATCAAGCACCTCAGATGATGGGAGCAGGAGCACTCCTAGTAACTTGCCAAAGGCAGCCACCAGGACAAGGAAGAAGAAAACCTCAGACTCTGAGGATGAAGACTCTGTGGCTGTTGAGGATGAGGCCACCTCAAAGAGGAAAGTGTTGAAGAAGGAGTATGGCTCGGCTGCTACAACAAAGCCAGGGATGCACAAGAAGGCACCTGCCAAGAGAATGCCAACATCCAAGCCGAGGAAAGCAGCCTTGGAAGAAACTATGGAGTTCACTCTTGAACCCAAAGAGGCTGGAGAAGGCAAGAAGAGAAAGGAGAGGGTCAAGAAGACCACTGCTAGAGTTCTAGGGAGATCATCCATGTTCAAGGATCCCGCAGAAGAAGAGGAAGATGAACAGGATGCTCCAGCACCAAAAGCTTAGAAGCTTATGGGAGATGGACTTAAGTCAAGGGCTGCAACATCAAAGCCCAAGTCTGCTCCCAAAGCTCAAGCTCAGAAGTCAAAGCCCAAGAGAAACACTAGAAGTATTCCTGCAGAAGAGAAGAACAAGGCCCTAGTGCCTCAAGCTGAAGAAGAGGATGATGAGTCTCTTGTTTTGAGGAAATTGAAACCCAAGATCCTAGACCACAATGATACTCATCTAGTGGTTGAAGACATGCACATCAGAAAAGAAGCTGGACTAAGATTGTGGAGACAGTCTGATCCCTATGCTGTGAGGAGAAGGACTGCAGTTGACTATAGGTTCCACACAAAAGAACAACAAGACTTGTCGTGGTATTCTCACAGGGGGTGCAAGACGACAGATGCTGCAGGGTGGCTTGAGTGTGAGGGCAAGACCGCTGCCATAATATCCAGGGACGGGTATGCGAGTATCACGCGGTAGTTTACCAAGGTTCGGGTCTCTCCGGAGAGATAATACCCCTACTCTTGCATGTCTGAGTATATATGTGGGGTGTATATCAGGCAGTACAAAGTGCTCCTAGAGCTATATCTGAGATTAGTTCCATGGGCATCTGATCTCGTATATGTAAAGCGGTAGCAGAGAGCTAGCTAGCTAGATGGGCGTGTGAGCCTAGGCTTCATGGCCGTGAATGTGAGCATGTGTATCTAGGCGTGGCATGGTGCTCTCAGGGAGCCATTGTGGCCGGCCTGGATGGATGGGTGGGTGGCCTTGTGGTCGTATGTCTGTGTGAGCCTCCCCTGGTGGTCCTTATAAAGCGGAACGTAGGAGGCAAGCACAGGAGCCGGGTAACCCAACTATTGACCGAAGACACAATTCGGAACCGATGCATATATAGCAATATCCGAGAATGTTTTTTGTCGAACCTCTAAAGGTGCCCGGCGTTGCACTGCGGGACTTATGCTGGAAACACACAAATAGTTTAAAAGTGCCATAGGCTTGGAAAACCAAAAAAGTATTAGTAAAGACTTGACGTCCGAACTAGATCGAGTGTTCAGTGCCAATCCGAAAATTGGTATTAAAAATGTGCTTCTGTCGTGCTTTAACATGACACTCCAATCTCAAGACTTCAAGCGGGTCAGCCTACGGCTTCAACCTCCTATCCTGAAGGCGGAGTACTTCTCATTAGGCCAGTTTAGCAAACTAAACTCTAGCGGCTTTGAGAGAGAAATTAGGCTCCTCGTCTATTGACCACACACTCGCGTCGAAAAAAGGAGTGATGGAAAAAGACTTTGCAACGACTAAGAGGAAGAACACTTATTATAAAACAGCTCACATAAATTTAAGAGCCCCCAAGTGATTTGGGTAAAAGAATTTTATGTGTAATGATTGTATGTATCGAAGTACTTATAACATATCTGTGTTCACCCAAACTTTAAACACGTCTTAACCAACTGTCGGCTTCTCCCTCTTTGGTGAATGGCCGAAAAGTGTTATGTACTCCATCTGTCGAGAATATCGATGGTTTTTCCGATAACCAGGCAATCAGGCCATAAGGCTGTAATAGACAAAGCACGCTTAGGGAACTTATGGTATATTACTGATGAAGTGTAAGAAGCATCTTCGAAGGAAATAGTACCCCCACTGATACCTTTCTTCGGTTGCTCATTGTTACTATGAGACTTGTGGAGTAGATTTTTTGTACTCATGAGTTCCGTTGTGTGTCGACCATGACTGAAAACAATAAGAGCGCTAGCTTTCGGCTTCACCCAGTCTGAGGTCCGAGCTCGGATGACCCGATCATGACAATCGCAGAGGTGCTCCCTTTACTTCCTAGCCGAACAATCGGGAACGTAGGGGTAAACACAGGAGCAAGGCAACCTAGCTTGCGTAACACTTAAGTCAACATGGTGCATATTGTGGCGTAATACATGAACAAGGAACAAAGCCGTACAAGTATAATCATATGCAAGATGGGAGGCTTCATAAAGGAAGCCCCCAAGTAAACGGGGTATTTGAATTTGTGTGTCACAAACAAAGTTTTGACAAGGAAGTTTTTCACAAACAACTCTTTGCCAAAAAAGTATAATGCTTGGTCGAACCGAACAAAATTTAAAAATTTAAAACTTTGAGCATAAAAGCGACTTAGCTAGTTATTGTGTTCGACATTGATGACGTGGTCCGAGTTTACGGTGGGACGAGGTCCCAACCCCCAAGCCAGTCCCGAGGTGGCAGAGCGAAGAGCTCGGCACTCCGGAGTGGTGACATAGCACGGCCAATGCAGTCCGATAGAGTGACGCCAAAGTCCCCGGCGTGGTTTAATGAAGTGAGGACAAAGGCCCCAGTCTAGCCGAGATGACAACACTGCCCGACCCAGATCATTTACCTGTGCACAGGAAATAGTGCAAACCGGAGATAATAGTAATAATAATAATAAATTAAAAAATTGTTGCATAACTAATAATTTATGCAAAGTGAGTAATAAAAGAAATATCACATGTGTGCCTTACACTCGATGAGGTAGAGCTCCCTCAGCAATGCCGAAGTCCCGAGGCAACCGAACATGTCGGTATGGCAATTCGACCAACAAGGTGATCACGTGAGCCGATTTAGGCCGATTGGGACAACGACACCGGCTTGCCGAAGTGACCGCGTGACGTAGTCGAAGTCGATTACCGAAGTCAATATCGATGTAGGGCGTCGGCGTGATGCGGTAAAGGCGTGGCAAAGACGAACCACCACGCCATCGTCGTTAATGCAGCCACCATTTGATAGACCTGTGTACAGATGATGGAACAAACCAGAGTAATAATTCCTCGAGAAAAATAAACCCAAACAAACAAAAATTACTAGGATTAATAGCACCTGGTTTATTTGTTGTAGCAATCCGAAGAAAGGTGACTCCCAAAATTGGGACTCGATGCACACACTCATTGCCTAATGGCGATAAAGCGACGGCATGGCGATGCTGGCAAAGGTTGGCTCGCCGAGGCAAAGCGCCAGGTCCAGCTAACGTGACGAAGTTGGTTGGCTGGTGACGCCGAAGTCACCGGGGTATGTTGATGAAGAAATAGCAAAGTCCCCGGTCCAGCCAAGGTGTCGAAGCCTCCATGTCAGCCGATCAGTCAAAGCATGTCGGCTGGTGACGCCGAAGTCACCAGAGTAGGTTTGATGAAGATATGGTGAAGCCCCCGGTCTAGCCGAGGTGAAGAAGTGGGCCAGTAAGGAGACGTTGCAGCTGCCGTGTCAGCCGAGGTGTTGAAACAGTTCGGCGTGATGGACATGGGCTTGAAGAAGAAAGAGTGCGGTCATGCCAACGCATGTTGTAACTTGTGACGCGGTCAATGCCGACTTGACAAAGTGACCATGCGGCGATGCTGGTGTGCCCGCTCCGTTTAATCCGTGGGGTGGCGATGTTGGTGATGATTTATCCTTTGCGATTTCGAACTCTGGTTGGGCTCGCCGAGATGATGATCCAAAGAAGTTGAGCTCGGCTCAACAAAGCGACGATGTGTCTAGTGCAGGTCGGTAGCCATAAAGCAATATTGCCGGATTGGTTTGACACCAGCGTGACGGTGAAAATTACCTCCAAAAAGGAGCAAACTTTGTGAGCATGTGTTCAGAAACAAAACACAATACCCTACAAAGAGATTATTCCAAAAAGGTTGTCCAATATCTCGTTCATGAAAAGAGATGAACTTAGGTCGGATTCGTATTCGCGTAGAAAACAAATCCGAAAAGTGATGCACTAATCAGAAGGTTTCCGGAGTTTGAACGGTCGGATCGAGGTGAAATTTTGAGAGGTGGTAGGTATGGAAATTCCGAAGTACATGAATGGTTGGATCTTCCAAATAACCTTCGAGCTGTGCTCTGGAGACCACACCCTAAACTCATCCTGATTCCCGTCCAGACTCGACAGGGCTCTGGTATATCGGAGATCGGCGGAGATTGCTCCATCGAAACGTGATGAAATTTTACGAGGCTGTTGTAGACTCAATTCCGTACAATTCCACTGAAGGAATCATAAAATCGATGCTTGAGGAGGTGGTGGCAGCGGATACAAGTTGGCTGTCCGGAAGAACGGCACGGTCACCCAAGGGTAATGTTGATGTTGAGCCCCCGAGCTCCAAGGATGATTCCTCCATGATCATGATAGAGATCGGAGTTGATGTTTGATGAATGCCTCATCCGAACATGAAGATCGGAGGCAGGGCACAATCCTCGGTCAAGCCAAGGTAACCAGTCGAGCCGGCGACGAAGATGCCGGCGTCACAGTTGATCTGCAGGCGAGCCATTGATCCTCTGTCGATCTCACAACAGAACTCTCAATGAAAGCACCATTGTTGGTGTTAAAACCGGCAGATCTCGGGGCCGGGGTTCTCGAGCTGTGGATTCTCGGATCAATGGTAACAGGAACGAAGGAGACGATGTTTTACCCAGGTTCGGGCCCTCTTGATTGAGGTAAAACCCTACGTCCTGCTCTTGTTTATATTAATGGAGTATCAAGTACAGAGTTGATCTACTGCGAGATCATATGTTGTGGTCTAAAACCTGAGGGTATGATGAATATGTCATAATGATCTATCGACTAGCCTGGCCTCAGCTTATATAATGTACCGGAGGCCTAGGATAACAAGAGTCCTAGTCGAATACGTTGGTGGAGAGGAGTCCTTGTCTTGATCACCAAGCCTTGTGGAATCTTCCTCATGTATACATCGGCTGTCCGAACTATCCCATGAGTAAATGGCCATGGGGGTCCTCGCCCCAATCCAACTGATCGGGAGACGACGTGGTGAGTACCCCCTGGTCCAGGACACCGTCACTCCTTATGAAGGGGAGCTCAGGGGACAAGGGATGGCCCACGTGACCAATTTCACTATTTGGGAGACAATGATGTGACGGTGAGTTGGCAGCAGCGGAAGCCGGTGGTAGGAGGGTGGCAGCCGGCCCGGAGCAGGCGAGCGCACGGCGGAAGCCAGTGGAGCTGCGGGCGCGCGGAGACAGGGAGCTGCGAGCGCGGTGCTAGGGTCGGCCGCAGGAGACAAGCGCAAGGCCGGAGCAGGAGGCCCGTGGGGACGGAGGGGACGCCCGTGGCCGCGGGAGGAGCGGCCGCAGCCAAACGTGCGGGCGGCCGGGCGCTGGGGCCGGCGCGGTTGGAGGCCGGGTCGACGGAGCGCAGCCAAATGGTCATGGAGGAGCAGGCGGACGACGACGCCGCAGTTCGTAGCGCAGCGGACGCATGTCCGTGGGAGTGGCAGGGCGGAGGAGTCGGAGTCCGAGTGATGGGCCGTCAGCGCGAGGGTGAAGTAGGGCGCGGGACTACCCAGGCGGCTGGCTCAGGTGAAGGGCGGCGAGCGAACCCGGCCGGAGAGGCGCGTGGCCAAGTGCGGAGCCGGCTTGGGCGAGAAGCGGCGAGCGGACCCGGCGCCGGCGGGGTGCGCGGCCATGGGGATGCAGCAGCAAGCGGCAGGCGGGGCTACAGCCGGACGGCGCGAGCAGGTGGGGACCGCCCGGGCGTGAGGGCAGCGGCTGGATGCTACGCGTGGGCAGAGTGGTCGCTCAGGGGTGCTGCAGGCGGAGCGGAGCAAGGGCCGAGCGGCGCACGTGCTCAGAGAAGGCGTCGCGTGACGCGGTGTGCTGCTACTGAAGTTGGTTGCGGGGTGGAGCAGGAGCTGGCAACACAGGAAGGCCAGGCGCGGGAGGAGCTCATGGCCAGCAGCTGTTCAGGAGGAGCAGGGAGGCGGGGGAGCTAGGTGCGCGGCACCGACGCTACTGGATTTTGCCACGGCTGCGGTGGCTTCAGGCGAAATGCGCGGAGCAGAGTGAGCAGCATGGAGATAGCAGCAGCAAACAAACACCACTGTCTAGGCATGGTCAATGTTGTACGGGTAGTGTATAGGCTATATCTTGCTATTATCTGGCTAATGGTTTGATCGTTGTTTGACTTGCTCTAGCTAGTTTGCATAGATGGTGTATGGAGGAGTGAACGCGCGGCCGGAGCAAGGCGCAATGCGGAGGGGAGCAGACGCGAGCAGCGCGTGGATGGATGCGGCCGACCGAAGCGAGGGCGCGCGCATGGATGGCCGGCGGGCGTCGCAACGGTGGTGAAGAAGGCAAGGCCGATGGAGAGGACACGCCGCCCCTCGCGGCCATTTCGGGGGCATGTCGATGTCGAGCCCCCAACTGCTATCGGAGAGATGGCGTAACGCCACGGCGGTGAAGACGAAGATGGTCCCGCCCGGACTGCGAAAGCAGCAGCAGCGCGGTATCATAGTACCGCCCCACGGTGGGCGCCAACTGTCGTGGTATTCTCACGGGGGTGCAAGACGACAGATGCCACATGATGACTTGAGTGTGAGGGCAAGACCGCTGTCGGAATATTCAGGGACAGGTATGCGAGTATCACGCGGTAGTCTACCCAGGTTCGGGGCTCTCCGAAGAAATAATACCCTTACTCCTGCATGTCTGAGTATATATGTGAGGTGTACATCGGACAATACAAAGTGCTCTAAAGTTGTATCTGAGATCAGTGTCACGGGCATCTGATCTCGTATATGTAAAGCAGTTGCAGAGAGCTAGCTAGCTAGATGGATGTGTGAGCCTAGGCCTCATGGTCGTGAATGTGTGCATGTGTATCTAGGCGTGGCATGGTGCTCTCAAGGAGCCATTGTGGCCGGCCTGGATGGATGGGTGGGTGGCCTTGTGGCCGTATGTGTGTGTGAGCCTCCCCTGATGCTTCTTTATAAAGGGGAGCCCAGGGGACAAGGGATGACTCATGTGACCAACTTCACTATTTGGGAGACAATGATGTGACATCTTACACCTGTTAGAGTGTATCACTGTTGCTCAACAGTGTTCAGGTACAGCCGGCTTGTCTGCGGTATGGCCATCGTGTCAGTGTCTGGTCGAGACTGTAGTGGTTGACTTCGAGCAGCCGGCTAGTTGGCGCAGCCAGATGGGGAGCAGGCCGGGCGGGGAGTCGGCCCTGTCAGTCAGACAAGGGGCCGTCTGGGCGGCCTGATCAATTGGACCGAGGGACTTTGCTAGCCCCGGTGTCTTGAAATATTGTCTCGCCATCTTCGGGGTACCCGTGGTCAATTACCCTGACAAGACTTCTATGAAACTATTTTGCTTGACAATAAGCCCATTGTTTGTGACATGAGATGGGTTGATTGGAAATTCATCAATGATAATGAAGATCACTTCCCAGGAGTATATGATAGCTTCAAAGCATGTGGAGTAGATGAGTTTGTTGGACAGAAGCTCACAAAATGGAATGATGAGTTGATCATGCAGTTTTACTCCACTGCTCACTTTTACCCAGATGGGAAGATCATATGGATGTCTGAAGGTACTAGGTACCAATCCACTATTGAAGAATGGGCCAAGCTGATCAATGCCCCAGAGGAACATGAGGATGACTTGAATGTGTATGCCAAGAAGAAGAAAGACCACAACTCCATGGCAAACATGTACAAAGAGAACCCTGATAAAGCTTTGGAGACTCACAAGTTTGGATCTGTACATTACTTGTTCCCTGGTCTGCCTACCATCAACTGGATCCTAAGGCACACATTGCTACCCAAGTCAGGAGATCACAAGATGATCAGAGGACATTCCATCAACATGCTGCAAATCTTTGATGTCCCTCAGAAGTTCAAGGCCATGAGTCTGATTGTAGAGACAATCAACAGGACTGCTGCTGACCAAAAGAGAAGTTGTGAGTATGCTCCACATATTCAGGAGCTCATCAATTCTAAGATGGGCACAGGAACATACTTGTTGGACAAGGAGCATCTACCCCTTTATTCTGAATTTGAAGACAACACAATTATGATGAATGAGGAGGAACCATCTTCAGTACAAGCACAAGAGAAGAGAGCCAAAGCTAAGCCAGAGAAAGCTGCAATGATGCCAAGTACAGAAGAAGCATCTCAGGTGTTCCTCAAGTCAAAACCAGATCAATTAGGCTATCTGATTCATGCTGCACTGAGGATTGATAAGGGCTTGGCCACCCTGACTCAGAATCAGGAGAGCCTCGAGAGGATTGTTGAGACAATATTCTATAATCTTGACCTGAAGGTAATTGAGATACCGACTGCAGTTGAGCAGCTCTAGGAGGAAGCAGAAGATAGGAGAGGGAAGGCAACTACTGATGGTTTTCAGCGTGTGCCACGAGGTCAGAGGTCTGGCGCAGTGCCAGTACCAGTCTCTAGAACTACTCTGTCAGCACCAGCAGCTACAGCCTCGGTACCACCTTCAACAACCACTCCACCAGCTCCAACTACATCGACAGATGCCTTCGTCCTTGGAGTTCTCTCTACACCACCTCCCAAAGACCGAACCTAAGAGACGCATAGCACTATGCATTTTCAAACTTTTTGGTAACTTGTTGCCAAAGGGGGAGAAATATGAATAGATCACAGGCTTTGAGAGAGAGTGTGTTGCTTTTTATCTCTCTTGTTTTCGGTTGAACCTTTTTATGCGCTTGGTTGATACACTATGTCTTTGTCTATGTGAGATACTTGTTTGATCATGTGTTTGATCATATGCTACCTTAATGCTTGCTTGAATGATATTATCTCTTATATTATCATGTCTTTTAAGTTATATCATTTTGAGCGCTCCACCAAGATGTATGTGACATGGAAGAGTAACCCATGATCGTAATCGATTGTGCATTTGCATTCAAAAGGAAATTTTAAATAATGCACAAATTTAGGGGGAGCTCCTGCTTATCACATACTTCTCAAAGCGACGATGTATTTTAATCTTATAATCATTTGTTGAAGCTTTGATCTATATGTTGTCATCAATTACCAAAAAGGGGGAGATTGAAAGTGCAACTATCCCTGGGTGGTTTTGGTAATTCCTAATAACATATAGCTCATTGAGCTAATACTATTTCAAGATAAATATTTCAGAAAAGCTCAATGATTGGCATGGCATGGATTAGAAATGTGGACCCCTCAAAATGCCAAGGACAAAAGATTGACTCAAGGTCTAAAGCTCAACACTCTGCATTTTACCTTTTAGTGATCCAAGATCACATTGAGTCCATAGGAAAAGCCAATACTATTAAAAGGGGATGAGGTGTTCATTAATGGGTTACTTGCTCAAAATGCTTGGTGATAGGCTCCAAAACCCTCAACCACTTTCTCATATCCACATTTGTCCCAAACCAAAAGTCAAACTCGGCCCCACCGAAACTTTCCGTCCAGCGCCACCGAGTTCAGTTGACATAGCCACTGCCACAAAACCCTAGTCTTTTCGGTCTCACCGATAGGGATCTCGGTCTCACCAAGATGGGAATGCAAACTCTCTGTTTCCCTTCAAAACGTTTCGGTCTAACCGAGATCAGTGATCGGTCCCACCAAGTTCGCAATGCAAACTCTCTATTTCCCGTTCGTAACGTTTTGGTCCAACCGAGATGAGCGAATCGGTACCACCGAGTTTGCCTAACCAACTCTCTGGTTAGCTTATTACCAAAATCAGCCCCACCAAGTTTGTGTAATCGGTCTCACTGAGATTACGTTATGCCCTAACCCTAATGAAATCGGTCCCACCGAGTTGACATGTCGGTCCCACCGAAAATCCTAACATTCACATTTTGAACTGAATCAGTCCGACCAAGTTTCACGATTCGGTCTCACCGAGTTTGGTAAATTGTGTGTAACGGTTAGATTTTGTGTGGAGGCTATATATATCCCTCCATCCACTCTTCATTCATGGTGAGATCCATCAGAACATGCCTACACTTCCAACATACATTTTCTGAGAGAGAACCACCTACACTTGTGTTGAGGTCAAGATATTCCACTCCAACCAGATAAATCTTGATCTCGAGCCATCTCCAAGTTGCTTTCCACTCAAATCATCTTTCCACCAAATCCAAATCAGTGAGAGAGAGTTGAGTGTTGGGGAGAATATCATTTGAAGCAAAAGAGCAAGGAGTTCATCATCAACACACCATCTATTACCTTTTGGAGAGTGGTGTCTCCTAGATTGGTTAGGTGTCACTTGGGAGCCTCCGTCAAGATTGTGGAGTTGAACCAAGGAGTTTGTACAGGCAAGGAGATCACCTACTTTGTGAAGATATACCCTAGTGAGGCAAGTCCTTCGTGGGCGATGGCCATGGTGGGATAGACAAGGTTTGTTCTTCGTGGGTGGAGCCCTCCGTGGACTCGTGCAACCGTTACCCTTCGTGGTTGAAGTCTCCATCAACGTGGATGTACGATAGCACCACCTATCGGAACCACGCCAAAAATCTCCGTGTCTACATTGCGTTTGCTCCCTCAAAACTCATCCCTTTACCTTCATGTGCAATGTTTTACATTCCGCTCCTATACTCTTAGACTTGCATGTGTAGGTTGTTTACTTGACTAGTGCTAAGTTGCTAAAATCTTCCAAGACTTACAATTGGGGAAAAGGCTAGTCTTTTATTTGGTCAAGTAGTCTAATCACCCCCCCTCTAGACATACTTTTGATCCTACAAGGGCCAAGGAGTTGACGATCCCAAAACTATACATGTCTCCTCATGTGCGGCGATGAACATGTTTTTTGATCATCCCTTTATCGCTCGGCGGGTGGCCTAGTGACAATAACCTCTCCCTACTACAACATCCAAGTGTGGGAAGCCACGGTCTTCTTGCCACCTTCTCATGCTCCTCCTCTGCATGCCAAGTGTCATCATACCAATCCGAAGGTGCAAGGGGTAATCAAGTCGACTCTCATCTTCTTCTTTAGGTACTCAGATTCACAACATCGACATGGGCTGGCGATCCCAAAACAATACGTGTCTCCTGATGTGCGGCGATGAACCTATTTTTTGATCATCCCTTCATCGCTCGGTGGTGGCTCATTGACAATAACCTCTCCCTACTACAACATCTGAGTGTGGGAAGCCACGGTCTGCTTGCCACCTTCTCAAGCTCCTCATTTGCATGCCAAGTGTCGCCATACCAATCCGAAGGTGCAAGGGGTAATCAAGTCGACTCTCGTCTTCTTGTTCGGGTATTCAGGTTCACAACATCAACATGGCCCAGCGATCCCAAAACTATACGTGTCTCCTCATGTGCGGCGATGAACATGTTTGTTGATCATCCGTTTATCTCTCATTGGGTGGCCTAGTGACAATACTACAACATCCGAGTGTGTGAAGCCACGGTCTGCTTGCCACCTTCTCATTCTCCTCCTTCGCATGCCAAGTGTCATCATACCAATCCGAAGGTGCAAGGGGTAATCAAGTCGAATCTCGTCTTCCTGTTCGGGTATTCAGGTTCACAACATCGACATGGGCCGGCGATCCCAAAACTATACGTGTCTATTCATGTGCGGCGACGAACATGTTTGTTGATCATCCCTTTTTCGCTCGGCGGGTGGCCCATAGACAGTAACCTCTCCCTACTATAGCATCCGAGTGTGGGGAAGCCCCGGTCTACTTACTAAGTTCATTCCAGTAGTACATAGTTCAACCGGTTTACACCATGATTTGCAAAAAGTTGGCACATATGTCTTACTCATTCTAGTAATTACTTAGAAAAAATAGTGTACAATCAAACATATGCCTTACTAATTCTCTGGAATGTTCTAAATATTGTTTGCCACCAAGAGAACTCGCGCACATGTACAATTTTTGTTCCAACAGTGCCAAGCCAAAAGTCCACAGTCATGAATTGATACTATTACCCATCAAGGTTCCTGACAATTAGACACAACCACTTACCACTAGTAACAAGAGAAAGGGCATGCTAGTAATTTACATGCAGAAACCCCTAATCCCCTCCGCAAACCCGCCCCTAGCCGCAATTTTCCAAATCACCTTCTCCTTCTCCTTCTCCTTCCCCTTCCCCCTCCACCGTCGGCCACAGCTTCACCTCCTCCACCACTGAGCACGACTCCACTACCTCTCCCATGGGCAAGCACGACTCCCTCCCTCCATCTTCCATGCCCACCGCAGCCACAAACCCACCTCCACCGCTCGCCTCCACCCTCCGCCTCCATCCAACCCTAGATCACCCCATCACCCCCTCCATCGAACCCTAGATTACCCCGTCACCTCCTCCACCATTGAGCAAGATTCCCCTCCCTCTTTTGCATCCACCGCAGGTAACAGCCCCACCCCGACTACCGGCCAAGAATCCCCCCTCACCCTCTGCTCCATCGAACCCTAGAACAAGCCATCGCGGCCACCACACTATCGCCAAACATCTCCAACAGCACACTGATGGGGAAGAAGATTGTAGCGAAGAGATCCCAAGAACGCAAGATAGTAGGTATATTCCTAACCCAGCCCAATACTTGGTTGTCTCCTGTTCGTTCATGTGTATGCATATTTGGGTGGTCAAACAGAGTTTTTCCTTGTTTTGATTTCAACGGCTAGTGCTTCTGGTTTATTAGAGTTGGGTCTTACGCTTTCAAGTGTAGATTTGGGTCCCTAATTGATGCAAACTCAATCACAAAAAACAGTAATTTGTTATTACATATTGTTCTACACATAGTAATTTATTTTCATGTGTGTTAGAATCACCACTACATCCTATGGATGTGTTGCACCTCCAAAAGTGCATGAGGAACAGTGCAAGGCTGCAATAACTTGGACTTCCTACATTATCAACAATGTTTGCAAACAAAGATATCATTTCACCTAAAAACAAAAGGCCAAGCATAATCGCGATGAATCTGAAGCTGAGTACCATCCTAACAAGGAGGATACCAGTGAAGGAGACTCGTCTGATGATAATTTAGTAGATGAGAGGGAAGCACTGCAAGAATTAAAGTCCATACCATCTCATAGCTCAAAGTAGAAGGTGCTAAAATCCTCCATCTAGTCATTCCTAGATATGTTGCTTGTTTGCAATTGCAGCATAATTTTTGTTACACTTTGTTGATTAAACCATGCTTTCATTTTTATCAGGGATTGAACGACCGTAAGAAGACAAGTCAGGAAGCTGATAAGAAAAGATCTGCTGCCATGCCTCCTAGTGGAATTAAGCCTCGTCCTCCTAAGAGAGTTCATGCGGACATCCCAATGAATACGTGAGATACAAGGCCGAACAAAAGATTATTACCTGATGTTGATGCAATTCCTCAAACCGAAGGGATGTCAGACCCTCAACAAAAAACACCATGTGTCACCCATAAGCCAACTATTTCTATGCTTGGAGCGAAAGAAACTATTCCCAACTCCGATGACCACACACTTGGTGTTAAAGGCAAGTTGTACCATCATACTCATCTATTGCCTTCTGGATTGATAGCCTTGCTTATTAGCTTTCATTGCATGATTATTATACTCTGACTGGATGTTTTTTTAAGATCGCGATCGTGCCCATTATGATGACGACTGCAGGATGACCAATTGAGCTAATCTCATTGCTCATCATGGTGATAGCAACCAGATGGATTGTGAAGCTGGTGGTACTGCCCAACCTTGTCAACAAACACAAACTGAACTTGACAATGACCCTGAAGGCATGTTATAAATCCCAAAGTCTCTCTAGCATAATACTTGAGTTATAACAGTGGTACATTTTTTTAAACTGAACTAATAATTGGTAGAGCTTAAACCTGTCCTTTAAATGAGACTGAAGCATATGAGCTTAATTCGTAGAGCTTAAACCGTTCTTGATTTTACCTTCTTTGTAGGGCCATGATCCTATGAGGAGACAAGGGAAAGGGGGGCCAATATTGGAAAAGGTGTGGAAAGGATCAGTCAACGTCGGGGGGGGGGGCAAACTGCCGCTTGTCATTCCAGAAGGGAGGTTAAGGCCAGAGGCACCTCTTCTTGCTGCAAAGTTTGCAACTGAATGCAATGTTATAGGTAGAGGCCATGTGCCTGTGTTTAAGCACTAGAAGGATTACAAGGACCCAGAGGGAAATGTTCGAGAAGGGATCTTCAAGAACTTTGTAGGCAAAGTTGGTGTAAGTACATAGTTCAAGCCTTTATCCCTCAAATGGCTAGCAACCTGTCAATTTTATGATATTATTTCAATTATTTGCAATCATGAGTCTTACTCATGTTCTTTCATTTGACTAGAACAAGTTTGAGATGGACATAAAAGCGGTGCCTGTTAGGAAGTCTTGTACACAAATGTTGAAACGTGTGATTCGCCAACAATGATACAGGCTCAAGTAGAAGTATTTTGATCCTTTCCCACTCAATTTGGTAACGAAAACGTCTTCGGTCGACTCAATGAGTGATGACCAGTGGAATGAGCTTGTGGAAAGCTGGAAGGATCTAAAAAATATGGTATGTTTCTTCCTGGATACAAATATCTTGTGTTCTAGGAGTACCTGCTAATACACACATTGTCTTACATGTATTCGATCTCTTGATGCAGGGGATATCTGAAATTAACAAAAATAACCGTGCTCTAGTCGAGTTTCACCAAACTACTGGTTCACGCAGCTACCCTGTGCAATGTGATATTCTGGTAAGTCAAACATGTATCTATGGATGTGCAACCTATTTATGTGACAGTAACTGGCAACTATTTTCATGAGATTTTTCTGCGTGATATTGGGAAATGTTATTGCCCATAGGTTCATGAAAACATTACCATGCTGGCTATGGTTGTTGTTGTCTATATTAATTTTTCATTCTAGCATGCTAAGGTTCAGCATTTTGGGCTCGAAATATATCTGACCTGTGATGTTCTTGCTATTGTTCTTGTATACATTAATTTCCGATCCTATACTTTATTATGCACAATTGTTTCTTAGTTTGCTAGCAGTAATGAATATAACTCTATATGATGCTCCATGCTCCCTTTCCTTCAGCCAATACATGTAATGGTGTATCTCATCCTGAATAACTAAATACAAGTTCAATATTAGTACTATACATGTTGTTTCTTCTCAAATGTAAGCATGGTGCATATCTGTTGTTTTCAGGGAGAAAAATACAAGGATAAAGAACTCACTGCACTGGATTTATTTAAAGAGTGCCACTGTAGGAGCAAACAGAAAGGCTACACCTATGTTGTGCAAGCTGCAATTGTAAGTCAGCTTTCAAAGACTACCAACCATCAAAATGTTAACCTTTTGATATGGATCTAGTAGTAGGTAAATAAGTGAAAAAATACTTGCTATCTTCTGTCCTGGTGCTAAAATACTTGCCACGTTCCGTCCTTGTGCTATAATACTTGCCAGGGTACATCCTTGTGCTAAAGTACTTGCATGATACATGAAGTGACTAGAGCACAGTTACATTTCAAAATCTATACATGGAAATATGATAGACATAAAGGGAAATAACCTATTTGTCTCCTCTTGTGCTTTGCTAGACTAAAATGGAAAACAAGGCCTCTCAACCTACAAAAGACGGCCAACAATCAAAGTCCTCAACCAAGGTTGTTGCTGAAGTGCTTGCTGAGCACACCAAGAAGCCAATGTTTCTTAAGCATGTGGGGATCCAACACGTGCATGAGATATCCAGTCATAGCGAACGTGAAGCAGAAGTGGTGCAGAAGAGGGAAAGTGCTGAGCTTCAGACACTTGTTCAAACCTTGACCAATCAGTTTAAGGAATCAGAAGAAGCAAGGATCAGGCAAGAAGAAGCAAGGACCATGCAAGAATAGGAGAACAGGAAAAAGCAAGCTGAGATGGATGCTAAAATAGAGTTTTATCTAAACTAGATGCAATCAAGTTTAGCTCAAGGGTAAGTTGTTTGTCCGAACAATACTGCTAGAAGCTGTGAATGTGATATAGCGCGGAACCTGCATTTCCCTAGAAGTAATTTTGTAGGGAAAACTGCCTCTGATGTTGGTGGATGCAAAACTGGATGCATTTTGCTATTTGATGGAAGTTGTGTTGGATGTGTTATGGTGGATGGTTAGTGCATCTGCACATGGAAGTTTAATTATGTTGGATATGTAATGTTGGATCAGTAGTTATCTTATTTTTATCATTTCTGCTTTGTGATATTGTGCTTCTTTTCTGTACATTTCACGTTGTTCTATACAAAATTCATTATCATGGGACAAAATTGGTTATTGAAATGAATTAAGCATTGTGGGAAAAAATACTAATGGGCTGGATTGGTAAAGAATAAATGGGCTGACAGAAATTAGCATACTGGACCAGCACCGACAATCTAACAGATATAATTTTTTGAATATGGGCTGGACAGAAATGACAGGGCCAAACCTGGAGAAATATGTGATAATATGCCTTAAAACAAATTGGGCTTACAGCCTGTTTGGACAAAAAAAACTGGGCCAAAACTATATTGGGCCAAAGGCAGATCAGGCTTAAATGATGCCACGTTAGATCCACGTGGACACCATGACAAATTCCCTTCATGTGTATCTGTGACGGATCTGTCCATCACCAAATTCAGGGCCCAGGCTGGGCCTAACGAGGCTTGGGGCCTGATCCATGACGGGCTTAAACCGTCACGAATCTGTGACGGATGAGTTGTCCGTCATTGAACGTACGGCTGAAGAATTATGACACGCTATACATGACATATTTTCAGGCTTCCACAGATGGAAACGCATGATGGATTTTTGTAGACCAATGACAGTTTAATTCTGTCACAGATTAATAGATTTCTTGTAGTGTATGTTAGATTGGTATGCTTGGAATTTATGCCAGATAAATGATTTTACTTGTTGCTCTAGGATGAAGGCTCCACACATTCCCTCTTCATGTAAATTTAATGATAATGAAACCTTGGCTTCTTATGCTAATGGTAGATATGATTACTATGACGTGGCACGAATAGAAGAATTTGTTGGTTTTGAGGGTGCTTATGAAATTGAATCTTTGTTTGAAAAGTATGAAGCTTTTGATGATGATGTTAATAGGCCTGGAAAATTTTTCTTTACTTAAATATTGCTATGAGAATTATGAATACAATGTCGATATTGATGCACTTATTGAGAAAGTCTCCGCTATCCAAGAAGAGACTAATATTTTGCAGGAAACTATGGAAGAAGAAATTGATGACACTATGAGCTCATTAGATGAAAAAGATGACGAGGAGAGGGAAGAACAAAAGGAGGAAGAGCAGACTAGCTACTCGTGCCCACCTTCTAATGAGAGTAACTTTTCAATTCATACATTGTTTAATCTCCCTTCGTGCTTACCGAAGGAGGAATGCTATGATGATTACTACGATCCCTTGGATTCGTTCGAAATATCCCTTTTTGATGAACTTCATGCTTGCTATGCTTGTGGCCATGATGCCAATATTAATTATGCTTATGGAGATGAAATTGATATAGTTCCTTATGTTAAGCATGAAATTGTTACTATTGCACCCACGCATTATAGTCCTATTATCTTTTTGAATTCTCCTAAATACACTATATCGGAGAAGTTTGCACTTATTAAGGATTAAACTGATGGGTTGTGTTTTACTACTACACATGATGATTTTGATATATATAATATGCATGTGCTTGCTACTCCTACTTGCAATTATTATGACAGAGGAACTACATCTCCGCCTCTCTATGTTTCCAATACGATAAAATTGCAAGTTGTTTATGCTATGAATTGGCCTTTACTTTGTGTGCATGAATTGTTCTTTTATGACATGCCGATGCATAAGAAGAGAGTCAGACTTTATCGTTGCATGATATATGTTACTTTGTGCTCACTACTAAATCACAAATCATTTCTAATTAAAATTGGTTTTGATATACCTTGGGATCCGGGTGGATCCATTACTTGAGCACTGTGAGTTTTCATGAACTATTATTGTTGACATTACCCGTGAGGTAAAACATTGGGAGGCAAAACTATAAGCCCCTATCTTTCTCTGTGTCCGATTAAAAATCCATACCCATAAGTATTGCGTGAGTGTCAGCAATTGTGAAAGATTATATGATAGTTGAGTATGTGGACTTGCTGAAAAGCTCTTATACATTGACTCTTTCCTATGTTATGATAAATTGCAATTGCTCCAATGACTGAGATTATAGTTTGTTAGTTTTCAACGAAGTTTACGATTCATACTTGAAAATGTGATTGAATTATTACTCTAGCATAAGAGATTATATGACAAAAATTATATAAGTTGTTGTTCTAAGAATGATCATGATGCCCTCATGTCCGTATTTTATTTTTATCGACACTTCTATCTCTAAACATGTGGACATATTTTTCGATTTCAGCTTTCGCTTGAGGACAAGCGAGGTCTAAGCTTGGGGCAGTTGATACGTCAATTTTGCATCATGTTTTATATCGATATTTATTGCATTATGGGCTGTTATTACACATTATGTCACAATACTTATGCCTATTCTCTCTTATTTTACAAGGTTTAAATAAAGAGGGAGAATGCCGGCAGCTGGGATTCTGGGCTGGAAAAGGAGCAAATATTAGAGACATATTCTGCACAGCTCCAAAAGTCATGAAACTTCATGGAAGACATTTTCAGAATATATAAAAATACTCAGCGGAAGAGATCCACCAGGGGGGCACACCCTGCCCACGAGGGTGGGGGCGCGCCCCCTACCTCATGGGCCCCCTGGTGGCCCTCCGGTGGACATCTTCTGCTATATGAAGTCTTTCGATGGGAAAAAATAAGAAGCCATCTTCTCAGACGAAACTCCTCCGCCACGAGGTGGAACCTTGGCGGAACCAATCTAGGGCTCCGGCAGAGCTGTTCTGCCGGGGAAACTTCCCTCCAGGAGGGGGAAATCATCGCCATCATCATCACCAACGCTCCTCTCATCGAGAGAGGGCAATCTCCATCAACATCTTCATCATCACCATCTCCTCTCAAAACCCTAGTTCATCTCTTGTATCCAATTCTTGTCTCCAAGTCCGGGATTGGTGCTAGTAGGTTGCTAGTAGTGTTAATTACTCCTTGTAGTTGATGCTAGTTGGTTTAATTGGTGGAAGATCATATGTTCAGATCCTCCCTCTGATTATGAACATGTTTATGCTTTGTGAGTAGTTATGTTTGTTCCTGAGGACATGGGAGAAGTCTTGCTATTAGTAGTCATGTGGATTTGGTATTCGTTCGATATTTTGATGAGATGTATGTTGTCTCTCCTTTAGTGGTGTTATGTGAACATCGACTACATGACACTTCACCATTATTTGGGCCTAGAGGAAGGCATTGGTAAGTAAAAAGTAGATGATGGGTTGCTAGAGTGACAGAAGCTTAAACCCTAGTTTATGTGTTGCTTCGTAAGGGGCTGATTTGGATTCATATGTTTCATGCTATGGTTAGGTTTACCTTAATACTTTTGTTGTAGTTGCGGATGCTTGAAATAAAGGTTAATCATAAGTGGGATGCTTGTCCAAGTAAGGACAGTACCCAAGAACCGCTCCACCCACATACCAAATTATCAAAGTACCGAACGTGAATCATATGAACGTGATGAAAAATAGCTTGATGATATTCCCATGTGTCCTCGGGGGCGCTTTTCCCTATATAAGAGTTTGTCCAGGCTTGTACTTTGCTACAAAAAGGATTGGGCCACCCTGCTGCACTTTATTTACTTTTGTTACTTGTTGCTCGTTACAAATTATCCTATCACAAAACTATCTGTTACCACTTATTTCAGTACTTGTAGAGAATACCTTGCTGGAAACCGCTTGTCATTTCCTTCTGCTCCTCGTTGGGTTCGACACTCTTACTTATCGAAAGGACTACGATAGATACCCTATACTTGTGGGTCGGCAGTCTTCCGGCATAAGACTCGTCCTGATGGGTCTCTCGAGCGCTATAAGGCTCGGTGGGTGGTACGCGGGTTCCGACAGCATGCTGGTGAAGGAAATATGCCCTAGAGGCAATAATAAAGTTATTATTTATTTCCTTATATCATGATAAATTTTTATTATTCATGCTAGAATTGTATTAACCGGAAACATAATACATGTGTGAATACATGGACAAACAGAGTGTCACTAGTATGCCTCTACTTGACTAGCTCGTTGATCAAAGATGGTTATGTTTCCTAGCCATAGACATGAGTTGTCATTTGATTAACAGGATCACATCATTAGGAGAATGATGTGATTGACTTGACCAATTCCGTTAGCTTAGCACTTGATCGTTTAGTTTGTTGCTATTGCTTTCTTCATAACTTATACATGTTCCTACGACTATGAGATTATGCAACTCCCGTTTACCGGAGGAACACTTTGTGTGCTACCAAATGTCACAACGTAATTGGGTGATTATAAAGGTGCTCTACAGGTGTCTCCGAAGGTACTTGTTGGGTTGGCGTATTTCGAGATTAGGATTTGTCAATCCGATTATCGGAGAGGTATCTCTAGGCCCTCTCGGTAATGAACATCACTTAAGCCTTGCAAGCATTGCAACTAATGAGTTAGTTGTGGGATGATATATTACAGAACGACTAAAGAGACTTGTCAGTAACGAGATTGAACTAGGTGTTAAGATACCGATGATCGAATCACGGGCAAGTAACATACCGATGACAAAGGGAACAACGTATGTTGTTATACGGTCTGACCGATAAAGATCTTCGTAGAATATGTAGGAGCCAATATGAGCATCCAGGTTACGCTATTGGTTATTGACCGGAGACGTGTCTCGGTCATGTCTACATTGTTCTCGAACCCATAGGGTCTGCACGCTTAACGTTACGATGACAGTTTCATTATGAGTTTATATATTTTGATGTAGCGAAGGTTGTTTGGAGTCCCGGATGTGATCACAGACATGACGAGGAGTCTCTAAATGGTTGAGACATGAAGATTGATATATTGGAAGCCTATGTTTGGACATCGGAAGTGTTCCGGGTGAAATCGGCATTTTACCGGAGTACCGGGAGGTTACCGGAACCCCCCGGTAACGTAATGGGCCTAGTGGAGGAAGAGGAGAGGAGGCCAAGGGGCAGCCGTGCGCCCCTCCCCCCCAGTCCAAATTGGACAAGGAGGGGGGGCGCCCCCCTTTCCTTTCTCCTCTCCCCCCCCCAAAGTCCTAGTCCAACATGGAAAGGGGGGAGTCCTACTCCCGAGAGGAGTAGGACTCCTCCTGGCGTGCCCCTTGCCTGGCCGCACCTCCTCCCCTTGCTCCTTTATATACGGGGGGAGGGGGGCACCCCATAGATACAACAATTGATCATTGATCTCTTAGCCGTGTGCGGTGCCCCCCTCCACCATAATCCTCGATAATATTGTAGCGGTGCTTAGGCGAAGCCCTGTGACAGTAGAACATCAAGATCGTCACCATGCCGTCGTGCTGATGGAACTCTTCCTCGACATTCTGCTGGATCGGAGTCCGGGGATCGTCATCGAGTTGAACGTGTGCTAGAACTCGGAGGTGCCGTAGTTTCGGTGCTTGATCGGTCGGGCCGTGAAGACGTATGACTACATCAACCACGTTGTGCTAACGCTTCCGCTTTCGGTCTACGAGGGTACGTGGAGAACATTCTCCCCTCTCGTTGCTATGCATCACCATGATCTTGCGTGTGCGTAGGAATTTTTTTGAAATTACTACATTCCCCAACAGTGGCATCCGAGCCAGGTTTTATGCGTTGATGTTATATGCACGAGTAGAACACAAGTGAGTTGTGGGCGATATAAGTCATACTGCTTACCAGCATGTCATACTTTGGTTCGGCGGTATTGTTGGATGAAGCGGCCCGGACCAACATTACGCGTACGCTTACGCGAGACTGGTTCTACTGACGTGCTTTGCACACAGGTGGCTGGCGGGTGTCAGTTTCTCCAACTTTAGCTGAACCGAGTGTGGCTATGCCCGGTCCTTGCGAAGGTTAAAACAACACCAACTTGACAAACTATCGTTGTGGTTTTGATGCGTAGGTAAGAACGGGTCTTGCTAAGCCCGTAGCAGCCACGTAAAACTTGCAACAACAAAGTAGAAGACGTCTAACTTGTTTTTGCAGGGCATGTTGTGATGTGATATGGTCAAAACGTGATGCTACATTTTATTGTATGAGATGATCATGTTTTGTAACTGAGTTATCGGCAATTGGCAGGAGACATATGGTTGTCACTTTATTGTATGCAATGCAATCGCCCTGTAATTCTTTACTTTACACTAAGCGGTAGCGATAGTCGTAGAAGCATAAGATTGGCGAGACGACAACGATGCTACGATGGTGATCAAGGTGTCGCGCCGGTGACGATGGTGATCATGACGGTGCTTCGGAGATGGAGTTCACAAGCACAAGATGATGATGGCCATATCATATCACTTATATTGATTGCATGTGATGTTTATCTTTTGTGCATCTTATCTTGCTTTGATTGACGGTAGCATTATAAGATGATCTCTCACTAAATTTCAAGATAAAATTGTTCTCCCTGAGTATGCATCGTTGCCAAAGTTCGTCATGCCCAGACACCACATGATGATCGGGTGTGATAAGCTCTACGTCCATCTACTACGGGTGCAAGCCAGTTTTGCACACGCAGAATACTCAGGTTAAACTTGACGAGCCTAGCATATGCAGATATGGCCTCGGAACACTGAGACCGAAAGGTCGAGCGTGAATCATATAGTAGATATGATCAACATATTGATGTTCACCATTGAAAGCTACTCCATTTCACGTGATGATCGGTTATGGTTTAGTTGATTTGGATCACGTGATCACTTAGAAGATTAGAGGGATGTCTTTCTAAGTGGGAGTTCTTAAGTAATATGATTAATTAAACTTAATTTTATCATGAACTTAGTACCTGATAGTATCTTGCTTGTCTATGTTTGATTGTAGATAGATGGCTCGTGCTGTTGTTCCGTTGAATTTTAATGCGTTCCTTGAGAAAGCAAAGTTGAAACATGATGGTAGCAATTACACAGACTGGGTCCGTAACTTGAGGATTATCCTCATTGCTGCACAAAAGAATTACGTCCTGGAAGCACCGCTGGGTGCCAGGCCTGCTGCTGGAGCAACACCAAATGTTATGAATGTCTGGCAGAGCAAAGCTGATGACTACTCGATAGTTCAGTGTGCCATGCTTTACGGCTTAGAATCGGGACTTCAACGATGTTTTGAATGTCATGGAGCATATGAGATGTTCCAGGAGTTGAAGTTAATATTTCAAGCAAATGCCCGGATTGAGATATATGAAGTATAAAATAAGTTCTATAGCTGCAAGATGGAGGAGAATAGTTATGTTAGTGAACATATACTCAAAATGTCTGGGTATCATAATCACTTGACTCAACTGGGAGTTAATCTTCCTGTTGATAGTGTCATTGACAGAGTTCTTCAATCACTGCCACCAAGCTACAAGAGCTTCGTGATGAACTATAACATGCAAGGGATGGATAAGACGATTCCCGATCTCTTCGCGATGCTAAAGGCTGCGGAGGTAGAAATCAAGAAGGAGCATCAAGTGTTGATGGTCAACAAGACCGCCAGTTTCAAGAAAAAGGGCAATGGGAAGAAGAAGGGGAACTTCAAGAAGAACAGCAAGCAAGTTGCTGCTCAGGAGAAGAAACCCAAATTTGGACCTAAGCCTGAAACTGAGTGCTTCTACTTCAAGCAGACTGGACACTGGAAGCGGAACTGCCCCAAGTATTTGGCGGATAAGAAGGATGGCAAGGTGAATAAAGGTATATGTGATATACATGTTATTGATGTGTACCTTACTAGAGCTTGCAGTAGCACCTGGGTATTTGATACTGGTTCTGTTGCTAATATTTGCAACTTGAAACAGGGACTATGGATTAAGCGAACACCGGCGAAGGACGAGGTGACGATGCGCGTGCGAAATAGTTCCAAAGTCGATGTGATCGCAGTCGGAACGCTACCTCTACATCTACCTTCGGGATTAGCATTAGACCTAAATAATTGTTATTTGGTGCCAGCATTGAGCATGAACATTATATCTGGATCTTGTTTGATGCGAGACGATTATTCATTTAAATCAGAGAATAATGGTTGTTCTATTTATATGAGTAATATCTTTTATGGTCATGCACCCTTGAAGAGTGGTCTATTTTTAATGAATCTCGATAGTAGTGATACACATATTCATAATGTTGAAACCAAAAGATGCAGAGTTGATAATGATAGTGCAACTTATTTGTGGCACTATCGTTTAGGTCATATCGGTGTAAAGCACATGAAGAAACTCCATACTGATGGACTTTTGGAATCACTTGATTATGAATCACTTGGTACTTGCGAACCGTGCCTCATAGGCAAGATGACTAAAACGCCGTTCTCCGGTACTATGGAGAGAGCAACAAATTTGTTGGAAGTCATACATACAGATGTATGTGGTCCGATGAATGTTGAGGCTCGTGGCGGATATCGTTATTTTCTCACCTTCACAGATGATTTAAGAAGATACGGGTATATCTACTTAATGAAGCATAAGTCTGAAACATTTGAAAAGTTCAAAGAATTTCAGAGTGAAGTTGAAAATCATCGTAACAAGAAAATAAAGTTTCTACGATCTGATCGTGGAGGAGAATATTTGAGTTACAAGTTTGGTCTACATTTGAAACAATGCGGAATAGTTTCGCAACTCACGCCACCCAGAACACCACAGCATAATGGTGTGTCTGAACGTTGTAATCGTACTTTACTAGATATGGTGCGATCTATGATGTCTCTTACTGATTTACCGCTATCGTTTTGGGGTTATGCTTTAGAGACGGCTGCATTTGTTGGGGAACGCAGTAATTTCGAAAATTTTCCTACGCACACGCAAGATCATGGTGATGCACAGCAATGAGAGGCGAGAGTGTTGTCTACGTACCAACGCAGACCGACTGCGGAAGCGATCACACAACGTAGAGGAAGTAGTCGTACGTCTTCTTCCCGATCCGACCGATCCAAGCACCGTTACTCCGGCACCTCTGAGTTCTTAGCACACGTACAGCTCGATGACGTTCCTCGGGCTCCGATCCAGCAAAGCGTCGAGGAAGAGTTCCGTCAGCACGACGGCGTGATGACGATCTTGATGTACTACCGACGCAGGGCTTCGCCTAAGCACTACAACGGTACGATCGAGGTGGAATTTGGTGGCAGGGGGCACCGCACACGGCTAAGGAACGATCTCAAGGATCAAGTTGTGTGTCTTGGGGTGCCCCCTGCCCCCGTATATAAAGGTTGGGGAAGGGGGAGCCGGCCGGCCAAGGGAGAGGAGGCGCAGGGGAGTCCTACTCCCACCGGGAGTAGGACTCCTCCCCCCAATCCTAATCCTATTAGGACTCCCGGGGGAAAAGAGAGAGAAGGGGGGCCGGCCCCCTATCCTAGTCCTACTAGGACTTGGGGAAGGGGGGGCGCCGGCCAGCTTGGGCTTGTCCCTTTTCTCCTTTTCCACTAAGGCCCATGTTGGCCCATTTGGCTCGCGGGGGGTTCCGGTAACCCTCCCGGTAATCCGGTAAAATCCCGATTTCACCCAGAACACTTCCGATGTCCAAACATAGGCTTCCAATATATCAATCTTTACGTCTTGACCATTTCGAGACTCCTCGTCATGTCCGTGATCACATCCGGGACTCCGAACAACCTTCGGTACATCAAAATGCATAAACTCATAATAACTGTCATCGTAACGTTAAGCGTGCGGACCCTACGGTTCGAGAACAATGTAGACATGACCGAGACACGTCTCCGGTCAATAACCAATAGCGGGACCTGGATGCCCATATTGGCTCCTACATATTCTATGAAGATCTTTATCGGTCAGACCGCATAACAACATACGTTGTTCCCTTTGTCATCGGTATGTTACTTGCCCGAGATTCGATCGTCGGTATCCAATACCTAGTTCAATCTCGTTACTGGAAAGTCTCTTTACTCGTTCCGTAATAGATCATCTCATAACTAACATCTTAGTTATTATGCTTGCAAGGCTTATGTGATGTGTATTACCGAGAGGGCCCTGAGATACCTCTCCGACAATCGGAGTGACAAACCCTAATCTCGAAATACGCCAACCCAACATCTACCATTGGAGACACCTGTAGTACTCCTTTATAATCACCCAGTTATGTTGTGACGTTTGGTAGTACCCTAGGTGTTCCTCCGGTAAACGGGAGTTGCATAATCTCATAGTTATAGGAACATGTATAAGTCATGAAGAAAGCAATAGCAACATACTAAACGATCGGGTGCTAAGCTAATGGAATGGGTCATGTCAATCAGATCATTCAACTAATGATGTGACCTCGTTAATCAAATAACAACTCTTTGTTCATGGTTAGGAAACATAACCATCTTTGATTAACGAGCTAGTCAAGTAGAGGCATACTAGTGACACTCTGTTGGTCTATGTATTCACACATGTATTATGTTTCCGGTTAATACAATTCTAGCATGAATAATAAACATTTATCATGATATAAGGAAATAAATAATAACTTTATTATTGCCTCTAGGGCATATTTCCTTCAGTCTCCCACTTGCACTAGAGTCAATAATCTAGTTCACATCGCCATGTGATTTAGCAGCAATGGTTCACATCACCATGTGATTAACACCCATAGTTCACATCGTTATGTGACCAACACTCAAAGGGTTTACTAGAGTGAGTAATCTAGTTCACATATCTATGTGATTAACACCCAAAGAGTACTAAGGTGTGATCATGTTTTGCTTGTGAGATAATTTTAGTCAATGGGTCTGTCACATTCAGATCCGTAAGTATTTTGCAAGTTCTATGTCTACAATGCTCTACACGGAGCTACTCTAGCTAATTGCTCCCACTTTCAATATGTATCCAGATTGAGACTTTTGATTCATCTGGATCAGTGTCAAAAACTTGCATCGACGTAACCCTTTACGACGAACCTTTTTGTCACGTCCATAATCGAGAAACATTTCCTTATTTCACTAAGGATAATTCTGACCGCTGTCCAGTGATCTACTCCTAGATCACTATTGTACTCCCTTGCCAAATCAGTGCAGGGTATACAATAGATCCGGTACACCGCATGGCATACTTTATAGAACCTATGAATGAGGCATAGGGAATGACTTTCATTCTCTTTCTATCTTCTGCCGTGGTCGGGCTTTGAGTCTTTACTCAACTTCACACCTTGTAACACAGGCAAGAAACTTTTTCTTTGACTGTTCCATTTTGAACTACTTCAAAATTTTGTCAAGGTATGTACTTATTGAAAAACTTATCAAGCGTCTTGATCTATCTCTATAGATCTTGAAGCTCAATATGTAAGCAGCTTTACCGAAGTCTTTCTTTGAAAAACTCCTTTCAAACACTCCTTTTATGCTTTACAGAATAATTCTGCATTATTTCCGATCAACAATATGTCATTCACATATACTTATCAGAAATGTTGTAGTGCTCCCACTCACTTTCTCGTAAATACAGGCTTCACCGCAAGTCTGTATAAAACTATATGCTTTGATCAACTCATCAAAGCGTATATTCCAACTCCGAGATGCTTGCACCAGTCCACAGATGGATCGCTGGTGCTTGCACATTTTGTTAGCACCTTTTGGATTGACAAAACCTTCTGGTTGCATCATATACAACTCTTCTTTAATAAATCCATTAAGGAATGCAGTTTTGTTTATCCGTTTGCCAGATTTCATAAAATGCGGCAATTACTAACATGATTCGGACAGACTTAAGCATAGATACGAGTGAGAAAATCTCATCGTAGTCAACACCTCGAACTTGTCGAAAACCTTTTGCGACAATTCTAGCTTTGTAGATAGTAACACTACTATCAGCGTCCGTCTTCCTCTTGAAGATCCATTTATTTTCTATGGCTTGCCGATCATCGGGCAAGTCAACTAAAGTCCATACTTTGTTCTCATACATGGATCATATCTCAGATTTCATGGCTTCAAGCCACTTTGCGGAATCTGGGCTCATCATCGCTTCCTCATAGTTCGTAGGTTCATCATGATCTAGTAGCATGACTTCCAGAGAAGGATTACCGTACCACTCTGGCGCGGATCTTACTCTGGTTTACCTACAAGGTTCGGTAGTAACTTGATCTGAAGTTACATGATCATCATCATTAGCTTCCTCACTAATTGGTGTAGGTGTCACAGAAACAGTTTTCTATGATGTACTACTTTCCAATAAGGGAGCAGGTACAGTTACCTCGTCAAGTTCTACTTTCCTCCCACTCACTTCTTTCGAGAGAAATTCCTTCTCCAGAAAGTTTCCGAATTTTAGCAACAAAATTCTTGCCTTCGGATCTGTGATAGAAGGTGTATCCAATAGTTTCCTTTGGATATCCTATGAAGACGCACTTCTCCGATTTGAGTTTGAGCTTATCAGGATGAAACTTTTTCATATAAGCATCGCAACCCCAAATTTTAAGAAACGACAGCTTAGGTTTCTTGCCAAACCATAGTTCACACGGTGTCATCTCAACGGATTTAGATGGTGCCCTTTTTTAACGTGAATGCAGCTGTCTCTAATGCATAACCCCAAAACGATAGTGGTAGATCGGTAAGATACATCATAGATTGCACTATATCCAATAAAGTACGGTTATGACGTTAGGACACACCATTATGCTGTGGTGTTCCATATGGCATGATTTTGTGAAACTATTCCACATTGTTTTAATTGAAGACCAAACTCGTAACTCAAATATTTTACCTCTGCGATCATATCGTAGAAACTTTTATTTTCTTGTCACGATGATTTTCCACTTCACTCTGAAATTCTTTGAACTTTTCAAATGTTTCAGACTTATGTTTCATCAAGTAGATATACTCATATCTGCTCAAATCATCTGTGAAGATCAGAAAATAATGATACCTGTCGCGAGCCTCAATATTCATCGGACCACATACATCAGTATGTATGATTTCCAACAAATCTGTTGCTCGCTCCATTGTTCCGAAGAACGGAGTTTTAGTCATCTTGCCCAAAAGGCATGGTTCGCAAGCATCAAGTGATTCATAATCAAGTGATTTCAAAAGCCCATCAGCATGGAGTTTCTTCATGCTCTTTATACCAATATGACCAAAACGGCAGTACCACAAATAAGTTTAACTTCGCATCTTTTGGTTTCAATATTATGAATATGTGTATCACCAAGATCGAGATCCAATGAACTATTTTCATTGGGTGTGTAACCATATAAGGTTTTATTCATGTAAACAGAACAACAATTTATTCTCTTACTTTAATGAATAACCGTATTGCAATAAACATGATCAAATCATATTCATGCTCAACGCAAAAACCAAATAACACTTATTTAGGTTCAGCACTAATCCCGAAATTATAGGGAGTGTGCGATGATGATCATATCAATCTTGGAACCACTTCCAACACACATCGTCACTTCACCCTTAACTAGTCTCTGTTTATTCTGCAACTCCCGTTTCGAGTTACTACTCTTAGTAACTGAACTAGTATCAAATACTGAGGGTTTGCTATAAACACTAGTAAAGTACACATCAATAACATGTATATCAAATATACTTATGTTCACTTTGCCATCCTTCTTATCCGCCAATCACTTGGGGTAGTTCCGCTCCCAGTGACCAGTCCCTTTGCAGTAGAAGCACTTAGTCTCAGGCTTAGGATCAGAATTGGGCTTCTTCACTTGAGCAGCAACTTGCTTGCCGTTCTTCTTGAAGTTCCCCTTCTTCCCTCTGCCCTTTTCTTGAAACTAGTGGTCTTGTCAACCATCAACACTTGATGTTTTTCTTGATTTCTACCTTCGTTGATTTCAGCATCACGAAGAGCTTGGGAGTTGTTTCCGTTATCCCTTGCATATTATAGTTCATCACGAAGTTCTGCTAACTTGGTGATGGTGACTAGAGAATTCTGTCAATCACTATCTTATCTGGAAGATTAACTCCCACTTGATTCAAGCGATTGTAGTACCCAGACAATCTGAGCACATGCTTAGTAGTTGAGCGATTCTCCTCCATCTTTCAGCTATAGAACTTGTTGGAGACTTCATATCTCTCAACTCGGGTATTTACTTGAAATATTAACTTCAACTTCTGGAACATCTCATATGCTCCATGACGTTCAAAACGTCTTTGAAGTCCCGATTCTAAGCCTTCAAGCATGGTGCACTAAACTATCAAGTAGTCATCATATTGAGCTAGCCAAACGTTCATAACGTCTGCATCTGCTCCTGCAATAGGTCTGTCACCTAGCGGTGCATCAAGGACATAATTCTTCTGTGCAGCAATGAGGATAAACCTCAGATCACGGATCCAATCCGCATCATTGCTACTAACATCTTTCAACACAATTTTCTCTAGGAACATATCAAAATAAACACAGGGAAGTAACAACGCGAGCTATTGATCTACAACATGATTTGCAAAATACTACCAGGACTAAGTTCATGATAAATTTAAGTTCAATTAATCATATTACTTAAGAACTCCCACTTAGATAGATATCCCTCTAATCCTCTAAGTGATCACGTGATCCAAATCAACTAAACCATAACCGATCATCACGTGAGATGGAGTAGTTTTCAATGGTGAACATCGTTATGTTGATCATATCTACTATATGATTCACGCTTGACCTTTCGATCTCCGTGTTCCGAGGCCATATCTGTATATGCTTGGCTCGTCAAGTATAACTCGAGTATTCTGCGTGTGCAACTGTTTTGCACCCGTTGTATTTGGACGTAGAGCTTATCACACCCGATCATCACGTGGTGTCTGGGCACGACGAACTTTGGCAACGGTGCATACTCGGGGAGAACACTTCTTGATAATTTAGTGAGAGATCATCTTATAATGCTACCGTCAATCAAAGCAAGATAAGATGCATAAAAGGATAAACATCACATGCAATCAATATAAGTGATATGATATGGCCATCATCATCTTGTGCTTGTGATCTCCATCTCCGAAGCACCGTCATGATCACCATCGTCACCGGCGCGACACCTTGATCTCCATCGTAGCATCGTTGTCGTCTCGCCAATCTTATGCTTCCACGACTATCACTACCGTTTAGTAATAAGTAAAGCATTACATCGCGATTGCATTGCATACAATAAAGCGACAACCATATGGCTCCTGCCAGTTGCCGATAACTCGGTTACAAAACATGATCATATCATACAATAAAATCAGCATCATGCCTTGACCATATCACATCACAACATACCCTGCAAAAACAAGTTAGACGTCCTCTACTTTGTTGTTGCAAGTTTTACGTGGCTGCTACGGGCTTAAGTAAGAACTCATCTCACCTACGCATCAAAACCACAACGATAGTTCGTCAAATAGACTCCGTTTTAACCTTCTCAATGACCGGGCGTAGTCACACTTGGTTCAACTAAAGTTGGAGAGACAGTCTTCCGCAAGCCATCTATGTGCAAAGCACGTCGAGGGAACCGGTCTCGTGTAAGAGTACGCGTAAGGTTGGTCCGGATCGTCTCACCCAACAATACCGCCGAATCAAAGTATGACATGCTGGTAGGCAGTATGACTTGTATCGCCCACAACTCACTTGTATTCTACTCATGCAAATAACATCAAACCATAAAACCTAGGCTCGGATGCCACTGTTGGGGAACGCAGTAATTTCGAAAATTTTCCTACGCACACGCAAGATCATGGTGATGCACAGCAACGAGAGGGGAGAGTGTTGTCTACGTACCAACGCAGACCGACTGCGGAAGCGATCACACAACGTAGAGGAAGTAGTCGTACGTCTTCTTCCCGATCCGACCGATCCAAGCACCGTTACTCCGGCACCTCCGAGTTCTTAGCACACGTACAGCTCGATGACGTTCCTCGGGCTCCGATCCAGCAAAGCGTCGAGGAAGAGTTCCGTCAGCACGACGGCGTGATGACGATCTTGATGTACTACTGACGCAGGGCTTCGCCTAAGCACTACAACGGTACGATCGAGGTGGAATTTGGTGGCAGGGGGCACCGCACATGGCTAAGGAACGAACTCAAGGATCAAGTTGTGTGTCTTGGGGTGCCCCCTGCCCCCGTATATAAAGGTTGGGGAAGGGGGAGCTGGCCGGCCAAGGGAGAGGAGGCGCAGGGGAGTCCTACTCCCACCGGGAGTAGGACTCCTCCCCCCAATCCTAATCCTATTAGGACTCCCGGGGGAAAAGAGAGAGAAGGGGGGCCGGCCCCCTATCCTAGTCCTACTAGGACTTGGGGAGGGGGGGCGCCGGCCAGCTTGGGCTTGTCCCTTTTCTCCTTTTCCACTAAGGCCCATGTTGGCCCATTTGGCTCCCGGGGGGTTCCGGTAACCCTCCCGGTAATCCGGTAAATTCCCGATTTCACCCGGAACACTTCCGATGTCCAAACATAGGCTTCCAATATATCAATCTTTACGTCTCGACCATTTCGAGACTCCTCGTCATGTCCGTGATCACATCCGGGACTCCAAACAACCTTCGGTACATCAAAATGCATAAACTCATAATAACTGTCATCGTAACGTTAAGCGTGCGGACCCTACGGTTCGAGAACAATGTAGACATGACCGAGACACGTCTCCGGTCAATAACCAATAGCAGGACCTGGATGCCCATATTGGCTCCTACATATTCTACGAAGATCTTTATCGGTCAGACCGCATAACAACATACGTTGTTCCCTTTGTCATCGGTATGTTACTTGCCCGAGATTCGATCGTCGGTATCCAATACCTAGTTCAATCTCATTACTGGCAAGTCTCTTTACTCGTTCCGTAATACATCATCTCATAACTAACATCTTAGTTATTATGCTTGCAAGGCTTATGTGATGTGTATTACCGAGAGGGCCCAGAGATACCTCTCCGACAATCGGAGTGACAAACCCTAATCTCGAAATACGCCAACCCAACATCTACCATTGGAGACACCTGTAGTACTCCTTTATAATCACCCAGTTACGTTGTGACGTTTGGTAGTACCCAAAGTGTTCCTCCGGTAAACGGGAGTTGCATAATCTCATAGTTATAGGAACATGTATAAGTCATGAAGAAAGCAATAGCAACATACTAAACGATCGGGTGCTAAGCTAATGGAATGGGTCATGTCAATCAGATCATTCAACTAATGATGTGACCTCGTTAATCAAATAACAACTCTTTGTTCATGGTTAGGAAACATAACCATCTTTGATTAACGAGCTAGTCAAGTAGAGGCATACTAGTGACACTCTGTTGGTCTATGTATTCACACATGTATTATGTTTCCGGTTAATACAATTCTAGCATGAATAATAAACATTTATCATGATATGAGGAAATAAATAATAACTTTATTATTGCCTCTAGGGCATATTTCCTTCAGCATTCACATTAAATAGGGCACCATCGAAATCCGTTGAGACGACGCCTTATGAACTGTGGTTTGGCAAAAAACCAAAGTTGTCATTTCTGAAAGTTTGGGGCTGCGATGCTTATGTGAAAAAGATTCAACCTGATAAGCTCGAACCCAAATCGGAGAAATGTGTCTTCATAGGATACCCAAAGGAGACTGTTGGGTACACCTTCTATCACAGATCCGAAGGCAAGACTTTCGTTGCTAAGAATGGATCCTTTCTAGAGAAGGAGTTTTTCTCGAAAGAAGTGAGTGGGAGGAAAGTAGAACTTGATGAGGTAACTGTACCTGCTCCCTTATTGGAAAGTAGTACATCACAGAAACCGGTTTCTGTGACACCTACACCAATTAGTGAGGAAGCTAATGATAATGATCATGAAACTTCAGATCAAGTTACTACCGAACCTCGTAGATCAACCAAAGTAAGATCCGCACCAGAGTGGTACGGTAATCCTGTTCTGGAAGACATGCTACTAGATCATGATGAACCTATGAACTATGAAGAAGCGATGGCGAGCCCAGATTCCGCAAAATGGCTAGAAGCCATGAAATCTGAGATGGGATCCATGTATGAGAACAAAGTGTGGACTTTGGTTGACTTGCCCGTTGATCGGCAAGCAATTGAGAATAAATGGATCTTCAAGAAGAAGACTGACGCTGACGGTAATGTTACTGTCTACAAAGCTCGACTTGTTGCGAAAGGTTTTCGACAAGTTCAAGGGATTGAATACGATGAGGCCTTCTCACCCGTAGCGATGCTTAAGTCTGTCCGAATCATGTTAGCGATTGCCGCATTTTATGATTATGAAATTTGGCAGATGGATGTCAAAACTGCATTCCTGAATGGATTTCTGGAAGAAGAGTTGTATATGATGCAACCAGAAGGTTTTGTCGATCCAAAGGGAGCTAACAAAGTGTGCAAGCTCCAGCGATCCATTTATGGACTAGTGCAAGCCTCTCGGAGTTGGAATAAACGCTTTGATAGTGTGATCAAAGCATTTGGTTTTGTACAGACTTTTGGAGAAGCTTGTATTTACAAGAAAGTGAGTGGGAGCTTTGTAGCATTTTTGATATTATATGTGGATGACATATTACTGATTGGAAATGATATAGAATTTCTGGATAGCATAAAGGGATACTTGAATAAGAGTTTTTCAATGAAAGACCTCGGTGAAGCTGCTTAAATATTGGGCATTAAGATCTATAGAGATAGATCAAGACGCTTAATTGGACTTTCACAAAGCACATACCTTGACAAAGTTTTGAAGAAGTTCAAAATGGATCAAGCAAAGAAAGGGTTCTTGCCTGTGTTACAAGGTGTGAAGTTGAGTAAGACTCAATGTCCGACCACCGCAGAAGATAGAGAGAAAATGAAAGATGTTCCCTATGCTTCAGCCATAGGCTCTATCATGTATGCAATGCTGTGTACCAGACCTGATGTGTGCCTTGCTATAAGTTTAGCAGGGAGGTACCAAAGTAATCCAGGAGTGGATCACTGGACAACGGTCAAGAACATCCTAAAGTACCTGAAAAGGACTAAGGATATGTTTCTCATATATGGAGGTGACAAAGAGCTCATCGTAAATGGTTACGTTGATGCAAGCTTTGACACTGATCCGGACAATTCTAAATCACAAACCGGATACGTGTTTACATTGAACGGTGCAGCTGTCAGTTGGTGCAGTTCTAAACAAAGCGTCGTGGCGGGATCTACATGTGAAGCGGAGTACATAGCTGCTTCGGAAGCAGCAAATGAAGGAGTCTGGATGAAGGAGTTCATATCCGATCTAGGTGTGATACCTAGTGCATCGGGTCCAATGAAAATCTTTTGTGACAATACTGGTGCAATTGCCTTGGCGAAGGAATCCAGATTTCACAAGAGAACCAAGCACATCAAGAGACGCTTCAATTCCATTCAGGATTTAGTCCAAGTGGGAGACACAGAAATTTGCAAGATACATACGGATCTGAATGTTGCAGACCCGCTGACTAAGCCTCTTCCACGAGCAAAACATGATCAGCACCAAGGATCCATGGGTGTTAGAATCATTACTGTGTAATCTAGATTATTGACTCGAGTGCAAGTGGGAGACTGAAGGAAATATGCCCTAGAGGCAATAATAAAGTTATTATTTATTTCCTTATATCATGATAAATGTTTATTATTCATGCTAGAATTGTATTAACCAGAAACATAATACATGTGTGAATACATAGACAAACAGAGTGTCACTAGTATGCCTCTACTTGACTAGCTCGTTGATCAAAGATGGTTATGTTTCCTAGCCATAGACATGAGTTGTCATTTGATTAATGGGATCACATCATTAGGAGAATGATGTGATTGACTTGACCCATTCCGTTAGCTTAGCACTTGATCGTTTAGTTTGTTGCTATTGCTTTCTTCATAACTTATACATGTTCCTATGACTATGAGATTATGCAACTTCCGTTTACGGGAGGAACACTTTGTGTGCTACCAAACATCACAACGTAACTGGGTGATTATAAAGGTTCTCTACAGGTGTCTTCGAAGGTACTTGTTGGGTTGGCATATTTCGAGATTAGGATTTGTCACTCCGATTGTCGGAGAGGTATCTCTGGGCCCTCTCGGTAATGCACATCACTTAAGCCTTGCAAGCATTGCAACTAATGAGTTACTTGCGGGATGATATATTACAGAACGAGTAAAGAGACTTGCCGGTAACGAGATTGAACTAGGTATTAAGATACCGACGATCGAATCTCGGGCAAGTAACATACCGATGACAAAGGGAACAACGTATGTTGTTATGCGGTCTGACCGATAAAGATCTTCGTAGAATATGTAGGAGACAATATGAGCATCCAGGTTCCGCTATTGGTTATTGACCGGAGACGTGTCTCGGTCATGCCTACATTGTTCTCGAACCCGTAGGGTCCGCATGCTTAACGTTACGATGACAATTTCATTATGAGTTTATATATTTTGATGTAGCGAAGGTTGTTCGGAGTCCCGGATGTGATCACGGACATGACGAGGAGTCTCGAAATGGTCGAGATATGAAGATTGATATATTGGAAGCCTATGTTTGGACATCGGAAGTGTTCCGAGTGAAATCGGCATTTTACCGGAGTACCGGGAGGTTACCGGAACCCCCTGGTAACCTAATGGGCCTTAATGGGCCTAGTGGAGGAAGAGGAGAGGAGGCCAAGGGGCAGCCGTGCGCCCCTCCCCCCCCCCCCCCCCAAGTCCGAATTGGACAAGGAGGGGGGCGGCGCCCCCCTTTCCTTTCTCCTCTCTCTCTTCCCCCCCCCCCCCCAAGTCCTAGTCCAACATGGAAAGGGGGCGAGTCCTACTCCCGGGAGGAGTAGGACTCCTCCTGGCGCGCCCCTTGCCTGGCCGCACCTCCTCCCCCTTGCTTCTTTATATACGGGGCAGGGGCACCCCATAGATGCAACAATTGATCGTTGATCTCTTAGCCGTGTGCGGTGCCCCCCTCCACCATAATCGTCGATAATATTGTAGCGGTGCTTAGGAGAAGCCATGCGACAGTAGAACATCAAGATCATCACCACGCCGTCGTGCTGCCGGAACTCTTCCCCGACATTCTGCTGGATCGGAGTCCGGGGATCGTCATCGAGCTGAACGTGTGCTAGAACTCGGAGGTGTCGTAGTTTCGGTGCTTGATCGGTCGGGCCGTGAAGACATACGACTACATCAACCGCGTTGTGCTAACGCTTCCGCTTTCGGTCTACGAGGGTACGTGGACAACACTCTCCCCTCTCGTTGCTATGCATCACCATGATCTTGCGTGTGCGTAGGGAATTTTTTGAAATTACTACGTTCCCCAACAGCTGGAGTCGACTTCACCGACACTTTCGCCCCGATCGTAAAACCGGGCATGATTCGTGTGGTCCTTCAGCTCGCGGTCTCTCGCGCCTGGCCGGTGCATCGGATGGATGTGTCAAACGCGTTCTTGCATGGCCATCTCTCGGAGCAGGTTTTCTGTCAGCAGCCTACTGGCTTCGTCGACGCGGCTCGTCCTGACCACGTTTTCTTGCTCTCCCGCTCCTTATACGGGTTGAAGCAGGCCCCTCGAGCCTGGCACGAGCGGATCGCCGGCTTCTTGCAGCAGCTTGGGTTCCGAGCTACTCGCTCCGACACCTCGTTGTTCGTCTACCACCAGGCTCCGGCGACCGCTTACCTGCTCCTCTACGTCGACGACATCATCCTGACGGCCCCCTCGCCCGAGCTCCTTCGCCAGCATACTGCTCGCCTCAGCGCCGAGTTTGCCATTAAGGATCTCGGCCCGTTTCACTACTTCCTCTGCATTGAGGTGGTACGCCGCGCCGACGGGTTCTTTCTCCACCAGCAGCAGTATGCGCAGGACCTTCTTGAGCGGGCTGGCATGCTTAACTGCAAGCCTGTCCCCACGCCTATCGACACGAAGACCAAGGTTTCTGCGCTCGACGGTTCACCCGCGCCGGATGCGGCGTTCTATCGCTCCATCGTCGGCGCCCTTCAGTACTTGACACTCACTCGGCCGGACCTGCAGTATGCGTCCAGCAAGTGTGTCCCCACATGCACGCCCCTCGCGACACTCACTGGAACCTGGTGAAGCGGATTCTTCGGTACATCCACGGCACCACGGCTCTGGGTCTTACGTTGGCGGCCTCGCCCTCGACCAACCTAGTTGCCTACAGTGACGCCGATTGGGCTGGCTGTCCGGACACCCGTCGCTCCACCTTCGGCTACTATGTCTACCTGGGGCCCTCGCTCATATCGTGGTCGTCTAAACGACAACCCACGGTATCCCGCTCCAGTGCCGAGGCTGAGTATCGTGCTGTGGCCAATGCCGTCGCCGAGTGCTCGTGGCTCCGGCAGCTTCTCCAGAGCTGCTTCTTGACGTTCCGAAGGCCACCATTGTCTACTGTGACAATGTCTCTGCAGTCTACCTCTCCGCCAACCCCGTTCATCATCGTCGCACGAAGCATATTGAGCTCGACATTCACTTCGTGCGCGAGCAGGTGGCTCTTGGGCGCATCCTTGTCCTTCATGTTCCCACCGCTCAGCTGTTTGCCGATGTCATGACCAAGGGGTTACCGACGCCTACATTTGAGGAGTTCCGGTCCATTCTATGCGTCACAGGTGACATATCGACTGCGGGGGGGGGGGGTGTTGAACATATCTTGTGCATGTATCTGTTAGGATAATCTCCTACCGGCCCTGCCTCTAGTTTCCTTGTATAGATGAGGCTGAGGGTTGCCCTTGTACTTTATGTACGTGCACCGTGCACCCGATCAATACATCGAGAGTTGCATTGCCTTCAATACTCTCGAAGTAACAATGCCAGATAAGAGTCTGGAGACTGATCCTGCTGTTACCTTGAAGACTATATTAGCAATATCAATTTCTGAAATGCAGGGAGACAAAAGGCCGAATATCTCCAATTTAGGTACCCTAAGAACCTGAATAATCTCACCGCCTGGACAACTTAATAGCAACCTTATAAGGCAAGGGGCCTCCTTAATGAGCAATTCTCCTTTGCCCTCAAACAAATAGCTGATGATGATGATCCTGAGACTTGGCGAGCTAATGCTGAGGCAATCCACATCACGAATCTCCGACAGATATAAGTTACCCAAGACACGGCAGCCAAAGAGCACCACAGAGAAGACATCCTCGGAAATGGAGACCTGCCATAGGTTGAGCTGCCTGAGGAAAGGGAAATTCAGCGAAGGTGCGTCCTCTTTTTTTTTTTAATTTTCACCGGGGGGAGAGCTTCCCCCACCTGAATATTCTCTACTATTAGGGCTCATTTGGCTCTTGGGGATGGTATACCCTGGGCAAGAAACCACCAAGGGGGAGTTTCCCTGCTCATGTGGAATCCCTGGAGCATCACAGGTTAAATCACCATTGCTATTTGGACACCATAGGGGAGGAGGGGAGGGGGTAGGAGGAGGAGCAGGAGATGGCTTACTTTTGTTGAAGGAGGAGGAAAACAAACGCCCGACGGGACTGCATGTGTAGAGCTTAGGGGCCGATGCCGGAGGGAAGTCGAGCCGTTGTTCCCGATTGCCGGAGAGAAAAGCTCCAGAGCGGTTACCTTCTACGGTGCATTTAGTCTATTTGAGCTGTCCATTTATGTGGTTGAAGGGTCCAGATGAGCCAATACTACAACAGATTTTCGGTAGTATATTCATTAATTAGGGGCATTATAGGCAGTTCACTGTTTATCTATCTGTTTATATCAATTTTCAGGAGGAACTAAACCCGGGAAAAAGCCAGGGAAAGGGTCTGCAACGGCCCATGGATTGTCGGGCCAAATGGCATGATGGATTTTCCCGGGCTGCACCGGCTCGTGGATTCTCAGGCCAGGAAATAAGCGGGGATCCTTCGGGATCCTCGACTATCAAACTACGGGATCAAATGTCATGATGATTCGACCTCCCCTGGCTCTGATTCCCTAGCTTGATGGTTACCGCTTCCCTCGCTATCCCTCGTCCCCTTGCGCTATGCCCGCCACGCTAAAAAAATACTCCTCCCGCAGTACTGGTTCCCGCATGATCGAACCACAGAAGAAAAACGGTGGCACGGAAAAATCCACGATCTCCTTACCGCGACCCTGAAAAACCACCCCTCCTTCTTCACTTATGACGAAAAAGGGTTTCCTCGTCGCTTCTCCCATCCATCCCAATGCATCTCACGAGTGCTGCCGTCTCCGGTCATCGAATCCCCTCCCGCAGCCCTGCCTCCCAATTCACCGATCGATACCACGAGACATCAACCAACGTGAGCGCTGAGGCCTGATTTGTACAGGAGCTCGGCTCCCTCTAGCGGCAACGGCGGCGCCCGTAGGGTCCTACTGCTGATCGGCGCGTTCATGTGCGTGTGCTGGCTGGAGAGCTATTTCCCGGTGACGGAGCTCCTGCGATGCCAGTGGCTGCACATGGACAAGGAGCAACAGAGTGAGTAGTCACCGCCGTCCTCCGCGCAGACGACTCCACTGCTGGCGCCGAGAGTGAGCAGGGCACTGGAGATCGCGCTGGTGATGCAGTTTCTTCACGGGCAGACGCCGCCGCGAGTCCAGCACAGGGATCTCAAGCCGGGCAATGTGCCTCTGGGCACTGATGCACGCTGGCGGGTCGTGGACTTCGGCCACTCCATGTTTTTACCGCTCCATGTCTACAGAAGCCGTGGCTGAAGATGCCAACGTGCGGGACGGCTACTTGTTCGTCAAGAATGGAATTGACATGTTGCATCACTCCGCCATGCATGGCTTTGGACAATTGGACTCGCCTGAAGGCTGCTGCTTCTACCGGTACATCTCGTCTACACACTACATGCTCAACAAAATGTCGCCCTGCAATATCCTGCACCGTGAGGCCCAAAGTTAATGTCTGTGGTATGATTAGTTTAGCTAAGTAGTTGATTTTGGAACTGAGCAGAGGTTGTCAACGTATCTGTCCTTGAAATCAACCACAATATTAAACGTGATCTATGAATATATTTTCCCTTGTAAAGTATTTTGTGCACTGCCACTGATCTATTGGATGATGCTTATAAAAAACAGTCGAGTTGATTCATGCGATGATAAACAAAAGCCAATGATGTGGGGTCACTTCCGTATGATATTTTCAAGACTAACTTGGAGTGATGATTCACTTGAAGTGATGAGCTGTTAAATTGAAAAGCTTTGCTCTAGATGTGATTTTGAGTGTTCTTCGCCAAAAGAAGTGATTTTGAGTGTGTTAAAACTGAAAGTTAATTCTTATGCTTATTTGTTTGACCGATTTTAGATTCATAATTGCGTTCTTGCATTTGACCACAGGCAATGAGTCACTATGGTATTATATTTGATATTGATATAGAAATATTCAGTTCATCGGTTCACTACAGTCCTATGAAAAAAGCGAGGTCAACAGACAGCATGCATTTGCTTAGTTTTATTGTTCTTAGAACGTCATTGCACTCTGTTTTAGGCTAAGCAAGAGTGGCATCGCATTGAAGAACATCTAAGCACTAGTAGAAAAAGGGTCAAACATGAAGCACATTAGTGCCGGTTTCAACGGCTAGCCGGGCCGCTCTCATTAGTACCAGTTCGTGGCGAACCTTTAGCACCGGTTCATGCCACGAACCGGTACTAAAGTGAGTGGTGGCAGGATGTTGTCAGTCCGGGGGCCCTCCAGCACCTTTAGTACCGGGTCGTATCACGAACCGGTACTAAAGGTCGTCCTACATAGACCCTTCGTCCACCCGAGCTCGCTCTGTTCTTCCCCTTTCCCCTCTCCTCTTTGTTCTTTTCCCTCTTCCTCTCAAGCTCATCACATATTTTGCCCAAGATTTGAAGGCCCCCATCCATTCAAATGATCACAAAGGTTAGCAACTTTTTCCTTTCATCTCATTGCTAGATTAGCTCGTGCAATGCTTTATATAGTGATTGATTTTTGAGTTTAGTAATTTGGGAGGAATTATATATATGTGCTAGTATTTGATTTATATGCAATTTGAGGTCAAAAATAACACTTAGTTTTGCATATGTAGGTGTGGTTTACTTAGTACCTTCTAAATCTCCGTCGTAACCACCGTCGATCGCTCGCAACGTCCTGTCGCCGGCACCACCTTGTGGTGAGCCTCTTGTTCATGAAGTTTTATATTAAAAAAATGATGTTTGTGTGATTTGGATATATAGTTACTCATATAATTATCTTACCCATACGTTGTTTGTTATGCATAGTGCCATGATTTTGATATCCGTCCCCGTCGGCCCTCGTCCGGGTTATGATTCGGATGTGGTATATTCTCTTTTAAAACTATTCATTGCATTTCGTGTTTATGATAAATTATGCCCATCAAGTTGACATAGATATTTGTATGTAGGAGGTAGTTGAACCAAAAATTCCAACCGACCCTAATGTCGAGAGGTTAAATTTAGTTGAAAGAGAAAACGAGGATTTGAAGGAAAAATTGAAAAAAATTGAGGGGGAGAAGATGGAATTGGAGTTGCATGTTGCCGATGTCGTCGATGATCACAAGATTAAGATGGAGAAAATGCGCTTGAAGATTAGAAAGATTAGAAAATATGCCATTCATAGTGAGGCTTGGTATCATTATGCTGTTGGATCAATTGTTACCTTAGTTGCGATCTTGATCGCATTTGTTGTTGCATTTAAATTCTTTAGCTAGAGAGTTATTTGTTTGTTGCATTTAAGTGTTGTATGATCTTTATGTATGAACTTTATGTATTGTATTAATTTGATGTTTTCGGTGATGTGTATTGAGGATGAGCCGGCAATGGATGTACGATGACCGATGCTCTCCCGAGTTCATTAATGGCGTGCGTACTTTATTGCTTGCGGCTGAGGCAAACAAGCGAGCGGATGGTTTTATGCATTGTCCATGTGCTGGCTGTAAGAATGGTCGCAATTACTCTACATCAAGAACCATTCATGTCCACCTGTTTGAGTCCGGTTTCATGCCCCACTATAATGTTTGGACCAAGCATGGAGAAAGAGGGGTTATGATGGAAGACAATGAAGAAGAAGAGGACGACGACAGCTATCCTGGCCATGGGTTCCCTGAATACGATGATACAACAATGAGGGAAGAAGCTGAGTCGGTAATGCGGGAAGAAGCTGAGCCGGCAATACGGGAAGAAGCTGAAGAAGAGGCATCGGATGAGCCCGTTGATGATCTAGGTCGGGCCATTGCTGATGCAAAGAGAAACCGTGCATGTGATTTGAAGAAGAAGAAGTTGCAGCGCATGTTAGAGGATCACAAAAAATTGTTGTACCCGAATTACGTAGGTGACAAGAAAAAGCTGGGCACCACACTGGAATTGCTGCAATGGAAGGCAGAGAATGGTGTATCTGACAAGGGATTTGGAAAGTTGCTGGTAATGATAAAGGATATGCTTCCAAAGGACAACGAATTGCCCAAGAGGACGTACGAAGCAAAGAAGGCTGTCTGCCCTCTAGGGTTAGAGGTGCAGAAGATAGATGCATGCCCTAATGATTGCATCCTCTATCGCGATGAGTACAATGATTTGAACGCTTGCCCGGTATGCGGTGCATTGTGTTATAAGATCAGCCGCGATGACCCTGGTGATGTCGAGGGCGAGCGCCCCAGGAAGAAGATTCCTGCCAAGGTGATGTGGTATGCTCCTATAATACCACGGTTGAAACGTTTGTTCCAAAACAAAGAGCATGCCAAGGCGATGCGATGGCACAGAGAAGACCATAAGAAAGACGGAAAGTTGAGAGTACCCGCTGACGGGTCGCAGTGGAGAAAAATCGAAAAAAAAGTACGGGAAGGAGTTTGCAGATGACGCAAGGAACGTATGGTTTGGTCTAAGCGCAGATGGCATTAATCCTTTTGGGGAGCAGAGCAGCAACCATAGCACCTGGCCTGTAACTCTATGTTTGTATAACCTTCCTCCTTGGTTGTGCATGAAGCGGGAGTTCATTATGATGCCAGTGCTCATCCAAGGCCCTAAGCAACCCGGCAATGACATTGATGTGTACCTAAGGCCATTAGTTGAAGAACTCTTACAACTGTGGAATGGAACAGGTGTACGTGTGTGGGATGAGCACATGGGGGAAGAATTTGACCTAAAGGCGTTGCTATTCGTGACCATCAATGACTGGCCTGCTCTCAGTAACCTTTCAGGACAGACAAACAAGGGATACCACGCATGCACGCACTGTTTGGACGATACCGACAGTATATATTTGGCTAATTGTAAGAAGAATGTGTACCTGGGACATTGTCGATTTCTTCCGAGCAGGCATCCCATAAGAAAAAAAGGCAAGCATTTCAAAGGTGAGGCGGATCACCGGACGAAGCCTCGCCACCGTACTGCTGCTGATGTACATGATATGGTTAAGGATTTGAAGGTGGTCTTTGGAAAGGGTCCTGGTGGACAACCTGTTCCGAATGACGCTGACGGACGCACACCCATATGGAAAAAGAAATATATATTTTGGGACCTGCCCTATTGGAAAAACCTAGAGGTCCGCTCCGCAATCGACGTGATGCACGTGACGAAGAATCTTTGTGTGACCCTGCTTGGCTTCTTGGGCGTGTATGGGAAGACAAAAGATGCACCTGAGGCACTGGAGGACCAGCAATGTATGCACGGAAAAGACGGCATACATCAGGGTCATGCAAGCTACGCTCTTACCAAAGAAGAGAAGAAAATCTTCTTTGAATGCCTGCTTAGTATTAAGGTACCGTCTGGCTTCTCGTCGAATATAAAGGGAATAATAAACATGGCAGAGAAAAAGTTCCAGAACCTAAAGTCTCATGACTGCCACGTGATTATGACGCAACTGCTTCCGGTTGCATTAAGGGGGCTTCTACCGGAAAACGTTCGATTAGCCATTGTGAAGCTATGTGCATTTCTCAATGCAATCTCTCAGAAGGTAATCGATCCAGAAATCATACCAAGGTTAGAGAATGATTTCGTGCAATGTCTTGTCAGTTTCGAGTTGGTGTTCCCACCATCCTTCTTCAACATCATGACGCACGTCCTAGTTCATCTATGCGAAGAGATTAACGTTTTGGGTCCTGTATTTCTACACAATATGTTCCCCTTTGAGAGGTTCATGGGAGTCTTAAAGAAATATGTTCATAACCGTGCTAGGCCAGAAGGAAGCATCTCCAAGGGCCATGAAAATAAGGAGGTCATTGAGCTTTGTATTGACTTTATTCCTGACCTTAAGCCGATTGGTATTCCTGAATCGCGGCATAAGGGCAGACTGGATGGAAAAGGCACGCTAGGAGGGAAACAAATAATATGTATGGATGGACATTCTCTCACTGAAGCACACTACACAGTTCTACAGAATTCCGCCTTGGTGGCTCCGTATATGGATGAACACAAGAATTTGCTACGCTCCAAACACCCGGAGCGGTCTGATAACTGGATTACACGTGAACAAACCAGGAGTTTCGCCAGCTGGTTGCAGACACGTACCATGCATGACACCTCTATTGAAGATGATTTGTACTTGCTGTCCCAGTTACCATCTTCGAATATAATTACTTTCAAAGGGTACGAGATAAATGGTAATACATTTTACACGATCGCCCAAGATAAAAAGAGCACCAACCAAAACAGTGGTGTTCGCTTTGATGCAGAAACCAAGACAGGAAAGGAAACATATTGTGGTTATATACAAGACATATGGGAACTTGACTATCGACGTGGTTTGAAGATCCCTTTATTTCGGTGCAAATGGGTCAATATGACACGAGGCAGGGTAACGGAAGACCCGCAGTACGGAATGACAACAGTGGATCTCAACAATCTTGCGTATGCAAACGAACCATTCGTCCTAGCCAATGACGTGGCATAGGTTTTCTATGTGAAGGACATGTCTATCAAGCCAAGAAAAAGAAAAGATAAGGAAGCGATTGCATCGTACGATGAGCCAAAGCGGCACATAGTTCTTTCTGGGAAGAGAAACATCGTGGAAGTGGATGACAAGACAGACATGTCAGAAGATTATGAAAAGTTTGATGAAATTGCTCCATTCACAGTGAATATTGACCCGAGCATCCCGTTAAATGATGAAGATTTTCCATGGTTACGGCGCAAAGGGACACACGCGAAGAAAAAGTTTCATACCCAAAGATCTGGGATGTGATCGGCTTCACTATCATCACTTTCTTCTGTGTTTCACATTCAGGAGGGAATCTCTGTAATAGTTAGGGTAGTTATGTGTTTTGGCATTTGAAACGCGAAGAAATTTTATGTGCAAACAAATTCTTTCATACATTTACTGATTTTTAAAGTTAAGTTATTCACAAACTAGTGGTTCACACTAATTTTAAAATAATTCAAAATTTAAACTATTCAAATTTGAAAACTACGGGCACTAACAGAAAGTTTATAATTTTTTGTACCTAAAGCAAAAATATTCACAAAGAAACTCTAAATACACAAAAAAACAACTTAAAAATAAATAAAGCAAAAAAAGCCCGCCTACTAGGCCAGAGCGGTCTGCATACAACTAGAAACCCAATCTGTTGTTGGGCCAGGATGCAGGCCCGCAAAGGCCCAATAGGCCCACAGGGCAGCACAGAACATTGTGACGCCCGGATAATTAAGCTACGGTAATCACCCACTAATGATGCCATGTCATCGTAATTAATTTGCTAAACGTCACTTTGATCCTAACTGAGTTCAAATTCAAAATTTAAAGACAAGTCAAGTTATTATTTTCCTCAAACTATAAAACTAAAATGTTCGGATTTTAATATAAATCCCCCTGATCGATTGTCATGTTGAAACCAACATCATTTGACTCATCGGGTAATCCCTAGTAAAATATAAAGTTGTCCAACAGCAAATAAAATAGCCATTTCATTTTCAACAAATAATTATACAATACCAATTGAGTTGAAACTTTGTGGGCCTCTTCAAAAAAAATCTTGATTTATGTGACAAGTTTTGTTTTCAACAAAACTCAATTGGTATTTATTTCAAAAGCAAAACATGGAGAAAATACAAGTCAGAGAATAAATAAAAAGAAAATTAAAAATAGAATTAAAACAAGGGGGACACCGGCCACTGTGCACTGGGCCAAGTGCACAGTTCTTGGCCCAATTAGTCCAGCCCACCACCACCACTGTTGTCTCCCTCCTCTGTTCACAGAGGGGAGGTGGACGCCGAGCAGCCGCCCGTGGACGCGATGGCCACGTGCTGGCCATCCCGCGCCTTCCAATCGCCTCCCTCGAACTGGATAAGGTCCCCTGCGCCCCCTCGTTCGAACCCTAGACCGGATCTTCCCCGCATTCGCCCTCGCTCTCTGCCTCGCGCGTCCGAGCGCCGCCATGGATGCGCCCCGGTAAAGCTCGCGGACACCGGTCACCCCGAGCCACGAGGAGGCATCCGAGAGCTCCTTCATGGTCGTCTCCATCACCACGCCGAAGGGCTTGAGCTAGGAGGCCCCGAGCGCTCGCCATCGGTCGTCTTCCCCGCGTCCGGTCGTCCCTTCCCCGCCCCGGATCTCCTCCCTCGGTGCTTCCCCGGCCTCCCGAGCACGGCGTCGAGAACCGCTGTGAGGCCCTTCCCCGATTCCCCCTGTTTCTCCTTCGTTTCCATTGCTGTAATCGCATGTACGAGCCGGAGTCCGCCATGGGCCATGGCCGAACCTCAGTGTTCGCGTATGCGCGCCTGCTGCTCCTTGCGCTGCTCTGCTTACTGCCCCTGTTCTACTAAGTTGTTGCTGCCTATTGATGTTCCACTGCCCCGCGCGCTGGTCGTGCCCTGGGCGTGTGAGCACGCCCGCCTCCTGGGTGCTACGCTGCTGCATGCTGCTGGGGCTGCTGACTACAGCCGTCAGCGTCCCTGCGTTGTGTGTGCTCGTGTGCCCGCGTCCCGGCCTGCTGCTTGCGCCGCCGCTGCTATGCTGTTGCTGCCGCCGCCTACTAGCGCCCACTGCCGCCGGTGCAGGCCAGCGTTCGCCGATGCTGTCCGGCGCTCGCCTCGGCTGTTGCTGTGGCCATGGCCGAGTGCCTGTGCGTTCGTGTGTTGTAGGTGTGTGTTGTGTGTGTGGCCTCGTAGCCAACTACGACCTGGGCCGGCCTCCTGTTGAGATTAGGAGGTAATCCCCATTAGTGCTAATCCCTCTAAATTAGCTAATTTGACTGATTTGGTCTAGATGCAGATGCAGTCTATGTCATGTGGACCTATCTTATTTTTAAGCCTAATTAAAAGTCTGTGTCAATGACATCTAGGACCCATGACCTAGTTGACCAGTCAACCGTTGACTGGTCAACAGTTGATTGGACCCCCCTGGACCCCACCTGTCATGCACTCTGTCTAGACTAGAGCTAGGTGACAAAAGTATTCTGTTATTATTTCAAAATTAAATAACCCTAGAAATTCAATAAAACTTTGAAAATTAATATAAAATAATCCGTAACTCGGATGAAAATACTTTGTACATGAAAGTTGCTCAAAACGACGAGACGAATCCGGATACGCAGCCCATTCATCCGCCACACATTTCTAGCATAGCAAACACGCAACTTTCCCCCTCCAGTTCATCTGTCCGAAACGTGAAACACCGGGAATACTTTCCTGGATGTTTCCCCCCTTCACCGGTATCACCTCATACCGCGTTAGGGCACGCCTAGCATCACGCTTTGCTTTGTCATGCATCGTTATGCATCTGTTTGCATTGTATTCACTGTTCCTTCCCCCCTCTTCTCTCGCTAGACACCGAGACCGACGTCGCTGCTACCCAGTATGACTACGGTGTTGACGACCCCTCTCTTTTGCCAAAGCAACCAGGCAAGCCCCCCCCCCCCCCCCCGATCACCAGATATCACCTACTTTTCTCTATTCTGCTTGCATTAGAATAGTGTAGCATGTTACTACTTCCCGTTAATCCTATTCTGGTGCATAGCCTGTCATTGTTGCTACAACTGTTGATACCTTACCTGCGATCCTAATGCTTAGTATAGGATGCTAGTTTGCCATCAATGGCCCTACATTCTTGTCCGTCTGCCATGCTATATTATCGGGTCGTGATCACTCGGGAGGTGGCCACGGGTATATACTTATATACATAACATATGATACTTGTGATGACTAAAGTCGGGTTGGCTCGAGGAGTACCCGCGAGTGATTCACGGATTGGGGGCTGAAAGGACCTTTGTCCCGATGGCCCTCTGGGTGGATCTTTGTGGCGAAGCGACAGGGCAGGTTGAGACCACCTAGGAGAGAGATGGGCCTGGCCCTGGTCGGCGTTCGCGGTTATTTCAAAATAACACGTTTAACGAGATCTTGGTATTTGATCTGAGTCTGGCTACTGGCCTATACGCACTAACCATCTACGCGGGGACAGTTATGGGCACTCGACGCCGTGGTATCAGCCGAAGCCTTTGTGACGTCAGCAACTGAGCGGCGCGCGCCGGATTGGACTGGAACGCCTGCTAGGCTAGGTCTGCTTCCGGCCGCCCACGCAACGTGCAGGTGTGCTAAGGGCGATGGGCCCAGACCCCTGGGCGCTTAGGTTTAGACCGGCATGCTGACCTCTCTGTTGGTCTAGGTAGGGCTGCGACGTGTTGATCTTCCGAGGCCGGGCATGATCCAGGAAAGTGTGTCCGGCCAAATGGGATCGAGTGTGTTGGGTTATGTGGTGCATCCCTGTAGGGAAGTTAATCTATTCGAATAGCCGTGATCTTTGGTAACAGGATGACTTGGAGTTGTACCTTGACCTTATGACAACTAGAACCGGATACTTAATAAAACACACCCTTCCAAGTGCCAGATACAACCGGTGATCGCTCTCTCACAGGGCGACGAGGGGAGGATCATCAGTTAGGATTATGCTACATGATGCTACTTGGTGAACTTACCATCTACTCTCTTCTCCTGCTGCAAGATGGAGGTTACCAGAAGCGTAGTCTTCGATAGGACTAGCTATCCCCCTCTTATTCCGGCATTCTGCAGTTCAGTCCACATATGATACCCTTATTCCATTTGATACCAATGCATACATATGTAGTGTAGCTCCTTGCTTGCGAGTACTTTGGATGAGTACTCACGGTTGCTTTCTCCCTCTTTTCCCTCCTTTTCTATACCCGATTGCTGCGATCAGACGTTGGAGCCCAGGAGCCAGACGCCACCGTCGACGACGACTACTACTACTCGGGAGGTGCCTACTACTACGTGCAGCCCGCTAACGGCAACCAGGAGTAGTTAGAAGGATCCCAGGCAGGAGGCCTGCGCCTCTTTCGATCCGTATCCCAGTTTGTGCTAGCCTTCTTAAGGCAAACTTGTTTAACTTATGTCTGTACTCAGATATTGTTGCTTCCGCTGACTCGTCTACGATCGAGCTCTTGTATTCGAGCCCTCGAGGCCCCTGGCTTGTAATATGATGCTTGTATGACTTATTTTATTTGTAGAGTTGTGTTGTGATATCTTCCCATGAGTCCTGATCTTGATCGTACACATTTGCGTGTATGATTAGTGTACGATTGAATCGGGGGCGCCACAAGTGTAGGCCCAGTAGGCCTGCTTTGGAAAGGAGCTCGAGAGAGCTACCGCACGGGGGGTTATAAACCAGTGTGGACGCCCCTCGGCTAGCGAGGTGGGACTAAACTTGCCGCACAGCACCTTGCCAGCGCACCCCCTTTAGTACCGGGTGGTGGCTCCAACCGGTACTAAAGGCCCCCCTTTAGTACCGGTTGGAGCCACCACCCGGTACTAAAGGGTGTGCAGTTCCCGCCGCTTGGCGTGGCCAAAACAGGCCTTTAGTACCGGTTGGTGGCTCCAACCGGTACTAAAGGTCCACCCTATATAACTAAACACTTCAAAAAATTTAGTTTCTCATCTGCTTCTTCTCCTCTGCCCCGTCGCCTGCCGCCCCCGTCTCCATATCCCTCGTCGCCGCCCCCGTCGCCGCCCTGTCGTCCCCGTCGTCACCGCCGCGTCATCCCGGCCCGTCCCGCGTCGTCCCCGTCCCCGTCATCGTCGCCCCGTCCCCGTCGTCGCCGCCCCGGCCCGTCCCCGTTGTCGCCATCCCCGTCGCCGCCGCACCCGTCGCCGTCCCCGTCGCCTCTCGCCTCGCCGGTGAGCACACACACACATATATATTTTTTTAGTTTTTTAGTTATAGAAATAGTTATAAAAATGTTAGAAATTTTTCTTTTTTTAGTTATAGAAATAGTTAGTTATATAGCATTGTTAGAAATGTTATAGAAAAGTTAGAATTGTTAGAAATTTTTCTGTTTTTTAGTTATAGAAATAGTTAGAAAAAAGTTAGAAATTTTTCTTTTTTTAGTTATAGAAATGTTATACAAATGTTAGTTATATATATAGAAATGTTATAATTTTTTTCTTCTGTTTTTTAGTTATAGAAATATTAGAAATGTTATAGAAATGTTAGTTATATAGCATTGCTAGAAATGTTATAGGAATGTTAGTTATATAGAAATGTTAGAAATTTTAGTTATCAAAATCCAATCATTAAAAAAATGTTACTTTTTGCGGACATATAGATAGTATTTGTTCTCGACGATGCCCGGCCCGCATCCTCGCCGTCGACCCGTCCGCCACGACGTCCGGCTGACCCATGTCCGGGACTGGGCTCCGCCGGGCTGGCACTGGGAGGTGCTGCCTGGAGGGCCGCGCCGCTTGATGAGGAACCCGGCCCTGGTCGTCGACCCTGATCTCGTTTGGTGGCGTTCGCGTGGGCCAGTTTCGGTGCGGAGGGAGCCGGCCCCGCCGGAGGTGGTACGTCGCCGTGTCAGGGAGGAGGACGAGTACGTCCATCGCCACATGGTTGCGTTAGAGGGCGGCAGGTTCTCCAATACCTGGCAGTTTCTTCAGGAATCTCACTTCAGCTATGATCCTGTGAGGGTTCCTTCTCTTTGGGTGTCCACCGCCCGCGCCGCATGATCCGACGATGTATTCGAGATTATATATTATTCGAGACGATGTATTCGAGATTATATCTATTATTCGAGACGATGTATTCGAGATTATATCTATTATTCGAGATGACGTATTCGAGATTATATTCGATGATGCTTATTATGTACTATGATTGATTCGGTTTTTCCTTATTAATTGATTGCATCCATGCATTGTAATTTGAATATATTTCTTTTGGATTAGTTAAACAAAACCTATGACGGACAATACCTGCAAAGAGGGAGAAGAGGCACTGTTCAATATCATACGCAATCCTCGCAGGCCAGATGATGATCAGAATGAAGAAGATTATGACGGCTCCAAATATCTAAACAACACCGGGGAGGGTGATATGATATTCGATCGCGACGACCGAATTGATGAAGTCATGAACTATGAACATGACGAAGAAAATGTTGATCTTGAAACAACAAAAACCGGCGAGGTATATATATTTATATAAGCAGGCATCTGGTGATCATCACATGTTTTAGATGACTTGAAGATATATTAACGAATCGATCTTTCTTCTTTCAGCCATCCGGATCGAGCAAATCTTCAGGCAACAGGACGAAACGAGGCCCGAACAAAAAGTTGAAGGAGGGCGTAAAGTACAATATCGAGGCAATCAGACCTAATGGCGAACCATTCGCGCCTAAGAAGATTGCGGACAAGTTCGTTCGTTAGTGTGGAGTTCTTGTGAAGGACCAACTCCCGATCTCCCTTCAAGAATGGAGAGAGCCAGCAAAGCCACGTCCAGGAGTTACTTTTGTCGACGACAAACAAAAACATTTCCTTTGGGAAACACTCATGGAACATTTCACCCTACCAGATCATTTCACAGATGCAGATGTGGAGAAAGTCAAGGACGCTGCTCTTAGGAAGATGGCGGTTGCATTCAAGAACCACAAGATTTGTGAATGGGCCAAGTACGTCAATGGAGGAAGGAAGACTTCAGTATTCGAGGGAACACTAGAGAACCAAAGTGCTCATTGAAACGATTTCGTGAAATTCAAGGATTCGGAATTATCTAAGGAACGATCAAGAATAAACAAGGCCAATGCCGCAAAAAAGAATAGGTTCCATAAGCTGGGGCCAGGTGGCTATGCGGTGGGAATGCCTAAGTGGGATAAGTCTGAGAAAGAGATGCTGGATGCAGGTGTCACTCCAGAAACATTGAGCTGGCCCCCCAGGTGCAGGACTTGGTTCTATGCGCATGGGGGAGTTGGACCCGAAGACAGGCAAAGTTTCGAAGAAGGCATGTCTAGACGGAGCCGAAGATAAGCTACTTGTTGCAATAGAAGAGGCTCGATCCGGGTTTTTCGAGCCCAACAGAGAGAACGACGAGCTTACGCGTGCCCTGGGAAATCCCGAACACCCGGGAAGAACACGAGGCATGGGCGCTATTCCGTGGTATGAGGGGTTTTCGGACTGGAACGCCGACTACAGAACCCGTGCGAGAAAGAAGATTGCGGAGGAGAAGAAGAGGAAGATGGAGGAGCAGAGGAAGCTAGACTATGAACGCCTTCAAGGCCTAGAATCAGCGTACGCGGACTTGGCAATCAAATTCCAGCGGCAGCAGGAGCAGACCGACTCACTTAGCCAACAAAGGGGGTCTCAGCAGCTAGTGAATGATCCACCAATGGATAGCACCGTCCCATCCATGCCGAGAAGCAGCGTGGGTTCCGCCCCGGGCGTCGCATTGCTGGATAGCTACCCAGTGGATGACATCATGGAGAACACTAACTGCGAGCTACACTTCAAAATGAAGAACATATCCATGAAGGTGGTGGACGCCCTTGCTTTTACAAATCCCCCCGAGGCAACCTTCCATTGCAACCCGATTCCAGCGGGCTATTCTCGTGTCTTGGTTGATGAGGTGGTGGACCAATATTCGGGGCTAGAGCTTGACATTCCTGGAGGTGACGATGATCACACACTAGGAGAGGCCAACCATCGTATCATCCTATGGAGAAAGGATTGCATCATCTTTCGAAGGCCACCGACACCGCGTCATCCGACTCCTCGTCGCAGTCCACCACCGAGTCAGCAGACTCCCGCTCCTCCAAGTCCACCAACGCGTCAGGCCACTCCTCCTCCAAGTCCGGCACAGCTTCAGGCCACTCCTCCTCCAAGTCCGGCAAAGCATCAGGCCACTCCTCCTCCAAGTCCGGCACGGCTTCAGGCCACTCCTCCTCCAAGTCCGACACAGCTTTAGGCCACTCCTCCTCCTCCACCTCAGCCACATCAGCCGTCTTCACCGCCTCAGCAATCACGGAAGAGAGCCGCCTCAGCTATGGTGCGTAGTGGTACAAGTTGAGGTAGTACTGCAGGTACAGGCGGAGGCAAGCGATTTCAATATGGTCCAAGCCTCGCGCCTCTTCCGCAGAGGCCTTACGACAAGTCCGAGTAGGAAAACGTAGCCATATCGAAGGCCGAGGTGGAAGCCCATTTTGCACCGAAACCACCACCACCGCCAAGGGAGAAAGTGCCTATGGAAAAAATTGACCACTTCATTCGTATGGCTAGACCACCAGCTCCCAAGCCTGTTGACACAGACTATGAGCGCCACCTCAGGAAGTTAAATCGAGCACGTCTATAGAAAGAGGCGAGCTCGAGCTCGAGCAAATCAGCTGGCAAAAGGAGCGGTAAAACCGTTCCTCAGCTGGGAGAACAGGCGGCGCAATCAATCCCCCCGCTTGTTGTGCCAACAACACATGAGAGTAGGTGCGCCCAATATTATTGTGGGCAAACCGTTAACGTTCCCGGGGTGGGCGATGTGGTAATAACCGAGGAGCATATTGCGCAGGCTGAATCGATCGGGATCACTGTTGGACAACTCCTTGATATCGAGCCCATGTCTCCGACTAGAGAGGAGGAAATAAAACGGAAATATGCCTGGGGCCAACCTTTGGTCGAGCTAGAGGAGGTCAATAAGCTCCCAACGAGAATGTATGAATTGCATCAATGGTACATGGACATTATCAAGATTTCCAATCGAGAGTCCCTCATGGTGAATGTCAACAAGGAGCATTACTACCATGAGAAAGCTATGACCGTTGAGTATTCAGAACTATTTCAGCTATACAATAAAGACGCACTCGACAAATCTATCGTCAGTTGCTATTGTCTATAAGTGATTTCTTTCTGTAATTTAAGTCTCAAGCTAGCTGTAGTGATCATTTTGACCAATCATTACCTGTAATTATCTTCACTATATTTTTTTCTGTGGTATTATGCAGAATGAAGATTTATGAAATAAAAAAAGGTGGACGCTATGGCATTGGGTTCGTTGACCCAAATACCATTAATGAATACACATGGAAAATAGATCCATATCACGAAAAAAGTGTAGAGGAAAGCATGCTACAATTCTTCAAGGAACTCAAATACAATGAAGATATACTACTTCCTTACAACTTCCAGTGAGTCACGCTGTCTTGTACTACAAATTCTGTTTTTTTCTACTAGCTATAGCCACATGTTTTTGCTTACATATGTCCGCTTAGTTAAGACATGCAAACGTTTGTGCATGCAGATTTCACTGGATCTTGTTAATCATTAAAGTTGATGAAGGAACAGTTGAAGTACTAGACTCACTACTTAAGAAAGCAAGTGACTACACCATCGTGAAGGGGATAGTCAACAGGTAATTTCAATCATTGTTAACTATATCTCGGCCTATTTAATTAGTTCGTTAACAACTATTTAATAACCCATTTATTCATTTTCTTTGTCGGCGGGCAGGGCTTGGGCAAAGTTCATCAGGGTCACTCCAGGCCCATGGAAACAAAGTCTGAAATGGTATCGACCCAAGGTAAGTATAATTAAGTAGTACTAGCTAGCTGCCATCTCTTTAATTATCATGCTTGATTAATTATTATCTGATCAAATTCCATTCTCGTAAAGGCTCTGAAGCAGGCGCCGGGGAATGATCTATGTGCATACTACGTTTGCGAGAATATTCGCATGATGGCGTCCGAAAGGAGCAAATCTCAAAGACAGGAGTGGATACGATATCGATTGTCAGAACACTATTCACAATTTTTACACCATTATCGATATCTAGTCACACAACTAATACACATGCATATTGATCTCCTTCTTAACAGTTCAAATAGGTGCGGGACAAGCTCCTAGCACAGGAGCGCATAGAAGCAATTCAAGAGGAAATAGCGGAATTTTTGCTCGGCCAGGTCATGGATCCCAAAGGAGAATACTATTACCCGCTACCGCCCCCATGAACCACTTTCAATTGTTATCGTGCTCCGAAGGCACCAATTAGCTAGGCTAATGCCGCCATTGGCTCCGAAGACACCAATTAGGAGAAATTGTATATATTATGATCGGTTCTACTAGAAATTCTATTTATATATATGCATAACGTGTACAATATGTAGTATCGTAAAATACCAGCAAACGAAAAATAATTAAATGAAAAACACAAAATTAAATGAAAAAGAAATCATAAACCCGCCCCCTTCCCCAACATTTTAATACCGGTTGGTGACACCAACCGGTACTAAAGGGCTCCCTGCCCCCGAAGCTAACTCGTGCCACGTGGTTGCCCTTTAGCACTGGTTCGTGCTGAACCGGTACTAAGGGGGGGGGGGGCTTTAGTGCCTACATTTTAGTGCCGGTTACCAAACCGGCACTAAAGGGCCTTATGAACCGGTGCTATTGTCCGGTTCTGCACTAGTGAATAGATCTATTGTGTGATGTGGTTTTTTTTTCCTTGTAAAATCATAAAGACGTTTACCCTTTTGCTCCCTAGAATCGTTTACCAATGATGAATTATTTTAGTTTCTTGCAGGGAAAATAGATTATATGACTGAGTTTATATGAGTTCTTAGCATGGTACTGAAAAACTATATTTTTCTTGACTAATGGCAAAGCTATATTTTTGTATCGCTCTCCAACTCAAGTTCTTCTATTCCATCTGGACAAATGAAACTCGAATATTATTACACCACAAACCTTCAGGGTGCCAAAATAAGGATGGCCATGGGGTGATGAGCGAAACAGGATTGCAGTCAGTAGGGATGAAGGTGAGATGAGACATACCTCTTCCAATTGTGACAGTTTTATAATTTGCTAACTTATTATTTGTGTACAGAGTTAGGCAGAGTTATCTCGGATTAACGCTATGAGAGCATTGTACATGCTGCAGCCAAAAAGTATTATTCAGTTTTCTAAATTACAGTCGCCTAATGTAAGGACTCTTTTTGCCGTACATCCACAACTATTCACATAATGTTGCTTAAGTGAGATTTTTGGTTCATAGGATACTACTTTCTCTTGAATATTCAACTCAATTGCGGGCTATGCTCTTTTCTAAACAAATAAAATATGTTATTTTACTTATTTGATTACATTTATTTTGGTTGTATGACTACAGGCACTCTTGCCATTGTGTAGACTGCCTCCATTGGTGAGGGAACTTTTGTGCAACATAGATTCTTGATGGAATTTAACGTGATATAAGAGATTGTGAGCCGAAATAGCCGGCAAGTTTCGAGGTCTTCCCCTCCTCAAGAAGGAACACTCATAAGTGAATGGAATGCTAATCAAAGCATCTATACGTTCTGCCAGTTTGTTCAGAGCCCACATTGCTTATGTAGTGTCTTTGCAAGGTTTATGGAGAGTTATAGGTGTTGGATATATTTTTCTTCATGCTTACTTTCTCTCTTACTTTATACTGTACTTGAGCATCATCATATGAGATTTGCACAATATGTCTACAAGCTTTGTGAAATACAATATTGTGATGTACTACTAAAGTATGCTGGTTCAGTTCTCTTGTAAATACTTCTATGGATATGTAAGCCACAAGCTCAATCAAGTTTGCTTGGTTATCTGAAAGAAACAAATAAAAAAGTTTGTGTCAGGCAATTAGTACACTCACATTATCATATTGAAAAAAGTACAAAATAAAAATGTTCTTTATTACTGAATGGAAATGTTCCTACTGAATGTCAAGCCTATTATTGTGGTTCTATAATAATCTGTTCATATCAGTTGACCTAGGAGCTTAATAGTTTGGGGCAGAAGTGAGGTCAACGAGCAAGGCGGTCACAATTTAATGACTTCGACAAAGTACTTCCATACAATCGTCGAAGGTGAAATGAATATTGACGGAGAATCACTTGAATTTGAGAAGCAACACCAAACGCACATATCGGGTGACCTAGGAGCTTAATAGTTTGGGGCAGAAGTGAGGTCAACGAGCAAGGCGGTCACAATTTAATGACTTCGACCGAGTATTTCCATACAATCGTCAAAGGTGAAATGAATATTGACAGAGAATCACTTGAATTTGAGAAGCAACACCAAACGCATGGAGCACCGCCTGACGACCAAATGTTTCATAAAAATAAAACATACAAATTCAACGACGTGCATACAATATGTTTTAATCTCACATTCCGTGGCAACGCACGGGTATTTAGCTAGTATTGATCAAAGAGGGAACATGAACCCCAGATGGTTACAAAGAGAGAGGTGGGCGGCTCCGCAGAGCACCAAGATTACACCACCGTACAACACCAGGATTTTGGGAAATCGCAGGAACCAATCCTGGCAAACTGAAGGGTTGATGCAACGCGGAGCACCGACGGTGGCAGCGGATAGCGCTTCTCCTTCTCAGGTTGTCCATATGTATATTCCAAGAGCTGGAATTTGATATCGAGCTCCTGGAGGTTGTCCAGGCCTCGGGAATGGAATCAGCTCTCGATCTGAGCGGCATCCTCGGCGTACCTTTTTTTCGCTTTGTGGAGGCAGATAAGGTTGAATGCGAAGCGGCGCGCCGGGCCAGGGTGATCGCGGAGGATGCTGGAGACAATGGATGTGCGCTTCAAACTGAAAGGATTGGTGATGAGATCGCCGGCGTCAAGGTTGAGAGGGGAGGAGCGCCAGAGGGGGCGCCATCGGCGAGCGATGGCCTGCGTTCGGGCGCCATCCTTGATGGGGAGGAGGGAGATGATGGTGCCGAGGACGTCATCGGGAAGTTTACTGATGAGATCAGCATGGCTGATGAGATCCCCGTCGCTGACGAGCTTATCCTCGCGGATCCGCTTCCGTGGCCTGCGACCGGCGGTTCCGGCGGACGCGCGCCTCTTGGGTTTGGGCGTCGCGGCTGGAGCATCCGCCACCTTCTTCCTGACCGCGGGACTCGACGCCACCGTCCTCTTCATGTCCGGTCGCTGGAGAGATGGAGATCCAAGGCAGGAGCAGGGGAATTGGGTGGGTTTTTTGTTCCAGCGATGGCACGGTGGTGGTGCGGCTGCGGATGGAATGGTAACGAAACGCGGCGACTGCAGGGTCAGGACTCACCTTGTTGGGCTGGACTGGGCCTGGGTGTTCCTTTTTAATTTGACTGCAACGCGGTCGCATTTTTTATTAATTAAAAAAAACTATCGGATGATTCGGATCCAGCTGGTCGACTATGGAGGCGTCGAAAGTCCCCTAGGCGAAACACCTTAGGGTTTCGATATCTTCCGGCGGCCACCGCCGGAATCCTTTATCTCTTGCTCCCTATCGATCTGATCGGCGGTACGGGGTCCGGGATTGACTCCCTTTCGATCGGCAGGTGATCTACCTTGCTGTTCTCGTCAAGGAGAAGGCGGAGTCAAGCGAGATAAGATCGGATCAGGGGGGATGGCAGAAAACGCGAGGTCGCAAAAGATGCAGGGAGAGGAAACTACAGATGAACTGCTTGCAAGGCTCACCCTGCAGGAAGAGGAGGAGGATGACTTCATATGGGAGGAAGAATTGCCGGACATGGCGGAACCGGCGAAGTGGCTCGCGATCGCAAGGGTACATACACCAAAAACCTTCAGCCCCAATGCTTTGTATGGGGATATGAGGGCAGCATGGAACCCGGCTCGCCCGGTGGTGTGGAGGAAAATCCGTGATAATCTCTTCATGGCACAGTTTGGTTGTCTGGGAGACTGGAACAAGGCAATGTTCGAGGGTCCATGGTTGTTCAGAGATCAGGCAGTAATTTTGGAGGAGTACGACGGGTTTAAGAACCCAGAATCGTTCAGGCTGGATAAACTAGCTGTCTGGGCACAAATCCATTGTCTCCCTGACAAATTCTTAATCGAGCCTGCAGTCAAAGGTTTGGCAACCAGGATTGGAGAGGTGCAAGAGGTTCAATTGAAGTTACCAGCAGGCTTTTTTGGTGAGTTTGTCAGGGTCAGGGTGAAGCTTGACATCAATGCTAAGATAAAGAGGTTTGTCACAGGGAAAAAGGGAGAAGAAAGGGTCAAGTACCGGGTCAAATATGAAAAGCTACCCGTCTTCTGCTATAACTGTGGAGAGTTTGGGCATTGGCATGAGGAATGTGGAGATGGCGAGCATGATGAATCAAAGTTTGAATGGGGAGACTTCCTGTATGCGGACACAACCCGTTTCAGGCCTACAGGACGGGGAAACTTCACGCCACAGCGCGGAATGGGGGGAGCTAGATCAGGTGGACGTGGAAGGGGACGTGAAGCTTATAACCCTAATCAGAGTTGGCGCTACAATGCGCGCCAGCAGCAGCACGATACAGATGAACCGGTCGCGATGGACAGAGAAAGAGGAGACGAAGCTGGCACAGGCAAAACCCCTTTGGCGGAGGAACTTGATCAAGGTCATAGCCAGCTTGCGAACAAAAGAGTTTCCGTTGAGAATGGTGCCAGTTCGTCTGAGACGGACGGGGCAAGAGGGAATCAGTCGAGGGAACTGGCAGTCGCTCAGGCACTAGTCCCTCCCCTCCCCCCTGTCTATGTGTCGCCTAGGAAGGAGAGCAAGAGGCCAAAGAAGGCTAGGGCTGAGGATGATGTGGATACGATGGCAGGCACAACCGAGAGCAAGAATGGTCCAGTTGAAGCAACAACACCCAATGCATCATCGGCGGGCTCCCGCGAGGAGTACCGCCGGGCACAATGAGTATCCTGAGTTGGAACTGTCGTGGGGCGGGCAAGGCAGCGACAGTTCGAGAACTACGCGATTTAGCGCGTAACTTTGCCCCTACCTTTATTTGTATTGTTGAGACTCAGATAGATAAAACAAGGGTAGAAAACTTAGCAGGATCCATTGTCTATGATAATGGCTATGCTGTAAGTAGTGAAGGAAGAAGCGGAGGTTTAGGGATTTTTTGGAACAACCCAATAAAGATTGAAATAATTGGTTATTCGGCTTACCATATCGATTGTTCTGTGGAAGAACCGGACAGGGACAAGTGGAGATTGACACTTTTCTATGGCGAATCACAGACAAATCTACGTCACAGGACGTGGGACACGATGAAGGGGATTAGCACCTTGAGTGAGCTTCCATGGGTTTGCATAGGGGATTTTAATGAAGTCTTACGCCCGGAAGAACAAGTGGGCGTTGGGGAGAGGAGCAATGCGCAGATACAGGGCTTCAGGGAAGCGACCGATGTGTGCATGCTTATGGACATGGGTTACCAGGGGCCTTTTTGGACGTATGAAAAGAAAGTAACTGGAGGCAGTTACACCAGGGTCCGTCTAGATCGGGCACTAGCCACGCTGGAGTGGAACGAGATGATTCCAGAAGCTCACCTCAAGCATCTAACAGCAGCCACATCCGATCATTGCCCCATTATTCTGAACTACCAAGGGACACGACCACCTAACAGAAAGAGAGAGTTCAAGTATGAAGTTATGTGGGAAACTCATGAATCCTGGTCTGAAACTATTCTGTCGCGCTGGACAGAAGGAGGCCGAGTAGCGGCAATGGCGGACTTGAGGGCAAAACTGGAGCATGTAGCACAGGATCTAGGGAGGTGGAACAAGACCACCTTCGGTTCGGTCAAAAAAGAAATCACAAAACTTAAGCTTGAGCTCAAACGACTCCGAAATGACCCTGCGAGGACTGCACCGTCTCGTATTGAACTAAAGATCAACGAGAACTTGGTAGAGTTGTATCACAGAGAGGAGCTCATGTGGAGACAACGATCGAGACTAGAGTGGCTCTCGGCGGGGGACAGAAACACTCGGTTCTTTCATCTTCGGGCCAGCCAATGAAGAAAGAAAAACATGATCAAGGCACTTATGAACTCGCTGGGGGTGCTAACTGAGGATCACTCAGAGCTCAGAAATATGGTGACAGAGTTTTACAAAAATCTGTATACTTCGGAAGGGGTGTCAAGTATGGAACAAGTGCTGTCACGGGTACCCAGGAAGGTCTCTGATGAAATGAATGCTATGCTTCTAGCGCCTTATAAAGCAGAGGAGGTAAAAACAGCACTGTTCCAGATGATGCCAACTAAGGCCCCAGGCCCCGATGAATTCCCAGCACATTTTTACCAGCGGCATTGGGATATCTGTGGGAGGAAGTGACAAATGCAGTTCTGAGGATTGTGAGAGGGGAGGAGGATGCTGCGAGCATCAATGACACCGTCCTGGTACTCATCCCAAAGGTTCTCAATCCAACCCAACTCTCACAATTTCGGCCAATAAGTTTATGCAATGTAATCTATAAAATTGCCTCGAAAGTTGTATCCAACAGGCTAAAAGAGATCCTTCCAGACATCATATCTGAGGAACAGTCTGCGTTTGTTCCTGGCAGACTGATAACTGACAACATCATCTGTGCCTACGAGTGTCTGCACTTTATGAAGAGAAGCAGGGCTAAATCCAATAGCTTTTGTGCTCTGAAGCTGGACATGATGAAAGCATATGACAGGCTAGAGTGGCCTTACTTGCGAGCAATGATGGAGAAGCTGGGTTTTGCACAATCTTGGGTGCAGACAGTAATGGGTATGGTTCAGTCAGTCTCTTTTTCGGTTCTTTTCAATGGAGAAAAGTTAGAAGAATTTTTTCCGAGCAGAGGTATACGACAGGGAGATCCTATCTCTCCTTACCTTTTCTTGATTGCAGCAGAGGGCCTTTCGTGCCTTTTAAAGACAAGTTCTACTTCGTCAGGGTTTGAGGGTATTAAGGTGGCAGCGTCCGCACCACCTATTAATCATCTTCTGTTTGCTGACGACAGCCTGCTGTTTTTCAAGGCAAGTGATCAAGGTGCGACTAGGGTTTCAAACCTTCTCGAAATCTATTGTAATGCTTCCGGTCAGAGAATCAACCATGCACCTGCAAGCTCTACGAGATAGTAACAAGCAGATTTTGAATGTCCAGAACGAATCGTTGAGCGAACGATACTTGGGAATGCCTACAGATGTTGGACAGTCCAAGATGGGCACGTTCAAGTACTTGCGCGACAGAGTTTGGGAAAAAGTAAAAGGTTGGATGGAGAAGTTGTTATCGGCAGCAGGGAAGGAAGTGCTAATAAAATCGGTGGCGCAAGCTATTCCGGTTTACTCCATGGCTTGCTTCAGATTACCCCGAGACCTGTGCGACAACATCAATGCTATTATCCGCCAATTTTGGTGGGGTAGTAAAAGGGGCAAGAGAAAGCCCACTTGGGTCTCGTGGGATGTTATGACAAAACCAAAATATTTAGGAGGAATGGGCTTTAGAGACATCGAGATTTTCAACCTGTCCTTGTTGGCTCGGCAAGCGTGGAGGCTGCTGGATGATCCACTATCTCTTAGTGCAAGAATGCTTAAAGCAGCCTATTACCCAAATACGGAGTTCATGGAAGCAGAGTTGGGTAGTAACCCTTCGCAAATTTGGCGAGCGATATTGGATGGAAGAGAGATATTGCAGCGACGGGGGCTGCGGGCGGCGAGGACTGCGGACGGCGCCGTGAGGTCCGGCGGTGGTCGTCCGTGGCAGCGGGGGCGGTGGTGCGTGCTTGGCGGCGGCGGCGGCCCCGTCCAGCACCATTCTGGTCTGGCGGGCGTGTGGGCGTCGGGCGGCGCGGGGCGGGCTGCGACCGGGTGTGGTCGTGGCCATGTCCTTGGACCACGGCGGCGCACTAGTTGCTGCTGCTGGCAGCGGTGGTGGTGGCAGGTTGATTGCGGCGGCGGCCAGATCTTCCTGGCGTTGGCCCGTCTGTAGGCTGCCTGTATCGGCCTTCGACCCCTCTCCTTGGTGTCTGTCCGCTTCTCTCACCAAAGGGTTGTCCTTCTCCCGGCTGCGGTCCATCATCCGTCTCGCACCCGGTGACGTAGGACCGAGCTGGTCTTGCGCCCGGCAGCAGGACCGGCTCGTCTCGTGCCCGGCAGCAGGACTGCGCTCGTCTCGCGCCCGGCAGGAAGACCGGCCAGTCTAGCACCCGGCAGCAGGACGGCGCTCGTCTCGCGCCCGGTGTAGCAGGACGACTCGATGGAGGCTTGTTGTGGCCGGCCTATTGGGTCTCGGCGTTGGGACCGGCCAGGGGTGTGAAAGGCAGATCCTTTCCGCCCGTCTCTTCGGTGGGGGTAGCGGTGGGGCTCGGGGGACTTGGTGTCAAGGTCTTGGATTCCGGAGCGGCGGCCCTGGTGGTGGTGGCGCGGTGCTCTTGGGCAGAGCTCGTGCCTTGGTGCTGCCCGGCTACTACAGCCGTGTGGGCGGCGTGGTAGCCGGGGTGTGGCATTCGGTGGCGGTGAATGTTGGCCGGGGTGAAAACCTCTCTATCTTCGGACGGACTGGCGACGGCGAAGATCGCTCCCTTCTTGAAGGCGTCGTCGCGGCTATCACTGCCCGTCGTGGTGTTCCAGGGGAAACTCTGATCCTCAGATCGGGCGGTGGCGGCGCTCCGGTGCCGTATCCTTCCTGAAGGCACCGCTTTGGAGCCCACGGTTCGTCATATGCGGCTTCCTTTCTTCGGATGAAGTGCCCGGCGGCTCTTGTAGTGGTAGGGTGTGTGTTGCTGCGCTCAGCGTCTATGTATCATGCCTTGGGTGCGTATGTGTGTGTTTGTGGTGGGTGAGTGCGGTTGTACCAAGCATTGTGGATCTTTGCTTTATATATAAAACGGGGCGAAAGTCTTTTTCGGCATGACCGACGGCAAGCAGATAAATTTAGGCGGTGGGCACGCAGAGGCGGAAGCAGATTATGAATTGGAAGAACTAAAGTTCATCTTACGGCATCTACAAGAAAGAGAAAAGACTGGAAATCAATTTTCAACTCAAAAATTACGATGTACTGTGCATTCATATGTGCTTCCTTTGTGTATAACTATGTTCTACAGGAGGTGAACAACGGAGCAGACGGAGTGACTCATCTTTATTGAACAGGTTAGTTTCATAATTTTGATAAATTTACAGTAGCAACTTTTCCGCAAAAAATGATGGTGGCGAATAATAGTGTAAGCAGTATCTGTTGACATCATATTCATAGATATTCGTCTGAACAAATTATAGTTAGTTATGTTGATTACATTTTATGTTACCTTTTTTGTGAGCATATTTTTTTGAAAAATCGATGCTATAAATTTTGCCATGCTTAATAAACATTTGTTATCCATCATCATTTTTGTGAGTGGTTGTGGTCATCCATTTAAGAGGCTACGACGCACGTCATTTTTCAATTTTAGGGCCCTATCTTGAAATTCGCACCGGGGCCTCAAAATTCTGGAGACGGCCCTGCATCTGACCACCAAGAATGCATTGCTGACAGAAACGGAGAAACCTGAGTAGTCCTTTCTCAGACAAAAGACATGTTAAGAGAGGAGTTTGATCCTGAGTTTACTAGCTCACAGTTCAACTTTTGAGAGTGAACTAGTTGCATGACATACCATCCTGGGAATTACAAAGGAACATCAAACTACAAACAGAGAACAAGCATTGAACTGAAGCAACATAATATTCAGGCATCGGCACCATAAAAACGAGCAAAAGACAACACGGTCTTCAGGTGCTATCCTCGTCAGAACTGGAAGAACATGATATCACTGGAAGGGCATCATCTTCAGCTAGAAAAGAGTTGTTGAAGGGATCGGCAATTGACAAGTCATGGGTATCTGAATGGCGAAAATAGTATGAACAATGTTTAAACTCGAGGTCTGGAGAAGCTTCACTTTCCACTCCTAGCAGCCTGTGTTGATCAGCCACCCATTTCTCGTTGAACTTCTCACTCATGCCAAATTTGATCTCATTTAGCACTTTCGCATTCAGAACAAAGAACTTGGCAAAGCTAACATCTTGCTTGTCGCCTTTGTAATTCTTCAAGACTAGTGTTTTGAGATGGGTCTCAAGGCATTTGATTGGATCTTGTGGGTCATAATGACGCACATTGTTCATCTCTGTGTTTAAGTATTTGTTCCACTGGAAAGGAAATAAGACTTATAAGATACATATTTTAAAACTTTAAAGTAATTGCCAACTAGACTAGATTATACATGTCAATCAATTGTTTTTGGAGTACCAAATAGACATTAAGCCAAGTAGGCTAAGCCGAGTGTAACACTTGGCTTACACGTCGCCGAGGTTAAAACGGTATTCGCCGAGTATGTTTCATACTTGGCTTCATTTATTTTTCCTATAGTGTCTGTCTCTAAGTATTCATTCCACTGTAAAAGGAAAGAAGACTTAAAAGATGATGTTAAAAGTAATTGCGGAAAATTCGTTTCTGAGCCCAGGCTCAGATGATCCCATAATCTACACCAACGATTCTCATGCGGATTCATGCCATCCAGTGTATTCTGCAGTCGTATATTTCCTTTTCGCAATGAACGGTAGGACGCATTCATTGCAACGGCGCGTCACGGCTGCGATGCGGAACAAGCAGAAGCCCGATGGCTCGGCAACATATCTGAGCCATGCTGACCCAGTCCAGCAGACGGACTGCAAACGGCAACTACGAAGGCTGGCTTTAAATGCACCTACCCACCGTCCACCGGACTCGTCTTCCACATCCAGCCGCACCCAACCAAAAACATCCCCATTTCATCTCGTCCTCTACATCGACTGCCCACTCCGGCCGCCATGTCTGACACGTCTTCTTCATTTCTTGCTGTGCCGCCAGAGGCCAGACCATCTTCTTCCTCTCATCCCATGTCCTTTTTGCGGGGCGGAGATTAACACCAAGGTCGCAGGGACGGGAAAATGGGCCGGGCATCGCTTCTACAAGTGCTTCCGCTATGACGTAAGTAAATCTGTCCCATGCAATCATTATACTTTCTGATCTCATCTGCCCCTCTTAGATGTCAAGCTGACCTTGTCGATCTGATTTTTCGGGCACGCGAGTGTCGGTTCTTCGAATTCCAGCACAAGTACGTAAGAAGAACAACCACGCTCAAGATTGCTCATGTCCACTGGAAATATAGACTACCAAATTTAGACAATCCACTGAAAAGCTGAGGTTGTCTAAAATGAAATTTTTTTACACCATTGTGTATGTGAAGATATAGACTACCAAATTTAGACAAGCCACAAGAGATCCTCTTACCGTTCTACTTCTGTATGTCGTCGCTATGTTCTTTCGCAGTGCCAATTAGTCCCTTCCGGTGTTCTTTAGGGCCGACATGAAGGAAGGGTGAGGGACTCTTAAGCGTGTTTCCCAACTACAGTATTAGATATGTTGTAGTAGGATTAATGTAATGTCTAGTTGGATGTGGAACGAAGCTCTTTGGTGGCCAAACTGAATTAATGTTAATGTTTTGTGTGTTTCTGTTTATGTTTTGTTCCGACTGTGATTTTTCCAAAAATAGGCAAAAACGCTCTTTTTGCTGTAATACAGCTCTAAGGAGGGTCGGTCGGCACCGGTCGAAGACACGTGCCCGCAAGGGTTTCCAGACTGACCCACATCATGCTTGTTTGGAACGGCGCTGTTGTGCGACGGCTCAGCTTTCCCATGCTTATTTGATCCATGCGTTGGGAAAACCACCGACGTCCTGGTCCACAGACCAGACGGCACGCACGTTTCCGTCAGCCCACCCACGTCCCTCGGCCCCACATACGCAGCACTGTTCCGTCCATATTCGTCGGCTATCCACATTTTCTAAACTCCAACGGCAGACGTGTCAGGGCTATTTTCCTGGATCGCGAGTCCAGAATGTAAGGCAATGATATCGGGATCAGCTGGGCTCGGGCACCAATTCGCCTCGTCCCTAACTAGACTATAAATTACGTGTCAATCAGTTCTTTTTCAAGTATCAGTTTTCATTTTGACATTTAAAGCAAGCAAATATAAAAACTCACCATAACATAAAGCTTTTCCAAGCAGGGGAAGAACCTGAGGACGTCAAGAACCGCATTCAAATCAGCGCAAGAAAACTGGAGAGCCAGAACCTTCACTGTGCATATCAAATTGTTGAAGCTGGTTGGAACCAACCCCTGTAAAACAAGAATGAGCATAAAACTAATATATGAAGCAATGCCAAGTGCAAGAGTTGAGTAGGATACTTCTACCTGAAAGACTAGGTTTGCAATCTGAATATTGGAGATGCAAGGTGACAAAGGGCCCAATATGTCCAGTTTAGGTGCCCTGTTTACCCGGATAGCCTCGCCGTCCAACCATGGACAAAGCAGCCTTTCAAGGTGAGGGGTGTCCTCAATAACCAATTCGCTTTTACCCATATGACAATCACTGAAGCAGATGCTCCTAAGAGTTCGCGAGCTAATGTGGAGGGAGCTATTATAAAAATTTCCCTCCAGAGATAGGGTCTCCAACACATGGCAGGCGGAAAGAACACCATGGAATGCATCCACGGAGATGTTAACGTAACGCAGAGTGAGATGCTTGAGGATGGGGAAATTCAATGAAGGAGCGATCTCATCTGAGACATCGCAGTAGCCAACAGTGGCCACGACAAGAGTTGATGTGAAGCGGAGCACAGATGAGAGCAGGGGGTTCGGACCTACTAGTCGCAAGATCGGGAAGTGGATATGGAGCTCCTCAAGGTTGTCGAGGCTCCGAGACTGGAACCAGCTCGCGATCTGAGCAACACTCTTGGCGTACTCTCTTTTTGTTGGGGAGATGCAGGGTAATCGGAAGTCGAAGCGACGGGCGGGGCCAGGATGGTCGGCGAGGATCCTGGAGATGATGGATTCCGTCGACGGTCGACGCCCTTGGCGGCGGCGCGGCTGCTTGAAATCATTGGTGCTGAGGTTCTTGGCGTCGAGGTTGAGAGGCGCGGAGCGCCAGAGGGGGCGCCATCGGCGGGCGATGGCCTGCGTGCGAGCGCCGTCCTTGGTGGGGAGGAGGGAGATGATGGTGCAGAGGACGGCGTCCGGAAGGTTGCTGATGAGATCGCCGTCGCCGTTGTCATCCCGTGCCCGTTTCCGTGGCCTGCACCCGGCCGTTCCACCGGATGCGCGCTTCTTGGCCGCCGCCGCCGCCTTCTTCTTGGCCGCGGGTACGGCCGCTGCCGCTTTCTTCTTGGCCGCCAGGGGCTTCTTCTTAGCAGCCGCGGGCACCGCTGCCGCCGATTTCGTCTTGGCAGCCGCGGGTACAGGGGCCGGCGCCGCCGCCGCCGCCTTCTTCTTCCTCATATGTGGAGATTGGTTAGGCGGAGAGTGCTGGGCATCTGGGATGGGGAATTTCGAATGCAGCAAATGGGGATGGAGCTGATGGGGATGGAACTGGGAGTCTGGGACCGAAGAGTGGGGAGCCGGAACAGGCAGCGTCGAAGGCTAGTCAGGTTGCTGGGCCACGCCGGGCTGGGATGTAGAGGCTGGGTCCCGGGTGTTTCTCCAAAATTGACATTTGGATTTCACTCAAGTCCGATCAGTTTTGAATAAAATGTGGATTGCCCTAAAAAGGAACAAAATGTGAGTGCTGCTCAAATTTTGCATGTGACCCAAAGACAGTATTAAAGAAGGACAGATGGAGAAACCACCTAATGGCCTTGTTAAGCTGAACGTAGATGCTGCCTTTGACTATGACGCGCTACATGGAGCTATGGAAGCAGTCATACGAGACGATAGAGGTCACTTTATTGTTTCTGGGAACAAACTAATAGAGTCTTGTTATGATCCTATTTCCGCAGAGACATTGGCTTTTAAATTTGGTTTACAACTCTCTTCTTCGGCAGGGTGTAACAGGCTTGTTGTTAATTCCGACAGCTTAGAACTAATGGAGATTATGACCAAGGACGATCAGTATGCGGGCAATGCAGCAGCCATCATTGATGACTGTTCCCACTTGACATGTGAGTTTAGTTCAATTCGGTTTGAATTCTGTCCTAGAGAAGCAAACGTTGTTGCTCATGAATTAGCTAGTGTAATTAGATCTAAATTCTGCAGTGAGTGGATTGAAATGGCTCCTAATGAGCTTCTTCCTTTTTTACTTAAAGATGTAAGTGTTATCACCAATGAATAAAGAAGGAATTTTAGTTATCAAAAAAAAGTCTTGAATTCAGACAACACCGGCTTTTGTATAAAATAAAAATATTTTTCTACCAACTTAGATGACGAAAATACTCAACTTGCGAGAACGATGGTGCTTGTCCTGCTCTCTATGCCGCCACATGTCCATAGGAAAATATCAGGAGCTCCCACCCTCCCATGCTTCCATGTTATGAGAGCTCCTCGGCCGCCGAATCATGAATCTGATGGTGTGCATCGAAGCCCTAGACATGGGCAAAATTTCATGACTCTTTCAAGGAGTTTTATGCACAAAATTTAAAGCCCAAAGCTCCACCTACCACGGGTGCGTGGGAGGGCCGAGAGCATTCGCTATTTCCTCCAATGTTCAATAGGTGAGCTTTCGTGTCTCTCTATGTTGGATGTGCCGGTTGAGCAAGTAATCACATGGTGTATCGCTATTTGTTGATGGTACATATTGATGTTGGGGAACATAGTAATTTCAAAAAAAAAATCCTACGCACACGCAAGATCATGGTGATGCACAGCAACGAGAGGGGAGAGTGTTATCCACGTACCCTCGTAGACCGAAAGCGGAAGCGTTTGCACAACGCGGTTGATGTAGTCGTACGTCTTCACGATCCGACCGATCAAGTACCGAACGTACGTCACCTCCGAGTTCAGCACACGTTCAGCCCGATGACGTCCCTCGAACTCCGATCCAGCCGAGTGTTGAGGGAGAGTTTCGTCAGCACGACGGCATGGTGACGATGTTGATATTCTACCGACGCAAGGCTTCGCCTAAGCACCGCTACAATATTATCGAGGTGGACTATGGCGGAGGGGGGCACCGCACACGGCTAAAGATCAACTTGATCAATTGTTGTGTCTATGGGGTGCCCCCCTGCCCCTGTATATAAAGGAGCAAGGGGGGAGGGGTGCGGCCGGCCAGGGAGAGGGCGCGCTAGGAGGAGTCCTACTCCCACCGGGAATAGGACCCCCCCCCCTTTTCCTAGTTGGAATAGGATTCGGGAGAAGGAAAGAGAGAGGGGAAGAAGGAAAGAGGGGGCCGGCCCCCCTTGCCCTAAACCAATTTGGTTTGGGCCTTCGGGGGGGGGGGGGCGGGGGGGGGCACTCTCCCCTTGCTTCCCTCTATTTCCACTAAGCCCCATGTAGGCCCATTAAGCCCCCGGGGGTTCCGGTAACCTCCCGGTACTCCGATAAAATCCCGATTTCGCCTGGAACACTTCCGACATCCAAACATAGGCTTTCAATATATCAATCTTCATGTCTCGACCATTTCGAGACTCCTCGTCATGTCCTTGATCACATCCGGGACTCCGAACAATCTTCGGTACATCAAAACATATAAACTCATAATATAACTGTCATCTTAACGTTAAGCGTGCGGACCCTACGGGTTCGAGAACTATGTAGACATGACCGAGACACGTCTCCGGTCAATAACCAATAGTGGAACCTGGATGCTCATATTGGCTCCCACATATTCTACGAAGATCTTTATCGATCAAACCGCATAACAACATACGTTGTTCCCTTTGTCATCAGTATGTTACTTGCCCGAGATTCGATCGTCGGTATCTCAATACCTAGTTTAATCTCATTACCGGCAAGTCTCTTTACTCGTTCCATAACACATCATCCCGCAACTAACTCATTAGTTGCAATGCTTGCAAGGCTTATAGTGATGTGCATTACCGAGTGGGCCCAGAGATACCTCTCCGACAATCGGAGTGACAAATCCTAATCTCAAAATACGCCAACCCAACAAGTACCTTCGGAGACACCTGTAGAGCACCTTTATAATCACCTAGTTACGTTGGGACGTTTGGTAGCACACAAAGTGTTCCTCCGGTAAACGGGAGTTGCATAGTCTCATAGTCATAGGAACATGTATAAGTCATGAAGAAAGCAATAGCAACAAACTAAACGATCAAGTGCTATGCTAACGGAATGGGTCAAGTCAATCACATCATTAGGAAACTCCCCGTTAATCAAATGACAACTCATGTTTATGGCTAGGAAACTTAACCATCTTTGATTCAACGAGCTAGTCAAGTAGAGGCATACTAGTGACATACTGTTTGTCTATGTATTCACACATGTATTATGTTTCCGGTTAATACAATTCTAGCATGAATAATAAACATTTATCATGATATAAGGAAATAAATAATAACTTTATTATTGCCTCTAGGGCATATTCCTTAAATTGATTCGCTCCTCCAGGTGCGGCATGCCTCTCCATGACTTGTTCGCTCCTACAAAAGTCAAGATCATGTGGATTCTTCCACAGGGTAAGACTAGGCTTGTGCCTTCTGTAACAACATCACCTTCCTCGACTTCGCCAACTGCCATTTATTCACTAGCACCAGCTAACACAGTTTGACGACTTCTTTTTTTGTCCTCCTTCTTTGAGTTGTTTGGTTTCTAGTCCTCGTCAATCAACATTTCACGTTGTAGTGCCCTGTCGAAGACATTTGGCTTGTACTCTCCTCCTGTCACCAAATATGGAGCATCACGTGGCTTGCGATCTCCTCCTATCACCAAACATGGAGCATTGTGCTTCATAGCACAATCATGTTCATGGCACTTCAACGCACTTGGAGAAATTGGCACGTGGCCTTCAACCGCGTGCACTCTACAAAATGCTAACTTGTAGCAGATGATGAACGGCCAACTTCGGTTGTGGATGGTTAGATCTCCTCGTTGTATTAACCTCTCACTCTCGTCCTCTATTGAATCCCTAATATGTACATGCTCAAATTTTGAGCCCCCATTGTTGTAAAAGATTGTAACCATGAATTTTGAGTATATTAAGTTTAGGTAGGCAATTGGTGTTTTCCTATTTGGCACTTGGTGCACTGGTTAACGCACTAACCATACCCAACGCCTACACATCATAAACATTTTAAAAATTCCTACACTTTTTCAAATTCACGATTTTGGAAAGCTTCTAGATGGTTCCACAATCTAGAAGGTTTTCAAATGTTCATGAATTTAAAAAAGTAATTCCTGCACTTTTTTCAAATTCATCTATCACCGACTTTGGAAACCTTCTAGATGGTTGCACTCGTTTTTTACCTATGGCGGGTTTTCTCTAGCTTTTCCATGACGGGGTTGATTTGGTTTTTCTTTTTTGTCCAATACACAAAAAAAATTCAAATTCATGAACTTTTCTCAGATTCGTGGACCCTTTTTCAAATTCACGAACATTTTCTAAATTCTTGCAGTTTTTCAAATTTAGGAACAAATTTTAGATTCATAAACTTTTCTCCAATTTGTTATTTTTTGTTCAAATCCATAGACTTTTTTCTAATTCCAATTTTTTAAATTCATGAACTTTTTTCAAATTGGTGAACTTTTTTCAAATTCACAATTTTTTTTAAATCTACGATCATGTTTTCAAATCCGTGAACTTTTTTTAGATTGGATTTTTTTTCAAATTTGCGATATCTTTTTTATTTTCCTGACCTTTTTTCAAACTCATGATTTTTTTCTAAATTAGTGATTTTTTAAAATTCTGTATATTTTTATATTCCTGAATATTTTCAAATCGTGTACTCTTTTCAAATTCATGATTTTTTAAATTCGTGAACATTTTTCAAATTAGTGAACCTTTTTTCAAATCCATGATTTTTTTTTTCAAAAGTCAACGGTCGACCAGTCAGCCATCAACCAAGCGAGCGATGGGGAGATGACCAAGCATGCGAGCAGCTCGCGTTGTTGGGCTGGCCCACGTAAGCTGGGCGCATGAGCATTGTGTCACTATCTGGTGCAAAGAGCACTAAGAAGGAGGTCTCAGGCAATTGCCCCTTCGTTGGAGCGTAGTTGAAGAATCCTAAGTCCAATTTTTGTTTTTGGATAAAGTACTCCATTATTAAGGTGTGTTTTTCTGACTAGCTAATAGTTATCTTGATGTTGTGACGAGTGAATGCTACATCTAGTGGTCCATTTGAAAAGTAGGGAATAAGTAGTATAGAATGACCAAAAGTGTTAGCTCAACTCAAACGTGGATCACCAAACATCCCGCCAATGTTTGGACTGGGTCGTACGGATACTTTTAGACATCTAAGGATAGTTGCTGAAATAGTCCAGACCAGTCCGCACATCTGAAACCACGCAAATCGGCACCAAACCGAGGGGATGTTTGTGGGAGTCCAAATGTCCGCAATGTTGGACTCCAATATCATGGACCCACCCAAAACCGAATCGGAGCATGCACATTGTCACAATCCTGCCCATCCTCCCGAGCGACAACCCACCCCTCTTGCTATCTCTGCCACAATTGCTATTGCCCTCCCCTGTTCTGACATTTTCCACCGCTATGGAGACGTTAGAGGAGTCGAAGATGATGTTCATCATCCCGCAGGACCCGGACCAAATGGAGGTCATGTCTGCTCTACGCCAAGGCTAACCCATCAAGGCAAAGAAGAAGGCAGACAAAACGGTGGGAGAGGGTCAGGCTGTATCTCATCCTTGAAAGCGGAAGAAGGTGGTGGAGAAGCCAATGCCGCCTAGTCAATTGCAACTCTGACCCGCCCAGTTGAAGCCGCTCAACACCTCGGTACGTCCTACATCCATAAATCACTGCAGCAGTCCATGGCCTCTTTTACCTGTGGCCATTGAGCATCATTCTCTGTCGATCTAAAAAATGACTACTTCTTCATGAAGCAATCAACCACACTTGTCTAGTCACAGTATTCAATTATTGATCTCTCATCTATCAGTGTTCGCTCACTATTTGGCAGAATGACTCAACCAAGTGCAACAGCGACAAATGATGAGGGTGATGAACATTATCCATGACAGAAGTGGCTATGAGGACAAGTGGATAACTCCCAGCCGAAGCAATAGCCGTAGTCGGACACCCAGTAGGTGTGCACCAAGCAACTCTACTTTGAACCAAACGACTACTAGCCATTGGGCGCCACCCAAAGAAGAAGAGTAGGGATCGACATACTCCTACAAGGAGGATAAGTTGATATGTGACGTGTGGTTTACCACTAGTGTGGATATGTTCCTGACATAGGGCGAAAGCGCATGACATTTTGGTGAAGTGTGCTTGATTGGTTTCATGATAAGAAAAATATAAAATGCATGCCGTACGTAACTGATACATGATTGCAATCTGAAGTTGCTAGGCCATCAATGGCACATTATTCAAGAGGCCATCAACAAGTTTTGCGAATTCTTCAAACAAGTGATAACCGGCAACTTAGTGGGGTGGCACATCAAGACTCATAATTTCTGTGGCTTGTTGCTCTATGTGGTGGTCATTTGATTATTTTTCTCATTTCTGTAAGTTATTGACCATGCTATTGTCTTCCTTGGACAACCCGATGTGTGCATGTTGAACCACAAGAACGGAGAACAAGCACTTCATATTTATGCATTGTTGGACGAATAAATGCAAACTCGATCAAGACCATCACGGGCCACAAGACAAATGGGCAAATCAAGTGGCTTGCATTTATTGCTATTCCGTCAAGACCACCATGGCAGATTAAGATGATGATGATGATCCAAAAAATATGTGGTTGCTCTAGTCAAAATGCCTAGGAACCAGGGAGGAAGTGGGGGTGGAAAACGAGAAGCGAGAAGGGGCGACGACCAAGATAATGCAGAAGTTCAATGAAGTCATGGTCAAGAAGGAGGAGGCATATGTAAAAATCTACGAGGTCAAGGAGGAGAAGATGGAGAGGTTTGGCTTCTTCATGGACATGCAAAACAAGAAGTTCAAACTTGAGGAGAAGAAGCTTATGATGAAGGCCATTTTTGTGTCCAAACTTGGATCCAGATGCGGCGAAGTTTGCACAAGACTACCGTGCTACCATGTTGAAGTACCATGCAAAAATGGTGGGTGAAAAGGAGGCCGAAAATTGGGACCTTTGGCATGGGCAACCGGACCAGAGCTTTGGGGATTGATGGATGTAAATACTTGTTGAACATCCAATGCTTTTGGTTGCGATTGCATATGTTTGCAACTATTTAAATGTATGATTTATTTATTATTGATCTAGATATCCATGTCAAAGGAAGGAGGCCGAACAAGGGACACACATTTTTCCCTCCAGTTGGATAGCTTTCACCTCGCCCACTGTTTGTGTTTATTTCATGCCCTTCATTTGATGATCCACACAGGAGTTGCCCTCAGGTTTCTCTGTGTGATCAAGTTAGCGATTGGTGGTCAGAAAGAAATCATTTTATTATTTGCCTTTGTTGAACTCTTCTTCTTTGCACATGTGCCTTTTTTGAACTCTAGTGAAGCATATATTATATATGCTTGATTCCTTACCCATTAATTAACTTCTCATGATTATGCATCTGAGCTGGAAGCATCATCCCCGGAGTACTGCATGCGCTTCACGTGGCATGCCTATATATATGTAAAACTAAGGGCATGAAACATCTCCAACGTATCTATAATTTATGAAGTATTCATGCTGTTATATTATCATTCTTGCTTGCTTTAAAATCATTTTATAACAGTTTTATATCATTTTTGGGGCTAACCTATTGACATAGTGCCTAGTGCCAGTTGTTGTTTTTTGCTTATTTTTTACATCACAGAAAATCAATACCAAACGGAGTCCAAACGCAGCGAAATTGTTTGGGAATTTTTATGGACCAGAAGACACAACTTGGGCCAAAGAAGTACCAGAGGGGTGCCCCGAGGGGGGCACAACCCACCTGGGCGCGCCTAGGGGCCAGGGCGTGCCCTGGTGGATTGTGCCCACCCCGGTGGCCTCCCGCACCGCCTCTTCGCCCTATAAATTCCCAAATATTCCAAAAACCCTAGGAAAGTCGAGAGATCAGAAGTTCCGCCGCCGCAAGCCTCTGTAGCCATGAAAAACCAATCTAGACCCCGTTCCGGCACCCTGCCGGAGGGGGAAATCATCACCGGTGGCCATCTTCATCATCCCGGCGGCCACCATGATGAGGAGGGAGTAGTCCACCCTCGGGGCTGAGGGTTTGTACCAGTAGCTATGTGTTTAATCTCTCTCTCTCTCTCTCTCGTGTTCTTGAGATGTCACGATCTTTATGTATCATGGGCTTTGTTAATATAGTTGGATCATATGGTGTTTTCCCCTCTCTATCTTGTTGTGAATTGGGTTCTCCCTTTGAGATTTCATTTTATTGGATTGAATACTTTTATGGATTTGAGAGCACTTGATGTATGTCTTGCTATGAATACCCGTCGTGACAATGGGGTATCATATTGATTCACTTGATATGTGTTTTGGCACTCAACTTGCGGATTCCCGAGGTGACATTGGGGTAATCTATGCATATGGGTTGATGCACGTTCTCGTCTGTTGTTTCTCCGGTAGAAATCTTGGGGCATCTTTGAGGTTCTTTGTGTTGGATTGAGTATTATGAATCTGAATTTGCTTTGGTGTTATTTTAGTGCGAACTCTTGATAGATCGATCGGAAAGAATAACTTGGCGTTATTTCAGTACGAACTCCTGGGTAGATCGATCAGAAAGAATAGCTACAAACAATTTCTTCTTATGTTCTCCGCTGGATAGGAACTTTGGAGCGATTCTTCATCGCACGTTGAGGGATGGTTATATGATCCAATTATATTAGCATTGTTGAGAGATTGCACTAGTGAAAGTATGGACCCTAGGCCTCATTTTCAAACATTGCAATACCTTTGTGCTTCGTTTTATCAATTGCTACCTTGCTGTTTTTTATTGTTCCTATTACAAAAATCAATATCTACTACCATCACCATGCTTGTATCACCATATCTTTGCCTAACTAGTGCACCTATACAAATTACCATTGTATTTGGTGTGTTGGGGATACAAGAGACTTTTTATTATTTGGTTGCAGGGTTGTTTGAGAGAGACCATCTTCATCCTATGCCTCCCACGGATTGATAAACCTTAGGTCATCCACTTGAGGGAAAATTTCTACTATCCTACAAAACTCTGCGCTTGGAGGCCCAACACGAGTCTACAAGAATAAAGTTGTGTAGTAGACATCAAGTTCTTTTCTAGCACCGTTGTCGGGGAGGTGAGTGCTTGAAGGTATAGATCTTGGAATTGAATCTTTTAGTTTCTTGTTTTATCACTAGTTTGATTTATAAAAATAAAACTATAAAAAAATGGAATTGAGGTGGTCTCATATTATTCATCTTTATCATGTCTTTCTTGAAAATGATGGAGCGGAAAATTGTGCTCAATTGATAGAAGAATTCAATAAAATGTTTGACAAAAAATCTTTGAATGATGAGCATGATTGTAATGTTGTTAAAGCCATAAGCTTGGGGATGCTATGTTTGATGAAGATGATATTTTTAGTCCACCAAGTTTTGATGAGAAAATTTATTATGATGATTGCATGCTTCCTATTTATGATGATTTTGTTGATGAAAGTGGATTTGGTGAGGTCATGACTTTATTTAATGATGAATCCACTATTTCAGAACAGGTTCCAATTGATTATGACAACAAAGTTCCTATCTATGATGATTATGGTGATGACATATATGTTATAGAGAACAATTATAAGCATGAAACTTGTCATCATGATTTTAGTTTTCAATCCCATGATACTTATTTTGTTGAGTTTGCTCCCACTACTATTCATGAAAATGAATTTGCTTATGTGGAGAGTAATAAAAATTCTATGCTTGTGGATCATGAAAAGAATGCTTTATGTGATAGTTATATTGTTGAATTTATTCATGATGGTATCGAAAATTATTATGAGAGAGTAACATATGCTTTTACATATTGCAATAATATCAAGTTTTCTCTCTATGTGTTAAAAATCTTGAAGTTTCGCTTGTTTTGCCTTCCTATGCTACTTGATTCTTGCTCCCATAAATTGTTTGCTCACAAAATTCCTATACATAGGAAGTGGGTTAGGCTTAAATGTGCTTGCCATGTGTTTCATGATGCTCTCGTTATGTTTCAATTAGTATCTTTTATGCGAGCATCATTGAAATCATCATGCCTAGCTAAAAGGCATTAAACAAAAGTGTTTGCATCATTGAAATCATCATGCCTAGCTAAAAGGCATTAAACAAAAGCGTTTGTTGGGAGACAATCCAACACATTACCCCTATCGTTTTTATGTGTTCACATAATTTTTCTACTGTATTAATCATGTTTTATTGCTTTTGTTTCAATAAAGTGGCAAGTATAGCCTTTGGGATTATGTTTGGTGATAGTTGATTTGATCTTGTTGGAACACATAAACTTTTACGTGCAGTAAAACAATTTCCAAAAATCAAAGAAGTGACGATAGCTTTTGAATTTTTTTACACAAGATTGGTATAAAAATTTCCTACATCATCCTAAATTTTCAGAAAGTTTGGAGTAGCAGAAGTATGGTTAGAGTACAGATTACTATAGACAATTCTGTTTTTGACAGATTCTGTTTTTCAATGCATAGTTTGCTTGTTTTCTAGTTTCTATGGCTTATATTGCTCAATATAAATTGTGGAAATTATAAGGTACAGTCGGAATTGTGTGAGAAGAATTATGAATCTTGTCTTTGACAATACCAAAGTGAATGATTTGTCTTTTTCATACTAACCCATCCCACGAAGTTCCGTTAAGTTTTGTGTGATTGAAGTTTTCAAATTTTGGGTGAGATATCGATATGAGGAGAATAAGGAGTGACAAGACCCTAAGCTTGGGGATTCGCAAGGCACCCCTAAGGTAATATTCAAGTAAGATCCAAGCAACTAAGCTTGGGGATGCCCCGGAAGGCATCCCCTCTTTCATCTTCAACATTACTGGTAACCTCACCTGGAGCTATATTTTTATTCGTCACATGACATGAGTTTTGCTTGGAGCATCATTTAATTTTGTTTTTATTTGGTTGCTGTTATTTAAAATAATGTTTTTCATCTTTTCTTTCAATAAAAATGTCAAGTATAGCCTTTTCCATGCTTATTTTGCAAGTCTATATGTGGCTGTTTGAAAACAGAAAGTTGCACGCTAGTCTGTGAATTCTTGAAAAAAGTCAGAATGTGATAAAATGTTGAAACTTTTTGAGCAATAAGCTATGATAAATTTTCTATAGTGTGGTAAGTTTGAGTTAAATAATTATTGATATTCTTACATCCTTTACAGACTGTCCTGTTTAAATAGATTGCTGTTATGTTTGCATCGTTTGCATATGTTTGCTTGTTTAATGATTCTATTTGAGGATAGGAGTATTAAATATGTAGAGGCATTTAGTATGAAATGTTGAATAATATTTTAGTGATTTGCTACAGTAGAGAATGATAAGGTTTTGCATTGATTTATACTAACTTATCTCTCGAGTTTTTGTTGAGTTTTGTGTGGATGAAGTTTTGGAGATTTAGGGAAATCGTGATATAGAAGGAATTAAGTGTTGGGGAACGTTGTAATTTCAAAATTTTCCTACGCACACGCAAGATCATGGTGATGCATAGCAACGAGGGGGAGAGTCTGATCTACGTACCCTTGTAGATCGCAACGGAAGCGTTGACACAACGTAGAGGAAGTAGTCGTACGTCTTCTTCCCGATCCGACCGATCCAAGCACCGTTACTCCGGCACCTCCGAGTTCTTAGCACACGTTCAGCTCGATGACGATCCCCGGGGTCCGATCCAGCAAAGCTTCGGGGAGGAGTTCCGTCAGCACGACGGCGTGGTGACGATCTTGATGTACTACCGACGCAGGGCTTCGCCTAAGCACTACAACGATATGATCGAGGTGGAATTTGGTGGCAGGGGGCACCGCACACGGCTAAGGAACGATCTCAATGATCAACGTGTGTGTCTAGAGGTGCCCCCTGCCCCCGTATATAAAGGTTGCCAGGGGAGGGCTGGCCGGCCAAGCCTATGGAGGCGCAGGAGGAGTCCTACTCCTACCGGGAGTAGGACTCCCCCCCCCCCCAATCCTATTCCTAATAGGACTCCCAAGGGGAAAGAGAGGGAGAGAGGTGGCCGGCCACCTCTCCTAGTCCTAATAGGACTAGGGGAGGGGGGAGGCGCGCAGCCCACTATGGGCAGCCACTTTCACCTTTCCACTAAAGCCCAATAAGGCCCATCTGGCTCCCGGGGGGTTCCGGTAACCTCCCGGTGATCCGGTAAAATCCCGATTTCACCCGGAACACTTTCGATGTCCAAACATAGGCTTCCAATATATCAATCTTTATGTCTCGACCATTTCGAGACTCCTCGTCATGTCCGTGATCACATCCGGGACTCCGAACAACCTTCGGTACATCAAAATGCATAAACTCATAATAACTGTCATCGTAACGTTAAGTGTGCGGACCCTACGGTTCAAGAACAATGTAGACATGACCGAGACACGTCTCCGGTCAATAACCAATAGCGGGACCTGGATGCCCATATTGGCTCCTACATATTCTACGAAGATCTTTATCGGTCAGACCGCATAACAACATACGTTGTTCCCTTTGTCATCGGTATGTTACTTGCCCGAGATTTGATCGTCGGTATCCAATACCTAGTTCAATCTCGTTATCGGCAAGTCTCTTTACTCGTTCTATAATACATCATCCTGCAACTAACTCATTAGTTGCAATGCTTGCAAGGCTTGTGTAATGTGTATTACCGAGAGGACCCAGAGATACCTCTCCGACAATCGGAGTGACAAATCCTAATCTCGAAATACGCCAACCCAACATCTACCATTGGAGACACCTGTAGTACTCCTTTATAATCACCCAGTTACGTTGTGACGTTTGGTAGCACCCAAAGTGTTCCTCCGGCAAACGGGAGTTGCATAATCTCATAGTCATAGGAACTTGTATAAGTCATGAAGAAAGCAATAGCAACATACTAAACGATCGGGTGCTAAGCTAATGAAATGGGTCATGTCAATCAGATCATTCAACTAATGATGTGACCTCGTTAATCAAATAACAACACATTGTTAATGGTTAGGAAACTTAACCATCTTTGATTAACGAGCTAGTCAAGTAGAGGCATACTAGTGGCACTCTGTTTGTCTATGTATTCACACATGTATTATGTTTCCGGTTAATACAATTCTAGCATGAATAATAAACATTTATCATGATATAAGGAAATAAATAATAACTTTATTATTGCCTCTAGGGCATATTTCCTTCAGTCTCCCACTTGCACTAGAGTCAATAATCTAGATTACACAGTAATGATTCTAACACCCATGGAGCCTTGGTGCTGATCATGTTTTGCTCGTGGAAGAGGCTTAGTCAACGGGTCTGCAACATTCAGATTTGTATGTATCTTGCAAATCTCTATGTCTCCCACCTGGACTAGATCCCGGATGGAATTGAAGCGTCTCTTGATGTGTTTGGTAATTTTGTGAAATCTGGATTCCTTTGCCAAAGCAATTGCACCAGTATTGTCACAAAAGATTTTCATTGGACCCGATGCACTAGGTATGACACCTAGATCGGATATGAACTCCTTCATCCAGACTCCTTCGTTCGCTGCTTCCGAAGCAGCTATGTACTCCGCTTCACATGTAGATCCCGCTACGACGCTTTGTTTAGAACTGCCCCAACTGACAGCTCCACCGTTTAAAGTAAACACGTATCCAGTTTGCGATTTAGAATCGTCCGGATCAGTGTCAAAGCTTGCATCAACGTAACCTCTTACGGTGAGCTCTTTGTCACCTCCATATACGAGAAACATATCCTTAGTCCTTTTCAGGTATTTCAGGATGTTCTTGACCGCTGTCCAGTGATCCACTCCTGGATTACTTTGGTACCTCCCTGCTAAACTTATAGCAAGGCACACATCAGGTCTGGTACACATCATTGCATATATGATAGAGCCTATGGCTAAAGCATAGGGAACGTCTTTCATTTTCTCTCTATCTTCTGCAGTGGTCAGGCATTGAGTCTGACTCAACTTCACACCTTGTAACACAGGCAAGAACCCTTTCTTTGCTTGATCCATTTTGAACTTCTTCAAAATCTTGTCAAGGTATGTGCTTTGTGAAAGTCCAATTAAGCGTCTTGATCTATCTCTATAGATCTTAATGCCCAATATGTAAGCAGCTTCACCGAGGTCTTTCATTGAAAAACTCTTATTCAAGTATCCTTTTATGCTATCCAGAAATTCTATATCATTTCCAATCATCAATATGTCATCCACATATAATATCAGAAATGCTACAGAGCTCCCACTCACTTTCTTGTAAATACAGGCTTCTCCAAAAGTCTGTATAAAGTCAAATGCTTTGATCACACTATCAAAGCGTTTATTCCAACTCCGAGATGCTTGCACCAGTCCATAAATGGATCGCTGGAGTTTGCACACTTTGTTAGCTCCCTTTGGATCGACAAAACCTTCCGGTTGCATCATATACAACTCTTCTTCCAGAAATCCATTCAGGAATGCAGTTTTGACATCCATCTGCCAAATTTCATAATCATAAAATGCGGCAATTGCTAACATGATTCTGACAGACTTAAGCATCGCTACGGGTGAGAAGGTCTCATCGTAGTCAACCCCTTGAACTTGTCGAAAACCTTTTGCAACAAGTCGGGCTTTATAGACAGTAACATTACCGTCAGCGTCAGTCTTTTTCTTGAAGATCCATTTATTCTCAATTGCTTGCCGATCATTGGGCAAGTCAACCAAAGTCCATACTTTGTTCTCATACATGGATCCCATTTCAGATTTCATGGCCTCAAGCCACTTTGCGGAATCTGGGCTCACCATCGCTTCTTCATAGTTCGTAGGTTCATCATGATCTAGTAGCATGACTTCCAGAACTGGATTACCGTACCACTCTGGCGCGGATCTTGCTCTGGTTGATCTACGAGGTTCAGTAGTATCTTGTTCTGAAGTTTCATGATCATTATCATTAACTTCCTCACTTATTGGTGTAGGTGTCGCAGAAACAGTTTTCTGTGATGTACTACTTTCTAATAAGGGAGCGGGTACAGTTACCTCGTCAAGGTCTACTTTCCTCCCACTCACTTCTTTCGAGAGAAACTCCTTCTCAAGAAAGTTTCCGAATTTAGCAACAAAAGTCTTGCCTTCGGATTTGTGATAGAAGGTGTATGCAATAGTTTCCTTTGGATATCCTATGAAGACACATTTCTCCGATTTGGGTTCGAGCTTATCAGGTTGAAGCTTTTTCACATAAGCATCGCAACCCCAAACTTTAAGAAATGACAACTTTGGTTTCTTGCCAAACCACAGTTCATAAGGCGTCGTCTCAACGGATTTTGATGGTGCCCTATTTAACGTGAATGCGGCCGTCTCTAAAGCGTATCCCCAAAACGATAGCGGTAAATCAGTAAGAGACATCATAGATCGTACCATATCTAGTAAAGTACGATTACGACGTTCGGACACACCATTACGCTGTGGTGTTCCGGGTGGCGTGAGTTGCGAAACTATTCCACAATTTTTCAAATGTATACCAAACTCGTAACTCAAATATTCTCCTCCACGATCAGATCGTAGAAACTTTATTTTCTTGTTACGATGATTTTCAACTTCACTCTGAAATTCCTTGAACTTTTCAAATGTTTCAGACTTGTGTTTCATTAAGTAGATATACCCATATCTGCTTAAATCATCTGTGAAGGTGAGAAAATAATGATATCCGCCACGAGCCTCAATATTCATCGGACCACATACATCAGTATGTATGATTTCCAATAAATCTGTTGCTCTCTCCATAGTACCGAAGAACGGTGTTTTAGTCATCTTGCCCATGAGGCACGGTTCGCAAGTACCAAGTGATTCATAATCAAGTGGTTCCAAAAGTCCATCATTATGGAGTTTCTTCATGCGCTTTACACCGATATGACCTAAATGGCAGTGCCACAAATAAGTTGCACTATCATTATCAACTCTGCATCTTTTGGCTTCTACTTTATGAATATGTGTATCACTACTATCGAGATTTAACAAGAATAGACCATTCTTCAAGGGTGCATGACCATAAAAGATATTACTCATATAAATAGAACAACCATTATTCTCCGATTTAAATGAATAACCGTCTCGCATTAAACAAGATCCAGATATAATGTTCATGCTCAACGCTGGCACCAAATAACAATTATTTAGGTCTAATATTAATCCCGAAGGTAGATGTAGAGGTAGCGTGCCGACCGCGATCACATCGACTTTGGAACTGTTTCCCACACGCATCGTCACCTCGTCCTTAGCTAATCTTCGCTTAATCCGTAGTCCCTGTTTCGAGTTGCAAATATTAGCAACAGAACCAGTATCAAATACCCAGGTGCTACTGCGAGCATTAGTAAGGTACACATCAATAACATGTATATCACATATACCTTTGTTCACCTTGCCATCCTTCTTATCCGCCAAATACTTGGGGCAGTTCCGCTTCCAGTGACCAGTCTGCTTGTAGTAGAAGCACTCAGTTTCAGGCTTAGGTCCAGACTTGGGTTTCTTCTCCTGAGCAGCAACTTGCTTGCCGTTCTTCTTGAAGTTCCCCTTCTTCTTCCCTTTGCCCTTTTTCTTGAAACTAGTGGTTTTGTTAACCATCAACACTTGATGCTCCTTCTTGATTTCTACCTCCGCAGCTTTCAGCATTGCGAAGAGCTCGGGAATAGTCTTGTTCATCCCTTGCATATTATAGTTCATCACGAAGCTCTTGTAGCTTGGTGGCAGTGATTGGAGAATTCTGTCAATGACGCAATCATCTGGAAGATTAACTCCCATCTGAATCAAGTGATTGTTATACCCAGACATTTTGAGTATATGCTCACTGACAGAACTGTTCTCCTCCATCTTGCAGCTATAGAACTTATTGGAGACTTCATATCTCTCAATCCGGGCATTTGCTTGAAATATTAACTTCAACTCCTGGAACATCTCATATGCCCCATGACGTTCAAAACGTCGTTGAAGTCCCGATTCTAAGCCGTAAAGCATGGCACACTGAACTATCGAGTAGTCATCAGCTTTGCTCTGCCAGACGTTCATAACATCTGGTGTTGCTCCAGCAGCAGGCCTGGCACCCAGCGGTGCTTCCAGGACGTAATTCTTCTGTGTAGCAATGAGGATAATCCTCAAGTTACGGACCCAGTCCGTGTAATTGCTACCATCATCTTTCAACTTTGCTTTCTCAAGGAACGCATTAAAATTCAATGGAACAACAGCACGAGCCATCTATCTACAATCAACATAAACAAGCAAGATACTATCAGGTACTAAGTTCATGATAAATTTAAGTTCAATTAATCATATTACTTAAGAACTCCCACTTAGATAGACATCCCTCTAATCCTCTAAGTGATCACATGATCCAAATCAACTAAACCATGTCCGATCATCACGTGAGATGGAGTAGTTTCATCGGTGAACATCATTATGTTGATCATATCTACTATATGATTCACACTCGACCTTTCGGTCTCCATGTTCCGAGGCCATATCTGTATATGCTTGGCTCGTCAAGTATAACCTGAGTATTCCGCGTGTGCAACTGTTTTGCACCCGTTGTATTTGAACGTAGAGCCTATCACACCCGATCATCACGTGGTGTCTCAGCACGAAGAACTTTCGCAACGGTGCATACTCAGGGAGAACACTTCTTGATAATTTAGTGAGAGATCATCTTATAATGCTACCGTCAATCAAAGCAAGATAAGATGCATAAAAGATAAACATCACAGGCAATCAATATAAGTGATATGATATGGCCATCATCATCTTGTGCTTGTGATCTCCATCTCCGAAGCACCGTCATTATCACCATCGTCACCGGCGCGACACCTTGATCTCCATCGTAGCATCGTTGTCGTCTCGCCAATATTATGCTTCCACGACTATCACTACCGCTTAGCAATAAAGTAAAGCATTACATCGCGATTGCATTGCATACAATAAAGCGACAACCATATGGCTCCTGCCAGTTGCCGATAACTTGGTTACAAAACATGATCATCTCATACAATAAAATCAGCATCATGCCTTGACCATATCACATCACAACATGCCCTGCAAAAATAAGTTAGACGTCCTCTACTTTGTTGTTGCAAGTTTTACGTGGCTGCTACGGGCTTAAGCAAGAACTCATCTCACCTACGCATCAAAACCACAACGATAGTTTGTCAAATAGACTCCGTTTTAACCTTCTCAAGGACCGGGCGTAGCCATACTCGGTTCAACTAAAGTTGGAGACACAGTCGCCCGCAAGCCATCTATGTGCAAAGCACGTCGAGGGAACTGGTCTCGCGTAAGCGTACGCGTAAGGTTGGTCCGGGTCGTCTCGTCCAACAATACCGCCGAACCAAAGTATGACATGCTGGTAGGTAGTATGACTTGTATCACCCACAACCCACTTGTGTTCTACTCGTGCAAATAACATCAAACCATAAAACCTAGGCTCGGATGCCACTGTTGGGGAACGTAGTAATTTCAAAATTTTCCTACGCACACGCAAGATCATGGTGATGCATAGCAACGAGGGGGAGAGTCTGATCTACGTACCCTTGTAGATCGCAACGGAAGCGTTGACACAACGTAGAGGAAGTAGTCGTACGTCTTCTTCCCGATCCGACCGATCCAAGCACCGTTACTCCGGCACCTCCGAGTTCTTAGCACACGTTCAGCTCGATGACGATCCCCGGGGTCCGATCCAGCAAAGCTTCGGGGAGGAGTTCCGTCAGCACGACGGCGTGGTGACGATCTTGATGTACTACCGACGTAGGGCTTCGCCTAAGCACTACAACGATATGATCGAGGTGGAATTTGGTGGCAGGGGGCACCGCACACGGCTAAGGAACGATCTCAATGATCAACTTGTGTGTCTAGAGGTGCCCCCTGCCCCCGTATATAAAGGTTGCCAGGGGGAGGGCTGGCCGGCCAAGCCTATGGAGGCGCAGGAGGAGTCCTACTCCTACCGGGAATAGGACTCCCCCCCCCCGAATCCTATTCCTAATAGGACTCCCAAGGGGAAAGAAAGGGAGAGAGGTGGCCGGCCACCTCTCCTAGTCCTAATAGGACTAGGGGAGGGGGGGAGGCGCGCAGCCCACAATGGGCAGCCCCTTTCACCTTTCCACTAAAGCCCAATAAGGCCCATATGGCTCCCGGGGGGTTCCGGTAACCTCCCGGTGATCCGGTAAAATCCCGATTTCACCCGGAACACTTCCGATGTCCAAACATAGGCTTCCAATATATCAATCTTTATGTCTCGACCATTTCGAGACTCCTCGTCATGTCCGTGATCACATCCGGGACTCCGAACAACCTTCGGTACATCAAAATGCATAAACTCATAATAACTATCATCGTAACGTTAAGCGTGCGGACCCTACGGTTCGAGAACAATGTAGACATGACCGAGACACGTCTCCGGTCAATAACCAATAGCGGGACCTGGATGCCCATATTGGCTCCTACATATTCTACGAAGATCTTTATCGGTCAGACCGCATAACAACATACGTTGTTCCCTTTGTCATCGGTATGTTACTTGCCCGAGATTTGATCGTCGGTATCCAATACCTAGTTCAATCTCGTTACCGGCAAGTCTCTTTACTCGTTCTATAATACATCATCCCGCAACTAACTCATTAGTTGCAATGATTGCAAGGCTTGTGTAATGTGTATTACCGAGAGGGCCCAGAGATACCTCTCCGACAATCAGAGTGACAAATCCTAATCTCGAAATACGCCAACCCAACATCTACCATTGGAGACACCTGTAGTACTCCTTTATAATCACCCAGTTACGTTGTGACGTTTGGTAGCACCCAAAGTGTTCCTCCGGCAAACGGGAGTTGCATAATCTCATAGTCATAGGAACATGTATAAGTCATGAAGAAAGCAATAGCAACATACTAAACGATCGGGTGCTAAGCTAATGAAATGGGTCATGTCAATCAGATCATTCAACTAATGATGTGACCTTGTTAATCAAATAACAACACATTGTTCATGGTTAGGAAACTTAACCATCTTTGATTAACGAGCTAGTCAAGTAGAGGCATACTAGTGACGCTCTATTTGTCTATGTATTCACACATGTATTATGTTTCCGGTTAATACAATTCTAGCATGAATAATAAACATTTATCATGATATAAGGAAATAAATAATAACTTTATTATTGCCTCTAGGGCATATTTCCTTCATTAAGGAGACACAATAGCTAAAGCTTGGGGATACCCAAGGCATCCCAAGATAATATTCCAATGATTCTCAAGCATCTAAGCTTGGGGATGCCCCGGTAGGCATCCCACCTCTCTTCATCAAGAATTATCGGTTAGTATCGGTTAAGCCTAAGTTTTTGCTTCTCCACATGAGTTGTGATATTCTTGAAATGTCATTTTATTTTGTTTTCCTTGCTATTTTAATAAGTCACTTAGATCTGAAAGTTTTTAAATAAGAGAGAGTCCTCAATTAGCTACCCATTTACTTAACTACTCGCTTGATCTTCACTTATATCTTTTTGGAGTAGTTTGTCATTTACTCTCGTGCTTCACTTATATCCTATGAGTAAATTGTTGAATAAATTGAATATCGTGAAATTGAAATTATATGTTCATATCATGACTAGTAGTAGCTTCACATTGGGTTTAGAAAGTGAAATCTTTTGAAGCTTGACAATCACAATGTTGGTCATACAAGTAATTCGTGAATGATTAGTATAAGGAAGAGAACTTTCACATGCAAATATATTATCTTTGACATCTTCTATGATTGTGAATGCCCATTAATTATTTTCAAACTTGACAAAATTAGTTGAACTTGGACAGGGAAGACAACATAATGAGTTATGTTTGGGTACATTGCATAGAAGTTATATTGTTATGGATCCTCCAACATGTGGTGTTTGCCTTGGATCTTTTGCTATACAACAATTCGTACTAAGTAGAGATACTACTTGTGCATCCAAAAACCTTTAAACCCAGTTTCTTGCCATGAGCGTCCACCATACCTACCTATGGATTGAATAAGATCCTTTAAGTAAGTTGTCATCGGTGCATAAATCAACAAAAAATGCTCATAAATATGTTTGATTTTTTATTGTAAGGGAAAAATGAGCGTTGTATGAACTTGTGATGGAAAAGTAATAAAAGTGATGGGTTGCATAATAAAGGTTGCTATCATAAGGGGCAATATAATGTGACGTTCCTTTGCATTAAGAGCTTGGGCATCCAAATAAAAAGCGTGTGACAACCTCTGTTTCCCTCTACGAAGGGCCTATCTTTTACTTTTCAGTATTTACTTTTATGCAATAGTATGAATCCTCATTTCAACCTCAACTATTCTCTAGTTGGCAAGCAGAAGGAAATATGCCCTAGAGGCAATAATAAAGTTGTTATTTATATTTCCTTATATCATGATAAATGTTTATTATTCATGCTAGAATTGTATTAACCGGAAACTTGATACATGTGTGAATACATAGACAAAACAAAGTGTCCCTAGTATGCCTCTACTAGACTAGCTTGTTAATCAAAGATGGTTAAGTTTCCTAACCATAGACATGTGTTGTCATTTGATGAACATGATCACATCATTAGGGGAATGATATGATGGAAAAGACCCATCCGTTAGCTTAGCATAATGATCGTTAAGTTTTATTGCTATTGCTTTCTTCATGACTTATACATATTCCTTTGACTATGAGATTATGCAACTCCCGAATGCCGGGGGAATACCTTGTGTGTTATCAAACGTCACAACGTAACTGCATGATTATAAAGATGCTCTACAAGTATCTCCGAAGGTGTTTGTTGGGTTGGCATAGATCGAGATTAGGATTTGTCACTCCGAGTATCAGAGAGGTATCTTTGCCCTCTCGGTAATGCACATCATGATAAGCCTTGCAAGCAATGTGACTAATAAATTAGTTACAAGATGATACATTGCGGAACGAGTAAAGAAACTTGCCGGTAACGCGATTGAACTAGGTATGAAGATACCGACGATCGAATCTCAGACAAGTAACATACCGATGACCAAAGGAATGACGTATGTTGTCATTACGGTTTGACTGATAAAGATCTTCATAGAATATGTAGGAACCAATATGAGAATCCAGGTTCCGCTATTGGTTATTGACCGGAGAGGTGTCTCGGTCATGTCTGCATAGTTCTCGAACCCGTAGGGTCCGCACGCTTAACGTTCGATGATGTTTGTATTATGAGTTGTGTGTTTTGATGACCAAAGATTGTTCGGAGTCTCGGATGAGATCACTGATATGACGAGGAGTCTCGAAATGGTCGAGAGGTAAAGATTGATATATTGGATGATAGTATTCGGACACCGAAAGTGTTTCGGAATGTATTGGGTACGTATCGGAGTACCGAGGGGGTTACCGGAACCCCCCGGGGGAAGATATGGGCCATATGGGCCATAGGAGGGAGGCAAGGCAACCCACAAGGGGTGGCGCCCCTTCCCAAGGGAAGGAGTCCGAATTGGACTAGGGGAGGGGGCGCTATTCCCCTTTCTTTCTGATACGTCTCCAACGTATCTATAATTTTTTATTGTTCCACGTTATTATATTATCTGTTTTGGATGTTTAATGGGCTTTAATATGCACTTTTATATTATTTTTGGGACTAACCTATTAACCGAAGGCCCAATGCAAATTGCTGTTTTTTTCCTATTTCGGTGTTTCGCAGAAAAGGAATATCAAACGAAATCCAAACGGAATGAAACCTTCGCGAGGATCTTTTTTTGGAACAAACGCAATCCAGTTGACTTGGAGTGGAGGTCAAGGAAGCAACGAGGCGGCCACCAGGTAGGGCGGCGCGCCCCCCACCCTCGTGGGCCCCTCGTGGCTCCACCGACCTACTTCTTTCGCCTATATATACTCTTATACCCTGAAAACATCCAGGGGAGCCACGAAACCACTTTTCCACCGCCGCAACCTTCTGTACCCGTGAGATCCCATCTGGGGACCTTTTTCGACGATCTGCCGGGGGGGGGAATTCGATCACGGAGGGCTTCTACTCAACACCATAGCCTCTCCGATGATGTGTGAGTAGTTTACTACAGACCTTCAGGTCCATAGTTATTAGCTAGATGGATTCTTCTCTCTCTTTGGATCTCAATACAAAGTTCTCCTCGATGTTCTTGGAGATCTATTCGATGTAATTCTTTTTGCGGTGTGTTTGTCGAGATCCGATGAATTGTGTGTTTATGATTAAGATTATCTATGAACAATATTTGATTCTTCTCTGAATTCTTATATGCATGATTTGATATCTTTGCAAGTCTCTTTGAATTATCAGTTTGGTTTGGCCTACTAGGTTGATCTTTCTTGCAATGGGAGAAGTGCTTAGCTTTGGGTTCAATCTTGTGGTGTCCTTTCTCAGTGACAGCAGGGGCAGCAATGCACGTATTGTATTGTTGCCATCGAGGATAAAAAGATGGGGTTTATATCATATTGCTTGAGTTTATCCCTCTACATCATGTCATCTTACCTAATGTGTTACTATGTTCTTATGAACTTAATACTCTAGATGCATGTTGGATAGCGGTCAATGTGTGGAGTAATAGTAGTAGATGCAGAATTGTTTCGGTCTACTTGACACGGACATGATGCCTATGTTCATGATCATGCCTAGATATCATCATAACTATGCGCTTTTCTATCAATTGCCTGGTAGTAATTTGTTCACCTACCGTAATATATGCTATCTTGAGAGAAGCCACTAGTGAAACCTATGGCCCCTGGGTCTACTTTACATCATATTATTTTCCCATCAACTAGCTATTGCTGTCGCTATTTATTTTGCAATCTTTACTTTTCAATCTATATAACAAAAATACCAAAAATATTTATCTTATTATCTCTATCAGATCTCACTTTCACAAGTGACCGTGAAGGGATTGACAACCCCTTTATCGCGTTGGTTGTGAGGTTCTTGTTTGTTTGTGCAGGTACTAGGTGACTTGCGTGTAGTCTCCTACTGGATTGATACCTTGGTTCTCAAAAACGGAGGGAAATACTTATGCTACTTTGCTGCATCACCCTTTCCTCTTCAAGGGAAAACCAACGCATGCTCAAGAGGTAGCAAGAAGGATTTTTGGCGCCGTTGCCAGGGAGATCTACACTCAAGCCAAGACATACCAAGTACCCATCACAAACTCTTATCCCTCGCATTACATTATTCACCCATTTGCCGTTTTATTCGCCCTTCTTCCATTCGCCTTCTTTCACTTGCCTCTTGTGCGTCCGTGTGTTAGATCATTTATTTTTCCCTCATGGCTAGTTCTCCTATCATTGTTAACACTCCCGATAATGTAGTTCTTAATTTTAAACAGAGGGAGGGAGAAAACTGAAAAGATGCTTGGTATAGAATTTGCAATGCTCAAAATAGATCTATTAAAAAGCAATCTACTTTCGTTCTTCTACGCAATTTTTACGTAGGCATCACTCCTTGGTATAGATATGTTCTTGACACTATCACTGGAGGGAATTTCTTGGGAAGCCATACTTTTGATTCTTATAATGCTATGATAGATTTGTTAGGCCCACCACCTCTTTTGGTCAATGGAACTATTTTAACTTTGGATCATGTGATGCAAAGGCTTGATATTATTGAAAATAAAAATGCCACTGTAGAGCTAATTGAAAATTTGGATAAAAAGATCCACAATAAAATTACTCAATATGGATCTAAGGTAGGAGTTACTCTGACAAATCTTAAGGAAAAGGAACCCATAGTTAATGAAAAGATAGATCAAGATTCCACTAGAATTGATAAACTCGAAAAGATTATTACCAACTTGGGGTCCGCTTTTTCTGCCGTTAAAAGCACCTCAAATCCTCCTCCTACCAAAGTTGCCAAATTTATCTATGTTTCTAAAAATAAGGGTGAATCTTCTAGTAAGGAAAATGAAGATCTCAAATCAATAAGTGTTCACCCCAACTTTTTAGATATTGTTAAAGAACCTTTTGCTACAAATGAATTTCTTGATTTCCTACCTAGGAGTTTGATTATTTGCAAAAATAAAGAACCTCCTAAGGTCTATAAGTTTTCAGTTGAAGAATTGCCTACCAAAGAGGACAATACCTAGATCTATCTTGTTTTTATGCCTAGCTAGGGGCGTTAAACCATAGCGCTTGTTGGGAGGCAACCCAATTTTATTTTTGTTCCTTGCTTTTTGTTCCTGTTTAGTAATAAATAAATCATCTATCCTCTCTTATGATTGTGTTTTTTATGTTTTAATTAGTGTTTGTGCCAAGTAAAGCCTTTAGGATATTCTTGGATGATTGTTATTTGATCTTGCTAGAAAAAACAGAAAGTATGCACTAACAAGAATAATTTTCATTTTTTACCTGAGAGCGATAAAATACTGATTCCAACGGCAGTAGATCAATATACAAATTATTTAGGATTTCCTAATTTCTTAGGATTTTTGGAGTTACATAAGTATTCGAAACCTTCGGATTACTACAGACTGTTCTGTTTTTGACAGATTCTGTTTTTCGTGTGTTGTTTGCTTATTTTGATGAATCTATGGCTAGTATCGGGGGGTATGAACCATAGAGAAGTTGGAATATAGTATGTTTAACACCAATACAAATAAAGAATGAGTTCATCATAGTACCTTAAAGTGGTGGTTTGTTTTATTATACTAACGGAGCTCATCAGATTTTCTGTTGAGTTTTGTGTTGTGAAGTTTTCAAGTTTTTGGGTAAAGATTTGATGGATTTCGGAACAAGGAGTGGCAAGATCCTAAGCTTGGGGATTCCCAAGGCACCCCAAGGTAAAATCCAAGGACAACGAAAAGCCTATCGGTAACTTTACTTGAGGCTATATTTTTATCCACCACATGATATGTGTTTTGCCTGGAGCGTCTTTTATGATTTGAGTCTTTGATTTTTTGATTACCACAATCATCCTTGCTATACACACCTTTTGGAGAGACACACATGAATCGGAATTTATTAGATTACTCTATGTGCTTCACTTATATCTTTTGAGCTAGATAATTTTGCTCTAGTGCTTCACTTATATCTTTTTAGAGCACGGTGGTGGTTTTATTTTATAGAAATTATTGATCTCTCATGCTTCACTTATATTATTTTGAGAGTCTTTTAGAACAGCATGGTAATTTTCTTTGGTTATGAAATTAGTCCTAATATGATAGGCATCGAAGATGGGTATAATAAAAACTTTCATATATAGTGCATTAAGTACTATGAGAAGTTTGATTCTTGATAATTGTTTTGAGATATAATAGTGGTAATATTAGAGTTGTGCTAGTTGAGTAATTGTGGAATTGAGAAATACTTGTGTTGAAGTTAGTAAGTCCCGTAGCATGCACATATGGTAAACGTTGTGTGACAAATTTGAAGCGTGGGGTGTTCTTTGATTGCTTTCCTTATGAGTGGCGGTTGGGGACGGGCGATGATCTTTACCTACCAATCTATCCCCCTAGGAGCATGCGCGTAGTGCTTGGTTTTGATGACTTGTAGATTTTTGCAATAAGTATTGTTGGGGAACGCAGTAATTTCGAAAATTTTCCTACGCACACGCAAGATCATGGTGATGCACAGCAACGAGAGGGGAGAGTGTTGTCTACGTACCAACGCAGACCGACTGCGGAAGCGATCTCACAACGTAGAGGAAGTAGTCGTACGTCTTCTTCCCGATCCAACCGATCCAAGCACCGTTACTCCGGCACCTCCGAGTTCTTAGCACACGTGCAGCTCGATGACGTTCCTCTGGCTCCGATCCAGCAAAGCGTCGAGGAAGAGTTCCGTCAGCACGACGGCGTGATGACGATCTTGATGTACTACCGACGCAGGGCTTCGCCTAAGCACTACAACGGTACGATCGAGGTGGAATTTGGTGGCAGGGGGCACCGCACACGGCTAAGGAACGATCTCAAGGATCAAGTTGTGTGTCTATGGGGTGCCCCCTGCCCCTGTATATAAAGGAGCAAGGGAGGAGGGGCTGGCCGGCCAAGGTGGGGGCGCAGGAGAGTCCTACTCCCACCGGGAGTAGGACTCCCCCTCCAATCCTAGTCCAATTAGGATTCCCGGGAGGGGGAAAGAGGAGGAGGTGGCCGGCCCCCCCTTTCCTACTCCTAGTAGGACTAGGGGAGGGGGGAGGGCGCGCAGCCCATCTAGGGCAGCCCCCTTTCCTTTCCACTAAGGCCCATTATGGCCCATCTAGCTCCCGGGGGGTTCCGGTAACCCTCCCGGTATTCCGGTAAAATCCCGATTTCACCCGGAACACTTCCGATGTCCAAACATAGGCTTCCAATATATCAATCTTTACGTCTCGACCATTTCGAGACTCCTCGTCATGTCCGTGATCATATCCGGGACTCCGAACAACCTTCGGTACATCAAAATGCATAAACTCATAATAACTGTCATCGTAACGTTAAGCGTGCGGACCCTACGGTTCGAGAACAATGTAGACATGACCGAGACACGTCTCCGGTCAATAACCAATAGCGGGACCTGGATGCCCATATTGGATCCTACATATTCTACGAAGATCTTTATCGGTCAGACCGCATAACAATATACGTTGTTCCCTTTGTCATCGGTATGTTACTTGCCCGAGATTCGATCGTCGGTATCCAATACCTAGTTCAATCTCGTTACCGGTAAGTCTCTTTACTCGTTCCGTAATACATCATCTCACAACTAACATATTAGTTGCAGTGCTTGCAAGGCTTATGTGATGTGCATTACCGAGAGGGCCCAGAGATACCTCTCCGACAATCGGAGTGACAAACCCTAATCTCGAAATACGCCAACCCAACATCTACCATTGGAGACACCTGTAGTACTCCTTTATAATCACCCAGTTACGTTGTGACGTTTGGTAGTACCCAAAGTGTTCCTCCGGTAAACGGGAGTTGCATAATCTCATAGTTATAGGAACATGTATAAGTCATGAAGAAAGCAATAGCAACATACTAAACGATCGGGTGCTAAGCTAATGGAATGGGTCATGTCAATCAGATCATTCAACTAATGATGTGACCTCGTTAATCAAATAACAACTCTTTGTTCATGGTTAGGAAACATAACCATCTTTGATTAACGAGCTAGTCAAGTAGAGGCATACTAGTGACACTCTGTTTGTCTATGTATTCACACATGTATTATGTTTCCGGTTAATACAATTCTAGCATGAATAATAAACATTTATCATGATATAAGGAAATAAATAATAACTTTATTATTGCCTCTAGGGCATATTTCCTTCAGTCTCCCACTTGCACTAGAGTCAATAATCTAGTTCACATCGCCATGTGATTTAACAGCAATAGTTCACATTACCATGTGATTAACACCCATAGTTCACATCGTCATGTGACCAACACTCAAAGGGTTTACTAGAGTCAGTAATCTAGTTCACATCTCTATGTGATTAACACCCGAAGAGTACTAAGGTGTGATCATGTTTTGCTTGTGAGATAATTTTAGTCGACGGGTCTGTCACATTCAGATCCGTAAGTATTTTGCAAGTTCTATGTCTCCAATGCTCTACACGGAGCTACTCTAGCTAATTGCTCCCACTTTCAATATGTATCCAGATTGAGACTTAGAATCATCTGGATCAGTGTCAAAAACTTGCATCGACGTAACCCTTTACGACGAACCTTTTTGTCACGTCCATAATCGAGAAACATATCCTTATTTCACTAAGGATAATTCTGACCGCTGTCCAGTGATCTACTCCTAGATCACTATTGTACTCCCTTGCTCAATCAGTGCAGGGTATACAATAGATCTGGTATACAGCATGACATACTTTATAGAACCTATGGCCAAGGCATAGGGAATGACTTTCATTCTCTTTCTATCTTCTGACGTGGTCGGGCTTTGAGTCTTACTCAACTTCACACCTTAAAATACAGGCAAGAACTCTTTCTTTGACTGCTCCATTTTGAACTACTTCAAAATCTTGTCAAGGTATGTATTCATTGAAAAAACTTATCAAGCGTCTTGATCTATCTCTATAGATCTTGAAGCTCAATATGTAAGCAGCTTCACCGAAGTCTTTCTTTGAAAAACTCCTTTCAAACACTCCTTTATGCTTTACAGAATAATTCTACATTATTTCCGATCAACAATATGTCATTCACATATACTTATCAGAAATGCTGTAGTGCTCCCACTCACTTTCTTGTAAATACAGGCTTCACCGCAAGTCTGTATAAAACTATATGCTTTGATCAACTCATCAAAGCGTATATTCCAACTCCGAGATGTTTGCACCAGTCCACAGATAGATCGCTGGAGCTTGCATATTTAGTTAACACCTTTAGGATCGACAAAACCTTCTAGTTGCATCGTATACAACTCTTCTTTAGCAAATCCATTAAGGAATGCAGTTTTGTTTATCCATTTGCCAGATTTCATAAAATGCGGCAATTGCTAACATGATTCGGACGGACTTAAGCATCGCTACGGGTGAGAAGGTCTCATCGTAGTCAACCCCTTGAACTTGTCGAAAACCTTTTGCGACAAGTCGAGCTTTATAGACAGTAATGTTACCGTCAGCGTCAGTCTTTTTCTTGAAGATCCATTTATTCTCAATTGCTTGCCGATCATCGGGCAAGTCAACCAAAGTCCATACTTTGTTCTCATACATGGATCCCATCTCAGATTTCATGGCCTCAAGCCACTTTGCGGAATCTGGGCTCACCATCGCTTCTTCATAGTTCGTAGGTTCATCATGATCTAGTAGCATGACTTCCAGAACTGGATTACCGTACCACTCTGGTGCGGATCTCACTCTGGTTGATCTACGTGGTTCAGTAGTATCTTGTCCTGAAGCTTCATGATCATCATCATTAGCTTCCTCACTTATTGGTATAGGTGTCGCAGAAACAGTTTTCTGTGCTCTACTATTTTCCAATAAGGGAGCAGGTACAGTTACCTCGTCAAGTTCTACTTTCCTCCCACTCACTTCTTTCGAGAGAAACTCCTTCTCTAGAAATGATCCATTCTTAGCAACGAATGTCTTGCCGTCGGATCTGTGATAGAAGGTGTATCCAATAGTTTCCTTTGGATATCCTATGAAGATGCACTTCTCCGATTTGAGTTTGAGCTTATCAGGATGAAACTTTTTCATATAAGCATCGTAACTCCAAACTTTAAGAAACGACAACTTTGGTTTCTTGCCAAACCATAGTTCAGATTGTGTCGTCTCAACGGACTTAGATGGTGCCCTATTTAACGTGAATGCAGCTGTCTCTAATGTATAACCCCAAAACGATAGTGGTAAATCGGTAAGATACATCATAGATCGCACTGTATCTAATAAAGTACGGTTATGACGCTCGGACACACCATTATGCTGTGGTGTTCCAGGTGGCATGAGTAGTGAAACTATTCCACATTGTTTTTAACTGAAGACCAAACTCGTAACTCAAATATTTGTCTCCGCGATCAGATCGTAGAAACTTTATTTTCTTGTCACGATGATTTTTCACTTCACTCTGAAATTCTTTGAACTTTTCAAATGTTTCAGACTTATGTTTCATCAAGTAGATATACTCATATCTGCTTAAATCATCTGTGAAGATCAGAAAATAATGATACCTGTCGCGAGCCTCAATATTCATCGGACCACATACATCAGTATGTATGATTTCCAACAAATCTGTTGCTCGCTCCATTGTTCCGAAGAACGGCGTTTTAGTCATCTTTCCCAAAAAGCATGGTTCGCAAGCATCATGTGATTCATAATCAAGTGATTCCGAAAGCCCATCAGCATGGAGTTTCTTCATGCGCTTTATACCAATATGACCTAAACGGCAGTGCCACAAATAAGTTGCACTATCATTATTAACTTTGCATCTTTTGGTTTCAATATGTGTATCACTACGATCGAGATCCAACGAACTTGTTTCATTGGGTGTATGACCATCGAAGGTTTTATTCATGTAAACAGAACAACAATTATTCTCTGACTTTAATGAATAACCATATTGCAATAAACATGATCAAATCATATTCATGCTCGATGCAAACAACAAATAACACTTATTTAGGTTCAACACTAATCCCGAAATTATGGGGAGTGTGCGATGATGATCATATCAATCTTGGAACCACTTCCAACACACATCGTCACTTCACCCTTAACTAGTCTCTGTTTATTCTGCAACTCCCGTTTCGAGTTACTAATCTTAGCAACTGAACTAGTATCAAATACTGAGGGTTTGCTATAAACACTAGTAAAGTACACATCAATAACATGTATATGAAATATACTTATGTTCACTTTGCCATCCTTCTTATCCGCCAATCACTTGGGGTAGTTCCGCTTCTAGTGACCAGTCCCTTTGCAGTAGAAGCACTTAGTCTCAGGCTTAGGATCAGACTTGGGCTTCTTCACTTGAGCAGCAACTTGCTTGCCGTTCTTCTTGAAGTTCCCCTTCTTCCCTTTGCCCTTTTCTTGAAACTAGTGGTCTTGTCAACCATCAACACTTGATGTTTTTCTTGATTTCTACCTTCGTTGATTTCAGCATCACGAAGAGCTTAGGAATTACTTTTGTCATCCCTTGCATATTATAGTTCACCACGAAGTTCTACTAACTTGGTGATGGTGACTAGAGAATTCTGTCAATCACTATCTTATCTGGAAGATTAACTCCCACTTGATTCAAGCGATTGTAGTACCCAGACAATCTGAGCACATGCTCACTAGTTGAGCGATTCTCCTCCATCTTTTAGCTATAGAACTTGTTGGAGACTTCATATCTCTCAACTCGGGTATTTGCTTGAAATATTAACTTCAACTCCTGGAACATCTCATATGGTCCATGACGTTCAAAACGTCTTTGAAGTCCCGATTCTAAGCCGTTAAGCATGGTGCACTTAAACTATCAAGTAGTCATCATATTGAGCTAGCCAAACGTTCATAACGTCTGCATCTGCTCCTGCAATAGGTCTGTCACCTAGCGGTGCATCTAGGACATAATTTTTCTGTGCAGCAATGAGGATAAACCTCAGATCACGGATCCAATCCGCATCATTGCTACTAACATCTTTCAACACAATTTTCTCTAGGAATATATCAAAATAAACACAGGGAAGCAACAACGCGAGCTATTGATCTACAACATGATTTGCAAAATACTACCAGGACTAAGTTCATGATAAATTTAAGTTCAGTTAATCAAATTACTTAGGAACTCCCACTTAGATAGACATCCCTCTAATCCTCTAAGTGATCACGTGATCCAAATCAACTAAACCATAACCGATCATCACGTGAGATGGAGTAGTTTTCAATGGTGAACATCGTCATGTTGATCATATCTACTATATGATTCACGCTCGACCTTTCGGTCTCTGTGTTCCGAGGCCATATCTGCATATGCTAGGCTCGTCAAGCATAACCTGAGTATTCTGCGTGTGCAAAACTGGCTTGCACCCGTTGTAGATGGACGTAGAGCTTATCACACCCGATCATCACGTGGTGTCTGGGCACGACGAACTTTGGCAACGGTGCATACTCAGGGAGAACACTTCTTGATAATTTAGTGAGAGATCATCTTATAATGCTACCGTCAATCAAAGCAAGATAAGATGCATAAAAGGATAAACATCACATGCAATCAATATAAGTGATATGATATGGCCATCATCATCTTGTGCTTGTGATCTCCATCTCCGAAGCACCGTCATGATCACCATCGTCACCGGCGCGACACCTTGATCTCCATCGTAGCATCGTTGTCGTCTCGCCAATCTTATGCTTCCACGACTATTACTACCGTTTAGTAATCTAGTAAAGCATTACATCGCGATTGCATTGCATACAATAAAGCGACAACCATATGGCTCCTGCCAGTTGCCGATAACTTAGTTACAAAACATGATCATCTCATACAATAAAATCAGCATCATGCCTTGACCATATCACATCACAACATACCCTGCAAAAACAAGTTAGACGTCCTCTACTTTGTTGTTGCAAGTTTTACGTGGCTGCTACGGGCTTAAGTAAGAACTCATCTCACCTACGCATCAAAACCACAACGATAGTTCGTCAAATAGACTCCGTTTTAACCTTCTCAAGGACCGGGCGTAGTCACACTTGGTTCAACTAAAGTTGGAGAGACAGTCTTCCGCAAGCCATCTATGTGCAAAACACGTCGAGGGAACCGGTCTCGCGTAAGAGTACGCGTAAGGTTGGTCCGGATCGTCTCAACCAACAATACCGCCGAACCAAAGTATGACATGCTGGTAGGCAGTATGACTTGTATCGCCCACAACTCACTTGTGTTCTACTCGTGCATATAACATCAAACCATAAAACCTAGGCTCGGATGCCACTGTTGGGGAACGCAGTAATTTCGAAAATTTTCCTACGCACACGCAAGATCATGGTGATGCACAGCAACGAGAGGGGAGAGTGTTGTCTACGTACCAACGCAGACCGACTGCGGAAGCGATCTCACAACGTAGAGGAAGTAGTCGTACGTCTTCTTCCCGATCCAACCGATCCAAGCACCGTTACTCCGGCACCTCCGAGTTCTTAGCACACGTACAACTCGATGACGTTCCTTTGGCTCCGATCCAGCAAAGCGTCGAGGAAGAGTTCCGTCAGCACGACGGCGTGATGACGATCTTGATGTACTACCGACGCAGGGCTTCGCCTAAGCACTACAACGGTACGATCGAGGTGGAATTTGGTGGCAGGGGGCACCGCACACGGCTAAGGAACGATCTCAAGGATCAAGTTGTGTGTCTATGGGGTGCCCCCTGCCCCCGTATATAAAGGAGCAAGGGAGGAGGGGCTGGCCGGCCAAGGTGGGGGCGCAGGAGAGTCCTACTCCCACCGGGAGTAGGACTCCCCCTCCAATCCTAGTCCAATTAGGATTCCCGGGAGGGGGAAAGAGGAGGAGGTGGCCGGCCCCCCCTTTCCTACTCCTAGTAGGACTAGGGGAGGGGGGAGGGCGCGCAGCCCATCTAGGGCAGCCCCCTTTCCTTTCCACTAAGGCCCATTATGGCCCATCTAGCTCCCGGGGGGTTCCGGTAACCCTCCCGGTATTCCGGTAAAATCCCGATTTCACCCGGAACACTTCCGATGTCCAAACATAGGCTTCCAATATATCAATCTTTACGTCTCGACCATTTCGAGACTCCTCGTCATGTCCGTGACCATATCCGGGACTCCGAACAACCTTCGGTACATCAAAATGCATAAACTCATAATAACTGTCATCGTAACGTTAAGCGTGCAGACCCTACGGTTCGAGAACAATGTAGACATGACCGAGACACGTCTCCGGTCAATAACCAATAGCGGGACCTGGATGCCCATATTGGCTCCTACATATTCTACGAAGATCTTTATCGGTCAGACCGCATAACAATATACGTTGTTCCCTTTGTCATTGGTATGTTACTTGCCCGAGATTCGATCGTCGGTATCCAATACCTAGTTCAATCTCGTTACCGGTAAGTCTCTTTACTCGTTCCGTAATACATCATCTCACAACTAACATATTAGTTGCAGTGCTTGCAAGGCTTATGTGATGTGCATTACCGAGAGGGCCCAGAGATACCTCTCCGACAATCGGAGTGACAAACCCTAATCTCGAAATACGCCAACCCAACATCTACCATTGGAGACACCTGTAGTACTCCTTTATAATCACCCAGTTACGTTGTGACGTTTGGTAGTACCCAAAGTGTTCCTCCGGTAAACGGGAGTTGCATAATCTCATAGTTATAGGAACATGTATAAGTCATGAAGAAAGCAATAGCAACATACTAAACGATCGGGTGCTAAGCTAATGGAATGGGTCATGTCAATCAGATCATTCAACTAATGATGTGACCTCGTTAATCAAATAACAACTCTTTGTTCATGGTTAGGAAACATAACCATCTTTGATTAACGAGCTAGTCAAGTAGAGGCATACTAGTGACACTCTGTTTGTCTATGTATTCACACATGTATTATGTTTCCGGTTAATACAATTCTAGCATGAATAATAAACATTTATCATGATATAAGGAAATAAATAATAACTTTATTATTGCCTCTAGGGCATATTTCCTTCAAGTATGTGCGTTCTTTATGACTAATGTTGAGTCCATGGATTAAACGCACTCTCACCCTTCCATCATTGCTAGCCTCTTCGGTATCGTGCATTGCCCTTTCTCACCTCGAGAGTTGGTGCAAACTTCACCGGTGCATCCAAACCCCGTGATATGATACGCTCTATCACACATAAGCCTCCTTATATCTTCCTCAAAATAGCCACCATACCTACCTATTATGGCATTTCCATAGTCATTCCGAGATATATTGCCATGCAACTTTCCACCGTTCCGTTTATTATGACACGCTTCATCATTGTCATATTGCTTTGCATGATCATGTAGTTGACATCATATTTGTGGCAAAGCCACCTTCATAATTCTTTCATACATGTCACTCTTGATTCATTGCATATCCCGGCACACCGCCGGAGGCATTCACATAGAGTCATATTTTGTTCTAAGTATCGAGTTGTAATTCTTGAGTTGTAAGTAAATAAAAGTGTGATGATTTTCATTATTAGAGAATTGTCCCATGTGAGGAAAGGATGATGGAGACTATGATTCCCCCACAAGTCGGGATGAGATTCCGGACGAAAAAAGAGGCCATAAAAAAGGAAAAAAGGGCCAAGAAAAAAAACAAGAGAAAAAGAGAGAAGGGGCAATGTTACTATCCTTTTTCCACACTTGTGCTTCAAAGTAGCACCATGATCTTCATGACAGAGAGTCTCCTATTTTGTCACTTTCATATACTAGTGGGAATTTTTCATTATAGAACATGGCTTGTATATTCCAATGATGGGCTTCCTCAAAATGCCCTAGGTCTTTGTGAGAAAGCAAGTTGGATGCACACCCACTTAGTTTCTTTTGCTGAGCTTTCATATATTTATAACTCTAGTGCATCCATTGCATGGCAATCCCTACTCCTTGCATTGGCATCAATTGATGGGCATCTCCATAGCCCGTTGATTAGCCGCATCAATGTGAGAGTTTCTCCCTTTTTGTCTTCTCACACAACCTCCATCATCATATTGTATTCCACCCATAGTGTTATCATCATATTGGATAGCGGTCGATGTGTGGAGTAATAGTAGTACATGCAGAATTGTTTCGATCTACTTGACACTGACGTGATGCCTATATTCATGATCATTGCCTTAGATATCTTCATAACTATGCGCTTTTCTATCAATTGCTCGGCAGTAATTCGTTCACCCACCGTAATACATGCTATCTTGAGAGAAGCCACTAGTGAAACCTATGGCCCCCGGGTCTCTTTCTTATTATATTGCATCTCTTTTATTTACATCGCATCTTGTTTACTATTTTGCAATCTTTACTTTCCAATCTATACAACAAAAATACCAAAAATATTTACTTTACTATCTCTATCAGATCTCACTTTCGCAAGTGACCGTGAAGGGATTGAAAACCTCTTTATCGCGTTGGTTGCGAGGTTCTTGTTTGTTTGTGCAGGTACTAGGTGACTTGCGTGTAGTCTCCTACTGGATTGATACCTTGGTTCTCAAAAACCGAGGGAAATACTTACGCTACTTTGCTGCATCACCCTTTCCTCTTTAAGGGAAAACCAACGCATGCTCAAGAGGTAGCAGTCACCCAAAGACATGTCGGGTGTTCCGACGGATTTCGGCGAGCACAAGCTACATTTCAGATCGGATGCCAAACCAGTAAAGCAACCCCTCTGCCGCCTGTTAGAAGAGAAGAGAACAAGTGTTGCTGAAGAGATCGCCCAGCTTCTGGCAATCGGCATCATTATGGAAGTGTTCTACCCGGAGTAGCTTGCCAACCTGGTCCTTGTATTGAAGAAGAACAACAAGGTAAGGAGTCAGGTATGACACCTAAGTTTGATTGTGTTAAATCTTTTATGGATACCGATGTTTTCCGTAAATTTAGCACTAAATATGGATTTGACTCTGAAATAGTAGCTTCTTTCTGTGAATCTTTTGCTACTCGTGTTGATCTCCCTAGGGAGAAGTGGTTTAAATATCATCCTCCCAAAGAAGTAAAAGTAGTTGCACCAATTAAAGTTGAAGAAAAGACTGTCACTTATAATGATCCTATTATTCCTACTGGTTATCTTGAGAAACCACCTTTTCCTGTTAGGATAAAGGACCATGCTAAAGCTTCAACTGTGGTTCGTAAAAGCAATATTAAAACTTATACACCTCCTGAGAAAATTAAAGTTGAACCTGCTATTCCTATTGTTAAAGATCTCTTGTCTGATAATATTGATGGGCATGTTATTCATTTCCTTGATGAGACTGCTAGAATTGCTAAACCCTGTGCAAAAGATAAAAACTGACCTGTGGTAGGCATGCCTGTTATTTCTGTTAAAATAGGAGATCATTGTTATCATGGCTTATGTGATATGGGTGCTAGTGCTAGTGCAATACCTTACGACTTATACAAAGAAATTATGCATGATATTGCACCTGCTGAGATAGAAGATATTGATGTCAAAATTAAACTTGCCAATAGAGATACTATTTCACCAATGGGAATTGTTAGAGATGTTGAAGTCTTGTGTGGGAAAACTAAATATCCTGCTGATTTTCTTGTTCTTGGTTCCCCACAAGATAGCTTTTGTCCCATTATGTTTGGTAGACCATTCTTAAACACTGTTAATGCTAGGATAGATTGCAAAAAGGATGTTGTTACTATTGGTTTAGATGATATGTCTCATGAATTTAATTTCTCTAAATTTAGTAGACAACACCGTGAAGAAGAATTACCTAGTAAGGATGAAATTATTAGTCTTGCTTCTATTGCCGTACCTCCTAGTGATCCTTTAGAACAATATTTCCTAGACCATGAAAATGATATGTTTATGAATGAAAGAAGGGAAATAGATGAAGTATTCACTACTGGAATCAGCTACTTTGCCATCTGCCAGCTCTTTGCCATCTGCTAGCAGACGGCAAAGAAGCTCTTTGCCATCAGCTACCCGAAAGCAGACGGCAAAGAACTGGCTGATGGCAAAGAAAGCCTTTGCCATCAGCCAGCTCTTTGCCGTCCGCTAGCTGACGGCAAAGAATCTTTGGAGCTGGTTAAAAAATACTTAACGTCCCCCCGCTTTGCCGTCCGCCGCAGATGGCAAATATGAAGAAAAGCGGACGGCAAAGGAAGGCGGACGGCAAAGGCTACCCTAACTAACCTAACTAACGGCCGAGCCCCTTCCCCCGCCCGTTACTCATCTCTCTCCCTCGACCTCCTCCGGCCCCGCCCCCGCCCCTGCCGCCCGGCGCCGCCCCCGCCCTTGCCGCACCCGCCACCGCCCATCGCCGTCCGGCGCCGCCGCCGCTCCCACCCCCTCCCGCACCCGCCACCGCCCCACCGTCCCGCCGCCCGACGCTGCCCCCGCCCCTCCCGCCCCCGCCCCTCCCACCCGGCGCCGCCCCCGCCCTCGCCGCACCCGTCACCGCCCATCGCCGTTCGGCGCCGCCGCCGCTCCCACCCCCTCCCCCACTCGCCACCGCCCCACCGTCCCGCCGCCCGACGCTGCCCCCGCCCCTCCCGCCCCCGCCCCTCCCACCCGGCGCCGCCCCCGCCCCCGCCGCCCGGCCATCCCACTGCCCCGAAGCCCCGCCGCCCCCCACCCACCCACCACCCCGGCGCCAGCGTCGCCCCCTGCTCCGGTGAGTTTTTTTTCTGTTTTTCTTTTTTTTGCTGTTTAATTCTTGTTTAATTGTTAGTGTTAGTGTTAGTGTTAGTGTTAGTGCTAGATTTAGTGTTAGAAAAGAAGAAAATTTAGTGTTAGTGTTAGAAAAAAGAATATGTAGAAGAAAAGAAGAAGTGGAAAAAAGATGAAAAAGAAGAAAAGAAAAGAAGTAGAAAAAAGATGAAAAAGAAGAAGAAGAAAAGAAGTAGAAGAAGTAGAAGAAGAAGAATAGAAGAAAAGAAAAGAAGTAAAAGAAGTAAAAGAAGTAGAAAAAAGATGAAAAAAGAAGAAGAAGAATAAGAAAGGAAAGAAGAACAAAGGAAAGAAGAAGAAGAAGAAGAAGAAGAAGAAGAAGAAGAAGAAGAAGAAGAAAGGAAAGAAGAAGGATAGAAGAAGAAGAAGAAAGGAAAGAAGAAGAAAAAAGAAGAAGAAGAGAAGGAAAGAAGAAGAAGGATAGAAGGAAACACCCCGACCACTGACCCCGACACCCCGACCCCGACCCCCGACACCCCGACACCCCGGCCCGACAACCCGACCCCGACCCCGACCCCGACCCCCGACACCGATCCCGACACGCCACCCCGACACCCCGGCCCGACAACCCGACCCCGACCCCGACCCCCGACACCCCGACCCCGATCCCGACACGCCACCCCGACACCCCGGCCCGACACCCCGACCCCCGACCCCCGACACCCCGACCCCGACCTCCGACACCCCGACCCCGACACGCCACCCCGACACCCCGGCCCGACACCCCGACCCCGACCCCCGACCCCCGACACCCTGACACCACACCCCGACCCCGACACGACACCCCGATACCCCGACACCCGACCCCCCGTCACCCGACCCCCTGAACCCCCAACCCCGACACCACACCCCGACCCCGACACCACACCCCGACAACCGACCCCCTGCCCCGACACCACACCCCGACCCCAAAACAGCACCCCGACCCCGACACGGCACCCCGACACCGACAGGACACCCCGACCCCGACACCTCTCGAAAAGGTGTTCTTTGGCCTTCCAGAGCCCGACGGGGTCATATATTTGTGAATTATTAGTTAGGTCATATATTTTTCAATTTTGTTATGAAAAACATCATATATAATTGTGTTGATCGTGTAGTTTTAAATGTGCAGTTGTTTCATCGCTGCGAGGTTTGGTGTTTGACGACCTCGTCATGCGTTTGACGAGCTCTGCCCCTTCGTTCGTGGGTGAGCACAAATGACAAGTCCTCCTCCCCCATTAATTATTTGATCTATTCCGATGAAACTTGATAGCTAGCTATATATGTGTCTTGAATCATCAGTATGCGTAACCAATATGTGTCTCCCGTTCGAAAGCGTCATAGTTATAAATATGCATGCATTTGCATATTTATAACCTTGATTCTTTCGAATTGTCCAACGCTATCCATGGACAGCCCGAGTATGTGTAGATTGGGTTCGTTTTCCCATATGCTTTGCTCCGGATCCAACGCATAAATTTCGTCAGTGCCTCCCCTGTTGTTCTCCGGGTACACATCCTCTCTGTTTATTGCAGAGACGTGTATCGGGAGAACAGCGGGGAGGTGCTGCCGAAATTTTGCGTCGGATCCGGAGCATAGCATGGGAAAATGAACCCAATCTACACATACACGGGTGGGATTAGGACCTATCATTACCTATTAGAGTGTAGGTTGCATGGACGTAATAAAATTGACAAAGTAGATCAACTGATGAATATATACATGGTGAATTACATATATAATTGTTGTGTGTCCAGTAGCTCTGAAAGTCAAGATGAGTGACCGTGCTTGGATGTATACCGGTCACACTGGTCAGAACAAATGGAGCGCTGAATGGTTCACAAAAACTAAGGGGTTTGTGCAAGCCGCATTTGCAAATGGCCAAAAGAAAACCTGGTGCCCCTGTTTCTGGTGCGGCAATTGGGAAAAGAAGACAGAGGCTGAAATGGGCAAACACCTGCAGAAGAGTGGTTTTACTCCCGATTATACGGTGTGGACATTTCATGGTGAGTCTTCCCAACGTGACCGAGATGAGGTGGATCGTCGTCGCACCGACGAGCATGGTACCGGGATGGAAAACATGGTGCAAGGCTATGATGATGCTCGGGATTCGGACGAGGAGATGGAGGAATCTGCAAAGGCCTTCAATGAAATGTTGGAGTCTTCGAAACGTCCGCTCCACGAGCACACTGAGCTTTGTCAGTTGGATGCCATCTCACAAGTAATGGCTCGAAGGCTCAGTTCAACTTGGGCAGAGAATGCTATGACGCAATTATGACAGTATTTGGACGCTTTCTACCCAAAGGCCATGTAATGCCTGCAAACCTGTACCAGTCGGACAAAATCCTCCGTGCACTGAAGATGCCCTATGAGAAGATACATGCCTGTGAGAAAGGATGTGCCTTATTTAGGCTTGACTATGCGGACCCTAACTATTGTCCCATTTGCAAGTCTGCCAGGTATATTGTGGTAGACAACGGTATGGGTGAGAAGACACAGACCAAAATCCCCATTAGTGTTCTTCGGTATATGCCAATCGTACCAAGACTTCAACGTCTTTTCATGGTCGAAGAGACGGCCAGACAGATGACATGGCACAAAACAGGCAAAAGAACCGAACTAGATGCAGATGGGAATCTGATGATGGTACACACATCGGATGGTGTTGCGTGGAAAAAGTTTGATGAATTACATGCTGACAAAGCGGCAGATCCGAGGCACCCTCGAGTCGGCATCAGCACGGATGGGTTCAGTGTGTTTGGTATGACGGCAGCCCAATACAGTTGTTGGCCCGTATTTGTCTTTCCACTCAATCTCCCCCCCGGACAGATTATGCAAAGAAAGAACATTTTCCTGACGTTGATAATTCCAGGACCCAGCTATCCGGGCAAAAATATGAATGTGTACATGTAGCCGCTTAAGGACGAATTGCAAGAAGCCTGGGATAATGGGTTCAGGACATACGACGCCTTTAGCAAACGGAACTTCATAATGCGTGTCTGGTACATGTACTCGACGCATGACTTGTCGGCGTATGCGCTATTCGTTGGCTGGTGTGTGCATGGAAGGTTCCCGTGCCCCACATGCAAGGGAGCTCTTGAGTTTCGTTGGCTTCAGGCCGGTCGCAAGTTTTCTTGCTTCGACATGCATAGACAGTTCCTGGATCCTCGCCATAAGTTCAGGAAAGACAAGAAGAACTTCATCAGGGGTAGAGTTGTCAAAAACTCTGCACCACCTGCATTGACATTACTTGCTAGTCTTAACATTTGAGTGTCATCATGCTAACAAGACATTGGAAATGATCTTTGGTGCAGCGTAACTCCAGACAAGCATCGCACGATCCTTCTCCAGCTACCGACACGAGCCACCCCGCTCCTACACCTCCTGGATCTTGGTAAGTTTATCTAGTGTTTTGCTTAACACATGCATAAAGACCTAGACTTAGCTTTATTTCCTCCAATGCTTACCATAATGACCTAGACTTAGCTTCTTCTCCTCCAAAATAACTTAATAAGCTTACTGACCTCCAAAACCATCCATGTTACCTAAGTTAGCTCTAAAACGATCTGTACTTAGCTTACTTATGTCAAAAATTGCATAATTAGCTTAGTTAGCTCATAGACGATCCATTTTACCTAAGTTAGCTCCAAAATGACCCATCTTACCTAGGTTAGCTTATAAATGATCCAGTTTATCCAAGTTAGCTCTAAAATGACCCAATTTACCTAGAGTAGCTCCTAAACGATCCATTTCACCTAAGTTAGCTAAAAACGATCCATTTCACCTAAATTAGCTCTTAAATGATCCATTTCACCTAAGTTTGCTCAAAAACGATCCATTTCACCTAAATTAGCTCTTAAATGATCCATTTCACCTAAGTTTGCTAAAAAACGATCCATTTCACCTTAGTTAGCTCAAAAACGATCCATTTCACCTAAATTAGCTCTTAAATGATCCATTTCACCTAAGTTTGCTCAAAAACGATCCTTTTCACCTTAGTTAGCTCAAAAACGATCCATTTCACCTTAGTTAGTTCAAAAACGTGGCATTTCACCTTAGTTAGCTCATAAATGACCCATTTCAACTAAGTTAGCTAAAAAACGATCCATTTTACCTTAGTTAGCTCAAAAACGATTCATTTCACCTTAGTTAGCTCAAAAATGATCCATTTCACCTTAGTTAGCTCAAAAATGATGCCCTTCACCTTAGTTAGCTCATAAACGACCCATTTCAACTATGTTAGCTCATAAATGATACATTCCAACTAAGTTAGCTCATAAACAACCCACTTCAACTTAGTTAGCTCATAAATGATCCATTCCACCTAAGTTAGCTCATAAATGATCCATTCCACCTAAGTTAGGTCATAAATGACATATACTTCTTGTTATAGTCTTCTTCTTGTTCTATTCACCAATTTCTAACTTCATATTTACCATTTTGCAGATTTCACTCACTTCATGGAAGCTAGCTTGCTAGGATGGAGTGCTTGCTTTTTCTTTGTTAAAACTTTGCATTGTATCTAGCTTGCTATGATAGAACTTGCTATGTTGATGAAACTTTGCTATGTAATATGTATATGGAACAATGTGTATGGATGGAACTTGCTATATATGTTGATGAAACTTTGCTATGTTATATATATGTATATGGAATTATGTGCTGGATATGTCATATGTGTGCTGGATATGTTTGCTGTTAAATATGTGATATATTTGCTGTGAAAATTGTTGGATTAAGAAAAAACAGAAAAAAGAGACAATATACAGGCTCTTTGCCGTCAGCCACCGACGGCAAAGGGCTCTTTGCCATCAGCAGCGAACGGCAAAGAGGCCACATGGCAGGCAGCTATGCTTCCTGGGAGGCTGACCAATTTGGTCAGTTTGCCTACAGTGGCAGACGACAAAGGCCTTCCAAAGTTTGCCGTCAGAGGCGGACGACAAAGGCCTGCCGTGTAGTGACGTCAGCTGACATCACACGGCGAACGGCAAAGGCCTTCCAAAGTTTGCCGTCAGCAGCGGATGGCAAAGGCCTGCCGTTAGCCACTTAACGGACTGACAGCGCAGTTATTGCCGTCCGCTTTCTTTGCCGTCTGCCGCGCTCTCTTTGCCGTCCGCCGCAGATGGCAAAGACTTTGCCGTCAGTAGCAGACGGCAAAGAAACTGTTTACCGGAGCCTACGTTGCCGGAGCCTTTTGCCGTCCGCGGCTGACGGCAAAGGCCTTTGCCGTCTGCCGTTCAGGCCTTTGCCGTCCGCCGTGGCAGACGGCAAAGTAGCTGATTCCTGTAGTGATTATTTAAACAGGAACCTATTCTGAAACACAATTTGCCTGTTGAAATCCTAGGGGATCCTCCTCCACCCAAGGGTGATCCCATGTTTGAGCTTAAACCATTGCCTGATACTCTTAAATATGCTTATCTTGATGAGAAAAAGATATATCCTATTATTATTAGTGCTAACCTTTCAGAGCATGAGGAAGAGAGATTATTGAAAACTCTGAAGAAGCACCATGCTGCTATTGGGTATACTCTTGATGATCTTAAGGGCATCAGTCCCACTCTATGACAACATAAAATAAATTTGGAAGAAGATGCTAAACCAGTTCGTGATCATCAACGACGGCTGAATCCTAAAATGAAAGAAGTGGTAAGAAAGGAAATACTAAAGCTCCTTGAGGCAGGTATAATCTATCACGTTGCTGATAGTCAGTGGGTAAGTCCTGTCCATTATGTCCCTAAGAAGGGAGGTATTACTGTCGTTCCTAATGATAAAGATGAATTGATTCCTCAAAGAATTATTACAGGTTATAGGATGGTAATTGATTTCTGCAAATTAAATAAGGCCACTCAAAAGGATCATTACCCCTTACCTTTTATCCATCAAATGCTAGAAAGATTATCCAAACATACACATTTTTGCTTTCTAGATGGTTATTCTGGTTTCTCTCAAATACCTGTGTCAGCCAAGGATCAATCAAAGACTACTTTTACTTGCCCTTTTGGTACTTTTGCTTATAGACGTATGCCTTTTGGTTTATGTAATGCACCTGCTACCTTTCAAAGATGCATGATGGCTATATTCTCTGACTTTTGTGAAAAGATTTGTGAGGTTTTCATGGACGATTTCTCCATCTATGGATCTTCTTTTGATGATTGCTTGAGCAACCTTGATCGAGTTTTGCAAAGATGTGAAGAAACTAATCTTGTCTTGAATTGGGAAAAGTGTCACTTTATGGTTAATGAAGGTATTGTCTTGGGGCATAAAGTTTCTGAAAGAGGTATTGAAGTTGATAAAGCCAAGGTTGATACTATTGAAAAGATCCCATGCCCCAAGGACATCAAAGGTATAAGAAGTTTCCTTGGCCACGCCGGATTTTATAGGAGGTTCATTAAGGACTTCTCAAAAGTTTCTCGGCCTCTGACTAATTTCTTACAAAAAGATATACCATTTTGTCTTTGATGATGATTGTGTAGAAGCATTTGAAATACTTAAGAAAGCATTGATCTCTGCACCTATTGTTCAGCCACCTTATTGGAATTTACCCTTTGAAATTATGTGTGATGCTAATGATTATGTTGTAGGTGCTATTCTAGGGCAAAGAGTTGATAGGAAATTAAACGTTATTCAATATGCTAGTAAAACCCTAGACAATGCTCAAAGAAATTATGCTACTATTGAAAAAGAATTCTTAGCAGTTGTATTTGCTTGTGATAAGTTCAGACCTTATATTATTGATTCTAAAGTGACTATTCACACTGATCATGCTGCTATTAAATATCTTATGGAAAAGAAAGATGCTAAACCTAGACTTATTAGATGGGTTCTCTTGCTACAAGAATTTGACTTACATATTGTTGATAGAAAGGGAGCTGAGAACCCCGTTGCAGACAACTTGTCTAGGTTAGAAAATGTGCTTGATGGCCCACTACCTATTGATGATAGCTTTCCTGATGAGCAATTAAATGTCATAAATGCTTCTCATACTGCTCCATGGTATGCTGATTATGCTAATTACATTGTTGCTAAGTTTATACCACCTAGTTTCACATACCAGCAAAAGAAAAAGTTCTTCTATGATTTGAGGCATTACTTTTGGGATGACCCACATCTTTATAAATAAGGAGTAGATGGTGTTATTAAACGTTGTGTACCTGAGCATGAACAGGAACAGATCCTACGCAAGTGTCACTCTGAAGGCTATGGAGGACACAATGCTGGAGATAGAACTGCACATAAGGTATTGCAATCTGGTTTTTATTGGCCTACTCTTTTCAAGGATTCCCGTAAGTTTGTCTTATCTTGTGATGAATGTCAAAGAATTGGTAATATTAGTAGACATTAAGAAATGCCTATGAATTATTCACTCATTATTGAACCATTTGATGTTTGGGGCTTTAACTATATGGGACCTTTTCCTGCCTCTAATGGTTATACACATATTTTAGTTGTTGTTGATTACGTTACTAAGTGGGTAGAAGCTATTCCAACTAGTAGTGCTGATCATAACACTTCTATTAAAATGCTTAAAGAAGTTATTTTTCCAAGATTTGGAGTTCCATAAAATGCTTGCTAAGTATGATGTTAATCATAGAATTGCATCCCCTTACCACCCTCAGTCTAGTGGTCAAGTAGAATTGAGTAATAGAGAGCTCAAATTAATTTTGCAAAAGACTGTCAATAGGTCTAGAAAGAATTGGTCCAAGAAACTTGATGATGCATTATGGGCCTATAGAACTGCATATAAAAATCCTATGGGTATGTCTCCGTATAAAATGGTTTATGGAAAAGCATGTCACTTACCTCTCGAACTAGAACACAAGGCATATTGGGCTATTAAAGAGCTCAATTATGATTTTAAACTTGCCGGTGAGAAGAGGTTATTTGATATTAGCTCACTCGATGAATGGAGAACCCAAGCCTACAAAAGTGCCAAGTTGTTTAAAGAAAAAGTTAAAAGATGGCATGATAAAAGGATACAAAAGCGTGAGTTTAGTATAGGTGATTATGTATTGCTATACAACTCTCGTTTAAGATTTTTTGCAGGAAAACTTCTCTCTAAATGGGAAGGTCCTTATGTTATCGAGGAGGTCTATCGTTCCAGTGCCATAAAAATCAACAACTTCGAAGGCACAAATCCGAAGGTGGTGAACGGTCAAAGAATCAAACATTATATCTCAGGTAATCCCATAAATGTTGAAACCAGTGTTATTGAAACTGTAACCCCGGAGGAATACATAAGGGACATTTTCCAGAACATTTCAGACTCCGAAAAGGAATAGGTATGTGGTACGGTAAGTAAACCGACTCCAAAACAGTTTTTAAGGCAATATTTCTCCGTTTTGGAATATCTAGAAAAATAGAAAAATAAGAAGCAGTCCGGGAAGGACACGAGGCCTCCACGAGGGTGGAGGGCGCGCCCTACCCTACTGGGCGCGCCCCCTACCTCGTGGGCACCTCGTGCGCTCTCCGGACTCCGTTTTCTTGCACGACACGTATTTTGGTCGGTAAAAATTCATTATATAATCTCCCCGGGGTTTTGACTCATGTATCACGCAAATATTCTCTGTTTTTGTTTCGAGCTGTCCTGCTGCAGACTAGTGCAACATGTCGTCCCAGGATTCGGAAGGAGAAAGCTATGTGACTGATTACCTTATAGATCCTAAGGTCTATGGGGATGTGGAGCATTGTGGTTGGACTACAGAAGAAGAAGAGGACTATGAACCCAAGGGAAGGGAGGAGACGAGCTCAGAAGAAGACGAAGTCTCATTACCTCAACCTGGGGACATGCATGTGGAGTTCAAAAAGTCAAGCCTCCCGGATAGAGTAAAGAAACCTAAGATCGAGTTTATCCCTTTTCGCCTCTTGCAGGAAAACAAGCAGGAACTATGCAAAAAGATACTGAGCCTGGAGGAGGAGATCGATGACCTAAGGGACCAAAACTCTGTCCTCAAGAGTAAATTAAGGAAGAAACCTACGCCATCAACAAAACCATCACCTTCTCCACCAACAAAGAAGAATTGAGTATCTGGTATGGGCACTCCCCTTGGCAACTGCCAAGCTTGGGGGAGTGCCCCGGTATCGTATCACCATCACTTTTATCTTTACCATTTTTCTTAGTTCGATCCTTTTGGTAATATCTTGATCTAGTAGAATAAAGTTTATGGCATGATCTAGTTTTGAGTTTTGCTTTATGATCCCTCAATGTAATCGAGTCCGTGAGCTATATATAATAAAGATTTGTGTTGAGTCAAGGGCTTGATTATTTTGCCATGATCCTAAGTGAATAAAAGGAAAGAGAAATAAATAAAAAAGGAAACAAAGAGATCATATGGATCCTATGGAGAGTAATGAGCTCACATAGAAAAAGTATGATGAATAAAAGTTGTTGAGAGTTGACAAACATAGTTTTGGTCATCGTTGCAATTAATAGGAAGTAATAAAGAAAGAGAGGTCTCCACATATAAATATACTATCTTGGACATCTTTTATAATTGTGAGCACTCATGAATATATGACATGCTAAAGAGTTGACGTTGGATAAGGAGACAACGTAATGGGTTATGTTTTCTTACATCTGAGATAAATTATATTGTCATGGATCATCCAACATGGTTGAGCTTGCCTTTCCCCCTCATGCTTGCCAAATTCATTGCACCAAGTAGAGATACTACTTGTGCTTCCAAATACCCTTAAACCAGTTTTTCCATAAGAGTCCACCATACCTACCTATGGATTGAGTAAGACCCTCCAAGTAAGTTGTCATCGGTTCAAGCAATAAAAATTGCTCTCTAAATGTGTATGACTTATTAGTGTGGGAGAAAATAAGCTTTATAGGATCGTGTGATATGGAAGAAATAAAAGCAACAGACTGCATAATAAAGGTCCATATCACAAGTGGCAATATAAAGTGACGTTCTTTCGCATTAAGATTTTGTGCATCCAACCATAAAAGCGCATGACAACCTCTGCTTCCCTCCGCGAAGGGCCTATCTTTTACTTTTATCTCCTACCTTGCATAAGAGTCATGGTGATCTTCACCCTTTCTTTTTACATTTTATCCTTTGGCAAGCACAGTATGTTGGAAAGATCCTGGTATGTATGGCTAATTGGATGTGAGTTTTCATGAACTATTATTGTTGACATTACCCTTGAGCTAAAACGTTGGGAGGCAAAACTATAAGCCCCTATCTTTCTCTGTGTCCGATTAAAACTCCATACCCATAAGTATTGCGTGAGTGTCAGCAATTGTGAAAGACTATATGATAGTTGAGTACGTGGACTTGCTGAAAAGCTCTTATATATTGACTCTTTCCTATGTTATGATAAATTGCAATTGCTCCAATGACTGAGATTATAGTTTGTTAGTTTTCAATGAAGTTTACGATTCATACTTGAAATTGTGATTAAATTATTACTCTAGCATAAGAAATCATATGACAAGAATTATGTAAGTTGATGTTCTAAGAATGATCATGATGCCCTCATGTTCGTATTTTACTTTTATCGACACGTCTATCTCCAAACATGTGGACATATTTTTCGATTTCGGCTTTCGCTTGAGGACAAGCGAGGTCTAAGCTTGGGGGAGTTGATACGTCCATTTTGCATCATGCTTTTATATCGATATTTATTGCATTATGGGCTGTTATTGCACATTATGTCACAATACTTATGCCTATTCTCTCTTATTTTACAAGGTTTACATAAAGAGGGAGAATGCTGGCAGTTGGGATTCTGGGCTGGAAAAGGAGCAAATATTAGAGACCTATTCTGCACAGCTCCAAAAGTCCTGAAACTTCACGGAAGATGTTTTCAGAATATATAAAAAATACTGAGCGCAAGAAGTTCACCAAGGGGCCCACACCCTGCCCACGAGGGTGGGGGGCGCGCCGTACTCCCCTGGGCGCGCCCCCTACCTCGTGGGCCCCCTGGTGGCCCTCCGATGGCCATCTTCTGCTATATGGAGTCTTTCGATGAGGAAAAAATCATAAGCCATCTCCTCGGACGAAACTCCGCCGCCACGAGGCGGAACCTTGGCGAATCCAATTTAGGGCTCCGGCAGAGCTGTTCTGCCGGGGAAACTTCCCTCCGGGAGGGAGATATCATCGCCATCGCCATCACCAACGCTCCTCTCATCGGGAGAGGGCAATCTCCATCAACATCTTCCCCAGCACCATCTCATCTCAAAACCCTAGTTCATCTCTTGTATCCAATTCTTGTCTTTAAGTCCGGGATTGGTACCTGTGGGTTGCTAGTAGTGTTAATTACTCCTTGTAGTTGATGCTAGTTGGTTTATTTGGTGGAAGATCATAAGTTTAGATCCTATATGCATATTAATACCCCTCTGATTATGAACATGAATATGCTTTGTGAGTAGTTACGTTTGTTCCTGAGGACATGGGAGCAGTCTCGCTATTAGTAGTCATGTGAATTTGGTATTCGTTCGATATTTTGATGAGATGTATGTTGTCTCTCCTCTAGTGGTGTTATGTGAATGTCGACTACATAACACTTCACCATTATTTGGGACTAGAGGAAGGCATTGGGAAGTAATAAGTAGATGATGGGTTGCTAGAGTGACAGAAGCTTACACCCTAGTTTATGCGTTGCTTCGTAAGGGGCTGATTTGGATCCATATGTTTCATGCTATGGTTAGGTTTACCTTAATACTTTTGTTGTAGTTGCGGATTCTTGCAATAGAGGTTAATCATAAGTGGGATGCTTGTCCAAGTAAGGATAGTACCCAAGCACCGGTCCACCCACATACCAAATTATCAAAGTACCGAACGCGAATCATATGAACGTGATGAAAACTAGCTTGACGATATTCCCATGTGTCCTCGGGAGCGATTTTCTCTATATAAGAGTTTGTCCAGGCTTGTCCTTTGCTACAAAAAGGATTGGGCCACCTTGCTATACTTTATTTACTTTTGTTACTTGTTGCTTGTTACAAATTATCCTATCATAAAACTATCTGTTACCACTTATTTCAGTACTTGCAGAGAATACCTTGCTGGAAACCGCTTATCATTTCCTTCTGCTCCTTGTTGGGTTCGACACTCTTACTTATCGAAAGGACTATGATAGATCCCCTATACTTGTGGGTCATCATATGGCGTGTACTTTGCCGCCAAGAAGCTCAAGCAGTACTTCCAAGAGCACTCCATCACGGTCGTCTGCACTGCCCCACTTGCTGAGATCATAGGCAACAGAGATGCATCAGGCCGGGTGGCAAAGTGGGCCATCGAGCTGGCTCCCTACACCATCCTCTACCAGCCTCGCACCACCATCAAATCCCAAGCACTGGCCGACTTCCTTGTCGACTGGGCCGAGACCCAGTACCTGCCGCCAGCGCCAGTTCCACTCATTGGCGGATGCACTTTGATGGCTCAAAAATGCGCACCGGTCTGGGAGCCGGCGTCGTCCTCACCTATCCCAAAGGCGACAAGCTCAAGTACACGTTGCAAATTCACTTTGCCGCCTCCAACAACGTGGCCGAGTATGAGGCACTCGTCCACGGGCTCCGACTGGCCAAAGATATTGGCATCCGCCGAGTGCTGTGTTACGGCGACTCAGATTTGGTGGTCCAGCAGTCCTATGGCGACTAGGACGCCAAGGATGCAAACATGGTGACTGCTTCCTCGTCTAGTAGATCAGTGGATACTTTGATGGGTGCGAGTTCCTTCATGTGCCATGAGCCGACAACGAGAGCGCAGATGCCCTGGCACGGATTGGCTCCACCCGGCAGGCTGTACCAGCCGACGTCTCCCTCCAGTGCCTGTGCAAGCCGTCTATCAAGCCTTCACCGGAATCAGAGTCCATCTTCGTGCGGGATGCTCCCGGAACAGTCGGATCCGACCCGGGGACTGCAGCAGCCGCACCCGGCCTAGGGACTTCACAACCCAGCCCGGGGGCTCCAGCAGCCGGCCCTGGGACTTCGGAAGGCGGCCCGGGGACTGGAGCAGCCGCACCCGGCCCGGAGACTTCACAACCCGGCCCGAGGGCTGCAGTAGCTGGCCCGGGGACTTCAGCAGTCGCACCCGGCCCGGGGACTTCAGAACCCAGCCCGGGGGCTACAGCAGTCGGCCCAGGGACTTCAATGACACAACAAGCGGCGGCCGACTCCAACTCGCCGCCTCCAAACCCAACCGCCCTGGTTTGAGTGGTTGTGGTGACAGTAGTAGAAGCACCATCATGGGCGCAGCCCATCCTCAATTTCTTGGTGAGCAGAGAGCTACCTGCCGACGAGATCTCGGTCCGACAGGTGCAACACCGAGCAGCAGCATACACAATAATGAATAGAGAGTTTGTTAGGCGCTGCGTGACTAGCGTCTTCCAGCGTTGCGTAGAGCCACAGAAAGGCAAGGCAATCCTTAGAGACATCCATCAAAGTGAGCGCGGCCACCATGCGACCTCCAGATTCCCATGTTGCCAAAGCTTTCCGTCATGGATTCTTCTGGCCGACTACTTTAGACGACGCCAAGGATTTGGTCAAGAAGTGCAAAGGGTGCCAACGATTCAGCTCCAAGGAACACCTGCCGGCTTCCACACTCAAGACCATCTCCCTCACCTGGCCATTTGCCGTCTGGGGGCTGGACTTGGTGGGCCCATTCAAGACAGCATGCGGCGGCTTGACCCATTTGCTGGTCGTCGTAGACAAATTCACCAAGTGGATTGAAGCAAAGCCAATCAAGAAGCTGAATGGTCCGACTGTTGTGACTTTCATCACGGACATTACCATTCGGTACGGTGTACCATGCAGCATCATCACCGACAACGGCACAAACTTTGCCAAAGGCGACTTGGCCCATTTCTGTGCAACGCAGGGCATCCGACTGGACTTAGCGTCTGTTGCCCATCCGCAGTCAAACGGCTAGGTGAAGCGAGCAAACGACCTCATCCTATCCAGCATCAAGCCCCGACTGGTCGAGCCACTGGAGCGCTCGGCCGGCTGCTAGGTTGAAGAGCTATCGGCCGTCCTCTGGAGCCTCCGGACAACGCCGAACAAAGCAACCAGCTTCACTCCCTTCTTCCTCGTGTACGGGGCCGAGGCCGTCATCCCAACTGGCATCGAGTTTGACTCGCCTCGCATCACCATGTACACAGAGGCAGAGGCGAAGGAGGTGCGAGAAGATGGTGTCAACCTGCTGGAAGAGGGCCGCCCGTTGGCACTCAGCCGGTCCGCCATCTACCAGCAGAGCCTGCGCTACCATAGCCGGAAGGTCAGGCCACGATCCTTCTGAGCGGGGGACCTTGTGCTCCGACTGATCCAGCGAACAACCAACCAACACAAGCTCTCGACCCCTTGGGAGGGCCCTTTCATCATCAGCGAAAGCCCCGGGCAAAGACTCCTACTACCTCATTGACGGCAGAAGACTAGGGCACACAAGAGGGATGATTCCGGCAAGGAAACAGAGTGCTCATGGAATGCAAATCTCCTTTGAAGATTTTACAGTTAAATGCAATATATACCATGCTACCTTTTTGTATTATGCAAAGACAACGGGTCCCTCGAGGAGCACTCGGGGGCTACCCTTTTATCTACATGACAAGATTATGCATGTGAATGTATTATTTCATTCCTCTACCTGGCACTGGGTCCGACCAGTTGGCCCGGGGGCTTGCCGCCTTATCCTATGTTGATGCTACCAGCAGTCGGACAAGTAGTGTGCCGACATCTAAGCCCTCTCTTGCCATAAGCCGCAGCTCGCGGAGCGACTGTCCGGCTGGCAAGAGCTAAAGGCAGGAAATGGTGTCCACATGAAAAATGACGAAGGAAAAAACGTTAGCATAGGCCAAGCCGGCTCCTCACCTCACTGTTCGGCTGCTGAGCAGCCGGGCGGCGGGCTTCTCACTTGACTTGTTATGATCTAGGCAGCCGAAGTACTTGTCTATCCTAAAATCGGCCAAGTCCCCGACCCAGCCACAAACCACAAAGCGGTTGTCCGGCTGGCAGGGCGGCATCCAAAGGAAGGCGGCAAAGGAAAAAGCCAAAAAGAATAGAAAAGCAAGACAAAGTTAGAACCCGGCAGAGCATAAACTTGTGCGAGAATAAATTAATTTACGTAGCAAAAGGCCCTTGGCCAGCATTCAACAGAGCTTGAAATAACACCCCCAGCGGGTGGAATTGTGCGAATTTAACTTGTTCATTTGAGATATTACAAAATAGGAAAGGTAAAGTGGCCGCCTAGGCCAGAGGAGCAGCAGGCGGGTCCGACGGGTCGGTGGAGGCAGAGGTGCCGGATGGTGGAGCTGCCGACTAGTGGGTCTCGGCCTGGTCGGCGTCGGCAGCAGTCCGAGCGTCATCACGTGGCCCGCTGGTCGATGCTCGGTAAGGCTGAGGCCGGCTGCTCGCTCCGTCGTCCGGCGCGACGTCTTCACCGTCCTCGTCCTCTTCGTCCTCGCCCCCTTCGCTGGAGGCGATCTCCTCCGCTGAATCCTCTCCCACCTCCGGGTCCATCCCGAACCAGTTGGGCGGCACCTCACCGCCGTCGTCATTCAGCTCCACGGCGAGTGAGATCGCGGCTCGCTGCCTCGAGCTTCGGCCTAGCCTCCTGCCGGAAGGTGGCTAGCTGGTCCAGGTTCAGCCCCGGATACCAAGCCTTGACGAATTCCAAGGCCGTCCGAGCGCCTGCCCGAGCCGCGGCACCCTTCCAAGCCTCGAAGCACCCGATGGCCGCCTCCAGCCAGTCGACAGTCTAGCTGGGGGTGCGGGGGACTTGAGCACCTGACCAGAGGGCCGGCAGCACTTCTGCTCCAACGCGCTGCAGACGGCAGAGTGTGCGATGATCCGGCTGCAGGCGAACCTTGATGGCTAGAACCTCCTCGCCAAGAGTGTGAGGCGAGTTCGGCGGAATGTTAACACCCTCCCTCCTCCGTTGATCGCATCGCGCCTTGATGGCCTGGCTGATGGTGACAGAGTGACCGGGAAAGAATTCTGCACAAGAAGAAATGTCAAAAAATTAGAAGCCAGAAGCCGGCTCCTGCTGCAATCAGCGGCTGTTCAAAAGAAGAAGTAACTTACTATCGATCATATCCTCGATCTCGAAATAGCCATCGGGCAGGAACTTCTCCTCGGCCCAGTTCGAGCATTGAGTCTCGAACTCGGCCTTGAGGAGGCCTTCGCCCTCTTTCAGCTTCTGGAGCTCCACCTTGTGCCGCTCCACCTGGTCCGCCAGCCCCTTGGTCAGGTGGTCGCACTCCTGAGTCGCCTGGCTGTGCTCCTGCTCCTTGCTGCGGAGCGCGGACTCAACGTCACATAGGCACATCCGCAGATCAGCGGCGGCCTCAGCCAAGACAGGGAAAAAGAAAAACATCAACACCAACCAAAGACAAGTAGTTGCCAGGAGATCCGGCCTGACTGCTCGGCAGTAGGCCCGAATCTCGGGGGCTACACCCAGCGGGTGCGTTGATGCGCCCCCACAAGAAAGAAGACGGAATGCTTACTCCGGCTCTGGTTCAGGTCGATGGTCCGCTTGGCCAGCTCCTGGACCTGGGAGTTGTAGGCAGGTGCGCGGATGTTGTGGTAGTCCTGCAACGAAGGCAACAGGAGAAAAAACAAGTCAACACTCGGAACTCACCTTGAAGTTCCGAGCCTCCTGCTCAGCAGCCGGCCCAGAACTCGGGGGCAACACCCAGTGGGTGCGCTGGCACGCCCCCACGGAAGTTCACAAGAAATGAAAACAAGAAGTAAGAAGCGTACCTAGACGACCGTCCGTGTTGCCAAGAACTCCTGCCTGTATTGCTGGAGAGCGGCGCCTTGGGCGTTGAACCGGGCCAGGACATCTTGCGCGACCATGTTTAGAACACCCGAGCCATCCCCGGACGTCCAGTTTGGTGGGGAAGCACTAGTGGCCTTGGTGTCGGGCCTCGACGAGCTCGCGACCCTGATCTCCGTCAGCCTTGGCGCTGAGGCCGCCTTCTCCGGGCGCCAGCGCACCGAAGTACGGATCGCGGGAGTTGGATCCACCACCAACTCGCCGCCAGATGGGGGTACCAACGGCGCTCCAGGACGACTGCCCTGTGCTTCGGCAGTAAGCGCGCAAAGGCACCTCCACCTCCAAGATGACGGGGCCTGCCCCTTCCCTCTCTAGGGCCGCATGGTCGTCACTAACCCTTCCAGTCGGCGCCTGGCCCTCCAGCACCATCGGCTCCACAGGTTGCGGACCGGTGGGCTCCGAAGCCATGCTACAGGACGCCTCCTCCTCCTATGCCTTCGCGGCCGCGTCCGCGTGCTCCTTCGCCGCCGCGTCAGCCTGTGACTTGGCCTTCGTGTCCGCCTCTGCTCGCGCCGCCCCGGCCGCCTCCGCCTTCACCTAGGCCGCGGACTCTCCCGCTCCTCCCGCGCCTCCTGCGCATTCTTCTCTATCGCCTCCCGGAGGGAGGCGAGCGGGTCCACGCGACGGGTATCAGCAGAGCCGTCTGATGCCCCAACCACCGAGCCGGATGGGGCTCGCGAGAGAGAAAGCGGGGCCCTGCTCAACAAGACAAGAAAAGCTGAGACAAAGTTTGCAAAGAGAGAAGAAACAAATACAAGGCCAAGAATTACGCGGAGACCAGCGGGCGCGCCTTTGGGCTCTTCCGGAGAGCGGTCGCCTTCGCGGCCTCCTGCTGCTTGGTGGCTGCGACTGTGGGCTTGGGCTTCTTGGGCCGACTGCCATAGAACTCGGTGTCAGCCCGACGCTTCGGCGCACCGGGTGCACTAGTCGACGTGGTCAAGGAACCGGTGCCTATTCGGTCGGTGCTGGGAGCGCGGCGTGGCTCGTCGTCATCCGGCCAGTCCCCGAGGCCGCCTGCCGCGGAGCCGCCTGCTCCCTCTCCACCGCCTCCTATGGCGTCGTCCTCCTCCACGGCGTACGCCCCCAGCTCGGGGTCATCCGGGTCACTTTCCGCGTGGTCCGCCATGTACTGACGGCCTGGGGCTAGTCCGCCGTCTGTCGTCTGGCCCGGGAAGCGCTGCATCGCGTCCGGATGGTCAGGCGGCGTGAAGAAATTTGAACTAACAAAGAGAAGAGAACAGAAGACTTACCGCAGGTGGCGGGTTAGCACGGCTGTACGGCTCCTTGCCGAACCGCTAGTCCGTCTTTGACAGATTGTAGTCAAAGAAGTTCACCAGTCGGACCACCTCCACGCCCGGCAGCAGTTTGGTGCACATCTGTCATGGGTCCCGGCGCCCGCTCATGTTGCTGATTAAGTGGGGTTGGGCTTGAAGAGGCAGCACTCGTTGCTCCATGAAGGCGACCAGCTGATCCGAGGCCCTGAGACCCTCTGACTCTGTCATCTCCTAGAGTCAGGTGAGAGCGACGGAGGCGGTGGCCGACAGGTTCTTTGGCCGGAACTTCCAGTTTCTGCAAGGCTCAGCAGGCGGGTCGGCTGCGTAAGCCGGCAGGTAGACAAAGTCTAGTGTCGGGTGCACGTTCTGAACATAGAAGTAAGACTTCTACCACAGTTTGGCCGACTGCAGCAGCGCGAGGGCCGGGAAGCGGATCTCGAAGCCAGAACGCCGCATCGTGACGTGGGCCCCACACTGAGCCGCCTTGTCCTTGGCAGCAGTGCCGAGCTTGATGTAGAAAAGTCCCCCCCCCCCCCCCCACAGCTCAAGCGTCGGTAGGACGTCAATTTACCCCTCGCAGAGGGTGACGAAGGCGGCAACCAGCACCACGGTGTTGGGCGTGAGATGATGCGGCTGCAAGCCGTAGAAGTTGAGGAAGGAACGAAGGAAACCGCTCGAAGGAAGGCCGAAGCCACGGAGGAAGTGCGGTCGGAACACGACATGCTCGCCATCCTCCGTCACCGGCGACATCTCCGTTTCGGGAGGGACGCGCACCTTCACGTACGACGCGCGGGGCAGCCGCCGCATCTGGCGAAGGAACGCGAGGTGGTCCTCATGGATGTTGGAACCGTCCTAATCGCCGGAGCGCCCGCCGCGCGCCATGGACGCAGTTTCTCGACGATGACGCGACGTGGTGGCAAGCGGACGAAGCCGCGGCGGGTCAGAGAGGCCTTGCAACAGCAGCTGCAGAGGAGCTCCGGCGGCGAGCGGTAGCAGCGAGAGAGCAAAGGGAAGAGAGAGTAAGAAGATAGGGAGCGAGGAAGGCGTGCGTGCGTTCAGCCAAGCCTCCTCCCCCTATTTATAAGCCGGTGGCGGCGGAGCCGAAGGGGCGAGCCAAGGGGGCGAGATGTGGGGGCATGGGATTAATTGCGCCCACTTCCCCCACGCCCCCGCACCTTCCGTGCCATAACGGCGCGGAATTATGGCGCCCCAGAAGGGCAACCGTCATCCTCGGCCGTAGCGGATCCGCTCGCGCATCGAGGCCCTGTAGTGGCGGGCCCAGGCCTACAGCGATGTCCCGTCGCACGCGTGGGCTGGCAGCCGGCCTGGTCTGCTGGCGCCGCGTGGCACACGAGCAACGGGTGGCAAGCCAGTCACCCGGCTGGCGAGCAACCCGGCCTCTACTTCAACGTTTCAAATTTGCCAGTCAGCCGGCCGCTCCATGGCCGGCTCCTGGCAGTCGACATTTCTAGAAGACGGACGAAGCAAGATTACCAGATCACTCGGGGTAGGAAGCTGCCGAGGCTCCTCGATTTTCAGCCGCGGAGCCCCACCAGCTTCGGGGACTACTGTCGGAGTAAATGATCGCTGTTAGCCGCATCAGCCCCCCGTGGTATTTCAAGACATCGCGGCCGGCTACACCCCTCACACCTCGCGGATGAAATACCAACCCTTCGGGTCATCTGGCCTGACGGCCGACTGCCAGAAGATGGCGCGCCCCCAACAGACAGCCCCCCATGGGGCCGACATCTAGCAGGCGGCCCCGTGCCACCTCAAAGTTTGCACCCATCCGTGACAATTAGATGGGGCGTGGCTACAGTATGATCTGCCACCCTAAATCTAGGGCTAAGTGTGGCTACAGTACAGGCGTACCAAGCGGACACCCCTCACCCGGTGGGGTATTGTTGCCATGCAGCCCGTGACATCATCTACGACATAGGGAGCTATGCTCCCACGATGGGTGGTCGGTACGGCCCGCAGGCGGCGGGCCCTACCTGTCCGTGAGCCATCAGAAGGTGGCGAACCCCCAGAAGTCGATGTCAAGGGCTGGCCGACTCCTAGCAGGCGGCCCTCCCTCCTCTAGAAGTCTGTGCGCCATTAACCATATGAGACGGGGTGTGGCTATAGTGAGCGCCCGCCAGGCGGCGGGACTGTAGCCACACTCCCCCCGACAAAGCCTCCATCATCAGTAGCAAGGCTACAGTATAAAGCGACCAGCACGACCCGCAAGTGGCGGGCCCAGCCTGTCGGCCGAGTACATGATAGCCGGTGGGACCTACCAAGAGGCGGGCCCCCGCAGCCGGCGCCCAGAGATGCTGACGGACGGGTCCTACAACCAGCCGGATTACCATTGTACACCTAGGGGGTAGGCCTATATAAACCCCCAAGGCTTCCCCATGCAAGGGGTTTAGGACCCTAGAGATCAGACACACACATAGAGAGAGAGGAGTAGAGCTAGCCTTGCCTTTCTTCCTCCTCTAGCCAAATAGCTCAAGGAACAATCTTGTAGCTACTCTATTGACGATAGTCATCATGCGGAGACCCCGCCGAGCAGGACTAGGGGTGTTATCTCCACGGAGAGCCCTGAACCTAGGTAAGATTCACAGGCATACGCGGTCTCGCTCACTCCCCTTTCTAGAGCCTGGCGATGTACTTTTGTCCCTGTCCATGATTAGCCACCCCTGGCATATGTCGCTACATATCCCCGACACTACTCTATTGACGATAGTCTATCATGTGGAGACACCACAGAGCAGGACTAGGGGTGTTATCTCCACGAAGAGCCCTGAACCTAGGTAAGATTCGCAGGCATATGCGGTCCCGCTCACTCTCGCTTCTAGAGCCCGGCGACGTACTCTTGTCCGTCTCCATGATAAGCTACCCCTGGCATATGTCGCTACATATCCCGGACAATTATGGTTTTGGTAAGATCCCCATCCCTTGTGTATTTTTCCAATTTCAAAATTTAAAAAGAATACTTCTGGACTTTTAAGAGAAAAGGGCTTTATTCCACCTATGCAAGAAGTTGCACTGCTGTTACAGTGTCCTTGAATAGTGAAATATAGCATTCATGTGTGAGATCAAACGAGGAAATAAGAATGTGATTGCTAGTGAATGCATGTAACCTTATAATACTAATATATTAGATCAATTGCATCATTCCATCAACAGGGACCAAGTGTGGAATGGAAATATATAGTAACAGAACTAGGTTTACTTTTCACAACCTACTAGCTCACGGTATAAGAAACTCACATACTTCTAGGTGAAAAAGAAAGGATAATTAGTCTTCAATACAAGCATGAAGCGCTGATTGAAACTAGTAAATTGTTAACACAAGCATGCACTGCTAACTGAAACTAGAATAAACTAGGTTGCATCCATACTCCTCTCTTTCACACAAAACAACACAACCATCAGGTATCAACGTAATCTGCAAGCGAAGCAATCAATGAGATAGGCCATTGACAGATCACATATATATATGCTTCTGAAAGGGCATCTACCCTATCTACAAAACAATAGCTGAAAGGGTCGGCAATTGATAGGTCCCGGGCATCCAAACTACCAAACCAGCTAGCAGAACTGCTTTCAAATTTCAATCGGGCGTCTTGAGAAGCTCTATTTTCCACTTCTAGCAGCCTGAGTTGGCCGGTCATCCATTTCATGTCAATATCAATATTCTTACACACTACAAAGTTGATTTCCTTTACCACTTCTGCATTCCAAACGAAGAACTTTGCAAATCCAGCATCTTCCTCAGCACCTTTGTAATTTGTCAGCACCAGTACTTTGAGATGGCTCTCAAGGCATTTGATCGGATCTAGTGGCTCATACTGATGCACAATTTTCATCTCTGCCTTCACATAATCGTCCCATTGGGAAGGACGTAATAAACATATGTTAAAATTTTGCTAACTAGGCATTATTAGATGGGAATGGAATATTTAGTTTGATATTCAAAGCAAAGAAAATGAATACTCACAATCACATAGAGCTTTTTCAAGCAGGGGAAGCATCTAAGGATGTTGAAGGACTGCATCCAAGTTAGGCCTCGAGAAATGGAGAGACAAAACCTTTACAGTGCATATTGGATTTCAGACCTAGATGGGATCAATCCCTAAAAAAACAATGGAGATTAAAAAAACTCTCAAAGTAACAATGCCAGATAAGAGTCTGGAGACTGATCCTGCTGCTACCTTGAAGATTATATTAGCAATATCAATTTCTGAAATGCGGGGAGACAAATGGTCCAATATCTCCAATTTAGGCGCCCTAAGAACCCGAATAATCTCACCTCCTGGACAACTTAATAGCAACCTTACAAGGCAAGGGGCCTCCTTAATGAGCAATTCTCGTTTGCCCTCAAACAAATAGCTGATGACGATGATCCTGAGACTTTGGCGAGCTAATGCTGAGGCAATCCACATCACGAATCTCCGACAGATATAAGTTACCCAAGACACGACAGCCAGAGAGCACCACAGAGAAGACATCCTCGGAAATGGAGTCCCGCCATAGGTTGAGCTGCCTGAGGAAAGGGAAATTCAGCGAAGGTGCGACCTCTTTTGGGAAATCGCATGAACTAATCCTGGCAAACTGAAGGTGAGGGAGTCCTGGATTAGGGGGTCTCCGGACAGCCGGACTATATCCTTTGGCCGGATTGTTGGACTATGAAGATATGAGATTGAAGACTTCATCCCGTGTCCGGATGGGACTCTACTTGGCGTGGAAGGCAAGCTAGGCAATACGGATATGTATATCTCCTCCTTTGTAACCGACCTTGTGTAACCCTAGGCCCCTCCGGTGTCTATATAAACTGGAGGGTTTTAGTCCATAGGACAACAGACAATCATACCATAGGCTAGCTTCTAGGGTTTAGCCTCTTTGATCTCGTGGTAGATCAACTCTTGTAATACTCATATCATCAAGAACAATCAAGCAGGACGTAGGGTATTACCTCCATCAAGAGGGCCCGAACCTGGGTAAAAATTGTGTCCCCTGCCTCCTGTTACCATCCGCCTTAGACGCATAGTTCGGGACCCCCTACCCGAGATCCGCCGGTTTTGACACCGACATTGGTGCTTTCATTGAGAGTTCCACTGTGTCGTCATCATAAGGCTTGATGGCTCCTTCGATCATCTCTAGCGATGTGGTCCAGGGTGAGGCTTTCCTCCCCGGATAGATCTTCGTATTTGGCGGCTTCGCACTGCTGGCCAATTCACTTGGCCATCTAGAGCAGATCGAGAGCTACGCCCCTGGCCATCAGGTCATATTTGGAAACTTGAAATACACGGCTGACATCCGCGGAGACTTGATCTTTGATGGATTCGAGCCCATGTCGGACGCGCCGCACAGTCGCGACCAGCATGACGTAACTCTGTCGTCGGACAATGTTCGGGAGATCGCATCCGCAACTACTCCGGCCATCAATCTAGAGCAAATCACGCCATCTGAGAGCGGACGGATGGACCCCGCCATGGAGGCCGCACTCTCAGTGGTGATAGAGCCGGATACTGACTTCACCCCTTACGAGAGCCATGTCGCCGAACCACTGGATTCATCTCCGGCCACGGACTCCAAGCCGCTCACATCCATGCCCGTCGAGTCCGACTGGGCGCCGATCATGGAGTTCACCTTCGCGGATATGTTTCAGCACTCACCTTCTGGAGATGTGCTAAACTCATTAAGGTCTTTCTCCCTGTCAGGAGAACCTTGGCCGAACTATGTCCGGCTAGAATGGGATGCGGACGACGAGGAAATTCGCTGCCCCCCCACCACCCACTTAGTAGCCACTGTCGATGACTTAACCGACATGCTCGACTTCGATTCCAAAGACTTCGACGGTATGGACGACGAAGCCGGAGACGAACAGGAACTACCGCCCTCAGGGCGCTGGACCGCCACCTCATCATATGATATATACATGGTGGATACTGTTGGGGAACGCAGTAATTTCGAAAATTTTCCTACGCACACACAAGATCATGGTGATGCACAGCAACGAGAGGGGAGAGTATTGTCTACGTACCAACGCAGACCGACTGCGGAAGCGATCACACAACATAGAGGAAGTAGTCGTACGTCTTCTTCCCGATCCGACCGATCCAAGCACCGTTACTCCGGCACCTCCGAGTTCTTAGCACACGTTCAGCTCGATGACGTTCCTCGGGCTCCGATCCAGCAAAGCGTCGAGGAAGAGTTCCGTCAGCACGACGGCGTGATGACGATCTTGATGTACTACCGACGCAGGGCTTCGCCTAAGCACTACAACGGTACGATCGAGGTGGAATTTGGTGGCAGGGGGCACCGCACACGGCTAAGGAACGATCTCAAGGATCAAGTTGTGTGTCTTGGGGTGCCCCCTGCCCCCGTATATAAAGGTTGGAGGAGGGGGAGCCGGCTGGCCAGGGAGAGGAGGCGCAGGGGAGTCCTACTCCCACCGGGAGTAGGACTCCTCCCCCCAATCCTAATCCTATTAGGACTCCCGGGGGAAAAAGAGAGAGAAGGGGGCCGGCCCCTATCCTAGTCCTACTAGGACTTGGGGAAGGGGGGCGCCGGCCAGCTTGTGGGTTTTTCCCTTTTTCTCTTTTTCCACTAAGGCCCAATAGGCCCATTAGTCTCCCGGGGGGTTCCGGTAACCCTCCCGGTATTCCGGTAAAATCCCGATTTCACCCGGAACACTTCCTATGTCCAAACATAGGCTTCCAATATATCAATCTTTACGTCTCGACCATTTCGAGACTCCTCGTCATGTCCGTGATCTCATCCGGGACTCCGAACAACCTTCGGTACATCAAAATGCATAAACTCATAATAACTGTCATCGTAACGTTAAGCGTGCGGACCCTACGGTTCGAGAACAATGTAGACATGACCGAGACACGTCTCCGGTCAATAACCAATAGCGGCACCTGGATGCCCATATTGGCTCCTACATATTCTACGAAGATCTTTATCGGTCAGACCGCATAACAACATACGTTGTTCCCTTTGTCATCGGTATGTTACTTGCCCGAGATTCGATCGTCGGTATCCAATACCTAGTTCAATCTCGTTACCGGCAAGTCTCTTTACTCGTTCCGTAATACATCATCTCACAACTAACATATTAGTTGCAGTGCTTGCAAGGCTTATGTGATGTGCATTACCGAGAGGGCCCAGAGATACCTCTCCGACAATCGGAGTGACAAACCCTAATCTCGAAATACGCCAACCCAACATCTACCATTGGAGACACCTGTAGTACTCCTTTATAATCACCCAGTTACGTTGTGACATTTGGTAGTACCCAAAGTGTTCCTCCGGTAAACGGGAGTTGCATAATCTCATAGTTATAGGAACATGTATAAGTCATGAAGAAAGCAATAACAACATACTAAACGGTCGGATGCTAAGCTAATGGAATGGGTCATGTCAATCAGATCATTCTACTAATGATGTGACCTCGTTAATCAAATAACAACTCTTTGTTCATGGTTAGGAAACATAACCATCTTTGATTAACGAGCTAGTCAAGTAGAGGCATACTAGTGACACTCTGTTGGTCTATATATTCACACATGTATTATGTTTCCGGTTAATACAATTCTAGCATGAATAATAAACATTTATCATGACATAAGGAAATAAATAATAACTTTATTATTGCCTCTAGGGCATATTTCCTTCAGTCTCCCACTTGCACTAGAGTCAATAATCTAGATTACACAGTAATGATTCTAACACCCATGGAGCCTTGGTGCTGATCATGTTTTGCTCGTGGAAGAGGCTTAGTCAACGGGTCTGCAACATTCAGATCCGTATGTATCTTGCAAATCTCTATGTCTCCTACCTGGACTAAATCCCGGATGGAGTTGAAGCGTCTCTTGATGTGTTTGGTCCTCTTGTGAAATCTGGATTCCTTTGCCAAGGCAATTGCACCAGTATTGTCACAGAAGATTTTCATTGGACCCGATGCACTAGGTATGACACCTAGATCGGATATGAACTCCTTCATCCAGACTCCTTCGTTTGCTGCTTCCGAAGCAGCTATGTACTCCGCTTCACATGTAGATCCCGCTACGACGCTTTGTTTAGAACTGCACCAACTGACAGCTCCACCGTTTAAAGTAAACACGTATCCGGTTTGCGATTTAGAATCGTCCGGATCAGTGTCAAAGCTTGCATCAACGTAACCTCTTACGGTGAGCTCTTTGTCACCTCCATATACGAGAAACATATCCTGAGTCCTTTTCAGGTATTTCAGGATGTTCTTGACCGCTGTCCAGTGATCCATTCCTGGATTACTTTGGTACCTCCCTGCTAAACTTATAGCAAGGCACACATCAGGTCTGGAACACAGCATTGCATACATGATAGAGCCTATGGCTGAAGCATAGGGAACATCTTTCATTTTCTCTTTATCTTCTGCAGTGGTCGGGCATTGAGTCTTACTCAATTTCATACCCTGTAACACAGGCAAGAACCCTTTCTTTGCTTGATCCATTTTGAACTTCTTCAAAATCTTGTCAAGGTATGTGCTTTGTGAAAGTCCAATTAAGCGTCTTGATCTATCTCTATAGATCTTTATGCCTACTATGTAAGCAGCTTCCCCGAGGTCTTTCATCGAAAAACTTTTATTCAAGTATCCCTTTATGCTATCCAGAAATTCTATATCATTTCCAATCAGCAATATGTCATCCACATATAATATTAGAAATGCTACAGAGCTCCCACTCACTTTCTTGTAAATACAGGCTTCTCCAAAAGTCTGTATAAAGCCAAATGCTTTGATCACACTATCAAAGCGTTTATTCCAACTCCGAGATGCTTGCACCAGTCCATAAATGGATCGCTGGAGTTTGCATACTTTGTTAGCTCCCTTTGGATCGACAAAACCTTCTGGTTGTATCATATACAACTCTTCTTCCAGAAATCCATTCAGGAATGCAGTTTTGACATCCATCTGCCATATTTCATAATCATAAAATGCGGCAATTGCTAACATTATTATGACGGACTTAAGCATCGCTACGGGTGAGAAGGTCTCATCGTAGTCAACTCCTTGAACTTGCCGAAAACCTTTCGCGACAAGTCGAGCTTTATAGACAGTAATATTACCGTCAGCGTCAGTCTTTTTCTTGACGATCCATTTGTTCTCAATTGCTTGCCGATCATCGGGCAAGTCAACCAAAGTCCATACTTTGTTTTCATACATGGATCCCATCTCAGATTTCATGGCCTCAAGCCACTTTGCGGAATCTGGGCTCACCATCGCTTCTTCATAGTTCGTAGGTTCATCATGATCTAGCATCATGACTTCCAGAACTGGATTACCGTACCACTCTGGTGCGGATCTCACTCTGGTTGATCTACGTGGTTCAGTAGTATCTTGTTCTGAAGCTTCATGATCATCATTAGCTTCCTCACTGATTGGTATAGGTGTCGCAGAAACAGTTTTCTGTGATGTACTATTTTCCAACAAGGGAGCAGGTACAGTTACCTCGTCAAGTTCTACTTTCCTCCCACTCACTTCTTTCGAGAGAAACTCCTTCTCTAGAAAGTTTCCGAACTTAGCAACAAAAGTCTTGCTTTCGGATCTGTGATAGAAGGTGTATCCAATAGTTTCCTTTGGATATCCTATGAAGACGCACTTCTCCGATTTGGGTTCGAGCTTATCAGGTTGAAGCTTTTTCACATAAGCATCGCAGCCCCAAACTTTAAGAAACGACAACTTTGGTTTCTTGCCAAACCATAGTTCATAAGGTGTCGTCTCAACGGATTTTGATGGTGCCCTGTTTAACGTGAGTGCGGCCGCCTCTAAAGCATAACCCCAAAACGATAGCGGTAAATCAGTAAGAGACATCATAGATCGCACCATATCTAGTAAAGTACGTTTACGACGTTCGGACACACCATTCCGCTGTGGTGTTCCGGGTGGCGTGAGTTGCGAAACTATTCCACAATTTTTCAAATGTACACCAAACTCGTAACTCAAATATTCTCCTCCACGATCAGATCGTAGAAACTTTATTTTCTTGTTACGATGATTTTCAACTTCACTCTGAAATTCTTTGAACTTTTCAAATGTTTCAGACTTATGTTTCATTAAGTAGATATACCCATATCTGCTTAAATCATCTGTGAAGGTGAGAAAATAACGATATCCGCCACGAGCCTCAATATTCATCGGACAACATACATCGGTATGTATGATTTCCAACAAATCTGTTGCTCTCTCCATAGTACCGGAGAACGGCGTTTTAGTCATCTTGCCTATGAGGCACGGTTCGCAAGTACCAAGTGATTCATAATCAAGTGGTTCCAAAAGTCCATCAGTATGGAGTTTCTTCATGCGCTTTACACCGATATGACCTAAACGGCAGTGCCACAAATAAGTTGCACTATCATTATTAACTTTGCATCTTTTGGCTTCTACATTATGAATATGTGTATCACTATCTTCGATATTCAACAAGAATAGACCACTCTTCAAAGGTGCATGACCATAAAAGATATTATTCATATAAATAGAACAACCATTATTCTCTGATTTAAATGAATAACCGTCTCGCATTAAACAAGATCCAGATATAATGTTCATGCTCAACGCTGGCACCAAATAACAATTATTTAGGTCTAATATTAATCCCGAAGGTAGATGCAGAGGTAGCGTGCCGACCGCGATCACATCGACTTTGGAACCGTTTCCCACGCGCATCGTCACCTCGTCCTTTGCTAGCGTCCGCTTATTCTGTAGTCCCTGTTTCGAGTTGCAAATATTAGCAACAGAACCAGTATCAAATACCCAGGTGCTACTGCGAGCTCTAGTAAGGTACACATCAATAACATGTATATCACATATACCTTTGCTCACTTTGCCATCCTTCTTAACCGCCAAATACTTGGGGCAGTTCCGCATCCAGTGACCAGTCTGCTTGTAGTAGAAGCACTCAGTTTCAGGCTTAGGTCCAGACTTGGGTTTCTTCTCCTGAGCAGCAACTTGCTTGCTGTTCTTCTTGAAGTTTCCCTTCTTCTTCCCTTTGCCCTTTTTCTTGAAACTAGTGGTTTTGCTAACCATCAACACTTGATGCTCCTTCTTGATTTCTACCTCCGCAGCTTTCAGCATTGCGAAGAGCTCGGGAATAGTCTTGTTCATCCCTTGCATATTATAGTTCATCACGAAGCTCTTGTAGCTTGGTGGTAGTGATTGGAGAATTCTGTCAATGACGCAGTCATCTGGAAGATTAACTCCCATCTGAATCAAGTGATTATTATACCCAGACATCTTGAGTATATGCTCACTGACAGAACTGTTCTCCTCCATCTTACAGCTATAGAACTTATTGGAGACTTCATATCTCTCAATTCGGGCATTTGCTTGAAATATTAATTTCAACTCCTGGAACATCTCATATGCTCCATGACGTTCAAAACATCGTTGAAGTCCCGATTCTAAGCCGTAAAGCATGGCACACTGAACTATCGAGTAGTCATCAGCTTTGCTCTGCCAGACGTTCATAACATCTGGCGTTGCTCCAGCAGCAGGCCTGTCACCCAGCGGTGCTTCCAGGACGTAATTCTTCTGTGCAGCAATGAGGATAATCCTCAGGTTACGGACCCAGTCCGTGTAGTTGCTACCATCATCTTTCAACTTTGCTTTCTCAAGGAACGCATTAAAATTCAACGAAACAATAGCACGAGCCATCTATCTACAATCAACATAAACAAGCAAGATACTATCAGGTACTAAGTTCATGATAAGTTTAAGTTCAGTTAATCAAATTACTTAGGAACTCCCACTTAGATAGACATCCCTCTAATCTTCTAAGTGATCACGTGATCCAAATCAACTAAACCATAACCGATCATCACGTGAGATGGAGTAGTTTTCAATGGTGAACATCGTTATGTTGATCATATCTACTATATGATTCACGCTCGACCTTTCGGTCTCTGTGTTCCGAGGCCATATCTGTATATGCTTGGCTCGTCAAGTATAACCTGAGTATTCTGCGTGTGCAACTGTTTTGCACCCGTTGTATTTGGACGTAGAGCTTATCACACCCGATCATCACGTGGTGTCTGGGCACGACGAACTTTGGCAACGGTGCATACTCAGGGAGAACACTTCTTGATAATTTTTAGTGAGAGATCATCTTATAATGCTACCGTCAATCAAAGCAAGATAAGATGCATAAAAGGATAAACATCACATGCAATCAATATAAGTGATATGATATGGCCATCATCATCTTGTGCTTGTGATCTCCATCTCCGAAGCACCGTCATGATCACCATCGTCACCGGCGCGACACCTTGATCTCCATCGTAGCATCGTTGTCGTCTCGCCAATCTTATGCTTCCACGACTATTACTACCGTTTAGTAATAAAGTAAAGCATTACATCGCGATTGCATTGCATACAATAAAGCGACAACCATATGGCTCCTGCCAGTTGCCGATAACTCGGTTACAAAACATGATCATCTCATACAATAAAATCAGCATCATGCTTTCACCATATCACATCACAACATACCCTGCAAAAACAAGTTAGACGTCCTCTACTTTGTTGTTGCAAGTTTTACGTGGCTGCTACGGGCTTAAGTAAGAACTCATCTCACCTACGCATCAAAACCACAACGATAGTTCGACAAATAGACTCCGTTTTAACCTTCTCAAGGACCGGGCGTAGTCACACTTGGTTCAACTAAAGTTGGAGAGACAGTCTTCCGCAAGCCATCTGTGTGCAAAGCACGTCGAGGGAACCGGTCTCGCGTAAGAGTACGCGTAAGGTTGGTCCGGATCGTCTCACCCAACAATACCGCCGAACCAAAGTATGACATGCTGGTAGGCAGTATGACTTGTATCGCCCACAACTCACTTGTGTTCTACTCGTGCATATAACATCAAACCATAAAACCTAGGCTCGGATGCCACTGTTGGGGAACGCAGTAATTTCGAAAATTTTCCTACGCACACACAAGATCATGGTGATGCACAGCAACGAGAGGGGAGAGTGTTGTCTATGTACCAACGCAGACCGACTGCGGAAGCGATCACACAACATAGAGGAAGTAGTCGTACGTCTTCTTCCCGATCCGACCGATCCAAGCACCGTTACTCCGGCACCTCCGAGTTCTTAGCACACGTTCAGCTCGATGACGTTCCTCGGGCTCTGATCCAGCAAAGCGTCGAGGAAGAGTTCCGTCAGCACGACGGCGTGATGACGATCTTGATGTACTACCGACGCAGGGCTTCGCCTAAGCACTACAACGGTACGATCGAGGTGGAATTTGGTGGCAGGGGGCACCGCACACGGCTAAGGAACGATCTCAAGGATCAAGTTGTGTGTCTTGGGGTGCCCCCTGCCCCCGTATATAAAGGTTGGAGGAGGGGGAGCCGGCCGGCCAGGGAGAGGAGGCGCAGGGGAGTCCTACTCCCACCGGGAGTAGGACTCCTCCCCCCAATCCTAATCCTATTAGGACTCCCGGGGGGAAAAAGAGAGAGAAGGGGGGCCGGCCCCTATCCTAGTCCTACTAGGACTTGGGGAAGGGGGGCGCCGGCCAGCTTGTGGGTTTTTCCCTTTTTCTCTTTTTCCACTAAGGCCCAATAGGCCCATTAGTCTCCCGGGGGGTTCCGGTAACCCTCCCGGTATTCCGGTAAAATCCCGATTTCACCCGGAACACTTCCTATGTCCAAACATAGGCTTCCAATATATCAATCTTTATGTCTCGACCATTTCGAGACTCCTCGTCATGTCCGTGATCTCATCCGGGACTCCGAACAACCTTCGGTACATCAAAATGCATAAACTCATAATAACTGTCATCGTAACGTTAAGCGTGCGGACCCTACGGTTCGAGAACAATGTAGACATGACCGAGACACGTCTCCGGTCAATAACCAATAGCGGGACCTGGATGCCCATATTGGCTCCTACATATTCTACGAAGATCTTTATCGGTCAGACCGCATAACAACATACGTTGTTCCCTTTGTCATCGGTATGTTACTTGCCCGAGATTCGATCGTCGGTATCCAATACCTAGTTCAATCCCGTTACCGGCAAGTCTCTTTACTCGTTCCGTAATACATCATCTCACAACTAACATATTAGTTGCAGTGCTTGCAAGGCTTATGTGATGTGCATTACCGAGAGGGCCCAGAGATACCTCTCCGACAATCGGAGTGACAAACCCTAATCTCGAAATACGCCAACCCAACATCTACCATTGGAGACACCTGTAGTACTCCTTTATAATCACCCAGTTACGTTGTGACGTTTGGTAGTACCCAAAGTGTTCCTCCGGTAAATGGGAGTTGCATAATCTCATAGTTATAGGAACATGTATAAGTCATGAAGAAAGCAATAGCAACATACTAAACGATCGGATGCTAAGCTAATGGAATGGGTCATGTCAATCAGATCATTCTACTAATGATGCGACCTCGTTAATCAAATAACAACTCTTTGTTCATGGTTAGGAAACATAACCATCTTTGATTAACGAGCTAGTCAAGTAGAGGCATACTAGTGACACTCTGTTGGTCTATGTATTCACACATGTATTATGTTTGCGGTTAATACAATTCTAGCATGAATAATAAACATTTATCATGACATAAGGAAATAAATAATAACTTTATTATTTCCTCTAGGGCATATTTCCTTCAGATACCCCCAAAGAAGGCAATGGTGACAAGACAGCGGAGGATGACCCCTCCCAGAAGCAACCCAAGCGACGACGTCAGCGCCGCCGCTCTAAGTCCCGCCACAACAAGAGCAGTGATACCGGCATAGGAGATAATAACACTCCGGATAGCACCGAAGACAACAACAATCCTCTCCAGCACGGTGTAGAGCTAGAGGATGAACAAGCTAGCCCTCCAAAGCAGGCAGCAGATGGAGAACCGGAGGAGGACAATTACATGCCTCTCTCCGAAGACGAGGCGAGCCTCAGTGATGACGAGTTTATCGTGCCTGAGGACCCCGTCGAGCAAGAGCACTTCAAGCGCCGGCTTATGGCCATGGCAAATAGCCTAAAGAAAAAATAGCAACAGCTTCAAGCTGATCAACACTTGCTAGCAGACAGGTGGACCGAAGTCCTTGCGGCCGAGGAGCATGAACTCGAGCGTCCATCCAAGAGTTACCCAAAACGCAAATTGCTACCTCATCTCGAAGAGGAAGCATTGAAACCTCATTCACCAGTGTACGATGCGGCTGACCAGCCACTAAACGGCCGAGCCAGAGAGGCATTTCAGCCTAAAGTTCAGACCGCACCCCGTCGCCACTCAGTCAAAAATACTAAGGCCCGGAGCAACACAGAGGACCTGTGAGACATCTTGGACAGTAAGGTAAAAATCGCAAGGTCAATATACGGGACACGGGCACGTGCGCCCACACGAGACGATGATCGTCGCGTCAGATACACCAAGAGTAAATCCGGCCGGGCCGAATACAGCAGACAAGACTCATACGAACTACGTCGGGATATAGCCCGGCACAGAGGTGCCGCACACCCCCTATGCTTCACTGATGAAGTTATGAATCATGAATTCTTGGAGGGTTTCAAACCCGTAAATATCGAATCATACGATGGCACAACAGATCCCGCTGTATGGATTGAGGATTTCCTCCTTCACATCCACATGACTCGCGGTGATGATCTACATGCCATCAAGTACCTCCCACTAAAATTCAAAGGACCAGCTCGACATTGGCTGAATAGCTTGCCAGCAGATTCTGTCGGCAATTGAGAGGATCTGGAAGACGCACTTCTTGACAACTTCCAGGGCACTTATGTGCGGCCACCGGATGCTGATGATTTAAGCCACATAACCCAGCAGCCAGGGGAATCGGCCAAACAATTCTGGACACGGTTCCTAACTAAGAAAAAACAAATTGTAGACTGTCCGGATGCAAAGGCCCTAGCGGCATTCAAACATAACATCCGTGACGAGTGGCTCGCCCGCCACCTCGGTCAGGAGAAGCCGAAATCTATGGCAGCTCTCACGACACTCATGACCCACTTCTGCGCGGGCGAGGATAGCTGGCTGGCTCGCAGTAACAACACATCGAGGAATCCGGATACATTGGATACCAAAGATGTTAATGGTAGGCAGCGTCATAATAGACCAAAGCGCCGCAATAACGGCGATAACACTGAAGATACGGCAGTCAATGCCGGATTCAGAGGCTCTAGACCCGGCTAGCGGAAAAAGCCATTTAAAAGAAATACTCCGGCTCCGTCCATTTTGGATCGCATACTGGATCGCTCGTGTCAAATCCACGGCACCCCCGACAAGCCAGCCAATCACATCAATAGAGAATGCTGGGTGTTCAAGCAGGCCGGCAAGTTAAATGCCGAGAACAAGGACAAGGGGCTGCATAGCGATGATGAGGAGGAGCCCCGGCTGCCAAACACAGGAGGACAGAAGGGGTTTCCCCCACAAGTGAAGACGGTGAACATGATATACGCAACCCACATTCCCAAGAGGGAGCGGAAGCATGCACTAAGGGACGTCTATGCGATGGAGCCCGTCGCCCCAAAGTTCAACCCATGGTCTGCTTGTCCGATCACCTTCGATCGCAGGGACCACCCCACTAGCATCCGTCATGGCGGATCCGCTGCACTGGTCCTAGACCCCATCATTGACGGATTTCACCTCACTCGAGTCCTTATGGACGGCGGCAGCGGCCTGAACCTGCTTTATCAGGATACAGTGCGAAAAATGGGTATCGATCCCTCAAGGATCAAACCCAGCAAAACCACCTTTAAAGGCGTCATCCCAGGTGTAGAGGCCCATTGCACAGGCTCAATCACACTGGAAGTGGTCTTTGGATCACCAGATAACTTCCGAAGCAAAGAGTTAATCTTCGACATTGTCCCGTTTCGCTGTGGCTATCATGCATAGCTCAGACGGACATCATTTGCAAAATTCAATGCAGTGCTGCATTACGCATACCTCAAGCTCAAGATGCTAGGACCTCGCGGGGTCATAATAGTAAATGGAAACACAGAACGGTCGCTCCATACGGAAGAGCACACTGCGGCCCTTGCAGCAGAAGCACAAAGCAGCCTGTTCAGGCAGACTACTCATTCGGCGTCACGGCCCCCGGACACCTTCCAGCGAGTCCAGAACAAGCTGCAACAGGATCGCCTGGCACGATCAGAGCTCGCCTAGCAATTCGGCCCCCGTCCCAGTCCCAGTGAAGCGACGAAATCCGTGCCACGCGTACATAACTACGCATTGAAAATACCATGGACATAGGCGCGGGCACGATCAGGACACGCCCCGCATTGTGGCTTAACCACACTAGGGGTTGTATACCTTTGACATTCCTTTTCTCTTTCAGGGCCTAACTCTCTGGAAGCCCTTTCCGGCAGTACGATTGCGGACACATTCCGGAAGCAACAACCAAGGCGGCAAGAAGCTAAGATGAACACAGGAACCGCCAGGTGGTCTCTAGTAATAATTGATATACCCGCTTTACACTATTTATGCATAGGTTGCCCTGGGATAGGACATTTCGAACTGTCCTACTTTATGCTTATTGCACTACTTGTACCAAGTACGCTTCGACGTATCATTTAAATAACAATGCATATCATTAATCTGTCATTGCATTATTTAAGTTTTTCTTTTTCTCTTATATGTCCATTTACGACAATCCGCACCCGCACGTGCGGGTACCGTCAGTTCGCCAGGGGTCCTCATTTACCCCATAATACGGCGCAAGAAGTCCGAACACTTTCGACAGTGCGGCACCCCGAACTTATAGCATTATATGCATCAGCTCTGAATCATATCTTCGATCAAATGTTGGGTCGCCCGGCTCCCATGCTTTGGTACCTTACGTTCCGCTATATCGGCTAAGGTAGCGGTGGGAGAACTACTACGATTGTGTCCCAGTTCTTCCGGATGAGCACCTCAGTAGAGAAAGCCAAAAACTGACTGTCATGATAAGGCGAGAGACCGGTCGCTGTTCGAGAAGTCTCAAGTCCTGAAAGACTTTTTCCGCTTCGGGCGAGGAGTCGGCCTTGTCCAGCTTAGGCGTGTATAGCGCCCCAAATTCGGCCCTCCGAATACCAGGGGCTTCGTAAAAAATTTAAAATCATAGACTTCTATGGCTAAGTGAGAGTGATAAAGCATTATAGTCCGATTGCCTGGTTCATTGCGCTAAACACCTCCCTTGAAGGACCCAAAATTGGGGTAAAGAGTGTTCAGCTTTATCCCGAACACCCCAGTACTAGTTACATGGGGATAGAAGCCGATGACTGGCCAACTCTCAGAGTTTATAAATGGCCGCACATATGGTAATATTTTAAATTAAGCAAGCATCGCATGGCGCAAACGAACTCGTTCAATATTACAGGATCACATGAGCATGTTCATTCAAAAATTACATCATTGGCACACTCATCTGCCACTAAGCGGGAACCCTTCAAGACACTCTCATAGTAATTCTCGGGGCAGCGATGCTCCTTGCCCTCCGGCAGCCCCTCCTTCACCAGCTTCACGGTGTCCAGTTTCGCCCAGTGCACCTTCGCTTGGGCAAAAGCCCTGCGCGCACCCTCGATGCAGACGGACCGCTTGATGACTTCAAGCCGTGGGCAGGCTTCCACAAGCCGCCTCACCAGACCGAAGTAGCTGCCGGACAGGGGCTCGCCAGGCCACATCTGGACTATAAGGCCCCTCATGGCCTGTTCGTCCGCCTTGTGAAGTTCGACCAACTGCTTCAGCTGGTCGCTCAAGGGCACGGAGTGTTCGGTCCCAGTATACTGAGATCAGAAGTTGTTCTCCGTTGAGCTCCCCTCCTCAGCCCGGTAAAACTCCACGACATCTCGTACACTGCAGGGAAGATCTGCAAATGCTCCTGGAGAGCTCCGAACTCGGGTAAGAAAAAGGAAAGTCTCCTTCACGTGCTTGCTTTGCATAATGAATGCCTTACCCGCTGTTATCTTCTTCACCGCGTCAATTTCCTGGAGGGCCTTGTGGGCTTCGGCCTTGGCGCTCCGGACGCTTTCAAGCGCCTGCACGAGCTCGGACTCTCGCATCTTAGAGTCAAGCTCCAAGGACTCGTGCTTTTTGGCGAGAGCCTCGAGCTCTTGCTGTACCTCGCCTACTAGGGCTTCTTGTTTCTCCCATTCAATGCGTTCTTTGGCCACTTTGTCTTCGCCTCGGACAACGCCTTCCTCAGGGTCGCCACCTCAGTCGTGGCCCCTGACAAATCCATGATGATCCTATTACTTTACACCGGAACTTCTTTTTAACTATATAGACAGGGGTATTTCTTACCTTTGCTCTCTTCGAGCTGCCTCTTGGTAAGGCCGAGCTCGTCCTCGGACCGCTTCAGGTCCTGCTTCAGCGCAGAGACCTCCGCAGTACGTGCGGCAGCGGCCAGCAGTGAAGCCTGCACATACACATAGACATAATCTAATTAGACTCCTGAGTCATCATTTGATCCTCTATTCGGCTTTTCTACGCGAACGCTGAACAGAGCATCAGGGGCTACTATCTATGTGGTAATATTTTCTTATATTTTGATTGCTTACCTCAAAGCCTGTTAGGAGGCTGGCGCAAGTTTCGGTCAGTCCGTTTTTGGCGGACTGAACCTTCTTGACCACCGCAGTCATGATAGTGCGGTGCTCTTCTTCGATGGAAGCGCTTAGTGGCAGATGAGTGTGCCACTAAGCGCTTCTCGACCACGAGGTTGTTCGGTGCCTTTGGTTGGACAGAGGACACCAGCACGGATGGTTTCCCCCCCCCCCCCTTGACGGGGGACCGCCTGCCGGAGTCCGGAACCATCGAAGGTTCCGGCGCAGTGTCCGGCTGGGGCCCGAACTCGAAGCCCGTAGGAGCCTCGCTCCCTTGGTACCCAGGATCCGGGAAGTCGCTGCGAGGCGCCCCCAAGACCACCTCCCCTTGGCTCGGTGCCTTTTGAGACAACACCTTGGAGTTGTCCGTAGGGCGAGGGGTGGAAGCAGTCGGAAGAGAACCGTTGTTCATATCCGACGAGTCCAAAGAGCAGCTCGACGAGGGTACGTCCAGATGAGCTCGGGACGGACTGCATAATCATGTTCGACATGAGGAGAGGCAGTGCAATAAAACATACCATGAAGTACTATGGTGTCCGGACACTTACGACTTCGCCAGGGGCTTGTCCCTGGGTAGCCACTCGTCGCCGCTGTCGGCGGCCGTCGTGGCACAGTCCGGAGGGAGGGTCCTTCCCTTCTTGGACCCTTCGGCCTCCCCGGATGGGTCGGCCTTCCTTTTCTTGTCTCCCTGGCTTGGGGGGGGAGAACTTTTCTCCTCCTCCTCCTCGTTTCCGTGGGAGGAGTGCGCGTCAGAGTCATCGGATGATGAGTCCGATACAACCTTGGGCCGGAGACCCTTTCGGGTCCCCGTGGCCTTCTTCTTGGCCTTCTTTGCCGGCACCTCGTAAGGTGCTGGAGTTAGCATCTTTGTTAGAAGAGCGTCTGCAGGATCTTCGGGCAGGGGGGCTGGACAATCAAGCTGCTCCGCTGTCTCTACCCAGTCCTGTTAATGACATGGAAGCTTAGATCCAGCACATAGCTAAACCGGGGCAAATAAATACCCTGAGAGATATAAAAGCCTACCGGATGGGCGCGGCGCTTTGCGCTGAGTCCGCGGTCCTCGGTGAGGGAGGGAGGAATCTCGGCGCTCTTGAACAGCACCCTCCAGACGTCCTCGTGCGTCGTGTCATAGAGCTCTCGCAGCGTCTGGTGCTTGGCCGAGTCGAACTCCCACAAATTGAATGCCCGTCTTTGGCATGGAAGGATCCGGCAGAAGAGCATAGCCTGGACCACATTAACAAGCTTGATTTTTCTGCTCGTCATGTTTTGGATGCAGGTCTGGAGTCCGGTCAACTCTACCGAAGAGCCCCAAGACAGGCCCTTCTTTTTCCAGGAGGTGAGCCGCGTGGAGATTCCGGATCGAAATTTGGGGGCCGCCACCCAGTTGGAGTCGCGCGGCTCGGTGATGTAGAACCACCCTGATTGCCACCCCTTTATGGTATCCACATAGGTGCCCTCGAGCCAGGTGACATTAGGGCATCTCCAGCCGTTGGCCCCCCCAGGACGCATAAAAATCGCCCCCTGGGGGCGAGCCGCCGATACAGTCGTCGCTGGGGGCAGGTTTGCGCCCAGTCGTCGCCCCCAGCTCGCCCCTAGGCGCCGAAATTGGCCCACTTTGCAGCCCAATTTCGGCGAGTAAACGACCCATATGGGCGAGAATAGGCACATATTCGGCGTGGTTCACCGTGTCTCGGCATTCAATTATCAACACAATTATTTCTTATCACCTATTTCATCACAGAAAAATCAAATACTTCAACAAAATACTACAACAACAAATAATTCAATACAAATTATATTGTTCAACAAATAAAAACTCGTATTTCATCACGAGGCGTCCCCCTTGAGCCTCCATAGGTGCTCAATCAGATCTTTCTGCAGTTGATGATGCACCTGTGGGTCTCGGATCTCCCGACGCATACTGAGATAGGCAGTCCAAGTTGCCGGTAGCTGGTGATCAACTTCGGCTAGAGGACCCTGCCTGTAGTATGGTTCAGTGTCAATCACTGGGTCTTCTTGCTCGCTCTCGATGATCATGTTGTGCAAGATGACACAGCAAGTCATGATCTCCCACATTTGATCTTTCGACCAGGTCTGAGCGGGGTACCGATCAACAGCGAATCGAGATTGGAGCACACCAAATGCCCGCTCGACATCCTTCCGGCAAGCCTCCTGAACTTTCGCAAACCAGGCGTTCTTGCCTCCTGGCACAGGGTTTGAGATCGTCTTCACAAATGTCGACCATCTCGGATAGATGCTGTCAGCTAGATAGTACCCCTTGTTGTATTGGTGCCCATTGATCTCGAAGTTCACCGGAGGAGAATGGCCCTCAACGAGCTTGGCAAAAACAGGAGAGCACTGCAGCACGTTGATGTCATTGTGAGTTCCTGGCATACCAAAGAAGGAGTGCCAAATCCAGAGGTCCTATGTGGCTACCGCCTCAAGCACCACACTGCAACCGCCTTTGGCGCCTTTGTACATCCCCTGCCAACCAAATGGGCAGTTCTTCCATTTCCAATGCATGCAGTCGATGCTTCCAAGCATCCCAGGAAATCCTCTTGCTACATTCTGGGCTAGGATCCGAGCAGTGTCTTCCGCATTGGGTGTTCTCAAGTATTGTGGCCCAAACACTGCCACCACTGCCCGACAGAACTTGTAGAAACACTCTATGCTGGTGGACTCGGCCATGCGCCCATAGTCGTCGAGTGAATCACTTGGAGCTCCATATGCAAGCATCCTCATCGCTGCCGTGCACTTCTGGATGGAGGTGAATCCAAGAGCGCCAGTGCAATCCATCTTGCACTTGAAGTAGTTGTCGAACTCCCGGATGGAATTCACAATCCTGAGGAAGAGCTTTCGGCTCATCCGATAACGGCGCCGAAATGTTCTCTCGCCATGAAGTGGAGCATCGGCGAAGTAGTCGGAGTAGAGCATGCAGTAGCCTTGCAGACGATGCCGGTTCTTTGCTTTCACCCGCCCCGGCGCCGAGCCACCTCGCCGCGGCTTTTCACTGCTCGCTAGCAGCTGGGCGAGGACGGCGAGCACCATGAGATGCTCTTCTTCCTGGACGTCGGCCGCGGCTTCCTCCTCCAGCAGCGCGGTGAGCTCTTCCTCCTCGTCCGAGTCCATCGCCGAGGCAGGCAAAATGCCAAACACCTTGCGCTCGGTGGGCGTGTACCCGCCGTTAAACCGTGCCTCCGCGGCCGGAAACGGCGGCCGGAAACGCCCAGCTGCTGTGGGAGGGGCTGCCGCGGTGAAGTGCTGCTATTTTCCGGCGGGGAATGGCTATCTAGCGGAGTAGGGTGGCGGCCGTCGCCGGGATATAGCTAGTAGTGGCCGAGGGCGCGGGGGGTGCGAGGCGAGTCGGGGGAAGAAAACCTTGACTTTTCCCCTGTCGGTGTGGGCCAGGCGTGCTTTTCCCTAGCGCCAGAGCCCCCAACGGCTCCCCAGCGCACCGGGTTGGGCCTGTGACCGCTGGGTGGAAAAAAGGTCTGAACCGGCGATTTTCGGCGTCCTGGGGGCGCGATTGGGCCGTTTTTTCGGCGCCGGCACCGAAAAAGTGGCCTGGGGGGCCTGTTGGGGGCGCGGCTGGAGATGCCCTTAGGCATCTTGCCCACCATGGCGCCTCCGCACACTGCTTGCTGGCCGGCCACCACCTTTGGTTTGACATTGAAGGTTTTCAGCCATAGGCTGAAGTGGGGCCTGATGCGGAGGAAGGCCTCGCACACGACGATAAACATCGAGATATTGAGAATGAAATTGGGGGCCAGACCATGAAAATCCATCCCATAGTAGAACATGAGCCCGCGGACAAACGGGTGGAGAGGAAATCCCAGTCCGCGGACAAAATGGGTAAGAAAAACTACCCTCTCATGGGGTTCGGGCTTTGGGACGATCTGCCTCGCATTTGGCAGCCGGTGCGCGATATCCATAGCCAGGTATCCGGCTTCCTGTAACTTTTTGATGTTCTCCTTCGTGCACTTGCCTCCTTCTCCGGACATGCTTGGAGTGGTTTGAGAATAAGAACGTGAGCTTGGGCGCTAGAGCTCGAGTGTGCGGGAATGGGTAAGCGAGGAGGAAGAAGGCGTGGGTGAAAAAGGTAAATCTTTGTCTCTTTATAAGGGCAGAAGAGGCGATGTGTCTCCCACTTGCCTGGCAAAACCGCTTATTCCCCAGGCACCGTAATTGATGGCGCGGTTGGGTTACCCACGTCCGTATTGATGAGAATCCCGTAATAAGGGGAACACGATCTCTGCTTTGACAAGACGTGTCAAGAAAACCGACTCGCGATATGTGCGAAGCTGGTTGAGAAAAGCGGTTCGAATGATAACCGGGCCATGGCGTGATGTCATGTTGTCAAAACGTGTTAACATATTAGATTTGTGGAAATATTATTCTCTCTACAATAGTATGTGGAACTTATTTTGCAGGGTCAGACTCTATCCTTGTATTCAAACTCTTCAATGGTGTATTCGGAGGAGGAACCCGCCTTGCAATGCCGAAGACAACACTACGCGCCGGACTCATCGTCATTGAAGCCTAGTTCAGGGGCTACTGAGAGAGTCCTGGATGAGGGGGTCTCCGGACAGCAGGACTATATCCTTTGGCTGGACTGTTGGACTATGAAGATACGAGATTGAAGACTTCATCCCGTGTCCGGATGGGACTCTACTTGGCGTGAAAGGCAAGCTAGGCAATACAGATATGTATATCTCCTCCTTTGTAACCGGCCTTGTGTAACCCTAGCCCCCTCCGGTGTCTATATAAACCGGAGGGTTTTAGTCCATAGGACAACAGACAATCATACCATAGGCTACCTTTTAGGGTTTAGCCTCTTTGATCTCGTGATAGATCAACTCTTGTAATACTCATATCATCAAGAACAATCAAGTAGAACGTAGGGTATTACCTCCATCAAGAGGGCCCGAACCTGGGTAAACATAGTGTCCCCTGTCTCCTGTTATCATCCGCCTTAGACTTACAGTTTGGGACCCCCTACCCGAGATTCGCCGGTTTTGACACCGACAGAAGGTTGATGCAACGCGGAGCACCGACGGTGGCAGCGGGTAGCGCTTCTCCTTCTCAGGCTGTCCATACGTACATTCCAAGAGCTGGAATTCGATATCGAGCTCCTGGAGGTTGTCCAGGCCTCGGGAATGGAACCAGCTCTCGATCTGACCGGCATCCTCAGCGTACCTTTTTTTCAGAGACTCGCCCGCTCTCCCCGAGCTTATGTTGCCTCCACAACGGCGCTCATGACTACAACTTGGAAGTGGCCGCTGATGGGGAACGTAGTAATTTCGAAAATTTTCCTACGCACACGCAAGATCATGGTGATGCATAGCAACGAGAGGGGAGAGTGTTGTCTACGTACCAACGCAGACCGACTGCGGAAGCAATCACACAACGTAGAGGAAGTAATCGTACGTCTTCTTCCCGATCCGACCGATCCAAGCACCGTTACTCCGGCACCTCCGAGTTCTTAGCACACGTTCAGCTCGATGACGTTCCTCGGGCTCCGATCCAGCAAAGCGTCGAGGAAGAGTTCCGTCAGCACGACGGCGTGGTGACGATCTTAATGTACTACCGACGCAGGGCTTCGCCTAAGCACTGTAACGGTATGATCGAGGTGGAATTTGGTGGCAGGGGGCACCGCACACGGCTAAGGAACGATCTCAAGGATCAACTTGTGTGTCTTGGGGTGTCCCCTGCCCCCGTATTTAAAGGTTGGAGGGAGGGGGGCTGGCCGGCCAGAGAGAGGGAGGCGCAGGAGGAGTCCTACTCCTACCGGGAGTAGGACTCCCCCCTCCAATCCTAGTCCAACTAGGAATCCTTTAAAGGAGAGAGAGAGAGAGAGGTGGCCGGCCCCTCTCCTAGTCCTAATAGGACTAGGGAGAGGGGGGGAGGCGCAGCCCTATGTGGGCTGACCTCTCACCTTTCCACTAAGGCCCATGTTGGCCCATTTGGCTCCCGGGGGGTTCCGGTAACCCTCCCGGTAATCCGGTAAAATCCTGATTTCACCCGGAACACTTCCGATGTCCAAACATAGGCTTCCAATATATCAATCTTTACGTCTCGACCATTTCGAGACTCCTCATCATGTCCGAGATCTCATCCGGGACTCCGAACAACCTTCGGTACATCAAAATGCATAAACTCATAATAACTGTCATCGTAACATTAAGCGTGCGGACCCTACGGTTCGAGAACGATGTAGACATGACCGAGACACGTCTCCGGTCAATAACCAATAGCGGGACCTGGATGCCCATATTGGCTCCTACATATTCCACGAAGATCTTTATCGGTCAGACCGCATAACAACATACGTTGTTCCCTTTGTCATCGGTATGTTACTTGCCCGAGATTCGATCGTCGGTATCCAATACCTAGTTCAATCTCGTTACTGGCAAGTCTCTTTACTCATTCCGTAATACATCATCTCATAACTAACATCTTAGTTATTATGCTTGCAAGGCTTATGTGATGTGTATTACCGAGAGGGCCCAGAGATACCTCTCCGACAATCGGAGTGACAAACCCTAATCTCGAAATACGCCAACCCAACATCTACCATTGGAGACACCTGTAGTACTCCTTTATAATCACCCAGTTACGTTGTGACGTTTGGTAGTACCCAAAGTGTTCCTCCGGTAAACGGGAGTTGCATAATCTCATAGTTATAGGAACATGTATAAGTCATGAAGAAAGCAATAGCAACATACTAAACGATCGGGTGCTAAGCTAATGGAATGGGTCATGTCAATCAGATCATTCAACTAATGATGTGACCTCGTTAATCAAATAACAACTCTTTGTTCATGGTTAGGAAACATAACCATCTTTGATTAACGAGCTAGTCAAGTAGAGGCATACTAGTGACACTCTGTTGGTCTATGTATTCACACATGTATTATGTTTCCGGTTAATACAATTCTAGCATGAATAATAAACATTTATCATGATATAAGGAAATAAATAATAACTTTATTATTGCCTCTAGGGCATATTTCCTTCAGTCTCCCACTTGCACTAGAGTCAATAATCTAGATCACATCACCATGTGATTAACATCGATAGTTCCAATCATCATGTGACCAATACCCAAAGGGTTTACTAGATTCAGTAATCTAGTTCACATCGCTATGTGATTAACACCCAAAGAGTACTAAGGTGTGATCATGTTTTGCTTGTGAGAGAATCTTTAGTCAACGGGTCTGCCACATTCAGATCCACATGTATTTTGCAAATTTCTATGTCAACAATGCTCTGCATGGAGCTACTCTAGCTAATTGCTCCCACTTTCAATATATATATCTAGACCGAGACTTAGAGTCATCTAGATTAGTGTCAAAACTTGCATCGGCGTAACCCTTTATGACGAACCTTTTGTCACGTCCATAACCGAGAAACATATCCTTATTTCACTAAGGATAATTCTGACCGCTGTCTAGTGATCTACTCCTAGATCACTATTGTACTCCCTTGCCAAAATTAGTGTAGGGTATACAATAGATCTGGTACACAGCATGGCATACTTTATAGAACCTATGGCCAAGGCACAAGGAATGACTTTCATTCTCTTTCTATCTTCTGCCGTGGTCGGGTTTTGAGTCTTACTCAATTTCACACCTTGTAACACAGGCAAGAACTCTTTCTTTGACTGCTCCATTTTGAACTACTTCAAAAATCTTGTCAAGGTATGTACTCATTGAAAAAAACTTATCAAGCGTCTTGATCTATCTCTATAGATCTTGAAGCTCAATATGTAAGCAGCTTCACCGAAGTCTTTCTTTGAAAAACTCCTTTCAAACACTCCTTTATGCTTTACAGAATAATTCTACATTATTTCCGATCAACAATATGTCATTCACATATACTTATCAGAAATGTTGTAGTGCTCCCACTCACTTTCTTGTAAATACAGGCTTCACCGCAAGTCTGTATAAAACTATATGCTTTGATCAACTCATCAAAGCGTATATTCCAACTCCGAGATGTTTGCACCAGTCCACAGATAGATCGCTGGAGCTTGCATATTTAGTTAACACCTTTAGGTTCGACAAAACCTTCTAGTTGCATCGTATACAACTCTTCTTTAGCAAATCCATTAAGGAATGCAGTTTTGTTTATCCCTTTGCCAGATTTCATAAAATGCGGCAATTGCTAACATGATTCGGACAGACTTAAGCATAGATACGAGTGAGAAAATCTCATCGTAGTCAACACCTTGAACTTGTCGAAAACCTTTTGCGACAATTCTAGCTTTGTAGATAGTAACACTACTATCAGCGTCCGTCTTCCTCTTGAAGATCCATTTATTTTCTATGGCTTGCCGATCAACGGGCAAGTCAACCAAAGTCCAAACTTTGTTCTCATACATGGATCCCATCTCAGATTTCATGGCTTCAAGCCACTTTGCGGAATCTGGGCTCACCATCGCTTCTTCATAGTTCGTAGGCTCGTCATTGTCAAGTAACATGACCTCCAGAACAGGATTACCGTACCACTCTGGTGCGGTTCTCACTCTGGTTTACCTACGAGATTCGGTAGTAACTTGATCTGAAGTTACATGATCATCATCATTAGCTTCCTCACTAATTGGTGTAGTAGTCACAGGAACAGATTTCTGTGATGAACTTCTTTCCAATAAGGGAGAAGGTACAATTACCTTATCAAGTTCTACTTTCTTCCCATTCACTTCTTTCGAGAGAAACTCCTTCTCCAGAAAGTTTCCGAATTTAGCAACAAAAGTCTTGCCTTCGGATCTGTGATAGAAGGTGTATCCAATAGTTTCCTTTGGATATCCTATGAAGATGCACTTCTCCGATTTGAGTTTTGAGCTTATCAGGATGAAACTTTTCATATAAGCATCGCAACTCCAAACTTTAAGAAACGACAACTTTGGTTTCTTGCTAAACCATAGTTCAGATTGTGTCGTCTCAATGGATTTAGATGGTGCCCTATTTAACGTGAATGCAGCTGTCTCTAATGCATAACCCCAAAACGATAGTGGTAGATCGGTAAGATACATCATAGATTGCACTATATCCAATAAAGTACGGTTATGACGTTTGGACACACCATTATGTTGTGGTGTTCCAGGTGGCGTGCGTAGTGAAACTATTTCACATTGTTTTTAACTGAGGACCAAACTCGTAACTCAAATATTTGTCTCCGCGATCAGATCATAGAAACTTTATTTTCTTGTCACGATGGTTTTTCACTTCACTCTGAAATTCTTTGAACTTTTCAAATGTTTCAGACTTATGTTTCATCAAGTAGATATACTCATATCTGCTTAAATCATCTGTGAAGATCAGAAAATAATGATACCTGTCACGAGCCTCAATATTCATCAGACCACATACATCAGTATGTATGATTTCCAACAAATCTGTTGCTCGCTCCATTGTTCCGAAGAACGGCGTTTTAGTCATCTTGCCCAAAAGGCATGGTTCGCAAGCATCAAGTGATTCATAATCAAGTGATTCCGAAAGCCCATCAGCATGGAGTTTCTTCATGCGCTTTATACCAATATGACCTAAACGGCAGTGCCACAAATAAGTTGCACTATCATTATTAACTTTGCATATTTTGGTTTCAATATGTGTATCACTACGATCGAGATCCAACGAACTTGTTTCATTGGGTGTATGACCATCGAAGATTTTATTCATGTAAACAGAACAACAATTATTCTCTGACTTTAATGAATAACCATATTGCAGTAAACATGATCAAATCATATTCATGCTCAATGCAAACACCAAATAACACTTATTTAGGTTCAACACTAATCCCGAAATTATGGGGAGTGTGCGATGATGATCATATCAATCTTGGAACCACTTCCAACACACATCGTCACTTCACCCTTAACTAGTCTCTGTTTATTCTGCAACTCCCGTTTCGAGTTACTAATCTTAGCAACTGAACTAGTATCAAATACTGAGGGTTTGCTATAAACACTAGTAAAGTACACATCAATAACATGTATATCAAATATACTTATGTTCACTTTGCCATCCTTCTTATCCGCCAATCACTTGGGGTAGTTCTGCTTCTAGTGACCAGTCCCTTTGCAGTAGAAGCACTTAGTCTCAGGCTTAGGATCAGATTTGGGCTTCTTCACTTGAGCAGCAACTTGCTTGCCATTCTTCTTGAAGTTCCCCTTCTTCCCTTTGCCCTTTTCTTGAAACTAGTGGTCTTGTCAACCATCAACACTTGATGTTTTTCTTGATTTCTACCTTCGTTGATTTCAGCATCACGAAGAGCTTGGGAGTTGTTTCCGTTATCCCTTGCATATTATAGTTCATCACGAAGTTCTACTAACTTGGTGATGGTGACTAGAGAATTCTGTCAATCACTATCTTATCTGGAAGATTAACTCCCACTTGATTCAAGTGATTGTAGTACCCAGACAATCTGAGCACATGCTCACTAGTTGAGCGATTCTCCTCCATCTTTTAGCTATAGAACTTGTTGGAGACTTCATATCTCTCAACTCGGGTATTTGCTTGAAATATTAACTTCAACTCCTGAAGCATCTCATATGGTCCATGACGTTCCAAACGTCTTTGAAGTCCCGATTCTAAGCCGTTAAGCATGGTGCACTAAACTATCAAGTAGTCATCATATTGAGCTAGCCAAACGTTCATAACGTCTGCATCTGCTCCTGCAATAGGTCTGTCACCTAGCGGTGCATCAAGGACATAATTCTTCTGTGCAGCAATGAGGATAAACCTCAGATCACGGATCCAATCCGCATCATTGCTACTAACATCTTTCAACACAAATTTCTCTAGGAACATATCAAAAATAAACACAAGGAAGCAACAACGCGAGCTATTGATCTACAACATAATTTGCAAAATACTACCAGGACTAAGTTCATGATAAATTTAAGTTCAATTTAATCATATTACTTAAGAACTCCCACTTAGATAGACATCCCTCTAATCCTCTAAGTGATCACGTGATCCAAATCAACTAAACCATAACCGATCATCACGTGAGATGGAGTAGTTTTCAATGGTGAACATCGTTATGTTGATCATATCTACCATATGATTCACGCTCGACCTTTCGGTCTCCGTGTTCCGAGGCCATATCTGTATATGCTTGGCTCGTCAAGTATAACCTGAGTATTCTGCGTGTGCAACTGTTTTGCACCCGTTGTATTTGGACGTAGAGCTTATCACACCCGATCATCATGTGGTGTCTGGGCACGACGAACTTTGGCAACGGTGCATACTCAGGGAGAACACTTCTTGATAATTTAGTGAGAGATCATCTTATAATGCTACCGTCAATCAAAGCAAGATAAGATGCATAAAAGGATAAACATCACATGCAATCAATATAAGTGATATGATATGGCCATCATCATCTTGTGCTTGTGATCTCCATCTCCGAAGCACCGTCATGATCACCATCGTCACCGGCGCGACACCTTGATCTCCATCGTAGCATCGTTGTCGTCTCGCCAATCTTATGCTTCCACGACTATCACTACCGCTTAGTAATAAAGTAAAGCATTACATCGCGATGGCATTGCATACAATAAAGCGACAACCATATGGCTCCTGCTAGTTGCCGATAACTCGGTTACAAAACATGATCATCTCATACAATAAAATCAGCATCATGCCTTGACCATATGACATCGCAACATACCCTGCAAAAACAAGTTAGACGTCCTCTACTTTGTTGTTGCAAGTTTTACGTGGCTGCTACGGGCTTAAGTAAGAACTCATCTCACCTACGCATCAAAACCACAACGATAGTTCGTCAAATAGACTCCGTTTTAACCTTCTCAAGGACCGGGCGTAGTCACACTTGGTTCAACTAAAGTTGGAGAGACAGTCTTCCGCAAGCCATCTATGTGCAAAGCACGTCGAGGGAACCGGTCTCGCGAAAGAGTACGCGTAAGGTTGGTCCGGATCGTCTCACCCAACAATACCGCCGAACCAAAGTATGACATGCTGGTAGGCAGTATGACTTGTATCGCCCACAACTCACTTGTGTTCTACTCGTGCAAATAACATCAAACCATAAAACCTAGGCTCTGATACCACTGATGGGGAACGTAGTAATTTCGAAAATTTTCCTACGCACACGCAAGATCATGGTGATGCATAGCAACGAGAGGGGAGAGTGTTGTCTACGTACCAACGCAGACTGACTGCGGAAGCGATCACACAACATAGAGGAAGTAGTCGTACGTCTTCTTCCCGATCCGACCGATCCAAACACCGTTACTCCGGCACCTCCGAGTTCTTAGCACACGTTCAGCTCGATGACGTTCCTCGGGCTCCGATCCAGCAAAGCGTCGAGGAAGAGTTCCGTCAGCACGACGGCGTGGTGACGATCTTAATGTACTACCGACGCAGGGCTTCGCCTAAGCACTGTAACGGTATGATCGAGGTGGAATTTGGTGGCAGGGGGCACCGCACACGGCTAAGGAACGATCTCAAGGATCAACTTGTGTGTCTTGGGGTGTCCCCTGCCCCCGTATATAAAGGTTGGAGGGAGGGGGGCTGGCCGGCCAGAGAGAGGGAGGCGCAGGAGGAGTCCTACTCCTACCGGGAGTAGGACTCCCCCCTCCAATCCTAGTCCAACTAGGAATCCTTTAAAGGAGAGACAGAGAGGTGGCCGGCCCCTCTCCTAGTCCTAATAGGACTAGGGAGAGGGGGGGAGGCGCAGCCCTATGTGGGCTGCCCTCTCACCTTTCCACTAAGGCCCATGTTGGCCCATTTGGCTCCCGGGGGGTTCCGGTAACCCTCCCGGTAATCCGGTAAAATCCCGATTTCACCCGGAACACTTCCGATGTCCAAACATAGGCTTCCAATATATCAATCTTTACGTCTCGACCATTACAAGACTCCTCGTCATGTCCGAGATCTCATCCGGGACTCCGAACAACCTTCGGTACATCAAAATGCATAAACTCATAATAACTGTCATCGTAACGTTAAGCGTGCGGACCCTACGGTTCGAGAACGATGTAGACATGACCAAGACACGTCTCCGGTCAATAACCAATAGCGGGACCTGGATGCCCATATTGGCTCCTACATATTCCACGAAGATCTTTATCGGTCAGACCGCATAACAACATACGTTGTTCCCTTTGTCATCGGTATGTTACTTGCCCGAGATTCGATCGTCGGTATCCAATACCTAGTTCAATCTCGTTACTGGCAAGTCTCTTTACTCGTCCCGTAATACATCATCTCATAACTAACATCTTAGTTATTATGCTTGCAAGGCTTATGTGATGTGTATTACCGAGAGGGCCCAGAGATACCTCTCCGACAATCGGAGTGACAAACCCTAATCTCGAAATACGCCAACCCAACATCTACCATTGGAGACACCTGTAGTACTCCTTTATAATCACCCAGTTACGTTGTGACGTTTGGTAGTACCCAAAGTGTTCCTCCGGTAAACGGGAGTTGCATATTCTCATAGTTATAGGAACATGTATAAGTCATGAAGAAAGCAATAGCAACATACTAAACGATCGGGTGCTAAGCTAATGGAATGGGTCATGTCAATCAGATCATTCAACTAATGATGTGACCTCGTTAATCAAATAACAACTCTTTGTTCATGGTTAGGAAACATAACCATCTTTGATTAACGAGCTAGTCAAGTAGAGGCATACTAGTGACACTCTGTTGGTCTATGTATTCACACATGTATTATGTTTCCGGTTAATACAATTCTAGCATGAATAATAAACATTTATCATGATATAAGGAAATAAATAATAACTTTATTATTGCCTCTAGGGCATATTTCCTTCAGCCGCTCCCCCGCTCCCGCTAGGCTCCTGCTAGGGTCCCCCCCGCTGCCGCCAGCGGGCCCTAGGCCCTCCTCGCCGCCGCTGCCTGCCCGGCGTGGCGCCCAGCTCCCTCGCTCCCGCCGCCGCCCAGCGTGAGCGCGGGCACCCCGCCCCGCCCCTTCCCCCTTTCCCCTCCTCCTTGTTCCGCCACCTCCGTCGTCTCCTCGGGAGGCGGCCAGGGCGGCGCGCCACCCCCTCCCTCCTTGTCCGCCCCCTCTTCGTCCCTCCCCCCATGCTGCCGCCAGCGGGCGCCCCCGGATCTAGCCGGGTGGTGTCGATGACGCCGGGTCCTTCCTTCCTCGCGCGTGCTCCTCTTTCTCGGGATGGGGGCGGCGGTGCTGCTCGGCCGGTGGCGGTCCAGCGTCTTGGTGCGGAAGCCGGCGGCGCTCGCCGTGGTGGTGCCGCCTCTTGGTGGCAGGGCGGTCCGATGGTGCCGGTCGGCCGGCCGCATGTCCCCGACCCAGATCTGGGCCCATAGGGTCCCTTCTGGGTCCTTGCGGGTCGGCTTCGGTGCGACCGCGACACCCTCTGTATGGGGGGCGGGGGAGCGGCTTGGACTGGGACAGTGATGCCGACGGCGTGCCAGCTGCTGCGCGGAGGCGGGAGCTGTCCGAGCCTTTGAGGGCCCGGCCGGGCCTGTGGGGCCACGGGCCCGGTAGGCTCCTGCTATGGCGTCTGGTCGGCTACCATCGTGGACGGTGGAGGTGGGGGCCTCCCGTAACCGACGGTGCTGCTGCACTAGTCCCGGCTCCTCTTTTCGTTGTGTAGACCATCTTCGCGGTGCTGTGGTGAGACAGCGTGGGAAGCTTCGTGTCCGTGTTGGCACTGGGTGGTGGTCGGTTTGGTGGCGAGCTCCGAAGTGCCTGAGGTAGAGGCTGGGATCGAGAGAAATCCCTGTTGGCTTGGCCGACACCGACGCGGTGGCGCTTGAGGGTGCCGCCAGACCTGCCTGGAGGGCGTCGGGACTACCATGCCTCTCTCCTCGCCGCGTACCGGGGGAAACCCTTGGCAGCAACGTCGTCATCGTCGCGTTCCTTCTTGGAGGTGTTGATTGATACCGGCGCTTCGGAGTCTCGGAGCTTGGTGGGCGATCTCCGGTGGACGCAGCGGTCACGAGGCTTCGTCGTTTTTGTCGATCCACCATTATCGGCATTTGTTTCTTTTCCCTTTTCTTTTTTCTTTTCTTTTTGGGCGTGCTTGTGCTGCTTCCGCCCCAACACCTATCGTTGGTTGTATCGGATGGTTGTTTTGTAATACAAAGCGGGGGGAAACCTTTTTTCGTACCTTTTTTTCGCTTTGTGGAGGCAGATAAGGTTGAACGCGAAGCGGCGTGCCAGGCCAGGGTGATCACAGAGGATGTTGGAGACAATGGATGTGCGCTTCAAACTGAAAGGGTTGGTGATGAGATTGCCGGCGTCAAGGTTGAGAGGGGAGGGGCGCCAGAGGGGGCGCCATCGACGAGCGATGGCCTGCATGCGGGCGCCATCCTTGATGAGGAGGAGGGAGATGATGGTGCCGAGGACGTCATCGGGAAGTTTACTAATGAGATCCCCGTCGCTGACGAGCTTATCCTCGCGGATCCGCTTCCGTGGCCTGCGACCGGCGGTTCCGGCGGACGCGCGCCTCTTGGGTTTGGGCGTCGCGGCTGGAGCCTCCGCCGCCTTCTTCCTGACCACGGGACTCGGCGCCACCGTCCTCTTCATGTCTGGTCGCTGGAGAGATGGAGATCCGAGGCGGGAGCAGGGGAATTGGGTGGGTTTTTTGTTCCAGCGATGGCACGGTGGTGGTGCGGTTGCGGATGGAATGGTAACGAAACGCGGCGGCTGCAACGTCAGGACTCACCTGTTGGGCTGGACTGGGCCTGGGTGTTCCTTTTTTAATTTGACTGCAACGCGATCGCATTTTTTATTAATTAAAAATAAAAATTCTTGTGTTACTAAAAAAATAAAAAAATCTGGTCCGCTCAAAAAAAGATCAAAAAATATGTACCCCTAAGAAAGATTACAATTATCCTTAAACCATTAAATTTCTGGTTTATTTCCAATTAGACTCAAGTTTTTTCTTGCACGGAAATAGATTTGAGTTCAGATAGCGTTGAAAATGATGACATATACTCCTTGGAATTATGTATGTCCCATCTGAAAAAAGTGTTACCAAAAAGGGAAAATGGTGTGAAAATCTGGGTGTTTAGTTGGTGTTTGGATAATGGGGCTTGCTATGTGTCGGTCGGTTGATCTTTTGAAAAGATCAGTCGAGTGACGAGCCATTAGATGTGGCATAATCGGGCGGACGAGCATCGTCTTCATCTTCACCTTTGCAACATAGTTGATGTTGCAAGAGAACCTTTGCAATAAGATAATGTTGTGAACCTTCAGGCATTCGCCAAGACCAAGGCAGGCGTCAAGGGCCCTCGCCAACGCCGACGTCACCACCATACCGCCCATCTTCCACCATGCTCCCTACTCCCTCGTCACTTCTTCCACCGCCACTATCCTAGTCATCGACCTCTCGAGCCACCGATCAGAATTGGTCGGCCAGGTGCAGGCGGCATCTGATACGGTGGGCTTCTTCTAGGCCGTCAACCACGACGGATTGACCGACCTCCTCGCTGAGATGCTCGTGTAGTCGCCAACCAAGGCAAAGACATCGCACACAATCGGGACCTCACCAAGAAGGTTCAGTTCAACTTCAACTTCGACAAATTCCAGTCAGCAGTGACCAACTAGCGCCACACCCTCTTCTGCCAGGCATTCCCGGCCCCTTGCTACTAGCAAAGCCCCGTGCTACGATTGTCTCGGCGAAGCTACAACGGTCCATGGCGACCTGTGCTACGATCGTAACCAGTAGCGACCCATACTTCAACCATCCCCATCGGAGCCGCATTCGATGGCAACCCATGTTACGACCATCATTGGCGTAAGCTGCAATCATAGGGCGCCAAAGCTGCAACCAGGTCATGGCGGCGCTGCAACTGATGGTGACTCGTGCTATGAAAGTTGTCAACAAATGTTGCAACCATAGCCGACGGAGCTACTAGATCGTGGCGGAGCTGCAACCGACCACCGGGGGCACTACGACCATGCCTGGCGACGCCACGACGACCACCCGACACACACCGGAGATGCTACGACGGGCACCATGGGATGTTGCAACCACCAACGCGGTTTGCTACGACCGTGCTCGGCAACGCTACGACGGGCCACCCAGATTGCTGGGGTGGCAGCGACATCATACTGAACGGACGCCGGCATTGCAGCGATGGCCTGACACCCACGACAAACGACAAACTGTTGATGCACGCCGCCGCGACCAAGCACTGCATCGTTGGGTGAGGTGAGGGAGAGCGAGAGGTGTAGTGCAGCGGTTGGCGCCAGGTGAGAGGATAGGAATGATTGGACGAGAAAGGAGAGAGTGACATGTTCGTGGGAAGAGGAATCAGACGGTCTTCATTACCTCAATCGGACGACTGAGTGGCAACCGGCCAGACTCTCGTGCCGGTCGGCCGGCGCATAGGATAGTCCAGACGTGATATTGCTGTGCTCTCATATCCGACAACACATCACCGATTGATTGAAGCACAGCAGCAATCAAAGCAACCTACGAACTCTCACGCGGACCAATACTCCTGATTCCCCAATCCCCCACAGAGTACCGCCGCCGGCGCCATGTCCACCACCACTAAAGGTACAGCTGGCTACGACCGCCGCCGGGAGCTTCAGGCGTTCGACGACACCAAGGCCGGCGTCAAGGGCCTCGTCGACGCCGGGGTCACCACCATCCCGCCAATCTTCCACCACCCTCCTGACTCCCTCGCCACTTCCTCCACCGCCACCATCCCGGTCATCGACCTCTCGGGCCGCCGATCCGAAGTGGTCAGCGAGGTGCGGGCGGCGACCGAGACGGTGGGCTTCTTCCAGGTGGTCAACCACGGCGTGCCGGCTGACCTCCTCGCCGGGATGCTCGCGTCCGTGCGGCGGTTCCACGAGTCGCCGGCCGAGGCCAAGACGCCGCACTACACCCGGGACCTCGCCAAGAAGGTCCGGTTCAACTCCAACTTCGACCTGTTCCAGTCGCCAGCGGCCAACTGGCGCGACACCCTCTTCTGCCAGGCGCTCCCGGACCCGCCGGAGCCGGAGGAGCTCCCCGCCTCCGTGCGGGGTGTCTTGCTCGAGTACGGCGACGCGGTGCGGCGGCTCGCCGTGCGGGTGCTGGAGCTGGTGTCTGAGGCCATGGGGCTGGCGCCGGATCGGCTGGGGAAGATGGGGTGCGTGGATGGCCTGAGCGTGGTGAGCAACTACTACCCGCCGTGCCCGCAGCCGCACCTCACCCTTGGCACCAGCCGGCACTCCGACCCGGCGTTCCTCACCGTGCTCCTCCAGGACGACATGGCCGGCCTCCAGGTGCTCGTCGACGGTGGCAGCGGCGGCGAGAAGCGGTCGGTGTGGGTGGACGTCCCTCCGGTGCCTGGCGCTCTGGTGATCAACGTCGGCGACCTGCTCCAGCTGGTGAGCAACGGGAGGCTGAAGAGCGTGGAGCACCGGGTGGTAGCCAACAGGAGCAGGGACAGGGCAAGGATTTCGGTGGCGGCGTTCTTCAATGCCGACCTGAGGACGACAATGGCGGTGTACGGCCCCATCGAGGAACAGGTGTCCTCATCGGCGCCGCCGTTGTACAGGAGCATCACGGTGGGGGAGTTCCTCTCTCACTACGACGGCAAAGGCCTCGACGGACGCCCGGCGCTGGACCACTTCCTTCTTCCTTAATCAGTGGTCGGTTTGAAAGATGCTGGGAATTTCTAGCTGAACATGTTTTCTGAAATCAGATGCTGTCAAATGTTTCTAAAACAGCGTAATGCAAAATGCTAGACTGGCTGCATAAGGAAATCAGTTCACAGAGGATGTGTTTCCTACATTTTAGTATGCCAACTCATACAACACCAGATTTGCCTAAATATAATCCGCATTTGCAACATCTTACTAGCATCACCTTGAATATGGACAAAGCAATGATTTCAGTATCTGGAGATGTCTGCATATTATTCACCATAAACTTTACTGAATAAAATGGAGGAAAATATTTCACATGAAGCATGAATCTTGATTCTTGTCCTTATTACCTGTGGAAGTTGGGGAACCAAATATGCAGCCCTGCTTAAGAAAATTGCTATGTGTCTCAATGATTCCAGTATCTGGAGATGAGGACTTTGCATATTATTCGCCCTAAACCTTACTGAATGAAGAGAAAAAGAAATCACATGGACAATGAATATTGCCACTATTGTTATCTGTTAAATGTGTGGAACTAAATATGCATCTCTGCAACCACTTTATTCTCGCTTTAAGCACATCGAACTGAAAGGGAACCAAAAAGTCAGTAGCAAGTCGAACTTTTGCTTGTGTGAAAAAGAGCTACTGAGAGGTTTCATGAGTTTCTGACTTCGAGTGGTGCAACATCTGACCACCAAGAATGCATTGCTGACAGAAACGGAGAAACCTGAGTAGTCCTTTCTCAGACAAAAGACATGTTAAGAGAGGAGTTTGATCCTGAGTTTACTAGCTCACAGTTACAACTTTTGAGAGTGAACTAGTTGCATGACATACCATCCTGGGAATTACAAAGGAACATCAAACTACAAACAGAGAACAAGCATTGAACTGAAGCAACATAATATTCAGGCATCGGCACCATAAAAACGAGCAAAAGACAACACGGTCTTCAGGTGCTATCCTCGTCAGAACTGGAAGAACATGATATCACTGGAAGGGCATCATCTTCAGCTAGAAAAGAGTTGTTGAAGGGATCGGCAACTGACAAGTCATGGGTATCTGAATGGCGAAAATAGTATGAACAATGTTTAAACTCGAGGTCGGGAGAAGCTTCACTTTCCACTCCTAGCAGCCTGTGTTGATCAGCCACCCATTTCTCGTTGAACTTCTCACTCACGCCAAATTTGATCTCATTTAGCACTTTCGCATTCAGAACAAAGAACTTGGCAAAGCTAACATCTTGCTTGTCGCCTTTGTAATTCTTCAAGACTAGTGTTTTGAGATGGGTCTCAAGGCATTTGATTGGATCTTGTGGGTCATAATGACGCACATTGTTCATCTCTGTGTTTAAGTATTTGTTCCACTGGAAAGGAAATAAGACTTATAAGATACATATTTTAAAACTTTAAAGTAATTGCCAACTAGACTAGATTATACATGTCAATCAATTGTTTTTGGAGTACCAAATACACATTAAGCCAAGTAGGCTAAGCCGAGTGTAACACTTGGCTTACACGTCGCCGAGGTTAAAACGGTGTTCGCCGAGTATGTTTCATACTCGGCTTCATTTATTTTTCCTATAGTGTCTGTCTCTAAGTATTCATTCCACTGTAAAAGGAAAGAAGACTTAAAAGATGATGTTAAAAGTAATTGCGGAAAATTCGTTTCTGAGCCCGGGCTCAGATGATCCCGTAATCTACACCAACGATTCTCATGCGGATTCATGCCATCCAGTGTATTCTGCAGTCGTATATTTCCTTTTCGCAATGAACGGTAGGACTCATTCATTGCAACGGCGCGTCACGGCTGCGATGCGGAACAAGCAGAAGCCCGATGGCTCGGCAACATATCTGAGCCATGCTGACCCAGTCCAGCAGACGGACTGCAAACGGCAACTACGAAGGCTGGCTTTAAATGCACCTACCCACCGTCCACCGGACTCGTCTTCCACATCCAGCCGCACCCAACCAAAAACATCCCCATTTCATCTCGTCCTCTACATCGACTGCCCACTCCGGCCGCCATGTCTGACACGTCTTCTTCATTTCTTGCTGTGCCGCCAGAGGCCAGACCATCTTCTTCCTCTCATCCCATGTCCTTTTTGCGGGGCGGAGATTAACACCAAGGTCGCAGGGACGGGAAAATGGGCCGGGCATCGCTTCTACAAGTGCTTCCGCTATGACGTAAGTAAATCTGTCCCATGCAATCATTATACTTTCTGATCTCATCTGCCCCTCTTAGATGTCAAGCTGACCTTGTCGATCTGATTTTTCGGGCACGCGAGTGTCGGTTCTTCGAATTCCAGCACAAGTACGTAAGAAGAACGACCACGCTCAAGATTGCTCATGTCCACTGGAAATATAGACTACCAAATTTAGACAATCCACTGAAAAGCTGAGGTTGTCTAAAATGAAATTTTTTTACACCATTGTGTATGTGAAGATATAGACTACCAAATTTAGACAAGCCACAAGAGATCCTCTTACCGTTCTACTTCTGTATGTCGTCGCTATGTTCTTTCGCAGTGCCAATTAGTCCCTTCCGGTGTTCTTTAGGGCCGACATGAAGGAAGGGTGAGGGACTCTTAAGCGTGTTTCCCAACTACAGTATTAGATATGTTGTAGTAGGATTAATGTAATGTCTAGTTGGATGTGGAACGAAGCTCTTTGGTGGCCAAACTGAATTAATGTTAATGTTTTGTGTGTTTCTGTTTATGTTTTGTTCCGACTGTGATTTTTCCAAAAATAGGCAAAAACGCTCTTTTTGCTGTAATACAGCTCTAAGGAGGGTCGGTCGGCACCGGTCGAAGACACGTGCCCGCAAGGGTTTCCAGACTGACCCACATCATGCTTGTTTGGAACGGCGCTGTTGTGCGACGGCTCAGCTTTCCCATGCTTATTTGATCCATGCGTTGGGAAAACCACCGACGTCCTGGTCCACAGACCAGACGGCACGCACGTTTCCGTCAGCCCACCCACGTCCCTCGGCCCCACATACGCAGCACTGTTCCGTCCATATTCGTCGGCTATCCACATTTTCTAAACTCCAACGGCAGACGTGTCAGGGCTATTTTCCTGGATCGCGAGTCCAGAATGTAAGGCAATGATATCGGGATCAGCTGGGCTCGGGCACCAATTCGCCTCGTCCCTAACTAGACTATAAATTACGTGTCAATCAGTTCTTTTTCAAGTATCAGTTTTCATTTTGACATTTAAAGCAAGCAAATATAAAAACTCACCATAACATAAAGCTTTTCCAAGCAGGGGAAGAACCTGAGGACGTCAAGAACCGCATTCAAATCAGCGCAAGAAAACTGGAGAGCCAGAACCTTCACTGTGCATATCAAATTGTTGAAGCTGGTTGGAACCAACCCCTGTAAAACAAGAATGAGCATAAAACTAATATATGAAGCAATGCCAAGTGCAAGAGTTGAGTAGGATACTTCTACCTGAAAGACTAGGTTTGCAATCTGAATATTGGAGATGCAAGGTGACAAAGGGCCCAATATGTCCAGTTTAGGTGCCCTGTTTACCCGGATAGCCTCGCCGTCCAACCATGGACAAAGCAGCCTTTCAAGGTGAGGGGTGTCCTCAATAACCAATTCGCTTTTACCCATATGACAATCACTGAAGCAGATGCTCCTAAGAGTTCGCGAGCTAATGTGGAGGGAGCTATTATAAAAATTTCCCTCCAGAGATAGGGTCTCCAACACATGGCAGGCGGAAAGAACACCATGGAATGCATCCACGGAGATGTTAACGTAACGCAGAGTGAGATGCTTGAGGATGGGGAAATTCAATGAAGGAGCGATCTCATCTGAGACATCGCAGTAGCCAACAGTGGCCACGACAAGAGTTGATGTGAAGCGGAGCACAGATGAGAGCAGGGGGTTCGGACCTACTAGTCGCAAGATCGGGAAGTGGATATGGAGCTCCTCAAGGTTGTCGAGGCTCCGAGACTGGAACCAGCTCGCGATCTGAGCAACACTCTTGGCGTACTCTCTTTTTGTTGGGGAGATGCAGGGTAATCGGAAGTCGAAGCGACGGGCGGGGCCAGGATGGTCGGCGAGGATCCTGGAGATGATGGATTCCGTCGACGGTCGACGCCCTTGGCGGCGGCGCGGCTGCTTGAAATCATTGGTGCTGAGGTTCTTGGCGTCGAGGTTGAGAGGCGCGGAGCGCCAGAGGGGGCGCCATCGGCGGGCGATGGCCTGCGTGCGAGCGCCGTCCTTGGTGGGGAGGAGGGAGATGATGGTGCAGAGGACGGCGTCCGGAAGGTTGCTGATGAGATCGCCGTCGCCGTTGTCATCCCGTGCCCGTTTCCGTGGCCTGCACCCGGCCGTTCCACCGGATGCGCGCTTCTTGGCCGCCGCCGCCGCCTTCTTCTTGGCCGCGGGTACGGCCGCTGCCGCTTTCTTCTTGGCCGCCAGGGGCTTCTTCTTAGCAGCCGCGGGCACCACTGCCGCCGATTTCGTCTCGGCAGCCGCGGGTACAGGCGCCGGCGCCGGCGCCGCCTTCTTCTTCTTCTTCTTCTTCCTCATATGTGGAGATTGGTTAGGCTGGGCATCTGGGATGGGGAATTTGGGGGTTCTGGAGTCGTTTCGGATGCAGCTGGTGGGGATGGAACTGGGAGTCTGGGAGTCTGGGACCGAAGAGTGGGGAGCCGAAACGGGCAGCATCGAAGGCTAGTCAGGTTGCTGGGCCACGCTGGGCTGGAATGTAGAGGCTGGGTCCCGGGTGTTTCTCCAAAACTGACATTCGGATTTCACTCAAGTCCAATCAGTTTTGAATAAAATGTGGATTGCCCTAAAAAGGAACAAAATGTGAGTGATGCTCAAATTTTGCATGTGATCCAAAGGCAGTACTAAAGAAAAACGGATGGAGAAACCACCTAATGGCCTTGTTAAGCTGAACGTAGATGCTGCCTTTGACTATGACGCGCTACATGGAGCTATGGAAGCAGTCATACGAGACGATAGAGGTCACTTTATTGTTTCTGGGAACAAACTAATAGAGTCTTGTTATGATCCTATTTCCGCAGAGACATTGGCTTTTAAATTTGGTTTACAACTCTCTTCTTCGGCAGGGTGTAACAGGCTTGTTGTTAATTCCGACAGCTTAGAACTAATGGAGATTATGACCAAGGACGATCAGTATGCGGGCAATGCAGCAGCCATCATTGATGACTGTTCCCACTTGACATGTGAGTTTAGTTCAATTCGGTTTGAATTCTGTCCTAGAGAAGCAAACGTTGTTGCTCATGAATTAGCTAGTGTAATTAGATCTAAATTCTGCAGTGAGTGGATTGAAATGGCTCCTAATGAGCTTCTTCCTTTTTTACTTAAAGATGTAAGTGTTATCACCAATGAATAAAGAAGGAATTTTAGTTATCAAAAAAAAGTCTTGAATTCAGACAACACCGGCTTTTGTATAAAATAAAAATATTTTTCTACCAACTTAGATGACGAAAATACTCAACTTGCGAGAACGATGGTGCTTGTCCTGCTCTCTATGCCGCCACATGTCCATAGGAAAATATCAGGAGCTCCCACCCTCCCATGCTTCCATGTTATGAGAGCTCCTCGGCCGCCGAATCATGAATCTGATGGTGTGCATCGAAGCCCTAGACATGGGCAAAATTTCATGACTCTTTCAAGGAGTTTTATGCACAAAATTTAAAGCCCAAAGCTCCACCTACCACGGGTGCGTGGGAGGGCCGAGAGCATTCGCTATTTCCTCCAATGTTCAATAGGTGAGCTTTCGTGTCTCTCTATGTTGGATGTGCCGGTTGAGCAAGTAATCACATGGTGTATCGCTATTTGTTGATGGTACATATTGATGTTGGGGAACATAGTAATTTCAAAAAAAAAATCCTACGCACACGCAAGATCATGGTGATGCACAGCAACGAGAGGGGAGAGTGTTATCCACGTACCCTCGTAGACCGAAAGCGGAAGCGTTTGCACAACGCGGTTGATGTAGTCGTACGTCTTCACGATCCGACCGATCAAGTACCGAACGTACGTCACCTCCGAGTTCAGCACACGTTCAGCCCGATGACGTCCCTCGAACTCCGATCCAGCCGAGTGTTGAGGGAGAGTTTCGTCAGCACGACGGCATGGTGACGATGTTGATATTCTACCGACGCAAGGCTTCGCCTAAGCACCGCTACAATATTATCGAGGTGGACTATGGCGGAGGGGGGCACCGCACACGGCTAAAGATCAACTTGATCAATTGTTGTGTCTATGGGGTGCCCCCCTGCCCCTGTATATAAAGGAGCAAGGGGGGAGGGGTGCGGCCGGCCAGGGAGAGGGCGCGCTAGGAGGAGTCCTACTCCCACCGGGAATAGGACCCCCCCCCCCTTTTCCTAGTTGGAATAGGATTCGGGAGAAGGAAAGAGAGAGGGGAAGAAGGAAAGAGGGGGCCGGCCCCCCTTGCCCTAAACCAATTTGGTTTGGGCCTTCGGGGGGGGGGGGCACTCTCCCCTTGCTTCCCTCTATTTCCACTAAGCCCCATGTAGGCCCATTAAGCCCCCGGGGGTTCCGGTAACCTCCCGGTACTCCGATAAAATCCCGATTTCGCCTGGAACACTTCCGACATCCAAACATAGGCTTTCAATATATCAATCTTCATGTCTCGACCATTTCGAGACTCCTCGTCATGTCCTTGATCACATCCGGGACTCCGAACAATCTTCGGTACATCAAAACATATAAACTCATAATATAACTGTCATCTTAACGTTAAGCGTGCGGACCCTACGGGTTCGAGAACTATGTAGACATGACCGAGACACGTCTCCGGTCAATAACCAATAGTGGAACCTGGATGCTCATATTGGCTCCCACATATTCTACGAAGATCTTTATCGATCAAACCGCATAACAACATACGTTGTTCCCTTTGTCATCAGTATGTTACTTGCCCGAGATTCGATCGTCAGTATCTCAATACCTAGTTTAATCTCATTACCGGCAAGTCTCTTTACTCGTTCCATAACACATCATCCCGCAACTAACTCATTAGTTGCAATGCTTGCAAGGCTTATAGTGATGTGCATTACCGAGTGGGCCCAGAGATACCTCTCCGACAATCGGAGTGACAAATCCTAATCTCAAAATACGCCAACCCAACAAGTACCTTCGGAGACACCTGTAGAGCACCTTTATAATCACCTAGTTACGTTGGGACGTTTGGTAGCACACAAAGTGTTCCTCCGGTAAACGGGAGTTGCATAGTCTCATAGTCATAGGAACATGTATAAGTCATGAAGAAAGCAATAGCAACAAACTAAACGATCAAGTGCTATGCTAACGGAATGGGTCAAGTCAATCACATCATTAGGAAACTCCCCGTTAATCAAATGACAACTCATGTTTATGGCTAGGAAACTTAACCATCTTTGATTCAACGAGCTAGTCAAGTAGAGGCATACTAGTGACATACTGTTTGTCTATGTATTCACACATGTATTATGTTTCCGGTTAATACAATTCTAGCATGAATAATAAACATTTATCATGATATAAGGAAATAAATAATAACTTTATTATTGCCTCTAGGGCATATTCCTTAAATTGATTCGCTCCTCCAGGTGCGGCATGCCTCTCCATGACTTGTTCGCTCCTACAAAAGTCAAGATCATGTGGATTCTTCCACAGGGTAAGACTAGGCTTGTGCCTTCTGTAACAACATCACCTTCCTCGACTTCGCCAACTGCCATTTATTCACTAGCACCAGCTAACACAGTTTGACGACTTCTTTTTTTGTCCTCCTTCTTTGAGTTGTTTGGTTTCTAGTCCTCGTCAATCAACATTTCACGTTGTAGTGCCCTGTCGAAGACATTTGGCTTGTACTCTCCTCCTGTCACCAAATATGGAGCATCACGTGGCTTGCGATCTCCTCCTATCACCAAACATGGAGCATTGTGCTTCATAGCACAATCATGTTCATGGCACTTCAACGCACTTGGAGAAATTGGCACGTGGCCTTCAACCGCGTGCACTCTACAAAATGCTAACTTGTAGCAGATGATGAACGGCCAACTTCGGTTGTGGATGGTTAGATCTCCTCGTTGTATTAACCTCTCACTCTCGTCCTCTATTGAATCCCTAATATGTACATGCTCAAATTTTGAGCCCCCATTGTTGTAAAAGATTGTAACCATGAATTTTGAGTATATTAAGTTTAGGTAGGCAATTGGTGTTTTCCTATTTGGCACTTGGTGCACTGGTTAACGCACTAACCATACCCAACGCCTACACATCATAAACATTTTAAAAATTCCTACACTTTTTCAAATTCACGATTTTGGAAAGCTTCTAGATGGTTCCACAATCTAGAAGGTTTTCAAATGTTCATGAATTTAAAAAAGTAATTCCTGCACTTTTTTCAAATTCATCTATCACCGACTTTGGAAACCTTCTAGATGGTTGCACTCGTTTTTTACCTATGGCGGGTTTTCTCTAGCTTTTCCATGACGGGGTTGATTTGGTTTTTCTTTTTTGTCCAATACACAAAAAAAATTCAAATTCATGAACTTTTCTCAGATTCGTGGACCCTTTTTCAAATTCACGAACATTTTCTAAATTCTTGCAGTTTTTCAAATTTAGGAACAAATTTTAGATTCATAAACTTTTCTCCAATTTGTTATTTTTTGTTCAAATCCATAGACTTTTTTCTAATTCCAATTTTTTAAATTCATGAACTTTTTTCAAATTGGTGAACTTTTTTCAAATTCACAATTTTTTTTAAATCTACGATCATGTTTTCAAATCCGTGAACTTTTTTTAGATTGGATTTTTTTTCAAATTTGCGATATCTTTTTTATTTTCCTGACCTTTTTTCAAACTCATGATTTTTTTCTAAATTAGTGATTTTTTAAAATTCTGTATATTTTTATATTCCTGAATATTTTCAAATCATGTACTCTTTTCAAATTCATGATTTTTTAAATTCGTGAACATTTTTCAAATTAGTGAACCTTTTTTCAAATCCATGATTTTTTTTTTCAAAAGTCAACGGTCGACCAGTCAGCCATCAACCAAGCGAGCGATGGGGAGATGACCAAGCATGCGAGCAGCTCGCGTTGTTGGGCTGGCCCACGTAAGCTGGGCGCATGAGCATTGTGTCACTATCTGGTGCAAAGAGCACTAAGAAGGAGGTCTCAGGCAATTGCCCCTTCGTTGGAGCGTAGTTGAAGAATCCTAAGTCCAATTTTTGTTTTTGGATAAAGTACTCCATTATTAAGGTGTGTTTTTCTGACTAGCTAATAGTTATCTTGATGTTGTGACGAGTGAATGCTACATCTAGTGGTCCATTTGAAAAGTAGGGAATAAGTAGTATAGAATGACCAAAAGTGTTAGCTCAACTCAAACGTGGATCACCAAACATCCCGCCAATGTTTGGACTGGGTCGTACGGATACTTTTAGACATCTAAGGATAGTTGCTGAAATAGTCCAGACCAGTCCGCACATCTGAAACCACGCAAATCGGCACCAAACCGAGGGGATGTTTGTGGGAGTCCAAATGTCCGCAATGTTGGACTCCAATATCATGGACCCACCCAAAACCGAATCGGAGCATGCACATTGTCACAATCCTGCCCATCCTCCCGAGCGACAACCCACCCCTCTTGCTATCTCTGCCACAATTGCTATCGCCCTCCCCTGTTCTGACATTTTCCACCGCTATGGAGACGTTAGAGGAGTCGAAGATGATGTTCATCATCCCGCAGGACCCGGACCAAATGGAGGTCATGTCTGCTCTACGCCAAGGCTAACCCATCAAGGCAAAGAAGAAGGCAGACAAAACGGTGGGAGAGGGTCAGGCTGTATCTCATCCTTGAAAGCGGAAGAAGGTGGTGGAGAAGCCAATGCCGCCTAGTCAATTGCAACTCTGACCCGCCCAGTTGAAGCCGCTCAACACCTCGGTACGTCCTACATCCATAAATCACTGCAGCAGTCCATGGCCTCTTTTACCTGTGGCCATTGAGCATCATTCTCTGTCGATCTAAAAAATGACTACTTCTTCATGAAGCAATCAACCACACTTGTCTAGTCACAGTATTCAATTATTGATCTCTCATCTATCAGTGTTCGCTCACTATTTGGCAGAATGACTCAACCAAGTGCAACAGCGACAAATGATGAGGGTGATGAACATTATCCATGACAGAAGTGGCTATGAGGACAAGTGGATAACTCCCAGCCGAAGCAATAGCCGTAGTCGGACACCCAGTAGGTGTGCACCAAGCAACTCTACTTTGAACCAAACGACTACTAGCCATTGGGCGCCACCCAAAGAAGAAGAGTAGGGATCGACATACTCCTACAAGGAGGATAAGTTGATATGTGACGTGTGGTTTACCACTAGTGTGGATATGTTCCTGACATAGGGCGAAAGCGCATGACATTTTGGTGAAGTGTGCTTGATTGGTTTCATGATAAGAAAAATATAAAATGCATGCCGTACGTAACTGATACATGATTGCAATCTGAAGTTGCTAGGCCATCAATGGCACATTATTCAAGAGGCCATCAACAAGTTTTGCGAATTCTTCAAACAAGTGATAACCGGCAACTTAGTGGGGTGGCACATCAAGACTCATAATTTCTATGGCTTGTTGCTCTATGTGGTGGTCATTTGATTATTTTTCTCATTTCTGTAAGTTATTGACCATGCTATTGTCTTCCTTGGACAACCCGATGTGTGCATGTTGAACCACAAGAACGGAGAACAAGCACTTCATATTTATGCATTGTTGGACGAATAAATGCAAACTCGATCAAGACCATCACGGGCCACAAGACAAATGGGCAAATCAAGTGGCTTGCATTTATTGCTATTCCGTCAAGACCACCATGGCAGATTAAGATGATGATGATGATCCAAAAAATATGTGGTTGCTCTAGTCAAAATGCCTAGGAACCAGGGAGGAAGTGGGGGTGGAAAACGAGAAGCGAGAAGGGGCGACGACCAAGATAATGCAGAAGTTCAATGAAGTCATGGTCAAGAAGGAGGAGGCATATGTAAAAATCTATGAGGTCAAGGAGGAGAAGATGGAGAGGTTTGGCTTCTTCATGGACATGCAAAACAAGAAGTTCAAACTTGAGGAGAAGAAGCTTATGATGAAGGCCATTTTTGTGTCCAAACTTGGATCCAGATGCGGCGAAGTTTGCACAAGACTACCGTGCTACCATGTTGAAGTACCATGCAAAAATGGTGGGTGAAAAGGAGGCCGAAAATTGGGACCTTTGGCATGGGCAACCGGACCAGAGCTTTGGGGATTGATGGATGTAAATACTTGTTGAACATCCAATGCTTTTGGTTGCGATTGCATATGTTTGCAACTATTTAAATGTATGATTTATTTATTATTGATCTAGATATCCATGTCAAAGGAAGGAGGCCGAACAAGGGACACACATTTTTCCCTCCAGTTGGATAGCTTTCACCTCGCCCACTGTTTGTGTTTATTTCATGCCCTTCATTTGATGATCCACACAGGAGTTGCCCTCAGGTTTCTCTGTGTGATCAAGTTAGCGATTGGTGGTCAGAAAGAAATCATTTTATTATTTGCCTTTGTTGAACTCTTCTTCTTTGCACATGTGCCTTTTTTGAACTCTAGTGAAGCATATATTATATATGCTTGATTCCTTACCCATTAATTAACTTCTCATGATTATGCATCTGAGCTGGAAGCATCATCCCCGGAGTACTGCATGCGCTTCACGTGGCATGCCTATATATATGTAAAACTAAGGGCATGAAACATCTCCAACGTATCTATAATTTATGAAGTATTCATGCTGTTATATTATCATTCTTGCTTGCTTTAAAATCATTTTATAACAGTTTTATATCATTTTTGGGGCTAACCTATTGACATAGTGCCTAGTGCCAGTTGTTGTTTTTTGCTTATTTTTTACATCACAGAAAATCAATACCAAACGGAGTCCAAACGCAGCGAAATTGTTTGGGAATTTTTATGGACCAGAAGACACAACTTGGGCCAAAGAAGTACCAGAGGGGTGCCCCGAGGGGGGCACAACCCACCTGGGCGCGCCTAGGGGCCAGGGCGTGCCCTGGTGGATTGTGCCCACCCCGGTGGCCTCCCGCACCGCCTCTTCGCCCTATAAATTCCCAAATATTCCAAAAACCCTAGGAAAGTCGAGAGATCAGAAGTTCCGCCGCCGCAAGCCTCTGTAGCCATGAAAAACCAATCTAGACCCCGTTCCGGCACCCTGCCGGAGGGGGAAATCATCACCGGTGGCCATCTTCATCATCCCGGCGGCCACCATGATGAGGAGGGAGTAGTCCACCCTCGGGGCTGAGGGTTTGTACCAGTAGCTATGTGTTTAATCTCTCTCTCTCTCTCTCGTGTTCTTGAGATGTCACGATCTTTATGTATCATGGGCTTTGTTAATATAGTTGGATCATATGGTGTTTTCCCCTCTCTATCTTGTTGTGAATTGGGTTCTCCCTTTGAGATTTCATTTTATTGGATTGAATACTTTTATGGATTTGAGAGCACTTGATGTATGTCTTGCTATGAATACCCGTCGTGACAATGGGGTATCATATTGATTCACTTGATATGTGTTTTGGCACTCAACTTGCGGATTCCCGAGGTGACATTGGGGTAATCTATGCATATGGGTTGATGCACGTTCTCGTCTGTTGTTTCTCCGGTAGAAATCTTGGGGCATCTTTGAGGTTCTTTGTGTTGGATTGAGTATTATGAATCTGAATTTGCTTTGGTGTTATTTTAGTGCGAACTCTTGATAGATCGATCGGAAAGAATAACTTGGCGTTATTTCAGTACGAACTCCTGGGTAGATCGATCAGAAAGAATAGCTACAAACAATTTCTTCTTATGTTCTCCGCTGGATAGGAACTTTGGAGCGATTCTTCATCGCACGTTGAGGGATGGTTATATGATCCAATTATATTAGCATTGTTGAGAGATTGCACTAGTGAAAGTATGGACCCTAGGCCTCATTTTCAAACATTGCAATACCTTTGTGCTTCGTTTTATCAATTGCTACCTTGCTGTTTTTTATTGTTCCTATTACAAAAATCAATATCTACTACCATCACCATGCTTGTATCACCATATCTTTGCCTAACTAGTGCACCTATACAAATTACCATTGTATTTGGTGTGTTGGGGATACAAGAGACTTTTTATTATTTGGTTGCAGGGTTGTTTGAGAGAGACCATCTTCATCCTATGCCTCCCACGGATTGATAAACCTTAGGTCATCCACTTGAGGGAAAATTTCTACTATCCTACAAAACTCTGCGCTTGGAGGCCCAACACGAGTCTACAAGAATAAAGTTGTGTAGTAGACATCAAGTTCTTTTCTAGCACCGTTGTCGGGGAGGTGAGTGCTTGAAGGTATAGATCTTGGAATTGAATCTTTTAGTTTCTTGTTTTATCACTAGTTTGATTTATAAAAATAAAACTATAAAAAAATGGAATTGAGGTGGTCTCATATTATTCATCTTTATCATGTCTTTCTTGAAAATGATGGAGCGGAAAATTGTGCTCAATTGATAGAAGAATTCAATAAAATGTTTGACAAAAAATCTTTGAATGATGAGCATGATTGTAATGTTGTTAAAGCCATAAGCTTGGGGATGCTATGTTTGATGAAGATGATATTTTTAGTCCACCAAGTTTTGATGAGAAAATTTATTATGATGATTGCATGCTTCCTATTTATGATGATTTTGTTGATGAAAGTGGATTTGGTGAGGTCATGACTTTATTTAATGATGAATCCACTATTTCAGAACAGGTTCCAATTGATTATGACAACAAAGTTCCTATCTATGATGATTATGGTGATGACATATATGTTATAGAGAACAATTATAAGCATGAAACTTGTCATCATGATTTTAGTTTTCAATCCCATGATACTTATTTTGTTGAGTTTGCTCCCACTACTATTCATGAAAATGAATTTGCTTATGTGGAGAGTAATAAAAATTCTATGCTTGTGGATCATGAAAAGAATGCTTTATGTGATAGTTATATTGTTGAATTTATTCATGATGGTATCGAAAATTATTATGAGAGAGTAACATATGCTTTTACATATTGCAATAATATCAAGTTTTCTCTCTATGTGTTAAAAATCTTGAAGTTTCGCTTGTTTTGCCTTCCTATGCTACTTGATTCTTGCTCCCATAAATTGTTTGCTCACAAAATTCCTATACATAGGAAGTGGGTTAGGCTTAAATGTGCTTGCCATGTGTTTCATGATGCTCTCGTTATGTTTCAATTAGTATCTTTTATGCGAGCATCATTGAAATCATCATGCCTAGCTAAAAGGCATTAAACAAAAGTGTTTGCATCATTGAAATCATCATGCCTAGCTAAAAGGCATTAAACAAAAGCGTTTGTTGGGAGACAATCCAACACATTACCCCTATCGTTTTTATGTGTTCACATAATTTTTCTACTGTATTAATCATGTTTTATTGCTTTTGTTTCAATAAAGTGGCAAGTATAGCCTTTGGGATTATGTTTGGTGATAGTTGATTTGATCTTGTTGGAACACATAAACTTTTACGTGCAGTAAAACAATTTCCAAAAATCAAAGAAGTGACGATAGCTTTTGAATTTTTTTACACAAGATTGGTATAAAAATTTCCTACATCATCCTAAATTTTCAGAAAGTTTGGAGTAGCAGAAGTATGGTTAGAGTACAGATTACTATAGACAATTCTGTTTTTGACAGATTCTGTTTTTCAATGCATAGTTTGCTTGTTTTCTAGTTTCTATGGCTTATATTGCTCAATATAAATTGTGGAAATTATAAGGTACAGTCGGAATTGTGTGAGAAGAATTATGAATCTTGTCTTTGACAATACCAAAGTGAATGATTTGTCTTTTTCATACTAACCCATCCCACGAAGTTCCGTTAAGTTTTGTGTGATTGAAGTTTTCAAATTTTGGGTGAGATATCGATATGAGGAGAATAAGGAGTGACAAGACCCTAAGCTTGGGGATTCGCAAGGCACCCCTAAGGTAATATTCAAGTAAGATCCAAGCAACTAAGCTTGGGGATGCCCCGGAAGGCATCCCCTCTTTCATCTTCAACATTACTGGTAACCTCACCTGGAGCTATATTTTTATTCGTCACATGACATGAGTTTTGCTTGGAGCATCATTTAATTTTGTTTTTATTTGGTTGCTGTTATTTAAAATAATGTTTTTCATCTTTTCTTTCAATAAAAATGTCAAGTATAGCCTTTTCCATGCTTATTTTGCAAGTCTATATGTGGCTGTTTGAAAACAGAAAGTTGCACGCTAGTCTGTGAATTCTTGAAAAAAGTCAGAATGTGATAAAATGTTGAAACTTTTTGAGCAATAAGCTATGATAAATTTTCTATAGTGTGGTAAGTTTGAGTTAAATAATTATTGATATTCTTACATCCTTTACAGACTGTCCTGTTTAAATAGATTGCTGTTATGTTTGCATCGTTTGCATATGTTTGCTTGTTTAATGATTCTATTTGAGGATAGGAGTATTAAATATGTAGAGGCATTTAGTATGAAATGTTGAATAATATTTTAGTGATTTGCTACAGTAGAGAATGATAAGGTTTTGCATTGATTTATACTAACTTATCTCTCGAGTTTTTGTTGAGTTTTGTGTGGATGAAGTTTTGGAGATTTAGGGAAATCGTGATATAGAAGGAATTAAGTGTTGGGGAACGTTGTAATTTCAAAATTTTCCTACGCACACGCAAGATCATGGTGATGCATAGCAACGAGGGGGAGAGTCTGATCTACGTACCCTTGTAGATCGCAACGGAAGCGTTGACACAACGTAGAGGAAGTAGTCGTACGTCTTCTTCCCGATCCGACCGATCCAAGCACCGTTACTCCGGCACCTCCGAGTTCTTAGCACACGTTCAGCTCGATGACGATCCCCGGGGTCCGATCCAGCAAAGCTTCGGGGAGGAGTTCCGTCAGCACGACGGCGTGGTGACGATCTTGATGTACTACCGACGCAGGGCTTCGCCTAAGCACTACAACGATATGATCGAGGTGGAATTTGGTGGCAGGGGGCACCGCACACGGCTAAGGAACGATCTCAATGATCAACGTGTGTGTCTAGAGGTGCCCCCTGCCCCCGTATATAAAGGTTGCCAGGGGAGGGCTGGCCGGCCAAGCCTATGGAGGCGCAGGAGGAGTCCTACTCCTACCGGGAGTAGGACTCCCCCCCCCCCAATCCTATTCCTAATAGGACTCCCAAGGGGAAAGAGAGGGAGAGAGGTGGCCGGCCACCTCTCCTAGTCCTAATAGGACTAGGGGAGGGGGGAGGCGCGCAGCCCACTATGGGCAGCCACTTTCACCTTTCCACTAAAGCCCAATAAGGCCCATCTGGCTCCCGGGGGGTTCCGGTAACCTCCCGGTGATCCGGTAAAATCCCGATTTCACCCGGAACACTTTCGATGTCCAAACATAGGCTTCCAATATATCAATCTTTATGTCTCGACCATTTCGAGACTCCTCGTCATGTCCGTGATCACATCCGGGACTCCGAACAACCTTCGGTACATCAAAATGCATAAACTCATAATAACTGTCATCGTAACGTTAAGTGTGCGGACCCTACGGTTCAAGAACAATGTAGACATGACCGAGACACGTCTCCGGTCAATAACCAATAGCGGGACCTGGATGCCCATATTGGCTCCTACATATTCTACGAAGATCTTTATCGGTCAGACCGCATAACAACATACGTTGTTCCCTTTGTCATCGGTATGTTACTTGCCCGAGATTTGATCGTCGGTATCCAATACCTAGTTCAATCTCGTTATCGGCAAGTCTCTTTACTCGTTCTATAATACATCATCCTGCAACTAACTCATTAGTTGCAATGCTTGCAAGGCTTGTGTAATGTGTATTACCGAGAGGACCCAGAGATACCTCTCCGACAATCGGAGTGACAAATCCTAATCTCGAAATACGCCAACCCAACATCTACCATTGGAGACACCTGTAGTACTCCTTTATAATCACCCAGTTACGTTGTGACGTTTGGTAGCACCCAAAGTGTTCCTCCGGCAAACGGGAGTTGCATAATCTCATAGTCATAGGAACTTGTATAAGTCATGAAGAAAGCAATAGCAACATACTAAACGATCGGGTGCTAAGCTAATGAAATGGGTCATGTCAATCAGATCATTCAACTAATGATGTGACCTCGTTAATCAAATAACAACACATTGTTAATGGTTAGGAAACTTAACCATCTTTGATTAACGAGCTAGTCAAGTAGAGGCATACTAGTGGCACTCTGTTTGTCTATGTATTCACACATGTATTATGTTTCCGGTTAATACAATTCTATCATGAATAATAAACATTTATCATGATATAAGGAAATAAATAATAACTTTATTATTGCCTCTAGGGCATATTTCCTTCAGTCTCCCACTTGCACTAGAGTCAATAATCTAGATTACACAGTAATGATTCTAACACCCATGGAGCCTTGGTGCTGATCATGTTTTGCTCGTGGAAGAGGCTTAGTCAACGGGTCTGCAACATTCAGATTTGTATGTATCTTGCAAATCTCTATGTCTCCCACCTGGACTAGATCCCGGATGGAATTGAAGCGTCTCTTGATGTGTTTGGTAATTTTGTGAAATCTGGATTCCTTTGCCAAAGCAATTGCACCAGTATTGTCACAAAAGATTTTCATTGGACCCGATGCACTAGGTATGACACCTAGATCGGATATGAACTCCTTCATCCAGACTCCTTCGTTCGCTGCTTCCGAAGCAGCTATGTACTCCGCTTCACATGTAGATCCCGCTACGACGCTTTGTTTAGAACTGCCCCAACTGACAGCTCCACCGTTTAAAGTAAACACGTATCCAGTTTGCGATTTAGAATCGTCCGGATCAGTGTCAAAGCTTGCATCAACGTAACCTCTTACGGTGAGCTCTTTGTCACCTCCATATACGAGAAACATATCCTTAGTCCTTTTCAGGTATTTCAGGATGTTCTTGACCGCTGTCCAGTGATCCACTCCTGGATTACTTTGGTACCTCCCTGCTAAACTTATAGCAAGGCACACATCAGGTCTGGTACACATCATTGCATATATGATAGAGCCTATGGCTAAAGCATAGGGAACGTCTTTCATTTTCTCTCTATCTTCTGCAGTGGTCAGGCATTGAGTCTGACTCAACTTCACACCTTGTAACACAGGCAAGAACCCTTTCTTTGCTTGATCCATTTTGAACTTCTTCAAAATCTTGTCAAGGTATGTGCTTTGTGAAAGTCCAATTAAGCGTCTTGATCTATCTCTATAGATCTTAATGCCCAATATGTAAGCAGCTTCACCGAGGTCTTTCATTGAAAAACTCTTATTCAAGTATCCTTTTATGCTATCCAGAAATTCTATATCATTTCCAATCATCAATATGTCATCCACATATAATATCAGAAATGCTACAGAGCTCCCACTCACTTTCTTGTAAATACAGGCTTCTCCAAAAGTCTGTATAAAGTCAAATGCTTTGATCACACTATCAAAGCGTTTATTCCAACTCCGAGATGCTTGCACCAGTCCATAAATGGATCGCTGGAGTTTGCACACTTTGTTAGCTCCCTTTGGATCGACAAAACCTTCCGGTTGCATCATATACAACTCTTCTTCCAGAAATCCATTCAGGAATGCAGTTTTGACATCCATCTGCCAAATTTCATAATCATAAAATGCGGCAATTGCTAACATGATTCTGACAGACTTAAGCATCGCTACGGGTGAGAAGGTCTCATCGTAGTCAACCCCTTGAACTTGTCGAAAACCTTTTGCAACAAGTCGGGCTTTATAGACAGTAACATTACCGTCAGCGTCAGTCTTTTTCTTGAAGATCCATTTATTCTCAATTGCTTGCCGATCATTGGGCAAGTCAACCAAAGTCCATACTTTGTTCTCATACATGGATCCCATTTCAGATTTCATGGCCTCAAGCCACTTTGCGGAATCTGGGCTCACCATCGCTTCTTCATAGTTCGTAGGTTCATCATGATCTAGTAGCATGACTTCCAGAACTGGATTACCGTACCACTCTGGCGCGGATCTTGCTCTGGTTGATCTACGAGGTTCAGTAGTATCTTGTTCTGAAGTTTCATGATCATTATCATTAACTTCCTCACTTATTGGTGTAGGTGTCGCAGAAACAGTTTTCTGTGATGTACTACTTTCTAATAAGGGAGCGGGTACAGTTACCTCGTCAAGGTCTACTTTCCTCCCACTCACTTCTTTCGAGAGAAACTCCTTCTCAAGAAAGTTTCCGAATTTAGCAACAAAAGTCTTGCCTTCGGATTTGTGATAGAAGGTGTATGCAATAGTTTCCTTTGGATATCCTATGAAGACACATTTCTCCGATTTGGGTTCGAGCTTATCAGGTTGAAGCTTTTTCACATAAGCATCGCAACCCCAAACTTTAAGAAATGACAACTTTGGTTTCTTGCCAAACCACAGTTCATAAGGCGTCGTCTCAACGGATTTTGATGGTGCCCTATTTAACGTGAATGCGGCCGTCTCTAAAGCGTATCCCCAAAACGATAGCGGTAAATCAGTAAGAGACATCATAGATCGTACCATATCTAGTAAAGTACGATTACGACGTTCGGACACACCATTACGCTGTGGTGTTCCGGGTGGCGTGAGTTGCGAAACTATTCCACAATTTTTCAAATGTATACCAAACTCGTAACTCAAATATTCTCCTCCACGATCAGATCGTAGAAACTTTATTTTCTTGTTACGATGATTTTCAACTTCACTCTGAAATTCCTTGAACTTTTCAAATGTTTCAGACTTGTGTTTCATTAAGTAGATATACCCATATCTGCTTAAATCATCTGTGAAGGTGAGAAAATAACGATATCCGCCACGAGCCTCAATATTCATCGGACCACATACATCAGTATGTATGATTTCCAATAAATCTGTTGCTCTCTCCATAGTACCGAAGAACGGTGTTTTAGTCATCTTGCCCATGAGGCACGGTTCGCAAGTACCAAGTGATTCATAATCAAGTGGTTCCAAAAGTCCATCATTATGGAGTTTCTTCATGCGCTTTACACCGATATGACCTAAATGGCAGTGCCACAAATAAGTTGCACTATCATTATCAACTCTGCATCTTTTGGCTTCTACTTTATGAATATGTGTATCACTACTATCGAGATTTAACAAGAATAGACCATTCTTCAAGGGTGCATGACCATAAAAGATATTACTCATATAAATAGAACAACCATTATTCTCCGATTTAAATGAATAACCGTCTCGCATTAAACAAGATCCAGATATAATGTTCATGCTCAACGCTGGCACCAAATAACAATTATTTAGGTCTAATATTAATCCCGAAGGTAGATGTAGAGGTAGCGTGCCGACCGCGATCACATCGACTTTGGAACTGTTTCCCACACGCATCGTCACCTCGTCCTTAGCTAATCTTCGCTTAATCCGTAGTCCCTGTTTCGAGTTGCAAATATTAGCAACAGAACCAGTATCAAATACCCAGGTGCTACTGCGAGCATTAGTAAGGTACACATCAATAACATGTATATCACATATACCTTTGTTCACCTTGCCATCCTTCTTATCCGCCAAATACTTGGGGCAGTTCCGCTTCCAGTGACCAGTCTGCTTGTAGTAGAAGCACTCAGTTTCAGGCTTAGGTCCAGACTTGGGTTTCTTCTCCTGAGCAGCAACTTGCTTGCCGTTCTTCTTGAAGTTCCCCTTCTTCTTCCCTTTGCCCTTTTTCTTGAAACTAGTGGTTTTGTTAACCATCAACACTTGATGCTCCTTCTTGATTTCTACCTCCGCAGCTTTCAGCATTGCGAAGAGCTCGGGAATAGTCTTGTTCATCCCTTGCATATTATAGTTCATCACGAAGCTCTTGTAGCTTGGTGGCAGTGATTGGAGAATTCTGTCAATGACGCAATCATCTGGAAGATTAACTCCCATCTGAATCAAGTGATTGTTATACCCAGACATTTTGAGTATATGCTCACTGACAGAACTGTTCTCCTCCATCTTGCAGCTATAGAACTTATTGGAGACTTCATATCTCTCAATCCGGGCATTTGCTTGAAATATTAACTTCAACTCCTGGAACATCTCATATGCCCCATGACGTTCAAAACGTCGTTGAAGTCCCGATTCTAAGCCGTAAAGCATGGCACACTGAACTATCGAGTAGTCATCAGCTTTGCTCTGCCAGACGTTCATAACATCTGGTGTTGCTCCAGCAGCAGGCCTGGCACCCAGCGGTGCTTCCAGGACGTAATTCTTCTGTGTAGCAATGAGGATAATCCTCAAGTTACGGACCCAGTCCGTGTAATTGCTACCATCATCTTTCAACTTTGCTTTCTCAAGGAACGCATTAAAATTCAATGGAACAACAGCACGAGCCATCTATCTACAATCAACATAAACAAGCAAGATACTATCAGGTACTAAGTTCATGATAAATTTAAGTTCAATTAATCATATTACTTAAGAACTCCCACTTAGATAGACATCCCTCTAATCCTCTAAGTGATCACATGATCCAAATCAACTAAACCATGTCCGATCATCACGTGAGATGGAGTAGTTTCATCGGTGAACATCATTATGTTGATCATATCTACTATATGATTCACACTCGACCTTTCGGTCTCCATGTTCCGAGGCCATATCTGTATATGCTTGGCTCGTCAAGTATAACCTGAGTATTCCGCGTGTGCAACTGTTTTGCACCCGTTGTATTTGAACGTAGAGCCTATCACACCCGATCATCACGTGGTGTCTCAGCACGAAGAACTTTCGCAACGGTGCATACTCAGGGAGAACACTTCTTGATAATTTAGTGAGAGATCATCTTATAATGCTACCGTCAATCAAAGCAAGATAAGATGCATAAAAGATAAACATCACAGGCAATCAATATAAGTGATATGATATGGCCATCATCATCTTGTGCTTGTGATCTCCATCTCCGAAGCACCGTCATTATCACCATCGTCACCGGCGCGACACCTTGATCTCCATCGTAGCATCGTTGTCGTCTCGCCAATATTATGCTTCCACGACTATCACTACCGCTTAGCAATAAAGTAAAGCATTACATCGCGATTGCATTGCATACAATAAAGCGACAACCATATGGCTCCTGCCAGTTGCCGATAACTTGGTTACAAAACATGATCATCTCATACAATAAAATCAGCATCATGCCTTGACCATATCACATCACAACATGCCCTGCAAAAATAAGTTAGACGTCCTCTACTTTGTTGTTGCAAGTTTTACGTGGCTGCTACGGGCTTAAGCAAGAACTCATCTCACCTACGCATCAAAACCACAACGATAGTTTGTCAAATAGACTCCGTTTTAACCTTCTCAAGGACCGGGCGTAGCCATACTCGGTTCAACTAAAGTTGGAGACACAGTCGCCCGCAAGCCATCTATGTGCAAAGCACGTCGAGGGAACTGGTCTCGCGTAAGCGTACGCGTAAGGTTGGTCCGGGTCGTCTCGTCCAACAATACCGCCGAACCAAAGTATGACATGCTGGTAGGTAGTATGACTTGTATCACCCACAACCCACTTGTGTTCTACTCGTGCAAATAACATCAAACCATAAAACCTAGGCTCGGATGCCACTGTTGGGGAACGTAGTAATTTCAAAATTTTCCTACGCACACGCAAGATCATGGTGATGCATAGCAACGAGGGGGAGAGTCTGATCTACGTACCCTTGTAGATCGCAACGGAAGCGTTGACACAACGTAGAGGAAGTAGTCGTACGTCTTCTTCCCGATCCGACCGATCCAAGCACCGTTACTCCGGCACCTCCGAGTTCTTAGCACACGTTCAGCTCGATGACGATCCCCGGGGTCCGATCCAGCAAAGCTTCGGGGAGGAGTTCCGTCAGCACGACGGCGTGGTGACGATCTTGATGTACTACCGACGTAGGGCTTCGCCTAAGCACTACAACGATATGATCGAGGTGGAATTTGGTGGCAGGGGGCACCGCACACGGCTAAGGAACGATCTCAATGATCAACTTGTGTGTCTAGAGGTGCCCCCTGCCCCCGTATATAAAGGTTGCCAGGGGGAGGGCTGGCCGGCCAAGCCGATGGAGGCGCAGGAGGAGTCCTACTCCTACCGGGAATAGGACTCCCCCCCCGAATCCTATTCCTAATAGGACTCCCAAGGGGAAAGAAAGGGAGAGAGGTGGCCGGCCACCTCTCCTAGTCCTAATAGGACTAGGGGAGGGGGGGAGGCGCGCAGCCCACAATGGGCAGCCCCTTTCACCTTTCCACTAAAGCCCAATAAGGCCCATATGGCTCCCGGGGGGTTCCGGTAACCTCCCGGTGATCCGGTAAAATCCCGATTTCACCCGGAACACTTCCGATGTCCAAACATAGGCTTCCAATATATCAATCTTTATGTCTCGACCATTTCGAGACTCCTCGTCATGTCCGTGATCACATCCGGGACTCCGAACAACCTTCGGTACATCAAAATGCATAAACTCATAATAACTATCATCGTAACGTTAAGCGTGCGGACCCTACGGTTCGAGAACAATGTAGACATGACCGAGACACGTCTCCGGTCAATAACCAATAGCGGGACCTGGATGCCCATATTGGCTCCTACATATTCTACGAAGATCTTTATCGGTCAGACCGCATAACAACATACGTTGTTCCCTTTGTCATCGGTATGTTACTTGCCCGAGATTTGATCGTCGGTATCCAATACCTAGTTCAATCTCGTTACCGGCAAGTCTCTTTACTCGTTCTATAATACATCATCCCGCAACTAACTCATTAGTTGCAATGATTGCAAGGCTTGTGTAATGTGTATTACCGAGAGGGCCCAGAGATACCTCTCCGACAATCAGAGTGACAAATCCTAATCTCGAAATACGCCAACCCAACATCTACCATTGGAGACACCTGTAGTACTCCTTTATAATCACCCAGTTACGTTGTGACGTTTGGTAGCACCCAAAGTGTTCCTCCGGCAAACGGGAGTTGCATAATCTCATAGTCATAGGAACATGTATAAGTCATGAAGAAAGCAATAGCAACATACTAAACGATCGGGTGCTAAGCTAATGAAATGGGTCATGTCAATCAGATCATTCAACTAATGATGTGACCTTGTTAATCAAATAACAACACATTGTTCATGGTTAGGAAACTTAACCATCTTTGATTAACGAGCTAGTCAAGTAGAGGCATACTAGTGACGCTCTATTTGTCTATGTATTCACACATGTATTATGTTTCCGGTTAATACAATTCTAGCATGAATAATAAACATTTATCATGATATAAGGAAATAAATAATAACTTTATTATTGCCTCTAGGGCATATTTCCTTCATTAAGGAGACACAATAGCTAAAGCTTGGGGATACCCAAGGCATCCCAAGATAATATTCCAATGATTCTCAAGCATCTAAGCTTGGGGATGCCCCGGTAGGCATCCCACCTCTCTTCATCAAGAATTATCGGTTAGTATCGGTTAAGCCTAAGTTTTTGCTTCTCCACATGAGTTGTGATATTCTTGAAATGTCATTTTATTTTGTTTTCCTTGCTATTTTAATAAGTCACTTAGATCTGAAAGTTTTTAAATAAGAGAGAGTCCTCAATTAGCTACCCATTTACTTAACTACTCGCTTGATCTTCACTTATATCTTTTTGGAGTAGTTTGTCATTTACTCTCGTGCTTCACTTATATCCTATGAGTAAATTGTTGAATAAATTGAATATCGTGAAATTGAAATTATATGTTCATATCATGACTAGTAGTAGCTTCACATTGGGTTTAGAAAGTGAAATCTTTTGAAGCTTGACAATCACAATGTTGGTCATACAAGTAATTCGTGAATGATTAGTATAAGGAAGAGAACTTTCACATGCAAATATATTATCTTTGACATCTTCTATGATTGTGAATGCCCATTAATTATTTTCAAACTTGACAAAATTAGTTGAACTTGGACAGGGAAGACAACATAATGAGTTATGTTTGGGTACATTGCATAGAAGTTATATTGTTATGGATCCTCCAACATGTGGTGTTTGCCTTGGATCTTTTGCTATACAACAATTCGTACTAAGTAGAGATACTACTTGTGCATCCAAAAACCTTTAAACCCAGTTTCTTGCCATGAGCGTCCACCATACCTACCTATGGATTGAATAAGATCCTTTAAGTAAGTTGTCATCGGTGCATAAATCAACAAAAAATGCTCATAAATATGTTTGATTTTTTATTGTAAGGGAAAAATGAGCGTTGTATGAACTTGTGATGGAAAAGTAATAAAAGTGATGGGTTGCATAATAAAGGTTGCTATCATAAGGGGCAATATAATGTGACGTTCCTTTGCATTAAGAGCTTGGGCATCCAAATAAAAAGCGTGTGACAACCTCTGTTTCCCTCTACGAAGGGCCTATCTTTTACTTTTCAGTATTTACTTTTATGCAATAGTATGAATCCTCATTTCAACCTCAACTATTCTCTAGTTGGCAAGCAGAAGGAAATATGCCCTAGAGGCAATAATAAAGTTGTTATTTATATTTCCTTATATCATGATAAATGTTTATTATTCATGCTAGAATTGTATTAACCGGAAACTTGATACATGTGTGAATACATAGACAAAACAAAGTGTCCCTAGTATGCCTCTACTAGACTAGCTTGTTAATCAAAGATGGTTAAGTTTCCTAACCATAGACATGTGTTGTCATTTGATGAACATGATCACATCATTAGGGGAATGATATGATGGAAAAGACCCATCCGTTAGCTTAGCATAATGATCGTTAAGTTTTATTGCTATTGCTTTCTTCATGACTTATACATATTCCTTTGACTATGAGATTATGCAACTCCCGAATGCCGGGGGAATACCTTGTGTGTTATCAAACGTCACAACGTAACTGCATGATTATAAAGATGCTCTACAAGTATCTCCGAAGGTGTTTGTTGGGTTGGCATAGATCGAGATTAGGATTTGTCACTCCGAGTATCAGAGAGGTATCTTTGCCCTCTCGGTAATGCACATCATGATAAGCCTTGCAAGCAATGTGACTAATAAATTAGTTACAAGATGATACATTGCGGAACGAGTAAAGAAACTTGCCGGTAACGCGATTGAACTAGGTATGAAGATACCGACGATCGAATCTCAGACAAGTAACATACCGATGACCAAAGGAATGACGTATGTTGTCATTACGGTTTGACTGATAAAGATCTTCATAGAATATGTAGGAACCAATATGAGAATCCAGGTTCCGCTATTGGTTATTGACCGGAGAGGTGTCTCGGTCATGTCTGCATAGTTCTCGAACCCGTAGGGTCCGCACGCTTAACGTTCGATGATGTTTGTATTATGAGTTGTGTGTTTTGATGACCAAAGATTGTTCGGAGTCTCGGATGAGATCACTGATATGACGAGGAGTCTCGAAATGGTCGAGAGGTAAAGATTGATATATTGGATGATAGTATTCGGACACCGAAAGTGTTTCGGAATGTATTGGGTACGTATCGGAGTACCGAGGGGGTTACCGGAACCCCCCGGGGGAAGATATGGGCCATATGGGCCATAGGAGGGAGGCAAGGCAACCCACAAGGGGTGGCGCCCCTTCCCAAGGGAAGGAGTCCGAATTGGACTAGGGGAGGGGGCGCTATTCCCCTTTCTTTCTGATACGTCTCCAACGTATCTATAATTTTTTATTGTTCCACGTTATTATATTATCTGTTTTGGATGTTTAATGGGCTTTAATATGCACTTTTATATTATTTTTGGGACTAACCTATTAACCGAAGGCCCAATGCAAATTGCTGTTTTTTTCCTATTTCGGTGTTTCGCAGAAAAGGAATATCAAACGAAATCCAAACGGAATGAAACCTTCGCGAGGATCTTTTTTTGGAACAAACGCAATCCAGTTGACTTGGAGTGGAGGTCAAGGAAGCAACGAGGCGGCCACCAGGTAGGGCGGCGCGCCCCCCACCCTCGTGGGCCCCTCGTGGCTCCACCGACCTACTTCTTTCGCCTATATATACTCTTATACCCTGAAAACATCCAGGGGAGCCACGAAACCACTTTTCCACCGCCGCAACCTTCTGTACCCGTGAGATCCCATCTGGGGACCTTTTTCGACGATCTGCCGGGGGGGGGGAATTCGATCACGGAGGGCTTCTACTCAACACCATAGCCTCTCCGATGATGTGTGAGTAGTTTACTACAGACCTTCAGGTCCATAGTTATTAGCTAGATGGATTCTTCTCTCTCTTTGGATCTCAATACAAAGTTCTCCTCGATGTTCTTGGAGATCTATTCGATGTAATTCTTTTTGCGGTGTGTTTGTCGAGATCCGATGAATTGTGTGTTTATGATTAAGATTATCTATGAACAATATTTGATTCTTCTCTGAATTCTTATATGCATGATTTGATATCTTTGCAAGTCTCTTTGAATTATCAGTTTGGTTTGGCCTACTAGGTTGATCTTTCTTGCAATGGGAGAAGTGCTTAGCTTTGGGTTCAATCTTGTGGTGTCCTTTCTCAGTGACAGCAGGGGCAGCAATGCACGTATTGTATTGTTGCCATCGAGGATAAAAAGATGGGGTTTATATCATATTGCTTGAGTTTATCCCTCTACATCATGTCATCTTACCTAATGTGTTACTATGTTCTTATGAACTTAATACTCTAGATGCATGTTGGATAGCGGTCAATGTGTGGAGTAATAGTAGTAGATGCAGAATTGTTTCGGTCTACTTGACACGGACATGATGCCTATGTTCATGATCATGCCTAGATATCATCATAACTATGCGCTTTTCTATCAATTGCCTGGTAGTAATTTGTTCACCTACCGTAATATATGCTATCTTGAGAGAAGCCACTAGTGAAACCTATGGCCCCTGGGTCTACTTTACATCATATTATTTTCCCATCAACTAGCTATTGCTGTCGCTGTTTATTTTGCAATCTTTACTTTTCAATCTATATAACAAAAATACCAAAAATATTTATCTTATTATCTCTATCAGATCTCACTTTCACAAGTGACCGTGAAGGGATTGACAACCCCTTTATCGCGTTGGTTGTGAGGTTCTTGTTTGTTTGTGCAGGTACTAGGTGACTTGCGTGTAGTCTCCTACTGGATTGATACCTTGGTTCTCAAAAACGGAGGGAAATACTTATGCTACTTTGCTGCATCACCCTTTCCTCTTCAAGGGAAAACCAACGCATGCTCAAGAGGTAGCAAGAAGGATTTTTGGCGCCGTTGCCAGGGAGATCTACACTCAAGCCAAGACATACCAAGTACCCATCACAAACTCTTATCCCTCGCATTACATTATTCACCCATTTGCCGTTTTATTCGCCCTTCTTCCATTCGCCTTCTTTCACTTGCCTCTTGTGCGTCCGTGTGTTAGATCATTTATTTTTCCCTCATGGCTAGTTCTCCTATCATTGTTAACACTCCCGATAATGTAGTTCTTAATTTTAAACAGAGGGAGGGAGAAAACTGAAAAGATGCTTGGTATAGAATTTGCAATGCTCAAAATAGATCTATTAAAAAGCAATCTACTTTCGTTCTTCTACGCAATTTTTACGTAGGCATCACTCCTTGGTATAGATATGTTCTTGACACTATCACTGGAGGGAATTTCTTGGGAAGCCATACTTTTGATTCTTATAATGCTATGATAGATTTGTTAGGCCCACCACCTCTTTTGGTCAATGGAACTATTTTAACTTTGGATCATGTGATGCAAAGGCTTGATATTATTGAAAATAAAAATGCCACTGTAGAGCTAATTGAAAATTTGGATAAAAAGATCCACAATAAAATTACTCAATATGGATCTAAGGTAGGAGTTACTCTGACAAATCTTAAGGAAAAGGAACCCATAGTTAATGAAAAGATAGATCAAGATTCCACTAGAATTGATAAACTCGAAAAGATTATTACCAACTTGGGGTCCGCTTTTTCTGCCGTTAAAAGCACCTCAAATCCTCCTCCTACCAAAGTTGCCAAATTTATCTATGTTTCTAAAAATAAGGGTGAATCTTCTAGTAAGGAAAATGAAGATCTCAAATCAATAAGTGTTCACCCCAACTTTTTAGATATTGTTAAAGAACCTTTTGCTACAAATGAATTTCTTGATTTCCTACCTAGGAGTTTGATTATTTGCAAAAATAAAGAACCTCCTAAGGTCTATAAGTTTTCAGTTGAAGAATTGCCTACCAAAGAGGACAATACCTAGATCTATCTTGTTTTTATGCCTAGCTAGGGGCGTTAAACCATAGCGCTTGTTGGGAGGCAACCCAATTTTATTTTTGTTCCTTGCTTTTTGTTCCTGTTTAGTAATAAATAAATCATCTATCCTCTCTTATGATTGTGTTTTTTATGTTTTAATTAGTGTTTGTGCCAAGTAAAGCCTTTAGGATATTCTTGGATGATTGTTATTTGATCTTGCTAGAAAAAACAGAAAGTATGCACTAACAAGAATAATTTTCATTTTTTACCTGAGAGCGATAAAATACTGATTCCAACGGCAGTAGATCAATATACAAATTATTTAGGATTTCCTAATTTCTTAGGATTTTTGGAGTTACATAAGTATTCGAAACCTTCGGATTACTACAGACTGTTCTGTTTTTGACAGATTCTGTTTTTCGTGTGTTGTTTGCTTATTTTGATGAATCTATGGCTAGTATCGGGGGGTATGAACCATAGAGAAGTTGGAATATAGTATGTTTAACACCAATACAAATAAAGAATGAGTTCATCATAGTACCTTAAAGTGGTGGTTTGTTTTATTATACTAACGGAGCTCATCAGATTTTCTGTTGAGTTTTGTGTTGTGAAGTTTTCAAGTTTTTGGGTAAAGATTTGATGGATTTCGGAACAAGGAGTGGCAAGATCCTAAGCTTGGGGATTCCCAAGGCACCCCAAGGTAAAATCCAAGGACAACGAAAAGCCTATCGGTAACTTTACTTGAGGCTATATTTTTATCCACCACATGATATGTGTTTTGCCTGGAGCGTCTTTTATGATTTGAGTCTTTGATTTTTTGATTACCACAATCATCCTTGCTATACACACCTTTTGGAGAGACACACATGAATCGGAATTTATTAGATTACTCTATGTGCTTCACTTATATCTTTTGAGCTAGATAATTTTGCTCTAGTGCTTCACTTATATCTTTTTAGAGCACGGTGGTGGTTTTATTTTATAGAAATTATTGATCTCTCATGCTTCACTTATATTATTTTGAGAGTCTTTTAGAACAGCATGGTAATTTTCTTTGGTTATGAAATTAGTCCTAATATGATAGGCATCGAAGATGGGTATAATAAAAACTTTCATATATAGTGCATTAAGTACTATGAGAAGTTTGATTCTTGATAATTGTTTTGAGATATAATAGTGGTAATATTAGAGTTGTGCTAGTTGAGTAATTGTGGAATTGAGAAATACTTGTGTTGAAGTTAGTAAGTCCCGTAGCATGCACATATGGTAAACGTTGTGTGACAAATTTGAAGCGTGGGGTGTTCTTTGATTGCTTTCCTTATGAGTGGCGGTTGGGGACGGGCGATGATCTTTACCTACCAATCTATCCCCCTAGGAGCATGCGCGTAGTGCTTGGTTTTGATGACTTGTAGATTTTTGCAATAAGTATTGTTGGGGAACGCAGTAATTTCGAAAATTTTCCTACGCACACGCAAGATCATGGTGATGCACAGCAACGAGAGGGGAGAGTGTTGTCTACGTACCAACGCAGACCGACTGCGGAAGCGATCTCACAACGTAGAGGAAGTAGTCGTACGTCTTCTTCCCGATCCAACCGATCCAAGCACCGTTACTCCGGCACCTCCGAGTTCTTAGCACACGTGCAGCTCGATGACGTTCCTCTGGCTCCGATCCAGCAAAGCGTCGAGGAAGAGTTCCGTCAGCACGACGGCGTGATGACGATCTTGATGTACTACCGACGCAGGGCTTCGCCTAAGCACTACAACGGTACGATCGAGGTGGAATTTGGTGGCAGGGGGCACCGCACACGGCTAAGGAACGATCTCAAGGATCAAGTTGTGTGTCTATGGGGTGCCCCCTGCCCCTGTATATAAAGGAGCAAGGGAGGAGGGGCTGGCCGGCCAAGGTGGGGGCGCAGGAGAGTCCTACTCCCACCGGGAGTAGGACTCCCCCTCCAATCCTAGTCCAATTAGGATTCCCGGGAGGGGGAAAGAGGAGGAGGTGGCCGCCCCCCCCTTTCCTACTCCTAGTAGGACTAGGGGAGGGGGGAGGGCGCGCAGCCCATCTAGGGCAGCCCCCTTTCCTTTCCACTAAGGCCCATTATGGCCCATCTAGCTCCCGGGGGGTTCCGGTAACCCTCCCGGTATTCCGGTAAAATCCCGATTTCACCCGGAACACTTCCGATGTCCAAACATAGGCTTCCAATATATCAATCTTTACGTCTCGACCATTTCGAGACTCCTCGTCATGTCCGTGATCATATCCGGGACTCCGAACAACCTTCGGTACATCAAAATGCATAAACTCATAATAACTGTCATCGTAACGTTAAGCGTGCGGACCCTACGGTTCGAGAACAATGTAGACATGACCGAGACACGTCTCCGGTCAATAACCAATAGCGGGACCTGGATGCCCATATTGGATCCTACATATTCTACGAAGATCTTTATCGGTCAGACCGCATAACAATATACGTTGTTCCCTTTGTCATCGGTATGTTACTTGCCCGAGATTCGATCGTCGGTATCCAATACCTAGTTCAATCTCGTTACCGGTAAGTCTCTTTACTCGTTCCGTAATACATCATCTCACAACTAACATATTAGTTGCAGTGCTTGCAAGGCTTATGTGATGTGCATTACCGAGAGGGCCCAGAGATACCTCTCCGACAATCGGAGTGACAAACCCTAATCTCGAAATACGCCAACCCAACATCTACCATTGGAGACACCTGTAGTACTCCTTTATAATCACCCAGTTACGTTGTGACGTTTGGTAGTACCCAAAGTGTTCCTCCGGTAAACGGGAGTTGCATAATCTCATAGTTATAGGAACATGTATAAGTCATGAAGAAAGCAATAGCAACATACTAAACGATCGGGTGCTAAGCTAATGGAATGGGTCATGTCAATCAGATCATTCAACTAATGATGTGACCTCGTTAATCAAATAACAACTCTTTGTTCATGGTTAGGAAACATAACCATCTTTGATTAACGAGCTAGTCAAGTAGAGGCATACTAGTGACACTCTGTTTGTCTATGTATTCACACATGTATTATGTTTCCGGTTAATACAATTCTAGCATGAATAATAAACATTTATCATGATATAAGGAAATAAATAATAACTTTATTATTGCCTCTAGGGCATATTTCCTTCAGTCTCCCACTTGCACTAGAGTCAATAATCTAGTTCACATCGCCATGTGATTTAACAGCAATAGTTCACATTACCATGTGATTAACACCCATAGTTCACATCGTCATGTGACCAACACTCAAAGGGTTTACTAGAGTCAGTAATCTAGTTCACATCTCTATGTGATTAACACCCGAAGAGTACTAAGGTGTGATCATGTTTTGCTTGTGAGATAATTTTAGTCGACGGGTCTGTCACATTCAGATCCGTAAGTATTTTGCAAGTTCTATGTCTCCAATGCTCTACACGGAGCTACTCTAGCTAATTGCTCCCACTTTCAATATGTATCCAGATTGAGACTTAGAATCATCTGGATCAGTGTCAAAAACTTGCATCGACGTAACCCTTTACGACGAACCTTTTTGTCACGTCCATAATCGAGAAACATATCCTTATTTCACTAAGGATAATTCTGACCGCTGTCCAGTGATCTACTCCTAGATCACTATTGTACTCCCTTGCTCAATCAGTGCAGGGTATACAATAGATCTGGTATACAGCATGACATACTTTATAGAACCTATGGCCAAGGCATAGGGAATGACTTTCATTCTCTTTCTATCTTCTGACGTGGTCGGGCTTTGAGTCTTACTCAACTTCACACCTTAAAATACAGGCAAGAACTCTTTCTTTGACTGCTCCATTTTGAACTACTTCAAAATCTTGTCAAGGTATGTATTCATTGAAAAAACTTATCAAGCGTCTTGATCTATCTCTATAGATCTTGAAGCTCAATATGTAAGCAGCTTCACCGAAGTCTTTCTTTGAAAAACTCCTTTCAAACACTCCTTTATGCTTTACAGAATAATTCTACATTATTTCCGATCAACAATATGTCATTCACATATACTTATCAGAAATGCTGTAGTGCTCCCACTCACTTTCTTGTAAATACAGGCTTCACCGCAAGTCTGTATAAAACTATATGCTTTGATCAACTCATCAAAGCGTATATTCCAACTCCGAGATGTTTGCACCAGTCCACAGATAGATCGCTGGAGCTTGCATATTTAGTTAACACCTTTAGGATCGACAAAACCTTCTAGTTGCATCGTATACAACTCTTCTTTAGCAAATCCATTAAGGAATGCAGTTTTGTTTATCCATTTGCCAGATTTCATAAAATGCGGCAATTGCTAACATGATTCGGACGGACTTAAGCATCGCTACGGGTGAGAAGGTCTCATCGTAGTCAACCCCTTGAACTTGTCGAAAACCTTTTGCGACAAGTCGAGCTTTATAGACAGTAATGTTACCGTCAGCGTCAGTCTTTTTCTTGAAGATCCATTTATTCTCAATTGCTTGCCGATCATCGGGCAAGTCAACCAAAGTCCATACTTTGTTCTCATACATGGATCCCATCTCAGATTTCATGGCCTCAAGCCACTTTGCGGAATCTGGGCTCACCATCGCTTCTTCATAGTTCGTAGGTTCATCATGATCTAGTAGCATGACTTCCAGAACTGGATTACCGTACCACTCTGGTGCGGATCTCACTCTGGTTGATCTACGTGGTTCAGTAGTATCTTGTCCTGAAGCTTCATGATCATCATCATTAGCTTCCTCACTTATTGGTATAGGTGTCGCAGAAACAGTTTTCTGTGCTCTACTATTTTCCAATAAGGGAGCAGGTACAGTTACCTCGTCAAGTTCTACTTTCCTCCCACTCACTTCTTTCGAGAGAAACTCCTTCTCTAGAAATGATCCATTCTTAGCAACGAATGTCTTGCCGTCGGATCTGTGATAGAAGGTGTATCCAATAGTTTCCTTTGGATATCCTATGAAGATGCACTTCTCCGATTTGAGTTTGAGCTTATCAGGATGAAACTTTTTCATATAAGCATCGTAACTCCAAACTTTAAGAAACGACAACTTTGGTTTCTTGCCAAACCATAGTTCAGATTGTGTCGTCTCAACGGACTTAGATGGTGCCCTATTTAACGTGAATGCAGCTGTCTCTAATGTATAACCCCAAAACGATAGTGGTAAATCGGTAAGATACATCATAGATCGCACTGTATCTAATAAAGTACGGTTATGACGCTCGGACACACCATTATGCTGTGGTGTTCCAGGTGGCATGAGTAGTGAAACTATTCCACATTGTTTTTAACTGAAGACCAAACTCGTAACTCAAATATTTGTCTCCGCGATCAGATCGTAGAAACTTTATTTTCTTGTCACGATGATTTTTCACTTCACTCTGAAATTCTTTGAACTTTTCAAATGTTTCAGACTTATGTTTCATCAAGTAGATATACTCATATCTGCTTAAATCATCTGTGAAGATCAGAAAATAATGATACCTGTCGCGAGCCTCAATATTCATCGGACCACATACATCAGTATGTATGATTTCCAACAAATCTGTTGCTCGCTCCATTGTTCCGAAGAACGGCGTTTTAGTCATCTTTCCCAAAAAGCATGGTTCGCAAGCATCATGTGATTCATAATCAAGTGATTCCGAAAGCCCATCAGCATGGAGTTTCTTCATGCGCTTTATACCAATATGACCTAAACGGCAGTGCCACAAATAAGTTGCACTATCATTATTAACTTTGCATCTTTTGGTTTCAATATGTGTATCACTACGATCGAGATCCAACGAACTTGTTTCATTGGGTGTATGACCATCGAAGGTTTTATTCATGTAAACAGAACAACAATTATTCTCTGACTTTAATGAATAACCATATTGCAATAAACATGATCAAATCATATTCATGCTCGATGCAAACAACAAATAACACTTATTTAGGTTCAACACTAATCCCGAAATTATGGGGAGTGTGCGATGATGATCATATCAATCTTGGAACCACTTCCAACACACATCGTCACTTCACCCTTAACTAGTCTCTGTTTATTCTGCAACTCCCGTTTCGAGTTACTAATCTTAGCAACTGAACTAGTATCAAATACTGAGGGTTTGCTATAAACACTAGTAAAGTACACATCAATAACATGTATATGAAATATACTTATGTTCACTTTGCCATCCTTCTTATCCGCCAATCACTTGGGGTAGTTCCGCTTCTAGTGACCAGTCCCTTTGCAGTAGAAGCACTTAGTCTCAGGCTTAGGATCAGACTTGGGCTTCTTCACTTGAGCAGCAACTTGCTTGCCGTTCTTCTTGAAGTTCCCCTTCTTCCCTTTGCCCTTTTCTTGAAACTAGTGGTCTTGTCAACCATCAACACTTGATGTTTTTCTTGATTTCTACCTTCGTTGATTTCAGCATCACGAAGAGCTTAGGAATTACTTTTGTCATCCCTTGCATATTATAGTTCACCACGAAGTTCTACTAACTTGGTGATGGTGACTAGAGAATTCTGTCAATCACTATCTTATCTGGAAGATTAACTCCCACTTGATTCAAGCGATTGTAGTACCCAGACAATCTGAGCACATGCTCACTAGTTGAGCGATTCTCCTCCATCTTTTAGCTATAGAACTTGTTGGAGACTTCATATCTCTCAACTCGGGTATTTGCTTGAAATATTAACTTCAACTCCTGGAACATCTCATATGGTCCATGACGTTCAAAACGTCTTTGAAGTCCCGATTCTAAGCCGTTAAGCATGGTGCACTTAAACTATCAAGTAGTCATCATATTGAGCTAGCCAAACGTTCATAACGTCTGCATCTGCTCCTGCAATAGGTCTGTCACCTAGCGGTGCATCTAGGACATAATTTTTCTGTGCAGCAATGAGGATAAACCTCAGATCACGGATCCAATCCGCATCATTGCTACTAACATCTTTCAACACAATTTTCTCTAGGAATATATCAAAATAAACACAGGGAAGCAACAACGCGAGCTATTGATCTACAACATGATTTGCAAAATACTACCAGGACTAAGTTCATGATAAATTTAAGTTCAGTTAATCAAATTACTTAGGAACTCCCACTTAGATAGACATCCCTCTAATCCTCTAAGTGATCACGTGATCCAAATCAACTAAACCATAACCGATCATCACGTGAGATGGAGTAGTTTTCAATGGTGAACATCGTCATGTTGATCATATCTACTATATGATTCACGCTCGACCTTTCGGTCTCTGTGTTCCGAGGCCATATCTGCATATGCTAGGCTCGTCAAGCATAACCTGAGTATTCTGCGTGTGCAAAACTGGCTTGCACCCGTTGTAGATGGACGTAGAGCTTATCACACCCGATCATCACGTGGTGTCTGGGCACGACGAACTTTGGCAACGGTGCATACTCAGGGAGAACACTTCTTGATAATTTAGTGAGAGATCATCTTATAATGCTACCGTCAATCAAAGCAAGATAAGATGCATAAAAGGATAAACATCACATGCAATCAATATAAGTGATATGATATGGCCATCATCATCTTGTGCTTGTGATCTCCATCTCCGAAGCACCGTCATGATCACCATCGTCACCGGCGCGACACCTTGATCTCCATCGTAGCATCGTTGTCGTCTCGCCAATCTTATGCTTCCACGACTATTACTACCGTTTAGTAATCTAGTAAAGCATTACATCGCGATTGCATTGCATACAATAAAGCGACAACCATATGGCTCCTGCCAGTTGCCGATAACTTAGTTACAAAACATGATCATCTCATACAATAAAATCAGCATCATGCCTTGACCATATCACATCACAACATACCCTGCAAAAACAAGTTAGACGTCCTCTACTTTGTTGTTGCAAGTTTTACGTGGCTGCTACGGGCTTAAGTAAGAACTCATCTCACCTACGCATCAAAACCACAACGATAGTTCGTCAAATAGACTCCGTTTTAACCTTCTCAAGGACCGGGCGTAGTCACACTTGGTTCAACTAAAGTTGGAGAGACAGTCTTCCGCAAGCCATCTATGTGCAAAACACGTCGAGGGAACCGGTCTCGCGTAAGAGTACGCGTAAGGTTGGTCCGGATCGTCTCAACCAACAATACCGCCGAACCAAAGTATGACATGCTGGTAGGCAGTATGACTTGTATCGCCCACAACTCACTTGTGTTCTACTCGTGCATATAACATCAAACCATAAAACCTAGGCTCGGATGCCACTGTTGGGGAACGCAGTAATTTCGAAAATTTTCCTACGCACACGCAAGATCATGGTGATGCACAGCAACGAGAGGGGAGAGTGTTGTCTACGTACCAACGCAGACCGACTGCGGAAGCGATCTCACAACGTAGAGGAAGTAGTCGTACGTCTTCTTCCCGATCCAACCGATCCAAGCACCGTTACTCCGGCACCTCCGAGTTCTTAGCACACGTACAACTCGATGACGTTCCTTTGGCTCCGATCCAGCAAAGCGTCGAGGAAGAGTTCCGTCAGCACGACGGCGTGATGACGATCTTGATGTACTACCGACGCAGGGCTTCGCCTAAGCACTACAACGGTACGATCGAGGTGGAATTTGGTGGCAGGGGGCACCGCACACGGCTAAGGAACGATCTCAAGGATCAAGTTGTGTGTCTATGGGGTGCCCCCTGCCCCCGTATATAAAGGAGCAAGGGAGGAGGGGCTGGCCGGCCAAGGTGGGGGCGCAGGAGAGTCCTACTCCCACCGGGAGTAGGACTCCCCCTCCAATCCTAGTCCAATTAGGATTCCCGGGAGGGGGAAAGAGGAGGAGGTGGCCGGCCCCCCCTTTCCTACTCCTAGTAGGACTAGGGGAGGGGGGAGGGCGCGCAGCCCATCTAGGGCAGCCCCCTTTCCTTTCCACTAAGGCCCATTATGGCCCATCTAGCTCCCGGGGGGTTCCGGTAACCCTCCCGGTATTCCGGTAAAATCCCGATTTCACCCGGAACACTTCCGATGTCCAAACATAGGCTTCCAATATATCAATCTTTACGTCTCGACCATTTCGAGACTCCTCGTCATGTCCGTGATCATATCCGGGACTCCGAACAACCTTCGGTACATCAAAATGCATAAACTCATAATAACTGTCATCGTAACGTTAAGCGTGCAGACCCTACGGTTCGAGAACAATGTAGACATGACCGAGACACGTCTCCGGTCAATAACCAATAGCGGGACCTGGATGCCCATATTGGCTCCTACATATTCTACGAAGATCTTTATCGGTCAGACCGCATAACAATATACGTTGTTCCCTTTGTCATTGGTATGTTACTTGCCCGAGATTCGATCGTCGGTATCCAATACCTAGTTCAATCTCGTTACCGGTAAGTCTCTTTACTCGTTCCGTAATACATCATCTCACAACTAACATATTAGTTGCAGTGCTTGCAAGGCTTATGTGATGTGCATTACCGAGAGGGCCCAGAGATACCTCTCCGACAATCGGAGTGACAAACCCTAATCTCGAAATACGCCAACCCAACATCTACCATTGGAGACACCTGTAGTACTCCTTTATAATCACCCAGTTACGTTGTGACGTTTGGTAGTACCCAAAGTGTTCCTCCGGTAAACGGGAGTTGCATAATCTCATAGTTATAGGAACATGTATAAGTCATGAAGAAAGCAATAGCAACATACTAAACGATCGGGTGCTAAGCTAATGGAATGGGTCATGTCAATCAGATCATTCAACTAATGATGTGACCTCGTTAATCAAATAACAACTCTTTGTTCATGGTTAGGAAACATAACCATCTTTGATTAACGAGCTAGTCAAGTAGAGGCATACTAGTGACACTCTGTTTGTCTATGTATTCACACATGTATTATGTTTCCGGTTAATACAATTCTAGCATGAATAATAAACATTTATCATGATATAAGGAAATAAATAATAACTTTATTATTGCCTCTAGGGCATATTTCCTTCAAGTATGTGCGTTCTTTATGACTAATGTTGAGTCCATGGATTAAACGCACTCTCACCCTTCCATCATTGCTAGCCTCTTCGGTATCGTGCATTGCCCTTTCTCACCTCGAGAGTTGGTGCAAACTTCACCGGTGCATCCAAACCCCGTGATATGATACGCTCTATCACACATAAGCCTCCTTATATCTTCCTCAAAATAGCCACCATACCTACCTATTATGGCATTTCCATAGTCATTCCGAGATATATTGCCATGCAACTTTCCACCGTTCCGTTTATTATGACACGCTTCATCATTGTCATATTGCTTTGCATGATCATGTAGTTGACATCATATTTGTGGCAAAGCCACCTTCATAATTCTTTCATACATGTCACTCTTGATTCATTGCATATCCCGGCACACCGCCGGAGGCATTCACATAGAGTCATATTTTGTTCTAAGTATCGAGTTGTAATTCTTGAGTTGTAAGTAAATAAAAGTGTGATGATTTTCATTATTAGAGAATTGTCCCATGTGAGGAAAGGATGATGGAGACTATGATTCCCCCACAAGTCGGGATGAGATTCCGGACGAAAAAAGAGGCCATAAAAAAGGAAAAAAGGGCCAAGAAAAAAAACAAGAGAAAAAGAGAGAAGGGGCAATGTTACTATCCTTTTTCCACACTTGTGCTTCAAAGTAGCACCATGATCTTCATGACAGAGAGTCTCCTATTTTGTCACTTTCATATACTAGTGGGAATTTTTCATTATAGAACATGGCTTGTATATTCCAATGATGGGCTTCCTCAAAATGCCCTAGGTCTTTGTGAGAAAGCAAGTTGGATGCACACCCACTTAGTTTCTTTTGCTGAGCTTTCATATATTTATAACTCTAGTGCATCCATTGCATGGCAATCCCTACTCCTTGCATTGGCATCAATTGATGGGCATCTCCATAGCCCGTTGATTAGCCGCATCAATGTGAGAGTTTCTCCCTTTTTGTCTTCTCACACAACCTCCATCATCATATTGTATTCCACCCATAGTGTTATCATCATATTGGATAGCGGTCGATGTGTGGAGTAATAGTAGTACATGCAGAATTGTTTCGATCTACTTGACACTGACGTGATGCCTATATTCATGATCATTGCCTTAGATATCTTCATAACTATGCGCTTTTCTATCAATTGCTCGGCAGTAATTCGTTCACCCACCGTAATACATGCTATCTTGAGAGAAGCCACTAGTGAAACCTATGGCCCCCGGGTCTCTTTCTTATTATATTGCATCTCTTTTATTTACATCGCATCTTGTTTACTATTTTGCAATCTTTACTTTCCAATCTATACAACAAAAATACCAAAAATATTTACTTTACTATCTCTATCAGATCTCACTTTCGCAAGTGACCGTGAAGGGATTGAAAACCTCTTTATCGCGTTGGTTGCGAGGTTCTTGTTTGTTTGTGCAGGTACTAGGTGACTTGCGTGTAGTCTCCTACTGGATTGATACCTTGGTTCTCAAAAACCGAGGGAAATACTTACGCTACTTTGCTGCATCACCCTTTCCTCTTTAAGGGAAAACCAACGCATGCTCAAGAGGTAGCAGTCACCCAAAGACATGTCGGGTGTTCCGACGGATTTCGGCGAGCACAAGCTACATTTCAGATCGGATGCCAAACCAGTAAAGCAACCCCTCTGCCGCCTGTTAGAAGAGAAGAGAACAAGTGTTGCTGAAGAGATCGCCCAGCTTCTGGCAATCGGCATCATTATGGAAGTGTTCTACCCGGAGTAGCTTGCCAACCTGGTCCTTGTATTGAAGAAGAACAACAAGGTAAGGAGTCAGGTATGACACCTAAGTTTGATTGTGTTAAATCTTTTATGGATACCGATGTTTTCCGTAAATTTAGCACTAAATATGGATTTGACTCTGAAATAGTAGCTTCTTTCTGTGAATCTTTTGCTACTCGTGTTGATCTCCCTAGGGAGAAGTGGTTTAAATATCATCCTCCCAAAGAAGTAAAAGTAGTTGCACCAATTAAAGTTGAAGAAAAGACTGTCACTTATAATGATCCTATTATTCCTACTGGTTATCTTGAGAAACCACCTTTTCCTGTTAGGATAAAGGACCATGCTAAAGCTTCAACTGTGGTTCGTAAAAGCAATATTAAAACTTATACACCTCCTGAGAAAATTAAAGTTGAACCTGCTATTCCTATTGTTAAAGATCTCTTGTCTGATAATATTGATGGGCATGTTATTCATTTCCTTGATGAGACTGCTAGAATTGCTAAACCCTGTGCAAAAGATAAAAACTGACCTGTGGTAGGCATGCCTGTTATTTCTGTTAAAATAGGAGATCATTGTTATCATGGCTTATGTGATATGGGTGCTAGTGCTAGTGCAATACCTTACGACTTATACAAAGAAATTATGCATGATATTGCACCTGCTGAGATAGAAGATATTGATGTCAAAATTAAACTTGCCAATAGAGATACTATTTCACCAATGGGAATTGTTAGAGATGTTGAAGTCTTGTGTGGGAAAACTAAATATCCTGCTGATTTTCTTGTTCTTGGTTCCCCACAAGATAGCTTTTGTCCCATTATGTTTGGTAGACCATTCTTAAACACTGTTAATGCTAGGATAGATTGCAAAAAGGATGTTGTTACTATTGGTTTAGATGATATGTCTCATGAATTTAATTTCTCTAAATTTAGTAGACAACACCGTGAAGAAGAATTACCTAGTAAGGATGAAATTATTAGTCTTGCTTCTATTGCCGTACCTCCTAGTGATCCTTTAGAACAATATTTCCTAGACCATGAAAATGATATGTTTATGAATGAAAGAAGGGAAATAGATGAAGTATTCACTACTGGAATCAGCTACTTTGCCATCTGCCAGCTCTTTGCCATCTGCTAGCAGACGGCAAAGAAGCTCTTTGCCATCAGCTACCCGAAAGCAGACGGCAAAGAACTGGCTGATGGCAAAGAAAGCCTTTGCCATCAGCCAGCTCTTTGCCGTCCGCTAGCTGACGGCAAAGAATCTTTGGAGCTGGTTAAAAAATACTTAACGTCCCCCCGCTTTGCCGTCCGCCGCAGATGGCAAATATGAAGAAAAGCGGACGGCAAAGGAAGGCGGACGGCAAAGGCTACCCTAACTAACCTAACTAACGGCCGAGCCCCTTCCCCCGCCCGTTACTCATCTCTCTCCCTCGACCTCCTCCGGCCCCGCCCCCGCCCCTGCCGCCCGGCGCCGCCCCCGCCCTTGCCGCACCCGCCACCGCCCATCGCCGTCCGGCGCCGCCGCCGCTCCCACCCCCTCCCGCACCCGCCACCGCCCCACCGTCCCGCCGCCCGACGCTGCCCCCGCCCCTCCCGCCCCCGCCCCTCCCACCCGGCGCCGCCCCCGCCCTCGCCGCACCCGTCACCGCCCATCGCCGTTCGGCGCCGCCGCCGCTCCCACCCCCTCCCCCACTCGCCACCGCCCCACCGTCCCGCCGCCCGACGCTGCCCCCGCCCCTCCCGCCCCCGCCCCTCCCACCCGGCGCCGCCCCCGCCCCCGCCGCCCGGCCATCCCACTGCCCCGAAGCCCCGCCGCCCCCCACCCACCCACCACCCCGGCGCCAGCGTCGCCCCCTGCTCCGGTGAGTTTTTTTTCTGTTTTTCTTTTTTTTGCTGTTTAATTCTTGTTTAATTGTTAGTGTTAGTGTTAGTGTTAGTGTTAGTGCTAGATTTAGTGTTAGAAAAGAAGAAAATTTAGTGTTAGTGTTAGAAAAAAGAATATGTAGAAGAAAAGAAGAAGTGGAAAAAAGATGAAAAAGAAGAAAAGAAAAGAAGTAGAAAAAAGATGAAAAAGAAGAAGAAGAAAAGAAGTAGAAGAAGTAGAAGAAGAAGAATAGAAGAAAAGAAAAGAAGTAAAAGAAGTAAAAGAAGTAGAAAAAAGATGAAAAAAGAAGAAGAAGAATAAGAAAGGAAAGAAGAACAAAGGAAAGAAGAAGAAGAAGAAGAAGAAGAAGAAGAAGAAGAAAGGAAAGAAGAAGGATAGAAGAAGAAGAAGAAAGGAAAGAAGAAGAAAAAAGAAGAAGAAGAGAAGGAAAGAAGAAGAAGGATAGAAGGAAACACCCCGACCACTGACCCCGACACCCCGACCCCGACCCCCGACACCCCGACACCCCGGCCCGACAACCCGACCCCGACCCCGACCCCGACCCCCGACACCGATCCCGACACGCCACCCCGACACCCCGGCCCGACAACCCGACCCCGACCCCGACCCCCGACACCCCGACCCCGATCCCGACACGCCACCCCGACACCCCGGCCCGACACCCCGACCCCCGACCCCCGACACCCCGACCCCGACCTCCGACACCCCGACCCCGACACGCCACCCCGACACCCCGGCCCGACACCCCGACCCCGACCCCCGACCCCCGACACCCTGACACCACACCCCGACCCCGACACGACACCCCGATACCCCGACACCCGACCCCCCGTCACCCGACCCCCTGAACCCCCAACCCCGACACCACACCCCGACCCCGACACCACACCCCGACAACCGACCCCCTGCCCCGACACCACACCCCGACCCCAAAACAGCACCCCGACCCCGACACGGCACCCCGACACCGACAGGACACCCCGACCCCGACACCTCTCGAAAAGGTGTTCTTTGGCCTTCCAGAGCCCGACGGGGTCATATATTTGTGAATTATTAGTTAGGTCATATATTTTTCAATTTTGTTATGAAAAACATCATATATAATTGTGTTGATCGTGTAGTTTTAAATGTGCAGTTGTTTCATCGCTGCGAGGTTTGGTGTTTGACGACCTCGTCATGCGTTTGACGAGCTCTGCCCCTTCGTTCGTGGGTGAGCACAAATGACAAGTCCTCCTCCCCCATTAATTATTTGATCTATTCCGATGAAACTTGATAGCTAGCTATATATGTGTCTTGAATCATCAGTATGCGTAACCAATATGTGTCTCCCGTTCGAAAGCGTCATAGTTATAAATATGCATGCATTTGCATATTTATAACCTTGATTCTTTCGAATTGTCCAACGCTATCCATGGACAGCCCGAGTATGTGTAGATTGGGTTCGTTTTCCCATATGCTTTGCTCCGGATCCAACGCATAAATTTCGTCAGTGCCTCCCCTGTTGTTCTCCGGGTACACATCCTCTCTGTTTATTGCAGAGACGTGTATCGGGAGAACAGCGGGGAGGTGCTGCCGAAATTTTGCGTCGGATCCGGAGCATAGCATGGGAAAATGAACCCAATCTACACATACACGGGTGGGATTAGGACCTATCATTACCTATTAGAGTGTAGGTTGCATGGACGTAATAAAATTGACAAAGTAGATCAACTGATGAATATATACATGGTGAATTACATATATAATTGTTGTGTGTCCAGTAGCTCTGAAAGTCAAGATGAGTGACCGTGCTTGGATGTATACCGGTCACACTGGTCAGAACAAATGGAGCGCTGAATGGTTCACAAAAACTAAGGGGTTTGTGCAAGCCGCATTTGCAAATGGCCAAAAGAAAACCTGGTGCCCCTGTTTCTGGTGCGGCAATTGGGAAAAGAAGACAGAGGCTGAAATGGGCAAACACCTGCAGAAGAGTGGTTTTACTCCCGATTATACGGTGTGGACATTTCATGGTGAGTCTGCCCAACGTGACCGAGATGAGGTGGATCGTCGTCGCACCGACGAGCATGGTACCGGGATGGAAAACATGGTGCAAGGCTATGATGATGCTCGGGATTCGGACGAGGAGATGGAGGAATCTGCAAAGGCCTTCAATGAAATGTTGGAGTCTTCGAAACGTCCGCTCCACGAGCACACTGAGCTTTGTCAGTTGGATGCCATCTCACAAGTAATGGCTCGAAGGCTCAGTTCAACTTGGGCAGAGAATGCTATGACGCAATTATGACAGTATTTGGACGCTTTCTACCCAAAGGCCATGTAATGCCTGCAAACCTGTACCAGTCGGACAAAATCCTCCGTGCACTGAAGATGCCCTATGAGAAGATACATGCCTGTGAGAAAGGATGTGCCTTATTTAGGCTTGACTATGCGGACCCTAACTATTGTCCCATTTGCAAGTCTGCCAGGTATATTGTGGTAGACAACGGTATGGGTGAGAAGACACAGACCAAAATCCCCATTAGTGTTCTTCGGTATATGCCAATCGTACCAAGACTTCAACGTCTTTTCATGGTCGAAGAGACGGCCAGACAGATGACATGGCACAAAACAGGCAAAAGAACCGAACTAGATGCAGATGGGAATCTGATGATGGTACACACATCGGATGGTGTTGCGTGGAAAAAGTTTGATGAATTACATGCTGACAAAGCGGCAGATCCGAGGCACCCTCGAGTCGGCATCAGCACGGATGGGTTCAGTGTGTTTGGTATGACGGCAGCCCAATACAGTTGTTGGCCCGTATTTGTCTTTCCACTCAATCTCCCCCCCGGACAGATTATGCAAAGAAAGAACATTTTCCTGACGTTGATAATTCCAGGACCCAGCTATCCGGGCAAAAATATGAATGTGTACATGTAGCCGCTTAAGGACGAATTGCAAGAAGCCTGGGATAATGGGTTCAGGACATACGACGCCTTTAGCAAACGGAACTTCATAATGCGTGTCTGGTACATGTACTCGACGCATGACTTGTCGGCGTATGCGCTATTCGTTGGCTGGTGTGTGCATGGAAGGTTCCCGTGCCCCACATGCAAGGGAGCTCTTGAGTTTCGTTGGCTTCAGGCCGGTCGCAAGTTTTCTTGCTTCGACATGCATAGACAGTTCCTGGATCCTCGCCATAAGTTCAGGAAAGACAAGAAGAACTTCATCAGGGGTAGAGTTGTCAAAAACTCTGCACCACCTGCATTGACATTACTTGCTAGTCTTAACATTTGAGTGTCATCATGCTAACAAGACATTGGAAATGATCTTTGGTGCAGCGTAACTCCAGACAAGCATCGCACGATCCTTCTCCAGCTACCGACACGAGCCACCCCGCTCCTACACCTCCTGGATCTTGGTAAGTTTATCTAGTGTTTTGCTTAACACATGCATAAAGACCTAGACTTAGCTTTATTTCCTCCAATGCTTACCATAATGACCTAGACTTAGCTTCTTCTCCTCCAAAATAACTTAATAAGCTTACTGACCTCCAAAACCATCCATGTTACCTAAGTTAGCTCTAAAACGATCTGTACTTAGCTTACTTATGTCAAAAATTGCATAATTAGCTTAGTTAGCTCATAGACGATCCATTTTACCTAAGTTAGCTCCAAAATGACCCATCTTACCTAGGTTAGCTTATAAATGATCCAGTTTATCCAAGTTAGCTCTAAAATGACCCAATTTACCTAGAGTAGCTCCTAAACGATCCATTTCACCTAAGTTAGCTAAAAACGATCCATTTCACCTAAATTAGCTCTTAAATGATCCATTTCACCTAAGTTTGCTCAAAAACGATCCATTTCACCTAAATTAGCTCTTAAATGATCCATTTCACCTAAGTTTGCTAAAAAATGATCCATTTCACCTTAGTTAGCTCAAAAACGATCCATTTCACCTAAATTAGCTCTTAAATGATCCATTTCACCTAAGTTTGCTCAAAAACGATCCTTTTCACCTTAGTTAGCTCAAAAACGATCCATTTCACCTTAGTTAGTTCAAAAACGTGGCATTTCACCTTAGTTAGCTCATAAATGACCCATTTCAACTAAGTTAGCTAAAAAACGATCCATTTTACCTTAGTTAGCTCAAAAACGATTCATTTCACCTTAGTTAGCTCAAAAATGATCCATTTCACCTTAGTTAGCTCAAAAATGATGCCCTTCACCTTAGTTAGCTCATAAACGACCCATTTCAACTATGTTAGCTCATAAATGATACATTCCAACTAAGTTAGCTCATAAACAACCCACTTCAACTTAGTTAGCTCATAAATGATCCATTCCACCTAAGTTAGCTCATAAATGATCCATTCCACCTAAGTTAGGTCATAAATGACATATACTTCTTGTTATAGTCTTCTTCTTGTTCTATTCACCAATTTCTAACTTCATATTTACCATTTTGCAGATTTCACTCACTTCATGGAAGCTAGCTTGCTAGGATGGAGTGCTTGCTTTTTCTTTGTTAAAACTTTGCATTGTATCTAGCTTGCTATGATAGAACTTGCTATGTTGATGAAACTTTGCTATGTAATATGTATATGGAACAATGTGTATGGATGGAACTTGCTATATATGTTGATGAAACTTTGCTATGTTATATATATGTATATGGAATTATGTGCTGGATATGTCATATGTGTGCTGGATATGTTTGCTGTTAAATATGTGATATATTTGCTGTGAAAATTGTTGGATTAAGAAAAAACAGAAAAAAGAGACAATATACAGGCTCTTTGCCGTCAGCCACCGACGGCAAAGGGCTCTTTGCCATCAGCAGCGAACGGCAAAGAGGCCACATGGCAGGCAGCTATGCTTCCTGGGAGGCTGACCAATTTGGTCAGTTTGCCTACAGTGGCAGACGACAAAGGCCTTCCAAAGTTTGCCGTCAGAGGCGGACGACAAAGGCCTGCCGTGTAGTGACGTCAGCTGACATCACACGGCGAACGGCAAAGGCCTTCCAAAGTTTGCCGTCAGCAGCGGATGGCAAAGGCCTGCCGTTAGCCACTTAACGGACTGACAGCGCAGTTATTGCCGTCCGCTTTCTTTGCCGTCTGCCGCGCTCTCTTTGCCGTCCGCCGCAGATGGCAAAGACTTTGCCGTCAGTAGCAGACGGCAAAGAAACTGTTTACCGGAGCCTACGTTGCCGGAGCCTTTTGCCGTCCGCGGCTGACGGCAAAGGCCTTTGCCGTCTGCCGTTCAGGCCTTTGCCGTCCGCCGTGGCAGACGGCAAAGTAGCTGATTCCTGTAGTGATTATTTAAACAGGAACCTATTCTGAAACACAATTTGCCTGTTGAAATCCTAGGGGATCCTCCTCCACCCAATGGTGATCCCATGTTTGAGCTTAAACCATTGCCTGATACTCTTAAATATGCTTATCTTGATGAGAAAAAGATATATCCTATTATTATTAGTGCTAACCTTTCAGAGCATGAGGAAGAGAGATTATTGAAAACTCTGAAGAAGCACCATGCTGCTATTGGGTATACTCTTGATGATCTTAAGGGCATCAGTCCCACTCTATGACAACATAAAATAAATTTGGAAGAAGATGCTAAACCAGTTCGTGATCATCAACGACGGCTGAATCCTAAAATGAAAGAAGTGGTAAGAAAGGAAATACTAAAGCTCCTTGAGGCAGGTATAATCTATCACGTTGCTGATAGTCAGTGGGTAAGTCCTGTCCATTATGTCCCTAAGAAGGGAGGTATTACTGTCGTTCCTAATGATAAAGATGAATTGATTCCTCAAAGAATTATTACAGGTTATAGGATGGTAATTGATTTCTGCAAATTAAATAAGGCCACTCAAAAGGATCATTACCCCTTACCTTTTATCCATCAAATGCTAGAAAGATTATCCAAACATACACATTTTTGCTTTCTAGATGGTTATTCTGGTTTCTCTCAAATACCTGTGTCAGCCAAGGATCAATCAAAGACTACTTTTACTTGCCCTTTTGGTACTTTTGCTTATAGACGTATGCCTTTTGGTTTATGTAATGCACCTGCTACCTTTCAAAGATGCATGATGGCTATATTCTCTGACTTTTGTGAAAAGATTTGTGAGGTTTTCATGGACGATTTCTCCATCTATGGATCTTCTTTTGATGATTGCTTGAGCAACCTTGATCGAGTTTTGCAAAGATGTGAAGAAACTAATCTTGTCTTGAATTGGGAAAAGTGTCACTTTATGGTTAATGAAGGTATTGTCTTGGGGCATAAAGTTTCTGAAAGAGGTATTGAAGTTGATAAAGCCAAGGTTGATACTATTGAAAAGATCCCATGCCCCAAGGACATCAAAGGTATAAGAAGTTTCCTTGGCCACGCCGGATTTTATAGGAGGTTCATTAAGGACTTCTCAAAAGTTTCTCGGCCTCTGACTAATTTCTTACAAAAAGATATACCATTTTGTCTTTGATGATGATTGTGTAGAAGCATTTGAAATACTTAAGAAAGCATTGATCTCTGCACCTATTGTTCAGCCACCTTATTGGAATTTACCCTTTGAAATTATGTGTGATGCTAATGATTATGTTGTAGGTGCTATTCTAGGGCAAAGAGTTGATAGGAAATTAAACGTTATTCAATATGCTAGTAAAACCCTAGACAATGCTCAAAGAAATTATGCTACTATTGAAAAAGAATTCTTAGCAGTTGTATTTGCTTGTGATAAGTTCAGACCTTATATTATTGATTCTAAAGTGACTATTCACACTGATCATGCTGCTATTAAATATCTTATGGAAAAGAAAGATGCTAAACCTAGACTTATTAGATGGGTTCTCTTGCTACAAGAATTTGACTTACATATTGTTGATAGAAAGGGAGCTGAGAACCCCGTTGCAGACAACTTGTCTAGGTTAGAAAATGTGCTTGATGGCCCACTACCTATTGATGATAGCTTTCCTGATGAGCAATTAAATGTCATAAATGCTTCTCATACTGCTCCATGGTATGCTGATTATGCTAATTACATTGTTGCTAAGTTTATACCACCTAGTTTCACATACCAGCAAAAGAAAAAGTTCTTCTATGATTTGAGGCATTACTTTTGGGATGACCCACATCTTTATAAATAAGGAGTAGATGGTGTTATTAAACGTTGTGTACCTGAGCATGAACAGGAACAGATCCTACGCAAGTGTCACTCTGAAGGCTATGGAGGACACAATGCTGGAGATAGAACTGCACATAAGGTATTGCAATCTGGTTTTTATTGGCCTACTCTTTTCAAGGATTCCCGTAAGTTTGTCTTATCTTGTGATGAATGTCAAAGAATTGGTAATATTAGTAGACATTAAGAAATGCCTATGAATTATTCACTCATTATTGAACCATTTGATGTTTGGGGCTTTAACTATATGGGACCTTTTCCTGCCTCTAATGGTTATACACATATTTTAGTTGTTGTTGATTACGTTACTAAGTGGGTAGAAGCTATTCCAACTAGTAGTGCTGATCATAACACTTCTATTAAAATGCTTAAAGAAGTTATTTTTCCAAGATTTGGAGTTCCATAAAATGCTTGCTAAGTATGATGTTAATCATAGAATTGCATCCCCTTACCACCCTCAGTCTAGTGGTCAAGTAGAATTGAGTAATAGAGAGCTCAAATTAATTTTGCAAAAGACTGTCAATAGGTCTAGAAAGAATTGGTCCAAGAAACTTGATGATGCATTATGGGCCTATAGAACTGCATATAAAAATCCTATGGGTATGTCTCCGTATAAAATGGTTTATGGAAAAGCATGTCACTTACCTCTCGAACTAGAACACAAGGCATATTGGGCTATTAAAGAGCTCAATTATGATTTTAAACTTGCCGGTGAGAAGAGGTTATTTGATATTAGCTCACTCGATGAATGGAGAACCCAAGCCTACAAAAGTGCCAAGTTGTTTAAAGAAAAAGTTAAAAGATGGCATGATAAAAGGATACAAAAGCGTGAGTTTAGTATAGGTGATTATGTATTGCTATACAACTCTCGTTTAAGATTTTTTGCAGGAAAACTTCTCTCTAAATGGGAAGGTCCTTATGTTATCGAGGAGGTCTATCGTTCCAGTGCCATAAAAATCAACAACTTCGAAGGCACAAATCCGAAGGTGGTGAACGGTCAAAGAATCAAACATTATATCTCAGGTAATCCCATAAATGTTGAAACCAGTGTTATTGAAACTGTAACCCCGGAGGAATACATAAGGGACATTTTCCAGAACATTTCAGACTCCGAAAAGGAATAGGTATGTGGTACGGTAAGTAAACCGACTCCAAAACAGTTTTTAAGGCAATATTTCTCCGTTTTGGAATATCTAGAAAAATAGAAAAATAAGAAGCAGTCCGGGAAGGACACGAGGCCTCCACGAGGGTGGAGGGCGCGCCCTACCCTACTGGGCGCGCCCCCTACCTCGTGGGCACCTCGTGCGCTCTCCGGACTCCGTTTTCTTGCACGACACGTATTTTGGTCGGTAAAAATTCATTATATAATCTCCCCGGGGTTTTGACTCATGTATCACGCAAATATTCTCTGTTTTTGTTTCGAGCTGTCCTGCTGCAGACTAGTGCAACATGTCGTCCCAGGATTCGGAAGGAGAAAGCTATGTGACTGATTACCTTATAGATCCTAAGGTCTATGGGGATGTGGAGCATTGTGGTTGGACTACAGAAGAAGAAGAGGACTATGAACCCAAGGGAAGGGAGGAGACGAGCTCAGAAGAAGACGAAGTCTCATTACCTCAACCTGGGGACATGCATGTGGAGTTCAAAAAGTCAAGCCTCCCGGATAGAGTAAAGAAACCTAAGATCGAGTTTATCCCTTTTCGCCTCTTGCAGGAAAACAAGCAGGAACTATGCAAAAAGATACTGAGCCTGGAGGAGGAGATCGATGACCTAAGGGACCAAAACTCTGTCCTCAAGAGTAAATTAAGGAAGAAACCTACGCCATCAACAAAACCATCACCTTCTCCACCAACAAAGAAGAATTGAGTATCTGGTATGGGCACTCCCCTTGGCAACTGCCAAGCTTGGGGGAGTGCCCCGGTATCGTATCACCATCACTTTTATCTTTACCATTTTTCTTAGTTCGATCCTTTTGGTAATATCTTGATCTAGTAGAATAAAGTTTATGGCATGATCTAGTTTTGAGTTTTGCTTTATGATCCCTCAATGTAATCGAGTCCGTGAGCTATATATAATAAAGATTTGTGTTGAGTCAAGGGCTTGATTATTTTGCCATGATCCTAAGTGAATAAAAGGAAAGAGAAATAAATAAAAAAGGAAACAAAGAGATCATATGGATCCTATGGAGAGTAATGAGCTCACATAGAAAAAGTATGATGAATAAAAGTTGTTGAGAGTTGACAAACATAGTTTTGGTCATCGTTGCAATTAATAGGAAGTAATAAAGAAAGAGAGGTCTCCACATATAAATATACTATCTTGGACATCTTTTATAATTGTGAGCACTCATGAATATATGACATGCTAAAGAGTTGACGTTGGATAAGGAGACAACGTAATGGGTTATGTTTTCTTACATCTGAGATAAATTATATTGTCATGGATCATCCAACATGGTTGAGCTTGCCTTTCCCCCTCATGCTTGCCAAATTCATTGCACCAAGTAGAGATACTACTTGTGCTTCCAAATACCCTTAAACCAGTTTTTCCATAAGAGTCCACCATACCTACCTATGGATTGAGTAAGACCCTCCAAGTAAGTTGTCATCGGTTCAAGCAATAAAAATTGCTCTCTAAATGTGTATGACTTATTAGTGTGGGAGAAAATAAGCTTTATAGGATCGTGTGATATGGAAGAAATAAAAGCAACAGACTGCATAATAAAGGTCCATATCACAAGTGGCAATATAAAGTGACGTTCTTTCGCATTAAGATTTTGTGCATCCAACCATAAAAGCGCATGACAACCTCTGCTTCCCTCCGCGAAGGGCCTATCTTTTACTTTTATCTCCTACCTTGCATAAGAGTCATGGTGATCTTCACCCTTTCTTTTTACATTTTATCCTTTGGCAAGCACAGTATGTTGGAAAGATCCTGGTATGTATGGCTAATTGGATGTGAGTTTTCATGAACTATTATTGTTGACATTACCCTTGAGCTAAAACGTTGGGAGGCAAAACTATAAGCCCCTATCTTTCTCTGTGTCCGATTAAAACTCCATACCCATAAGTATTGCGTGAGTGTCAGCAATTGTGAAAGACTATATGATAGTTGAGTACGTGGACTTGCTGAAAAGCTCTTATATATTGACTCTTTCCTATGTTATGATAAATTGCAATTGCTCCAATGACTGAGATTATAGTTTGTTAGTTTTCAATGAAGTTTACGATTCATACTTGAAATTGTGATTAAATTATTACTCTAGCATAAGAAATCATATGACAAGAATTATGTAAGTTGATGTTCTAAGAATGATCATGATGCCCTCATGTTCGTATTTTACTTTTATCGACACGTCTATCTCCAAACATGTGGACATATTTTTCGATTTCGGCTTTCGCTTGAGGACAAGCGAGGTCTAAGCTTGGGGGAGTTGATACGTCCATTTTGCATCATGCTTTTATATCGATATTTATTGCATTATGGGCTGTTATTGCACATTATGTCACAATACTTATGCCTATTCTCTCTTATTTTACAAGGTTTACATAAAGAGGGAGAATGCTGGCAGTTGGGATTCTGGGCTGGAAAAGGAGCAAATATTAGAGACCTATTCTGCACAGCTCCAAAAGTCCTGAAACTTCACGGAAGATGTTTTCAGAATATATAAAAAATACTGAGCGCAAGAAGTTCACCAAGGGGCCCACACCCTGCCCACGAGGGTGGGGGGCGCGCCGTACTCCCCTGGGCGCGCCCCCTACCTCGTGGGCCCCCTGGTGGCCCTCCGATGGCCATCTTCTGCTATATGGAGTCTTTCGATGAGGAAAAAATCATAAGCCATCTCCTCGGACGAAACTCCGCCGCCACGAGGCGGAACCTTGGCGAATCCAATTTAGGGCTCCGGCAGAGCTGTTCTGCCGGGGAAACTTCCCTCCGGGAGGGAGATATCATCGCCATCGCCATCACCAACGCTCCTCTCATCGGGAGAGGGCAATCTCCATCAACATCTTCCCCAGCACCATCTCATCTCAAAACCCTAGTTCATCTCTTGTATCCAATTCTTGTCTTTAAGTCCGGGATTGGTACCTGTGGGTTGCTAGTAGTGTTAATTACTCCTTGTAGTTGATGCTAGTTGGTTTATTTGGTGGAAGATCATAAGTTTAGATCCTATATGCATATTAATACCCCTCTGATTATGAACATGAATATGCTTTGTGAGTAGTTACGTTTGTTCCTGAGGACATGGGAGCAGTCTCGCTATTAGTAGTCATGTGAATTTGGTATTCGTTCGATATTTTGATGAGATGTATGTTGTCTCTCCTCTAGTGGTGTTATGTGAATGTCGACTACATAACACTTCACCATTATTTGGGACTAGAGGAAGGCATTGGGAAGTAATAAGTAGATGATGGGTTGCTAGAGTGACAGAAGCTTACACCCTAGTTTATGCGTTGCTTCGTAAGGGGCTGATTTGGATCCATATGTTTCATGCTATGGTTAGGTTTACCTTAATACTTTTGTTGTAGTTGCGGATTCTTGCAATAGAGGTTAATCATAAGTGGGATGCTTGTCCAAGTAAGGATAGTACCCAAGCACCGGTCCACCCACATACCAAATTATCAAAGTACCGAACGCGAATCATATGAACGTGATGAAAACTAGCTTGACGATATTCCCATGTGTCCTCGGGAGCGATTTTCTCTATATAAGAGTTTGTCCAGGCTTGTCCTTTGCTACAAAAAGGATTGGGCCACCTTGCTATACTTTATTTACTTTTGTTACTTGTTGCTTGTTACAAATTATCCTATCATAAAACTATCTGTTACCACTTATTTCAGTACTTGCAGAGAATACCTTGCTGGAAACCGCTTATCATTTCCTTCTGCTCCTTGTTGGGTTCGACACTCTTACTTATCGAAAGGACTATGATAGATCCCCTATACTTGTGGGTCATCATATGGCGTGTACTTTGCCGCCAAGAAGCTCAAGCAGTACTTCCAAGAGCACTCCATCACGGTCGTCTGCACTGCCCCACTTGCTGAGATCATAGGCAACAGAGATGCATCAGGCCGGGTGGCAAAGTGGGCCATCGAGCTGGCTCCCTACACCATCCTCTACCAGCCTCGCACCACCATCAAATCCCAAGCACTGGCCGACTTCCTTGTCGACTGGGCCGAGACCCAGTACCTGCCGCCAGCGCCAGTTCCACTCATTGGCGGATGCACTTTGATGGCTCAAAAATGCGCACCGGTCTGGGAGCCGGCGTCGTCCTCACCTATCCCAAAGGCGACAAGCTCAAGTACACGTTGCAAATTCACTTTGCCGCCTCCAACAACGTGGCCGAGTATGAGGCACTCGTCCACGGGCTCCGACTGGCCAAAGATATTGGCATCCGCCGAGTGCTGTGTTACGGCGACTCAGATTTGGTGGTCCAGCAGTCCTATGGCGACTAGGACGCCAAGGATGCAAACATGGTGACTGCTTCCTCGTCTAGTAGATCAGTGGATACTTTGATGGGTGCGAGTTCCTTCATGTGCCATGAGCCGACAACGAGAGCGCAGATGCCCTGGCACGGATTGGCTCCACCCGGCAGGCTGTACCAGCCGACGTCTCCCTCCAGTGCCTGTGCAAGCCGTCTATCAAGCCTTCACCGGAATCAGAGTCCATCTTCGTGCGGGATGCTCCCGGAACAGTCGGATCCGACCCGGGGACTGCAGCAGCCGCACCCGGCCTGGGGACTTCACAACCCAGCCCGGGGGCTCCAGCAGCCGGCCCTGGGACTTCGGAAGGCGGCCCGGGGACTGGAGCAGCCGCACCCGGCCCGGAGACTTCACAACCCGGCCCGAGGGCTGCAGTAGCTGGCCCGGGGACTTCAGCAGTCGCACCCGGCCCGGGGACTTCAGAACCCAGCCCGGGGGCTACAGCAGTCGGCCCAGGGACTTCAATGACACAACAAGCGGCGGCCGACTCCAACTCGCCGCCTCCAAACCCAACCGCCCTGGTTTGAGTGGTTGTGGTGACAGTAGTAGAAGCACCATCATGGGCGCAGCCCATCCTCAATTTCTTGGTGAGCAGAGAGCTACCTGCCGACGAGATCTCGGTCCGACAGGTGCAACACCGAGCAGCAGCATACACAATAATGAATAGAGAGTTTGTTAGGCGCTGCGTGACTAGCGTCTTCCAGCGTTGCGTAGAGCCACAGAAAGGCAAGGCAATCCTTAGAGACATCCATCAAAGTGAGCGCGGCCACCATGCGACCTCCAGATTCCCATGTTGCCAAAGCTTTCCGTCATGGATTCTTCTGGCCGACTACTTTAGACGACGCCAAGGATTTGGTCAAGAAGTGCAAAGGGTGCCAACGATTCAGCTCCAAGGAACACCTGCCGGCTTCCACACTCAAGACCATCTCCCTCACCTGGCCATTTGCCGTCTGGGGGCTGGACTTGGTGGGCCCATTCAAGACAGCATGCGGCGGCTTGACCCATTTGCTGGTCGTCGTAGACAAATTCACCAAGTGGATTGAAGCAAAGCCAATCAAGAAGCTGAATGGTCCGACTGTTGTGACTTTCATCACGGACATTACCATTCGGTACGGTGTACCATGCAGCATCATCACCGACAACGGCACAAACTTTGCCAAAGGCGACTTGGCCCATTTCTGTGCAACGCAGGGCATCCGACTGGACTTAGCGTCTGTTGCCCATCCGCAGTCAAACGGCTAGGTGAAGCGAGCAAACGACCTCATCCTATCCAGCATCAAGCCCCGACTGGTCGAGCCACTGGAGCGCTCGGCCGGCTGCTAGGTTGAAGAGCTATCGGCCGTCCTCTGGAGCCTCCGGACAACGCCGAACAAAGCAACCAGCTTCACTCCCTTCTTCCTCGTGTACGGGGCCGAGGCCGTCATCCCAACTGGCATCGAGTTTGACTCGCCTCGCATCACCATGTACACAGAGGCAGAGGCGAAGGAGGTGCGAGAAGATGGTGTCAACCTGCTGGAAGAGGGCCGCCCGTTGGCACTCAGCCGGTCCGCCATCTACCAGCAGAGCCTGCGCTACCATAGCCGGAAGGTCAGGCCACGATCCTTCTGAGCGGGGGACCTTGTGCTCCGACTGATCCAGCGAACAACCAACCAACACAAGCTCTCGACCCCTTGGGAGGGCCCTTTCATCATCAGCGAAAGCCCCGGGCAAAGACTCCTACTACCTCATTGACGGCAGAAGACTAGGGCACACAAGAGGGATGATTCCGGCAAGGAAACAGAGTGCTCATGGAATGCAAATCTCCTTTGAAGATTTTACAGTTAAATGCAATATATACCATGCTACCTTTTTGTATTATGCAAAGACAACGGGTCCCTCGAGGAGCACTCGGGGGCTACCCTTTTATCTACATGACAAGATTATGCATGTGAATGTATTATTTCATTCCTCTACCTGGCACTGGGTCCGACCAGTTGGCCCGGGGGCTTGCCGCCTTATCCTATGTTGATGCTACCAGCAGTCGGACAAGTAGTGTGCCGACATCTAAGCCCTCTCTTGCCATAAGCCGCAGCTCGCGGAGCGACTGTCCGGCTGGCAAGAGCTAAAGGCAGGAAATGGTGTCCACATGAAAAATGACGAAGGAAAAAACGTTAGCATAGGCCAAGCCGGCTCCTCACCTCACTGTTCGGCTGCTGAGCAGCCGGGCGGCGGGCTTCTCACTTGACTTGTTATGATCTAGGCAGCCGAAGTACTTGTCTATCCTAAAATCGGCCAAGTCCCCGACCCAGCCACAAACCACAAAGCGGTTGTCCGGCTGGCAGGGCGGCATCCAAAGGAAGGCGGCAAAGGAAAAAGCCAAAAAGAATAGAAAAGCAAGACAAAGTTAGAACCCGGCAGAGCATAAACTTGTGCGAGAATAAATTAATTTACGTAGCAAAAGGCCCTTGGCCAGCATTCAACAGAGCTTGAAATAACACCCCCAGCGGGTGGAATTGTGCGAATTTAACTTGTTCATTTGAGATATTACAAAATAGGAAAGGTAAAGTGGCCGCCTAGGCCAGAGGAGCAGCAGGCGGGTCCGACGGGTCGGTGGAGGCAGAGGTGCCGGATGGTGGAGCTGCCGACTAGTGGGTCTCGGCCTGGTCGGCGTCGGCAGCAGTCCGAGCGTCATCACGTGGCCCGCTGGTCGATGCTCGGTAAGGCTGAGGCCGGCTGCTCGCTCCGTCGTCCGGCGCGACGTCTTCACCGTCCTCGTCCTCTTCGTCCTCGCCCCCTTCGCTGGAGGCGATCTCCTCCGCTGAATCCTCTCCCACCTCCGGGTCCATCCCGAACCAGTTGGGCGGCACCTCACCGCCGTCGTCATTCAGCTCCACGGCGAGTGAGATCGCGGCTCGCTGCCTCGAGCTTCGGCCTAGCCTCCTGCCGGAAGGTGGCTAGCTGGTCCAGGTTCAGCCCCGGATACCAAGCCTTGACGAATTCCAAGGCCGTCCGAGCGCCTGCCCGAGCCGCGGCACCCTTCCAAGCCTCGAAGCACCCGATGGCCGCCTCCAGCCAGTCGACAGTCTAGCTGGGGGTGCGGGGGACTTGAGCACCTGACCAGAGGGCCGGCAGCACTTCTGCTCCAACGCGCTGCAGACGGCAGAGTGTGCGATGATCCGGCTGCAGGCGAACCTTGATGGCTAGAACCTCCTCGCCAAGAGTGTGAGGCGAGTTCGGCGGAATGTTAACACCCTCCCTCCTCCGTTGATCGCATCGCGCCTTGATGGCCTGGCTGATGGTGACAGAGTGACCGGGAAAGAATTCTGCACAAGAAGAAATGTCAAAAAATTAGAAGCCAGAAGCCGGCTCCTGCTGCAATCAGCGGCTGTTCAAAAGAAGAAGTAACTTACTATCGATCATATCCTCGATCTCGAAATAGCCATCGGGCAGGAACTTCTCCTCGGCCCAGTTCGAGCATTGAGTCTCGAACTCGGCCTTGAGGAGGCCTTCGCCCTCTTTCAGCTTCTGGAGCTCCACCTTGTGCCGCTCCACCTGGTCCGCCAGCTCCTTGGTCAGGTGGTCGCACTCCTGAGTCGCCTGGCTGTGCTCCTGCTCCTTGCTGCGGAGCGCGGACTCAACGTCACATAGGCACATCCGCAGATCAGCGGCGGCCTCAGCCAAGACAGGGAAAAAGAAAAACATCAACACCAACCAAAGACAAGTAGTTGCCAGGAGATCCGGCCTGACTGCTCGGCAGTAGGCCCGAATCTCGGGGGCTACACCCAGCGGGTGCGTTGATGCGCCCCCACAAGAAAGAAGACGGAATGCTTACTCCGGCTCTGGTTCAGGTCGATGGTCCGCTTGGCCAGCTCCTGGACCTGGGAGTTGTAGGCAGGTGCGCGGATGTTGTGGTAGTCCTGCAACGAAGGCAACAGGAGAAAAAACAAGTCAACACTCGGAACTCACCTTGAAGTTCCGAGCCTCCTGCTCAGCAGCCGGCCCAGAACTCGGGGGCAACACCCAGTGGGTGCGCTGGCACGCCCCCACGGAAGTTCACAAGAAATGAAAACAAGAAGTAAGAAGCGTACCTAGACGACCGTCCGTGTTGCCAAGAACTCCTGCCTGTATTGCTGGAGAGCGGCGCCTTGGGCGTTGAACCGGGCCAGGACATCTTGCGCGACCATGTTTAGAACACCCGAGCCATCCCCGGACGTCCAGTTTGGTGGGGAAGCACTAGTGGCCTTGGTGTCGGGCCTCGACGAGCTCGCGACCCTGATCTCCGTCAGCCTTGGCGCTGAGGCCGCCTTCTCCGGGCGCCAGCGCACCGAAGTACGGATCGCGGGAGTTGGATCCACCACCAACTCGCCGCCAGATGGGGGTACCAACGGCGCTCCAGGACGACTGCCCTGTGCTTCGGCAGTAAGCGCGCAAAGGCACCTCCACCTCCAAGATGACGGGGCCTGCCCCTTCCCTCTCTAGGGCCGCATGGTCGTCACTAACCCTTCCAGTCGGCGCCTGGCCCTCCAGCACCATCGGCTCCACAGGTTGCGGACCGGTGGGCTCCGAAGCCATGCTACAGGACGCCTCCTCCTCCTATGCCTTCGCGGCCGCGTCCGCGTGCTCCTTCGCCGCCGCGTCAGCCTGTGACTTGGCCTTCGTGTCCGCCTCTGCTCGCGCCGCCCCGGCCGCCTCCGCCTTCACCTAGGCCGCGGACTCTCCCGCTCCTCCCGCGCCTCCTGCGCATTCTTCTCTATCGCCTCCCGGAGGGAGGCGAGCGGGTCCACGCGACGGGTATCAGCAGAGCCGTCTGATGCCCCAACCACCGAGCCGGATGGGGCTCGCGAGAGAGAAAGCGGGGCCCTGCTCAACAAGACAAGAAAAGCTGAGACAAAGTTTGCAAAGAGAGAAGAAACAAATACAAGGCCAAGAATTACGCGGAGACCAGCGGGCGCGCCTTTGGGCTCTTCCGGAGAGCGGTCGCCTTCGCGGCCTCCTGCTGCTTGGTGGCTGCGACTGTGGGCTTGGGCTTCTTGGGCCGACTGCCATAGAACTCGGTGTCAGCCCGACGCTTCGGCGCACCGGGTGCACTAGTCGACGTGGTCAAGGAACCGGTGCCTATTCGGTCGGTGCTGGGAGCGCGGCGTGGCTCGTCGTCATCCGGCCAGTCCCCGAGGCCGCCTGCCGCGGAGCCGCCTGCTCCCTCTCCACCGCCTCCTATGGCGTCGTCCTCCTCCACGGCGTACGCCCCCAGCTCGGGGTCATCCGGGTCACTTTCCGCGTGGTCCGCCATGTACTGACGGCCTGGGGCTAGTCCGCCGTCTGTCGTCTGGCCCGGGAAGCGCTGCATCGCGTCCGGATGGTCAGGCGGCGTGAAGAAATTTGAACTAACAAAGAGAAGAGAACAGAAGACTTACCGCAGGTGGCGGGTTAGCACGGCTGTACGGCTCCTTGCCGAACCGCTAGTCCGTCTTTGACAGATTGTAGTCAAAGAAGTTCACCAGTCGGACCACCTCCACGCCCGGCAGCAGTTTGGTGCACATCCGTCATGGGTCCCGGCGCCCGCTCATGTTGCTGATTAAGTGGGGTTGGGCTTGAAGAGGCAGCACTCGTTGCTCCATGAAGGCGACCAGCTGATCCGAGGCCCTGAGACCCTCTGACTCTGTCATCTCCTAGAGTCAGGTGAGAGCGACGGAGGCGGTGGCCGACAGGTTCTTTGGCCGGAACTTCCAGTTTCTGCAAGGCTCAGCAGGCGGGTCGGCTGCGTAAGCCGGCAGGTAGACAAAGTCTAGTGTCGGGTGCACGTTCTGAACATAGAAGTAAGACTTCTACCACAGTTTGGCCGACTGCAGCAGCGCGAGGGCCGGGAAGCGGATCTCGAAGCCAGAACGCCGCATCGTGACGTGGGCCCCACACTGAGCCGCCTTGTCCTTGGCAGCAGTGCCGAGCTTGATGTAGAAAAGTCCCCCCCCCCACACACAGCTCAAGCGTCGGTAGGACGTCAATTTACCCCTCGCAGAGGGTGACGAAGGCGGCAACCAGCACCACGGTGTTGGGCGTGAGATGATGCGGCTGCAAGCCGTAGAAGTTGAGGAAGGAACGAAGGAAACCGCTCGAAGGAAGGCCGAAGCCACGGAGGAAGTGCGGTCAGAACACGACATGCTCGCCATCCTCCGTCACCGGCGACATCTCCGTTTCGGGAGGGACGCGCACCTTCACGTACGACGCGCGGGGCAGCCGCCGCATCTGGCGAAGGAACGCGAGGTGGTCCTCATGGATGTTGGAACCGTCCTAATCGCCGGAGCGCCCGCCGCGCGCCATGGACGCAGTTTCTCGACGATGACGCGACGTGGTGGCAAGCGGACGAAGCCGCGGCGGGTCAGAGAGGCCTTGCAACAGCAGCTGCAGAGGAGCTCCGGCGGCGAGCGGTAGCAGCGAGAGAGCAAAGGGAAGAGAGAGTAAGAAGATAGGGAGCGAGGAAGGCGTGCGTGCGTTCAGCCAAGCCTCCTCCCCCTATTTATAAGCCGGTGGCGGCGGAGCCGAAGGGGCGAGCCAAGGGGGCGAGATGTGGGGGCATGGGATTAATTGCGCCCACTTCCCCCACGCCCCCGCACCTTCCGTGCCATAACGGCGCGGAATTATGGCGCCCCAGAAGGGCAACCGTCATCCTCGGCCGTAGCGGATCCGCTCGCGCATCGAGGCCCTGTAGTGGCGGGCCCAGGCCTACAGCGATGTCCCGTCGCACGCGTGGGCTGGCAGCCGGCCTGGTCTGCTGGCGCCGCGTGGCACACGAGCAACGGGTGGCAAGCCAGTCACCCGGCTGGCGAGCAACCCGGCCTCTACTTCAACGTTTCAAATTTGCCAGTCAGCCGGCCGCTCCATGGCCGGCTCCTGGCAGTCGACATTTCTAGAAGACGGACGAAGCAAGATTACCAGATCACTCGGGGTAGGAAGCTGCCGAGGCTCCTCGATTTTCAGCCGCGGAGCCCCACCAGCTTCGGGGACTACTGTCGGAGTAAATGATCGCTGTTAGCCGCATCAGCCCCCCGTGGTATTTCAAGACATCGCGGCCGGCTACACCCCTCACACCTCGCGGATGAAATACCAACCCTTCGGGTCATCTGGCCTGACGGCCGACTGCCAGAAGATGGCGCGCCCCCAACAGACAGCCCCCCATGGGGCCGACATCTAGCAGGCGGCCCCGTGCCACCTCAAAGTTTGCACCCATCCGTGACAATTAGATGGGGCGTGGCTACAGTATGATCTGCCACCCTAAATCTAGGGCTAAGTGTGGCTACAGTACAGGCGTACCAAGCGGACACCCCTCACCCGGTGGGGTATTGTTGCCATGCAGCCCGTGACATCATCTACGACATAGGGAGCTATGCTCCCACGATGGGTGGTCGGTACGGCCCGCAGGCGGCGGGCCCTACCTGTCCGTGAGCCATCAGAAGGTGGCGAACCCCCAGAAGTCGATGTCAAGGGCTGGCCGACTCCTAGCAGGCGGCCCTCCCTCCTCTAGAAGTCTGTGCGCCATTAACCATATGAGACGGGGTGTGGCTATAGTGAGCGCCCGCCAGGCGGCGGGACTGTAGCCACACTCCCCCCGACAAAGCCTCCATCATCAGTAGCAAGGCTACAGTATAAAGCGACCAGCACGACCCGCAAGTGGCGGGCCCAGCCTGTCGGCCGAGTACATGATAGCCGGTGGGACCTACCAAGAGGCGGGCCCCCGCAGCCGGCGCCCAGAGATGCTGACGGACGGGTCCTACAACCAGCCGGATTACCATTGTACACCTAGGGGGTAGGCCTATATAAACCCCCAAGGCTTCCCCATGCAAGGGGTTTAGGACCCTAGAGATCAGACACACACATAGAGAGAGAGGAGTAGAGCTAGCCTTGCCTTTCTTCCTCCTCTAGCCAAATAGCTCAAGGAACAATCTTGTAGCTACTCTATTGACGATAGTCATCATGCGGAGACCCCGCCGAGCAGGACTAGGGGTGTTATCTCCACGGAGAGCCCTGAACCTAGGTAAGATTCACAGGCATACGCGGTCTCGCTCACTCCCCTTTCTAGAGCCTGGCGATGTACTTTTGTCCCTGTCCATGATTAGCCACCCCTGGCATATGTCGCTACATATCCCCGACACTACTCTATTGACGATAGTCTATCATGTGGAGACACCACAGAGCAGGACTAGGGGTGTTATCTCCACGAAGAGCCCTGAACCTAGGTAAGATTCGCAGGCATATGCGGTCCCGCTCACTCTCGCTTCTAGAGCCCGGCGACGTACTCTTGTCCGTCTCCATGATAAGCTACCCCTGGCATATGTCGCTACATATCCCGGACAATTATGGTTTTGGTAAGATCCCCATCCCTTGTGTATTTTTCCAATTTCAAAATTTAAAAAGAATACTTCTGGACTTTTAAGAGAAAAGGGCTTTATTCCACCTATGCAAGAAGTTGCACTGCTGTTACAGTGTCCTTGAATAGTGAAATATAGCATTCATGTGTGAGATCAAACGAGGAAATAAGAATGTGATTGCTAGTGAATGCATGTAACCTTATAATACTAATATATTAGATCAATTGCATCATTCCATCAACAGGGACCAAGTGTGGAATGGAAATATATAGTAACAGAACTAGGTTTACTTTTCACAACCTACTAGCTCACGGTATAAGAAACTCACATACTTCTAGGTGAAAAAGAAAGGATAATTAGTCTTCAATACAAGCATGAAGCGCTGATTGAAACTAGTAAATTGTTAACACAAGCATGCACTGCTAACTGAAACTAGAATAAACTAGGTTGCATCCATACTCCTCTCTTTCACACAAAACAACACAACCATCAGGTATCAACGTAATCTGCAAGCGAAGCAATCAATGAGATAGGCCATTGACAGATCACATATATATATGCTTCTGAAAGGGCATCTACCCTATCTACAAAACAATAGCTGAAAGGGTCGGCAATTGATAGGTCCCGGGCATCCAAACTACCAAACCAGCTAGCAGAACTGCTTTCAAATTTCAATCGGGCGTCTTGAGAAGCTCTATTTTCCACTTCTAGCAGCCTGAGTTGGCCGGTCATCCATTTCATGTCAATATCAATATTCTTACACACTACAAAGTTGATTTCCTTTACCACTTCTGCATTCCAAACGAAGAACTTTGCAAATCCAGCATCTTCCTCAGCACCTTTGTAATTTGTCAGCACCAGTACTTTGAGATGGCTCTCAAGGCATTTGATCGGATCTAGTGGCTCATACTGATGCACAATTTTCATCTCTGCCTTCACATAATCGTCCCATTGGGAAGGACGTAATAAACATATGTTAAAATTTTGCTAACTAGGCATTATTAGATGGGAATGGAATATTTAGTTTGATATTCAAAGCAAAGAAAATGAATACTCACAATCACATAGAGCTTTTTCAAGCAGGGGAAGCATCTAAGGATGTTGAAGGACTGCATCCAAGTTAGGCCTCGAGAAATGGAGAGACAAAACCTTTACAGTGCATATTGGATTTCAGACCTAGATGGGATCAATCCCTAAAAAAACAATGGAGATTAAAAAAACTCTCAAAGTAACAATGCCAGATAAGAGTCTGGAGACTGATCCTGCTGCTACCTTGAAGATTATATTAGCAATATCAATTTCTGAAATGCGGGGAGACAAATGGTCCAATATCTCCAATTTAGGCGCCCTAAGAACCCGAATAATCTCACCTCCTGGACAACTTAATAGCAACCTTACAAGGCAAGGGGCCTCCTTAATGAGCAATTCTCGTTTGCCCTCAAACAAATAGCTGATGACGATGATCCTGAGACTTTGGCGAGCTAATGCTGAGGCAATCCACATCACGAATCTCCGACAGATATAAGTTACCCAAGACACGACAGCCAGAGAGCACCACAGAGAAGACATCCTCGGAAATGGAGTCCCGCCATAGGTTGAGCTGCCTGAGGAAAGGGAAATTCAGCGAAGGTGCGACCTCTTTTGGGAAATCGCATGAACTAATCCTGGCAAACTGAAGGTGAGGGAGTCCTGGATTAGGGGGTCTCCGGACAGCCGGACTATATCCTTTGGCCGGATTGTTGGACTATGAAGATATGAGATTGAAGACTTCATCCCGTGTCCGGATGGGACTCTACTTGGCGTGGAAGGCAAGCTAGGCAATACGGATATGTATATCTCCTCCTTTGTAACCGACCTTGTGTAACCCTAGGCCCCTCCGGTGTCTATATAAACTGGAGGGTTTTAGTCCATAGGACAACAGACAATCATACCATAGGCTAGCTTCTAGGGTTTAGCCTCTTTGATCTCGTGGTAGATCAACTCTTGTAATACTCATATCATCAAGAACAATCAAGCAGGACGTAGGGTATTACCTCCATCAAGAGGGCCCGAACCTGGGTAAAAATTGTGTCCCCTGCCTCCTGTTACCATCCGCCTTAGACGCATAGTTCGGGACCCCCTACCCGAGATCCGCCGGTTTTGACACCGACATTGGTGCTTTCATTGAGAGTTCCACTGTGTCGTCATCATAAGGCTTGATGGCTCCTTCGATCATCTCTAGCGATGTGGTCCAGGGTGAGGCTTTCCTCCCCGGATAGATCTTCGTATTTGGCGGCTTCGCACTGCTGGCCAATTCACTTGGCCATCTAGAGCAGATCGAGAGCTACGCCCCTGGCCATCAGGTCATATTTGGAAACTTGAAATACACGGCTGACATCCGCGGAGACTTGATCTTTGATGGATTCGAGCCCATGTCGGACGCGCCGCACAGTCGCGACCAGCATGACGTAACTCTGTCGTCGGACAATGTTCGGGAGATCGCATCCGCAACTACTCCGGCCATCAATCTAGAGCAAATCACGCCATCTGAGAGCGGACGGATGGACCCCGCCATGGAGGCCGCACTCTCAGTGGTGATAGAGCCGGATACTGACTTCACCCCTTACGAGAGCCATGTCGCCGAACCACTGGATTCATCTCCGGCCACGGACTCCAAGCCGCTCACATCCATGCCCGTCGAGTCCGACTGGGCGCCGATCATGGAGTTCACCTTCGCGGATATGTTTCAGCACTCACCTTCTGGAGATGTGCTAAACTCATTAAGGTCTTTCTCCCTGTCAGGAGAACCTTGGCCGAACTATGTCCGGCTAGAATGGGATGCGGACGACGAGGAAATTCGCTGCCCCCCCACCACCCACTTAGTAGCCACTGTCGATGACTTAACCGACATGCTCGACTTCGATTCCAAAGACTTCGACGGTATGGACGACGAAGCCGGAGACGAACAGGAACTACCGCCCTCAGGGCGCTGGACCGCCACCTCATCATATGATATATACATGGTGGATACTGTTGGGGAACGCAGTAATTTCGAAAATTTTCCTACGCACACACAAGATCATGGTGATGCACAGCAACGAGAGGGGAGAGTATTGCCTACGTACCAACGCAGACCGACTGCGGAAGCGATCACACAACATAGAGGAAGTAGTCGTACGTCTTCTTCCCGATCCGACCGATCCAAGCACCGTTACTCCGGCACCTCCGAGTTCTTAGCACACGTTCAGCTCGATGACGTTCCTCGGGCTCCGATCCAGCAAAGCGTCGAGGAAGAGTTCCGTCAGCACGACGGCGTGATGACGATCTTGATGTACTACCGACGCAGGGCTTCGCCTAAGCACTACAACGGTACGATCGAGGTGGAATTTGGTGGCAGGGGGCACCGCACACGGCTAAGGAACGATCTCAAGGATCAAGTTGTGTGTCTTGGGGTGCCCCCTGCCCCCGTATATAAAGGTTGGAGGAGGGGGAGCCGGCTGGCCAGGGAGAGGAGGCGCAGGGGAGTCCTACTCCCACCGGGAGTAGGACTCCTCCCCCCAATCCTAATCCTATTAGGACTCCCGGGGGAAAAAGAGAGAGAAGGGGGCCGGCCCCTATCCTAGTCCTACTAGGACTTGGGGAAGGGGGGCGCCGGCCAGCTTGTGGGTTTTTCCCTTTTTCTCTTTTTCCACTAAGGCCCAATAGGCCCATTAGTCTCCCGGGGGGTTCCGGTAACCCTCCCGGTATTCCGGTAAAATCCCGATTTCACCCGGAACACTTCCTATGTCCAAACATAGGCTTCCAATATATCAATCTTTACGTCTCGACCATTTCGAGACTCCTCGTCATGTCCGTGATCTCATCCGGGACTCCGAACAACCTTCGGTACATCAAAATGCATAAACTCATAATAACTGTCATCGTAACGTTAAGCGTGCGGACCCTACGGTTCGAGAACAATGTAGACATGACCGAGACACGTCTCCGGTCAATAACCAATAGCGGCACCTGGATGCCCATATTGGCTCCTACATATTCTACGAAGATCTTTATCGGTCAGACCGCATAACAACATACGTTGTTCCCTTTGTCATCGGTATGTTACTTGCCCGAGATTCGATCGTCGGTATCCAATACCTAGTTCAATCTCGTTACCGGCAAGTCTCTTTACTCGTTCCGTAATACATCATCTCACAACTAACATATTAGTTGCAGTGCTTGCAAGGCTTATGTGATGTGCATTACCGAGAGGGCCCAGAGATACCTCTCCGACAATCGGAGTGACAAACCCTAATCTCGAAATACGCCAACCCAACATCTACCATTGGAGACACCTGTAGTACTCCTTTATAATCACCCAGTTACGTTGTGACATTTGGTAGTACCCAAAGTGTTCCTCCGGTAAACGGGAGTTGCATAATCTCATAGTTATAGGAACATGTATAAGTCATGAAGAAAGCAATAACAACATACTAAACGGTCGGATGCTAAGCTAATGGAATGGGTCATGTCAATCAGATCATTCTACTAATGATGTGACCTCGTTAATCAAATAACAACTCTTTGTTCATGGTTAGGAAACATAACCATCTTTGATTAACGAGCTAGTCAAGTAGAGGCATACTAGTGACACTCTGTTGGTCTATATATTCACACATGTATTATGTTTCCGGTTAATACAATTCTAGCATGAATAATAAACATTTATCATGACATAAGGAAATAAATAATAACTTTATTATTGCCTCTAGGGCATATTTCCTTCAGTCTCCCACTTGCACTAGAGTCAATAATCTAGATTACACAGTAATGATTCTAACACCCATGGAGCCTTGGTGCTGATCATGTTTTGCTCGTGGAAGAGGCTTAGTCAACGGGTCTGCAACATTCAGATCCGTATGTATCTTGCAAATCTCTATGTCTCCTACCTGGACTAAATCCCGGATGGAGTTGAAGCGTCTCTTGATGTGTTTGGTCCTCTTGTGAAATCTGGATTCCTTTGCCAAGGCAATTGCACCAGTATTGTCACAGAAGATTTTCATTGGACCCGATGCACTAGGTATGACACCTAGATCGGATATGAACTCCTTCATCCAGACTCCTTCGTTTGCTGCTTCCGAAGCAGCTATGTACTCCGCTTCACATGTAGATCCCGCTACGACGCTTTGTTTAGAACTGCACCAACTGACAGCTCCACCGTTTAAAGTAAACACGTATCCGGTTTGCGATTTAGAATCGTCCGGATCAGTGTCAAAGCTTGCATCAACGTAACCTCTTACGGTGAGCTCTTTGTCACCTCCATATACGAGAAACATATCCTGAGTCCTTTTCAGGTATTTCAGGATGTTCTTGACCGCTGTCCAGTGATCCATTCCTGGATTACTTTGGTACCTCCCTGCTAAACTTATAGCAAGGCACACATCAGGTCTGGAACACAGCATTGCATACATGATAGAGCCTATGGCTGAAGCATAGGGAACATCTTTCATTTTCTCTTTATCTTCTGCAGTGGTCGGGCATTGAGTCTTACTCAATTTCATACCCTGTAACACAGGCAAGAACCCTTTCTTTGCTTGATCCATTTTGAACTTCTTCAAAATCTTGTCAAGGTATGTGCTTTGTGAAAGTCCAATTAAGCGTCTTGATCTATCTCTATAGATCTTTATGCCTACTATGTAAGCAGCTTCCCCGAGGTCTTTCATCGAAAAACTTTTATTCAAGTATCCCTTTATGCTATCCAGAAATTCTATATCATTTCCAATCAGCAATATGTCATCCACATATAATATTAGAAATGCTACAGAGCTCCCACTCACTTTCTTGTAAATACAGGCTTCTCCAAAAGTCTGTATAAAGCCAAATGCTTTGATCACACTATCAAAGCGTTTATTCCAACTCCGAGATGCTTGCACCAGTCCATAAATGGATCGCTGGAGTTTGCATACTTTGTTAGCTCCCTTTGGATCGACAAAACCTTCTGGTTGTATCATATACAACTCTTCTTCCAGAAATCCATTCAGGAATGCAGTTTTGACATCCATCTGCCATATTTCATAATCATAAAATGCGGCAATTGCTAACATTATTATGACGGACTTAAGCATCGCTACGGGTGAGAAGGTCTCATCGTAGTCAACTCCTTGAACTTGCCGAAAACCTTTCGCGACAAGTCGAGCTTTATAGACAGTAATATTACCGTCAGCGTCAGTCTTTTTCTTGACGATCCATTTGTTCTCAATTGCTTGCCGATCATCGGGCAAGTCAACCAAAGTCCATACTTTGTTTTCATACATGGATCCCATCTCAGATTTCATGGCCTCAAGCCACTTTGCGGAATCTGGGCTCACCATCGCTTCTTCATAGTTCGTAGGTTCATCATGATCTAGCATCATGACTTCCAGAACTGGATTACCGTACCACTCTGGTGCGGATCTCACTCTGGTTGATCTACGTGGTTCAGTAGTATCTTGTTCTGAAGCTTCATGATCATCATTAGCTTCCTCACTGATTGGTATAGGTGTCGCAGAAACAGTTTTCTGTGATGTACTATTTTCCAACAAGGGAGCAGGTACAGTTACCTCGTCAAGTTCTACTTTCCTCCCACTCACTTCTTTCGAGAGAAACTCCTTCTCTAGAAAGTTTCCGAACTTAGCAACAAAAGTCTTGCTTTCGGATCTGTGATAGAAGGTGTATCCAATAGTTTCCTTTGGATATCCTATGAAGACGCACTTCTCCGATTTGGGTTCGAGCTTATCAGGTTGAAGCTTTTTCACATAAGCATCGCAGCCCCAAACTTTAAGAAACGACAACTTTGGTTTCTTGCCAAACCATAGTTCATAAGGTGTCGTCTCAACGGATTTTGATGGTGCCCTGTTTAACGTGAGTGCGGCCGCCTCTAAAGCATAACCCCAAAACGATAGCGGTAAATCAGTAAGAGACATCATAGATCGCACCATATCTAGTAAAGTACGTTTACGACGTTCGGACACACCATTCCGCTGTGGTGTTTCGGGTGGCGTGAGTTGCGAAACTATTCCACAATTTTTCAAATGTACACCAAACTCGTAACTCAAATATTCTCCTCCACGATCAGATCGTAGAAACTTTATTTTCTTGTTACGATGATTTTCAACTTCACTCTGAAATTCTTTGAACTTTTCAAATGTTTCAGACTTATGTTTCATTAAGTAGATATACCCATATCTGCTTAAATCATCTGTGAAGGTGAGAAAATAACGATATCCGCCACGAGCCTCAATATTCATCGGACAACATACATCGGTATGTATGATTTCCAACAAATCTGTTGCTCTCTCCATAGTACCGGAGAACGGCGTTTTAGTCATCTTGCCTATGAGGCACGGTTCGCAAGTACCAAGTGATTCATAATCAAGTGGTTCCAAAAGTCCATCAGTATGGAGTTTCTTCATGCGCTTTACACCGATATGACCTAAACGGCAGTGCCACAAATAAGTTGCACTATCATTATTAACTTTGCATCTTTTGGCTTCTACATTATGAATATGTGTATCACTATCTTCGATATTCAACAAGAATAGACCACTCTTCAAAGGTGCATGACCATAAAAGATATTATTCATATAAATAGAACAACCATTATTCTCTGATTTAAATGAATAACCGTCTCGCATTAAACAAGATCCAGATATAATGTTCATGCTCAACGCTGGCACCAAATAACAATTATTTAGGTCTAATATTAATCCCGAAGGTAGATGCAGAGGTAGCGTGCCGACCGCGATCACATCGACTTTGGAACCGTTTCCCACGCGCATCGTCACCTCGTCCTTTGCTAGCGTCCGCTTATTCTGTAGTCCCTGTTTCGAGTTGCAAATATTAGCAACAGAACCAGTATCAAATACCCAGGTGCTACTGCGAGCTCTAGTAAGGTACACATCAATAACATGTATATCACATATACCTTTGCTCACTTTGCCATCCTTCTTAACCGCCAAATACTTGGGGCAGTTCCGCATCCAGTGACCAGTCTGCTTGTAGTAGAAGCACTCAGTTTCAGGCTTAGGTCCAGACTTGGGTTTCTTCTCCTGAGCAGCAACTTGCTTGCTGTTCTTCTTGAAGTTTCCCTTCTTCTTCCCTTTGCCCTTTTTCTTGAAACTAGTGGTTTTGCTAACCATCAACACTTGATGCTCCTTCTTGATTTCTACCTCCGCAGCTTTCAGCATTGCGAAGAGCTCGGGAATAGTCTTGTTCATCCCTTGCATATTATAGTTCATCACGAAGCTCTTGTAGCTTGGTGGTAGTGATTGGAGAATTCTGTCAATGACGCAGTCATCTGGAAGATTAACTCCCATCTGAATCAAGTGATTATTATACCCAGACATCTTGAGTATATGCTCACTGACAGAACTGTTCTCCTCCATCTTACAGCTATAGAACTTATTGGAGACTTCATATCTCTCAATTCGGGCATTTGCTTGAAATATTAATTTCAACTCCTGGAACATCTCATATGCTCCATGACGTTCAAAACATCGTTGAAGTCCCGATTCTAAGCCGTAAAGCATGGCACACTGAACTATCGAGTAGTCATCAGCTTTGCTCTGCCAGACGTTCATAACATCTGGCGTTGCTCCAGCAGCAGGCCTGTCACCCAGCGGTGCTTCCAGGACGTAATTCTTCTGTGCAGCAATGAGGATAATCCTCAGGTTACGGACCCAGTCCGTGTAGTTGCTACCATCATCTTTCAACTTTGCTTTCTCAAGGAACGCATTAAAATTCAACGAAACAATAGCACGAGCCATCTATCTACAATCAACATAAACAAGCAAGATACTATCAGGTACTAAGTTCATGATAAGTTTAAGTTCAGTTAATCAAATTACTTAGGAACTCCCACTTAGATAGACATCCCTCTAATCTTCTAAGTGATCACGTGATCCAAATCAACTAAACCATAACCGATCATCACGTGAGATGGAGTAGTTTTCAATGGTGAACATCGTTATGTTGATCATATCTACTATATGATTCACGCTCGACCTTTCGGTCTCTGTGTTCCGAGGCCATATCTGTATATGCTTGGCTCGTCAAGTATAACCTGAGTATTCTGCGTGTGCAACTGTTTTGCACCCGTTGTATTTGGACGTAGAGCTTATCACACCCGATCATCACGTGGTGTCTGGGCACGACGAACTTTGGCAACGGTGCATACTCAGGGAGAACACTTCTTGATAATTTTTAGTGAGAGATCATCTTATAATGCTACCGTCAATCAAAGCAAGATAAGATGCATAAAAGGATAAACATCACATGCAATCAATATAAGTGATATGATATGGCCATCATCATCTTGTGCTTGTGATCTCCATCTCCGAAGCACCGTCATGATCACCATCGTCACCGGCGCGACACCTTGATCTCCATCGTAGCATCGTTGTCGTCTCGCCAATCTTATGCTTCCACGACTATTACTACCGTTTAGTAATAAAGTAAAGCATTACATCGCGATTGCATTGCATACAATAAAGCGACAACCATATGGCTCCTGCCAGTTGCCGATAACTCGGTTACAAAACATGATCATCTCATACAATAAAATCAGCATCATGCTTTCACCATATCACATCACAACATACCCTGCAAAAACAAGTTAGACGTCCTCTACTTTGTTGTTGCAAGTTTTACGTGGCTGCTACGGGCTTAAGTAAGAACTCATCTCACCTACGCATCAAAACCACAACGATAGTTCGACAAATAGACTCCGTTTTAACCTTCTCAAGGACCGGGCGTAGTCACACTTGGTTCAACTAAAGTTGGAGAGACAGTCTTCCGCAAGCCATCTGTGTGCAAAGCACGTCGAGGGAACCGGTCTCGCGTAAGAGTACGCGTAAGGTTGGTCCGGATCGTCTCACCCAACAATACCGCCGAACCAAAGTATGACATGCTGGTAGGCAGTATGACTTGTATCGCCCACAACTCACTTGTGTTCTACTCGTGCATATAACATCAAACCATAAAACCTAGGCTCGGATGCCACTGTTGGGGAACGCAGTAATTTCGAAAATTTTCCTACGCACACACAAGATCATGGTGATGCACAGCAACGAGAGGGGAGAGTGTTGTCTATGTACCAACGCAGACCGACTGCGGAAGCGATCACACAACATAGAGGAAGTAGTCGTACGTCTTCTTCCCGATCCGACCGATCCAAGCACCGTTACTCCGGCACCTCCGAGTTCTTAGCACACGTTCAGCTCGATGACGTTCCTCGGGCTCTGATCCAGCAAAGCGTCGAGGAAGAGTTCCGTCAGCACGACGGCGTGATGACGATCTTGATGTACTACCGACGCAGGGCTTCGCCTAAGCACTACAACGGTACGATCGAGGTGGAATTTGGTGGCAGGGGGCACCGCACACGGCTAAGGAACGATCTCAAGGATCAAGTTGTGTGTCTTGGGGTGCCCCCTGCCCCCGTATATAAAGGTTGGAGGAGGGGGAGCCGGCCGGCCAGGGAGAGGAGGCGCAGGGGAGTCCTACTCCCACCGGGAGTAGGACTCCTCCCCCCAATCCTAATCCTATTAGGACTCCCGGGGGGAAAAAGAGAGAGAAGGGGGGCCGGCCCCTATCCTAGTCCTACTAGGACTTGGGGAAGGGGGGCGCCGGCCAGCTTGTGGGTTTTTCCCTTTTTCTCTTTTTCCACTAAGGCCCAATAGGCCCATTAGTCTCCCGGGGGGTTCCGGTAACCCTCCCGGTATTCCGGTAAAATCCCGATTTCACCCGGAACACTTCCTATGTCCAAACATAGGCTTCCAATATATCAATCTTTACGTCTCGACCATTTCGAGACTCCTCGTCATGTCCGTGATCTCATCCGGGACTCCGAACAACCTTCGGTACATCAAAATGCATAAACTCATAATAACTGTCATCGTAACGTTAAGCGTGCGGACCCTACGGTTCGAGAACAATGTAGACATGACCGAGACACGTCTCCGGTCAATAACCAATAGCGGGACCTGGATGCCCATATTGGCTCCTACATATTCTACGAAGATCTTTATCGGTCAGACCGCATAACAACATACGTTGTTCCCTTTGTCATCGGTATGTTACTTGCCCGAGATTCGATCGTCGGTATCCAATACCTAGTTCAATCCCGTTACCGGCAAGTCTCTTTACTCGTTCCGTAATACATCATCTCACAACTAACATATTAGTTGCAGTGCTTGCAAGGCTTATGTGATGTGCATTACCGAGAGGGCCCAGAGATACCTCTCCGACAATCGGAGTGACAAACCCTAATCTCGAAATACGCCAACCCAACATCTACCATTGGAGACACCTGTAGTACTCCTTTATAATCACCCAGTTACGTTGTGACGTTTGGTAGTACCCAAAGTGTTCCTCCGGTAAATGGGAGTTGCATAATCTCATAGTTATAGGAACATGTATAAGTCATGAAGAAAGCAATAGCAACATACTAAACGATCGGATGCTAAGCTAATGGAATGGGTCATGTCAATCAGATCATTCTACTAATGATGCGACCTCGTTAATCAAATAACAACTCTTTGTTCATGGTTAGGAAACATAACCATCTTTGATTAACGAGCTAGTCAAGTAGAGGCATACTAGTGACACTCTGTTGGTCTATGTATTCACACATGTATTATGTTTGCGGTTAATACAATTCTAGCATGAATAATAAACATTTATCATGACATAAGGAAATAAATAATAACTTTATTATTTCCTCTAGGGCATATTTCCTTCAGATACCCCCAAAGAAGGCAATGGTGACAAGACAGCGGAGGATGACCCCTCCCAGAAGCAACCCAAGCGACGACGTCAGCGCCGCCGCTCTAAGTCCCGCCACAACAAGAGCAGTGATACCGGCATAGGAGATAATAACACTCCGGATAGCACCGAAGACAACAACAATCCTCTCCAGCACGGTGTAGAGCTAGAGGATGAACAAGCTAGCCCTCCAAAGCAGGCAGCAGATGGAGAACCGGAGGAGGACAATTACATGCCTCTCTCCGAAGACGAGGCGAGCCTCAGTGATGACGAGTTTATCGTGCCTGAGGACCCCGTCGAGCAAGAGCACTTCAAGCGCCGGCTTATGGCCATGGCAAATAGCCTAAAGAAAAAATAGCAACAGCTTCAAGCTGATCAACACTTGCTAGCAGACAGGTGGACCGAAGTCCTTGCGGCCGAGGAGCATGAACTCGAGCGTCCATCCAAGAGTTACCCAAAACGCAAATTGCTACCTCATCTCGAAGAGGAAGCATTGAAACCTCATTCACCAGTGTACGATGCGGCTGACCAGCCACTAAACGGCCGAGCCAGAGAGGCATTTCAGCCTAAAGTTCAGACCGCACCCCGTCGCCACTCAGTCAAAAATACTAAGGCCCGGAGCAACACAGAGGACCTGTGAGACATCTTGGACAGTAAGGTAAAAATCGCAAGGTCAATATACGGGACACGGGCACGTGCGCCCACACGAGACGATGATCGTCGCGTCAGATACACCAAGAGTAAATCCGGCCGGGCCGAATACAGCAGACAAGACTCATACGAACTACGTCGGGATATAGCCCGGCACAGAGGTGCCGCACACCCCCTATGCTTCACTGATGAAGTTATGAATCATGAATTCTTGGAGGGTTTCAAACCCGTAAATATCGAATCATACGATGGCACAACAGATCCCGCTGTATGGATTGAGGATTTCCTCCTTCACATCCACATGACTCGCGGTGATGATCTACATGCCATCAAGTACCTCCCACTAAAATTCAAAGGACCAGCTCGACATTGGCTGAATAGCTTGCCAGCAGATTCTGTCGGCAATTGAGAGGATCTGGAAGACGCACTTCTTGACAACTTCCAGGGCACTTATGTGCGGCCACCGGATGCTGATGATTTAAGCCACATAACCCAGCAGCCAGGGGAATCGGCCAAACAATTCTGGACACGGTTCCTAACTAAGAAAAAACAAATTGTAGACTGTCCGGATGCAAAGGCCCTAGCGGCATTCAAACATAACATCCGTGACGAGTGGCTCGCCCGCCACCTCGGTCAGGAGAAGCCGAAATCTATGGCAGCTCTCACGACACTCATGACCCACTTCTGCGCGGGCGAGGATAGCTGGCTGGCTCGCAGTAACAACACATCGAGGAATCCGGATACATTGGATACCAAAGATGTTAATGGTAGGCAGCGTCATAATAGACCAAAGCGCCGCAATAACGGCGATAACACTGAAGATACGGCAGTCAATGCCGGATTCAGAGGCTCTAGACCCGGCTAGCGGAAAAAGCCATTTAAAAGAAATACTCCGGCTCCGTCCATTTTGGATCGCATACTGGATCGCTCGTGTCAAATCCACGGCACCCCCGACAAGCCAGCCAATCACATCAATAGAGAATGCTGGGTGTTCAAGCAGGCCGGCAAGTTAAATGCCGAGAACAAGGACAAGGGGCTGCATAGCGATGATGAGGAGGAGCCCCGGCTGCCAAACACAGGAGGACAGAAGGGGTTTCCCCCACAAGTGAAGACGGTGAACATGATATACGCAACCCACATTCCCAAGAGGGAGCGGAAGCATGCACTAAGGGACGTCTATGCGATGGAGCCCGTCGCCCCAAAGTTCAACCCATGGTCTGCTTGTCCGATCACCTTCGATCGCAGGGACCACCCCACTAGCATCCGTCATGGCGGATCCGCTGCACTGGTCCTAGACCCCATCATTGACGGATTTCACCTCACTCGAGTCCTTATGGACGGCGGCAGCGGCCTGAACCTGCTTTATCAGGATACAGTGCGAAAAATGGGTATCGATCCCTCAAGGATCAAACCCAGCAAAACCACCTTTAAAGGCGTCATCCCAGGTGTAGAGGCCCATTGCACAGGCTCAATCACACTGGAAGTGGTCTTTGGATCACCAGATAACTTCCGAAGCAAAGAGTTAATCTTCGACATTGTCCCGTTTCGCTGTGGCTATCATGCATAGCTCAGACGGACATCATTTGCAAAATTCAATGCAGTGCTGCATTACGCATACCTCAAGCTCAAGATGCTAGGACCTCGCGGGGTCATAATAGTAAATGGAAACACAGAACGGTCGCTCCATACGGAAGAGCACACTGCGGCCCTTGCAGCAGAAGCACAAAGCAGCCTGTTCAGGCAGACTACTCATTCGGCGTCACGGCCCCCGGACACCTTCCAGCGAGTCCAGAACAAGCTGCAACAGGATCGCCTGGCACGATCAGAGCTCGCCTAGCAATTCGGCCCCCGTCCCAGTCCCAGTGAAGCGACGAAATCCGTGCCACGCGTACATAACTACGCATTGAAAATACCATGGACATAGGCGCGGGCACGATCAGGACACGCCCCGCATTGTGGCTTAACCACACTAGGGGTTGTATACCTTTGACATTCCTTTTCTCTTTCAGGGCCTAACTCTCTGGAAGCCCTTTCCGGCAGTACGATTGCGGACACATTCCGGAAGCAACAACCAAGGCGGCAAGAAGCTAAGATGAACACAGGAACCGCCAGGTGGTCTCTAGTAATAATTGATATACCCGCTTTACACTATTTATGCATAGGTTGCCCTGGGATAGGACATTTCGAACTGTCCTACTTTATGCTTATTGCACTACTTGTACCAAGTACGCTTCGACGTATCATTTAAATAACAATGCATATCATTAATCTGTCATTGCATTATTTAAGTTTTTCTTTTTCTCTTATATGTCCATTTACGACAATCCGCACCCGCACGTGCGGGTACCGTCAGTTCGCCAAGGGTCCTCATTTACCCCATAATACGGCGCAAGAAGTCCGAACACTTTCGACAGTGCGGCACCCCGAACTTATAGCATTATATGCATCAGCTCTGAATCATATCTTCGATCAAATGTTGGGTCGCCCGGCTCCCATGCTTTGGTACCTTACGTTCCGCTATATCGGCTAAGGTAGCGGTGGGAGAACTACTACGATTGTGTCCCAGTTCTTCCGGATGAGCACCTCAGTAGAGAAAGCCAAAAACTGACTGTCATGATAAGGCGAGAGACCGGTCGCTGTTCGAGAAGTCTCAAGTCCTGAAAGACTTTTTCCGCTTCGGGCGAGGAGTCGGCCTTGTCCAGCTTAGGCGTGTATAGCGCCCCAAATTCGGCCCTCCGAATACCAGGGGCTTCGTAAAAAATTTAAAATCATAGACTTCTATGGCTAAGTGAGAGTGATAAAGCATTATAGTCCGATTGCCTGGTTCATTGCGCTAAACACCTCCCTTGAAGGACCCAAAATTGGGGTAAAGAGTGTTCAGCTTTATCCCGAACACCCCAGTACTAGTTACATGGGGATAGAAGCCGATGACTGGCCAACTCTCAGAGTTTATAAATGGCCGCACATATGGTAATATTTTAAATTAAGCAAGCATCGCATGGCGCAAACGAACTCGTTCAATATTACAGGATCACATGAGCATGTTCATTCAAAAATTACATCATTGGCACACTCATCTGCCACTAAGCGGGAACCCTTCAAGACACTCTCATAGTAATTCTCGGGGCAGCGATGCTCCTTGCCCTCCGGCAGCCCCTCCTTCACCAGCTTCACGGTGTCCAGTTTCGCCCAGTGCACCTTCGCTTGGGCAAAAGCCCTGCGCGCACCCTCGATGCAGACGGACCGCTTGATGACTTCAAGCCGTGGGCAGGCTTCCACAAGCCGCCTCACCAGACCGAAGTAGCTGCCGGACAGGGGCTCGCCAGGCCACATCTGGACTATAAGGCCCCTCATGGCCTGTTCGTCCGCCTTGTGAAGTTCGACCAACTGCTTCAGCTGGTCGCTCAAGGGCACGGAGTGTTCGGTCCCAGTATACTGAGATCAGAAGTTGTTCTCCGTTGAGCTCCCCTCCTCAGCCCGGTAAAACTCCACGACATCTCGTACACTGCAGGGAAGATCTGCAAATGCTCCTGGAGAGCTCCGAACTCGGGTAAGAAAAAGGAAAGTCTCCTTCACGTGCTTGCTTTGCATAATGAATGCCTTACCCGCTGTTATCTTCTTCACCGCGTCAATTTCCTGGAGGGCCTTGTGGGCTTCGGCCTTGGCGCTCCGGACGCTTTCAAGCGCCTGCACGAGCTCGGACTCTCGCATCTTAGAGTCAAGCTCCAAGGACTCGTGCTTTTTGGCGAGAGCCTCGAGCTCTTGCTGTACCTCGCCTACTAGGGCTTCTTGTTTCTCCCATTCAATGCGTTCTTTGGCCACTTTGTCTTCGCCTCGGACAACGCCTTCCTCAGGGTCGCCACCTCAGTCGTGGCCCCTGACAAATCCATGATGATCCTATTACTTTACACCGGAACTTCTTTTTAACTATATAGACAGGGGTATTTCTTACCTTTGCTCTCTTCGAGCTGCCTCTTGGTAAGGCCGAGCTCGTCCTCGGACCGCTTCAGGTCCTGCTTCAGCGCAGAGACCTCCGCAGTACGTGCGGCAGCGGCCAGCAGTGAAGCCTGCACATACACATAGACATAATCTAATTAGACTCCTGAGTCATCATTTGATCCTCTATTCGGCTTTTCTACGCGAACGCTGAACAGAGCATCAGGGGCTACTATCTATGTGGTAATATTTTCTTATATTTTGATTGCTTACCTCAAAGCCTGTTAGGAGGCTGGCGCAAGTTTCGGTCAGTCCGTTTTTGGCGGACTGAACCTTCTTGACCACCGCAGTCATGATAGTGCGGTGCTCTTCTTCGATGGAAGCGCTTAGTGGCAGATGAGTGTGCCACTAAGCGCTTCTCGACCACGAGGTTGTTCGGTGCCTTTGGTTGGACAGAGGACACCAGCACGGATGGTTTCCCCCCCCCCCCCCTTGACGGGGGACCGCCTGCCGGAGTCCGGAACCATCGAAGGTTCCGGCGCAGTGTCCGGCTGGGGCCCGAACTCGAAGCCCGTAGGAGCCTCGCTCCCTTGGTACCCAGGATCCGGGAAGTCGCTGCGAGGCGCCCCCAAGACCACCTCCCCTTGGCTCGGTGCCTTTTGAGACAACACCTCGGAGTTGTCCGTAGGGCGAGGGGTGGAAGCAGTCGGAAGAGAACCGTTGTTCATATCCGACGAGTCCAAAGAGCAGCTCGACGAGGGTACGTCCAGATGAGCTCGGGACGGACTGCATAATCATGTTCGACATGAGGAGAGGCAGTGCAATAAAACATACCATGAAGTACTATGGTGTCCGGACACTTACGACTTCGCCAGGGGCTTGTCCCTGGGTAGCCACTCGTCGCCGCTGTCGGCGGCCGTCGTGGCACAGTCCGGAGGGAGGGTCCTTCCCTTCTTGGACCCTTCGGCCTCCCCGGATGGGTCGGCCTTCCTTTTCTTGTCTCCCTGGCTTGGGGGGGGAGAACTTTTCTCCTCCTCCTCCTCGTTTCCGTGGGAGGAGTGCGCGTCAGAGTCATCGGATGATGAGTCCGATACAACCTTGGGCCGGAGACCCTTTCGGGTCCCCGTGGCCTTCTTCTTGGCCTTCTTTGCCGGCACCTCGTAAGGTGCTGGAGTTAGCATCTTTGTTAGAAGAGCTTCTGCAGGATCTTCGGGCAGGGGGGCTGGACAATCAAGCTGCTCCGCTGTCTCTACCCAGTCCTGTTAATGACATGGAAGCTTAGATCCAGCACATAGCTAAACCGGGGCAAATAAATACCCTGAGAGATATAAAAGCCTACCGGATGGGCGCGGCGCTTTGCGCTGAGTCCGCGGTCCTCGGTGAGGGAGGGAGGAATCTCGGCGCTCTTGAACAGCACCCTCCAGACGTCCTCGTGCGTCGTGTCATAGAGCTCTCGCAGCGTCTGGTGCTTGGCCGAGTCGAACTCCCACAAATTGAATGCCCGTCTTTGGCATGGAAGGATCCGGCAGAAGAGCATAGCCTGGACCACATTAACAAGCTTGATTTTTCTGCTCGTCATGTTTTGGATGCAGGTCTGGAGTCCGGTCAACTCTACCGAAGAGCCCCAAGACAGGCCCTTCTTTTTCCAGGAGGTGAGCCGCGTGGAGATTCCGGATCGAAATTTGGGGGCCGCCACCCAGTTGGAGTCGCGCGGCTCGGTGATGTAGAACCACCCTGATTGCCACCCCTTTATGGTATCCACATAGGTGCCCTCGAGCCAGGTGACATTAGGGCATCTCCAGCCGTTGGCCCCCCCAGGACGCATAAAAATCGCCCCCTGGGGGCGAGCCGCCGATACAGTCGTCGCTGGGGGCAGGTTTGCGCCCAGTCGTCGCCCCCAGCTCGCCCCTAGGCGCCGAAATTGGCCCACTTTGCAGCCCAATTTCGGCGAGTAAACGACCCATATGGGCGAGAATAGGCACATATTCGGCGTGGTTCACCGTGTCTCGGCATTCAATTATCAACACAATTATTTCTTATCACCTATTTCATCACAGAAAAATCAAATACTTCAACAAAATACTACAACAACAAATAATTCAATACAAATTATATTGTTCAACAAATAAAAACTCGTATTTCATCACGAGGCGTCCCCCTTGAGCCTCCATAGGTGCTCAATCAGATCTTTCTGCAGTTGATGATGCACCTGTGGGTCTCGGATCTCCCGACGCATACTGAGATAGGCAGTCCAAGTTGCCGGTAGCTGGTGATCAACTTCGGCTAGAGGACCCTGCCTGTAGTATGGTTCAGTGTCAATCACTGGGTCTTCTTGCTCGCTCTCGATGATCATGTTGTGCAAGATGACACAGCAAGTCATGATCTCCCACATTTGATCTTTCGACCAGGTCTGAGCGGGGTACCGATCAACAGCGAATCGAGATTGGAGCACACCAAATGCCCGCTCGACATCCTTCCGGCAAGCCTCCTGAACTTTCGCAAACCAGGCGTTCTTGCCTCCTGGCACAGGGTTTGAGATCGTCTTCACAAATGTCGACCATCTCGGATAGATGCTGTCAGCTAGATAGTACCCCTTGTTGTATTGGTGCCCATTGATCTCGAAGTTCACCGGAGGAGAATGGCCCTCAACGAGCTTGGCAAAAACAGGAGAGCACTGCAGCACGTTGATGTCATTGTGAGTTCCTGGCATACCAAAGAAGGAGTGCCAAATCCAGAGGTCCTATGTGGCTACCGCCTCAAGCACCACACTGCAACCGCCTTTGGCGCCTTTGTACATCCCCTGCCAACCAAATGGGCAGTTCTTCCATTTCCAATGCATGCAGTCGATGCTTCCAAGCATCCCAGGAAATCCTCTTGCTACATTCTGGGCTAGGATCCGAGCAGTGTCTTCCGCATTGGGTGTTCTCAAGTATTGTGGCCCAAACACTGCCACCACTGCCCGACAGAACTTGTAGAAACACTCTATGCTGGTGGACTCGGCCATGCGCCCATAGTCGTCGAGTGAATCACTTGGAGCTCCATATGCAAGCATCCTCATCGCTGCCGTGCACTTCTGGATGGAGGTGAATCCAAGAGCGCCAGTGCAATCCATCTTGCACTTGAAGTAGTTGTCGAACTCCCGGATGGAATTCACAATCCTGAGGAAGAGCTTTCGGCTCATCCGATAACGGCGCCGAAATGTTCTCTCGCCATGAAGTGGAGCATCGGCGAAGTAGTCGGAGTAGAGCATGCAGTAGCCTTGCAGACGATGCCGGTTCTTTGCTTTCACCCGCCCCGGCGCCGAGCCACCTCGCCGCGGCTTTTCACTGCTCGCTAGCAGCTGGGCGAGGACGGCGAGCACCATGAGATGCTCTTCTTCCTGGACGTCGGCCGCGGCTTCCTCCTCCAGCAGCGCGGTGAGCTCTTCCTCCTCGTCCGAGTCCATCGCCGAGGCAGGCAAAATGCCAAACACCTTGCGCTCGGTGGGCGTGTACCCGCCGTTAAACCGTGCCTCCGCGGCCGGAAACGGCGGCCGGAAACGCCCAGCTGCTGTGGGAGGGGCTGCCGCGGTGAAGTGCTGCTATTTTCCGGCGGGGAATGGCTATCTAGCGGAGTAGGGTGGCGGCCGTCGCCGGGATATAGCTAGTAGTGGCCGAGGGCGCGGGGGGTGCGAGGCGAGTCGGGGGAAGAAAACCTTGACTTTTCCCCTGTCGGTGTGGGCCAGGCGTGCTTTTCCCTAGCGCCAGAGCCCCCAACGGCTCCCCAGCGCACCGGGTTGGGCCTGTGACCGCTGGGTGGAAAAAAGGTCTGAACCGGCGATTTTCGGCGTCCTGGGGGCGCGATTGGGCCGTTTTTTCGGCGCCGGCACCGAAAAAGTGGCCTGGGGGGCCTGTTGGGGGCGCGGCTGGAGATGCCCTTAGGCATCTTGCCCACCATGGCGCCTCCGCACACTGCTTGCTGGCCGGCCACCACCTTTGGTTTGACATTGAAGGTTTTCAGCCATAGGCTGAAGTGGGGCCTGATGCGGAGGAAGGCCTCGCACACGACGATAAACATCGAGATATTGAGAATGAAATTGGGGGCCAGACCATGAAAATCCATCCCATAGTAGAACATGAGCCCGCGGACAAACGGGTGGAGAGGAAATCCCAGTCCGCGGACAAAATGGGTAAGAAAAACTACCCTCTCATGGGGTTCGGGCTTTGGGACGATCTGCCTCGCATTTGGCAGCCGGTGCGCGATATCCATAGCCAGGTATCCGGCTTCCTGTAACTTTTTGATGTTCTCCTTCGTGCACTTGCCTCCTTCTCCGGACATGCTTGGAGTGGTTTGAGAATAAGAACGTGAGCTTGGGCGCTAGAGCTCGAGTGTGCGGGAATGGGTAAGCGAGGAGGAAGAAGGCGTGGGTGAAAAAGGTAAATCTTTGTCTCTTTATAAGGGCAGAAGAGGCGATGTGTCTCCCACTTGCCTGGCAAAACCGCTTATTCCCCAGGCACCGTAATTGATGGCGCGGTTGGGTTACCCACGTCCGTATTGATGAGAATCCCGTAATAAGGGGAACACGATCTCTGCTTTGACAAGACGTGTCAAGAAAACCGACTCGCGATATGTGCGAAGCTGGTTGAGAAAAGCGGTTCGAATGATAACCGGGCCATGGCGTGATGTCATGTTGTCAAAACGTGTTAACATATTAGATTTGTGGAAATATTATTCTCTCTACAATAGTATGTGGAACTTATTTTGCAGGGTCAGACTCTATCCTTGTATTCAAACTCTTCAATGGTGTATTCGGAGGAGGAACCCGCCTTGCAATGCCGAAGACAACACTACGCGCCGGACTCATCGTCATTGAAGCCTAGTTCAGGGGCTACTGAGAGAGTCCTGGATGAGGGGGTCTCCGGACAGCAGGACTATATCCTTTGGCTGGACTGTTGGACTATGAAGATACGAGATTGAAGACTTCATCCCGTGTCCGGATGGGACTCTACTTGGCGTGAAAGGCAAGCTAGGCAATACAGATATGTATATCTCCTCCTTTGTAACCGGCCTTGTGTAACCCTAGCCCCCTCCGGTGTCTATATAAACCGGAGGGTTTTAGTCCATAGGACAACAGACAATCATACCATAGGCTACCTTTTAGGGTTTAGCCTCTTTGATCTCGTGATAGATCAACTCTTGTAATACTCATATCATCAAGAACAATCAAGTAGAACGTAGGGTATTACCTCCATCAAGAGGGCCCGAACCTGGGTAAACATAGTGTCCCCTGTCTCCTGTTATCATCCGCCTTAGACTTACAGTTTGGGACCCCCTACCCGAGATTCGCCGGTTTTGACACCGACAGAAGGTTGATGCAACGCGGAGCACCGACGGTGGCAGCGGGTAGCGCTTCTCCTTCTCAGGCTGTCCATACGTACATTCCAAGAGCTGGAATTCGATATCGAGCTCCTGGAGGTTGTCCAGGCCTCGGGAATGGAACCAGCTCTCGATCTGACCGGCATCCTCAGCGTACCTTTTTTTCAGAGACTCGCCCGCTCTCCCCGAGCTTATGTTGCCTCCACAACGGCGCTCATGACTACAACTTGGAAGTGGCCGCTGATGGGGAACGTAGTAATTTCGAAAATTTTCCTACGCACACGCAAGATCATGGTGATGCATAGCAACGAGAGGGGAGAGTGTTGTCTACGTACCAACGCAGACCGACTGCGGAAGCAATCACACAACGTAGAGGAAGTAATCGTACGTCTTCTTCCCGATCCGACCGATCCAAGCACCGTTACTCCGGCACCTCCGAGTTCTTAGCACACGTTCAGCTCGATGACGTTCCTCGGGCTCCGATCCAGCAAAGCGTCGAGGAAGAGTTCCGTCAGCACGACGGCGTGGTGACGATCTTAATGTACTACCGACGCAGGGCTTCGCCTAAGCACTGTAACGGTATGATCGAGGTGGAATTTGGTGGCAGGGGGCACCGCACACGGCTAAGGAACGATCTCAAGGATCAACTTGTGTGTCTTGGGGTGTCCCCTGCCCCCGTATTTAAAGGTTGGAGGGAGGGGGGCTGGCCGGCCAGAGAGAGGGAGGCGCAGGAGGAGTCCTACTCCTACCGGGAGTAGGACTCCCCCCTCCAATCCTAGTCCAACTAGGAATCCTTTAAAGGAGAGAGAGAGAGAGAGGTGGCCGGCCCCTCTCCTAGTCCTAATAGGACTAGGGAGAGGGGGGGAGGCGCAGCCCTATGTGGGCTGACCTCTCACCTTTCCACTAAGGCCCATGTTGGCCCATTTGGCTCCCGGGGGGTTCCGGTAACCCTCCCGGTAATCCGGTAAAATCCTGATTTCACCCGGAACACTTCCGATGTCCAAACATAGGCTTCCAATATATCAATCTTTACGTCTCGACCATTTCGAGACTCCTCATCATGTCCGAGATCTCATCCGGGACTCCGAACAACCTTCGGTACATCAAAATGCATAAACTCATAATAACTGTCATCGTAACATTAAGCGTGCGGACCCTACGGTTCGAGAACGATGTAGACATGACCGAGACACGTCTCCGGTCAATAACCAATAGCGGGACCTGGATGCCCATATTGGCTCCTACATATTCCACGAAGATCTTTATCGGTCAGACCGCATAACAACATACGTTGTTCCCTTTGTCATCGGTATGTTACTTGCCCGAGATTCGATCGTCGGTATCCAATACCTAGTTCAATCTCGTTACTGGCAAGTCTCTTTACTCATTCCGTAATACATCATCTCATAACTAACATCTTAGTTATTATGCTTGCAAGGCTTATGTGATGTGTATTACCGAGAGGGCCCAGAGATACCTCTCCGACAATCGGAGTGACAAACCCTAATCTCGAAATACGCCAACCCAACATCTACCATTGGAGACACCTGTAGTACTCCTTTATAATCACCCAGTTACGTTGTGACGTTTGGTAGTACCCAAAGTGTTCCTCCGGTAAACGGGAGTTGCATAATCTCATAGTTATAGGAACATGTATAAGTCATGAAGAAAGCAATAGCAACATACTAAACGATCGGGTGCTAAGCTAATGGAATGGGTCATGTCAATCAGATCATTCAACTAATGATGTGACCTCGTTAATCAAATAACAACTCTTTGTTCATGGTTAGGAAACATAACCATCTTTGATTAACGAGCTAGTCAAGTAGAGGCATACTAGTGACACTCTGTTGGTCTATGTATTCACACATGTATTATGTTTGCGGTTAATACAATTCTAGCATGAATAATAAACATTTATCATGATATAAGGAAATAAATAATAACTTTATTATTGCCTCTAGGGCATATTTCCTTCAGTCTCCCACTTGCACTAGAGTCAATAATCTAGATCACATCACCATGTGATTAACATCGATAGTTCCAATCATCATGTGACCAATACCCAAAGGGTTTACTAGATTCAGTAATCTAGTTCACATCGCTATGTGATTAACACCCAAAGAGTACTAAGGTGTGATCATGTTTTGCTTGTGAGAGAATCTTTAGTCAACGGGTCTGCCACATTCAGATCCACATGTATTTTGCAAATTTCTATGTCAACAATGCTCTGCATGGAGCTACTCTAGCTAATTGCTCCCACTTTCAATATATATATCTAGACCGAGACTTAGAGTCATCTAGATTAGTGTCAAAACTTGCATCGGCGTAACCCTTTATGACGAACCTTTTGTCACGTCCATAACCGAGAAACATATCCTTATTTCACTAAGGATAATTCTGACCGCTGTCTAGTGATCTACTCCTAGATCACTATTGTACTCCCTTGCCAAAATTAGTGTAGGGTATACAATAGATCTGGTACACAGCATGGCATACTTTATAGAACCTATGGCCAAGGCACAAGGAATGACTTTCATTCTCTTTCTATCTTCTGCCGTGGTCGGGTTTTGAGTCTTACTCAATTTCACACCTTGTAACACAGGCAAGAACTCTTTCTTTGACTGCTCCATTTTGAACTACTTCAAAAATCTTGTCAAGGTATGTACTCATTGAAAAAAACTTATCAAGCGTCTTGATCTATCTCTATAGATCTTGAAGCTCAATATGTAAGCAGCTTCACCGAAGTCTTTCTTTGAAAAACTCCTTTCAAACACTCCTTTATGCTTTACAGAATAATTCTACATTATTTCCGATCAACAATATGTCATTCACATATACTTATCAGAAATGTTGTAGTGCTCCCACTCACTTTCTTGTAAATACAGGCTTCACCGCAAGTCTGTATAAAACTATATGCTTTGATCAACTCATCAAAGCGTATATTCCAACTCCGAGATGTTTGCACCAGTCCACAGATAGATCGCTGGAGCTTGCATATTTAGTTAACACCTTTAGGTTCGACAAAACCTTCTAGTTGCATCGTATACAACTCTTCTTTAGCAAATCCATTAAGGAATGCAGTTTTGTTTATCCCTTTGCCAGATTTCATAAAATGCGGCAATTGCTAACATGATTCGGACAGACTTAAGCATAGATACGAGTGAGAAAATCTCATCGTAGTCAACACCTTGAACTTGTCGAAAACCTTTTGCGACAATTCTAGCTTTGTAGATAGTAACACTACTATCAGCGTCCGTCTTCCTCTTGAAGATCCATTTATTTTCTATGGCTTGCCGATCAACGGGCAAGTCAACCAAAGTCCAAACTTTGTTCTCATACATGGATCCCATCTCAGATTTCATGGCTTCAAGCCACTTTGCGGAATCTGGGCTCACCATCGCTTCTTCATAGTTCGTAGGCTCGTCATTGTCAAGTAACATGACCTCCAGAACAGGATTACCGTACCACTCTGGTGCGGTTCTCACTCTGGTTTACCTACGAGATTCGGTAGTAACTTGATCTGAAGTTACATGATCATCATCATTAGCTTCCTCACTAATTGGTGTAGTAGTCACAGGAACAGATTTCTGTGATGAACTTCTTTCCAATAAGGGAGAAGGTACAATTACCTTATCAAGTTCTACTTTCTTCCCATTCACTTCTTTCGAGAGAAACTCCTTCTCCAGAAAGTTTCCGAATTTAGCAACAAAAGTCTTGCCTTCGGATCTGTGATAGAAGGTGTATCCAATAGTTTCCTTTGGATATCCTATGAAGATGCACTTCTCCGATTTGAGTTTTGAGCTTATCAGGATGAAACTTTTCATATAAGCATCGCAACTCCAAACTTTAAGAAACGACAACTTTGGTTTCTTGCTAAACCATAGTTCAGATTGTGTCGTCTCAATGGATTTAGATGGTGCCCTATTTAACGTGAATGCAGCTGTCTCTAATGCATAACCCCAAAACGATAGTGGTAGATCGGTAAGATACATCATAGATTGCACTATATCCAATAAAGTACGGTTATGACGTTTGGACACACCATTATGTTGTGGTGTTCCAGGTGGCGTGCGTAGTGAAACTATTTCACATTGTTTTTAACTGAGGACCAAACTCGTAACTCAAATATTTGTCTCCGCGATCAGATCATAGAAACTTTATTTTCTTGTCACGATGGTTTTTCACTTCACTCTGAAATTCTTTGAACTTTTCAAATGTTTCAGACTTATGTTTCATCAAGTAGATATACTCATATCTGCTTAAATCATCTGTGAAGATCAGAAAATAATGATACCTGTCACGAGCCTCAATATTCATCAGACCACATACATCAGTATGTATGATTTCCAACAAATCTGTTGCTCGCTCCATTGTTCCGAAGAACGGCGTTTTAGTCATCTTGCCCAAAAGGCATGGTTCGCAAGCATCAAGTGATTCATAATCAAGTGATTCCGAAAGCCCATCAGCATGGAGTTTCTTCATGCGCTTTATACCAATATGACCTAAACGGCAGTGCCACAAATAAGTTGCACTATCATTATTAACTTTGCATATTTTGGTTTCAATATGTGTATCACTACGATCGAGATCCAACGAACTTGTTTCATTGGGTGTATGACCATCGAAGATTTTATTCATGTAAACAGAACAACAATTATTCTCTGACTTTAATGAATAACCATATTGCAGTAAACATGATCAAATCATATTCATGCTCAATGCAAACACCAAATAACACTTATTTAGGTTCAACACTAATCCCGAAATTATGGGGAGTGTGCGATGATGATCATATCAATCTTGGAACCACTTCCAACACACATCGTCACTTCACCCTTAACTAGTCTCTGTTTATTCTGCAACTCCCGTTTCGAGTTACTAATCTTAGCAACTGAACTAGTATCAAATACTGAGGGTTTGCTATAAACACTAGTAAAGTACACATCAATAACATGTATATCAAATATACTTATGTTCACTTTGCCATCCTTCTTATCCGCCAATCACTTGGGGTAGTTCTGCTTCTAGTGACCAGTCCCTTTGCAGTAGAAGCACTTAGTCTCAGGCTTAGGATCAGATTTGGGCTTCTTCACTTGAGCAGCAACTTGCTTGCCATTCTTCTTGAAGTTCCCCTTCTTCCCTTTGCCCTTTTCTTGAAACTAGTGGTCTTGTCAACCATCAACACTTGATGTTTTTCTTGATTTCTACCTTCGTTGATTTCAGCATCACGAAGAGCTTGGGAGTTGTTTCCGTTATCCCTTGCATATTATAGTTCATCACGAAGTTCTACTAACTTGGTGATGGTGACTAGAGAATTCTGTCAATCACTATCTTATCTGGAAGATTAACTCCCACTTGATTCAAGTGATTGTAGTACCCAGACAATCTGAGCACATGCTCACTAGTTGAGCGATTCTCCTCCATCTTTTAGCTATAGAACTTGTTGGAGACTTCATATCTCTCAACTCGGGTATTTGCTTGAAATATTAACTTCAACTCCTGAAGCATCTCATATGGTCCATGACGTTCCAAACGTCTTTGAAGTCCCGATTCTAAGCCGTTAAGCATGGTGCACTAAACTATCAAGTAGTCATCATATTGAGCTAGCCAAACGTTCATAACGTCTGCATCTGCTCCTGCAATAGGTCTGTCACCTAGCGGTGCATCAAGGACATAATTCTTCTGTGCAGCAATGAGGATAAACCTCAGATCACGGATCCAATCCGCATCATTGCTACTAACATCTTTCAACACAAATTTCTCTAGGAACATATCAAAAATAAACACAAGGAAGCAACAACGCGAGCTATTGATCTACAACATAATTTGCAAAATACTACCAGGACTAAGTTCATGATAAATTTAAGTTCAATTTAATCATATTACTTAAGAACTCCCACTTAGATAGACATCCCTCTAATCCTCTAAGTGATCACGTGATCCAAATCAACTAAACCATAACCGATCATCACGTGAGATGGAGTAGTTTTCAATGGTGAACATCGTTATGTTGATCATATCTACCATATGATTCACGCTCGACCTTTCGGTCTCCGTGTTCCGAGGCCATATCTGTATATGCTTGGCTCGTCAAGTATAACCTGAGTATTCTGCGTGTGCAACTGTTTTGCACCCGTTGTATTTGGACGTAGAGCTTATCACACCCGATCATCATGTGGTGTCTGGGCACGACGAACTTTGGCAACGGTGCATACTCAGGGAGAACACTTCTTGATAATTTAGTGAGAGATCATCTTATAATGCTACCGTCAATCAAAGCAAGATAAGATGCATAAAAGGATAAACATCACATGCAATCAATATAAGTGATATGATATGGCCATCATCATCTTGTGCTTGTGATCTCCATCTCCGAAGCACCGTCATGATCACCATCGTCACCGGCGCGACACCTTGATCTCCATCGTAGCATCGTTGTCGTCTCGCCAATCTTATGCTTCCACGACTATCACTACCGCTTAGTAATAAAGTAAAGCATTACATCGCGATGGCATTGCATACAATAAAGCGACAACCATATGGCTCCTGCTAGTTGCCGATAACTCGGTTACAAAACATGATCATCTCATACAATAAAATCAGCATCATGCCTTGACCATATGACATCGCAACATACCCTGCAAAAACAAGTTAGACGTCCTCTACTTTGTTGTTGCAAGTTTTACGTGGCTGCTACGGGCTTAAGTAAGAACTCATCTCACCTACGCATCAAAACCACAACGATAGTTCGTCAAATAGACTCCGTTTTAACCTTCTCAAGGACCGGGCGTAGTCACACTTGGTTCAACTAAAGTTGGAGAGACAGTCTTCCGCAAGCCATCTATGTGCAAAGCACGTCGAGGGAACCGGTCTCGCGAAAGAGTACGCGTAAGGTTGGTCCGGATCGTCTCACCCAACAATACCGCCGAACCAAAGTATGACATGCTGGTAGGCAGTATGACTTGTATCGCCCACAACTCACTTGTGTTCTACTCGTGCAAATAACATCAAACCATAAAACCTAGGCTCTGATACCACTGATGGGGAACGTAGTAATTTCGAAAATTTTCCTACGCACACGCAAGATCATGGTGATGCATAGCAACGAGAGGGGAGAGTGTTGTCTACGTACCAACGCAGACTGACTGCGGAAGCGATCACACAACATAGAGGAAGTAGTCGTACGTCTTCTTCCCGATCCGACCGATCCAAACACCGTTACTCCGGCACCTCCGAGTTCTTAGCACACGTTCAGCTCGATGACGTTCCTCGGGCTCCGATCCAGCAAAGCGTCGAGGAAGAGTTCCGTCAGCACGACGGCGTGGTGACGATCTTAATGTACTACCGACGCAGGGCTTCGCCTAAGCACTGTAACGGTATGATCGAGGTGGAATTTGGTGGCAGGGGGCACCGCACACGGCTAAGGAACGATCTCAAGGATCAACTTGTGTGTCTTGGGGTGTCCCCTGCCCCCGTATATAAAGGTTGGAGGGAGGGGGGCTGGCCGGCCAGAGAGAGGGAGGCGCAGGAGGAGTCCTACTCCTACCGGGAGTAGGACTCCCCCCTCCAATCCTAGTCCAACTAGGAATCCTTTAAAGGAGAGACAGAGAGGTGGCCGGCCCCTCTCCTAGTCCTAATAGGACTAGGGAGAGGGGGGGAGGCGCAGCCCTATGTGGGCTGCCCTCTCACCTTTCCACTAAGGCCCATGTTGGCCCATTTGGCTCCCGGGGGGTTCCGGTAACCCTCCCGGTAATCCGGTAAAATCCCGATTTCACCCGGAACACTTCCGATGTCCAAACATAGGCTTCCAATATATCAATCTTTACGTCTCGACCATTACGAGACTCCTCGTCATGTCCGAGATCTCATCCGGGACTCCGAACAACCTTCGGTACATCAAAATGCATAAACTCATAATAACTGTCATCGTAACGTTAAGCGTGCGGACCCTACGGTTCGAGAACGATGTAGACATGACCAAGACACGTCTCCGGTCAATAACCAATAGCGGGACCTGGATGCCCATATTGGCTCCTACATATTCCACGAAGATCTTTATCGGTCAGACCGCATAACAACATACGTTGTTCCCTTTGTCATCGGTATGTTACTTGCCCGAGATTCGATCGTCGGTATCCAATACCTAGTTCAATCTCGTTACTGGCAAGTCTCTTTACTCGTCCCGTAATACATCATCTCATAACTAACATCTTAGTTATTATGCTTGCAAGGCTTATGTGATGTGTATTACCGAGAGGGCCCAGAGATACCTCTCCGACAATCGGAGTGACAAACCCTAATCTCGAAATACGCCAACCCAACATCTACCATTGGAGACACCTGTAGTACTCCTTTATAATCACCCAGTTACGTTGTGACGTTTGGTAGTACCCAAAGTGTTCCTCCGGTAAACGGGAGTTGCATATTCTCATAGTTATAGGAACATGTATAAGTCATGAAGAAAGCAATAGCAACATACTAAACGATCGGGTGCTAAGCTAATGGAATGGGTCATGTCAATCAGATCATTCAACTAATGATGTGACCTCGTTAATCAAATAACAACTCTTTGTTCATGGTTAGGAAACATAACCATCTTTGATTAACGAGCTAGTCAAGTAGAGGCATACTAGTGACACTCTGTTGGTCTATGTATTCACACATGTATTATGTTTCCGGTTAATACAATTCTAGCATGAATAATAAACATTTATCATGATATAAGGAAATAAATAATAACTTTATTATTGCCTCTAGGGCATATTTCCTTCAGCCGCTCCCCCGCTCCCGCTAGGCTCCTGCTAGGGTCCCCCCCGCCGCCGCCAGCGGGCCCTAGGCCCTCCTCGCCGCCGCTGCCTGCCCGGCGTGGCGCCCAGCTCCCTCGCTCCCGCCGCCGCCCAGCGTGAGCGCGGGCACCCCGCCCCGCCCCTTCCCCCTTTCCCCTCCTCCTTGTTCCGCCACCTCCGTCGTCTCCTCGGGAGGCGGCCAGGGCGGCGCGCCACCCCCTCCCTCCTTGTCCGCCCCCTCTTCGTCCCTCCCCCCATGCTGCCGCCAGCGGGCGCCCCCGGATCTAGCCGGGTGGTGTCGATGACGCCGGGTCCTTCCTTCCTCGCGCGTGCTCCTCTTTCTCGGGATGGGGGCGGCGGTGCTGCTCGGCCGGTGGCGGTCCAGCGTCTTGGTGCGGAAGCCGGCGGCGCTCGCCGTGGTGGTGCCGCCTCTTGGTGGCAGGGCGGTCCGATGGTGCCGGTCGGCCGGCCGCATGTCCCCGACCCAGATCTGGGCCCATAGGGTCCCTTCTGGGTCCTTGCGGGTCGGCTTCGGTGCGACCGCGACACCCTCTGTATGGGGGGCGGGGGAGCGGCTTGGACTGGGACAGTGATGCCGACGGCGTGCCAGCTGCTGCGCGGAGGCGGGAGCTGTCCGAGCCTTTGAGGGCCCGGCCGGGCCTGTGGGGCCACGGGCCCGGTAGGCTCCTGCTATGGCGTCTGGTCGGCTACCATCGTGGACGGTGGAGGTGGGGGCCTCCCGTAACCGACGGTGCTGCTGCACTAGTCCCGGCTCCTCTTTTCATTGTGTAGACCATCTTCGCGGTGCTGTGGTGAGACAGCGTGGGAAGCTTCGTGTCCGTGTTGGCACTGGGTGGTGGTCGGTTTGGTGGCGAGCTCCGAAGTGCCTGAGGTAGAGGCTGGGATCGAGAGAAATCCCTGTTGGCTTGGCCGACACCGACGCGGTGGCGCTTGAGGGTGCCGCCAGACCTGCCTGGAGGGCGTCGGGACTACCATGCCTCTCTCCTCGCCGCGTACCGGGGGAAACCCTTGGCAGCAACGTCGTCATCGTCGCGTTCCTTCTTGGAGGTGTTGATTGATACCGGCGCTTCGGAGTCTCGGAGCTTGGTGGGCGATCTCCGGTGGACGCAGCGGTCACGAGGCTTCGTCGTTTTTGTCGATCCACCATTATCGGCATTTGTTTCTTTTCCCTTTTCTTTTTTCTTTTCTTTTTGGGCGTGCTTGTGCTGCTTCCGCCCCAACACCTATCGTTGGTTGTATCGGATGGTTGTTTTGTAATACAAAGCGGGGGGAAACCTTTTTTCGTACCTTTTTTTCGCTTTGTGGAGGCAGATAAGGTTGAACGCGAAGCGGCGTGCCAGGCCAGGGTGATCACAGAGGATGTTGGAGACAATGGATGTGCGCTTCAAACTGAAAGGGTTGGTGATGAGATTGCCGGCGTCAAGGTTGAGAGGGGAGGGGCGCCAGAGGGGGCGCCATCGATGAGCGATGGCCTGCATGCGGGCGCCATCCTTGATGAGGAGGAGGGAGATGATGGTGCCGAGGACGTCATCGGGAAGTTTACTAATGAGATCCCCGTCGCTGACGAGCTTATCCTCGCGGATCCGCTTCCGTGGCCTGCGACCGGCGGTTCCGGCGGACGCGCGCCTCTTGGGTTTGGGCGTCGCGGCTGGAGCCTCCGCCGCCTTCTTCCTGACCACGGGACTCGGCGCCACCGTCCTCTTCATGTCTGGTCGCTGGAGAGATGGAGATCCGAGGCGGGAGCAGGGGAATTGGGTGGGTTTTTTGTTCCAGCGATGGCACGGTGGTGGTGCGGTTGCGGATGGAATGGTAACGAAACGCGGCGGCTGCAACGTCAGGACTCACCTGTTGGGCTGGACTGGGCCTGGGTGTTCCTTTTTTAATTTGACTGCAACGCGATCGCATTTTTTATTAATTAAAAATAAAAATTCTTGTGTTACTAAAAAAATAAAAAAATCTGGTCCGCTCAAAAAAAGATCAAAAAATATGTACCCCTAAGAAAGATTACAATTATCCTTAAACCATTAAATTTCTGGTTTATTTCCAATTAGACTCAAGTTTTTTCTTGCACGGAAATAGATTTGAGTTCAGATAGCGTTGAAAATGATGACATATACTCCTTGGAATTATGTATGTCCCATCTGAAAAAAGTGTTACCAAAAAGGGAAAATGGTGTGAAAATCTGGGTGTTTAGTTGGTGTTTGGATAATGGGGCTTGCTATGTGTCGGTCGGTTGATCTTTTGAAAAGATCAGTCGAGTGACGAGCCATTAGATGTGGCATAATCGGGCGGACGAGCATCGTCTTCATCTTCACCTTTGCAACATAGTTGATGTTGCAAGAGAACCTTTGCAATAAGATAATGTTGTGAACCTTCAGGCATTCGCCAAGACCAAGGCAGGCGTCAAGGGCCCTCGCCAACGCCGACGTCACCACCATACCGCCCATCTTCCACCATGCTCCCTACTCCCTCGTCACTTCTTCCACCGCCACTATCCTAGTCATCGACCTCTCGAGCCACCGATCAGAATTGGTCGGCCAGGTGCAGGCGGCATCTGATACGGTGGGCTTCTTCTAGGCCGTCAACCACGACGGATTGACCGACCTCCTCGCTGAGATGCTCGTGTAGTCGCCAACCAAGGCAAAGACATCGCACACAATCGGGACCTCACCAAGAAGGTTCAGTTCAACTTCAACTTCGACAAATTCCAGTCAGCAGTGACCAACTAGCGCCACACCCTCTTCTGCCAGGCATTCCCGGCCCCTTGCTACTAGCAAAGCCCCGTGCTACGATTGTCTCGGCGAAGCTACAACGGTCCATGGCGACCTGTGCTACGATCGTAACCAGTAGCGACCCATACTTCAACCATCCCCATCGGAGCCGCATTCGATGGCAACCCATGTTACGACCATCATTGGCGTAAGCTGCAATCATAGGGCGCCAAAGCTGCAACCAGGTCATGGCGGCGCTGCAACTGATGGTGACTCGTGCTATGAAAGTTGTCAACAAATGTTGCAACCATAGCCGACGGAGCTACTAGATCGTGGCGGAGCTGCAACCGACCACCGGGGGCACTACGACCATGCCTGGCGACGCCACGACGACCACCCGACACACACCGGAGATGCTACGACGGGCACCATGGGATGTTGCAACCACCAACGCGGTTTGCTACGACCGTGCTCGGCAACGCTACGACGGGCCACCCAGATTGCTGGGGTGGCAGCGACATCATACTGAACGGACGCCGGCATTGCAGCGATGGCCTGACACCCACGACAAACGACAAACTGTTGATGCACGCCGCCGCGACCAAGCACTGCATCGTTGGGTGAGGTGAGGGAGAGCGAGAGGTGTAGTGCAGCGGTTGGCGCCAGGTGAGAGGATAGGAATGATTGGACGAGAAAGGAGAGAGTGACATGTTCGTGGGAAGAGGAATCAGACGGTCTTCATTACCTCAATCGGACGACTGAGTGGCAACCGGCCAGACTCTCGTGCCGGTCGGCCGGCGCATAGGATAGTCCAGACGTGATATTGCTGTGCTCTCATATCCGACAACACATCACCGATTGATTGAAGCACAGCAGCAATCAAAGCAACCTACGAACTCTCACGCGGACCAATACTCCTGATTCCCCAATCCCCCACAGAGTACCGCCGCCGGCGCCATGTCCACCACCACTAAAGGTACAGCTGGCTACGACCGCCGCCGGGAGCTTCAGGCGTTCGACGACACCAAGGCCGGCGTCAAGGGCCTCGTCGACGCCGGGGTCACCACCATCCCGCCAATCTTCCACCACCCTCCTGACTCCCTCGCCACTTCCTCCACCGCCACCATCCCGGTCATCGACCTCTCGGGCCGCCGATCCGAAGTGGTCAGCGAGGTGCGGGCGGCGACCGAGACGGTGGGCTTCTTCCAGGTGGTCAACCACGGCGTGCCGGCTGACCTCCTCGCCGGGATGCTCGCGTCCGTGCGGCGGTTCCACGAGTCGCCGGCCGAGGCCAAGACGCCGCACTACACCCGGGACCTCGCCAAGAAGGTCCGGTTCAACTCCAACTTCGACCTGTTCCAGTCGCCAGCGGCCAACTGGCGCGACACCCTCTTCTGCCAGGCGCTCCCGGACCCGCCGGAGCCGGAGGAGCTCCCCGCCTCCGTGCGGGGTGTCTTGCTCGAGTACGGCGACGCGGTGCGGCGGCTCGCCGTGCGGGTGCTGGAGCTGGTGTCTGAGGCCATGGGGCTGGCGCCGGATCGGCTGGGGAAGATGGGGTGCGTGGATGGCCTGAGCGTGGTGAGCAACTACTACCCGCCGTGCCCGCAGCCGCACCTCACCCTTGGCACCAGCCGGCACTCCGACCCGGCGTTCCTCACCGTGCTCCTCCAGGACGACATGGCCGGCCTCCAGGTGCTCGTCGACGGTGGCAGCGGCGGCGAGAAGCGGTCGGTGTGGGTGGACGTCCCTCCGGTGCCTGGCGCTCTGGTGATCAACGTCGGCGACCTGCTCCAGCTGGTGAGCAACGGGAGGCTGAAGAGCGTGGAGCACCGGGTGGTAGCCAACAGGAGCAGGGACAGGGCAAGGATTTCGGTGGCGGCGTTCTTCAATGCCGACCTGAGGACGACAATGGCGGTGTACGGCCCCATCGAGGAACAGGTGTCCTCATCGGCGCCGCCGTTGTACAGGAGCATCACGGTGGGGGAGTTCCTCTCTCACTACGACGGCAAAGGCCTCGACGGACGCCCGGCGCTGGACCACTTCCTTCTTCCTTAATCAGTGGTCGGTTTGAAAGATGCTGGGAATTTCTAGCTGAACATGTTTTCTGAAATCAGATGCTGTCAAATGTTTCTAAAACAGCGTAATGCAAAATGCTAGACTGGCTGCATAAGGAAATCAGTTCACAGAGGATGTGTTTCCTACATTTTAGTATGCCAACTCATACAACACCAGATTTGCCTAAATATAATCCGCATTTGCAACATCTTACTAGCATCACCTTGAATATGGACAAAGCAATGATTTCAGTATCTGGAGATGTCTGCATATTATTCACCATAAACTTTACTGAATAAAATGGAGGAAAATATTTCACATGAAGCATGAATCTTGATTCTTGTCCTTATTACCTGTGGAAGTTGGGGAACCAAATATGCAGCCCTGCTTAAGAAAATTGCTATGTGTCTCAATGATTCCAGTATCTGGAGATGAGGACTTTGCATATTATTCGCCCTAAACCTTACTGAATGAAGAGAAAAAGAAATCACATGGACAATGAATATTGCCACTATTGTTATCTGTTAAATGTGTGGAACTAAATATGCATCTCTGCAACCACTTTATTCTCGCTTTAAGCACATCGAACTGAAAGGGAACCAAAAAGTCAGTAGCAAGTCGAACTTTTGCTTGTGTGAAAAAGAGCTACTGAGAGGTTTCATGAGTTTCTGACTTCGAGTGGTGCAACATCTGACCACCAAGAATGCATTGCTGACAGAAACGGAGAAACCTGAGTAGTCCTTTCTCAGACAAAAGACATGTTAAGAGAGGAGTTTGATCCTGAGTTTACTAGCTCACAGTTACAACTTTTGAGAGTGAACTAGTTGCATGACATACCATCCTGGGAATTACAAAGGAACATCAAACTACAAACAGAGAACAAGCATTGAACTGAAGCAACATAATATTCAGGCATCGGCACCATAAAAACGAGCAAAAGACAACACGGTCTTCAGGTGCTATCCTCGTCAGAACTGGAAGAACATGATATCACTGGAAGGGCATCATCTTCAGCTAGAAAAGAGTTGTTGAAGGGATCGGCAACTGACAAGTCATGGGTATCTGAATGGCGAAAATAGTATGAACAATGTTTAAACTCGAGGTCGGGAGAAGCTTCACTTTCCACTCCTAGCAGCCTGTGTTGATCAGCCACCCATTTCTCGTTGAACTTCTCACTCACGCCAAATTTGATCTCATTTAGCACTTTCGCATTCAGAACAAAGAACTTGGCAAAGCTAACATCTTGCTTGTCGCCTTTGTAATTCTTCAAGACTAGTGTTTTGAGATGGGTCTCAAGGCATTTGATTGGATCTTGTGGGTCATAATGACGCACATTGTTCATCTCTGTGTTTAAGTATTTGTTCCACTGGAAAGGAAATAAGACTTATAAGATACATATTTTAAAACTTTAAAGTAATTGCCAACTAGACTAGATTATACATGTCAATCAATTGTTTTTGGAGTACCAAATACACATTAAGCCAAGTAGGCTAAGCCGAGTGTAACACTTGGCTTACACGTCGCCGAGGTTAAAACGGTGTTCGCCGAGTATGTTTCATACTCGGCTTCATTTATTTTTCCTATAGTGTCTGTCTCTAAGTATTCATTCCACTGTAAAAGGAAAGAAGACTTAAAAGATGATGTTAAAAGTAATTGCGGAAAATTCGTTTCTGAGCCCGGGCTCAGATGATCCCGTAATCTACACCAACGATTCTCATGCGGATTCATGCCATCCAGTGTATTCTGCAGTCGTATATTTCCTTTTCGCAATGAACGGTAGGACTCATTCATTGCAACGGCGCGTCACGGCTGCGATGCGGAACAAGCAGAAGCCCGATGGCTCGGCAACATATCTGAGCCATGCTGACCCAGTCCAGCAGACGGACTGCAAACGGCAACTACGAAGGCTGGCTTTAAATGCACCTACCCACCGTCCACCGGACTCGTCTTCCACATCCAGCCGCACCCAACCAAAAACATCCCCATTTCATCTCGTCCTCTACATCGACTGCCCACTCCGGCCGCCATGTCTGACACGTCTTCTTCATTTCTTGCTGTGCCGCCAGAGGCCAGACCATCTTCTTCCTCTCATCCCATGTCCTTTTTGCGGGGCGGAGATTAACACCAAGGTCGCAGGGACGGGAAAATGGGCCGGGCATCGCTTCTACAAGTGCTTCCGCTATGACGTAAGTAAATCTGTCCCATGCAATCATTATACTTTCTGATCTCATCTGCCCCTCTTAGATGTCAAGCTGACCTTGTCGATCTGATTTTTCGGGCACGCGAGTGTCGGTTCTTCGAATTCCAGCACAAGTACGTAAGAAGAACGACCACGCTCAAGATTGCTCATGTCCACTGGAAATATAGACTACCAAATTTAGACAATCCACTGAAAAGCTGAGGTTGTCTAAAATGAAATTTTTTTACACCATTGTGTATGTGAAGATATAGACTACCAAATTTAGACAAGCCACAAGAGATCCTCTTACCGTTCTACTTCTGTATGTCGTCGCTATGTTCTTTCGCAGTGCCAATTAGTCCCTTCCGGTGTTCTTTAGGGCCGACATGAAGGAAGGGTGAGGGACTCTTAAGCGTGTTTCCCAACTACAGTATTAGATATGTTGTAGTAGGATTAATGTAATGTCTAGTTGGATGTGGAACGAAGCTCTTTGGTGGCCAAACTGAATTAATGTTAATGTTTTGTGTGTTTCTGTTTATGTTTTGTTCCGACTGTGATTTTTCCAAAAATAGGCAAAAACGCTCTTTTTGCTGTAATACAGCTCTAAGGAGGGTCGGTCGGCACCGGTCGAAGACACGTGCCCGCAAGGGTTTCCAGACTGACCCACATCATGCTTGTTTGGAACGGCGCTGTTGTGCGACGGCTCAGCTTTCCCATGCTTATTTGATCCATGCGTTGGGAAAACCACCGACGTCCTGGTCCACAGACCAGACGGCACGCACGTTTCCGTCAGCCCACCCACGTCCCTCGGCCCCACATACGCAGCACTATTCCGTCCATATTCGTCGGCTATCCACATTTTCTAAACTCCAACGGCAGACGTGTCAGGGCTATTTTCCTGGATCGCGAGTCCAGAATGTAAGGCAATGATATCGGGATCAGCTGGGCTCGGGCACCAATTCGCCTCGTCCCTAACTAGACTATAAATTACGTGTCAATCAGTTCTTTTTCAAGTATCAGTTTTCATTTTGACATTTAAAGCAAGCAAATATAAAAACTCACCATAACATAAAGCTTTTCCAAGCAGGGGAAGAACCTGAGGACGTCAAGAACCGCATTCAAATCAGCGCAAGAAAACTGGAGAGCCAGAACCTTCACTGTGCATATCAAATTGTTGAAGCTGGTTGGAACCAACCCCTGTAAAACAAGAATGAGCATAAAACTAATATATGAAGCAATGCCAAGTGCAAGAGTTGAGTAGGATACTTCTACCTGAAAGACTAGGTTTGCAATCTGAATATTGGAGATGCAAGGTGACAAAGGGCCCAATATGTCCAGTTTAGGTGCCCTGTTTACCCGGATAGCCTCGCCGTCCAACCATGGACAAAGCAGCCTTTCAAGGTGAGGGGTGTCCTCAATAACCAATTCGCTTTTACCCATATGACAATCACTGAAGCAGATGCTCCTAAGAGTTCGCGAGCTAATGTGGAGGGAGCTATTATAAAAATTTCCCTCCAGAGATAGGGTCTCCAACACATGGCAGGCGGAAAGAACACCATGGAATGCATCCACGGAGATGTTAACGTAACGCAGAGTGAGATGCTTGAGGATGGGGAAATTCAATGAAGGAGCGATCTCATCTGAGACATCGCAGTAGCCAACAGTGGCCACGACAAGAGTTGATGTGAAGCGGAGCACAGATGAGAGCAGGGGGTTCGGACCTACTAGTCGCAAGATCGGGAAGTGGATATGGAGCTCCTCAAGGTTGTCGAGGCTCCGAGACTGGAACCAGCTCGCGATCTGAGCAACACTCTTGGCGTACTCTCTTTTTGTTGGGGAGATGCAGGGTAATCGGAAGTCGAAGCGACGGGCGGGGCCAGGATGGTCGGCGAGGATCCTGGAGATGATGGATTCCGTCGACGGTCGACGCCCTTGGCGGCGGCGCGGCTGCTTGAAATCATTGGTGCTGAGGTTCTTGGCGTCGAGGTTGAGAGGCGCGGAGCGCCAGAGGGGGCGCCATCGGCGGGCGATGGCCTGCGTGCGAGCGCCGTCCTTGGTGGGGAGGAGGGAGATGATGGTGCAGAGGACGGCGTCCGGAAGGTTGCTGATGAGATCGCCGTCGCCGTTGTCATCCCGTGCCCGTTTCCGTGGCCTGCACCCGGCCGTTCCACCGGATGCGCGCTTCTTGGCCGCCGCCGCCGCCTTCTTCTTGGCCGCGGGTACGGCCGCTGCCGCTTTCTTCTTGGCCGCCAGGGGCTTCTTCTTAGCAGCCGCGGGCACCACTGCCGCCGATTTCGTCTCGGCAGCCGCGGGTACAGGCGCCGGCGCCGGCGCCGCCTTCTTCTTCTTCTTCTTCTTCCTCATATGTGGAGATTGGTTAGGCTGGGCATCTGGGATGGGGAATTTGGGGGTTCTGGAGTCGTTTCGGATGCAGCTGGTGGGGATGGAACTGGGAGTCTGGGAGTCTGGGACCGAAGAGTGGGGAGCCGAAACGGGCAGCATCGAAGGCTAGTCAGGTTGCTGGGCCACGCTGGGCTGGAATGTAGAGGCTGGGTCCCGGGTGTTTCTCCAAAACTGACATTCGGATTTCACTCAAGTCCAATCAGTTTTGAATAAAATGTGGATTGCCCTAAAAAGGAATAAAATGTGAGTGATGCTCAAATTTTGCATGTGATCCAAAGGCAGTACTAAAGAAAAACGGATGGAGAAAACCACCTAATGGCTTTGTTAAGTTGAACGTAGATGCTGCTTTCGACTATGACGCGCTACATGGAGCTATAGAGCAGTCATACGAGATGACAGAGGTCACTTTATTGTTTCTGGGAACAAACTAATAGAGTCATGTTATGATCCTCTTTCTGCAGAGGCATTGGCTTTTAAATTTGGTTTACAACTCTCTTCTTCGGCAGGGTGTAACAGGCTTGTTGTCAATTCTGACAGCCTAGAACTAATGGAGGTTATGACCAAGGACGGTCAGTATGCGGGCAATGCAGCAGCCATCATTGATGATTGCTACCACTTGGCATGTGAGTTTAGTTCAATTCGGTTTGAATTCTGTCCTAGAGAAGCAAACACTAGTAGAAAAAGGGGGCTTTGGTCCAGGCCGGGTAACCCCATTAGTCCCAGTTCAGTCCAGAACCGGGACCAATGGGTGCATTAGTCCCGGTTCGTGCGGCTAAGACATTAGTCTCGGTTCATGCCACGAACCGGGACTAAAGGGTGCGATGCCCATTAGTCCCGGTTGCTGGCACCAACCGGGACTAAAGGTCTAACCTTTAGTCCCGGTTGGTGCCACCAACCGGGACTAATGGCCTTTGAGGCATTAGTACTGGTTCATGGCACGAACCGGTACTAAAGGTCCAATTTTCAAACTCCCCCCCCCCCCCCCCCCCCCCGTGGACCGCCTTTTCAGTTTTAGAAAAAACAAAAGAAAATGATGGAAATGTCAACAAAATAAAATAAAAAAAGTTTCCCATGTGATATGTGGTCTAGTTGTTGGGAAAATTTACAAATATGAATTTCGACTTTATTTACAAAATCTCTCTGGAATTTGTAAAATGGGCATAACTTTTGCATACGAACTCGGATTAAAATGTTTTTTATATGAAAAATCATCTACTCGAAAAGTTACATCCGATGGAGGCCGCCTACGGCCTGTTTGCAAATTTGTAGGATCCTCAAATTCCAAAAGAAAAAAAAGTTATGCTCAAATTTCAGTTTTTTTTTAAATTTTCATTAAATCTAGTCAAACTATGGTCAAACTACTTATTCAAGAATTATTAGTGTTACTAAATAATTATTCAAGAATATTAGTGTTATTAAATAATTATTTTAGTTTTTTTGAATTTTGGTCAAATCTGGTCAAACTGTGATCAAACAATGGTCAAACTACTTATTCAAGAAATATTAGTGTTACTAAATAATAATTGTTTTTTAGAACAATAGTTTCAAACTCAAACAGTGAAATGTGTGACTTCATGCTCAAGCTAAAATCCTGAGGGTTAATAGGATTAACATCTTACTATTGTCAGGAAAACAACGAGTGCAGACTTGGAAACGAGGGAGAATAGAACCTGGAAGTTAAGCGTGCTCAGGCTGGGGGAGTGCGAGGATGGGTGACCGTCCGGGAAGTTAAGATGATTTGGAATGATGAGGGGTGATTAGAATTAAATTGAGCAGTGATGAGAGACTAGAAGTTAAAATAAATCAGAAATTTGAAAATAAAAAAATCAAAAAAAATTTCAAAAAAAACTCAGAAAATTACCTTTAGTACCGGTTGGTGTTACCAACTGGGACTAAAGGTGAACCTCCAGACAGCGGCCACGTGGAGGGCCTTTAGTCTCGGTTCTGGTTTGAACCGGGACTAAAGGGTCAGGGCATTAGTATCGACCCTTTAGTCCAAAGGCCCTTATGAACCGGGACTGCAGGCTCTTTTTCTACTAGTGAAACATTGTTGCTCATGAATTAGCTAGTGTAGTTAGATCTAAATTCTGCAGTGAGTGGATTGAAATGGATCCTAATGAACTTCTTCCTCTTTTACTTAAAGATGTAAGTGTTATCACCAATGAATAAAGAAGGAACTTTAGTTGTCAAAAAAAAGTCTTGAATTCAGACAAAACCGATTTTTGTATTAAATAAAAATATTTTTCTACCAACTTAGATGACGAAAATACTCAACTTGCGAGAACAATAGTGCTTGTCCTGCTCCCTATGCCGCCGCATGTCCATAGGAAAATATCAGGAGCTCCGGCCCTCCCATACTTCCATGTTATGAGAGCTCCTCGGCCACTGAATCATGAATTTGACGGTGAGCATCGAAGCCCTAGACACGGGCAAAATTTCAGGACTCTTTCAAGGAGTTTTATGCACAAAATTTAAAGCCCAAAGCTCCACCTACCACGTGCATGGGAGGGCCGAGAGCATTTGCTATTTCCTCCAATGTTCAATAGGTGAGCTTTCGTGTCTCTCTATGTTGGATGTGCCGGTTGAGCAAGTAATTGCATGGTGTATCGCTATTTGTTGATGGTACATATTGATTCGCTTCTCCAGGTGCGGCATGCCTCTCCATGACTTGTTCGCTCCTACAAAAGTCAAGATCATGTGGATGGTAAGACCAGGCTTGTGCCTTCTGTAACAACATCACCTTCCTTGACTTCGCCAACTGCCATTTATTCACTAGCACCAGCTAACACAGTTTGACGACTTCTTTTTTTATCCTCCTTCTTTGAGTTGTTTGGTTTCTAGTCCTTGTCAATCAACATTTTGTGTTGCAATGCCCGTCGAAGACATTTGGCTTGCACTCTCCTCCTATCACCAAATATGGAACATCGCGTGGCTTGCGATCTCCTCCTATCACCAAATATGGAGCATTGTGCTTTGTAGCACAATCATGTTCATGACACTTCAACACACATGGAGAAATTGGCACGTGGCCTTCAACCGCATGCACTCTACAAGATGCTAACCTGCAGCAGATGATGAACAACAAACTTTGGTTGTGGATGGTTACATCTCCTCGTGGTATTAACCTCTCACATCTCGTCCTCTATTGTGAATCCCTAATATGTACGTGCTCAAATTTTGAGCCCCCATCGCTGTAGAAGATTGTAACCATGAATTTTGAGTATATTAAGTTTAGGTAGGCAATTGTTGTTTTCCTATTTGGCACTTGGTGCACTGGTTAACGCAGTAGCCATACCCAACGCCTACACATCATGAACATTTTAAAAATTCATGCACCTTTTCAAATTCACGATTTTGGAAACCTTCTAGATGGTTCCACAATCTAGAAGGTTTTCAAATGTTCATGAATTTGAAAAAGGAATTCCTGCACTTTTTCAAATTCATTTATCACCGATTTTGGAAACCTTCTAGATGATTGCACTCGTTTTTTACCTATGGTGGGTTTTCTCTGGTTTTTCCATGACGGAGTTTATTTGGTTTTTCTTTTTTGTCAAATACACAAAAAATTCCAAATTCATGAACTTTTCTCAGATTCATGGACCATTTTTCAAATTCATGAAAATTTTCTAAATTCTTGCACTTTTTCAAATTTAGGAACAATTTTTAGATTCATAAACTTTTCTCCAATTTGTTATTTTTTTCAAATCCATAGACTTGTTTCTAATTCAAACTTTTTAAATTCATGAACACTTTTCAAATTGGTGAGCCTTTTCAAATTCACAAACATTTTTTAAATCTACGAGCATGTTTTCAAATCCGTGAACTTTTTTAGATTCGACTTTTTATTCAAATTTGTGATATCTTTTTTATTTTCCTGACCTTTTTTTCAAACTCATGAATTTTTTTCCAAATTAGTGATTTTTTAAAATTATAAATATTTTTATATTCCTAAATATTTTTCAAATTGTGTACTCTTTTTCAAATTCATGATTTTTTTCAGATTCGTGAACATTTTTCAAATTAATGAACCTTTTTTCAAATCCATGATTTTTTTTCAAAAGTCAACGGTCGACCAGTCAGCCATCAACCAAGTGAGCGATGGGGAGACGACCGAGCATGCGAGTAGCTCGCGTTTTTGGCTAGCCCGCGTGAGATGGGCGCATGAGCTTTGTGTCACTATGTGGCGCAAAGAGCACTAAGGAGGAGGTATCAGGCAATTGCCCCTTCGTTGCAGCGGAGTTGAAGAATCATAAGTCCAATTTTCGTTTTTGGATAAAGTAGTCCATTATTAGGGTGTGTTTTCCTTTACTAGCTAATAGTTATCTTGATGTTGTGACGAGTGAATGCTACATCTAGTGGTCCATTTGAAAAGTAGGGAATAACTAGTATGGAATGACCAAAAGTGTTAGCTCAACTCCAACGCGGATCACCAAACATCCCGCCAATGTTTGGACTGGCCGTACGAATACTTTTAGCCATCTAAGGATACTTGTTGAAATTGTCCAGACTGGTCCGCACGTCTAAAACCCCGCAAATCGGCACCAAACCGAGGGGACGTTTGTGGGAGTCCAAATGTCCGCAATGTTGGACTCCAACATCATGGACCCACCCAAAACCAAATCGGAGCCTGCACATTGTCACAATCCTGCCTGTCCTCCTGAGCGACAGCCCACCCCTCTTGCTGCCTCTGCCACAATTGCTGTCGCCCTCCCCTGTTTTGTCATCTGCCACCGCTATGGAGACGTTAGAGGAGTCGAAGATGATGTTCATCATCCCGCAAGACCCGGACCTAATGGAGGCCATGACTGCGCTACGCCAAGGCTAACACATCAAGGCAAAGAAGGCAGACAAAACGGTGGAAGAGGGTCAGGCTGTAGCTCATCCTTGAAAGCGGAAGAAGGTGGTGGAGAAGCCAATGCCGCCTAGTCAATTGCAGCTCCGAGCCGCCCAGTTGAAGCCATCCAACACCTCGGTACGTCCTACGTCCATAAATCACTGCAGCATTCCATGACCTCTTTTACCTCTGGCCATTGAGCGTCGTTTTCTGCCGACCTAAAAAATGACTACTTCACGGAGCAATCAGCCATGGAAATCAATTACGGATCTCTCATCTATCAGTCTTCGCTCACTGTTTGGCAGAATGACTCAACCAAGTGCAACAGCGGCAAATGATGAGGGATGATGAACATTATCCATGATAGAAGTTGCTACGAGGATAAGTGGATAACTCCCAGCCGAAACAATAGCCGTAGTCAGACACCCAGTAGGTGTGCACCAAGAAACTCTACTTTGAACCGAACGACTACTAGCCGCTGGGCGTGGACCCAAAGAAGAAGAGTATGGATCGACATACTCCTACAAGGAGGATGAGTTGATATGTGACGTGTGGTTCACCACTAGTGTGGATCTGTTCCTGACATATATAGGGCGAAAGCACATGACATTTTGGCGAAGTGTGCTTGATTTGTTTCATGAAAAGAAAAATATATAATCCAATTCATACGTAACTGATACATGATTGCAATCTGAAGTTGCTAGGCCATCAATGGCACATTATTCAAGAGGCTGTCAACAAGTTTTGCGAATTCTTCAAACAAGTGATAACCGGTAGCTTAGTGGGGTGGCACATCAAGACTCATAATTTATGTGGCTTGTTGCTCTATGTGGTGGTCATTTGATTAATTTTCTCATTTTTGTAAGTTATTGACCATGCTATTGTATTCCTTGGATAACTCGGTGTGTGCATGTTGAACCACAAGAACGGAGAACAAGCACTTCATATTTATGCATTGTTGGATGAATAAATGCAAACTCGATCAAGACCACCACGGGCGCGTAAGACAAATGAGCAAATCAAGTGGCTTGCATTTATTGCTATTCCGTCAAGACCACCACGGAAAATTAAGATGAAGATGATGATCCAAAAAATAAGCGATTGCTCTAGTCAAAAGGCCTAGGAACCAGGGAGGAAGTGGGGGTGGAGAAAGAGAAGTGAGAAGGGGCGATGACGAAGATAATGGAGAAGTTTGATGACGTCATGGTCAAGAAGGAGGAGGCGTATGTCAAACTCTATGAGGTCAAGGAGGAGTATAAGATGGAGAGGTTTGGCTTCTTCATGGACATGCAAAACAAGAAGTTCAAACTTGAGGAGAAGAAGCTTATGATGAAAGCCACTTTTGTGTCCAAACTTGGATCCAGATGCGGCGAAGTTTGCACAAGACTACCATGCTACCATGTTGAAGTGCCATGCAAAAATGGTGGGTGAAAATGAGGTCGAAAATTGGGACCTTTGGCATGGGCAACCGGACTAGAGCTTTGGGGAACGATGGATGTAAATACTTGTTGAACATCCAATGCTTTTGGTTGTGATTGCATAGGTTTGCAACTATTTAAATGTATGATTTATTCACTATTGAGCTAGATATCCAGGTCAAAGGAAGGAGGCCAAACAAGGGACAAACATTTTTTCCCTCCGGTTGGATAGCTTTCACCTCGCCCACTGTTCGTTTTTATTTTATGCCCTTCATTTGATGATCCACACTGGAGCTGCCCTGAGGTTTCTCTCTGTGATCAAGTTTGCGAGTGGTGGTTAGAAAGAAATCATTTTATTATTTGCCTTTGTTGAACTCTTCTTCTTTTGCACATGTGCCTTTGTTCAACTCTAGTGAAGCATATATTATATATGCTTGATTCCTTACCCATTAATTAACTTCTCATGATTATGCATCCGGGCTGGAAGCATCATCCCCAGAGTATTGCATGCGCTTCACGTGGCATGCCTATATATATATGATATGTCTCCAACATATCTATAATTTATGAAGTATTCATGCTGTTATATTATCATTCTTGCATGTTTTACAATCATTTTATAGCAACTTTATATCATTTTTTGGGACTAACCTATTGACACAGTGCCCAGTACCAGTTACTGTTTTTTGCTTATTTTTTACATCACAGAAAATCAATACCAAACGGAGTCCAAATGCAGCGAAACTTTTTGGGGATTTTTTTATGGACCAGAAGACACAACTTGGGCCAAAGAAGTACCAGAGGGGTGCCCCGAGGGGGGCACAACCCACCTGGGCGCGCCTGGGGGCCCAGTCGCACCCTGGTGGGTTGTGCCCATCTCGGTGGCCTCCCGCACCGCCTCTTCGGCCTATAAATTTCCGAATATTACAAAAACCCTAGGAAAGTCGGGAGATCAAAAGTTTCGCCGCCACAAGCCTCTATAGCCACAAAAAACCAATCTAGACCCCATTCCGGCACCCTGCCAGAGGGGGAAATAATCACCGGTGGCCATCTTCATCATCTCGGCGGCCACCATGATGAGGAGGTAGTAGTCCACCCTTGGGGCTGAGGGTTTGTACCAGTAGCTATGTGTTTAATCTCTCTCTCTCTCTCTCTCTCTCTCTCGTGTTCTTGAGATGTCACGATCTTGATGTATCACGGGCTTTGTTAATATAGTTGGATCATATGGTTTTTCCCCTCTCTATCTTGTTGTGTATTAAGTTTTCCCTTTGAGATTTCATTTTATCGGATTGAATAATTTTATGGATTTGAGAACACTTGATGTATGTCTTGCTATGAATACCCGTGGTGACAATGGGGTATCATATTGATTCACCTTATATGTGTTTTGGCACTCAACTTGCGGATTCCCGAGGTGACATTGGGGTAATCTATGCATAGGGGTTGATGCATATTCTCGTCTTTTGTTTCTTCGGTAGAAATTTTGGGGCACTCTTTGAGGTTCTTTGTGTTGGATTGAGCATTATGAATCTGAATTTGCTTTGGTGTTATTTTAGTACGAACTCTTGATAGATCGATCAGAAAGAATAACTTGGTGTTATTTTAGTACGAAATCTTGGATAGATCGATCAGAAAGAATAGTTAAAAACAATTTCTTCTTATGTTCTCCACTAGATAAGAACTTTGGAGCGATTCTTCATCACACGTTGAGGGATGGTTATATGATCCAATTATATTAGCATTATTGAGAGATTGCACTAGTGAAAGTACAGACCCTAGGCCTCATTTTCAAGCATTGCAATACCGTTTGTGCTGCTTTTATCAATTGCTAGCTTGCTGTTTTTTATTGTTCCTATTATAAAAATCAATATCTATTACCATCACTACGCTTGTATCACCATCTCTTTGTCGAACTAGTACACCTATCAAAATCACCATTGTATTTGGTGTGTTGGGGACACAAGAGACTTTTTATTATTTGGTTTCAGGGTTGTTTGAGAGAGACCATCTTCATCTTACGCATCCCATGGATTGATAAACCTTAGGTCATCCACTTGAGGGAAAAATGCTACCGTCCTACAAAACTCTGCGCTTGGAGGCCCAACATGAGTCTAGAAGAATAAAGTTGTGTAGTAGACATCAACTACTGGAATCAGCTTCTTTGTCGTCTGCCATGGCAGACGGCAAAGGCATGCTGATGTCTACTACACAACCTCCTTCTTGTAGACGTTGTTGGGCCTCCAAGTGCAGAGGTTTGTAGGACAGTAGCAAATTTCCCTCAAGTGGATGAGCTAAGGTTTATCAATCCATGAGAGGCATAGGATGAAGATGGTCTCTCTCAAGCAACCCTGCAACCAAATATCAAAAAATCTCTTGTGTCCCAACACCCAATACAATGGTAAATTGTATAGGTGCACTAGTTCGGCGAAGAGATGGTGATACAAGTGCAATATGGATGGTAGATATAGGTTTTTGTAATCCGAAAATATAAAAATAGCAAGGTAACTAATGATAAAACTAAGCGAAAACGGTATTGCAATGCATTGAAACAATGCCTAGGGTTCATACTTTCACTAGTGCAAGTTCTCTCAACAATAATAACATAATTGGATCATATAACAGTCCCTCAACATGCAACAAAGAGTCACTCCAAAGTCACTAATAGCGGAGAAAAAATGAAGAGATTATTGTAGGGTATGAAACCACCTGAAAGTTATCCTTTATGATCAATCTATTCAAGAGTCCGTAGTAAAATAACACGAAGCTATTCTTTCCGTTCAATCTATCCTAGAGTTCGTACTAGAATAACACCTTAAGACACAAATCAACCAAAACCCTAATGTCACCTAGATACTCCAATGTCACCTCAAGTATCCGTGGGTATGATTATACGATATGCATCACACAATCTCAGATTCATCTATTCAACTAACACAAAGAACTTCAAAGAGTGCCCCAAAGTTTCTACCGGAGAGTCAAGACGAAAACGTGTGCCAACCCCTATGCATAAGTTCACGAGGTCATGAAACTCGCAAGTTGATCACCAAAATATACATCAAGTGGACCACGTGATATCCCATTACCACCATAGATAAGCACATGCAAGACATACATCAAGTGTTCTCAAATCCTTAAAGACTCAATCCGATAAGATAACTTCAAAGGGAAAACTCAATTGATCACAAGGAGATAGACGGGGAGAAACATCATAAGATCCAACTATAATAACAAAGCTCGCGATACATCAAGATCATGCGAATCAAGAATACGAGAGAGAGAGAGATCAAACACATAGCTACTGGTACATACCCTCAGCCTTGAGGGTAAACTACTCCCTCCTCATCATGGAGAGCGCCGGGATGATGAAGATGGCCACCGGAGAGGGATTCCCCCCTCCGGCAGGGTGCCGGAACGGGTCTAGATTGGTTTTCGGTGGCTACAACGGCTTTCGACGGCGGAACTCCCGATCTAAGTTATGTTCTGGAAGTTTGGGTATATATAAGAGGTTTTGGCGTCGGGCCTGATACGTCTCCAACGCATCTATAATTTTTTATTGCTCCATGCTATATTATCTACTGTTTTGGACTTTATTGGGCTTTATTTTCCACTTTATATTATTGTTGGGACTAACCTATTAACCGGAGGCCTAGCCCAGAATTGTTGTTTTTTGCCTATTTCAGTGTTTCAGATAAACGGAATATCAAACGGAGTCCAAACGGAATAAAATCTTCGGAAACGTGATTTTCTCACCGAACGTGATCCAGGAGACTTGGACCCTACTGCAAGGGATCAAAGAGGTGGTCACGAGGGTGGGGGCGCCCCCCTAGGGCGCGCCCCTACCTCGTGGGCCCCTCGGTGCTCCACCGACGTACTCCTTCCTCCTATATATACACACGTACCCCCAAACGATCAGAACAGGAGCCAAAAACATAATTCGACCACCGCAACTTTCTGTATCCACGAGATCCCATCTTGGGGCCAGTTCCGGGCTCCGCCGGAAGAGGGCCGTCATCACGGAGGGCTTCTACATCATCCTAGCCCCTCCGATGAAGTGTGAGTAGTTTACCTCAGACCTTCGGGTCCATAGTTAGTAGCTAGATGGCTTCTTCTCTCTATTTGAATCTCAATACAAAGTTCCCCCCTCTCTCGTGGAGATCTATTCGATGTAATCTTCTTTTTACGGTGTGTTTGTTGAGACCAATGAATTGTGGGTTTATGATCAAGTCTACCTATGAATAATATTTGAATCTTCTCTGAATTCTTTTATGTATGATTTGTTATCTTTGCAAGTCTCTTCGAATTATCTGTTTGGTCTGGCCAACTAGATTGGTAGTTCTTGCCATGGGAGAAGTGCTTAGCTTTGGGTTCGATCTTGCGGTGTCCTTACCCAGTGACAGAAGGGGCAGCAAGGCACGTATTGTATCGTTGCCATCGAGGATAACAAGATGGGGTTTATTTCATATTGCATGAATTTATCTCTCTACATCATGTCATCTTGCTTAAGGCGTTACTCTGTTCTTAACTTAATACTCTAGATGCATACTGGATAGCGGTCGATGAGTGGAGTAATAGTAATAGATGCAGAATCGTTTCGATCTACTTGTTACGGATGTGATGCCTATATACATGATCATGCCTAGATATTCTCATAATTATGCTCAATTCTATCAATTGCTCAACAGTAATTTGTTCACCCACCGTAGAATACTTATGCTCTTGAGAGAAGCCACTAGTGAAACCTATGGCCCCCGGGTCTATTCTCATCATATCAATCTCCATCACTTTTATATTGTTTTGCTATTTACTTTGCTTTTACTTTTTACTTTGCATCTTTATATCAAAAATACCAAAAATATTCTATCTATCAGATCTCACTCTCGTAAGTGACCGTGAAGGGCTTGACAACCCCTAATCGCGTTGGTTGCGAGTAGCTATCGCTTTATGCATGTACGAGGGACTTGAGCGTGGGCTCCTACTGGATAGATACCTTGGTTCTTAAAAACTGAGGGAAATACTTATGCTACTCTACTGCATCATCCCTTCCTCTTCGGGGAAAACCAACGCAAGCTCAAGATGTAGCAAGAAGGATTTCTGGCGCCGTTGCCGGGGAGTCTACGCAAAAAGTCATATACCAAGTACCCATCACAATCCCTATCTCTCGCATTACATTATTTGCCATTTGCCTCTCGTTTTCCTCTCCCCCAATTCACCCTTGCCGTTTTATTCGCCCTCTCTCTCTATCCTCCCTCTCTGTTTGCCTCTTTAGTCTGCTTGCTTTTTGTTTGCTCGTGTGCTAGTTTGATTGCTTGCCGTCATGGCTAGTCTCATATCTTCTCCGTTATCTCCCGAGAGTGAAGTTCTAGATTTTAAACAAAGGGAGGTAGAAAATCTAAAAGATGCTTGGTATAGGATTTGCAATGCTCAAAATAGATCTACCAGGAAACAATCTACCTTAGTTCTTCTCCGCAATTTTTATGTAGGTATTAATCCTTGGAATAGATATATCCTTGATACCATTACCGGAGGGAATTTCTTGGTTAGCCATACTTTTGATTCTTATAATGCTATGTTAGATTTATTTGGCTCACCACCTCTTTTGGTTAATGGAACCATGTTAACTTTGGAGCATGTTATGCAAAGACTTGAAATTATTGAAAATAAAGTTGATACTATTGAATCAATTGAAAATCTTGATAAAAAGATCCACAATCAAATTACTCAATATGGATCTAAGGTAGGAATGACTTTGAAAAATATTAAGGAAAAGGAACCCATAGTTAATGAGAAGATGAACTTAGATTCTACTAGAATTGATAAACTTGAGGGTATCATTACAAATTTGGGAACTGCTTTTTCTTCCGTAAAGAATACTCCTGGTCCTCCTACTAAAATTGCCAAGCTCATGCATGTTCCTAGAAATAAGGGTGAATCATCTAGTAAGGAAACTGCTGATCTTAAATCTATAAGTATTCATCCCAATCTTTTCGCTATCATTGAAGAACCATTTATTACAAATGAATTTTTCGATCTTGTGCCTAAAAGTTTGATAAGTAATAAAAAGAAAGAAATTCCTAAAGATGGTAGATGCCTAATTGAAGAATTTCCTACCAAAGATGGCAATACCTAAATCTATTCTTGCTCGTTATGCCTAGCTAGGGGCGTTAAACGATAGCGCTTGTTGGGAGGCAACCCAGTTTTATTTTTATTCCTTGCCTTTTGATCCTGTTTAGTAATAAATAAATTATTTAGCCTCTGTTTTGGTTGTGTTTTTTGTGTTTAATTAGTGTCTGTGCCAAGTAGAACCGTTGGGAAGACTTGGGGAAAGTCTTGTTGAACTTGCTGTAAAAAATAGAATCTTTAGCGCTCACGAGAACTGCTGTCATTTTTATTTGAAGAGTGATATTTAGTTAATTCTTTTTTAAGATGATTAATAGATAAATTACTCACGTCGATAAATTTATTTTAGAATTTTTGGGGTTCCAGATCTTGCGCTAGCTACAGATTACTACAGACTGTTCTGTTTTTGACAGATTCTGTTTTTCGTGTGTTGTTTGCTTATTTTGATGAATCTATGGCTAGTAAAATAGTTTATAATCCATAGAGAAGTTGGAATACAGTAGGTTTAACACCAATATAAATAAATAATGAGTTCATTACAGTACCTTGAAGTGGTCTTTTGTTTTCTTTCGCTAACGGAGCTCACGAGTTTTCTATTTTGAGTTTTGTGTTGTGAAGTTTTCAAGTTTTGGGTGAATTCTTTTGATGGATCATGGAACAAGGAGTGGCAAGAGAGTAAGCTTGGGTATGCCCATGGCACCCCCAAGATAATCCAAGGACACCAAAAAGTCAAAGCTCGGGGATGCCCCGGAAGGCATCCCCTCTTTCGTCCACTTCCATCGGTAATTTACTTGGAGCTATATTTTTATTCATCAACATGATATGTGTTTTGCTTGGAGCGTCTTGTATTATTTGTGTCTTTGTTTGGTAGTATGCCACAATCATCCTTACTGTACACACCTTTTGAGAGAGCCATACATGAATTAAAATTTGATAGAATACTCTATGTGCTTCACTTATATCTTTTGAGCTAAGTAATTTTGCTCTATGTGCTTCACTTATATCTATTGAGCTAAGTAGTTTTGCTCTATGTGCTTCACTTATATCCTTTGATCTAGATAATTTTGCTCTATGTGCTTCACTTATATCTTTTGAGCGTTATAATTTTACTCTATGTGCTTCACTTAGATCTTTTAGAGCACGGTGGTGGATATGTTTTAAAGAAACTATTGATCTCTCATGCTTCACTTAAATTAATTTGAGAGTCTCTTAATAGCATGGTAATTTGCCTAATAATAATATGCTTGGTATTCAGGATTTGTGAAACTCTCTTTTGAGTGTGTTGAATACTAAGAAAAGGTTGAAGCATGATAATTGTTTTGAGTTATGGAGGTGATAATATTAAAGTCATGCTAGTTGAGTAGTTGTGAATTTAAAGAATACTTGTGTTAAAGTTTGTGATTCCCGTAGCATGCACGTATGATGAACCGTTATGTGATGAAGTCGGAGCATGATTTATTTATTGATTGTCTTCCTTATGAGTGGCGGTCGGGGACGAGCGATGGTCTTTTCCTACCAATCTATCCCCCTAGGAGCATGCGCGTAATAGTTTGCTTTGATAACTTCTAGATTTTTGCAATAAGTATATGAGTTCTTTGTGACTAATGTTGAGTCCATGGATTATACGCACTCTCACCCTTCCACCTTTGCTAGCCTCTCTAATACCATGCAACTTTCGCCGGTATCATACACCTACCATATACCTTCCTCAAAACGGCCACCATACCTACCTATTATGGCATCTCCATAGCCATTCCAAGATATATTGCCATGCAACTTTCCACCATCTAGTTCATCATGACACACTTCATCATTGTCATATTGCATATCCCGGCTCACCGCCGGATGCATTCACATAGAGTCATATTTTGTTCTAAGTATCGAGTTGTAATTGTTGAGTTATAAGAAAAATAAAAGTGTGATGATCATCATTATTAGAGCATTGTCCCAGTGAGGAAAGAATGATGGAGACTATGATTCCCCCATAAGTCAGGATGAGACTCCGGACGGAAAAAGAAGAGGCCATAAAAAAGAAGAGAAAAGGCCCAAACAAAAAAATGATGAGAGAAAAAGAGAGAAGGGACAATGTTACTATCCTTTTACCACACTTGTGCTTCAAAGTAGCACCATGATCTTCATAGTAGAGAGTCTCTCATGTTATCACTTTCATATACTAGTGGGAATTTTTCGTTATAGAACTTGGCTTGTATATTCCAATGATGGGCTTCCTCAAATTGCCCTAGGTCTTCATGAGCAAGGAAGTTGGATGCACACCCACTTAGTTTCTTTTTGAGCTTTCATGTACTTATAGCTCTAGTGCATCCGTTGCATGGCAATCCCTACTCACTCACATTGATATCTATTGATGGGTATCTCCATAGCCCGTTGATACGCCTAGTTGATGTGAGACTATCTTCTCCTTTTTGCCTTCTCCACAACCACCATTCTATTCCACCTATAGTGCTATATCCATGGCTCACGCTCATGTATTGCGTAAAGATTGAAAAAGTTTTGAAAAAGTTAGAGTATGAAACAATTGCTTGGCTTGTCATCGGGGTTGTGCATGATTTAAATACTTTGTGTGGGGAAGATGGAGCATAGCCAGACTATATGATTTTGTAGGGATAACTTTCTTTGGCCATGTTATTTTGAGAAGACATAATTGCTTTGTTAGTATGCTTGCAGTGTTATTATTTTCTATGTCAATATAAACTTTTATCTTGAATCTTTCTAATCTGAATATTCATACCACAATTAAGAAGATTTGCATTGGAATTATGCCAAGTAGCACTCCGCATCAAAAATGCTCTTTTTATCATTTACCTACTCGAGGACGAGCGGGAATTAAGCTTGGGGATGCCTGATACATCTCCAACGTATCTATAATTTTTGATTGCTCCATGCTATATTATCTACTGTTTTGGACTTTATTGGGCTTTATTTTCCACTTTTATATTATTTTTGGGACTAACCTATTAACCGAAGGCCCAACCCAGAATTGCTGTTTTTTTGCCTATTTCAGTGTTTCGGATAAATGGCATATCAAATGGAGTCCAAACGGAATAAAATCTTCAGAAACGTGATTTTCTCACCGAACGTGATCCAGGAGACTTGGACCCTACTGCAAGGGATCAAAGAGGTGATCACGAGGGTGGGGGGCGCCCCCCTAGGGCGCGCCCCCTGCATCGTGGGCCCCTCGGCGCTCCACCGACGTACTCTTTCCTCCTATATATACACACGTACCCCCAAACGATCAGAACAGGAGCCAAAAACCTAATTCCACCGCCGCAAATTTCTGTATCCACGAGATTCCATCTTGGGGCATGTTCCGGAGCTCCGCCGGAAGAGGCCCGTCATCACGGAGGGCTTCTATATCATCCTAGTCCCTCCGATGAAGTGTGAGTAGTTTACCTCAGACCTTCGGGTCCATAGTTAGTAGCTAGATGGCTTCTTCTCTCTCTTTGAATCTCAATAGAAAGTTCTCCCCCTCTCTCATGGAGATCTTTTCAATGTAATCTTCTTTTTGCGGTGTGTTTGTTGAGACCGATGAATTGTGGGTTTATGATCAAGTCTATCTATGAATAATATTTGAATCTTCTCTGAATTCTTTTATGTATGATTGGTTATCTTTGCAAGTCTCTTCGAATTATCCGTCTGGTTTGGCCAACTAGATTGGTAGTTCTTGCCATGGGAGAAGTGCTTAGCTTTGGGTTCGATCTTGCGGTGTCCCTACCCAGTGACAGAAGGGGCAGCAAGACACATATTGTATCGCTGCCATCAAGGATAACAAGATGGGGTTTATTTCATATTGCATGAATTTATCTCTCTACATCATGTCATCTTGCTTAAGGCGTTACTCTGTTCTTAACTTAATACTCTAGATGCATGCTGGATAGCGGTCGATGAGTGGAGTAATAGTAGTAGATGCAGAATCGTTTCGATCTACTTGTTACGGACGTGATGCCTATATACATGATCATGCCTAGATATTCTCATAATTATGCTCAATTCTATCAGTTGCTCAACAGTAATTTGTTCACCCACCATAGAATACTTATGCTCTTGAGAGAAGCCACTAGTGAAACCTATGGCCCCCGGGTCTATGCTCATCGTATCAATCTCCATCACGTTTATATTGTTTTGCTATTTACTTTTTAATTTGCATCTTTATATCAAAAATACCAAAAATATTCTATCTATCAGATCTCACTCTCGTAAGTGACCGTGAAGGGCTTGACAACCCCTAATCGCGTTGGTTGCGAGTAGCTATCGCTTTGTGCAGGTACGAGGGACTTGAGCGTGGGCTCCTACTGGATTGATACCTTGGTTCTCAAAAACTGAGGGAAATACTTATGCTACTCTGCTGCATCATCCCTTCCTCTTCGGGGAAAACCAATGCAAGCTCAAGACGTAGCAGGGCACAAGTCAGGGGGGGTCTCCGAGGCGGCTACGAGGTAGGGGGGCGTGCCTAGGGGGGTAGGGCGCGCCCCACCCTCGTGGGTGCCTCGGGACTCTTCTGGCCCATCTCCGATACTCCGTGGGCTTCTTCTGGTCCAAAAATAATCTCCGTCAAATTTCAGGTCAATTGGACTCCGTTTGGTTTTCCTTTTGTGCGATACTCAAAAACAAGGAAAAAACAGAATCTGGCACTGGGCTCTAGATTAATAGGTTAGTCCCAAAAATCATATAAAATAGCATATAAATGCATATAAAACATCCTAGATGGATATTATAATAGCATGGAACAATCAAAAATTATAGATACATTGGAGACGTATCAAGCATCCCCAAGCTTAATTCCTGCTCGTCCTCGAGTAGGTAAATGATAAAAACAGAATTTTTGATGTGGAATGCTACCTAACATATTTATCAATGTAATCTTATTTATTGCGGCAAGAATATTCAGATCCATAAGATTCAAGACAAAAGTTTAATATTGACTTAAAGACAATAATACTTCAACCATACTAACCAAGCAATTATGTCTTCTCAAAATAACATAGCCAAAGAAAGCTCATACCTACAAAATCATATAGTTTGGGTATGCTTCATCTTCATCACACAAAAATGCTCTCGTCATGCACAACCCCGATGAAAAGCCAAGCAATCGTTTCATACTTTAGTAATCTCAAACTTTTTTCAACTTTCACGCAATACATGAGCATGAGCCATGGACATAGCATTATGGGTGGAATAGAATATAATGATGGGGGTTGTGTGGAGAAGACAAAAAGTTGAAAGTCTCACATTGACGCGGCTAATCAACGGGCTATGGAGATTCCCATCAATTGATGTCAATGCGAGGAGTAGGGAGTGCCATGCAACGGATGCACTAGAGCTATAAATGTATGAAAGCTCATCAAAAGAAACTAAGTGGGTGTGCATCCAACTTGCTTGCTCACGAAGACCTAGGGCATTTGAGGAAGCCCATGTAACACCCTGGTGTAATGATGCTACAGTAATCCCCGAGACCAAGCTAATCATCTTGCTATGACAGTGCTTAGTCACTTTGATCAATATTCCATTAAAAATTCTAGTTGAATTCAATTTAAAATTATGTGTGAAATTCAAAAATGCTCAAACATGAAAACTAAAATGTTCATCATGTGGAAAGTATTCTTTTGGTAATATTGGTGGTGAACCAACATTTTTGCAAAGTGTCTAAATGGCCTAAAATAGCTAAAACATAAAGTTGTTAAAAAGAAAAAGCAAAAGTTAAAAAAAATAAAAAGAAAAGGGAGAGGAAAGAGGAACCCCCTCCCTGGACCGAACCCACCTGGCCCGGCCCACCTAACCCACCCGAGCCGGCCCACTCCCCCCTGTCGTCTTCCCCCCTCCCCAATGTGCGAGCGACCGCACGCGCGTCTCCACCGGACCCCCTCGCCGGCTCCGATGAGGGGATAGGGCAGCCCGTGCCCCCTCAATCCCCTCTCCCACTTGCCCGCCGCCTCTCCCTCTCCCCATCAGATTCCCCCTCGCCCCCTCTCTGCTTCGATTTGGGAGGATGCCCGAGCGCCACCATCACCGCCGTTCGTCGTAGCCGCGGCCACCGTTACCCATGCGCTGCTCCGTCAAGTCCAGGAGCTCCGGCGTGGTCCTCCTCTTCTTCCTCGATAATGGATCGGGACCGGGAGGGACCGCCGCCGTTGCAGTCTTCCTCTTCCTCCTCTATGGCCACCACATGACCTCGCCGTCAATCTGCAGCACCAGTCCTCCCCGAGCTCACTACCTAGTCCCCACGCTCCCGCGGTGAGCTCCTGCGCCGAACGCGCCCTTCCCTACCCCCTCTAGTCGCCCGTAGCCGCCGCTCCACTAGCACCCACACGCACCGCCACCGATGAGCTTGCCGTCGTGGCCTTCGCCACTTTAACGCGCGACTGAGCCTCACATCAAGCTCCGGGAGCTCGTGCAAGTCCAACGCCATCACTAGCACGCCTCCCTGTTCCTCCTAGCCCCATTTCCACTAGAGCCCGAACTCTTGCGCCGCCTTAGCTCATCGCCGGCGCAGTTCCGGTCACCCCCGAGTCTAACCGACCACACCACGTGATGCGGCTTCGAGCCCGCGTTCGAACGCGGCCAACCGCGGTCGTTTTGGAGCCCCATAGCACGATCCCCGTCCATGCCCGAACTGCCATCCACCGCGCTCGTTGCTGACGATGTTCCGGCCATTCCCGGGCCCAAACGTTGGTAGCATTCGACGCATGAGATCGTCAGCTTCCGAACGCGCCCGACCACGGCTCAAATGATGCGCCGTAGCGTGATTCTGGCCGTCTCTAGCGTTCGGCCGCCCCGGATGGTCTCGCTGGCGTTACTCCGGCGCCGGCGGGGCCCGCCTCTGGGTCGCTGCCCGTGGGCCCCCTGGACCCAGTTGACCACATTGATCGTGGTGAACTATGCTGACTGGGCACTCAGTGCCACTGACACGCGGGCCCCACCGCTTAATGCTCTAACTAAAACGTTTTTATAAATAAAAATAATTAGTTAACCTAATCAGTCAGTGACATGTGGGGCCCTACTGCTAATTAACTCTGTCTAATTAAAATAAACCCCTGTTAGCCCCACTCTCTATGACAGGTGGGACCCACAGGTCAGGTTTGACCTGGTTAGCGAGTCTATTGACTGCTGACGTCATCAACATGTCATGCTGACGTCATATTTCTTTTCTGTTAATTTAATTAATTCCAGAAAATGTTTAAAACTTTGAAAATTTATAGAAATAACCGTAACTCCGATGAAAATGTTTTCTACATGAAAGTTGCTCAGAAAAATCCAACGAATCCGAGTGCGCGGTCCATTCACCTGTCACATGTCCCTAGCATGCTTAACATGGAACCGTCCCCTCTCTTCCACCTGTCCGGAATTCATCTAATGCTGGGAATTCATCCTCGGATGTTTATCCCCTCCGTCTGCAACGTGTAGTACTACGTTAGGACAACCCTAGCTCCGCCTATCGTCATGTAATGCTTAGTGATGCATATGTTTGCTCTGTATTTACTGTTTCTTCTCCATCTTCTCTCCGGTAGACCTCGAGACCGATGCCGCCCCTGTGATCGGCTACGTCTCCGACGAGCCTTCTTCCTTTTCAACAGAGCTTCCAGGCAAGCAAACCCCCCTTGAGCATTCCGATATCGCCCAGTTCTTTCCCTCTCATGCTTGCATTAGAATTTCTACTGCTTTCTGTATGATCCTACTCTGATGCATAGCCTGTTTTTGTTACCTGCTTATTGTTACCTTACCTGCTTATTCCAAACTGCTTAGTATAGGTTGGTTAGTGATCCATCAGTGACCCCCACCTTGTCCTAGTTGCCCCGCTTTATGTTCGATGACTCGATCAACGTGATCGACGTCCAGGCCCCGACACCGCACAGCACCCCCCTAGTTGAACGACTATGTAGAGTTACCATCGAGTGCCGAGGGTGGAACCTCTTAGATCACTCCTGATGAGACCTCTGTAGTGTAGCTATTCGGCCGTGGTCATCGAGGGTGATTTCCTCCTTAACCCCTTCCGATACGGCTCTGTCGTGAAACCCCTCAAGTGTGAACCTCGAGGGTGGATCCTCTTATGTTCACCTTGATGATTACATCAAGTGGAATTCACCGGTGGTGATTCCTCGGGTTTTCCCCTTGATGTTTGGACACACGGATATTTGGACTTTATAGCTGTTACTTGGAAAGGCGGGTCGACCCTGAGGGGTACCCGCGAGTGATGTGGAGACGGGTTGACCTGGAGGGTACCCGAGAGTTGAACATGAGGCGTGGCCGGGCATTCTTAGCCCTTGTCACAAGTACTCGAGATGGGGCGACGGGGTCACATCTTTCGCGAGTCTCTGCTTGTGACCACACTACCAACGCACTAACGGTTTGGATATTTGATCTGAGGGTCCTCTGGCCTGATAGCACTAACCATCACGTGGGCATTGTATGGGCATTCAGCGTCGTATGCATCAGCCGAAGCTTAATCGATGTTAGTGACTGAGCGGCGCGCGCCGGGTTGGACTGCGTAAGCTCCTGCCTTGTTTAAGGAGGTAGCTAGGTCTGCTCAGCGGCTGTGTACGCAACGTGCATGAGTTCCGGGGAGATGGCCCATGAACCCTGGGGGCTTAGGCTTAGTCCGGCGTGGTGACCTCTCTATTAAGCCTAGGTCGGGTTGCAGCGTATTGTTTGGCCGAGGCCAGGCATGACCCAGGAAAGTGTGTCCGGCCGGAGTTAATCGAGCGTGGTGGGTAAGTTGGTGCACCCCTGCAGGGAAGAAAACATCTATCGATAGCCTGTCCTACGGTAACGGACACTTGGAGTTGTATCCCATTCGATACAATTAGAACTGGATACTTGAGGTGATAACTGGATAATATGGCTCTGGGATTGCTTTCTCGCAGGGAGTCGAGAAAGGATCTCTGGCCAAGGTTGATAACACTACTACTATTTTACATTATGTTGTTCTGTACTCTTATATATGCTGCAAGATGCTTAAAGATGCTTGAAGATGCTAGTCTTCGATAGGCTAGGCTTTCCCCTTCTCTTCTGGCATTCTGCAGTTTAGTCCATAGATACAACCCATTTCCTTTGATACAGATGCATACTTAGTTTAGATCTGATGTAAGTCTTGCGAGTACTTTGGATGAGTACTCACAGCTGCTTTGCTACCTCTTTTCCCCCATAGTCAATTGTTGCAACCAGATGACGGGTCCCAGGAGCCAGATGACACCAGTGATGACTACTACTACCCCGAGGGTGCCTACTACTACGTGATGGCCGCTGACGACCTGGGGTAGTTAGGAGGCTCCCAGGAAGGAGGCCTTGCCTTTTCGATCGTAGATGCTTTTGTGCTAGCGTTCTTAAGGAAAACTTGTTTAACCTATGTCTGTACTCAGATATTGTTGCTTCCGCCGACTCTTGTGTTTTTGAGCTTATGTATTTGAGCCCTTGAGGCCCCTGGCTTGTAATATAAAGCTTGTATTATTTTAATCTGTGTCTAGAGTTGTGTTGTGATATCTTCCCGTGAGACCTTGATCTTGATCGTACACACTTGTGTGTATGCACAAGTTGGTATGAGAGCCAACTGCCTGTAGGTAGCCCCCTTTCCAACTCCTTGGCCGAAGTTGAGTCCAGTCACAAAAAAACTTTTACTAACATGGCCGTGTGTCTTACGGGCCCACATCGCCATTGGGTGGTATTAAGATCTTTTACTTCTCGATCTTGACTCTGGGATTCTGATCTCTCTTCCATTCGGGTTAAACGAATTTACTAACTCTAACATTAGGATCCCGTGACCACGTTCACCCCAAAGTTGGATAAGCCATAGTTCTTAGAATAGTATTCTGAATAGTACACACACTATCGTGTTGACTACGAAGTGGTATCCATCGTACCTCTTTCATTATGTATGTTTCGTCATGAATCTTTGCAAATGCTCAATGCTGAACTACCCCTTGTTACATGTTAGCAGGATGGTTAGACCCGCTGGTCGTGGCCGTGGTGCCAACGATCCACCACCACCCGAATTCTTTGCCGGAATGATGCAACAATTTGAGCTGAATCGCCAGTTCATGGAAGGAATGATGGCTCAGTTTCCTCGTCCAAATATGAATCAACAGCCAGCCCCAGTAACTCTGCAGGACTTCTTGCATCTCAACCCAACCATCTACCGCAGCTCAACTCAGCCCCTTGATGCTGACGACTGGCTCCGTGACATCATGTATGAAATGGAGTCTGCTAGTGTGGCCCCTGCTAGCTATGTCGCCTTTGCATCATTCTTTCTGAAGGGTCCCGCTGCTCAATGGTGGGACTGCCACAGGCGTACCCTACCTGCAGGAATGGTCATCACTTGGCTGGATTTCCAGGCTGCTTTCCGTGCCCGCTTCATTCCTCAATCATGGAGAGGAAGAAGCGAGAGTTCCGCAACCTCACCCAAGGCAACAATACTGTAGATGCTTATCAGCGGGAATTTCTGGACTTGTCTCGTTATGCTAAAGAAGACATTGCAACTGATGCTTGTAGGCAAGAAAAGTTCCGTGATGGACTTCACCCTGATATCAAGCTAGCACTGCTCATTCATGACTTTGCCGACTTTGCCACCTTAGTGAAAAGGCTATTCAGGTTGAGACTGGTCTTCAGGAACACCAGGGATCCCTCAGGTGCAGCCATGACGCTGGCTCATCTTCGGGCCCGTCAGCGCAGAAGCGTCAGATTTGGATCCCCCATAGCATGTACCACCCAACTGCACCGGCACCAAGATAGTCCTATGTTGCGCCTCGTCTGCCTCCTCCACCGGAGAGGCAGCCTCTTCGAGCTGTACCACCCCAAGCTCCTGATCCCAACCCCAATGATGGTCTATGCTTCAAGTGTGGCCTTCCAGGTCACCGCTCCAGGAACTGTCCTCATAATTAGAACCAACTAGCTCTTCCTGCTACGGGTCGTGGTAACAATAAACCCCACAACAATAATGCCCGACCTTATGGTCGTGGGCAGTCTACCAACATTGATCTGAATGAAGCTCAAGACCAGCCTGCCACTGTGATGGGTACTCTTCTCGTTAATTCAGTACCAACTTCTATTTTATTTGATTCAGGAGCATCACATTCATTTATGTCACAAAAGTTTGCATACACACACGACATTCGATGCGAGCCCATGAACACTCTGATAGTGGTACGCACCCCTGCGGGCTGATGTCAAACTACCATGATTGGTCGCGACGTTCCCGTTGAGATTGAAGGGTTGGAATTCCTTGTTTCTCCCATTATTCTGGAGTCTTCCAATATTTCCCTCATTCTGGGAATGGAATGGTTGAAAGCGCATACTGCTTCTATCTTTTGTGCCACCAAGGTCGTTCACCTCCTACATCCTTCCGATGAGATAGTAAGCTACCATGCTCAACTTGTTCAAAATGCTGAAGCACGACTTTATGTCTTGCATGCGTTGAATGCAACACCTCTTGAGGGAATTGAAAAGATTCCAGTTGTTCGTGACTTCCTAGACGTCTTTCCAGAAGAACTTCCAGGAATACCTCCTGCTCGGGCTGTCGAGTTCGTCATCAACTTGAAACTAGGCACTGTTCCTATTGCCAAATGACCCTACAAGATGCCGCATCATGAGCTCCTTGAACTTAAGGAGGAAATCGATAAATCTCTTCGAAGTGGATTCATTCGTCCAAGTTCCTAAGCTTGGGGATCACCTTCTCTCTTTGTAAAGAAGAAGGATGGAATGAATCATTTGGTCCAAGACTATCGTCCTATCAACCAAGCTACAATTCAGAAAAAATATCCCCTTCCTAAACTCGACTTGGAGTTGTATCCCGTTCGATACAATTAGAACTGGATACTTGAGGTGATAGCTGGATAGTATGGCTCTGGGATTGCTTTCTCGTAGGGAGTCGAGAAAGGATCTCTGGTCGAGGTTGATAACACTACTACTATTTTACATTATGTTGTTTTGTACTCTTATTTATGCTGCAAGATGCTTGAAGATGCTAGTCTTCGATAGGCTAGGCTTTCCACTTCTCTTTTGGCATCCTGCAATTTAGTCCATAGATACAGCCCATTTCCTTTGATACAGATGCATACTTAGTTTAGATCTGATGTAAGTCTTGCGAGTACTTTGGATGAGTACTCACGGCTGCTTTGCTACCTCTTTCCCCCCATACCCGATTGTTGCGACCAAATGATGGGTCCCACGAGCCAGATGACACTAGTGATGACTAGTACTACCCTGAGGGTGCCTACTACTACGTGACGGCCGCTGACGACCTAGAGTAGTTAGGAGGCTCCCAGGCAGGAGGCCTTGCCTTTTCGATTGTAGATGCTTTTGTGCTAGCCTTCTTAAGGCAAACTTGTTTAACCTATGTCTGTACTCAGATATTGTTGCTTCCGCTGACTCTTGTGTTTTCGAGCTTATGTATTCGAGCCCTAGAGGCCCATGGCTTGTAATATATAGCTTGATTATTTTAATTTGTGTCTAGAGTTGTGTTGTGATATCTTCCCGTGAGTCCTGAATCTTGATCGTACACAATTCCCTGTATGATTAGTGTACGGTCAAATCGGGGGCGTCACAGCCCATTGTTGGAATATACAAGCCAAGTTATATAATGAAAAATTCCCACTAGTATATGAAAGTGACAAAATAAGAGACTCTCTATCATAAAGATCATGGTGCTTGTCGGTGTCAAAACCGGCGGATCTCGGGTAGGGGGTCCCGAACTGTGCGTCTAAAGCGGATGGTAACAGGAGGCAGGGGACACGATGTTTACCCAAGTTCGGGCCCTCTTGATGGAGGTAATACCCTATGTCCTGCTTGATTGTTCTTGATGATATGAGTATTACAAGAGTTGATCTACCACGAGATCAGAGAGGCTAAACCCTAGAAGCTAGCCTAGGGTATGATTGTATGTTGTCCTACGGACTAAAACCCTCCGGTTTATATAGACACCGGAGGGGGCTAGGGTTACACAAGGTCGATTTACAAAGGAGGAGATATACATATCCGTATTGCCTAGCTTGCCTTCCACGCCAAGTAGAGTCCCATCCGGACACGGGACAGCGTCTTCAATCTTGTATCTTCATAGTTCAACAATCCGGCTGTCCAGAGACCCCCTAATCCAGGACTCCCTCAGTAGCCCCTGAACCAGGCTTCAATGACGATGAGTCCGGCACACAGTGTTGTCTTCGGTATTGCAAGGCGGGTTCCTCCTCTGAACACACCATTGAAGAATTTGAATACAAGGATAGTGTCCGACCCTGCAAAATAAGTTCCACATACAACCGTAGAGAGAATAATATTTCCACAAATCTAATCTGTTGACACGTTTTGACAGCATGACATCATGCCATGGCCTGATTATTATTCGAACCGCTTTTCTCAACCAGCTCCGCACATATCGCGAGGCGGTTTTCTTGACACGTCTTGTCAAAGCAGAGATCATGTTCCCCTTATCACGGGATTCTCATCAATATGGACGTGGGTAACCCAACCGCGCCATCAATTACTGTGCCTGGGGAGTAAGCGGTGTTGCCAGGCAAGTGAGGAGGCATATCGCCTCTTCCGCCCTTATAAAGGGACGAAGATTTACTTTTTTCACCCACGCCTTCTTCCTCCTCGCTTAGCCATTCCCGCACACTCGAGCTCTAGCGCCCAAGCTCGCGTTCTTCTTCCCAAACCACTCCAAGCATGTCTGGAGCAGGAGGCAAGTGGATGGTCTCCTCCGTCATGGAGGAGAACATCAAAGAGTTACGGGAAGCCGGATACCTGGCTGCGGATATCGGGCATCGGCTACCAAATGCGGGGCAGATCGTCCCAACGCCCGAACCCCATGAGAGGGTAGTTTTTCTTACCCACTTTGTCCGTGGACCGGGATTTCCTCTCCACCCGTTTGTCCGCGGACTCATGTTCTACTATGGGCTGGATTTTCATGATCTGGCCCCCAACTTCATCCTCAACATCTCGGGGTTTATCGTCATGTGCGAGGCCTTCCTTCGCATCAGGCCCCATTTCAGCTTATGGCTGAAAACCTTCAATGTTAATCCGAAGGTAGTGGGTGGCCAACAAGCAGAGTGCGGAGGCGCCATGGTGGGAAAGATGCCTAATGTCACCTGGCTCGAGGGCACCTATGTGGATACCATAAAGGGGTGGCAATCGGGGTGGTTCTACATTACCGAGCCGCGCGACTCCAACTGGGTGGCGGCCCCCAAATTTCGATCCGGAATCCCCACGCACGTCACCTCCTGGAAAAAGAAGGGCATCTCCTGGGGCTCTTCGGTAGAGTTGACCGGACTCCAGACCTGCATCCAGAACATGACGAGCAGAAAAATCAAGCTTGTCAATGTGGTCGAGGTTATGCTCTTCTGCCGGATCCTTCCATGCCAAAGACGGGCATTCAATTTGTGGGAGTTCGACTCGGCCAAGCACCAGACACTGCGAGAGCTCTATGACACGATGCACGAGGACGTCGGGAGGGTGCTGTTCAAGAGCATAGAGATGCCTCCCTCCCTCACCGAGGACCGCGGACTCAGCGCAAAGCGCCGCGCCAACCTGGTAGGCTTTTATATCTCTTAGGGTATTTATTTGCCCCGGTTTAGTTATGTGCTGGATCTAAGCTTCCATGTCATTAATAGGATTGGGTAGAGATAGCGGAGCAGCTTGATTGTCCAGCCCCCTTGCCTGAAGATCCTGCGGACGCACTTCTAACGAAGATGCTGACTCCGGCACCTTACGAGGTGCTGGCAAAGAAGGTGAAGAAGAAGGCCACGGGGACCCGAAAGGGTCTCCGGCGCAAGTTTGTATTGGACTCATCGTCCGATGACTCCGACACGCAGTCCTCCCACGGAAATGAGGAGGAGGAGGAGAAAATTTCTCCCCCACCCGGGGGAGACAAGAAACGGAAGGCCAACCCATCCGGGGAGGCCGAAGGGTCCAAGAAGGGAAGGACCCTCCCTCCGAAACTGTGCTACGACGGCCGCCGATAGCGGCGACGAGTGGCTACCCAGGGACAAGCCCCTAGCGAAGTCGTAAATGTCCGGACACCATAGTACTTCAGGGTATATTTTATTGTACTGCCTTTCCTCATGCCGAACATGATTATGCAGTCCGTGCCGAGCTCATCTCGACGTACCCTCGTCGAGTAGCTCCTTGGACTCGTCGGATATGAACAACGGTTCTCTTCCGATCGCTTCCACCCCTCGCCCTACGGACAACGCCGAGGTGTTGTCTCAAAAGGCACCGAGCCGAGGGGAGGTGGTCCTGGGGGTGCCTCGCGGCGACTTCCCGGACCCTGGGTACCAAGGGAGCGAGGCTCCTACGGGCTTCGAGGTTGGGCCCCAGCCGGACACTGCGCCGGAACCTTCGATGGTTCCGGACTCCGGCAGGCGTCCCCCGTCAAGGGGGGCAACCATCCGTGCCGGTGTCCTCTGTCCAACCAGAGGCACTAGACAACTTGCTGGAAGCGCTTCGCAGCGCTTCCATCGAAGAAGAGCACAACACTATCATGAGTGTGGTGGTCGAGAAGGTTCGGTCCGCCAAGAACGGATTGACCGAAGCTTGCGCCAACCTCCTAACAGGCTTTGAGGTAAGCAATCAAAATATAAGAAGAAAATATTACCGCATAGATAGTAGCCCCTGATGCTCTGTTCGGCGTTCGCGAAGAAAAGCCGAATAGAGGATCAAATGATAACTCAGGAGTCTAATTAGAGTATGTCTATGTGTATGTGCAGGCTTCACTGCTGGCCGCTGCCACACGTACTGCAGAGGTCTCTACACTAAAGCAGGACCTAAAGCGGTCCGAGGACGAGCTCGGCCTTACCAAGAGGCAGCTCGAAGAGAGCAAAGGTAAGATATACCCCTGTCTGTATAGTTGAAAATAAGTTCATGTGTAAAGTAATAGGATCACCATGAATTTGTCAGGGGCCATGACTGAGGTAGAGACCCTGAGGAAGGCGTTGTCCGAGGCCCAAGATAAAGCGGCCAAAGAACACATTAAACGGGAGAAGCAAGAAGCCTGAGTAGGCAAGGTGCAGCAAGAGCTCGAGGCTCTCGCCAAAAAGCACGAGTCCTTGGAGCTTGACTCTAAGACATGAGAGTCCGAGCTTGCACAGGCGCTTGAAAGCGTTCGGAGCGCCAAGTCTGAAGCCCACAAGGCCCTCCAGGAGATTGATGCGGTGAAGAAGATAGCAGCGGGTAAGGCATTCATTATGCAAAGCAAAGACGTGAAGGAGACTTTCCTTTTTCTTACCCGAGTTCGGAGCTCTCCAGGAGCATTTGCAGATCTTCCCCACAGTGTACTGGATGCCGCGGAGTTTTACCGGGCTGTGGAGGGGAGCTCAAGAGAGAAGTTGTTCTGGTCTTAGTATACTAGGATCGAACACCCCGTGCCCTTGAGTGACCAGCTGAAGTAGTTGGTCGAACTTCACATGGCGGCCGGACAGGCCATGAAGGGCCTTATAGTCCGGATGTGGCCTGGCGAGCCCCTGTCCGGCAGCTACTTCAGTCTGGTGAGACTGCTTGTGGAAGCCTGCCCACGGCTAGAAGTCATCAAGTGGTCCATCTGCATCGAGGGTGCACACAGGGCTTTTGCCCAGGCGAAGGTGTACTGGGCAAAGCTGGACGCCGTGAAGCTGGTGAAGGAGGGGCCGCCGGAGGGCAAGGAGCATCGCTGCCCCGAGAATTACTATGAGAGTGTCCTGAAGTGTTCCCGCTTAGTGGCAGATGAGTGTGCCAAGGATGTAATTTTTGAATGAACATGCTCATGTGATCCTGTAATATGAAACGAATTCGTTTGCGCCATGCGATGATTTCTTAATTTAAAATATTACCTTCTGTGCGGCCATTTATAAAATCTGAGAGTTGGCCAGTCGTCGGCTTCTACCCCCATGTAACTAGTATTGGGGTGTTCGGGATAAATCTGAACACTCTTTACCCCAATTTTGGGTCCTTCAAGGGCGGTGTTCAGCGCAACGAACCAGGCAATCAGACTATAATGCTTTATCACTCTCACTTAGCCATAGAAGTCTATGATTTTAAATTTTTGGCGAAGCCCTTGGTATTCGAAGGGCCAAATTTGGGGCGCTATACACGCCTAAGCTGGACAAGGCCAACTCCTCGCCCGAAGCGGAAAAAGTCTTTAAGGACATGAGACCTCTCGAACAGCGACCAGTCTCTCGCCTTATCATGACAGTCAGTTTTTGGCTTTCTCTACTGAGGTGCTCATCCGGAAGAACCGGGACACAATCATAGTAGTTCTCCCACCACTACCTTAGCCGATATAGCGGAACGTAAGGTACCAAAGCATGGGAGCCGGGCAACCCAACATTTGACCAAAGACATGATTCAGAGCTGATGCATATAATGCTATAAGTTCGGGGTGCCGCATTGTCGAAAGTGTTCGGACTTCTTGCGCCGTATTATGGGTTAAATGAGAGCCCCTGGCATACTGACCGTACCCGAACGTGCGGGTGCAAATTGTCGTAAATGGACTTATAAGAGAAAGAAAAAGACTTAAATAATGCAATGACAAATTAATGATATGCATTGTTATTTGAATAATACGTCGAAGCATACTGGTACAAGTAGTGCAATAAGCATAAAGTAGGACAATTCGAAATGTCCTATCCCAGGGCAAGCTACGCATAAATAGTGTAAAGTGGGTATATCAAGTATTACTAGAGATCACCTGGCGGTTCCCGTGTTCATCTTAGCTTCTTGCCGCCTTGGTTGTTACTTCCGGAATGTGTCCAGCAATCGTACTACCGGAAAGGGCTTCCAAAGAGTTAGGCCCTGAAAGAGAAAAGGAATGTCGAAGGTATACATCCCCTAGTGTGGTTAAGCCACAATGCGTGGCGTGTCCTGATTGTGCCCCTGCCTATGTCCATGGAATTTTCAATGCGTAGTTATGTACGCGCAGCACGGATTTCGTCGCTTCACCGGGACTGGGACGGGGGACGAATTGCTAGGCGAGCTCTGATCGTGCCAGGCGATCCTATTGCAGCTTGTTCCGAACTCGCTTGAAGGTGTCCGGGGGCTGTAACGCCGAATGGGTGGTCTGCCTGAACAGGCTGCTCTGTGCTTCTGCTGCAAGGGCCGCAGTGTGCTCTTCCGTACGGAGCGAGCGTTCTATGTTTCCATTTACTGTTATGACCCTGCGAGGTCCTGGCATCTTGAGCTTGGGGTATGTGTAATGTGGCACTGCATTGAATTTTGCAAACGCTGTCCATCCGAGTAGTGCATGATAGCCACTGCAAAACGGGACGATGTCGAAGATTAACTCTTCGCTTCGGAAGTTATCTGGTGATCCGAAAACCACTTCCAGTGCGATTGAGCCTGTGCAATGGGCCTCTACACCTGGGACGACGCCTTTAAAGGTGGTTTTGCTGGGTTTGATCCTCGAGGGATCGATACCCATTTTCGCATTGTATCCTGATAAAGCGGGTTTAGGCTGTTGTCACCGTCCATAAGGACTCGAGTGAGGTGAAATCCGCCAATGATGGGGTCTAGGACCAGTGCGACGGATCCACCATGACGGATGCTAGTGGGGTGGTCCCTGTGATCTAAGGTGATCGGACAGGAAAACCATGGGTTGAACTTCCGGGCGATGGGCTCCATCGCATAGACGTCCCTTAGTGCACGCTTCCGCTCCCTCTTGGGAATGTGGGTTGCGTATATCATGTTCACCGTCTTCACTTGTGGGGGAAACCCCTTCTGTCCTCCAGTGTTCGGCGGCCGGGGCTCCGCCTCATCATCGCTATGCAGCCCCTTATCCTTGTTCTCGGCATTTAACTTGCCGGCCTGCTTGAACACCCAGCATTCTCTATTGGTGTGATTGGCTGGCTTGTCGGGGGTGCCGTGGATTTGACACGAGCGATCTAGTATGCGATCCAGACTGGATGGAGCCGGAGTATTTCTTTAAATGGCTTTTTCCGCTGACCGGATCTAGAGCCTCTGAATCCGGTATTAACTGCCATATCTTCGGTGTTATCGCCGTTATTGCGGTGCTTTGGTCTATTACAACGCTGCCTACCGTTAACATCTTTGGTATCCGAGGTGTCCAGATTCCTCGATGTGTTGTTGCTGCGAGCGAGCCAGCTGTCCTCGCTAGTGCAAAAGTGAGTCATGAGTGTTGTGAGGGCTGCCATAGATTTCGGCTTCTCCTGGCCGAGGTGGCGGGTGAGCCACTCGTCGCGGATGTTATGCTTGAATGCCGCTAGGGCCTCTGCATCCGGACAGTCTACAATTTGTTTTTCTTAGTCAGGAACCATGTCTAGAATTGTCTGGCCGATTCCCCTGGCTGCTGGGTTATGTGGCTCAAGTCATCAGCATCCGGTGGCCGCACGTAAGTGCCCTGGAAGTTGTCAAGAAATGCGTCTTCCAGATCCTCCCAACTGCCGATGGAATCTGCTGGCAAGTGATTCAGCCAATGCCGAGCTGGTCCTTTGAGTTTTAGTGGGAGGTACTTGATGGCATGTAGATCATCACCGCGAGCCATGTGGATGTGAAGGAGGAAATCCCCAATCCATACAGCGGATCTGTTGTGCCATCATATGATTCGATATTTACGGGTTTGAAACCCTCCAGGAATTCATGATTCATAACTTCATCAGTGAAGCATAGGGGGTGTGCGGCACCTCTATGCCGGGCTATATCCCGACGTAGTTCGTATGAGTCTTGTCTGCTGTATTCGTCCCGGCCAGATTTACTCTTGGTGTATCCAACGCGATGATCATCATCCCGTGTGGGCGCACGTGCCCGTGTCCCATATATTGACCTTGCGATTTTTGCCTTACTGTCCAAGATGTCTCGCAGGTCCTCTGTGTTGCCCCGGGCCTTAGTATTTTTGACTGAGTGGCGACGGGGTGCGGTCTGAACTTTAGGCTGAAACGCCTCTCTGGCTCGGCTGCGTAGTGGCCGGTCAGCCGCATCGTACACTGGTGAATGAGGTTTCAATGCTTCCTCCTCGAGGTGAGGTAGAAACCTGCATTTTGGGTAACTCTTGGACGGGCACTTGAGTTCATGCTCCTCGGCCGCAAGGACTTAGGTCCACCTATCTGCTAGCAAGTCTTGATCAGCTTGAAGCTGTTGCTGTTTTTTCTTTAGGCTATTTGCCATGGCCATAAGCCGACGCTTGAAGCGCTCTTGCTTGACGGGGTCCTCAGGCACGATAAACTCGTCGTCGCCGAGGCTCGCCTCGTCTTCGGAGAGAGGCATGTAATTGTCCTCTTCCGGTTCTCTGTCTGCTGCCTGCTTTGGAGGGCTAGCTTGTTCGTCCTCTAGCTCTACACCGTGATGGAGGGGATTGTTGTCTTCGGTGCTATCCGGAGTGTTATTGTCTCCTATGCCAGTATCACTTCTCTTGCTATGGCGGGACTTAGAGCGGCGCTGCTGACGTCGGCGCTTGGGTTGCTTCTTGGAGGGGTCATCCTCCGTTGTCTCGTCGCCATTGCCTTCTTTGGGGGTGTCCACCATGTATATATCATATGATGAGCTAGCGGTCCAGCGCCCTGAGGGTGGTGGTTCCTGTTCGTCTCCTCCATCGTCATCCATACCGTCGATGTCTTCGGAGTCGAAGTCGAGCATGTCGGTTAAGTCGTCGATAGTGGCTACTAAGTGGGTGGTGGGTGGGCAGCGAATTTCTTCGTTGTCCGCATCCCATTCTAGCCGGACATAGTTCGGCCAAGGTTATCCTGACAGGGAGAGAGACCTTAATGAATTTAGCACGTCTCCGAAAGGGGAGTGCTGAAAGATATCTGCAGAGGTGAACTCCATGAGCGGCACCCAGTCGGACTCGACGGGCAGGGATGTGAGCGGCTCGGAGTCCGTGGCCGGAGATGAATCCAGTGGTTCGCTGACACGACTCTCGTAAGGGGTGAAGTCAGTATTCGGCTCTATCGCCACTGACAGTGCGGCCTCCATGGCGGGGTCCATCCCTCTGCTCTCGGATGGCGCGACTTGCTCCGGATTGATGGCCGGGGTAGTTGTGGATGTGATCTCCCAAACATTGTCCGACGACAGCGTTACGTCATGCTCGTCGTGACTGTGCGGCGCGTCCGACATGGGCTCGAATCCGTCGAAGATCAAGTCTCCTCGGATGTCGGCCGTGTAGTTCAAGTTTCCAAATCTGACCTGATGGCCAGGGGCGTAGCTCTCGATCTGCTCCAGATGGCCAAGCGAATTGGCCCGCAATGCGAAGTCGCCGAATACAAATATCTGTCCGGGGAGGAAAGCCTCACCCTAGACCGCATCGCTAGCGATGATCGAAGGAGCCATCGAGCCTTATGGTGACGACACATTTGAACTCTCCATGAAAGCACCAATGTCGGTGTCAAAACCGGCGGATCTCAGGTAGGGGGTCCCGAACTGTGCGTCTAAGGCGGATGGTAACAAGAGGCAGGGGACACGATGTTTACCCAGGTTCGGGCCCTCTTGATGGAGGTAATACCCTACGTCCTACTTGATTGTTCTTGATGATATGAGTATTACAAGAGTTGATCTACCATGAGATCAGAGAGGCTAAACCCTAGAAGCTAGCCTATGGTATGATTGTATGTTGTCCTACGGACTAAAACCCTCCGATTTATATAGACACCGGAGGGGGCTAGGGTTACACAAGGTCGGTTTACAAAGGAGGAGATATACATATCCGTATTGCCTAGTTTGCCTTCCATGCCAAGTAGAGTCCCATCCGGACATGGGGCGACGTCTTTAATCTCGTATCTTCATAGTTCAACAGTCCGGCCAAAGGATATAGTCCGGCTGTCCGGAGACCCCCTAATCCAGGACTCCCTTAGTGCTACTTTGAAACACAAGTGTGGAAAAAGGATAGTAGCATTATCCCTTTTTTAGGCCTTCCCTTTTTTTGGCCTTTCCTTTTCTTCTTCTTTTTTATTTGGCCTTTCCTTTTTTTTCTTTTTTCCATGGGACAATGCTCTATTAATGATGATCATCACACTTCTATTTATTTACAACTCAATGATTACAACTCGATACTAGAACAAAATATGACTCTATATGAGTGCCTCCGACGGTGTACCGTGATGGGCAATGAAACAAGAGTGACATGTATGAAAAATTATGCATGGTGGCCTTGCCACAAATACGATGTCAACTACATGATCATGCAAGGCAATATGACGATGATGAAGCGTGTCATAATAAACGTAACGGTGGAAAGTTGCATGGAAATATATCTCAGAATGGTTATGAAAAATGCCATAATAGGTAGGTATGGTGGCTGTTTTGAGGAAGATATAAGGAGGTTTATGTGTGATAGAGTGTATCATATCACGGGGGTTGGATGCACCGGCAAAGTTTGCACCAACTCTCAAGGTGAGAAAGGGCAATGCACGATACCGAAGAGGCTAGCAATGATGGGAAGGTGAGAGTGTGTATAATCCATGGACTCAACATTAGTCATAAAGAACTCACATACTTATTGCAAAAATCTACAAGTCATTAAAAACCAAGCATTACGCTCATGCTCCTAGGGGGATAGATTGGTAGGAAAAGACAATCGCTCGTCCCCGACCGCCACTCATAAGGAATATAATCAAAGAAACACCTCATGCTTCAAATTTGTCACACAACGGTTGCCATACGTGCATGCTACGGGACTTGCAAACTCAACACAAGTATTTCTCAAATTCACAACTACTTAACTAGCATGACTCTAATATCACCATCCTCATTTCTCAAAACAATCATCAAGCATCAAACTTCTCATAGTATACAATGAACTTTATATGCAAGTTTTTATTATATCCCTCTTGGATGCCCATCATATTAGGACTAGTTTCATAACCAAAGAAAATTACCATGCTGTTTAGGACTCTAAAAATAATATAAGTGAAGCATGATAGTTCATCTATTTCTTCAAAATAAAACCACCGTCGTTCTCTAAAATATATAAGTTAAGCACTAGAGCAAACGACAAACTACTCCGAAAGATATAAGTGAAGATCAAAGAGTAGTTGAATAACTATGTGAAGGAAATATGCCCTAGAGGCAATAATAAAGTTATTATTTATTTCCTTATATCATGATAAATATTTATTATTCATGCTAGAATTGTATTAACCGGAAACATAATACATGTGTGAATACATAGACCAACAGAGTGTCACTAGTATGCCTCTACTTGACTAGCTCGTTAATCAAAGATGGTTATGTTTCCTAACCATGAACGAAGAGTTGTTATTTGATTAACGAGGTCACATCATTAGTTGAATGATCTGATTGACATGACCCATTCCATTAGCTTAGCACCCGATCATTTAGTATGTTGCTATTGCTTTCTTCATGACTTATACATGTTCCTATAACTATGAGATTATGCAACTCCCGTTTACCGGAGGAACACTTTGGGTACTACCAAACGTCACAACGTAACTGGGTGATTATAAAGGAGTACTACAGGTGTCTCCAATGGTAGATGTTGGGTTGGCGTATTTCAAGATTAGGGTTTGTCACTCCGATTGTCGGAGAGGTATCTCTGGGCCCTCTCGGTAATGCACATCACATAAGCCTTGCAAGCACTGCAACTAATATGTTAGTTGTGAGATGATGTATTACGGAACGAGTAAAGAGACTTGCCAGTAACGAGATTGAACTAGGTATTGGATACCGACGATCGAATCTCGGGCAAGTAACATACCGATGACAAAGGGAACAACGTATGTTGTTATGCGGTCTGACCGATAAAGATCTTCGTAGAATATGTAGGAACCAATATGGGCATCCAGGTCCCGCTATTGGTTATTGACCGGAGACGTGTCTCGGTCATGTCTACATTGTTCTCGAACCGTAGGGTCCGCACGCTTAACGTTACGATGACAGTTATTATGAGTTTATGCATTTTGATGTACCGAAGGTTGTTCGGAGTCCCGGATGAGATCACGGACATGACGAGGAGTCTCGAAATGGTCGAGACGGAAAGATTGATATATTGGAAGCCTATGTTTGGACATCGGAAGTGTTCCGGGTGAAATCGGGATTTTACCGGATTACCGGGAGGGTTACCGGAACCCCCCGGGAGCCAAATGGGCCAACATGGGCCTTAGTGGAAAGGTGAGAGGGCAGCCCACATAGGGCTGCGCCTCCCCCCCTCTCCCTAGTCCTATTAGGACTAGGAGAGGGGCCGGCCACCTCTCTCTCTCTCCCCTTTGAAGGTTTCCTAGTTGGACTAGGATTGGAGGGGGGAGTCCTACTCCCGGTAGGAGTAGGACTCCTCCTGCGCCTACACCTCTTTGGCCGGCCAGCCCCCCTCCCTCCAACCTTTATATACGGAGGCAGGGGACACCTCAAGACACACAAGTTGATCCTTGAGATCGTTCCTTAACCGTGTGCGGTGCCCCCTGCCACCAAATTCCACCTCGATCATACCGTTACAGTGCTTAGGCGAAGCCCTGCGTCGGTAGTACATCAAGATCATCACCACGCCGTCGTGCTGACGGAACTCTTCCTCGACGCTTTGCTGGATCGGAGCCCGAGGAATGTCATCGAGCTGAACGTGTGCTAAGAACTCGGAGGTGCCGGAGTAACGGTGCTTGGATCGGTCGGATCGGGAAGAAGACGTACGACTACTTCCTCTACGTTGTGTGATCGCTTCCGCAGTCGGTCTGCGTTGGTACGTAGACAACACTCTCCCCTCTCGTTGCTGTGCATCACCATGATCTTGCGTGTGCGTAGGAAAATTTTCGAAATTACTGCGTTCCCCAACAGTGGCATCCAAGCCTAGGTTTTTATGGTTTGATGTTATATGCACGAGTAGAACACAAGTGAGTTGTGGGCGATACAAGTCATACTGCCTACCAGCATGTCATACTTTGGTTCGGCGGCATTGTTGGACGAGACGATCCGGACCAACCTTACGCGTACTCTTACGCGAGACCGGTTCCCTCGACGTGCTTTGCACACAGATGGCTTGCGGAAGACTGCCTCTCCAACTTTAGTTGAACCAAGTGTGACTACGCCCGGTCCTTGAGAAGGTTAAAACGGAGTCTATTTGACGAACTATCGTTGTGGTTTTGATGCGTAGGTGAGATGAGTTCTTACTTAAGCCCGTAGCAGCCACGTAAAACTTGCAACAACAAAGTAGAGGACGTCTAACTTGTTTTTGCAGGGTATGTTGTGATGTGATATGGTCAAGGCATGATGCTGATTTTATTGTATGAGATGATCATGTTTTGTAACCGAGTTATCGGCAACTGGCAGGAGCCATATGGTTGTCGCTTTATTGTATGCAATGCAATCGCGATGTAATGCTTTACTTTATTACTAAGCGGTAGTGATAGTCGTGGAAGCATAAGATTGGCAAGACGACAACGTTGCTACGATGGAGATCAAGGTGGCGCGCCGGTGACGATGGTGATCATGACGGTGTTTCGGAGATGGAGATCACAAGCACAAGATGATGATGGCCATATCATATCACTTATATTGATTGCATGTGATGTTTATCCTTTTATGCATCTTATCTTGCTTTGATTGACGGTAGCATTATAAGATGATCTCTCACTAAATTATCAAGAAGTGTTCTCCCTGAGTATGCACCGTTGCAAAAGTTCTTCGTGCTGAGACACCACGTGATGATCGGGTGTGACAGGCTCTACGTTCAAATACAACGGGTGCAAAACAGTTGCACACGCGGAATACTCAGGTTATACTTGACGAGCCAAGCATATACAGATATGGCCTCGGAACACGGAGACCGAAAGGTCGAGCGTGAATCATATAGTAGATATGATCAACATATTGATGTTCACCATTGAAAACTACTCCATCTCACGTGATGATCGGTTATGGTTTAGTTGATTTGGATCACGTGATCACTTAGAGGATTAGAGGGATGTCTATCTAAGTGGGAGTTCTTAAGTAATATGATTAAATTGAACTTAAATTTATCATGAACTTAGTCCTGCTAGTATTTTGCAAATCATGTTGTAGATCAATAGCTCGCGTTGTTGCTTCCCTGTGTTTTATTTTGATATGTTCCTAGAGAAAATTATGTTGAAAGATGTTAGTAGCAATGATGCGGATTGGATCCGTGATCTGAGGTTTATCCTCATTGCTGCACAGAAGAATTATGTCCTTGATGCACCGCTAGGTGACAGACCTATTGCAGGAGCAGATGCAGACGTTATGAACGTTTGGCTAGCTCAAAATAATGACTACTTGATAGTTTAGTGCACCATGCTTAACGGCTTAGAATCGGGACTTCAAAGACGTTTTGAACGTCATGGACCATATGAGATGTTCCAGGAGTTGAAGTTAATATTTCAAGCAAATACCCGAGTTGAGAGACATGAAGTCTCCAGCAAGTTCTATAGCTAAAAGATGGAGGAGAATCCCTCAACTAGTGAGCATGTGCTCAGATCGTCTGGGTACTACAATCGCTTGAATCAAGTGGGAGTTAATGTTCCAGATAAGATAGTGATTGACAGAATTCTCTAGTCACCATCACCAAGTTAGTAGAACTTCGCGATGAACTATAATATGCAAGGGATAACAGAAACAACTCCCAAGCTCTTCGTGATGCTGAAATCAACGAAGGTAGAAATCAAGAAAAACATCAAGTGTTGATGGTTGACAAGACCACTAGTTTCAAGAAAAGGGCAAGGGAAGAAGGGGAACTTCAAGAAGAACGGCAAGCAAGTTGCTGCTCAAGTGAAGAAGCCCAAGTCTGATCCTAAGCCTGAGACTAAGTGATTCTGCTGCAAAGGGACTGGTCACTGGAAGCGGAACTACCCCAAGTGATTGGCGGATAAGTAGGATGGCAAAGTGAACAACAGTATATTTGATATACATGTTATTGATGTGTACTATACTAGTGTTTATAGCAACCCCTCAGTATTTGATGCTAGTTCAGTTGCTAAGATTAGTAACTCGAAACGGGAGTTGCAGAATAAACAGAGACTAGTTAAGGGTGAAGTGACGATGTGTGTTGGAAGTAGTTCCAAGATTGATATGATCATCATCGCACACTCCCCTATACTTTCGGGATTAGTGTTGAACTTAAATAAGTGTTATTTGGTTTTTGCATTGAGCATGAATATGATTTGATCATGTTTATTGTAATACGGTTATTCATTTAAGTAAAAGAATAAATTGTTGTTCTCTTTACATGAATAAAACCTTATATGGTTACACACCCAATGAAAATAGTTCATTGGATCTCGATCTTAATAATACACATATTCATAATATTGAAACCAAAAGATGCAAAGTTAATAATGATAGTGCAACTTATTTGTGGCACTGCTGTTTAGGTCATATTGGTATAAAGCGCATGAAGAAACTCCATGCTGATGGGCTTTCGGAATCACTTGATTATGAATCACTTGATGCTTGCGAACCATGCCTTTTGGGCAAGATGACTAAAACGCCGTTCTCCGGAACAATGGAGCGAGAAAAGATTTATTGGAAATCATACATACTGATGTATGTGGTCCGATAAATATTGCTCGCGACAGGTATCATTATTTTCTGATCTTCACAGATGATTTGAGCAGATATGAGTATATCTACTTGATGAAACATAAGTCTGAAACATTTGAAAAGTTCAAAGAATTTCAGAGTGAAGTGGAAAATCATCGTGACAAGAAAATAAAAGTTTCTACGATATGATCGCAGAGGAAAAATATTTGAGTTACGAGTTTGGTCTTCAATTAAAACAATGTGGAATAGTTTCACAAAATCATGCCACATGGAACACCACAGCATAATGGTGTGTCCGAACGTCATAACCGTACTTTATTGGATATAGTGCAATCTATGATGTATCTTACCGATCTACCACTATCGTTTTGGGGTTATGCATTAGAGACAGCTGCATTCACGTTAAATAGGGCACCATCTAAATCCGTTGAGATGACACCGTGTGAACTATGGTTTGGCAAGAAACCTAAGCTGTCGTTTCTTAAAATTTGGGGTTGCGATGCTTATATGAAAAAGTTTCATCCTGATAAGCTCAAACTCAAATCGGAGAAGTGCGTCTTCATAGGATATCCAAAGGAAACTATTGGATACACCTTCTATCACAGATCCGAAGGCAAGACTTTTGTTGCTAAAATTCGGAAACTTTCTGGAGAAGGAGTTTCTCTCGAAAGAAGTGAGTGGGAGGAAAGTAGAACTTGACGAGGTAACTGTACCTGCTCCCTTATTGGAAAGTAGTACATCACAGAAAACTGTTTCTGTGACACCTACACCAATTAGTGAGGAAGCTAATGATGATGATCATGTAACTTCAGATCAAGTTACTACCGAACCTTGTAGGTCAACCAGAGTAAGATCCATGCCAGAGTGGTACGGTAATCCTTCTCTGGAAGTCATGCTACTAGATCATGATGAACCTACGAACTATGAGGAAGCGATGATGAGCCCAGATTCCGCGAAATGGTTTGAGGCCATGAAATCTGAGATATGATCCATGTATGAGAACAAAGTATGGACTTTGATGGATTTGCCCGATGATCGGCAAGCCATAGAAAATAAATGGATCTTCAAGAGGAAGACGGACGCTGATAGTAGTGTTACTATCTACAAAGCTAGAATTGTCGCAAAAGTTTTCGACAAGTTCAAGGTGTTGACTACGATGAGTTTTTCTCACTCGTATCTATGCTTAAGTTTGTCCGAATCATGTTAGTAATTGCCGCATTTTATGAAATCTGGCAAATGGATAAACAAAACTGCATTCCTTAATGGATTTATTAAAGAAGAGTTGTATGTGATGCAACTAGAAGGTTTTGTCAATCCAAAAGGTGCTAACAAAATGTGCAAGCACCAGTGATCCATCTGTGGACTGGTGCAAGCATCTCGGAGTTGGAATATACGCTTTGATGAGTTGATCAAAACATATAGTTTTATACAGACTTGCGGTGAAGCCTGTATTTACGAGAAAGTGAGTGGGAGCACTACAGCATTTCTGATAAGTATATGTGAATGACATATTGTTGATCGGAAATAATGTAGAATTATTCTGTAAAGCATAAAAGGAGTGTTTGAAAGGAGTTTTTCAAAGAAAGACTTCAGTAAAGCTGCTTACATATTGAGCTTCAAGATCTATAGAGATAGATCAAGACGCTTGATAAGTTTTTCAATAAGTACATACCTTGACAAGATTTTGAAGTAGTTCAAAATGGAACAGTCAAAGAAAAAGTTTCTTGCCTGTGTTACAAGGTGTGAAGTTGAGTAAAGACTCAAAGCCCGACCACGGCAGAAGATAGAAAGAGAATGAAAGTCATTCCCTATGCCTCATTCATAGGTTCTATAAAGTATGCCATGCTGTGTACCGGATCTATTGTATACCCTGCACTGATTTGGCAAGGGAGTACAATAGTGATCTAGGAGTAGATCACTGGACAGCGGTCAGAATTATCCTTAGTGAAATAAGGAAATGTTTCTCGATTATGGACGTGACAAAAAGGTTCGTCGTAAAGGGTTACGTCGATGCAAGTTTTTGACACTGATCCAGATGATTCTAAATCTGGATACATATTGAAAGTGGGAGCAATTAGCTAGAGTAGCTCCGTGTAGAGCATTGTAGACATAGAACTTGCAAAATACTTACGGATCTGAATGTGACAGACCCGTTGACTAAAATTATCTCACAAGCAAAACATGATCACACCTTAGTACTCTTTGGGTGTTAATCACATAGATATGTGAACTAGATTGCTGACTCTAGTAATCCCTTTGAGTGTTGGTCACATGACGATGTGAACTATGGGTGTTAATCACATGGTGATGTGAACCATTGCTGCTAAATCACATGGCGATGTGAACTAGATTATTGACTCTAGTGCAAGTGGGAGACTGAAGGAAATATGCCCTAGAGGCAATAATAAAGTTATTATTTATTTCCTTATATCATGATAAATATTTATTATTCATGCTAGAATTGTATTAACCGGAAACATAATACATGTGTGAATACATAGACCAACAGAGTGTCACTAGTATGCCTCTACTTGACTAGCTCGTTAATCAAAGATGGTTATGTTTCCTAACCATGAACAAAGAGTTGTTATTTGATTAACGAGGTCACATCATTAGTTGAATGATCTGATTGACATGACCCATTCCATTAGCTTAGCACCCGATCGTTTAGTATGTTGCTATTGCTTTCTTCATGACTTATACATGTTCCTATAACTATGAGATTATGCAACTCCCGTTTACCGGAGGAACACTTTGGGTACTACCAAACGTCACAACGTAACTGGGTGATTATAAAGGAGTACTACAGGTGTCTCCAATGGTAGATGTTGGGTTGGCGTATTTCAAGATTAGGGTTTGTCACTCCGATTGTCGGAGAGGTATCTCTGGGCCCTCTCGGTAATGCACATCACATAAGCCTTGCAAGCACTGCAACTAATATGTTAGTTGTGAGATGATGTATTACGGAACGAGTAAAGAGACTTGCCAGTAACGAGATTGAACTAGGTATTGGATACCGACGATCGAATCTCGGGCAAGTAACATACCGATGACAAAGGGAACAACGTATGTTGTTATGCGGTCTGACCGATAAAGATCTTCGTAGAATATGTAGGAACCAATATGGGCATCCAGGTCCCGCTATTGGTTATTGACCGGAGACGTGTCTCGGTCATGTCTACATTGTTCTCGAACCGTAGGGTCCGCACGCTTAACGTTACGATGACAGTTATTATGAGTTTATGCATTTTGATGTACCGAAGGTTGTTCGGAGTCCCGGATGAGATCACGGACATGACGAGGAGTCTCGAAATGGTCGAGACGGAAAGATTGATATATTGGAAGCCTATGTTTGGACATCGGAAGTGTTCCGGGTGAAATCGGGATTTTACCGGATTACCGGGAGGGTTACCGGAACCCCCCGGGAGCCAAATGGGCCAACATGGGCCTTAGTGGAAAGGTGAGAGGGCAGCCCACATAGGGCTGCGCCTCCCCCCCTCTCCCTAGTCCTATTAGGACTAGGAGAGGGGCCGGCCACCTCTCTCTCTCTCCCCTTTGAAGGTTTCCTAGTTGGACTAGGATTGGAGGGGGGAGTCCTACTCCCGGTAGGAGTAGGACTCCTCCTGCGCCTACACCTCTTTGGCCGGCCAGCCCCCCTCCCTCCAACCTTTATATACGGAGGCAGGGGACACCTCAAGACACACAAGTTGATCCTTGAGATCGTTCCTTAACCGTGTGCGGTGCCCCCTGCCACCAAATTCCACCTCGATCATACCGTTACAGTGCTTAGGCGAAGCCCTGCGTCGGTAGTACATCAAGATCATCACCACGCCGTCGTGCTGACGGAACTCTTCCTCGACGCTTTGCTGGATCGGAGCCCGAGGAATGTCATCGAGCTGAACGTGTGCTAAGAACTCGGAGGTGCCGGAGTAACGGTGCTTGGATCGGTCGGATCGGGAAGAAGACGTACGACTACTTCCTCTACGTTGTGTGATCGCTTCCGCAGTCGGTCTGCGTTGGTACGTAGACAACACTCTCCCCTCTCGTTGCTGTGCATCACCATGATCTTGCGTGTGCGTAGGAAAATTTTCGAAATTACTGCGTTCCCCAACAGTGGCATCCAAGCCTAGGTTTTTATGGTTTGATGTTATATGCACGAGTAGAACACAAGTGAGTTGTGGGCGATACAAGTCATACTGCCTACCAGCATGTCATACTTTGGTTCGGCGGCATTGTTGGACGAGACGATCCGGACCAACCTTACGCGTACTCTTACGCGAGACCGGTTCCCTCGACGTGCTTTGCACACAGATGGCTTGCGGAAGACTGCCTCTCCAACTTTAGTTGAACCAAGTGTGACTACGCCCGGTCCTTGAGAAGGTTAAAACGGAGTCTATTTGACGAACTATCGTTGTGGTTTTGATGCGTAGGTGAGATGAGTTCTTACTTAAGCCCGTAGCAGCCACGTAAAACTTGCAACAACAAAGTAGAGGACGTCTAACTTGTTTTTGCAGGGTATGTTGTGATGTGATATGGTCAAGGCATGATGCTGATTTTATTGTATGAGATGATCATGTTTTGTAACCGAGTTATCGGCAACTGGCAGGAGCCATATGGTTGTCGCTTTATTGTATGCAATGCAATCGCGATGTAATGCTTTACTTTATTACTAAGCGGTAGTGATAGTCGTGGAAGCATAAGATTGGCAAGACGACAACGTTGCTACGATGGAGATCAAGGTGGCGCGCCGGTGACGATGGTGATCATGACGGTGTTTCGGAGATGGAGATCACAAGCACAAGATGATGATGGCCATATCATATCACTTATATTGATTGCATGTGATGTTTATCCTTTTATGCATCTTATCTTGCTTTGATTGACGGTAGCATTATAAGATGATCTCTCACTAAATTATCAAGAAGTGTTCTCCCTGAGTATGCACCGTTGCAAAAGTTCTTCGTGCTGAGACACCACGTGATGATCGGGTGTGACAGGCTCTACGTTCAAATACAACGGGTGCAAAACAGTTGCACACGCGGAATACTCAGGTTATACTTGACGAGCCAAGCATATACAGATATGGCCTCGGAACACGGAGACCGAAAGGTCGAGCGTGAATCATATAGTAGATATGATCAACATATTGATGTTCACCATTGAAAACTACTCCATCTCACGTGATGATCGGTTATGGTTTAGTTGATTTGGATCACGTGATCACTTAGAGGATTAGAGGGATGTCTATCTAAGTGGGAGTTCTTAAGTAATATGATTAAATTGAACTTAAATTTATCATGAACTTAGTCCTGCTAGTATTTTGCAAATCATGTTGTAGATCAATAGCTCGCGTTGTTGCTTCCCTGTGTTTTATTTTGATATGTTCCTAGAGAAAATTATGTTGAAAGATGTTAGTAGCAATGATGCGGATTGGATCCGTGATCTGAGGTTTATCCTCATTGCTGCACAGAAGAATTATGTCCTTGATGCACCGCTAGGTGACAGACCTATTGCAGGAGCAGATGCAGACGTTATGAACGTTTGGCTAGCTCAAAATAATGACTACTTGATAGTTTAGTGCACCATGCTTAACGGCTTAGAATCGGGACTTCAAAGACGTTTTGAACGTCATGGACCATATGAGATGTTCCAGGAGTTGAAGTTAATATTTCAAGCAAATACCCGAGTTGAGAGACATGAAGTCTCCAGCAAGTTCTATAGCTAAAAGATGGAGGAGAATCCCTCAACTAGTGAGCATGTGCTCAGATCGTCTGGGTACTACAATCGCTTGAATCAAGTGGGAGTTAATGTTCCAGATAAGATAGTGATTGACAGAATTCTCTAGTCACCATCACCAAGTTAGTAGAACTTCGCGATGAACTATAATATGCAAGGGATAACAGAAACAACTCCCAAGCTCTTCGTGATGCTGAAATCAACGAAGGTAGAAATCAAGAAAAACATCAAGTGTTGATGGTTGACAAGACCACTAGTTTCAAGAAAAGGGCAAGGGAAGAAGGGGAACTTCAAGAAGAACGGCAAGCAAGTTGCTGCTCAAGTGAAGAAGCCCAAGTCTGATCCTAAGCCTGAGACTAAGTGATTCTGCTGCAAAGGGACTGGTCACTGGAAGCGGAACTACCCCAAGTGATTGGCGGATAAGTAGGATGGCAAAGTGAACAACAGTATATTTGATATACATGTTATTGATGTGTACTATACTAGTGTTTATAGCAACCCCTCAGTATTTGATGCTAGTTCAGTTGCTAAGATTAGTAACTCGAAACGGGAGTTGCAGAATAAACAGAGACTAGTTAAGGGTGAAGTGACGATGTGTGTTGGAAGTAGTTCCAAGATTGATATGATCATCATCGCACACTCCCCTATACTTTCGGGATTAGTGTTGAACTTAAATAAGTGTTATTTGGTTTTTGCATTGAGCATGAATATGATTTGATCATGTTTATTGTAATACGGTTATTCATTTAAGTAAAAGAATAAATTGTTGTTCTCTTTACATGAATAAAACCTTATATGGTTACACACCCAATGAAAATAGTTCATTGGATCTCGATCTTAATAATACACATATTCATAATATTGAAACCAAAAGATGCAAAGTTAATAATGATAGTGCAACTTATTTGTGGCACTGCTGTTTAGGTCATATTGGTATAAAGCGCATGAAGAAACTCCATGTTGATGGGCTTTCGGAATCACTTGATTATGAATCACTTGATGCTTGCGAACCATGCCTTTTGGGCAAGATGACTAAAACGCCGTTCTCCGGAACAATGGAGTGAGAAAAGATTTATTGGAAATCATACATACTGATGTATGTGGTCCGATAAATATTGCTCGCGACAGGTATCATTATTTTCTGATCTTCACAGATGATTTGAGCAGATATGAGTATATCTACTTGATGAAACATAAGTCTGAAACATTTGAAAAGTTCAAAGAATTTCAGAGTGAAGTGGAAAATCATCGTGACAAGAAAATAAAAGTTTCTACGATATGATCGCAGAGGAAAAATATTTGAGTTACGAGTTTGGTCTTCAATTAAAACAATGTGGAATAGTTTCACAAAATCATGCCACATGGAACACCACAGCATAATGGTGTGTCCGAACGTCATAACCGTACTTTATTGGATATAGTGCAATCTATGATGTATCTTACCGATCTACCACTATCGTTTTGGGGTTATGCATTAGAGACAGCTGCATTCACGTTAAATAGGGCACCATCTAAATCCGTTGAGATGACACCGTGTGAACTATGGTTTGGCAAGAAACCTAAGCTGTCGTTTCTTAAAATTTGGGTTTGCGATGCTTATATGAAAAAGTTTCATCCTGATAAGCGCAAACTCAAATCGGAGAAGTGCGTCTTCATAGGATATCCAAAGGAAACTATTGGATACACCTTCTATCACAGATCCGAAGGCAAGACTTTTGTTGCTAAAATTCGGAAACTTTCTGGAGAAGGAGTTTCTCTCGAAAGAAGTGAGTGGGAGGAAAGTAGAACTTGACGAGGTAACTGTACCTGCTCCCTTATTGGAAAGTAGTACATCACAGAAAACTGTTTCTGTGACACCTACACCAATTAGTGAGGAAGCTAATGATGATGATCATGTAACTTCAGATCAAGTTACTACCGAACCTTGTAGGTCAACCAGAGTAAGATCCATGCCAGAGTGGTACGGTAATCCTTCTCTGGAAGTCATGCTACTAGATCATGATGAACCTACGAACTATGAGGAAGCGATGATGAGCCCAGATTCCGCGAAATGGTTTGAGGCCATGAAATCTGAGATATGATCCATGTATGAGAACAAAGTATGGACTTTGATGGATTTGCCCGATGATCGGCAAGCCATAGAAAATAAATGGATCTTCAAGAGGAAGACGGACGCTGATAGTAGTGTTACTATCTACAAAGCTAGAATTGTCGCAAAAGTTTTCGACAAGTTCAAGGTGTTGACTACGATGAGTTTTTCTCACTCGTATCTATGCTTAAGTTTGTCCGAATCATGTTAGTAATTGCCGCATTTTATGAAATCTGGCAAATGGATAAACAAAACTGCATTCCTTAATGGATTTATTAAAGAAGAGTTGTATGTGATGCAACTAGAAGGTTTTGTCAATCCAAAAGGTGCTAACAAAATGTGCAAGCACCAGTGATCCATCTGTGGACTGGTGCAAGCATCTCGGAGTTGGAATATACGCTTTGATGAGTTGATCAAAACATATAGTTTTATACAGACTTGCGGTGAAGCCTGTATTTACGAGAAAGTGAGTGGGAGCACTACAGCATTTCTGATAAGTATATGTGAATGACATATTGTTGATCGGAAATAATGTAGAATTATTCTGTAAAGCATAAAAGGAGTGTTTGAAAGGAGTTTTTCAAAGAAAGACTTCAGTAAAGCTGCTTACATATTGAGCTTCAAGATCTATAGAGATAGATCAAGACGCTTGATAAGTTTTTCAATAAGTACATACCTTGACAAGATTTTGAAGTAGTTCAAAATGGAACAGTCAAAGAAAAAGTTTCTTGCCTGTGTTACAAGGTGTGAAGTTGAGTAAAGACTCAAAGCCCGACCACGGCAGAAGATAGAAAGAGAATGAAAGTCATTCCCTATGCCTCATTCATAGGTTCTATAAAGTATGCCATGCTGTGTACCGGATCTATTGTATACCCTGCACTGATTTGGCAAGGGAGTACAATAGTGATCTAGGAGTAGATCACTGGACAGCGGTCAGAATTATCCTTAGTGAAATAAGGAAATGTTTCTCGATTATGGACGTGACAAAAAGGTTCGTCGTAAAGGGTTACGTCGATGCAAGTTTTTGACACTGATCCAGATGATTCTAAATTTGGATACATATTGAAAGTGGGAGCAATTAGCTAGAGTAGCTCCGTGTAGAGCATTGTAGACATAGAACTTGCAAAATACTTACGGATCTGAATGTGACAGACCCGTTGACTAAAATTATCTCACAAGCAAAACATGATCACACCTTAGTACTCTTTGGGTGTTAATCACATAGATATGTGAACTAGATTGCTGACTCTAGTAATCCCTTTGAGTGTTGGTCACATGACGATGTGAACTATGGGTGTTAATCACATGGTGATGTGAACCATTGCTGCTAAATCACATGGCGATGTGAACTAGATTATTGACTCTAGTGCAAGTGGGAGACTGAAGGAAATATGCCCTAGAGGCAATAATAAAGTTATTATTTATTTCCTTATATCATGATAAATATTTATTATTCATGCTAGAATTGTATTAACCGGAAACATAATACATGTGTGAATACATAGACCAACAGAGTGTCACTAGTATGCCTCTACTTGACTAGCTCGTTAATCAAAGATGGTTATGTTTCCTAACCATGAACAAAGAGTTGTTATTTGATTAACGAGGTCACATCATTAGTTGAATGATCTGATTGACATGACCCATTCCATTAGCTTAGCACCCGATCGTTTAGTATGTTGCTATTGCTTTCTTCATGACTTATACATGTTCCTATAACTATGAGATTATGCAACTCCCGTTTACCGGAGGAACACTTTGGGTACTACCAAACGTCACAACGTAACTGGGTGATTATAAAGGAGTACTACAGGTGTCTCCAATGGTAGATGTTGGGTTGGCGTATTTCAAGATTAGGGTTTGTCACTCCGATTGTCGGAGAGGTATCTCTGGGCCCTCTCGGTAATGCACATCACATAAGCCTTGCAAGCACTGCAACTAATATGTTAGTTGTGAGATGATGTATTACGGAACGAGTAAAGAGACTTGCCAGTAACGAGATTGAACTAGGTATTGGATACCGACGATCGAATCTCGGGCAAGTAACATACCGATGACAAAGGGAACAACGTATGTTGTTATGCGGTCTGACCGATAAAGATCTTCGTAGAATATGTAGGAACCAATATGGGCATCCAGGTCCCGCTATTGGTTATTGACCGGAGACGTGTCTCGGTCATGTCTACATTGTTCTCGAACCGTAGGGTCCGCACGCTTAACGTTACGATGACAGTTATTATGAGTTTATGCATTTTGATGTACCGAAGGTTGTTCGGAGTCCCGGATGAGATCACGGACATGACGAGGAGTCTCGAAATGGTCGAGACGTAAAGATTGATATATTGGAAGCCTATGTTTGGACATCGGAAGTGTTCCGGGTGAAATCGGGATTTTACCGGATTACCGGGAGGGTTACCGGAACCCCCCGGGAGCCAAATGGGCCAACATGGGCCTTAGTGGAAAGGTGAGAGGGCAGCCCACATAGGGCTGCGCCTCCCCCCCTCTCCCTAGTCCTATTAGGACTAGGAGAGGGGCCGGCCACCTCTCTCTCTCTCTCCCCTTTGAAGGTTTCCTAGTTGGACTAGGATTGGAGGGGGGAGTCCTACTCCCGGTAGGAGTAGGACTCCTCCTGTGCCTACACCTCTTTGGCCGGCCAGCCCCCCTCCCTCCAACCTTTATATACGGAGGCAGGGGACACCTCAAGACACACAAGTTGATCCTTGAGATCGTTCCTTAACCGTGTGCGGTGCCCCCTGCCACCAAATTCCACCTCGATCATACCGTTACAGTGCTTAGGCGAAGCCCTGCGTCGGTAGTACATCAAGATCATCACCACGCCGTCGTGCTGACGGAACTCTTCCTCGACGCTTTGCTGGATCGGAGCCTGAGGAATGTCATCGAGCTGAACGTGTGCTAAGAACTCGGAGGTGCCGGAGTAACGGTGCTTGGATCGGTCGGATCGGGAAGAAGACGTACGACTACTTCCTCTACGTTGTGTGATCGCTTCCGCAGTCGGTCTGCGTTGGTACGTAGACAACACTCTCCCCTCTCGTTGCTGTGCATCACCATGATCTTGCGTGTGCGTAGGAAAATTTTCGAAATTACTGCGTTCCCCAACACTATGCAACTATGTGAAGACTCTCTAACATTTAAGAATTTCAGATCTTGGTATTTTATTCAAACAACAAGAAAAAAAGAAAATAAAATGATGCTCCAAGCAAAACACATATCATGTGGTGAATAAGAATATAGCCTCAAGTAAAGTTATCGCTGAACGAAGACGAAAGAGGGGATGCCATCCGGGGCATCCCCAAGCTTAGGCTCTTGGTTGTCCTTGAATATTACCTTGGGGTGCGTTGGACATCCCCAAGCTTAGGCTCTTGCCACTCCTTATTCCATAGTCCATCGAATCTTTACCCAAAACTTGAAAACTTCACAACACAAAACTCAACAGAAAACTCATAAGCTCCGTTAGTATAAGAAAATAAATCACCACTTTTGGTACTATTGTGAACTCATTCTAAATTCATATTGGTGTAATATATACTGTATTCCAACTTCTCTATGGTTCATACGCTCTGATACTACTCATAGATTCATCAAAATAAGCAAACAACAGAATGAAAACAAAATCTGTCAAAAACAGAACAATCTGTAGCAATCTGGAGGTTTCGAATACTTCTGTCACTCCAAAAATTCTAAAAATAAATTGGTGTACCTGAGGAATTTGTCTATTAATCATCTGCAAAAAGAATCAACCTAAACACACTCTCCAGTAAAAAATGGCAGCTAATCTCTTGAGCACAAAAGTTTCTGTTTTTTTACAGCAAGATCGCAAAGACTTCACCCAAGTCTTCCCAAAGGTTCTACTTGGCACAAACACTAATTAAAACATAAAACCACATATAAACAGAGGCTAGATTAATTATTTATTACTAAACAGGAGCAGAAAGTAAGGAACAAAAATAAAATTGGGTTGCCTCCCAACAAGCGCTATCGTTTAACGCCCCTAGCTAGGCATGATGATTTCAATGATGCTAACATAAAAGATAAGAATTGTAACATAAAGAGAGCATCATGAAGAATATGACTGGAACATTTAAGTCTAACCCACTTCCGATGCATAGGGATTTTGTGAGGAAACAACTTGTGGGAACAAGAATCAACTTGCATAGGAAGGTAAAACAAGCAAATCTTCAAGATTTTCAACACATAGAGAGGAAACTTGATATTATTGCAATTCCTACAAACATATGTTCCTCCCTCATAATAATTACATGTAGGACCATAAGAAAATTCAACAATATAGCTATCACAAAACATATTATTAACATGATCCACATGTATGCAAAGTTGACACTCTTCCAAAATAGTGGGATTAACATTAACTAAAGTCATGACCTCTCCAAACCCACTTTCATAATTATCACAATAAGATTCAACACCCTCCAAAATAGTGGGATCATTACTTCCTAAAGTTGACACTCTTCCAAACCCACTTTCATCAATATAATCATCATAAATAGGAGGCATGCTATCATCAAAATAAATTTGCTCATCAAAACTTGGGGAACAAAAAATATCATCTTCATCAAACATAGCATCCCCAAGCTTGTGGCTTTGCATATCATTGGCATCATGGATATTCAAAGAATTCATACTAACAACATTGCAGTCATGCTCATCATCCAAAGATTTAGTGCCAAACATTTTAATACATTCTTCTTCTAGCATTTTGGCACAATTATCAGAATCCTTATTTTCATGAAAGATATTAAAAAGATGAAGCATATGAGGTACCCTTAATTCCATTCTTTTGTAGTTTTCTTTTATAGACTAAACTAGTGATAAAACAAGAAACTAAAAGATTTGAGTGCAAGATCTAAAGATAAACCTTCAAGCACTAACCTCCCCGGCAATGGCGCCAGAAAAGAGTTTGATGTCTACTACACAACCTTCTTCTTGTAGAAGTTGTTGGGCCTCCAAGTGCAGAGGTTTGTAGGGCAGTAGCAAATTTCCCTCAAGTGGATGACCTAAGGTTTATCAATCCATGGGAGGTGTAGGATGAAGATGGTCTCTCTCAAGCAACCCTGCAACCAAATAATAAAAAGTCTCTTGTGTCCCCAACACGCCCAATACAATGGTAAATTGTATAGGTGCACTAGTTCAGCGAAGAGATGGTGATACAAGTGCAATATGGATGGTAGATATATGTTTTTGTAATCTAAAAATATAAAAACAGCAAGGTAACTAATGATAAAAGTAAGCGAAAACGGTATTGCAATGCTTTGAAACAAGTCCTAGGGTTCATACTTTCACTAGTGCAAGTTCTCTCAACAATAATAACATAATTGGATCATATAACAGTCCCTCAACATGCAACAAAGAGTCACTCCAAAGTCACTAATAGCGGAGAACAAATGAAGAGATTATTGTAGGGTAAACCACCTCAAAGTTATCCTTTCTGATCAATCTATTCAAGAGTCCGTAGTAAAATAACACAAAACTATTTCAATCTATCCTAGAGTTCGTACTAGAATAACACCTTAAGACACAAATCAAACAAAACCCTAATGTCACCTAGATACTCCAATGTAACCTCAAGTATCCATGGGTCTGATTATACGATATGCATCACACAATCTCAGATTCCTCTGTTCAACCAACACAAAGAACTTCAAAGAGTGCCCCAAAGTTTCTACCGGTGAGTCAAGACGAAAACATGTGCCAACCCCTATGCATAAGTTCATGAGGTCACAGAACTCGCAAGTTGATCACCAAAACATACATCAAGTGGATCACGTGATATCCCATTGTCACCATAGATAAGCACATGCAAGGCATACATCAATTGTTCTCAAATCCTTAAAGACTCAATCAGATATGGTAACTTCAAAGGGAAAACTCAATTCATCACAAGGATATAGAGGGGGAGATACATCATATGATCCAACTATAATACCAAAGCTCGCGATGCATCAAGATCGTGCGAATCAAGAACACAAGAGAGAGAGAGATCAGACACATAGCTACTGGTACATAAACTACAAAAAAAAAGACACATCCGTGACATTTTGGACCGAACGGATTTTTTTTCTGTCATACATATGACACTTCTATGACGATAATTGTGACAAAACTCGGTATAATCATATGTGGTGGGCTCCTACTTCTATGACAAAAAATCATGACAGAAAATGGGCTTTTCGTCCTGCGCGGGCCGGAGACGCAGCTGCATGACATTCTTTGGGCCGTCCATGACGGAAAAAACTGTGGTAGAAGCGAGGGGAAGGAAAATTTCGGGGAGTTCCCGGTTACGGTGGGAGGTCGGGGGCCGAGCGATGCGCGTTTCTCTCGTACACGTAAGCGCGTGTGTGTGAGGCGTTGGCTCTAACTGAACCCGAGCGAGCCGTTGGGCTCTAACTGAACCCGAGCGATTGCACTGTAGGCTACGCGTTACTGAACCCGAGCGATCGATCGATGGATGTTAACTGAACCTGATCTAGCGATTCCTTCGCTACTGCTGCTAACTGAAGCCGATCGATGCTGCCTCTAGGATGAACAGTGAGCGTTGCGGGAGGGGGGGGGTTGGATGAACATTGAGCGGTGGCGTTGCCTCTGGATGAACAGGACCCCGTGGTGTGGTGGAGGGCTGGATGAACAGTAGATGGTGGAGGGGTGGTTGAACAGTAGCAGGTGGAGTAGCGCGCGGTGGAGGCTGGATGAACAGGAGCCCGTGGAGGTTGGAGGAGGTCGACGTTAGCCCGTGGAGGCTGGAGGAGGTCGACGGTGGAGATGAACAGTATCCCGTGGAGTCCCGTTTTATGGTACGCCACGCCCCTCTCGATGAACAGGACCCCCATTTCGACCGTAGGATGTCCGTTTCGTCCGTTTTGCGGTACGGCACACCCCTCCCGATCAACATGACCGCCGTTTCGACCGTAGGAGGTCTGCTTCGTCCGTTTTGTGGTACGCCACACCCCTCCCGATCAACAGGACCCCCGTTTCGACCGTAGGAGGTCCGTTTCCTCCGTTTTGCGATACGCCAGACGCCTCCCGATCAGCAGGACCCCGTTCAGGCCTCGTTTCCATCACTTGTTCCATCCAAGCCCTCCTGATGAACACGACCACACATTCTGTTCTGACCTAGCTGGTTGGCTCCCACGCGTTCTGTTGCCTCCCAATGAACACGACGCATTCCGTTGCCTCCTCATGAACACGACGCATTCCGTTGCCTCCCGATGAACACGACAACGACACTACCTCCACATGAACACAATGACGACGCTGTTTCTCTGTTCCGACCCAGCCATGTACACGAGCCCTGGCCGTACGTATGCGCGAGTAGGCGTTCGAGACCCTGCCCGTATCTACGTACGTGGCCATATTTTCTTTCTTGCACCCTGGCCGCTGTACATGCTACGTGCGCGCCTACTACGACACGTGCATGGCTCTACTACGACACGTGCGCGCCTCTACATCAACCAGTATATATGTATGTACACGTTCGCGACTAGAATGACAACGCTACGTACGCTTCGACCAGGTGGGTCCCGACTGTCAGGCACTTCCTTGCGCGCGAAGATGTAGCTGGTGGGTCCCAGCAGTCAGGGGGGCGAATCGTTTTGTTTTATCGCCCGGACGCACTTCCTTGCGTGCGAAGGTGTAGCTGGTGGGTCCCAGCAGTCAGGGGAAATGTTTTTTCACGAAATACGGTGGCCTGTCTGGTGGGTCCCCGCTGTCAGGTGGAGGAATAATTATTTTGCACGTAATAAGGAGGCACTTCCTTGTTGCGGCTGTGGACCCAGCTGTCAGCCTCTCCACGTACATTCCACATTCGATGGAAGTCGTTCCTTGACCACGTTGACCACACCGCGCCGAGAGCACCAGGGTGGTGGACGACGGCGAGGCCTAGGAAGGGGACAATGCAGAGCCGGGGAAGACGCGACAGTGGATGCCCATGCGTAGAGGAGTACGAGGGTTCACTAGTTCGCTGTGGTGTGAGGCTGCTGTCGCCGCAGAATAACAGGGGGTGTGGGTGAGTAGAGGGATGGCCTGGCCAGCGGTGGGAGTAGTAGGGGGCGGTGAGGCCTCCGCCGCATCGCATACGGCCACGGGAGGCAGGAGCACGAGGCGCGACCGACGCTGGTTTGGGCAACTGGAGCAAGAAGACCAGAGGTTGAAGAAGCACTACGACCGTTGGATGGACATCGTACGGTCACTGGAGCAAGAATCGTGCATATATTGACTAACTTGACAAAGCCCTCCGTCCCCGTCAACTTAGTAGGCCCACAAGTCAGCCCGCCACTTTACTGGGTCCCAGCTAACAGGGGGAGTATTCATTTTTTTGTGCGTAATAAGGAGGCACTTCCTTGCGTGCGAAGATATAGCTGGTGGGTCCGAGCTGTCAGTGGCGGTAACATTCTTTTCGCGAAATACAGAGGCCCTTTCGGTGGGTCCCTGATGTCAGCTAGAGGAATCATTATTTTTCGCATAATAAGGAGGCATTTCCTTGCGTGCGACCGTGGACCCAGCTGTCGGCCTCTCCACGTACAGTCCACTTTAGATGCATGTCGGTTGTTGACCACGTTGACCAGACCGCGCCGAGAGCACCAGGGCGGTGGACGACGGCGAGGCCTAGGAAGGGAACGACATGGAGGCAGGGAAGACTCGTCAGTTGTTTCCCACGCGGAGGGGAGTACGACTGTACAAGGGTTTACTGGTTCGTCTGCCGTCGCCTGAGAATAACAACAGGTGTGGTTGAGTAGAGGGATGGCTAGGCCAGCGATGGGAGTACGGTGGGGCGGTGAGGCCTGCACGGCAGCACAGCCGGCCGCGGGGAGGAGGGAGCAGGCAGTCCTCCCACCGGCGCTTGCTTGAGCGGCTGGAGCAGCAAGAGCAAAGATTGAAGAAGCATGACGGCCGTTCGATGGACATCAAACAGTCACTGCCTGTGCGTCAACCTTTTTTTAGGAAAGTCTCAAATCTGTGGAAAACAGCATACAACCCATTTGCTAATTCTTAAGGTTTTCTTGGAGCCCATATTCTTTTTGTTAGCATTACAGCCCATATTGTGGCCACGGTTAAAAAATTATACGAAATTTTGCATATTTCGGTGTGGTCCGAAGTGTTTTTAATCCTGAAATTTCGACTCGCATTCAAACTGATTATAAAAATAAATATATATCAATATAAAATCCAACAAATTCTCCATGCATAAAAATTAATGTAATTTAAAATCTCAAAATAAAAAAAAGATATTTGAAACTAATTACCGGTTTGATGTGTTTTAAAAATGTACAACCCATTTCTCATTACTGATGGGCCATTTTCTCGGCCAGCCGAATGAAAACTCTCCTCGTCTTGAAATATTTGCAGCGCAACAGGCCTAACAAAGCGACTTACTTACCAAATCACAAAAAACTAGGATGTGGCCGTGGACCCAGCTGTCAGTCCATTTGTTTTTTAGTCCATTTGGTGGGCTGGGTGAAACAATGATGTAGCATCGATGCAGCCCGTTTAAATCTAATTTGCATTTTTCTCGAAATCCGCGGACTTGCTAGGCTGGGTGAAAATAGCATGTTGGGCTAGACGGAGAACTGTTATAAAAACATAAACACATGATTGCACGTCAGTAAAATCTTTGCAAGCTTATGTACGCAATCGCTAGGAGTTAACTTGCCAAGTTATATATAAACAATTATTATTTTGTAAGAACTTTCGACTTATGAAATAAAATATCATTTTAATTTGATGAGTTAATAGTACATGGGGTATTATTACTTTTTAGGCTAGACATGGGACAGTTGAGTTGGTTCTAGGGGAAAGTACTGGGAGAAAACTCAGTTTACATCGAAAAAGAAAGTGGGAGAAAATTCAGGGACCTGCTGGGTCCACCTGAGGAGGGAAATATGTTGGGAGGAAGGAGATTCAAAGCACGACAGCCGAGTGAACTAGTTTAGATACATAAACAAAGAGCCACTAAAAAAGAAATCAGGTTAATGGGTTCTTAAAAGAAATATTTCGGACAAAACAGATAATTACGACACATAGGCTAATGCATGAAACACTCAGATGATAAAGGTGCTTATAAACAGATAAAGTACAACATCTAGACCTTCCTGGCATGCTTGATCATGATGCTGCGGCTGTCCATGTACTCGTCGGTTACGGGAAGCAGACACTCGCTCGTGTCCAAGATCTGCTTGTACATTTCGTAGCATGCGTATGCTTCGTTGGCCGCGTTGGTTATATAGGCTAGATTCAGAGGTACGTCCCACATGTTCAGGTCGTCTTCTTTCATGTTGGCGTATCAGGGGTCGATGAAGGTCTCAGTGAGGTCAACCACGGAGTCCTTCTCCTGCCTGTTGCTGATGATCTTGTATTGCTTCTGGATGTCGACAAGCTTGTTGCACCAGATGGACGAATTGTCACGTTCTTCCTTCTCTCCATCGTAGCGAAGGTGCAGTCGGCTGCCGATGAAACGGGCGAATGCTCCAGAACCTGGTGCAGCCATAGGACTAGGCAAGGTAGAGCTTCACCGAGTCCGTATCGTTGGTGTACATCACGTTCAACTTGGTGTAGCCATAGGACTGAATGGCGAACTCAAAGGGGAACTCCTTGCTGAAGTCCATATCCAGCACGCTCACCCCTCGGATCGCCATTGGAGTCTTTTCGAGTGAACGAGTGTGTAGGCGGCGGCAGCAGTTCGTTTTTCAGCTCTTGGGGAACTGGATTCAACAGTAAGCTGAGTGTGTATAGGCGACAATAGTTACTACCCCTCCCTCATCCGCTGCATGCCCGGCAGAAGATGCACCCTCGGCCACACGTCGGTTCACGAGCGGGTCTGTATTGGTAATGTAATAATAGGAGTTAGTGGTCACTTTACTTACATTTAATTAGCTTTAATAGAAATTTGTACTTAAAAGAAGCAATGCATTCGCTCGTTCTATCAGTGCCACAGGATCAACATGCACAATAATTAGAATTGTTATTCTGAGGACGCACACGATCAACACATTTGTCGCACTTTCACAAAGATAATACCACCAAGTTTGAACTGTTTGTTATGGTTGTTGTCCTCTGCATCATCATGTCGTGTTTCCCAGCTTGCAAGATTCAGAACCAACAAATAAGATCGAAATAATAAGTACAACAAAGATGCCTACACATCTCATTGATTCCCAGCTTGCAAGATTCAGAACCAACAAATAAGATCCAAATAATAAGTACAACAAAGATGCCTACACATATCACTGATTCCCAGCTTGCAAGATTCAGAACCAACCCATTAGAGCCTTTTGATAAAGTGAATATCGGGATTAAATCCATCTTGGCTAGCCATGTCATACAATCGAAGAACTTGGCGAATGCTCTTGACCGTCACAACATCTGTAGTTGAGTATTCCTGTTTGCACAACATGTCTGCACAGCACAAACAACGAGATAGGAGAGCATGATTTCGCTTTAATAGCGGCCTCCTTGAACTCAACCTCCAGCTCTACTTGGATGAGCTCTGCCTGGAGTTCCAAGATTCAATTCATGCGCCTTTTTCTGCAGTTCACTTGAAATGAAGCAAAGATTGCATCATTCAGCTAGCAAGAAGCACTTGCTCTTGTGAGCTGGCAGGTTATTCTTTAGTAGTTACACTAAAATTGAGGAACATTAAGGTTGGATGTCCGGCTCATGTAAGGTGCAACTATAATTTTCTTATCCTTTTGTGCAGTTCCACTAAAATAAAGTGCCATTGTGGTGACAGTGACAGCTCCATCTTGCAAAGGCTAATAAAATGTTGCACGAGATTACCAGCAGAACTTGACGGAGATTTTGGAAACTCCAATCACCATTTTGTGCAGTTCCACCAAAATTGAGAGATGTTGCCCATGTGACATTTTAGTTGAACTGCACAAGACACTCATTCCAAAAAAAGTGTTTTGTGCAGTTCACCAAAAGGTCACAATAGCAACAAGGTGAAATGGATATCCCTATCTGCACAAAAAGATAGAAAGTAAACAGTTACTGGTCAATAAGAATATACGAAACATATACAAAATGAAAAGAAGCATCTTAATTATGTTCATGGCAATCACGCAAGGACAATAGAAATTTTAAAACGTCAGCAATGCTTCATGTTACCAGAAGCATTACGATCAACAATGAGATTCCTCAAATATGGGATTACTTTAATGGTGGCATTGCTTGTTTACCAGACACAGCAAATCAACAACAGCTAAAGAGTTGGTTTAAGGGCATGGGACTGTGGGGACACCAGGACACTCAGCAGCGTAAAGGAGCAACTTACTTATCATACTAGGGAAAACAACAGGAGTGCCATTGTACTATGTGAGGGCAGCAAATCTAATCTTGGAGACCTTTTACTATGTGAGGGCAGCAAATCTAATCCTGGAGACCTTTTACTATGTGAGGGCAGCAAATCTAATCCTGGAGACCTTTTACTATGTGAGGGAAGCAAATATAATCCTGAGACCTTTTACTATGTGAGGGCAGCAAATCTAATCCTGAAGACCTTTTAGTATGTGATGGCAGCAAATCTAATCCCGGACATACTCTGTTGACTTGTCCACCAGCCGCCACTTTCTATCCTTTTTTCAACCAATAATAGATCTGTTCCTTATCCGGTTTGTACTACGTTTTCCCATTATTTCCCTTTTCAACCAAGAGACCGGTTGGGTATCCGGTCTCTACTACTTTCACCATATTATTTCCTCTTTGAATCAAGTCCTAGATTCATGCTACAACTTTCCCCCTTTCTTCGTTGTTTGAACAAAGCCCTAGATTGGAATGCATGAAGTAGCTTTACCTCTAATAATACTAAAAATTTAGGTGGCTTTGAAAGAGCTGATGGGAGTAGACAAAGATGCACATCGTCGGTGTCAAAACCGGCGGATCTCGGGTAGGGGGTCCCGAACTGTGCGTCTAGGCCAGATGGTAATAGGAGGCAGGGGACACGAAGTTTTACCCAGGTTCGGGCCCTCTCGATGGAGGTAAAACCCTACGTCCTGCTTGATTAATATTGATGATATGGGTAGTACAAGAGTAGATCTACCACGAGATCGAGGAGGCTAAACCCTAGAAGCTAGCCTATGGTATGATTGTTGATGTGTACCTTGTCCTACGGACTAAAACCCTCCGGTTTATATAGACACCGTGTCAGGACCCCGATTCCAAATCACATCGATCTAGCCGGTAACACCTCATATCACTTTGCGGCCTCACGCACGGTATCCCACGGGTGTCGCCTTACCATGGCCCGAGACCGTTTGCGCCTTTTGGCTCACGTATATGATAGTGTCGCTAGCATCCATATGACAGAGAACCCGGGCCGACATGGCTAGTCGTGAACCCAAAGCGGCACAGACCTATGGAGACAGGCATACATGAATCACATCGAGCATGTCGGTCATCAACGAGTGATTCCGGGCTGTAGCACTGGGCTAACAGGACTCCGGGGAACCCGGGCTGTAGCAGGCTAGGCAGGACTCCGGAAGTCACCGCATGACATTTCCCCGAAGGGACAGACATAGGAACGAAGTGAATCACATGCCGGCCAGTCAAGTGTCCTGAGCAGTAGTGCTGGGCTAGCAGGACTCTGGTGAACCGGGTTGTAGCGGACTACTATGGCTCGAGGAACACTAGACTACATTTCCCCATAAGAAAGGCTGCCAAGGATAAACAACTAGATTGTCGGATCCCACTCATACCAAGCATTTCAATCATACACACAATATGCCCGATATGAGTACATACAACATGGCATCACAACAAAACTCTACAACTCAAGTACTTTATTTAAAAGGCTCCAGAGAGCCATACATAACATGTTCATACAGATAGGGGTCACATGACCCGACACTCAAGTCATACAATCATACAAGCACATGCGGAAGCAACCGGTCGGAGTATAGACACTAGAAAGAAAGAAGGCTTCTCGAAGTCTGTCTATCTACATAGGGCCCTCCATGGCCAGGATCACCACCTGGGTGGCTAGTCATTCATCGACGTCAAGGTCTACGTAGAACCCATCGGAGGGGCGGTGTTGTCGTCTGAAAACAGCAATAAGAAAACATGAGTACAAAGGTACTCAGCAAGTCTTACATCAGAACCTACTATACATGCTCATTCTCAAGAAGGTGGGGGGGCTATTGCAGCAAGCCAGCTTTGACTCTTGGCTAAACTATCCTACGGAACTTCTCTAGTAAAATAATTTTTGCACACGAGTCCACTACTCACCAACACAATACTCCACCGGGGATCCTCCCTCGTCGTCCTACGAGAGGGCCATCGTCGGTACTCACACTTATCTTGAGTCTTTTAGTAGTATCCATTAACTTGTCTATGAACTGTATAGGCAACCAAGTAGTCCTTTACCGCGGACGCGGCTATTCGAATAGTTTTATACCCTGCAGGGGTGTACTTCTTCATACACGCTTTCACCACTTACCGCCGTTTACACGACATGTACTCGGCAACCTTCAAGCGGAAGCCCAGCGAGGGTGTCGGCCACGGCCTACCTAAACACTTAAGTCTCTAGTCCAGGTTTATCGCCTATCCAGGTTCCATCCATAGGGAGTCCGGCCGAGGATTCCACATACGGCCCCGAACGATGTGAACAGAGTTCCCGAGACACCATACGGGTGACTCGGTACACCGTGCCACGGTGTATCTACCGCAACATAGCCCACCCCTAGGTTCAGTGCTACGCACGGCCGCCAACACATAACCTACAAACACCAGAGACTATTTGTAACTCCTGGACAAAGTACTAGGGTGATCAAGAAGCCGAGAGGGTCCATTGGTTTCGGGCCCAATGTACGGTAGTAACTGCATCTTAAATCACACATACAGATCTCAGTTCTTATGGACGGCCTCAATGAAACAACCCACCATGTACTCCTACATGGCCTCTCATCGATACCTTTACCAAAACATGTTCAACACATTCCTCATATTACCGACATAATCATATCACTCTAGCCCATCACCCAGATGAACCAGACCTAACACAACTCTAAGCATAGCAGGCATAGCAAGGTAGGAATCACATACATGGCTCAATCAACTCCTACACATGCTAGTGGGTTTCATCTAGTTACTGTGGCAATGACAGGTCATGTAGAGGATAAGGGTTCAACTACCGTAGCACACAGCAGTTTGAATCGCGTTGTCTTAATGCAGTAAACAAGAGCAGAGGCGAGAACATGGGTTGTATCGGAATGATCAATGGATTGCTTGCCTGATGGAGTGGTAGTGGGATACTGCCCTTCAGTTGGATACTCGTGAATATGCTCGGAGGTAGAACCTACCATGAAGAACACATCGGAACACAATCAACACATGACGATATGCAACAATATGATGGATGCTATGACATGGCAATATGAATGTGTCTTGGCCTAATGCAAGCTATAGCAGAAAGGAATGTGCTTATTTGAATCAAAGATTCAATTATTAGCTTATTAAACATGGCTTTAATAGTGCATTTCCTTATTCTGCTTAAACAGCAAGGTAAACTTGTTTTGTCATGCATGAAACCATTACAGATGGATAGATTGAATTTTTCTGATATTTTTTCATATATAAATTATTTCATTTGGAGTTACGGTTGAATATCTATGATTTTTTAGAAGTTTTAAACATTTTCTGGAATTTCCCGAATAAAAATAAATCCAGAAAATGCATTACTGCGTCAGCATTGCGTCATGCTGACCTCAGCAGGACAAAGGCGCCAGCCTAGGTCAAACCTGACTAGTGGGCCCCTTCTGTCAGCCTCTCAGCTAATTAACAAGATTAGATTAGCACTAATTAGCTGTTAGGGGTGCCTGGGCCCACATGTCAGTGACTGATTAAATTAAATTTAGTTAAAACTAATCCTAGATTAGTTAGCAGACCGGCCCCACCTGTCATAGACTCAGGGGGGTCTACCTGGGCCCACCCAGGGGTCAAACAGGGTCAACTCGCCGGCGACTCGACGCCGGCGAGGCCCGAGACGGCGGAGGCCTTCGGATTTGGTCCTCCGGTGACCAAATCGACGGCAGAGAAGTGCTACGCGTAGCTGGGAACGAGCCGCAGCGTTTGGTGGTGGTGGTTGGGCTCGGGGTGGCCGGAAACGATGCCGGCGACGACCTTGGTGGTCGCCGGAGTTCGGGCGTGGATGAACCCGACGCTATGGGGCACGGCGAGGCGCGGGGAGTGGTGCGTTAGGTTCCTGGGAGCGCGTGGAAGATGAAGGCGTGCTCGGACTCGAGCTTACGCGCATGTGGCTACGACGGCGACATGGCCGGCGGAGCCAAGCTCTCGGGTGCGGTGGAAATGGCGGCTACAGAGGCCAAACGAGCACTGGAGCTAGGGGAAAAGGAAGAGGAGCTCACAACGGGGTCGGAGACGGGGTCAGCGAGCTCGGGAGGCCCTGACGGCGACAAATCGACCGGAGATGGCTCGGGTGCCCGAGGTTGAAGACAAGGGCAAAGACGGCGTTCGGCGGCGTTTGGAGTCGCGTGGGTTGGCGGAGAGGTCCAGGGCGACGAGGCGGAGCTGTTGGGCTCGTCGGAGGGGCGAGGGGGTGGCTCTGGTGGCGTCTACGGCAAATGGCGGCGAGGGACGCACTCGGCCATCGCGGGAGAGGGAGAGGGAGACGAGGGGGAGAGTGAGAGAGGATGAGAGGGGGACATGGGGGTCGCGTGGCATTCCCTGGACGTCTGCCGGCGTCGGCTGAAGCAGGAGGTGGCCGGCGTGTGGCCGCGGGCGCCGGCCACGCGCTCCGCGTCCTTCTGGCGCGAGGAGGACGATGATTGGCCGCGCCAGTAGGCTGAGCCAAGCCAGGTGGGCTGGCCAGCACAGGTAAGGCCCAGGTGGGCTTCTCCCTCCCTTTTTTTAAATTTGTTTCTGTTTTCTATTTAACTGTAACTGTTGGGCTTTATTTAAAATACTAAAACATTTCCAAAAATCCTGAAAATAATTGTGGGCTCTGTTTGGATTATTTTCAACAGCAAACATTTATTTCCAGGATTATTTGAGCATTTAAATTATTTAATAGCATTTAAATGCCCAAATTCAAATACTTATGATTTAAATCAATGACCTTCTGTTGACCTAGAAAATTGTGCAGCAATTTTGCCAGAGGTTCTAACCCAAGACAAAGAGCGTGAACTTTTTAGAAGGGCATTTCAGGTTCATTGAAAATAATTTTGGTAAACCCTAGTTGTTTCCGGGGTGGGGGGGGGGTGTTGGGGTTTCTGCTTTCCCCATTTCAAATTTAAGAGAAATTTAAACATAATGCACATTCTAATGCTGGAACTAGCTAGGGTGTGACAACTCACCCCCACTCAAAAGAATCCGTCCTGAGATTTAGGATCCTCTGGAAAGAAGGTGGGGTACTCGAGTCGAAGATGATCCTCCCTTTCCCAAGTGGCTTCTTTCTCGGAATGGTGTGACCATTGAACCTTGAGAAACTTGATATTATGACATCGAGTGGTACGCTCGGCTTGATCAAGGATACAAACGGGATATTCCCGATAAGAAAGGTTATCTTGTAGATCAAGCATTTCGTGGTCCACTCCACGGATAGGATCCGCGAAGTAACGCCTGAGTTGTGAAACGTGGAAGACATCATGAACTCTGGAAAGATGCGGAGGTAGTTCCAATTGGTAGGCAACTTCTCCTCGTTTGGTAGGAATGTGAAAGGGTCCAATGTAACGAGGAGCCAATTTGCCTTTGCTACCGAAACGATGGGTTCCTTTTAACGGGGTAACCCGAAGGTAAGCCTTCTCATCGACTTCATAAGTCATAGGCTTATGTTTACGATCATATTGACTCTTTTGACGAGATTGGGCTGTTTTCAATTTCTCACGAATAATGCGAACCTGCTCTTCTGCTTCCTGAATCATATCTGGGCCAAAGAGTTGTCTTTCCCCGGTTTCTGACTAGTTAAGAGGCGTTCGACATTTTGGTCCATAGAGAACTTCGAAAGGAGCTTTGCCCAAGCTAGCTTGATATCTATTGTTATAAGAAAACTCCGCGAATGGGAGGCATTTCTCCCAACTCATTCCGAATGAGATAACAGAAGCTCGGAGCATATCTTCCAGAATTTGATTGACTCGCTCTACTTGACCACTTGATTGAGGATGGAAGGCGGTGCTAAAAGAGAGACGAGTTCCCATAGAATTTTGGAAACTTTCCCAAAATTGAGAGGTGAAGAGACTCCCACGGTCTGAGTTAATTTCCAATGGGACACCATGGAGAGACACTATTCGGGAGATGTATAAATCGGCTAGCTGGCTAGCAGTGATACTCTCACGAACAGGTAGGAAATGGGCTACTTTGGAAAGACGGTCGATCACGACGAAGATGGCATTATTCCCTCTCTTGGTCCTGGGAAACCCAGTAATGAAATCCATACTGATTTTATCCCATTTCCATTCAGGAATAGCCAAAGGTTGAAGGGTGCCAGCAGGCCGTTGATGGTCTGCTTTAACATGACGACAGACGTCGCAGCTAGCAATGTATTGAGCGATTTCTCTCTTCATCCTAGTCCACCAAAACCTCTGGCGTAGGTCTTGATACATTTTAGTGCTACCGGGATGAATGGTGAGAGGGGATTCATGAGCTTCCTTAAGGATCAGCCGCCTCAGGTTTCGTGCCTTTGGAACCACTAGGCGATTCCCAAAGTATACGACACCTTGATCATCAATGGAGAAACAATTCGTGACTCCTTTCTTAATGTTTCTCTTAATACGGGAGATTCCCGGATCTACCTTCTGTGCCTTGATGATCTGATCCGTAAGGGTAGGTTTCGCCACCAGGTTGGATAGGAATCCTCGAGGAACAATGTGAAGATTAAGCTTACGAAATTCCTCATGGAGAAATGGTTGACTCTGTTGTAACATCAGGTTGTTACAATAGGACTTACGGCTTAGCGCATCAGCCATGACATTGGCTTTGCCCGGGGTGTAGGTTATTCCTAAGTCGTAATCCGAGATCAACTCAACCCAACGTCTTTGCCTGAGATTCAAATCTGGTTGGGTGAAGATATATTTCAAACTTTGGTAATCGGTGAAGATCTCGCAACGATTACCGAGGAGGTAATGTCGCCAAGTTTTAAGTGCATGGAGTACAGCTGCCAGCTCTAGGTCATGTGTGGGATAATTTTCCTCATGTGGGTGTAATTGCCGTGAAGCATAGGCAATTACCTGACGATCTTGCATGAGTATGCGACCTAGTCCTTGTCGCGAGGCGTCGCAATAGATAATAAAGTCCTTGGAGAAATCTGGTGGTACCAGTACGGGAGCAGATGTCAGGCGTCTTTTCAGTTCCTGAAAGCTGAACTCGCACTGTGGAGTCCACTCGAACTTTTTATCTTTCTTGAGGAGTTCAGTTAGAGGTTTAGCAACCTTGGAGAAATTCTCCACGAAGCGGCGACAATAGCTCGCTAAGCCCAGGAAGCTCCGAACTTGCTTGACCGTCTCAGGTGGAGTCCAATCAAGGACGGCTTGAACTCGCTCGGGATTGATGGCAATACCCTTACCAGAGATTACATGGCCTAGATAGGTCACTTCTGGCAACCAAAATTCACACTTGGAGAATTTGGCATAAAGACTATGCTCTCGAAGTTTCATCAATACCAGCCTTAGATGTTCGGCATGTTCCTCTTCATTCTTGGAGTAGATGAGTATGTCATCGAGGTATACTACGACGAATTTATCCAAGTACTCCATGAAAACCGAGTTCATTAACCGGGAGAAGGTAGCCGGGGCATTGGTTAAACTGAAGGACATAACGGTGTACTCATATTGGCCATAACAAGTAACAAAGGCCGTTTTGGGAATGTCCCTGTTTCTGATTTTGATTTGATGGTAGCCCAACCTCAAATCCATCTTGGAAAAGACTGAGGATCCAGCGAGCTGATCATACAGATCGTTGATCCTGGGGGGTATTTGTTCTTGATGGTGACCAAGTTGACAGGTGGTAATCCACAACCATTCGATCTGTTCCATCCTTCTTCTTGACGAAGAGGATGGGGCAAGCCCAAGGAGAGGAACTAGGACGAATGAAACCCTTTTTCAAGGACTCATCGAGTTGGTTCTTAAGCTCGGCTAGTTCTAAGGGTGCCATATTGTAGGGTCTTCTAGAAATTGGAACGGTTCCTGGAACAAGGTCTATCACAAACTCGACATCCCTGTCAGGTGGAACACCTGGCAGTTCTTCTGGAAAGACATCCGGAAAGTCTCGGACTACCGGAACATCCTCAAGGTCTGGAAGGGGGTTGGCATTTAGGGAGTAAAGTTGGCGCTTGGCCACTCGAGTTAAGACATTAACTGTCTTGCCCGATGGGTGAGTAAGTTGAACGGTTCTAGTGGCACAGTCAATCTTAGCATAATGAGCTAACATCCAGTCCATACCTAAGATGATGTTTATGTCCGAGGACTTGAGAGCTATTAAGGATGCAAGGAAGACAAGTCTATCGACAAGGATTTCGTTCCCATGGCTTACGCTAGAAGTTTGCCATCTAGAGCCAGGGGTTTGAATTTCCATAGTAGAGGGCATGTCACAGAATGTCGTGTTGTGCAATCGAGCATAGTTCTCGGATATGAATGAATGAGATGCTCCAGTATCGAAAAGAACAGATGCCGGATGGCAGTTAACAAGGAGCGTACCAAGGACGGCGTTGGGATCCTCATGAGCCTCCTCGGCTGAAACATAGTTGACATGGCCACGTGCAGTGGTGGCCGGCTTGGCTTAGAATGTTTTTCCCGCGGGCTTACCACGGCCAAGGGACTTTCCAGTTTGATTGGGGTTGTTGTTCTGGGGACACTCTCGGCTATAGTGACCCGGCTCTCCACACTTAAAGCATGTCACCACATTGGGGCGTGGAGAAGCATTAGCAGCGGGGCCACCATAGGGCTTGGGCGGTGCAAATTGCTGGTTGGGACGTGGTGCCTCAAAGGATGGCCTCGGGATGAACCTGGGTGGCAGTGCCGTGCTTGGAATCCACACTCGGCGCTTCTGAGCTCCAGAGCCGGATGAAGAGCCAAAATCACGGGAGTGCTTGCGTGAAGCGTCATAATCAGTCTGGCCTGTCTCAGCGCTGATGGCTTTATTGACCAACTTCTGGAAGGAGGTGCACTCGTGCAGATGAAGATCGCGGCGAAGCTCAGGGCTAAGTCCCTTGCGGAACCTTGCCTGCTTCTTAGCGTCGGTAGATACCTCTTCAAGGGCATAACGTGCCAGGTTCGCAAATTCACGACTATAAGCATCCACAGTCAGTCTTCCTTGGGTGAAGTTGCAGAACTCCTCCCTCTTGCGATCCATGAGACCTTCCGGAATGTGATGCTCACAGAAAGCCTCACTGAATTCATCCCAAGTAGTGATTTGGCCGACCGGGCGCATAGCTTCGAAGTTTTCCCACCAAAGGCTAGCAGGGCCTTCGAGGTGATAGGCAGCATAAGTAACCTTGTCGGCTTCGGCTACATTGGCAGAACGTAGCTTGTGGGTGATGCTGCGAAGCCAGTCATCCACGTCGAGGGGCTCGACGGAATGGTTAAACTTTGGTGGGTACAGCTTGATAAAGTCATTGATTGACACCAAGTCATTTCACGGGTGGCATGCAGTGTTCTGCTCAATCCGCTCCAGCAGGCGGTTGGTCTCACGCTTGTTTCTTTCCGCCTCCAGCATTACTTCGGCCAGAGAAGGCGGGTGAGGCAGATTTTCACCTCTAGCAGCACTGGCTTCCCCCTGCTCCGGGGCAGCAGGGTTGCTGCGGGTGTTGACCATCCTAGGAGAAAACAAGACAACGGTTTAGACAAGGATGGCTCAAACTTAGCAAGGAAGTGCAGAATGTAATGGATAACACGGAATGCAGAGATGTTCATCCGTATGTCATGGTAATATAAAACTGCCATATATATACCAACGGTCATACACATCATACATAGTTTAGTACAAGCCCAGGCTACAGTACAACTATGATGAAAGACGTTACATCTCATCGGAGGCATTCCAAGATCCTATACATTATTGTCTACACCTCCGGAATCGATTACACGCAAAGTCATATTCCACAAGTCACGCAGGGCAGTGGAGATACAACTACTACAATACTAGTGGTACTACTACTAACTCAGACAGCTCCGTAGTAGTCCTCATAGAAGTCACCTCCATAGCCTGGAAGTTCAACGTGACCATCCGGGAACAGACGGTCCTGAGGAGCCTGTGGACCATAGGGGTTAGGATGGGGTCTTGGACCAACAAACGGTGGCCTGCGGGGACCACAGGGTGGGGTGATGCCTCCCACATCACGCCAATCCACCATGTCTGGCAAAGCAGACCTGACAGGATACAGATCCCTTGTATCCATACATCCAGCTTGCACCACAGGTGCAAACCGAGTCCATGTGGCCCAATGATCAGCACGGGTATTGAAAAGCTCTAGCCTCAAGGCCCGATTCTCTCGGTCCTTATCTTCAAGCATCTCAGCAGTGGTACAAGTTAATGAATCCTCCTGAGTGGAGTCAGCATAGATAGCCTGAAGATACCCTTGCGCTCTCGGAAGTGAAGCTGGCATGTAACGGAAATTAGTGTTCCAAAGCAGGCCAGTCCGGACTCGCATGATGGTCATCATGGAATAGGCAGCATCATGCACAGCCATCTCAATGGTAACCCCAAGTCCATAGGAACAGTGAAGGGGCTCGGTAGATCCAGGATAAGAAGGAAATATCCTGACGGTGCAGAAATACTGGCTTTGATTAAAGTCGTGGAACTGCTCTTCGACGGTGTATTCGGGATACCAACGGTAACCTGTCTCGATCATGACCCGGACTAACATAGCAGTATGACCGGGCACGTCGAGGCACCCGGTCAGGCGAACCACTTGGTTTTGAACACGGTTGGCCATCTGAAAGCACAACCACAAATGCAAAGACATTAGAATTTCTAGGAAAAATTGGACAGCATAACGGCTGTAAATGCTCAGAAAAAGATTTGAGACATCCACAACAGTTCACAATACCGCTCAACAACATCATATCAAGGTTCTGATTCAATTAGCAACATACTAGGAATAGTAGAAACTGAACTGGGACTTGTAACAATAATCCTACAAGCTACTACGGATTAGTAACACGTGAACCTGATAGAAGAAGAGAGCCTAGTCCTTAACCCACGTTGAATGAGAAGAGAATGACTCAGATAAGAGGCATAGGGTAAAGGAGTAAAAGAGCCTTACGTTCCCTCCCACAATCAATTCCCCTACATATAACTAAAGCATTTCTAGACTCGACATCGACCAGTTTGGCTCAACGAACCTACATGCAGTCCGGCTCTGATGCCAACGCTGTCAGGACCCCGAATCCAAATCACATCGATCTAGCCGGTAACACCTCATATCACTTTGTGGCCTCACGCACGGTATCCCACGGGTGTCGCCTTACCATGGCCCGGGACTGTTTGCGCCTTTTGGCTCACGTATATGATAGTGTCGGAAGCATCCATATGACAGAGAACCCGGGCCGACATGGCTAGTCATGAACCCAAAGCGGCACAGAACTATGGAGACAGGCATACATGAATCACATCGAGCATGTCGGTCATCAGCGAGTGATTCCGGGCTGTAGCACTGGGCTAACAGGACTCCGGGGAACCTGGGCTATAGCAGGCTAGGCAGGACTCCGGAAGTCACCGCGTGACATTTCCCCGAAGGGACAGACATAGGAACGAAGTGAATCACATGCCGGCCAGTCAAGTGTCCTGAGCAGTAGTGCTGGGCTAGCAGGACTCCGGTGAACCGGGCTGTAGCGGACTACTATGGCTCGAGGAACACTAGACTACATTTCCCCATAAGAAAGGCTGCCAAGGATAAACAACTAGATTGTCGGATCCCACTCATACCAAGCATTTCAATCATACACACAATATGCCTAATATGAGTACATACAACATGGCATCACAACAAAACTCTACAACTCAAGTACTTTATTTAAAAGGCTCCAGAGAGCCATACATAACATGTTCATACAGATAGGGGTCACATGACCTGACACTCAAGTCATACAATCATACAAGCACATGCGGAAGCAACCGGTCTGAGTACAGACACTAGAAAGAAAGAAGGCTTCTCGAAGCCTGTCTATCCACATAGGGCCCTCCATGGCCAGGATCACCACCAGGGTGGCTAGTCACTCGTCGACGTCAAGTTCTACGTAGAACCCATCGGAGGGGGCGGTGTTGTCATCTGAAAACAGTAATAAGCAAACATGAGTACAAAGGTACTCAGCAAGTCTTACATCAGAACCTACTATACATGCTCATTCTCAAGAAGGTGGTGGGGCTATTGCAGCAAGCCAGCTTTGACTCTTGGCTAAACTATCCTACGGAACTTCTCTAGTAAAATAATTTTCGCACACGAGTCCACTACTCACCAACACAATACTCCACCGGGGATCCTCCCTCGTCATCCTACGAGAGGGCCATCCTCGGTACTCACACTTATCTTGAGTCTTTTAGTAGTATCCATTAACTTGTCTATGAACTGTCTAGGCAACCAAGTAGTCCTTTACCGCGGACGCGGCTATTCGAATAGTTTTATACCCTGCAGGGGTGTACTTCTTCATACACACTTTCACCACTTACCGCCGTTTACACGACATGTACTCGGCAACCTTCAAGCGGAAGCCCAACGAGGGTGTCGGCCACAGCCTACCTAAACACTTAAGTCTCTAGTCCAGGTTTATCGCCTATCCAGGTTCCATCCGCAGGGAGTCCGGCCGAGGTTTCCACATACGGCCCCGAACGATGTGAACAGGGTTCCCGAGACACCAAACGGGTGACTCGGTACACCGTGCCACGGTGTATCTACCGCAACATAGCCCACCCCTAGGGTCAGCGCTACGCACGGCCGCCAAAACATAACCTACAAACACCAAAGACTATTTGCAACTCCTGGACAGAGTACTAGGGTGATTAAGAAGCCGAGAGGGTCCATTGGTTTCGGGCCCAATGTACGGTAGTAACTGCATCTTAAATCACACATACAGATCTCAGTTCTTATGGACGGCCTCAATGAAACAACCCACCATGTACTCCTACATGGCCTCTCATCGATACCTTTACCAAAACATGTTCAACACATTCCTCATATTACCGACATAATCATATCACTCTAGCCCATCACCCAGATGAACCAGACCTGACACAACTCTAAGCATAGCAGGCATAGCAAGGTAGGAATCACATACATGGCTCAATCAACTCCTACACATGCTAGTGGGTTTCATCTAGTTACCGTGGCAATGACAGGTCATGCAGAGGATAAGGGTTCAACTACCGTAGCACACAGCAGTTTGAATCGCGTTGTCTTAATGCAGTAAAGAAGAGCAGAGGCGAGAACATGGGTTGTATCGGAATGATCAATGGGTTGCTTGCCTGATGGAGTGGTAGTGGGATACTGCCCTTCAGTTGGATACTCGTGAATATCCTCGGAGGCAGAACCTACCACGAAGAACACATCGGAACACAATCAACACATGACGATATGCAACAATATGATGCATGCTATGACATGGCAATATGAATGTGTCTTGCCCTAATGCAAGCTATAACAGAAAGGAATGTGCTTATTTGAATCAAAGATTCAATTATTAGCTTATTAAACATGGCTTTAATAGTGCATTTCCTTATTCTTCTTAAACAGCAAGGTAAACTTGTTTTGTCATGCATGAAACCATTACAGATGGATAGATTGAATTTTTCTGATTATTTTTCATATATAAATTACTTCATTTGGAGTTACGGTTCAATTTCTATGATTTTTAGAAGTTTTAAACATTTTCTGGAATTTCACGAATAAAAATAAATCCAGAAAATGCATTACTGCATCAGCATTGCGTCATGCTAACCTCAGCAGGTCAAAGGCGCCAGCCCAGGTCAAACCTGACTGGTGGGCCCCTTCTTTCAGCCTCTCAGCTAATTAACAAGATTAGATTAGCACTAATTAGCTGTTAGGGGTGCCTGGGCCCACATGTCAGTGACTGATTAACTTCAATTTAGTTAAAACTAATCCTAGATTAGTTAGCAGACCGGCCCCACCTATCATAGACTCAGGGGGGTCTACCTGGGCCCACCCAAGGGTCAAACTAGGTCAACTCGCCGGCGACTCGACGCCGGCGAGGCCCGAGACGGCGGAGGCCTTCGGATTTGGTCCTCCGGTGACCAAATCGACGGTGGAGAAGTGCTACGTGTAGCTGGGAACGAGCCGCAGCGTTTGGTGGTGGTGGTTGGGCTCGGGGTGGCCGGAAACGACGCCGGCGACGACCTTGGCGGTCGTCGGAGTTCGGGCGTGGATGAACCCGACGCTACGGGGCACGGCGAGGCGCGGGGAGTGGTGCGTTAGGTTCCTGGGAGCGCATGGAAGACGAAGACGTGCTCGGACTCGAGCTTACGCGCCTGTGGCCATGGCGGCGACATGGCCGGCGGAGCAAAGCTCCCGGGTGCGGTGGAAATGGCGGCTACAGAGGCCAAACGAGCACGGGGGCTAGGGGAAAAGGAAGAGGAGCTCACAGCGGGGTCGGGGAGGGGGTCAGGGAGCTTGGGGAGGCCCTGATGGCGGCGAATCAATCGGAGATGGCTCATGTGCCCGAGGTTGAAGACGAGGGCGAAGACGGTGTTCGGCGGCGTTTGGAGTCGCGTGGGTCCGCGGAGAGGTCCAGGGCGACGAGGCGGAACTGTTGGGCTCGTCGGAGGGGCGAGGGGGTGGCTCTGGTGGCGTCTACGGCAAACGTCGGCGAGGGACGCGCTCGGCCATCGCGGGAGAGGGAGAGGGAGACAAGGGGGGAGTGAGAGAGGATGAGAGGGGGACGTGGGGGTCGCGTGGCATTCCCTGGACGTCTCCCGGCGTCGGCGGAAGCAGGAGGTGGCCGGCGTGTGGCCGCGGGCGCCGACCACGCGCTCCGCGTCCTTCGGGCACGAGGGGGACGACGACTGGCCGTGCCAGTAGGCTGGGCCGAGCCAGGTGGGCTGGCCAGCACTGGTAAGGCCCAGGTGGGCCTCTCCCTCCCTTTTTTTAGTTTGTTTCTGTTTTCTATTTAACTGTAACTGTTGGGCTTTATTTAAAATACTAAAACATTTCCAAAAATCCTGAAAATAATTGTGGGCTCTGTTTGGATTATTTCCAATAGCAAACATTTATTTCCAGAATTATTTGAGCATTTAAATTATTTAATAGCATTTAAATGCCCAAATTCAAATACTTATGATTTAAATCAATGACCTTCTGTAGACCTAGAAAATTGTGCACCAATTTTGTCAGAGGTTCTAACGCAAGACAAAGAGGGTGAACTTTTTAGAAGGGCATTTCAGGTTCATTGAAAATAAGTTTGGTAAACCCTAGTTGTTTCCAGGGGGTGTTGGGGTTTCTGCTTTCCCCATTTCAAATTTAAGAGAAATTTAAACATGATACACATTCTAATGCTGGAACTAGCTAGGGTGTGACACACCGGATAGGGTTAGGGTTACATAGAGTCGGTTACAATGGTAGGAGATCTACATATCCGTATCACCAAGCTTGCCTTCCACGCCAAGGAGAGTCCCTTTCGGACACGGGACGAAGTCTTCAATCTTGTATCTTCATAGTCCAGGAGTCCGGCCGAAGGTATAGTCCGGCCATCCGGACCCCCCCTAATCCAGGACTCCCTCAGTAGCCCTTGAACCAGGCTTCAATGACGACGAGTCCGGCGCGCAGATTGTCTTCGGCATTGCAAGGTAGGTTCCTCCTCCAAGTACTCCATAGAAGATTTTGAACACAAAGATAGTGTCCGGCTCTGCAAAATAAGTTTTCACATATTGCCATAGAGTGAATAATATTTCCACAAATCTAATCTGCTAACGTATTCCGTAGTGTGACACACCACGGCCAAGCCTTTATCCAAGTCGTTTTATTATCCCACCTCAGCGCGTCATGCGAGGCGGTTTCCTTGGCACGTCTTGTTAAAGCAGAGATCGTGTCCCCTTATTCCGGGATTCTCATTAATACGGGCGTGGGCAACCCAACCGCTTCTAGGACTCCTAGATTATAGGCAAGTCCAAACGGACATGGAGAGGACGCTTGATATTCACCCTCTTTATAAAGGGGACAAGGCTTTTATTTTTCCCTCCCGTGCTCAATTGAATCCTTCCCCCACCTCAAGCTCAAACGCTCGAAGTTCAGGTCAGGTGCTCCGAACCTTCAGTCATGTCCGGATCTAGCCTTCAAGGCTGATGGGTGCCTTCCTCCGTCATGAAAGAAGACATCAAAAAGTTGAGGGAGGCCAGATATCTGACCGCCGAGATTTTGCATCGGCTGCCTCCCCGAGGGCAGGCCGTCCCCACCCCTGAACCCAACGAGAATGTCATGTTCGTCTCCCACTTCCTCCGAGGTCTAGGCCTTGCTCTGGATCCTTTCGTAAGGGGTTTGATGTTTTACTACGGGCTAGACTTTCATGATCTAGCTCCGGACTCCTTTCTTCATATCACGACATTTATTGTCGTGTGCGAGGCCTTCCTCCGGGTTACCCCTCACTTTGGCCTATGGCTCAAGAACTTTGAAGTGAAGCCGAAGATGATCGAGGGGAACATGCAGCGTGTGGAGGTGCCTCAATACGCAAGATGACGGGAGCTCCGTGGCCCAAAGGTTCCATCCCAGAGGTGTCTGAATTGTGGCAACAGGAGTGGTTCTACATCACGGCTCCTAGAAGTGCCAAGTGGGTGCCCCCCTGTTTTTCGCTCGCCCCCCCACCGCAGCTGATGTCATGGATCAGCAGAGGTCTGAGCTAGGGGCCAGCCAAGGACGTGCCTATACTGCAAAGCCGCATTCGAGATCTCTTCAATGGAGATTTCAGTTTGGTTGCGGTAATACAGGTTATGCTGGTTCGTCAAGTCCAGCCTTGCAAACGCCGGCCTCTTCGCCTGTGGGAGTTCAATCCCGAGGGACCGCGGGCCATTCCAAATTTCCTCGGCATGACGCACGAGGAGATGTACAAGTCATTCTTCGGACCTCAGGTGGAGTGTCCGGAAATCATCGAGGACATGGGCCTGAGTAGTAACCGCGCCGCCGAACAGGTAAGGCATCTTCCGGCCGAACATACTATCTCTCTTTGTCACGAAGTTATTTCTAAAAGTTTGCTTTTTGACCAGGACTGGCTAACAAAGGCGAAGTTGATTCGGTGTTCGGCCCCCTCCCTAAGGGTTTGGAAAATCCGGTATTGGAAAAGATGCTCCAGACCGCACCTTGCCCGGAGCCCTTGAAGGAAGATACTGTGGAGGATAATGCGGGCGGACACGGGCCCCCAACGCTGCCCATTCTAGCCAAGGGAGCGAGCGTCTCCATGAAGGAAAACGACCAGAAGAGGAAAAGGACTACGCCCGAGGATTCGGAAGCCGAAGCTTCCAAACGGGAGAAGAAGTCTCCCAAAGAGGGTCCTACCTCGGGGGGCGCCGTTGCCGCACAAAGTCCGCGGGGGGATCAGTTCTCCCGCGAGTCGTAATTGACCCGAAATACTTTTAATAGTACAGATATGCCATATTTTTCTTCTGAGAAAATAACCACCGCATATATTTTTGCAGTTCGGGCCCTAGCCCCTCTCAAATGAGCTCGTCTTCGGGGGATCTTCTTCCAGAGATGATGGAGAGCGAAACGCCTCCTCCGGACTCCTCCGCTCCAGAAGCGGGCGACCCTGAAGTGTCGTCGCGGAGGGCCTCTCCGAGTCCTGTGAGGCCAGAGGATAATCCCATTGACCCCCGAAGCTCCCAGTGTCCGGCTCCCGAAGAGAGCAGACAAAAGAGTCCGGCACCGTCTGGTGTGCGATTGGATGTTCTGTGGGAGTTGGTGGGGCGAGCGGCCATCTCAGATGAACACCGTGTGATGATGAATACGGTGATGGAGAGAATATCGTCCGCCGAAAGCGGATTGCATGAAGCTTTTATGAGTCTACTAACAGGCTTTGAGGTATGTAAAAGAATGTATAATAATCTTGCACATGCTAGGTGTGCCCTGTGTAGATAGTAGCCCCTGAGACTCTGGTTGTCGTCGGAAACAACGACCAACAGAGGATCATATTTCCAGGAAATAACCATACTGCCTTTATGTGCAGGTGATGGAAGCTCCGGTGTCTAGCCGGACTAGCGAGTTTGCCCATACGGCAGTTGGATGCGGCAGACGCCGACATCGAGCTTGTTAACAAAAGGCTTGACGAGGCACAGGGTAAGTGTCAATATCTGGTAAACGCCACATAGGAAGAGCAGCATGATGCCGGTATCTTAAATATGTTGTGACTGCAGATGGAGCTGCCACTGTTGAAGCCTTGCGGGCAGAACTTGCCCGAGCCAAGGAACAAGCGAGGTTAGGTAATGCGGCTGCTGTGAAGGCGGCCGAAGAGTTGCAAGCCGAGAAGGCCGCGCATGGCGAGACCCGAGACAAGATGGCCAAGATGGCTATAGAATTAAAAGCCACAGACGACCATTGCCGGGTTCTTGAAAAGCAAAACCAAGCGAAGGCATCGAACCTTGAGAAGGCTGCTGCGAGGAAAAAGGATCTCCGCTCTGCTATGAGGGCAAAGAAGGAGGAGCTACGGGAAGCTGGGGATATTGTAGCTGGGAAATCCTTTATGTTGCGGAGGAAATTCGGAGATCCACGGTATGCCCCTCTGGATCGGATGTGGAGTTCGGAGGATGTGTATATGGATTTGGCGGCGAGTGCTGCCGATGCGGCCAAGTACTTCCAGGGTCAGACGGACCGTGAAGTAGACCAGCTGTTTTGGAGACAATTCCATTCTCCTGAGCGTCCACTTTCATTGACTGGCCAATTTGCCGAATGGGCCGAACTAAATAGTTTGTCCAGACTCTCCATGATGTCTGTTGTGGATCAGCTATGGCCGAAAAGGTCAAAACCGAACAACTATTTTGGCTTGGTGCAGCAGGTCCTTGACGTGGTGCCACGCATTAATGTGATGAGGAGGTCGGCGTGCATAGAGGGTGCACGGATGGCCTTTACCCGTGTTAAGGCGTACTGGGCGGAGATGGGTGCTACCAATGTTGCAGCGCGGGACTCGGCTATAGGTCAAAAGGCTGCTAAGCACTACTTTGAAGAAGTTCTTGAGGGTGCCCGTTTGATAGAGACCCAGTGCTAAAAAATATTATGTTTGAGTGATATGTAATCTCATTGTAAGCAAAGTGCTTTTATAAATTTTTATAAGGCTATTTTTATACTTTTGCCTGAAAGTAATATGATGCCTACATGTGTATAACCTGAAAGATTGCAGTCGTCGGCTTCAACCCCCACGCATATAATGCGGAGGTGCTCGCAAAAACACGCGTTCACACTTAATCCAACGTCTTGGTCCTATTAAGGAGGTGATAGCGGAGCGAGCGAGGCAACCGGACTATAATGCTTTAGCACTTTCACTTAGCCATAGGAGTTTGATAGTGGGGCTACTAGATAGCCCCTGGTGGCTCCGCACTCTCCCGATTCCGGGGTGCGTACATGCCTGGCCAGAAAACGGCCCTTCATTAAGGCGGAGGAATTCTAACATTCCCACAGGTCATCGAGTGGTTGACCAGTCTCACGCTATATCATGACAGTCAGTTTTCGGCTTTCTCTACTGAGGTGCTCGTCTGGATGAACCAGGGCACAATCGCAGTAGTTCTCCTGGTGCTACCTTAGCCGGCAAGGCGGAACATAAGGCACCAAAACACAGGAGCCGGGAAAACCCAACATTTGACCAAAGACAATGATTCGGAGCTGATGCATATAGGGCCAAACTCGCGACGCCGAACACTCCCTAAGGTATTCGGTCTTTGTGGTATAAACCAGGCCTAAATAGTGGCCTTTGTAAGAAGCCCCTTGTGTCCAGGTACATGCATTGTTTTGGCGTGGCCACATGCCAAGATGTCAGCATCCTTCTCAACGGTGGATATGTATCAACAAGAGACAGTAAAAAAGGTTTACGCAGGGTCTTAATCTAAAAGGAATCCTTGGAGCGGGTCCCTGCTGCACGTCTGCGCCTGTATCTCCGTTATGCCGTATCCTGGACAGGTGTAGCACGATGATCGTCTGTAAAAGAGAGGAAGTTAAGTGAAAAAGTTGTCGTGCAAAAGGATAGTTTTCAAAGAAACCATGCATAATTCAAGATGAAAAGAAATTGCCACTTGTCTGCGCGTCTTGAGCCCCTTGTATTGACAAATAGGGGTGTGACCACTTATTTCTGTATAAATAGCGGCGCCGGACTTGATTAGTTGTATCTGAGGTCTTGACGACCTATTGGATGTTTTCACTTGTCCGGGCGCCTTTAGTGTGCGGCGGCCAAGGCAGCCTCACTCTCTTCGGTGCGTAGAGATCGCTTGATATTTTCGTGCACTATAATGATGCCACATGGACCGGGCATCTTGAGTGTGAGGGAGGCGTAGTGTGGTATTGCGTTAAAGCGAGCGAAAGCTTCGCGTCCGAGCAGTGCTTCATAGCCACTTTGAAACGGAGAGATGTGGAAAGTTAAATGCTCGCGACGAAAGTTATCGGGGGAGCCGAATGTAACTTGTAGTAGGAGGGAGCCCGTACAACGAGCCCCTGGGCATGGCGTTACTCCTTTAAAGGTAGTATTGCTATGGCGAATTTGTGTTGGGTCTAACCCCATCCCGCGGATTGTATCCTGATATTTAGGTTTAGGCTACTGCCGCCGTCCATCAAGAACCTTGTGAAGTGATATCCGCCGATTACTGGGTCTAATACTAGGGCAGCCCATCCTGCGTGTCGGATACTTGCTGAGTAATCGCGATGGTCGAAAGTGATCAGTTGAGATGACCAGTGGCAGGACTTCGTGGTAACAGGCACTTGGGTATACTTTCCTGGGAGTGCCGCCTTGTTTTTTCCCTTGATTACGTGTAACACGTTTACTGTTTTGACTTCTGGTGGAAACTGCTTTTGCTCCCCCATGTCTTGCTTGGGGGGCTCGTCCTCGTCTTCACTTGGTGTATCCTCCCCCTTGTGTACGGCGTTGAGCTTGCCGGACTGCTTGAAGACCCAACATTCTCTGTGGGTATGATTAGCAGGTTTACCAGGGGTACTATGAATCTGACATACTTGGTCCAGAATTTTGTTGAGGCTGGACAATTCATCCCTGGTGCCTTTAGGGGGAGGCTTTTGTCCTGGCCGAGAGCTTTTGAATCCGGCATTTACTGCCGTGCCCTTCGTGCTCTATTCTTTATTCCGGCTTTTGTTATTGCTGTTGCGCCATGATTTCCCGTTTCCATCTCTAACTTCAGATGTACTGGGGTCACTGGTGCTGCATCTGGCTAGCCAGCTGTCCTCTCCCGCGCAAAAGCGGGTCATGAGGTTTGTTAATGCGGCCATCGTTCTTGGCTTATTTTGGCCGAGATGTCTGGCGAGCCATTCGTCACGGACGCTATGCTTGAAAGCCGCTAAGGCTTCGACGTCCAGCCAGTCGACAATCTGGTTCTTTTTAGTAAGAAACCTGTTCCAAAGCTTTCGGGCCGACTCTCCGGGCTGTTGAGTTATATGACTCAGGTCGTCCGCATCCGGAGGTCGGACATAAGTCCCTTGAAAATTTGCCCGAAAGGCGTCTTCGAGCTCTTCCCAACTTCCAATGGAGCTTTCGGGGAGGCCTTTGAGCCAGTGACGAGCTGGCCCTTTGAGCTTGAGGGGTAGGTACTTGTGAAGGAAATATGCCCTAGAGGCAATAATAAAGTTATTATTTATTTCCTTATTTCATGATAAATGTTTATTATTCATGCTAGAATTGTATTAACCGGAAACATAATACATGTGTGAATACATAGACAAACAGAGTGTCACTAGTATGCCTCTACTTGACTAGCTCGTTAAATAAAGATGGTTATGTTTGCTAACCATGGACAAAGAGTTGTTATTTGATTAACGGGATCACATCATTAGATGAATGATCTAATTGACATGACCCATTCCATTAGCTTAGCACCCGATCATTTAGTATGTTGCTATTGCTTTCTTCATGCTTATACATGTTCCTATGACTACGAGATTATGCAACTCCCGTTTGCCGGAGGAACACTTTGTGTGCTACCAAACGTCACAACGTAACTGGGTGATTATAAAGGAGCTCTACAGGTGTCTCCAAAGGTACATGTTGGGTTGGCATATTTCGAGATTAGGATTCGTCACTCCGATTGTCGGAGAGGTATCTCTGGGCCCTCTCGGTAATGCACATCACTTAAGCCTTGCAAGCATTGCAGCTAATGAGTTAGTTGCGAGATGATGTATTATGGAACGAGTAAAGAGACTTGCCGGTAACGAGATTGAACTGGGTATTGGATACCAACGATCGAATCTCGGGCAAGTAACATACCGATGACAAAGGGAACAACGTATGTTGTTATGCGGTCTGACCGATAAAGATCTTCATAGAATATGTGGGAGCCAATATGAGCATCCAGGTTCCGCTATTGGTTATTGACCGGAGACATGTCTCGGTCATGTCTACATTGTTCTCGAACCCATAGGGTCCGCACGCTTAAGGTTTCGATGACAGACATATTATGAGTTTATGAGTTTTGATGTACCGAAGGAGTTCGGAGTCCCGGATGAGATCGGGGACATGACAAGGAGTATCGAAATGGTTGAGACATAAAGATCGATATACTGGACGACTATATTCGGACTTCAGAAAGGTTCTGAGTGATTCGGGTATTTTTCAGAGTACCGGAGAGTTATCGGAATTCGCCGGGAGAAGTATTGGGCCTTATTGGGCCATACGGGAAAGAGAGAGGGGCTGCCTAGGGCAGCCCCCCCCCAAGGCCTAGTCCGAATTGGACTAGGGGGAGGGGCTGCGCCCCCTTCTTCCTTCCCTTCTCCCTTCCCCTTGTCTCCTACTCCTAATACTTGGAAGGACTCCTAGTTGGACTAGGAAAGGGGGAATCCTACTCCCGGTGGGAGTAGGACTCACCTAGGGCGCGCCATAGAGAGGGCTGGCCCTCCCCTCCTCCACTCCTTTATATACGGGGGCAGGGGGCACCCCATAGACACATAAGTTGATCTTCGTGATTATTCCTTAGCCGTGTGCGGTGCCCCCTCCACGATATTACAGCTCGATCATATTGTAGCGGTGCTTAGGTGAAGCCCTGTGATAGTAGAACATCAAGATCGTCACCATGTCGTCGTGCTGACGGAACTCCTCCCCGAAGCTTTGCTGGATCGGAGCCCGGGGAGCGTCATCGAGCTGAACGTGTGCAGAACTCGGAGGTGCCGTCCGTTCGGTGCTTGGATCGGTCGGATCGGGAAGACGTACGACTACTTCCTCTACGTTGTGTCAATGCTTCCGCTTCGGTCTACGAGGGTACGTAGACAGCACTCTCCCCTCTCATTGCTATGCATCACCATGATCTTGCGTGTGCGTAGGAATTATTTTTGAAATTACTACGTTCCCCAACAGTGGCATCCAAGCCTAGGTTTTATGTGTTGATGTTATATGCACGAGTAGAACACAAGTGAGTTGTGGGCGATATAAGTCATACTGCTTACCAACATGTCATACTTTGGTTCGGCGGTATTGTTGGACGAAGCGGCCCGGACCGACATTACGCGTACGCTTATGCGAGACTGGTTCTCCCGACATGCTTTGCACATAGGTGGCTTGCGGGTGACAGTTTCTTCAACTTTAGTTGAACTGAGTGTGGCTACGCCCGGTCCTTGTGAAGGTTAAAACAGCACCAACTTGACAAACTATCGTTGTGGTTTTGATGCGTAGGTAAGATTGGTTCTTGCTTAAGCCTGTAGCAGCCACGTAAAAATTGCAACAACAAAGTAGAGGACATCTAACTTGTTTTTGCAGGGCATGTTGTGATGTTATATGGTCAAGACATGATGCTAAATTTTATTGTATGAGATGATCATGTTTTGTAACCGAGTTATCGGCAACTGGCAGGAGCCATATGGTTGTCTCTTTATTGTATGCAATGCAATCGCGCTGTAATGCTTTACTTTATCACTAAGTGGTAGCGATAGTCGTGGAAGCATAAGATTGGCGAGACGACAACGATGCTACGATCGAGATCAAGGTGTCGCGCCGGTGACGATGGTGATCACGATGGTGCTTCGGAGATGGAGATCACAAGCACAAGATGATGATGGCCATATCATATCACTTATATTGATTACATGTGATGTTTATCTTTTGTGCATCTTATCTTGCTTTGATTGACGGTAGCATTATAAGATGATCTCTCACTAAATTATCAATAAGTGTTCTCCCTGAGTATGCACCGTTGTGAAAGTTCTTCATGCTGAGACACCACGTGATGATCGGGTGTGATAGGCTCTACGTTCAAATACAACGGGTGCAAAAAAGTTGCACATGCGGAATACTCAGGTTATGCTTGACAAGCCAAGCATATACAGATATGGCCTCGGAACACGGAGACCGAAAGGTCGAGCGTGAATCATATAGTAGATATGATCAACATAGTGATGTTCACCAATGAAACTACTCCATCTCACATGATGATCGGACATGGTTTAGTTAATTTGGATCACGTAATCACTTAGAGGATTAGAGGGATATCTATCTAAGTGGGAGTTCTTAAGTAATATGATTAATTGAACCTAAATTTATCATGAACTTAGTCCTGATAGTATTTTGCAAATTATGTTGTAGATCAATAGCTCGCATTGTTGCTTCCTTGTGTTTATTTTGATATGTTCCTAGAGAAAACTAAGTTGAAAGATGATGGTAGCAATTACACGGACTGGGTCTGTAACTTGAGGATTATCCTCATTGCTGCACAGAAGAATTATGTCCTTGATGCACCGCTAGGTGACAGACCTATTGTAGGAGCAGATGCAGACATTATGAACGTTTGGCTAGCTCAATATGATGACTACTTGATAGTTTGGTGCACCATGCTTAACGGCTTAGAATCGAGACTTCAAAGACGTTTTGAACGTCATGGACCATATGAGGTGTTCCAGGAGTTGAAGTTAATATTTCAAGCAAATACCTGAGTTGAGAGACATGAAGCCTCCAACAAGTTCTATAGCTAAAAGATGGTGGAGAATTGCTCAACTAGTGAGCATGTGCTCAGATTGTCTGGGTACTACAATCGCCTGAATCAAGTGGGAGTTAATCTTCCAGATAAGATAGTGATTGATAGAATTCTCTAGTCACCATCACAAAGTTAGTAGAACTTCGTGATGAACTATAGTATGCAAGGGATGACAAAAACGACTCCCGAGCTTTTCATGATGATGAAATCGATGAAGGTAGAAATCCAGAAAGAGCATCAAGTGTCGATGGTTGACAAGATCACTAGTTTCAAGAAAAGGGCAAAAGAAAAAAGGGGAACTTCAAGAAGAACAGCAAGCAAGTTGCTGCTCAAGTGAAGAAGCCCAAGTCTAGTCCTAAGCCTGAGACTAAGTGCTTCTACTTCAAAGGGACTGGTCACTGGAAGCGGAACTACCCCAAGTGATTGGCGGATAATAAGGATGGCAAAGTGAACATAAGTATATTTGATATACATGTTATTGATGTGTACTTTACTAGTGTTTATAGCAACCCCTCAGTATTTGATACTAGTTTAGTTGCTGATTAGTAACTCGAAACGGGAGTTGTAGAATAAACAGAGACTAGTTAAGGGTGAAGTGACGATGTCTGTTGGAAGTAGTTCCAAGATTGATATGATCATCATCGCACACTCCCTATAATTTCGGGATTAGTGATGAACCTAAATAAGTGTTATTTGGTGTTTGCGTTGAGCATGAATATGATTTGATCATGTTTATTGTAATACGGTTATTCATTTAAGTAAGAGAATAAATTGTTGTTCTGCTTACATGAATAAAACCTTATATGGTTACACACCCAATGAAAATAGTTCGTTGGATCTCGATCATAGTGATACACATAATCATAATATTGAAACCAAAAGATGCAAAGTTAATAATGATAGTGCAACTTATTTGTGGCACTGCCATTTAGGTCATATTGGTGTAAAGCGCATGAAGAAACTCCATGCTGATGGGCTTTTGGAATCACTTGATTATGAATCAGTTGATGCTTGCGAACCATGCCTCATGGGCAAGATGACTAAGACTCTGTTCTTCGGAACAATTGAGCGAGCAACAGATTTGTTGGAAATCATACATACTGATGTATGTGGTCCGATGAATATTGAGGCTCGCGACAGGTATCATTATTTTCTGATCTTCACAGATGATTTGAGCAGATATGAGTATATCTACTTGATGAAACATAAGTCTCAAACATTTGAAAAGTTCAAAGAGTTTTAGAGTGAAGTGAAAAATCATCGTAACAAGAAAATAAAGTTTCTACGATTTGATCATAGAGAAGAGTATTTGAGTTACGAGTTTGGCCTTCAGTTAAAAACAAATGTGAAATAGTTTCACAAATTCATGCCACCTAGAACACCACAGCATAATGGTGTGTCCGAACGTCATAAACGTACTTTATTGGATATAGTGCAATCTATGATGTTTCTTACCGATTTACCACTATCGTTTTGGGGTTATGCATTAAAGACAGCTGCATTCACGTTTAAAAGGGCACCATCTAAGTCCGTTGAGACGACACAATCTGAACTGTGGGTTGGCAAGAAACCAAAGTTGTCGTTTCTTAAAGTTTGGGATTGCGATGCTTATATGAAAAGGTTTCATCCTGATAAGCTCAAAACCAAATCGGAGAAATATGTCTTCACAGGATACCCAAAGGAAACTGTTGGGTACACCCTCTATCACAGATCCGAAGGCAAGACATTTCTTGCTAAGAATGGATCCTTTCCAGAGAAGGAGTTACTCTCGAAAGAAGTGAGTGGGAGGAAAGTAGAAAACTTGATAAGGTAATTGTACCTTCTCCCTTATTCGAAAGTAGTTCATCACAAAAATCTATTCTTGTGACTACTACACCAATTAGTGAGGAAGCTAATGATGATGATCATGTAACTTCAGATCAAGTTACTACCGAATCTCGTAGGTAAACTAGAGTGAGATCCGCACCAGAGTGGTACGATAATCCTGTTCTGGAAGTCATGTTACTAGACCATGACGAACTTGCGAACTATGAGGAAGCGATGATGAGCCCAGATTCCGCGAAATGGTTTGAGGCCATGAAATGTGAGATATGATCCATGTATGAGAACAAAGTTTGGACTTTGGTTGACTTGCCCGATGATCGGCAAGCAATTGAGAATAAATGGATCCTTAAGAGGAAGACGGACGTTGATAGTAGTGTTACTATCTACAAAGCTAGAATTGTCGCAAAAGGTTTTCGACAAGTTCAAGGTGTTGACTATGATAAGAGTTTCTCACTCGTATCTATGCTTGAGTCTGTCCGAATCATGTTAGTAATTGCCGCATTTTATGAAATCTGGCAAATGGATAAACAAAACTGCATTCCTTAATGGATTTATTAAAGAAGAGTTGTATATGGTGCAACCAGAAGGTTTTGTCAATCGGAAAGGTGATAACAAAATGTGCAAGCTCCAGCGATCCATCTGTGGACTGGTGCAAGCATCTCGGAGTTGGAATATACGCTTTCATGAGTTGATCAAAGCATATAGTTTTATACAGACTTGCGGTGAAGCCTGTATTTACAAGAAAGTGAGTGGGAGCACTATAACATTTCTGATAAGTATATGTGAATGACATATTGTTGATCGGAAGTAATGTAGAATTATTCTGTAAAGCATTAATGAGTGTTTGAAAGGGGTTTTTCAAAGAAAGACTTCGGTGAAGCTGCTTACATATTGAGCTTCAAGATCTATAGAGATAGATCAAGATGCTTGATAAGTTTTTTCAATGAGTACATACCTTGACAAGATTTTGAAGTAGTTCAAAATGGAGCAGTCGAAGAAAGAGTTCTTGCCTGTATTACAAGGTGTGAAGTTGAGTAAGACTCAAAGCCCGACCACGGCAGAAGATAGAAAGAGAATGAAAGTCATTCCCTATGCCTTGGCCATAGGTTCTATAAAGTATGTCATGCTGTGTACCAGATCTATTGTATACCCTGCACTGATTTGGCAAGGGAGTACAATAGTGATCTAGGAGTAGATCATTGGACAGCGGTCAGAATTATCCTTAGTGAAATAAGGATATGTTTCTCGATTATGGACGTGACAAAAAGGTTCGTCGTAAAGGGTTATGTCGATGCAAGTTTTTGACACTGATCCAGATGATTCTAAGTCTCAATCTGGATACATATTGAAAGTGGGAGCAATTAGCTAGAGTAGCTCCGTGCAGAGCATTGTAGACATAGAATTTTGCAAAATACATACGAATCTGAATTTGGCAGGCCCGTTGACTAAATTTCTATCACAAGCAAAACATGATCACTCTTTGGGTGTTAATCACATAGCGATGTGAACTAGATTATTGAATCTAGTAAACCCTTTGGGTGTTAGTCACATGGAGATGTGAACCAATCACATAAAGATGTGAACTATTGGTGTTAATCACATAGCAATGTGAACTAGATTATTGACTCTAGTGCAAGTGGGAGACTGAAGGAAATATGCCCTAGAGGCAATAATAAAGTTATTATTTATTTCCTTATTTCATGATAAATGTTTATTATCCATGCTAGAATTGTATTAACCAGAAACATAATACTTGTGTGAATACACAAACAAACTAAACGTCACTAGTATGCCTCTACTTGACTAGCTCATTAATGAAAGATGGTTATGTTTCCTAACCATAGACATGTGTTGTCATTTGATTAATGGGATCACATTATTAGGAGAATGATGTGATTGACATGACCCATTCCATTAGCTTAGCACCCGATCGTTTAGTATGTTGCTATTGCTTTCTTCATGACTTATACATGTTCCTATGACTATGAGATTATGCAACTCCCGTTTGCCGGAGGAACACTTTGTGTGCTACCAAACGTCACAACATAACTGGGTGATTATAATGGAGCTCTACAGGTGTCTCCAAAGGTACATGTTGGGTTGGCATATTTCGAGATTAGGATTTGTCACTCCGATTGTCGGAGAGGTATCTCTCGGCCCTCTCGGTAATGCACATCACATAAGCCTTGCAAGCATTGCAACTAATGAGTTAGTTGTGAGATGATGTATTACGAAACGAGTAAAGAGACTTGTCGGTAACGAGATTGAACTAGGTATTGAGATACTGACGATCGAATCTCGGGCAAGTAACATACCGATGACAAAGGGAACAACGTATGTTGTTATGCGGTCTGACCGATAAAGATCTTCATAGAATATGTGGGAGCCAATATGAGCAACCAGGTTCCGCTATTGGTTATTGACCGGAGACGTGTCTCGGTCATGTCTACATTGTTCTCGAACCCGTAGGGTCCGCACGCTTAAGGTTTCGATGACAGTTATATTATGAGTTTATGAGTTTTGATGTACCAAAGGAGTTCGGAGTCTCGGATGAGATCGGGGACATGATGAGGAGTCTCGAAATGGTCGAGACGTAAAGATCGATATATTGGATGACTATATTCGGACATCCGAAAGGTTCCGAGTGATTCGGGTATTTTCGGAGGTACCGGGGAGTTACGGGAATACGAGGAAGAAGCAATGGGCCTTAGTGGGCCTTAGTGGGAAGGACCAGGAGGTGGCGCGCGCCCCTCCCAAGCCCAGTCCGAATTGGACAAGGGGTTTGGGGCGCGGCCCCTCTCTCCCTTCCTTCCCCTCTTCTTCCTTCCCTTAATGGTCGAGACGTAAAGATCGATATATTGGACGACTATATTCGGACTTCGGAAAGGTTCCGAGTGATTCGGGTATTTTTCGGAGTACCGGAGAGTTACAGGAATTCGCTGGGAGAAGTATTGGGCCTTATTGGGCCATACGGGAAAGAGAGAGGGGCTGCCTAGGGCAGGCCGCGCGCCCCCCAAGGCCTAGTCTGAATTGGTCTAGGGGGAGGGGCTGCGCCCCCTTCTTCCTTCCCTTCTCCCTTCCCCTTCCTTGTCTCCTACTCCTAATACTTGGAAGGACTCCTAGTTGGACTAGGAAAGGGGGAATCCTACTCCCGGTGGGAGTAGGACTCACCTAGGGCGCGCCATAGAGAGGGCTGGCCCTCCCCTCCTCCACTCCTTTATATACGGGGGCAGGGGGCACCCCATAGACACACAAGTTGATCTTCGTGATCGTTCCTTAGCCGTGTGCGGTGCCCCCCTCCACGATATTACACCTCGGTCATATTGTAATGGTGCTTAGGTGAAGCCCTGCGACAGTAGAACATCAAGATCGTCACCACGCCGTCGTGCTGACGGAACTCCTCCCCGAAGCTTTGCTAGATCGGAGCCCGGGGAGCGTCATCGAGCTAAACGTGTGCAGAACTCGGAGGTGCCGTCCGTTCGGTGCTTGGATCGGTCGGATCGGGAAGATGTATGACTACTTCCTCTACGTTGTGTCAACGCTTCCGCTTCGGTCTATGAGGGTACATAGACAACACTCTCCCCTCTCGTTGCTATGCATCACCATGATCTTGCGTGTGCGTAGGATTTTTTTTTTGAAATTACTACGTTCCCCAACAACTTGATGGAGTGGAGATCATCTCCTCGAGCCATATGGATATGAAGGATGTAGTCCTCAATCCAGACCCCAGGGTCTGTTGTTTCGTCCTATGCCTCTATGTTTACGGGCTTGAATCCCTCTGGAAATTCGTGGTCCAACACCTCATCGATGAAACATAGGGGGTGTGCAGCACCCCTGTAGCTGGGTGTACCGCGTTGTTCGGATGTTTGTTGTGTTGCATTGTATGCTGGGGCGCGCTTGTGTGGTCCATAGATGGATCTTGTTGCACCGTTCTTTGGGTGCGAGCCTTGGCATTGGTTGCGTGTTGTATGGTGAGCGGCATTGTATGCTGCTCTGTGTTGGTAGAGGGGTCGTCCATCCGGCCAGGTGGCTGCTTTGATATTTGGTTGTGGGGGGTTTGAGGCCTCCTCATCGAATTCGGGTAGCAGCTTCTGCTTTGGGTAGCTCTTGTAGGGGCGATTGTCGTCGTACCTTGCTGCTGTGTTGAGTATTTTACTCCATCTAATTTGGAGTGTGTCTTGCGCGGCCTTGAGCCTTTGCTTCTGCTTTCTCAGACTCCTCGCGGTGGCAACAAGCCTTTTACGGGCAGTCTGCTGCTCCGGGTGCCTGTTCGGCGTTATGTCGTCCGGACCATGATCCTTGATAGGATTTGTTTGTTTGGTTTGATTATCTGGATTGCCGTTGTCTGGCAGCGGTTCGCCCTACTCCAGCGCTGGGTTTGTGTGATCGCTATTTCTGTCAGGGCGGGATTTGGGGCGGCGCTTGTGTCGCCGCTTTGACTGCTTTTCGAGGGAACAAGCTTTCGGTGCGTCCTTCCGCTCCTCGTCGTCATCTTTTGGTGCGTCCACCATGTATGCGTCATATGATGAGGTGGCGTTCCAGGGCCCAATATGCGCTGGTTCTTCATCGTCTCCTTCATCAGCGTCCATACCGTCGATGTCTTTGGAGTCAAAGTCGAGCATGTCGGTTAAATCATCGACAGTGGCTACAAAGTGGGTGGTGGGTGGGCTTTGAATTTCTTCATCGTCCGAATCCCAACCTTGCTGACCGTAGTCCGGCCAGGGCTCTCCTGATAAAGAGAGAGACCTCAGTGTCTTCAGAATCGCCGAAAGGCGAGTGCTGAAAGATGTCCGCGGCAGTAAACTCCATGATCGGCGCCCCATCGGATTCGATCGGCAGGGGCGCGGAGGGTTCGGAGTCCGGAGAGGAGTCCGGCTCTTTGGAGTCACGAGTCTCGCAGAGTGTGGGGCTGGTGTTTGGCTCGATCGCCGTTGGGATCGCAGCCCCCGAGGCGGCGTCCAACCACCCATCCTTGATCGGCGCAGTTGGCTCAGAATTAAGGGTCGAAGCCGATGCGGGTGCGGCCTCCAGGGCACTGTTCGGCGGCAGAGCTAGATCATGCTCGTCGTGACCGTGCGGCGCGCTTGGTAGTGGCTCGAATCTGTCGAAGATCAAGTCCCCGCGGATGTCAGCCGTGTAGTTTAAACTTCCAGATCCGACCTGACGGCCAGGGGCATAGCTTTCGATCTGCTCCATATGGCCAAGTGAATTGGCCCGCAGTGCGAAGCCGCCGAAGACGAAGATCTGTCCGGGGAGGAAGGCCTCACCCTGGACTGCATCGCCATTGATGGTCGTAGGAGCCATCGAGCCTGACAGCGATGTAACACCCTCGATGCGACTATATCTCCCACGTGTCGAGGCACGACTTAGAGGCATAATCGCATTGAAGGCAATGTCGCAAGTGAGGTAATGTTCACACAACCCATGTAATATAATAGGGGAAAAAGTTACATAGTTGGCTTACAATCGCCACTTCACACAGTTACATGAATAAAGCATTACATCATACAATTACACTCAAGGTCCGACTACGGAACCAAAATAAAAGAAGACCCCCAAATGCGACAAGGTCCCCGATCAACCCCAACTGGGCTCCACTACTGATCAACTAGCACGAAACAACATAAATGACAAGATCTTCATCGAGCTCCTCCTGAGCTTGGTGGCGTCAACTGCACGGAATCATCGGCACCTGCAAACTGGTTTTGGAAGTATCTGTGAGCCACGGGGACTCAGCAATCTCGCACCCTCGCGATCAAGACTATTTAAGCTTATGGGTAAGGTAAGGTAAGGTAAGCAAGCGACTAGCGTATATGGTGGCTAACCTATTCGCAAATGAGAGCGAGAAGAGAAGGCAAAGCACGGTCGATAAAATTATGATCAAGAAGTGATCCTGTACTACCTACGTCAAGCATAACTCCAACAACCGTGTTCACTTCCCGGACTCCGCCGAAAAGAGACCATCACGGTTACACACGCTATTGATTCATTTTAATTAAGGTCAACTTCAGGTTTTCTACAACCAGACGTTAACAAATTCCCATCTGCCCATAACCGCGGGCACGGCTTTCGAAAGATCAATCCCTGTAGGGGTGTCCCAACTTAGCCCATCACAAGCTCTCACGGTCAACGAAGGAATAGACCTCCACCCGAGACATTCCGATCAGACTTGGTATCCCAGTACAACAAGACATTTCGACAGGGCAAAACTAAACCAGCAACACCGCCCGAATGTGCCGACAAATCCCGATAGGAGCTGCACATATCTCTTTCTCAGGGCACACTCAGATGAGCAGTCCGTACAACTAAAACCAGCCCTCGGGTTTCCCCGAGGTGGCGCTGCAAGGGGCTCTAGTTCGGACCAACACTCAGAGGAGCACTGGCCCTTGGGGGGGCTAAAATAAAGATGACCCTTGAGTCTGCAGAACCCAAGGGAAAGAAAAGGGGCTAGGTGGCAATTGGTAAAACCAATGTTGGGCATTGCTGGAGAAGCTTTACTTAAGGCGAACTGTCAAGGGGTTCCCATTATAGCCCAACCGCGTAAGGGACGCAAAATCCGGGAACATAACAACGATATGACGGAAACTAGGGCGGCAAGAGTGGAACAAAACACCAGGCATAAGGCCGAGCCTTCCACCCTTTACCAAGTATATAGATGCATTAATTAAATACAATATATAGTGATATCCCAACAAGTAAATAAATGTTCCAACAAGGAACGGTCTCCATGTTCCAACAAGGAACAAACTTCAATCTTCACCTGCAACTAACAACGCTATAAGAGGGGCTGAGCAAAGCGGTAACATAGCCAATCAACGGTTTGCTAGGACATTGGTGGGTTAGGGCTGAACATGGCAATTGGGAGGCTGACAAGCAAATGGTAGGCATCGTAGCATTGGCATAGCAAAGAGCGAGCAAACTAGCATAGAAAAGATAGTAGTGATTTCGAGGGTATGATCATCTTGCCTGAAATCCCGCAAGGAAGAAGAACGAATCCATGAAGAAGACAAACGGACGTAGATGAACGGATCCACACAACACGACGTTATCGGAACCAACCCGAAGAAGCAATCACCGGAAAAGAAGCACACAACATAGTAAACAACCAACACATGAACATGGTATGACGCACAAACGAGAATGATGCATGTCCGGTTTAAAGAGGGCATGGCATGGCAAAATGCACAAACAATTCTACAAATTAAGTGGAGCACAATATGCAACGAGTTGCATATTGACGAAACACCACATCAATTATTTAGTTCTCTCTCGTTTATGTACCCAACAATATTAAATGTTGATTAACATGGCAAGAGGTGAAGCAAATGAAAACTACCTATCTAGTCAAGTTTAAATGAGGCCGGAAACAACGAAGAACAATTCCGGAAAGTCCCCATAGCATAATTTAAGGTTTTGGTCCTGATCTGTCCTAAACACAATTTTAAAGTTGTTAAATATGCAAGATGAGGCCACCACGTTAAACTAGGCGAAATTCTACCCCATTTACATATAAAGTTTATTTAAATCGGAGCTACGGTTATTAAGATATGAATTAAATCATTTTAACATGGCATAGGGGCAAATTTAATCAAATAGCATTTTAAATATTTTAAACATAGGTGAAAGTTGCATATTATTAATCTACACATAATTTTAATCAAGTTTCATGTATAAATCATTTTAATCCGATGCACGAATTGTGAGTTATTAAATGCATGAAGATGAAGGTCTTTTCTGTAAAACTGTAATCTCCTGGAAAAATAGCTAAAATCGCCAAAACGGAAAAAAGGCACAGGCTGAATCTGATGGGCACTGGGAGCTCACCATGGGCCTAGCCCAGTTTGGAAGCAGAGGAGGCCGGCTTACGCAGCGGTTGGGCCGGCCTGCGTGCTCCTACACGGGCGCTGGATCTGGTCCAGGGGCGCAGGATCTGGCGCTGGGCCGGACTCGGGGCTGGAGGCGGCCCACGCACTAGAGCTGGCCTGCTCGGTGCAGGGGCTGGACATGGTGCGACTGGGCCAGAGCGGAAGGCCGAGCGAGGCTGGGTCAACGTGAGGCGGCTGCGCTCTTCTCGGTTGACAGAGAACAGCGGCAGCAGCGGACAGACGCAGCGGCGAGGAGAAAACTCCGGCGAGCGGGGCAAAGGGGCGGCGAGGCAAGGGACTTTGGCGACGAACTTGGCGCACGGCGAAGCTGGCGGAGGTCGGCCGGAGGAAGCGGATCCGGGCAGCGACCGGCGCTGGGCGTCCCTGGCTCCACTGCTCGACGCAGGAGCGGCGTTGACGGAACTTGGTGCTGGAGGCGGGCGTCGGCGACGGAGAAGATCCAGGATGGTGGCTTGGCTCGGAAACTGCAGGAATCGAGCGCGGAAGAAGCTGGGAGGCGTGGGGATGGAAATCCTGCAGCGAACGGTAACCCGGCGAGATCCAAGGCGAGGCAGGGGTCGGTGGCCATGGAGCGGAACTTGGCGGGGCGACGTGCTCGTCCCAGGCTCGACAGAAGCAGAACTTGGCGAAGGGCAGCGGCCGGTCTCCTGCTGGGATCGAAGAAGCAGGGGGGGTCGGCCTGGTGAAGAAGGACGACGGCAACGGACTTGGCGCGGGCCGGTGCTGCTTCCGATCCCTCCTGGATCGAGGCACGGGACGAGGCGCTCGGGCCCTGCGGCGCAGCGCGGGGTTGCGGAGAACCCGGGAGGTGGTTGGCGCTCGAACGAGGGGCTCCAGCGAGGGGAGGAGCGGACGGTGGATCGATGGAGGGAGAGGCCGGTGGATTGAATCGGGGGAATGAGGAGATCTCGAGGAAGAAAGGTAGGTGGGTGGCGGCGGCTCAGGAATGGGTGGATGGATGGGACAGGATCCCTAGTTTTTAGGGTTGGATCCGTATTTATATAGCAGGAGGATTTTTGGATAGGGGCATCGGACCCCTCCGATCGTAATCGGACGGTCGCGAATAAAGTAGCTAGGAAGTCCAAATGAGAAAACGGTGACGTTTTGTAGACGTTTGGGGATGTTCCGGACACAGCGGTGGCGACAGCCCGGGTCGGGTCCGGGACAACTTTCGGACGCGCGCGAGGGGGGCTGCGGGCTGACGAGAGGGGTTAGGTAGGGCCTGGCGATAGGTAGTGATCTGTGTAGACGGTCTCGAGCTGAGAGAAGAGAAGAGAGGGAAGCCCGGCATCTGTTTCCGGAGACCGAAAACGTCCGACGTTAGACCGGCTACTATTGCCGCTATATTTATCCGTTGGGGCGTCAAACGATCTCTGAATGCGATGAAACTTGACAGGCGGTCTACCTACACTATAATAAGACCAGACGTCAAATCTCATCTCATTCCGAGAACATTTCCCGGCCACTTATAAAAATACTATTTCGGACATGCCGCGGGCGCGTGCAAGTGTGTCTGGGCTCAGAACGGACAACGGAAGGAACGAGGAGACCGGGACTGATGCAAGTTTTGAAAACATGATGATGCAATGCACATGATGACATGATGAAATGCAACACGCAAGCAAATGACATGGCAACGACGGTGAATAACTGGCGGACACCTGGCACATCAGTCTCGGGGCGTCACAACACTCCACCACTACGAGAGGATCTCGTCCCGAGATCAAGAATGGCACCGGAGGGAAAATGGGAAGAGAAAGAGAAGAGGTAAAACTAAGTTGCTTCCTTGACAAACGAGTGAAACCAGAGAACCTTGCGAGGTTGAACAAATTCGAGAAAAGAATACAACGAAGGTGAACAAAGTCGAAAACACCCCGTTAGAAACGAGGAACGAGGAAGAACAAATTCAGGCAGCACTCCGGTTGGAAAGAAAAAGAATTGAATAAGGTCTTGATAAGATGAGAAGATACTTGATAAAATCACAACACACTGCCACCGGAACTATTGAATGAATGGAACAAGGGGTAAGAAAGATCTCAGACTGCACTCCGGTTGAGAATGGAGTCAAAATTTGATAAGATGAGAGAATTGGCATGAAAACACAACACTCCGGTTGAGAAAGGGATGCAAGACTTGATAAGCCAAAAAGAACTTGAGCAGAATGGCACCACACTCCGGTTAAACAAAATAGAGAAGGAAAAAGACTGATATAATTTGGACAACTCTTTGACTGTAAATGGAAGGAATTGAACTCGACAAGATGAGAGGATACTTGAAAAGAGGACACAACACTCCAATAAAAGTATAGGCATGGAAAGATCATGAACTTTGACAAAACGAGATGATGGGTTGAAAAGATGAACATCACAATGCCTCCGGAACAAAAGAATAGAAGATAGATAGTTGAGACAGGAGAATGGAGAAGAAAATGCCAACTTCTGCCACAAAAGAGCTTGACAAAGCATCTTTAGGAGAAAAGTCGAATAGAATTGTTGTAAAAACAACAACGAAAAGAGTAATCATGATATATATGGTCTTATGGAATACAACTCAAATTATGAGGTGACAACCTGCCACTCACGGGAAGAGAATTGGGTTTAAATGAGCAAGGAGACAAGAAATTATTTCACCGGAAGGATAAAAGAAGAACTTGGATCATTTATGAGCACCATAATAACAACCATCCTTAGGGAAGGCTTAAGGTGAAATATAACCCAAAATAACTCCAACGACGAGATTGATGGATTTGAAATACCTCATTCTTAATAACATGTGAATCATGAACATGAATTCCAATTATCAAGAATGACATAATACCACCTCCAAAGATATGGTAGAAAGAAATGCACTCCGGATTGCAAGATTAAGAAAGCTTGAGCTCCTTTGAAAAGAATCTCAATGAACACTTCGAGAAGGAATTAAGTCCTTGAAGAACCATCATGTAGAACATCTATGAAAAACTCCGGTAACAAAAGAATAAAAAGACAGAGAAATTGAAACCACAAGGAGAATCCTTGCAATGATTAGATGAAGCTTTCCGACGAGATAGAGTGGAAACTTGGAACTCCGGAAAAAGATAAGATGAACAATTGAGATCAAGAATTTTGCTGAGCCTCCGGAATAGAATTAATCATTGGGATGAAACAAGAATAAGAATTACATTATGCTTATCCTTCACCAATTTAAATTGATGACAATCAACGGATTTGGCATACTACTTATTCCCATAGAAAAGATTAAGATAGATATAGCACAACTTGAGAATGCCTTCAACGAAACACCGGTGGAATCGAAACAACGAATGCATCGATATGATAACGAAAGAAGAGGAATCTTGCACGAACCATCGTGAGAATTGAAAAGGAACGAAGAGAAGATAAAGAAACTCCGGAAAGAATTAGCACATGAATGAAAATGCTTGAGAGAATTAGCACTTGAACGAAGCACCGGTAAAATTGAAGAACGAGAGGTGAAAGCTAAGAATGAATAAAATTGACTTGATGGACTCCGGATAACAAACTGAGAAGACTCTTAAATTTCTCCAGATAGGTGAAAAGAATTCCCACAATCGAAAATAATTATGAGAGGATGGCAAAAGGCTAGAACCATGAATCTTGAAGAGAATGGAGCAAGATTAAAGAGAAACTCTTCTTCGGTCTTCAAAATATGAGAATGACGATGATAAACACCATCAAGAATTATTGAGGCACACCGGAATGAAGAATGGAGAAGTTGAGCCAACGATGAAAAGAATTTGGAAGATCTTGGAGAAACACATCCGACTGATGAAAAAATTCATTCTTACGTCAAACTTCGAAAGGAAATTTGAGGATAGCTCCGGGAAAATAAGAAGAGTCAGGTAAGATCCTGGGAATAGACCTGTGGGTTAGGGCCCACTCAAAAGAAACACCGTAGAACGATTACTTGAGAAAGGAGATTGCACCGGTTGAATTAAATGGCTTGAATAAGATAACAACCTCGAAATAGCTTGAATGAAAGAAGAGTGGATACACGAATCTTCGAGATATCTTGAGCACTCTGGAATAATAGAATAGTGAGAGGTGAACGAATATGAGGTGCACCGGCATGAGAAGGTATTGAAACGAGGAAAAGGATATGATCAACACCGAAAGCTTGAATTGGTTCCACCGGAGAAGAAAAGAATGACGAATGACGAACTTGAGGCTCCGTTAGAATCTTCATGAGAATCACCGGATAAGAACAAGAAGGAAAAGAATGGAAAGACTTCACACCAATAAAAGGATACTCGAATAAGAAATATGGTTCCTCGAAGAAACAAGGGTGGGAGGGAGGGAAAAACAAAGGCAGCTTGGGACGAATGAAACAAACACCGTTGAGAAGAAGTGATAATTGATCTTGCGGGAGTTGAAATGATCGGATCCACTTGAAAAGAAACACGCCGATTGAAAAGGATTGACAACACTATCTCGATGATCAAGAGGGATTAGTATTCACATCGGAGTATGAGAACACCACTTGGGAAAGGTATGGAATCAACACTTGACATTGAAGCAACTCGAATACCACAACTCAAAATAAAAACAAAGGATTAGCTTGCAGAATAAGCCAGAACAAATATATGATAGAGATTTCGTCCGAAGTTTTCGTGGTGGGACCTACACGGGCTCGATCGTACAGCACCATCATGTACAAGGCAGTGCACATGACATACGAAGCGTCCCCGAGTCAGCATAGCCAAGGACTCTTTAAGACACAACGAGGCCACTGTAAAATCGACCGTGAATAGGCGAACCACTAGACGTCGAACCCCAATTTCATATCAAACATCTGTCGGAAAAGATATCCTAAGAGCTACTTGACTTCCCACCTATGAAACTCCCGAAATTTTCCGGTTATGCAATCAGGTGTTGAGGATACAGGGGAAGCATAATATCTCACCCAAGCTAGCAAATCCTACATTCAGCTGCATCCATCCTCCAACACATAACCAAGAAACCTTCGGAAACCATCTACCTCAACCTTCAAAAAGCATCCGTTATACAAGTTATGGCGATACTCCCGAACTCCCGCCCCAGTACTGGGTGGCGTCGAGGTTATCTCACCAACGAACTGCATAAAGGAGATTTTCGATGTTGCGCACATATCTCAAGTATACCAGAATTGCAACGATAAAATTATGATGACAACACCTCAGAGCTCAACTCCCCGGGACACTTCCACTAAACCCCTGACGGGAGGCACCAAGACAGTATTCTCATCATAAGCCATCGGAACAAAACCAAGATACTCGCGTGATCCTAAATTTTTTTTAGTGAAATCTGAGAAGAGAAGAGTCAAAACTCTACGTCAGGATGCCTCACCAGAGCGATGAAGGGACTGGGGAGTAAAACGAATTCCTAAACTCTCCGATATATAATTCCTAATGACTCAAAACATTTTTCTAGACACAACTCGGCTGCTAAAAACGATCAAGCAATGGGGCTCCTAAGGTCGGGGAAGGCTCTGATTACCAACTTGTAACACCCTCGATGCGACTATATCTCCCACGTGTCGAGGCACGACTTAGAGGCATAATCGCATTGAAGGTAATGTCGCAAGTGAGGTAATCTTCACACAACCCATGTAATATAATAGGGGAAAAAGTTACATAGTTGGCTTACAATCGCCACTTCACACAGTTACATGAATAAAGCATTACATCATACAATTACACTCAAGGTCCGACTATGGAACCAAAATAAAAGAAGACCCCCAAATGCGACAAGGTCCCCGATCAACCCCAACTGGGCTCCACTACTGATCAACTAGCACGAAACAACATAAATGACAAGATCTTCATCGAGCTCCTCCTGAGCTTGGTGGCGTCAACTGCACGGAATCATCGGCACCTGCAAACTGGTTTTGGAAGTATCTGTGAGCCACGGGGACTCAGCAATCTCGCACCCTCGCGATCAAGACTATTTAAGCTTATGGGTAAGGTAAGGTATGAGGTGGAGCTGCAGCAAGCGACTAGCGTATATGGTGACTAACCTATTCGCAAATGAGAGCGAGAAGAGAAGGCAAAGCACGGTCGATAAAATTATGATCAAGAAGTGATCCTGTACTACCTACGTCAAGCATAACTCCAACAACCGTGTTCACTTCCCGGACTCCGCCGGAAAGAGACCATCATGGTTACACACGCTGTTGATTCATTTTAATTAAGGTCAACTTCAGGTTTTCTACAACCGGACGTTAACAAATTCCCATCTGCCCATAACCGCGGGCATGGCTTTCGAAAGATCAATCCCTGCAGGGGTGTCCCAACTTAGCCCATCACAAGCTCTCACGGTCAATGAAGGAATAGACCTCCACCCAAGACATTCCGATCAGACTCGGTATCCCAGTACAACAAGACATTTCGACAGGGTAAAACTAAACCAGCAACACCACCCGAATGTGCCGACAAATCCCGATAGGAGCTGCACATATCTCTTTCTCAGGGCACACTCAGATGAGCAGTCCGTACAACTAAAACCAGCCCTCGGGTTTCCCCGAGGTGGCGCTGCAAGGGGCTCTAGTTCGGACCAACACTCAGAGGAGCACTGGCCCGTGGGGGGGCTAAAATAAAGATGACCCTTGAGTCTGCAGAACCCAAGGGAAAGAAAAGGGGCTAGGTGGCAATTGGTAAAACCAATGTTGGGCATTGCTGGAGAAGCTTTACTTAATGCGAACTGTCAAGGGGTTCCCATTATAGCCCAACCGCGTAAGGGACGCAAAATCTGGGAACATAACACCGATATGACGGAAACTAGGGCGGCAAGAGTGGAACAAAACACCAGGCATAAGGCCGAGCCTTCCACCCTTTACCAAGTATATAGATGCATTAATTAAATACAATATATAGTGATATCCCAACAAGTAAATAAATGTTCCAACAAGGAACGGTCTCCATGTTCCAACAAGGAACAAACTTCAATCTTCACCTGCAACTAACAACGCTATAAGAGGGGCTGAGCAAAGCGGTAACATAGCCAATCAACGGTTTGCTAGGACATTGGTGGGTTAGGGCTGAACATGGCAATTGGGAGGCTGACAAGCAAATGGTAGGCATCGTAGCATTGGCATAGCAAAGAGCGAGCAAACTAGCATAGCAAAGATAGTAGTGATTTCGAGGGTATGATCATCTTGCCTGAAATCCCGCAAGGAAGAAGAACGAATCCATGAAGAAGACAAACGGACGTAGATGAACGGATCCTCACAACAAGACGTTATCGGAACCAACCCGAAGAAGCAATCACCGGAAAAGAAGCACACAACATAGTAAACAACCAACACATGAACATGGTATGACGCACAAACGAGAATGATGCATGTCCGGTTTAAAGAGGGCATGGCATGGCAAAATGCACAAACAATTCTACAAATTAAGTGGAGCACAATATGCAACGAGTTGCATATTGACGAAACACCACATCAATTATTTAGTTCTCTCTCGTTTATGTACCCAACAATATTAAATGTTGATTAACATGGCAAGAGGTGAAGCAAATGAAAACTACCTATCTAGTCAAGTTTAAATGAGGCCGGAAACAACGAAGAACAATTCCGGAAAGTCCCCATAGCATAATTTAAGGTTTGGTCCTGATCTGTCCTAAACACAATTTTAGAGTTGTTAAACATGCAAGATGAAGCCACCATGTTAAACTAGGCGAAATTCTACCCCATTTACATATAAAGTTTATTTAAATCGGAGCTACGGTTATTAAGATATGAATTAAATCATTTTAACATGGCATAGGGGCAAAGTTAATCAAACAGCATTTTAAATATTTTAAACATAGGTGAAAGTTGCATATTATTAATCTACACATAATTTTAAGCAAGTTTCAAGTATAAATCATTTTAATCCGATGCACGAATTGTGAGTTATTAAATGCATGAAGATGAAGGTCTTTTCTGTAAAACTGTAATCTCCTGGAAAAATAGCTAAAATCGCCAAAACGGAAAAAAAAGGCACAGGCTGAATGTGATGGGCACTGGGAGCTCACCATGGGCCTAGCCCAGTTTGGAAGCAGAGGAGGCCGGCTTACGCAGCGGTTGGGCCGGCCTGCGTGCTCCTACACGGGCGCTGGATCTGGTCCAGGGGCGCAGGATCTGGCGCTGGGCCGGACTCGGGGCTGGAGGCGGCCCACGCGCTGGAGCTGGCCTGCTCGGTGCAGGGGCTGGACACGGTGCGACTGGGCCAGAGCGGAAGGCCGAGCGAGGCTGGGTCAACGCGAGGCGGCTGCGCTCTGCTCGGTTGACAGAGAACAGCGGCAGCAGCGGACAGACGCAGCGGCGAGGAGAAAACTCCGGCGAGCGGGGCAAAGGGGCGGCGAGGCAAGGGACTTTGGCGACGAACTTGGCGCACGGCGAAGCTGGCAGAGGTCGGCCGGAGGAAGCGGATCCGGGCGGCGACCGGCGCTGGGCGTCCCTGGCTCCACTGCTCGACGCAGGAGCGGCGTTGACGGAACTTGGCGCTGGAGGCGGGCGTCGGTGACGGAGAAGATCCAGGACGGTGGCTTGGCTCGGAAACTGCAGGAATCGAGCGCGGAAGAAGCTGGGAGGCGTGGGGATGGAAATCCAGCAGCGAACGGTAACCCGGCGAGATCCAAGGCGAGGCAGGGGTCGGTGGCCATGGAGCGGAACTTGGCGGGGCGACGTGCTCGTCCCAGGCTCGACAGAAGCAGAACTTGGCGAAGGGCAGCGGCCGGTCTCCTGCTGGGATCGAAGAAGCAGGGGGGGTCGGCCTGGTGAAGAAGGACGACGGCAATGGACTTGGCGCGGGCGGGTGCTGCTTCCGATCCCTCCTGGATCGAGGCACGGGACGAGGCGCTCGGGCCTTGCAGCGCTGCGCGGGGTTGCGGAGAACCCGGGAGGTGGTTGGCACTCGAACGAGGGGCTCCAGCAAGGGGAGGAGCGGACGGTGGATCGATGGAGGGAGAGGCCGGTGGATTGAATCGGGGGAATGAGGAGATCCCGAGGAAGAAAGGTAGGTGGGTGGCGGCGGCTCAGGAATGGGTGGATGGATGGGACAGGATCCCTAGTTTTTAGGGTTGGATCCGTATTTATATAGCAGGAGGATTTTTGGATAGGGGCATCGGACCCCTCCGATTGTAATCGGACGGTCGCGAATAAAGTAGCTAGGAAGTCCAAATGAGAAAACGGTGACGTTTTGTAGACGTTTGGGGATGTTCCGGACACAGCGGTGGCGACAGCCCGGGTCGGGTCCGGGACAACTTTCGGACGCGCGCGAGGGGGGCTGCGGGCTGACGAGAGGGGTTAGGTAGGGCCTGGCGATAGGTAGTGATCTGTGTAGACGGTCTCGAGCTGAGAGAAGAGAAGAGAGGGAAGCCCGGCATCTGTTTCCGGAGACCGAAAACGTCCGACGTTAGACCGGCTACTATTGCCGCTATATTTATCCGTTGGGGCGTCAAACGATCTCCGAATGCGATGAAACTTGACAGGCGGTCTACCTACACTATAATAAGACCACACGTCAAATCTCATCTCATTCCGAGAACATTTCCCGGCCACTTATAAAAATACTATTTCGGACATGCCGCGGGTGCGTGCAAGTGTGTCTGGATTCAGAACGGACAACGGAAGGAACGAGGAGACCGGGACTGATGCAAGTTTTGAAAACATGATGATGCAATGCACATGATGACATGATGAAATGCAACACGCAAGCAAATGACATGGCAACGACGGCGAATAACTCGCGGACACCTGGCACATCAGTCTCGGGGCGTCACAAGCGACGACACAGAGGAACTCTCAATGAAAGCACCAATGTCGGTTTCAAAACCGGCGGATCTCGGGTAGGGGGTCCCGAACTGTGCGTCTAGGCCGGATGGTAACAGGAGGCAGGGGACATGAAGTTTTACCCAGGTTTGGGCCCTCTCGATGGAGGTAAAACCCTACGTCCTGCTTGATTAATATTGATGATATGGGTAGTACAAGAGTAGATCTACCACGAGATCGAGGAGGCTAAACCCTAGAAGCTAGCCTATGGTATGATTGTTGATGTGTACCTTGTCCTACGGACTAAAACCCTCCGGTTTATATAGACACCGGATAGGGTTAGGGTTACATAGAGTCGGTTACAATGGTAGGCGATCTACATATCCGTATCGCCAAGCTTGCCTTCCACGCCAAGGAAAGTCCCTTCTGGACACGGGACGAAGTCTTCAATCTTGTATCTTCATAGTCCAGGAGTCCGGCCGAAGGTATAGTCCGGCCATCCGGACCCCTCCTAATCCAGGACTCCCTCACACATGCAGACACGCGGGGAGCTGAGGCAGTAGAGCAAGGCCGCTTTCGAAGAACTTATACCTGAGGGTCGCCGGGATGTCGTCGTCGGCAGGTCGGATCTGCGGACAATACGGTAGGGAGGAAGAAGGGTCGGAGGACCTCCCGAGCCGGCCATGTGTCGGAGAGAACGGCACGGGCAGAGGATCGGGCCCCTCCGGCAGCTGTGGGTTTCCTCCCTCGGAGGCGATGACCGCGTGAATGATGCACCTCTTAGTCCTCTACACACACCGGCCGAAGGGGTCTGGCCGAATCTGTGACCAGCAGTGAGCAGAGAGAAAATGTCGCTACCGCTGTCTTGTTTATATCTCGAGAGGATGAGAGAATGAAGAGAGCAACCCTAGTAAAGCAAGCGCTCAGGCCCCTGCGTCCATATATAGTGGAGTGATTATATTTTTTTCTCTCCACAACAAGCGTTTCAATTTGTGTACGTGGCATTAAAGAAAAGAAACTCTCTATTTAAGGTGACTACTGTACGACTCCTACTTACTACTAGTAGTACTACAGTATTGTTCACTTGTGCTCCCCGCCCCTCCATTCATTGAACAACCCCACGGGTGAATAAACATACAGTAAGTACTGTATTTATATAGAACGAACAAGCTCGAACTATTTTCGCGTAGTTAAAAGTTGAGGGCGAGGCTTTTCTCGGGCAGTACACGCGGCAGTTTTCGGGTAGGGCTAGAAGACTATTTTAATTTTTTTTAAACTTCGAGACGGCCACATAGCATGGAGCCGACCCCAACGATTTTAAGCTTACAGGCACGGTACACGCTATCCTAGACTACTATACACATGAAACTGCCACACGAGCGTCCGGGCTGCGCTTGGCTCTTCGCCTCTTCGGGAAGTCGAACAATGATGGAATACTACTGCACTGGAGGAGTACTACAGTATGCTTCTGGCCATATGACACCAATTGAACTGCTGCATGTCCACCGCGTGTGGGAGAGAGAGCGTGTAGTGAAAGCTTCTCCTAGTCTTGCCAGCCACCACGCTCATGGGCGAGGGAGGGACGCTCTTGCCTTTGCATGTATGACAGGTGGGCCCTACAGGTGTGTGGACAACCTGTCATACAGCCAAAGGCAGGTGTAGTTAAGTCCGCGAGGGAGAGGATAATCAAACTTCTCGTTGATGTACGAGTTGACGGGACACATCAAAGCACTGCACTCGATATATTTCAATAATTTGCATGTGTGACTCCCACATGCAGAGGCCGGGGGTCATCATCCTCCTTTTCGAGAAAAAACAGACGCGTGTGTGAGAGGACAAGTGTGTGCGTGCACCTCTTCTCTTCCTGTATAACATACTACTAAACTCAGAGTACAAGTTTTTGTGGGTGGCACGATGGTGCGTGCGAGATGTCCCGAGAGATAGGTTTAATGCATTAATTGCAATGCATGCATGCATAAAGTACATGCATTGGTCAATTTTCTCTTAATACTTGCATGCAATGATTTAATACACCTTGGAATCTGAACATGTGTTAGGGACAACCAAATTGAGCCTTATAAAATGGAAAAACTAAAATTTTGAGATAAGCCCTATAAAACCGGAAAGGAGGGAGTAGAAAAAGAAGTTCTCCATCCGGGAATAGTGTCGTACTTCGAAACTAGAACCGTCAATAAATTGTGAGCTTGCGTCTCGTCACATTCCAAATTGCTCCACGCTATATGGAATTGCAAACCTGTTCACACCGATCACAACCTAAACGGTTTCCCACTTAGGAGCGTATTAGTACTCGGTTATAAATACTAGTATGCCAAGATGACTGCACATTCCTCCTCAACTCCTCATCCACAAAAACAAACAAGTCATTCAGCATCCTTCCCTTGTGTCTGCCATGGCCAGCGTGAGTTCTAGGTCGAGAGATTGCCACCAGGGAGAGGCGAGCATGGAAGCGGAAGCATGAGAGTGTTGGGGAACGCAGTAATTTCAAAAAAATTCCTACGCACACGCAAGATCATGGTGATGCATAGCAACGAGAGGGGAGAGTGTTGTCTACGTACCAACGCAGACCGACTGCGGAAGCGATCACACAACGTAGAGGAAGTAGTCGTACGTCTTCTTCCCGATCCGACCGATCCAAGCACCGTTACTCCGGCACCTCCGAGTTCTTAGCACACGTTCAGCTCGATGACGTTCCTCGGGCTCCGATCCAGCAAAGCGTTGAGGAAGAGTTCCGTCAGCACGACGGCGTGGTGACGATCTTGATGTACTACCGACGCAGGGCTTCGCCTAAGCACTGCAACGGTATGATCGAGGTGGAATTTGGTGGCAGGGGGCACCGCACACGGCTAAGGAACGATCTCAAGGATCAACTTGTGTGTCTTGGGGTGTCCCCTGCCCCCGTATATAAAGGTTGGAGGGAGGGGGGCTGGACGGCCAAAGAGAGGGAGGCGCAGGAGGAGTCCTACTCCTATCGGGAGTAGGACTCCCCCCTCCAATCCTATTCCAACTAGGACTCCTTGGGAAAAAGGGAGAGGAAATGAGAGAGAGGTGGCCGGCCACCTCTCCTAGTCCTAATAGGACTAGGGGAGGGGGGAGGTGCGCAGCCCTCCTTGGCAGCCCCTTTCACCTTTCCACAATGGCCCATGTAGGCCCATTTGGCTCCCGGGGGGTTCCGGTAACCCTCCCGGTAATCCGGTAAAATCCCGATTTCACCCGGAACACTTCCGATGTCCAAACATAGGCTTCCAATATATCAATATTTACGTCTCGACCATTTCGAGACTCCTCGTCATGTCCGTGATCTCATCCGGGACTCCGAACAACCTTCGGTACATCAAAATGCATAAACTCATAATAACTGTCATCGTAACGTTAAGCGTGCGGACCCTACGGTTCGAGAACAATGTAGACATGACCGAGACACGTCTCCGGTCAATAACCAATAGCGGGACCTGGATGCCCATATTGGCTCCTACATATTCTACGAAGATCTTTATCGGTCAGACCGCATAACAACATACGTTGTTCCCTTTGTCATCGGTATGTTACTTGCCCGAGATTCGATCGTCGGTATCCAATACCTAGTTCAATCTCGTTACTGGCAAGTCTCTTTACTCGTTCCGTAATACATCATCTCATAACTAACATCTTAGTTATTATGCTTGCAAGGCTTATGTGATGTGTATTACCGAGAGGGCCCAGAGATACCTCTCCGACAATCGGAGTGACAAACCCTAATCTCGAAATACGCCAACCCAACATCTACCATTGGAGACACCTGTAGTACTCCTTTATAATCACCCAGTTACGTTGTGATGTTTGGTAGTACCCAAAGTGTTCCTCCGGTAAACGGGAGTTGCATAATCTCATAGTTATAGGAACATGTATAAGTCATGAAGAAAGCAATAGCAACATACTAAACGATCGGGTGCTAAGCTAATGGAATGGGTCATGTCAATCAGATCATTCAACTAATGATGTGACCTCGTTAATCAAATAACAACTCTTTGTTCATGGTTAGGAAACATAACCATCTTTGATTAACGAGCTAGTCAAGTAGAGGCATACTAGTGACACTCTATTGGTCTATGTATTCACACATGTATTATGTTTCCGGTTAATACAATTCTAGCATGAATAATAAACATTTATCATGATATAAGGAAATAAATAATAACTTTATTATTGCCTCTAGGGCATATTTCCTTCAGTCTCCCACTTGCACTAGAGTCAATAATCTAGATTACACAGTAATGATTCTAACACCCATGGAGCCTTGGTGCTGATCATGTTTTGCTCGTGGAAGAGGCTTAGTCAACGGGTCTGCAACATTCAGATCCGTATGTATCTTGCAAATCTCTATGTCTCCCACCTGGACTAAATCCCGGATGGAGTTGAAGCGTCTCTTGATGTGTTTGGTTCTTTTGTGAAATCTGGATTCCTTTGCCAAGGCAATTGCACCAGTATTGTCACAGAAGATTTTCATTGGACCCGATGCACTAGGTATGACACCTAGATCGGATATGAACTCCTTCATCCAGACTCCTTCGTTCGCTGCTTCCGAAGCAGCTATGTACTCCGCTTCACATGTAGATCCCGCTACGATGCTTTGTTTAGAACTGCACCAACTGACAGCTCCACCGTTTAAAGTAAACACGTATCCGGTTTGCGATTTAGAATCGTCCGGATCAGTGTCAAAGCTTGCATCAACGTAACCTCTTACGGTGAGCTCTTTGTCACCTCCATATACGAGAAACATATCCTTAGTCCTTTTCAGGTATTTCAGGATGTTCTTGACCGCTGTCCAGTGATCCACTCCTGGATTACTTTGGTACCTCCCTGCTAAACTTATAGCAAGGCACACATCGGGTCTGGTACACAGCATTGCATACATGATAGAGCCTATGGCTGAAGCATAGGGAACATCTTTCATTTTCTCTCTATCTTCTGCTTTGGTCGGGCATTGAGTCTGACTCAACTTCACACCTTGTAACACAGGTAAGAACCCTTTCTTTGCTTGATCCATTTTGAACTTCTTCAAAATCTTGTCAAGGTATGTGCTTTGTGAAAGTCCAATTAAGCGTTTTGATCTATCTCTATAGATCTTTATGCCTAATATGTAAGTAGCTTCCCCGAGGTCTTTCATCGAAAAACTTTTATTCAAGTATCCCTTTATGCTATCCAGAAATTCTATATCATTTCCAATCAGTAATATGTCATCCACATATAATATCAGAAATGCTACAGAGCTCCCACTCACTTTCTTGTAAATACAGGCTTCTCCAAAAGTCTGTATAAAACCAAATGCTTTGATCACACTATCAAAGCGTTTATTCCAACTCCGAGATGCTTGCACCAGTCCATAAATGGATCGCTGGAGTTTGCACACTTTGTTAGCTCCCTTTGGATCGACAAAACCTTCTGGTTGCATCATATACAACTCTTCTTCCAGAAATCCATTCAGGAATGCAGTTTTTACATCCATTTACCAAATTTCATAATCATAAAATGCGGCAATTGCTAACATGATTCTGGCAGACTTAAGCATCGCTACGGGTGAGAAAGTCTCATCGTAGTCAACTCCTTGAACTTGTCGAAAACCTTTTGCGACAAGTCGAGCTTTGTAGACAGTAACATTACCATCAGCGTCAGTCTTTTTCTTAAAGATCCATTTATTCTCAATTGCTTGCCGATCATCGGGCAAGTCAACCAAAGTCCATACTTTGTTCTCATACATGGATCCCATCTCAGATTTCATGGCTTCAAGCCACTTTGCGGAATCTGGGCTCACCATCGCTTCTTCATAGTTCGTAGGTTCATCATGATCTAGTAGCATGACTTCCAGAACAGGATTACTGTACCACTCTGGTGCGGATCTTACTCTGGTTGATCTACGAGGTATAGTAGTATCTTGATCTAAAGTTTCATGATCATCATCATTAACTTCCTCTCTTATTGGTGTAGGTCTCACAGAAACAGTTTTCTGTGATGTACTATTTCTCAATAACGGAGTAGGTACAGATACCTCGTCAAGTTCTACTTTCCTCCCACTCACTTCTTTCGAGAGAAACTCCTTCTCAAGAAAGTTTCCGAATTTAGCAACAAAAGTCTTGCCTTCGGATCTGTGATAGAAGGTGTATCCAATAGTTTCCTTTGGATATCCTATGAAGACACATTTCTCCGATTTGGGTTCGAGCTTATCAGGTTGAAGCTTTTTCACATAAGCATCGCAGCCCCAAACTTTAAGAAACGACAACTTTGGTTTCTTGCCAAACCACAGTTCATAAGGCGTCGTCTCAATGGATTTAGATGGTGCCCTATTTAACGTGAATGCGGCCGTCTCTAAAGCATAACCCCAAAACGATAGAGGTAAATCAGTAACAGACATCATAGATCGCACCATATCTAGTAAAGTACGATTACGACGTTCGGACACACCATTACGTTGTGGTGTTCCGGGTGGCGTGAGTTGCGAAACTATTCCACAATTTTTCAAATGTACACTAAACTCGTAACTCAAATATTCTCCTCCACGATCAGATAGTAGAAACCTTATTTTCTTGTTACGATGATTTTCAACTTCACTCTGAAATTCCTTGAACTTTTCAAATGTTTCAGACTTATGTTTCATTAAGTAGATACACCCATATCTGCTTAAATCATCTGTGAAAGTGAGAAAATAACGATATCCACCACGAGCCTCAAAATTCATCGGACCACATACATCGGTATGTATGATTTCCAACAAATCTGTTGCTCTCTCCATAGTACCGGAGAACGGTGTTTTAGTCATCTTGCCCATGAGGCACGGTTCGCAAGTACCAAGTGATTCATAATCAAGTGGTTCCAAAAGCCCATTAGTATGGAGTTTCTTCATGCGCTTTACACCGATATGACCTAAACGGCAGTGCCACAAATAAGTTGCACTATCATTATCAACTCTGCATCTTTTGGCTTCAACATTATGAATATGTGTATCACTACTATCGAGATTCAATAAGAATAGACCACTTTTCAAGGGTGCATGACCATAAAAGATATTACTCATATAAATAGAACAACCATTATTCTCTGATTTAAATGAATAACCATCTCGCATAAAACAAGATCCAGATATAATGTTCATGCTCAACGCTGGCACCAAATAACAATTATTTAGGTCTAATATTAATCCCGAAGGTAGATGTAGAGGTAGCATGCCGACCGCGATCACATCGACTTTGGAACCGTTTCCCACGCGCATCGTCACCTCGTCCTTTGCAAGTGTCCGCTTATTCTGTAGTCCCTGTTTCGAGTTGCAAATATTAGCAACAGAACCAGTATCAAATACTCAGGTGCTACTGCGAGCATTAGTAAGGTACACATCAATAACATGTATATCACATATACCTTTGTTAACCTTGCCATCCTTCTTATCCGCCAAATACTTGGGGCAGTTCCGCTTCCAGTGACCAGTCTGCTTGCAGTAGAAGCACTCAGTTTCAGGCTTAGGTCCAGACTTGGGTTTCTTCTCTTGAGCAGCAACTTGCTTGCCGTTCTTCTTGAAGTTCCCCGTCTTCTTCCCTTTGCCCTTTTTCTTGAAACTAGTGGTTTTGTTAACCGTCAACACTTGATGCTCCTTCTTGATTTCTACCTCCGCAGCTTTCAGCATTGCGAAGAGCTCGGGAATTGTCTTGTTCATCCCTTGCATATTATAGTTCATCACAAAGCTCTTGTAGCTTGGTGGCAGTGATTGGAGAATTCTGTCAATGACGCAATCATCCGGAAGTGTAACTCCCAATTGAATCAAGTGATTATTATACCCAGACATTTTGAGTATATGCTCACTGACAGAACTGTTCTCCTCCATCTTGCAGCTATAGAACTTATTGGAGACTTCATATCTCTCAATCTGGGCATTTGCTTGAAATATTAACTTCAACTCCTAGAACATCTCATATGCTCCATGACGTTCAAAACATCGTTGAAGTCCCGGTTCTAAGCCGTAAAGCATGGCACACTGAACTATTGAGTAGTCATCAGCTTTGCTCTGCCAGACGTTCATAACTTCTGGTGTTGCTCTTGCAGCAGGCCTGGCACTCAGCGATGCTTCCAGGACGTAATTCTTCTGTACAGCAATGAGGATAATCCTCAGGTTACGGACCCAGTCCGTGTAATTGCTACCATCATCTTTCAACTTTGCTTTCTCAAAGAACGCATTAAAATTCAACAGAACAACAACACGAGCCATCTATCTACAATCAACATAAACAAGCAAGATACTATCAGGTACTAAGTTCATGATAATTTTTAAGTTCAGTTAAGCAAATTTACTTAAGAACTCCCACTTAGATAGACATCCCTCTAATCCTCTAAGTGATCACGTGATCCAAATCAACTAAACCATAACCGATCATCACGTGAGATGGAGTAGTTTTCAATGGTGAACATCAATATGTTGATCATATCTACTATATGATTCACGCTCGACCTTTCGGTCTCCGTGTTCCGAGGCCATATCTGTATATGCTTGGCTCGTCAAGTATAACCTGAGTATTCCGCGTGTGCAACTGTTTTGCACCCGTTGTATTTGAACGTAGAGCCTATCACACCCGATCATCACGTGGTGTCTCAGCACGAAGAACTTTTGCAACGCTGCATACTCAGGGAGAACACTTCTTGATAATTTAGTGAGAGATCATCTTATAATGCTACCGTCAATCAAAGCAAGATAAGATGCATAAAAGGATAAACATCACATGCAATCAATATAAGTGATATGATATGGCCATCATCATCTTGTGCTTTGTGATCTCCATCTCCAAAGCACCGTCATGATCACCATCGTCACCGGCGCGACACCTTGATCTCCATCGTAGCATCGTTGTCGTCTCGCAATCTTATGCTTCCACGACTATCACTACCGCTTAGCAATAAAGTAAAGCATTACATCGCGATTGCATTGCATACAATAAAGCAACAACCATATGGCTCCTGCCAGTTGCCGATAACTCGGTTACAAAACATGATCATCTCATACAATAAAATCAGCATCATGCCTTGACCATATCACATCACAACATGCCCTGCAAAAACAAGTTAGACGTCCTCTACTTTGTTGTTGCAAGTTTTACGTGGCTGCTACGGGCTTAAGTAAGAACTCATCTCACCTACGCATCAAAACCACAACGATAGTTCGTCAAATAGACTCCGTTTTAACCTTCTCAAGGACCGGGCGTAGTCACACTTGGTTCAACTAAAGTTGGAGAGACAGTCTTCCGCAAGCCATCTATGTGCAAAGCACGTCGAGGGAACCGGTCTCGCGTAAGATTACGCGTAAGGTTGGTCCGGATCGTCTCGTCCAACAATACCGCCGAACCAAAGTATGACATGCTGGTAGGCAGTATGACTTGTATCGCCCACAACTCACTTGTGTTCTACTCGTGCATATAACATCAAACCATAAAAACCTAGGCTCTGATACCACTGTTGGGGAACGCAGTAATTTCAAAAAATTTCCTACGCACACGCAAGATCATGGTGATGCATAGCAACGAGAGGGGAGAGTATTGTCTATGTACCAACGCAGACCGACTGCGGAAGCGATCACACAACGTAGAGGAAGTAGTCGTACGTCTTCTTCCCGATCCGACCGATCCAAGCACCGTTACTCCGGCACCTCCGAGTTCTTAGCACACGTTCAGCTCGATGACGTTCCTCGGGCTCCGATCCAGCAAAGCGTCGAGGAAGAGTTCCGTCAGCATGACGGCGTGGTGACGATCTTGATGTACTACCGACGCAGGGCTTCGCCTAAGCACTGCAACGGTATGATCGAGGTGGAATTTGGTGGCAGGGGGCACCTCACACGGCTAAGGAACGATCTCAAGGATCAACTTGTGTGTCTTGGGGTGTCCCCTGCCCCCGTATATAAAGGTTGGAGGGAGGGGGGCTGGCCGGCCAAAGAGAGGGAGGCGCATGAGGAGTCCTACTCCTACCGGGAGTAGGACTCCCCCCTCCAATCCTATTCCAACTAGGACTCCTTGGGAAAAAGGGAGAGGAAAAGAGAGAGAGGTGGCCGGCCACCTCTCCTAGTCCTAATAGGACTAGGGGAGGGGGGGAGGTGCGCAGCCCTCCTTGGAAGCCCCTTTCACCTTTCCACAATGGCCCATGTAGGCCCATTTGGCTCCCGGGGGGTTCCGGTAACCCTTCCGGTAATCCGGTAAAATCCTGATTTCACCCGGAACACTTCCGATGTCCAAACATAGGCTTCCAATATATCAATCTTTACGTCTCGACCATTTCGAGACTCCTCGTCATGTCCGTGATCTCATCCGGGACTCCGAACAACCTTCGGTACATCAAAATGCATAAACTCATAATAACTGTCATCGTAACGTTAAGCGTGCGGACCCTACGGTTCGAGAACAATGTAGACATGACCGAGACACGTCTCCGGTCAATAACCAATAGCGGGACCTGGATGCCCATATTGGCTCCTACATATTCTACGAAGATCTTTATCGGTCAGACCGCATAACAACATACGTTGTTCCCTTTGTCATCGGTATGTTACTTGCCCGAGATTCGATCGTTGGTGTCCAATACCTAGTTCAATCTCGTTACTGGCAAGTCTCTTTACTCGTTCCGTAATACATCATCTCATAACTAACATCTTAGTTATTATGCTTGCAAGGCTTATGTGATGTGTATTACCGAGAGGGCCCAGAGATACCTCTCCGACAATCGGAGTGACAAACCCTAATCTCGAAATACGCCAACCCAACATCTACCATTGGAGACACCTGTAGTACTCCTTTATAATCACCCAGTTACGTTCTGACGTTTGGTAGTACCCAAAGTGTTCCTCCGGTAAACGGGAGTTGCATAATCTCATAGTTATAGGAACATGTATAAGTCATGAAGAAAGCAATAGCAACATACTAAACGATCGGGTGCTAAGCTAATGGAATGGGTCATGTCAATCAGATCATTCAACTAATGATGTGACCTCGTTAATCAAATAACAACTCTTTGTTCATGGTTAGGAAACATAACCATCTTTGATTAACGAGCTAGTCAAGTAGAGGCATACTAGTGACACTCTGTTGGTCTATGTATTCACACATGTATTATATTTCCGGTTAATATAATTCTGGCATGAATAATAAACATTTATCATGATATAAGGAAATAAATAATAACTTTATTATTGCCTCTAGGGCATATTTCCTTCAGAGAGATGTCCCGCCTCGCTGCGAGAGCAGCCGACATGTCCCGCCGCACGGAAGTAGCAGCACCGAGGTCCCGCCGCGCCGCTGAAGCAGCACGGAGGTCCCGCCGCACCATCGATGCAACAGACTGGTCCGGCCGCGCCGCGGAAGCAACAGAGATGTACCACCACGCCACGAATGCAGCAGAGATGTCCCGCCGCGCCGCAGCGACCTGGGAAAATTTCTCGCGGGCAGGCGACGACTGTTACAGGTGCATGCATGCGATCGTTCATAGCCAGATGGATCAGATCTCCGGCTCGGCGAGGTTGCAGGACGACATGATAGCCTCGTTTGAACAGGCTACCGGCGTCATCTGGCAACTAAGGGAGGGCAATGAGAGGCTCCCGGCCGAGCGCGACCTGCTGAGGGAGAAGATCGTCCGAAGTGCAGACTTGCAGGAGGAGACCAGTGCCTTGTTGAAGAAACTTATGGACGAGAATGACATGCTCTGCAACGAGCGCCAAAGGCTGGTGGAGGAATCCGTGGATGTTCTCAAGCAGCGTCTTGAGGACACGAAAGAGCTCATCGCCGCTCGCCGCGGAGACTAGTTTCCTGGTTTCTTTTGATGTAATAATCAGTTTAGGACGTGGATTGTGTCGTCGGTTGTGAAATGTTGGGTTCTAGCGCGGATGTTTGGCCTTTGTTGGCCTCTTTGGATGTTGCGATTTCAATCTGGTAGCTTTTAGTCCTTCGTGTTAGGCTGGAATTGTGCTGAACTTCTTGTGAATTGTGGTGGTTTTCAGTAATGAAAATTGAAAGGGGCAAGCCCTTCTTTGATCAATTTTTTTAATCGTCCTTATATATTCATCAGTCTTGCTATAAGCCGCAGTAGATGCTATATAGGTCCGTCGGATCTTACATCAAGATCCGTGCTTTCAGATTTTCTTTTTTCTCTCTTAAATCTCAGTCGAGTGAGACATATCCATGCCATTAAACAGAGGCTCGGGCGCCATTAATGGAGACCTTGGGAGAGATGTGGATAGCAGATGGAGGTCAAAGGGCTCTCTTCCTGATAAGCACACGTAGGGGTCTGATCGCACACCTCTCGTACTCAGATAGCTACCCTGCACGGCGCCTCCTAGCTAATAAAAAATGGGGACGCGTGGCGGCACGTAAATGGTACTAGTAAGTAGAACGCCCACGGTTTCAATAATACTTGTGTTTCCGATTGTAATGTGACATCACTTGTTCCAAAATGACTTTGTTGATTGTTAATGTGTGCCCCTTCGCAAATCGGACTGCAAATTTACCACAACATGTTGGTGCCATGTCATGGCACCAAGCCAAGTTTCATTATTTTCATGCGTGTTTTGGATTTACAGGAATTAAAAAACTAAGTTTCTCAATGTTTCCAACCCAGCCACGATGCCCAGAATTTTGAATTTTATTCCCATTTCTTGCATGGAACCTAGAAATTTACCCGAGGACACACATGTGATTTTTCAACCAACTTTGGTGCACTGGAACATGTGCTTGTATTTCAAATTTGAATTATGCACACAAAGGTGACACGTTCCCTTCCAGAGCCACGAGCCTTCTTGAGAGAAGCTCCGATTTGCAAGAAGCTTATACCAAAATTTGCTCCTATTCGGCCAATTTTTTTTACCACGACATGGTACTATCATGACATGACACCATGCCAAGTTTCATGATTTTAAAACCAAGTTTCTCAATGTTCTCGACCGAGCCACGATGCCCAGATGTTTGAATTTTATTCTTATTTTTTGCATGGGACCTACTTCCTCCTTCCATCTATATAGGGCCTAATGTGTTTTTCAAGACAACCTTTGACTATTGACAAGATTAAAAGCACATGAGATGTATACTATGAAAATTATATTATTGGAAGCTACTTTGACATACAAAATTGAAGGTATGCTTTGTGTAAGTTGCATGCCATATATTATTGCTCTAACGTTTGGTCAAAGTCAGCCTTGAAAAACGCATTACGGGCTAGTAGACAATGCGGCTAGTTCAAGTTGTCATATACTATAAAATATGTAGCTATCTAAAATATGTGACGCATTGTTTGAGATGATATTTAATTTACGAGGAGTAAGGACACCTAGAAGTTCCAAACTGTATCGCATGATATATAGTTCTACCTTGTCATATGACCATGTGGGTTTAGTATGCATATCTTATCAGAAAATTAAATCTAACACATCAAATAATACAAATATGAAATAAAGTGTATACTCATATTTTCTCTCGACATAAGAAAATATATTATTTGTCAATTTTTCGTTCACCTGACACATATTTTAAGCAATTAAATAACTTCAGATATATGATGAGGGAGCTTCATAGAATTAAGGGAAAAAATTAACCTTTGTACCTTTTATTTAAAAAGAGAAGAGGTATTGGTGTACATATAGCACACTATGTTATGTTATTTTCTGTTCTTATTCCTTCATTTTCCCATAAAAGGGGGGAAAATCATATTCTCCGACCGATATAGTACAAACTATAATATATTGCTTCAAGTTTCTGTAAATACCTCAATGGTTGTGTATTTGTGCACCTCCTTTGGTTTCACCTTATCATATTATATTGCTCTGAACATGTCCTCTTGCTAAAAATAATGTATATTAAACATTTCTGTCAACATGCAAAGTCCGGGAAAGCAAGCCGTTGTAGACACTAATCAGTATCTAACAATGATGCTACTATGTGTGGATCACTGTGGGGAAGTAATCTTGCAGACAATGACACATCTATTCATGGCCTCACCAATCAAAAGGGCATCATACAAAGAAAATCGGAAATTTAGAGAACATAGACGGTTAAAATTAGTAACCCAGAATAAGAGACAAAGACTAACCGCACATTGATGCTTGGAGCATGAAAAAACAACAATATATATTGGTACTTTTTGCCATGTAGAAATTAAACGTAACGTGTTTGTGTGCGGCCAACTTTATAAAAGAACTAAGTCTAATGGAGATATGGAGCAACGCCAAATCATATCAGGTTTGTTCTCATAGAAATCATATCATGGCACAACTCTTAAAACTGGCATGTGCCTTCCTCTGGAACTAACTGCACATGCAAAAATTGTAGAAAGGAACAATGTCGCCAAAAGGAAGAACAGTACATGCAAGTGACAATTAAGCCTAGAAAATAAGAACATTACGGCAATGTTGTATAAAAAAGGCTTCTGTGGCCGATTGAGATAACAACCATCTTTAACCAATAATTCCAGTTAATTCTTGAAGTGATGCAAAGTCTAGCATGCATAGCCACAACAAAATAATATGATTCTTTACTAACAAAAAAGTTTCAAGTCCACCATGTATACAGATGAATGTCCTATTTTTCAATCTATTAATTTGTTGACCTCACCTGAAATGAGAAAGAGAAGCAAATAGAGTTACCATGAATGAATTGTTGCAGCGAATCTAGCCTAATATTGTATAGACATATGCACCCAAAAATTTCTACTATTATCCACTCCATTAAGAATATTGAAATGATTTAAACTTGCTCAAACATCACTGAGCAGACCTCTAAGAGAAACATACGAAATTATCATCACCTTGTTCCCAACTAATTATGTAATAATCTGCTGTTAATAATTTTTTTTGTTCAACAAACTTTGAAAAGGAAAAGGCTGGTTATTCAAGTTGATTATCATCCACCATAATGCCAAACAAATGCTAAATTTCAGTAGCAAAATTAATGAGCATTAGTATTCCTTTGACGGGATCATTCCATGAGTCGTTGACTACAGAGGCTTTGTATCATACTTGTACTTTGAGGAGATCAACACACGTACATGGAGCCTGTGCAAACCATATCTGCACATGTACTGTTATCGGTGAACAACCAAGTAAGATAAATGTATTATGCTAAAAAAGTAAGATATATAGTTTGTTTGAAACTCACCCTAGATCAATAATTTCAACAGAATAAATAAAGTAAAAAGAGTAAACTTGAATGCATATTATAGAGAAGACCAACCTATGCCAAGTACAAAAGATGTAGGGCCATACTAAGGTCGATGAAGGTCCTTGTGACCAGCAACCAAAGGGTGGGCGACGACTGTTGAGATGCATGGGTGGAGATGTAACGCTTGCCAGTGGAGAAAAACCTGTGCAAGTTGTCGTCTGCCTCGCTGGGACGACCATGGAGAAACAGGATTGAGGACGGAATCAACACATCTTCAATTGCAGTGGTGATCAAGCATGGAAGGACCTACCCTTTAGCATCATCAAATCACATGAAGAGAAGGCAAAAGATGGTAGCGTTCACTATGGTCGAAGAATTACACTGGTATACATGAGCAGCGAAATTGCTTCAAATATTATTATGAAGTGGCTAGTAACTTTTAACAAACGATGAAAAGTTGGGTGCCCAAAATTTCAGGCGGACTGGTCGCGCTAAGGCCACGGTTTGGACGTATGCATCTAATCTGTTGTCGCGCTCTTACCGACTGGAGAGAACAACACGTCGATCTCCTTTGGCATCTCGCCTCCTTTCTCTCCTCCTCGGCGCGCTGTTCAACTTTGAAGCAGCACCTAACCGGCAGTCCGCTGCCCATTGGCGTCATCACGGGTGTTGCCAGCCGTCCGCTCACCCAGATACAAGTCGGGAGAACGGTGGCCAGATGGAACTCGTCCATGCTAGATCGCAAAACTGACTTGGAGGGGACAATTGGGGCTGTTTTTCTCTTTTCACGCAAGTATGAACAAACAAAGAAGGAATAATCTAGAAATAATGTGATGGTCCTTCTTTTTCTTTTGGATCGCTATTTTTGAGGCCGTCGGGGCTTGCTGAACATGGCGTTCGTTTTTGTTCACTGGCCGCATAATCTCCTATTTTGTAGGGTGGTGAGATTTGTTTTAATGGGTACATGCAACATCTTCTATTTGCCGGCCCTGAATGTTTTTTACTTGACCGCTGGATTGACTTTATGGCTTGCTGAACATGGGGACCCTTTTGTTTACTCGTCGCATAATCTCCTATTTGTTAGGGTGCTAATATCCCCTGTATTGTTTTTTTAACTGGCCGCTAAATTGAATTTTAATCTAAGCCATTATAATTCAGTCCCACATGATTAATGGTTCTTATTTTTTCCTATTTTTTTTCAACTACCGTTAGATTTTTTTAGAGAGTCCACTCCAAAAAAAAGATAGATCTGAACTGTTATAATTTTGACCAACAAATCAATGGTGTTTTTTTTTCTTTTTATGTGATTAATTAATAGAAGATAGATAGATAAAAGTGTATGAGAGTTTGAAAGGGACACATGAGAGAGAGAGGATGCGTGAGAAGGGAAGAAAGAACCGTGAGAGATGGAGCCAGCAAAAAAAAAAGATATCATGTAACGTGAGATTTTTTAGAGAGTCCTCTCAAAAAAAGATAGATCTGAACTATTATAATTTTGAACAACAAATCAATGATGTTTTTCTTTTTCTTTCGGAAATGTTAACGCCCACACGTGTGGGCGTTCACCACCCCGACCACACGCAAGCATCACCGTTGGCAGGTCTGTGCACGAATCTTGGAACAAACCGGGCGGTTTTTTGCACCACGTAGGACGAGGCGCGTGTGCGGTGTGCGAGGAGGTTCGCCCGCACGTTGGTTGCCACCCCGCGGTCAGCGGTTGCCATCTGAGTCGTGCGGTGGAACTGCAATGCGCCCGCACGCCACGTTTCGACCGCGGTTGACGTCAAACACGTCGCACGCCTCTGCCCCCTCTCCCTCACGCTTCCATTTACTCACCCGCACCGCATTTACTGGCAGAACCCACTCGCATTTAAAATCATCGAAGGAGAAGGCGAGGGGAGAAGATGACAGCGGAGGCGAAAGAATCGACGGTGTGTTCGGGACCGTCGGTGGTGCTCGCCGGAACGGAGCGGCTCGCCGGAGCGCCTGCGGGTTGAAGGTACTACTCGCTGCAACCCTCGCAATCTCTTCCTGCATTTCCTCCCCTTCCCTTCCTGTTCGATTCCTCGATCGAGATTCATAGAGATTCAGGCGATTCGTCGATGCGTCGGCGTTCCCGCTGGCGCCGAAGTCGTCTGCTAGCCGCTTTTGGTTGCACTGGTCAGTTTCGTCGCGGGCGCGGCGGCGGCATCGTCGGCGTGGTTCTGCCTGTTCGGAGGTACGCACTAGTCTTGCCTATGGATTGAGCAGGTGTCTCCCAGGTTGTTTTTGATGCGCGTTGGTTCGATTTTGTGTTTGCAGTCAGTTCGTGGGAGAATTTTGAGGGTGAATTTGAAGTCGAGGTAGTTGCCATTGAACCCTAGATCTAGTTAGTTTGGTTTTGAAAATGCAGTATGAGGCGAACTTGGTAGTGTTAGTTCCCCTTGCGGCAACAAATTACTGAAATGACTGTGTTAGTTGCCACATGTAAGCTTTCTTACATGGCAACTATTTTTCATTCAATGACTGTGATAGTTGCCACACACACGCTCTTCCATGTGGCAAATAATTTTGCTGAAGTAATGTGATAGTTGCCACACACACACGCTCTTTCTCCGTGTGGCAACTAAGATTTGCTGAATTCCTGTGTTAGGTGCCACAATCATGCTATTTTCATTGCAGCCAGTGTTTTTCCAAATGATATGTGATAGTAACCACACAGTGATAGTTGCCACAATCGATAGTCAATGTACATTCACGAGCCAACTACACTGGATGGCAACCACTGTGCACATACAGTGTGCCTGTTGCCACCTGGATAGTATATTCATGTGGCAAATAGAGTGTGAACACACTGTCTGTTGCCATTCTGCATATAAGACAGTGTGGCAAATTGGTTGCATAATGTGGCAACCGAATTTGCATATCAAATGTATCAGATGCCATACATATGCTTTGCATGTGGCAAGTTTTTGCTGACCTCTTTGCATTTACATTTCCACCATGACAATTTGGTCTGTTCCCATCTCAGCAGAATGGCTCGTGGCGATCGTCAAAACGACGATGATGATTTCATGGATCCACCACAGCGTAATCGGGTAACTGGGCGGAGAAAAGAGGGTGATGAGGTAAATGTTCATACATCCCCCCTTCCTCCTGCTGTATGTTAATGGTTGACACCTTGAGCTTGAAGTCGTCTGACACGAACTAAATTTTCTTTACATTGCAAAACGCGGCAACAACTGATCTCTTTTTTGCAAAAACATGGCAACAACTGATCACTTTATGTCTGTTTTTTGCAGAAGAAGAAACGTATTCGCAACAGAGCCTCCCAAGAACGACTGACTGTGTTGACTGACAAATTCAGCGACGATCAGAAGGGGGCTGCTGCTGAGATGGGTATGCAGCCTATGATGGCTGTCCGGTGCACGAACCTTGTCAACCCTGTATGCGATTGGCTTGGTGAGATCTACGACCCCGCCTCCAGGGAATTCATGATTCCGGGACGCGGAAGACTACCGCTGAATGAGGAATCCGTGTTCTGCACTTAGGGTGTGCCTCGTGGACATATCAAAGTCCCGTACGAGGTCAGCAATGAGATCGAGGAAGCGCTATTCCCCCGTTTGTTTCCTGGGTTGGAATCCAGGCCGAACACGTCTGCAGTGGCAGATTCGCTGGAGGCCATGACGACGCATGGAGATGTTTTCAAGATGAAGCTACTCATGTACCTCATCTCAGCCGTTTTCGCGCCGACCACTTCTCTTCGCCCAAGCAACAAATGCTTCCCCATCCTGGTGAGTGATCTATCTTTACTACATTGTCTTTCCTTCAATTTTTTTTGCTCCGATGTCATGTGCAAGCTAGTCACTGCCAGTGTTTTCTGATGTTTTTTCCATTGGATTTCTAACACGGCAACTCGTTGTCCTGAATTTTTGTGCGGTGCAGGCGAAACTGAAAGATGTGAAGAACATGAATTGGTGTAAGTTCATTGCCGACTTCCTGCATGATGCATTCGCAAGCAAGGTGTACCAGAAGGGTTGTCGTCTGCATTTAATGGTATTTTTTTACCGGTCCTTAATATGAACACTCTTTTTAACACCTTTTTATTCATGCATGGCAACCTGATCATAACAAGATGGCAACTGCCATGTTGATTATGTGGCAACTGCCATCATGACAATATGGCAACTGCCATCATACTATGATGGCAACTGCCATCACACTATGATGGCAACTAGCACATACAGATGGCAACTTCTTCTTTTTTCTCTTTTTCATGCACCTCAACTTGATGATCGTAGGAACATATATTATCCTGTTTTTTTTCGCAAAATAGCATGATCGCAACTGATTTTTCTTTCTTTTTAAAATTGTTGTACATCAGCTCATGTACGTCGACTGTCTTGATCTGTCCACCGTGGATTTCACTGGGACAGGAGGCCCGCCGCCTACGCACAAGTTTGCTGTTTCTGCGTGGACTATCAATGCTGTCAAGGCTGTGCTTGCTGCAGACAGGGTAACTGATACCAAATATGGAAAACTGCAGGTTAGTTCTGCTTTTTTTCAACACATGAACTGCTAGTCAGTGTTCATCATTCTCTCTCTTATATCATAGCTATTTTTTCGTTCTCTCCAGCTGATGGCCAAGCATGCTATAGACTACAGCGTGTTTGGGGGGCCTCAAAACTTTGGGAAGTGGATGGACGTGCACTCAGCTCCGTCTTGCCCTGCCGAGGTAATCAAAAAGATCTACATCTATGGTTTGCCGTGGAGTATTTTTTTCGATGTCGTGCAAGTGATTGCAATACGGGGTGGTCATTGATGCCTTTTTGTTTCGTGTACAGGCGAGGGCACTTGTTGAGCAGCTAATAGGGCAGTTTGCATCTGGAATGACCGGCTTGCTCGGAAAGTTGGTTGAGGGGTGGACGTCCCTCAGTGGCTCTAACAGCGATGCGGTTGCGAGGCAATTCACTTCATTTGTCCCAGAACATACACACCGGCCAACCGGTTGCCTTGGCCGGTATGACTACAACAGTTCCCAGGAGCCTGCTGATACACAAGATGAACTAGGTGGAGACGCTGGTCCCCGCAAGGATGACGACGATGTTATGGATAATGTGCAAGAGGACAGCGATGATGATGAACATGCTGAAGTTCGCGCAGGTGGTAACAAGGGCAAGGATGCAACAGATGTTCCCCAAACGGATAAAGTCAAATAACACACGGCTGTGAGAGGCGAGGGGGTTTTGCCATCAAAGAGGGGGATGGCTCCAGAGGGTGTTGGGCAGGGTTCTGCTGCCAAGAGGTCTAGGACCGACCCTGTAGCTGCCAGGAAGAGGTTCGACTTTCATCTTAGTTTTTTGCTTTGTCTATTTTCTTCGAACAGACTCATCCTCTTTTTTGCACTTGTGTTCTGTCAAACGCGACAACAAGATTGCTGACTGACAATTGCCACCTTTTTTTCACTCCATCTCATATGTGCAGCGAGCCGACAGCTGGTGGACGAGCAGTTACGAAGAAACAGGCGCCAACGCCAACCCGTGTTTCTGCTCGGTTGAACAAAGGTGCCCCCATTGCCGGTGACACCACTTCCACCAGGACATCTCATCGCACGACGACAACCAACACCGGGGATCCTGTCGTGTTGCCAGACCTGAGGAAGGCAGTCAGGAAGTAGGTTTTTTCATCCGTTTTCATTGACATAGCGCTATATTTCCTTGTTTTTCCAATGCATTCATTTAGCTTGTCACATTGTCTTCTGTCATCGCCCCCACACGTGGCAACCGTTGTTTTACCAAATGGTTCTTTCTTTCCTTTCTAAGCATGTGGCAACTCCTATTTGTTTTCACATGGCAAGTGGAATGTAGGCCAAAATGGTAACTTTAATGCACCTAATGGGAACTGCCATCTTTTTACCGTTGGCTTGTGAGCTCATCCCACCCCTAGGCAGATCAGATATTTTTATCATTATTCAAGGTTGCTAACATGGCAACTGCTGCTGGATGGCAACTGCTAACTATGACGCATGGCAACTCATGTTCCCCTTACATGGCAATTACCAGCTTTTCCACCTGTTTTCCATTTTTTAAAGATTTTCTACCAAGGCAAACATAATTTTGTTTCATTTTTTAAATACCTTTTTCATGTGCTTTGTTTTTTTGCAGGGTGAAGAAGACTACTACGCGTGGGTCCAAGCATATCAGTAAGGACCCGCTCGAACGCCTGCATTCAAAGTTGTCAACAGGGGGCAACTCAGATGTACACGAGGCACCAGGCGACAATACTGCTGCTGCACCGTTGACCGCTCCCACCAACTCTGATGCAAGTGGCCGACCATCTCCGCCAGCTGCATATGTGCATGCTAGAACAACAGGCATCCGTACATCGGGGAGTGACGAGTCGGTATCTGCCAGGACAGCTGAAATACTGCCAACTCTTCTGGCAATGAAGGATGCTGCTGTGAGCCATGCCACCCCATCAGCAAGCATTGAAGTGGACGCTCCCGAGACAAACCTAGGCAAGGAAGATTCCCGCTCATCTGACACTGAATCCAAGCGCATGCGCGGTGGCACTCCTGTGTCCACGACAGAAGCGGTCGAGGCGGCAGTTCACAAGTACATGCCATCTATAGGTGAGAGTCCTGGCACAATAGCTCCAGCTCCTGACAGTGCAGATACTGCTAAGGCGACTGTTTCGCGTGCTGGTCTACCACCTAGGCGTCGTAGCCCCTGCAAGCAACCAACAGACATACCGAACGCACCGACTGTAGCCAGGAGCAGGAGAGATGAGTCTGGTTTTGTTCCTGCGTCCACACTGTTCCCGCCACCTGCCAAAAGCAATGTGACGTAGAAACCGGAAGACCGGAGCACAACTGATGCAGGTGTCAAGCCGATCACGAGCGACGCAGGTGAACAACCGGAGCAGACTGCGCCTTTACCCGCAGTGGAAATCCCCAGCATAAATCTGCGTACTTCCAGGCTCCCAGTCAATGTCGGTGTCCCCTACATCCCAAACAAGAAGATTTCCATGAAAGCTGCAGCTAATACCGCTGACAACACGCCCCGCCCTGCAAATAAGTCCGATCATTCTGTAGCGGCCGATTCAGATATGTTTGTTGATCTTTCACCCTTGGATTTTGCCCCGCAAGTCGTTCGTGGTCTGGCCAGTAGGAATGAGAGGCACCCAATGGCCTTTACCCCACTGAGCTTCACCCTTGGCATCAGTCAAGATCAACCGGTGATGCAAGATCCTATGCCATTTGCCTTTGCTTTCCCAGGAGGCATGCCTGCAATGATGGCGCAGCCAATGGTCGAGGGCAGGAAGGCTGTCAAGTTCGCAGAGCCGATTGTGCAAGGTACACTTGCCATGCCCTTATGATTTTTCTTGCATACATCTTTCGTAGTTTGACTTTTGTCCCAAACATATTTTTTCGGAGGGTTCTCACTTTGTGATGGCAACTGACATGTGATGGCATGGCATCTGGATTTGATGCACCATGTCACCTACATTTTGTTTTTGCTGCCATGCTGCATTTGACGTTTGGGCAACCATGCGGCAACTGAAGTTGATTCAACATGGCAACTGTAGTTGCTGTCACATGGCAAACACAATGCATCACACATGGCAACTGATCTGCGACACCATGTCGCCTGGACTTTTTGTTTCCATGCTGCATTTTTTCACACGGCAATCACATGGCAAGTGGAGTTGACACAACATGGCAACTATAGTTGCTGTGACATGGTAACTACAGTCCAACTAGGTGGCAACTACAGTGCAACTACATGGCAATTGTAGTTGCTATGACATGGCCACTGTAGTTAACCACACATGGCAACTACCCCACTTTTTTGTACCCACATCTCACATCATGCACCCTATCTTCTCACAAACCATCTGTTTTCGATTTCCTAGGTATCGTAAGCCATTTTTATCATTGCAGCCACCCCTGAGGAGATTTCACTGTCCCTTGACGAAACTTACCGCATGATTGAGGAGGCAGCATTGCAGAGGAGGTCATCACGAGGGCAAGGGCAACCAAGTTCCAACGTGGCTGCAGACACGGTATCTGAGGAGACCATTAGGAGTGCCACTCCTGGTTCTGTGAGGCAGCAGAGGGTAGTGCACCCACCTCCCGCGGAAGACTACGAGCCCGAATTCAGGGCCACTAAGGAACAGACCCAACTGTATGATATCGTTAAGTGGTTTGGAAATGCGAGGTCCGACGGCAAGCACATGAAGGAGCTGAAAGCGTAAACGACCACACCCCATAATATCTCATTTTGCTTTGCTCCTTTTTTACCATTCACCTCCTTCGTACTTTCTATGCACGATCCGCTTACGTTTTAGTTCTTCATAATTTTTTTACTTAGTAGGCATGATTCTTCCATGTTATATTGTTTTCATACAACTCATGTTTGGACAGAACCAAAGTCATTCAATGTGGAGCGACGTACGTCGACCTGGGTGATCTTGCTGAGTCCGTGAGGCCAAACGGCAAAATGTCGACGAATGTAGTTGCATGCGGGATTGACTACATCAACAACCACACCGATGTGTGCGCCGACAAGACAATTATGCATTACAGTGTGACCTGCAAAATATGGGATGGTGACTTCCACCACAAAATCCTGAAGAAGAACTTTGCCCAACACGGTGATTTCAAGCTCACATTGAAGAAATATGTGAGTACTCCTTCACTGTCTGCACTGTTTTTTCACAAGGTGTGCTTTTTTGCCATCATCTGCACTTTGTGTTTATGTGGCAGATGTTTTCATGTGGCAACAGCTGCCATGCACACTGACTTATTGATTTTCGCATCCCGCACAAACTATGTGGCAACTTGACAGCAAAATACACGACACATTCTATTCATACATGGAGGGCAACTTTCTTTCAACTACCCCCACCCATAACCAAACATTCTACGTGATTCTATTTTTTTGTCCGTCTGTTGTTCTTTATGTGAACTCTGCTTCTCATTTCTTCACTTTTAAATGCAGGTCATGTTCCCCATGTTCCAGGAGCTTGCACCACATGACTGTAACGCCCTCGATGCGGCTATATCTCCCACGTGTCGAGGCACGACTTAGAGGCATAACCGCATTGAAAGCAATGTCACAAGTCAGGAAATCATCACACATCCCATGTACATAAATAATATAAAGGGGAGGTACATAGTTGGCTTACACTCGCCACGTCACATCAAAGTACATAAATAACATCCATCATACAAATCACTCATGGCCCGACTACGGCGCCAAAATAGAAAAGACCCCCAACATGCGACAAGGCCCTGAATCTAACCCCGACTGGGCACCACTACTGATCATCCGGAAAAGACACATAGTAACGCTGAGAGTCCTCGTCGTACTCCCACTTGAGCTCGAGCGCGCCATCTGGAGCTGTATCATCTGTCCCTGCATCTGGTGTAATAGTAATCTATGAGCCACAGGGACTCAGCAATCTCGCACCCTCGCGATCAAGACTATTTAAGCTTAATAGGTAGGAAAGGGGTAATGTGTAAGTGGAGCTGCAGCAAGCGACTAGCATATATGGTGGCTAACTTATTCGCAAAAGAGAGTGGGAAGAGGAGGCAAGGCACGAGCGAGGAACTAGAGAGCAACCTGCGCAAGCATAACTCCAACACCGTATCCACTTCCCGGACTCCGCCGAGAAGAGGCCATCACGGCAACACACTCGGTTGATTCATTTTAATTAATTAAGGTTCAAGTTATCTACAACCGGACATTAACAAATTCCCATCTGCCCATAACCGCGGGCACGGCTTTCAAAAGATCAATCCCTGCAGGGGGGTCCCAACTTAGCCCATAACAAGCTCTCAAGGTCAACGAAGGAATAGACCTCCACCCAAGACACACCGATCAGACTCGGTATCTCGGTACAATAAGACGATTCGACAGGTTAAAACAAGACCAGCAACACCGCCCGAATGTGCCGACAAATCCTGATAGGAGCTGCACATATCTCGTTCTCAGGGCACACTCAGATGAGCTCTCCATACAACTAAAACCAAACCTCGAGTTTCCCCGAGGGGGCGTTGCACAGGACTCTAGTTCGGACCAACACTCAGAGGAGCACTGGCCCGTGGGGGAGTAAAATAAAGATGACCCTCGGGCTCCGGAAACCCAAGGGAAAAAGGGGTAGGTGGAAAATGGTAAAACCAATGTTGGGCATTGCCGGAAAAGCTTTAATCAAGGCGAACTATCAAGGGGTTCCCATTATAGCTCAACCGCGTAAGGGACGCAACAATCCGGGAACATGACACCGATATGACGGAAACTAGGGCGGCAAGAGTGGAACAAAACACTAGGCGAGAGGCCGAGCCTCCCACCCTTTACCAAGTATATAGATGCATTAAGATAACATGGCAATATAATGATATCCCAACAAGTAAATAAATGTTCCAACAAGGAACGGCTCCAATCTTCACCCGCAACTAACAACGCTATAAGAGGGGGGCTGAGCAAAGCGGTAACATAGCCAATCAACGGTTTGCTATGACAAAGGTGGGCTAGAGGCTCAACATGGCAATTGGGAGGCTGACAAGCAAGTGGTATGCATCATAGCATTGGCAAAACAAAAGAGCGAGCAAACTAGCATAGCAAAGATAGTAGTGATTTTGAGGGTATGATCATCTTGCATGCACAGTTGTCAGAGTTGACTGGATCCTCACAAGCAAACTCAACGGGCTCCTCGTTAGCGAACTCGTCTCCCGGCTCTACCCAACAACACTAACAAGCAACAAGGATACAATCAACCACGTGCAAACTCAAGCAATAAGATTCAATGATGGTATGCTATGCGGGATGCGATGCGGGATGCAAAATGCAAGACGTGACAGGAAAAGCATGAACCTGGCCTCAACTTGGAAAACCAAGTGTGCCACTGGATAGAGGGGATGAAATCACCTGAAAATGATATAAAGATCATAGGAATCGGAGCTACGGTTTGGAAATGGCAAGCGTTTTACGAAACGAACCGATCTGCGATTTACAGCAAGTAGGCTTCTAAATGCAACGAAATGAACATGCTACAGCCACCACACATGAAAACAAAATACATGGAAGGGTTTTACACAAGATGCTTAACAAATCACTAGCACTGAGCCATAGCCAAATTCATCCATTATGAGGTTCAAACAAGCATGGCAAAAATGAATATGCAAAACAGATTTCAGACTTAGTGAAATTAACACTAGTCTGAAATTTCAGACCACGATGCTCTCTTCGGAGCAGCAAAACAACATGATACAAAACCTGAACATGACAAGTAAGAACATGGCATGGAGCTACTCAACAAGCTTAACAAAACACCGAAAGTGACCTGGGGCCAAAAGGGTTCACAAAATACTCTAACGAGCACACGAACATAGATGAAACACAATCAGTTTTCAGACTTAGTGAAAACTGAGACATGCTGAAATTATAACTCAAGAAGGCATGTAAACGAGCTCGATGCACTCACTACGGTGCAAGTCATGGCAAGGCAAGCATATATCCATAAATAAGGCACAAAATGCTAGCTATACATGGCAAGAACAATGGCATAGCATGCATGGATCGCTAGCAATAGCATCGGCAAAATCGCAAACAAGTTGACGATCTGCCCAGATTTATCACGAAGCAAAAGTAGAGCTCGATTGACTCAAGCTAGAGCACTTCACATATGCAAACAAAGACATGGATGGATAGACCATAACATGAATTTCAAAATTCCCTTACTGATCATCCTCAAAAGAGGCACGGATCACTAGGAAACAAGCCGAACATACGGCATCATGAACTAAAATATCCCAGACTTAGTGAAATTCACTAAGTCCCTGAAAACAGAATTCTCAGGTGCCCCTCTTTGCAAGCTTGCACAAGTCACCACACACATCCTAAAAATGCATGGGTGGCACCTCTGGAAAGAAGACAAAATGCTTAACAATTCATCTCAAAGACTCACAGGCATACCATGCATACAATAATCATGGCAAAAATGACAAAAGTCTATGATGAACAAACGGATCTGCAATTTAACTCACAATGCCTCCTTCTAAAAGCATTTTGGGCAACAATATGAACTCAAATGCAAATGATGCAATGGAATGAAATGATGTACTCGTCGAGACGAAGATTTTGATATATCATATGTCCAAAACGGAGTTACGGATGCGGAGATATGATCAGTCAAAGATTGCACGAAAAAATAAGGGAGAGGGCAAAAGTCAACCGTTAGGTCAAAACGGATCTCAGATCTGGCGACGTGCACTGTTCACTGGGGCACGCTTCCCGAGGTTGGCCAGCCGGAGTTCGTCGGAGAACAGGTCGGCGAGGGAGAGCTGCGGCCCGGGGTGGTGGAGGAAGGCGGCGCCGGCGACGAGGTGGCGAGGGGCGGCGGTGGTGGCGCCGCGGTGCCGGCGAGGGGCGGTGGCGCCCGAGGTGGTGCTGGCGACCGGTGGCGGCAGGGCGCGCCAGAGTTGGCGGCGGTGGCCGCGGCCGATGAAGACGGCGGCGCGAGCGACGGAGGGAGTCGGGCGGCGGGGCGCGCCGATGGGCCTCGGGGGCTTCCCGCGGGCCTGGCGGGCCTCGGGCGCCGGCGGCGAAGCGGTCCCGCGGGCGCTGACGTGGCGGCGGTGGGGAGGCGATTTTTGTCCGGCCGGGTCGGACGTGTCCGGCTCGGCGCGGAGATGTTTTTTTTTCAGGGTAGGGTTTGGACGGGGAAGACGAGATCCGAAATGGAGGGGGTATAAATAGGCATAGAGGGAGCTAGGAGAGTCGAAATGAGGTGCGGTTTTCGGCCATGCGATCGTGATCGAACGCTCTAGGACATGGAGCAGAGTTTGGTGGGTTTTGGGCCAAATTGGAGGGGTGTTGGGCTGCAACACACACGAGACCTTTTCGGTCCCTCGGTTAACCGTTGGAGTATCAAACGAAGTCCAAATGATACGAAACTTGACAGGCGGTCTACCTGTAGTAAACCAAGGCCGCATGGCAAGTCTCGGTCCAATCCGGAAATGTTTAATCCCCACAGACGAAAGAAAGCTAGAAATGGCCATCGGAGGAGAACAAAGCGCCGGAATGCAAAACGGACAACGGGGAAAATGCTCGAATGCATGAGATGAACATGTATGCAAATGCAATGCACGTGATGACATGATATGAGATGCACGAAAATGAAAACAACACACGGAGACAAAGACCCGAACCGGAGGAATAAATATAACTTAATGCCGGAAACGGCGAGAGTTGGAGTACAAATTGGGAAAGTTATATCTGGGGCGTTACAACACTCCACCACTACGAAAAGATCTCGTCCCGAGATCTAGGACTGAAAGAACTCCGGGTACTCAGAACGGAGGTGATCCTCGCGTTCCCAGGTAGCTTCACGCTCGGAATGGTGTGACCACTTGACTTTGAGAAATTTGATTGACTTGTTGCGAGTCCTGCGTTCAGTCTCTTCAAGGATTGCAATTGGGTGCTCACGATAGGAGAGATCTTCTTGGAGCTCAATGTCCTCGAAGTTGACGGTGCGTTCAGGCGTCTTGAAGCACTTTTGGAGTTGGGAGACGTGGAACACATCATGAACATTTGCAAAGTTTGAAGGAAGCTTGAGTTGATAGGCGAGGTCGCCTCTCTTGCTGACAATCTTGAAAGGTCCGACGTATCTGGGGGCAAGCTTCCCTTTGATACCGAAGCGACGAGTCCCTTTCATAGGAGAGACGCGGAGGTAAACATGATCTCCGATCTCGAAAGCCAAATCACGGTGCTTACTATCATAGTTGCTCTTCTGGCGGGATTGGGCTGCTTTGAGATTATCACGAATGACCTTGCACATTTCTTCTGCCTCTGTGATTAAGTCATTACCCAGCAGCTGACGTTCACCGGTTTCAGACCAGTTGAGAGGGGTACGGCATTTCCTACCATACAGAATTTCAAAAGGGTCCTTGCCCGAACTTGCTTGAAAGCTGTTGTTGTATGAGAATTCAGCATAAGGAAGACAATCCTCCCACTTCATGCCGAAGGAGATAACACAAGCCCTGAGCATATCTTCAAGAATTTGGTTGACACGCTCGACTTGACCGCTTGTTTGAGGATGGAAAGCAGTGCTGAAGCGGATGTTGGTGCCCATGGCCTTCTGAAAAGAATCCCAAAACTTGGAGGTAAAAATGCTGCCACGGTCTGAAGATATCACTTGAGGAATACCATGCAGAGAGACAATTCGAGAGGTGTAGAGTTCCGCCAATTGAGCTGCAGTGATTGACTCTTTGATAGGCAGAAAGTGAGCAACTTTGGTGAGCTTGTCGATGACAACGAATATAGCATCATTGCCACGCTTGGACTTTGGAAACCCAGTCACGAAGTCCATTTCAATGTGGTCAAACTTCCATTCTGGAATGGCAAGAGGTTGGAGGAGACCTGCTGGCCTTTGGTGTTCTGCCTTCACTCTTCTGCAGACATCACATTCATTCACGAATTGAGCGATCTCGCGCTTCATTCGAGTCCACCAATAAGTTTGCTTCAGATCCTGATACATCTTCGTGCTCCCAGGGTGGATGGAGAGGAGAGAGTTGTGCGCCTTGTTCATGATCACTTTACGAAGGTCACCTTTGGGCACAACAATTCGATCCTCGAAGAAGAGAGTGTCCTTGTCATCAAGTCGGTAGCACTTGTACTTGGACTGACTCTTAGCAATACCAATCTTCACCTTTTTCACCATAGCATCAAGAAGCTGGGCTTGGCGAATCTGGTCTTCCAAGGTAGGAGAGACTTGAAGGTTGGCGAGAAAACCTTGAGGAACAAATTGCAGATTAAGTTTATGGAAAGCTTCACAAAGCTCGGGTTGATAAGGCTTGAGAATCAGACTGTTGCAATATGCTTTTCTGCTCAAAGCGTCAGCAATCACATTGGCCTTGCCTGGAGTATACTCGATACTTGGATTGTACTCTTGAATCATTTCGACCCATCGAGTTTGCCTGAGGTTGAGATTAGGCTGGGTGAAGATGTACTTGAGACTCTTGTGATCAGTGAAAATATCCACTTTTCTTCCCAATAGAAGATGTCTCCAAGTCAACAAAGCATGCACAACTGCCGCCAACTCAAGATCATGAGTGGGGTAGTTCTTCTCATTAGGCTTCAACTGGCGAGAGGTATAAGCAACAACTTTCTTCTCTTGCATCAGTACAGCACCTAGACCTTGGAGAGAGGCATCACAAAAGACCTCGTACGGCTTGGTTTCATCAGGCGGAGTCAGAACTGGAGCAGTGATCAACTTCTCTTTCAAAGTGTTGAAAGCAATATCACACTCCGGAGACCAAACGTACTTGACGTGCTTCTGAAGAAGATTAGAGAGAGGCTTCGCTATCTTAGAAAAGTTTTCAACGAATCTTCGGCAGTAGCTTGCGAGACCGAGGAAGCTACGGAGTTGCTTCACGTTCTGAGGAGGTTCCCAATTAACAATTGCAGACAGCTTCTCAGGATTCATGGCAATGCCCTTGGCAGAGATGATATGGCCAAGATAAAGAACCTCATCGAGCCAAAATTCACACTTGGAGAACTTGGCGTAGAACTAATGTTCCCTGAGCTTGTCAAGAACCAAACGCAAGTGCTTGGCATGATCTTCCTTGTTCTTGGAGAAAACCAGAATGTCGTCGAGATAGACCAAAACGAAGTCATTGGTGTAGGGGTTGAAGATGAAGTTCATCATACGAGAGAACATCGGAGGAGCGTTGGCGAGGCCAAAAGACATAACAGTGTATTCATATGACCCATAGCTTGTCCTGAAAGCCGTCTTGGGAATATCTTGCTCACGGATTCGAATCTGATGATAACCCATACGGAGATCAAGCTTGGAGAATACTTGGGCACCCTTGAGTTGTTCGAACAGCTCATTGATGTTGGGAAGTGGGTATTTGTTCTTGATGGTCTTCTTGTTCAATGGACGATAATCAACACAAAGTCGGTCCGTTCCATCCTTCTTCTTCACAAAAAGAACACCACAACCCCACGGAGAAGTACTAGGCCGAATGAGACCCATTCTTTCTTGAACATCGAGTTGTTTCTTCAACTCCTTCAACTCTTCAGGGCCGAGCTTGTAGGGACGTTTGCACACAGGTTCCATACCGGCTCAAGTTCAATAACAAATTCAACTGGCCGGTGCGGAGGCATTCCTGGGAGCTCTTCTGGGAAGACGTCTTGATACTCACAAACAACCGGAATCTGCGAAATAGCATCCAATTCACCCTTCTCATTGAGAGAAAACAACCAGATTGTATTATCACGAGCGGCAAAGACAATGACATCCTCAAATGAATGAGTCAATTGAATCTGCCTGGCCGCACAATCGAGGTGAGCCTTGTGCTTAGAGAGCCAGTCCATCCCAAGAATAAGATCAATATCGGAATCGCCAAGAACAATTGGGGAAGAAAGGAACTTGTAGTCGCCCAAGGTGATAGTAACATCCGGGACACAGAAATTAGTTGTCATTTGTTTACCCGGTGACACAATTTGTAAATAATTTTGCAGGAGCTGGTAATCGCAGTCATACTTTGATGCAAAAGGTTTGGAAATGAAGCAATGCGATGCACCAGTGTCAAAAAGAACATTTGCAGGAATATCATTAACAGGAAGGTTACCCATGATGACATCCGAAGAATCCTCTGCCTGAGCTGCATTCACCATATTGACCTTGGAGTACTTGGGATTATGCTTGACCATAGCTGTACTTGCCGATTTGACAGGAGGAGGAGGAGGAAGACGCCTCTGGTTGAAACACTTGTTGGCGTAGTGACCCTTCTGTTGGCACTTGTTGCACGTGACCTCAGAAAGCGGACGATGGTACGGAGCACTCGATCTTGGAGCTTGAGACGAAGTCTTGTTCTGAAAGCCTGGGTTGGGTGGGTGGGAAGAACCACTGCCACCTTTGCTCTTCTGCTGATACGGCTGACGGAACGGAGGAGGAGGAAGCCAATACTTCTGCTGCTTGGCCACTTGAGTAGAGGAAGAAGGTGTAGTGTCTCTGACTCGCTTCCTGGAAGCATCACACCTCAACTGAGTAGCCTCTTGCTTCAGTGCCATGTTGTAGAACTCATCGTATCTCAACGGCTCAAAAAGGACAAGAGCGAGCTGAATTTCTTCACGGAGACCACCCCTGAACTGGTATATCATGCTCTTCTCATCAGGAACATCCTGCTTGGCAAAACGGGCGAGCTTCTGGAACAACTTGTTGTAGTCATAGACAGACAAAGAGCCTTGCTTCAGATTGCGGAATTCCTCACGTTTGCTTTCAGTCACACTCTGAGGGATGTGATGAGCTCGGAAATCACGACGGAAATCATCCCAAGTGATCAAACGTCCACCTCTGGAATCCCTGTACTGCTGGAACCACTCTGCGGCCTGATCTTTGAGCTGGAAAGAAGCAAACTTGACGAAATCTTCAGGCCTGACGTTGCTGCATTCAAAATGCTTGCCCAGATCCACTAGCCAATCGTCAGCATCGGTAGCCTCAACACAATTGCTGAACGTCTTTGGACCATTAGCGAGGAACTGGTTCAGAGTAGCAAAATGGTTCTGATTGTTGCCTTGATTCCCTTGACTGCCTTGATTGCGCTCTTGGAGGATTTGCATGATCAACTGTGTATTTGCATTGGTTGCGGCCATCACAGCTTGCCAAGCCTCCGAAGGCGGTGGAGGTGGTGGCGGATCAGGATTCGGAGTCGTGCGCGCTGGAGGAGCCATCCTGAAGAGGTTGACCACCATTAGCACACAAATAGAAAAATATTGAAGGTGGATCCAACAAAATGAAAATTGCAACATAAAGTCTTCACATCCGAACAAAATGAACGAATGCACTTCTCTTGAAGTGGTCACATATTCCTAAATTGCGAAGCCACGAAGAATTAGGTAGAAGAGGTAAATCAACGAGGTATGGAATCAACATATGACTTCGAAGCAACTCGAATACCACAACTCAAAATAAAACCAAGGATTGGCTTGCAAAATAAGCCGGAACAAACATATGATAGAGATTTCGTCCGAAGTTTTCGTGGTGGGACCTACACGGGCTCGATCGTACAGCACCATCATGTACAAGGCAGTGCACATGACATACGAAGCGTCCCCGAGTCAGCATAGCCAAGGACTCTTTAAGACACAACGAGACCACTGTAAAATTGACCGTGAATAGGCGAACCACTAGACGCCGAACCCCAATTTCATATCAAACATCTGTCGGAAGGATATCCTAAGAGCTACTTGAATTCCCACCTATGAAACTCCCGAAACTTTCCGGTTATGCAATCAGGTGTTGGGGATACAGGGGAAGCATAATATCTCACCCAAGCTAGCAAATCCTACATCCAGCTGTATCCATCCTTCAACACATAACCAAGAAACCTTCGGAAACCATCTACCTCAACCTTCGAAAAGCATCCGTTATACAAGTTATGGCGATACTCCCGAACTCCCGCCCCAGTACTGGGTGGCATCGAGGTTATCTCACCAACGAACTGCATAAAGGAGATTTTCGATGTCGCGAACATATCTCAAGTATACCAGAATTGCAACGATAAAATTATGATGACAACACCTCAGAGCTCAACTCCCCGGGACACTTCCACTAAACCCCTGACAGGAGGCACCAAGAAAGTGTTCTCATCATAAGCCATTGGAACAAATCCAAGATACTCGCGTGATCCTAAATTTTTTTTTGTGAAATTTGAGAAGAGAGGAGTCAAAACTCTACGTCAGGATGCCTTACCAGAGCGATGAGGAGACTGGGAAGTAAAAAGAATTCCTAAGCTCTCTGATATATAATTCCTAACTGACTCAAAACATTTTTCTAAACACAACTCGGCTGCTAAAAACAATCAAGCAATGGGGGCTCCTAAGGTCGGGGAAGGCTCTGATTACAAACTTGTAACGCCCTCGATGCGGCTATATCTCCCACATGTCGAGGCACGACTTAGAGGCATAACCGCATTGAAAGCAATGTCGCAAGTCAGGAAATCATCACACATCCCATGTACATAAATAATATAAAGGGGAGGTACATAGTTGGCTTACACTCGCCACGTCACATCAAAGTACATAAATAACATCCATCATACAAATCACTCATGGCCCGACTACGGCGCCAAAATAGAAAAGACCCCCAACATGCGACAAGGCCCTGAATCTAACCCCGACTGGGCACCACTACTGATCATCCGGAAAAGACACATAGTAACGCTGAGAGTCCTCGTCGTACTCCCACTTGAGCTCGAGCGCGCCATCTGGAGCTGTATCATCTGTCCCTGCATCTGGTGTAATAGTAATCTGTGAGCCACAGGGACTCAGCAATCTCGCACCCTCGCGATCAAGACTATTTAAGCTTAATAGGTAGGAAAGGGGTAATGTAAGTGGAGCTGCAGCAAGCGATTAGCATATGTGGTGGCTAACTTATTCGCAAAGGAGAGCGAGAAGAGAAGGCAAAGCACGAGCGGAAAACTAAATAGAGCAGACTACGCAAACATAACTCCAATGCCGTGTCCACTTCCCGGACTCCGCCGAGAAGAGGCCATCACGGCAACACACACCGTTGATTCATTTTAGTTAATTAAGTTCAAGTTATCTACAACCGGACATTAACAAATTCCCATCTGCCCATAACCGCGGGCACGGCTTTCGAAAGATCAATCCCTGCAGGGGGGTCCCAACTTATCCCATAACAAGCTCTCACGGTCAACGAACGAATAGACCTCCACCCAGGACCCACCGATCAGACTCGGTATCCCGGTACAACAAGATGATTCGACAGGTCAAAACTAGTCCAGCAACACCGCCCGAATGCGCCGACAAATCCCGATAGGAGCTGCACATATCTCTTTCTCAGGGCACACTTAGATTGTCCTAGGTACGGGTAGGCCAGCCCAGAGTTGCCCCTGGTGGCAGCTGACAGTTGGACCAACACTCAGAGGAGCACTGGCCCGGGGGGGGGGGGGGGGGGTTTAAAATAAGATGACCCTCGGGCTCCGGAAACCCAAGGGAAAGAAAAGGGTAGGTGGCAAATGGTAAAACCTATGTTGGGCATTGCTGGAAAAGCTTTAATCAAGGCGAACTATCAAGGGGTTCCCATATAGCCCAACCGCGTAAGGGACGCAACAATCCGGGAACAAAACACCGATATGACGGAAACTAGGGCGGCAAGAATGGAACAAAACACTAGGCGAGAGGCCGAGCCTTCCACCCTTTACCAAGTATATAGATGAATAAAGATAACATAGCAATATAATGATATCCCAACAAGTAAATAAATGTTCCAACAAGGAACGGCTCCAATCTTCACCTGCAACTAACAACGCTATAAGAAGGGCTAAGCAAAGCGGTAACATAGCCAATCAATGGTTTGCTAGGACGAAGGTGGGTTAGAGGCTCAATCATGGCAATTGGGAGGCTGACAAGCAAGTGGTAGGCATCGTAGCATTGGCAAAGCAAAAGAGCGAGCAAACTAGCATAGCAAAGATAGAAGTGATTTCAAGGGTGTGATCATCTTGCCTGCACAGGTGTCAGAACTGACTAGATCCTCAAAAGCAAACTCAACGGGCTCCTCTTTAGCAAACTCGTCTCCCGGCTCTACCCAACAACACAAACAAGCAACAAGGATACAATCAACCACGTGCAAAGGCAACCAAAAGATGCAAAGATGATATGCTAAGCGGGATGCGATGCGGGATGCAAAATGCAAGATGTAACAGGAAATGCATGAACCTGGCCTCAACATGGAAATCCAAGTGTGCCACTGGATAGAGGGGAAGAAATCCGCTGAAAACAATATAAAGATCATGGCAATCGGAGCTACGATTTAGAAATGGCAAATGATTTACTAAACGAACCGATCTGCGATTTACAGGCAAACGATATAAAGATCATGGCAAATGATTTACTAAACGAACCGATCTGCGGTTTAGAAATGGCAAAAGATGCACCACATGACTGTAACGCCCTCGATGCGGCTATATCTCCCACGTGTCGAGGCACGACTTAGAGGCATAACCGCATTGAAAGCAATGTCGCAAGTCAGGAAATCATCACACATCCCATGTACATAAATAATATAAAGGGGAGGTACATAGTTGGCTTACACTCGCCATGTCACATCAAAGTACATAAATAACATACATCATACAAATCACTCATGGCCCGACTACGGCGCCAAAATAGAAAAGACCCCCAACATGCGACAAGGCCCTGAATCTAACCCCGACTGGGCACCACTACTGATCATCCGGAAAAGACACATAGTAACGCTGAGAGTCCTCGGTGTACTCCCACTTGAGCTCGAGCGCGCCATCTGGAGCTGTATCATCTGTCCCTGCATCTGGTGTAATAGTAATCTATGAGCCACAGGGACTCAGCAATCTCGCACCCTCGCGATCAAGACTATTTAAGCTTAATAGGTAGGAAAGGGGTAATGTATAAGTGGAGCTGCAGCAAGCGAATAGCATATATGGTGGCTAACTTATTCGCAAAAGAGAGCGGGAAGAGGAGGCAAGGCACGAGCGAGGAACTAGAGAGCAACCTGCGCAAGCATAACTCCAACACCGTGTCCACTTCGCGGACTCCGCCGAGAAGAGGCCATCACGGCAACACACTCAGTTGATTCATTTTAATTAATTAAGGTTCAAATTATCTACAACCGGACATTAACAAATTCCCATCTGCCCATAACCGCGGGCACGGCTTTCGAAAGATCAATCCCTGCAGGGGGGTCCCAACTTAGCCCATAACAAGCTCTCACGGTCAACGAAGGAATAGACCTCCACCCAAGACACACCGATCAGACTCCGTATCTTGGTACAACAAGACGATTCGACAGGTTAAAACAAGACCAGCAACACCGCCCGAATGTGCCGACAAATCCCGATAGGAGCTGCACATATCTCATTCTCAGGGCACACTCAGATGAGCTCTCCATACAACTAAAACCAAACCTCGAGTTTCCCCGAGGGTGCGCTGCACAGGACTCTAGTTCGGACCAACACTCAGAGGAGCACTGGCCCGTGGTGGGCTAAAATAAAGATGACCCTCGGGCTCCAGAAACCCAAGGGAAAAAGGGGTAGGTGGCAAATGGTAAAACCAATGTTGGGCATTGCTGGAAAAGCTTTAATCAAGGCGAACTATCAAGGGGTTCCCATTATAGCCCAACCGCGTAAGGGACGCAACAATCCGGGAACATAACACCGATATGACGGAAACTAGGGCGGCAAGAGTGGAACAAAACACTAGGCGAGAGGCCGAGCCTTCCACCATTTACCAAGTATATAGATGCATTAAGATAACATGGCAATATAATGATATCCCAACAAGTAAATAAATGTTCCAACAAGGAACGGCTCCAATCTTCACCTGCAACTAACAACGCTATAAGAGGGGGGCTGAGCAAAGTGGTAACATAGCCAATCAACGGTTTGCTAGGACAAAGGTGGGCTAGAGGCTCAACATGGCAATTGGGAGGCTGACAAGCAAGTGGTAGGCATCGTAGCATTGGCAAAGCAAAAGAGCGAGCAAACTAGCATAGCAAAGATAGTAGTGATTTCGAGGGTATGATCATCTTGCATGCACAGTTGTCAGAGTTGACTGGATCCTCACAAGCAAACTCAACGGGCTCCTCGTTAGCGAACTCGTATCCCGGCTCTACCCAACAACACAAACATGCAACAAGGATACAATCAACCACGTGCAAACTCAAGCAATAAGATTCGATGATGGTATGCTATGCGGGATGCGATGCGGGATGCAAAATGCAAGACGTGACAGGAAAAGCATGAACCTGGCCTCAACTTGGAAAACCAAGTGTGCCACTGGATAGAGGGGAAGAAATCACCTGAAAACGATATAAAGATCATAGGAATCGGAGCTACGGTTTGGAAATGGCAAGCGTTTTACGAAACGAACCGATCTGCGATTTACAGCAAGTAGGCTTCTAAATGCAACGAAATGAACATGCTACAGCCACCAGACATGAAAACAAAATACATGGAACGGTTTTACACAAGATGCTTAACAAATCACTAGCACTGAGCCATAGCCAAATTCATCCATTATGAGGTTCAAACAAGCATGGCAAAAATGAATATGCAAAACAGATTTCAGACTTAGTGAAATTAACACTAGTCTGAAATTTCAGACCACGATGCTCTCTTCGGAGCAGCAAAACAACATGATACAAAACCTGAACATGACAAGTAAGAACATGGCATGGAGCTACTCAACAAGCTTAACAAAACACCGAAAGTGACCTGGGGCCAAAAGGGTTCACAAAATACTCTAACGAGCACACGAACATAGATGAAACACAATCAGTTTTCAGACTTAGTGAAAACTGAGACATGCTGAAATTATAACTCAAGAAGGCATGTAAACGAGCTCGATGCACTCACTACGTTGCAAGTCATGGCAAGGCAAGGATATATCCATAAATAAAGCACAAAATGCTAGCTATACATGGCAAGAACAATGGCATAGCATGCATGGATCGCTAGCAATAGCATCGGCAAAATCGCAAACAAGTTGACGATCTGCCCAGATTTACCACGAAGCAAAAGTAGAGCTCGATTGACTCAAGCTAAAGCACTTCACATATGCAAACAAAGACATGGATGGATAGAGCATAACATGAATTTCAAAACTCCCTTACTGATCATCCTCAAAAGAGGCACGGATCACTAGGAAACAAGCCGAACATATGGCATCATGAACTAAAATATCCCAGACTTAGTGAAATTCACTAAGTCCCTGAAAACAGAATTCTCAGGTGCCCCTCTTTGTAAGCTTGCACAAGTCACCACACACATCCTAAAAATGCATGGGTGGCACCTCTGGAAAGAAGACAAAATGCTTAACAATTCATCTCAAAGACTCACGGGCATATCATGCATACAATAATCATGGCAAAAATGACAAAATTCTATGATGAACTAACGGATCTGCAATTTAACTCACGATGCCTCCTTCTAAAAGCATTTTGGGCAACAATATGAACTCAAATGCAAATGATGCAATGGAATGAAATGATGTACTCGTCGAGACGAAGATTTTGATATACCATATGTCCAAAACAGAGTTACGGATGCGGAGATATGATCAGTCAAAGATTGCATGAAAAAATAAGGGAGAGGGCAAAAGTCAACCGTTAGGTCAAAACGGATCTCAGATCTGGCGATGTGCACTGTTCACTGGGGCACGCTTCCCGAGGTTGGCCGGCCGGAGTTCGTCGGAGAAGAGGCCGGCGAGGGAGAGCTGCGGCCCGGGGTGGTGGAGGAAGGCGGCGCCGGCGACGAGGTGGCGAGGGGCGGCGGTGGTGGCGCCGCGGTGCCGGCGAGGGGCGGTGGCGCCCGAGGTGGCGTCGGCGACCGGTGGCAGCGGGGCGCGCCGGAGTTGGCGGCGGTGGCCGCGGCCGATGAAGAAGGCGGCGCGAGCGGCGGAGGGAGTCGGGCGGCGGGGCGCGCCGATGGGCCTCGGGGGCTTCCCGCGGGCCTGGCGGGCCTCGGGCGCCGGCGGCGAAGCGGTCTCGCGGGCGCTGACATGGCGGCGGTGGGGAGGCGATTTTTGTCCTGCCGGGTCGGACGTGTCCGGCTCGGCGCGGAGATGTTTTTTTTCAGGGTAGGGTTTCGACGGGGAAGACGAGATCCGAAATGGAGGGGGTATAAATAGGCATAGAGGGAGCTAGGAGAGTCCAAATGAGGTGCGGTTTTTGGCCACGCAATCGTGATCAAACGCTCTAGGACATGGAGAAGAGTTTGGTGGGTTTTGGGCCAAATTGGAGGGGTGTTGGGCTGCAACACACACGAGGCCTTTTCGGTCCCTCGGTTAACCGTTGGAGTATCAAACGAAGTCCAAATGATACGAAACTTGACAGGCGGTCTACCGGTAGTAAACCAAGGCCGCATGGCAAGTCTCGGTCCAATCCGGAAATGTTTAATCCCCACACACGAAAGAAAGCTAGAAATGGCCACCGGAGGAGAACGAAGCACCAGAATGCAAAACGGACAACGGGGAAAATGCTCGAATGCATGAGATGAACATGTATGCAAATGCAATGCACGTGATGACATGATATGAGATGCACGAAAACGAAAACAACACACGGAGACAAAGACCCGAATCGGAGGAATAAATATAACTTAATGCCGGAAACAGCAAGAGTTGGAGTACAAATTGGGGAAGTTATGTCTGGGGCGTTACAATGACCCACACGACAAGTGTGGTCACCACTATGCGATCTGTCTTGACCTGAAGAACCAACGTTTTGAGGTGCTTGATTCAATGCGTTTGGAAGCTGATGCAGACCTTACTACGCATGCCGAATTCTTCATTAACAACCTCAAAGAGACATGGAACCGTCACTACAAACATTCAAAGGTCCAGATCTGGCATTTCCCGACTAAGTATGTGGTGACTTCGAAGCAAGGGAACACGTAATTTCTTCCTTCCTTCATGTGCCATTTACATTAATCCAACCCCTCTTTTGTTGTCACATCTGAATTGAAGTCTATCTTTGTTACGACTGTCCTTTTTGCGTGTTCACCTGACTCTTTTCCTCATGCAGGACGGACTGTGGCTTTCACGCGCTGGAATACTTTGCAAAGTGGGAAGGTAGAATTGTCCCCCCTATCACAGCTGCAACGGTCGTTGTGCTCCGGAAAATCTACACATGGAACTGGTTGACGAATGAAGATCACAACAAGCGGTTCGGAGCACGCGAGTTCGTGGAGGAAGCTGTCAAGAAAGTCATCGAGAAGTACAAGTGATCATGTGGCGTTACACACCGGACTTATACCTTACATTCTGTTGTCGAGGAATGTAAGGTACTATCTCTTTGTTTCTCGTTGAAAACTATGTTTGTGTGCTATGTTATGACTGCAACCCCGCGTAGCCTAACTATGTAGTGGTGGTGTGTGAGTGACATTTGAATAGTTTCTGTAATATATGTGTGGACATGAACCTATTTTAGGCGTTACAACAGATATGTTTTTATGTTTGTCATTATTACAATGGTTTCATCGTTTCTAGCACCGGTTTGTTGTTTCGAATGCGTCTATGATGTTTTAAAAAAGATGGCAAATGTAGTTCATCAGACATGGGTAGTGAAAGTCATCATCGTTTTTCATTTTCGCTGTTTTGCTTCTTCTTTTTCATCGCTAACTGCACCAGCTAGCATGGGTAGGTTGATCATGTAGCCACAACCTTTGTTGCGGTTTATGCACGTTACACTTTTTCCAACTTGTTTCCCATATATTGCACACAACACACTATGTGTCTCTAAACCGCGTCGTATTTTCATGGAAATATATGCCATGCAGAGTCATCAGGAATACCATTGCATATTTTCAGTACAGCTAACATGGCAGATGCAGTACAAACGACATGGCAGATCCAGCATAATTAACATGGCAGGTACAGTACAACTAACATGGCAGATCCAGTACAACTAAAATGGCAGATCCAGTACAACTAGCATGGCATATTTAGTATAAAATAGCATGGCATATTTAGTACAAAATAGCATGGCATATAGTATAAAATAGCATGGCAGACTAACTACACATAACATGGCAGATTAACTACACATAACATGGCAGATTAAGTACCCATAACATGGCAACTGCATTTATCCATTCAATGAATTTTCTTTCCACTTCTGATGCCCCTCAAGAGTCATTCTACCATTTTTTTTAAATAAATTCTCATCATCTAGGGTACAAAACAAAACGTCCACAAGGACCATGTCACATCGCCCCAATTTTTGCTCATGGATTGCCCGCCCCTTTCTTCGTTTTCTTGTGTTTTGCTTGGATGTCCAATCCCGACTTGTACCTTATCTCTCTTGGACGACCCTTTGTGATGGAACGGGGTGGGTTCCTGACCTGGGTCTGTGTGCTTGCTGTTCTAGATCCTATCTCCGAGTTTTCAGATGATGGCCCCGTGGATGAAGGCACACTTGATGTGCCGGGGAACCGGTGTAAGGCTTCCTCAGCTTTCCTCTTCTTGATCTCATCAAGCTCTCTTTTCAGTGCCTTCCTGTGTTTTTCTGCGACTCTCGCTGTCTCATCACTCTTGTACGCTTCATCAATTAGCTCAGCATAGTTCTTTGTCAGCACAACGTGCCTCACGGCTTCCATAGTTGACTCAGATCTCTCGTCATGCACAGCCAGAACTGCGTGTGCTGTCTGCGGTGCCAACGCATCGTCAGCGTCCCAAGTCCATCGCCGCCTTATGAAATGGCGGGGCATCCGTGTCACAGCGTTCATGTCCATTACTTTTAGTATGTGACAGCACACAATACCGTCCCATTCGAACTTGCAGCATTGGCAGTAGTACTCGCCTTCGCCTATCGAGGCTTTGACGAAGTAGTTCCTTCCTTTGTCCGGGTCTTCAGGTTCTGAATCTGACATGCCCAACATAGAACACACCTTGAACGTATGTTCGTCCACCTGGAAAGCCGTGAACATGCTGGCACGCTTTATTTCTTCCTGGAATCTGCAAGTTTTGTGTGTTTTCTGTTAAACTATCGTGCGCTCTTTTCTTGTACCACCTTATGTTGTCATGGAAATAGAAATACATTTTGTTTAAGCATGGCAAACATAGTTCATTGAACATGGCAAATATAGTACGTTGAACATGGCAAATGCAGTACACTAGACATGGCAAATGCAGTACACTCGACATGGCAACTGTAGTACACTAGACATGGCAAATGTAGTACATTTTCAACTGGACATCATCATTTTTCCACACCAACATTCCCCAATGGAAGCACATTGCATAAAACATGGCAACTGCCCTTTTATTTAAACATGGCATCTACAGTTGAGTAAACATGGCAATTGCATTTCAACAAACATGGCAGATGCATTTTATTAAACATGGCAACTGCATTTCAGCATATGTGTCGCCAATATAACATTTTTTCTAGTTGACATTGGCATATGCATGCCAACATGCCCCAATGGAAGCACAGTGCTCTAAACATGGCAACTGCACTTCATTCAACAAGGAAAATGCACCCGAGCAAGCATGGGAAAACAGAATTTTCATTGAACATGGCAACATGCAGCTGAGTAAGCATGGCAAACAGTATTTCATTAAACATGGCAACTGCATATCATGGCAACTGCATTGCACTCTATAAGGCACCTACTGACTTGGTGCTTTTTCTGCAAATAAGACGGTAACGCAACTGACTTACTTGTGAAAGATCTTGTTGGTGTATATCTTGCTCATTTGCCTCTCTATCGGTAAATACGTTAGCAATTTTGACTGCTTCAGTGCCGTGGTCGCTTCTTGCTGTAGCTCAGATCCCAGAATTTTTTGTTGCAAAGCTGCGTACTGCTTGGCAAACTGTAGCAATGAGTTGCCAGGGCTGACGTACCACTTCAAAACAGCATTGAACCCCTCGCTGCGCTGCGTAGTCTGTAGAAAGGGGAAGAAGCACTGCATGAAGTAGGCCGGCACCCAGTACATTTGCTTCTCCCACAAGCTAACAAGAGTCTCGTTGTCTTGGACTTGATGTGTTTCAGTCATGGCCATCCAGCTCCTTTCAAACTCCTCCACCGTCAAGCTGTGGTCCACGCACAGCTCGAATGCCTAGTGAAGCTCTGGACGGTCAGCAAAGAACGGTCCTAGCGTCTCCTCAGCCTTCTTTATAATGTGCCACCTGCAGTGCATGTGCACTGCCAACGGAAAGACCTCCTCTATTCCTGCACGCATGCTGAAATCTTGGTCTGTTATTATGTTCATCGGAGCAAGTCCATCCATGCACTCCAAGAAGGTCTTGAACAGCCAAACGTACCCATCCGTGTCTTCGTTCCGGACGAGCCCGCAGCCGAACTGTAATGACTGATTGTGGTTATTTATTCCTATGAACGGAGCGCATGGCATCTTGTACATATTGGTGAGGTATGTCACGTCGAATGAAATGCAATCTCGGAAATGTTTGTAGGCTCTCCTTGCGGCACCATCCACCCAATACATGTTCCTGACACGGTCCTCATCGTCCAACCTTATCCTGTAGAAGAAATCTGGATCTTCCTTGGCTTTCGCATCGAAGTAGGCAATTGTGGCCTCTATGTCTGCCAACTTGCTCTCTCTATGGTACCTGGCCTGTAGGTTTGTGACGTCAGCTGGTATGTACGGCATGCTACTCAGAGTCCCCTTTTTGCTGTGGATGAGAGATAGTATATGCACCATTCTTGATGGACCGATGTTACAATCATGTAGCAGCTTTCTGAATTGCCTTTCGACGGGGGTGAACCCTCTGTGGGCGGTCAGAAATTTCACCAGGCCGAACTTCTTTATAAGTTGGTGGTTGTGCTCGTCAAAATATTCATTAACCACCCACTGTGCTCCATCTACATTTAGCTTACACCGGACAGGGCACTCAGTCTTGAGAATGATACCTCTCTTTCGTTCCGGAACGACAGGCGCATCGCCTTTCCCCTTCTTGTTCCTCCGCGCCTTGTGGCACCTCATCTCACCTCTGCTATACTAATTAGTTTTCTTAATTTTCCTATGGTACTCGGTGTTGACCGCAAATCCATGGAACTTTGCATATGTCTGGTAGTATTCCTTTGCTGCTTCGAATGATTCAAATCTCTGCCCAATGTATGGTGGCTGAGGTACCATGATCTTTGATTGCCCACCATCTTCATCCCCTTGTGCGTTGTCATCAGTTTCATCATTCACTTCAGTATCGGCGGCAGTCCCATCCACCTGAGTGTTGCCAGTGCTTGTGTTCAAAGGGGTGCTTGCCAGCATTGCTGGAATGATTGCCATTCCCGACTCTGACTCGAAATTGTTTGCGGCATGATTGTCTGCTTGCTGGTGGAACGCGTCTTCCGTGCATTCAGAGCTCCCCGCAGTAGATGTTCCTGCGCCGCTGTGCATTGTAGGTGTAGGTTCTGTAATAGGAAAAAACAGGTACGAGAGTAAGATTTTTGTGTTGGATAACATGTGTATCGCAACAGATCACACCATCTTCGAGTGATTTGGCATGACATCATTTCAAACAGCAAGCCGTGAGTCTGCGTGTGGACATGTACGGCAGCTGTAGCTGTCCAGTCATGGCACCTGCTGTTCAACAAACATGGCAACTATTGTTTTGCCTACAAATAACTACAAATAGCAAATGTAGCGTTGTTTTTTCTAGTTCAGATTTTTCCTTTTTACCTTGTTGTGCTATATTTGACCATCTTGTCTGGTCTGTGACACCATAATGACGTGCTCCACCTGCAATTTGTGAAGCTTGCCATGAGACGTTTGCCGGGTCACCGCCAGCGTAATAACCTGTAAGCATAGTAGTGGTTGGTCAATTCATGGCAAATGCAGTTTGTGCTAGCACGGCAACTGCAGTTGCCCCGGATGTGGCAACTGCAGTTTTATTGGCATGGCAACTGTAGTTGCATCGATATGGCAACCGCAGTTGTTCCTTCATGGCAACTGCAGTTGCCATGGCCTGGCAAATGTAGTTGCACTGGCATGGCAATTGCAGTTGTTCCTCCATGGCAACTACAGGTGTCCAGGGATGGCAACAACAGTTGTCCAGGGATGACAAGTGTAGTTTTTAATTCATGGCAATTGTAGATGTCCAGTCATGGCAATTGTAGTTGTCAACTATGCTCCTTCTGCTAATTGAGCATCCGCAACTTCACTTTTTTTATGGACTCACCTGTGTATGACGTCGATGGCAGGTACATGGGTGCTGCCTGATGCCACGTGTTGCATGAAGGCTCTGCATTTTCACCCGTCATAACTCGTGAGTCCTTTTGCGAATTTTTTTGCATGTTCATTTTTCATGTCCACAGCAGTATGTGCTCTTTTTTCGTTTTGCATTACCTTGATTAGCCATACTAGCTAGTTGAAGTTGGCTGCCCGTACATTTGTCAGTGTTAGCGCCTTGTGACTAAACTTGCCACGGGGGCCCCCTAAGAGTGTTTTGGTCATAAGAACCTGCGACAAAATGATAGTGTATGATATAAGTAGAATGTCATCTTCATCATTGCGAAGATGGCAACTGTTCTCCTCTTTTGTTATCACGCATCCTACCTACGCCTGCATACTGTTCTAGTAGTGGCAGCAACGGCCCTGCAGAGATGAGTTGTCTGTACTCTGATGCATCCCAAGGGCGCGTTTCTGGCCTTTGAGAACCCCAAGCATCAGCGCCATCTTCGTGATTCATTCTTTCCGTGTCTTGCTTCTTTTCCGATGTGTTCTCAATCACTGCATGAACAAGAAGGCATCAACAATCCACAAGAATTGTATTCTTCTGCTGCTTGCACATAGAAGATAGGGATGGCAAGCAACAGGTCAAAATAGGTGGCAGCTACTGACAACGAAAGGTGCCAACTGCCGTTATACACAAGTGGCAATTAATTTTTCCCACCCCCTTCATTCCAAAAATTGTCCTTCCTGCCCTTTTTTAGGGATTCCTACTCATCCATTTCATACCCAACTACTTGCGTCAATTAAACTATGAACTTAAGTTAATCTCAAATGTAGTACATGGCAGATCTGGTGTATTCTGCCTGGCAATTGCGAATATACACTGAACCATGCAGTGTTCTACCCCTATAGCATGGACCCAGTACAAGATCGGGAGATTTTCAGCCGTAAGGATGGGAAGGATGAGATCGGAAGATTTCACCTGGTTTTAGATGATCGTCTCTGGAGGGCTGGGTTGGAGTGGGGGGCTGGGGGTGGGGAGGGTTGGGGTGTGGTTTGCGGTGGGAGCGCCCTACGGATCTGCCCTGGTTGCCATGGCAACCAGACATGGCCGGCGACGGAGGTCGGGGTTCGAGAGGTGGGGGACGATGGCGGCAGATGAGAGAGGGGATGGATCGGAGGTCGGGAACGGCTGGGTCGTGCGGGCAGCGGGTCGTCTGGCCCGGACGGGGCAGTGCGGGCAGGGTTGCCACACACCGGACGCACGGGCCGTGCTTTTGTGTGCACGGACGTGGTCGTGCGGGCCGGTTCCCATCCATGCCACACGTGTGGCAGTTATTCGGACCCTTTTCTTTTTATGTGATTAATTAATAGAAGATACATAGATAAAAGTGTATGAGAGTTTGAAAGGGACACATGAGAGAGAGGGGTGCGTGAGAAGAGAAGAAAGAATTGTGAGAGATGGAGCCAGCAGAAAAAGGATACCATGTTTTTGTGTGGAGAATTTCGTGAATCAATCTCCACCGTAATGATTCGGTCCCACCAGATTAATGGCTTGTAAAATCTGATTAACGTAGGAATTTCTAGGAAATCTACAATTAGTATAGGTATAGATAGATAGATAGATAGATAGATAGATAGATAGATATAGATGGAAGGAGGGAGTAGAAATTCACCCGAGGACACAAATGTGATTTTTCAACCAACTTTGGTGCACGGGAGCATGTGCTTGTAGTTCAAATTTGAATTATGCACATTAAATGACCAAAAACTCAATTAATGTGTAAATAATGCCAAACGAAGCCGGAATAATTCCAAAATTTAATAGGGCACTCATGTAGTTCTATGTTGCCTTTGTAAATAAGCTCAAGGGGGACAATGTATATCGTTTTGCAACTCAAAGGTGGCACGTTCCCTCTCAAAACCACGAGCCTTCTTGAGAGAAGCTTCGGTTTGCAAAAGCTTATACCAAAATCTGTTCCTATTCGGCCAATTTTTTTTACCACAACATGGTAGTACCATGACATGACATCCATGCCAAGTTTCATGATTTCCAGACGTGTTTTGGATTTACAAGAATTTTAAAACCAAGTTTCTCAATGTTCTCGGCCGAGCCACGATGCCCAGATGTTTTAATTTTATTCTCATTTCTTGCATGGGACCTAGAAATTCACCCGAGGACAGAAATGTGTTTTTTCAACCAACTTTGGTGCATGAGTATGTGCTTGTAGTTCAAATTGGACTTATGCACATTAAATGACCAGAAACTCAATTAATGTATAAAAAACGACAAACGAACCCGGAATAATTCCAAAATTTAACAGGGCACTAATGTAGTTCTATGTTGCCTTTGTTAAGAAACTCAAGGGGGGCAGCGTATATCGTTTCACACTCAAAGGTGGCACGTTCCCTCTTAGAACCATGAGCTTCCAAATCGGCCCAATTTTCTACCACAACATGTTAGAGCCATGACATGACACCATGCCAAGTTTCATGATTTCTAGGCAAGTTTGATTTACATGAATTTAAAATCAAAGTTTCTCGATGTTCTCGACCGAGTCATGGCGCCTAGATGTTTGAATTTCATTCTCATTTCTTCCATGGGACCTAGAAATTCAACCAGGGACACACATGTGATTTTTCAACCCACTTTGGTGCACCGGAGCATGTGCATGCAATTCATATTTAGATTATGCACATTAAAAGTCCAGAAACTCAATTAATGTATAAAAAGGCCAAATGAACCTGAAATAATTCCAAAATCTAACGGGGCACTCATATAGTTCTATGTTGCCTCTGTAAATAAAATCAGGCGGAGGCAGCGTATATCATTTCGCAGACAAAGGTGACACGTTCCCTCTCGGAACCACGAGGCTTGTTGAGATAATCTCCGGTTTTGCAAGAGGCTTATACCAAACTTGTCCCAATTCAGCCAAAAATTATATGTATGAAAACAGGGTTTAGATTATCCCAAACATCTCGCTACCTAGACCAATAATGTACTATGATTTGAATTCAACATAAAATGGATACAAATATTTGAATTGGAGAGCGTATGGTACATGTAGTTCATAGTGAAATATGATCACTGCTATATGTATGTTTTTTGTTATCAAGATAATATTTAAATTATTGTATAATTTGACAACAATCGTATTCAAGTAAGGAAAATTGATTCAAATTTAGTCCATATGGTAGACGACAATATATATGTTCACATGGTGGAGTAAAATGTTCATATATGATGGAAGATCAAAATGCATGACTACATCAATTATAAACCGCAAGGTAACCTAACGATATATTCGAATTCAACATAACATGGATTCAAAAATTGAAATTCGAGATCATGGCATCTGTAATCATATAAAAAGGGACATTACTCTTTCTTTGGTGGGAATTGATTTGTTTTTTATTATTGTTGAGGGAAGTGCGAATCGATTTGGTACTGTGCAGGGTAATCTTGTTCTCTCGAATTTTTTTTTACATTTTTCTTGTAGTTTTTTCAATGGCATCTATAGCAATATAGTAAAAGGGGACATGACTCTCTTGTGTCTTGTATGAATAGTTTTTTTACACGTTAAGTTTGTCCTACCGAACAAGGAATCCGCACCTTGTTATCCCGAAATTTTCAAGCTCGAGTATCTTTTGTCTCACCTGCTTTGAAACTCCTGCTTCTTCAACCCGCGCCGCGCCTTGTTATCCCGAAATTTGGACACGCGCGAGAACTCCCTCCTCATCCGAAATCGCTCCCGCGGCCCAGTCACGCAAAATCCCCCTTCTACCCCTCAACCGGAAATGAAGTTCCACATCGCGGTGTCAAAACCGGTGGGGGTACGCTGGTAACTTACCCTACATTTCGGACAAGCGCGTCCCTAAGCTTGGCTCACCCCTCCCCCTTCGCCCCCCCCATTCGTAGACCAAGGCCGCCAAAACCCGCGAAACCCCACGCTCCTCCATCGGCCTCCCGACCGCCGCCCAGCCGGAGACTCTTCCCCGACTACGTCGTCCACCGCAACAGCTCGCCGTCCCTCATCCACCACACCGGATGAGGATCCGTTGTCGATCTCGTCGTCCCGCCAGATCAGCCGCACCGTCCTCCACCTCCAAGGAGCCGCCCCGACGTTCACCTCGTCTATCACGCCACCTCAATCCCCACAGCACCGTCTTGACCTGCCCCACCGGATCCGCAACACCCTCACAAATTCCTCCGATAAAGCCGAGGCCAACTCGGCGCCACCAAGGAGGTTTTGCATTCACCGCTGCATTTTATATTTTATTCGATCTCACAAGGCTACCGGTGCTCGATACCGAGTAGACATGGCGTGTCTCCATCGACGGCGCCGTCGCCGGCCACATCATCCATGGCGTATCTCCCCCATGTCGTTGCTTCCTTGGCGGCGACTTCCACAAGGACACTAGCTGCAGCTGCTCCGGCTCTCGCTCGCGCTGCGGCTTTGTTCTTGTTGTCGGTCGCGCTGCTGCACTTCTCCTGCTTTCGGTCGTGCTGGTGCTCTGCTCTTGCTCTAGCTTGCGCTGCTGCTGCTGCTGCACGACCTCTGGCAGCTATAGGAATTGCTGCTTTAGCACTCGCTCACGGTGCTACTGCATGACTTGCTCTCTGCTAGTGCGTTCCCTGCTCAAGCGTCTGCTGATTTAGATCACTGCTTCTCTGGTAGTAGTGCTCGAACGCCCTAAACATCTATTGCAATGCTCTGTTACTAGTTCAATCAGTTTCGACAGTAAAATTCAGTTTCGACTGTGAAGTTCATTTTCTTCAGTTAAGTTCAGAGTGAACAGTACTTACAGCATCTGTCGGCCAGCCGTGGCGCGGCTGATGCATTTTACATCTAGCACTTTTTGGTGATGTATTTTACATCATCTATTGCAGATGATATTAGGGTCCCACTTCAGATTAACGTTGTCTGTCTTGTCATGCTTCAGCCTCGTCGCCGTACACCTTAGCGGAGCTGCTCCAACGATGTAACCGTCCATCACAGCAGAGCAGTACCCTCGGCGCCGTTTCTAGAGGCCTCAGATCTTCTTCCCCGCCTCTGACAGTCACACCAGTATCATCACCATCCTCCACGTCCAACCCAATGATGCTGAGGTCCACAAGGCTATGCTACACTCGTCGCATCACTTTGTTTCTCCATTCCTCTGTTCTTCCAATTCATGTGAGCCAAACACCCAGGTTGACTGAAATCCTATGTTTCCAAATGCTCTGTTTTGCACGTGCATTCCTATCCTATTCCTGTGTTTCTCCTGTCCCTGCGTTTATAGAATCCTCCAATTCTAAGGAGCCCTTACAGATTTACTTCATTTTTGGATAGACGTCAACGAAAACTCTGTGTGTTATGTCCTGCTCCTGCCGTGTTGTCATCCACCCCACCTGAGGTGCACCATCGACAGAAGCGTTCATTGCAGCAGAGATCCCCCCGACAGACTTCCTTTCGCCGCCTCAGATCAGCTTCCCCATTGCCGGCAGCCACGCCAACTGCATTACCATCATCGACTTGAGCAGATGAACCCAAGGACTACATAGTTTCGGAAGAGAGGTCACAATCTTTCGTGTTTGCTTACGTTATACATCGGTTATTATTACCTGCTACTTTATCGTTCAATCTTGAGTTTTGAATTGCCCATGGGTCTCATATCGAGCCAGCAACGAATAGTATCTGTCTACTATCTGGTTCATCTAGGTCTTCTATGTAGTTCATGTTGGGTGGGCAACAAACAATAGATGATCCATTGTCCAACTTTTTAAACTAAAGCTATAATCTACCTGCTATCATTAGTTTTGGATCCATCCACTCGTTTGCCACCATCAGTCTTGATTTTTGCATGCACCACTTAGGCCTTACAAAATCTAACTATTTTTTTATTATGCATGTCAGATATTGTACACAATTGTACTGAACATGTAGAGAAAAAGAGAAGACTGTTGCATGCGAATATAATGTCATGCAGACGCCGCTCCATGGTGGGCGAAGTGCCCCCCTCCTGCATTTCCAGATTATATTCCAGAGGAAGATAACTGTTCAGATGGAGATTCAGAAGGAGCCGACGATGCATGTTTACCACCTGAGGTGTTTGCTCTAACCTAGCATGCTGATGTTGGTCATATCATGCATATGGCGCCTTGCATTGCTTACATTATACATCTTATATGTCATCAGCTTATTTTAGATTTGCTTTGTGTGAATGCCACCTGTTTGGTTTCTATATCATACTCCCACCATTCCTAAATATTTGTCTTTTTAGAGATTTCAACAAGTGACTACATACGGAACAAAATGAGTGAATCTACACTCTAAAATGTGTCTATATACATCCGTATGTGGTAGTCCATTTGAAATCTCTAAAAAGACAAATATTTAGGAACGGAGGGAGTATATGGGAATTATGCAATGCCATCTTCTTTAGCCAGGCATCATATACGTGAATCATGCAATGCCATCCTGTTTAGCCAGTCATCGTATATGTGAATTGTATCGTGCCATATTTTTTCCATAATGTATTCCATTTGTCAATAATGTTTATACATTTCATCTACTATTCCTATGCATCAGCCATTTGAGTCGGTCATGGGAAAATCTGGAGTGAAAACAAGGACTTCTGAGCAGTCAGTGGTACTTGTCGATGCAGATTTCTTGCTGGTTACAGATAGCTCCTCATAGGAGGATTCAAAGAGAGATGACTAGTCCTATTCCCCCCCGAGGTGCATGCTCTAACTTGGCTGGGTTATATAGCTCATATCATGCATATGGTGTTTTGCATTGCCATGCCATCTGCTTAGATTAGACATGCTTTGTGTGAATGCCTCCCGTTTGCTTTCTATATCAGATATGTGAATCATGCAATGCCATGTTTTTCAGCCAGTTATCATATATGTGAATTATGCACCGCGATGGAGCCAGGCATCATATATGTGAATTATCTCATGCCATCTTTTTTTCATTACGTATTCCATTTGTCGACAATCTGTGTATATTGAACTACTCTTCATATGTATCAGCCATTTGAGCCGGTTATGGAAAAATCTGGAGTGAAAACAAGGTCTTCATAGCAGGCAATGGTACCTGTTGAAGCATATATCTCGATGGTTACAGGGAGCTCCTCAGAGGAGGATTCAGAGACAGATGACCAGTCCTATATCCCACCTGAGGTGTATGCTCTAAGTTGCAATGTTTATATTTCTCGTATGATGCATATGGTGTCTTGCATTGCTTAGTTTAGACATCATATGCACAATACTGAATTCTATCTTCTTAGTTTGGAGATCATACATGCGAGTGCCAGCTGCTTAGTATATGAATCAATTATGTCAATTATATCATGCCATCCTGTATACTTAGACAACATGTATGTGAATTATTTCATCCCAACCTATTTTAGAAAGACTTCATATAGTTGTGTCATGCCATCCTGTTTAGATACTCATCATATGTTGAATTATGCCATTATATCCTGTTAAGTTATCGATCATATATCTGAAACTGTGTCATGATATCCTGTTTAGTTAGGCATCATATATGTGAAACTGTGTCATGCTATCCTATTTGGTTAGACAACATATATGTGAATTACCACATCTGTCTATCATACAATGTCTGTACGTTCAATTTCTTTTCTTGTTTATCAGCCATTTGAATTGGAGGGGGTTCTTGAACAGGATAGCGGTACTGGCCAGCTACAAGCGCTTGTGCCAGCGGTACTAGCTAGTAACTCGAACAGCAAGTTACTGTGGCTGATAAACACCAGTGCTTTCTTGTGCAACAGCAAGCGCTAGAGGATTTAAGCGCCAAACAAGAGAAAGTTAATAAGCTTGCTAAGCATCTTGCTAGCATTATGGGTACCCAGGATATTGTTTCTTGAACTCTTCTAAAGTGGTTTCAGTTCTGGACTTGTTTTGCTGTGGCGTTTATATGCTGCTTTGTTCCCTATATTTGCACTGGTGGCGAACTTTGATGCCCAGTGGATGTAATATGTGTAATAGCCGTGATAGCCTAGCATAAGTTGCTTGCTTATTTATTTCCTTGTTGTCTTGTTTATTTGTTTGCTTGTAGTCAGTGCAGTTCTTTTTCCGCGGTATGCTAGTGGCTGCAATAGCCTATTTTTAAAAACTACGCCACAATAACCATGGGCTAATATTTACTGTAGTGACACTGGGCCTCCTATAGGCCGTAGAAACAGTGGGCCTTATACGGGCCGTAGAAACGGTAGGCCTTCTACGGGCCGTAGAAACAATGGGCTTTCTATGGGCCGTAGAAACAATGGGACTTCTACGGGCCGTATCATCAATGGGCCTTATACAGGGCGTATGATCGATTGGCTAAACACGGGCCAATAACAGGCCGCATTATAGCCATAAACGGGCCATCGTTAATAGGCCGTATTTGATGACGCTATGAAAATGGCCCAACGTATTAATGGACCACAAACGGGCCGACTATAACCACGGGCTGAATTTGGCCCACAATTAGAAAATGACAGTAACGGGCCGTAAGTAAACGAATGCTGGAAATGAGCCCAAGAATAAATGGGCTCTGAAAAGGCCGAAAGATAACATGTGCTAGAAATGGCCCAATGGAATAACGGGCCGTTAATGGGTATAAGTGATACACTATTCATTACGGGCCAGTTTCACCAAGGGTCGTTAATGGGTGTAAAGTGATACACTGTTCATTACGGGCTAGTTTCACCATGGGCCGTTAATAGGCCAAGAGTTACATAGGGCCTCATATGGGCCGAAAGACGTCATGGGCCATACATGGGCCAGAAGTGAAAATGGGCTGGATCATATTGGATGGCCTAGACGACGCTACTGGGCCTAATTCGGATAGGGTGTAACGGGCCTTGGGTTAGCGGGGTGTAAATGGGCTATATGCGAACAGGCCGTTAACAGGCTTTCCATGGGCCGGCCCGCCACCTTTTGACCAAGTTAAACGGGCCGGCCTTTTCATAGGAATGGGCCTCTGTTGGGCCGTGCCACGTGTCGACATATCATAGGTGCCTTCTGTCCAATGAGTGGATGACATCTGTCCCAACGATGAGCCGATACGTGTTTCCTCCAGCCAATGATGATTTTACACGTGGAAAATCCCCATTGGTCGGGGCTGTTAATGGGTTATCGGATCCAAAACCCGACCCGATAGCTTAACGGCGTTCTGTTACGGTGGATGCCATGTGTCGGTCACCCTTGACGAAAGCACTTCTGTGACACGCGATTTATCGTCATGGAAGTGCACACTTCCGTGATGATAATTTTGGTAATGTCATGGAACACTTCTACGACAGCATAGGTATGACTATCTTGATTCTGTCATAAATTTGTCATGGATGTACATGCATGACAAAAAACGCGACCTACTATGACAAACACGTACCATCACGGAAGTGTATTTTTTTGTAGTGATACCCTCAGCCCTGAGGGTAAACTACTCCCTCCTCGTCATGGAGAGCGCCGGGATAATGAAGATGGACACCGGAGAGGGATTACCCCCCTCCGACAGGGTGCCGGAACGGGTCTAGATTGGTTTTCCATGGCTACAGAGGCTTTCGGCGGCGGAACTGCCGATCTAGGTTATGTTCTGGATGTTTGGGTATATATAAGAGGTTTTGGCGTCACGAACAAGTCAGGGGGGGTCCCCAAGGTGGCCACGACGTAGGGGGCGCGCCTAGGGGGTAGGGCGCGCCCCCACCGTCATGGGTGCCTTGGGACTCTTCTGGCCCATCTTCGATACTCCGTGGGCTTCTTCTGGTCCAAAAATAATCTCCGTGAAATTTCAGGTCAATTGGACTCCATTCGGTTTTCCTTTTCTGCGATACTCAAAAACAAGGAAAAACAGAAATTGGCACTTGCTATAGGTTAATAGGTTAGTCCCAAAAATCATATAAAATAGCATATAAATGCATATAAAACATCCTAGATGGATAATATAATAGCATGGAACAATAAAAAATTATAGATACATTGGAGACGTATCAGATTCATCGCGGACGGCAAACTGTCTGGCTTAACGAGTGCCGGCAAAGGCCTTCTTTGCCGTCTGCTTCATAGAAGCTGACGGCAAAGGGTTGTGATGTCCGCCATCGCAGGCCAGCAGATGGCAAAGATCATGGACGGCAGTGGGGTGGGATGACGGCCGTTAGGGGTTAACAGCGTGCTTTCCCTTCTGCTAACAGACGGCAAAGAGCTCAGCTTGGCCAGCACTTGGAAGTTGCCACGTGGCCAGCTATGCCGTCGTCCAGCTGACGGCAAAGAGTTTTGAATCTTTGCTGTCTGCTGGTGGATGACATAGCTAGCCCTGTTTGCCAGGCCTATTTGGGCACTTTGCCGTCAGCTAGTTGACGGAAAATATTCGAATGGCGGATGTCAAAGTGCCCAAATAGGCAGCCTAGTGTTCCTAGTTTCTACAGGTAGCTGCGACATGTCCTCTTTGCTGTCCCTAGCAAACGACAAAGCTCTTTGCCATCCGCTAGCAGACGACAAAGCTCTTTGCCATCCGCTAGCAGATGGCAAAGAGGCTATATATCCCCTGTTTTTATTTGAAACCATTTAATTTGACAGGATTTCATACACAGATATACATACATACATATCAAACATATCAAACAACATATAACAGCATGTCCAACACCATATTTCATCAAATCCAACATATCCAACAACATAGTTCAACAAAGTCCATTCTATCCAACATACCCATATATACATACATATCCAGAAACAAGTTTCCAACAACATATCCATATAGACATACATATCCAAACAAGTTTTCATAAACAACAAGGAAGCACCAGAAGAATAGTACACTCCATCAATGCAAGCTACCTCATCTAAAGCAAATCTGCAAAATGGGAAAGATGAAAGGTAGAAGAAGAAGAATTTATCTTCTCTTTCTTTCTCTCCTCTCCTGTTCTTTATCTTCTTCCTTTCTAACTAATGTAGGTAAAATGCCATTTTTGGGCTAAGGTAGGTAAAAAAAGCTAAGTGTGCATGTCAATTTAGAGCTAAGCTAGGTAAATAGGTCATTTTGGAGCTAACGTAGGTTAAATGGATTATATTGTAGCTAACCTAGGTAATCTTGGTCATTTTTGAGCTAACCTACCTAATTATGCCATTTTTGACCTAACTAAGCGTATTGTGTCATTTTAGAGGACAACAAGCTAAGTATATGATATTTATGAGGTTAGCAAGGTTATTAAGCCATTTACGAATAAAAACAAGTAAGAGGGGGAAAGGAAGAAGAAGAATAATAAAAGAAGGAGAAGAATAAGAAAAGAAGAAGAAGAACTTCTTCTTTTCTTCCCATTCCTTCTTTTCTTCCTCTTCCTTGATTTTCTTCATCTTATTATGTCATTTGTGGACTAAATAGGCTCAATTATGTCTTAAATGGACTAAAAAGGCTAAATAAGAAGAAAAATACCATTATCACGAAGGTGAAGGAACGGTCGGGGCTGCGCCAGTGGTTGATGGAGGTGAAGGACCGGTCGGGGTTCTGCCATTGCTAGACACCGAAGGATTGGTCGATGCTTGTCGGGAGGCATGCTGCACCAAAGATCATTTCCAATAATGTCTCGTTAGCATGATGCAACTGAAATGTGAATACTAGTAACTAACGACCATTCAAATCAAACTCGCCATGGTTGCCGGAGCAATCTGGGGCATTGGCGGAGGGGTCTGACCGTTTTTCTCGCACATGGTCTGCACATTTGGATCTCACGAGTCAGTCATATTAGTTAGTAATGTGAACATTACATGCATGATTTGGCTAATATGCACGAGAAATGTACCACGAGGAGCTCGTATAGGCCCGGTGAGACGCCCCGTTCCGGTTCCTCTCCTCCTCCAACAGCTTAGCTGTCCTCTCCTCCATCTCCCTCTCCCTCTCCGCCGCCTCCCTTTTTGCCTCCTCCAAAAGTGCCTAGGTGTTCAATCTCTCTTCCTCAACCAATGCCTACAACACACCACTCCTCGTTAGCATTGTAATCATCGACGGACACACACACACACACACAATGTAATGGAGGAAAGGTGAGAAAGTCCGTATGACTAAACGCCATGGTGAGCTCCGTGGGCCGTGCACGAGGCGTGATCTCAGGATCAGAGCTACTCTGGCGCTTCTTGATCTGCAGGGGAGTCTTAGGATGATACGTCTCCAACGTATCTATAATTTTTGATTGCTCCATGCAATATTATCTACTGTTTTGGACTATATTAGGCTTTATTTTCCAATTTTATATTATTTTTGGGATGAACCTATTAACCGGAGGCCCATCCCAGAATTGTTGTTTTTTTGCCTATTTTAGTGTTTCGAAGAAACGAAATATCAAATGGAGTCCAAACAGAATAAAACCTTCGGGAACGTGATTTTCTCACCGAACGTGATCCAGGAGACTTGGACCCTACTCCAAGGAGTCAAAGAGGCGGTCACGAGGGTGGGGGGCGCGCCCCCTAGGGCGCGCCCCTACCTCGTGGGCCCCTCGATGCTCCACCGACGTACTCCTTCCTCCTATATATACCTACGTACCCCCAAACAAACAGAGACGGAGCCAAAAACCTAATTCCACCGCCGCAACTTTCTGTATCCACGAGATCCCATCTTGGGGCCTGTTCCGGAGCTCCGCCAGAGAGGGCCGTCATCACGGATGGCTTCTACATCATCATAGCCTCTCCGATGAAGTGTGAGTAGTTTACCTCAGACCTTCGGGTCCATAGTTAGTAGCTAGATGGCTTCTTCTCTCTTTTTGGATCTCAATACAAAGTTCTCCCCCTCTCTTGTGGAGATCTATTCGATGTAATCTTCTTTTTGCGGTGTGTTTGTTGAGACCGATGAATTGTGGGTTTATGATCAAGTCTATCTATGAATAATATTTCAATCTTCTCTGAATTCTTTTATGTATGATTGGTTATCTTTGCAAGTCTCTTCGAATTATCCATTTGGTTTGGCCAACTAGATTGGTAGTTCTTGCCATGGGAGACATGCTTAGCTTTCGGTTTGATCTTGCGGTGTCCTTTCCTAGTGACAGAAGGGGCAACAAGGCACGTATTGCATCGTTGCCATCGAGGATAACAAGATGGGGTTTATTTCATATTGCATGAATTTATCTCTCTACATCATGTCATCTTTCTTAAGGCATTACTCTGTTTTTAACTTAATACTCTAGATGCATGCTGGATAGCGGCCAATGAGTGGAGTAATAGTAGTAGATGCAGAATCATTTCGGTCTACTTGTCACGGACGTGATGCCTATATACATGATCATGCCTAGATATTCTCATAACTATGCTCAATTCTCTCAATTGCTCAACAGTAATTTCTTCACCCACTGTAGAATACTTATGCTCTTGAGAGAAGCCAATAGTGAAACCTATGGCCCCCGGGTCTATTCTCATCATATCAATCTCCATCACTTTAATCTTGTTTTTCTTTTTACTTTTCCTTTACTTTTCACTTTGCATATTTATACCAAAAATACCAAAAATATTATATCTATCAGATCTCACTCTCGTAAGTGACCGTGAAGGGATTGACAACCCCTAATCACGTTGGTTGCGAGTAGTTATCGTTTTCTGCAGGTATGAGGGACTTGAGCGTGGCCTCCTACTGGATTGATACCTTGGTTCTCAAAAACTAAGGGAAATACTTACGCTACTTTGCTGCATCATCCCTTCCTCTTCGGGGAAAACCAACGCAAGCTCAAGACGTAGCATAGGACAACGTATCAATCCATCACCAATGGCTATGGAGCCATGGGACCTCCCGCCACCAGATATCATCACCAGCTCTATATCAAAAGGATCCTGGCTCGGGTTAAAGTCCTCCCCTTTCCTCGCCTTCCCCTCATCTCTATACTTCACGAGCTTGTGGTGGGACGAGATGTTGGTGAAGCTCTCTAGATGATCTAGGTCAGACTCCGAGAATGGCTTGGCCTTCTTGTACGGGGCATTATGGGCCATGCCATAGAGGTCGCACAGATTTGGCACATGCTTCTTGTTGTGGTGCGCCAGAGAGAGAGGAACAAAATATTAGTTAAGGGCTCAAGCTATCATGAAGAATGATATTGCTATGTAAAAATTGGTCATTTTGGAGCTAAGTAAGGTTATTATGTCATTTTCGAGGAAAATAAGCTAAGTTTAGGTCATTTTGGAGGTAACCAAGATTATTATGCCATTTTGACCAAAGTATGCTAATTATGTCATTATTGAGCTATCCTAGGTAGTTATGCCATTTTTAGCTAACTAAAGCATATTTAGGCATTTTATAGAGCTATCTAAGGTTATTATGTCATTTTAGAGATAATTATGTCATGAATGAACTAGCTAAGATTAGTTTAGTTCGTTATTGAGCTATCCAAGGTAGTTATGCCATTTTTAACTAACTAAAGCATATTAAGTCATTTTGTAGAGCTATCTAAGGTTATTATGTCATTTTAGAGCTAAATATGTCATAAATGAACTAGCTAAGATTAGTTTAGGTCATTACTTAGCTATCCTAGGTAGTTATGCCATTTTAACTAACTAAAGTATATTTAGGTATTTTATAGAGCTATCTAAGGTTATTATGTCATTTTAGAGCTAATTATGTCATAAATGAACTATCCAAGGTAGTTATGCCATTTTTTAAATAACTAAGCATATTAAGTCATTTTGGAAGGGAAAATGCTAGCATGAAGAATGAAATTGCATGAATCATGTAGCGAACCACATACCTAGTGATCCCCCTACTCAAATAGGTTGGAGCTCCCTTAATGGTGTGGCACACCTTCCATTTGGTCACGCTTATCCTTCGCCCTGTGGTGTTCGACTAGCCATTGGGGAGAGCACCACACATCCACCAACGCCTCCCAATAGTCCATCTTATCCGCACACCATCTCGAGGGCACCTAAGTTAGTCAAGAGAAATTTCAGCGCTATGCCTACGAATCAAATCAAGAAAACTAAGTTCAAGGTCTTAAGAATAGGTAATTACCTGCATGTACTTCTCCTTACTCAAAAACTTGCCGCGACACTTGGACTTGGCCCTCCTAATACCCTTCGAGGCGTAGTAGTCTCGAATGGCCTGCACCCGAGCCTCGTTCCGTAAGTTCTGAAGTAGGCGCTTGCACTCAGCTTCGACAACCATATACACGTATATATATATATATATATATATATATATATATATATATATATATCCACGTACCCCCCAAACATCCAGGAGCACCACAAAAACCTAATTCCACTGGCGCAACCTTCTGTACCCGAGAGATCCCTTCTTGGGGCCTTTTCCGGAGCTCCGCCGGAGGGGGCATTGATCACGGAGGGCCTCTACATCAACTCCATGGCCTCTCCAGTGATGTGTGAGTAGTTTACTTCAGACCTTTGGGTCCATAGTTATTAGCTAGATGGCTTCTTCTCTCACTTTGGATCTCAATACAAAGTTCTCCTCGATTTTCTAGGAGATCCATTTGATGTAATTTCTTTTGCAGTGTGTTTGTCGAGATCTGATGAATTGTGGGTTTATGATCAAGTTTATCTATGAACAATATTTGAATCTCCTCTGAATTCTTTTATGTATGATTGGTTTATCTTTGCAAGTCTCTTCGAATTATCAGTTTGGTTTGGCCTACTAGATTGATCTTTCTTGCAATGGGAGAAGTGCTTAGCTTTGGGTTCAATCTTGCGGTGCTCGATCCCAGTGACAGAAAGGGAAACGACACGTATTGTATTGTTGCCATCGAGGATAAAAAGATGGGGTTTATATCATATTGCAAGAGTTTATCCCTCTACTGTTGGGGAACGCAGTAATTTCGAAAATTTTCCTACGCACACGCAAGATCATGGTGATGCACAGCAACGAGAGGGGAGAGTGTTGTCTACGTACCAACGCAGACCGACTGCGGAAGCGATCACACAACGTAGAGGAAGTAGTCGTACGTCTTCTTCCCGATCCGACCGATCCAAGCACCGTTACTCCGGCACCTCCGAGTTCTTAGCACACGTTCAGCTCGATGACGTTCCTCGGGCTCCGATCCAGCAAAGCGTCGAGGAAGAGTTCCGTCAGCATGACGGCGTGATGACGATCTTGATGTACTACCGACGCAGGGCTTCGCCTAAGCACTACAACGGTACGATCGAGGTGGAATTTGGTGGTAGGGGGCACCGCACACGGCTAAGGAACGATCTCAAGGATCAAGTTGTGTGTCTTGGGGTGCCCCCTGCCCCCGTATATAAAGGTTGGGGGAGGGGGAGCCGGCCGGCCAGGGAGAGGAGGCGCAGGGGAGTCCTACTCCCACCGGGAGTAGGACTCCTCCCCCCAATCCTAATCCTATTAGGACTCCCGGGGGGGGGGGGGGAAAGAGAGAGAAGGGGGGCCGGCCCCTATCCTAGTCCTACTAGGACTTGGGGAAGGGGGGCGCCGGCCAGCTTGTGGGTTTTTCCCTTTTTCTCTTTTTCCACTAAGGCCCAATAGGCCCATTAGTCTCCCGGGGGGTTCCGGTAACCCTCCCGGTATTCCGGTAAAATCCCGATTTCACCCGGAACACTTCCTATGTCCAAACATAGGCTTCCAATATATCAATCTTTACGTCTCGACCATTTCGAGACTCCTCGTCATGTCCGTGATCTCATCCGGGACTCCGAACAACCTTCGGTACATCAAAATGCATAAACTCATAATAACTGTCATCGTAACGTTAAGCGTGCGGACCCTACGGTTCGAGAACAATGTAGACATGACCGAGACACGTCTCCGGTCAATAACCAATAGCGGGACCTGGATGCCCATATTGGCTCCTACATATTCTACGAAGATCTTTATCGGTCAGACCGCATAACAACATACGTTGTTCCCTTTGTCATCGGTATGTTACTTGCCCGAGATTCGATCGTCGGTATCCAATACCTAGTTCAATCTCGTTACCGGCAAGTCTCTTTACTCGTTCCGTAATACATCATCTCACAACTAACATATTAGTTGCAGTGCTTGCAAGGCTTATGTGATGTGCATTACCGAGAGGGCCCAGAGATACCTCTCCGACAATCGGAGTGACAAACCCTAATCTCGAAATACGCCAACCCAACATCTACCATTGGAGACACCTGTAGTACTCCTTTATAATCACCCACTAACGTTGTGACGTTTGGTAGTACCCAAAGTGTTCCTCCGGTAAACGGGAGTTGCATAATCTCATAGTTATAGGAACATGTATAAGTCATGAAGAAAGCAATAGCAACATACTAAACGATCGGATGCTAAGCTAATGGAATGGGTCATGTCAATCAGATCATTCTACTAATGATGTGACCTCGTTAATCAAATAACAACTCTTTGTTCATGGTTAGGAAACATAACCATCTTTGATTAACGATCTAGTCAAGTAGAGGCATACTAGTGACACTCTGTTGGTCTATGTATTCACACATGTATTATGTTTCCGTTTAATACAATTCTAGCATGAATAATAAACATTTATCATGATATAAGGAAATAAATAATAACTTTATTATTGCCTCTAGGGCATATTTCCTTCAGTCTCCCACTTGCACTAGAGTCAATAATCTAGATTACACAGTAATGATTCTAACACCCATGGAGCCTTGGTGCTGATCATGTTTTGCTCGTGGAAGAGGCTTAGTCAACGGGTCTGCAACATTCAGATCCGTATGTATCTTGCAAATCTCTATGTCTCCCACCTGGACTAAATCCAGGATGGAGTTGAAGCGTCTCTTGATGTGTTTGGTTCTTTTGTGAAATCTGGATTCCTTTGCCAAGGCAATTGCACCAGTATTGTTACAGAAGATTTTCATTAGACCCGATGCACTAGGTATGACACCTAGATCGTATATGAACTCCTTCATCCAGACTCCTTCGTTCGCTGCTTCCGAAGCAGCTATGTACTCGGCTTCACATGTAGATCCTGCTACGACGCTTTGTTTAGAACTGCACCAACTGACAGCTCCACCGTTTAAAGTAAACACGTATCCGGTTTGCGATTTAGAATCGTCCGGATCAGTGTCAAAGCTTGCATCAACGTAACCTCTTACGGTGAGCTCTTTGTCACCTCCATATACGAGAAACATATCCTTAGTCCTTTTCAGGTATTTCAGGATGTTCTTGACCGTTGTCCAGTGATCCATTCCTGGATTACTTTGGTACCTCCCTGCTAAACTTATAGCAAGGCACACATCAGGTCTGGTACACAGCATTGCATACATGATAGAGCCTATGGCTGAAGCATAGGGAACATCTTTCATTTTCTCTCTATCTTCTGCAGTGGTCGGGCATTGAGTCTTACTCAATTTCATACCCTGTAACACAGGCAAGAACCCTTTCTTTGCTTGATCCATTTTGAACTTCTTCAAAATCTTGTCAAGGTATGTGCTTTGTGAAAGTCCAATTAAGCATTTAGATCTATCTCTATAGATCTTTATGCCTAATATGTAAGCAGCTTCCCCGAGGTCTTTCATCGAAAAACTTTTATTCAAGTATCCCTTTATGCTATCCAGAAATTCTATATCATTTCCAATCAGCAATATGTCATCCACATATAATATTAGAAATGCTACAGAGCTCCCACTCACTTTCTTGTAAATACAGGCTTCTCCAAAAGTCTGTATAAAGCCAAATGCTTTGATCACACTATCAAAGCGTTTATTCCAACTCCGAGATGCTTGCACCAGTCCATAAATGGATCGCTGGAGTTTGCATACTTTGTTAGCTCCCTTTGGATCGACAAAACCTTCTGGTTGTATCATATACAACTCTTCTTCCAGAAATCCATTCAGGAATGCAGTTTTGACATCCATCTGCCATATTTCATAATCATAAAATGCGGCAATTGCTAACATTATTCTGACGGACTTAAGCATCGCTACGGGTGAGAAGGTCTCATCGTAGTCAACTCCTTGAACTTGCCGAAAACCTTTCACGACAAGTCGAGCTTTATAGACAGTAATATTACCGTCAGCGTCAGTCTTTTTCTTGAAGATCCATTTGTTTTCAATTGCTTGCCGATCATCGGGCAAGTCAACCAAAGTCCATACTTTGTTTTCATACATGGATCCCATCTCAGATTTCATGGCCTCAAGCCACTTTGCGGAATCTGGGCTCACCATCGCTTCTTCATAGTTCGTAGGTTCATCATGATCTAGCATCATGACTTCCAGAACTGGATTACCGTACCACTCTGGTGCAGATCTCACTCTGGTTGATCTACGTGGTTCAGCAGTATCTTGTTCTGAAGCTTCATGATCAACATCATTAGCTTCCTCACTGATTGGTATAGGTGTCGCAGAAACAGTTTTCTGTGATGTACTATTTTCCAACAAGGGAGAAGGTACAGTTACCTCGTCAAGTTCTACTTTCCTCCCACTCACTTCTTTCGAGAGAAACTCCTTCTCTAGAAAGTTTCCGAACTTAGCAACAAAAGTCTTGCCTTCGGATCTGTGATAGAAGGTGTATCCAATAGTTTCCTTTGGATATCCTATGAAGACACACTTCTCCGATTTGGGTTCGAGCTTATCAGGTTGAAGTTTTTTCACATAAGCATCGCAGCCCCAAACTTTAAGAAACGACAACTTTGGTTTCTTGCCAAACCATAGTTCATAAGGTGTCGTCTCAACGGATTTTGATGGTGCCCTGTTTAACGTGAATGCGGCCGTCTCTAAAGCATAACCCCAAAACGATAGCGGTAAATCAGTAAGAGACATCATAGATCGCACCATATCTAGTAAAGTACGATTACGACGTTCGGACACACCATTATGTTGTGGTGTTCCGGGTGGCGTGAGTTGCGAAACTATTCCACAATTTTTCAAATGTACACCAAACTCGTAACTCAAATATTCTCCTCCACGATCAGATCGTAGAAACTTTATTTTCTTGTTACGATGATTTTCAACTTCACTCTGAAATTCTTTGAACCTTTCAAATGTTTCAGACTTATGTTTCATTAAGTAGATATACCCATATCTGCTTAAATCATCTGTGAAGGTGAGAAAATAACGATATCCGCCACGAGCCTCAATATTCATCGGACCACATACATCGGTATGTATGATTTCCAACAAATCTGTTGCTCTCTCCATAGTACCGGAGAACGGTGTTTTAGTCATCTTGCCTATGAGGCACGGTTCGCAAGTACCAAGTGATTCATAATCAAGTGGTTCCAAAAGCCCATCAGTATGGAGTTTCTTCATGCGCTTTACACCGATATGACCTAAACGGCAGTGCCACAAGTAAGTTGCACTATCATTATTAACTTTGCATCTTTTGGCTTCTACATTATGAATATGTGTATCACTATCTTCGAGATTCAACAAGAATAGACCACTCTTCAAGGGTGCATGACCATAAAAGATATTATTCATATAAATAGAACAACCATTATTCTCTGATTTAAATGAATAACCGTCTCGCATTAAACAAGATCCAGATATAATGTTCATGCTCAACGCTGGCACCAAATAACAATTATTTAGGTCTAATATTAATCCCGAAGGTAGATTTAGAGGTAGCGTGCCGACCGCGATCACATCGACTTTGGAACCGTTTCCCACGCGCATCGTCACCTCGTCCTTTGCTAGTGTCCACTTAATCTGTAGTCCCTGTTTCGAGTTGCAAATATTAGCAACAGAACCAGTATCAAATACCCAGGTGCTACTGCGAGCTCTAGTAAGGTACACATCAATAACATGTATATCACATATACCTTTGCTCACTTTGCCATCCTTCTTATCCGCCAAATACTTGGGGCAGTTCCGCTTCCAGTGACCAGTCTGCTTGCAGTAGAAGCACTCAGTTTCAGGCTTAGGTCCAGACTTGGGTTTCTTCTCCTGAGCAGCAACTTGCTTGCTGTTCTTCTTGAAGTTTCCCTTCTTCTTCCCTTTGCCCTTTTTCTTGAAACTAGTGGTTTTGCTAACCATCAACACTTGATGCTCCTTCTTGATTTCTACCTCCACAGCTTTTAGCATTGCGAAGAGCTCGGGAATAGTCTTGTTCATCCCTTGCATATTATAGTTCATCACAAAGCTCTTGTAGCTTGGTGGCAGTGATTGGAGAATTCTGTCAATGACGCACTCATCCGGAAGTGTAACTCCCAATTGAATCAAGTGATTATTATACCCAGACATTTTGAGTATATGCTCACTGACAGAACTGTTCTCCTCCATCTTACAGCTATAGAACTTATTGGAGACTTCATATCTCTCAATTCGGGCATTTGCTTGAAATATTAACTTCAACTCCTGGAACATCTCATATGCTCCATGACGTTCAAAACGTCGTTGAAGTCCCGATTCTAAGCCGTAAAGCATGGCACACTGAACTATCGAGTAGTCATCAGCTTTGCTCTGCCAGACGTTCATAACATCTGGCGTTGCTCCAGCAGCAGGCCTGTCACCCAGCGGTGCTTCTAGGACGTAATTCTTCTGTGCAGCAATGAGGATAATCCTCAGGTTACGGACCCAGTCTGTGTAATTGCTACCATCATCTTTCAACTTTGCTTTCTCAAGGAACGCATTAAAATTCAACGGAACAATAGCACGAGCCATCTATCTACAATCAACATAAACAAGCAAGATACTATCAGGTACTAAGTTCATGATAAGTTTAAGTTCAGTTAATCAAATTACTTAGGAACTCCCACTTAGATAGACATCCCTCTAATCTTCTGAGTGATCACGTGATCCAAATCAACTAAACCATAACCGATCATCACGTGAGATGGAGTAGTTTTCAATGGTGAACATCGTTATGTTGATCATATCTACTATATGATTCACGCTCGACCTTTCGGTCTCTGTGTTCCGAGGCCATATCTGTATATGCTTGGCTCGTCAAGTATAACCTGAGTATTCTGCGTGTGCAACTGTTTTGCACCCGTTGTATTTGGACGTAGAGCTTATCACACCCGATCATCACGTGGTGTCTGGGCACGACGAACTTTGGCAACGGTGAATACTCAGGGAGAACACTTCTTGATAATTTTAGTGAGAGATCATCTTATAATGCTACCGTCAATCAAAGCAAGATAAGATGCATAAAAGGATAAACATCACATGCAATCAATATAAGTGATATGATATGGCCATCATCATCTTGTGCTTGTTATCTCCATCTCCGAAGCACCGTCATGATCACCATCGTCACCGGCGCGACACCTTGATCTCCATCGCAGCATCGTTGTCGTCTCGCCAATCTTATGCTTCCACGACTATCACTACCGTTTAGTAATAAAGTAAAGCATTACATCGCGATTGCATTGCATACAATAAAGCGACAACCATATGGCTCCTGCCAGTTGCCGATAACTCGGTTACAAAACATGATCATCTCATACAATAAAATCAGCATCATGCTTTGACCATATCACATCACAACATACCCTGCAAAAACAAGTTAGACGTCCTCTACTTTGTTGTTGCAAGTTTTACGTGGCTGCTACGGGCTTAAGTAAGAACTCATCTCACCTACGCATCAAAACCACAACGATAGTTCGTCAAATAGACTCCGTTTTAACCTTCTCAAGGACCGGGCGTAGTCACACTTGGTTCAACTAAAGTTGGAGAGGCAGTCTTCCGCAAGCCATCTGTGTGCAAAGCACGTCGAGGGAACCGGTCTCGCGTAAGAGTACGCGTAAGGTTGGTCCGGATCGTCTCACCCAACAATACCGCCGAACCAAAGTATGACATGCTGGTAGGCAGTATGACTTGTATCGCCCACAACTCACTTGTGTTCTACTCGTGCATATAACATCAAACCATAAAACCTAGGCTCGGATGCCACTGTTGGGGAACGCAGTAATTTCGAAAATTTTCCTACGCACACGCAAGATCATGGTGATGCACAGCAACGAGAGGGGAGAGTGTTGTCTACGTACCAACGCAGACCGACTGCAGAAGCAATCACACAACGTAGAGGAAGTAGTCGTACGTCTTCTTCCCGATCCGACCGATCCAAGCACCGTTACTCCGGCACCTCCGAGTTCTTAGCACACGTTCAGCTTGATGACGTTCCTCGGGCTCCGATCCAGCAAAGCGTCGAGGAAGAGTTCCGTCAGCACGACGGCGTGATGACGATCTTGATGTACTACCGATGCAGGGCTTCGCCTAAGCACTACAACGGTACGATCGAGGTGGAATTTGGTGGCAGGGGGCACCGCACACGGCTAAGGAACGATCTCAAGGATCAAGTTGTGTGTCTTGGGGTGCCCCCTGCCCCCGTATATAAAGGTTGGGGGAGGGGGAGCCGGCCGGCCAGGGAGAGGAGGCGCAGGGGAGTCCTACTCCCACCGGGTGTAGGACTCCTCCCCCCAATCCTAATCCTATTAGGACTCCCGGGGGGGAAAAAGAGAGAGAAGGGGGGCCGGCCCCTATCCTAGTCCTACTAGGACTTGGGGAAGGGGGGCGCCGGCCAGCTTGTGGGTTTTTCCCTTTTTCTCTTTTTCCACTAAGGCCCAATAGGCCCATTAGTCTCCCGGGGGGTTCCGGTAACCCTCCCGGTATTCCAGTAAAATCCCGATTTCACCCGGAACACTTCCTATGTCCAAACACAGGCTTCCAATATATCAATCTTTACGTCTCGACCATTTCGAGACTCCTCGTCATGTCCGTGATCTCATCCGGGACTCCGAACAACCTTCGGTACATCAAAATGCATAAACTCATAATAACTGTCATCGTAACGTTAAGCGTGCGGACCCTACGGTTCGAGAACAATGTAGACATGACCGAGACACGTCTCCGGTCAATAACCAACAGCGGGACCTGGATGCCCATATTGGCTCCTACATATTCTACGAAGATCTTTATCGGTCAGACCGCATAACAACATACGTTGTTCCCTTTGTCATCGGTATGTTACTTGCCCGAGATTCGATCGTCGGTATCCAATACCTAGTTCAATCTCGTTACCGGCAAGTCTCTTTACTCGTTCCGTAATACATCATCTCACAACTAACATATTAGTTGCAGTGCTTGCAAGGCTTATGTGATGTGCATTACCGAGAGGGCCCAGAGATACCTCTCCGACAATCGGAGTGACAAACCCTAATCTCGAAATACGCCAACCCAACATCTACCATTGGAGACACCTGTAGTACTCCTTTATAATCACCTAGTTACGTTGTGACGTTTGGTAGTACCCAAAGTGTTCCTTCGGTAAACGGGAGTTGCATAATCTCATAGTTATAGGAACATGTATAAGTCATGAAGAAAGCAATAGCAACATACTAAACGATCGGATGCTAAGCTAATGGAATGGGTCATGTCAATCAGATCATTCTACTAATGATGTGACCTCGTTAATCAAATAACAACTCTTTGTTCATGGTTAGGAAACATAACCATCTTTGATTAACGATCTAGTCAAGTAGAGGCATACTAGTGACACTCTGTTGGTCTATGTATTCACACATGTATTATGTTTCCGTTTAATACAATTCTAGCATGAATAATAAACATTTATCATGATATAAGGAAATAAATAATAACTTTATTATTGCCTCTAGGGCATATTTCCTTCATCTACATCATGTCATCTCACTTAAAGCATTACTCTGTTCTTATTAACTTAATACTCTAGATGCATGCTGGATAGCGTCGATGTGTGGAGTAATAGTAGTAGATGCAGAATCATTTCGGTCTACTTGTCGCGGACGTGATGCCTATATACATGATCACACCTAGATATTCTCATAACTATGCTCAATTCTATCAATTGCTCAACAGTAATTCATTTACCCACCGCAATACTTATGCTCTTCAGAGAAGCAACTAGTGAAACCTATGGCCCCTGGGTCTATCTTCCGTCATATTAATCTTACAACACTTAGTTATTTCTATTGCCGTTTATTTTACTTTGCATCTTTATTTCTCTTTATCATAAAAATACCAAAAATATCATCTTATCATATCTATCAGATCTCACTCTCGTAAGTGACCGTGAAGGGATTGACAACCCCTTTTATTGCATTGGTTGCGACGTTCTTATTTGTTTGTTTACGTGCGTGAGACTCGTGCGTGATCTCCTACTGGATTGATACCTTGGTTCTCAAAAACTGAGGGAAATACTTATGCTACTTTACTACATCACCCTTTCCTCTCCAAGGGAAAACCAACGCAGTGCTCAAGAGGTAGCAAGAATGATTTCTGGCGCCGTTGCCGGGGAGATTCGCGCCAAGTAAAGTCAAGATTTGACTCCCGACAACGAGCCATTTCTGGCGCCGTTGCCGGGGAGTCTACGGACAAGTCAAGACATACCAAGTACACATCACAAACTCTTATCTCTTGCATTACATTATTTGCCATTTGCGTCTCGTTTTCCTCTCCCCACTTCACCCTTGCCATTTTATTCCCCCTCTCTTTTTAGTTCGCCTCCCTATTTCTTTTGCTCCTCCCACTTTCTGTCATTATGTCTGAAATTGGGGAATTATTGTTGATATGGACAATAATAAGAACATGGAAAATTCTGATGCTCCTGCTAAAGAACCCCCTATCTTACATACAAAAAAAATTCCGAATCGGTAGTGGTAATATTATTGGAAAAGGAGTTATCCAAGATTTCTTTACTTGTGCCGGTGCTTTGCCTTCTATGGGTAGTTCTATTCTTCATAGAACTAGTAGTCTTGTGGACGCTATCGCCATGCTTGTAGTTGAACTTGAAAGGCAATTTATGCACATGCATCCTTGCATACAAAGGATTTTCCTAGAATTTTCTAATATTGAGCATTCTTCTGTTAAGCGTGCCGCTACTATCTTTTTGGCTCATGAGTTCAGATTTATAATAAAAGAGGCCAAAGAAATCGTTGCGCAGTATAGGGTGGACGCTGGCCGTCCTCCCAAGAGGAAATAATGCGCTTTCAATCTCTAGACTTTGTTGCTTTTCATGAGAACCTTAGAAAAAAGGTTCCTACCAATGATCTAGTTGATAGAATTTCCGAACTTAATAATGATTTTGCTATTTGAAAAATGAGCTAGGATATTCTCTCGAGTATAGGCTTACGAAGTTTTGTCAAAAGAATGCTTATAATGATGAATTGGTTGTGCAATATGAAGGGCCAAAGGAGGAACCTATACCTCCCAAAATTGATCTTGGGGACTTCTGTCCCATTAAATTTAGCCCTTTTGATTACTTTTGCTTGCCTCAAAGAAAACTTGTTTCTGAACGTAGAGGATATGAAATGAGTTTTCATTATCTATCCTATTATTATTGCAATACTTAGATTCATCTTTGCTTTTACGCCTAGCTAGGGGCATTAAACGATAGCGCTTGTTGCGAGGCAACCCAATTTTATTTTTATTCCTTGCTTTTTGCTCCTGTTTAGTAATAAATAATTTATCTAGCCTCTCTTTTGGTTGCGTTTTTTGTGTTTAATTAGTGTTTGTGCCAAGTAGAACCGTTGGGAAGACTTGGGGAAAGTCCTTTTGATCTTGCTGTAAAAAACAGAAACTTTAGCGCTAACGAGAATTGCTGCCATTTTTATTTGGAGAGTGCTATTTAGTTAATTATTTCTGAAGATGATTAATATATAAATTCCTCACGTCCAGCAATTTATTTTAGAATTTTTGGGGTTCCAGAAGTTTTTGTTAGCTAGAGATTACTACAGACTGTTATGTTTTTGACAGATTCTGTTTTTCGTGTGTTGTTTGTTTATTTTGATGAATCTATGGCTAGTAAAAGAGTTTATAAACCATAGAGAAGTTGGAATACAGTAGGTTTAACACCAATATAAATAAAGAATGAGTTCATTACACTACCTTGAACTGGTGTTTTGTTTTCTTTCCCTAACGGAGCTCACAAGATTTACTATTTTGAGTTTTGTGTTGTGAAGTTTTCAAGTTTTCGTTAAAGATTTAATGGAATATGGAACAAGGAGTGGCAAGAACCTAAGCTTGGGGATGCCCATGGCACCCCAAGGTAAAATTTAAGGACACCAAAAATCCTAAGCTTGGGGATGCCCCGTAAGGCATCCCCTCTTTTGTCTTCGTTCATCGATAACTTTACTTGGAGATATATTTTTATACACCACATGATATGTGTTTTGCTTGGAGCGTCTTGTATGATTTGAGTCTTTGATTTTTAGTTTACCACAATCATACTTTCTGTACACACCTTTTGAGCGAGACTCACATGATTTGAAATTTATTAGAATACTTTATGTGCTTCACTTATATCTTTTGAGCTATATAGTTTTTGCTCTAGTTCTTCACTTATATCTTTTAGAGCACGGCAGTGGTTTTATTTTATAGAAATAATTGATCTCTCATGCTTCACTTATATTATTTTGAGAGTCCTTTAGAACAACATGGAAATTTTCTTTTAGGAATAATAGAAAAAAATTCATAGAAGTGCATTGAATACTATGAGAAGTTTGATACTTGATAATTGTTTTGAGATATGGAGATGGTGATATTAGAGTCATGATAGTTGAGTAGTTGTGTATATGAGAAATACTTGTGTTGAAGTTTGTGATTCCCGTAGCATGCACGTATGGCGAACCGTTATGTGATGAAGTCGGAGCGTGATTTATTTATTGACTGTCTTCCTTATGAGTGGTGGTCGGGGACGAGCGATGATCTTTTCCTACCAATCTATTCCCCTAGGAGCATGCGCGTAATACTTTGTTTCTATAACTAATAGGATTTTGCAATAAGTATGTGAGTTCTTTATGACTAATGTTGAGTCCATGGATTATACGCACTCTCATCCTTCCACCATTGCTAGGCTCTCTAGTATCGCGCAACTTTCGCCGGTACCTTAAACCCACCATATACCTTCCTCAAAACAGCCACCATACCTACCTATTATGGCATTTCCATAGCCATTCCGAGATATATTGCCATGCAACTTTCCACCGTTCCGTTATTATGACACGCTTCATCATTGTCATATTGCTTGCATGATCATGTAGTTGACATCGTATTTGTGGCAAAGCCACCATTCATAATTATTCATACATGTCACTCATGCATCATTGCACATCCTGGTACACCGCCGGAGGCATTCACATAGAGTCGTATTTTGTTCTAAGTATTGAGTTGTAAGTAAATAAAGTGTGATGATCATCATTATTAAAGCATTGTCCCAAGTGAGGAAAGGATGATGGAGACTATGATTCCCCCACAAGTCGGGATGATACTCCGGACGAAAAATAAAAAATAAAAAAAGAGGCCAAAAAAAGAGAAAAGGCCCAAAAAAATGAATGAGAGAAAAAGAGAGAAGGGGCAATGCTACTATCCTTTTTCCACACTTGTGCATCAAAGTAGCACCATGATCTTCATGATAGAGAGTCTCTTATGATATCACTTTCATATACTAGTGGGAATATTTCATTATAGAACTTGGCTTGTATATTCCAATGATGGACTTCCTCAAAATGCCCTAGGTCTTCATGAGCAAGCAAGTTGGATGCACACCCACTTAGTTTCTTTTGATGAGCTTTCATATACTTATAGCTCTAGTGCATCCGTTGCATGGCAATCCCTACGCACTCACATCGATATCTATTGATGGGAATCTCCATAGCCCGTTGATACGCCTAGTTGATGTGAGACTATCTTCTCCTCTTTTTTTTCTTCTCCACAACCACCATTCTATTCCACATATAGTGCTATGTCCATGGCTCACGCTCATAAAATGCATGAAGATTGAAAAAGTTTGAGAACATCAAAAGTATGAAACAATTGCTTGGCTTGTCATCGGGGTTGTGCATGATTTAAATATTTCGTGTGGTGAAGATAGAGCATAGCAAGACTATATGATTTTGTGGGGATAACTTTCTTTGGCCATGTTATTTTGAGAAGACATGATTGCTTAGTTAGTATACTTCACTAGAAGAAATGTGTTAATACATGACGGATTCCTGGTGACGTTCTCAGAAACCATCATGATCAATGACAGATTTGTCTAGTTCGTCATGAAACCCATCACGGACTAATGAGACGAGAACAAGGCCAACAACAATGGCACTCTTATGATGGACCATCACAGATACTGTCATGAATCGGCTAGCAGTACACCAACAGACCGTCATGGATGCCTCATGCTGATGTGTCTCGCGTGTCCGACCCACATATGTCAGGCTTAGTTTCTTTTTCGAGTTGTTCGAACCATCACGAACGGCCTTCTGGTGCTTCTTTAAGGAAAAAACGGAATGCTCCTGCTGCATGTCCAACGTTACTTGTTTTTAGGGAAAAGGACTGCTTTTGCTATGTCGTCCGACGTTGGGCTACTCTAGGTCTATTTTTTTTACAGAAAAAGGTGACGGGCCTTTTTTAGGAAAACTTAATGTTGCTGCTGCTGTGTAGGGACAACGTGGGGCTGCTTTGGTCTATTTGGGGGTATTTTTTTACAGAGAGAAAAATGGTATGCTTAGCTGCTAGAGGGATCGAACTACGGACCTCAGACTTATATACCGAGGTTGCTAGGCCTTTTTTTGTTCTTATATGTTCTTTGATAAAACGAGCCAAGTTTTTTTGTTAAAAAAAGAGAATGAACTGGGATTTGAACCACGTAGCACTAAGCTCTAAGTTCCAGTGTATGTAAAAAAAACTTCCATGTTCCAACAAGCCAAGTTTCTACATACAATGAGCCATATTTTTTATAGTACTTTTCACGTGAAGCCAACAATATGTTTTTTCTTTTGCGAAAAGACAACAATAGTTATGTAATGGACAACTTAACGTCAATGTATAGCAAACATTTGTGCAAATCTCCTAAAATTTTGTGTCCATCTTATGAATCAATAATATTGGTCGATGCCCAATGATAAGAATCGTACCATATTTGGATATTATTATCTTTTTTTTCTAATAAGTTGCAAATAGAAGTTTCAGTTATCCCTAAGTATCTTTTGACATATTCGTCTATTTCTAGGATATGAGCTAAAATAAAACGTAATTCCTTTAAAAAAATTGAAATGTTTAAACCTTATTTGACTTACATGTACATCGAAATGGCATTACCTCCAGTAAGCACACATAAATTCATTTAAACTATAGAAATAGTTAAATCATCTCTAAATTCATTGAAACTCCTACAAAATAAAATATATGTACTATAGTACATGTGAAAATTCGATAGGTTACGCCACATGTTTTAATTAAAAAAAGAGCAATGCGTAAATGGAACTCAATCCCGAGACACGAATTTTAAGAGCTTAGTACCTTCCCACATGGCAACTATATTGTTATGATATGAATGGGCTTTTTTCATTAGTAAAGTATATACAGCCACACTTCTCAGGCTGCGGGTAAACTGTGCTGTGACCGCCGATTTGGTCAGTCCACCGTAAGTTGGAATGCAAGGTGTTCCTGATAAAAAATCTCAAGAAATAAAAGTGTGAAGTAAGTATTCAAACCAGGGACCTCCTTGCGGAAAGCACATGGTGCTAACCACTAGGGCAGTCAAATGCAGGCGCCTACATAGGCGGAGCCATATCTTAAAAACCAACCGACAATAGTGTCAAATCCGAAAACTAACGTGAATTTGAAAACAATTACTACGTAGAATAAACCAGTATAAAAAATTAGTAGTGTTGTATACAAAAGCGCGAACAATTTCTATGTAGATTTTTTTAGAATTTCCGAATATTTTTTCAGAACACAAACCTTTTCCATCTTTGTTTTTTCTTAAATGCGAACAAATTTTAAAAAGTGGGAAGTACTGTAGCAAATTTTTTCAAACTCATGAAGATTTCTTTAAAACACGAATACTTTTGAATTGTGACATTTTTTGTTCACAGTATTTTGTTAAAATGTTCAATGTCTATCCAAATTTTTGTTCAATGTATTTTTGCGAAATGCTCAATTTGCTTCCACATTTTTTGAACATATATTAAATTTTGTTAAACACATATCACAAAAATGTTAAATGCGTATTGAAAATTGTTCAACGTATATATTCAAATTTCTCTAAAAGGTTCAAAATACAGTATATGTTTTCTTAAATAGCAATTTCAGACTGCATTTTACCTCCATAATAAATATCCAGGAAGTTCCAATAAAGAGTAGAAAAGAGGGGGGGGGCTAGCTGCAGTGACATTCTACGTATGGGCTGGCCTATTAGCACCTTAAGGCGAAGGGACATCAGTTTGACGCCTATGCGCTTCAAATAAGAGCTATCCGTCAAGCCATTCTCTTCGATATGTGTAGATGACACTTAAGCTCTAAATTACTAGGCCTGACCAATTAACCCTCCAGCCAACTCTTTTTATAAAATAAAAACTTTCTTTTGATTTTTCTGAAAAAAACTAGATTCTTCCGGTTCGGTTTTTATCTATGAAATTTCTACTGGTTTATTTTTCTTTTCCTTTTGGGTTTTCTTTCTTTCTCATTTTAATTACTTTTAATACATTTTAAATTGGTGAAGTTTTTACAATTCATGAACCTTTTAAAATCCATAAACTTCTATTGAAATTTTCGAACGTTCTCTCAATTGTGTGAATTTTTAGAATTTATGAACATTTTTAAAACTCCTGAAAATTTTCAAATGTGCAAAAGAAACTTTGAATTCCTGAACTTGTTTTGTATTCGCCAACTTTTCTCACATTGAACATTTTCTAAAAACACATCTAACATTTTTTAAATACATTTTGCCATATTTCTAAATGCATGACACCATTTTTATTTACATAACAAGTGGCAATGTCTAGTCACTTCTGTTAATTGGAACATGAAAGTAAAGCTTTGTCCAAGTTTGAAGTGTATATGAGCAATAAAATGTTTTGTCGTGTATTAACTTCAAAAATTGCCATGAATTATATGGAACGTTTTGAGAGTTCTACCCATTTCGAGAGGGGGTATTTCAAGTGTGAAGGCGATGCGACGCTCGCTTCATCATTTTACATTCAAACTTTTTGTAAACAAGGCTCGTTTGCTATTTTGAAGTCATTAAATGCACTTCTTGCCATTCAACGGATACAGTTCAAATTTGAACTACAAGTACGTGAAATTATGTACAAAAATTGGTTGTAAAATCAAATTTGTGTTCTTGAGTCTTTATTTAGGTCTTATCCAATAAATGAAAAGAGGTTTCAAACATTTGGGTGTCAAGACTCGAGCATGAACACGGTGCTTATTGGCGTTTTAGTCTAAAAAATAAAAATGAAGTTTGAAAAACATGAATTTTGTTATGGTCCCATAATATGATCTAAATTGGTTGTGTTAAAATATTGAAACGGTTTTTTCGTGGTGTTCTCACGGCAGATGGAGTGGGATGGCTTATCTCGAGTGGTTGGGGCCGATGAGCGCCGGTGGCGACCGGATGCGAGATTGAGCACGAGCACTTCAAGACACAGAGACGTACCCAGGTTCAGGGACCTCCAAGGGAGGTCACTCCCCTAGTCCTGCAGGATCGCTATGAAGGCTATGAAGATCACAAGAATACATGGTTGCTCCTGGAGCTATTTGGGTGGAGGAGGAAGAGAGTGCTAGCATGCTCTCTGCCTTGCATGTGTGTGTGTGTGTGTGTGTGTGTGTGTGTGTGTGTTAAGAATGAGTTGACCCCCTCCTAAGGGGGCTCCTAGGAGGCCTTATGCTTGTGATAAGTATTCTTGTTTTGGTACCGCTTTGTTTCGTCCCGTTTAAGTCTTTTTATATACCCCACAAAAGAAGTCTTTTTATATGTATGCTATTTTTTTTACTTTTGTCCCTCACCTATACTGGGTCAGTATGCTGCTAACTGGGATTTTTCTACCCATTTTAAGTCTTTTTATATGTATGCTATTTTTTTACTTTTGTCCGTCACCTATACTGGGCGAATATGCTGCTAACTGGGATTTTTCAACAGCCAGCAAATTTCCCTGATGGGCTTCGTATTCCTTGATTTTCTTTTCGATTGCACACGCTGCGTCGTTGTTCCCGAGGATCGAACATAGAAATTGGGTTAGTTACTCAAAAAAGTACCACTTGCTTCTAAAAATCAAATTACACAAATTTAAATACGTCCATAATTTACCTAAAAATCAGCAAGCCACCTCAAGAAAATGGTGATGTGTGGGTCTCATTTATCTTAGAAAATGAAGGAAGAAATTAATGCCTGCATGCCCCAATAAAATAGGGGAATATCCGATGAAAGATGACCTAATTGGTGAATAAAAGAGAGGAAGATTCGAAAAAAAGGACTTGGTTGGCGCATGCCAATAAAATAGAGGAATATTTGATGAAAAAGGACCCGATTCATTATGAAAGAAAGGAAGATCCGATAAAGGATGACCCAGTTTGCAATGAACGTGCGTGGTTTAAGTGAGATTGCCGGAAGCTTTAAGTATGCACCAGGAATAAAAGAGGAGGGGGTGACTAATGTTCATCAAATGTGTTGTTCAAAAAGGGCACCCATCTAGCATTTAAAAGACAAAAAGAGCCCATATGCAAAAATCATAGGCAAGCAGTTTCAAAAATCTGCTGCTGAGGGATGTTCTCTCTAAAATTTGAATTTTTATGGTGTTTAGGTGTAAATGTCAATTATCTATCCCGGTGCAACGCACTGATATATGTGCTAGTTAAATCATATAAAACTTGTTAAAACTCCTAGAAAACTACATATATGCAGTATATTACATGTAAATAATGTTTTTTGATACATGAAGTAATTTTTTTACACACATAAGATAATTGTTTTTGCAAGTTACTTCACAAGGGGGCTTTAATTCGTTATTTCTTTTTTATAAAATAAAATAATAGGCCGAATTCAAGGCCTACCTCACTTGGCTGGGCTGAAGCCCACTAGGGTTCACGATAGAGGAGGCATCTATCCCGGGTGAGGCCGTTCCTGCATCCTGATTGGTTGTTTGCACACTGCCACGGATCGCACACAGCCACCGTCCGATCGGACGAGATCCAACGTCTATAATACGGTTGCTCCTCTATCTTGTGCCCACCGCACGAGCCGCCAGCACCCAAATCCCCTCGATTCTTTCTCCCTCGTTCCCGATCCGCCGCCACTCTTCCAGATCCTTCTCCCCAATTCTCCCCTGACTCCTCTAGGCGGTCATAGGCTGCCGTAGCCAAGTTCCATCGCCGGTTCATCAGGCCACCATGGGTACCGCCATGGGCCAGGAGGCAGACGGCGCCGACCCGTCGCTGGTTGCCTTCCTCGATCCGTCGCCGAGGAACTCCGCCGGAGTCGAAGAAGCCGCGTCGACCCGTCTCTGAGGAGCTCCGTCGACTCGTCGCCGAGGAAGTCGCGTCGACCCATCGCCGAGGAGCTTCGCGCGAGGATGCCGCGTCGAGCTCCGCCGACTCGTCGCCGAGGAAGCCTCGTCGACCCGTCGGAGAGGAGCTTCGCCTACTCGTCACCGAGAACGCCGCGTCGACCCGTTCACTGAGGGGCTCAGTCGACCCATCGCCGAGGAGCTTTGCCAAGGATGCAGCGCCGACCCGTCACCGTGGTGATGTGCCTTGGTGGATGCTACTGCCCAATGGCAAACTCTGCAATGGCCTCCACTTCCCATGTGGTGAGTTCCACGTTGTTGGCCACGGTGGTCAACGCTCCTGCGGGTTTGCTTGTTGCCCGAGGTTGTATATGCCTGACTTGTCATCCATCACTTCCCCTATGTTGTACAGAACCATGCGGATGATGGAGAGGAGAGCCGCCATCAGGATACCGGAGCTGCGCACCGATCGGTCGTAGGGTCTCGTGGAGGCTCTTGGCGCCGTAGGTTGTTTGTCTGTCATTTTTAGTTTTTTGAGTAAGGCGCAGTTTGTTTTTGCTCTTGCTGTAACCAGTGCTTCCATAATTTGTATTTCTATTGAGTTATATATATTATGTGGATTTCTATCAAATGATATATGGGCACAAATCCTATTATATTGATTGTATAAAATTTTGTATGGGCCAAAATTAAAGGATATTGGTTTGGACACAATTTAGTGGGCTGAAGAAATATAGGTCCGACTAAAAATTCTTGGGCTAATGTTACAATGAGACTGTGGGCTGAAACCATAATTGGGCCGACGGCCTAAAACTGAAATTGGTGGGCTATAGTTTAATTTGGGCTGACACTATATAGGCCGCCACGTTACATGATAGTGATTTGCCATGTCGGATGATGACATGGCATACAAGTTAACGCCGTTACATGATAGTGATTTGTGACAGCTTAAGACCGTCATAGATCTGTGACGGTTTTGTTGATCCATTGTGGATTGTGTGTTCGTCAAATTATGACATGATATACATGACGGATTTCAAATCCGTCATGAATGCCTTTCGATGATGGTTTTGTGGTCACCCATGACGGTTCAAGTCTGTCATGGATTAACGGATTTCTTGTAGTGCTTGAAGTATTATTATTTTTATGTCAATATTAAACTTTTATCTTGAATCTTTCGGATCTAAACATTCATACCACAATAAAGAAAAATTACATTGAGAAATATGTTAGAAAGCATTCCACATCAAAAATTCCTTTTTACCTACTCGAGGACGAGCAGGAATTAAGCTTGGGGATGCTTGATACGTCTCCAACGTTTCTATAATTTTTGATCGCTCCATGCTATTATATTATCTATTTTGGATGTTAATGGGCTTTATTTTACACTTTTATATCATTTTTGGGACTAACCTATTAACCGGAGGCCCAGCCCAAATTGCTGTTTTTTGCCTATTTTAGAGTTTCATCGAAAAGGAATATAAAACGGAGTCGAAACGGAATGAAACCTCCGGGAATGTGATTTTCTCAACAAACGTGATCCAGGAGACTTGGAGTGGGCGTCAAGAAACAATCGAGGAGGCCATGAGGCAGGGGGGGCGCCCACCCCCTGGGCGCGTTCTCCACCCTCGTGGGCCCCTCGTTGCTCCACCGACCTACTTCTTCCTCCTATATATATCCACGTACCCCCCAAACATCCAGGAGCACCATGAAAACCTAATTCCACCGCTGCAACCTTCTGTACCCGAGAGATCCCTTCTTGGGGCCTTTTCCGAAGCTCCGCCGGAGGGGGCATTGATCATGGAGGGTCTCTACATCAACTCCGTGGCCTCTTCGGTGATGTGTGAGTAGTTTACTTCAGAGCTTCGGGTCCATAGTTATTAGCTAGATGGCTTCTTCTCTCTCCTTGGATCTCAATACAAAGTTCTCCTCGATTTTCTTGGAGATCTATTCAATGTAATCTTCTTTTACGGTGTGTTTGTCGAGATCCGATGAATTGTAGGTTTATGATCAAGTTTATCTACGAACAATATTTGAATCTCCTCTGAATTATTTTATGTATGATTGGTGTATCTTTGCAAGTCTCTTCGAATTATCAGTTTGGTTTGGCCTACTAGATTGATCTGTCTTGCAATGGCAGAAGTGCTTAGCTTTGGGTTCAATCTTGCGGTGCTCGATCCCGGTGATAGAAAGGGAAACGACACGTATTGTATTGTTGCCATCAAGGATAAAAAGATGGGGTTTATATCATATTGCATGGGTTTATCCCTCCACATCATGTCATCTCACTTAAAGCATTACTCTGTTCTTATGAACTTAATACTCTAGATGCATGCTAGATAGCGGTCGATGTGTGGAGTAATAGTAGTAGATGCAGAATCGTTTCGGTCTACTTGTTGCGGACGTGATGCCTATATACATGATCATACCTAGATATTATCATAACTATGCTCAATTCTATCAATTGCTCGACAGTAATTCGTTTACCCACCGTAATACTTATGCTCTTGAGAGAAGCCACTAGTGAAACCTATGGCCCCCGGGTCTATCTTCCATCATATTAATCTTCCAAAACTTAGTTATTTCTATTGCTGTTTATTTTACTTTGCATCTTTATTTCTCTTTATCATAAAAATACCAAAAATATTATCTTATCTATCAGATCTCACTCTCGTAAGTGACCATGAAGGGATTGACAACCCCTTTATAGTGTTGGTTGCGAGGTTCTTATTTGTTTGTGTAGGTGCGTGGCACTCGAGCGTGATCTCCTACTAGATTGATACCTTGGTTCTCAAAAACTGAGGGAAATACTTACGCTACTTTACTGCATTACCTTTTCCTCTTTAAGGGAAAACCAACGCAGTGCTCAAGAGGTAGCACTCTCCCTCTGAAACCCTGTAGAAGGTCTGCAATCAAACAAGACAACACCGATTAGTACAATCACTAGGTAGTGTTGATTTTTAGTTCTGTAAAGGAGAAATTACCCAAAACCGATGGAACACAATGTCGGGCACCGTCTCGCACAAGACACCTTCGACCATCTCCTCTGGCGGGGCCGGGGCAACCGAGTACAGCTCCTAGCTCAGTGCTAGCTGTGGAACCTGACCCTCACCGCGCAACGTGACCCACCTAGAGAAGTGCTGCCGGCAAAGCACACCAAGGACCTGGTTGGGCCTGTGGACACCATGAGGGGGGGGGGTACCCAGCCCCTGCAGTATGACAAGGCCAACACATTAGATATTAATTTGAAGAACATGAGGGCAAAAGGTTAAAGAAGAGTAAATGTACTTACTTCAGCCCATTAGGCGCAATCAACCACTTCCGGTCGGGGGTCGTCGGCACGGGCGGGAGCTTTGTACAACCACGTTTGTAGACCTTCTTGCCCTTCTCAACCAGCTCGTCGTCGCTGTAGCTATCATCAGAAAAGGTGTCCTCGCTACCATCAATAGGGCCACTAGCCCCCGGAGTCTCGTGGGAAGAAGACTCCGGGACCGAGTCTCATGGGAAGAAGACTCGGAGACCGAAGTCCTCTGGGACGAAGACTCTGGGACCGGACTCACATGGGGTGAAGGATTAGCGACACGAGTCTAGTGGGGCGAAGGATCGGCGACCTGAGTCTGGTGGGGCGAAGGATCGGTGACCGGAGGCTCATGGACCAGAGTCCGAGACGGGTCCACGTCAGACGGAGCAGTCCTTTGGTCGGGTGAATCAGCTGGGGGTGGCGGCGAGGAAGGCATAGCAGCCTTCCTACCTCTCCCGCTGCCTCGTCCACCTCTAGCAGCCTTCTTCGTTCTCCCCCGTCCTCTCCCAGCTAAAGAAGAAGCGCCCACCGCTACTGTCTGCATAACGAAGTGGCTGGGGTGAAATAATGGAACCACCCCTCCTAGTAGCGCTCGCAGGAGGCTCGGGGCGCTCTGGACCCTTGCCCACCATCCAGTAAACACCTGCAATGACAAAAAGTAAATGAAATTAGCACAACATAAAAAATTTGAATACCTGACATGAATAATATGCATATAATTTAAGTGTATCATCATCATGAACATAATAAAAAATTGAATACCTCACATTACTAATATTACTCTGAATCGTCTATATTTATGCTCCAAGATCATTAAATGCATCATCATCATCACTATCAGTGACGTGCTCATCATCATCGTCAATAAATGCATCAACATGTGGAAGGCCTCGTTTATGTAATCGTTCAAGCATTGCCAGGTCATCTGCAGTAGTAACTTCTTCTTGTTCCGGCTCTTCTTGTTCCGGCTCAGGGGTGAAGTCGGATTCACTATCGTTGTCTACTTCAATGTTCTGGGTGGAGTAGAGCGGTTCTTGAAACATTTTTTGGAAAGAAATGTTTCTTGGAAGAATTCTCCTTCGTCATATGTGTCTTGGTTAATGTGAGGTTCATAATCCTCTTCATTAGGGGGATGTGGTCTAACACGTGGCAGCACTTCATAAACGACATCCCAACCACTGAGATTTGGATCACTTTCATAGGCCCACAGTAGATAGAAAACGTGGGTTGCCTGTTGAGCCGTAATACAGACATCAGGAACATCCAAATGGGTGCTTTGTTTGATTTCGACTAGCCCTATATGTTCATGAGTCCTAGTCTCCCTCGACTGGAACCAATAACATCTGAAGACTATGACGTTTGGTGGGTTTTCACCATAGAATTGAAGTTCATAAATTGCTTCAACTCTTCCATAATACTCGATATCTCCTGCGCCGATAGTAGAGACACAACAATTTGTAGACTTTCGGTCGGCCTTAGATAGCTCTTTGCCATAGGTACGAAAGCGATACCCGTTGATGTCGTATTTGTCGAATGAACGGACCTTATAGTCAAAACCATTAGCTACTTGTCTCAATTCGGCATCCATAATCTTTGAATTAGCCTACAAGTTTAATACGAAAGGATTGTTGCATTAGTCGCAAATTAGCCAAAGAAATGAAAAGGTCTAATGGAAATTACAGTTTTTTTGAATCAAGAGATGAAACCGGGATATTCGCCTCCTTGCTTTGCTAGAAGCTCATACTCTTCGACGGAATCCTTTTAGATCACCGCTCCATACGAGAATATGGTGATGTATCGACTGCATCAAATATCCAGGAAAAAGAGAAGTTCAAAGGAATTAGAAGTTGCGAAACAATGTACCGAGAACTTACTCGATGTACCGCCGCACTTCTGTTAGGTTGTTGAAGAGATACAGCGAAATGGTCCACCATTCTTCAAAATCCAATGATACTGGTTTCCAACCACTGGCTGGTGCGAGATTCCCTTTGAATAGGATGAGGTTGGATCGACCATTTTTAGGGTCGTCAGCATTGTACCGAGGCTTCGGATTATGCAAATGACGATTTTTGGCTTCGTAGTGTGCTGTCACGAAGTTTGCCGCCTCCTCAGTGATGAATTCCTCGGCCATCGATGCCTCACATCTATGTTTATTTTTTACATTTTGCTCGAAGCGTCTTCTGCATCCTCTCAGTTGAGTAGAACAAATGATGCTGCACGCCCCCCCCCCCCAATCATGCCTCGGTCGGGAGATGCAAAATCAAGTGTTGCATTGGATTAAAGAAGCGTGGCGGAAAGATCATCTCTAACTTGCAGATCAACTCCGGCGCCAACTGTTCCTTATCTTATACGAGGCCAGGCGATAGTTCTTTCGCATAAAGAACATGGAAGAAATAGCTTAGCTCTGCCAGTACTATCCGTTCATCCTTAGGGATGAAGCCACGCAACATCACCGGCATTATCCACTAAATCCATATGTGCCAATCTTGACTTTTTAGACCAAATATTTTCAATTTTTCAAGACTCGCTCCCCTCTTTAGATTTGCTGCATACCCATCGGGGAACATCAACTGCATTTTCACCCACAGAATAATTTCCCTCATAGCTGGCCTTCCAAGATTGAACCATGCCTTTGGCTTCGTCCAGTTCGACTTTCCTTTCGATTCTTGCAAGTTTTGTAATGGTCTATCACATAGCTCCTCTTGATCGACTCTAGCCTTACTACTATCCTTTGATTTCCCCTCTATGCCGAACAATGTACCAAAAATGGCTTCGGCGATATTCTTTTCAGTGTGCATCACGTCGATGTTGTGTGTGAAAAGGAGGTCTTTGAAGTAAGGCAGATCCCACAAGCATGTCTTGTGAGTCCAGGCATGTTCCTTATTATACCCCTTGAAATACCCTGGACGCTCTGGATCTGGCTCGAGAGCGTTTAACTAATCTAGGGTCTGTTGGCCTGTCAACACAGGTGGTGCAGAGTGTTTGACAACTCTACCTTTGATGAAGTTCTTCTTGTCTTTCCTGAACTTATGGCTAGAATCTAGAAACCGTTTATGCAAGTATACTTGTGCCCTGCCGTCAGCCAACGAAACTCAAGAGCTCCCTTGCATGTGGTGCACCAGAACCTTCCATGCACACACTAGCCAACGAATAGAGCATACGCCGGCAAGTCATGCGTCGAGTACATGTACCAAACAGGCATTATGAAGTTCTGTTTGCTAAAGGCATTGTATGTCTTGAACCCATTATCCCAAGCTTCTTGTAGTTCGTCCTTAAGCAGCTGCATGTACACATTCATATTCTTCCCCGGATAGTTGGGCCCTGGAATTATCAACGTCAGGAAAATGTTCTTTCTTTGCATAATCTGCCCGGGGGGAGAATGAGTGGAATGACAAACACGGGCCAACAACTGTATGGGGCTGCCACCTGACCAAACACACTAAACCAATACATGCTGATGGCGAATCGAGGATGCCTTGGATCTGCCTTTTTTCCTTACGTAATGCATCGAAGCGCTTCCACGCTTCACCATCCGATGTGTGCACCATCATCACATTCCCATCTGCATCTAGTTTGGTTCTTTTGCCCGTTTTGTGCGATGTCATCTGTCTGGCCGTCTCTTCGACCATGGAAGACGTTGAAGTCTTGGTTAGATTGGCATATACCGAAGAACATTAACGAATATTTTGGTCTGCGTCTTCTCACCGATACCGTTGTCTACCACAACATACCTAGAAGAATTGCAAATTGGACAATAGTTCAAGTCCTCATACCGAAGCCTAAATAAGACACATCCTTTCTCACATGCATGTATCTTCTCATAGGGCATCTTAAGAGCACGGAGGATTTTGTCTGACTTGTACAGGTTTGCAGGTAGCACATGGCCTTTGGGCAGAAACCGTCCGAATACTGTCATCATCACGTCGTAGCATTCTCTGCCCAAGTTGAATTGAGCCTTCAAAGCCATTATTTGTGAGATGGCATCCAGCTGACAAAGCTTAGTGTGCTCATGGAGAGGAAGTTTTGAGGACTCCAACATTTCAGGGAAGGCCTTTGCAGATTCCTCCATCTCCTCGTCCGAGTCTCGGGCATCATCAAAGTCTTGCACCATGTCTTCCATCCCGATACCATGCTCGTCGGTGCGACAACGAACCACCTTGGCTCTGGCACGTTGGGCAGACTCACCATGAAATGTCCAGACCGTGTAACCAGGCGTAAAACCAAACTTCAGTAGGTCTTTACTCATTTCAAGATTGTCCCTCTTATTATAGTTGTTGTACCGGACACAGGGGCACCGGCTTAATTTCTGGCCATTTGCAAATGTGGCTCTAACAAACCCCTTGGTTTTTGTTAACCATTCCTTGGTCCAAACTTTCTGTCTAGTGTAACCAGTGTACATCCACGCACGATCACTCATATTGACCTCCTACTGGACACACAAGAAATATATACATAATTAAGCAAACCATATCCATCAGTTAATGGAGTTTGTAAGTTTTATTACGTCCATGCAACCTACATGCTAATAGGTAAAGATAGGTCCTAATCCCACCCGAGTATGTGTAGATTGGGTTCGTTTTCCCATGCTTTGCTCCGGATCCGACGCAAAAGTTCGACAGCACCTCGCCGCTGTTCTCCTGATACACGCCTCGACAATAAGCAGAGAGGATGTGTACCCGGAGAACAATAGGGAGGCACTAACAAAATTTTGCATCGGATCTGGAGCAGAGCATATGGGAAAACGAACCCAATCTACACATACTCGGGCTGTCCATGGATAATGTTGGACAATTCGAAAGAATCACGATTATAAATATGCATATGCATGCATATTTATAGATGTAACTCTTTCGAACGGGAGACGCATAGTGGTTACGCACACTGATGATTGACACCTATAGCTAGCAAGTTTCATCGGCATGAAGACCAGAACAGAGCAAATTAAGGGGGGAGGAGGAGATGTCATTTGTGCTCACCAACAAACGCTGGGGCGGAGCTCGTCTAACGCACGGGGAGGTCATCAAACACCACACCCTCGCAGGGACGAAACAACTGCACATTTAAATCCACCCGATCAACACAAATATATATATATATATATATGATGTTTTGCATAACAAAATCAAAAAATATACGACCTAACTCATAATTCACAAATATATGACCCCGTCGGGGTCGGGGTCGGGGTGTGGTGTCAGGGTGTCAGGGTCGATCGGGGTGTCAGGGTATCGGGGTCGGGGTGCGCTGTCAGGGTGTCGAGTTGTGGTGTTAGGGTGTCGGGGGTTGGGGGTCGGGGTCGGGGTGTCGTGCCGGGTGACGGGGTGTCGTGTCGGGGTCGGGGTGTCAGGGTGTCGGGGTGTGGGTCAGGATGTGGTGTCAGGGTGTCGGGGTCGGGGTGTCTTCTTCTTCTTCTTCTTCTTCTTCTTCTTCTTCTTCTTCTTCTTCTTCTCCCTCCTCCTCCTCTTCCTCCCTCCTCCTCCTCCTTCTACTCTTCTTCTTCTAAACTAAAACTAAAACTAAAACTAAAATGAAACTAAAACTAAACTAAACTAAAAATAAAACTATAACTAAAACAGAAACTGAACTAAAAGAAACCAAAAGAAACTAAAGTAAAAAAGGGGGAGGAGCTCACCTGCAGGGGATCGCTGGTGGATGAGGCGCGGAGCGGCTGGTGGATGGGAGGGCGGTCGCTGGAGGAGGCGATGGCTGAGTGGAGGGTGAGGCCGGATGGCCATGTTGGGATGGGGCGGGGACAGTGACGCAGGGGAGGGGGCGGGGCAGCTGGACGGCCGTGGCGCTGCTGGCCGACATGGAAGGGGCGGTGGGGCCACGGTGGAGGTCGGGGCTACGCAGGGGAGGGGTGCGGGGCGGCCGGCTACGGTGGACAGGGTCGGTGGCAGCATGGGTGTGGATCAGGGATGGCGATGCAGGGGAGGGGGCGCGAGGGGGGGGGATGTGGAAGGGGCGGCGGGGGCGCGATGGAGGTCAGCGCGCAGCAGGGGAGGGATGCGGGGCGGCCGGCTACGGTGGACCTGGTCGGCGGCAACGGCGCGGGTGTGGTTGAGAATGGGAAAGAGGCAGAGAGAGAAGAGAGAGAGGACGGGGGAGGGATGGCCGTTTACGTACCCATCTCTTTGCCGTCTGCTGGCGGACGACAAAGAGGTGGGACCGGTGGGTTGTTACGGTTTAGACCTCCACTAGACCCCACCCACCTCTTTGCCGTCCGCCGGCTGACGACAAAGAAACTTTGCCGTCTGCTGGCGGACGACAAAGAACTAGCTGATGGCAAAGGACCTCTTTGCCGTACGCTGACTCTTTGCCGTCAGCTGGCAGACGGCAAGGAGGTGGCAAATGGCAAAATGCCAGATTCCAATAGTGTCAAGCTCTTTTCTGGCGCCGTTGCCAGGGAGGTGAGTGCTTGGAGGTATATCTTTAGATCTTGCAATTAAATCTTTTAGTTTCTTGTTTTATCACTAGTTTGATTTATAAAAAGAAAACATAAAAATGGAATTGAGGTGGTCTCATATTATTCATCTTTATCATCTCTTTCTTGAAAATGATGGAGCGGAAAATTGTGCTCAATTGATAGAAGAAGAATTCAATAAAATGTTTCACAAAAAACTTTGAATGATGAGCATGATTGTCGGAATAATGGGCCACGGGTAGCCTAAACCGAGTCCCAGAACCTTTCAAGACATTGGGCCGGCTACGCCCCTCAAGACATCAAGATGAAGCGCCGCCTTTTGGTGGGCGGCTGGCTGAACGGCCGACTGCCAGAAGGCGGCCATGCTCAGGAAGACGGCTCCAAGACGGGCCGACTCCTGGTAGGCGGCCTCTAGAGAGGCCGACTCCCAGTAGTCGGCCCACGGTACCCTCAAAGTCTACACCCCCATTAAGAAGACAAGACGGGTGAGGCTACAGTGTAGCCCATCACCCTCGTACCCTGGGCCGGGCGTGGCCACAGTGCTCCGTACAGGTGGAGATCTCCGCCCGGCGCGACATTGTTGCCACTCCACCCCTGACATCACTCCTGTCAGGCAAAGCCCTGCTCCCATGACCGCCTGTCGGTACGGCCCAAAGACGGCAGGCCCTACCAGTCAGCGAGGGCCCGGAAGATGGCGGGAGCCTCACCAGTCAGACCAGGGGAAGGCCAGCTTCTAGCAGGCAGCCAGTTCCTTGGGGCCCACACGCCATTAATCAGATGAGACTCAGAGTGGCTAAAGTGATCTCCCGCCAAGCAGCGGGACTGTACCCCCGCACCCCTAACCAAGCAAGCGTTATTAGCATCACGACTACAGTAATCAGAAGCCGGCAAGACCCGCGAGCGGTGGGAGCGGCCTGTCAGCTCCGTACCAGACCAGTCGGCGGGGCCCACCAGGCGGCGGGCCCCAGCCGCCGGCGACCAGAGAGACTGATAGACGGGTCCCACACCCGACCAGATTACCAATGTACCCCTGGGGGGTAGGCTTATATAAACCCTCCAGGGCGCCCATGCAAAGGGTTCGAACCTGTTAGGATTAGACTCACACCTAGGGGGAGAGGAGAGCAAGCCCTGCCTTCTTCTACCTCTAGCATACAGCTCAAGGAGCATGATTGTACTCACTAGTGCCTTAGTGATCATGCGGAGACCCCGTAGAGCAGGTGTTGGGGAAGGCAGTAATTTCGAAAATTTTCCTACGCACACACAAGATCATGGTGATGCATAGCAACGAGAGGGGAGAGTGTTGTCTACGTACCAACGCAGACCGACTGCGGAAGCGATCACACAACGTAGAGGAAGTAGTCGTACGTCTTCTTCCCGATCCGACCGATCCAAGCACCGTTACTCCGGCACCTCCGAGTTCTTAGCACACGTTCAGCTCGATGACGTTCCTCGGGCTCCGATCCAGCAAAGCGTCGAGGAAGAGTTCCGTCAGCACGACGGCGTGATGACGATCTTGATGTACTACCGACGCAGGGCTTCGCCTAAGCACTACAACGGTACGATCGAGGTGGAATTTGGTGGCAGGGGGCACCGCACATGGCTAAGGAACGATCTCAAGGATCAAGTTGTGTGTCTTGGGGTGCCCCCTGCCCCCGTATATAAAGGTTGGAGGAGGGGGAGCCGGCCGGCCAGGGAGAGGAGGCGCAGGGGAGTCCTACTCCCACCGGGAGTAGGACTCCTCCCCCCAATCCTAATCCTATTAGGACTCCCGGGGGGAAAAAGAGAGAGAAGGGGGGCCGGCCCCTATCCTAGTCCTACTAGGACTTGGGGAAGGGGGGCGCCGACCAGCTTGTGGGTTTTTCCCTTTTTCTCTTTTTCCACTAAGGCCCAATAGGCCCATTAGTCTCCCGGGGGGTTCCGGTAACCCTCCCGGTATTCCGGTAAAATCCCGATTTCACCCGGAACACTTCCTATGTCCAAACATAGGCTTCCAATATATCAATCTTTACGTCTCGACCATTTCGAGACTCCTCGTCATGTCCGTGATCTCATCCGGGACTCCGAACAACCTTCGGTACATCAAAATGCATAAACTCATAATAACTGTCATCGTAACGTTAAGCGTGCGGACCCTACGGTTCGAGAACAATGTAGACATGACCGAGACACGTCTCCGGTCAATAACCAATAGCGGGACCTGGATGCCCATATTGGCTCCTACATATTCTACGAAGATCTTTATCGGTTAGACCGCATAACAACATACGTTGTTCCCTTTGTCATCGGTATGTTACTTGCCCGAGATTCGATCGTCGGTATCCAATACCTAGTTCAATCTCGTTACCAGCAAGTCTCTTTACTCGTTCCGTAATACATCATCTCACAACTAACATATTAGTTGCAGTGCTTGCAAGGCTTATGTGATGTGCATTACCGAGAGGGCCCAGAGATACCTCTCCGACAATCGGAGTGACAAACCCTAATCTCGAAATACGCCAACCCAACATCTACCATTGGAGACACATGTAGTACTCCTTTATAATCACCCAGTTACGTTGTGACGTTTGGTAGTACCCAAAGTGTTCCTCCGGTAAACGGGAGTTGCATAATCTCATAGTTATAGGAACATGTATAAGTCATGAAGAAAGCAATAGCAACATACTAAACGATCGGATGCTAAGCTAATGGAATGGGTCATGTCAATCAGATCATTCTACTAATGATGTGACCTCGTTAATCAAATAACAACTCTTTGTTCATGGTTAGGAAACATAACCATCTTTGATTAACGAGCTAGTCAAGTAGAGGCATACTAGTGACACTCTGTTGGTCTATGTATTCACACATGTATTATGTTTCCGGTTAATACAATTCTAGCATGAATAATAAACATTTATCATGACATAAGGAAATAAATAATAACTTTATTATTGCCTCTAGGGCATATTTCCTTCAGTCTCCCACTTGCACTAGAGTCAATAATCTAGATTACACAGTAATGATTCTAACACCCATGGAGCCTTGGTGCTGATCATGTTTTGCTCGTGGAAGAGGCTTAGTCAATGGGTCTGCAACATTCAGATCCGTGTGTATCTTGCAAATCTCTATGTCTCCCACCTGGACTAAATCCCGGATGGAGTTGAAGCGTCTCTTGATGTGTTTGGTCCTCTTGTGAAATCTGGATTCCTTTGCCAAGGCAATTGCACCAGTATTGTCACAGAAGATTTTCATTGGACCCGATGTACTAGGTATGACACCTAGATCGGATATGAACTCCTTCATCCAGACTCCTTCGTTTGCTGCTTCCGAAGCAGCTATGTACTCCGCTTCACATGTAGATCCCGCTACGACGCTTTGTTTAGAACTGCACCAACTGACAGCTCCACCGTTTAAAGTAAACACGTATCCGGTTTAAGATTTAGAATCGTCCGGATCAGTGTCAAAGCTTGCATCAACGTAACCTCTTACGGTGAGCTCTTTGTCACCTCCATATACGAGAAACATATCCTGAGTCCTTTTCAGGTATTTCAGGATGTTCTTGACCGCTGTCCAGTGATCCATTCCTGGATTACTTTGGTACCTCCCTGCTAAACTTATAGCAAGGCACACATCAGGTCTGGTACACAGCATTGCATACATGATAGAGCCTATGGCTGAAGCATAGGGAACATCTTTCATTTTCTCTCTATCTTCTGCAGTGGTCGGGCATTGAGTCTTACTCAATTTCCTACCCTGTAACACAGGCAAGAACCCTTTCTTTGCTTGATCCCTTTTGAACTTCTTCAAAATCTTGGCAAGGTATGTGCTTTGTGAAAGTCCAATTAAGCGTCTTGATCTATCTCTATAGATCTTTATGCCTAATATGTAAGCAGCTTCCCCGAGGTCTTTCATCGAAAAACTTTTATTCAAGTATCCCTTTATGCTATCCAGAAATTCTATATCATTTCCAATCAGCAATATGTCATCCACATATAATATTAGAAATGCTACAGAGCTCCCACTCACTTTCTTGTAAATACAGGCTTCTCCAAAAGTCTGTATAAAGCCAAATGCTTTGATCACACTATCAAAGCGTTTATTCCAACTCCGAGATGCTTGCACCAGTCCATAAATGGATCGCTGGAGTTTGCATACTTTGTTAGCTCCCTTTGGATCGACAAAACCTTCTGGTTGTATCATATACAACTCTTCTTCCAGAAATCCATTCAGGAATGCAGTTTTGACATCCATCTGCCATATTTCATAAAATGCGGCAATTGCTAACATTATTATGACGGACTTAGGCATCGCTACGGGTGAGAAGGTCTCATCGTAGTCAACTCCTTGAACTTGCCGAAAACCTTTCGCGACAAGTCGAGCTTTATAGACAGTAATATTACCGTCAGCGTCAGTCTTTTTCTTGAAGATCCATTTGTTCTCAATTGCTTGCCGATCATCGGGCAAGTCAACCAAAGTCCATACTTTGTTTTCATACATGGATCCCATCTCAGATTTCATGGCCTCAAGCCACTTTGCGGAATCTGGGCTCACCATCGCTTCTTCATAGTTCGTAGGTTCATCATGATCTAGCATCATGACTTCCAGAACTGGATTACCGTACCACTCTGGTGCGGATCTCACTCTAGTTGATCTACGTGGTTCAGTAGTATCTTGTTCTGAAGCTTCATGATCATCATTAGCTTCCTCACTGATTGGTATAGGTGTCGCAGAAACAGTTTTCTGTGATGTACTATTTTCCAACAAGGGAGCAGGTACAGTTACCTCGTCAAGTTCTACTTTCCTCCCACTCACTTCTTTCGAGAGAAACTCCTTCTCTAGAAAGTTTCCAAACTTAGCAACAAAAGTCTTGCTTTCGGATCTGTGATAGAAGGTGTATCCAATAGTTTCCTTTGGATATCCTATGAAGACACACTTCTCCGATTTGGGTTCGAGCTTATCAGGTTGAAGCTTTTTCACATAAGCATCGCAGCCCCAAACTTTAAGAAACGACAACTTTGGTTTCTTGCCAAACCATAGTTCATAAGGTGTCATCTCAACGGATTTTGATGGTGCCCTGTTTAACGTGAATGCGGCCGTCTCTAAAGCATAACCCCAAAACGATAGCGGTAAATCAATAAGAGACATCATAGATCGCACCATATCTAGTAAAGTACGATTACGACGTTCGGACACACCATTACGCTGTGGTGTTCCGCGTGGCGTGAGTTGCGAAACTATTCCACAATTTTTCAAATGTACACCAAACTCGTAACTCAAATATTCTCCTCCACGATCAGATCGTAGAAACTTTATTTTCTTGTTACGATGATTTTCAACTTCACTCTGAAATTCTTTGAACTTTTCAAATGTTTCAGACTTATGTTTCATTAAGTAGATATACCCATATCTGCTTAAATCATCTGTGTAGGTGAGAAAATAACGATATCCGCCACGAGCCTCAATATTCATCGGACCACATACATCGGTATGTATGATTTCCAACAAATCTGTTGCTCTCTCCATAGTACCGGAGAACGGCGTTTTAGTCATCTTGCCTATGAGGCACGGTTCGCAAGTACCAAGTGATTCATAATCAAGTGGTTCCAAAAGTCCATCAGTATGGAGTTTCTTCATGCGCTTTACACCGATATGACCAAAATGGCAGTGCCACAAATAAGTTGCACTATCATTATTAACTTTGCATCTTTTGGCTTCTACATTATGAATATGTGTATCACTATCTTCGAGATTCAACAAGAATAGACCACTCTTCAAAGGTGCATGACCATAAAAGATATTATTCATATAAATAGAACAACCATTATTCTCTGATTTAAATGAATAACCGTCTCGCATTAAACAAGATCGAGATATAATGTTCATGCTCAACGCTGGCACCAAATAACAATTATTTAGGTCTAATATTAATCCCGAAGGTAGATGCAGAGGTAGCGTGCCGACCGCGATCACATCGACTTTGGAACCGTTTCCCACGCGCATCGTCACCTCGTCCTTTGCTAGCGTCCGCTTATTCTGTAGTCCCTGTTTTGAATTGCAAATATTAGCAACAGAACCAGTATCAAATACCCAGGTGCTACTGCGAGCTCTAGTAAGGTACACATCAATAACATGTATATCACATATACCTTTGCTCACTTTGCCATCCTTCTTATCCGCCAAATACTTGGGGCAGTTCCGCTTCCAGTGACCAGTCTGCTTGTAGTAGAAGCACTCAGTTTCAGGCTTAGGTCCAGACTTGGGTTTCTTCTCCTGAGCAGCAACTTGCTTGCTGTTCTTCTTGAAGTTTCCCTTCTTCTTCCCTTTGCCCTTTTTCTTGAAACTAGTGGTTTTGCTAACCATCAACACTTGATGCTCCTTCTTGATTTCTACCTCCGCAGGTTTCAGCATTGCGAAGAGCTCGGGAATAGTCTTGTTCATCCCTTGCATATTATAGTTCATCACGAAGCTCTTGTAGCTTGGTGGTAGTGATTGGAGAATTCTGTCAATGACGCAGTCATCTGGAAGATTAACTCCCATCTGAATCAAGTGATTATTATACCCAGACATCTTGAGTATATGCTCACTGACAGAACTGTTCTCCTCCATCTTACAGCTATAGAACTTATTGGAGACTTCATATCTCTCAATTCGGGCATTTGCTTGAAATATTAACTTCAACTCCTGGAACATCTCATATGCTCCATGACGTTCAAAACGTCGTTGAAGTCCCGATTCTAAGCCGTAAAGCATGGCACACTGAACTATCGAGTAGTCATCAGCTTTGCTCTGCCAGACGTTCATAACATCTGGCGTTGCTCCAGCAACAGGCCTGTCACCCAGCGGTGCTTCCAGGACGTAATTCTTCTGTGCAGCAATGAGGATAATCCTCAGGTTACGGACCCAGTCCGTGTAGTTGCTACCATCATCTTTCAACTTTGCTTTCTCAAGGAACGCATTAAAATTCAACGGAACAATAGCACGAGCCATCTATCTACAATCAACATAAACAAGCAAGATACTATCAGGTACTAAGTTCATGATAAGTTTAAGTTCAGTTAATCAAATTACTTAGGAACTCCCACTTAGATAGACATCCCTCTAATCTTCTAAGTGATCACGTGATCCAAATCAACTAAACCATAACCGATCATCACGTGAGATGGAGTAGTTTTCAATGGTGAACATCGTTATGTTGATCATATCTACTATATGATTCACGCTCGACCTTTCGGTCTCTGTGTTCTGAGGCCATATCTGTATATGCTTGGCTCGTCAAGTATAACCTGAGTATTCTGCGTGTGCAACTGTTTTGCACCCGTTGTATTTGGACGTAGAGCTTATCACACCCGATCATCACGTGGTGTCTGGGCACGACGAACTTTGGCAACGGTGCATACTTAGGGAGAACACTTCTTGATAATTTTTAGTGAGAGATCATCTTATAATGCTACCGTCAATCAAAGCAAGATAAGATGCATAAAAGGATAAACATCACATGCAATCAATATAAGTGATATGATATGGCCATCATCATCTTGTGCTTGTGATCTCCATCTCCGAAGCACCGTCATGATCACCATCGTCACCGGCGCGACACCTTGATCTCCATCGTAGCATCGTTGTCGTCTCGCCAATCTTATGCTTCCACGACTATCACTATCGTTTAGTAATAAAGTAAAGCATTACATCGCGATTGCATTGCATACAATAAAGCGACAACCATATGGCTCCTGCCAGTTGCCGATAACTCGGTTACAAAACATGATCATCTCATACAATAAAATCAGCATCATGCTTTGACCATATCACATCACAACATACCCTGCAAAAACAAGTTAGACGTCCTCTACTTTGTTGTTGCAAGTTTTACGTGGCTGCTACGGGCTTAAGTAAGAACTCATCTCACCTACGCATCAAAACCACAATGATAGTTCGTCAAATAGACTCCGTTTTAACCTTCTCAAGGACCGGGCGTAGTCACACTTGGTTCCACTAAAGTTGGAGAGACAGTCTTCCGCAAGCCATCTGTGTGCAAAGCACGTCGAGGGAACCGGTCTCGCGTAAGAGTACGCGTAAGGTTGGTCCGGATCGTCTCACCCAACAATACCGCTGAACCAAAGTATGACATGCTGGTAGGCAGTATGACTTGTATCGCCCACAACTCACTTGTGTTCTACTCGTGCATATAACATCAAACCATAAAACCTAGGCTCGGATGCCACTGTTGGGGAACGCAGTAATTTCGAAAATTTTCCTACGCACACACAAGATCATGGTGATGCACAGCAACGAGAGGGGAGAGTGTTGTCTACGTACCAACGCAGACCGACTGCGGAAGCGATCACACAACATAGAGGAAGTAGTCGTACGTCTTCTTCCCGATCCGACCGATCCAAGCACCGTTACTCCGGCACCTCCGAGTTCTTAGCACACGTTCAGCTCGATGACGTTCCTCGGGCTCCGATCCAGCAAAGCGTCGAGGAAGAGTTCCGTCAGCACGACGGCGTGATGACGATCTTGATGTACTACCGACGCAGGGCTTCGCCTAAGCACTACAACGGTACGATCGAGGTGGAATTTGGTGGCAGGGGGCACCGCACACGGCTAAGGAACGATCTCAAGGATCAAGTTGTGTGTCTTGGGGTGCCCCCTGCCCCCGTATATAAAGGTTGGAGGAGGGGGAGCCGGCCGGCCAGGGAGAGGAGGCGCAGGGGAGTCCTACTCCCACCGGGAGTAGGACTCCTCCCCCCAATCCTAATCCTATTAGGACTCCCGGGGGGAAAAAGAGAGAGAAGGGGGGCCGGCCCCTATCCTAGTCCTACTAGGACTTGGGGAAGGGGGGCGCCGGCCAGCTTGTGGGTTTTTCCCTTTTTCTCTTTTTCCACTAAGGCCCAATAGGCCCATTAGTCTCCCGGGGGGTTCCGGTAACCCTCCCGATATTCCGGTAAAATCCCGATTTCACCCGGAACACTTCCTATGTCCAAACATAGGCTTCCAATATATCAATCTTTACGTCTCGACCATTTCGAGACTCCTCGTCATGTCCGTGATCTCATCCGGGACTCCGAACAACCTTCGGTACATCAAAATGCATAAACTCATAATAACTGTCATCGTAACGTTAAGCGTGCGGACCCTACGGTTCGAGAACAATGTAGACATGACCGAGACACGTCTCCGGTCAATAACCAATAGCGGGACCTGGATGCCCATATTGGCTCCTACATATTCTACGAAGATCTTTATCGGTTAGACCGCATAACAACATACGTTGTTCCCTTTGTCAATGGTATGTTACTTGCCCGAGATTCGATCGTCGGTAGCCAATACCTAGTTCAATCTCGTTACCGGCAAGTCTCTTTACTCGTTCCGTAATACATCATCTCACAACTAACATATTAGTTGCAGTGCTTGCAAGGCTTATGTGATGTGCATTACCGAGAGGGCCCAGAGATACCTCTCCGACAATCGAAGTGACAAACCCTAATCTCGAAATACGGCAACCCAACATCTACCATTGGAGACACCTGTAGTACTCCTTTATAATCACCCAGTTACGTTGTGACGTTTGGTAGTACCCAAAGTGTTCCTCCGATAAACGGGAGTTGCATAATCTCATAGTTATAGGAACATGTATAAGTCATGAAGAAAGCAATAGCAACATACTAAACGATCGGATGCTAAGCTAATGGAATGGGTCATGTCAATCAGATCATTCTACTAATGATGTGACCTCGTTAATCAAATAACAACTCTTTGTTCATGGTTAGGAAACATAACCATCTTTGATTAACGAGCTAGTCAAGTAGAGGCATACTAGTGACACTCTGTTGGTCTATGTATTCACACATGTATTATGTTTCCGGTTAATACAATTCTAGCATGAATAATAAACATTTATCATGACATAAGGAAATAAATAATAACTTTATTATTGCCTCTAGGGCATATTTCCTTCAGCAGGACTAGGGGTGTTATCTCCTAGGAGAGCCCCAAACCTGTGTAAAGTACGCCGGCGTTCGTGTCTACGCCTCATCCCGCTTCCACGCACCGGCGACATTCTACTCGCTCCCACCATGATAAGACATTCTTTGGCATATGTCGCACCCAACCCCTGACATTTGGCGCCCACCGTGGGGATGGGTGCACTGTCTCCCGGAGATATGTTCTGGACGGGAACCTTGTTCCGTCCTAGCGAGTGCAGCCAGCCTGGCACGCCAGACGGCGTCTGCGCCGACGCGCTGCATGGCGCGGAGGTCGCTTGTGCGGCGAGCTGCCTCGCCGACCTTGTTGGTGAGATCCACCTCTTCGACGAGCCCGCGTCTGATGCGGGCACATAAGGCCTTGAGAGCCGCCTTGCGAGCCTTCTCGATCAGCTCCACATCACCAGCGAGCCTGCTGCTGACTTGGAGTCGGTTGGCTCCATCGTCCCGATGCTTGTCGACTCAGACACGGTGTCGCTTGACGCATTCCCCACCAACGTGGTGGTCTACGACAAGCCGCTTCCTCGCGCGGACAACAGTGGCAGCACCGTCACGGAGGTGCTCGTCATCAGCCACATCGAGCGCCCTGGCGGAGGTGGCCAGGATCCGTTGCAGGCCGCAATGCAAGGCTTGACTGGGCCCATCCCGGAAGACACCGACGCCGAGATGCTAGAAGCACGCCGCGTCCAGCTCGTCGAGAGCGCCAACCGGCTGACCAGCATGAGACGCCTTTCGGAGGCCTACCAGCGGGAGATGCACTACAAAAAAAGAGACATCCGTGACATTTTGGGCCGAATGAATTTTTTTTCTGTCATACATATGACACTTCTATGACGATTATTGTGATAAAACCCGGTATCATCATAGATGTGGTGGGATCCTACTTCTATGACAAAAAATTGTGATAGAAAATGGGCTTTTTGTCCTAGGCGGGCCGGAGACGTAGCTGCATGACATTCTTTGGGCTGTCCATGACGGAAAAAACCGTGGTAGAAGCGAGGGGGAGGAAAATTTCGGGGAGTTCCCGGTTACGTTGGGAGGTCAGGGGCCGAGTGATGCACGTTTCTCTCATACACGTACGCGCGTGTGTGCGAGGCATTGGCACTAACTGAACCCGAGCGAGGCGTTGGGCTCTAACTGAACCCGAGCGATTGCACTGCAGGCTACACGTTACTAAACCCGAGCGATCGATCGATGGCTGTTAACTGAACCCGATCGAGCGATTCCTTCGCTACTGCTGTTAACTGAAGCCGATCGATGGGATGAACAGTGAGCGTTACGAGGGGGGGGTTGGATGAACAGGACCCCGTGGTGTGGTGGAGGGCTGGATAAACAGTAGACGGTGGAGGGGTGGATGAACAGGATCCCGTGGTGTGGAGCGCTGGATGAACAGTAGACAGTGGAGGGGTGGTTGAACAGGACCCCGTGGTGTGGAGGGCTGGATGAACAGTAGACGGTGGAGGGGTGGTTGAACAGGACCCCATGGGATGGAGGGCTGGATGAACAGTAGACGATGGAGGGGTGGTTGAACAGTAGCCGGTGGAGTAGCACACGGTGGAGGCTGGATGAACAGGAGGCCGTGGAGGCTGGATGAACAGGAGCCCGTGGAGGCTGGATGAACAGGAGCCCGTGGAGGCTGGAGGAGGTCGACGGTGGAGATGAACAGTATCTCGTGGAGTCCCGTTTTGCAGTACGCCACACCCCTCCCGATGAACAGGACCCCTGTTTCGACCGTAGCGCTCCAAGACAAGTCCGTTTCCTCCGTTTTGCGATACGCCACACCCCTCCCGATCAACAGGACCCCCGTTTCGACCGTAGGAGGTCCGTTTCCTCTGTTTTGCGGTATGCCACACCCCTCCCGATCAACAGGACCCCCGTTAAGACCATAGGAGGTCCATTTCCTTCGTTTTGCGGTACGCCACACCCCTCCTGATGAACAAGATCCCGTTTCGAATGTGGTCGGTCGAGCACAAGGCCGTTTCCTCCGTTTTGCGGTACGCCAGGCCTCGTTTCCATCGCCTGTTCCGTCCAAGCCCTCCCGATGAACACGACACATTCTGTTGCCTCCCCATGAACACGATGACAACGTTGTTTCTCTGTTCCGACCCTGCCATGCACACGAGGCCTGACCGTACGTATGTGCGAGTAGGCGTTCAAGACCTCGCCCGTATGTACACATACGTGGCCATATTTTCTTACTTGCACCCTGACCGCTGTACATACGGGTACATGCTACGTGCGTGCCTCTACTAGAACACGTGCGCGCCTCTACTACGACACGTGCGCGCCTCTACATCGACCAGTATGTACGTACATGTTTGCGACCAGAATGACAACGCTACATACGCTTCAACCAGGTGGGTCCCGACTCTCGGGCACTTCCTTGCCTGCGAAGATGTAGCTGGTGGGTCCCATCAGTCAGGGGGGAATCATTTTGTTTTTTTTGCCCGGACGCACTTCCTTGCGTGCGAAGGTGTAGCTGGTGGGTCCCAGTAGTCGGGGGCCTGGTGGGTCCCCGTAATTAGGGGGCGAATCATTTTTTTTCTGGACGCACTTCCTTGCGTGCGAAGATGTAGCTCGTGGGTCCCAGAAGTCAGGGGGCGAATCATTTTTTTCGCAAAATACGGTGGCCCATCCGGTGGGTCCCCGCTGTCAGGTGGAGGAATAATTATTTTGCGTGTAATAAGGAGGCACTTCCTTGCGGCTGCCGTGGACCCAGCTGTCAGCCTCTCCACGTACAGTACTCTTCCGAGGGAAGTCGGTCGTTGACCACGTTGACCACGCCGCGCCGAGAGCACCAGGGCGGTGGTCTGGACAACGACGAGGCCTAGGAAGGGGACGATGCAGAGCCGGGGAAGACGCAATAGTGGAAGCCCGCGCGGAGAGGAGTATGAGGGTTCACTGGTTCGGCTGTGGTGTGAGGCTGCCGTCACCGCAGAATAACAGGGGGTGTGGGTGAGTAGAGGGATGGCCTGGCCAGTGGTGGGAGTAGTACGGGGCGGTGAGTCCTCTGCGGCATCACAGCCGGCCACGGGAGGCTGGAGCACACGACACGACCGGCGCTGCTTTGGGCGGCTGGAGCAAGAAGATTAGAGGTTGAAGAAGCACTACGACCGTTGGATGGACATCGTACGATAACTGCAGCTAGAATCATTTATATTGACTAAGTTGACAAAGCCCTTGGTACGCGTCAACTTAGTAGGCCCACAGCTCGGATTTGGCAGAGGACATATAGCCCATTTGCGATTTGTATGAATGTACAACCCATTTTTTAATTCTAATGGAATTTACTACATCCCATTTACAATTTGTTAAAAGTACATCCCAACTTCTAGCTAGGACAACGATTAATAATTTCAAACAACCGCTCAAAACAGAATTCAAAAAAAAAATTCCCACATTTTGATGGGATCCGAAATATTTTTATCCGAAATTTCTAGTCAAGTTAAATATAATTTCAAAATAAAGTTGTATTACGTTAAAATCCAACGAAATATTGCACGCGCAACAAGTAATGAAATTAAAATTTTCAAATTCCAAAAATAATATATTTTTCAAACTAATTACGTGTTTGGTGCATAGTAACTGTCCAATTATTATTATTACATCCCATTTATTATTTCTTAAAGTCCATTTTTTGTTAAGCCTAATGCATACCTCCTAGGAAAGTTTGCAGCCCAGCGGGGCGGAGAATAACAAGTTGACCCGGATATTGTGTACAACCGTCGGCCTAGTTGCATTGCTGATGTTGAAAAAAGCTATTTTTTATACACATTTTAAAAAATTTGTATAGATAAGGAACATTTTTTATACACACATTTAAATTTTTTTAAATACATGATTAATACTTTTTAAAACATATTTTTTAGTCAACAGTGGGCCCACAGCGAGCGGAGGAGGTCACAATACACATATTTTTTAAATACATGATTAACACTTTTGCAAAAACAATTAGCCCACAGCGAGCCAATTAGCTCCAGTCGGCCCACATTGGGCCGACATGGGGCAGTCGGCCAGCTGTAGGTCGACTGGAATCCAATCGGCCTGCTGTGGGCCGACTAGGCCCAGTCGGCCTGCAGCGGGCGGACGGTGTATTATTTTTGAAAAAAAATTACCCAACATAATATTTATGAAAATTAATAAAAATGTATTATTAAAAAAAAAGTGAAAAAGGCCTGTGTAGTACAATACAACCTAACATGGTTACTCAGCCCACATTCAGCGACGCCGGAAAGGCCCAAACAAGGCTTCTGTACAACTTTTTGAAGTCACTAAGCTCAATTAATAACTTAAGAAAAAAGTTAGATTACTGTGGAACCTAATTAAAAGCTGTCATGAGCAAATAAATAATTCAATGGGTCCCACTTGTGCGTGTGCGCACGCGCATGTGTGTGTGTGTGTGAGAGAGAGAGAGAGAGAAAGAGCTAGAGAGAGAGACCCATCGGCCGATGCTCGTAAATACATCTTTCAGCCATATGCATTGTTGATGCTCAGTAAAAACTTATATAGTTGACACAATCATATATAACATCATAGCACACTGAACTTGCATACAAAAATTTCATGCAGGCGGCACAATCAGGATGGAAGCAGTGGATCGCTACGGGACGGGCTATGTTTCCTCGATGTTTTTTTTGAGGAAAGGTTGTATGTGATACAATCGGAAGGTTTTGTCAATACTGAAAGATGCTAACAAGTATGCAAAGCTCTAGCAATCCTTCTAAGGACTGGAGTAAGCATCTCGGAGTTGGAATATACGCTTTGATGATGATCAAAGATTTTGGGTTTATACAAAGTTTATGAGAAACTTGTATTTCGAAAGAAGTGAGTGGGAGCACTATAGAATTTCCGATGAGTATATGATGTTAACATATTGTTGATCGGAAATGATGTAGAATTTCTGGAAAGCATATAGGGTTATTTGGAAAGTGTTTTTCAATGGAAAGCCTGGATTAAGCTACTTGAACATTGAGCATCAAGATCTATAAGGATAGATCAAAACGCTTAATGGTACTTTCAAATGAGCACATACCTTAACATGATCTTGAAGGTGTTCAAGATGGATCAGTCAAAGAAGGAGTTCTTGCCTGAGTTGTAAGGTATGAAGTTAAGACTTAAAGCTCGACCACGGCAGAAGAAAGAGGAAGGACGAAGGTCATCCCCTATGCTTAAGACGTAGGCTCTACAGTATGCTATGCTGTGTACCGCACCTGAAGTGTGCCTTGCCATGAGTCAGTCAAGGGGTACAAGAGTGATCCCAGAATGGATCACAGGACAGCGGTCAAAGTTATCCTTAGTAACTAGTGGACTAAGGAATTTTCTCGATTATGGAGGTGGTAAAAGAGTTCTCCGTAAAGGGTTAAGTCGATGCAAGCTTAACACCTATCCGGATAGCTCTGAGTAGAGATACTGGATACATATAATGGAGCAACAATTTAGAATAGCTCCAAGCAGAACAGTTATTTGGAATAGCTCCAAATAGAACGTGGTAGCTGCATCTAGAAGATGACATAGAGATTTCCGAAGTACATACGGATCTGAATGTTGCAGACCCGTTGACTAAAACCTCTCTCACAAGCAACATAATCAAACCTAGAACTCATTGAGTGTTAATCACATAGTGATGTGAACTAGACTACTGACTCTAGTAAACTCTTGGGTGTTAGTCACATGGCGATGTAACCTGTGAGTGTTAATCACATGGCGATGTGAACTAGATTATTGACTCTAGTGCAAGTGGGAGACTGTTGGAAATATGCCCTAGAGGCAATAATAAATTGGTTATTATTATATTTCCTTGTTCATGATAATCGTTTATTATCCATGCTAGAATTGTATTGATAGGAAACTCAGATACATGTGTGGATACATAGACAACACCATGTCCCTAGTAAGCCTCTAGTTAACTAGCTCGTTGATCAATAGATGGTTACGGTTTCCTGACCATGGACATTGGATGTCATTGATAACGGGATCACATCATTAGAAGAATGATGTGATGGACAAGACCCAATCCTAAGCCTAGCACAAAGATCGTGTAGTTCGTATGCTAAAGCTTTTCTAATGTCAAGTATCATTTCCTTAGACCATGAGATTGTGCAACTCCCAGATATTGTAGGAGTGCTTTGGGTGTGCCAAACGTCACAACGTAACTGGGTGGTTATAAAGGTACACTACGGGTATCTCCGAAAGTGTCTGTTGGGTTGGCACGAATCGAGACTGGGATTTGTCACTCCGTGTGACGGAGAGGTATCTCTGGGCCCACTCGGTAGGACATCATCATAATGTGCACAATGTGATCAAGGAGTTGATCACGGGATGATGTGTTACGGAACGAGTAAAGAGACTTGCCGGTAACGAGATTGAACTAGGTACCGGGATACCGACGATCGAATCTCGGGCAAGTATCGTACGATAGACAAAGGGAATTGTATACGGGATTGATTAAGTCCTTGACATCGTGGTTCATCCGATGAGATCATCGTGGAACATGTGGGAGCCAACATGGGTATCCAGATCCCGCTGTTGGTTATTGACCGGAGAACGTCTCGGTCATGTCTGCATGCTTCCCGAACCCGTAGGGTCTACACACTTAAGGTTCGGTGACGCTAGGGTTATAGAGATATTAGTATGCGGTAACCCGAATGTTGTTCGGAGTCCCGGATGAGATCCCGAACGTCACAACGATTTTCGGAATGGTCCGGAGGTAAAGAATTATATATAGGAAGTGCTATTTCGGCCATCGGGACAAGTTTCGGGGTCACCGGTATTGTACCGGGACCACCGAAAGGGTCCCGGGGGTCCATCGGGTGGGGCCACCTGCCCTGGGGGACCACATGGGCTGTAGGGGGTGCGCCTTGGCCTATATGGTCCAAGGGCACCAGCCCCAAGAGGCCCATGCGCCAAGAGAAGAACGAAAGGAAGAGTCCTAAAGGGGGAAGGCACCTCCGAGGTGCCTTGGGGAGGAGGGACTCCTCCCTTGGCCGCACCCTTCCTTGGAGGAAGGGCCAAGGCTGCACCTCCCCCTCTCCCTTGGCCTATATATAGTGGGGGAAAGGAGGGCAGCTCCAATCTAAGGCCTGGCGCCTCCCTCTCCCTCCCGTGACACATCTCCCTCGTCCCGCAGCGCTTGGCGAAGCCCTGTTGGAATCCCGCTACTTCCACCACCACGCCGTCGTGCTGCTGGATCTCCATCAACCTCTCCTTCCCCCTTGCTGGATCAAGAAGGAGGAGACGTCGCTGCTCCGTATGTGTGTTGAACGCGGAGGTGCCGTCCGTTCGACGCTAGGATCATCGATGATTTGGATCACGACGAGTACGACTCCATCAACCCCGTTCTCTTGAACGCTTCCGCTTAGCGATCTACAAGGGTATGTAGATGCACTCTCCTTCCCCTCATTGCTAGTCTCTCCATAGATAGATCTTGGTGACACGTAGGAAATTTTTGAATTTCTGCTACGTTCCCCAACAGTGGCATCATGAGTTAGGTCTATTGCGTAGATTTTATGCACGAGTAGAACACAAAGTAGTGGTGGGCGTTGATCTTGTTCAATATGCTTACCGTTACTAGTCCAATCTTGAGTCGGCGGCATTGTGGGATGAAGCGGCCCGGACCAACCTTACACGTACGCTTACGTGAGACCGGTTCCACCAACAAACATGCACTAGTTTCATAAGGTGGCTGGCGGGTATCTGTCTCTCCCACTTTAGTCGGATCGGATTCGATGAAAAGGGTCCTTATGAAGGGTAAATAGCAATTGGCATATCACGTTGTGGTTTTGCGTAGGTAAGAAATGTTCTTGCTAGAAACCCATAGCAGCCACGTAAAACATGCAAACAACAATTAGAGGACGTCTAACTTGTTTTTGCAGGGTATGCTTTGTGATGTGATATGGCCAAGAAGAATGTGATGAATGATATGTGATGTATGAGATTGATCATGTTCTTGTAATAGGAATCACGACTTGCATGTCGATGAGTATGACAACCAGCTGGAGCCATAGGAGTTGTCTTAATTTATTTATGACCAGCGTGTCAACATAAACGTCATGTAATTACTTTACTTTATTGCTAACCGTTAGCTGTAGTAGTAGAAGTAATAGTTGGCGAGACAACTTCATGAAGACACGATGATGGAGATCATGATGATGGAGATCATGGTGTCATGCCGGTGACGATGATGATCATGGAGCCCCGAAGATGGAGATCAAAAGGAGCAATATGATATTGGCCATATCATGTCACTATTTGATTGCATGTGATGTTTATCATGTTTATACATCTTATTTGCTTAGAACGATGGTAGTAAATAAGATGATCCGTCATTAAAATTTCAAGAAAGTGTTCCCCTAACTGTGCACCGTTGCGAAAGTTCGTCGTTTCGAAGCACCACGTGATGATCGGGTGTGATAGATTCTTACGTTCACATACAACGGGTGTAAGCCTGATTTACACACGCGAAACACTTAGGTTGACTTGACGAGCCTAGCATGTGTACAGACATGGCCTCGGAACACAGAAGACCGAAAGGTCGAGCATGAGTCGTATAGAAGATACGATCAACATGAAGATGTTCACCGACGTTGACTAGTCCGTCTCACGTGATGATCGGACACGGCCTAGTTGACTCGGATCATGTAATCACTTTGATGACTAGAGGGATGTCTATCTGAGTGGGAGTTCATAAGATGAACTTAATTATCCTGAACATAGTTAAAAGGTCTTCACAAATTATGTCGTAGCACACGCTTTAGTTCTACTGTTTAGATATGTTCCTAGAGAAAAATTAGTTGAAAGTTGATAGTAGCAATTATGCGGACTAGGTCCGTAAACTGAGGATTGTCCTCATTGCTTCATAGAAGGCTTATGTCCTTAATGCACCGCTCAGTGTGCTGAACCTCGAACGTCGTCTATAGATGTTGGGAACATCTGACATACAAATTTTGATAACTACGCAATAGTTCAGTTAAACAGTTTAGAGTTGAGGCACCGAAGACGTTTTTAAACGTCGCGAAACATATGAGATGTTTCGAGGGCTGAAATTGGGATTTCAGGCTCGTGCCCACGTCAAGAGGTATAAGACCTCCGACAATTTTCTTAGCCTACAAACTAAGGAGAAAAAAAATTCAATTGTTGAGCTTGTGCTTAGATTGTCTGAGTACAACAATCATTTGAATCGAGTGGGAGTTGATCTTCCAGATGAGATAGTGATGTTTCCCCAAAGTCATTACCACCAAGCTGTAGAGCTTCGTGATGAACTATAATATATCAGGGACATATATGATGATCCTTGAGATATTCGCGATGTTTGACACCACAAAAGTAGAAATCAAGAAGGAGCATCAATTGTTGATGGTTGGTGAAACCACTAGTTTCAAGAAGGGCAAGGGCAAGAAGGGATACTTCATGTAACGGCAATTCAGCTGCTGTCATAGTGAAGAAACCCAAGGTTGAACCCAAACCCGAGACTAAGTGCTTCTGTAATAAGGGAACAACCACTGGAGCAGAATTACCCTAGATACTTGGTAGATTAGAAGGCTGGCAAGGTCGATAGAAGTATATTGGATATACATTGTGTTGATGTGTACTTTACTAGTACTCCTAGTAGCACCAGGGTATTAGATACCGGTTCGGTTGCTAAGTGTTAGTAACTCGAAATAAAAGCTACGGAATAAACGGAGACTAGCCAAAGGTGAGACGACGATATGTGTTGGAAGAGTTTTTCCAAGCTTGATGTAATCAAGCATCGTACGCTCCCTCTACCATCGAGATTGGTGTTTGCGTTGAGCATAGACATGATTGGATTATGTCTATCACAATATGGTTATTCATTTAAGGAGAATAATGGTTACTCTGTTTATTTGAATAATACCTTCAATGGTCTTGCACCTAAAATGAATGGTTTATTGAATCTCGATCGTAGTGATACACATGTTCATGCCAAAAGATATAAGATAGTAATGATAGTACCACCTACTTGTGGCACTGCCACTTAAGTCATATCGGTATAAAACACATGAAGAAGCTCCACGTTGATGGATCTTTGGGCTCACTCGTTTTTGAAAAGTTTGGGACATGCGAACCATGTCTATTGGTGTATATGCATGAAGAAACTCCATGCAAATGGACCATTTGGACTCACTTGATTTTGAATCACTTGAGACATGCAAATCATACCACATGGGCAAGATGACTGAAAGCCTCGGTTTCAGTAAAGTTGAACTAGAAAGCAACTTGTTGGAAGTAATACATTTTGATGTGTGCAGTCCAATGAGTGCTGAGGCGTGTAGTGGATATCGTTATATTCTTACTTCACAGATGATTTGAGTAGATATTGAGTATATTTACTTGATGAATCACGAGTCTGAATTATTGAAAGGTTCAAGTAATTTCAGGGTCAAGTTGAAGATCGTCGTGACAAGAGGATAAAATATCTATGATATGATCATAGAGATGAATATCTGAATTACGAGTTTGGCACAGAATTAAGACATTGTGGAAATTGTTTCACAACTAATACAGCCTGGAACACCATAGTGTGATGGTGTGTCCGAACATCATAACTGCACCCTATTGGATATGATGCATACCATGATGTCTCTTATCGAATTACCACGATAGTTTATGGGTTAGGCATTAGAGACAACCACATTCACTTTAAATAGGGCACCACGTAATTCCGATGAGATGACACCGTATGAACTATGGTTTAGAGAAACCTAAGCTGTCATTTCTTAAAAGTTTGGGGCTGCGACGCTTATGTGGAAAAGTTTCAGGCTGATAAGCTCGAACCCAAAGCAGATAAATGCATCTTCATATGACACCCAAAACAGTTGGGTATACCTCCAGTATCAGATCCGAAAGCAATAAGGGATTGTTTCTAGAATCGGGTCCTTTCTCGAGGAAAAGTTTCTCTCGAAAGAATTGAGAGGGAGGATGGTGGAGACTTGATGAGGTTATTAAACCGTCTCTTCAACTAGTGCATGGCAGGGCACAGGAAGTTGTTCCTGTGGCACCTCCACCAATTGAAGTGGAAGCTTATGATAGTGATCATGAAACTTCAGATCAAGTCACTACCAAACCTTGTGGGATGACAAGGATGCGTGCTACTTCAGAGTGGCACGTAATCCTGTCTTGGAAGTCATGTTGCTAGACAACAATGAACCTATGAGCTATGGAGAAGCGATGGTGGGCCTGGATTCCAAAATGGCTCGAGGCCATATAATCCGAGAGAGGATCCATATATGAAAACAAAGTGTAGACTTTGGAAGAACTACTTGATGGTCGTAAGGCTATTAGGTACATATGGGTTTTAAAAGGAAGACGGACAATGATGGTACGTATCACCATTAAGAAAGCTCGACTTGTCGTTAAGATGTTTTCCGACAAGTTCAAGGAGTTGACTACGGTGAGACTTTCTCACTCGTAGCGATGCTAAGAGTCTGTTGGAATTATATTAGCAATTACTGCATTATTTATGAAATCTTGCAGAGAGGATATCAAAACATTGTTTCCTCGATGTTTTTTTCGAGGAAAGGTTGTATGTGATACAATCGGAAGGTTTTGTCAATCCTGAAAGATGCTAACAAGTATGCAAAGCTCTAGCAATCCTTCTAAGGACTGGAGTAAGCATCTCGGAGTTGGAATATACGCTTTGATGATGATCAAAGATTTTGGGTTTATACAAAGTTTATGAGAAACTTGTATTTCGAAAGAAGTGAGTGGGAGCACTATAGAATTTCCGATGAGTATATGTTGTTAACATATTGTTGATCGGAAATGACGTAGAATTTCTGGAAAGCATATAGGGTTATTTGGAAAGTGTTTTTCAATGGAAAGCCTGGATTAAGCTACTTGAACATTGAGCATCAAGATCTATAAGGATAGATCAAAACGCTTAATGGTAATTTCAAATGAGCACATACCTTAACATGATCTTGAAGGTGTTCAAGATGGATCAGTCAAAGAAGGAGTTCTTGCCTGAGTTGTAAGGTATGAAGTTAAGACTTAAAGCTCGACCATGGCAGAAGAAAGAGGAAGGACGAAGGTCGTCCCCTATGCTTAAGACGTAGGCTCTACAGTATGCTATGCTGTGTACCGCACCTGAAGTGTGCCTTGCCATGAGTTAGTCAAGGGTACAAGAGTGATCCAAGAATGGATCACAGGACAGCGGTCAAAGTTATCCTTAGTAACTAGTGGACTAAGGAATTTTCTCGATTATGGAGGTGGTAAAAGAGTTCGTCGTAAAGGGTTAAGTCGATGCAAGCTTAACACCTATCCGGATAGCTCTGAGTAGAGATACCGGATACATATAATGGAGCAACAATTGAGAATAGCTCCAAGCAGAACAGTTATTTGGAATAGCTCCAAATAGAACATGGTAGCTGCATCTAGAAGATGACATAGAGATTTGCGAAGTACATACGGATCTGAATGTTGCAGACCCATTGACTAAAACCTCTCTCACAAGCAACATGATCAAACCTAGAACTCATTGAGTGTTAATCACATAGTGATGTGAACTAGACTACTGACTCTAGTAAACTCTTGGGTGTTAGTCACATGGCGATGTAACCTGTGAGTGTTAATCACATGGCGATGTGAACTAGATTATTGACTCTAGTGCAAGTGGGAGACTGTTGGAAATATGCCCTAGAGGCAATAATAAATTGGTTATTATTATATTTCCTTGTTCATGATAATCGTTTATTATCCATGCTAGAATTGTATTGATAGGAAACTCAGATACATGTGAGGGTACATAGACAACACCATGTCCCTAGTAAGCCTCTAGTTAACTAGCTCATTGATCAATAGATGGTTACGGTTTCCTGACCATGGACATTGGATGTCATTGATAACGGGATCACATCATTAGAAGAATGATGTGATGGACAAGACCCAATCCTAAGCCTAGCACAAAGATCGTGTAGTTCGTATGCTAAAGCTTTTCTAATGTCGAGTATCATTTCCTTAGACCATGAGATTGTGCAACTCCCGGATATTGTAGGAGTGCTTTGGGTGTGCCAAACGTCACAACGTAACTGGGTGGTTATAAAGGTACACTACGGGTATCTCCAAAAGTGTCTGTTGGGTTGGCACGAATCGAGACTGGGATTTGTCACTCCATGTGACGGAGAGGTATCTCTGGGCCCACTCGGTAGGACATCATCATAATGTGCACAATGTGATCAAGGAGTTGATCACGGGATGATGTGTTATGGAACGAGTAAAGAGACTTGCCGGTAACGAGATTGAACAAGGTATCGGGATACCGATGATCGAATCTCGGGCAAGTATCGTACCGATAGACAAAGGGAATTGTATACAGGATTGATTAAGTCCTTGACATCATGGTTCATCCGATGAGATCATCATGGAACATGTGGGAGCCAACATGGGTATCCGGATCCCGCTGTTGGTTATTGACCAGAGAACGTCTCGGTCATGTTTGCATGCTTCCCGAACCCGTAGGGTCTACACACTTAAGGTTCGGTGACGCTAGGGTTATAGAGATATTAGTATGCGGTAACCCGAATGTTGTTCAGAGTCCCGGATGAGATCCCGAATGTCACGAGGAGTTCCGGAATGGTCCGGAGGTAAAGAATTATATATAGGAAGTGCTATTTCGGCCATCGGGACAAGTTTCGGGGTCACCGGTATTGTACCGGGACCACCGAAAGGGTCCCGGGGGTCCACCGGGTGGGGCCACCTTCCCTGGGGGACCACATGGGCTGTAGGTGGTGCGCCTTGGCCTATATGGGCCAAGGGCACCAGCCCAAAGAGGCCCATGCGCCAAGAGAAGAGGGAAAGGAAGAGTCCTAAAGGGGGAAGGCACCTCCGAGGTGCCTTGGGGAGGAGGGACTCCTCCCTTGGCCGCACCCTTCCTTGGAGGAAGGGCCAAGGCTGCGCCCCCCCTCTCCCTTGGCCCTATATATAGCGGGGGAAGGGAGGGCAGCTCCAATCTAAGGCCTGGCGCCTCCCTCTCTCTCCCGTGACACATCTCCCTCCTCCCGCAGCGCTTGGCGAATCCCTATTGGAATCCCGCTACTTCCACCACCACGCTGTCGTGCTGCTGGATCTCCATCAACCTCTCCTTCCCCCTTGCTGGATCAAGAAGGAGGAGACGTCGCTGCTCCGTACGTGTGTTGAACGCGGAGGTGCCGTCCGTTCGGCGCTAGGATCATCGGTGATTTGGATCACGACGAGTACGACTCCATCAACCCCGTTCTCTTGAACGCTTCCGCTTAGTTATCTACAAGGGTATATAGATGCACTCTCCTTCCCCTTGTTGCTAGTCTCTCCATAGATAGATCTTGGTGACACGTAGGAAAATTTTGAATTTCTGTTACGTTCCCCAATAGTGGCATCATGAGCTAGGTCTATTGCGTAGATTTTATGCACGAGTAGAACACAAAGTAGTTGTGGGCGTTGATCTTGTTCAATATGCTTACCGTTACTAGTCCAATCTTGAGTCGGTGGCATTGTGGGATGAAGCGGCCTGGACCAACCTTACACGTACGCTTACGTGAGACCGGTTCCACCGACAAACATGCACTAGTTGCATAAGGTGGCTGGCGGGTGTCTGTCTCTCCCACTTTAGTCGGATCGGATTCGATGAAAAGGGTGCTTATGAAGGGTAAATAGCAATTGGCATATCACGTTGTGGTTTTGCGTAGGTAAGAAACGTTCTTGCTAGAAACCCATAACAGCCACGTAAAACATGCAAACAACAATTAGAGGACGTCTAACTTGTTTTTGCAGGGTATGCTTTGTGATGTGATATGGCCAAGAAGAATGTGATGAATGATATGTGATGTATGAGATTGATCATGTTCTTGTAATAGGAATCACAACTTGCATGTCGATGAGTATGACAACCGGCTGGAGCCATAGGAGTTGTCTTAATTTATTTATGACCTGCGTGTCAACATAAACGTCATGTAATTACTTTACTTTATTGCTAACCGTTAGCTGTAGTAGTAGAAGTAATAGTTGGCGAGACAACTTCATGAAGACATGATGATGGAGATCATGGTGTCATGCCGGTGACGATGATGATCATGGAGCCCCGAAGATGGAGATCAAAAGGAGCAATATGATATTGGCCATATCATGTCACTATTTGATTGCATGTGATGTTTATCATGTTTATACATCTTATTTGCTTAGAACGACGGTAGTAAATAAGATGATCCCTCATTAAAATTTCAAGAAAGTGTTCCCCCTAACTGTGCACCGTTGCGAAAGTTCGTCATTTCGAAGCACCACGTGATGATCGGGTGTGATAGATTCTTACGTTCACATACAACGGGTGTAAGCCAGATTTACACACGCGAAACACTTAGGTTGACTTGACGAGCCTAGCATGTGTACAGACATGGCCTCGGAACACAGAAGACCGAAAGGTCGAGCATGAGTCGTATAGAAGATACGATCAACATGAAGATGTTCACCGACGTTGACTAGTCCATCTCACGTGATGATCGGACACGGCCTAGTTGACTCGGATCATGTAATCACTTAGATGACTAGAGGGATGTCTATCTGAGTGGGAGTTCATAAGATGAACTTAATTATCCTGAACATAGTCAAAAGGTCTTCGCAAATTATGTCGTAGCACACGCTTTAGTTCTACTGTTTAGATATGTTCCTAGAGAAAAATTAGTTGAAAGTTGATAGTAGCAATTATGCGGACTAGGTCCGTAAACTGAGGATTGTCCTCATTGCTTCATAGAAGGCTTATGTCCTTAATGCACCGCTCAGTGTGCTGAACCTCGAACGTCGTCTATAGATGTTGGGAACATCTGACATACAAATTTTGATAACTACGTAATAGTTCAGTTAAACGGTTTAGAGTTGAGGCACCGAAGACGTTTTGAAACGTCGCGAAACATATGAGATGTTTTGAGGGCTGAAATTGGGATTTCAGGCTCGTGCCCACGTCAAGAGGTATAAGACCTCCGACGATTTTCTTAGCCTACAAACTAAGGAGAAAAAAATTCAATTGTTGAGCTTGTGCTTAGATTGTCTGAGTACAACAATCATTTGAATCGAGTGGGAGTTGATCTTCCAGATGAGATAGTGATGTTTCTCCAAAGTCATTACCACCAAGCTGCTAGAGCTTCGTGATGAACTATAATATATCAGGGACACATATGATGATCCTTGAGATATTCGCAATGTTTGACACCACAAAAGTAGAAATCAAGAAGGAGCATCAATTGTTGATGGTTGGTGAAACCACTAGTTTCAAGAAGGGCAAGGGCAAGAAGGGATACTTCATGTAACGGCAATTCAGCTGCTGTCATAGTGAAGAAACCCAAGGTTGAACCCAAACCCGAGACTAAGTGCTTCTGTAATAAGGGAACAGCCACTGGAGCAGAATTACCCTAGATACTTGGTAGATTAGAAGGCTGGCAAGGTCGATAGAAGTATATTGGATATACATTGTGTTGATGTGTACTTTACTAGTACTCCTAGTAGCACCAGCGTATTAGATACCGGTTCGGTTGCCAAGTGTTAGTAACTCGAAATAAAAGCTACGGAATAAACGGAGACTAGCCAAAGGTGAGACGACGATATGTGTTGGAAGAGTTTTTCCAAGCTTGATGTAATCAAGCATCGCACGCTCCCTCTACCATCGAGATTGGTGTTTGCGTTGAGCATAGACATGATTGGATTATGTCAATCACAATACGTTTATTCATTTAAGGAGAATAATGGTTACTCTGTTTATTTGAATAATACCTTCAATGGTCTTGCACCTAAAATGAATGGTTTATTGAATCTCGATCGTAGTGATACACATGTTCATGCCAAAAGATATAAGATAGTAATGATAGTACCACCTACTTGTGGCACTGCCACTTAAGTCATATCGGTATAAAACACATGAAGAAGCTCCATGTTGATGGATCTTTGGGCTCACTCGTTTTTGAAAAGTTTGGGACATGCGAACCATGTCTATTGGTGTATATGCATGAAGAAACTCCATGCAAATGGACCATTTGGACTCACTTGATTTTGAATCACTTGAGACATGCAAATCATACCACATGGGCAAGATGACTGAAAGCCTCGGTTTCAGTAAAGTTGAACTAGAAAGCAACTTGTTGGAAGTAATACATTTTGATGTGTGCAGTCCAATGAGTGCTGAGGCGTGTAGTGGATATCGTTATATTCTTACTTCACAGATGATTTGAGTAGATATTGAGTATATTTACTTGATGAATCACGAGTCTGAATTATTGAAAGGTTCAAGTAATTTCAGGGTCAAGTTGAAGATCGTCGTGACAAGAGGATAAAATATCTATGATATGATCATAGAGATGAATATCTGAATTACGAGTTTGGCACAGAATTAAGACATTGTGGAAATTGTTTCACAACTAATACAGCCTGGAACACCATAGTGTGATGGTGTGTCCGAACATCATAACTGCACCCTATTGGATATGATGCATACCATGATGTCTCTTATCGAATTACCACGATAGTTTATGGGTTAGGCATTAGAGACAACCACATTCACTTTAAATAGGGCACCACGTAATTCCGATGAGATGACACCGTATGAACTATGGTTTAGAGAAACCTAAGCTGTCATTTCTTAAAATTTTGGGGCTGCGACGCTTATGTGGAAAAGTTTCAGGCTGATAAGCTCGAACCCAAAGCGGATAAATGCATCTTCATATGACACCCAAAACAGTTGGGTATACCTCCAGTATCAGATCCGAAAGCAATAAGGGATTGTTTCTAGAATCGGGTCCTTTCTCGAGGAAAAGTTTCTCTCGAAAGAATTGAGAGGGAGGATGGTGGAGACTTGATGAGGTTATTAAACCGTCTCTTCAACTAGTGCATGGCAGGGCACAGGAAGTTGTTCCTGTGGCACCTACACCAATTGAAGTGGAAGCTTATGATAGTGATCATGAAACTTCAGATCAAGTCACTACCAAACCTCGTGGGATGACAAGGATGCATGCTACTTCAGAGTGGCACGTAATCCTGTCTTGGAAGTCATGTTGCTAGACAACAATGAACCTATGAGCTATGGAGAAGCGATGGTGGGCCTGGATTCCAAAATGGCTCGAGGCCATATAATCCGAGAGAGGATCCATATATGAAAACAAAGTGTAGACTTTGGAAGAACTACTTGATGGTCGTAAGGCTATTAGGTACATATGGGTTTTAAAAGGAAGACGGACAATGATGGTACGTATCACCATTAAGAAAGCTCGACTTGTCGTTAAGATGTTTTCCGACAAGTTCAAGGAGTTGACTACGGTGAGACTTTCTCACTCGTAGCGATGCTAAGAGTCTGTTGGAATTATATTAGCAATTACTGCATTATTTATGAAATCTTGCAGAGAGGATATCAAAACATTGTTTCCTTGATGTTTTTTTCGAGGAAAGGTTGTATGTGATACAATCGGAAGGTTTTGTCAATCCTAAAAGATGCTAACAAGTATGCAAAGCTCTAGCAATCCTTCTAAGGACTGGAGTAAGCATCTCGGAGTTGGAATATACGCTTTGATGATGATCAAAGATTTTGGGTTTATACAAAGTTTATGAGAAACTTGTATTTCGAAAGAAGTGAGTGGGAGCACTATAGAATTTCCGATGAGTATATGTTGTTAACATATTGTTGATCGGAAATGACGTAGAATTTCTGGAAAGCATATAGGGTTATTTGGAAAGTGTTTTTCAATGGAAAGCCTGGATTAAGCTACTTGAACATTGAGCATCAAGATCTATAAGGATAGATCAAAACGCTTAATGGTAATTTCAAATGAGCACATACCTTAACATGATCTTGAAGGTGTTCAAGATGGATCAGTCAAAGAAGGAGTTCTTGCCTGAGTTGTAAGGTATGAAGTTAAGACTTAAAGCTCGACCATGGCAGAAGAAAGAGGAAGGACGAAGGTCGTCCCCTATGCTTAAGACGTAGGCTCTACAGTATGCTATGCTGTGTACCGCACCTGAAGTGTGCCTTGCCATGAGTTAGTCAAGGGTACAAGAGTGATCCAAGAATGGATCACAGGACAGCGGTCAAAGTTATCCTTAGTAACTAGTGGACTAAGGAATTTTCTCGATTATGGAGGTGGTAAAAGAGTTCGTCGTAAAGGGTTAAGTCGATGCAAGCTTAACACCTATCCGGATAGCTCTGAGTAGAGATACCGGATACATATAATGGAGCAACAATTGAGAATAGCTCCAAGCAGAACAGTTATTTGGAATAGCTCCAAATAGAACATGGTAGCTGCATCTAGAAGATGACATAGAGATTTGCGAAGTACATACGGATCTGAATGTTGCAGACCCATTGACTAAAACCTCTCTCACAAGCAACATGATCAAACCTAGAACTCATTGAGTGTTAATCACATAGTGATGTGAACTAGACTACTGACTCTAGTAAACTCTTGGGTGTCAGTCACATGGCGATGTAACCTGTGAGTGTTAATCACATGGCGATGTGAACTAGATTATTGACTCTAGTGCAAGTGGGAGACTGTTGGAAATATGCCCTAGAGGCAATAATAAATTGGTTATTATTATATTTCCTTGTTCATGATAATCGTTTATTATCCATGCTAGAATTGTATTGATAGGAAACTCAGATACATGTGAGGATACATAGACAACACCATGTCCCTAGTAAGCCTCTAGTTAACTAGCTCATTGATCAATAGATGGTTACGGTTTCCTGACCATGGACATTGGATGTCATTGATAACGGGATCACATCATTAGAAGAATGATGTGATGGACAAGACCCAATCCTAAGCCTAGCACAAAGATCGTGTAGTTCGTATGCTAAAGCTTTTCTAATGTCGAGTATCATTTCCTTAGACCATGAGATTGTGCAACTCCCGGATATTGTAGGAGTGCTTTGGGTGTGCCAAACGTCACAACGTAACTGGGTGGTTATAAAGGTACACTACGGGTATCTCCAAAAGTGTCTGTTGGGTTGGCACGAATCGAGACTGGGATTTGTCACACCGTGTGACGGAGAGGTATCTCTGGGCCCACTCGGTAGGACATCATCATAATGTGCACAATGTGATCAAGGAGTTGATCACGGGATGATGTGTTATGGAACGAGTAAAGAGACTTGCCGGTAACGAGATTGAACAAGGTATCGGGATACCGATGATCCAATCTCGGGCAAGTATCGTACCGATAGACAAAGGGAATTGTATACGGGATTGATTAAGTCCTTGACATCATGGTTCATCCGATGAGATCATCATGGAACATGTGGGAGCCAACATGGGTATCCAGATCCCGCTGTTGGTTATTGACCAGAGAACGTCTCGGTCATGTTTGCATGCTTCCCGAACCCGTAGGGTCTACACACTTAAGGTTCGGTGACGCTAGGGTTATAGAGATATTAGTATGCGGTAACCCGCATGTTGTTCAGAGTCCCGGATGAGATCCCGAATGTCACGAGGAGTTCCGGAATGGTCCGGAGGTAAAGAATTATAGATAGGAAGTGCTATTTCGGCCATCGGGACAAGTTTCGGGGTCACCGGTATTGTACCGGGACCACCGAAAGGGTCCCGGGGGTCCACCGGGTGGGGCCACCTTCCCTGGGGGACCACATGGGCTGTAGGGGGTGCGCCTTGGCCTATATGGGCCAAGGGCACCAGCCCAAAGAGGCCCATGCGCCAAGAGAAGAGGGAAAGGAAGAGTCCTAAAGGGGGAAGGCACCTCCGAGGTGCCTTGGGGAGGAGGGACTCCTCCCTTGGCCGCACCCTTCCTTGGAGGAAGGGCCAAGGCTGCGCCCCCCCTCTCCCTTGGCCCTATATATAGCGGGGGAAGGGAGGGCAGCTCCAATCTAAGGCCTGGCGCCTCCCTCTCTCTCCCGTGACACATCTCCCTCCTCCCGCAGCGCTTGGCGAAGCCCTATTGGAATCCCGCTACTTCCACCACCACGCTGTCGTGCTGCTGGATCTCCATCAACCTCTCCTTCCCCCTTGCTGGATCAAGAAGGAGGAGACGTCGCTGCTCCGTACGTGTGTTGAACGCGGAGGTGCCGTCCGTTCGGCGCTAGGATCATCGGTGATTTGGATCACGACGAGTACGACTCCATCAACCCCGTTCTCTTGAACGCTTCCGCTTAGTTATCTACAAGGGTATATAGATGCACTCTCCTTCCCCTTGTTGCTAGTCTCTCCATAGATAGATCTTGGTGACACGTAGGAAAATTTTGAATTTCTGTTACGTTCCCCAACAGTGGCATCATGAGCTAGGTCTATTGCGTAGATTTTATGCACGAGTAGAACACAAAGTAGTTGTGGGCGTTGATCTTGTTCAATATGCTTACCGTTACTAGTCCAATCTTGAGTCGGTGGCATTGTGGGATGAAGCGGCCTGGACCAACCTTACACGTACGCTTACGTGAGACCGGTTCCACCGACAAACATGCACTAGTTGCATAAGGTGGCTGGCGGGTGTCTGTCTCTCCCACTTTAGTCGGATCGGATTCGATGAAAAGGGTGCTTATGAAGGGTAAATAGCAATTGGCATATCACGTTGTGGTTTTGCGTAGGTAAGAAACGTTCTTGCTAGAAACCCATAACAGCCACGTAAAACATGCAAACAACAATTAGAGGACGTCTAACTTGTTTTTGTAGGGTATGCTTTGTGATGTGATATGGCCAAGAAGAATGTGATGAATGATATGTGATGTATGAGATTGATCATGTTCTTGTAATAGGAATCACAACTTGCATGTCGATGAGTATGACAACCGGCTGGAGCCATAGGAGTTGTCTTAATTTATTTATGACCTGCGTGTCAACATAAACGTCATGTAATTACTTTACTTTATTGCTAACCGTTAGCTGTAGTAGTAGAAGTAATAGTTGGCGAGACAACTTCATGAAGACACGATGATGGAGATCATGGTGTCATGCCGGTGACGATGATGATCATGGAGCCCCGAAGATGGAGATCAAAAGGAGCAATATGATATTGGCCATATCATGTCACTATTTGATTGCATGTGATGTTTATCATGTTTATACATCTTATTTGCTTAGAACAACGGTAGTAAATAAGATGATCCCTCATTAAAATTTCAAGAAAGTGTTCCCCCTAACTGTGCACCGTTGCGAAAGTTCGTCATTTCGAAGCACCACGTGATGATCGGGTGTGATAGATTCTTACGTTCACATACAACGGGTGTAAGCCAGATTTACACACGCGAAACACTTAGGTTGACTTGACGAGCCTAGCATGTGTACAGACATGGCCTCGGAACACAGAAGACCGAAAGGTCGAGCATGAGTCGTATAGAAGATACGATCAACATGAAGATGTTCACCGACGTTGACTAGTCCGTCTCACGTGATGATCGGACACGGCCTAGTTGACTCGGATCATGTAATCACTTAGATGACTAGAGGGATGTCTATCTGAGTGGGAGTTCATAAGATGAACTTAATTATCCTGAACATAGTCAAAAGGTCTTCGCAAATTATGTCGTAGCACACGCTTTAGTTCTACTGTTTAGATATGTTCCTAGAGAAAAATTAGTTGAAAGTTGATAGTAGCAATTATGCGGACTAGGTCCGTAAACTGAGGATTGTCCTCATTGCTTCATAGAAGGCTTATGTCCTTAATGCACCGCTCAGTGTGCTGAACCTCGAACGTCGTCTATAGATGTTGGGAACATCTGACATACAAATTTTGATAACTACGTAATAGTTCAGTTAAACGGTTTAGAGTTGAGGCATCGAAGACGTTTTGAAACGTCGCGAAACATATGAGATGTTTTGAGGGCTGAAATTGGGATTTCAGGCTCGTGCCCACGTCAAGAGGTATAAGACCTCCGACGATTTTCTTAGCCTACAAACTAAGGAGAAAAAAAATTCAATTGTTGAGCTTGTGCTTAGATTGTCTGAGTACAACAATCATTTGAATCAAGTGGGAGTTGATCTTCCAGATGAGATAGTGATGTTTCTCCAAAGTCATTACCACCAAGCTGCTAGAGCTTCGTGATGAACTATAATATATCAGGGACACATATGATGATCCTTGAGATATTCGCAATGTTTGACACCACAAAAGTAGAAATCAAGAAGGAGCATCAATTGTTGATGGTTGGTGAAACCACTAGTTTCAAGAAGGGCAAGGGCAAGAAGGGATACTTCATGTAACGGCAATTCAGCTGCTGTCATAGTGAAGAAACCCAAGGTTGAACCCAAACCCGAGACTAAGTGCTTCTGTAATAAGGGAACAGCCACTGGAGCAGAATTACCCTAGATACTTGGTAGATTAGAAGGCTGGCAAGGTCGATAGAAGTATATTGGATATACATTGTGTTGATGTGTACTTTACTAGTACTCCTAGTAGCACCAGCGTATTAGATACCGGTTAGGTTGCCAAGTGTTAGTAACTCGAAATAAAAGCTACGGTATAAACGGAGACTAGCCAAAGGTGAGACGACGATATGTGTTGGAAGAGTTTTTCCAAGCTTGATGTAATCAAGCATCGCACGCTCCCTCTACCATCGAGATTGGTGTTTGCGTTGAGCATAGACATGATTGGATTATGTCAATCACAATACGTTTATTCATTTAAGGAGAATAATGGTTACTCTGTTTATTTGAATAATACCTTCAATGGTCTTGCACCTAAAATGAATGGTTTATTGAATCTCGATCGTAGTGATACACATGTTCATGCCAAAAGATATAAGATAGTAATGATAGTACCACCTACTTGTGGCACTGCCACTTAAGTCATATCGGTGTAAAACGCATGAAGAAGCTCCATGTTGATGGATCTTTGGGCTCACTCGTTTTTGAAAAGTTTGAGACATGCGAACCATGTCTATTGGTGTATATGCATGAAGAAACTCCATGCAAATGGACCATTTGGACTCACTTGATTTTGAATCACTTGAGACATGCAAATCATACCACATGGGCAAGATGACTGAAAGCCTCGGTTTCAGTAAAGTTGAACTAGAAAGCAACTTGTTGGAAGTAATACTTTTTGATGTGTGCAGTCCAATGAGTGCTGAGGCATGTAGTGGATATCGTTATATTCTTACTTCACAGATGATTTGAGTAGATATTGAGTATATTTACTTGATGAATCACGAGTCTGAATTATTGAAAGGTTCAAGTAATTTCAGGGTCAAGTTGAAGATCGTCGTGACAAGAGGATAAAATATCTACGATATGATCATAGAGATGAATATCTGAATTACGAGTTTGGCACAGAATTAAGACATTGTGGAAATTGTTTCACAACTAATACAGCCTGGAACACCATAGTGTGATGGTGTGTCCGAACATCATAACTGCACCCTATTGGATATGATGCATACCATGATGTCTCTTATCGAATTACCATGATAGTTTATGGGTTAGGCATTAGAGACAACCACATTCACTTTAAATAGGGCACCACGTAATTCCGATGAGATGACACCATATGAACTATGGTTTAGAGAAACCTAAGCTGTCATTTCTTAAAAGTTTGGGGCTGCGACGCTTATGTGGAAAAGTTTCAGGCTGATAAGCTCGAACCCAAAGCGGATAAATGCATCTTCATAGGACACCCAAAACAGTTGGGTATACCTCCAGTATCAGATCCGAAAGCAATAAGGGATTGTTTCTAGAATCGGGTCCTTTCTCGAGGAAAAGTTTCTCTCGAAAGAATTGAGAGGGAGGATGGTGGAGACTTGATGAGGTTATTAAACCGTCTCTTCAACTAGTGCATGGCAGGGCACAGGAAGTTGTTCCTGTGGCACCTACACCAATTGAAGTGGAAGCTTATGATAGTGATCATGAAACTTCAGATCAAGTCACTACCAAACCTCATGGGATGACAAGGATGCGTGCTACTTCAGAGTGGCACTTAATCCTGTCTTGGAAGTCATGTTGCTAGACAACAATGAACCTATGAGCTATGGAGAAGCGATGGTGGGCCTGGATTCCAAAATGGCTCGAGGCCATATAATCCGAGAGAGGATCCATATATGAAAACAAAGTGTAGACTTTGGAAGAACTACTTGATGGTCGTAAGGCTGTTAGGTACATATGGATTTTAAAAGGAAGACGGACAATGATGGTACATATCACCATTAAGAAAGCTCGACTTGTCGTTAAGATGTTTTCCGACAAGTTCAAGGAGTTGACTACGGTGAGACTTTCTCACTCGTAGCGATGCTAAGAGTCTGTTGGAATTATATTAGCGTTTACTGCATTATTTATGAAATCTTGCAGAGAGGATATCAAAACATTGTTTCCTCGATGTTTTTTTTGAGGAAAGGTTGTATGTGATACAATCGGAAGGTTTTGTCAATCCTGAAAGATGCTAACAAGTATGCAAAGCTCTAGCAATCCTTCGAAGGACTGGAGTAAGCATCTCGGAGTTGGAATATACGCTTTGATGATGATAAAAGATTTTGGGTTTATACAAAGTTTATGAGAAACTTGTATTTCGAAAGAAGTGAGTGGGAGCACTATAGAATTTCCGATGAGTATATGTTGTTAACATATTGTTGATCGGAAATGACGTAGAATTTCTGGAAAGCATATAGGGTTATTTGGAAAGTGTTTTTCAATGGAAAGCCTAGATTAAGCTACTTGAACATTGAGCATCAAGATCTATAAGGATAGATCAAAACGCTTAATGGTACTTTCAAATGAGCACATACCTTAACATGATCTTGAAGGTGTTCAAGATGGATCAGTCAAAGAAGGAGTTCTTGCCTGAGTTGTAAGGTATGAAGTTAAGACTTAAAGCTCGACCACGGCAGAAGAAAGAGGAAGGACGAAGGTCGTCCCCTATGCTTAAGACGTAGGCTCTACAGTATGCTATGCTGTGTACCGCACCTGAAGTGTGCCTTGCCATGAGTCAGTCAAGGGGTACAAGAGTGATCCAAGAATGGATCACAGGACAGCGGTGAAAGTTATCCTTAGTAACTAGTGGACTAAGGAATTTTCTCGATTATGGAGGTGGTAAAAGAGTTCGTCATAAAGGGTTAAGTCGATGCAAGCTTAACACCTATCCGGATAGCTCTGAGTAGAGATACCGGATACATATAATGGAGCAACAATTTAGAATAGCTCCAAGGAGAACAGTTATTTGGAATAGCTCCAAATTGAACGTGGTAGCTGCATCTAGAAGATGAGATAGAGATTTGCGAAGTACATACGGATCTGAATGTTGCAGACCCATTGACTAAAACCTCTCTCACAAGCAACATGATCAAACCTAGAACTCATTGAGTGTTAATCACATAGTGATGTGAACTAGACTACTGACTCTAGTAAACTCTTGGGTGTTAGTCACATGGCGATGTAACCTGTGAGTGTTAATCACATGGCGATGTGAATTAGATTATTGACTCTAGTGCAAGTGGGAGACTGTTGGAAATATGCCCTAGAGGCAATAATAAATTGGTTATTATTATATTTCCTTGTTCAAGATAATCGTTTATTATCCATGCTAGAATTGTATTGATAGGAAACTCAGATACATGTGTGGATACATAGACAACACCATGTCCCTAGTAAGCCTCTAGTTAACTAGCTCGTTGATCAATAGATGGTTACGGTTTCCTGACCATGGACATTGGATGTCATTGATAACGGGATCACATCATTAGAAGAATGATGTGATGGACAAGACCCAATCCTAAGCCTAGCACAAAGATCGTGTAGTTCGTATGCTAAAGCTTTTCTAATGTCAAGTATTATTTCCTTAGACCATGAGATTGTGCAACTCCCGGATACCGTAGGAGTGCTTTGGGTGTGCCAAACGTCACAACGTAACTGGGTGGCTATAAAGGTACACTACGGGTATCTCCGAAAGTGTCTGTTGGGTTGGCACGAATCGAGACTGGGATTTGTCACTCCGTGTGACGGAGAGGTATCTCTGGGCCCACTCGGTAGGACATCATCATAATGTGCACAATGTGATCAAGGAGTTGATCACGGGATGATGTGTTATGGAACGAGTAAAGAGACTTGCCGGTAACGAGATTGAACAAGGTATCGGGATACCGATGATCGAATCTCGGGCAAGTATCGTACCGAAAGACAAAGGGAATTGTATACGGGATTGATTAAGTCCTTGACATCGTGGTTCATCCGATGAGATCATCATGGAACATGTGGGAGCCAACATGGGTATCCAGATCCCGCTGTTGGTTATTGACCGGAGAACGTCTCGGTCATGTCTGCATGCTTCCCGAACCCGTAGGGTCTACACACTTAAGGTTCGGTGACGCTAGGGTTATAGAGATATTAGTATGCGGTAACCCGAATGTTGTTCGGAATCCCGGATGAGATCCAGGACGTCACGAGGAGTTCCAGAATGGTCCGGAGGTAAAGAATTATATATAGGAAGTGCTATTTCGGCCATCGGGACAAGTTTCGGGGTCATCGGTATTGTACCGGGACCACCGGAAGGGTCCCGGGGGTCCACCGGGTGGGGCCACCTGCCCCGGGGGACCACATGGGCTGTAGGGGGTGCGCCTTGGCCTATATGGGCCAAGGGCACCAGCCCCAAGAGGCCCATGCGCCAAGAGAAGAGGGAAAGGAAGAGTCCTAAAGGGGGAAGGCACCTCCGAGGTGCCTTGGGGAGGAGGGACTCCTCCCTTGGCCACACCCTTCCTTGGAGGAAGGGCCAAGGCTGCGCCCCCCTCTCCCTTGGCCCTATATATAGTGGGGGACGGGAGGGAAGCTCCAATCTAAGGCCTGACGCCTCTCTCTCCCTCCCGTGACACATCTCCCTCCTCCCGCAGCGCTTGGCGAAGCCCTGTTGGAATCCCGCTACTTCCACCACCACGCCGTCGTGCTGCTGGATCTCCATCAACCTCTCCTTCCCCCTTGTTGGATCAAGAAGGAGGAGACGTCGCTGCTCCGTACATGTGTTGAACGCGGAGGTGCCGTCCATTCGGCGCTAGGATCATCGGTGATTTGGATCACGACGAGTACGACTCCATCAACCCCGTTCTCTTGAACGCTTCCGCTTAGCGATCTACAAGGGTATGTAGATGCACTCTCCTTCCCCTTTTTGCTAGTCTCTCCATAGATAGATCTTGGTGACATGTAGGAAAATTTTGAATTTCTGCTACGTTCCCCAACAAACGACACCTCACTGGCCCAAATAAGTGTACATCATCGAAAAGACACTGAGCTCAAATTATATAAATTGAAAAAAGGAGATATACTCTAAACACTGGAGAATGGTGATGCCCTCATTTAGCCCACCAGTAGTTCGAGACAATAAACAGTTCGAAACAATGATATATACAACATTCAAACACTGACTAGTGACTACTACTGACATAAACAACAAGACATGATAGTTCATAAGAAGTCTTGCTACGCCACCAAAACACACCCATCTGCAGCGCTCAGACTCTCGTGATCCAGACGAGAATGACATTCTAAATAGAAGCAACTATTACATAGTAAGAGTGACATAGACGAGGATGACCAAATGACAAGGAATATGCATAACAAAAGAAAGAACTACCCATCCAGAACCAGCAGCAAAGACAACAAAGTCATTCGAAGAGATGATCCAACACCATCATAATTTGCAGCCCCGCTTCAGCGACCAGTGATCCGAAGACACCAGTACTCCACCCTTTCGATGCAACAGCCCAATTACCTATCAACCTGAAGGCTCGAACCACATCACTGCCTGTCGTAATTGAGACATCCAAGGATCAAAGTTAATCCGGATGCCTTTGTCATTCTCACCTTCTTTTGGCTGCAGGCTGTATCGTTGACAATCAGGGGAGTTTCCTCCCGAACTCCTAGGGCTCGCCGTGTAGACACAGTTTTCCATAGCAAACAGAGCCTCTCTGCCATCATGGTCCTTGCCAACAGTGATCTCCTGGTTAATCAGATAATTGAGTCCGAGAAACAGAGAGTGTGAACCAAGGCTGTTTACCTGCCTCCAACTAAAAAATCCTAAAGGCCCCAACAAGCTAGTATCCTGCTCATAGACGTAATAGCCACTGTTCGGATACTCACGTATTACACGGTGCTTGTATATAGTGGGGTTTTTGCAATATAACTTTTTCGGCTCATGTGTCCGAATGATCATCAGTCTTTTGCCGTCGTCTGATCGAGCGAGGAACCAGTTGTGCTTCCCTATTTTTGGCAAAGGTCGTGTGATTACAAAGGGCAGTAACTGTAGGGACACTGCATCATATCAAAAAGGACATGCATTGTTAATGTAAGATCAACATTGTTCAGAGTATGAGTAGGATAATGCAAGCAACATCATTGATATGTCCCTGTTGGAACTGGGAGGAAAATACAGGGAAATGTATACTGGGTTCGAAAATATAGAAGTGCCATGCATGGTTATACTCATGTTATCTCGCAATCAATTCTTCACAGGAAACTACCATGTCATGCATGTTATGTAATCATGTTCTGTCCTCACAAACAAATTCTTCAAGGTAACTAACAGACCATGCATTGTTATATACTCGTGTTCTGTGGGCAAAAATTTTGTGAGGATATTATTCTAGCCATTGATTGTTGAAGGGCGAATATAGGTATGTACACATGGTAAGCATTGCAGGATTTCACTACTTCCAAATATAGAGTTCTCCGTATGCACATTTACTTCCCTAATGTATGGTTAGATGAAACCAACAGTGTGGTGCATGTTTCTACATCATGAAAATGAGGAAACTAACATGGCCATTGATACACACTCATATTTAGTAGTAGTATATAGATTACTGTAAAATAAGGATAATATCCATATATTCCTAACCATTTGATTATTCAAGGTACAAATTGGCTATAATGACATGGTCACAATCGCATGAATTAACTCATTCCAAATATAGCTGATTTACGACGTCTCTAATACATTGCCATAATTCTACTCAAATTCTGCTCAAATAGAGATATGCCAATCATCAAAAAAAGTTCAAACAGTGTCATGGCATCATCATTAACATGAGAGGAAACAACTTACACGCGCCGTCCCAGCAATACGTGGTGCCATCTACTCTATCGATCGCGTAGATGATGCCATTGTGTTCAATAGCATCACAGAAGTGTGTATCAGCTTTGACGATGATCCACTATGAGCCGAGTTGTCTCCAGCTAAAGAAGGCACCGGCGTAAAGATAGGCGAGTCCGCGGTCGAACAAGGCAATTAGCTTGAAGTCTGCGTAATTCGCATGTCGTGTGGGCACTTGGCAGATTACAATCTTCTACAAAACAAGGTCCGTCCAACTGACGTAGTAATCTAGATGACTTGGACCGCGATGGTAATACTCTATATAATCCAACGGAGGAAGGATAATCTCATGGGAGGTCTGGAAGTTCACGAGCACCAATTTTTTACCGTCTTCTCTAAAGGCAGCCATCCAGTGGGAGTTCATGCCGATGCAGTACATACCTGTAAAGAAGTTTTGGGCGATGGTGATCAGATCGATGTCGAGGGAAATGATGTACGGCGACCCACTGCATACGTGCAAAGAAGTTTCGGCTAATGGAGATCAGATTGAAGTCAAGGGGCATCATGCACGCCTCCGTATCATGGTGAGCCAATCTCGCAAGACCAGATAGCAGCAAGCAGGGTGTCTTGAAAAGCTTAGGCCTCGCTTCGATGATGGCTGTGTGCATGTCCCTCGAGCATGCAGCCAGCCGCAGGGCGCTCAACATATCTATACACGAACAACAGAGGTCGAGGATGTCACTAGGGAGATTGCTCCAATCGCGGCTCATATGGATGCTGCACGGTTCGCGTTCGGCCATGGTGGAGTTTGGAAGGGGGCTTGATTTACGGGAGAGAAGGATGTCGGTGCTGGAGCGGCTAGCGACGGAATAGTGGTACTGGGGGAGGCGAGTGAGGCGATGGTACACGGGGGCACAGTGAGATGGAGATGGAGTGGTGCTATGGGAGCGGAGAGGGAGACGAGGCGAGGCGCCAATGTGATGTACAACGGCGGTGACAGACTGCACTGTGCGCAGGGTGAGGCTGACTTTGGTAACCCGAACACGCCGCCTGGACTAGTGTCAGGCGCAGGGTGTTGTCGCTTCACTGTGAGGACTGGATGAATAGTATTTTGACCATCAAGTGTACCATAGTTATACTACTACTACTACTACTACTACTACTACTACTACTACTACTACTACTACTACTACTACTAGTAGTAGTAGTAGTAGTAGTAGTAGTAGTAGTAGTAGTAGTAGTAGTAGTAGTAGTAGGTACATGAGTACTCCAGTATTGTATAGCGTAAATAGGTCTCCCGTGCTACCATGCCTGTTCACTTCATCGTTCAGGTATCATCCATATTGCGAGCAGAACCAAATTCTCGTGCATGCGCAATCAACGCTCTGCCGCGATGCATGCAGTGGTCGTTCTGGTGCATCAAGGATGGCATGCAGATCGTTCCACACTTGAGAAGAGGAAAAATAGAAAGGTAGAACACGGCAGCAGAGGAAGAGAACGCTGGCTAAAGAGGCTGGGAGGGGATCGAGCAGGCAGTTAATGCTCCATGCCTAAAGGTTTTGGGAAAACCTGATTTTCATAAGGTGACTTTGAAGGAAATATGCCCTAGAGGCAATAATAAAGTTATTATTTATTTCCTTATATCATGATAAATGTTTATTATTCATGCTAGAATTGTATTAACCGGAAACATAATACATGTGTGAATACATAGACCAACAGAGTGTCACTAGTATGCCTCTACTTGAGTAGCTCGTTAATCAAAGATGGTTATGTTTCCTAACCATGAACAAAGAGTTGTTATTTGATTAACAAGGTCACATCATTAGTTGAATGATCTGATTGACATGACCCATTCCATTAGCTTAGCACCCGATCGTTTAGTATGTTGCTATTGCTTTCTTCATGACTTATACATGTTCCTATAACTATGAGATTATGCAACTCCCGTTTACCGGAGGAACACTTTGGGTACTACCAAACGTCACAACGTAACTGGGTGATTATAAAGGAGTACTACAGGTGTCTCCAATGGTAGATGTTGGGTTGGCGTATTTCGAGATTAGGGTTTGTCACTCCGATTGTCGGAGAGGTATCTCTGGGCCCTCTCGGTAATACACATCACATAAGCCTTGCAAGCATAATAACTAAGATGTTAGTTATGAGATGATGTATTACGGAACGAGTAAAGAGACTTGCGAGTAACGAGATTGAACTAGGTATTGGATACCGACGATCGAATCTCGGGCAAGTAACATACCGATGACAAAGGGAACAACGTATGTTGTTATGCGGTCTAACCGATAAAGATCTTCGTAGAATATGTAGGAGCCAATATGGGCATCCAGGTCCCGCTATTGGTTATTGACCGGAGACGTGTCTCGGTCATGTCTACATTGTTCTCGAACCGTAGGGTCCGCAAGCTTAACGTTACGATGACAGTTATTATGATTTTATGCATTTTGATGTACCGAAGGTTGTTCGGAGTCCCGGATGAGATCACGGACATGACGAGGAGTCTCGAAATGGTCGAGACGTAAAGATTGATATATTGGAAGCCTATGTTTGGACATCGGAAGTGTTCCGGGTGAAATCGGGATTTTACCGGATTACCGGGAGGGTTACCGGAACCCCCCCGGGAGCCAAATGGGCCTACATGGGCCATTGTGGAAAGGTGAAAGGGGCTGCCAAGGAGGGCTGCGCACCTCCCCCCTCCCCTAGTCCTATTAGGACTAGGAGAGGTGGCCGGCCACCTCTCTCTCTTTTCCTCTCCCTTTTTCCCAAGGAGTCCTAGTTGGAATAGGATTGGAGGGGGGAGTCCTACTCCCGGTAGGAGTAGGACTCCTCCTGCGCCTCCCTCTCTTTGGCCGGCCAGCCCCCCTCCCTCCAACCTTTATATACGGGGGCAGGGGACACCCCAAGACACACAAGTTGATCCTTGAGATCGTTCCTTAGCCGTGTGCGGTGCCCCCTGCCACCAAATTCCACCTCGATCATACCGTTGCAGTGCTTAGGCGAAGCCCTACGTCGGTAGTACATCAAGATCGTCACCACGCCGTCATGCTGACGGAACTCTTCCTCGACGCTTTGCTGGATCGGAGCCCGAGGAACGTCATCGAGCTGAACGTGTGCTAAGAACTCGGAGGTGCCGGAGTAACGGTGCTTGGATCGGTCGGATCAGGAAGAAGACGTACGACTACTTCCTCTATGTTGTGTGATCGCTTCCGCAGTCGGTCTGCGTTGGTACGTAGACAACACTCTCCCCTCTCGTTGCTATGCATCACCATGATCTTGCGTGTGCGTAGGAAATTTTTGAAATTACTGCGTTCCCCAACAGTGGTATCAGAGCCTAGGTTTTTATGGTTTGATGTTATATGCACGAGTAGAACACAAGTGAGTTGTGGGCGATACAAGTCATACTGCCTACCAGCATGTCATACTTTGGTTCGGCGGTATTGTTGGACGAGACGATCCGGACCAACCTTACGCGTACTCTTACGCGAGACCGGTTCCCTCGATGTGCTTTGCACATAGATGGCTTGCGGAAGACTGTCTCTCCAACTTTAGTTGAACCAAGTGTGACTACGCCCGGTCCTTGAGAAGGTTAAAACGGAGTCTATTTGACGAACTATCGTTGTGGTTTTGATGCGTAGGTGAGATGAGTTCTTACATAAGCCCGTAGCAGCCACGTAAAACTTGCAACAACAAAGTAGAGGACGTCTAACTTGTTTTTGCAGGGCATGTTGTGATGTGATATGGTCAAGGCATGATGCTGATTTTATTGTATGAGATTATCATGTTTTGTAACCGAGTTATTGGCAACTGGCAGGAGCCATATGGTTGTCGCTTTATTGTATGCAATGCAATCGCGATGTAATGCTTTACTTTATTGCTAAACGGTAGTGATAGTCGTGGAAGCATAAGATTGGCGAGACGACAACGATGCTATGATGGAGATCAAGGTGTCGCGCCGGTGACGATGGTGATCATGACGGTGCTTCGGAGATGGAGATCACAAAGCACAAGATGATGATGGCCATATCATATCACTTATATTGATTGCATGTGATGTTTATCCTTTTATGCATCTTATCTTGATTTGATTGACGGTAGCATTATAAGATGATCTCTCACTAAATTATCAAGAAGTGTTCTCCCTGAGTATGCACCATTGCAAAAGTTCTTCGTGCTGAGACACCACGTGATGATCAGGTGTGATAGGCTCTACGTTCAAATACAACGGGTGCAAAACAGTTGCACACGCGGAATACTCAGGTTATACTTGACGAGCCAAGCATATACAGATATGGCCTCGGAACACGGAGACCGAAAGGTCGAGCGTGAATCATATAGTAGATATGATCAACATATTGATGTTCACCATTGAAAACTACTCCATCTCACGTGATGATCGGTTATGGTTTAGTTGATTTGGATCACGTGATCACTTAGAGGATTAGAGGGATGTCTATCTAAGTGGGAGTTCTTAAGTAAATTTGATTAACTGAACTTAAAAATTATCATGAACTTAGTACCTGATAGTATCTTGCTTGTTTATGTTGATTGTAGATAGATGGCTCGTGCTGTTGTTCCGTTGAATTTTAATGCGTTCCTTGAGAAAGCAAAGTTGAAAGATGATGGTAGCAATTACACGGACCGGGTCCGTAACTTGAGGATTATCCTCATTGCTGCACAGAAGAATTACGTCCTGGAAGCACCGCTGAGTGCCAGGCCTACTGCAAGAGCAACACCAGAAGTTATGAACGTCTGGCAGAGCAAAGCTGATGACTACTCAATAGTTCAGTGTGCCATGCTTTACGGCTTAGAACCGGGACTTCAACGACGTTTTGAACATCATGGAGCATATGAGATGTTCCAGGAGTTGAAGTTAATATTTCAAGCAAATGCCCGGATTGAGAGATATGAAGTCTCCAATAAGTTCTATAGCTGCAAGATGGAGGAGAACAGTTCTGTCAGTGAGCATATACTCAAAATGTCTGGGTCTAATAATCACTTGATTCAATTGGGAGTTACACTTCCGGATGATTGCGTCATTGACAGAATTCTCCAATCACTGCCACCAAGCTACAAGAGCTTTGTGATGAACTATAATATGCAAGGGATGAACAAGACAATTCCTGAGCTCTTCGCAATGCTGAAAGCTGCGGAGGTAGAAATCAAGAAGGAGCATCAAGTGTTGATGGTTAACAAAACCACTAGTTTCAAGAAAAAGGGCAAAGGGAAGAAGAAGGGGAACTTCAAGAAGAACGGCAAGCAAGTTGCTGCTCAAGAGAAGAAACCCAAGTCTGGACCTAAGCCTGAAACTGAGTGCTTCTACTGCAAGCAGACTGGTCACTGGAAGCGGAACTGCCCCAAGTATTTGGCGGATAAGAAGGATGGCAAGGTGAACAAAGGTATATGTGATATACATGTTATTGATGTGTACCTTACTAATGCTCGCAGTAGCACCTGGGTATTTGATACTGGTTCTGTTGCTAATATTTGCAACTCGAAACAGGGACTACAGAATAAGCGGACACTAGCAAAGGACGAGGTGACGATGCGCGTGGGAAACGGTTCCAAAGTCGATGTGATCGTGGTCGGCACGCTACCTCTACATCTACCTTCGGGATTAATATTAGACCTAAATAATTGTTATTTGGTCCCAGCGTTGAGCATGAACATTATATCTGGATCTTGTTTGATGCGAGACGGTTATTCATTTAAATCAGAGAATAATGGTTGTTCTATTTATATGAGTAATATCTTTTATGGTCATGCACCCTTGAAAAATGGTCTATTCTTATTGAATCTCGATAGTAGTGATACACATATTCATAATGTTGAAGCCAAAAGATGCAGAGTTGATAATGATAGTGCAACTTATTTGTGGCACTGCCGTTTAGGTCATATCGGTGTAAAGCGCATGAAGAAACTCCATACTGATGGGCTTTTGGAACCACTTGATTATGAATCACTTGGTACTTGCGAACCGTGCCTCATGGGCAAGATGACTAAAACACCGTTCTCCGGTACTATGGAGAGAGCAACAGATTTGTTGGAAATCATACATACCGATGTATGTGGTCCGATGAATATTGAGGCTCGTGGCGGATATTGTTATTTTCTCACTTTCACAGATGATTTAAGCAGATATGGGTATATCTACTTAATGAAACATAAGTCTGAAACATTTGAAAAGTTCAAGGAATTTCAGAGTGAAGTTGAAAATCATCGTAACAAGAAAATAAGGTTTCTACGATCTGATCATGGAGGAGAATATTTGAGTTACGAGTTTGGTGTACATTTGAAAAATTGTGGAATAGTTTCGCAACTCACGCCACCCGGAACACCACAATGTAATGGTGTGTCCGAACGTCGTAATCGTACTTTACTAGATATGGTGCGATCTATGATGTCTCTTACTGATTTACCGCTATCGTTTTGGGGTTATGCTTTAGAGACAGCCGCATTCACGTTAAATAGGGCACCATCTAAATCCGTTGAGACGACGCCTTATGAACTGTGGTTTGGCAAGAAACCAAAGTTGTCGTTTCTTAAAGTTTGGGGCTGCGATGCTTATGTGAAAAAGCTTCAACCTGATAAGCTCGAACCCAAATCGGAGAAATGTGTCTTCATAGGATATCCAAAGGAAACTATTGGATACACCTTCTATCACAAATCCGAAGGCAAGACTTTTGTTGCTAAATTCAGAAACTTTCTTGAGAAGGAGTTTCTCTTGAAAGAAGTGAGTGGGAGGAAAGTAGAACTTGACGAGGTAACTGTACCTACTCCGTTATTGGGAAATAGTACATCACAGAAAACTGTTTCTGTGAGACCTACACCAATAAGAGAGGAAGTTAATGATGATGATCATCAAACTTTAGATCAAGATACTACTGTACCTCGTAGATCAACCAGAGTAAGATCCACACCAGAGTGGTACGGTAATCCTGTTCTGGAAGTCATGCTACTAGATCATGATGAACCTACGAACTATGAAGAAGCGATGGTGAGCCCAGATTCCGCAAAGTGGCTTGAAGCCATGAAATCTGAGACGGGATCCATGTATGAGAACAAAGTATGGACTTTGGTTGACTTGCCCGATGATCGGCAATCAATTGAGAATAAATGGATCTTTAAGAAAAAGACTGACGCTGATGGTAATGTTACTGTCTACAAAGCTCGACTTGTCGCAAAAGGTTTTCGACAAGTTCAAGGAGTTGACTACGATGAGACTTTCTCACCCGTAGCGATGCTTAAGTCTGTCAGAATCATGTTAGCAATTGCCGCATTTTATGATTATGAAATTTGGCAAATGGATGTAAAAACTGCATTCCTGAATGGATTTCTGGAAGAAGAGTTGTATATGATGCAACCAGAAGGTTTTGTCGATCCAAAGGGAGCTAACAAAGTGTGCAAACTCCAGCGATCCATTTATGGACTGGTGCAAGCATCTCGGAGTTGGAATAAACGCTTTGATAGTGTGATCAAAGCATTTGGTTTTATACAGACTTTTGGAGAAGCCTGTATTTACAAGAAAGTGAGTGGGAGCTCTGTAGCATTTCTGATATTATATGTGGATGACATATTACTAATTGGAAATGATATAGAATTTCTGGATAGCATAAAGGGATACTTGAATAAAAGTTTTTCGATGAAAGACCTCGGGGAAGCTGCTTACATATTAGGCATAAAGATCTATAGAGATAGATCAAAACGCTTAATTGGACTTTCACAAAGCACATACCTTGACAAGATTTTGAAGAAGTTCAAAATGGATCAAGCAAAGAAAGGGTTCTTGCCTGTGTTACAAGGTGTGAAGTTGAGTCAGACTCAATGCCCGACCAATGCAGAAGATAGAGAGAAAATGAAAGATGTTCCCTATGCTTCAGCCATAGGCTCTATCATGTATGCAATGCTGTGTACCAGACCTGATGTGTGCCTTGCTATAAGTTTAGCAGGGAGGTACCAAAGTAATCCAGGAGTGGATCACTGGACAGCGGTCAAGAACATCCTGAAATACCTGAAAAGGACTAAGGATATGTTTCTCATATATGGAGGTGACAAAGAGCTCACCGTAAGAGGTTACGTTGATGCAAGCTTTGGCACTGATCCGGACGATTCTAAATCGCAAACCGGATACGTGTTTACTTTAAACGGTGGAGCTGTCAGTTGGTGCAGTTCTAAACAAAGCGTCGTAGCGGGATCTACATGTGAAGCGGAGTACATAGCTGCTTCGGAAGCAGCGAACGAAGGAGTCTGGATGAAGGAGTTCATATCCGATCTAGGTGTCATACCTAGTGCATCGGGTCCAATGAAAATCTTCTGTGACAATACTGGTGCAATTGCCTTGGCAAAGGAATCCAGATTTCACAAAAGAACCAAACACATCAAGAGACGCTTCAACTCCATCCGGGATTTAGTCCAGGTGGGAGACATAGAGATTTGCAAGATACATACGGATCTGAATGTTGCAGACCCGTTGACTAAGCCTCTTCCACGAGCAAAACATGATCAGCACCAAGGCTCCATGGGTGTTAGAATCATTACTGTGTAATCTAGATTATTGACTCTAGTGCAAGTGGGAGACTGAAGGAAATATGCCCTAGAGGCAATAATAAAGTTATTATTTATTTCCTTATATCATGATAAATGTTTATTATTCATGCTAGAATTGTATTAACCGGAAACATAATACATGTGTGAATACATAGACCAACAGAGTGTCACTAGTATGCCTCTACTTGAGTAGCTCGTTAATCAAAGATGGTTATGTTTCCTAACCATGAACAAAGAGTTGTTATTTGATTAACAAGGTCACATCATTAGTTGAATGATCTGATTGACATGACCCATTCCATTAGCTTAGCACCCGATCGTTTAGTATGTTGATATTGCTTTCTTCATGACTTATACATGTTCCTATAACTATGAGATTATGCAACTCCCGTTTACCGGAGGAACACTTTGGGTACTACCAAACGTCACAACGTAACTGGGTGATTATAAAGGAGTACTACAGGTGTCTCCAATGGTAGATGTTGGGTTGGCGTATTTCGAGATTAGGGTTTGTCACTCCGATTGTCGGAGAGGTATCTCTGGGCCCTCTCGGTAATACACATCACATAAGCCTTGCAAGCATAATAACTAAGATGTTAGTTATGAGATGATGTATTACGGAACGAGTAAAGAGACTTGCGAGTAACGAGATTGAACTAGGTATTGGATACCGACGATCGAATCTCGGGCAAGTAACATACCGATGACAAAGGGAACAACGTATGTTGTTATGCGGTCTGACCGATAAAGATCTTCGTAGAATATGTAGGAGCCAATATGGGCATCCAGGTCCCGCTATTGGTTATTGACCGGAGACGTGTCTCGGTCATGTCTACATTGTTCTCGAACCGTAGGGTCCGCACGCTTAACGTTACGATGACAGTTATTATGAGTTTATGCATTTTGATGTACCGAAGGTTGTTCGGAGTCCCGGATGAGATCACGGACATGACGAGGAGTCTCGAAATGGTCGAGACGTAAAGATTGATATATTGGAAGCCTATGTTTGGACATCGGAAGTGTTCCGGGTGAAATCGGGATTTTACCGGATTACCGGGAGGGTTACCGGAACCCCCCCGGGAGCCAAATGGGCCTACATGGGCCATTGTGGAAAGGTGAAAGGGGCTGCCAAGGAGGGCTGCGCACCTCCCCCCTCCCCTAGTCCTATTAGGACTAGGAGAGGTGGCCGGCCACCTCTCTCTCTTTTCCTCTCCCTTTTTCCCAAGGAGTCCTAGTTGGAATAGGATTGGAGGGGGGAGTCCTACTCCCGGTAGGAGTAGGACTCCTCCTGCGCCTCCCTCTCTTTGGCCGGCCAGCCCCCCTCCCTCCAACCTTTATATACGGGGGCAGGGGACACCCCAAGACACACAAGTTGATCCTTGAGATCGTTCCTTAGCCGTGTGCGGTGCCCCCTGCCACCAAATTCCACCTCGATCATATCGTTGCAGTGCTTAGGCGAAGCCCTACGTCGGTAGTACATCAAGATCGTCACCACGCCGTCGTGCTGACGGAACTCTTCCTCGACGCTTTGCTGGATCGGAGCCCGAGGAACGTCATCGAGCTGAACGTGTGCTAAGAACTCGGAGGTGCCGGAGTAACGGTGCTTGGATCGGTCGGATCAGGAAGAAGACGTACGACTACTTCCTCTACGTTGTGTGATCGCTTCTGCAGTCGGTCTGCGTTGGTACGTAGACAACACTCTCCCCTCTCGTTGCTATGCATCACCATGATCTTGCGTGTGCGTAGGAAATTTTTGAAATTACTGCGTTCCCCAATAGACTTATACTCACCTAAACGGAGGGAGTATTCCTTAACCAGAGAATGTTGTGTCTCCCACTCACATGGTCAAAAAAAACTACGACACATTTTTTAATCTGTTTGCATAGGTCCCACCTATCAGAAAGGATGGGCACGTACACGAACAGGTATGACTCATCAGTCTACCCGCATAGCCTTTTCATTTAGTCTACCTAGCCGTCTAATCAACTCCATGCACGCCACTTCTCCCATTTACTTCTCCATCGGGAACCGATTCTCCTCGGCTTCTTCACCCCCCCTTCGTCTTCATTTGCATCCAAACCCCACTGCGTTCACATTGTTTTAACCTCTTTAAATAATCATCTACTACTTTAGTTAGACTAGCCATCTAATCCTAATTCTCCAAACCATAGCCCTCCGTTCTAGCGGTTCCAAATGGCGATAGAGATCGAGATGCAGGTTTTTAGCGTCCAACATGTCCTCGTCGAAGGCTTGATGCGCATAGTTGCCACCGTCACCGTCCACCCAAGGGTTGTTCGGCAGTGGATCAACAATGTATCCAACTCCCTCGAAAAGGTAGAGACGAGGGTCATCGGTCTCGACGCAGAGTACACGGAGCGTGCCCCAGGGAAGATCTAGCGCGCTGCCGTCCTTCAGCTGTGCCTCGAAGATGAAGTTTTGGTGTACCACATCATACACTCGCCCTCCATACCAGGTGAGCTTCACGATTTCTTGTCTCGGGAGGACGTATACTTCTGTGGGGCAGCCATCGAAGGGGACAAACAAAAGCTGGAGCCGTACAACCTTAATTTGAATAGCATCGCTGACCTACAAACCAGAATCAAAATTCCTGTAGAAGTTTGTGATAAACGGACACCATCCCTATTCGACGTAGAAAATTTTGTGCTTGGTACAAATCTTCAGAAGGGTGATGAGACGGTGGCATTAAGGTCGTCTGGATGGGAGAATTATCCCTTGACGTACGAGCAGATAAAATATGCTGCCCTCGATGCCCGTGTGAGTTTTGAGATAGCTGCAAGGTCCAAAGAGCTTGTTGCGAAGCCATCTCCCATAGAGAATGAGAACAAGAAGAAGAAGAAGAAGAAGAAAAGGCTGCACCAGCAGGAGGGCATTATGGATGGATGAACTATTCCCTCTCTTGTAAAAAAAATTATTCCCTCTCGGTGTATATTGATATAGATGGACTATTTCAATGGTGTGCATGTCTTTGGAACAGAGTAGTAGCATGGGTCCGTTGACTATAAGGAACTATTTATCCACATATATAGCTTTCTCTGCTACTCCTTCTAGTGATCGGTATGCAGTGCATGTGTCCGTAGACATGACAGCTTGTCCATGGAAGTTCAACTATGGTGACCATCACGTTTCATCTCGCGATTCCCACGATGCCTCTCCAACCCACGGCACCACGCCCCCCGACGTGCGCCTCACCCCTCTCGGCCGCACTACCCCTCTATCTTTGTGTGCATGACATGTGGGCCACCTAAAATGCGGCGAGCATCAAGTTTCTACCACAGCCACCCGCGATTCCCACGACGCCGCTCAAACCCATGAAACCACAAGTCCCCCGACCTGCGCCTCACCCCTCTTGGCCCCACTGCCCCTCTGCCTACGGGAGCATTACATGTGGACCAGTCACCTATCGGGTCCACATGTTACTGACTCAAAGGTAGGTGTAGTAAGGCGCTGAAGCTCAGTCCCGACGGCCCTGAGAGGGAAATGTAACTCCTGCGCCAGGGCTTGTGGTGCTACTGCAGCACGAACTCGTGCCAAACTCGATATTTGTTTCTTTACTATACATGCACGCAACGATTTAATGGACATTGTAATCTCAACATGTGATGGGGAGCTCTAAATTTGAATTTGAAACTTATAAAACAAAAAGATTCAAAACAAATAAACTAGGAGAGAGGGAGTATATCGTAGGACGTGTCCCGTACAAAATAAGTCCCCTGGTTTGTCACCGTGAAGATGCGGTTATAAAGGAGCACATCGTCTTCCTACTCGTACGGCAACAAATCGGCTGCAGACAACATGGTCCACCTTTGACCGCCATGTGCAAGGTTCATGCTATCTTATTCAATCTCATCGTGGTTCCATCGTACCAATTCATGCGGTGGCCCGTTGCATGGCTGATCCCAATGTTGGACAAAGGATCTACGGGAACACTTTCACCGTTGTAAATGTTGTGCAAATTGATGTTGGTACCCTCCCGTACATATGCAAGCCAATCTCCACTCGCACCGAGCCTAACCTATGAAACAGTGGGCAGGGGGAGAATTAGGAAATGGAGACAGAAGTAGTCTTTAGAATGCATTTACTATGTGATCAAACTCATCTTACCTACTCATCGGAGGAAATCCGAGTGCCCCTCAACGTCGGCATCTCAAGGGGCGTGAAGTTGCAACTACGGCCACGCCGCGCTGGAGAGACCCCCAAGGAAACATCCTCGTGCGTTCCATGGAACATCAAGATGCATTTGTATGAGTAGTTTATCTTGTGAGAGAAAAGGATGAACGAGGGAAGGCCTCTAGAGATAGAGATGGACACTACTACTACCAATGTGCTAGACCGTGCGTTGCAATGGATCCAATGTAGTAGAATAATACTTGTTCACGTGCTTGAAATATAAACACTCTAGTTTTGATATACATGTGTCAGCAGACATGACAGCTTGTCCATGGAAGTTGAACCACGGCGACCATCACGTTTCTTGTTTCTACCACTAAGCCACCGAAGTTCGGTCCCGTGGGCCCCGAGAGGGAAATGTAACTCCCGCGGCAGGCCTTGTGGTGCTCCCGCAGTACAAGCTCGTGCCAAAACTGGAATTTGTTTCTTACTACTACCAACTAGTACTAGTAAGGTACCTTGCATTGCACGCATGAGATTCTGGTGGTTTGTGCATTATGCTTCTACACGTGGAGCTTTCTGGATTCTAACAGGTGGCAAAATCTGGTGGAATGTAAGGTTAGGTAACTTTTATTAACTTAGGTGAGTGTTTGATTCAAGCCACACCTTAAGCAAGCCACACTAAGGCCCCACATGACATACACACAAAAAATGTGGCAAGATTCCCTTAGGCTTGCCAACTTGTTTCTCTCATTTTGAAGAACTAATAACTTTGCCTAAGCTTAGTTGTGGCAAAGTTAGGGTCTTTTTGATTCAAAGGATTTTGATAGGATTTTTGAAGGATTAGAATCCTTAGGAATTTTTCCTACGTTGGTCATTTGATTCATAGGATTGAATCATGTAGAATATTTTCCTAAGGATTCATTTGTACTACGTTTTACATGAATTCTAACATGCACTCCAACCTCTTGAAAGAAATCCTTTGTTTTTCATGTGACACAATCAAACAAACTCAAATCCTATAGGGATCCAATGAACATGCCATTCCAATCCTAATTTTTTCCTATTCCTGTGTTTTTGCAATCCTATGAATCAAAGAGGCCCTTAGTGATGAATTAAGTTCAACCATGGAGTCTTCTAGATTATACATGTGGCAGAATCTGGTGGATGATATCCAACGACCAGTAGTGCTCGGATTTGCCATCTTTGTACCATCAGATTGGCTTCGTCCAACGACCAACTTTCAAAGTTTTTCACACACTATATAGGGGCTATAGATATAGATGTGCCAGTCCGTTGCAATGGATCCAAAGTATATATATCTATTTAGTGGAGTGCACTCTAAACACATTATCTATTTATTTTGCTCTAACCTTCCGTAGCCATGCAACCAAGCCACATAAGCTTCATGGGTGCCCCCACATCATATTATTCATACTACATTGATTGAAAAAAAGATAAATCACCCAAAACAAGATCTTCCAATTTTTTGTTCCTACGATGTTGTGCCGTGCCCGTACCTACTAGTTGTATAGTGGTAGTACTAGTAATATAGTATTAGGAGTACAAACTTGGTACTAGTAGGAGTAGTACAAGTATGGAATGCTCCTACTCTATCAACGAGCCCCGTCTGACACCAAATTTCTTGGCTTCCGTGCTACAACTAGATCTTCCCCTCGTTTCTGTTTTCCAACCCGGCGGCGGGCGGGGTGTCGGTTTGCTCAACGGCAGTCCCACATGAAAGTGAAAATTCTAGGCAACACGCCCTTCCTAAGCTATGTGTCGTGCCGGACGGGCCGTGTTGTACTCCCGAATCCCGGGCGTGTGGGGGTGCGACGCGAACGCGGCATGCCTTTTCCTTTTACCAGCAATGTGCCCGTGCATTGCGATGGATCCAAAGTAGTAGAATAGTAGTACTTGTTCACAAACTTGAAAGAAATCACTATTGTTTTGATATACTCCTAATATATTACTCCCTCCATACCTAAATATTTGTCTTTTTTGAGATTTTAAATGGACTATCACATACGGATTATATAGACATATTCTAGTGTTTCTAGCAAGATGCCCGCACGTTGCACGAAGTTGATGGAAAAGGTAAGCACAACTTATAAATTGACGGATGGAGTACTAGTTACAGTGATCCATATAATTAAGCAAAGGGATCGCACATGCCGGTATTGACTGGAACGAGAATGCAACAACACAATAAGAATTAAGGCCACGGTGATGCGATCGCAGTGGTGGTTACAGAAGGCAAGAAGAAAGATGGATCCACGAACATACGACCTCCTCCTCCAACTCAACTTAGTGCTCTGGGCAACCGATCGGCGGCTAAGGAGCGGCGGCTTTTGTGGCGAGGTCGAGGTGCTTCTCAGCAAAGGCATCCAAGGCTTCCAGCCGGTTGAGGAAGGCCAATGTCGTAGCGTCCTCACTGGCCTTGTAGATACCTATGTACACGATTTCCTCGTACATGTGGATGTGTAGGTCGACGAATTCTTGCAGGGCGAGGTGCCTCGCGGCGAGCACGACCTCCAGGTGGACATTCTTCATGGCGTTGGCGGACAGTCACAGGGCCACCAGTGCTTGAAAGAGGTTCCGGCCATGGAGGCTGATTAGGGTGGTAGGCAATGAGGAGCCCGGGCGCGCGGGCTGGAGGAGTATGGCGATGTCGTCCACGAGCTTCTTGAGGACGGTGAACTTGTTGCTAGTGGCAACGATCATCTGGTCCAACTGAGAGTCGTAGTTGGCATCAAAGGCGGCCATCCACTAGCCGGTCTCCAACACCGTCTGGAGACGATCCTTGGCGCCATGCCGCAGTTGGTGTCATGGACCATCTGGCGCAGCCGCTGGCCGCTCACAAGCATCGCCGCCATGGGTCTGGAGTGAGCTCTTTTGCGCTTAGTGTAGGTGCTTAGGCAAATGCTTAGGTGCGTACGATGTGGTAGATGCATTGGAATGGAGGGGCGCCTTTATATGAGGGCAATGAGGGCCAACTGCATTGCATTCACATCATGCAGCCTCTTTTCCCGGACCTCCTCCCATTACTTCCCTCATGCATTAATTGAAGGAGGATGCATTGGCCGTTCAACATATCGGGAACCGCTACTCCCTCCCTTGTCTGCATTAAAGCCATATCGGGAACTGCGCCGCCCACTGTCAAATCGAATACTCCCTCCGTCTAGGTGAGTATTAAGCTATCTTACGAAAACCAAATAGTAAACACATAAGCGTGGTGCATTAACTCTCACGTTGTTTCTTATTTTTTGACATAAATAGAGGAATCAACCAAGAAGAGATGTGGGGCTTGTATGCTTTTAATGACTTGAGACTATCAAACATGACATGAAGTGGTCAGTTCATTGCGAACAAATACAACCCACGTCAGCACACATGCATCTTATATAGCATCACATCCAATGGCTATAAAAGATGAATGAGACCAAATTATATATCATCTAGATGAGTTCTAGCAAAATTGTATTAATAATACTTAGTACTCCTGCGCCATGTATCATATATTAGTATCATGTAGTACTTTATTTATTTATGAGGTATCCAGATGGCACTGCACCACCAAGAAAATAGGGTAACATCAAAATTATGGACTACTTTTTTGAGTATGTTGGTAAGGTCCGGTCATAGTCACTTGTTAAAATCTCTAAAAAGACAAATACTCCCTCCGTCCGGAAATACTTGTCATCAAAATGGATAAAAGGAAATGTATCTAGACGTATTTTAGTTTTAGATACATCTCTTTTTATCCATTTTGATGACAAAACAGAGTTGGTGATGATGGTGTGCGTGCCATCCTGCAATATAGGCCGTCGGATTTATATCTAACTGATAGGAAAGAAACTATGGCAATTTTGCAAAAATATACCAACACGTCTCTCCACGTTCACAAATAAGGCCTTCCCTCGTTCAACCTTTTCTCTCACAAGATAAACCACTCATACAAATGCATCTTGATGTTCCATGCAACGCACGGGCAGCTAGCTTATTTCTTTTAAAATAGTTGCTGCGATAATTGGGTTGAAGTGATAGATTTTATGTCTGCCCCGAATGATTTCAGATAACAAAGAAAAGGTTGCCTTGTTAATTAACAGAAAACAGGGTGAAAACTATCACATGAGGCCGATAAAAACAAGGCACACTAGGTTCAGCGTCATCGTCACTATAGCTGTGCGCGCGCGAGAAGTCTACATATCGAGGGGGCTACCAAGCGAGGCACCGAGACACAATGTTTGAGAGAGAAACCAATTGAAAGATTATGATCAGATCGAGTTGTCACCCTTCTGTTGTCATTGTTGGGGGGGGGAGGGAGAGAAAGACGTATCGAGAGTGTGCGCGGTAGGCACAGAGGCACAGCTAGCGAGTGTGTGTGTGTGTGTGTGTGTTTGAAAGAGGAGTAGATAGATTATTATCAAGATCGATGTGCCACCCTACTCCTTCGCTTTCGGGTAGTGTGTGTGTGTATGTTTGAGAGAGAAGCCAGTCGATAGATTAGTATCAAGATCGAGGTGTCACCCTACTCCTTCGGTGTTGGGAAGTGTGGGTGTGTGGGGGGGGCAGTGACACTCACATATCTCTACTCTTATAAAAAACAGAGTTGGTGATGATGGTGTTCCTACCATCCTGCAATATAGGCCATCCAATTTATATCTGATGGACAGGAAGGAAACTATGGCAATTTTGCAAAAAGATACCCACACCCCTCTCTGCATTTGCAAATAAGGCATTCCCTCGTTCATCCTTTTCTCCCACAAGATAAACTTCTCATACAAATGCATCTTGATGTTCTGTGCAACGCATGGGCATCTTGCTAGTAGGGAGAAGGAGTTTGTGTGACCCATATCTAGCTATATTAAGGGATAGGTAGATAGCATATGTGTGAGAGACATTAGTGCCTATGGGTGGGCGGAATTAAAGGGGTGGTCGTGTTAGACATAGAGAGCGTGTGTGTTTCTGTGTGGGAGACTTGTAGGATCGGGTAGAAAGACGAATTTAACCCTGATGGAGGGAGAGAAATACACAAAGTGCGCGTGTGTGATTCCGAAGCCCACAGGGAAATGAGATATGTATGCGTGTGAGGGAGATTGCACAATTCATTCACGTATCATTATCTAGCGATCGTGGACGTGCATCGCTTGAACATAAGTCAATATCTACTTCGTATCGTGGCCAAAGGTACAATATCGATTCAATGCTATAAAGATTGGACACTCACATATCACATTTTTTTCTATTTAAATAAGCCTTTTTAGTTGTGCATGCCAAAGTTACAGTGATGTTTCTTCAAACAACCAATGTAGCTATCATGAACATGCACCATTGTTACTCTTGCATTCAAATTCATTAGTCTTAGATGATTTAAGTTTCTATTTTGAAGTAATATATGTAATATTCATATATGAATTCAACGGGTACGCAATTTATGAAATGGAGGCTATGTAATCATATGAGGTAACACTTTTAAGTAGCTGACTACAATATCCATTTCTTTTTGTGCGCCTCTACACTAACACGTCAATGCATTATATTTAAAGTAAATAACCAATGGCACTAAATTATCTATTTACACGAGAAATACATAGGCTGAGCGGTTGATCCCTTTTTGTGAACGCACCACTACACCCGTACGATTTGCCGCGCCCGTGTGAACGTCCAAGTTATCGGCACATCATCCCGAGTTATTGTCTTTTTTCTGGGGTGGACTTCACACCAGTTATTAACTGCTGACGCGTGCCCCGTGTACACAGTCTAGCATGACCTTCCGGCTAGCATGGTCCAAAACTAGTTGAAACTGGATACGAACGATCCCGCGGGCGGCAAAATCTCCCGCCTCCTTCTAAAATATCCGCCACCTTAGTCTTTAGCATGCGAAATCCCCCTTTTGTCCTTGGTGGACGGAGACCAACAGTTACAATACCGCCCTCATCTACATGATAGGTCGGGCTGCTTTGGTAACTTCTGGTTCCCCCACTACACGGCACCCCCATGTCCTCTCCCCCTCCCGCAAAAATGACTAACTCCACAACACCAGAGCATCTTACATCACGCCGTCCGTACTTCATCGCCCTTTCTCCCCTCCCCTCTCGAAACCCTAGACTGCTCATCCACTGGCGTACCATAGCCCATTCACTACCAGCGGCGTCCACCTCGCCGAATCTGCTTCTGCGGCCGCATCTACCCCTCCCACCTCCCCTAGAAACAAGTAGACTGCTCATCCACCACTCTACCACAGCCCATTCAGTACTGGCCTTGTCCACGGTGCCGAATTTGCTTCGCTGGTACTCTCGTCAACCGCCGCGCATCTGCAGCGGCTCATTCGCACTCCCCACCGGAGACGCCTCGTCCACACCCCCGGAGCCGCCCCACCGACGCCCCCGTCGACATCCTCTGATCCTCTTCGCCGACACCTTCCTCAACCCTACCGGAGCCGCTTCGCCAACACCTTCCTCAACCCTACTGGAGTAGCTTCGCCTATACCATTCTCAACCCTACCGGGGCCGCTTTGCCAACTCAGAAGTCCACAGCCTCAGATCCGCTTCCTCGCACCCTCATCCAACCTACTGGAGCAGCTTCTGACGCCCCATCCACGGCCGCAGATCCGCATCGTCGACACCACCCTTAACCCAACCACCGGAGCAGCTTCTGACGCCCCATCCACGGCCACAGATCCGCATCGTCGACACCATCCTTAACCCAACCATCGGAGCAGCTTCACCTACGCCCTCGTCCACGACAATAGATCCGTTTCGCCCACACCGTAGTCCACCCTACCGGAGCCGCTCCACAAACACCCTACTCGACAGTTCTAGATCTCCTTACCGGACCCCGACAGCCAGCACAGCGTCATCACCCTCAACGTTTCTAACCTGATTCCCACAGTCTGGAGAGGTGCCAAGCACCCGCCACGTCCTAGGTACTTGTCACCTTTAAACCCGTCTAGCATCACCTGCCCGATGTACTTCAAATATACTAACCGGTCGCTGTTACCTGTTATGCAGCTGGCAAAAACTACAAGGACGATGTTTCTTCTGGATCTAACAACTTGGCCAACCAAGATCCTGGACTGAGGCATTGCTATGATCTTGTTAGCGCGTCTCTCTCTCTTGTATTGTTCTGTGCCTGCCAGCGTGCTTTGCTAGGATTTTCGACCAGTAATCCCTTTGTGCAGACAATGATTTCTACTATTGGCTGCTAAATTAGATATGTAGATGGCATACATGATACTACCTCGTACCTCCATTCCTAAATATAAGTCTTTCTAGAGATTCCACTATAGGCCACATATGGAGCAAAATGAGTGACTCTACACTCGAAAATGCATCTATATACATCTGTATGTGGTCCATACTAGAATCTCTATAAAGACATATATTTAGGAACAGGGGCAGTACATTACACAAAATCGTAGGTGGCATGTAGGAATTCCAGTGCACTACATTAGGCTCCCTTAGAGTGCCTACTAGTCCAGCATACAGAGTCATGGCTAGTTTATGGTACGCACACAATCGTTAATTGGTGGTTTAAATATGCGCAAGGGATATGCAATGTAGTATCATGTAGAGATGTCTGAAATTAGCCGTGTCAACTTGCAAATAGGGTTACACAATGAAAAAGTACAAGATGTAGTGCACCAGTGGCGACGACTCGCTGGAGGAACCCTAGAGCTGCAGGCAGGGGATCGAGGTAGAGGGAAAGGGGAGAGGAGGGGCAAGCGGGCAGGGCAATGAATACTTGCGTGTTTGTTTTTACTTGAGGGTCAGGTGTGACACGGGCGTCAGTAGTTGCATTTTGAGTGTAATATAGGCAGACAACAGAGTCATTTCAATATTCCCCTTCCCTTCAATTTTTAGTGAGGTTCTACCCGAAACACCACCCCTCCAAAGCGAAATTAGTTAAGCCCAAGCCCATAACTTAAAAATGACTTCTTTACATCTTTTATGGCTTATTTTGACAATATGCCCTGAAAAGGCAGAATCGAACTGGCCCTTAACCTGTAATTCAATTGTGCGTGCAATGATGAATCACTCCTGCCTGCTATCTGTACATTGAGGCATCATCATACATGGCATAACCTAATACATGTGCATTCCATTGTAGAATCTGGAATATGCAATGTTTATGTTAGTTCATACGTTGCACATGATGTTTAAATGCCCCTTAAATCTGGTCAGTCAAGTGATGGTCTTTAAGCCTCCTTCTTTGCTTCTTTTCTTGATATGTAAGATTTTCTCAAACATCTGTTCAATTGCTTGTTTGCATCAGCCAGCCATACTAGGACTGTTTGCTTTGATTACTTGTTGTTCTTGACCTAACACTCTAACAGAGCTTGTCAAAGATTCAAACACTAAGGGCTGCTGTAGTGGGGCCTTGTTTAACTCATAGGTGACATAAAGGTTTGGCTGTACACTACAGTAGGCAAGTATGTTAGGAAAGTATGTATATTTATCTTCCAAGGAGACGAGTAACTAGTTGACATAATTATGTGGTGTTGTTTTGTTATAATCTCATCCTTTTGTGTTCACAGACTGGAAAGTATGCATATTTATCTTCCAAGGAGACGAGTAACTAGTTTGTGTCACCTTGCAGAGGGGGTGCAATGAATATAAGATTGAGGATTTCCAAGTACAAGATGTTAGGAAGGAGCCTTGCAAGAGAAGTAGGAGCTGTGCTGAGCCTCTTCAACCTGCTAAGGTAAGTCACTGTATGCAATTCAACAGTTCAATTCCTTGTTTGTTTCAGGCATAGTTAATTTTCTCTTTTCAATTGCTTTATTTGTCCTTAGTTAATGAGATGCCCAAATAACCATGCCTGATGTTCAGTACTTGTATCACTATTAGTTGACATAATTAAAGGCCTTACCATTTAATTACACTGCCGAAGTGTGCCTGAAGCTTTGAAGTCTATTAACCAACTATTATTGCATGAGGCTCACAATCTAGTTTATACTACGCTAATGATTGCATGGTTTTGCCTGCTGTAGTATGTTTGTATGAAACCCTCTGCTGTTCATTATGCTCCCTAAGACTTTAATTGAGGCACAAAATGGCCAACTGCTTGCTTACTTATACACAACGTGCTGTCTAAATTTGTAACTTGTCTGTGTTTTCGATTGGGCCCCTACATCATGCTCCTATGGTGAGCTAAGAGGGATTTCTGTATGCAGGCTGCACAGACTATCTTTTTTATAATTTTTAAAATATCACCTGCTTATGCTTCATGACGTGTAACATTTTTTTTGAAAGTGACGTGTAGCATTATTGTTAGTCCTGTTTTGCCATGTAGTACAAAATAGTGTCTTGTTCGTTTCACTGTTGTAACTATATTTTTGCCCTAGTCATGTGTACTTACAGAAACATTTCAGGATGAAGTGACATCAACACAAAGATCTGCGAGCAGTGCGGCATGGCCGTTACCGAATGACTATGGATTGGAATTGGAATGTGCTGATGTTCTTGAGCATAAACTAGAGGTGGCAAGACAACATGTACATGATTGTCAATGTATAATCAACAAGTTGAGACTGGACATGCAGGTATTAGATGCAGGAGTCAAAAATGAAATAAGACACTGAGGTAACCATGAAGGAATTGGAGATTTTGCAGACTGAAATTTGTGCTATCTAAATCCGGCCAATCCTATTTTCTGAAGAGATTATAGTTCAAATGGAGTTAAGTTGATGCGTGTCCATGATGTATGAGCTGTATTTGCCCAGTGTATGTAATTTGCTGTTTGTGTATGCTTTATTATCACCTGTGCCGAACCATAATGCCCAGTGGGTATAATCGGCTGTAATTTCTTTATTGTATAGTGTAGGATTATTCTACCTTTCTATGCCTTGATCTCTTTGTTGTAATAGTGTAGGCTTTTTAGAGGTGGTAGTATTGAGTAGGATAATTCTTTGAATATGCTATATCGTTCAAACAGGGGCCAATTCGCCCGACCATGGCCCTTCACGGGTCGTCAGATCCATGGGCCTTCTACGTATCGTAGGATCCATGGGCCTTCTACATCTTGTAGGATCCATGGGCCTTCTACGTCTCGTAGGATCCATGGGCCTTGTACGTCTCGTAGGATCCATGGGGTGCCGGCTCATTTATGGGTCTTGTACGGGCCTTTAATGGGCTGTAGATAGGCTTTTAATGGAAATCGTACGTTTTATGGGCTGACCATAACGGGCCGTTAATAGGCCGTATTTGGTGATGCTATGAAAATGGCCCAACAGACTAACGGTCTACAAACGGGCCGACTGTAACGATGAGCTGAATTTGGCCCACAAATAGAAAATGACAGTAACGGGCCGTAAGTAACCGAATGCTGCAAATGAGCCCAAGAATAAATGGGCCCTCAGAAGGCCGAAAGTTAACTTGGGCTGGAAACGGCCCAATGGAATAACGGGCCGTTAATGGGTATAAAGTGATACACTGTTCATTACGGGCCAGTTTCACCACGGGCCGTTAGTGGGTGTAAAGCAATACACTGTTCATTATGGGCCAGTTTCAGCACGGGCCGCTAATGGGCAAAGAGTTACAAAGGGCCTCATATGGGCCGAAAGACGTCATGGGCTATACATGGGCCAGAAGTGAAAACGGGCTGGAATCATATTGGACGGCCCAGATGACGCTACTAGGCCTAATTCGGATAGGGCGTAATGGGCCTTGGGTTAGCGGGCTGTAAATGGGCTATATGCGAACATGTCGTTAACGGGCTTTCCATGGGCCGGCCCGCCAGCTTTTGACCAAGTCAAATGGGCCAATCTATTCACAGGAATGGGCCATTGTTGGGCCGTTCCACGTGTCGACGTATCATAGGCGCCTTCTGTCCAGTGAGTGGATGACATCTGTCCCAACGATGAGCCGACATGTGTTTCCTCTAGCCAATGATGATTTTACACGTGGAAAATCCCCATTGGTCGGGGTTGTTAACAGGTTATCAGATCCAAAACCCGACCCGATAGCTTAACGGTGTTCCGTTACGGTGGATGCCACGTGTCGGTCACCCTTGACGAAAGCACTTCTGTGAGGCGCGAGTTATTGTCACGGAAGTGGACACTTCCGTGATGATAATTTTGGTAATGTCATAGAACACTTCTACGACAGCACAGGTATGTCTATCTTGATTCTGTCATAAATTTGTCATGGATGTACATGCATGACAAAAAAGCAACCTACTATAACAAACATGTATCATCACGAAAGTGTATTTTTTTGTAGTGATAGACCGTGCCGTCGGCGGCACGCCGGCTCCTGATGGGCCTAGCCGCATTGGCCCGATCCGGTAGCGTGGCGCAACCATCGCCATCATGTTCGGGACAGATTGTCCCATCTACGCCACACCTGCAGAGAATATACGAGCTGCCCAGGCGGCAGCAGACGAGCTAGACAAGCTCGAGGGCGACGAGTGCCGCCACATGACGGAGCGAGTTTAGTAGCTCCTCGACGCGGCTGCTAAACAGCAAGAAGCCGGCTGCCGCGATGAAGCGCCCAAACGACGAAACAATGACCTGCCTCCTTGCCGAGACCAAGGTGCGACATCCCAGATGCCGACTGGTGGCATCCGCGATGGAAAAGACAGGGAGCCGGCTGCCAGCCGCTGCCGGACTCGCATCACCATCGAGCGCGACCAAGACGGTCGCGCAAGAACTGTGCGGCGTCGAGACGACTGTCCGTCTTCCCCTCCCCGTAGGGAAAGGCGTATCTCCTCCGCCTGTTGACCACCCGACACTCGGCGACCGCCTCGGTCGTCGAGAAGGAGTCGGAGAAAACGATGCCCGCCACCGGATCGATCGCCTCAATCGATCCCTAGCGCTAGAAGAGGAAGATGAGCTGGGTCCACCTTGCTTCGGCCCCCGCATCGGAGACGAACCTTTTCCCAGAGGGTTCATGCTCCCGAGAGATACACCCAAGTACACCGGCTCCGTGAAGCCGGAGGACTGGCTGGTCGACTATTCAACAACTGTCAGCATCGCCAACAGCAACAAGCGCGTTGCTGTAAAGTATGTTCCGCTCATGCTCCAGGGCACGGCCCGGACGTGGCTGAACGGGCTGAAGCCCCGCAGCATCAATAGTTGGGTTGATTTTACCGAAGCCCTCATCCGCGACTTCACCAGCACGTACAAGCGGCCGCCCAAGCCTCGCCAGCTCTCCTTGTGCATCCAAGGCCCCAACAAGTCGACTCGTGACTACCTCACACGCTGGGCCAAGCCGCGCAACTCCTGCGAGGGCATGCATGAGGTGTAGGCCATCAAGCATTTCACTACCGGGTGCCGAGAAGGCACCCTCCTCAAGCACCGGCTTCTCTGCGACAAGCCAGCGACCCCCCCAACGGGCAGCAGCATACACCATCGTCAACAGAGAGCTTGTGAGGCGCAATGTTACTAGTGTTTATCAACGCTGTGTGGAGCCAGAGCAAGGCCAAGCAATCCTCAAAGATATCCATCAAGGCGAGTGTGGTCAGCACGCAGCTTCAAGAGCACTTGTGGCCAAAGCTTTCCGCCACGGTTTTTCTGGCCGACTGCTCTAGACGACGCCAAAGAATTGGTCCAAAAATGCAAAGGGTGCCAGAAGTTCCGCTCCAAGCCGCATCAGCCGGCTTCTGCACTCAAGACAATCCCCATTGCCCGGCCCTTTGCTGTCTGGGGCCTGGACATGGTGGGACCATTCAGGACGACGCGCGGAGGCATGACTCATTTGCTTGTCACAGTATACAAGTTCACCAAGTGGATAGAAGCAAAGCCAATTAAGAAGTTGAATGGTCCGACTGCTGTGACTTTCATCTCTGACATCACCATCCGGTATGGCATACCACACAGCATCATCACCGACAATGGCACGAACTTTGCCAAAGGAGCCTTGGCCTGTTTCTACACGACGTAGGGCATCCGACTGGACCTAGCGTCTGTTGCCCATACGCAGTCAAATGGCCAGGTGGAGCGGGTAAACAGCCTCATTTTGTGCGGCATCAAGCCCCAGCTGGTCGAGCCTCTGGAGCATTCGGCCGGCTGTTGGCTCGATGAGCTGCCGGCAGTCCTCTGGAGCCTGCGCACAACTCCTAACAAGTCAACCGGCTTCACACCTTTCTTCCTCGTCTATGGTGCCAAAGCTGTCATCCCGACGGACATAGAATTAGACTCCCCTCGAGTCACCATGTACACCGAAGAGGAGGCAAAAGAAGCACGAGAAGGCGGCATCGAATTGCCGAAAGAGGGTCGGCTGTTGGCACTCAGCCGGTCCACCATCTACCAGCAGAGTCTACGCCGATACTACAACCGGAAGGTCAAGCCAAGATCCTTCCAAGAGGGAGACCTTGTGCTCCGTCTGATCCAGTGAACAGTCGGCCAGCACAAGCTCTCGGCACCTTGGGAAGGCCCCTTCATCATCAGCAAGGTGTTGGGCAATGACTCCTACTACCTGATCGATGCTTAGAAGCCTCGAGCACGCAAAAGAGACAACTCCGGCAAGGAGACGGAGCGACCATGGAATGCGAATCTCCTTCGAAGGTTTTAAAGTTGATGCAGTATGTACCACGTTAACTTTTGTATTAAGTACGAAGACTCTGGGACTGCCCTCTTTTATCTATATGATAAGTGTTATGCCTATCGATGTGTTTTTTCATTAGTCCGCCGGGCACCGGGTTCGACTAGTTGACCCGGGGACTCGCCGCCTCGCGCTATGTAATGCTTCCTGCAGCCGGACAAGTAATGTGTTGGCACCTAAGCTTTTTCCTGCCAGAAGCCACAGCTTGCAGAGTGACTGTCCGGCGGGCAGTAGTCAAGGCAGAAAGGGTGTCCGCATGAAAAATGGCTAAGGACCTAAAGCATGCACATAGTTCAGGCTGGCCTCCCTCCTCACCGACTGGCTGCTGAGCAGCCTGCCGGCTGGCTGGCTTCTGTTTAATTTGCTAAAAAACTCTAAACGGCTAAGTACTTATCCTCCCAAATCAGCCGAGTACTGAACCCAGCCACAGTCCGCAGAGCGGCTGTTTGGCTGGCCAGGCGGTAGCCTAGGGAGGGCGGCAAAGGAAAAAAGCCAAGGAGCAAAAAGCAAGGAAAGACGGAACCCGGCAAACATATTTACATACCAAAAGGCCCTTGGCCAACATTCAATAGGAGTTTGAAATACACCCTGCGGGTGGAATTGTGCGAAATTAACAAAGTTTGCTGAGACTTATAGGTAGGTAAAAACCACATGCAAAGGGTTCGAACCTGCTAGGATTAGACTCACACCTAGGGGGAGAGGAGAGCAAGCCATGCTTTCTTCTACCTCTAGCGTACAGCTCGAGGATCACGATTGTACTCACTAGTGCCTTAGTGATCATGCGGAGACCCCGCAGAGCAGGACTAGGGGTGTTATCTCCTAGGAGAGCCCCGAACCTAGGTAAAGTACGTCGGCGTTCGTGTCTACGCCTCATCCCACTTCCAGGCACCGGCGACGTTCTACTCGCTCCCACCATGATAAGCCATCCTTTGGCATATGTCGCACCCAACCCCCGACAATGATTGTAATGTTGTTAATGCCAAAAGCTTGGGGATGCTATGTTTGATGAAGTTGATATTTCTAGTCCCCCAAGTTTTGATGAGAAAATTTATTATGATGATTGCATGCCTCCTATTTATGATGATTTTGTTGATCAAAGTGGATTTGCTGAGGTCATGACTTTATTTAATGATGAATCCACTATTTCGGAAGAGGTGTCAATTGATTATGACAACAAAGTTCCTATCTATGATGATTATGATGATGACATATATGTTATAGAGAACAATTATAAGCATGAAACTTGTCATCATGATTTTAATTTTCAATCCCATGATAGTTATTTTGTTGAGTTTGCTCCCACTACTATTCATGAAAATGAATTTGCTTAGGTGGAGAGTAATAAAAGTTCTATGCTTGTGGATCATGAAAAGAATACTTTATGTGATAGTTATATTGTTGAATTCATTCATGATGCTACTGAAAATTATTATGAGAGAGGAACATATGCTTTTACATTTTGCAATAATACCAAGTTTTCTCTCTATGTGTTAAAAATCTTGAAGTTTTGCTTGTTTTGCCTTCCTATGCTACTTGATTCTTGCTCCCATAAAATTCTTTGCTCACAAAATCCCTATGCATAGGAAGTGGGTTACGCTTAAATGTGGTTGCCATGTGTTTCATGATGCTCTCGTTATGTTTCAATCCGTATCTTTTATATGAGCATAATTGAAATCATCATGCCTAGCTAAAAGGCATTAAACTAAATAGCTTGTTGGGAGACAACCCAACACATTACCCCTACTGTTTTTATGTGTTCACATGATTTTGCTTCTGTATTAATCATGTTTTATTGCCTTTGTTTCAATAAAGTGCCAAGTAAAGCCTTTTGGATTATGTTTGGTTATAGTTGATTTGATCTTGTTGGAAAACAGAAACTTTTACGTCCAGTAAAACAATTTTCAAAAATCACAGGAGTGACGACAACTTCTGAATTTTTTTACACAAGATTGGTATACAAATTGCCTACATCATCCTAATTTTTCAGAATGTTTGGAGTAGCAGAATTATGGTTAGAGTACAAAATACTATAGATAGTTCTGTTTTTGACAGATTCTGTTTTTCAATGCATAGTTTGCTTGTTTTCTAGTTTCTATGGCTTATATTGCTCAATATAAATTGTGTAAATGATAAGGTACAGTCGGCATTGTGTGAGAACAATTATGAATCTTGTCTTTGACAGTACCAAAGTGAATGATTTGTCTTTATCATACTAACCCATCTCACGAAGTTCCGTTAAGTTTTGTGTGATTGAAGTTTTCAAGTTTTGGGTGAGATATCAATATGAGGAGAATAAGGAGTGACAAGACCCTAAGCTTGGGGATGGTCAAGGCACCCCTAAGGTAATATTAAAGTAAGATGCAAGCAAATAAGCTTGGGGATGCCCCGGAAGGCATCCCCTCTTTCGTCTTCAACATTATCGGTAACCTCACTTGGAGCTATATTTTTATTCGTCACATGATATGAGTTTTGCTTGGAGCATCATTTTATTTCGTTTTGATTTGGTTGCTGTTACTTAGAATAATTTTTTGCATCTTTTATTTCAATAAAAATGTCAAGTATAGCCTTTTCCATGCTTTCTTTGCAAGTCTATATGCGACTGTTTGAAAACAGAAAGTTGCACGCTAGTCCATGAATTCTAGAAAAAAGTCAAAATGTGATAAAATGTTGAAACTTTTTGCGCAATAAGCTGTGGTAAATTTTCTACAGTGTGGTAATTTTTCAAAAATATCGAATTAAATAAATATTGATATTCTTACATCCTTTATAGACTGTCTTGTTTAGAAAGATTGATGTTACATTTGCTTGTTTAATGATTCTATTTGAGGATAGGAGTATTAATATGTAGAGGCATTTAGTATGCAATGTTGAATAATAATTTTAGTGATTCGCTAAAGTAGAGAATGATAAGGTTTTGCATTGATTTATACTAACTTATCTCTCGGGTTCTTGTTCAGTTTTGTGTGGATGAAGTTTTTTAGATTTAGGGAAACCGTGATATAATAGGAATTAAGGAGACACAAAAGCTCAAGTTTGGGGGTACCCATGGCATCACAAGATAATATTTCAAGAAGTCTCAGGCATCTAATCTTGGGGCCCCAGTAGGCATCCCACCTTTCTTCATCAAGAATTATCGGTTACTATCGGTTAAGCCTAAGTTTTTGCTTCTCCACATGAGTTGTGCCATTCTTGAAATGTCATTTTATTTTGTTTTGCTTTCTGTTTTAATATGTCACTTAGATCTGAAAGTCTTTAAATAAAAGAGAGTCCTCAATTAGCTACCCATTTACTTAACTACTAACTTGGTCTTTGATACGTCTCCAACGTATCTATAATTTTTGATTGTTCCATACTATTATATTATCGATCTAGGATGTTTTATATGCATTTGTATGCTATTTTATATGATTTTTGGGGCTAACCTATTAAACTAGAGCCCAGTGCCAGTTTCTGTTTTCCCCTTGTTTTTTGAGTTTTACAGAAAAGGAATACCAAACGGAGTCCAATTGACATGCCAATTTTTGATGATTTTTATGGACCCAAAGAAGCCCATGGAGTAAAAGAGTTGGGCCATAAGAGTCCTGGGCCGTCCATGAGGGTGGGGGCGCGCCCTACCCCCCCCCCCCCCAGGCGCGCTGCCCTATCTTGTGGACGACTCGGGGACCACCCTGACTTGTTCCCGACGCCAAAAATTCCTATAAATACTGAAACCTCCAGAAAATAACCTAGATCGGGAGTTCCACCGCCGCAAACCTCTGTAGCCACCAAGAACCAATCTAGACCCGTTCCGGCACCCTACCGGAGGGGAGAATCCATCACCGGTGGCCATCTTCATCATCCCGGTGCTCTCCATGACGAGGAGGGAGTAGTTCACCCTCGGGGCTGAGGGTATCTACTAGTAGCTATGTGTTTGATCTCTCTCTCTCCCTCTCTCTCTCTCTCGTGTTCTTGATTCAACACGATCTGCATGTATCGTGAGCTTTGCTATTATAGTTGGATCTTACGATGTTTCTCCCCCTCTACTCTCTTGTTAATGGATTGAGTTTTCCCTTTGAAGTTATCTTATCGGATTGAGTCTTTAAGGATTTGAGAACACTTGATGTATGTCTTGCGTGGGATAGCCGTGGTGACAATGGGGTATTCTATTGATCCACTTGATGTGTGTTTTGGTGATCAACTTGTGGGTTCCGTGACCTTGGGAATCTATGCATAGGGGTTGGCACACGTTTTCGTCTTGACTCTTTGGTAGAAACTTTGGGGCACTCTTTGTAGTTCTTTGTGTTGGTTGCATAGATGAATCTGAGATTGTGTGATGCATATCGTATAATCATACCCACAGATACTTGAGGTGACATCATGTTTTGGTTTATTTGTGTCTTAAGGTGTTATTCTAGTACGAACTGTTGAATAGATCGATCATAAAGAATAACTTTGAGGTGGTTTCATACCCTACAATAATCTCTTTGTTTGTTCTCCGCTATTAGTTACTTCGGAGTGACTCTTTGTTGCATGTTGCGGGATAGTTATTTGATCCAATTATGTTATTATTGTTGAGATAACTTGCACTAGTGAAAGTATGAACCCTAGGCCTTGTTTCAACGCAATACCATTTTTGCTCACTTTTATCATTAGTTACCTTGCTGTTTTTATACTTTCAGATTACAAAAACCTATATCTACCATCCATATTGCACTTGTATCACCATCTCTTCGCCGAACTATTGCACCTATACAATTTACCATTGTATTGGGTGTGTTGGGGACACAAGAGACTCTTTGCTATTTGGTTACAGGGTTGTTTGAGAGAGACCATCTTCATCCTAAGCCTCCAACGGATTGATAAACCTTAGGTCATCCACTTGAGGGAAATTTGCCGCTGTCCAACAAACCTCTGCACTTGGAGGCCCAACAACGTCTACAAGAAGAAGGTTGTGTAGTAGAGATCAGTCTTCACTTATGTCTTTTTGGACTAGTTTGTAATTTACTCTTATGCTTCACTTATATCCTACGAGTAAATTGTTGAATAAATTGAATATCATGATATTGAAATTATATGTTCATATGATGACTAGTAGTAGCTTCACATTGGGTTTAGAAAGAGAAAACTTTTGAAGCTTGACAATCACAATACTGGTCATACAAGTAATTCATGAATGATTAGCATAAGGAAGAGAACTTTCACACGCAATTATATTATCTTGGACATCTTCTATGATTGTGAATGTCCATTAATTATTTTCAAACTTGAGCAAATTAGTTGAAGTTGGACAAGGAAGACAACGTAATGAGTTATGTTTGGGTATATTTGCATAGAAGTTATATTGTTATGGATCCTCCAACATGTGGTGTTTTCCTAGGATCTTTTGCTAGACAAAAATTCGTACTAAGTGGAGATACTACTTGTGCATCCAAAAACCATTAAACCTAGTTTCTTGCCATGAGTGTCCACCATACCTACCTATGGATTGAATAAGATCCTTTAAGTAAGTTGCAACGGTGCATAAAGCAACAAAAAATGCTCATAAATATGTTTCATCTTTTATTGTAAGGGAAAATTGAGCATTGTACGAACTTGTGATGGCAAAGTAATAAAAGCAACAGGCTGCAGAATAAAGGTTGCTATCATAAGGGGCAATATAATGTGACATTCCTTTGCATTAAGAGCTTGGGCATCCAAATAAAAAGTGCATGACAACCTCTGCTTCCCTCTACAAAGGGTCTATCTTTTAATTTTTAGTATTTACTTTTAGGCAAAGAGTCAATAGTATGAATTCTCATTTCAACCTCACCTATTCTCTAGTTGGCAAGATTCATGTGGTGGGGAAAGATCTAGGCACATATGACTGGTCAAATATATTTGATCATGAATTATTATTGTTGACAATTATCTCTATGATAAATCAGTTGGGAGGTGAAACATTAAGCCCATATCTTTCTCTGTGTTCGATGGATGCCATTTGTTCTAAAAATATGCTTTGAGTACTAGCGATCATAGAAGACTATATGATGATTGAGTATGTGGAGATCTTACTTAGACTCTGTTGAATTGTGACGCCCCCGATTTGACCGTACACTAATCATACACGCAAACGTGTACGATCAAGATCAGGGACTCACGGGAAGATATCACAACACAACTCTACAAATAAAATAAGTCATACAAGCATCATATTACAAGCCAGGGGCCTCGAGGGATCGAATACAAGAGCTCGATCATAGACGAGTCAGCGGAAGCAACAATATCTGAGTACAGACATAAGTTAAACAAGTTTGCCTTAAGAAGGCTAGCACAAACTGAGATACAGATCGAAAGAGGCGTAGGCCTCCTGCCTGGGATCCTCCTAAACTACTCCTGGTCGTCGTCAGCGGGCAGCACGTAGTAGTAGGCACCTCCCGAGTAGTAGTAGTCGTCGTCGAAGGAGGCGTCTGGCTCCTGGGCTCCGACATCTGGTTGCGACAACCAGGTAGAAGGGATAGGGGGAAAAGAAGGAGAAAGCAACCGTGAGTACTCATCCAAAGTACTCGCAAGCAAGGAGCTATACTACATATGTATGCATTGGTATCAACTAGAATAAGGCTAATTTATGTGGACTGAACTGCAGAAAGCCGGAATAAGAGGGGGATAGCTAGTCCTTTCGAAGACTACGCTTCTGGCAGCCTCCGTCTTGCAGCATGTAGAAGAGAGTAGACTGAAGTCCTCCAAGTAGCATCGCATAGCATAATCCTAACCGATGATCCTCCCCTCGTCGCCCTGTGAGAGAGCGATCACCGGTTGTATCTGGCACTTGGAAGGGTGTGTTTTATTAAGTATCCGGTTCTAGTTGTCATAAGGTCAAAGTACAACTCCGGGTCGTCCTTTTACCGAGGGACACGGCTATTCGAATAGATAAACTTCCCTGCAGGGATGCACCACATACCCCAACACGCTCGATCCCATTTGGCCGGACACACTTTTATGGGTCATGCCCGGCCTCGGAAGATCAACACGTCGCAGCCCTACCTAGGCACAACAGAGAGGTCCGCACGCCGGTCTAAATCCTATGGCGCAGGGGTCTGGGTCCATTGCCCTTTGCACACATGCATGTTGCGAACGCGGCCGGAAGCAGAACTAGCCCCCTTAATACAAGAGCAGGCTTACGGTCCAATCCGGCGCGCGCCACTCAGTCGCTGACGTCACAAAGGCTTCGGCTGATACCACGACGCCGGGATACCCATAACTACTCCCGCATAGATGGTTAGTGCATATAGACCAAATGGCCAGACTCAGATCAAATACCCAGATCTCGTTAAGCGTGTTAAGTATCCACGAACGCCGACCAGGGCCAGGCCCACCTCTCTCCTAGGTGGTCGGAACCTGCCCTGTCGCTCCGCCACAAAGTAACAGTCGGGGGCCGTCGGGAACCCAGGCCCACCACTACCTGGGTGGAACCACCTGCCCCTTCAGCCCCCATCTTCGAACAGTATCATAAGTAAGGTAACTGTGTAAAGTATATAGTATAAGCCCGTGATCACCTCCCGAAGTGATCACGGCCCAGTAGTATAGCATGGCAGACGGACAAGAGTGTAGGGCCACTGATGGAACACTAGCATCCTATACTAAGCAGTAGGATAGCAGGTAAAGGTAACAACAATAGTAGAAAGGACAGGCTATGCAGCAGTATAGGAATAACGGAAAGCAATAACATGCTACACTACTCTAATGCAAGCAGTATAGAAGAGAGTAGGCGATATCTGGTGATTAAGGGGGGGCTTGCCTGGTTGCTCTGGCAAGAGAGAGGGGTCGTCAACTCCGTAGTCGTACTGGGTAGCAGCGGCGTCGGTCTCAGTGTCTATCGAGAGAAGAGGGGGGAGAAACAATAAATATTTAAGCAAGCATATGCATAGTGATGCATGACATGACAAGTAACGGCGTTAGAGGTGCCCTAACGCGGTAATAGGTGATACCGGTGAAGGGGGATGACATCCGGGAAAGTATCCCCGGTGTTTTGCGTTTTCGAGCAGAGGAGCCGGAGGGGGAAAGTTGCGAATTTGCTATGCTAGGGATGCGTGACGGACGAACGGGCTGCGTATCCGGGTTCGTCTCGTCGTTCTGAGCAACTTTCATGTACAAAGTTTTTCGATCCGAGCTACGGTTTATTTTATATTAATTTTAAAAGATTTAAATCATTTTTAGGATTTATTTAATTAATTTAATCAACATTATCCAGAATAGTGCCTGCTGACGTCGTGATGACGTCAGCATGACGTTAGTAGTTGACTTGGTCAACCTGACAGGTGGGTCCCGATCGTCATTGACTGTTTAATCTAATTAGGGTTTAAATAAACTAACTAGTTAATTAGATTAATTAACTTAACTTAATTAATTAAATAAATAAATAAATTATATATATATTTTTTATTCCTTTTTTAAACGTTTTGGTGGCGGGGCCCCCTTATCATAGGCCCTAGGGGGCCTTAACGGGCGCGGGCACTGGGTGCAGACGCCGCCCGAACGGGCACGGGCGCTAGGCGCTGCGGGCGCAGCCAAACAGAGCGATGCGGGGCGCCGGTGGCCACCGCGACGAGCGGCCGCAGCTGCAGGGAAGGGGGAGCAACGGCAGGGCGAGGCCACGGGCTTGGGCCGAAAGCAGGGGATGGGCAGCGCCGGCACGGCGAGGCCACGGGCTTGGGCCGAAAGCAGGGGATGGGCAGCGCCGGCACGGCGAGGCCAGCGCGGTCGCAGGCGGCGAGGGAAGCAGGGCGGCGCACTGGCCGTGAACAGATCGGGCGCGCAGCCGCAGCGGAGGGGCGGAGCGCGACGGGCGAGCAGTAGTGAGCGGGAGGCAGGGGAGGCCAGGGGCGAGGCATCCATGGGCGCGGCAGGCGTGCAGCGGCAAGGGGGAGCGGGGACCGTCCATGGCCGGGCTTGGTCAGAGGGGGCGCGGGCGCGAGCGCGCGCTGTCGGCCACGGCCGGGCGCGGCCAAGCGCGGTCCAGGGCGTGCGGGAGCTCGACGGTGGTCGCGCGCGGAGGCAGGTGGCCGCGGGCGGCTCCGGGGCGGGGTCGGGCGCATCCAAGATGCGGCGAGCGCAGCGGTCGATGGCAGCGGGCGGGAGTCGCGGTGCACGACAGCGTGCGCGTGCGGAACGGCGCGGCGAGCGCAGGACGAGGATGCGGGGCGTGCGCGCGTGCGTGTGGAAGACAGTGGAGGAGAGGGGGAAGCTCACGGGGCGGAGTAAGGACGGGGCAACGTGCTCGGTGGAGGTCAGGGAGGTCGACGGGGACGAGCGGCGGAGCGAGAGGCAGTCCTGCGAGGCGACGACGTCCTGGCGTGGGGGGGGCGGCGAGCTCCGGGCGCGGCGGGGCGCGACGTCGGTGGCCTCCTCCTCGATCCCGATCCAATCAGGGGAGAGGGGGAGGAGATATTTTCGGCAGTGGGGGGGTGTCGGTGATTGTGGGGGGAGTGGATAAGAGGAGGGGGTGGGCTTGGCCGGTTGGGCCTTTGGCCGGCCTCGGGAGGTGGGCCGCCGGGTCCAGTGGGTGGGGGGGGGGGGGTTCTCTCTTTTTTTTTGGTTTTGTATTTCTTTTTTTGTTTTAATTTCTTTTAGTTTTTGTTTTATAAAATATAAATACAACTCCTAAATTAATGTTATAACTTATTCTACTGCCCCAAAAAGTTTGACACCTAAATAAAATAGGTTGCATTATTATAATTTTTAAAAGGCATTTAATCAATTGTCATAACTACTGTTTTACTTACTTTAGAGCCGTTAAACATTTTATAAAAGTGTAGTTCCACTGCCATAATTACTTATGCATTATTTGGTTCACCCTGAACATTATAGTTTTAATTTTTGAAAACTTTTGTTGTTTGCCTGATTTTTAAATCGAATTCAAATCGGTTTCGAACTAATGCGAGATTAGCCACCGTGATTGAGGTGACGTGGCATCATTAATGGAGGATTACTGTAGCGTAACTATCCGGGCATCACATGAATAACTTGAATTGCAATTTTTTGGTGACTAAGGATATAGGTTGTTGGGTTTCAAGAGAATTCATTGTTTGAACCTTAACATGTGAATTAGTAGGTACTTTATCATGGTGAGTTTTATGAGAAAGAGTTGTTGTTATGATGCTAGGAAAAGTGATTCAAATTATCATCGATCAAACTTATGCACTTTGCTAGCATTCACACTTCATAAATTATTTCTTTTATCATTTACCTACTCGAGGACGGGTAGGAATTAAGCTTGGGGATGCTGATACGTCTCCAACGCATCTATAATTTATGAAGTATTTGTAAGGTCATATTTATCCCTTAGTAGTTTTGGCGATTGATGACAATGCTTTTGCGGACTAATCGTGTGCATTGAGCATTTCAGATATATCATGTCTAGGCACAAGATGATTTGGTGCCCCTCGAAGACTATTGAAGATGGAGTTTCTCTTCGTTTTTTTGGTGGATTTGAGTCGTAGGAAAGCCGTACTATCAAGAGGGGGTCCGCGTTGGAAATGTTTGGGTGGAATCAACACGTACACGTCTATTCCTTTTGCACCACCTTTCCTCTAGCTCATTGGAGCATCCTTCGTTTCTCCGTGTGTCTACAAAATGAAGGACTCCTAGTGTGGCTGAACTGGGGCATGCAGTAGTACTGCTCTTCGGAGTGGTAGTACTATAGGCCCTTGAGGTAGTACTGGCCTCGGGCGCGGTAGTACCGTAGGTGCTCATGGTAGTACTACTCATAGGGTGCGATAGTACTGTGGCCTCAGGCCAGGCTCAGCTGCACGAGCGGAAGTAGGGGCGGATGTGATTTTTTACATTCGCGCCCTGCGCGGTAGTACCGCTCCAGGCTTGCGGTAGTACCGTGTCGGATTTTTGCATAGATCAAAACTTAGCAGAAGTTGCCACGGATGTATTTTTATATGTCTGTGCCTTGCCAATCTTGACTACCCCTGCCTTTCGGTAGTACCGCAAGTGGGAGCGGTAGTACTGCGCCAGTGGTTCTACCTCCCTCAGCTTCAACGCGTCAGGGCTGGTTTAGCTACTGCTGCGCCAGTGGTAGTACCACAGTGCCCTGTGGTAGTACCGCGGGCCCTGGCTATAGTACCGTGTTTGTGGTGCGGTAGTACCATGCATCGCAGGCTGAGTTGGTGGATAATGGTTGGATTTGTTCTTCTACTATAAAGGGGAGTCTTCTTCTCCGAGTTGACTACCTCCTCCACCCATAAGCCCCATTGTTGCTCTAAGCTCCATTTTCGCCCTATCTCTCTCCCTAGCCAATCAAACTTGTTGATTTCCCAGGAATTGGTTGAGAAGGCCCCGATCTACACATCCACCAAGAGAAATTTGATTCCCCCACTAATCCCTCAAGGATCTTGTTACTCTTGGGTGTTTGAGCACCCAATGCGGTTGAGGTCATCGCAGAGCCATACTCCATTGTGGTGAAGCTTTGTGGTGTTGTTGGGAGCCTCCAATTTAGTTGTGGAGATTGCCCCAACCTTGTTTGTAAAGGTTCGGTCGCCGCCTTCAAGGGCACCAGTAGTGGAATCACGACATCTCGCATTGTGTGAGGGCGTGAGGAGAATACGGTGGCCCTAGTGGCTTCTTGGGGAGCATTGTGCCTTCACACCGCTCCAACGGAGACGTACTTCCTCTCAAAGGGAAGGAACTTCGGCAACACATCCTCGTCTTCGCCGACTCCACTCTTGGTTATCTCGTCCCTTTACTCGTGGAAGCTTATCTTGTGTTACATCCCTTGCTTGCTTGTGTACTTATTGTTGTTGCATCATATAGGTTGCTCACCTAGTTGCATATCTAGACAACCTACTTTCATGCAAAGTTTAAATTGATAAAGAAAAGCTAAAATTTGTTAGTTGCCTATTCACCCCCTCTAGTCAACTATATCGATCCTTTCAATTGGTATCAGAGCCTGATACGTCTCCATCGTATCTATGATTTTTGATTGTTCCATGCCAATATTATACAACTTTCATACACTTTTGGCAAGTTTTTATACTATTTTTGGAACTAACATATTGATCCAGTGCCCAGTGCCAGTTCATGTTTGTTGCATGTTTTTTGTTTCGCAGAAAATCGATATCAAACCAAGTCCAAACGGGATAAAAACTGACGGAGATTTTTTTGGATTATATGTGATTTTTGGGAAGAAGAATCAATGCGAGACGATGCCCGAGGGGGCCACGAGGCTGGGGGCGCGCCCCAGGGGGTCAGGCAAGCCTTGGGCCCTCGTGGCCACCCTGTAAGGCAGTTGGCGCCCTTCTTTCGCCACAAGAAAGCTAATATCTGGATAAAAATCGTGTCCAAAATTCAGCCCAATCGGAGTTACGGATCTCTGGGAATTTAAGAAATGGTGAAAGGGTAGAATCTGGATCGCAGAAACAGAGAGAGACAGAGAGACTGATCCAATCTCGGAGGGGCTCTCGTCCCTCCTATGCCATGGAGACCAAGGACCAGAGGGAAACCCTTCTCCCATCTAGGGATAAGGTCAAGGAAGAAGAATAAGAAGGGGGGCTCTCTCCCCTCTCTCCCGGTGGCACCGGAACGTCCCCGGGGCCATCATCATCACCGCAATCTACACAACAACTTCACCGCCATCATCACCAACTCTTTCCCCCTATATGCAGCGGTGTAACCCCTCTTTTACCCACTGTAATTTCTACTTAAACATGGTGCTCAACGCTATATATTATTTCCCAATGATGTATGGCTATCCTATGATGTTTGAGTAGATCCGTTTTGTCCTATGGGTTAATTGATGACCATGATTGGTTTGAGTTGCATGTTTTATTATTGGTGTTTTTCTATGGTGCTCTCCATGTCGCGCAAGTGTGAGGGATCTCCGCTGTAGGGTTTGCAATATATTCATGATTTTCTTATGGTGGGTGGCATGAGTGATAGAAACACAGACCCGAGTAAGTAGGTTGTTTGCGTATGGGAATAAAGAGGACTTGATGCCTTATAATGCTATGGTTGGGTTTTACCTTATTGATCTTTAGTAGTTGCGGATTCTTGCTAGAGTTCCAATCATAAGTGCATATGATCCAAGAAGAGAAAGTATGTTAGCTTATGCCTCTCCCTCAAATAAAATTGCAATAACGATTACCAGTATAGTTATCGATTGCCTAGGGACAAACAACTTTCTTGTGTGACAACAAGCTCTCTACTAAAACTAATTTAGTTGTGTCTTTATCTAAACTGCCCCTACTTTTTATTTATGCGCTCTTTGTTATCTTGCAAACCTATCCAACAACAACTACAAAGTACTTATAGTTTCATACTTGTTCTAGGTAAAGCGAACGTTAAGCATGCGTAGAGTTGTATCGGTGGTTGATAGAACTTGAGGGAATATTTTTTCTACCTTTAGCTCCTCGTTGGGTTTGACACTCTTACTTATAGAAAGAGGCTACAATTGATCCCCTATACTTGTGGGTTATCAAGAGAGCCTCGACTCTTTATTATGTTCTTTGCCTTCCGAAGAGTATGGTTGACACCGTAGACGAAGAGGAGGAGCACCCCGGTGTGATTCCGTCCTTGTCTATGGCCGATGGGGGAACCTCGGCCTCACGTGAGGAGCTCAATGTGGCCTTGGACACATTTAAAACCTCCATGACGGCCGAGGTCAAAGGCGTGCTTAAGAACTTTCTTGATGGTCTTAAGTTCTCCACCGCACTCTTGGAAGTGGTCGATCCCACTAACAAGGTGACGAATGCTAACTCCGACAAGGGGGAAGCTTCTAGTGATAAAGTTCCTTTGTCTAGTGGTAAAAGTGGAAATGTGATCTTTGCCCATGTGGAACCTCCACTTACCTATGGAGGACTGATTCCCTCCACTCATTTAAACCATGCCTGTTCTCCTCCGAAGATTGTGAAAAATGAGGATTTTGACGCTTGGGTCTATCGCTTTAAACGTGATTTAAATCATTTTAATACTAACCTTTGGAGAATCATTGAGCAAGGTTTCTATCCGCATGACTCAAGCAACTTCACCCCTAGAGAAGCCGCAGATCATCAATTCAACGAGAATGCTCTCTTCATCATCCAAGATGCAATCCCTCCCGAAGATATTGCACATCTCCAGCCTTTCACCGTGGCAAAGGAAGCATGGCACCATGTTGTTTCCCTTTACAAGGGAAGCTTAAGCATTCAACGCTCCAACTATGAGGTGGTGGAAGATGAAGCCTATGAATTTGCTATGAATGAAGGTGAAGAACCTCGTGAGCTCTACCGGAGACTAACCACACTCGCGGTCTCACTTTGAAATCATGGGAGCAAGGATACAAATGACAATTGGATCAAGCGGAAATTTCTCAAAGCCATGATGCCTTACCATAAGGCCATGGCCTCCTTCATCCGTCAATGGCCGGACTTCCACACCCTGTCCTCAAGTGAAGTGTTGGATGAGTTTGTGGCAATGAGTATCTTGGACAAGACCACCGAAAATGCGGTGTTGCATTCTCAAAGGGCAAAGAAGCCCAACCTTGCCTTGAAAGCAAAAGCTAGTGCGGAAGAAGAGGAGGAAGAGGAAGAAGAGGAGAGCAACCCCGAGGGTACAAAATATGATTATCATGAGCACATGGTTCTCGCTTCAAGACAATTTTGGAACAAGAAGAACTCAAGGCCCAACTTCAACAAGGGCAACTCAAGTGGCGCCAAGGGCAAGCAACGTGTGAGGACTTGCTACAATTATGGCAATGTGAGCCACCTTGTTGCGGAGTGCCCCTATGAGAAGAGGAAAGACAATGGTGGCAAGCTCATCCGGAAGGACAAGGCCAAGTCTTTCACCAACAAGAACCACTTCACCAAGAAGACTCCTCCCAAGGGATTGGTGGCACAAGAAGAGTACAATGAGGATGATGATGATGAAGATGGTGAGACGGTTTCCATGGCCTCCGTGGCCATTGCGACAACTCCATGGGCGTCCCTCTTCGACTCACCCAATGAGACCATCAGCGCCAAGTGCCTCATGGCTAAAGCCACGTACAAGGTAACCCCCAACATCAAAACTACCATCATTACTCATCCTTATTTGATGGATTGCATTGATGAAAGTTCAAGGTCCAACATGGAGGAAAATGAGTTTGAGTCTTTTATGAGTAAGCTCAAGGGGAAATCCAAGAAGCACTTCATTGCTCTCTTGGAATAAATTGGTGAAGCCAATGAGATGATTGAGGCTCATGAAGACACCATCTCTAATATGGAGGGGCATAGTCATGACTATGCCGATGAGATATTGGATCTCCCTAATGCTCTTGAGGAAGAGCGTGGTCATCGCTTGGCTCTTGAGGAGTCACACAACGATGACCATGCTAAATTAAAGAAATATATTGATCATGCTCTTGTTGTATCTCATGTGCTAAATTCCGATAAGGCCAAACTTGGGGTTGATCTTGCTAGACTCAAGGAGGAGTTTGATATACTTGACAAGGCTCACAAGGCCTTCAAGAGTACTCATGCTAGTCATAAAGAGTCTCATGATCAACTCCAAGTGAGGCTAACCAAGGAGAAAGCCACTTTTCCTCATATGGTTTTAATTGATAATGCAAATGCTACCACTACAAAAAAAGACACTTCCGTGATGATACGTGTTTGTCACAGTAGGTCACGTTTTCTGTCATGCATGTACATCCATGACGGTTTTATGGCAGAATCAAGATAGTCATACCTGTGCTATCGTTGAAGTGTTCCATGACATTACGAAAATTATCATCACAGAAGTGTCCACTTCCATGACGATAAAACGCGCGTCATAGAAGTGCTTTCGTCAAGGGTGACCAACACGTGGCATCGACCGTAACGGCTCGCCGTTAAGCTATCGGGTCTGGTTTTGGATCCGATAACCCGTTAACAGACCAGACCAATGGGGATTTTCCACATGTACAATTCTCATTGGCCGGAGGAAACATGTGTTGGCTCACCGCTGGGACAGATGTCATCCACTCATTGGACAGGAGGCGCCTATGATACGTCAACACGTGGCACGACCCAACAGAGGCCCATTCCGGTGAAAAGGTCTGGCCTGTCAAAATAAGCGGGCCGGCCCATTAGTGGCCTACTTGAGTCAGGCCCATTTACAAGTATGACCCCTACAAGTTACACATAATTGGCCCATCAAAGGCCCATTCCAGGCTCGACAATTTCCAGCCCATCGTTAGTTTAAGCCCATTAATGGCCCGCTACGTTTTTGGGCCCAATTGTGGCCCAAGCTTCTTTCGGCCTATTAGCAGCCCATCGTCAGTTCCAGCCCGTTAATGGCCCGGAACATCTTTCGGCCTTTTCTCGGCCCATTTTGCAGTTGGGCCAATTCTAGCCCACTATGATTTTAGGCCTGTCCTCGGCCCATTAGGTAAATGGGCCAACTCTTAGCCCATTTTGTCTCTCGGCCTGTTAAGGGCCCGCACAACAGTTGGGCCTTTGACTTTAGGTCCTTTAGGGCCCACGTTCCGTAGGGCATCATTTCAGCCCAACGCCACTTTTGGCCTGTTAAAAGCCTAGTTTGCAAATTGGGCCTCCTCTGGCCCATAACACTTTCGGCCTCTTACTGGCCCGTAAAGTAAAAGGGCAGAGACAAAAATGACATTTATTTGGGCCTGCTAAAGGCCCGCAGGACATTTCCATTTATACGGCCCTATCGAGCTTTAGGCCTGTTGACGGCCTGCTAAGAGCCGTTGTTACAGTGGGCCCATTTGGGATCCACTTAATATTATTTTGACCATCCTAATTAAGGCCCGCTTTGACTGCACATGTTTGTTCGTTTCTATGGCGTCTAGGAAATGTTTGGGCATGTTGGCCCCCGTTTCAAGGATATAGCATATTCAAGAATTATCCTACTCTATACTATCGCCTCTAAAAACAAACACTATACAATAAAAAGCATAGAAACGTAGAATAATCCTACACTGTACAATAAAGAAATTACAGCCGAATATACCCACTGGGCATTATAGCTCGGCACCAGTGATTATAAAGCGTAGACAAACAGACAATTACATACACTGGAAAAATAAAGCTCATACATCATGGACACACATCAACAGAACTTACCATTTGAACTATAATCTCTTTAGAAAAAAGGATTGGCCGGATTCAGATAGCACAAATTTCAGTCTTCAAAATCTCCAATTCCTTCGTGGTTACCTCAGTGTCTTGTTTCATTTGTTGACTCCTGTATCTAATACCCGCATGTCCAGTCTCAACTTGTTGATTGTACGTCGAGAATAATGTACACGTTGTCTTGCCACCTCTAGTTGATGCTCGAGAACATTAGTACATTCCAATTCCAATCCATAATCATGCGGTAACGGCCATGCCGCACTTCTCGCAAATCTTTGTGTTGATGTCACTTCATCCTGAAATGTTTCTGTAAGTACACATGACTATGGCAAAAATATAGTTACAACAGTGAAGCGAGCAAGACAGACTATTTTGTACTCCCTCCGTTCGGAAATACTTGTCTTAGAAATGGTTGTATCTAGAACTTAAACAAGTCTAGATACAACCATTTTTGGGACAAGTATTTCCGAACGGAGGGATTACATGGCAAAACAGGACTAACAATAAAGTTACACGTCATGAAGCATAAGTAGGTGATATTTTAAAATTTTAAAAAAGGTAGTCCATCCAGCCTGCATACAGAAATCTATCTTAGCTCACTAGAGGAGCGAGATGTTGGGGCCCAATCCAAAACACAGACAGGTTACAAATTTAGACAGCACGTTGCGTATAAGTAAGCAAGCAGTTGGCCATTCTGTAGCTCAATTAAAGTCTTAGGGAGCATAATGAACAGCAGAGGGATTCACACAAACCTACTACAACATGCAAAACTATGCAATCATTAGCCTAGTATAAACTATATTGTGAGCCTCATGCAATAATAGTTGGTTAATAGACTTCAAAGCTTCAGGCACACTACGCCATAGTAATTAAATGGTAAGGCCTTTAATTATGTCAACTAATAGTTATAAAAGTACCCAACATCAGGCATCATTGCTTGGGCATCTCATTAAGTAAGGGCAAATAAAGCAATTGAAAAGAGCAAATTAACTATGCCTGAAACAAACAAGGAATTGAACTGTTGAGTTGGGTACAGTGACTTACCTTAACTGGTTGAACATGCTCAGCACAGCTATTACTTCTCTTGCAAGGCTCCTTCCTAACATCTTGTGCCTGGAAATCCTCAATCTTATCTTCATTGCACCCCCTCTGCAAGGTGACACAAACTAGTTACTCATCTCCTTAGAACATAAATATGCATACTTTCCAGTCTGTGAACAACACAAAAGGATGAGATTATAACAAAACAATACCACATAATGAAACGTGCCAAAAATGAGCATTCACTATGTCTGCACTATGGAAAAACTAGGCATACCTTCGAACTGGATCTCCAGGTACTCTTGGAGAGCCTACTTTAGTGTAAAGCGAAACCTTTAAGTCACCTATGAGTTAGACAAGGCCCCACTACAGCAGCCCTTAGTGTTTAAATCATTGACAAGCTATGTTAGAGTGTTAGGTCAAGAACAACAAGTAATCAAAGCAAATAGTCCTAGTATGGCTGGCCGATGCAAACAACAATTGAACAGATGTGTGAGGAAATCTTACATATCAAGACAAGAAGCAAAGAAGGAGGCTTAAAGACCATCACTTGACTGACCAGATTTAAGGGGCATTTAAACATCATGTGCAAGGTATGAACTAACATAAACATTGCATATTCCAGATTCTACAATGGAATGCACATGTATTAGGTTATGCCATGTATGATGATGCCTAAATCTACACTATAGCAGGTAGGAGTGATTCATCATTGCACACACAATTGAATTGCAGGTTAAGAGCCAGTTCAATTCCGCCATTTCAGGGCTTATTTTCAAAATAAGCCATAAAAGATGTAAAGAAGTCATTTTTGAGTTATGGGCTTGGGCTTAACTTATTTCGCTTTGGAGGGGGGTGTTTCGGGTAGAAGCTCACTAAAAATTGAAGGGAAGGGGATAGTGAAATGACTATGTTGTCTGCTTATATTACACTCAAAATGCAACTGCTCACGCCCGCGTCACACCTGACCCTCAAGTAAAAACAAACACGCAAGTGTTCATTGCCCTGCCTGCTTGCATCTCCTCTCCCCCTTCCCTCTACCTCGATCCACTGCCTGCAGCCCTAGGGTTCCTGCAGCGAGCCATCGCCTCTGGTTCCATCTGGCCTGGTCCTCGATGATGCTCTATCCAGCTAGGCTACATGGCCGGCAGGTAGGGGTGAGGGAGTCCAGGATTAGGGGGTATCTGGATTGCCAGATTATATCCTTTGGCCGGACTGTTGGACTATGAAGATACAAGATTGAAGACTTCATCTCGTGTCCGGATGGGACTCTACTTGGCGTGGAAGGCAAGCAAGGCAATACAGATACGTATATCTCCTCCTTTGTAACCAATCTTGTGTAACCCTAGCCCCATCCGGTGTCTATATAAACCGGAGGGTTTTAGTCCCTAGGACACAACAACATACAATCATACCATAGGCTAGCTTCTAGGGTTTAGCCTCTCCGATCTCGTGGTAGATCAACTCTTGTAATACCCATATCATCAAGAATGAATCAAGCAGGACGTAGGGTTTTACCTCCATCAAGAGGGCTCGAACCTGGGTAAAATATCATGTCCCCTGCCTCCTGTTACCATCCGCCTTAGACGCACAGTTCGGGACCCCCTACCCATGAGAGTTCCACTGTGCCGCCGCCAGAAGGAAGGATGTCTCTTCTCGTCTTTAAAGACGATACTACTGTTGGGGGAGCTTTGGCTATCGGCCAAACTCTCCGGCTAGGCGGTTTCATCATGACCGCCTGTTCGGCCGCCGCGGCGACGATGACTCCTCGGGTCATCGAAAACTGCCTCCACGTCAAATCGGCACTCGCCGAATAGATGGATCCAATGGAGCTCACTTCCTTAAATGAGCTCTTGGATCGCATCGCCGCCTTGGGAGTCGCTATGGACTATGTTCGGATTGGGCTTAAACCCGATCAAAGGAGATTAACTCTCCACCGGTCACCCATCATATTGCAGTGGTGGAGGAACAATGCGGCGACCTTTCCTCTATCTTGAGGACTAATTATGTCCGGATTCCTGAGATCTCCGAGCCGGATGCCCGTTCGCAGAAGGACGACATCCAATCCCTGAACTTAGTGTCAGGCAGCGGGCCAGGATTATCGGGTAACACCCCGGAACCGGAACTTCCAAAATTGGAAATTTCTGAGCCCCTGGATCCCAGATCGGGTAAGGGTTCGGATTCAATTCCACCCACCCACCCAAACATAAGCGATCTTTCCAACATCAGACAAGAGCCCCATGAAACAGTATATCATTATTGGGCCAGATTCCTCCTTGTGTTGAACAAGGTTAAGGACTGTCGTGAGGAAGATGCAATCTCACTTTTCTGCAATAATTTCACGGACAAGGGGATCCTTCACGCCTTAATTCGCCGTGACATATCACGCTTCGCTGACTTGGCATCCATAGTACGAAAGTACTGTGCGATGGAAAGTGCCTGGAAAACCGAAACAAACTTTTGGGATAATCTGGCCCTAAATACGAACCCAGTCCAAAATAAAAGGGTGCACTATCAAAAGACACCCGGGTCAACTACCAAAAAGCAAAAACCCTCTATAGGGCATGGAACCGTACTGGAGGGATGGCTCAATGGACCCTGCAAAATTCATAGTACAACGGATACAATACCAACACACTGCCTTAGAGCATGTTGGATACTCCGGCAGGTGGCCAGAAGTGGTGAGGATCTTCTTATCCCAAATGCCACAGAGCACCATCCCGTGGATAACAATACGGTGTTAACAGTCTTTGAGACATTCGCGTCAAATAATAGGCGCAAGCGAACACTCCCCAGCATGGCCGAAATCTGCCACATAGCAGCAATAAATCCATGGAGTGACACGGCTATTACCTTCAATGCCAGCGATGAACCTAAATTCCGATCAGCCCGAGCACCAGCCGCACTGGTCCTCAGTCCAATTGTGGACGGCTTTCGACTCACCAAGGTACTCATAGACGGCGGCAACGGATTAAACCTCATCTATGAGGAAACCCTTCAAAAAATGGAAATAGACTGGAACTGCATCGAGCGAAGCAGCACAACCTTTAGAGGAATAATCCCCAGTCAGGAAGCGCGTTGTACATGCAAAATCACACTAGATGTGGTGTTTGGCACGCCGGAGAATTATAGGTCCGAAGAGATTACATTCCAAGTGGCCCCGTTCTATAGCGGTTACCACACCCTGTTAGGGCGGGAGGCGTACACAATCTTCTAAGCCATACCCCATTACGGGTACATGAAGCTCAAAATGCCCGGGCCCAATGGAATTATCACTCTTGCTAGTGGTCCGGACACAGCACTCCGCGCCGAAAATAAGACAGCCGCACTGGCCCTCGAAGCCTTATCCTAAGCCCTAGCGGCTGAGGAACTGACTGCGCTGCGCTCCACGGTGAACAGGGACGATGTGATACTCGATAAGAGATCCAAGTCCACCTCCTTTAAACCAGCGGATGAAATAGTCAAATTCCAAGTCCACCCAACGGACCCTACAAAACCAGCTTCCATCGGGGCACAATTAAACCCTGACGTAGATGCCACACTACGAGAGTTCCTACGCGAGAACTGGGACATTTTTACCTGGCACCTTTCAGACATGCCAGGAATCCCACGCAGGCTGGCCGAGCACAACCTCAATATACTAAAGGGATTCAAGCTGGTCAAGCAGGCTCTTCGGCGTTTCTCTGAACCTAAGAGACAAGCCATGGGAGAGGAACTAGCCAAGTTATTGGAGGCCGGATTCATTAGAGAAATAAAACACCTGGACTGGCTATCAAACCTGGTGATGGTACCAAAGAAGGATAAATCCTGGCGCCTTTGTGTCGATTTCAAGGACCTCAATAAAGCTTGCCCAAAGGATCCCTTCCCCCTCCCCCGCATCGATAAATTATCGATGCCACGGCAGGACACGAGTCATTGTGTTTCCTCGACGCATACTCCGGTTACCACCAAATCAAGATGGTGGAGTCCGACCAAGCCGCAACAGCATTCATCACACCATACGGTCCCTTCTGTTTCAACACAATGCCTTTTGGGCTCAAAAACGCCGGTGCAACATATCAGCGCATGATTGAGACATGTCTGGAGAAACAAATCGGAAAAACAATAGAGGCATACATAGATGATGTGGTCATCAAAACCAAGCACGTCGACTCTTTGGTAGACGACTTGAGGCTCACATTCGACAACCTCCGAACATACGACATCAAGCTCAATCCGGAAAAATGCGTTTTCGGCGTACCGGCCGGAAAGCTCCTGGGTTTCATTGTCTCCAGTAGAGGTATTGAAGCTAATCCGGCCAAAATCCAAGCTTTGTCACAGTTGGCTACCCCAACAGACCTCAAACAAATCCAGAAGTTAACTGGATGCGTGGTGGCTCTAAGCCGCTTTATCTCTCGCTTAGGAGAAAAGGCTTTACCCCTTTATCGCCTCCTTCGGCGCACTGAACACTTTGAGTGGACGGACGCTGCCACAACCGGATTGGAAGAAATAAAGGCCATTTTGGCAACCAACCCAATCCTGGCCGCGCCAAACATCGGTGAACCAATGCTGTTGTACATTGCGACAACTCATCAAGTTGTAAGCGCAGTGCTCATCATTGAACGAGAAGCCGCGGGACATAAATTCCCTCTTCAAAAGCCGGTATACTATGGCCCTGTTCAGAAGTGATCCTACTTCCCGAAGTGGCCAGCTTCTCGCGGGAGCTGGGCGAGCTGGCTTCTGGCGGGAGTTGGGCGAGCATTCGGTTGGACGAGCAGCTCCTTAGCGGAGAAAACGATTCGAGCGTTGGTTAGAGAGCTCGCTCGCGAGAGAAAACGGTTCGAGCGTCACTTTGGGAGGGTAATCAGGTGTAATTTCCTGCAACTCCCGCTTCTCGTTTTTCTGAAGCTAGACTCGAGCTGCTCCCGCAAATTGCACTAGAGGCTGCTCGTTCTCCAGAATCCAGCTTCCAGGAGCTGAACCGTTCGACGGGCTTCTCGCCGGCTTCTCGGGAAGCTGGAAGCAGGAGGAGATCCGAACGGGGCCTATGTATCCACTGTCCTCACTCCATGCAAATCACGGTACCCACATTATCAAAAGATAGCCTATGTGGTATTCATGGCATCCCGGAAGCTGCGACACTACTTTCAAGAGTGTTCGATTACAGTAGCCTCGGAAGTGCCACTTAATGATATTATATACAACCGCGACGCTATGGGACGGATTGCTAAATGGGCCATTGACCTCCTCCCATTCGACATAACATACAAACCTCGACGGGCCATTAAGTTGCAAGTATTGGCCGACTTTGTCACCGAATGGACGGAGGCCGAACTCCCTAAAGAGTACGACGCATACTCCAATTGGATCATGCACTTCGACGGTTCTAAAATGCTGGCTGGTCTAGGGGCTGGCGTCGTCTTGACGTCCCCAACTGGAGATACCATTCAGTACGATCTGCAAATATTGTATACAGACTCCAACAACACAGCCGAATACGAAGCTCTGTTGCATGGTCTTCGGATGGCAGTCTCCATGGGCATTCAACGCCTGGAGGTGCGTGGGGATTCAAACCTTGCAATATCCCAAATAAATGGAGACTTTGACGCCAAGGATCCGAAAATGGCGGCCTACCGAAACGTCGTCCTAAAAATGTCAGCTCGGTTCGAGGGACTCGAATTTCACCATGTGGCTCGGGAAAACAATCAAGCGGCGGATATCCTCACCCGCATTGGCGCAAAACGCGACGCGCCCCCCCCCCCCTCCCGAACATATTTCTGGAAAGGCTGTTCAAGCCATCCGTAGTATGGGAAGGGGATACCGGTAACAATAGTCCGGACCTGGCCAAAATGCCCGATACCGAATACTCTGACACAATCGGAGGCTCCGCCACCGAAATAACACCTTCAGCCCACGTAATAATGGCCATTATCGCCCCGTGGATAGAACCATTCCTGGCCTACCTAACTAGGCAGGAACTTCCGGGGGACCAAAATGAGGCACGCTGCGTAGTGCGGCGATCTAAGGCCTACAGGGTCCACGAGGGAGAATTGCATAAAAAAAGCACTATCAGAGTCCTTCAAAGGTGCATCTCCGAAGAGGAAGGGCGGAACCTTTTGGAAGAAATCCACGCCGGACTCAGCCGTCACCATGCCACAGCCCGGGCTCTTGTAAGCCAGGCATTCCGTACAGGATTCTATTGGCCAACGGCCCGGGCAGATGCACAAGACTTGGTCCAACGTTGCGTTGGTTGCCAGCTCTTTGCAAATCAAAGCCACATGCCACCCACCGCCCTCCAAACAATCCCCATTACATGGCCCTTCTCGGTCTGGGGGCTTGACATGGTTGGACCCCTTAAAGGGGGAACCCACAAGAAAAAATACTTACTGGTCATGGTGGATAAATTCACCAAATGGATAGAGGCCAAACCTATTAAAACAGCCGAATCCGGACCAGTGATAGACTTCATATCTGGGGTCGTACACCGTTATGGCGTCCCCCACAGTATCATCACTGACAACGGCACAAACTTCACAGCCGATGAGGTAAAACTCTGGTGCAGCAAAATGGGCATTAAGCTCGATTATGCTTTAGTCTATCACCCACAAACCAACGGTCAAGTCGAGCGAGCAAACGGTCTTATAATGAGCGGCATTAAACCCAGATTAGTGTGTTCCTTAACGGAGTCTAACACGCACTGGGTAGAGGAGCTCGACTCCATACTCTGGGGGATGCGGACCACGCCGAATCGTAGTACTGGATATACACCCTTCTTTATGGTGTATGGCACAGAGGCAGTCTTGCCCTGTGACATAATTCATGACTCACCTCGAGTGCGCATGTACGAAGAAAGAGAAGCCGAGCTCGATCGGTAGGACAGTCTGGACACCCTGGAGGAGGAGCACGACATAGCCAAAGCCCGTTCCGCATTTTATCAGCAACAGGCTCGCAGATACCAAAGCAGAGAAGTACGGGCCAAAATTTTAACGTTGGCAAACTAGTTCTACGCCTGCCGGATAAGAAAAAGAACAAGCTCGAGCCCAAATGGGATGGTCCCTTCATTATTGACCAAGTTCTGACCGGTGGAGCGTACCGACTGCGGGATGCATCGACTAGTCGATTCGAGCCGAACCCATGGAACGCGGCCAGGCTCCGAAGACTCTACGCCTTGCACCGGACTCTATGTTCATCCCCTCCCTTTTTCCATTTTTTGCATATACATTATTTGTCTTGTTTTTTTCTTCCTTTCTTTTATTCTTTCTCTAGGCCTTCAAGGGCCAACTTGTGCCTCGCTTGCACATTATAGATGCGCGAGCCGCGCTTATCATACCTGGGGGCTTCTTTCACAGAAGCTTAATTATTTATTTAGGCCTCGTGCCCCACACATGTCTTATGCTTCCACATGTACCTTTTTTCGCCATTATATGCATCAATATGACTTAAGTTTTGGCCAAGCTGGGTTGCCTGGCTCTTGTATTTATGCCCTACCTCCCCGTTAATTCAGCTAGGGCATAAGGGGAGCACCTCTGCGATTGTTACTGCCGGGTCAGCCGGATGTGTACCTCAGACTGGGTGAAGCCGAAAGGTAGCGTTCTTAAGGGGATATTCGGTCGGTGAACACAAGATGATTTTTAGTTATTTTCCATACCTGTCCTCAGATGTTTTTCCTGCGTTTCCTATCGCAGTCCGGACATGCACTTTAGGGCATGCTTATCCAGGGAAAGGAACCCTTAACGGAACTATTCTCCCTGGAAGATGTTTCTTACTACCCATGTAATATAACATAACTAGTTGGGCACTTGTCTGTTCAAGCACTCATGACCCCTACGCCTGGTCTCCACGCATGCCCCGGTTTTTATACAACCGTGCGGGTATTCGGATACACTCCGGACTATCGGGTCCCGAGGTTGAAGCGAAAAGGTCCGCCAAGACAAATGATCTACAATCCGGCTAGAAGGCATTATACATGTCACTTTCATTACATAGTAATGCAGACTGACTAAATTCCTCTTCTATACCATCCAACAGGTGGTCTAGCTTATAATCCTGTTGGGAATACTTTATGGCTAATTCTACTTGCCCATAAACTAAGCTAACGGGGATCTCTTTCCCATCGGGCCCCACAGGTCTGACCTCGGCCATGTGATTTTGGTCTGCCTTGGTATACCGCGTCTTCACCATGGCCCAGGCTTCTCTAGCACCCTGTCGGCAGGCTAATATCTTCCATAATTGGAAGCGCCGCCATGCTCCCTTGAGCTTCTCCGCAAGCTTAGCAACGCCCTCTGGCAGGGAGACGGACGACCACAAGGCCTGGGCAACACCCTGCATCACCTGCCGAACTTGTTCGTGCAGATGTGACAGCTCGGATAGAAGATCACCCGCAGACCCGGGCATTTCCTTTGTGGGACGACCCGTCAGCATACCTACAGACATAACGCTGTTAGTCGGCTTCTTCGCCGAACTCCTTTAAAAGGATTCGTTCAAGCACTTACTGAAAATGCCGCACCAAAGCCGTTTATTCTCCTTCTCGAAGTCTGCAAGCTGGCCCCGAACGTCTTTTAGTTCCACGCTCAGCTTAATATTGGCGTCTTGGAGATTGTTTTCTCCCGCCTAACCTCAGTCAGCACGCGTTTGCCAGCCTCTAGCTGTCGCCTAACATGCTGGTCCTTCGGATTTTCTCCAGATTCATCTACAACATCTGTTGTTAGATCTGCAGCCATGCCGCACATTATATGGTAACCATCATTCTTTAAAGTAAATGTTACCAGCGGGGGACTTTTTTGGTTCCTGCAATGCGGCCACAGCTGCCCGCAGTTGGGTCTTGCATTCCTCTAGCTCTTGTGACAGCCTAGTATTCTTCTATGTAAGAACCTGCACAACAAAGATGATCCTTAAATCAGTTTTGCTAACTGTTTCAAGTCTCAGGGGCTACTGATACATATAAATCATCAGATTTTCTTACCCGTACATCCTTTACATACCGATCCGTAGCTCTTTCTAGACCATCTTGAGCAGCTCGGAGGTACGCCTCTCCAGAATTGAAGGCATCAAATGCCTCTGGTGAGAAACAAGCGTCACAGAGTATGGCCCGGTGGCGCCTATGATTCATGGCGCTTTCCACCTCTGAGTTTGTAGCGGATAATCTATCTGCATCCTCCGTAGGGGGATTATTCGGGGCCCTCCCCATATCGGCTTCCGCCTCTATGTCTGGTCCTGGCGCCCGGCTGGTGGAAGCATGGTTAGTAACATCGCCGGACATATTCCGGCGAGCGTTTTTTTGTTAAAGAAACACGGGCATCATTATATTTCGAGAAAGCCGACAACCACGGAGCGGGGTTTGTTATACCTTTGTGCTGGCGTCTCCGTCCTGACCGCCTTCCTTTTTGGCCTACCCGGCCTCGGTGCCTCTTGTTGGCGCGTTGCTGCGGGTTCGGCAGGGCGTCCCGAATGCCTTCCCTGTAAAATGCCATGTGTATATGGTGGGTGAAGTGTCTTAAAGGGGATCCTAGTTTTTGAGTTGGGATTTTTGGTTTTTCTTACGTGCGATGCAGGGAGCAGTCCGGGATAGTCGGCCGTAATGGCCACCATGGCATCGTCGCAACTTAACTGATAGAACTGCCGGTCTGTCAGCTCCACGGATATAACCGAATCTTCTTCGAGTCCGGAGTCGAGGGCCCGGTCAGGGTCCTTTGGTTGTGGAGAAGGGCTGCTGACCTCCTTTATGGCTTTTCGCAGTTCCTGCCGCAAAGTGGCAAGGTGAGTACTTACGACAAAGAATGCGGGAGAAATGGGAGCAGGGAGATATAACTTACCCAGCTTGGAGGATTGTACTGAAGGAAATATGCCCTAGAGGCAATAATAAAGTTATTATTTATTTCCTTATTTCATGATAAATGTTTATTATTCATGCTAGAATTGTATTAACCGGAAACATAATACATGTGTGAATACATAGACAAACAGAGTGTCACTAGTATGCCTCTACTTGACTAGCTCGTTAATCAAAGATGGTTATGTTTCCTAACCATGGACAAAGAGTTGTTATTTGATTAACGGGATCACATCATTAGGTGAATGATCTGATTGACATGACCCATTCCATTAGCTTAGCACCCGATCGTTTAGTATGTTGCTATTGCTTTCTTCATGACTTATACATGTTCCTATGACTATGAGATTATGCGACTCCCGTTTGCCTGAGGAACACTTTGTGTGCTACCAAACTTCACAACGTAACTGGGTGATTATAAAGGTGCTCTACAGGTGTCTCCAAAGGTACATGTTGGGTTGGCATATTTCGAGATTAGGATTTGTCACTCCGATTGTCGGAGAGGTATCTCTGGGCCCTCTCAGTAATGCACATCACATAAGCCTTGCAAGCATTGCAACTAATGAGTTAGTTGCGAGATGATGTATTACGGAACGAGTAAAGAGACTTGCCGGTAACGAGATTGAACTAGGTATTAGACACCGACGATCGAATCTCAGGTAAGTAACATACCAATGACAAAGGGAACAACGTATGTTGTTTTGCGGTCTGACTGATAAAGAACTTCGTAAAATATGTAGGAGCCAATATGGGCATCCAGGTCCCGCTATTGGTTATTGACCGGAGACGTGTCTCTGTCATGTCTACATTGTTCTCGAACTTGTAGGGTCCGCACGCTTAAGGTTTCGATGACAGTTATATTATGAGTTTATGAGTTTTGATGTACCGAAGGAGTTCGGAGTCCCGGGTGAGATCGGGGACATGACGAGGAGTCTCGAAATGGTCGAGACATAAAGATCTATATATTGTACGACTATATTCGGACATCGGAAAGGTTCCGAGTGGTTCGGGTATTTTCGGAGGTACCGGGGAGTTACAGGAATACGAGGAAGAAGCAATGGGCCTTAATGGGCCTTAGTGGGAAGGACCAGGAGGTGGCGCGCGCCCCTCCCAAGCCCAGTCCGAATTGGACAAGGGGTTTGGGGTGCGGCCCCTCTCTCCCTTCCTTCCCCTCTTCCCCCCTTTCCCCCCTTCTCCTAGTTGGAATAGGAAAGGTGGAAACCTACTCCAACTAGGAGTAGGAATCCTACTCCTCCTTGGCGCCCCCACAAGGGCCGGCTGGCCTCCTCCTCCACTCCTTTATATACGGGGGCAGGGGGCACCCCATAGACACGCAAGTTGATCTTCGTGATCGTTCCTTAGCCGTGTGCGGTGCCCCCCTCCACGAGATTACACCTCGGTCATATTTTAGCGGTGCTTAGGCGAAGCCCTGCGACAGTAGAACATCAAGATCGTCACCACGCCGTCGTGCTGACGGAACTCCTCCCCGAAGCTTTGCTGGATCGGAGCCCGGGGAGCGTCATCGAGCTGAACGTGTGCAGAACTCGGAGGTGCCGTCCGTTCGGTGCTTGGATCGGTCGGATCAGGGAGACTTGCGACTACTTCCTCTATGTTGTGTCAACGCTTCCGCTTCGGTCTACAAGGGTACGTAGACAACACTCTCCCCTCTTGTTGCTATGCATCACCATGATCTTGCGTGTGCGTAGGAATTTTTTTGAAATTACTACGTTCCCCAACATGTACATGGAGAATCCATCCCGTGGCTTGATGCGGGTTAACTCCTCTTCCTCACCATTGAACAATTCTGATAGAATTTTCGCTAAAGCGGCAGCATTGTTCGGACCCTTACGCCCGCAGCGGGTGGCGTCATCCGCCCCGTTATAACACCACAAGGGGTGCCCACGATATTGAAGTGGTTGCACTCCCCGCATTATGTAAATCGACATAACTTCGATTATTGTCAATCCTCATTGAGCCAGAGCTTTGATCCGGTTCATCAGATAGAGGACTTCTCTGTTGTCTGCCACCTGCGGGCTCCGTGGGTGCCAACTTCGGCGCTTCTTCAGAGGAGCATTGTTGAACTCAAGAAGACCCCGCCAAACAGGGTCCGGAAGGGGAACGTCCTCCATATAAAACCATTCTGAAGGCGAGTCTTCGGACGACTTCTTCGGGGTACCGGACAGGTATCCGGTATCGGCGATGCGCCATATTTCGGCTCCGCCCACTTGAGAAAGTGATCCCCTCTGTGTGCGAGGGACGAGGCAAAATAGCCTTTTCCACAGCACGAAGTGAGCCTCGCAGCCCAGGAACAACTCACAGAGAGCAACATAGCCGGCGATATGTACAATGGAGGTAGGGGTGAAATTGTGTAATTGGAGGCCGTAGAACTCCAGGAGCCCGCGGAGGAACGGATGAATTGGAAATCCGAGTCCCCTTAGTAAATAAGGAACAAGGCAGACCCGTTCCCCCATGGAGGGACAGGGAAAGCTCTCCGCTTGCTCCCCGCCATTGTAGGTGGCAAGCCCGGCTCGAACGGGCACCATATACGCCGGAGGGAGAAATCCCTTGGTCTGCAGTTCGACCAATCGACTATGTGGGACTGAACACCTCCCCCAATCACCGGGCATAGGGCTACGGGGGCGGGAGGAGGAGCTGCGGAGGTCGGCCATGCTAGAATGGATCTTTCCGAAATGCGCTCTGATGGATTATCGCTGAGGGGAGGATGGTGTGGATTGGATCTAAGAATCCCTATCCCTTTAATAGACAATTTATTTATCTGGCTAGGGGGGCAAATGTAAAAATGCCCTGGCGCCTCGTATTCATTCGACGCATGGGAGATAGCCCTTAATTATTGGGCATAGAAGCTAAGAGATTCAACATTTAATGGGCCGGACACCGCTTACAAACACTTGGAAATTGGAGAAGAACCCGCCTTGCAATGCCGAAGACAATACTGCGCGCCGGACTCATCGTCATTGAAGCCTGGTTCGGGGGCTACTGAGGGAGTCCAGGATTAGGGGGTATCCGGACTGCCGGATTATATCCTTTGGCGGGACTGTTGGACTATGAAGATACAAGATTGAAGACTTCGTCTCGTGTCCGGATGGGACTCTACTTGGCGTGGAAGGCAAGCTAGGCAATACAGATATGTATATCTCCTCCTTTGTAACCGACCTTGTGTAACCCTAGCCCCCTCCGGTGTCTATATAAACCAGAGGGTTTTAGTCCGTAGGACACAACAACATACAATCATACCATAGGCTAGCTTCTAGGGTTAAGCCTCTTCGATCTCGTGGTAGATCAACTCTTGTAATACCCATATCATCAAGAATAAATCAAGCAGGACGTAGGGTTTTACCTCCATCAAGAGGGCCCGAACCTGGGTAAAATATCGTGTCCCCTGCCTCCTGTTACCATCCGCCTTAGACGCACAGTTCGGGACCCCCTACCCGAGATCCGCCGGTTTTGACACCAACAATGGGCAAATCTCCCTGGCTGCTCCTCCCTCTGGCACCACCCCTCATTCCCATGGTCTCTAGCAGCTTCTCCACTTTGGTCCGTCCAACACACTACTTCGGCGGGCGCCGCACAACTACGGCTAATGCCACACTGCAGCAGAAGGCACCTTATTCCCCCTCCCCCCCTCCCAGGCCGTGGCCTTGATGAGGTTCTGTTGAAGGATGAGCTCATCCAACAAGGTGAGGATCTCCCCTGATTTTTTGCCAAATTTTCATTCTGATCCACTATACAATGAATTGCTATGAGCTACTTCTGCTGCTGCTATATGATGCATTGCTATGAGCTGCTCCTGCTGCTGCTATATGATGAATTGCAATGAGCTGCTGTTGCTCTATGATGAATTGCTATGAGTTATTGCTGCTATATGATGAGTTGCTATAAGCTGCTCCTGCAGCTGTTGTATGATGAATTGCTATGAGCTGCTCCTGCTGCTGCTATATGATGAATTGCCATGAGCTACTCATGTTGCTGCTATATGATGAATTGCTATGAGCTGTTGCTGGTATATGATGAATTGCACACTGATGCTGCTGTATGATGAGTTGCCATGCACTGCTGCTGCTATATGATGCTTTTAGGTGGTGCTGCTATATGATAATAACCAGCCACTTGGAGCATCGAATTTCAATAAATAATTGTTCTTCATTTAAATGTGGGTCATGCGTTCTTTGTTTAAATTAGGCAATGGGATCTCTATGGAAGAAATTGACCAAAGTAGATTGTGCCAAGTAGATGGTATCTTTGTATTTGCATTTTAAATAAATAGTGATGGTCTATTTTCCTATCATATTAATTACTGCACTGGGTTCAATTTGTGATGTTTGCAAGTCAAATTATTTTTCATATGGGCAGCAAAATGAAAAATATAATGTAATCTAGATTTTTCACTGATCAAACCAAAGATAAGCTGAAAAGGAAGGCAATGAAAAGAACTGGTTGGCTTATTACCTGGAGCTTATATTCACAGGTGCTTATTTTCTTAGGATAACTTGTAATAACTGTCCCTAGGAAACTTGGCCAATAGAACTGAAATACAAATAACATGTCATGGTGATTGCAATGGAGGATTGACCTACCATAGCACAGTGTATAGGCTCACCGATGCCTCTCCTTTTTTGCGATGTTCCATGAAATTGCCACATACATCTTGTACTTTTTCATTGTGTAACCCTATCTGCAAGTTGACACGACTAATTGTGTGTGTAGCATAAACTAGCCATGACTCTGTGTGCTGGACAAGCAGGCACTCTAAGGGAGCCTAATGTAGTGCACTGGAATTCCTACATGCCACCTACGATTTTGTGTAATGTACTGACTCTGTTCCTAAATATATGTCTTTTGTAGAGATTCCAGTATGGACCACATATAGATGTATATAGATGCATTTTCGAGTGTAGATTCACTCATTTTGCTCCGTATGTAGCCTATAGTGGAATCTCTAGAAAGACTTATATTTAGGAATGGAGGTACGAGGTAGTATCATGTATGACATCTACATATCTAATTTAGCACCCAGTAGTAGAAATCATTGTCTACACAAAGGGATTACTGGTCGTAAATCCTAGCAAAGCATGCTGGCACGCACACGACAATATAAGAGAGAGAGACACACTTACAAGATCATAGCAATGCCTCAGTCCAGGATCTTGGTTGACCAAGCTATTAGATCCAGAGGAAACATCGTCCTTGTAGTTTTTGCCAGCTCCATAAAGGTAATAGCGACCTGTTAGTATATTTGAAGTACATCGGGCAGGTGATGTTGGACGGGTTTAAAGGTGACAAGTACCTAGGCCGTGGCGCGTGGTTGGCATCTTGCCAGATGGTGGGAATTAGGTTATAGACGTCAAGGGTGATGACGCTGCGCTGGCTGTCGGGGTCCGGTAAGGAGATCTAGAATCGTCGAGTAGGGTGTTTCTGGAGCGGCTCCGGTAGGGTGAACTACCGTGTGGGTGAAGCGGATCTGTGGGCGTGGATGAGGGCGTCAGTGATGCTGCTCCGGTGGTTGGGTTAAGGGTTAAGGATGGTGTTGACGGTGCGGATCTGCGGCCGTGGACGAGGCATCAGAAGCTGCTCCGGTAGGTTGGATGAGGGTGCGACGAAGCGAATCTGTGGCCGTGGACTTGTCACTACTAGGAAAAGGCCTACTAGTGGCGCACCTGTTTTGCCTACTAATGGCGCACTACAGGTGCGCCACTAGTATCACGCCATTAGTATTTTTTACTAATGGCGCACCTGTGGTGCGCCATTAGTATCTAGTATACTAATGGCGCACCATGCAGTGCGCCATTAGTATAGCCCACGGTGCGCCATTAGTATGCCTCCCAGGGGGCCATATTTACCCATGTACTTTGGCATACTAATGGCGCACTAGTGGATGATGCGCCATTAGAGTCCTTTTTGCAGTGCGCCATTAGTGTGCTGGGTGGTGCGCCACTAGTATGAATATTAGGGAGTTTTTTCTTTTCTGATATTTGCACAGGTTACATAATATATTACTGGACGGAATATAGACAGGACCACCCAGCAAAAGCAGATTCATCGAATACAACAGAAGATTAGTCTCCGAATACAATTCATCATATTAGTCTCCGAATACAAAAGACCAAACAAAGATATAACATTACAAGTCTCGAGACCGCGATTAGCGAGTTTGTCTTCACATTACAAGTCGATATCAATCATTTAAACTACCATCACATATAAGAGAGCTGCGGTCATCACGATGAGCATCATCGCGATGAAACTGGTCTTCATTCGGTTCCTCCTCCGCTCCCTCCTCTCCCCCGCTAGATAGCGCACGTATCTAGATTCCGCCTCCTCCCTAGTGGTGTACCCTTTGTAACTATTACCGCTGAAATGGTGAACATGTCTGCGACACTTCACCCAGTCGTCGTTGACTCTGGGAACCTTACCCTTGTACACGACATACGACGGCATCTCTATGCACTAGCCAAACAAAACGTTAGTAGCAATTCACACACAATACATAAGTAATATATAAGTATGCAACAAAAGGATCGAAAGAGAAAAGCAAGACATTAATAGCATGATACATGGTCCTACTAATAAATAGCATCGATTACATCTAAGTTGAACGGCTGTCCAAACCAAACATACATACAAGTTCATTAAAGTTTAATTACAACATGAGCTAATCGATATTTCAGAACTACACATAGCATCACTACTTTCGACTCGACTTAGGGACCGAAGCATGGATGAAGCCACCATCTCTCGTGATGGTCATGAAATCACGGGCGTTGTCAGCCTACATTTGTAGCGTTGTGTCTATCTCACTCTTGGACGGTTGATGTCTGAGGTAGAACTGCCCCGAGGTACGAAGGACATCTTGATGGATGATTCCCGCAAACTCTGACTGGATGCGAAAGAATTCTTGTCTAATGTCCGCATCCTGGATTGCCGACAAGCTTGCGGCCCAATCTTTGAGATTATTTGGTAGCAGAAGGTGATGATGGTCCCGTACGATCGCCGGCATGTGATGGAGGGCGTAGTAGGCATCCATATGACCGCCAGGCGGCTTCTTGACGCAGGGGAATGTCGTAGTGTGGGCGAACACGTGCTTGCCGTACCTACGAACTAGCCTGGTGAAGGTGCCTCCATATCTGGCATAGCCGGGGAGAACATCATCAAGAACTTTCTTGATATTTGCGTAGTCTTTCTTCGACTGACGGTCCGAGTCGAAATACGTGGCCATGGAATATTTCGGGCTTAAGAGGATGAGTGTGCAATGTGTGTCACTGCACAAAACACGGAATGTTAGAAAAAAAAGAACGATCGAAATCTAAGAAATCATATGTTACGGGGCGGTGAGGAGATGACTTACTCGGGAAAGTAAGGCACGAGGAAGTTATCCTTATCTGGATTTTCCAGAATGACGCCTTCGAGGTAAGAACTCGCGACTTGTCGGTCCCCAGCGCTGCCCAAGATCTTGGCATGCATGTAGAAGGGGTCGACTATCACGATGTCTGGGGTCTTGTCCCTAATGATCCGCATCTCCATACTCAGCGAAAATAGCCGGGCGAACATGTAGTGCAGCGGATGAAGGTTAAACATAGCGAAGATGTCATCAAACCGCAGGACGATCGTACCCCCGATGGCGTTATCCACAAAGCCCTTGCCCTCTGGCACCTTGGCCACGAAAACCGGGTATGCCACATCATTCTTGGAGAGACGCCACTTCTCCAAAGAAAGAACACCGTCATGTAGACTCCGCATAGAACCGGTTGCAGCATTGAGTAGATTAGTCGGTAGCATCGGCCTACCCGCCACATGCACCCTCCTCGAGATATCCTTAGGTGAAGGTGGACCGTCCTGAGCACGGATCATACTCGGTGCCGGTTGGCTGGCACCCTTGTTAGTCTTTCTATTCCATCCCTTATTCTTCTGCTGTAATGGGATCGAGTTCTGCTCACAGACCGCCTTCTTGAGTGTGTTGGGGCCGATAATATTTGGCACCTCGGCTATGTGAGGCTCGGTGAAGGCGGCAGCTGGAGGCTTCTCCTGAGAACTAAACGCCAGACGACGCCTATTGCAATTTGGTTTCTCCGTGGTACTAGCATGATCACGATCGTCTTTTTCAGGGTTGGGTTCTTGAGAAGGAGGCCCGAAGAATTCGTTACCGTACCCATGTTCGACAAACTACTTATCAATGTTGGTAAATGTACCGTCGTCGTTGTCGTCGTCCGGATCCTGTGCCATATGCAAGTTCGGATCATGTGCCATAGGGATGTCCGGCATGTTCGGTAGCGTTGCGGCAGCCTTGCCATGGCTTGGCACCGGCACGACTGGTGGTGTTGTCTGTGGGGTGGTGTCCCTCGCCCCCAAACGAATCTGGCTCTTCGGCCAAAGCAGGGGCCAGCTTACGCAGGCGCTGAGGGTCATCACATCATCTTCGTCGGCCCCAGTGGGTCGAATCGGAGGTAACAACTTGTCGCAGCCTGGCAGCACCCGAACCAGTTCAACCCTATACACGATGGGTGGCATCAGATTACCATGGAACACGGGGTTGCCCGGTTGAACTATTCTGCCCTTGGCGACATCGATCAACTCGCCACCCGCGAAGTGCGGGAGAGTGCATGGAATGTCGGCGGCGCCCTGCGAAAACATGTAGGGCGTCAGGGATGCCCAGTCAAAGGCAAGGAGATGAAGTCATCAACCGAGAGGCTTAATTAGTTACCGTGATGGCGTCAAGCTCGGCTAATGTCGAGGCACCACCAACGGCGGGCATCCAACTGACGGAGGGGACGCTTGCTGCCAAGGTGCCGGCCGGCGTACACCCGGGTGCATTAAGCTCCAATGCCCGTGCCACCGTCGGAGACACCAATACCACCTCCGCCGGAGACACCAATGGCAGCGCATGCGCGTTGTGCGAGTTGCTGGCCGTGAAGCTGGGAACCGGGGGCGGCCCCTGTTGGCCGCCCGCAATCCACGTCGTCATCCCCTGAATCATGGTAGGCACAGTGGTGGTGAGCATCGATCCTAGTTGTTGTTGCACATGCTCTTGGACAATCGCCGGAATCCGCGCCACTTGTGCCTTGAGTTCTTGAACCTCGTGCGACTAGCTTTCCGAGCTAGTCTTTCACTCCTTTCGCCCACTAGCGTTATAGTATGACGACCATTTTGTGGACAAGCCTTTGCCGGCCACATGACCAGCTGACGACGGCTTACTGAGCTTATCCTTGTTTTTCATTATGTTCAACGCCCTATTTAGAGTGTTGTCCCAAGGGGTACTCTAAGATGACCCCGCGCCACTGCGTTCAGTCTCCTGCGAAAGGAATGTGAACCATTTAGAAATTTGGCTTCAATAATTAGAATGCAACCATATGGAGCTAATTACGCGGGGGTGTATTCCTTACCAGAACAAGCTCAAGCGCCCTTGTCTGCTGATCCGTGGTAAGCTCCTTTGTTACCGGGTCCTCCTTGTACTGGGCCTTGACATAGTTCCTAGTGTGCTTGTCACGGTATTTCTCGAAGCAGGGCGGTAGGCCTTGCTTGGCACGCTCCACGTCCTCCTTGTCCCATATAGGCTCCGCAACTCTGTAACTGCCAGGACCGAGTTTGTGTTCCCCTAAGTTCAACTCCCACATTTCTTTCCCCCACTGACTTGATTCGGAGCTTGCACTACTCTTGCACTTGATCTATCACCTTTGTCAATCATTCTCTTCACTGTGCTTCTCCAAGTAGACAGGGCCGTGCTCATCGTCGTGAGGGCGGCACTGTTCACTTTATTTCCTGAGAGGCGTGTGTTTGCAAAGTCAGCGGGGAACTTGTATCGTTCGTGCAGCTTTGTGAAGAGGAGGCTGCGCAAATTCCCTTGGTCCTTATTCCTTAGGTTCTCGGTGTTGATCGAGACGGTGCTCCGGAGAATGCACCCGAGCTCAAGCGAGTACCCCTTGAGTAATTCTTTGGGCACCGTTGGATGCCCGTCGGAGTTCACTTGAGTAAATTTCTCCTTGACGGTGCGGAGCATGTTCGGGCGCCGGTCCTTCTGTTGCCTCTTCGGTTGGCTGCCATCTATGCGTGTGCTGCCATCATTAGTGGTGGCATCCTCGGCGGCACCATCAGTGGTGTCATCCCCGACGCCACTAGGGGTTGTGTAGTCAGGATCGGTGTCTTCCGCGGCATCCTCATAGCGGTGAGGTTCTTCCTCCATCTCCTGGGACAGCTCCCAGAATTGCTTGCCCGAACTGCCGCCTCATCATTGTGGGCCATGTTTTGCTCTAAATAGGAAAAACGTTTGGTCAAAAAGTTGGTTATTGTCAAGGAACAAGATCATGGTCTCATCATTTAGGGTTTGTCGACACCGAGGCATCCTAAAAGCTAAGCTTTTATCATTTAGGGTTTGTCGACGCCGAGGCATCCTAAAAGTCTAAGCTTTCATCATTTAGGTTTTTATCGACACTGAGGCACCCTAAAAGCCAAGGTTTTATAATTTAGGGTTTGTCGATGCTGAGGCACCCTAAATGCTAAGTTAAGTTTTCATCATTTAGGGTTTATCGATGCTGAGGCACCCTAGCTAGGTTGACGCTGAGGCAGTTGATCCTACTTAATTAAGTACTAAGATACCCCGGCCCATGCATTAGTCGCAAGTACCCCATATGTCCCATTTTTAGCAAAGTCATGCTAAAATTCATGGAAAATTTCAGCATGACCTTTGCTGAAAATATGACATATGGAGTACCCGAATTTTCCAGAACGGAAGTTAATCGACATTCCGGCAAACTCAAGGGCCTCTCGGGGTACCTGCAAAATCATTATCCCCACGTAATGAAGTCACCAATGGGTCATTTCAGAAGAGCACAAGTAGAATCATCACAAGTACAGCAGCAGCAGCAGCAGTGAATACAGGCATAACAGCAGCAGCTGCAGTTAAGAAAAAGTTGCAGAAGCTTGTAAAACTATACTTTGAAGTTGAAGCTTTTAAGAAGAAGAAAATCCAGCCGGATAACTTTTCTCCTTAAATCACTACACTGTTGACTGTTCATTCAGTACATTGTTGACTGTTCATTCACCAGATTTACCATACAAATAGGAGTACTGTACTAGAGTACTCTAACATCCAGATAACTCATGATGGCGCAAAAAGTTCAAATGGTGAGTAGCTTAGCTTGGCATGTCTCAGACTCATCTGTGCATTGGTAACTAGTTTTTTACAGCAACCAACAACAACACTGATCAGGGAGCTGCCTGCATATTTCTAAAAGAGAAGGAAAATTTTGTTTGCTCGTAAACTTGCTGGAGGCTACAAAACAAGTGTAAGTTATCGATGTTCTACACACACTTAGTTCCAATTCATGACCATTTCAAGTTAAATGTTCTTCCTGTCTTCCAAGCCCATCTAAGCATGTCTGTCCACTCAATAACTCTGCGACTGCTTCTAATGGAGGAGCGGAGGAACAACAGAGGTGGCTACTCACATCTGCTTCTGGTGGGTGTTGAGGTAGGACTTCTCGCAGTACTCGGAGGTGGAGTAGAGCTGCGGCCGTAGGTTCTTGAGCTCCTGCATCAAGATGGCCACCAGTACTAATGTGTTAACAAATTTCGGCCAGTATAAGTGTATAACCAAGACAAAGATCCTGCTCTCTGAAACTAAATGTTACGGCTAAGCTTTGATTTCAGGTCAAGACAGTGCAGATAAAAAAATTAATATTTTTCCTTTTCATATATCACCAGTCATTGCATGTTTCACTGCTAACATGTTTAAACCAAAACATTTGCTCATCGGAAGCATTATCACAAACACCTATCATGCAAAATCCTTTCACAAGTAAACTTTAACATGCACTGGAAAAATCATGCAGCAAGTATTCATTAGGAAATGGCCATCATTATATTCTCACAATACCAAGTCTAGCGCAAGTACTCATCCAATGCAAAAATCAGGGGAAAATGAACAGACAGAGGATGCAAGAGGAAGGAGGGAGGGGGTGAGGGAAGAGGGATGAGGAAGAAGGGGGGACGAAGGAGTGGTGGCTACCTGCCTATGGATTGGTCGCCGGCGTAGCTCCGGGAGGAGGCATTGCTGGGTGGGAGGCGCTGCTGGTGGGAGCGGCTGCTTGACGGAGGGAGGCATTGTTGGGCTCCTGTGCCGGCTGCGGGGCAGCGGAGGCTTCGGACGGCTGGGTGCGCCGCGGCGTCGGGCTGGCAGTCGTGGCGGCAGGCCGTCGGCAGCGAGGACCGAGACGGGAAGGCGGGGCACGGGGGTCGTCGGAGCGGAAGGAGGGGGCGTGAGGGTGTGGCGAGGAGGGGAAGTGGATCTGGCAAGGGAGGGACGAAGGGATCAGGCGAATTAGCTAGGGGGCAAGATTACTAATGGCGCACCCCCTGGCGGTGCGCCATTAGTATGTTTTTTATAGCAATGGCGCACCCCCGAGCGGTGCCCATAAGTAATCCTTTTTAGATAATAATGGTGCACCAGCCAGCCGTGCGCTACAAGTAATTTTTTTTATTTTTTGTTGCATCTAATAATTTTTAGATAATCCTTTTTAGATAATAATGGTGCACCAGCTAGGGGAAAATGAATATGAATATGAAACACTAATTGATTGTTATAAAAATAGTAATGATTTTTTTAAAAATATCATCAAATTTGTTATTTGAAAATATTTATGAATATAAAAAATATCATCAAATTTGTTATTTGAAAATATCATCAAATTTGTTATTTGAAAATATAATCAAATTTGTTTTTTTGGATTTTTAGTTGCATTCATTTGTGACGGTGGAGTGGGGGAGGGTGCGGTGGGTCGTCGGCGGCGGTGGAGCAGGGGAGGTGCGAGGGTGTCCTCGGCGGCGGTGGAGCGGGGGAGGGAGCGGTGGGCCGTCGGCGGCGGTGGGGCGGGGGAGGGTGCGGCGGGTTCTTGGCGGCGAGGGGGATCTGGCGAGGGGGATAGCGATCCAGATGGAGGGGGATCAAGATCGAGTGTCCTCATGAATATTCAATATTTTTTCATATTGAATAGGAAAAAATATCATCAAATTTTAAAAAATATTCATGAATTCAAAAAGTGCCCATGAAATTTAAAAATATTCATGAGTTCAAAAAGTGCCCATGAAATACAACCGAGAAATGAAGGCTACAATTTAAATACAATCGATCTTATCTAGCTATCTGTTCACAATCTTCTTGCCCTTATTTTTCGTAAATGGAGTTCTTCTCTTGAACGGACGTCCTTTAGGTAGGGTGGTCCTGCTTCTTCTTGTGGTGTATGCTGGTACTTCATCATCGTCGTCATGTTCCATCTTCGGCTCGCCGTACTTGTCGAAGTCTTGCTCATTGGCGATTCCATCCATTCCGATGATCTTCCTTTTGCCTCTCCTCACGACAACACGACTAGGCTTTGACGGGTCAGTAATGAAGAAGCATTGGTCCACTAGGGAAGCCAGTACCCATGGCTCATTTTTCGCGGTGACGTTTGCGCCCGCGGTCTTGGATTTGGCTTCGGGTATAACCATGGTGGTGAAATACCGGTCTTCTTTTATGACGCTCTTGGCCCATCTGACATGGAACATCGGGACCTTCTCTCCAGCGTAGCTCAGCTCCCAGATCTCCTCGATCCTTCCGTAGTATCTGTCCTTATCATTACCGGTGTAGGATTCCATCGTTACCTCGGAGTTCTGATAACCATCGCTCTTCGTGTCCTTTCCCTCGGTGTAGAATGTGTAGCCGTTGATATCGTACGCCTCATACGTCATCAGGTTGTGCTCGGCGCCCTGTGACAAGGCGAATATGAGTTGTTCTTCCGCGGAAGAATCCTCATGTAAAGGGTACGACAGAAGCTTCTTCTTGAACCAACGCGTGAAACATGAGTTGTGCTCTTTGATTATATCTCTGTCCGTCCTCTGTTGGCCTCGGTCATTGTACGTCTTCTTAATAAAGGTTTTGTGCTCTACCACCCAAGGATCGACCACGTCTATGTGCTGTAGCACGACTAGGTTTGCTCTTTCAAAGTCGGCGAGTCAACCCACGAAGTCAACATGCATTTCGCGGAGACCCTCACGGTGACCCCATCCACCGAGCCTGCCGAAATGCCTGTTGACAGGCAGACCAACGGGGTTCTCAATGCCTAGATAATTCGTGCAGTACGAGATGCACTCTTCGGTCAGAAAGCCCCTAGCTATGCTTCCCTCTGGACGTGACATGTTGCGAACATATACTTTAATGACACCATTCATTCTTTTGAACGGCATCATGCTATGCAGGAACGTCGGCCCGAGTTGGATGATATCCTCCACGATATGGACTAGGAGATGCACCATGACGTCGAAGAATGCAGGCGGGAAGTACATCTCATGCTCACATAGTATCACCACAATCTCTTCCTGTAGCCTTCTGAGTTGCCTCGCGCCAACCGACTTCCGAGAGATGATGTCAAAAAAGTTGCATATGCCAAATAGCGTTTCACGGACGTGCACGTCCATGATCCCACGGATTGCAACTGGAAGTATCTGCGTCATCAGCACGTGACAGTCGTGAGATTTCATCCTGCTGAACTTCTGCTTCGCTGAATCTAGGTATCTTCTTATCTTCCCCGCGTAACCGTAAGGAAGTTTTACTCCTACGAGGCAGGTGAAAAATTGATCAATCTCCTCCTAACTTAGAGTGAAGCACGCGGGAGGGAAGTCATTTCCAGTCTTGGCCTTTTTTCCTTTGCGACGACATTCCGTGTCCTGCTTCGCCTCATCATCATCATCATCATTGGCGTGAATCTCCTCCTTGATGCCCATTGATTTCAAGTTTGCCCTTGCTTTCGGCCCATCTTTGGTCCTCTCTGGCATGTTGAGCAGGGTACCAAGCACACTCTCGCACACGTTCTTCATGATATGCATGACATCAAGGCTGTGAGGCACACGGTGGATCTTCAAGTACGGCAAGTCCTAGAAAACGGACCTCGTTTTCCATACCTTCAGAAGCGGCTCTGGCGCCTTTCGCTTCTTTCCTGGCTCTGGTGCCTTTTGCTTCTTTCCTGGCAGTGGGCAATCTTTCCAATTTTTCAACAGCTCGTCTATTTCCTCGCCGCTCCTCGTATGCGGGCATCTTCGGGGTTCGGTATCACCATCAAACAGATCCTTGCGTTTTCTCCATGGGTCATCGTCGCAAAGCAACCTTCGATGTCCCATGAACACGGTTTTCGAAGACCCGGGATCTCTATCTAGCTGGCGATACATTGTGTCATCCATGCACCTGACGCATCCAGAAAATCCGTGGAGCACCTGCCCCGCGACATATCCGTAACCGAGATAGTCATGCACCGTCGTGAGCAGTGCGGCTCTCATAGGGAAATATTCTTTCTCTGCGGCGTCCCACGTATTGGCTGGCATTTTCCACAACGTGTCTAGCTCCTCTTTCAGCAGCCCCAGATACATATTGATTTCGTTCCCTGGTTGTTTCGGCCCTTCAATTAGCATACTCATGTGAATGTACTTCCTCTTCATGCACAACCAAGGGGAAGGTTGTACATCCACACAAACACAGGCCAGGTGCTATGTGTGCTTCTCTGGCTACCAAACGGATTGACTCCATTGGTGCTCGCGCCCAGCACGATGTTCCTTGGATCCTTCCCAAATTCTGGGTGCTCGAAGTTCAACGCTTCCCACTGGCTCGCATCCTTAGGGTGACTCAGCATCTTATCTTTTTTATTTATCTCCGGATCATTTGCGTCATCCTCTCGCTTCTTCTCATCCCTATCCGCGTGCCAACGCAGGAGCTTTGCTACCTTAGGGTCCGCGAAATACCGCTGCAGACAAGGAGTGATCGGAAAGTACCACACCACTTTTCGAGGAGCTTTCTTCCTCTTCTTGTATCGAGTGACGCCGCACACCGGACTTATGGTCGACTCCACGTGCTTGTGATGCAATTGTTCATGCACACATGGTATTTCACGTGCGGTAAATCTAGAGGACACACGATTTTCTTCGCCTCCTCGAAACTGGCCGGGCACTTGTTCCCCTTGGGAAGACGTTCGTGCCAGAATGACATGTTCTCGTCCAAGCATGCGTTGGTCATTTTGTGTTTTACCTTCATCTCCAGAGCCATGAGCGTTACTTTCAGGCGGGTTTCCTCGGGCCTGCATCCTTCATACAATGGAGTAATCGCGTCTATCTCCAGTTGATCCAGCTTGGCTTTCTCTCGGGTGGCAGCTCTTGCGTTATCCGTCTGCTTGAGAAGCGGCTCTTGAATATTAGGGTCCTGCACCGAGCCCATCGATGGTCCATCGTCTTCTGCTCCGGCATCTTCATGATCATGCCCTTCGTCTTGATCTTCCTCATCATCATGTCCTGCATCTTCTACATGATGACTGTGTACAGCATCACCATCGTGATCATGTCCTGGAGATTCTTTGTCTTCTCGCCCGCCCGAGCCACGGTGGTTGTCTTGCTTCCCTTCCTCATTTCTTGCCCGGCCCCCATGGACGACTTCATAGTCATCTTCATCACCTTGCCACCGATAGCCATCCATGAAACCACGCAAGGGCAGGTGGTCCCGCACCTACCCGGAATCCGGGTCCGCAATAAGGCTCTTCAGCTTGCATCTTCGACATGGGCATCTTATCTCCGTCTCGTTCTTTTGAAGCATCTCGGCCTTCACGGAGCTCAAAAACATATTCACAATGCCTTCGGTCATCGTGTGGACCTTGGTCGCCTGCGGGGTACAGCAAAACGATATTTTAGAACCAAGAAAATTTTTGGCATGACTTTCCCTAAAATAGTACCAAAAAGAATGCATAGTGCCAAAATTCTCGCCGAAACATAAATGAATCAACATTCCGACAAAATATTGGCAACTATCGCATTTCAAATACCAGTACCTGCAAACACAAACATATATGCAACACCACAAACATATGCAACACCACAAACATACATAGATCTAGCAAGGCCATAAAAAGTGCATGTGCACGTTGTTGAAGGGAGAAAAAAAGTAGATCTACAACATAAAGATAGCTTTCCCCTTACTTACCTATCAAAAAAGGTAATTTAACCACTTAATTTGGATGAATCTTGGTGCAAATGAGGTGAGGAGGAGGAGGCAGCCGAGACAAGCTTGGAGGAGGAGGTGGAGAGAATGAAGTGGGGAAAGTGAGTGTGTAGGTGTGGCTGTCCAAAATATCTAGTTGGTCCCAGGTTACTAAGGGGGCACCACCCACAAATGCGCCATTAGTAACCTAGCTTACTAATGGTGCACCGGCTTGTGGTGCACCATTAGTAGTTTTGCAAAAAAAATGATAGTAGTGGCGCACGTGGTGAGTGGTGCGCCATTACTAGTTAAACTAGTAATGGCGCATTGTTCCCTGGTGCGCCATTAGTATTTTTGGTAAAAAATATGTTAGTAGTGGCGCACCATTGGTGTGGTGCGCCATTAGTGTGGTAGACACTAATGGCGCACCAGCACATGGTGTGTCACTGCTATATAGTAGTGGCGCACCACATGTCTGGTGCACCATTAGTGTCCATATTATCTATAGCCCTTTTCCTAGTAGTGTGTGAGTTGGCAAAGCGGCCCCGGTAGGGTTGAGAATGGTATAGGCGAAGCTACTCCGGTAGGGTTGACGATGGTGTTGGTGAAGCGGCTCCATTAGTGTTGAGGAAGGTGTCGGTGAAGAGGATCAGACGCTGTCGGTGGGGCAGCTCTTGGGGATGTGTGGACGAAGCGTCTCCGGTGGGGAGTACGAATGAGCCGCTGCAAATGCGCTGCGGTTGACGAGAGTACCAGCGACGTAGATCTAGCGTCGTGGACGAGGTCGGCACTGAATGGGCTATGGTACAGTGGTGGATGAGCAGTCTACTTGTTTCTAGTGGAGGTGGGAGGGGTAGATGCGGCCGCGGAAGCACATTCGGCAAGGTGGACGCAGTTGGCAGTGAATGGGCTCTGGTACACCGGTGGATGAGCAGTCTAGGGTTTCGAGAGGGGAGCGGTAGAAAGGCCGATGATGTACGGACAATGTTGGGGATATAACTATTGAGTATAAACTGCCCAGGAGGGGCCGGATTATACTCATAGTGAGTTATTCCTGTCATAGGCCACGAGGACAAGGAGTATGGTGCTTTATGAAGGAGAGCTAACAAGAGGGCCCAAGGCCCAAAGGCGGATTATGATCCATAGGAATAAACCGCCATAAGATGTATAACTTGTGTTGTAAGATAAGAAAAGGTAGAAACCGAGCCGGACACGCTTATGAGCCGGCCGGGGCTCTGTAAACGCCGGGCGTCGACCTGTGTAAATAAAGGGATGACCCGGCGACGGTTTAGGGAAGAGAAAACAAGAGATCGAGAGCCAGGCAAAGCAGATTCGCTCCCTGGTCATCGAAATCCTAGCAATTCCATCACAACTGAATTAGGCTTTTACCTTCACTACAAGGGGCCGAACGAGTATAAACTCCTTTCGTCCTTTGTCCTGCTTTAACCACTTTAAGCTAACTATGTTGCGATGGCTCCACGACGAAGTCCTCATGCTAGGACATCTGCCGTGACAAAACCACGACAGTTGGCGCCCACCATGGGGCTGTCGCATGATGGTTTCAAGTTCTTAGAGGGAAGCTTCGAAGGGCTCAAGGGATACGCTGTAGGCCGGATGACCAGGAGTCGTTCCGGCAAGCTCTACATTGACGATGCAGGCTGGGGCCCCGAGGCCGGTTCAATTGAGTATGGATATCGGGTCCCCTTCGGCGGTATTCACGTTTTCATTGGCAAGATCGGCAAACCGGGCCATGTGCCGGACATCTGCACCGACATCGTCAAAACGACTCAGCGTGCGAGATCCACCCGTGTTCAGTGTGCCTTAAAGCGTGCCTTCGTGGGAGTCATCCACGGAGCGGAGTCTGAGGATCGGTATTTGCCGGTGAAACCATTGTTTATTCTGATGACGAGTCATCTACCAGAGAGACCGAGTCATTGTACCAACTGCAAGATGGCCGCTTTGGGGGCGGTTCCGATGGCGAAAGTATTCTGGACCCCTTCGATCCGCCGAGCCGAGTTGCGATCTTCATGGCCAGTACACAGTCAGCACAACATTCTTCAACCGCAACAGCAATGGTCTTCGGTTCAGCAGCAGCGACAGCAGCTGGGGCAGGAGGCCCCGCGCAACCGTCCGCTTAGGTTTTGTCCAATTTATTCGACACGTTGGCAACACTCCTGGCTGAGGTTAACCCGGCAGATCAGGATCAACATAACACAGAAGTCGCGAAGGTGAAGGATCCGATAGCTCAAGCCAAAGAAGACCTGACAGCCGAGAACACCAGGATGGCTGCAGAGCGGGCCGAGTTGGATGCGCAGGCTTATCGGCTTATGTTGGATCAGAACGCGTTAAACGATGTAATGAGGAGAAGGTACCAGTCTCACCTGCCTCCGGTTTATGAGGCAAGGAATCTCTTTCACACGCTAGGAGCAGGAACCAGTAACCAGTCAGTGGTAAACCGGGTAGAAGCACCTGGAACGGGGGCGCCGGTTCAGCCGCGCACAATGGATCCACCTCGTCCGAATGTCCCGTCGCAGCACGTGTCAACGCCTCTGGGTCATTACTCCAACCCCTTGGATAACATAGTCGCCGCCGCTTCACGATTACCAGCCCTCCCGGTCGAAGGCGAGTTCCCCGTAGCGGTTGAGACGCGACGGGCTAGGGAGCTCCTTCAGACAGCTTTGACTCAGCAGCAGGCTTATTTGTACAGTCGCGAGAGGATTCATTCCACCCCCCGCCCAAGCCGGATTTACAGCAGGCATATTGATGAACCGGCTGTGTCAAGCAGTGCGTGGAACCGTAACCCACCTCGAGGGCATAACCCAGCGGGCGGCGGTGCTAATGCTCAGGACGTGGTGGATCATGATAGAGCACGTCGAGAAGCCGAGTTAGCAGCGCAGTACGCGGCCCGTCAGCTTACTCCGGACCATCCAATTACTTCAGTGGAACTAGGTGTTGCTTTCAGCTCTTTGGGGTGCCGTGTCTCACCATGGCTTTACGTAACGTGCGGCAGACCAAGGATTTCAAAGGTCCTCGTAAGGTGCGCAATTACACTACCGATTTACCCCACGAGTCATGGGTTGAGAGCTATGAGATGGCGATGGAGATGCTGGATGTGGATGGTGCGACATGTGCTAAATACTTCACCATGATGTTCGAAGGAACATCTCGTACTTGGCAGAAAAGTTTACCAGCTAACTCCATTGGGTCATGGGCCGAGTTAAAGGCCCGATTTATCCAGAATTTCAAAGATACGTGCAAGAAGCCGATGTCAATTGTGGACTTAGCGGCCTGTGCCCAAGAAGAAGGTGAATCAACAACCCATTGGGTGCGTCGGGTCTCAGTGATTCTTCATTCATCAGACTGCATCAATGCTGATACAGCAGTTTTGACATTGGAAGGCAATTGCCGGTTCATGCCTCTGAAGCTGAAGTTAGGGCGGCTCAAGCATCACTGCGGTGACATGGGGACACGTATGGAAGCTCTGTTTAAGTATGCCGACTCTGATAGTACCAAGGATCCTGAGTCTGACGATGAAAAGTTGGGGAAGGGAAAAAAGAGTAGCAACACCAAAGGGCAACAGCATAACTCGGTGGGCCATGGAAACAACGGTAAGCGCAGGGCGGATAACAACTTGGATTTTCTGGCTAACACCAACTCGCAAAATAATGGTCAGCATCGTAAGGGTAAACCGCCCCCGCGGAGTGGAGGATTAGGTATCAATCTTGAGAACCTGTTAAATCAGCCTTACCTAAGGCATGGAACGCGAGAAAGGCCAGCTACGCACCTCTGGAAGGATTGCTGTATTATGAGGGAATTCAAAAACTCAAATCTTTTCCAAGATGGTCATGGACCGGGAGGCGGTTCGGGACCCAGTTCTCATGGGCCGGGTTATGGTGGAGGCAATTCTGGCTCAGGACTTCAAGGCAATCAAGGTAATCATGGCAACCAAGGTGGTTATAGCCAACAACACCTTCAGGGGAGTCAACAACGGCAACAATCAGGTTATCAGAGCAACCCAATGTAGTTGAATAGTGGGCAGTATCATGTCTTCACCACTAGCCTGTGCAGGCGCGATCATAAGCTTCATAAAAGGGCAGTAAACTCCATTGAACCGGAAGTGCCCCATTACTTGCGCTGGTCTGAACAACCCATTTTTTGGAGTCGAGAGGATGATCTGCCCCGGGTTGATAATCCGGGTCATCTGGTATTGGTGGTGGTGCCTTAGGTTGGGGGTATAAGTTCACCAAGGTGCTCATGGATGAAGGGGGCAATATCAATATCCATTATTATGAAACCATCCGTCGCATGGGGTTGACAGATAAAAATCTTAAACCATCGAATACTGTTTTCCATGGTGTGGTGCCTGGTAAATCGACATACCCAGTTGGTAAGATAGCTCTGGAGGTTGCTTTTGGAGATGATCATGATTCAAGATCAGAGACATTGACTTTTGAAGTGGTGAAAATCAAGAGCCCTTATCATGCCCTGTTTGGACGGTCGGCTTATGCTAAATTCATGGCAAGTCCCTGCTATGTTTATCTGCGGCTCAAGATGCCGGGTCATAAGGGGACCATGTGACGCCCCGAGGCCGATGCGCTAGGTGTCTCCCAGTTATTCGCCGTCGTTGCCATGTCATTCGCTTGCATGTTGCATCTTGTCATGTCATCATGTGCATTGCATCATCATGTTTTCAAAACTTGCATCCGTCTGGGTTTCCCAGTTCTCCCCGTTGTCCGTTCTGAGCCAAGACACACTTGCACACGCCCGCTGCATGTCCAAAATATTATTTTATAAGCGTTTGGAAAAAGTTCTCAGAATGGAATGAAAGGTGGCGTGTGATGTTCTTATGTTGTCAGTAGACCGCCTGCCAAGTTTCATCGCATTCGGAGTTCATTTGACGCCCCAACGGATAACTATAGTGGCAGTATAGCCGGTCTATCGTCGGACGTTTCGGTCTCCGAAACAGTCATCGGGCCTGTCTCTCTTCTCTTCTCTCAGCCCACTACAATTCACCTGCAGCCCACTTAGTTTCCCCCTTTATCCGAAGTTGCACGATCGTGATCGGAGGGCTCCAGAAGCCCCCAAATGCCCCATAACCTAGTCCCTGTGTCTATATATAGACCACCCCTTCCAGATTTGGCAGCCTAAACCCTACCCCTACCTCTAGCCTCCCCCTCCTCGGATTCCGTGCCGCTCCAGCCCCTGTCCTCCACTTGGCGCCGCCGCCGGTGCACCCCGACCAATCCCGCAGCTCCACCTCACCCCTCCAGCGCCCCCATCCACCGCAGCCCGCTCAGGCCCATGCGGGGCCCGCCCGAGCCAATCGGGGGCCCGAGCGCCGCCCACGCTCGCCACCGCTTCGCTGTAGTGCCCGCAGCGTTGTGCCCGCAGCCACGGGAGGAGGCTGAGCTCCTCTCTCCGTCCAACCCCGCCACTGGCCGGCAAGCCACCGGAGTCGCCGTCGACGACCACATCCAGGCCAGGCCGCCCCTCGACCCTCTCCCTCCTTTCCTCTTCCCCGTCCTCTCACTCACCTCGCTGGCTCTCTCTTTCTCTCCCTCAGGTAACAGCGCACCCCACTGCCACTCATCTAGCGCTCTGCCTCGCCGTCGGCCTGCTCCGGCCAGATTCGGGCCAGGCGCCCTGGATCCGAGCTCCACCGCCGCATATCCAACCTCCCTTCGCCTCCCCGACCAGATCCGCCTCCGACCGTGTCGTACCTATCGCCCTCACCGACGAGCGCCCACGTGCGTTGTTCAGGTTGCGAGGAGCCCCGATCCCGTCTCCCTCTGCCTCGGCGTCCATGTGGGCCGCGACCCACCCAAGGCCCACACTCCAGTTTGGCCTGCCTCTACTTCGTCAGCCCACCGCGGAGTCGGCCCAACGCTGCCGCATCTGCCCCACCAGCCCAAGATCCATGCCGCCCTTGCTGGCCTTCCTCTCCACCAGCGGGCCGAGGCCCATGGTGAGAACTGTTGCAGCCCATGTCATGTTTTTTTTCTGTTCCGCGTTTTAGCTATTTTTTCCAGAGATTGCAGTTTTTACAGAAAAGCCCCTCATGTTCATGCATATCCTAACTCACAAACCATGCATCGGTTTAAAACGTTTTATATATGAAAACTGCTTAGAATTATGTGTAGATTAATAATGTGCCACTTTGATGCATGTTTGAAATGTTTAAATTGCTGTTTGCTTTAATTTGCTCCAATGCCATGCTAAAATGATTTAATTCATAACTAAATAATTGTAGCTCCAAACCTAACAAACTTTATATGTAAATGGGGTATAAAAATGCCTAGTTTAACATGGTGCAGTCATCTTGCATGTTTAACAACTCTAAAATATGCTTTAGGACAAAACAGTGCCAAATCTAAAATATGCACATGAGGATTTTCTGGAATTGTTGTTTATTATTTCTGGCCTCATTTAAACTTGACTAGATAGTTAGTTTAATTATGCTTCACCTCTTGCCATGTTAACCAACATTTAATATTGTTGGGTACATAAATGAGATCGAACTAAATAACTTGAATGTGGTGTTCCGTCCACTTAATTTGTAGTATTGTTTGTGCACTTTTCTATGCCATGCCTCATTAAACCGGACATGCATCATACTTGGTTGCGCATCATGCGATGCTTATGTGGTGGTTGTTTACTATGTTGTTTGCTTCTTTCCGGGTTCCTTCTTTCGTTAGCTTCAGTTTCATTCCGGAGTTGTGAGGATCCGTTCGACTACGTCCGTTTGTCTTCTTCATGGACTCATTCTTCTTCCTTGTGGGATTTCAGGCAAGATAACTATACCCTTGAAATCACTTCTATCTTCCTTGTGGGATTTCAGGCAAGATAACCTACCACTTGTTATATCATCCCATATTGCCATGTCAAGCCTCTAACCCTCCTTCCTAGCAAACCGTTGTTAGGCTAAGTTACCACTTTCACTCAGCCCCTCTTATAGCGTTGTTAGTTGCAGGTGAAGCTGAAGTTTGTTCCATGTTGGAACATGGATATGTTGGGATATCATTATATTTCTTATTTTAATTAATGCATCTATATACTTGGCAAAGGGTGGAAGGCTCGGCCTTATGCCTGGTGTTTTGTTCCACTCTTGCCGCCCTAGTTTCCATCATACCGGTGTTATGTTCCTTGATTTTGCATTCCTTACGCGGTTGGGTGTTGTGGGAACCCCTTGACAGTTCGCTTTGAATAAAACTCCTCCAGCAAGGCCCAACTTTGGTTTTACCATTTGCCTCACCACCACCTACTTTTCCCTTGGGAGTCGCGCTCCCGAGGGTCAACTTTATTTTAACCCCCCGGGCCAGTGCTTCTCAAAGTGTTGGTCCGAATCAGATCTACTTGCAGCGCCACCTCGGGGAAACTTGAGGGCTGGTTTTAGCTGTACGTAGTGTTCATCCGGTGTTGCCCTGAGAACGAGATATGTGCAGCTCCTATCGGGGTGTCGACACATCGGGCGGTCTTGCTGGTCTTGTTTTACCATTGTCGAAATGTCTTGTAACTGGGATTCCGAGCCTGATCGGGTCTTCCTGGGAGAAGGAATATCCTTCGTTGACTGTGAGAGCTTCTGATGGGCTAAGTTGGGACATCCCTACAGGGTTTGAACTTTCAAAAGCCGTGCCCGCGGTTATGGGCAGATGGGAACTTGTTAATATCTGATTGTAGAGAACTTGACACTTAACCTAATTAAAATGAATCAACCGCGTTTGTAGCCGTGATGGTCTCTTTTCAGCGGAGTCCGGGAAGTGACCACGGTTCTTGGGTTATGGTTGTGCGTAAGTAGTTTCAGGATCACTTATTGATCATTTCTAGCTGCAAGACCGTTGCGTTGCATCTCTTCTCGCTCTCATTTGTGTATGCTAGCCACCATATATGCTAGTGCTTGCTGCAGCTCCACCTCACTACCCTTTCCTACCCATAAGCTTAAATAGTCTTGATCTCACGGGTGTGAGATTGTTGAGTCCTCGTGGCTCACAGATACTTCGAAACAGTTGCAGGTGCTGATGATACTAGTGCAGGTGACGCACCCAGCTCAAGGGGGAGCTCGATGAAGAACTTGATAGTTGTTTTGTTTCGTTTCCTGTTGATCAGTAGTGGAGCCCAGTTGGGACGATCGGGGTTCTAGCATTTGGGGTTGTCTTCCTTTTATGTTGGTTCCGTAGTCGGACCTTGATTGTATCTTGGATGATGTATGATTTACTTATGTATTGTGTGAAGTGGTGATTGTAAGCCAACTCTTTATCCCTTTCCTATTCAGTACATGGGATTGTGTGAAGATTACCCCTCGTGAGACAAACCTACCATGCCGCTATGCCTCTAAGTCATACCCCGACACATGCGAGATATAGCCGCATTGTGGGTGTAACGGACCATCATGGTACATGGGAGCCGTAAGATAGCTTTGGAATGTGAAGAAGGTGATGTGACCTATGCTGAGTCGGTTTGTGCGACAAAGGAGTTGAAGTTCTATAAGGACAATGTTGATCCGGCGGATATGACTTCTTTGAAAAAGCCAAGTACAGAGCATGACCCAGCATTGAAGTTTAAATTGGCTGATGAGACCAAGCTGGTTGATTTTGTTCCTGGCGATTCATCCAAGCAGTTTAGCATCAGCGCTAACCTGGATCCGAAATAGGAAAGCATGCTCATTGAGTTCATCCGTGAGAACTGGGACATCTTTGCATGGAAACCTTCTGACATGCCAGGTGTACCAAGGGAACTCGCTGAGCACACTCTTAACATCGATCCCAAATTTAAACTGGTCAAGCAGTTTCTCCGCCGCTTCAATGAAGAACGACGCAAGGCCATTAGTGAGGAGGTAGCCCAGCTCTTGGAAGCACAGTTTATTGTGGAGGTTTTTCACCCTTAGTGGTTAGCGAACCCAGTGCTAGTACTTAAGAAGAACGTCACTTGGCGTATTGTGTGGACTATACAGATTTGAACAAGGCTTGTCCTGCTGATCCCATTGCTCTCCCTCGTATTGATCAAATAATTGATGCTACGGCGGGTTGTGAGCGTTTGAGATTTCTGGATGCTTACTCTGGTTATCATCAAATCAAAATGGCAGTTAAGGACCACGAGAAGACAACTTTTATAACTCCATTTGGAGCCTTCTACTATGTATCTATGCCTTTTGGGCTCAAGAGTGCCCAGGCGACTTATCAGCGCTGTGTGCAGAATTGTCTTCATAATCAGACTGGGCACAATGTTCATGCTTACGTAGATGATATTGTGGTGAAGTCCAGAAAGGGGGAGACATTAATGGATGACTTGAAGGAAAGCTTTGATAATCTCCAGGTCTACAAGATGATGCTTAATCCGGCCAAGTGTGTTTTTGGAGTCCCAGCAGGCAAGCTTTTGGGTTTTCTGGTGTCTAACAGGGGAATTGAAGATAATACAAAAAATATCAAAGCTATTACATCTCTGGCTAAACCGGCGTGTATTAATGATGTTCAGCGTCTGGCAGGTTGTATTGCAGCTTTGAGCCATTTTATCAGCCGATTGGGAGAGAAAGCTATGCCTCTATATCAGATGATGAAAAAGACAGATAATTTTATCTGGAGTGATGCGGCTAATGCGGCGTTTGAGGACTTGAAGAAACAGTTAGCTGAGCCACATGTCCTTGCTGCTACGGTTGGTAAAGAGCCGCTGTTGTTATATGTGGCAGCCAATGCCCGGGCTGTCAGTGCGGCCATTGTGGTAGAACGTAAAGAGGCTGGCCAGGAGTATCCGGTTCAACGACCACTTTATTATATCAATGAGGTGCTTATTGAGTCTAAGCAGAGGTACACACATTGGCAGAAGCTGGTGTATGGAGTTTTTATGGCAAGCCGGAAGCTCAAGCAGTATTTTCAGGGTCATCCCATCACTGTGGTCAGTTCTGCCCCTTTGGGAGATATAATCCAAAACATAGAAGCAACTGGCCGGGTTGCCAAATGGGCCATCGAGCTTGCATCTCACGGGTTAAAGTATATGCCTCGCACGGCAATCAAGTCCCAAGCGCTTGTGGATTTCATCAATGACTGGATAGAATTGCAGGCGCCGGAAGAAAAGCCAGATAACACTTATTGGACTATTCATTTTGATGGGTCCAGGCAATTGTAGGGCTCGAGGGCTGGAGTCATGTTAACTTCCCCACGAGGTGATAAGTTTTGTTATGTTCTCCATTTAATGTTCCCTTGCACTAACAATGCAGCTGAATATGAGGCCTTACTCCATGGTCTTCGAATGTCTAAGGAGAAGAATATAAGCCGGGTTAAGTGCTTTGGTGACTCAGACCTGGTAGCTCAGCAAGTATCTGGTACTTGGGACTCCAAGGATCCGCTCATGGCGGCGTATCGATGAGAAGTAGACATTATGGCTGGTCATTTCAAGGGTTATTAGTTTGACCATGTCGACCGGCGAAAGAACGAAGCGGCGGACTCTTTAAGCCGTTTGGGCTCTCAACGTGAACCGGTGCCACACAATGTTTTCCTGGATGTTTTGCATAACCCTTCGGTCAAGCTACCAACAGAGGAGGATTTAGTTGTTCCTGACCCGGAGGCTCAGTTGGTGGCGGCTCTTCATGTTATCCCAGATTGGACAGTCCCATATTTGGCATATATGAACTGGGGCGAGTTACCGGAGGATGAAACTTTGGCTAGGCAGATAATCCGGCGATCCAAGTCAATGACCATTGTCAACGGAGAATCACATCATTGCAGTGTAACACGGGTGTTTCAATGTTGCGTATCTCCTGAAGAAGGCTGTGAGATTTTGCATGAGATCCATGAAGGAGATTGTGGTCACCACGCGCGGTTCAAAGTCCTTGGTAGCTAAAGCTTTTCTTCACGGCTTCTATTGGCTGACGGCTCATGCTAATGCTGAGGATTTGCTAAAAAGGTGTGATGGTTGTCAGAAGTTTTCACATCGAGCTCATGTTTCGGCTCAGGAATTGAGAATTATTCCAATCACTTGGACGTTTGCAACTTGGGGGTTGGATATGGTTGGGCCCTTTAAGAGGTCCAAGGATAAGAAGACCCACCTTCTGGTGGCGGTTGATAAGTTCACTAAGTGGGTGGAGGCAGAGCCAGTCAGTAAGTGTGATGCAGCCACGACGGTTCAATTCATCAAGAAGGTGATTTTCCGGTTTGGTTTTCCACACAGCATCATAACTGATAATGGTACTAATCTGTCCAAGGGTGCTATGAAAGAACTTTGTCAACATGAGCACATCTGGCTTGACCTGTCATCAGTGGCTCACCCCCAATCTAATGGTCAAGTAGAGAGAGCCAATCAAGAGATCCTGAGAGGCATCAGGCCCCGGCTTATGGTTCCTTTGCAGCGAATGCCGGGTTGTTGGGTGGAGGAGTTACCTTCTGTATTATGGAGCATCAATACCACGCCCAACAGATCCACGGGTTACACAACTTTTTTCATGGTTTACGGAGCAGAGGCGGTTCTCCCTAGTGACATCCGTCATGACTCACCCCGTGTGGCGGCTTATGTTGAAGCTGACAATGAGAAAGCACATCAGGAAGCACTTGACCTGTTAGATAAGGAGCGTGATATTGCAGCGGCTCGTTCAGTGATTTACCAGCAAGATCTACGTTATTATCATAGTCATCGGGTTAAAACCAGAATGTTTCAAGAAGGAGATCTGGTGCTCCGGCTCATCCAGGATCAGACTAATATGCACAAGTTATCCCCGCCTTGGGAAGGACCCTTTGTGGTCAGCAAGAATCTGCACAACGGGTCATACTACCTTATCGATGTTCGAGAGCACAAAGACTCACGTAAATAGGAGGAGGAGACCCACCAGCCGTGGAATATCGCTCATCTTCGGCCTTACTACACCTGAGCCATAGGCTCCTCTTATGTACATATTCTTGACAATGTATATATTATGATGATCAATATAATAAACCGCCATCCCTGCTAAAGCGGGACCTCTACTGTTCTTCCTTAAAAGTTTTTGGTTACATGGGGGCTTCTGTTTATAAAGTGGAGTCCTGATTACCCATTGATCTGGCTCATAAGCCACATAAAAAAACTTGGGGGCTTGCTACCCAAAGTCAAAAGGAGCCAAAGAGAGTCTGTTGCAAAAGACAACTCAAACATAGGCGTCCATTGAGCACACCTCAAAATATTGCTTGGGGGCTCTTTGTTCTAAAAGAATACAGTCTATAACCTTGTGATGGGCTATAAAAGCCAGGCTTGGAAGCCAGGTGTATTCACCTAAAACCCCGGGTTATCCTGCCTTTTTAACACTACTAGAAAAAGGGCTATAGATGGGATTAACACTAATGGCGCACCTGACAAGCGGTGCGCCATTAGTATATACTAATGGCGCACCACCTTCTGATACGCCATTAGAGTTGAAACTACTAATGGCGCACCTGGCACAGGGTGCGCCATTAGTATCAATTTTTTTTGAACTAGTGCGCCTGTCCAAACATACTGATGGCGCATCCAGACAAAGTGCGCCATTACTAGTTGTAATTAGTAATGGCGCACCTGTCGGAAAGTGCGCCACTAATGTGGTTTTTTTATTATATTTTTTATTCCTTTTTTTGGAAAACTACTAATGGCGCACTGTTCCACCGTGCGCCATTACTAGTTCAAACTAGTAATGGCGCACTGTGGGACAGTGCGCCATTAGTAATTTTTTTTTGCAAAACTACTAATGGCGCACCACCAGATGGTGCGCCATTAGTAACCTGGATTACTAATGGCGCATTTCGACTTGGTGCGCCATTAGTAAGTGGGCAGCAACAAGATATTTTGGGGAGCCTCTCCTACCCACACTCACTTTCTCCCCACTTCATTCTCTCCACCTCCTCCTTGTCTCGGGTGCCTCCTCTTTTTCACCTCATTTCCACCATAGATTCATTCAATTTAAGTGGTTAAATTACCTTGTTTTGATAGGTAAGTAATGGGGGAAGCTATATTTATGTTGTTCTCCCTACAACAATGTGCACATGCACTTTTTATGGCCTAGCTAGATCTATGTATGTTCGTGGTGTTGCATATGTTTGTGGTGTTGCATATGTGTTTGTGTTTGGAGGTGTACCGGTATTTGAAATGCGATAGTTGCCAATATTTTGCCGGAATGTTGATTCATTTCCGTTTCGGCAAGAATTTTGGCATTAAGCATTCTTTTTGGTCCTATTTTTAGGGAAAGTCATGCCAAATTTTTTCTTGGTTCTAAAATATCGTTTTGCTCTACCCCGCAGGCGACCATGGTCCGCATGATGACCGAAGGCATCGTAAATAGGTTTTTGAGGTCCGCAAAGGCCGAGATGCTTCAAAAGAACGAGACGGAGATAAGATGTCCGTGTCGAAGATGCAAGCTGAAGAGCCTTATTGCGGACCCGGAATCCGGGCAGGTGCGGGACCACCTGCTCTTGCGTGGTTTCATGGATGGCTATTGGTGGCAAGGTGATGAAGATGACTACGAAGTCGTCCATGGGGGCTGGGCAAGAAATGAGGAAGGGCAGCAAGACAACCACCGCGGCTCGGGCGGGCGAGAAGGCGAAGAATCCCCAGGAGATGATCACGACGGTGATGCTGTACATAGTCATCATGTAGAAGATGCAGGACATGATGATGAGGAAGATGCCGGAGCAGACGACGGGCATGATCATGAAGATGATGATGCCGGCGGAGCAGACGACGCTGGACCATCGATGGGCTAGGTGCAGGACCCTCATATTCAAGAGCTGCTTCTCAAGCAGACGGATAACGCAAGAGCTGCCGCCCGAGAGAAAGCCAAGATGGATCAACTTGAGTTAGACGCGGTCACTCCATTGTATGAAGGATGCAGGCCCGAGGATACCCGCCTGAAAGTAACGCTCATGGCTCTGGAGATGAAGGTAAAACACAAAATGACCGACGCATGCTTCGACGAGAACATGTCATTCTGGCACGAACGTCTTCCCAAGGGGAACAAGTGCCCGACCAGTTTGGAGGAGGCGAAGAAAATCGTGTGTCCTCTGGACTTACTGCACATGAAATACCATGTGTGCATGAACAATTGCATCATTTATCGGGACGAGCACGCGGAGTCTACCATATGTCCGGTGTGCGGGGTCACTCGATACAAGAAGAGGAAGAAAGCTCCTCGAAAAGTGGTGTGGTACTTTCCGATCACTCCTCGTCTGCAGCGGTATTTCGCGGACCCTAAGGTAGCAAAGCTCCTGCATTGGCATGCGGATAGGGAGGAGAAGAAGCGAGAAGATGACGCAAATGATCCGGAGATAGATAAAAAATACAAGATGCTGAGTCACCCTAAGGATGCGAGCCAGTGGCAAGCGTTGAACTTTGAAGACCCAGAATTTGGAAACGATCCAAGGAACATCGTGCTGGGCGCGAGCACCAATGGAGTCAATCCGTTTGGCAGCCAGAGAAGCACACATATCACCTGGCCTGTGGTTGTGTGGATGTACAACCTTCCCCCCTGGTTGTGCATGAAGAGGAAGTACGTTCACATGAGTATGCCAATTGAAGGACCAAAACAACCAGGGAACGGCATCAATCTGTATCTGGGGCTGCTAAAAGAGGAGCTTGACACGCTGTGGAAAACGCCAGCCAATACGTGGGACGCCGCAGAGAAAGAATATTTCCCTATGAGAGCCGCGCTGCTCACGACGGTGCACGACTATCTCGGTTACGGATATGTCGCGGGGCAGGTGGTCCACGGATTTTTTGGATGCGTCAGGTGCATGGATGACACAACGTATCACCAGCTAGATAGAGATCCCGGGTCTTCGAAAACCGTGTTCATGGGACATCGAAGGTGGCTTCGTGACGATGACCCATGGAGAAAACGCAAGGATCTGTTCGATGCGGAAACCGAACCCCGAGGACGCCCGCGTACGAGAAGCGGCGAGGAAATAGACGAGCTGTTGAAAAATTGGAAAGACTGCCCACTGCCAGGAAAGAAGCAAAAGGCGCCAGAGCTGGGAAAGAAGCGAAAGGCGCCAGAGCCGGTACTGAAGGTATGGAAAACGAGGTCTGTTTTCTGGGACTTGCCGTACTGGAAGATCCACCGTGTGCCTCACAGCCTTGATATCATACATATCACGAAGAACGTGTGCGAGAGTCTGCTTGGTACCCTGCTCAACATGCCAGGGAGGACCAAAGATGGGCCGAAAGCAAGGGCAGACTTGAAATCAATGGGCATCAGGCAGGAGCTTCATACTATATATGATGATCATGATGATGATGAGGTGAAGCAGGACACGGAAAGTCGTCGCAAAGGCAAGAAGGCCAAGAAGACCGGAAATGACTACCCTCCCACGTGCTTCACTCTAAGTCAGGAGGAGATCGAGCAGTTTGTCACCTGCCTCGTAGGAGTAAAACTTCCTTACGGTTACGCGGGGAAGATAAGCAGATACCTAGACCCAGCGAAGCAGAAGTTCAGTGGGATGAAGTCTCACGACTGTCACGTGATGATGACGCAGATACTTCCAGTTGCAATCCGTGGGAACATGGACGTGCACGTCCATGAAACCCTATTTGGCCTATGCAACTTTTTTGACGTCATCTCTCCGAAGTCTGTTGGCGTGAGGCAACTCAGAAGGCTACAGGAAGAGATCATGGTGATACTATGCGAGCTTGAGATGTACTTCGCGCCCGCATTCTTCGACGTTATGGTGCATCTGCTGGTCCATATCGTGGACGATATCATCCAACTCGGGCCGACGTTCCTGCACAGCATGATGCCGTTCGAAAGGATGAATGGTGTCATCAAAGGATACATTCGCAACATGTCACGTCCAGAGGGAAGCATAGCCAGGGGCTTTCTGACCGAAGAGTGCATCTCCTACTGCACGAATTATCTAGGCATCAAGAACCCCATTGGTCTGCCCGTCAACAGGCACCTCGGCAGGCTCGCCAGATGGGGTCACCGTGAGGGTCGTCGCGAAATGCATGTCGACTTCGAGGGTCGACTAGCCGACTTTGAAAGAGCAAACCTAGTCGCGCTACAACACATAGACGTGGTCGATCCTTGGGTGGTAGAGCACACAACCTTTATTAAGAAGACGTACAATGACCAAGGCCAACAGAGGACGGACGGAGATATACTCACCCTCGCCCTCGATCCCCTTCCCCTCTCCTCTCCCGACGCCGCTGCCCTGCCACCTCGACGCTGCCCCGCCGCCCCGACGCCGCCTCGACGCTGCCCCGCCGCCCCGACGCCGTCCCGACGCCGCCTCGACCCCGCCCCGCCGCCCCGACATCCTTGGTGGGAGCCCCTACATTGCCGAATTCATCGTCGTCTTCAACCTACAGTCACCGGCGCGTCCGCGACAATTGTCGCCATTCTGCTGCTCCTAAGCCACCAACGGGCCATCGTGTGCATCCTCGGTGAGGCACTCAACCATTCCCTTCTCCTTCCCGTGCGGAACCGCCGTTGTATTCATCGCTCTGTTCGAGGCCGAAGCCATCGTCCGCCATGGCCACGAGCTCGTCGTGGCCATGCTTTTTCCCCGCGTCTCTGGCCGCCCCAGTTCGCCCCCTCGCGCGTGTGCACCTGCCCACGGCCGCGCCCCGCCCGCTGCCTTGCAACATCTGCTGCTACGCGCACCTGTAGCCGCCACTGCCGTGGCCCTTGTTGCTCCCGTCGCTACTGCCAGTGCCACAGCCGCTGCTGTTAGACATTGAATCGTGCTGCTTCCTTCTTCAGTTAACCCAAGTGTCAATTTTTTTTTCAGTTTTGTCAGAACAAAAATGTACAAGGAGTCATTCTTGTACGTGCTCATAGTCTTTGTTTTCTGCATGTAGTAGCTAGTGTTGCAATGTTGGCTCCCATGGAATGGTGCGGCCATTAGATCAAACGTGGCCGGTAGGCTAGGAAGAATGTGTTGCTGTAACAACAAATAAGTAGCAGAGAAGAAAACGCTGCAGTTTTAGAGCAACGAGAGAGTGCGAGAACACCGGCTACAACTACATTTGCTATCTGCCGCTGCTCGTCGCGTGCTTGCCGTGCCATTGCTCGCCTGGATGGTACCATCTCCAGTTAGGTTGCAAGTGCATTTCACTCAAAATCACGATGATGGTGCCATCTCCTGTTTACTATAAGATGTACTACTAAGACCAGATAATAACTTCAGCAATAAAACATTTTAACAGGGTTAGGCTGTAGCCCCTGAATCCACGATACATCTGGTGACAATGTGTAGCAAGAGGGCGCCATTGGTCCTCCACACGCATTTTTATTGACAGTAAAATGTTCATTTAGTTTCAGTAAACAAATATTGCCAAGCATGACATGGCCTTTGTGATCTCCTACTCCTGAATTTTCATGTCACTTGTGCTATTAGTAGTTTTTTGACAGTAAAAGGAATTTTCATGTCACTTGTGCTATCAGTACACTACAAGTGAATTTTCATGTCACTTGTGCTATTTATGTGGTCTGAAACCTATCAAGTGATGCTGCTGCTGCTATCTGCGAGTTGCTGCTGCTAGTTGTGATTTTGTCAAGTGATGCTGCTACTACTTGTGATCTTCTAAAATAACCCCTTTCTCCTGAAATGTTGATTAATTTCCGTTTTGGTTGAGAAATGGGGCACTCCTAGGTCAAGAAAATTAGCAAAGGTCATGCCCAATTTTCTTGACCTAGAAGGTACCCGATTCTCAACCGAAATAAAAATTAATTTGCTTTAGTGGTTGGATTAGTTTAGTATTTTTTTCACACACTCAGACACCCTTGCTTGCCATGTGTGTGAGAGAGATAGTGAGAGGAGACAAGAAGAAGGGGGTTAGGAAGGCATCATGCAACAATGCCTTCAAGATCCAAGGCAATATCACAAACATCATAGGCAATTTGACCAAACGCACAACCTTGTATCTTTGCAGCAACCAACTTTCTAGACACATCCGTCAAGAACTAGGTTACCCTGAGAACGTGGACTTGGACCTTAGCAACAACACACTAACAGGTTCTATCCCAAAACACCTAGGCAATATCACAAACATCTCTCAATTGTTCCTTGACAATAACCAACTTTTTGGCGACATTCCTCGAGAATTAGGTTATTTGGTTAACTTAGAGATCTTGTTCCTTGACAATAACCAACTTTTTGACCAAACTTTGTTCCTATTTAGAGAGAAACATGGCCAACAACAATGAGGCCGGGGGTTCGGGCGTCAAGGCATTCTGGGAGCTGTCCCAGGAGATGGAGGAACAACCTCACTTGTATGAGGCCGCCGCCTTCCCCACCGATCCTGAGACCACTGATGGTACCGCCGAGGATGACCCCACTGATGGTGCCGCCGAGGATGCCACCACTGATGATGGCGGCGCACGCACAGATGGCAGCCAACCGAAGAGGCAACGGAAGGACCGGCGCCCGACCGTGCTCCCCACCCTGAAGGAGGAAGTTACTGAATTGTACTCCGACGGGAATCCAACGGCGCCCGAACGAATAGTCAAGGGGTACTCGCTTCAGCTCGGGTGCATTCTCCGGAGCACCGTCTCGATCAACACCGAGAACCTCAGGCATCCTGACCGAGGGAATTTGCGCAACCTCCTCTTCATGAAGCTGCACGAACGATACAAGTTCCCCGCTGAATTTGAAAACACAAGCCTCAAAGGGAATAAAGTGAACAATTCTGCCCTCACGAAGATGAGCACGACCCTTTCTACTTGGAAAAGCAATGTGAAGAGAATGATCCAGAAAGGTGAGAGTTATGAGAAGATCAAGGAGAAAAATCCTTCGATCACCAAAGATGACTACAACGACTTCAAGATCAATTGCTCGAGCACCGCAAGCTCCGATTCAAGTAAGTGGGGGAAAGAAATGCGGGAGCTGAACTTAGGGGAACACACACTTGGTCCCGGCGGTTACAGAGTGGCGGAGCCTATATGGGACAAGGAGGATGCGGACCGTGCCGAGCAAGGCCTATCGCCCCTCTTCGATAAATACGGTGATAAGCAGACCAGGAACTTTGTCAGGGCCCGGTACAAGAAGGACCCGGAAACAAAGGAGCTTACCACGGATCCGAAGACCAGGGAGCTTGAGCTTGTTCTGGTAAGGAATACACCCCCGCGTAATTAGCTTCATATGGTTGCATTCTAACTAATGAAGCCAAATTTCTAAATGGTTCACATTCCTTCCGCAGGCGATTGAAAGCAGTAGCGCAGGGTCGACTAAGAGCAACCCTTGGGACACCAATCTAAATAGGGCGTTGAATGTAATGAAGAACAAGGATAAGCTCAGTAAGCCGACGTCAGCTGGTCGTGTGGCCGGCAAAGGCTTGTCGACAAAATGGTCGTCATACTATAACACTGGTGGGCGAAAGGAGAAAAAGACTAGCTCGGAAAGCCACGCGCGCGAGGTTCAAGAACTCAGGGCACAGGTGGCGCGGATTCCAGAGATGGTCCAGGAGCAAGTGGAACAACAACTCGGAAGGACGATCACCGCCATTTGTGCCTACCTTGATCCAGGGGATTAGTGCGTGGATTGCGGGCGGCCGACAGGGGCCGCCCCCGATTCCTAGCTTCACGGCCAGCAACTTGCAGAACGCGATGGCAGGGCCATTGGTGTCTCCGGCGGAGGCGGCATTGGTGTCTCCGACGCCGGCACGGGAGCTTAATGCACCCGGGTGTACGCCGGCCGGCACCTCTGCAGCAAGCGGCCCCTCTATCAACTGCACGCCCGCCCTTGGCGGTGCCTCGACATTAGCCGAGCTCGACGCCATCATCACGGTAACTAATTAAGCCTCTCTCGGTCGAGGACTTCATCTCCTTGCCTTTGACTGGGCATCCCTGACGCCCTACATGTTTTCGCAGGGCGCCGCCGACGTTCCGTGCACTCTCCTACACTTCGTGAACAACGAGTTGGTCGATGTCGCCAAGGGCAAAATCGTTCAACCGGGCAACCCCTTGTTCCACGGTACCCAGATGCCACCCAACTTGTTTAGGGTTCAACTGGTTCGGGTGCTGCCAGGCTGCGACGAGTTGTTACCTCCGATTCGACCCGTCGGGGCCGACGATGATGACGTGATGACCCTCAGCGCCTGCCTGAGCTGGCCCCTGCTTTGGCCGAAGAGCCAGATTCGTTTGGGGGCGGGGGACACCACCCCAAAGACAACACCACCAGTCGTGCCGGCGCCAAGTCGGCCCCATGGCAAGACCGCCGCAACGGTGCCGGACATCCCTATGCCACTGGATCCAAACATGCATATGGCACAGGATCAGAACGACGACCACGATGATACATTTGCCAACGTCGATCAGTACTTTGCCGATCATGGGTATGGTGGCGACTTCATGGGGCCTCCTTCTCAAGAACCCAACCCAGCAAAATACGTGCGCGATCTAGCTGGTACCGCGGAGAAGCCACGTTGCAACAGGCGTCGTCTAGCGTTCAGCTCTCAGGAGACGCCTCCAGCTGCCGACTTCACTGAGCCTCAGATAGGTGAGGTGCGAAATATTATTAGCCCCAACACACTCAAGAAGGCGGTCTATGAGCAGAACTCGGTCCCATTACAGGAGAAGAGGAAGGCACGCAAAAGAAAGACTAACAAGGGTGCGGGCCAGCCGGCACCAAGTATGATCCGTGCTCAGGACGGGCCACCTGCACCTGGGGATATCTCGAGGAGGGTGCATGTGGCGGGTAGGCCGATGCTACCGAGAAATATGCTCGATGCTGCAACCGGTGCTATGCGGAGTCTGCATGACAGTGTTCTTCCTTTGGAGAAGCGGCGTCTCGGAGAGAAGGATGTGGCATACCTGGTTTTTGCGGCCAAGGTGCCAGAGGGCAAGGGCTTTGTGGATAACTCCATTGGGGGTTCGATCGTCGTGCGGTTTGATGACATCCACGCTATGTTGAACCATCATCCGCTGCACTACACCTTCGTTCGGCTATTTCCGCTGAGTATGGAGATGCGGATCATTCGTGACAAGACCCCGGACATCTTGATAGTCGACCCCTTCTACATGCGTGCCAAGATCTTGGGCAGCGCTGGGGACCGGCAAGTCGCGAGTTCTTACCTCGAAGGCGTCATTCTGGCAAACCAAGATAAGGATAAGTTCCTCGTGCCTTACTTTCCCGAGTAAGTCCTCCCCTCAACCGCCCCGTAACATATGAATTCTTAGATTTTGATCGTTTTTCTTTTAACATTCCGTGTTTTCTGCAGTGACACACGTTGCACGCTCATCCTCCTAAGCCCCAAATATTCCATGGCCACATATTTCGACCCGGACCGTCAGTCGAACGTAGACTACACAAATGTCAAGAAGGTTCTTGATGATGTTCTCCCCGGCTACGTCAAATCTGGAGGCACCTTCACCAGGCCTATTCGTAAGTACGGCAAGCACGTGTTCTCCCACAATACGAGGTTCTGCTGCGTCAAGCAGCCAACTGGCGGTCAGAAGGGTGCCTACTACGCCATCCATCACATGCGGGCGATCGTACGGGGCCATCATCAACTTCTGCTATGGAGTAGACTCAAAGATTGGGCCGCGAGCGTGTCGGCAATCCAGGACGCGGACATCAGACAAGAATTCTTTCGCATCCAGTCGGAGTTTGTGGAAATCATCCATCAAGATGTCCTTCGTACCTCGGGGCAGTTCTACCTCAGAAATCAACCGTCCAACAGTGACATCGACACAATCCTACAAATGCAGGCTGACAACGCCCGTTGTTTCATGACTCCCACGATAGACGGCGGCTTCATCCAAGCTCCGGTCCCTTGAGTCGAGTCGAAAACAGTGATGCTGTGTCTAGTTCTGAAACATCGATTGGCTCATGTTGTAATTAAACTTTAATGAACTTGTAGTATGTCTCTTTGGTTTCGAGAGCCGTTCAACTTAGATGTAATCGATGCTATTAATGTTTTGCTTTTCTCTTCCGATCGTTCTGTTGCATACTTATATGTTTCTTATGTATTGTCTGTGAATTGGTACTAACGTTTCGTTTGGCTACTTCATAGTGATGCCGTGGTATGTCGTGTACAAGGGTAAGTTTCCTGGAGTCTACAACGACTGGGAGGAGTGTCGGAGACAGGTTCACCGATTCAGCGGTAACAGTTACAAAGGGTACACCACTAGGGCCGAGGCCGAATCTAGATACGCCCACTATCTAGCGGGAGAGGGGAGGGAGCGTTGGAGGAACCGGATGAAGATGAGTTTCATCATGATGATGCTCATCGTGATGACCGCAGCTCTCTTCTATGTGATGGCAGTTTAGATGATCGATATCGACTTGTAATGTGAAGACAAACTCGCGGTCTCGAGACTTGTAATATAATGTTCTATCTTTGTTCGGTCTTTTCAATTCGGAGACTAATATGATGAATTGTATTCGGAGACTAAAATGGTGAATTGTATTCAGAGACTAATCTTCTATTTTATTCGATGAATCTGTTGTTGATGTGTGCTGTCTATATTTTGTCCAATTATACATTTTGTAACCTGTGCAAAAAACAGAAAATAAAAAAATAAAAAAAACCTAATATTCATACTAATGGCGCATCACATCATAGTGCGCCATTAGTATGCCAAAGGATACTAATGACGCATCATTAAACAGTGCGCCATTAGTATGCCGAAGTTACTAATGGCGCATCCTGTTGTTGTGCGCCATTAGTATGCCAAAGCACCTGGGTATACATGGCCCCTGGGAGGCATACTAATGGCGCACTTTTGTATATACTAATGGCGCATCCCAGCTGTGCCATTAGTATACCAGATACTAATGGCGCACCAGTGGTGCGCCATTAGTAAAATATACTAATGGCGTGGCACTAATGGCGCACCGCTAATGTGCCATTAATGGCCAAATTAGGTGCGCCATTAGTAGGCCTTTTCCTAGTAGTGTAAGTAAGTCACTCCGCCCAGGTAATCCTGGTATGACCCGTCGAACGTTTGACAAGTCAATGTTATACTGACCGGGAACTTGTCTTAGTTAAAATGACGATTGGTTAATATGAGGTCCATCTTATAAGGCTTTGTAAAATGGTTTAATTCAGTGGCCTGACAGCCCATGAAAAGCCTCGTTTTTGCATATTTTTCTTTTGCAATCTTTCTTTTTGAGATTTATTTTGATGCGGTTTATACTAAATCCGGTGTCTATTGACCCGGCCTAGCTGTTGACTATAAGTCGGTCGAGAAAACTAAAAATTTTGCTGGTGTCTATTGACCCGACTTCGCTGTCGATTATAAGTCATCAGCATACACTCAGCTATAATCCAGCGTTCATTGACCCGGTCTGGCTTTCGACTACAAGTCGCTAGTATGATATACGGATAATCTGGTGTTTATTACAACCCGGTACGGCTTTACTATAAATTGGCACAACATGGAGGAGTTATCAGTACTAAAGGTTTGGGTTATCACCCTTACTACAAAAAGTTGGTAAACCAACGATGTGATTCAATATCGCAGGTATGATATATTTAATATTAGGTTATTCTTAAGTACAACCTTGGTTATAAACCTGGGTTATATGTTGGGCGTTATGACCCGTCCAGTGATAAACCGCTAGGACACTTTTTATATGCAGAAACAGGTTGCATAAAGCTGCTAAGGATCATAAGCAGACATAGCATAATCATGACGGATTAACAGTGTCATTCAAAGTGAATATGCACGATGGATAGCAGACCATATGTTTAAACTAGCCTATTACAAGGCGCTTTGATGCCCAAAAGGATAATTGTTTTCAACAAGTGTTGCAGTATGCAGAAGGCTAAACCAGCCTCCAGATCATGACTCTTCGCCGGGCTGACTTGACGGCTGTGGATCATCCTGCGCCGGTTCATCCTCCTCCTCTCCACCCAGCGGCTGGAAGTCAATGGTTGTCCAGATGATTCCAGTTAGGGCTTTAAATACAACTTCGTCACTTATAAGTGTGGAGGGTTCAACATCAGGGGCGTAGGTATGCTTACGGATTGGCGGGATAAGATTTTCCACATCATGAGTTGGCGCATTAACCTGTTTTTTGTTGGCGTCATAAATCAACTGGTAATGAGAAAGATCTGTCTCGTCAGCCAATTTGCTTGCTAATTGGCGCATTTCCTTCGTCAATGCTCAGAGATCATCATTGTCAAAATCTGCCCCGTCCACCTTTATGCTTGGATAGCCGCATCCTATATCAGTCGGGTCAAGATATGGTATCCATGCTTTAGCCCGGATTAGAGAAGTTAGAGCACCAGCCCTGGCAGCTGATCTTTTTAACTCCTCAAACCGGGCAGGCAACATTGACAGCTTCTCTAATGTTTCCTTGATCAAGGTTCGGGCGGTTTGATATGAGAGGCAGTACAAATTATCTGTTGTGCGCCGGTATATAATTGTTCTATAAGAGTATAGGAAGCCTTCAATTTCTTTTGCATATCAGAGCCCAGATGGGTAATGCGAGATCCTGCATCATCATGCACATGGATAAACCGGCAGTTCATAGGATAATACATGTTAACAGCTTATACTAAGGGTACTTACCAAACATAGCAGTGGTCATGGCATTTATGTGCCGCTTCGAACCAGTTAGCTCTTCTACCACCGGATTAAGGGCTGCTTCTGCATCCTCAGCCCTCTTTTGCAGTGTGGTTTTCTCTATGTCCCAGTCTACCCGCTCCTTCTTGAATTTTTCCTTTAATTTCTCCATGACTACTAAGGCACTGGTCAGCTCCTCTTTGGCTTTGGAAGTTTCTTCTTGTTGGGACTTGATATTTTCTTGAAGATCAGCGGTTTGAGATTCCTTTTTGCTCAGCTCAGCCTATAATAGACATACATGTTATGAGTTGGCAGCATTTTGAAGTACCAAGCACATAACAAGTTATACACTTGGCACTTGGGGGCTAATGCCTATTGCTTCTTATCAAATTTCTCTTCTAAGTCCCAAGATCAATTTTCAAGTATTGTTCTTGGCACTTGGGGGCTAATGTATATTTGCTCAATAATCAGTCCCGATTCATCTTGAAGAGATAAACCGGCCCTTGGGGCTACACAAACAAAAGTTGCAAGATTAATACTCGAAAGTCCCGGATTCATCCTGAAAAGATAAACCGGCCCTTGAGGGCTATGCATGCAAAGTTGAAGTATTACAAAGTCCGGGTTTACATTGATATCATAAACCGGCCCTTGGGGGCTACTAGTGTTGATATTAGAAATCGAATACAAGAAAGAAACAATTATGTAGAGTTAACAGTATTTATACCTCATATCGCTCTTTCATCAGGTTCACTAAACCGGCTTCATACTCGCGGCTTGTCTACAGGCGGTTTAAAAACCCAGAGTGGATATCTTGGGCGATGAGGTGGGCATAGCTTTCCAAATCTGTTTTCCAATTGCCCTTATCCATAGCAGCAAATTCTTCCTAGTCACCATGTTTTGATAAAGCAACGGGATTACTAGGAGTTGTATAGCCTAAACCAGTAACAATGACATCATCCAATTGGTCATCAGCTGCTTTGACTGGGCTTGGCGGTGTATCTGCAGCCTCAGCTGGGCTTGGCGTGTCAGTAGTGAGGGAGTCCTGGATTAGGGGGTATCCATACAGCCGGATTATATCCTTTGGCTGGACTGTTGGACTATGAAGATACAAGATTGAAGACTTCGTCTCGTGTCCGGATGGAACTCTACTTGGCGTGGAAGGCAAGCTAGGCAATACGGATATATATATCTCCTCCTTTGTAACCAACCTTGTGTAACTCTAGCCCCCTCTGGTGTCTATATAAACCGGAGGGTTTTAGTCCATAGGACAACATACAATCATACCATAGGCTAGCTTCTAGGGTTTAGCCTCTCCGATCTCGTGGTAGATCAACTCTTGTAATACCCATATCATCAAGAATAAATCAACCAGGACGTAGGGTTTTACCTCCATCAAGAGGGCCCAAACCTGGGTAAAATATCGTGTCCCCTGCCTCCTGTTACCATCCGCCTTAGACGCACAGTTCGGGACCCCCTACCCGAGATTCGCCGGTTTTGACACCGACATTGGTGCTTTCATTGAGAGCTCCTACGATCATCGATAGCGATGCAGTCCAGGGTGAGACTTTTCTCCCCGGACAGATCTTTGTGTTCGGTGGCTTCGCACTGCGGGCCAACTCGCTTGGCCATCTGGAGCAGATCGAAAGTTACGCCCCTGGCCACTAGGTCAGGATTGGAAGCTTAAACTACATGGCCGATATCCGCGGAGACTTGATCTTCGATGGATTCAAGCCCCTGCCTTGTGCACCGCGCGATCACGATGAGTACGATTTAGCTCTACCATCGGACCATATTCAGGAGATCGCATCGGCAGCCGCTCCGAGCCTCAATTCGGAGCCAGTTGCGCCATCCATGGACGGGTGGATAGACCCCGTCACGGAGGCCATATCATCAGCGGCGATCGAGCCAAATATTGACCTTACCCTTCACGAGAGCCGTGTTGCAACTACCAGATCCTTCTCCGGCCACGGACTCCGAACCGCCTATGCCCGTTCCCAAATCCAATTGGGCACCTATCATGGAGTTTACCTCCGCGGATATTTTTCCGCACTCGCCTTTTGGCGACATACTGGACTCATTAAGGTCTCTCTCCTTGTCAGGAGAGTCCTGGCCGAACTACGTCCGACAGGATTGGGATGCGGATGACGAAGAAATTCGCCCCCCACCCACCACCCACTTAGTAGCCACTGTCGACGACTTAACCGGCATGCTCGAGTTCGACTCTGAAGACATCGACGGTATGGACGACGATGCGGGAGACAAAGAGGAACCACTGCCCACAGGGCACTGGACAGCCACCTCATCATACGATATATACATGGTGGATACACCCAAAGAAGGCAATGGCGACGAGACAACGTAGGATGACCCCTCCAAAAAGCAACCCAAGCGCCGGCGTCAGCGGCGCCGCTCTAAGTCCCGCCAAGGCAAAAGTGGTGACACTGGCGTCAGAGATAATAGCACTCTGGACAGTGCCGAAGACAACAACAATTCCCTCCAACAAGATTTAGAGCAGGAGGGTGAAGCAGCCAACCCTCCCGAGAGAGCGGCAGATGGAGAGGTGGAGGATGATAATTACATGCCTCCCTCCAAAGACGAGGCAAGCCTCGACGATGACGAATTCGTCATGCCAGAGGATCCCGTCGAACAAGAGCGCTTCAAGCGCCGGCTTACAGCCACGGCAAATAGCCTCAAGAAAAAGCAGCAGCAGCTTCAAGCTGATCAATATTTGCTAGGTGACAGATGGCCTTAAGTCCTGCCGGTCGATGAATATAAACTCGAACGCCCCTCGAAGAGTTACCCAAAATGCAGGTTGCTACCCCGAATGGAGGAGGAAGCACCGAAACCTACATCCCCGGCGTATGACGCGACTGATCGGCCACCTCGTGGCCGCGATAGAGAGGCATTCCAGCCAAAAGCTCAGCCCGCACCCCAACTGTTGGGGAACGTAGTAATTTCAAAATATTTCCTACGCACACGCTAGATTATGGTGATGCATAGCAACGAGGGGAGAGTGTGATCTACGTACCCTTGTAGATCGACAACGGAAGCGTTTGGTTGATGCAGTCGTACGTCTTCACGGCCCGACCGATCAAGCACCGAAACTACGGCACCTCCGAGTTTTAGCACACGTTCAGCTCGATGACGATCCCCGCACTCCGATCCAGCAAAGTGTCGGGGAAGAGTTCCGTCAGCACTACGGTGTGGTGACGATCTTGACGTACTACTGTCGCAGGGCTTCGCCTAAGAACCGCTACAATATTATCGAGGCCTATGGTGGCAGGGGGCGCCGCACACGGCTAAGAATAAGATCACGTGGATCAACTTGTGTCTCTCTAGGGTTCCCCTGCCTCCATATATAAAGGATCAAGGGGGGTGCGGCTGGCCTAGGAGAGGTGCGCCAGGAGGAGTCCTACTCCCTCTGGGAGTAGGTTCCCCTCCCCCAATCCTAGTTGGAATAGGATTCGCGGAGGGGGGAAAAGAGAGAGGGGGGCCGGCCCCCTCTCCTTGTCCTATTCGGACCAAGGTAGGGGAGGGACGCGCGGCCCATCTTGGGCTGCCCCTTCTCTTTTCCACTAAGGCCCACTAAGGCCCATATAGCTCCCGGGAGGTTCCTGTAACCTCCCGGTACTCCGGTAAAATCCCGATTTCACCCGGAACACTTCCGATATCCAAACATAGGCTTCCAATATATCAATCTTTATGTCTCGACCATTTCGAGACTCCTCGTCATGTCCGTGATCATATCCGGGACTCCGAACAACCTTCGGTACATCAAAACATATAAACTCATAATATAACTGTCATCGAAACCTTAAGCGTGCGGACCCTACGGGTTTGAGAACAATGTAGACATGACTGAGACACGTCTCCGGTCAATAACCAATAGCGGGACCTGGATGCCCATATTGGCTCCTACATATTCTACGAAGATCTTTATCGGTCAGACCGCATAACAACATACGTTGTTCCCTTTGTCATCGGTATGTTACTTGCCCGAGATTCGATCGTCGGTATCCAATACCTAGTTCAATCTCGTTACCGGCAAGTCTCTTTACTCGTTCCGTAATACATCATCTCACAACTAACTCATTAGTTTCATTGCTTGCAAGGCTTAAGTGATGTGCAATACCGAGAGGGCCCAGAGATATCTCTCCGACGATCGGAGTGACAAATCCTAATCTTGAAATACGTCAACCCAACATGTACCTTTGGAGACACCTGTGGAGCACCTTTATAATCACCCAGTTACGTTGTGACGTTTGGTAGCACACAAAGTGTTCCTCCGGCACACGGGAGTTACATAATCTCATAGTCATAGGAACATGTATAAGTCATGAAGAAAGCAATAGCAACATACTAAACGATCGGGTGCTAAGCTAATGGAATGGCTCATGTCAATCAGATCATTCAACTAATGATGTGATCCCGTTAATCAAATGACAACTCTTTGTCCATGGTTAAGAAACATAACCATCTTTGATTAACGAGCTAGTCAAGTAGAGGCATACTAGTGACACTCTGTTTGTCTATGTATTCACACATGTATTATGTTTCCGGTTAATACAATTCTAGCATGAATAATAAACCTTTATCATGATATAAGGAAATAAATAATAACATTATTATTGCCTCTAGGGCATATTTCCTTCAGTCTCCCACTTGCACTAGAGTCAATAATCTAGATTACACAGTAATGATTCTAACACCCATGGAGCTTTGGTGCTGATCATGTTTTGCTCGTGGAAGAGGCTTAGTCAACGGGTCTGCTACATTCAGCTCCATATGTATCTTGCAAATCTCTATGTCTCCCACTTGGACTAGATACCGGATGGAATTGAAGCGTCTCTTGATGTGTTTGGTCCTCTTGTGAAATCTGGATTCCTTTGCCAAGGCAATTGCACCAGTATTGTCACAAAAGATTTTCATTGGACCCGATGCACTAGGTATGACACCTAGATCGGATATGAACTCCTTCATCCAGACTCCTTCGTTTGCTGCTTCCGAAGCAGCTATGTACTCCGCTTCACATGTAGATCCCGCCACGACCCTTTGTTTAGAACTGCACCAACTGACAGCTCCACCGTTTAATGTAAACACGTATCCGGTTTGCGATTTAGAATCGTCCAGATCGGTGTCGAAGCTTGCATCAACGTAACCGTTTACGATGAGCTCTTTGTCACCTCCATATACGAGAAACATATCCTTAGTCCTTTTCAGGTATTTCAGGATGTTCTTGACCGCTGTCCAGTGATCCACTCCTGGATTACTTTGGTACCTCCCTGCTAAACTTATAGCAAGGCACACATCAGGTCTGGTACACAGCATTGCATACATGATAGAGCCTATGGCTGAAGCATAGGGAACATCTTTCATTTTCTCTCTATCTTCTGAAGTGGTCGGGCATTGAGTCTGACTCAACTTTACACCTTGTAACATAGGCAAGAACCCTTTCTTTGCTTGATCCATTTTGAACTTAAAAATTTTGTCAAGGTATGTGCTTTGTGAAAGTCCAATTAAGCATCTTGATCTATCTCTATAGATCTTTATGCCTAATATGTAAGCAGCTTCACCGAGGTCTTTCATTGCAAAACTCTTATTCAAGTATCCCTTTATGTTGTCCAGAAATTCTATATTATTTCCAATAAGTAATATGTCATCCACATATAATATCAGAAATGCTACAGAGCTCCCACTCACTTTCTTGTAAATACAGGCTTCTCCGAAAGTCTGTATAAAACCAAATGCTTTGATCAGACTATCAAAGCATTTATTCCAACTCCGAGAGGCTTGCACTAGTCCATAAATGGATCGCTGGAGCTTGCACACTTTATTAGCTCCCTTTGGATCGACAAAACCTTCCGGTTGCATCATATACTACTCTTCTTCCAGAAATCCATTCAGGAATGCAGTTTTGACATCCATCTGCCAAATTTCATAATCATAAAATGCGGCAATTGCTAACATGATTCGGACAGACTTAAGCATCACTACGGGTGAGAAGGTCTCATTGTAGTCAACTCCTTGAACTTGTCGAAAACCTTTTGCGACAAGTCAAGCTTTGTAGACAGTAATATTACCGTCAGCGTCAGTCTTCTTCTTGAAGATCCATTTATTCTCAATTGCTAGCCGATCATCAGGCAAGTCAACCAAAGTCCATACTTTGTTCTCATACATGGATCTCATCTCAGATTTCATGGCTTCAAGCCATTTTGCGGAATCTGGGCTCACCATCACTTCATAGTTCGTAGGTTCATCATGATCTAGCAGCATGATTTCCAGAACAGGATTACCATACCACTCTGGCGCGGATCTCACTCTGGTTGATCTACGAGGTTCAGTAGTATCTTGTCCTGAAGTTTCATGATCAGTATCATTAGCTTCCTCACTAATTGGGGTAGGTGTCGCAGAAACAGTTTTCTGTGATGTACTACTTTCCAATAAGGGAGTAGGTACAGTTACCTCATCAAGTTCTACTTTCCTCCCACTCACATCTTTTGAGAGAAACTCCTATGAAGACACATTTTTCCGATTTGGGTTCGAGCTTATCAGGTTGAAGCTTTTTCACATAAGCAACACAGCCCCAAACTTTCAGAAACGATAACTTTGGTTTCTTGCCAAACCATAGTTCATAAGGCGTCGTCTCAATGGATTTTGATGGTGCCCTATTTAACGTGAATGCGGCCGTCTCTAAAGCATAACCCCAAAATGATAGCAGTAAATCTGTAAGAGACATCATAGATCGCACCATATCTAGTAAAGTACGATTACGACGTTCGGACACACCATTACGCTGTGGTGTCCCGGGTGGCGTGAGTTGCGAAACTATTCCGCATTGTTTCAAATGTACACCAAACTCGTAACTCAAATATTCTCCTCCATGATCAGATCGTAGAAACTTTATTTTCTTGTTACGATGATTTTCAACTTCACTCTGAAATTCTTTGAACTTTTCAAATGTTTCAGACTTATGTTTCATTAAGTAGATATACCCATATCTGCTTAAGTCATCTGTGAAGGTGAGAAAATAACGATATTCGCCACGAGCGTCAATATTCATTGGACCACATACATCTGTATGTATGGTTTCCAACAAATCTGTTGCTCTCTCCATAGTACCGGAGAACGGTGTTTTAGTCATCTTGCCCATGAGGCATGGTTCGCAAGTACCAAGTGATTCATAATCAAGTGGTTCCAAAAGTCCATCAGTATGGAGTTTCTTCATGCGCTTTACACCGATATGACCCAAACGGCAGTGCCACAAATAAGTTGCACCATCATTATCAACTTTGCATCTTTTGGCTTCAACATTATGAATATGTGTGTCACTACTATCGAGTTCAATAAAAATAGACCACTCTTCAAGGGTGCATGACCATAAAAGATATTACTCATATAAATAGAACAACCATTATTCTCTGATTTAAATGAATAACCGTCTCGCATCAAACAAGATCCAGATATAATGTTCATGCTCAACGCTGGCACCAAATAACAATTATTTAGGTCTAATATTAATCCCGGAGGTAGATGTAGAGGTAGCGTGCCGACCGCGATCACATCGACTTTGGAACCGTTTCCCACATGCATCGTCACCTCGTCCTTAGCCAATCTTCGCTTAATCCGTAGTCCCTGTTTCGAGTTGCAAATATTAGCAACAGAACCAGTATCAAATACTCAGGTGCTACTGCGAGCATTAGTAAGGTACACATCAATAACATGTATATCACATATACCTTTGTTCACCTTGCCATCCTTCTTATCCGCCAAATACTTGGGGCAGTTCCGCTTCCAGTGACTAGTCTGCTTGCAGTAGAAGCACTCAGTTTCAGGCTTAGGTCCAGACTTGGGTTTCTTCTCTTGAGCAGCAACTTGCTTGCTGTTCTTCTTAATGTTCCCCTTCTTCTTCCCTTTGCCCTTTTTCTTAAAACTAGTGTTCTTGTTGACCATCAACACTTGATGCTCCTTTTTGATTTTGACCTCCACAGCTTTCAGCATTGCGAAGAGCTCGGGAATAGTCTTATTCATCCCTTGCATATTATAGTTCATCACGAAGCTCTTGTAGCTTGGTGGCAGTGATTGGAGAATTCTGTCAATGACGCAATCATCTGGAAGATTAACTCCCATCTGAATCACGTGATTAATATACCCAGACATTTTGAGTATATGCTCACTGACAGAACTGTTCTCCTCCATCTTGCAGCTATAGAACTTATTGGAGACTTCATATCTCTCAATCTGGGCATTTGCTTGAAATATTAACTCCAACTCCTGGAACATCTCATATGCTCCATGACGTTCAAAACGTCGTTGAAGTCCCGATTCTAAGCCGTAAAGCATGGCACACTGAACTATCAAGTAGTCATCAGCTTTGCTCTGCCAGATGTTCATAACATCTGGTGTTGCTCCTGCAGCAGGCTTGGCACCCAGCGGTGCTTCCAGGACGTAATTCTTCTGTGCAGCAATGAGGATAATCATCAAGTTACGGACCCAGTCCATGTAATTGCTACCATCAACTTTCAACTTTGCTTTCTCAAGGAACGCATTAAAATTCAACGGAACAACAACACAGGCCTTCTATCTAAAATCAAACATACATGAGCAAGATGCTACCAGGTACTAAGTTCATGATAAATTTAAGTTCAATTAGTCAAATTACTTAAAGAACTCCCACTTAGATAGACATCCCTCTAATCCTCTAAGTGATCACATGATCCAAATCAACTAAACCATGTCCGATCATCACGTGAGATGGAGTAGTTTCATTGGTGAACATCACTATGTTGATCATATCTACTATATGATTCACGCTCGACCTTTCGATCTCCGTGTTCCGAGGCCATATCTGTATATGCTTGGCTCGTCAAGTATAACCTGAGTATTCCGCGTGTGCAACTGTTTTGCACCCGTTGTATTTGAACGTAGAGCCTATCACACCCGATCATCACGTGGTGTCTCAGCACGAAGAACTTTCGCAATGGTGCATACTCAGGGAGAACACTTCTTGATAATTTAGTGAGAGATCATCTTATAATGCTACCGTCAATCAAAGCAAGATAAGATGCATAAAAGATAAACATCACATGCAATCAATATCAGTGAAATGATATGGCCATCATCATCTTGTGCCTGTGATCTCCATCTCCAAAGCACCGTCATGATCACCATCGTCACCGGTGCGACACCTTGATCTCCATTGCGGCATCATTGTCGTCTTGCCAATTTTATGCTTCCACGACTATCGCTACCGCTTAGTGATAAAGTAAAGCATTACAGCGCGATTGCATTGCATACAGTAAAGCGACAACTATATGGCTCCTGCCAGTTGCCGATAACTCGGTTACAAAACATGATCATCTCATACAATAAAATTTAGCATCATGTCTTGACCATATCACATCACAACATGCCCTGCAAAAACAAGTTAGACGTACTCTACTTTGTTTGTTGCAAGTTTTACGTGGCTGCTACGGGCTTAAGCAAGAACCAATCTTACCTATGCATCAAAACCACAACGATAGTTTGTCAAGTTGATGCCGTTTTAACCTTCACAAGGATCGGGCGTAGCCACACTCGGTTCAACTAAAGTTGGAGAAATAGTTACCCGCATGCCACCTATGTGCAAAGCACATCGGGAGAACCGGTCTCGCGTAAGCGTACGCGTAATGTCGGTCCGGGCCGCTTCATCCAACAATACCGCCGAACGAAAGTATGACATGCTGGTAGGCAGTATGACTTATATTGCCCACAACTCACTTGTGTTCTACTCGTGCACATAACATCAAACCCATAAAACCTAGGCTCGCATGCCACTGTTGGGGAACGTAATAATTTCAAAAAAATTCCTACGCACATGCAAGATCATGGTGATGCATAGCAACGAGGGGAGAGTGTGATCTACGTACCCTTGTAGATCGACAACGGAAGCGTTTGGTTGATGTAGTCGTACATCTTCACGGCCCGACCGATCAAGCACCGAAACTACGGCACCTCCGAGTTTTAGCACACGTTCAGCTCGATGAAGATCCTCGGACTCCGATCCAGTAAAGTGTCGGGGAAGAGTTCCGTCAGCACGACGGCGTGGTGATGATCTTGATGTACTACAATATTATCGAGGACTATGGTGGCTGGGGGCGCCGCACACGGCTAAGAATAAGATCATGTGGATCAACTTGTGTCTCTCTGGGGTTCCCCTACCTCCGTATATAAAGGATCAGGTGGGGGGGTGCGGCCGACCTAGGAGAGGCGCGCCAGGAGGAGTCCTACTCCCTCTGGGAGTAGGATTCCCCCCCCCCCCAATCCTAGTTGGAATAGGATTCGCGGAGGGTGGAAAAGAGAGAGGGGGTCGGCCCCCTCTCCTTGTCCTATTCGGACCAAGGGAGGGGGGCTCGCGCGGCCCATCTTGGGCTGCCCCTTCTCTTTTCCACTAAGGCCCATATAGCTCCCGGGGGGTTCCGGTAACCTCCCGGTACTCCGGTAAAATCCCGATTTCACCCGGAACACTTACGATATCCAAACATAGGCTTCCAATATATCAATCTTTATGTCTCGACCATTTCGAGACACCTCGTCATGTCCGTGATCACATCCGGGACTCCGAACAACCTTCGGTACATCAAAACGTATAAACTCATAATATAACTGTCATCAAAACCTTAAGCGTGCGGACCCTACGGGTTCGAGAACAATGTAGACATGACCGAGACACGTCTCCGGTCAATAACAAATAGCGGGACCTGGATGCGCATATTGGCTCCTACATATTCTACGAAGATCTTTATCGGTCAGACCGCATAACAACATACGTTGTTCCCTTTGTCATTGGTATGTTACTTGCCCGAGATTCGATCGTCGGTATCCAATACCTAGTTCAATCTCGTTACCGGCAAGTCTCTTTACTCATTCTGTAATACATCATCTCGCAACTAACTCATTAGTTGCATTGCTTGCAAGGCTTAAGTGATGTGCAATACCGAGAGGTCCCAGAGATACCTCTCCGACGATCGGAGTGACAAATCCTAATCTCGAAATACGTCAACCCAACATGTACCTTTGGAGACACCTGTAGAGCACCTTTATAATCACCCAGTTACGTTGTGACGTTTGGTAGCACACAAAGTGTTCCTCCGGCACAAGGGAGTTACATAATCTCATAGTCATAGGAACATGTATAAGTCATGAAGAAAGCAATAGCAACATACTAAACGATCGGGTGCTAAGCTAATGGAATGGGTCATGTCAATCAGATCATTCAACTAATGATGTGATCCCGATAATCAAATGAAAACTCTTTGTCCATGGTTAGGAAACATAACCATCTTTGATTAACGAGCTAGTCAAGTAGAGGCATACTAGTGACACTCTGTTTGTCTATGTATTCACACATGTATTATGTTTTCGGTTAATACAATTCTAGCATGAATAATAAACCTTTATCATGATATAATGAAATAAATAATAACATTATTATTGCCTCTAGGGCATATTTCCTTCACCAACGCCATTCAAATAAAAAGGCACGGGGAAATATGCCAGACCTGCAAGACGTATTGGAGGACAAAGCAAAACATGCAAGATCGATCTACGGATCACGAGGGCGCGCCACTATGCGAGACAATAATCGTCACGCCGGATACAGTAAAAGTAAGTCCGGCCGGGCCGAACACAGCAGGCAAGACTCATTCGAGCTGCATCGCGACATAGCCCAGTACAGAGGCGCCGCACACCCCCTATGCTTCATAGATGAAGTAATGGATCATCAAATCCCAGAGGGTTTCAAATCCGTAAATATAGTATCATACGACGGCACACCAGATCCTGCGATATGGATCGAGGATTTCCTCCTGCATATCCACATGGCCCGCGGTGATGACCTACATGCCATTAAATACCTCCCACTCAAGCTCAAAGGACCAGCTCGGCATTGGCTCAATAGCTTGCCAGTAGAGTCCATTGGCTGTTGGGAGGATCTGGAAGCCGCATTCCTCGACAACTTCCAGGGCACTTACGTGCGACCCCCAGATGTCGATGACTTGAGCCACATAATTCAGCAGCCAGAGGAATCGGCCAGGCAATTCTGGACACGGTTCCTAACAAAGAAAAATCAAATCAGCGACTGTCCGGATGCAGAGGCCCTAGTAGCTTTTAAGCACAACATCCGAGATGAGTGGATCACCCGGCACCTTGGACAGGAAAAGCCAAAATCTATGGCAGCCCTCACGACACTCATGACCCGCTTTTGTGCGGGAGAAGACAGTTGGCTGGCTCGCAGCAATAACATATCAAAGAACCATGGTACTTCAGATACCAAGGATGGCAACGGAAGGTCAAGTCGCAACAAACATAAGCACTGCATTAACAGCGACAATACCGAGGACACGGCAGTCAATGCCGGATTCAAAGGCTCTAAACCCGGTCAACGGAAGAAGCCATTCAAAAGAAGCACTCCGGGCCCGTCCAGTTTGGACCGTATACTTGATAGCTCGTGCCAAATACACGGCACCCCCGACAAGCCAGCCAACCACACCAACAGGGATTGTTGGGTGCTCAAGCAGGCCGGCAAGTTAAATGCCAAAAACAAAGATAAGGGGTCACATAGCGATGACGAGGAGGAACCTCGGCAGCCGAACACCGGAGGACAGAAGAGGTTTCCCCCACAAGTGCGGACGGTGAACATGATATACGCAACCCACATCCCCAAGAGGGAGTGGAAGCGTGCACTCAGGGACGTATATGCGTTGGAGCCAGTCGCCCAAAATTTCAACTCATGGTCCTCCTGTCCGATCACCTTCGATCGCAGGGACCACCCCACTAGTATCCTTCATGGAAGATTCGTCGCACTGGTCCTAGACCCAATCATTGATGGATTTCACCTCACTCGAGTCCTAATGGACGGGGGTAGCAGCCTGAACCTGCTTTATCAGGACACAGTGCGCAAAATGGGTATATACCCCTCAAGGATCAAACCCACAAAAACGACCTTTAAAGGTGTCATACCAGGTGTAGATGCCCATTGCACAGGCTCAGTCACACTGGAAGTGGTCTTTGGATCCCCGGATAACTTCCTAAGCGAAGAGTTAATCTTCAACATAGTCCCATTCCGCAGTGGCTACCATGCACTGCTCGGGCGAACCGCATTCGCAAGATTCAATGCGGTACCGCATTATGCATATCTCAAGCTCAAGATGCCAGGACCTCGGGGGGTCATCACAGTCAATGGAAACATACAGCGCTCTCTCCACATGGAGGAGCACACTGCGGCCCTCGCAGCAGAAGCACAAAGCAGCCTCTTAAGGCCATGCACTAGTTCGGCGATTAAGAACCCGGACAACTTCAAGCGCGCCCGGAGTAATCGGCAACTGGACCGCCTGGCACGTTCCGAGCTTGCATAGCAATGCGGCCCCCACCCCGGTCCCAGCCAAACGGCGAAATCCAATCCACGCGTACATAATTACGCATTAAAAATACCATGGGCACAGGCGGGGAGGGGGCACAACTACGGCACGCCCCAAGACGCGGCTTAAACCACACTAGGGGCTTCCTGCTTTGTTATTTTTTTTCTTTCAGGACTTTAATCTCTGGAAACCCTGTTCGGCAGCATGATTGCTGAACACATGATGCAGCAACCAAGGAGGCAGAAAGCTACGTCACACCACGGAACTCCCAGGTGGATTACGATAACAAGTGAAATATTTTCTTTAATACTATTCCTCAGCTTGCCCTTGGAAGGGATATGTCAAACAGTCCTACTTTTTGCTTATCGCACTACTTGTATCAGTCTGCTTTAACGCACCTTTTTGAATAAACAATGCATAGCATTCAGACTATTATTGCATTCTTCCTATATATATATATATATGTGTGTGTGTGTGTGTGTGTGTGTGTGTGTGTGTGTGTGTGTGTTCATTCACGACATCTAGCACCCGTACACTCTGGTACGGCCAATACGCTAGGGGCTTAAGCATACCCCATAATGCGGCGTGAGAAGTCCGAACACTTTCAACAGTGCGGCACCCCGAACTTATAGCATTATATGCATCATCTTCGAATCATGTCTTGGGTCAATAGTTGGGTTTGCCTGGCTCCCATATTTTGGTACCTTACGTTCCGCTATATCGGCTAAGGTAGCACTTGGAGAACTACTGCGATTGTGCCCCGGTTCTGCTGGGCTAAGCACCTCTTGTTACCATCCGCCTTAGACGCACAGTTTGGGACCCCCTACCCGAGATCCGCCGGTTTTGACACCGACAAGTAGCATGGCCCGTGGGATCATCTTCCATCTGTTCAGTAAAGGTTACATGATGTTGCGTTGGCGGATCATCAAGACTAGTGTCAACATTTGCTCAAACTGTTCTGGGATCTTTTCTGATTCAGTGTCCGGATTATCATCAGCCGGTTTATTCAATTTGGCCTTTTTGCTGGGCCTAGATTTGGCTCGGAAATGAATGGAAATAAAGGTTAGTAGATTAAACAGGTGCAAGTGATAAAGAGCTAAGTGTAGTATGCTTACCCAGGAATAGTCTTAAGGGGTGGAAGTTGTGTCCTTGTTGATTCGCCAGAGGATGAATGGGAAGTTCCCTGGTAGTTTGAGTCAGATGGATTAAGAGGTTGCCGAAAATAACCAGCCTTGGGATAAGATGTGTCAGGAATGGATGAAACCTCTAATCGGCATTTACGAATCGGCGTGTTTCGTAAACCAGATGAATTAACCACCTGACCACTATGCCAGGTTGTGCGGCGAGCTTCATGCTCCTGTTTCTTCAAAAGAGAGTTTGGATCCAGATAAGCTTAGAGGGTGTGAAAATTTTACTTTCCGGTTTGCTTGACGGGTTTTCTATGTTGGCTGAGGATCTGAAACAGAGGACAGAATAATTAACTCTACATCATGAGCCCGGCTAGCTTCAGCGTCATCCTGATAATGGTCATTGTCAATGAGGTGTATGAAAAATGAACCAAGAGAATCAAGTTCTACCTCTTATTCTGGGTTGTCAAGATCTTCATCGAGGTTCATCTCGGTGGACTCAGCTGCTTTCTTCTTGGCAGGCTTTTTGACGACCTTTGTCTTGGGTCGAGGGGTCTTGGCCGGTTTATCCTAAGCTTTCTTCTTCCAAAATGGGTCATCACCCTGTTAAAAGATTGGCAAAGGTTATAAGGAAGAGTTAAGAATATCAGGTTCAAACAGGAGTTAGGCAATTCTTACAGCTGGTGGTTTATTTGAAATGCAGAAGGGACTTATCCTTGTTTTGCTACAGGCAGCCATCGATTCATCCAGTATCTTTTTCACAGCTTCAGTGATTTTAGCATCACTTAACTGAATGTCAGTGTGCCGTTGAGGGTCTTTCAAGTCCCCTGTGTACTCACACATTAAACCGGGGTGATGGCTTAAAGGAAAAATAACCCAAGATATCCAGCAACGAACAAAGTCAATTCCTGTTAAACCATTAGCCACAAAGGCTCTGAGCTTTACCAGTTGTGGTGCATATTTGGCCTGTTCTTTTGCAGTCAACCTTTGGGGAAATGGATGTGTATTGGTAAGTTGGTGAGCATGATAACCCGGCAGAGGATTCTCATCATCAGGGGAAGTATCGTTGCAATAGAACCAAGTCTGGTTCCAATCCTTAGGCTGAATATGATGCTTGGCATGAGGGAAGCTGGCGTCTTTCCTTTTCTGAATTGAAACGCCACCAAGTTTAGTATTGGGCCCGTCTACAAATTCGGTATGGCGGTTTAAATAGAAAAAGTCTTTGAACAGTTCAACGGTCGATTCTTCTTGCAGATAAGCCTCGCAAAACACTTGAAAATTACAAATATAGGACACAGAGTTAGGTCCAATATCTTGAGGGTGGATCTGGAAGCTAGCAAGCACATCACTGAATTTTTTTGATCCGGGAGGTTTAAAACCACGGCTCAGATGATCAACAAAAACAACTATCTCGCCATCCTTGGGTGTAGGAGGATTTTCTGGACCGAGTGCTCTCCAGATTTCACTCTGTTTGGGTAAAGCACTAGTTGCAACACATCCGTTCAGATCTTCTTCCGTAATCTGGGATGGAACCCAGTTACAAGCATAAAAAGACTTGTTCATTTCATTGACAACCTGAAGGAGGGTTTGTGCCGGTTTAAGATTCATGGTTGACAAGCATAAAGCAGTGTAGGTTAAGAGATGGAAAGTGGTAAAGCATGCAAAATTGTTAAAGCGGATATTGGTGTTGTCAAAAGTGCAATGATAAGTGATTGGCGGTTCAAGAGGGGACTAATGGTACCTAGAGGGTTATCAGTTTCTAAAGTTAAACCATCTACATCGATATTTGAAGGTACATATCTGAAATAACTAAGTGATGGAAAAACATGTTTCACAGGTTGGCGTTGTAATTTTGGATCTAGCACAGGTCAGAAAATCAAAGTATATTCAGACCTAAATATGGATACCAAAGTAGTGGATAAAGGTTCACATTGGAGTTTTTCTTAAACAAGATGCGCTGATGAAAAAGAAAGATTATGGCAATCGCTATACAGGTTGAATATTGAGGCTTGAGTCAAAGAACTACCGCGTAGCCACGAACACCAACGAACACTGATGAAACGCTCAAACCCTAAAGATAGATCTACGATGGAGGAAAGGGAGGCTTACCGAAGCTGAGGAAACAATGGAGAGACACCCTGGTTCTCTAGTGCATTCAGGGTGATGCAGCGGCCAAGGTCGAAGCAGAGGCGAAGTCCGACGGCGACGGCGGAGTTCGAAGCACGGGGGCGACGCGAGGAAGATGAAGAGACGAAGAGACACGAGGGGAAAAGTGAAAATGACCCTCGGCCCTATTTATAAGGTGAATGGATAAGTGGCAGGCGCGAGAATCGAGGAGGTCGAAAAATGGATATGTAGACATGCGGACGCCTTGATTTTCGGAGATCCATTAAAGGAGATACATTAAGATTTGGGTTATGTGTAAAGTTAATAGTGGATGACGTCCCGACGGGTTATCATGGTCTTGGAAGATGACGTCACGGCGGTTTACAAGATTTTTGTGAAGATATTGAAGACGGAATTTTTCTAAGTGCTGAAGATTGACGTGAACAAGTTCAAATCAATCTGGGGCCTTATGTTGGGGATATAACTATTGAGTATAAACCGCCCAGGAGGGGCCGCATTATACTCATAGTGAGTTGTTCCTGTCATATCCCACGAGGACAAGGAGTACGACGCTTTATGAAGGAGAGCTAACAAGAGGGCCCAAGGCCCAAAGGCAGATTATGATCCATAAGAATAAACCGCCATAAGATGTATAACTTGTGTTGTAAGATAAGAAAAGGTAGAAACTGAGCCGGACATGCTTATGAGTCGACCGGGACTCTGTAAACCGCCGGGCGTCGACCTGTGTATATAAAGGGATGACACGGCGATGGTTTAGGGAAGAGAAAACAAGAGATCAAGAGCCAGGCAAAGTGGATTCGCTCCCTGGTCATCGAAACCCTAGCAATTCCATCACAACTGAATAAGACTTTTACCTTCCCCGCAAGGGGCCGAACCAGTATAAACTCCTTGCATCCTTTGTCCTGCTTTAACCCCTTTAAGCTAACTACGTTGCAATGGCTCCACGACTAAGTCCTCACGCTAGGATATCTGCCGTGACAAAACCACGACAGACGATGTGATGTAAGATGCTCTGGTGCTGTGGAGTTAGTCGTTTTTGCAGGAGGGGGAGAGGAAATGGGGGTGCCGTATGGTGGGGGGAACCGGAAGTTACCAAAGCAGCCCCGACCTATTGTGTAGATGAGGGCGGTACGGTATTGTTACTGTTGTTCTCCGTGCACCAAGGACAAAAGGGGACTTTTGCATGCTAAAGACTAGGTGGCGGAAATTTTAGAAGGAGGCGGGAGATTTTGCCGCCCGCGGGATTGTTCATATCCAGTTTCAACTAATTTTGGACTGTGCTAGCCGGAAGGTCATGCGAGACTGTGTACTCAGGGCACGCGTCAGCAGTTAATAACTGGTGTGAAGTCCAACCCAGAAAAAAGACAATAACTCGGGATGATGCGCCGATAACTTGGACGTTCACACGAGCGCGGCCAATCGTAGGGGTGTAGAGGTGCGTTCACAAAAAGGGATCAAACGCTCAGCCTATGTATTTCTCGTGTAAATAGATAATTTAGTGCCATTGGTTATTAAATATATACATAATGCATTAACGTGTTACTCTAGAGGCGCACAAAAAGAAATGGATATTGTAGTCCCACAAAAGAAATGGATATTGTAGTCCGCTACTTAAAAGTGTTACCTCATATGATTACATATCCTCCATTTCATAAATTGCGTACCCGTTGAATTCATATATGAATATTACATATATTACTTCATAATAGAATCTTAAATCATCCAAGACTAATGAATTTGAATGCAAGAGTGACAATGGTGCATGTACATGAGAGCTACATTGGTTGTTTGAAGAAACATTACTGTAACTTTGGCATGCACAATTGAAAAGGTTTATTTAGATAGAAAAAAGTGATATGTGAGTGTCCAATCTTTATAGCGTTGAATCGATATTGTACCTTTGGCCACGATACGAAGTAGATGTTGATTTATGTTCAAGCGATGCATGTCCACGATCGGTACATAGTGATACGTGAATGAATTGTGCAATCTCTCTCACACGCATACATATATCATTTCCCCGTGGCATCGGAATCACACACACACACTTCGTGTATTTCTCTCCCTCCGTCAAGGTTAGAATTCATCTTTCTACCCTGTCCTCAAGTCTCTTACACAGAAACACACACGCTCTCTCTGTCGAACATGCCCACCCCTTTAATTCCGCCCACCCACAACCACTAATGTCTCAAAGGATAATTATGTCTCTCACACATATGCCTAAGGTTAACTCGAGTTCCAGAACCATTTGAATACATACAATGGGATTCCAGCAGAGAGCCTTTTGTTTTGAGATCTCGCTCGCTCTCTCTCTCTCTCTCCCTCTCTCTCCCTCTCTCTCTCTCTCACACACACGTAGACATTGTTTATCGCTTCATTTTTCTGGCACTTGCATGCACACTGTTTGTTTATCTCTGTGATGGTTTAAGTATGCCTCTCACACATCCTATCTACCTATCCTTAATATAGATATGGGTCACACAAACTCCTTCTCCCTACTAGCAAGACGGCCATGCGTTGCACGGAACATCAAGATGCATTTGTACGATTGGTTTATCTTGTGGGAGAAAAAGATGAACAAGGGAATGCCTTATTTGCAAATGTGGACAGGGTGTGGGTATGCTTTTGCAAAATTTCCATACTTTCCTTCATATCTGTCAGATATAAATCGGGTGGCCTATATTGCAGGATGGCAGGAACACCATCATCACCAACTCTGTTTTTTATGAGAGTAGAGATATGTAAGTGTCACTGCCCCCCACCCACCCCCACACACACACTTCCCGACACCTAAGGAGTAGGCTGACACCTCAATCTTCATAATAATCTATTGACTGGCTTCTCTCTCAAACACACACACACACTACCCGACACCGAAGGAGCAGGGTGGCACCTCGATCTTGATAGTAATCTATCTACTCCTCTTTCAAACATACACACACACACACACACTCGCTAGTTGTGCCTCTGTGCCTACTGCGCACACTCTCGATATGTCTTTCTCTCCCTCCCCTTCCCCACCCCCAACCCCAACAATGAAAGCAGAAGGGTGACAACTCGATCTGATCCAAATTTGTCAATCGGTTTCTCTCTCAAACATTGTGTCTCTTTGCATCGCTCAAACACATGAGATATGTCTTTTTCTCTATAGCCCCCTCGATATGTAGACTTCTCGCACACACACAGCTGTAGTGACGATGACGCTGAACCCAATGTGCCTTGTTTTCACTGCCCTCATGTGATAGTTTTCACCCTATTTTCTGTTAATTAACAAGACAACCTTTTCTTTGTTACTACTAGTGAATCTTGAATCATTCGAGGCAGACATATAATATATCACTTCAACCAATTATCGCAATAACTATTTTAAAAGAAACTAGCTAGATGCTCGTGCGTTGCACGGAACATCAAGATGCATTTGTATGACTAGTTTATCTTGTGAGAGACTAGCAAGATGCCCATGCATTGCACGGAACATCAAGATGAATTTATATGAGTAGTTTATCTTGTGAGAGAAAAGGATGAACGAGGGAAGGCCTTATTTGCAAATGTGGAGAGGGGTGTGGGTATCTTTTTGCAAAATTGCCATAATTTCCTTCCTATCTGTCAGACATAAATTGGACGGCCTATATTGCAGGATGGTAGGCACACCATCATCACCAACTATGTTTTTTATAAGAGTGTAGATGTTACTCCCACTGTGGGTAGTCTCAGTGTGTGCTTCTCGTCGTTCTGCGAGTTGACGGGGCACATCAAAGTTAATACGTAGTAGTGTTTAGTACTCTCACAAAAAAGGGCTGACCATGTCCATGGCTACCATCCCGTGCTCGGTCATTGAGTATGAGCACTATACACGTGCCATCGAGGAGGAACAATATTGCGTAGCACTAGGTGCCATCTTAGTGCATGCCTCACTTACGCACTGCTTATCTCCATTTTCTTGCATGACACGTGCACCTTGATGCGAGATGTCCCGTGTGTTAGCAAAAGGATGAACAAAGTGTGGCGGGCTGGCATTTCTGTCGTCTATTGAGGTCGGTTAACTCATCACATGTAACCGACTCTTAGGTGGGATAGTTTTTTTGGTGGGTTTGGGGCAACTTGCTCCAATTTAACCCTCATGTTTGGATACTTGAGGGCTATTTGAGCCCCAACTAGCTCAAACGAACTCTAACCCATGGATCCAAACATGGCCAAAGTTAGTCTCAGAAAACACATTAAGCCCTATATACATGGATAGATGGAGTACATGATACTAGCAAACGCTCACCATTAGTAGTAGTTCATTGGTAGGTTTCGATTTTTTGATTCAGTTGTTGTGCTGCTACCGTCCAATATTCGCGTGTGGTTGTTTCTAGAATAAAAAAGGAGGTACCCCGACTTATGTTACTCGCACTATGCCTAGCCTATGGTTAGTAGGTGACCTTGCGCTTGGCTCTTCGCCTCTTCCGGAACTGGAACAATAATGATGGTACTACAGTAGTACTTCTGGCAATCTGACAACAAATGAACTGTTGCATGCCCACCGCTTGTAAGCAAAAGTTTATCCTCGTGTTGCGAGCCACCGCGCACGCTTTGGCGAGGGAGAAGGCGTAGTAAGCAAGCTTCTCGTCGTTCTACGAGTTGACGGGACACATCGAAGTTATTTAGTACGTACTCCAAAAAAGGGCTGACCATGGCATGGCTACCCCCCCCCCCCATACCGTGCTCCGACATTGAGTACGTGCACTATTCACGTGCCATCGAGGAGAAAAAATATTGCATAGTAGGTGCCATCGAAGTGCACTACTCACTTACGCACTGCTTATCTGATTATCTCCATTTTCTTGCATGACACGTGCACCTTGATGCTAGATGTCTCGCGTGTTGGCAAAAGGATGAACAAAGCTCACATAAAAATGAGTTGAAGAACATAGATTCCCGACGACCGAGAAGGAGCAAGGAACCTTGCGTGTTTTCCCCTATTTTTTGTCGCATGCCCACCTATAAACAAATAAAAGAACATGAACTCTTCGCTAAACACTAGAGACGATACAGCAGGACGCTAAGTTGAAGATGTTTTATAGTTTATATTGATAACCACGCAAGAAGCCACGCATGTACAGGACGCATGCAGCCACGCGTGTACACACGCCAATGCACTAACTCATGCCGATCCAACTCATGCACATACGCACACTGCATGGAGCACACAACGCACGTACAGAACACATGCATGCACACACACTCGGCCGTAGAATGCACGTGAATAACACATGCATGCGCACACACTCGGCTGCATGGAGGCGTGCGCCATCTACGGCGACGTTCGGTTCATCGTGATACAGCGAATCTCGCACACAACGGCGCCTACACATCTCTTGCAGCACCTCTTTGCCGTCATTGCTCAACGACTAGTCGGAGACGAAGATGACCGCAGCCTCGGCCTTAGAGCTAGCACTAATGGAAAAGCACACACGCTGCATGCACACGACCGCAGCCGCGCGCTCTACTCCTTCTATGCACGTTGTCTATCAAGGCGGCTGCATGCCTAATGATGATGTGGGTGAGATCTTCTAAGACTCAGATGATGACGAGGAAAATTATGGGGAGTGGGCTCTCATGCAAGAGCCTAGTTATATGCGGATTCTAAGACAAATAGAATAAATATGAAGAAAGAGAAAGAGACAAGGTTGAAAAAGGTACTAAGTGATGTTATAGCCAACCTTGTAGCCCACACTACTATATGAGTGACTACTAGCAATGTGCCCGTGCGTTGCAATGGAACCAAAAGAGAATAATACATGTTCACAAACTTGAAAGAAAAACGCTCTAGTTTGGTGTATATATCACTAAAAATATACTTGTATTAGGTTTCACTCAAGATATATTCCTTGTGGCTATTTTGATGAGGTGGGGGCGGATGTGGTTGGTTTCAAGATAATAAGGGGTTTCTGCAAATTGGAGCAGAGGAGTGGGGCTTTTTGCAAAAATGCCATGACTTACATCATAGTCGTTAGATGCAGGTCTGATGGTCAGAAATGACGGATGGCAGACACACCATCATCACCCAACTGAGTCTTTTATAAGATTAATTATAGGAGTAGAGATAAATGATGGCTATACACTACTAGGGAAAAGCCTATACACAGAATTTTACCAGTAGCGCTGTACAAAATCAAGCGCTGCTGCTACTTAGTAGCAGCGCGCGTAAATAAATCGCGCTACTACTATGACTTTAGCAGTAGCGCGTACTAGCGAAAAGCGCTGCTGCTACGTTTGAACTGGGCGCACATGGCTAGCCCAACCTAGCAGTAGCACGTATAATGGCCCAGCGCTACTGCTAATCTCCTTAGCTGCAGCGTGTATTCCAGAACGCACTGTAGCTAACGTAGCAGTAGCGCCCTTCCTGGAACGCGCTACTGGTACTTCTGACTTAACCACGCGGTTCGTCCTTCCCCACGGCCACTTCATCCCCCAAATCAACTCCACTCTCGCCGCCGCCGCTGCCCCTCGGCCGCCGCGCGCTCTCCCCACACCGCCCCCGACCCCAGATTCAACGCCGGCCCCACCCCCAACCTCAACGCCGCCCGGGACGCCGCCCCCGACCCCGACCTCAATGCCGCTCCCCCCCGACCTCAACGCCGCCCCAGAGCCTCGACCACGACCTCGACGCCGCCTGCCCCTCCCTCATCGCAGGCACCCAAGGTGAGCACGCCTGCTCCTCCCTCTCCCCTACCTCTGCATAGGGTTTCTACCTCCATCAAATTAGTTAGGGTGGAAACGAATCGGATGCGGATGCGGCTCAAATGAGTTAGGGTTCATGTAAGGGTGGAAACGAATCAAATTTCTAAGATAAATCATAAAACGAGTAAAATTTGACCACTTATTTCACTTTATAGTTGGATAATTGGAATATCCGCTACCACTTTCCACCCCTATAGGTTCATCAAATTAGATGGTAATTAGGGCAGTAGTTCTTAGGTACTAATTAGTTAGTAAGAACTAGGTACTAATTATGTACTAGAATATTTTTATTTATAGTAAGTTTATTTTTAGTAAGAACTAGTTGAATTAATAGAACTAGATAGTAAGAACTTGTTGCTATTTTTTTAGTTAAATAAATTTTCCCGCATCGACGTGGATGATGCCTATCCCGCATCCTCGTCATCGAGTCGGCGGAGGACGACACCTGCTTGACCAGATGGACCATGTCCGGAACTGGGCTCCGCCGGGGTGGTACTGGGAGGCGCTACCTACCGGGGGGCGTAGGTTTATGAGGAGCCAGCCTGTCGTTGACCCGAACCTTCTTTGGTGGCGGTCGCGTGGGCCAGTGACGGCCCAGAGGCTCGAGGACTCCGCGGAGGTGGTGCGTCACCGTGTCAGTGAGGAGGACGCGCACGTCCGTCGCTACTTGTTTGCGTTGGAGCACAGGTTCTCCAATACCTGGTAGGTTCTCCAGGGATCTCACTGGAGCTATGATCCCGTGATGGTCCCTTCTCTGTGGGTGTCCACCGCCCGCGCCGATACCCGTCGTGTGCTATGGTTTTAGTTGTACTAGTGATGTTATATGTATGACACTATTCGGGATGTATTAGTGATAATATTCGACGATGTACGGACGCATGAGATGATTTACTTTTGCTTATTGAATGCATGCTAATTTGAGTCTTAGAAGATATTTTGAAATGTATATCTTGTGTTGCTCAATATCCAAGTGGCTGGTCATGTTTGCAGGTTACACCTCCGAGTGGCCTATGTTTTGCCCGAGTGTTGATTCATTTCCGTTCCGGCAAATTTCAGGCGCTCGATATATCCTATTTTAGCAAAGGTCATGCCAGATTTTTCCGTGAATTTTGGCATGACTTTTTCCAGAATATGTAGGAAATATCGAGTGCCCCGGATTTGTGTGTTGAGTATCCTGGTAGTTGTCTTTTATCGACTTTCAATTAATGTTTTAACTGTGAACATAGGAAATGTCTGACGACAAAAAGGATTTCGGTATTTGCAAATACTGCGAAGACGAGCGTGGCCTGTGTGAAGGAATCTTCCTACATGATGATAGGCGCTTCAGCATCAAGCTGGACGAGAACTTCGAAGTGGATACAGTAAGTCACAACGACAAGTCTTTTTTCATAATTAAGCATGACATCTGCTTCATTTGCTTCAACTTATATTTTTTTTTACTATTCTACTAGCGTATCCCCTGCCATGCAAGAGTTTGTGTATTGGATAAGATAGGTTTCAGTCATACTATGGAGGTAAAGAAAGTTTATTTGAAGACCGAGCATGGTTATATTTTCCATGCAAAATTATACAATTCAGACGACTACACCTATTTTGGATGCAAAACATGGTGAGCACTATGCAAGACTTATGCATTTCAGCCTGATATGGTTATCACCTTTGATATTCGTCCGGAAGATGATACTGAAGGTAATACCGACATCTCGGTCGATGTGCAGACACCTCCAGTTACACCAAAATGTAAGTTTCTCAACCATATTTATGTATTTGATATTGTTTATTCAAAAATAGTTGACAACTAATTTGTATTGTCAACTTATTTCGGTGCAAGCAAACATGTCCAACGCTTGGTACACAGGACCTACTACTGTCCCGGGGCTGAACTAAACTGCGAGGAGCTAAGTCATTATGTTTCATGGCTTGAGGATCTTGATACCGTCAAAACAAATTTTCTTCCCGGACTTACAAATCTTAGTATTGAAAACGTGCGACCAATAGTGTTCGTCATGAACTACGGTCACATCTATTTAGGAAGGATGGTAAGATTTTTACTATTTATCCTCAATGCATCTTTTCCATACATTATTTGTGAAGCTAAACTTCATTGCTAAGTATGTGACCATACGATGTTCTTTAACAGGGACTCCTGATGAATGTTGTGCCTTATGGGATCGAGACTAAAGGTACCATGAGTATTATTAGCTTACGGCCAAGATATCCTACATGCTACTTTAGTGCATTCAAGATCAGCGATGAATGCTTAATAGTGCAAGACTGGACCAGATATGTGATGGGGGAGCGCAAACAAGTACTAGGGGGCAGCAAACAGATGTGCTACCCAAAATTAGGAGACAGGTTCATCTGCATGCTCCAACTTGATCAAGGAGGAGAGCTACACATGTTTTATGTTGTTTTACCTAAGAGAGAGCAGCAGGAGTGATTAGCTAGAAATGAGTTTGAGGATGATGCTGTGCTACACTATTACTATGACGATAAAATAGCTAGTGTTGGTGGTAATGACTGATGATTATTATTAGCTAGTGTTAGTGGTGATTAAATAAATATTGTTGGTGCTAATGATTATGATGATGATTAAATAGCTTCTGCTGGCGGGTTAGATTCAAGTGGAGGCAACATGTGGTGCACATCGAAAGTACTACTAGTCCAAACCACATATTGCCTCCACTTGAACCTAATCCACCTTCATTTGACACACTGTTATGGACATAATGATGTGAACCTCATAACTGGTATTGTACCAATATTTGTACGATGGCGCATAAATACACTAAAAATAAAAAACAATACAAGTAGCGATGGAAAGAAAACACGCTGCCAGTAGTTACATTAGCAGCAGCGTGGGAGTGAACAAGCGCTACAGCTATTTGTCCTAGCAGTAGCGCGTGCGGCACGCGTTACTGCTAAGCAATAGCTGTAGCGCCTTATTAGTAGCGCGCCTACCCGTGCTACTAGTGAGCACAAAACCAACGCTACTGCTAGGGTTTTCCCTAGTAGTGATACATGACATGGCAGTTTCTTATAGCCATCAGCTAGCTATACTATTAACCATGCTCTTAGGCTAGTCATAGTGCAGAGTAACTTAGACTTACTACATACATAATGCAAAGTAACATAGTAGTAGTGTCATACTAGTTGGCTTCAACCTTGTAGACTCATCCTTTATTGGAAAACATTGTGTTACAGTAACAAATTTTTTTCTCGAATACGCATGAGTGCGTGTATCATTCATTAAAGAAGAGAGGGGAAAGAGCCCCAAATCCACGGTTACAAGCTCATGTACATGCGGAATTAATCCGGCACCACCCTACTTTCTACTCCCTCTGTCCCGTAATATAAGAGCGTTTTTTACACTACACTAGTGTAAAAAACGATCTTATATTATGGGACGGAGGGAGTACAATGGACTACTCGCTTGTGCCCCACACTACATATTATGTTACTCTAAACACATCTCTCCTCATTAAATACATGCCACATAAGCAAACTTGTCTTGGACTGCGCTATGTTACTACCTAGGAGTATGTTACTCCCACTATGAACTGCTGCACATCCACCACAGCAAAAGTTTCTCCTCGTGCTGCGAGCCACCGTGCACGCGTTGGCGAGGGAGAAGGCGTAGTAAACAAGCTTCTCATCGTTCTGTGAGTTGCCGTGTGTTAGCAAAAGGATGAACAAAGCTCACGTCAATAAAAAAGAGTGGAAGAGCATAGATTCCTGATGACCGAGAAGGAGCAAGAAACCTCGTGGTGGAGCGTCTGCACTCATAATATTTTATATTATTCAGTGATATAAAATCAACCAATCATCTTCACGGTGGACTGGAAGAGTACGAAACACGGCAGCCCAGTGTAGTTACATCATACTACATGGCTAACCCACGCTATCACCATTTCGTATAAAAAAGCCAGATCTTCATATAAACATGATGTATTTCATTACATTTACATGAACTAAGCGGTGCTAATTCGGCTCTCTTGGTAAAATTAATACTCCCTTCGTCCGAAAATACTTGTCCTAGAAATGGATGTATCTAGACTTATTTTAGTTATAAACACATCCAATTTATCCATTCTTAGAACAAACATTTCCCGCCAGCAGGAGAGGGAGTACCTAATCTAAATGGCCGCCTGCGGATCCCATTGTATTCCTCATGTCCGGCAGACACTTGCAGGGTCGACGAAGGTCCTCGGAAGAGACGAAGCAGCAAAGAAACCACCTGAATGCGTAGTCGTCGCCTTGGCGGTGGCCTTCATGGGACCCAAGTGGCGGCGGCCTCCCATGTTCTACTTCTCCTCGATGATGGCGGCGGACACGGAGAAGCTAGCCACCGTCTCGTCGCTCTCCACACACACGGCTTCTGTCTCTTCCTGCATGGCATTGCCGTAGGCACGGGAGGCGCGCCCATAGACACGGGAGGCGCGGCCACCGCAGACACTAGTGGCGCGGTATGACGCGGCAGTGACGACGCCCGTACCAGCATGATCACCGTCGTGCCGGCGTGGAGAAACTCGCCACTCCTCATCGAGCTAAACCACGCGCCGGATTGGGGCGGCAAGTTGCTAAACCACGCACCGTATTGGGGCGGCAACTGGCTCCGTCGGGCCAAGCGAGGTTGATGAAGCACCGAGCGGCCTCGCCCGTATCCGGAGGGCTTGGCAGGCCACCCAGCCGGGTAGTATGCCGGAGAATGGCTCCTAGGAAGCCATCGGAAGAGTGGAGAAAATGGTGAAGGAGGAGATGGGGGAGCGACGGAGGGGTGCGATCCTTGCCTGTTGTCCGTCTGGCCTCGTTTAAATAGAGGGCGGACGGTAGGAGCTTGGCCGGCGTCTGTCCTAGTTTAAATTAAGGGCGGACGGGAGGAGCTCGGCCAGTGTTGCGTTTAATCCCGGCCCGCTCATGAACGGATGTGTGGCCGGAGTAGGTTTCTTGGCTTGCATGCGGGTTTAACGGAGGGGTTTGATGGAGGCGAGGAGGCGTGTTCAGCCGGGCATGTAGCGGGCGGCGCAGTACTATTCAATTTGACAGCGGGCGGTGTAGTTCCCGATATGGCTTTAATGCAGACGGGAGAGGGGTAGCAGTTCTTGAAATGTTGACCGACCAATGATGCATCCTCCTTCAATTAGCATCGTGCATGCATGAGGGAAGTAATGGGAAGAGGACTAGGAAAAGAGGTTGCACGATGTGAATGCAATGAGTTTGCACTCATATAAAGGCGTCCCTCCATTCCAATGCATGTACCACATCGTACGCACCTAAGCATCTATACTAAGGGCAAAAGTGCTCACTCCAGACCCATGGAGGCGATGCGCGCAAGCGGCAAGCGGCTGTGCCAGATGGTGCACGACGCCGGCCTGCGGCATGGCCTCGACGATCCTCTCCAGATGGTGTTCGCGACCGGCTGGTGGATGGCCGCCGTCGACGCCAACTACGACTCTCAGTTGGACCAGATGATCGTTGCCACCACCAACAAGTTCACCGTCCTCAAGAAGCTTGGGGCCGACATAACCGTACTCCTCCAGCCCGTGCGCCCGGGCTCCTCATTGCCTGCCACACTAATCGGCCGCCATGGCCGGAACCTCTTTCAAGCACTGGTGGCCCTGCGACTGCCCATCGATGCCACAAAGAATGTCCACCTGGAGGCCGCACTCAGCGCGAGGCACCCCACCCTCCAAGAATCTGTCTACCTACACATCCACATGTACGAGTAAATCGTGTACATAGGTATCTACAAGGCCATTGAGGACGCTACAACGTTGGCCTTCCTCAACCGGCTGGAAGCCTTGGATGCCTTTGTTGAGAAGCACCTTGACCTCGCCACAAAGGCCGTCGCTCCTTAGCCGATGGTCGCTGGCCTGATGCACTAAGTTCAGGAGGAGGAGGAGGTCGTACGTTGATGGATGCATCTTTCTTCTTGCCTCCTGTAACCACTACTGCAATCGCATCATCGTGGCCTTAATTCTTATTGTGCTATTGCATTCTTGTTCCAGTCAATACCGACATGTGCGATCCCTTTGCTTAATTATATGCATCACTGTAACTAGTACTCCATCCGTAAATTTATAAGTTGTTCTTACCTTTTCCATCAACTTCGTGCAACGCACGGGCATCTTGCTAGAAACACTAGAACATGTGGGACCGCATGTGACCAAACCGACGATGCGCCAATCTAGCTACTACGTGCCCTACTTATCTGGCGGAAATAGCCCCGCCCTAGCGTTTCGAATCGTTATTTCTATCTACCAATTGTGCCAAGGAGCAGAACCAAATGTTGCAATTTATACATTTTTCTCTCTAGTCCTACTCCTATAAAAGACTCAGTTGGTGATGGTGGTGTGTCTGCCATTCGTCGTTTCTGACCATTTGATCTGCATTTAACGGTTGCGAGGTAAGTTGTGGTATTTTTGCAACAATAGCACACTTCTCTACTCCAATTTGAAGAAAACCCCTTATTATCTTGAAAGCAACCACATCCCTCCCTCACCTCATCAAAACAGCGTGAGAAATATATTTTGATGAAAAGTAATATATTAGAAGTATATCAAAACAAGAGTGATTTCTTTCATGTTTGTGAACAAGTACTACTATTCTACTACTTTGGATCCATTGCAATGCATGGGCACAATGCCAGCAAAAGGAAAAGGCCTTCCGCGTTTGCATCGCACCCCCACACGCCCGGGAATTGGGAGTACTCCACGGCCTGTCCGGCACGCCACATAGCTAGGGAAGGCGTGTTGCCTAGCATTTTCACTTTCCTGTGGGACCGCCGTTGAGCAAACCGACCATTGGCAAACCGCACCCCGCCCGCCATCGGGTTGGAAAACAGAAACGAGGGGAAGATCTAGCTATAGCACGTAAGCCAAGAAATTTGGTGTCTGATGGGGCTCATTGATAGATTGTTATTTATTTATAACTAGCAAGATGCCCATGCGTTGCACGGAAAATCAAGATGCGTTTGTATGAGTAGTTTATGTTGTGGGAAAAAAGGATGAACAAGAGAAGGCCTTATTTGCAAATGTGGAGAGGGGTGTGGGCATCTTTTTGCAAAATTTCCATAGTTTCCTTCCTATCCGTCAGATATAAATCGGACGACCTATATTGCAGGATGGCAGGCACACCATCATCACCAACTCTATTTTTTATAAGAGTATAGATATAGATATACATATAGATATAGATATAGATATGGATATGGATATAGAGAGTAGACATTTGGTTACCAAATCTCATTGTGCAATGCACGTGTAGCTTACTAGTTGGTTACCAAATCTCATCCAGGTTTGGCATGAGCTCGTACTGCGGGAGCCTACCGCAGTTGTCAGGGGATGTTTGGTTTGTGACTAACTTAGCCAAAGATTGCCACAACTAAGGTTAGGAAAGTTTGGCCAACTTAGCTGAGTGTTTGGTTCAAGCCACACCTTAGGCAAGCCACACTTGGGCCCCACATGGCATACACACAAAAAGTGTGGCAAGATTCCCTTAGGCTTGCCAACTTGTGGCTCTCATTTTGATGAACTAACCTTAGGCAAGCTTGGCAAAAATGTGTGGAAAAGTGTGGCAATGCTAGTCATAGAACCAAAAAACCCCTTACATTTCCCTCTCGGGGCCCACGGGACCGAACTTCAATGGCTTAGTGCACCGGCCTATGAGTTAATGACATGCGGACCTTAAATGCGGCTGGCCCACATGTCATTCTCATGGCGGTGGCGTGGTCCGCAACTCACTCATTCGAGATGAACCAGCCAATTGTGGCGTGGCCGTGGCGAGGGTGCCACAGCTGGGCTTCGAGGCGTTATGAGGCATAGATGGCCACACCGGCGGGTACTACCTGTAGTACAGAAGTACTCCCGCTGAGGATTGATGCCCGGGATGAAATGTGTCATAGCCGCTGGATGAAAATTCGATGGTGCGGAAGTACGGATCGGAGCAGGCAAACCACGTCCAATCGGGTGTGGCTGTGCTAGAAAGTTGATGGTCGCCGTAGTTCAGCTGGCCCGCGTGTCATCCACACAAAGGCAGAGGAGCGGTGGGGCCAAGAGGGATGAGGCGCATGTCGGGGGACGTCGTGCCATGGGTTGGAGCGGCGTCGTGGGAATCGTGTGTGGGTGTGGCAGTGGTAGAAACAAGAAATGTGATGGTTGTCGTGGTTCAACTTCCATGGACAAGCCATCATGTCTGCTGACACATGCATTGCATACTGCTCACTGCAGGGAGCAGTAGTACAGAAAACTTGTTCCAAAGATACCATTTTTCCGATAAAATTCTCGAGATATCATTAGTTTTTACACATGGGATTACTCCTGCAAGGGTTAATCACAACAGGTGTTATGTAAAAAAATGCGGCCGATTTGTTGCCGTACGAGTATGAAGACGTTGTGTTCCTTTCTAACCACATCTTCGCGGTGACAAACCAGGGGACTTGTTTCGTATTGGACACATCCAATGGTATACTCCCTCTCTCCCATTTTATTTGTTTTGAATTTTTTTCGTTTTATAAGTTTCAAATTCAAATTTAGAGCTCCCCATCACATGTTGAGATTACAATGTCCATTAAATTGTTGCGTGCATGTATAGTAAAGAAAAAAAATCTCAAGTTTGCCTCGAGTTCGTGCAGCGGTAGCACCACAAGGCCTGGCGCAGGAGTTACATTTACCTCTTGGGGCCCTCGGGTCTGAGCTTCAGTGCCTTACGACACCTGCCTTTGAGTCAATAACATGTGGACCCGATAGGTGGCTGGTCCACATGTAATGCTCCCGAAGGCAGAGGGGCAGAGGGGCCGAGAGGGGTGAGCCGCAGGTCAGGGGACGTGTGGTGTCATGGGAATCGCGTGTTGCTGTGGTGGAAACTTGATGCTCGCCGCATTTCAGTTGGCCCACATGTCATGCACACAAAGGCACAGGGGCGGTGCGGCCGAGAGGGGCGAGGTGCACGCCGGGGGACGTGGTGCCGTGGGTTGGAGCGGCGTCATGGGAATCGGGAGTGGCGGTGGATGAAACATGATGGTCGCCGTAGTTGAACTTCCATGGACAAGCTGTCATTTCTACGGACACATGCACTGCATACCGATCACTGGAAGGAGTAGTAGAGAAAGCTAGGCGGATAAATAGTTTCCTTATAGTCAAGTGGACCCACGCTACTACTTGTTCCAAAGACATGCACACCATCAAAATAGTCCATCTATATCAATATACATAGAGAGGGAATATATTTTCACAAGAGAGGAAATAGTTCATCCATCCATAATGCCCTGCTGCTGGTGCAGCATCTTCTTCTTCTTCTTCTTCTTATTATTATTATTATTATTATTATTATTATTATTATTATTATTATTATTATTATTATTATTATTATTATTATTCTTGTTCTCATTTCCTATGGGAGACGGCTTCGCAACAAGCTCCCTGGACGTTGCAGCTATCTCGAAACTCACATGGGCATCGAGAGCAGCATATTTTATCCGCTCGTACATCAAGGGATAATTGTCCCATCCATACGACCTTAATGCCAGCGTCTCGTCACCCTTCTAAAGATTTGTTCTGAGCACAAAATTTGCTATGTTGAATAGGGATGGTGTTGGTTTATCACAATCTTCTATAGGAATTTTTATTTTGGTTTGTAGGTCAGCGATGCTTTTCAAATCAAGGTTGTACGTCTCCAACTTTTGTTTGTCCCCTGCGATGGCTGCCCCACAGAAGCATATGTCCTCTCGAGACAAGAAATCGTGAAGCTCACCTGGTATGGAGGGCCTGTGTATGATGTGGTACACCAAAACATCATCTTCGAGGCACATCTGAAGGACGGCGGCGTGTTGGATAGTGGCACGCTCCGTGTACTCTGCATCGTGACCGATGACCTTCATCTCCACCTTTTGGAGGGAGTTGTATACATTGTTGATCCACTTCCGAACAACCCTTGGGTGGTCGGTGACTATGGCAACTTTGCTCAACGAGCCTCCGACAAGGACATGTTGGACGCTAAAGACCTGCATCTCGATCTCTTCGCCATTTGGAACCGCTGGACAGGAGGGCTATGGTTTGGAGAATTAGGATTAGATGGCTAGCCTAACTGAAGAAGATGATTATTTATAGGGGCTTCGGAATTACTCCAGGAGGATTTGAAGAGGTTAAAACAATGTGAATGCAGTGTGGTTTGGATGCAAATGAAGATCAAGGAGTATTGAAGAAGCCAAGAAAAATATGTTCCCGATGGAGAAGTAAATAGGAGAAGTTATGTGCATGCATGAGGAGAGCTGTGGTGGTTTGTCTGCTACATGCAATGGATTGGACGGGCTCTTCGGTTGCCTTTTCTATCTCCCACGCGCACAGAATGGCCCACTTGCATGCTGCAGTTTATTGGCTGGAGTCTGGCTGCAGCTGCTCAAGCGTACGCTAATTAATGCTGTGAATGCTGGGCATGGAGGGAAATGGGCGCATGGAAAAGGGTATATACGCAGACTAATTAGAGAAATACTAAAAAAGTTATGCGTAGACAAAAGAGGACCAGAGGGAGTACTACTCATGTTCCTACTACTCCTACTAGTAGTAGTTGTGCAACTATGGTACACTTGATGGTCAAAATACTATTATTCATCCGGTCCTCACAGTGAAGTGACAAGACCCTGTGCCCGAGGTGACACCAGTCCAAGCGGCGTGTCTGGGTTACCAAAGTCAGCCTCACCTTGTGCACTGTGCAGTCACTGTCACCGCCGCTTTATAGCATGCCTCGCCTCGCCTCCCTCTCCCCTAGCACCACTCCATCTCCATCTCCGTCTTGCCAGAGATCCTGAGGTCACTATTCACCATATGATTGTGCCCTCGCGTACGCTCGCCTCGCTCGCCTCCCCCAGTACCATTATTCCCTCGCTAGCCGCTCTAGCACGGAAAGCCTTCTCCCCATAAATCAAGCCCCCCAAAACCCCACCTTCCAAACTCCACCATGGCCGAACACGAACCACGCAGCATCCATATGAGCCGCGATTGGAGCAATTTCCCCAGTGACGTCCTCGACCTCTGTTGTTCGTGTATGGATATGTTGAGCTCCCTACGGCTGGCTGCATGCTCGAGGGGCATGCACACAGCCATCATCGAAGCGAGGCCTAAGCTTTTCAAGACACCCTGCTTACTGCTATCTGGTCTTGCGAGATTTGCTCATCATGATATGGAGGCATACATGGTGCCCCCCGACTTCAATCCGACCTCCATTAGCCGAAACTTCTTTGCGGGTATGTAGTGGGTCGCCGTACATCATTTCCCTCGACTTTGATCCGATCACCATCGCCTGAAACTTCTTGCAGGTATGTACTGGGTCAGCATGAACTACCATTGGATGGCTGCCGTCAGAGAAGACAGGGAAATGTTGGTGCTCGTGAACTTCCAGACCTCCCATGAGATTATCCTTCCTCCGTTGGATGATATAGAGTTTTACCTTCGCGGTCCAAGTCATCTAGATTATGTCGTCGGTTGGACACACCTTGTTTTGCAGAAGATTGTAATCTGCCAAGTGCCCACACGACATGCGAACTACGCAGACTTCAAGCTAATTGCGTTGTTCGACAAGGGACTCGCCTATCTTTCCGTTGGTGCCTTCTTTAGCTAGAGATAGCTCAGCTCGCAGTGGATCGTCGTCAAAGCTGATACACACTTCTGTGATGCTAACACAATGGCATCATCTATGCGATCGACCAAACAGCTGGCACCACATATTGCTGGGACGGCGCGTGTAAGTTGTTTCCGTCTGATGTTAATGATGACGCCATGACACTGTTTGAAATTTTTGTGATGATTGACATATCCTTGTTTGAGAAGAATTTGAGTAGGACTATGTCAATGTATTAGAGACGCCGTAAATCAGCTATATTTGGAATGAGTTAAGTCATGTGATTGTGACCATGTCATTACAGCCAATTTGTACCCCTGAATAATCAAACTGTTAGGAAGATATTGATATTCTCCATATTTTATAGTAATCTATATACTACTGAATATGAGTGTGTATCAATGGCCATGTTAGTTTCCTCATTTTCATGATGTAGAAACATGCATCACACTGTTGATTTCATCTAACCATACATTAGGGAAGTAAATGTGCATATGGAGAACTCTATATTTTGAAGTAGTGAAATCATGTAATGCTTACCATGTGTACATACCTATGTTCTCCCTTCAACAATCAATAGCTAGAATAATATGCTCACAAAATTTTTGCCCATAGAACATGAGTATATAACAATGCATGGTATGTTAGTTTCCTTGAATAATTTGTTCATGAGGACAGAACATGATTACATGACATGGCAGTTTCCTGTGAAGAATCGATTGCGAGATAACACGTGTATAACCATGCATGGCACTTCTATATTTTCAAACCCAGTGTACATTTCCTTGTATTTTCCTCCCAGTTCCATCAGGGACATATCAGTGCTGTTTCTTACATTATCCTACTCATACTCTGAACAATGCTGATCTTACATTAACAATGCCTGTTCTTTTTGATATGATGTAGTGTCCCTACAGTTCCTACCCTTTGTAATCACACCACCTTCGCCAAAAACAGGGAAGCACAACTGGTTCCTCGCTCGATCAGAGGAAGTCAAAAGACTAATGATCATTCGGACACATGAGCCGAAAAAGTTATATTGCAAATACCCCACTGTATGCAAGTACTATGAAATGCATGAGTATCCGGATAGTGGCTGTTACGTCTATGAGCAGGATAACAGCTTGTTGGGGCCTGCAGAATTTTTGAGTTAGAGGCGGGTAAACTACCTTGGTTCATACTCTTTGTTTCTCGGACTCAATTATCCAATTAACCATGAGATCACCGTTGGCAAGGACCTTGATGGCAGAGAGGCTTAGTTTGCTATGGAAAACTGTGTCTACACGGCGATCCCTAGGAGTTCGGGAGCAAACTCCCCTGATTGTCAATGATACAGCCTGCAGCCAAAAGAAGGTGAGAATGACAAAGGCATCTAGATTAACTTTGATCCTTGGATGTGTCGAGTCCGACAGGAAGTGATGTGGTTCAAGCCTTCAGGTTGATAGGTAATTGGGTTGTTGCGTTGAAAGGGTGGAGTACTGGTGTCTCTGGATCACAGGTGGCTGAACTGGGGCTGCAAATTATGATGGTTGGACCATCCCTCTTCGAATGACTTGTTGACTTTGCAGCTTGTTCTGGATGGGTAGTTCTCTCTTTTGTTATGCATATTCCTTGTCATTTGGTCATCCTCGTCTATGTCACTCTTACTATATAATAGTATTCTCTATTTAGAATGTCATTCTCGTCTGGATCACGAGAGTCTGAGCACTGCAGATAGGTGCGTTTTGTTGGTGTAGCAAGACTTCTTATGAACTATCATGTCTTGCTATTTATGTCCGTAGTAGTCACTAGTTAGTGTTTGAATGTTGTATATATCGTTGTTTCAAACTGTTTATTGTTCTCGAACTGCTGGTGGGCTAAATGAGGGCATCACCATCCTCAAGTGTTCAGAGTATATCTCCTTTTTCAAGTTATAATTTGAGCTCCGTGTCTTTTCGATGATGTACACTTGTTTGGGCTAGTGAGGTGTCGTTGAATATGGGCCGAGTAGTCACGCAATGCCAAATAGGTCAATTATGACTCTCAGGCCGGGCTCTCAAAAGATCCTCAAAAAAGGCCGGGCTCTCAAAAAAGAAAGAATAGGGACTCTTAGGCCGACTTGTGGGCGCCACCAGTGTTTTCGTGCGCTTGCGCGCCGAGAGCATATTGGCGCGTGTTCAAAATTCATGCTACCTTTTCATCCCTAATCAACCGCCCCTCCCCCGCCTTTGGAATCTCGGTTCCTACTCCAGTTCCCCCGAATCCCCCTCATATTCTCCCTATACTCAAGCGCACTATCATGTCGCCGGTCAACACGGATCTCGGGGCCGGAGATCCTGAGGTTCGTCCTGCCTTCGGGTGCTGCATGTTGCCGCTCAACAGTGGCATGGCGGCGCTTGACGACTAGTTTGCCAGCAAAGTGCTGATGGTAACCATCAACAGCGACCGGCCTCCCGTCTCTCCGGACGACCTTGTCAAAGCTCTTGGCATTGCGCATGGCATCCAAATAAGTGACTTGTCTGTCCGCCGCCGGCTGATTTCTTCGTCAGGTTCCGGGCAACTTTCGACTGCAGTCGTGTGTTCGAATCTTCCCAGTGTTTTTTCTACGATGGCGTGCTGGTGAGCTTTGATCGGTGGCACCCAGGATGGGGCTCGGTGCCCTCTGAGCTTGAGTTTTTAACAAAGTTACCTTGCACAGCATGCCTCAACGTGCTTGGAACAGCGAGTCCACGAATGAGCTTATCAACGACCTTGGAGGTGAGCTCGTAAGTATGTTTGTTCCTCCAGACGGTTGGGCTTTGACGGTTATGGCATGGATGAAGAAGCCGTCCACCATACCGAAGGTGATTGGTGTTGACATACCAGTGCAGGAACTAGGGTTGTACTATTCGTCGCCACCAAGGCCGCCACGGACCACGTTACGGATGTACCTGTATCGAGTCTTCGTGCATGTTGAAGAAGTAGTCAATCCATCAATCAAAGTCCTACCGCCGCCGCTGGTGCCCGGGTCCGTCGATGACGTCCATTACATGAGTCAACGTTAGACTTTCCCCATGTTGCTGGGAACGATGGATGTCACAGGGCCCACTCCATCGCGTGGCGGAGGCCACTGCTTCTTTTGGAGAAGAGGTAGGGCTGGCTGCCTGGATGTGCTCTAATTTGAGGTAACAACAGAATCTTGTCAGGTGACCTGTTCTATTTTTTACATGAACTTTTTTTAGAAAGGGTTGTACGTCAACTTAATGTTCTACAGAACTTATATATTTTGTTGTATGTCTGTTTTCTTTGCACAACATTCAAGATATTTCCCCGTCATTGATAAAGACGATGAACCATTATGTATGAGTTCGTTGGTTATAGCGATCCACTGCTTCCACCCTGATTGTGTCGCCTGCGTGGAATTTTTGTATGCAAGTTCAGTGTGCTATCATGTTCTATATGATTGTGTCAACTGTCAACTATATAAGTTTTACTAAGCATCATCAATGCATATGCCTGAAAGATGTATTAACGAGCATCGACCGATGGGTCTCTCTCTCTCTCACACACACACGCACAAGTGGGACCCGTTGAATTATTTCTTCGCTCGTGAAAGCTTTTAATTAGGTTCCACTATACTCTAAATTTATTCTTAAGTTATTAATTGAGCTCAGTGACTTCAAAAAGTTGTACAGAAGCATTGTTTGGGCCTTTCCCGAGTCGCTGAATGTGGGTTGAGTAGCCATGTAAGGTTGTACTGTACAACACGGGCCTTTTTTTCAACATCAGCAATGCAACTGGGCCGATAGTTGTACACAATCCGGGTCAACTTGTTATTCTCCGCCCCGCTGGGCTGCAAATGTTTCTTAGGAGGGATGCATTAGGCTTAACAAGAAAATAGTCTTTAAGAAATAATAAATGGGATGTAATTATAGAAACTGGGCAGTAACTATAAAAAATGCACCAAAAACGTAATTAGTTTATAAAATATTACTTTTGGATTTTGAAAATTTTAATTTCATTAATTGTTGCGCGCAATGTTTTGTTGGATTTTTACGTAATACAAATTTATATTGAAATTGTATTTAATCTGACTAGAAATTTCAGGACAAAAATATTTCGGATCCTATCAAAATGTGGGAAATTTATTGAATTCTATTTTTGAACGGTTGGTTGAAATTATTAATCGTTGTCCTAGCTAGAAAATGGAATGTACTTTTAACAAACTATCAATGGGCTGTAGTAAATTCCATTAGAATTCAAAAATGGGTTGTGCATTCTTACAAATCGCAAATGGGATATAAGTTCTCTGCCACACACTTGTGGGCCTACTAAGTTTACGGGTATGCCAGGCTTTGTCAATATATAGTCAACACACGGTTCTAGAAGCAGTGTCCATTGGATGTCCATCCAACGGATGTCGTGCTTCTTCTTCAATATCGGATATTCTAGTTTCAGCCGCCCAAAAAATGATTCCTCCCCCTGACATCTGGGGCGCACCGTTTCGGAGGCTGACCTATGGGCCTACTAAGTTGACGCGTACCAAGGGCTTTGTCAACTTAGTTAATATAAACGATTCTAGCTGCAGTGACCGTACAATGTCCATCCAACAGCCGTTGTGATTCTTCAACCTCTGATCTTCTTGCTCCAGTCGCCCAAAGCAGTGTCGGTCGTGCCGCGTGCTCCTGCCTCCCGTGGCCGGCTATGCTTCCGCGGAGGCCTCACCTCCCCTACCACTCCCACCGCTGGCCAGGCCCTACGGCGACGGCATACTCACACCGCAGCCGAACTAGTGAACCCTCGTCCTCCTCTCCGCGTGGGCATCCACTGCCGCGTCTTCCCTGGCTCCGCATCGTCCCCTTCCTAGGCCTCGCCGTCGTCCACTGCCTTGGTGCTCTCGGTGCGGTGTGGTTAATGTGGTTAACAACTGACTTCCATCGAAAGAGTACTGTACGTGGAAAGGCTGACAGCTAGGTCCACGGGCGCAGCAAGGAAGTGCCTCCTTATTACACCGAAATAATTATTCCTCCACTTGACAGCAACGACCCACCGGACGGGCCACCATATTTTGCGAAAAAACGTTTCCCCCCTGACTGTTGGGACCCACCAGCTATATCTTCGCATGCAAGGAAGTGCCTGACAGTCGGGACCCACCTAGTCGAAGCATACATAGCGTTGTCATTCTGGTCACGAACGTGTATATACATACTGGTCGATCGGTCTGTCCGCAGGCTGTAGCGATGAACCGTGGCCATGCAAGGAAGGCCAGGTGTCGTAGTAGAGGTGCGCACATAGCATGTACAGGTACATACGGTGGTCAGGGTGCAAGAAAGAATATGCGGCCACGTACGTACATACGGGCGGGGTCTCGAATGCCTACTCGCGCATACGTACGGCCCGGGCTCGTGTACATGGCCGTGGCTGGGTCGGAACGAAGAAACTGCGTCGTCGTCATGTTAATGGGGAGGCAACGGAATGCGTCGTGTTCATCGGGAGGCAACGGACCGCGTGTTGTTCATCGGGACCCAACCGGCTTGGACGGAACAGCCGATGGAAACGAGGCCTGGCATACCGCAGAACGGAGGAAACAACCTTGTGTTCGACCGGCCACGATGGAAACGGGATCATGTTCATTGGGAGGTGTATGGCGTACCGCAAAATGGAGGAAATGGACCTCCTACGGTCGAAACAGGGTCTTGTTGATCGGGAGGGGTGTGGCGTACCACAAAATGGAGGAAACAGACTTGTGTTGGAGCGCTATGGTCGAAATAGGGGTCCTATTCATCGGGAGGGGTGTGGCGTACCACAAAACGGGACTCCACGGGATACTATTCATCTCCACCGTCGACTGCATCCATGGGCTACTATTCATACATCATCGACTGCCTCCAATGGCTCGTGTTCATCCACCGTCGACCTCCTCCAGCCTCCACCTGCGACTGTTCATCCACGGGCTCCTGTTCATCCAGCCTCCACCGCGCGCTCCTCCACCAGCTGCTGTTCAACCAGCCCTCTCCACGGGGGTCCTGTTCAACCACCCCTCCACGGGCTACTATTCATCCAGCCCTCCATCGGCTACTGTTCAACGAGCCCTCCATGGGGTCCTGTTCATCCAACCCTCCACGGGGTCCTGTTCATCCACCTACCCAATCGATCGGGGTACTATTCATCCAGCGGCAATGGCCTCTACTACCACGGGGTCCTGTTCATCCAACCCCCACCTGGAACTATTCATCCAAATCCCCCAACAACGCTCACTGCTCATCCAGAGGCAGCATCGATCAGCTTCAATTAGCAGCAGTAGCGAAGGAATCACTCGGCTTCAGTTAACAACAAGGGATTGATCGATTGCTCGGGTTCAGTGTAACACGTAGCATGTAGTGCAATCGCTCGTGTTCAGTTAGAGCCCAACGCCTCGCTCGGGTTCAGTTAGAGCCCAACACCTCGCACACACGCGCCTATGTACAAGAGAAACATGCATCGCTTGGCCCATGACCACCCACCATAACCGGGAACTCCCCGATATTTTCCTCGCCCTCGCTTCTACCATAGTTTTTTCCATCATGGACGGCCCAAAGTATGTCATGCAGCTGTGTCTCCGGCCCGCCCAGGACGAAAAGCCCATCTTCTGTCATGATTTTTTGTCATAGAAGTAGGACCCCACCACATCTATGATGATACCGGGTTTTGTCACAATTATTTTTATAGAAGTGTCATAAGTATGACAGAATTTTTTTTGTTCGGCCCAAAATGTCATGGATGTGTCTTTTTTTTGTAGTGTACCAACCCTTGTTGTGAGCACGTGCATCTTGTTGAGGAGAATGCAAAGTGGAAAGAGCAACTTGAGAAGGGCCTTGTGACGTGCATACAAGGTGAGAAGAACCTCAACGATCTTTTGAGCAATCAAACGGAAGTTGTGACCAAGGAAGGGATTGGGTTCGCACCCAAGTCCAAGAACAAGAAGAAGAATGACAAGGCCAAATGACCTCCTCCTCTCATGCAAACTTTTGTCAAAGAGGGAGAGGGTTCCTCTAAGGAGAAGAAGAACAATGTGAAGGGTGGTGGTGTCAACAAGAGAAATGCCACCCCTTCCAACAAAGCCGGCGACTTTAACCCTTCCTATGTGTTATAACATGCTAGTGATGGGGATGTTTATGCTAAATTAGTTGGTTCTCTACGTTCCTAAGACCCTTATCACTAACTGTTGGGGAACGTAGCAATTTCAAAAAAAAATCCTACGCATAGGCAAGATCATGGTGATGCATAGCAATGAGAGAGGAGAGTGTTGTCTACGTACCCTCGTAGACCGAAAGCGGAAGCGTTAGCACAACGCGGTTGATGTAGTCGTACATCTTCACGGCCCAACCGATCAAGCACCGAAACTATGACACCTTTGAGTTCTAGCACACGTTTAGCTCGATGATGATCCCTGGACACTGATCCAGCAGAATGTCGGGGAAGAGTCCCGTCAGCATGGCGGCGTGGTGACGATCTTGATGTTCTACCGTCGCAGGGCTTCGCCTAAGCACCACACACGGCTAAGAGATCAATGATCAATTGTTGTGTCGAGGGTGCCCCCCTGCCCCTGTATATAAAGGAGCAAGGGGGAGGAGGTGCAGCCAGGCAAGGGGTGCGCCGTGAGGAGTCCTACTCCTCGTGGGAGTAGGACTCCCCCCCCCCCTTTCCATGTTGGACTAGGACTTGGGGGGAAGGAGAGAGAGGGAAGAGGATAGGGGGGCGCCGACCCCCTTCCTTGTCCAATTCAGACTGGGGGGAAGGGGCGCGTGGCTGCCCCTTGGCCTCCTCTCCACTTCCTCCACTAGGCCCATTAAGGCCCATTAGGTTACCGGGGGGTTCCGGTAACCTCCCGGTACTCCGGTAAAATGCCGATTTCACCCGGAACACTTCCGGTGTCCAAACATAGGCTTCTAATATATCAATCTTCATGTCTCGACCATTTCGAGACTCCTCGTCATGTCCGTGATCATATCCGGGACTCCGAACGACCTCTGGTACATCAAAATATATAAACTTATAATGAAACTGTCATCGTAACGTTAAGCGTGTGGACCCTATGGGTTCGAGAACAATGTAGACATGACCGAGACATGTCTCTGGTCAATAACCAATAGCGGAACCTAGATGCTCATATTGGCTCCTACATTTTCTATGAAGATCTTTATCGGTCAGACCGCATAACAACATACGTTGTTCCCTTTGTCATCGGTATGTTACTTGCCCGAGATTCGATCGTCGGTATCTCAATACCTAGTTCAATCTTGTTAGCGACAAGTCTCTTTACTCGTTCCTTAATACATCATCCTGCAACTAACTCATTAGTTGCAATGCTTGCAAGGCTTAAGTGATGTGCATTACCGAAAGGGCCCAGAGATACCTCTTCGATAGTCGGAGTGACAAATCCTAATCTTGAAATATGCCAACCCAACAAGTACCTTCGGAGACACCTGTAGAGCACCTTTATAATCATCCAGTTACGTTGTGACGTTTGGTAGCACACAAAGTGTTCCTCCGGTAAACGGGAGTTGCATAATCTCATAGTCATAGGAACATGTATAAGTTATGAAGAAAGCAATAGCAACAAACTAAATGATGAAGTGCTAAGCTTATGGAATGGCTCAAGTCAATCACATCATTCTCCTAATGATGTGATCCCGTTAATCAAATGACAACTCATGTCTATGGTTGGGAAACATAACCATATTTGATCAACAAGCTAGTCAAGTAGAGGCATACTAGTGACACTCTGTTTTCTAGGTATTCACACATGTATTATGTTTCTGGTTAATACAACTCTAGCATGAATAATAAACATTTATCATGATATAAGGAAATAAATAATAACTTTATTATTGCCTCTAGGGCATATTTCCTTCAGTCTCCCACTTGCACTAGAGACAATAATCTAATTCACATCGCCATGTGATTTAACATCAATAGTTCACATCACCATGTGATTAACACCCATAGTTCACATCGTCATGTGACCAACACCCAAAGAGTTTACTAGAGTCAATAATCTAGTTCACATCGCTATGTGATTAATACCCAAAGAGTACTAAGGTGTGATCATGTTTTGCTTGTGAGGGAAGTTTAGTCAATGGGTCTGCTACATTCAGATCCGTATGTATTTTGCAAATTTCTATGTCAACAATGCTCTGCACTAAGCTACTCTAGCTAATTGCTCCCACTTTCAATACGTATCCAGATTGAGACTTTGAGTCATCTGGATCAGTGTCAAAACTTGCATCGACGTAACCTTTTACGATGAACCTTTTATCACCTCCATAATCGAGAAACATATCCTTATTCCACTAAGGATAATTTTGACCAATGTCCAGTGATCTACTCCTAGATCACTATTGTACTCCCTTGCCAAACTCAGGGCAGGGTATACAATAGGTCTGGTACACAACATGGCATACTTTATAGAACCTATGGCTGAGGCATAGGGAATGAATTTCATTCTCTCTCTATCTTCTGCCGTGGTCAGGTTTTGAGTCTTACTCAACTTCACACCTTTGTAACACAGGCAAGAACTCCTTCTTTGACTGTTCCATTTTGAACTACCTCAAAATCTTGTCAAGGTATGTACTCATTGAAAAACATAGCAAGCGTCTTGATCTATCTCAATAGATCTTGATTCTCAATATGTAAGCAGCTTCACCGAGGTCTTTCTTTGAAAAATCCCTTTCAAACATTCCTTTATGCTTTGCAGAATAAATCTACATTATCTCTGATCAACAATATGTCATACACATATACTTATCAGAAATGCTATAGTGCTCCCACTCACTTTCTTGTAAATACAGGCTTCACTGCAAGTCTGTATAAAACTATATGCTTTGATCAACTTATCAAAGCGTATATTTGTAGCGACCCGACCCGAATGGATCAAGTCTACTGTGCTCTGGTGTCATCCCTGGATCAGTAATGCTGACACCACACAGTAATTCGAAGGATTTATAGCAGAGTGGCAATCACACACTTATTACATCGATGTCTCAAAAGAGAACTTATTACAATAATTATGGCTTAAGGCCATCTAATATCGATAACAGCGGAAGACTTGGAAGATAAATGGGTCCATCAACTCCAACGACATCACTGACTATAGAACCACGACCTAAAAGCACATTAATTGTCGTCTGAAAAGTCTGCAACATTAATGTTGCAGCCCGAAAACGGGTCAGCACATGGAATATGCTGGCAAGGTAACACATAGAGAGTAATGGAATGAAACAGCTATACTATATGCATATTTGGCTGGTCGAAAGCTCTATGGTTATTGTTTTGCGTAAAGCCAGTTTTTCCCTACTGCAAAGGAATAAATTTATTTAACTATCATGGTGGTTGTTAAACATTGAGAATGGTTGACAACATTCTAATTCCCAATTAAAAGTAGTCATCATTAACCCAACAATATTAATTTAGAAGTAACATGATGAGATTCACATGATATTCAAGTACTAGATACTCAAGATGTCCATAACCGGGGACACGGCTAACCATGATTAGTTTATTACACTCTGCAGAGGTTTGCGCACTTTTCCCCACAAGACTCGATTGCCTCCGTTGGATTTCTCGCACTACCGGTGTTTGAGAAACGGATGACCGAGACACAGTCTTTCAGAAGCGCTAGCACCTTACGATGGATAGACCGGTACACCTACTTCCCCTACATCTGCTAGTCTACCCTGTAAGAGTTCGCACGACTTAGTCAACTATGCCAGAGCCCATAATGGCTTGTGGCTGCACACGTAAGTTTCTAGTATGAAAGATCTTATGATCCCTTTGAGCCTGGGTGGCGGTCCAAAGAAAAATAGGAAAGTCCTGATAGACATCAGGTGCCTCAATCCACCCAGATGTGTGTTTAAGTTGCCACCTTAGATAAACCCTTAAATTATCAATGTCACATCTATCATGGATATCACTCACCCAATCCACGTCTACTAGCATAGCATGGCATAATAAGCAAACGTAGAAGTAACTCCCAAAGGTTTCATAATAAACAGGTAATAGGTACTACCTCATCTACTTCCCATCCCACAATTTAATTAGATCCTAATCATGCATTGTGTGAGAGAGGATTGATCTAACGCAATAAAACTGGGTTGTAGAAAAGGTATGATCAAAGTGTTACTTGCCTTGCTGATGATCCGCGAGTCCTAGGGATTCGAAGTAACAGGCGGCGCAATCCGGGTAATCTATCGTAGACAAACAACAAGCATACAATAAGTACTCATCTAATGCACAGGTAAAACTCGAACAAGAGATCGAACCAGAAAGTTCAACTTAAGAACTCCGGTTGCAAAGAAAGAAAGAACCGAACAAAGCAACGGAAAACAAACGGCGGAAGAGAACAACTCGGTTCTAGCAAGTTGAAACTAGGTCAAATTTTACCGTAGCAAAAACTTGTTTAAGTTGATTAGTCGGAACAGCGGTTTTGAAACGAAACTCCAGGCGCTTGAATCACCCGATTCCGATAAACGAGCGGGGAGAAAAACTAGAACGAGGATCGGATCTGAGATCGCGATCGCGGAATAAATCCGACGAAAAGAAAAAGAAGAACGGTTAAACGAATGGACGTTCGTTAACCGGGAACAATCCGGTGATCACGTTCGTTAAGACAAACGGTCCGGCGAACGGTCTCTAAGCAACTAAACCGGAAAAGAAAACAAAAAACCGATCTAGGGTTTCGGAAAAGAAAACCGAAACAAAGAATCAAAAAGAAAACCGGAACGGTTAAGAAAAGAACCGGAACGGTTTAGAAAAGAACCGGAACAGTTTATAAGAAAAACCGAACTGAGGGGAGAAAATGAGAGACGCGGCACGGGACTACCTCCGGCGAGGCTCCGGCTCCGGCGGCGTTGGGCGGCGGCGGTGCTAGGCGGCGGCGGCGCTAGCAAGGGGCGGCGGCGGCGCGGGCAAAGGGCGGCAGCAGCGTGGCGCTAGGGCGGCGCGGGCGGTGGCGCGGTTTGGGTCTTGGTGGTGTGGGGGAAAAAGGGGGGGGTGTGGGGGTATTTAAGAGGAGGAGGGAAGAGGAAACTTGGGGGAAGGGGCAAGGAAAAAGAGAGGAGAGGAAAGAGATGGAGTCCAAGTAGGACTCCTACTTGGGGCGGCGGCGCTGGCCTTGGCGCGCTAGGCGCGCGGCACGGGAGGCCTGGCCTGGCCGGCCAGCTGCTGGGCCTTGGCCCAGGCGCGCTGCGGATTTTTTTTTCAAATCGGTTACGCGCGCAGAAAAACAAAACAAAAGAAATCTAAACGAACTCCAAAACTCCCAAAGTAAATTTTCCCCGACTCCTAAAAATGAGTCGAACAAAATGAACTTTTCTCGGGACCTAGAATGCAATTTTTGAAAACGCGCATTTTCCCTATCCAAATAAAAGGCAAATGAAACTCCGACAAAACCAATGATCCTCTTTTCGAAATTTGAGAAAGCTCAAATATGAAAATGACGAAATCTCCAACTCTCTCCGAGGGTCCTTGAGTTGCGTGAAATTTCTAGGATCGACAAAATGCAAGAAAATATGATATGCATGATGATCTAGTGTATAACATTCCAAATTGAAAATTTGGGATGTTACAATATTGCAACTCCGAGATGCTTGTGCCAGTCCATAGATGGATCGCTGGAGCTTGCATATTTTGTTAGCACCTTTAGGATTGACAAAACCTTCTGGTTGCATCATATACAACTCTTCTTTAATAAATCCATTAAGTAATGCAGTTTTGTTTATCCATTTGCCAGATTTCATAAAATGCGACAATTGCTAACATGATTCAGACAGACTTAAGCATAGATACGAGTGGCAAACTCTCATTGTAGTCAACACCTTGAACTTGTCGAAAACCTTTTTGCGACAATTCTAGCTTTGTAGATAGTAACACTACTATCAGCGTCTGTCTTCCTCTTGAAGAGCCATTTAATCTCAATGGCTTGCCCATCAATGGGCAAGTCAATCGAAGTCCATACTTTGTTCTCATACATGGATCTCATCTCAGATTTTATGGTCTCAAGATATTTCATGGAATCTGGGCTCATCATTGCTTCCTCATAGTTCGTAGGTTCGTCATGGTCAAGTAACATGACCTCTAGAATAGGATTACCGTACCACTCTGGTGTGGATCTCACTCTGGTTTACCTACGAGGTTTGGTAGTAACTTGATATGAAGTTACATGATCATCATCATTAGCTTCCTCACTAATTGGTGTAGTAGTCATAGGAATAGATTTCTGTGATGAACTACTTTCCAATAAGGGAGCAGGTACAGTTACCTCATCAAGTTCTACTTTTCTCCCACTCACTTCTTTCGAGAGAAACTCCTTCTCTAGAAAGGATCTATTCTCAGCAACGAATATCTTGCCTTCGGATCTGTGATAGAAGGTGTACCCAACATTTTTCTTTTTGGGTATCCTATGAAGACGCACTTCTCTGATTTGATTTTGAGCTTATCAGGTTGAAACTTTTTCACATAAGCATTGCAATCTCAAACTTTAAGAAATGACAACTTAGGTTTCTTGCCAAACCATAGTTCATACGGTGTCGTCTCAATGGATTTAGATGGTGCCCTATTTAACGTGAATGTAGCTGTCTCTAATGCATAACCCCAAAACGATAGCGGTAAATCAGTAAGAGACATCATAGATCAGACCATATCTAATAAAGCACGGTTACGACGTTCGGACACACCATTACACTATGGTGTTCCAGGTGGCATGAGTAGTGCAACTATTTCACATGGTTTTAACTGAAGGCCAAACTCCTAACTCAAATATTTTAATTCTGCGATCATATCATAGAAACTTTTATTTTGTTATGAAGATTCTCCACTTCACTCTGAAATTCTTTGAACTTTTCAAATGTTTCAGACTTGTGTTTCATCAAGTAGATATACTCATATCTGCTCAAATCATCTGTGAAGATCAGAAAATAATGATACCTGCCGCGAGCTTCAATATTCATCGGACCACATACATCAGTATGCATGATTTCCAACAAATCTGTTGCTTGCTGCATTGTTCTGGAGAACGGAGTCTTAGTCATCTTGCCCATGAGGCATGGTTCGCAAGCATCAACTGATTCATAATCAAGTGATTCCAAAAGTCCATCGGCATGGAGTTTCTTCATGCGCTTTACACCAATATGACCTAAACAGCAGTGCCACAAATAAGTTGCACTATCATTATTAACTTTGCATCTTTTGGTTTCAATATTATGAATATGTGTATCACTACAATCGAGATCCAATGAACCATTTTCATTGGGTGTGTAACCATATAAGGTTCTATTCATGTAAACAGAACAACAACTTAAATGAATAATCGTATTAACATGATCAAATCATATTCATGCTCAACGCAAACACCAAATAACACTTATTTAGGTTCAACACTAATCCCAAAAGTATAGGGAGTGTGCGATGCTAAGCATATCAATCTTGGAACCACGTCCAACACACATCGTCACTTCACCCTTAACTAGTCTCTGTTCATTCTGCAACTCCTGTTTCGAGTTACTACTCTTAGCAACTGAACCAGTATCAAATACCGAGGGGTTGCTACGAACACTAGTAAAATACACATCAATAATCTGTATATATCAAATATACCTTTGTTCACTTTGCCATCCTTCTTATCCGCCAAATACTTGGGGCAGTTCCGCTTCCAGTGACCAGTCCCTTTACAGTAGAAGCACTTAGTCTCAGGCTGAGTACCAGACTTGGGCTTCTTCACTTGAGCAGCATCTTGCTTGTCGTTCTTCTTGAAGTTCCCCTTCTTCCCTTTGCCCTTTTCTAGAAACTAGTTGTCTTGTCTACCATCAACACTTGATATTTTTCTTGATTTCTACCTTCGTTGATTTCAGCATTATGAGGAGCTTGGGAATCGTTTCCGTTATCCCTTGCATATCATAGTTCATCACGAAGTTCTACTAACTTGGTGATGGTGCCTAGAGAATTCTGTCAATCACTATCTTATCTGGAAGATTAACTCCCACTTGATTCAAGCGATTGTAGTACCCAGACAATCTGAGCACATGCTCACTGCTTGAGCTATTCTCCTCCATCTTTTAGCTATAGAACTTGTTGGAGACTTCATATCTCTTAACTCGGGTATTTGCTTGAAATATTAACTTCAACTCCTGGAACATCTCATATGGTCCATGACGTTCAAAACGTCTTTGAAGTGCCGATTCTAAGCCGTTTAAGCATGGTGCACTAAACTATCAAGTAGTCATCATATTGAGCTAGCCAAACGTTCATAACATCAGCATCTACTCCTACAATAGGTTTGTCACCTAGCGGTGCATCAAGGACATAATTCTTCTGTGCAGCAATGAGGATAAACCTCAGATCACGGATCCAATCCGCATCATTGCTACTAACATCTTTGAACTTAGTTTTCTCTTGGAACATATCAAAAATAAAATAGGGGAGCTAAAGGCGAGCTATTGATCTACAACATAGATATGCTAATACTACCAGGACTAAGTTCATGATAAACTTAAGTTCAATTAATCATATTACGTAAGAACTCCCACTTAGACAGACATCCCTCTAATCATCTAAGTGGTCACGTGATCCAAATCAACTAAACCATAACCGATCATCACGTGAAATGGAGTAGCTTTCAATGGTGAACATCACTATGTTGATCATATCTACTATATGATTCACGCTCGACCTTTCGGCCTCAGTGTTCCGAGGCCATATCTGCATATGCTAGGCTTGTCAAGTTTAACCTGAGTATTCTGCGTGTGCAAAACTGGCTTGCACCCGTTGTAGATGGACGTAGAGCTTATCACACCCGATCATCACGTGGTGTCTGGGCACGATGAACTTTGGCAACGGTGCATACTTAGGGAGAACACTTTTATCTTGAAATTTAGTGAGATATCATCTTATAATGCTACCGCCGAACTAAGCAAAGTAAGATGTATAAAAGATAAACATCACATGCAATCATAATATGTGACATGATATGGCCATCATCATCTTGTGCCTTTGATCTCCATCTCCAAAGCATCGTCATGATCTCCATCGTCACCGGCATGACACCATGATCTCCATCATCTTGATCTATTTCAATGTGTCGTCACATGGTCGTCTCGCCAACTATTGCTCTTGCAACTATTGCTATCGCATAGCGATAAAGTAAAGCAATTATTTGGCGCTTGCATCTTATGCAATAGAGAGACAACCATAAGGCTTTTGCCAGTTTCCGATAACTTCAACATGATCATCTCATACAACAACTTATATCTCATCACGTCTCGACCATATCACATCACAACATGCCCTGCAAAAACAAGTTAGACGTCCTTTACTTTGTTGTTGCAAGTTTTACGTGGCTGCTACGGGCTTAGCAAGAACCGTTCTTACCTACGCATAAAAACCACAACGATAGTTTGTCAGGTTGGTGCTATTTTAACCTTCGCAAGGACCGGGCATACCCACACTCGGTTCAACTAAAGTTGGAGAAACTGACACCCGCTAGCCACCTGTGTGCAAAGCACGTCGGTAGAACCAGTCTCGCGTAAGCGTACGCGTAATGTCGGTCCGGGCCGCTTCATCCAACAATACCGCCGAACCAAAGTATGACATGTCGGTAAGCAGTATGACTTATATCGCCCACAACTCACTTGTGTTCTACTCGTGCATATGACATCTACGCATAAAACCTGGCTTGGATGCCACTGTTGGGGAACGTAGCAATTTCAAAAACAATTCCTACGCACACGCAAGATCATGGTGATGCATAGCAACGAGAGAGGAGAGTGTTGTCTACATACCCTCATAGACCAAAGGCGGAAGCGTTAGCACAACGCGGTTGATGTAGTCATACGTCTTCACGGCCCGACCGATCAAGCACCGAAACTACGGCACCTCCGATTTCTAGCACACGTTCAGCTCGATGACGATCCCCGGACTCCGATCCAGCAGAATGTCGGGGAAGAGTTCCATCAGCAGACGGCGTGGTGACGATCTTGGTGTTCTACCGTCGCAGGGCTTCGCCTAAGCACCACTACAATATTATCGAGGATTATGGTGGAGGGGGGCATCGCACACGGCTAAGAGATCAATGATCAATTGTTGTGTCTGGGGTGCCCCCTACCCCTGTATATATAGAGGAGCAAGGGGGAGGAGGTGCGGCCAGGCAAGGGGCGCGCCAGGAGGAGTCCTACTCCTCTTGGGAGTAGGACTCCCCCCTTTCTATATTGGAGTAGGACTTGGGGGGGAAGGAGAGAGAGGGAAAAGGAAAGGGGGGCCCCGACCCCCTACCTTGTCCAATTCGTACTGGGCGGAAGGGGCGCGCGGCTGCCCCTTGGCCTCCTCTCCACTTCCTCCACTAGGCCCATTAAGGCCCATTAGGTTACCGGCGGGTTCTGGTAACCTCCAGGTACTCCGGTAAAATACCAATTTCACCCGGAACACTTCCGATGTCCAAACATAGGCTTCCAATATATTAATCTGCATATCTCGACCATTTCGAGACTCCCCGTCATGTCCGTGATCATATCCGGGACTCCGAACAACCTTCGGTACATCAAAATATATAAACTCATAATGAAACTGTCATCGTAACGTTAAGCGTGCGGACCCTATGGGTTCGAGAAGAATGTAGACATGACCGAGACATGTCTCAGGTCAATAACCAATAACGGAACCTGGATGCTTATATTGGCTCCTACATTTTCTATGAAGATCTTTATCGGTCAGACTGCATAACAACATACGTTACTCCCTTTATCATCGGTATGTTACTTGCCCGAGATTCGATCATCGGTATCTCAATACCTAGTTCAATCTCGTTACCGGCTAGTCTCTTTACTCGTTCCATAATACATCATCCCGCAAATAACTCATTAGTTGCAATGCTTGCAAGGCTTAAGTGATGTGCATTACCGAGAGGGCCCAGAGATACCTCTTCGATAGTCGGAGTGACAAATCCTAATCTCAAAATACGCCAACCCAACATGTACCTTCGGAGACACCTGTAGAGCACCTTTATAATCACTCAGTTACGTTTTGACGTTTGGTAGCACACAAAGTGTTCCTCTGGTAAACGGGAGTTGCATAATCTCATAGTCATAGGAACATGTATAAGTTATGAAGAACGAAATAGCAACAAACTAAACGATGAAGTGCTAAGCTTATGGAATGGGTCAAGTCAATCATATCATTCTCCTAATGATGTGATCCCGTTAATCAAATGACAACTCATGTCTATGGTTAGGAAACATAACCATCTTTGATCAACGAGCTAGTCAAGTAGAGGCATACTAGTGACACTCTGTTTGTCTATGTATTCACACATGTATTATGTTTCCAGTTAATACAATTCTAGCATGAATAATAAACATTTATCATGATATAAGGAAATAAATAATAACTTTATTATTGCCTCTAGGGCATATTTCCTTCACTAACATCAAAGGACCCATTACAAAATGGGTACCTAAAACTAAGCATTGATCGCTTGTAGGTGTTTGCTTCCAGTGGGGGATCATGGTTGCTCGATAGTGGAGCCACTAATCATATGACCGGAAGCAAGGACTTGGTGGTGGACATGCACAAGATTCAATTTGTGCCCACCAATGTCGAGTGGGTGATGCCTCATCCTCTAAGGTATTGGGACTTGGAAAGGTTGTCATTTCTCATGATCTGACGATCGAGAAGGTCATGCTTGTTGAGTCCCTTGCATACAATTTACTATCCATTCATCAACTTGCAATCATGGGATTTGCCACTTTCTTTGATATTGGTACCGTGGCCCTCTTTTGGAGCAAGACTCTTAAAGTAGCCTTTGTTGGGCATGTCGAGAACGGTCTCTATGTGATTAACTTTTCGGAGTGACCCACTAAGACTGCGACATGCCTGATGGATAAAGTTGACGTGGGATGGCTTTGGCATCGCCATTTAGCCCATGTCAATATGAGATCTTTGCAAAGTCTTCTCAAGGGGGACCATGTCCATGGACTAAAAAAGGATAGTTTTGCCAAAGATCGTGCTTGCAGTGCTTGCATTGAAGGAAAGCTACATGAGAAGGCTCACCCTCCCCCGACTATCATTTACTCAAAGAGGCCTTTGGAGCTCCTTCACTTGGATCTCTTTGGGCCTCCATACTTTGATAGCCTTGGGGGTAAAAAGTATTGCTTGGTGATTGTGGATGACTATTCAAGATACACTTGGGTGTACTTCTTCAACAGGAAGAGTGAGACACAATAAACCATCATTGACTTTGCAAATGAAGCTCAACGTCAACACAATGCAAAGATCTTGACAATAAGAAGTCACAACGCCACCGAGTTCAAGAACTACCCCTTGGTTGAGTTTCTTATTGATGAGGGGATCAAGCATCAATATTCCGCACCTTACACCCCTCAACAAAATGGTGTAGCGGAGAGGAAGAACCGGATGTTGATGGATGCGGCAAGGACCATGATGGCGGAGTTCAAGTCTCCATACAACTTTTGGGCCGAAGCCATCAACACTGCGTGTCATCCATCCAATCGACTCTATCTCCACAAAGGCTTGAACAAGACTCCATATGAGATACTCACCGGTAACAAGCCCAACCTCAAGTATTTCCGATTGTTCGGGTGTAAGTGTTTCATTCTCAAGAAAGGTGTTCGCTTGTCTAAATTCGAGGCTAGAGCTTATGAGGGCATATTTGTTAGTTATGCTACAAACACTCATGCTTACCATGTCCTCAATAAGTCTGCGGGACTTATTGAGGAGACGTGTAACATGGAGTTTGATGAGAATAACGGCTCCCACGTGGAGCAAAGTGGCACTTGTAATGTAGGTGATGAAATTCCTCCCCAAGCCATAAGAAGAATGGGTGTTGGTTTTATCCTACCCATTGAGGAACCCCTTGAGGCCTAAGGAGAAGGACAATGTTCCACTCAAGTGGAACCATCACCAAGCCAAGGTCCACACGCTTCTGAAGAACAAAGTGAAGGCCCTCAACCTCATGAACAAGACCAAGGGCAAGATCAACCTCAAGATGGTGTTGAACCGCCAAGTGATGCCCAAGGTCAAGTTCTATCCTCCGAGCCAGTTCAAGGTCAAGATCAAGAACAAGCTCAAGACGATGCTCAATATGATCAAGTAGCTGCTCCTCAACTCACTCCTGAGGAGGAATTAGAGCATCTTGCCGCCAAGATTGCATCCAAGCTCTCTACCAAGGGTCATCTCATGAAAAATGTTCTTGGAAGCATTCAAAGGGGGGTAAGCACTTGTAGACAATTGGCAAACTATTGTGAACATCACGCGTTTGTCTCTTATGTTGAACCCCAAAAGGTCTATGAGGCGCTTGAAGATCTGGATTGGCTTAATGCAATGCATGAAGAACTCAACAGCTTCGAGCACAACAAGGTGTAGAGATTGGTACCAAGGCCAACGGGGAACCATAATGTCATTGGAACCAAGTGGATATTCAAGAACAAGCAAGATGCTCATGGAATCATTGTCCACAACAAGGCTCGCTTGGTAGCACAAGGCTACTCCCAAGTCGAGGGTATCGACTATGGTGAAACCTTTGCTCCCGTTGCTCGCCTTGAATCTATTCGTATGTTGATTGCTTATGCTTCTCATCATAACTTCAAGTTGCAACAAATGGATGTGAAGAGTGCTTTTCTTAATGGTCCTATTAATGAGTTGGTGTATGTCAAACAACCCCCCGGGTTCGAGGATCCCTATTTTCTCAATCACGTGTACCAACTCGATAAGGCACTCTATGGCCTTAAACAAGCCCCATGTGCGTGGTATGACCACCTTACCGAGTTGTTGCAAGATCGGGGGTTTGAAATTGGGTAAATCAACCCCACTCTTTTTACTAAGAAGGTCAAAGGGGAGTTATTTGTGTGCCAACTATATGTTGATGACATTATCTTTAGTTCTCCTAACAAAGCTTTCAATGAGGAATTTGCCGCTCTCATGACCTCGAAGGTCAAGATGTCCATGATGAGAGAGTTGAAGTTCTTTCTCGGGTTCAAAATCAAGCAACGAAGAGAAGGAACCTTCATCAACCAAGCCAAATACACTCAAGACATGCTCAAGATATTCAAGCTAAGTGATGTCAAGCCGGCTTCCACTCCAATGCCCGTCAAATGCCAACTTGACATAGATCCCAATGGTAAAGCGGTGGATCAAAAGGTATATTGCTCCATGATTGGCTCCTTGCTTTACCTTTGTGCATCTAGACCGGATCTCATGTTGAGTGTGGGAATTTGTGCACTGTTTCAAGCCGCACCTAAGGAAAGCCACTTTGTGGCGGTCAAGCGAATCTTTCGATATTTGGCTCATACTCCAAACTTTGGCTTATGGTACCCAAGAGGAGCGAGCTTCAACCTTGTAGGCTATTCGTACTCCGATTGGGCAGGAGACAAAGTGGATAGGAAGTCAACTTCCAGAGGGTGCCAATTCCTTGGTTGCTCTTTGGTGAGTTGGTCTTCTAAGAAGCAAAGTTGTGTGTCTCTCTCGTCCACCGAAGCGGAGTATGTGGCCGCCGATAGTTGTTCTCCACGGTGTCTATGGCTGAGGCAAACTTTCAAGGATTACGGTGCCATTTGTGACAAAGTGCCTCTTTGGTGTGACAATGAAAGTGACATCATGATTTCTCTTAACACAGTGCAACAATTCAAGACGAAGCATATTGAGATTCGGTATCACTTCATATCCGGGATCATATTAGGCGAGGGGAGATCGAGCTCAACTCTGTCAACACTCATGATAACCTTGCAGATATCTTCACGAAGCCTTTGGATGAAGCAAGATTTCGTGAGTTAAGGCATGAGCTAAATATCATTGATTCGAGCAATGTTGCTTGAACAATTGCACACTCCACCATACTCAACTTGTTATCTTGTTTAGATGTAGGCATGGACATAGGGGGAGTGTTGTTCTCTCAATGAACTCTCCCTCCCCCCATTATGCATAAATTGATCAAGTCTTTCACATTAGCCATTTTTATGGTACTTGTGCTTCAAAGACGAGTTTTGGTCATGGGCCCAAGGATAATTCTTTGTGGTGCCATACCAATTAACTCAAACATAGGTGGCTCCGGCCACTGCCCTCTCCTTGGAGACGTTGAGTTTCGTGTTTGTGTTGCCTTTTGTTGTTCCTTGTCCCGTGCTTGTGTTTGAGTTGCGTCATGGGTGTCTTTTGAGTTTTCGGGTGCTTCTGGGTTGCATTGCTAAAGCCGTGTTTCTCTTTGCTTGTCGAAACTTGCATTTTCTTGGGGTTGCGGTACTACCGTGGCAAGCCATGGTACTACCGCAGGAGATGGGGTGCCCTGCACGCGCACAGTTGCATCTCTAGCATGATACTACCACTTCCATTTGCAGTAGTAATTTTCTACTACCGTTGGAAGAGCGGTACTACCGCCTTTGCTGGTACTTCCGCCCAGGCAGTACTACCGCGATGACCCGCGGTACTACCATGCCGTCGCGAGCGGGTGGGGGTCAAGAGCGGGCAGGGGGAGTTTCAACTCCCCCATACCCATTCAACTCATTTTCCCCACTTCGTCTCTCTCTCTCTCTCTCCTCCCCAAGAATGCCGCCGAAGAACCTCACCGGATATTCATCTCCGGCCACTCTCCTCGTATTCCGACCGGTGGGATCGATCCCCACCTCGTCCTCTTGCCATGGAACAAGATTTCTCGCCAAATCCCTCTCTCGTTGCTTCGTAGTTTTGCTTTTAGGTTTTGGGGAGATGCATGTTGTTCATGAGATTTTAGGATAAATCTTTGCAAGAGTAGGATGTAGGAGAGGTGTAATGCTGTAGAAATGCCATTTGGAATGTTGCCACACTATATTTTCGATCAACCATAGTACCGCTCCAAAGCTCCGGATGTGCCTAGATCCGTTTCGTGCAGGATTGGGTTCCGAGCGGGACTACCGGACCTCTGGAGCGGTACTACCGCCCGAGGCACGGAAGTAGAATTCTACTTTCGCTCTAGGTGCGGTACTACCGTGCCATCCCGGTGTAGTACTATCGCGGCTAGAGCAGCAGTAAAATTTTACTTCTGCTTAGTGTTGCGGTACTACCGTTGACTTCAAAACTACCTTGTGGCAACTACCCAATCTTATTTCTACATGATTCCCTCGCTTGGTTGTGGTCTTTGTTTTGATTCTTCTCGTTTCTCTCGTGTGTTCTTGTGTGTGTCTTAGGTGGTGGCTCCGGTTCGCAGGCTCGGCGCTCGAATCCCAGTCGTGACACAGGCTCCAAGCGTCTGCGCAACCAAGAGGCTCCGGACGGCTCCAATGCCGCGCCAAGACCACCGCATCCAAGATCAACGAGCCCTCTATGAGCATGGATGAGATGCCTCTCTCCGAGTTCATCCGTCGGAGGAGGATCAACACCTATGTCCAACCTTGTGAGAATGTTCGAGGCTATGATCTTTTCTAGACCAAGCAGCAGAATCTCATCTACCTCGATGCGATTAAGTCCATGTAGAACATCTATGTTCCTATTCAGTGGATTGACTTGAAACATATGAGGAAGGACCAGGCATACTTTGCTGTGGCATTGGATGCCGTGGAGCAGTTTGGCATTGAAGACTTCATCTTGTTCCACAAGGATTTTGGCCCCGAGATCGTGGCTCAATTCTTTGCCTCTGTTCACTTCCATCTAGATGAGGCAAGGACCATGACTTGGATGACCAATGGGAAGAGGCTGTCTGCTACATGGAAGGAGTTCATGGATATGCTGAACGTTCTTGATCAGGTGCTCAATGTGCCCATTGGTGCCCGCCCTCATGCCAACTAAGAGTCCAACACGAACAAGCTTCAGCCCTACTATGTGGATAAGAAGTTGGCCAACAACAAGAAGACATGGGTGCTCAACTCCTACCTTGATGTCATGTACCAGATCTTCCGCAACACCCTCTTTCCACGCATTGGAGACAAGGACAAGGTGTATGCTTATCTCGTTGATATGATGCTTCTTTGTGAGAAGGCCCGTGTCCAAGTTCCTGACATTCTTGATGTTTCTCACATCATGTGGTGTGAACTCCAGTTTGTGGTCCTCAATCGCAAAGTGCCTATCTGTGGACCATACCTACAGCTCTTGATCTCACAGACTTGGGAGAAGCTCTTTCCTCACGAAGAGTTTCTTGCTCCAGACTGGGTTCATCATGAGCCCATCCGACTACGTCAGAAGAACAAGTGGGCCAATACCACTACCAGGGCTGAGGCTGAGGCTGCAAGGATGGAGGGTGATGAGGAAGAGGCTGAGGAGGAAGTGGCGGCTGGTCATGCCGAGGGGTCCGCTCCTCCTTCTGCTGAGCCATCTTGGGCTAAGAAGCTCAAGGACAAGATGAAGGCTCTTTTCTACATGCAGGCTAAGGGACAGTACAGGACTAATGTTGCTTATAAGGAGAGTCGCCAGTGCGACAAGAGGATCTTGAGGACGTTTGGGGAGCACGTGTCGAGCGGGTCCGAGAGGGTCATCACTCCTGAGGCTTCCTGGATGGCGAAGCAGGGCTACCGGTGGTATGAGTCAGAGCAGGAGGAGGAGACAATTCCCGCTGCCGAGACAGATGAGGAGCATGATGAGTGATCACTGCAGCTGAGCTACCACCTGTGTCGTAGGTGTCATCTCTGCCTTTTTGGTGTCTCGATGCCAAAGGGGGAGAGAGTGTAGGATTTGCATGTTGAGTCTTGTTGCTTTCGTGCTTCAGTGGTCGTTCTTTGGTTTGTGTTTGTGCTCGTGTGCTACCAGTAGACTTCTATCATATGGTGTGAGACATATGCACTCTAGCTTTATCTTATTATCTAGTTTATTGAGGTACTTTGTGAGCTCATGTTATTTTGTGCCCCTATCTTCATGCTCACTTATCTGACCTTGCTTCTATGCTTAGTATCCTTCTTTTTTAGCAAGGTTTGCCACGTCTCTAAAATATAGGGGGAGTGGTGATCCTAGTATGTGTGTCGTGCAGTCCAAAGCATATCCATAGACTGCACGCATCTAAGGGGAGCCCGTCTATAATTTATAGATGGTGGGTTTGCCTATGTTTTATTTTATATCCCTATGTGCAAATCTCGTATTGTCATCAATCCACCAAAAAGGGGGAGATTGTAAGGGCATATTTATCCGTTAGTAGTTTTGGTGATTGATCATTTCAGATATATCATGTCTAGTCACAAGACGATTTGGTGCCCCTCGAAGACTATTGAAGACGGTGTTTCTCTTCATTTCTTTTCGGTGGATTTGAGTCGTAGGAAAGCCGTACTATCAAGTGGGGGTTCGCGTTGGAAAGGTTTGGGTGGAATCAACACGTACACGTATGTTCCTTTTCCACCACCTTTCCTCTGGCTCTTTGGAGCATCCTTTGTTTCTCCGTGTGTCTGCAAAATGAAGGGCTCCTAGTGTGGTTGAACTAGGGCATGCGGTAGTACTGCTCTTCGGAGCGGTACTACTGCAGGCCCTTGCGGTAGTACCGGCCTCGGGAGCGGTAGTACCGCAAGTGCTTTGGTAGTACCACTCATAGGGCATGGTAGTACTATGGCCTCAGGCCAGGCTCAGCTGCACGAGCGGAAGTAGGGGTGGATGTGATTTTTTACATCCGTGCCCTACGCGGTAGTACCTCTCCAGGCTTGCGATAGTACCGTGTCGGATTTTTGCATAGATCGAAACTCAGCAGATGTTGCCACGGATGTATTTTTATATGTCCGTGCCTTCCCAATCTTGATTACCCCTGCCTTGCGGTAGTACCGCAAGTGGGAGCGGTAGTACCACGCCAGTGGTTCTACCGCCCTCATCCTCCAACGCGTCAGGGCTGGTTTAGCTACTGCTGCGCTAGCGGTAGTACCTCAGTGCCCTGCGGTAATACCGCGGGCCCTGGCTATAGTACCGCGTTTGTGGTGCGGTAGTACTGTGCGTCGCATGCTGAGTTGGTGGATAACTGTTGGATTTGTTCTTCCACTATAAAGGGGAGTCTTCTTCTCCGAGTTGACTACCTCCTCCACTCCTAAGCTCCATTGTTGCTCTAAGCTCCATTTTCGCCCGATCTCTCTCCCTAGCGAATCAAACTTGTTGATTTCCTAGGGATTAGTTGAGAAGGCCCGATCTACACATGCACCAAGAGAAATTTGATTCCCCACTAATACCTCGCGGATCTTGTTACTCTTGGGTGTTTGAGCACCCTAGACGGTTGAGGTCATCGCTGAGCCATACTCCATTGTGGTGAAACTTCGTGGTGTTGTTAGGAGCCTCCAATTAAGTTGTGGAGATTGCCCCAAGCTTGTTTGTAAAGGTTCGGTCGCTGCCTTCAAGGGCACCAATAGTGGAATTACGGCATCTCGCATTGTGTGAGGGCGTGAGGAGAATATGGTGGCCCTAGTGGATTCTTGGGGAGCATTGTGCCTCCACACCGCTCGAACAGAGACGTACTTCCTCTCAAAGGGGAGGAACTTTGGTAAGACATCCTCGTCTTCGCCGGCTCCACTCTTGGTTATCTCGTCCCTTTACTCGTGCAAGCTTATCTTGTGTTACATCCCTTGCTTGCTTGTGTACTTATTGTTGTTGCATTATATAGGTTGCTCACCCAGTTGCATATCTAGACAACCTACATTGATGCAAAGTTTAATTTGATAAAGAAAAGATAAAATTTGTTAGTTGCCTATTCACCCCCCTCTAGTAAACTATATCGATCCTTTCAGTATTCATGTTGTTATATTATCATTCTTGGATGTTTTCCAATCATTTTATATAAAACTTTATATCATTTTTGGGACTAACCTATTCACATAGTGCCTAGTGCCAGCTGAAGTTTTTTTCTTGTTTTTTACACCACAAAAAATCAATACCAAACAGAGTCCAAACACATCGAAACTTTTTGGGGAATTTTGATGGACCAGAAGACACAACTTGAGCCAAAGAAGTACCAGAGGGGTGCCCCGAGGGGTGCACAACCCACTTGGGCGCGCCCTGGTGGGTTGTGCCCACCTCGGTGGCCTCCCGCACCGCTTCTTCGCCCTATAAATTTCCAAATATTCCAAAAACCGTAGGAGAGTCGTGAGATCAGAAGTTCCACCTCCGCAAGCCTCTTAGCCACGAAAAACCAATCTATACCCTATTCCGGCACCCTGCCGGAGGGGGGAATCATAACTGGTGGCCATCTTCATCATCCCAGTGGCCACCATGATGAGGAGGGAGTAGTCCACCCTCGGGGTTGAGGGTTTGTACCAGTAGCTATGTATTTAATCTCTCTCTCTATCTTGTGGTGAATTGAGTTTTCCCTTTGAGATTTCGTTTTATCGGATTGAATACTTTTATGGATTTGAGAGCACCTGACATATGTCTTGCTATGAGTACCTGTGGTGACAATGGGGTAATATATTGATTCACTTGATATGTGTTTTGGCACTCAACTCGCGGATTCCCGAGGTGACATTGGGGTAATCTATGCATAGTGGTTGATGCACGTTCTCGTCTTTTTTTCTCTGGTAGAAATCTTGGTGCACTCTTTGAGGTTCTTTGTGTTGGATTGAGTATTATGAATCTGAATTTGCTTTGGTGTTAGTTTAGTACGAACTATTGATTGATCGATCGGAAAGAATAACTTGGTGTTATTTTAGTATGAACTCTTGGATAGTTCGATCGAAAAGAATAGCTACAAACAATTTCTTCTTATGTTCTCCGCTAGATAGGAACTTTGGAGTGATTCTTGATCGCACGTTGAGGGATGGTTATATAATCCAATTATATTAGCATTGTTGAGAGATTGCACTAGTGAAATTATGGACCCTAGGTCTCATTTTCAAGCATTGCAATACCATTTGTGCTCCATTTTATCAATTGCTACCTTGCTATTTTTATTGTTCCTATTACAAAAATCAATATTACTACCATTACTACACTTGTATCACCACCTCTTCGCCGAACTAGTGCACCTATACAAATTACCATTGTCTTTGGTGTGTTGGGGACATAAGAGACTTTTATTATTTGGTTGCAGGGTTGTTTGAGAGATACCATCTTCATCTGTGGGGACTAGACCTCAAACGGTCCGATCTCTGTGCTCCGGTGTCATCCCTGGATCAGTAATGCTGACACCACACAGTACTTGAAGGATTTATAACAGAGTAGCAATCACACATACATCAAGTGTCTCTAAGAAAACTTATTACAATAAATATGCCTTAAGGCCATCTAATAACGATAACAGAGGAAGGCTTGGATGATAAGTGAGTCCATCAAGTCCAACAACATCACTGAGTATAGAACCACGACCTAAAGGCACCTTACTCGTCGTCTGAAAAGTCTGCAACATGAACGTTGTAGCCCGAAACGGGTCAGCACATGGAATATGCTGGCAAAGTAACACATAGAGAATGATGGAAGAATAAGACTATACTACATGCATATTTGGCCGGTGGGAAGCTCTATGGTTACAGTTTTGCGTAAAGCCAATTTTTCCCTACTGCAAAGGAATAAATTTTATTTAACTATCATGGTAGTTGTTAAACATTGAGAGTGTAGACACGCTCTCAATCCCAATTAAGCATCAACATTAAAACCCAACAATTTTAATTAAAGTAACATGATGAGATTCACATGATAATCCAAGTACTAGATACTCAAGATGTCCATAACCGGGGACACGGCGAACCATGATTAGTTTATATACTCTGCAAAGGTTTGCGCACTTTTCCCCACAAGACTCGATCTCCTCCGTTGGGATTCTTGCACTACATGGTGTTTGAGAAACGGATGACCGAGACACAGTCTTTCAGAAGCGCTTGTACCTCACAAACGGGTAGACTGTACCAACCTACATCCCCTACATCTGCTAGTCTACCACTGTAAGAGTTCACACGACTTATTCAACTATGCTAGAGCCCATAGTAGCTTGTGGCTGCACACGAAAGTTTCTAGTATGAAAAATCTCATGATCCCTTTGAGCCTGGGTGGCGGTCCAAAAGAAAAACAGGCAATCGCTAGAATACCCAGGTGCCTCAATCCACCCAGATGTGTGTTTAAGTTGCCACCTTAGATAAACCATTAATTTAACACTCTCACATCTGTCATGGATACACTCACCCAATCCACGTCTACTAGCGTACCATGGCATTAAGCAAACGTAGAAGTAACTCCCAAAGGTTTGATAATAAAACAGGTAATAGGTACTACCTCATATACTTCCCAAAACCCACAATTTATTTAGATCCTAAACATGCAATGTGTGAGGATTGATCTAATGCAATAAAAACTGGGTAATAGGAGGTATGATCAAAGTGTTACTTGCCTTGCTGATGATCCGGGAAACCTAGGGATTCAAAGTAGCAAGCAGCGCAATCCGGGTAATCTATCGCAAACAAACAAGCATACAATAAGTACTCAACTAATGCACAGGGAAAACTCAAATAAGAGATCAAACTAGATAGTTCAACTTAAGAACTCCGGTTGGCAAAAAAAATCAAATCGAACGAAGCAACGAAAGACAAACGGCAAAAGAAGCTTTGATTTACTATTCTGGATCTAGGTTAAATTTTATAGAGGCAAAAATTTGTTTGAGTTGGTTAAATGGAAAGAGGGTTTCGAGACGAAACTCCCGGGGCTTGAATTGCCTGATTCCGATAAACGAGCGAAAAGTTAAACTAGAACGAACATCGGATCAGAAATCGCGATCAGAAAACTCGCGGAATAATCCAAGAAAAAGAAAAACGACAAACAGAATAATGAACGAATGTTCGTTTTCTGGAACTTAATGATGAATGCATTCGTTAAAACGAACGAACGAGCGAACACTCGCTAAATAAATAAACCAGAAAAAATCGATCTATTTAAAAAAACGAAAACTAGGGTTTTCTAAAAAAACTGAATCGGTTTTTCATAGAACACCGGGCGGCGGCAGCTACCTCGGCTCGGACTCCGGCGAGGCGGGCGACGGGGCTGCGTGGGCGGGGCGGCGGCTCCTGGCGGCGGCGCGGCTCGACTCCGCTTGGGGCTCTAGGAGGGCCCGAGTGGCTATTTAAGGAGGGAGGGGGGCGACGGGCTAGCTTGGGGAGGGGGTCAGTGGCGGCGTCCCCGGCTCGGACTCCCGAGTCCGGCGGCAGCACGGCGCAGGAGGCGGCGGCTCCTGGCAGGCCGGCCTAGCTCGGCTGGGCCTTTGGCCTAGTCGGGCGCGGGTTTCTTTTTTAAATAATTTCGCCGGACCAAAAAAAATTCTAGAAAAATAAATAAAAATCTAAAAATGCCCAAACAAATTTTCACCGTCTAAATAAAATATTTAGAACAGGATGAACATTTTCTTGGCCCTAAATGCAATATTTGTAAACGTGCAATATTTCCTAAATTCAAATAAAACCATGAAAAACTCCAGAATAAAATCTTCTTTGATTTTTTTATTAAATCCTCAATATTTCTTTATTTTGGGAAAGTCATTTTATTACCTCTCTCATATTTTTATAATAGAAATAATTGAAGATAAAATAAATCAAATCAAATGGTCCTATTTTCAAAATTTGAGAAAACTCAAATATGAAAATAACGAAATCCCCAACTCTCTCCGAGGGTCCTTGAGTTGCGTGAAATTTCTAGGATCAACCAAAAGCAATAAAATATGATATGCAATGATGATCTAATGTATAACATTCCAAATTGGAAATTTGGGATGTTACAAACCTACCCCCCTTAAGATGAATCTCACCCTCGAGATTCGGGTTGGCTAGAAAATAGGTGAGGGTGGTCCTTCAGCAGATCTTCCTCTCGCTTCAAGGTGGCTTCATCCTCTGTGTGGTGGCTCCACTGAACTATGCAAAACTTGATAACCTTGCTGCGGTGACTCGGCTGGCATACTCAAGAATCATAACTGGTTTCTCCTCATAGGTCAAATCATTGTCCAACTGAATCGCTTCTAGCGGCACTGTATCTCTCAGCGGTATATCGGCCATCTCTGCGTGGCACTTCTTCAACTGGGAAACGTGGAACACGTCGTGAACTCCTGACAATCCTTCGGGCAATTCCAACTTATAAGCTACTTCTCCCATACGCTCCAAAACCTTGTATGGTCCTACAAAACGTGGTGCTAACTTTCTCTTAACTCCAAAGCGCTTAACTCCTCAAAGTGGAGAAACTCGAAGATAAACTCAGTCTCCGACTTCGTAAACTGTCTCCTTGTGTTTAGAATTTGCGTAGCTCTTCTGCCTGGACTGGGCTACCTTGAGCCTATCGCGAATCAATTTCACCTTCTGTTCAGACTCCTTAATCAGATCTGGTCCAAATAACTGTCGGTCTTCAACTTCATCCCACGACAACAGGGTTCTGCACCTCCTTCCGTACAAGGCTTCAAAAGGGGCCATATTCAAACTAGATTGATAACTGTTGTTGTAAGAGAACTCTGCGTATGGCAAATTGTCGTCCCAACTAGATCCATAATCTAGCGCACAAGCTCTCAGCATGTCCCCCAAAATCTAATTGACTCTCTCGGTCTGTCCATCTGTCTGCGGATGGAAAGCTGTACTGAACTCTAGCCTGGTACCCAAAGTTTCGTGCAACTGATTCCAGAATTTTGAGGTAAACTGGGTTCCTCTGTCTGATACAATGCTCCTTGGAACTCCATGCAGACATACAATCCTGGTCATGTATATCTTTGCCAGCTTAGCACTGGTGTAGGTAGTCTTCACTGGGATGAAATGAGCTACCTTTGTTAAACGATCGACTACTACCTAAATCGACTCATAGCCTGAACGAGTTCTGGGAAAACCCGTAATAAAATCCATGCCTAACTTATCCCACTTCCATTCGGGTATTGGCAATGGCAGTAACAATCCTGCTGGCTTCTGATGCTCTGCCTTTACTCTCTGACATACATCACAAACTGCTACGTACTCCGCAATATCCTTCTTCATTCCGGTCCACCAGAAAGTATCCTTCAAATCCAAATACATCTTGGTATTTCCTGGGTAAATCGAATATGGTGAATCATGGGCTTCCTGCAGAATTAACTTCCTGATCTCCGGGTCAATGGGCACATAAACACGGTCTTCAAACCACAGGGTATCGTTCTCATCCTCACAAAATCCTTTAGCTTTTCCTTTGCTCATTATCTCCTTAATAGAAGCAATCTCTGTTGGGGAACGTAGTAATTTAAAAAATTTCCTACGCACACGCAAGATCATGGTGATGCATAGCAACGAGAGGGGAGAGTGTGATCTCCGTACCCTTGTAGACCGACAGCGGAAGCGTTAGCACAACGCGGTTGATGTAGTCGTACGTCTTCATGGCCCGACCGATCAAGCACCGAAACTATGGCACCCCCGAGTTCTAGCACACGTTCAGATCGATGACAATCCCCAGACTCCGATCCAGCAAAGTGTCGGGGAAGAGTTCCATCAGCACGACGGCGTGGTGAAGATCTTGATGTTCTACCGTCGTAGGGCTTCGCCTAAGCACCGCTACAATATTATCGAGGATTATGGTGGAAGGGGCCACCGCACACGGCTAAGAATATGATCACGTGGATCAACTTGTGTGTCTATGGGGTGCCCCCTGCCCCCGTATATAAAGGAGTGGAGGAGGGGAGGGCCGGCCCTCTCTATGGCGCGCCCTAGGGGAGTCCTAATCCCACCGGGAGTAGGATTCCCCTTTTCCTAGTCCAACTAGGAGTCCTTCCATGTAGTAGGAGTAGGAGACAAGGAAGGGGAAGAGGGAAGGGAAGGAAGCAGGGGGCGCAGCCCCTCCCCCTAGTCCAATTCGGACTAGGCCTTGGGGGGCGCGTGGCCTGCCTCTCCCTCTCCCCTAAAGCCCAATAAGGCCCATATACTTCTTCTCCTGTATTCCCGTAACTCCCCGGTACTCCGTAAAATACCCGAACCACTCGGAACATTTTCGATGTCCGAATATAGTCGTCCAATATATCGATCTTTACGTCTCGACCATTTCGAGACTCCTCGTCATGTCCCCGATCTCATCCGGGACTCCGAACTCCTTCGGTACATCAAAACTCATAAACTCATAATATAACTGTCATCGAAACCTTAAGCGTGCGGACCCTACGGGTTCGAGAACAATGTAGACATGACCGAGACACGTTTCCAGTCAATAACCAATAGCGGAACCTGGATGCTCATATTGGCTCCTACATATTCTACGAAGATCTTTATCGGTCAGACCGCATAACAACATACGTTGTTCCCTTTCTCATCGGTATGTTACTTGCCCGAGATTCGATCGTCGGTATCTCAATACCTAGTTCAATATCGTTACCGGCAAGTCTCTTTACTCGTTTCGTAATACATCATCTCGCAACTAACTCATTAGTTGCAATGCTTACAAGGCTTATGTGATGTGCATTACCGAGAGGGCCCAGAGATACCTCTCCGACAATCGGAGTGACAAATCCTAATCTCGAAATACGCCAACCCAACATGTACCTTTGGAGACACCTGTAGAGCTCCTTTATAATCACCCAGTTACGTTGTGACGTTTGGTAAACGGGAGTTGCATAATCTCATAGTCATAGGAACATGTATAAGTCATGAAGAAAGCAATAGCAACATACTAAACGATCGAGTGCTAAGCTAACGGAATGGGTCAAGTCAATCACATCATTCTCCTAATGATGTGATCCCGTTAATCAAATAACAACTCTTTGTCTATGGTTAGGAAACATAACCATCTTTGATTAACGAGCTAGTCAAGTAGAGGCATACTAGTGACACTCTGTTTGTCTATGTATTCACACATGTATTATGTTTCCGGTTAATACAATTTTAGCATGAATAATAAACATTTATCATGAAATAAGGAAATAAATAATAACTTTATTATTGCCTCTAGGGCATATTTCCTTCAGTCTCCCACTTGCACTAGAGTCAATAATCTAGTTTACATCGCCATGTGATCCAACATCAATAGTTCACATCTTTATGTCGTTAACACCCATAGTTCACATCGATATGTGACCAACACCCAAAGGGTTTATTAGAGTCAGTAATCTAGTTCACATTGCTATGTGATTAACACCCAAAGAGTACTAGGGTGTGATCATGTTTTGCCTGTGAGAGAAGTTTAGTCAACGGGTCTGCCATATTCAGATCCGTAAGTATTTTGCAATTTTCTATGTCTACAATGCTCTGCACGGAGCTACTTTAGCTAATTGCTCCCACTTTCAATATGTATCCAGATGAAGACTAAGAGTCATCCGGATCAGTGCCAAAACTTGTATCGACATAACCCTTTTACGACAAACCTTTTGTCACCTCCATAATCGAGAAACATATCCTTATTCCACTAAGGATAATTTTGACCGTTGTCCAGTGATCTACTCCTAGATCACTATTGTACTCCCTTGCCAAAATTAGTGTAGGGTATACAATAGGTTTGGTACACAGCATGGCATACTTTATAGAACCTATGGCCAATTCATAGGGAATGACTTTCATTCTCATTCTATTTTCTGCCGTGGTCGGGCTTTAAGTCTTACTCAACTTCACACCTTGTAACACAGGCAAACTCTTTCTTTATTTTGAACTACTTCAAAAATCTTGTCAAGGTATGTACTCATTGAAAAAACTTATCAAGCGTCTTGATCTATCTCTATAGATCTTGATGCTCAATATGTAAGCAGCTTCACCGAGGTCTTTCTTTGAAAAATTCTTTCAAACATTCCTTTATGCTTTGCAGAATAATTCTACATTATCTCCGATCAATAATATGTCTTTCTCATATACTTATCAGAAATGCTATAGTGCTCCCACTCACTTTCTTGTAAATACAGGCTTCACCGCAAGTTTGCATAAAACTATATGCTTTGATCAACTTATCAAAGCGTACATTCCAACTCCGAGATGCTTGCACCAGTCCATAGATGGATCGCTGGAGCTTGCATATTTTGTTAGTACCTTTAGGATTGACAAAATCTTCTGGTTGCATCATATACAACTCTTCTTTAATAAATCCATTAAGGAATGCAGTTTTGTTTATCCATTTGCCAGATTTCGTAAAACGCGGCAATTGCTAACATGATTCGGACAAACTTAAGCATAGATACGAGTGACAAACTCTCATCGTAGTCAACACCTTGAACTTGCCGAAAACCTTTTTCCGACAATTCTAGCTTTATAGATAGTAACACTACTATTAGCGTCTGTCTTCCTCTTGAAGATCCATTTAATCTCAATGACTCGCCGATCATTGGGCAAGTCAATCAAAGTCCATACTTTGTTCTCATACATGGATCTTATCTCGGATTTCATGGCCTCAAGCCATTTCGCGGAATCTGGGCTCATCATCGCTTCCTCATAGTTCACAAGTTCGTCATAGTCTAGTAACATGACTTCCAGAACAGGATTACCGTACCACTCTGGTGCGGATCTCACTCTGGTTTACCTACAAGATTCGGTAGTAACTTGATATGAAGTTACATGATCATCATCATTAGCTTCCTCACTAATTGGTGTAGTAGTCACAAGAACAGATTTCTGTGATGAACTACTTTCCAATAAGGGAGAAGGTACAATTACCTTATCAAGTTTTCTACTTTCCACCCACTCACTTCTTTCGAGAGAAACTCCTTCTCTAGAAAGGATCCATTCTTAGCTACGAATGTCTTGCCTTCGGATTTGTGATAGAAGGTGTACCCAACAGTCTCCTTTGGGTATCCTATGAAGACATATTTCTCCGATTTGGGTTTGAGCTTATCAGGATGAAACTTTTTCACATAAGCATCACAACCCAAAACTCCAACTTTGGTTTCTTGCCAAACCATAATTCAGATTGTGTCATCTCAATGGATTTAGATGGTGCCCTTTTTAACGTGAATGCAACTGTCTCTAATGCATAACCCCAAAATGATAGTGGTAGATCGGTAAGAGACATCATAGATTCCACTATATCCAATAAAGTACGATTATGACGATCGGACGCACCATTATGTTGTGGTGTTCCAGGTGGCATGAGTTTGTGAAACTATTCCGCAATGTTTTAATTGAAGACCAAACTCGTAACTCAAATATTTGTCTCCGTGATCAGATCCTAGAAACCTTATTTTCTTGTCACAATGATTTTCACTTCACCCTGAATTTATTTGAACTTTTCAAATGTTTCAGACTTATGTTTCATCAAGTAGATATACTCATATCTGCTCAAATCATCTGTGAAGGTCAGAAAATAACGATACCCGCCGCGAGCCTCAACACTCATTGGACTGCATACATCAGTATGTATTATTTCCAATCAAGTTTGTTTCTCACTCCATTGTTCCGGAGAACGGAGTCTTAGTCATCTTGCCCCTGAGGCATGGTTCGCAAGTACCAAGTGATTCATAATCAAGTGGTTCCAAAAGTCCATCAGTATGGAGTTTCCTCATGCGCTTTACACCGATATGACCTAAACGGCAGTGCCACAAATAAGGTGCACTATCATTATTAACTTTGCATCTTTTGGCTTCAATATTATGACTATGTGTAACACTACGATCGAGATCCAACGAACTATTTTCATTGGGTGTATGACCATCGAAGGTTTTATTCATGTAAATAGAACAACAATTATTCTCTGACTTTAATGAATAACCGTATTGCAATAAACATGATCAAATCATATTCATGCTCAACGCAAACACCAAATAACACTTATTTAGTTTCAACACTAATCCCAAAAGTATAGGGAGTGTGCGATGATGATCATATCAATCTTGGAACTACTTCCAACACACATCGTCACTTCACCCTTAACTAGTTTCTGTTCATTCTGCAACTCCCGTTTCGAGTTACTACTCTTAGCAACTGAACCAGTATCAAATACCAAGGGGTTGCTATGAACACTAGTAAAATACACATCAATAATCTGTATATCAAATATACCTTTGTTCACTTTGCCATCCTTCTTATACGCCAATCACTTGGGGTAGTTCCGCTTCCAGTGACCAGTCCCTTTATAGTAGAAGCACTTAGTCTCTGGCTTAGGACCAAACTTGGGCTTCTTCACTTGAGCAGCAACTTGCTTTCCGTTCTTCTTGAAGTTCTCCTTCTTCCTTTTGCCCTTTTCTTGAAACTAGTGGTCTTGTCTACCATCAACAGTTGATGTTTTTCTTGATTTCTACCTTCGTCGATTTTAGCATCATGAAGAGCTTGGGAATCGTTTCCGTTATCCCTTGCATATTATAGTTCATCACGAAGTTCTACTAAGTTGGTGATGGTGACTAGAGAATTCTGTTAATCACTATCTTATCTGGAAGATTAACTCCCACTTGATTCAAGCGATTGTAGTACCCAGACAATCTGAGCACATGCTCACTATTTGAGCGATTCTCCTCCATCTTTTTAGCTATAGAACTTGTTGGAGACTTCATATCTCTCAACTCGGGTATTTGCTTGAAATATTAACTTCAACTCCTGGAACATCTCATATGGTCCATGACGTTCAAAACGTCTTTGAAGTCCCGATTCTAAGCCGTTAAGCATGGTGCACTAAACTATCAAGTAGTCATCATATTGAGCTAGCCAAACGTTCATAACGTCTGCATCTGCTCCTGCAATAGGTCTGTCACCTAGCGGTGCATCAAGGAGATAATTCTTCTGTGCAGTAATGAGGATAAACCTCAGATCACGGATCCAATCCGCATCATTTCTACTAACATCTTTCAACACAATTTTCTCTAGGAACATATCAAAATAAACACAGGGAAGCAACAACGCGAGCTATTGATCTACAACATAATTTGCAAAATACTACCAGGACTAAGTTCATGATAAATTAAAGTTCAATTAATCATATTACTTAAGAACTCTTACTTAGATAGGCATCCCTCTAATCCTCTAAGTGATCACGTGATCCAAATCAACTAAACCATGTCCGATCATCACGTGAGACGGAGTAGTTTCAATGGTGAACATCACTATGTTGATCATATCTACTATATGATTCACGCTTGACCTTTCGGTCTCCGTGTTCCGAGGCCATATTTGTATATGCTTGGCTCATCAAGTATAACCTGAGTATTCCGCGTGTGCAACTGTTTTGCACCCGTTGTATTTGAACGTAGAGCCTATCACACCCGATCATCACGTGGTGTCTCAGCACGAAGAACTTTCGCAACGGTGCATACTCAGGGAGAACACTTCTTTATAATTAGTGAGAGATCATCTTAAAATGCTACCATCAATCAAAGCAAGATAAGATGCATAAAAGATAAACATCACATGCAATCAATATAGGTGATATATGATATGGCCATCATCATCTTGTACTTGTGATCTCCATCTCCGAAGTACGGTCATGATCACCATCGTCACCGGCGCGACACCTTGATCTCCATCGTAGCATCGTTGTCGTCTCGCCAATCTTATGCTTCCATGACTATCGCTACCGCTTAGTGATAAAGTAAAGCATTACAGCGCGATTGCATTGCATACAATAAAGCGACAACCATATGGCTCCTGCCAGTTGCCAATAACTCGGTTACAAAACATGATCATCTCATACAATAAAATTTAGCATCATGTCTTGACCATATCACATCACAACATGCCCTGCAAAAACAAGTTAGACGTCCTCTACTTTGTTGTTGCAAGTTTTACGTGGCTGCTACGGGCTTAAGCAAGAACCAATCTTACCTACGCATCAAAACCACAATGATAGTTTGTCAAGTTGGTGCTGTTTTAACCTTCGCAAGGACCGGGCGTAGCCACACTTGGTTCAGCTAAAGTTGGAGAAACTGACACCCGCTAGCCACCTTTGTGCAAAGCACGTCGGGAGAACCGGTCTCGCGTAAGCGTACGCGTAATGTCGGTCCGGGCCGCTTCATCCAACAATACCGCCGAACCAAAGTATGACATGCTGGTAAGCAGTATGACTTATATCGCCCACAACTCACTTGTGTTCTACTCGTGCATATTACATCAACGCATAAAACCTAGGCTCGGATGCCACTGTTGGGGAACGTAGTAATTTCAAAATTTTCCTACGCACACGCAAGATCATGGTGATGCATAGCAACCAGAGGGGAGAGTGTGATGTACGTACCCTTGTAGACCGACAGCAGAAGCGTTAGCACAACGCAGTTGATGTAGTCGTACGTCTTCACGGCCCGACCGATCAAGCACCGAAACTACGGCACCTCCGAGTTCTAGCACACGTTCAGCTCGATGACGGTCCCCGGACTCTGATCCAGCAAAGTGTCGGGGAAGAGTTCCGTCAGCACGACGGCGTGGTGACGATCTTGATGCTCTACCGTCGCAGGGCTTCGCCTATGCACCGCTACAATATTATCGAGGATTATGGTGGAAGGGGGCACCGCACACGGCTAAGAATATGATCACGTGGATCAACTTGTGTGTCTATGGGGTGCCCCTGCCCCCGTATATAAAGGAGTGGAGGAGGGGAGGGCCGGCCCTCTCTATGGCGCGCCCTAGGGGTGTCCTACTCCCACCGGGAGTAGGATTCCCCTTTTCCTAGTCCAACTAGGAGTCCTCCCATGTAGTAGGAGTAGGAGACAAAGAAGGGGAAGAGGGAAGGGAAGGAAGGAGGGGGCGCAGCCCCTCCCCCTAGTCCAATTCGGACTAGGCCTTGGGGGGCGTGTGGCCAGCCTCTCCCTCTCCCCTAAAGCCCAATAAGGCCCATATACTTCTTCTCCCGTATTCCCGTAACTCCCCGGTACTCCGAAAAATACCCGAACCACTCGGAACATTTTCGATGTCCGAATATAGTCGTCCAATATATCGATCTTTACGTCTCGACCATTTCGAGACTCCTCGTCATGTCCCCGATCTCATCCGGGACTCCGAACTCCTTCGGTACATCAAAACTCATAAACTCATAATATAACTGTCATCGAAACCTTAAGCGTGCGGACCCTACGGGTTCGAGAACAATGTAGACATGACCGAGACATGTTTCCGGTCAATAACCAATAGCGGAACCTGGATGCTCATATTGGCTCCTACATATTCTACGAAGATCTTTATCGGTCAGACCGCATAACAACATACGTTGTTCCCTTTGTCTTCGGTATGTTACTTTCCCGAGATTCGATCGTCGGTATCTCAATACCTAGTTCAATCTCGTTACTGGCAAGTCTCTTTACTCGTTTCGTAATACATCATCTCGCAACTAACTCATTAGTTGCAATGCTTACAAGGCTTATGTGATGTGCATTACCGAGAGGGCCCAGTGATACCTCTCCGACAATCGAAGTGACAAATCCTAATCTCGAAATACGCAAACCCAACATGTACCTTTGGAGACACCTGTAGGGCTCCTTTATAATCACCCAGTTATGTTGTGACGTTTGGTAGCACACAAAGTGTTCCTCCGGTAAACGGGAGTTGCATAATCTCATAGTCATAGGAACATGTATAAGTCATGAAGAAAGCAATAGCAACATACTAAACGATCGAGTGCTAAGCTAACGGAATGGGTCAAGTCAATCACATCATTCTCCTAATGATGTGATCCCGTTAATCAAATAACAACTCTTTGTCTATGGTTAGGAAACATAACCATCTTTGATTAACGAGCTAGTCAAGTAGAGGCATACTAGTGACATTCCGTTTGTCTATTTATTCACACATGTATTATGTTTCCGGTTAATACAATTTTAGCATGAATAATAAACATTTATCATGAAATAAGGAAATAAATAATAACTTTATTATTGCATCTAGGGCATATTTCCTTCAATCTCCTTGTCAGACCTTTGAGCTTCTCTGATCTTATCCATCAAAGTAGACTGAATCTCCAATGCTGCTACATAGCCTCTCGGAACTATCTCCAAGCATAGCTCACGAAGATCCTTGGCTAACTCCCTTGGTAAATCTCCCGTCATTAGGGTGTTTACATGGCTTTTACGGCTCAATGTGTCAGCTACTACGTTAGCCTTCCCGGGATGATAATGCAATCTCATATCATAATCCTTGATGAGCTCCAACCATCTCCTTTGCCTGAGATTCAACTCCTTCTGCGTGAAAATATACTTCAAACTCTTGTGATCCGTATATACTTCACAATGGTGTCTTCACGTCTTTAAGGCGTGCACTACGGCTGCTAACTCCAAATCATGCATGGCATAATTTAACTCATGATGCTTAAGCTGTCGTGAGGCATATGAAACAACTCTTCCCTCCTGCATAAGCAATGCTCCAAGTCCTCGATGTGAAGCGTCGCAATACACCTCATAATCCTTGTTCTGATCTGGCAAAATCAACACTGGTGATGTAACCAATCGTTGCTTCAACTCCTGGAAACTGGCCTTACATTCCTCAGTCCATTTGAACTTGGTATCCTTCTTCAACAACTCCGTCATAGGCTTCGCAATCTTTGAGAAATTTTCAATAAATCTCCGGTAGTATCCTGCGAGTCTAAGAAAACTCCGGATCTCTCCAACTGTTGTTGGGGCTTCCCAATTTATCACAGTGTCAACCTTGGTGGGATCTATTGCTATACCTTCTCCGGATATAACGTGTCCAAGGAATCCAACTTCCTTCAACCAAAATTCACATTTGCTAAACTTGGCATATAGTTGATGTTCTCTGAGCTTTCCAAGTACCAAACGCAAATGCTCCTTATGCTCCTCTTTATTTTTCGAGTAAACCAAGATATCATCAATGAACACTACGACGAACTTATCCAAAAACTCCATAAATACTTTGTTCATCATGTTCATAAAATAGGCAGGTGCGTTAGTTAAACCAAATGACATAACGGTATACTCATACAGTCCATACCTGGTGGTAAAAGTCGTCTTAGGTATATCCTTTTCTCGAATCTTCAACTGATGGTATCCTGATCGCAGATCGATCTTGGAAAATACCTTAGCTCCTTGCAATCGATCAAACAGATCATTGATCATCGGTAGTGGGTACTTATTATTGATGGTTACTTCATTCAATCCTCGATAATCAACAACCATCCTTAATGATCCATCCTTCTTTTCCACTAAAAGTACTGGCGATCCCCAAGGTGAAGAACTTGGGCGAATATAACCTTTATCCAGTAACTCCTTAATCCGCTTCTTAATTTCCTCCAAATCCTTTGTGGGCATCCTATATGGTCTCTTAGATATTGGCCCTGTGCCTGGCAAAACCTCAATCAAGAAATCAATATCTCTATCCGGTGGCATGCCTGGCAATTCCTCTGGAAACACATCAGGGAAATCCTTCACTACTAGTACTTCCTCCTGCACAACTCCTGTTAAGCAATTTACTTGAGTCCTCTTCGGCACATGCCGGGATACATACTTGATCCTTCTTCCTTCTAGCGTTGTAAGAAAAATTGACTTACTGGCGCATTCATTGTTCCCTTCATACTTCGATAACCAATCCATGCCTAATATCACATCCAATCCTTGAGATTCCAATACTATTAGGTCCGAAGGAAACACATAGTTACCAATCCTTAATGGTAACCGATCACACCATAGACTAGCCATATATTCTGCTCCAGGTGAGGTTACTAGCATGGGTGACCTAAGGGCTTGGGTTGGCAGTTTATACTTATCCACAAATCCCCTTGATATGTATGAATGTGATGCACCAGTATCAAAAAGAATGAGTGTAGTAAAAGACTTAACCAAAAAACTTACCTATTACTGCATCGGGCTGGGCTTCAACCTCCTCCACGTTAACGTGGTTCACCTGTCCCCTGTTGAAAGGGTTCAGCTTCTTCCCAGAGCTTCCATTGCTATTTCCATTCTGGGCTTCAGGACATTCATTGGCATAATGTCTGGTCTTCTGGCACTTAAAGCAAGTGACTTGGCTCAGGTCTCTCCTGGCTGGGGTTGATGGGTTGGTACGATTCTGGCCGTTGTTTCCTCCATTCCCATTAACATTCTTGGGGCCATTATGATTGTGCGAGCTTCCTCCCCCATGGGTACGCTGAAAAGGTCCTCCCGGTCTAGGGGTAAAACACGACTTCTGCTGAGCTCCAGAATTGTACTTCCCTTGTCCATACTTCCTTTTGCGGTTCTCAATCTGCTGCTGCTTCCCTTCAATCATAAGAGCACGATCTACCAACTCCTGATAGTTGTTGAAGGTTGCTACCATTAACTGCATGCTCAACTCATCAATCAGTCCTTCCAGAAACTTCTCCTGCTTAGCTGCATCTGTAGCAACGTCATCTGGGGCATAACATGCTAGCTTACTAAAGTCCTCCACATACTGGCCAACTGTACGTCCTCCTCGGTGCAAGTTGCGAAACTCACGCTTCTTCATGGCCATAGCTCCTACTGAAACATGGGCAGTACGGAAAGCCTGCTGGAACTGGTCCCATGTGACAGTGTTGATAGGGAAAGTGGCTGTGAAATTCTCCCACCATGATGCTGCGGGTCCGTCAAGCTGATGTGCGGCAAACTTCACCTTTTCCGCATCTGTGCATCCTGCCATGGTCAACTCCCTAGCTGTCTTGCGGAGCCAATCATCTGCTACTATAGGCTCGGTGCTACTAGAGAACACTGGCGGATTCAGCCTAAGAAAACGGGCTAAGTGATCAACATGTGGTGGTGGTGGTGGGTTGCTATTGTTGTTCCCCTGATTCTAATTCTGTACTAGCAACTACATCAATGTGTTCTGCTGCTGGATCAACTGAGTGAGCTCCGGTGGGAAGGTAACTCCGGGGTCACATCTCGGAGGCATCTGATGGGTTTAGAAAAGATGAGATTTAAGAATAGAGAGGGGTCTAAAGAGAAAACACTACCCATATGCACATGAGTCAAACACAATCAATTCACTTCATTCAATCAAACAAGAGCATACAATCGGTCTAACTATCGCAAAAGTGCTCGGACTACTATATTTACATGGTGGACTACTACTACTGTTGGGTGGTCTACTAGAAATATTCTTCGGTTGCAGACTCCATGAGATCTGCTCTAGCTTCATCAACATAGTCATCATCGCTATCATCTGGATCCGAGTCGGTGTCGTCGATGATGATGTAGTCTTCCGGGCGATTCTCCTTGGGTTCTTCGTCTTCTTCTACTGGTGTAGGGCCTCGCATGAATATTCCGATCTTCTTGATCAGGTCGTCATTCTTCTCCACTAGTACTTTGATTTCCTCTTCATAATCTTCACGTGTAGACTTGAGTTCTTCCTCCAGTTCCTTGATTATTGTTCTTGCCTTCTTCAGATCTATCATGTCTGCGCACATCTGGTTCTCCTGACGTCGAATGTGCTGGTTTAACTCCTGGATAAAAGCTGCAATGGATCTATCCTTCTTGGTGTTGATCATCTCCCAGTGCTCATCTCGGCGCCCACAAATCTGGTAGATGGTATCCTTGAGATCATTGCGGTAAACTTCTCCAATGCGTCCCATGGTGATGTGAGCTGCCATGCTCTTTCCTAGACTCCAGGTTGGTGCATCAAAGGAAAACTCTATGGGCTCAATAATTGGCATGAACGTCCTTCCTGGAACTTGAACTTGAATCATCGAGCGCTCCTCCTCCGGTAAAGTGGCATTGTAGGTTCCGGTGAAGCTTGGTACTCCGATGTTCAAATATCTAGTGACTTCCTTCAAGTGACGTCCAAAGGGTGTATCTTCATCCGGTTGCGTGAACTTGTTCCTTTCATCCGCCATCCTAAAAGAATAGAAAAGATGAGGACTCAGAAAGAGAAGAGTGAGTAGTGACTAGGGCTTTAGCTTAATGGTCGTGTCCTACAGTCAGCGTATGCTCTGATACCATCTTGTGGCGACCAGACCTTAAACGGTCCAATCTCTATGCTCCGGTGTCATCCCTGGATCAGTAATCTGACACCACATGGTACTTGAAGGATTTATAATAGAGTAGCAATCACACACTTATTACATCAAGTGTCTCTAAGAGAACTTATTATAATAAATATGGCTTAAGGCCATCTAATAACGATCACAGCGGAAGGCTTGGAAGATAAGTGAGTCCATCAACTCCAACGGCATCACTGAGTATAGAACCACGACCTAAAGGCACCTTACTCATCGTCTGAAAAGTCAGCAACATGAACGTTGCAGCCCGAAACGGGTCAGCACATGGAATATGCTGGCAAAGTAACACATAGAGAATGATGGAAGAATAAGACTATACTACATGCATATTTGGCCGATGGAAAGCTCAATGGTTACAGTTTTGCGTAAAGCCATTTTTTCCCTACTGCAAAGGAATACATTTTATTTAACTATCATGGTAGTTGTTAAACATTGAGATTGTAGACACGCTCTCAATCCCAATTAAGCATCAACATTAAAACCCAACAATTTTAATTAAAGTAACATGATGAGATTCACATGATAATCCAAGTACTAGATACTCAAGATGTCCATAACCGGGGACACGGCTAACCATGATTAGTTTATACACTCTGCAGAGGTTTGCGCACTTTTCCCCATGAGACTCGATCTCCTCCGTTGGGATTCTCGCACTACATGGTGTTTGAGAAACGGATGACTGAGACACAGTCTTTCAGAAGCGCTTGCACCTTATGAACGGGTAGACCGTACCAACCTACATCCCCTACATCTGCTAGTCTACCACTGTAAGAGTTCGCACGACTTAGTCAACTATGCTAGAGCCCATAGTATCTTGTGGCTGCACACGGAAGTTTCTAGTATGAAAAACCTCATGATCCCTTTGAGCCTGTGTGGCGGTCCAAAAGAAAAAAAGGCAATCGCTGGAATACCCAGGTGCCTCAATCCACCCAGATGTGTGTTTAAGTTGCCACCTTAGATAAACCATTAATTTAACACTCTCACATCTGTCATGGATACACTCACCCAATCCACGTCTACTAGCATAGCATGGCATTAAGCAAACATAGAAGTAACTCCCAAAGGTTTGATAATAAAACAGGTAATAAGTACTACCTCATCTACTTCCCAAAACCCATAATTTATTTAGATCCTAAACATGCAATGTGTGAGGATTGATCTAATGCAATAAAAACTGGGTAATAGGAGGTATGATCAAAGTGTTACTTGCCTTGCTGATGATCCGTGAAACCTAGGGATTCCAAGTAGCAAGCGGCGCAATCCGGGTACTCTATCGCAAACCAACAAGCATACAATAAGTATTCAACTAATGCACAGGTAAAACTCAAATAAGAGATCTAAGCATATAGTTCAACTTAAGAACTCCGGTTGGCAAAAAGAATCAAATAGAACGAAGCAGCGAAAGACAAACAGCAAAAGAAAGAAGCTTCGATTTACTATTCCGGATCTAGGTTAAATTTTACAGAGGTAAAAATTTGTTTGAGTTGGTTAAACGGAAAGAGGGTTTCGAGACGAAACTCGAGGGGCTTGAATCACCTGATTCCGATAAACGAGTAAAAAGTTAAACTAGAATGAACATCGGATCAGAAATCGTGATCAGAAAACTCGCGGAATAATCCAGGAAAAAGAAAAACGACCAACAGAATAACGAACGAATGTTCGTTTTCTGGAACTTAATGATGAATGCGTTCGTTAAAACGAACGAACGAGCGAACTCTCGCTAAATAAATAAACCGGAAAAAACTGATCTATTTAAAAAAAATGAAAACTAGGGTTTTCTAAAAAAACCGAATCGGTTTTTCTTAGAAAACCGGGCGGCGGCTACCTCGGCTCGGACTCCGGCGAGGCGGGCGACGGGGCGGCGGCTCCTTGCGGCGCAAGGCGCAAGGCGGCGGCGGCGGCAGGCGGTGCGGCTCGGCTCGGCTCGGGGCTCCAGGGGGGGCGGGTGGCTATTTAAGGAGGGAGGGGGCGGCGGCCTGGCTTGGGGTGGGGGTCGGCGGCGGCGTCCCCGGCTCGGACTCCCGAGTCCGGCGGCAACACGGCGCAGGAGGCGGCGGCTCCTCGCGGGCCGACCTGGCTCGGCTGGGCCTTCGGCCCAGTCGGGCGCGGTTTTTTTAAATAATTTCGCCAGACTAAAAAAAATTCTAGAAAAATAAAAAAAATCTAAAAATGCAAAAATAAAATTTCACCATCTAAATAAAATATTTAGAACAAGATGAACATTTTCTTGGCCCTAAATGCACTTTTTGTAAACGTGCAATTTTTCCTAAATTCAAATAAAACCACGAAAAAATTTAGAATAAAATCTACTTTGATTTTTTATTAAATCCTAAATATTTCTTTATTTTGGGAAAGTCATTTTATTCTCTCTCTCATATTTTTTATAATAGAAATAATTGAAGATAAAATAAATAAAATTAAATGATCCTATTTTCAAAATTTGAGAAAACGCAAATATGAAAATAACGAAATCCCCAACTCTCTCCGAGGGTCCTTGAGTTGCGTGTAATTTCTAGGATCAACCAAAAGCAATAAAATATGATATGCAATGATGATCTAATGTATAACATTCCAAATTAGAAATTTGGGATGTTACATCATCCTACTCCTCCAACGGATTGATAAACCTTAGGTCATCCACTTGAGGGGAAATTGCTACTGTCCTACAAAACTCTGCGCTTGGAGGCCCAACACGAGTCTACAAGAATAAAGTTGCATAGTAGACATCTGGGCATCTCTAGCCGATCTTGTAAAATGGCCCAAAACTTTCAAATAACCACCATTTTGCAGTTTTGAGCAAAAAATATGTCCATTCCAGATCCTGCAAAATGGCCGGTAATGGAAACAAAATTATGTAGCCCCTCCTAAAAATACCACGTGCCCAAGATATCTAGTTTTGGAGCTGATATCTAGGGTGAACTAAAAAACCATGAGACGGTTGGGGGCGGGCAACTTTCAGCCCAACCGTCACCGCACCATCGCTGGACTCATGGAAGTCTAGCAAATTTCACCAAGGTGCTCCAATTCAGCCCAAATCTCCTTCACTTTTCGGCGACCAACCTGATTTCGACTGATTTCAGTTAATTCTGATGTAGGAGCAGGAGCTCAGGCGAGCGGGTGCCATTGACAGGCGACGGGACGGGCGGGGCCGATGTAGGGGAGGTCGGGTGCGATCTTGAAGGCGGCCGGGACGCAGGGGCGAGCAGCTGGACGGGTCTACCTGCATGTGCTACCAGGGACAAAGGGGTGGGTTCACGAGTGTGTGCTGGGAGGCAGGCGGTTGGGATCCTCGCAGGTGGGCTACGCGCAAGCAGGGGAGCCGGTGTTATAGAAGAACCTGTAGACCTGTTGGCCTCATGTGTACATTCCTTTTTACAGTATTTTTCAATTATCTTTTCAATCCCGTGCCATACTAGAAAAGTCGTTTTACGGTGTACCCTAAGGTAACTAAACCTCCATTTTATTTTATTTTATTTTACTATAAAACAGTAGGGTATAACCCCTATTGTGTGTCATTTTCATTTATATTGAAAGGAAAAAAATGTTACAATGGTTGATGGGGAAACAACCAAGATAGTATCAAAAGAAAACAAGGATCTAAACTCTACTATACTGTGCTAAGATGATAAAAAAGTTCAAAGATTATCAATCCAGGATGACATGTCATCCTTAAGACTAGGCTTGGTTCTGAGCATGGTTAAGTTGAAAGTGTTGATGAAGTCATATCTGCATGCCGTTATGGAACATGGGACACCCTAAAAAATCATTACATTCCTTTGGATCCATATACACCAACATCCAACGGTCAAGATTTCCATGAAGAAATTATACTGGTATCTCTTCTTGGCTTCCATGATGATGTCATATATGCTCCTGTCAGTATCCCATTCTATACCAATATTCCACCAAAAATTCTGACTGAATGTGCAAGTAAAAAGGAGATGCATTCTATCTTCCATGTCTTCATCATCGCATAAAACGTAGGATGTGGAGCCTAGGTGGAGACTCTTTCTAGTAAGAAGATCACATGTGTTTATTCTATCATATAGCATCAACCAACCGAAAAAATTGTGCTTGGGAAGACAGCAAGAACTCCATATCCACTTGATAGGGAGAGGGGGTTCACTACTGCCCATGAGTGAATTATATATCTTTTTGGTAATATTGTTGATTCCTCCCCCATTTAAAATTCCATCTATCAAATCATGAAGGTGAGGGCACACCACCGGTGCTTACAGCGGACCTTGGTGCTTCCATGGGTGTTGCAGCCGGACCGGACGTGGGGCGTAGGGCTGGAAGCCTTACCCCAAATAGGGCCACTCAGGAGGAGGTAATCGCACTTGGCGGCATTACGGATCCGGTATCTGAGGGGCGACGGATGAGCTACCACCTACAGGATTACCCAGAGGTTGTTGACATGCAGAAGCGGTGCGCCATGAGGGAGGCCAAGCTTCGTGACATTGAGGTCACTACTGGTATGTCGGTCAACACTTCTAATTCCATTTTGCAATTTTTCTGATAATGAGATTATTAATAATGCAGATCAATTAGGAGTTTCACTAGGTAGTAATGATAGTGAAATTTCAAAATCTGTAAATGATATCCTGGATTTGGAAGGAGAACGCGCTTTAGAAATGATCCGAAACTTAGCAGCAGTCGAACCCATGAATGATTATGGGATAGATGCGTTGGGAGTTAGGGTGCTCGATAATTTTTGTGCGGGTCTTGCACCATCCCTTCCAGTGTCAGAGGAAGAGGATGACACTTTCCAAGCTGTAGTAGTGAGATCCACGGAGCCCGGTTGTGAGGACCGGGTGGAGGATCAAAACAAACCTAAACGCAAGTGGAAGCAGAAGATCTACCCTGCTTCGGTGGTGCGCAGGAGCGCTCGGATCTGCACTACTAAAAAATTTCATGATGAAATATCAGAGGAATCTTTTGGAATAGCAGAGGTCTGAAAGACTTGGCTAAAAGAACGTTTCTTGCAGACGCGTCCATCGAGCATAGGTTGGATTTTATTGCTCTCTCAAAAACTGGTAGAGATAATTTCCCCCCCAGTTTCTCAGTACTTTATCGGGAGGTGTCGATTTTGATTGGCACTGCCTTCCTCCGAGAGGAAGATCGGGTGGGATCTTACTTGGAGTTAAATACGAATTGCTGGAAGTGCGAAGTGTTGTCATGGGAGACTTCGCAGTGAAGTTTCGGGTTAGGTCAAAGGCTGATGGGTTTAATTGGGCACTGGTGGCGGTATATGGTGCCGCGCAACGCGAACTCAAACCGGAGTTTTTGGCAGATCTTATTCGGATTTGCGGTTCCGAGCAGCTTCCAATCTCGGTTGGGGGTGATTTCAACATTATTAGAAGGAGAGAGGAAAAGAATAATGATAACTTCGATGGCAGGTGGTCGTTCATGTTTAACACCATTATTGAAAGCTTGGAACTGAGAGAGATAGAGCTTTCTGGTAGAAAGTTCACTTGGTCTAATACCTTGCCAAAGCCGACGTTTGAGAAGTTGGATTGAGTCCTTGCAAGCGTTGAATGGGAACAGAAATTTCCCTTGGTAACGGTCCAGGCGCTGTCGTGCGGAATATCCGACCACACGCCTTTACTGGTGGACTCCGGTGAGGCAACCCACATGGGAAACAAAAACTCTTTTTCGTTCGAACTGGCATGGTTTGAAAGAGAAGGCTTCTTGGATCTGATAGCCAGGGAATGGGCTAAGGATGCTGGAGGTAGGACTTCGGTTGAGCGCTGGCAGAATAAGATAAGACACTTGAGGAGTTTCTTGCATGGGTGGGCTAAGCATCTTAGTGGGATTTATAAGGTTGAAAAGGAAAGTCTCCTTACACTTATTCGGGCCCCAGATTTAAAAGCCGAGTCCACAATCCTACAAACCATGGAGCTTAATGCTAATCTTGAGGCCGAGATGAGATTGAAAGAGATTCTGATCCGTGAAGAGGAATTGAAGTGGGTGCTGCGGGTTAAGGTTCGCAACGTTGTCCAGGGGGACGCGAACACTCAATTCTTTCACATGATCACTAATGGCAAGCACAGAACGAAAAGAATCTTTTAGCTTGAACAAGACGAAGGAACGATTTTAGGCCAAGAAAACCTAAAATTGTACATAACCGAATATTACAAGCAGTTGTTTGGGCCTCCGGAGGATAATTGTGTATCCCTGGATGATCTAGGATTGATGATGTTCCACAACTGGCTGCAGATGAGAATGATATTTTGACTGCCCCATTTTCGAAGAAAGAGGTGTTTGAAGCCATTTCACAGATGAAAAATAATAAGGCTCCAGTGCCGGATGGATTTCCGGCGGAGTTCTATAAAAAGTGCTGGCATATTATTAAGGGGGATTTGATACCGATGTTCCATGATTTATTCTCTGGACAACTTCAGCTATTTCACCTGAATTTTGGAACGATAACCTTGCTTCCTAAGAAAACAGAGGCTGTGAGAATTGAGCAGTTCAGGCCGATCTGTCTTCTTAACGTTAGTTTCAAAATCTTCACCAAGATTGGGACACATAGGCTCTCGCAGATTGCGCATTCTGTGGTGCAGCACTCCCAAACTGCTTTTATGCCGGACAGAAACATCCTAGAAGGGGTTGTGGTCCTTCATGAAACACTCCATGAAATTCACACGAAAAAACTAGATGGAGTTGTTTTCAAGGTGGATTTCGAGAAAGCGTACGATAAAGTCAAATGGCCTTTCCTTCAACAGGCCTTGCGTATGAAAGGTTTTGATGAAGCCTGGCGACGACATGTTGAATCTTTCACGCAAAAAGAAAGTATTGGAATTAAAGTGAATGACGACATAGGTCATTATTTCCATACACATAAGGGTTTGAGACAAGGTGATCCGATGTCTTCTATCTTGTTCAACATTGTAGTGGATATGTTGGCAATTCTAATAGGAAGGGCTAAGGAGGCTAGTCATGTGGGTGGCTTGGTGCCTAATCTAGTGGATGGAGGTGTGTCCATCTTATAGTACGCCGATGATACTATCATCTTTATGGAGCATGATTTGGTAAAAGTGAGAAACATGAAACTGGTGTTATGCTTATTTGAACAATTGACCGGGTTAAAGATTAACTTTTATAAAAGTGAATTGTTCTGTTTTGGAAGAGCCAAGGGGGAACAAGAGGCTTATAGGCAATTGTTTGGGTGTGAATTGGGGGCTTTACATTTTACGTATGTAGGTATACCAATCATCATCGTAAGCTGACAAACAAAGAATGGAAGTGCATTGAGGATCAATTTGAGAAGAAACTGAGTTGCTGGAAGGGCAAGCTCATGTCATACGGAGGCCGATTAATTCTTATTAATTTGGTTCTCACAAGTATGCCTATGTTTCTCTTGTCTTTTTTCGAGGTTCTGGTTGGAGTTAGGAAAAGGCTGGACTTCTATCGATCCCGATTTTTCTGGCAGAGTGATGAGCTAAAAAGAAAATATAGACTCGCCAAATGGGATATTATTTGTAGTCCAAAAGACCAAGGGGGTCTTGGTATTGAAAATCTTGAAGTCAAGAACAGATGTCTTCTCAACAAGTGGTTGTACAAGTTATCTGTTGAGAGTGACACCAGATGGGCGCAGATTTTCCGTAGTAAGTATCTTCACTCCAAAACTTTGTCCCAGGTGAGAGCAAGGCCGACGGACTCGGCTTTTTGGAAAGGGCTGATGAGAGTCAAATCAGCCTTTTTCAATAGGACAAAGTTTATAATTGGTAATGGCGCCAACACGTGATTCTGGGAGGATACTTGGCTAGGAGAGACACCCCTCGCGCTTCAATACCCATCTCTCTATAGTATTGTTCAACGACGCGACGCGTATGTTGCAACAATACTTTAGTCCATCCCCCTCAATGTTTAGTTTAGGAGGACGCTAGCCGGTAATCGTTGGGAAGCTTGGCTCCATTTAGTGAGTAGACTGATGGAGGTCCAGCTGTCTCAACAAACCGATCAGTTGCGCTGGAAGCTTATTAGGACTGGGGAGTTTACAGTTAAATCGATGTATCTTGATGTTATCAACTCTAGCTCCATTCCTAGTTCCAAACATGTTTGGAAAGTCAAATTCCGTTGAAAATTAAAGTGTTTATGTGGTTTGTACATAAACAAGTCATCGTAACCAAGGACATTCTGGCAAAGCGCAACTGGACAGGACCTACTAGGTGTAGTATTTATGATCAGGATGAAACTATCAAACACCTTTTTCTTGAGTGCCCGCTGGCAAAAGTGCTATGGCGAACGGTGCACATAGCCTTTAATATTACTCCTCCGAATTCTGTCAGCACGTTATTTGGAACATGGCTTAACGGGATAGAGGCCGAAACAGCGAGACACATTCGCGTAGGAGTATGTGCTTTATTGTGGGCAGTCTGGAACTGCAGAAATGACCTGGTTTTTAGCAGAACAACAAATTTTCATTTTTTGCGAGTTATCTTCCGAGCCACTGCGTTGAGCCGTATGTGGTCGCTACTCACTCCGACGGAGGCCAGGGAGCGTTTGGTTACTGGATCTATCCGGTGGGAGATGGTAGCACGGGATATTTTCAACCGGTTTGGATGGCGGTCATGTAATATGATAGGCAATTAGTTTTCTTATCTTGTTTATGCCGGCCGGTTGTGGCGCTATGATTACTTTTTTTAGGCTCTATGTGAGCTCTTCTTTACTTTCATTGTGACTTTAAGACCTTTGTTGAACTATTTGCTTTTTAATAAAATTTGGCCGTATGCATCGTTCTGATGCAGAGGCCGGGGAGTCCCTCCTTTTCGAAAAAAAATCAAATCATGAAGGTCTATAGAGTTGAGTTGACCAGCAAATCTATGGTATTGTTGGTGTGCGACAATGGACAGCGGTGGCTGAAAATAGTTGATAGTAGTTATGCAATTCTTAGGCCGCTAGGACAAATATGTTCTCTTCATGTGCAAAAGAGTGTAACTCAGGAAAGTGATGCTTCAGTACTGTACTACACCATTTGTCTTCCCAAAGCAGAGCAGAGTTCCCAGATCTGATTTGGCAGGTGGTCATGTTTTTAAATTCATCATAATGTTTGAGGCAATCCTTCCACCATAAGGAACCCTTATTCTTGCGAGAACGAGGTATTTCATTGTTTGAATAATGTGCTCTGCAGATAAGATTCACCCAACCCCAGGGTATATCAGCATGATTGTAGAACTTATAGAGGTGTTTAATGAGGAGGGCTTTGTTCTGAGTTCTGAGATCAAGAACACCAAGTCCACCTTGATCTTTAGGTTTGCAGGTCATCTCCCAGCTAGCCACTGAACCTCAATTTAGTAGCAGGGTCAAAGATGTTATTCATATTCTCTTTGCGGAGGAAAGATGTTGTTCATATTAACAACTAGAGTTAATTTCATTTCCCCCCTAAATTTTAGGTTTGGGACAGATTATATCCTATTTAGGAGAAAATCCAAATTTTTGTTTTCATCCCTTATAACTTTTTTATATTTTGACTAGTCGGTCCCACATTTCAGTGTTGACTTGGATGCCATGTAAAACTGTACTAATGTCATCTCGATTCTCCAACAGTACAACGAATATATGTTTCATGAGACTGTATCTGGATCATCTCATCGTGCCATCGTATGTGTGGTGTGTACCGAAGTCTCAGGTGACCTGTAGACTGGATTACTATGCAACTTTAGGCTGGAGAAAAGTGTGAAAGAGTTGGTCGATCCATGATGATGATCCTTTGCCAATTACAGGTTAGGCGCGTTAGCTTCCAGACCTTTAATTAGTGGAGTAAACTATAATTCTAGGTGAGCAAGAATGTCCTTCAGGTTAAAGTAACACAAGAGTCAACAAGCCATGTGCTTATTGTTAGTGACCAATAGTAAAAGCCAGAAAGATGTGAAACATCTCTGCAAATAATTGGCTTATGATCATGATCTCGCACATTACCGGTAGTCTCGGTTTGCTCAGACGATCATATGCTGCCTTGGACTCAATGATCGGGGAATACAAATAGTTGAAGATGAAATAACGACTTGACATAGTAGTAGTATTATTTACTCCTAAAGGCTATATTTACATAGTATTTCTACTAGTGAGCTAACTGACCAGACTTGACCAATCTTGCAGAGAACCAAAAGAACATTAAAAAAAAAGCAATTCCATTCACGCACGCATATGCTAGGCTGGGCGGAAGCTGCACCTAGCTAGCTAGTAGCGCCTTGCCGCAGCAGTAGCAGCCGCCGCAGCTTCCTCCGCCGCCAGCCGCTCATGCACCATCCTGATATACTCTGCCGCGGCCGCGTCGATGCCGCCCCACTGCGCCACGGCGCCGGCAGCCCCGTGCACGCTCGCCATCGCCACCGTCCTCCTCTCCGCACCGATCTTCTCCACCCTCTGGACGCAGATTTCTCCAACACGCGACATGTGTGATACTAGTGTTGAGTGTTTGGTTTGGTTTGGACTGAATGAATGATCGTGGATGCACCGGAGCGGCACGGTATTTATAGAGCAGCGTCCACCGCCTCCATGCGGTCGCGTGGTCTCCAAGGAAGATGGGAAGAAAGAGTCGTCGCCGAATATAGTACGTGGATGCTGGATTGATGCGTTGACTCGATGGCCCTGGAACGTTCAATATTGTTATACCTCATGGTGTTTCGGTTGGACTTGGTCAATGTACAATGTTCTTTTTTATGCCGTTTCATACATGTACTTAGCAGCTTGTCAACATGTTCACTGGCATCAAAAAGAATTTTCCCTTTGCTATTGTTTAGGCGGGCGAAAATTTTCAACGTATAAATCATCACGGTGAGAGTATGGCAGAGTAGCGCGGCGGCGCACGGGCAACGGGCGGTGCTGGTGGCGACATAGAATTGCGTCTTCTGCGGGAGGAAAGAGGAAGAAGAAGACCGGGGAGCCTTTGGATCAAGATCTTACGGTTGAGAGCAATTTGATTGAAAAAATACGGAGGATTGTGTAATAGTCAGACTTTTTTTTCGAATCACTAGTAGTGCTAAAACTTGGACAGAATCTGTCGTCAAGACCCAAGATCACTCCAACTCTATTATCTCAGTACTATGTTTCAAATGATTGTATTAACTGGTGAATTGGGGGGGGGGGGGGGGGGGGGGGGGGGAGTAACTATGAGAATTGCCAAGAAGCAACGAGTGAGAAAAGACCTCCTATACTCACACGCTGATTTGGTTTGCTACGTCAAGACCTGCAACTGCGTCGTAAATCTCAAATGAGAATCAGATTCGGTTTTTGATGGCTACAGATGATTGATCAGTAAATAAAGGTAAAAGACAAGACCTGCAGAGATCGATCGCGCCTACACGCATAAGAAATCTGTGTCCGTATGATCGTGTCTCGATCAGCCGGCCGGCCGGCCAAATTCCACCGACCAATTAAGCACGCGGGTTTACTGGTACAGTACGATTGTCTGGACTAGCTAATTGTTATGCAAACCCGGGAACTTTTATAACTTCCGCATATAGAGTGTAAGCTACATCTAGTACAACGTGTGAAAAGCATGGACTAGCTAGTGTAACGGGGCTGCTAGAAAGTCCAAAAGTGTTTGGTTTTGTTGAGTCAGTGAGTGAGGGTCAGAAAGAAATGTTCCATCAGGCTGCCTTTGTTGAAGTATATATCATATGCTTGATTCCCTGCTCTTTAATTAACTTTGCATGATCATGCTGTTGGATCATAATAAGGGCACTGCATGTGCTTCACGCGGTAAGAGTAAGAACAGGGTCACTGGGAGGAGTAGAGTAATGCACTAAATTCATGTACTATCTCCCAACACCAAAATATAAGACGTTTTTGTAGTTCAAGGTAGTATCAGCTAATTTATTCAAAAAATCGGAAATCATTCAAGTACACCTATGTTTTTATGATTGAAACGCTAGCCACTGGAAGAGGAGGAGCTTCGTTTTATCGCTCATTCCCCTACTCTCTCGTAGCCACTTTAGGATGGGAGGGGGGGGGGGGGGGGGCACGGCACAGAGATGAAGCACAATCAAAGGTTTTTCTTTCATGTTAGTTTTGTGTGTCTATGCCGGCAGCGCCTCGACGGTATTTGTAATGTCACGCGGAATGAAAGCCCCACTACTCTACCCCCATCCTGGTGTGGTCATCATAGCCCACATAACACACATCAGGGTGTCTATGGTGTTTTCCCTCCCACGGATCGTCGGGTCTATATGTGGTGTTTTATCATCTGATGCTTCGGCCTATCAAGGCAGTGGTGATGGCAAGTCTGGGTTCGAGTTTGGTCTGAATGGTTCTCATGTTCCACCTTTTTTGTGTTCTTGATCTTCTTCCCTGATAATACAACAATGAAGCAGCGGTTCGACAACCTATTTTGGAAGGGGTGTCTCGCAGCCTCACGGGTCATAGTGAATCCATGGATCTTATGATCTCGCCCATGAGGGTGGGGGCTTTCAACACCTATGATGTTAGTCTATCGTGTGCCTGTTTTGTGTTAGGTAGTTTCTTTTACCGAAGGTTCTGAAGGAAATATGCCCTAAAGGCAATAATAAAGTTATTATTTATTTCCTTATATCATGATAAATGTTTAATATTCATGCTAGAATTGTATTAACCGGAAACATAGTACATGTGTGAATACATAGACAAACAGTATGCCTCTACTTGACTAGCTCGTTGATCAAAGATGGTTATGTTTCCTAACCATAGACATGAGTTGTCCTTTGATTAACGGGATCACATCATTAGGAGAATGATGTGATTGACTTGACCCATTCCGTTAGCTTAGCACTTGATCGTTTAGTTTGTTGCTATTGCTTTCTTCAAGACTTATACATGTTCCTATGACTATGAGATTATGCAACTCCCGTTTACCGAAGGAACACTTTGTGTGCTACCAAACGTCACAACGTAACGGGGTGATTATAAAGATGCTCTATCGGTGTCTCCAAAGATACTTGTTGGGTTGGCGTATTTCGAGATTAGGATTTGTCACTCCGATTGTCGGATAGGTATCTCTGTGCCCTCTCGGTAATGCACATCACTTAAGCCTTGCAAGCATTGCAACTAATGAGTTAGTTGCGGGATGATGTATTACGGAACGAGTAAAGAGACTTGCCGGTAACGAGATTGAACTAGGTATTGAGATACCGACGATCGAATCTCGGGCAAGTAACATACCGATGATAAAGGAAACAACGTATGTAGTTATGCGGTCTGACCGATAAATATCTTAGTAGAATATGTGGGAGCCAATATGAGCATCCAGGTTCCGCTATTGGTTATTCACCGGAGACGTGTCTCGGTCTTGTCTACATAGTTCTCGAACCCGTAGGGTCCGCGCGCTTAAAGTTCCATGACGATTATATTATGAGTTTATGTGTTTTGATGTAACGAAGGAGTTCGGAGTCCTGGATGAGATTGGGGACATGAAGAGGAGTCTCGAAATGGTCGAGACGTAAAGATCGATATATTGGGCCAAACGGGAAAGGAGATAAAGGCCTCAAAGGGTGGCCGCACCCCTCCCCATGGGCTGGTCTGAATTGGACTAGGGAGGGGGGGCGCCCCCTTCCTTCCTTCTCCTTTTCCCTTCCCTTTCCTTCTCTCTTAGTCCTACTACTTGGAAGGGATCCTAGTTCTACTAGGAAAGGGGGAATCCTACTACCGGTGGGAGTAGGACTCCCCTAGGGCGCGCCATAGAAAGGGCCGGCCCCTCCACTCCTCCACTCCTTTATATACGTGGACAGGAGGCACCCCATAGACACAACAATTGATCTCTTGATCTCTTAGCCGTGTGCAGTGCCCACCTCCACCACAATCCACCTCGATCATATCGTAGCGGTGCTTAGGCGAAGTCCTGCGTCGGTAGAACATCATCATCGTCACCACGTCGTCGTGCTGACGAAACTCTCCCTCAACACTCGGCTGGATCGGAGTTCAAGGGACGTCATCGAGTTGAACGTGTGCAGAACTCGGAGGTGCCGTGCGTTCGGTACTTGATCGGTCGGATTGTGAAGACGTACGACTACATCAACCGCGTTGTGCTAACGCTTCCGCTTTCGGTCTACGAGGGTACGTGGACAACACTCTCCCCTCTTGTTGCTATGCATCACCATGATCTTGCGTGTGCGTAGGAAATTTTTGAAATTACTACGTTCCCCAACAGTGGTATCCGAGCCTGGTTTTATGCGTTGATGTAATATGCACGAGTAGAACACAAGTGAGTTGTGGGCGATATAAGTCATACTGCTTACCAGCATGTCACACTTTGGTTCGGCGGTATTGTTGGATGAAGCGGCCCGGACCGACATTACGCGTACGCTTACGCGAGACTGCTTCTACCGACGTGCTTTGCACACAGGTGGCTGGCGGGTGTCAGTTTTTCCAACTTTAGTTGAACCGAGTGTGGCTACGCCCGGTCCTCGCGAAGGTTAAAACAACACCAACTTGAAAAACTATCGTTGTGGTTTTGATGCGTAGGTAAGAACGGTTCTTGCTCAGCCCGTAGCAGCCACGTAAAACTTGCAACAACAAAGAGAGAACATCTAACTTGTTTTTACAGGGCATGTTGTGATGTGATATGGTCAAGACGTGATGAGATATAAGTTGTTGTATGAGATGATCATGTTTTGTTGAAGTTATCGGCAACAGGCAAAAGCCTTATGGTTATCTCTCTATTGCATAAGATGCAAGCATCAAATAATTGCTTTACTTTATCGCTATGCGATAGCAATAATTGCAAGAGCAATTGTTGGCGAGACAACCATGTGACGACACATTTATATAGATCAAGATGATGGAGATCATGGTGTCATGCCGGTGACGATGGAGATCATGACGATACTTTGGAGATGGAGACCAAAGGCACAAGATGATGATGGCCATATCATGTCACATATTTTGATTGCATGTGATGTTTATCTTTTATACATCTTATTTTCTTAGTTCGATGGTAGCTTTATAAGATGATCTCTCACTAATTATCAAGGTACAAGTGTTCTCCCTGAGTATGCACCGTTGCGAAAGTTCTTCGTGCTGAGACACCACGTGATGATCGGGTGTGATAGACTCTACGTTCAAATACAACGGGTGCAAAACAGTTGCACACGCGGAATACTCAGGTTAAACTTGACGAGCCTAACATATAACAGATATGGCCTCGGAATACGGAGACCGAAAGGTCGAGCATGGATCATATAGTAGATATGATCAACATAGTGATGTTCACTATTGAAACTACTCCATCTCACGTGATGATCGGACATGGTTTAGTTGATATGGATCACGTGATCACTTAGAAGATTAGAGGGATGTCTGTCTAAGTGGGAGTTCTTAAGTAATATGATTAATTCAACTTTAATTTATCATGAACTTAGTCCTGGTAGTATTAGCATATCTATGTTGTAGATCAATAGCTCGCGATGTTGCTCCCAGTTTATTGTGTTCCTAGAGAAAAATTATGTTGAAAAATGTTAGTAGCAATGATGCGGATTGGATCCGTGATCTGAGGATTATCCTCATTGCTGGACAGAAGAATTATGTCTTTGATGCACCGCTAGGTGATAGACCTATTGCAGGAGTAGATGCAGACGTTATGAACGTTTGGCTAGCTCAATATGATGACTACTTGATAGTTTAGTGCACCATGCTTAACGGCTTAGAATCGGGACTTCAAAGACGTTTTGAATGAGATGTTCCAGGAGTTGAAGTTAATATTTCAAGCAAATACCCGAGTTGAGAGATATGAAGTCTCCAACAAGTTCTGTAGCTAAAAAGATGGAGGAGAATAGCTCAAGCAGTGAGCATGTACTCAGATTGTCTGGGTACTACAATCGCTAGAATCAAGTGGGAATTAATCTTCCAGATAAGATAGTGATTGACAGAATTCTCTAGTCACCATCACCAAGTTAGTAGAACTTCGTGATGAACTATGATATGCAAGGGATAACGGAAATGATTCCCAAGCTCCTCGTAATGCTGAAATCAATGAAGGTAGAAATCAAGAAAAATATCAAGTGTTGATGGTAGACAAGACCACTAGTTTCAAGAAAAGGGCAAAGGGAAGAAGGGGAACTTCAAGAAGAACAGCAAGCAAGTTGCTGCTCAAGTGAAGAAGCCCAAGTCTGGTCCTAAGCCTGAGACTAAATGCTTCTACTGCAAAGGGACTGGTCAATGGAGGCGGAACTGCCCCATGTATTTGGCGGATAAGAAGGATGGCAAAGTGAACAAAGGTATATTTGATATACAGATTATTGATGTGTATTTTACTAGTGTTCGTAGCAACCCCTCGGTATTTGATACTGGTTCAGTTGCTAAGAGTAGTAACTCGAAATGGGAGTTGCAAAATGAACAGAGACTAGTTAAGGGTGAAGTGACGATGTGTGTTGGAAGTGGTTCCAAGATTGATATGATCATCATCGCACACTCCCTATACTTTCGGGATTAGTGTTGAACCTAAATAAGTGTTATTTGGTGTTTGCGTTGAGCATGAATATGATTTGATCATGTTTATTGCAATACGGTTATTCATTTAAGTAAGAGAATAAATTGTTGTTTTGTTTACATGAATAAAACCTTATATGGTTACACACCCAATGAAAATGGTTCGTTGGATCTCGATCGTAGTGATACACATATTCATAATATTGAAACCAAAAGATGCAAAATTAATAATGATAGCGCAACTTATTTGTGGCACTGCCGTTTAGGTCATATTGGTGTAAAGCGCATGAAGAAACTCCATGCTGATGGACTTTTGGAATCACTTGATTATGAATCACTTGATGTTTGCGAACCATGCCTCATGGGCAAGATGACTAAGACTCCGCTCTCCGGAACAATGGAGCGAGCAACTGACTTATTGGAAATAATACATACTGATGTATGCGGTCCGATGAGTGTTAAGGCTCACGGCAAGTATCGTTATTTTCTGACCTTCACAGATGATTTGAGCAGATATGGGTATATCTACTTAATGAAACACAAGTCTAAAACAGTTGAAAAGTTCAAAGAATTTCAGAGTGAAGTAGAGAATCATCGTAACAAAAATAAAAGTTTCTATGATATGATCGCAGAAGTAAAATATTTGAGTTACGAGTTTGGCCTTCAGTTAAAACAACGTGAAATAGTTTCACTACTCACCCCACCTGGAACACCACAGTGTAATGGTGTGTCCGAACATCGTAACCGTACTTTATTAGATGTGGTGCGATCTATGATGTCTCTTACCAATTTACCACTATCGTTTTGGGGTTATACATTAGAGACAGCTACATTCACGTTAAATAGAGCACCATCTAAATCCGTTTGAGCTGACACCGTATGAACTATGGTTTGGCAAGAAACCTAAGCTGTCGTTTCTTAAAGTTTGAGGTTGCAATGCTTATGTGAAAAAGTTTCAACCTGATAAGCTCAAAACCAAATCGGATAAGTGTGTCTTCATAGGGTACCCAAAAGAAAATGTTGGGTACACCTTCTATCAAAGATACGAAGGCAAGATATTCATTGCTGAGAATGGATCCTTTCTAGAGAAGGAGTTTCTCTCGAAAGAAGTGAGTGGGAGGAAAGTAGAACATGATGAGGTAACTATACGTGCTTCCTTATTGGAAAGTAGTTCATCACAGAAATTTGTTCCTGTGACTACTACACCAATTAGTGATGAAGCTAATGATGATGATCATGTAACTTCAGATCAGGTTACTATCGAACCTCGTAGGTAAACCAGAGTGAGATCCGCACCAGAGTGGTACGGTAATCCTATTCTGGAGTTCATGTTATTTGACCATGACGAACCTACGAACTATGAGGAAGCGATGATGAGCCCAGATTCCATGAAATGGCTTGAGGCCGTGAAATCTGAGATGGGATCCATGTATGAGAACAAAGTGTGGACTTTGGTTGACTTGCCCGTTGATCAGCAAGCAATTGAGATTAAATGGATCTTCAAGAGGAAGACGGATGCTGATAGTAGTGTTACTATCTACGAAGCTAGAATTGTCGCAAAAAGGTTTTCGACAAGTTCAAGGTGTTGACTACGATGAGAGTTTCTCACTCGTATCTATGCTTAAGTCTATCCGAATCATGTTAGCAATTGCCACATTTTATGAAATCTGGCAAATGGATAAACAAAACTACATTCCTTAATGGATTTATTAAAGGAGAGTTGTATATGATGTAACAAGAAAGTTTTGTCAATCCTAATGGTGCTAACAAAATATGCAAGCTCCAGCGATCCATCTATGGACTGGTGCAAGCATCTCGGAGTTGGAATATACGCTTTGATAAGTTGATCAAAGCATATAGTTTTATACAGACTTGTGGTGAAGCCTGTATTTACAAGAAAGTGAGTGGGAGCACTATAGCATTTCTGATAAGTATATGTGAATGACATATTGTTGATCGGAGATAATATAGAATTATTCTGCAAAGCATAAAGGAGTATTTTAAAGGAGTTTTTCAAAGAAAGACCTCGGTGAAGCTGCTTAGATATTGAGCATCAAGATCTATAGAGATAGATCAAGATGCTTGATAAGTTTTTCAATGAGTACATACCTTGACAAGATTTTGAAGTAATTCAAAATGGAACAGTCAAAGAAAGAGTTCTTGCCTGTGTTACATGGTGTGAAACTGAGTAAGACTCAAAGCCCGACCACGGCAGAAGATAGAAAGAGAATGAAAGTCATTCACTATGCCTTGGCCATAGGTTCTATAAAATATGCCATGTTTTGTACCAGATCTATTGTATAACCTACACTGTTTTTGGCATGGGGTACAATAGTGATCTAGGAGTAGATCACTGGACAGCGGCCAAAATTATCCTTAGTGGAATAAGGATATGTTTCTCGATCATGGAGGTGACAAAAAGGTTCGTCGTAAAGGGTTACGTCGATGCAAATTTTGACACTGATCCAGATGACTCTAAATCTCAATCTGGATACATATTGAAAGTGGGAGCAATTAGCTAGAGTAGCTCCGTGCAGAGCATTGTTGACATAGAAATTTGCAAACTACTTACGGATCTGAATGTGGCAGACCCGTTGACTAAACTTCTCTCACAAGCAAAACATGATCACACCTTAGTACTCTTTGGATGTTAATCACATAGCGATGTGAACTAGATTATTGACTCTAGTAAACCCTTTGGGTGTTGGTCACATGTCGATGTGAACTATGGGTGTTAATCACATGGTGATGTGAACTATTGGTATTAAATCACATGGCGATGTGAATTAGATTATTGACTCTAGTGCAAATGGGAGATTGAAGGAAATATGCCCTAGAGGCAATAATAAAGTTATTATTTATTTCCTTATATCATGATAAATGTTTATTATTCATGCTAGAATTGTATTAACCGGAAACATAGTACATGTGTGAATACATAGACAAACAATATGTCACTAGTATGCACTACAAGAAATATGTCAACTTGTGACCACCACTATTGGTCACTGAAAGGTCACAAATTTCCATTTGTGACCTTTTTGTGACCAAAAACAGAAGGTCAAAAGCTGGCGGTCGTAAACTGACTATAGCGACCTTCTCTGTGAGAAGGTCGTGGATGTTTACGACCAAAATATTCCTACTGTGGCGTTTTGGTCACTAGCAGCCTCCCCAGGCCACGTAGGCATCCAGCGTGGCAAGCTGATGTGGCACAGGATTTAGCCCGGTCCAATTCGGTTTTCTACATGGGCCTAGCCCATTAATTCAACCCATTTATATTTTTTTCCTATGAATTTTTTGTCAGCTTCATGGACCAAGCCCAACATTGCAGCCTTTTTTATTTTTGGCCCAGGGCCTTCATTGCAGCCTTTTTATTTTTGGCCCATGGCCTTCATTGCAACATTATAGCCTTTTTGTTTTGGGTCGTGGCCTTTTTAGTCCATAGATTTCTTGTTTTTCCCATTATATATTGGAGCTGGTCCCACACGTCAAATATTTCAACATTGCTCAGATTATTTTGATAAGTCGATCCCACTTGTCAGGTTTCCATTTCACACATTTTTAAATCACCATTTCAAACAAAACAGAACAAACATAATTTGTCAAATAACAGTAAATCTGTTCTGATGTCACAATCTATTACAGTCAAGTGGAATAAACAAATCTCTGGCAAGTGAATACAAATAACAGTAAATCCGTTCCAATGTCACAATCTCTACAGTATCACAATGCATAACAGCTTTGCACTTGGCTTCATGGATTTTCACTTCAAATTTGTACTGGCTCTCCTGTAAAAGAGTGAACACAAAGGCTACCAGCATTAGTGTACTGCTACTGAGGCCAGAACCAAACAATTGCAATGGCAACACTAATGTAAACAACAAAGTAGATCTACCCACTCGTACGTTCCAGCCTCACCTTTCCCTTCCTGAATTTGGACACTATCATGCAATACTATAAAGGGCAAAGAAAACAATAGACTTGCATAGTGAAATGTTTGCTTTTACAGATCTTATAGAATAATTTGTTTATGCCAGAAATGCATCAGTTTGTACAATACTAGAAAGGGCAAATAAAATAACAGACTTGCATACGGCAAATAACACACATTAACCTGCTGTTGTTCTACACTTCAACTACCACATTCAAGCTCATGTTAGGCACCACCAACACTAACCTACAGGTACTAGCATGGTATATTGGTACAAGTGCAGGTCATGCAATGAACATCACTGTAATACATTCACCGATCTGAATTGTGATGAAATGCATAGGTCCAACCGATGACTACACAACAACAACTACGTCAGACATTTGCCAGAGAAATGTCCATCTCTTTTATTCTTCAAAGACGTAAAAAGAAATGACTACACAACACCAACAACAATAGACTCTCACCCACCTAGAACTAGATCAACCCAGCATCAGTTTTTAAAAGCTCATTTTAAGATACTTCAACGACGAAAAAGCTTAGTAGCATCTCCTTGTAACACCATATGCTCAGTTGACAAACGATTCACATGCAACTCCTCTACATTATATCACACCAACACAGAGAGATGCATCTCTAGATGAGGAGAAAAAACACGTTGATGGCATGCTAGGCATCAGTTTTAAAAAAAGCTCGATTTTAGATCATCAAAGACCGGAAAGGCCGCAGCAGTTTAAATGTTTAACATCCTCTGCCCAGCACGACATCATCATCGTCACAGAAATTCCCTAAACAGTCAGCTATCCATGCAGGAACATTAATTATCCTTAGAGCTAGAGGTGCATCTTGAAGGATGCATGGCAACAGCTAGCAAAGTGTAGCATATTGAAGCATGCTTGTCGTGTACCTTCCATTAGAGCAGCAGCCCGTAAGAAGCCCTTCATCGTCTGTCAACAATAGTGGATTCCCTGTAGTAGGCAACAACAAAGAAAATGAGAGATTCGGGGCCTACAGAGAAACAGAGTTCAGACCATAGCAAATAAGCATACAACTACAACAAAGCAGGGCATAATTCAGTTATAATCTGCATGACAATAACAGTAATACCAATTGTAGTAGTAAGTATATAGTTCTCTAAAATGAGTAGGTAACAAAGCCTCAAAGTATGCAGTGGACAAACTGGCAACCTATTAGTCCAGTATTTGATATACATGTCGCAGCAAATACATTATGCAAACAATAAAGACAAATTTGCAAGTGGGTTTTAGTAGCTGAAGCTTAGAAGTCAACCACTTAGTCCACTAACTAAACTAAGGACCAATTCAATTAGCAGCAGATATATAGCTACCAAACCATATTTTGCAAAGATGTCTCTCCCAGAAAACCATATCCCCTACTCTCGAGCATCGAACAAACAAAGAATAATTCTATAGAGGCAGTCATGCAGATAGATATTCCTTCACCTAAGGTTCAGGTAAGTGCAAGAAGCATGAAAGAAACATTTTCAGAGCATCATTACCCAGTCATACTCTCCGCGGACCCTTTCCACTCCATGCCTCATACACTCCACACTCCAGCAACAGCACCTGCAGATTAACAGAAGAAGCATCCGAATGTGTCAGCAACAGCACCTGCACATTACTAGATGTCTGAATCGGGAAGACCATGTTTGAATGGAGAAGACGGAAACAGGACTCAAGCGAACAAGATAGAGGAAAGGAGAGGACCTTCCATGGCCCTCCTCTTGAATCGGCATCGGCATCCCCAGCAGCTTCTCTCTCCATGGCCTCCTGCCTTCACCGTGCAAGGAGGGAGATGAGATGGGAGGGCAACAGCTTCCGTCCCCATGGACTCCTTCCTTCACCACCAAGGGAGATGAGATGGGAGGACAGTGCCTGCACACGACTGAACGCACACACGCCTACATCAGATGAGATGCGGAGAGGAAAAAAATAGAGATAGAAGAAGAAGAAGAGAATGAGAGGAGGGGTCTGACCTCCTACAGTCTCACCCTGGCCATCAAGGGTTCCTGGATCCGTCGAGGAGGGAGGGAGGGAGCGAGGCCTGCAGCTTGTCGAGCGACTCCTGCACCTGGTCAGAGCAGCGGACGCCGACGAGCCACTGGTCTAGCTGGTGGTGGTGCTGCATCATGGCGGCGCCCTGGATCGGATTAGATCTGCCCCGTGAGGACGGATTTGAATCGGAATGCGAGGGCGGAGGGAGGCGGCGCAGGGAAGGAGGCCGTCCGCCACAGTGAGCCCGCGAGCCCCACGAGCAGCGCCTCCAGCGCGATGACCAGCCGCTCCAGGAACCGCTCGCAGTCGATGGTGGCAGCCCGGTGGCTCAGCCAGATGCCGCCGCCGAGGATGACGAGGGAGAGGACGGTGGTGGCGACCATGTCCACGATGGCCTCCGTCTCGGGAAGTTGGATCTGAGAGTGGGGAGGGGAGGGCTCTGGATCGGGAGCGCGATGGGGAGGGCCGAGCGGCGACCGTATGGGAGGAACGCCGGAGGAGTGGGGTGGGGACGGCGGCGCGTCGAGATCCAGAGGGAGGGAGTGAGGTTGGGGGCGGCAGCGGGGGATCCAGAAGGAGGAGTAGTGTGCGGCGGCGGTGGATCCAGAAGGGAGAGAGGGAGAGAAGGTGGAGAAGGTTGCGATGGGGAAGTGGGGGCGTGGGGGTTGTGTTAGGGCTAGGTCGGTGAGAGGGTGGGGGCGAGGGCTACCGTTGGATCCACAAGCATCCAACGGTGCTTGATGCATGATCCGCGTGAGATGGCTATGGCCCAATCAGAATGCAGCATGCGTGTATAACGTTATGACCATTTAGTATTGGGCGTTATAACCACTCAAAATTGGTCGTGGTCAAAAAAAATAAAGTGTAAAATCATGTCCGCATTTTAATTTTTATGTTTTGAGTGTCCAAAATGAATTTTTTTGTGAAGAAGCTATCAAATATTTGCACGAGGTGCATCTTGGAACTCCAAACAATGTTGAGTTGGGGAGTTTTCACTTTCATTGCACAAAAGAGCCATTTTTCATTTTTCGAGTGCCCGAAATGAGTTTTTTTTTGAAGAACCTACCAAATAATTATTGCAAAATTGGACCAAATTATTTTTCTAAGATGCTAGGCCATATTTAATGCACAATTGACCAAATGGTTGGGTGTAAAAAGTTTTGATCCACCTCTGGTGAAAAAGACAAATTTCCGCCGATTCAGTTGGAAGCGGGTCAAATTTGAACTGCAGCTACCTCATAGTTTGCTCTTTATTTTTTCAAAAAATCATTTCTAGGTACATAAGTATCTATTTAATCAGAGAAACACCAAAAAAAATATAAGATTCAACCACTAGCTAGGAACGGTCATTCCCGCCGTTTTGACCGCATTTTGAAACGAGCATAAAAAATTCAAAAAAATCAAAAAATGGGAAACCTTCGCATTGTGTGATTATATGTGGCCAAGTTCCTAGGAAAAATAACAAACTTGTAATACGGCAATTATTATAAAAAAGTGTTCTCGGAAACGAGCTATCATGTGTGGAGATCAATGGCTTTCAAGCCAAATGATCAATCTTATGGCCACATTCATGGCATAGTTTGTTCAAATGATCTCATATTGTGCACAAGGGTGCATATTGGAATGGCAAACAATGTTGCCTAAGGAGGTTTTCATTTTCGTTGGACAAAAAAACCATTTTCCATTTTTCGAGTGCCCGAAAGGAGGTTTTTTTGTGAAGGACCTCCCAAATAATTGTAGCAAAATTGGACCAAATCATTTTTCTAAAATATTAGGACATATTTAATGCACAATTGACCAAATGTTTGGGTGTCAAAAGTTTTGATCCACCTCTGGTGAAAGACAAATTCCCGCCGATTCAGCTGGAAGCGGGTCAAATTTGAACTGTAGCTACCTCGTAGTTTGCTCTTTATTTTTTCCAAAAATCATTTCTAGGTACATAAGTATCTATTTAATCAGAGAAACACCAACAAAATTCGAGATTCACCCACTAGCTAGGAATGGTCATTCTCGCCGTTTTGACCGCATTTTGAAACGGGCATAAAAAATTCAAAAAAATCAAAAAATTGGGAAACCTTCGCATTGTGTCATTATATGTGACCAAGTTCCTAGGAAAAATAACAAACTAGTAATACGGCAATTATTTTAAAAAAGTGTTCTCAGAAATGGGCTATCATGCGTGAAGATTCATGGCTTTCAAGCCAAATGATCAATTTTATGGCCACATTCATGGCATAGTTTGTTCAAATGATCTCATATTGTGCACAAGGGTGCATATTGGAATGGCAGACAAAGTTGCCTAAGGAAGTTTTCATTTTCGTTGGACGAAAAAACCATTTTCCATTTTTCGAGTGCCCGAAAGGAGGTTTTTTTGTGAAGGACCTCCCAAATAATTGTTGCAAAATTGGACCAAATCATTTTTCTAAAATATTAGGACATATTTAATGCACAATTGACCAAATGTTTGTGTGTCAAAAGTTTTGATCCACCTTTGGTGAAAGACAAATTCCCGCCGATTCAGCTGGAAGCGGGTCAAATTTGAACTGTAGCTACCTCGTAGTTTGCTCTTTATTTTTTCCAAAAATCATTTCTAGGTACATAAGTATCTATTTAATCAGAGAAACACAAAAAAAATTCGAGATTCAACCACTAGCTAGGAACGGTCATTCCAGCCGTTTTGACCGCATTTTGAAACGGGCATAAAAAATTCAAAAAAAATCAAAAAATTGGGAAACCTTCGCATTGTGTCATTATATGTAACCAAGTTCCTAGGAAAAATAACAAACTTGTAATACGGCAAATATTTTAAAAAAGTGTTCTCAGAAATGAGCTATCATGCGTGAAGATTCATGGCTTTCAAGCCAAATGATCAATCTTATGGCAACATTCATGGCATAGTTTGTTCAAATGATCTCATATTGTGCACAAGGGTGCATATTGGAATGGCAAACAATGTTGCCTAAGGAAGTTTTCATTTTTGTTGGACGAAAAAACCATTTTCCATTTTTCGAGTGCCCGAAAGGAGGTTTTTTTGTGAAGGACCTCCGAAATAATTGTTGCAAAATTGGACCAAACCATTTTTCTAAAATATTAGGACATATTTAATGCACAATTGACCAAATGTTTGGGTGTCAAAAGTTTTGATCCACCTCTGGTGAAAAAGACAAATTCCCGCCGATTCAGTTGGAAGCGGGTCAAATTTGAACTGTAGCTACCTCGTAGTTTGAAATGATTTTTTTCCAAAAATCATTTCTAGGTACATAAGTATCTATTTAATCAGAGAAACACGAACAAAATTCGAGATTCAACCACTAGCTAGGAACGGTCATTCCCGCCGTTTTGACCGCATTTTGAAACGGGCATAAAAAATTCAAAACAAATCAAAAAAATTGGGAAACCTTCGCATTGTGTCATTATATGTGACCAAGTTCCTAGGAAAAATAACAAACTTGTAATACGGCAATTATTTTAAAAAAGTGTTCTCAGAAATGAGCTATCAAGCGTGAAGATTCATGCCTTTCAAGCCAAATGATCAATCTTATGGCCACATTCATGGCATAGTTTGTTCAAATGATCTCATATTGTGCGCAAGGGTGCATATTGGAATGGCAAACAATGTTGCCTAAGGAAGTTTTCATTTCGTTGGACGAAAAAACCATTTTCCATTTTTCGAGTGCGTGAAAGGAGGTTTTTTTGTGAAGGACCTCCCATATAATTGTTGCAAAATTGGACCAAATCATTTTCTAAAATATTAGGACATATTTATTGCACAATTGACCAAATGTTTGGGTGTCAAAAGTTTTGATCCACCTCTGGTGAAAAAGACAAATTCACGCCGATTCAGTTGGAAGCGGGTCAAATTTGAACTGTAGCTACCTCGTAGTTTGCTCTTTATTTTTTCCAAAAATCATTTCTAGGTACATAAGTATCTATTTAATCATAGAAACACCAAAAAAAATTCAAGATTCAACCACTAGCTAGGAACGGTCATTCCCGCCGTTTTGACCGCATTTTGAAACAGGCATAAAAAATTCAAAAAAAATCAAAAAATTGGGAAACATTCGCATTGGGTCATTATATGTGGCCAAGTTCCTAGGAAAAATAATAAACTTGTAATACGACAATTATTTTAAAAAAAGTGTTCTTAGAAACGAGCTATCACGTGTGGAGATCAATGGCTTTCAAGCCAAATGATCAATCTTATGGCCACACCCATGGCATAGTTTGTTCAAATGATCTCATATTGTGCACAAGGGTGCATATTGGAATGGCAAACAATGTTGCCTAAGGAAGTTTCCATTTTCGTTGGACGAAAAAACCATTTTCCATTTTTCGAGTGCGCGAAAGGAGGTTTTTTGTGAAGGAACTACCAAATAATTGTTGCAAAATTGGACCAAATCATTTTTATAAAGTACTAGGCCATATTTAATGCACAATTGACAAAATGGTTGGTTGTAAAAAAATTTGATCCACCTCTCGTGAAAAAGACAAATTTCCGCCGATTCAGCTCGAAGCGGGTCAAATTTGAACTACAACTGCCTCATAGTTTGCTATTTATTTTTTCCAAAAATAATTTCTAGTTACATAAGGACCTATTTAATCATAAATACATGGTTTGGTGGCGATACGTCGAGGTTTGGGCGGTGGCCGAGGGCCCCACTCTAGAGCGCGTAAACTCGCATGCCCGTCGCGTGGTCACCGCGTGACCGTAATGTTGCCATGTGTTCTGGGCGGCCTAGGCATGTCTAGTGGGTTAGGCACTCCCTAGGTTGGTGCTAGGAAGAAAATTACAACATATATAAGATTCTCACAAGGAGACCAATCGATGCTCAAACATGAATTAGCAGCCAAGTGTTTGATTAGCGGTACGGGAAATGCACATGGCCAATGGTCGTGAGTTTTGGCTGAGGATGAGCATCTACTAAGGAGAATGTCTTCACAAATTTTTAGCTCAAAAGGAGGATCCTAGGTGGTACTTGCTTTGCAAAGTACCACGCTGGACAAAAATATGAATGTTGAAGCTGGGCTCAAAATAATGAATGGATTGAGCTGAAATTTTGTGGAGGATGGTTATTTGGGCATAGGAAAGCATTGTAGAAAATTGATACCATTTAGACATGTCAAAGAAGTACTTCCTTCACAATGCTCTTCTATGGACAGAAACTTGGGAAAACTAGTGAGAGCGATTGGATGAATGAAATGATCTCAAAATTGGTGTAGGTAAGTTACTTAGGTATGGTCATGCGCTGGTAAATTTTCAGATGATTTGGGTAAGCCTAGCTAGTACTTACTTCACAAAGCTTCTCTCGAGGTAGAAATTTTGGAAATTTCCCGAGAAAGATTTACTAGGAAAATTGAGCTGAATATTATCATGTGGCAATGATTTGGGTATGGAAGAGTGCCCGAAAAGTTTGAGGGTAATAGGAGGGGTCTATATAACACTTGCTTTGCAACGTGCCAATTTGGCCATAAAATATAAATTGAACCTGGGCTCACATAGATGATTTGACTGAGCTGCAATTTGGAGGAAGTTGATAATTTGGGCATATGAAGGAACTGTATAAATTTCATATCATTTAGAGATATAAAAAGGTACTTCCTTCACAATGCTTCTAGGTGGACAAAAACTTTGGAAATTTGCCGAGGAAGATTTGCTAGGCAAATGGAGCTGAATTTTGTCATGCGGTAATAATTTGGATAGGAAAGAGTGCCCAAAAATTCCGAGGGCAATCAAGAATATATAAATAGCACTTCCTTCATAAAGTGTTGTTGTGAACAGAATAGGAAAATGAATATTGTTGAATTAGTTTTGAACTAGGCAAGGAAGGATTTTAACATATTTGATGAAGATATGCCCCAAAGAATTTATGAGATTTTTTTGGGAATTTTGGGAATGATAGAAATATAGGTTGCTTCACAACCTAGGGTAAAAACTGCCACATGGACATGACACATAGGCAAAACTGATGAGATGGCGCCTAGTCATCACAACCCAACACAATCTAGAAGGCTATGACCATCTATATTGGTCATTAACAACTAGAAATAAGGCAGCGGACTAGCACTGTTTGCTTTGTGACCATTTCGTGTAAGCAAATTACGACCTTTTTGACCAAAATGGTCGCAATGGTTTAGGGTTTGGAGCCCCCTGAACAGCTTTTGACCAATTCTTCTAAATGGTCATAAATTTATGACCAATTCTTCGAGGGTCACTGACAGAAGGTCATAAGTTGACATATTTCTTGTAGTGATGCCTCTACTTGACTAGCTCGTTGATCAAAGATGGTTATGTTTCCTAACCATAGACATGATTTGTCATTTGATTAACGGGATCACATCATTAGGAGAATGATGTGATTGACTTGACCCATTTCGTTAGATGAGCACTTGATCGTTTAGTTTGTTGCTATTGCTTTCTTCATGACTTATACATGTTCCTTTGACTATGAGATTATGCAACTCCCGTTTACCAGAGGAACACTTTGTGTGCTACCAAACGTCACAACGTAACTGGGTGATTATAAAGGTGCTCTACAGGTGTCTCCAAAGGTACTCATTGGGTTGGCGTATTTCGAGATTAGGATTTGTCACTCCGATTGTCAGAGAGGTATCTCTGGGCCCTCTCGGTAATGCACATCACTTAAGCCTTGCAAGCATTGCAACTAATGAGTTAGTTGCAGGATGATGTATTACGGAACGAGTAAAGAGACTTGTCGGTGACGAGATTGAACTACGTATTGAGATACCGACGATCGAATCTCGGGCAAGTAACATACCGATGACAAAGGGAAAAACGTATGTAGTAATGCGGTCTAACCAATAAAGATATGCATAGAATATGTGGGAGCCAATATGAGCATCCAGGTTCCGCTATTGTTTATTGACCGGAGACGTGTCTCGGTCATGTCTACATAGTTCTCGAACCCGTAGGGTCCGCACGCTTAAAGTTTGATGACGGTTATATTATGAGTTTATGTGTTTTGACGTACCGAAGGAGTTCCGAGTCCCGGATGAGATCAGGGACATGACGAGGAGTCTCAAAATGGTCGAGACGTAAAGATCGATATATTGGACGACTATATTCGGACATTGGAAAGGTTCCAAGTGATTCGGGTATTTTCGAGAGTACCGGGGAGTTACGGGAATTCGTATTGGGCCTTAATGGGCCATATGAGAAAGGAGAGAAAGGTCTCAAAGGGTGGCCGCACCCCTCCCCATGGGCTGGTCCGAATTGGACTAGGGAGGGGGGCGCCCCCTTCCTTCCTTCTCCTTTTCCCTTCTCTTTCCTTCTCTCCTACTCCTACTACTTGGAAGGGATCCTAGTTCTACTAGGAAAGGGGGAATCCTACTCCCGGTGGGAGTAGGACTCCCCTAGGGCGTGCCATAGAGAGGGCCGGCCCCTCCCCTCCTCTAGTCCTTTATATACGTGGCCAGGGGCACCCCATAGACACAACAATTGATCTCTTGATCTTTTAGCCGTGTGTGGTGCCCCCCTCCACCATAATCCGCCTTGGTCTTACACTAGTGCAGAACCGGGCAATAGCACCGGTTTGTAAGGCCCTTTAGTGTCGGTTTGGTAACCGGCGCTAAAATGTAGGCACTAAAGCCCCCCCCCCCTTTAGTACCGGTTCAGCACGAACTGGTGCTAAAGGGCAACCACGTGGCACGAGCCAGCTTCGAGGGCAGGGAGCCCTTTAGTACCGGTTGGTGTCACCAACCGGTATTAAAATGATGGGGGGGTTTTGGGTTTATGATTTCTTTTTCATTTAATTTTGTGTTTTCCATTTAATTATTTTTCATTTGCTGGTATTTTACGATACTACATATTGTACACGTTATGAATATATATAAATAGAATTTCTAGTAGAACCGATCATAATATATATATATATCATCGAATGTCTCACAACCACCATTAATTAATTCACACATATATACACACATGTATATATATATACACACACACACAATTTCTCCTCATTGGTGCCTTCGCAGCCAGTGGCATTAGCCTAGCTAATTAGTGCCTTTGGAGCACGATAACAATTGGAAGTGGTTCATGGGGGCGGTAGCGGGTAATAGTATTCTCCTTTGGGATCTATGACCTGGTCGAGGAAAAATCCCGCTATTTCCTCTTGAATTGCTTCTATGCGGTCCTGTGCTAGAAGCTTGTACCGCACCTCTTTGAACTGTTAAGAAGGAGATCAATATGCATGTGTATTAGTTGTGTGACTAGATATCGATAATGGTGTAAAAATTGTGAATAGTGTTCTGACAATCGATATCGTACCCACTCGTGTCTTTGAGATTTGCTCCTTTCGGACGCCATGATGCGAATGTTCTCGCAAACATAGTATGCACATAGATCATTCCCCGGCGCCTGCTTCAGGGCCTTTACGAGAATGGAATTTGGTCAGATAATAATTAATCAAGCATGATAATTAAAGAGATGGCAGCTAGCTAGTACTACTTAATTACTTACCTTGGGTCGATACCATTTCAGACTTTGTTTCCATGGGCCTGGAGTGACCCTGATGAACTTTGCCCAAGCCCTGCCCGCCGACAAAGAAAATGAATAAATGGGTTATTAAATAGTTGTTATCAGGAAATGACGAACAAATTAAATAGGCCGAGATATAGTTAATAATGATTGAAATTACTTGTTGACTATCCCCTTCACGATGGTGTAGTCACTTTCTTTCTTAAGTAGCAAGTCAAGTACTTCAATTGTTCCATCATCAACTTTAATGATTAAAAAGATCCAGTGAAATCTGCATGCACACACGTTTGCATGTCTTAATTAAGCGGGCATATGTAAGCAAAAACATGTAGCTATAGCTAGTAGGGAAAACAGAATTTATAGTACACGACAGTGTGACTCACTGAAAGTTGTAAGGAAGTAGTATATCTTCATTGTATTTGAGTTCCTTGAAAAACTGTAGCATGCTTTCCACTACACATTTTTCGTGATATGGATCTATTTTCCATGTGTATTCATTAATGGTATTTGGGTCAACGAACCCAATGCCATAGTGTCCACCTTTTTTCATTTCATAAATCTTCATCCTGCATAATATCACAGAAAAGAATGTAGTGAGGATAATTACAGGTAATGATTGATCAAAATGATCACTACAACTAGCTTGAGACTTCAATTACAGAAAGAAATCACTTACAGACAATAGCAACTAACGATAGATTTGTCGAGTGCGTCTTTATTGTATAGCTGAAATAGTTCTGAATACTAAAGGGTCATAGCTTTCTTATGGTGGTAATGCTCCTTGTTGACATTCACCATGAGGGACTCTCGATTGGAAATCTAGGTAATGTCCATGTACCATTGATGCAATTCATACATTCTCGTTGCAAGCTTATTGACCTCCTCTGGCTCGACCAAAGGTTGGCCCCGGGCATATTTCCGTTTTATTTCCTCCTCTCTAGTCGCAGACATGGGCTCGATATCGAGGAGTTGTCCAACAGTGATCCCGATCGATTCAGCCTGCGCAATATGCTACTCGGTTATTACCACATCACCCACCCCGGGAACGTTAACGGTTTGCCCACAATAATATTGGGCGCACCTACTCTCATGTGTTGTTGGCACAACAAGCAGGGGGATTGATTGCGCCGCCTGTTCTCCTAGCTGGGGAACGGTTTTACCGCTCCTTTTGCCAGCTGATTTGCTCGAGCTCGAGCTCGCCTCTTTCTGTAGACGTGCTCGATTTAACTTCCTAAGGTGGCGCTCATAGTCTGTGTCAACAGGCTTGGGAGCTGGTGGTCTAGCCATACGAATGAAGTGGTCAATCTTTTCCACAGGCACTTTCTCCCTTGGCGGCGGTGGCAGTTTCGGTGCAAAATGGGCTACCACCTCGGCCTTCGATATGGATACGTTTTCCTCCTCGGACTTGTCGTAAGGCCTCTGCTGAAGAGGCGCGAGGCTTGGACCATATTGAAATCGCTTGCCTCCGCCTGTACCTGCAGTACTACCTCGACTTGTACCGCTACGCACAATAGCTGAGGCGGCTCTCTTCCGTGATTGCTAAGGCGGCGAAGACGGCTGACGTGGCTGAGTTGGAGGAGGAGGAGTGGCCTGAAGCTGTGCCAAACTTGGAGGAGGAGTGGCCTGAAGCTGTGCCGGACTTGGAGGAGGAGTGGCCTGACGCTTTGCCGGACTTGGAGGAGGAGTGGCCTGAAGCTGTGCCAGACTTGGAGGAGGAGTGGCATGACGTGTTGGTGGACTTGGAGGAGCGGGAGTCTGCTGACTCGGTGGCGGACTGCGACGAGGAGTCGGATGATGCGGTGTCGGTGGCCTTCGAAAGATGATGCAATCCTTTCTCCATAGGATGATATGATGGTTGGCCTCTCCTAGTGTGTGCTCATCGTCACCTCCAGGAATGTCAAGCTCTAGCCCCGAATATTGGTCAACCACCTCATCAACCAAGACACGAGCATAGCCCGCTGGAATCGGGTTGCAATGGAAGGTTGCCTCGGGGGGATTTGTAAAAGCAAGGGCGTCCGCCACCTTCATGGATATGTTCTTCATTTTGAAGTGTAGCTCGCAGTTAGTGTTCTCCATGATGTCATCCACTGGGTAGCTATCGAGCAATGCGTCGCCCGGGGCGGAACCCACGCTGCTTCTCGGCATGGATGGGACAGTGCTATCCATTGGTGGATCATCCGCTAGCTGCTGAGACCCCCTTTGCTGGCTAAGTGAGTCGATCGGCTCCTGCTGCAGCTGGAATTTGATTGCCAAGTCCGCGTGCGCTGATTCTAGGCCTTGAAGGCGTTCATAGTCTAGCTTCGTCTGCTCGTCCTTCATCTTCCTCTTCTTCTCCTCCGTAATCTTCTTTCTCGCACGGGTTTTGTAGTCGGTGTTCTAGTCCGAAAACCCCTCATACCATGGAATAGCGCCCATGCCTCGTGTTCTTCCCGGGTGTTCAGGATTTCCCAGGGCACGCGTAAGCTCGTCGTTCTCTCCGTTGGGCTCGAACAACCCGGATCGAGCCTCTTCTATTGCAACAAGTAGCTTATCTTCGGCTCCGTCCAGACATGCCTTCTTCGAAACTTTGCCTGTCTTTGGGTCCAACTCCCCCCCATGCGCATAGAACCAAGTCCTGCACCTGGGGGGCTAGCTCAATGTTTCTGGAGTGACACCTGCATCCAGCATCTCTTTCTCAGACTTATCCCACTTAGGCATTCCCACCGCATAGCCACATGGCCCCAGCTTATGGAACTTATCCTTTTTTGTGGCATTGGCCTTGTTTATTCTCGACCGTTCCTTAGATAATTCCGAATCCTTGAATTTCATGAAATCGTCCCAATGAGCAATTTGGTTCTCTAGTATTCCCTCGAATACTGGAGTCTTCCTTCCTCCGTTGACGTACTTGGCCCATTCACGAATCTTGTGGTTCTTGAATGCAACCGCCATCTTCCTAAGAGCATGAAGGAAATATGCCCTAGAGGCAATAATAAAGTTATTATTGATGATAAATGTTTCATGATAAATGTTTATTATTCATGCTAGAATTGTATTAACCGAAAACATAATACATGTGTGAATACATAGACAAACAGTGTCACTAGTATGCCTCTACTTGACTAGCTCGTTAATCAAAGATGGTTATGTTTCCCAACCATGGACAAAGAGTTGTTATTTGATTAACGGGATCACATCATTAGATGAATGATCTGATTGACATGACCCATTCCATTAGCTTAGCACCCGATCGTTTAGTATGATGCTATTGCTTTCTTCATGACTTATACATGTTCCTATGACTATGAGATTATGCAACTCCCGTTTGCCGGAGGAACACTTTATGTGCTACCAAATGTCACAATGTAACTGGGTGATTATAAAGGAGCTCTACTGGTGTCTCCAAAGGTACATGCTGGGTTGGCGTATTTCGAGATTAGGATTTGTCACTCCGATTGTCGGAGAGGTATCTCTGGGCCCTCTCGGTAATGCACATCACTTAAGCCTTGCAAGCATTGCAACTAATGAGTTAGCTGCGGGGTGATGTATTACGGAACGAGTAAAGAGACTTGCCGGTAACGAGATTGAACTAGGTATTGGATACCGACGATCGAATCTCGGGCAAGTAACATACCGATGACAAAGGGAACAACGTATGTTGTTATGCGGTCTGACCGATAAAGATCTTCGTAGAATATGTAGGAGCCAATATGGGCATCCAGGTCCCGCTATTGGTTATTGACGGGAGATGTGTCTCAGTCATGTCTACATTGTTCTCGAACCGTAGGGTCCGCACGCTTAACGTTATGATGACAGTTATTATGAGTTTATGCATTTTGATGTACCGAAGTTAGTTCGGAGTGCCGGATGTGATCACGGACATGATGAGGAGTCTCGAAATGGTCGAGACATAAAGATTGATATATTGGAAGCCTATATTTGGATATCGAAAGTGTTCCGGGTGAAATCGGGATTTTACCGGAGTACCGGGAGGTTACCGGAACCCCCCGGGAGCCATATGAGCCTTAATGGGCTTTAGTGGAAAGGAGAAAGGGGCAGGCCAAGGTGGCCGCGCGCCTCCCCCCTCCCCTAGTCCTATTAGGACTAGGAGAGGTGGCCGGCCCCCCTCTCTCTCTTTCCCCCTCGGGGAATCCTAGTCCAACTAGGATTGGGGGGGGGGGGGTCCTACTCCCGGTAGGAGTAGGACTCCTCCTGCGCCCTCCTCCTGGCCGGCGGCCCCCTCACCCTTGGCTCCTTTATATACGGAGGCAGGGGGCACCTCTAGACACACAAGTTGATCATTGAGATCGTTCCTTAGCCGTGTGCGGTGCCCCCTGCCACCATATTCCACCTCGATCATATCGTTGTAGTGCTTAGGCGAAGCCCTGCGTCGGTAGAACATCAAGATCGTCACCACGCCGTCGTGCTGACGGAACTCCTCCCCGACGCTTTGCTGGATCGGAGCCCGGGGATCGTCATCGAGCTGTTCGTTTGCTAAGAACTCGGAGGTGCCGGAGTAACGGTGCTTGGATCGGTCGGATCGGGAAGACGTACGACTACTTCCTCTACGTTGTGTCAACGCTTCCGCAGTCGGTCTGCGTGGGTACGTAGACAACACTCTCCCCTCTCGTTGCTGTGCATCACCATGATCTTGCGTGTGCATAGGAATTTTTTTGAAATTACTACGTTCCCCATCAGTGGCATCCGAGCCTAGGTTTTATGGTTTGATGTTATTTGCATGAGTAGAACACAAGTGAGTTGTGGGCGATATAAGTCATACTGCCTACCAGCATGTCATAGTTTGGTTCGGCGGTATTGTTGGACGAGACGACCCGGACCAACATTATGCGTACGCTTACGCGAGACCAGTTCCCACGACGTGCTTTGCACATAGGTGGCTTGCGCGCGACTGTCTCTCCAACTTTAGTTGAACCGAGTGTGGCTACGCCCGGTCCTTGTGAAGGTTAAAACGGAGTCTATTTGACAAACTATCGTTGTGGTTTTGATGCGTAGGTGAGATTGGTTCTTGCTTAAGCCCGTAGCAGCCACGTAAAACTTGCAACAACAAAGTAGAGGACGTCTAACTTGTTTTTGCAGGGCATGTTGTGATGTGATATGGTCAAGACATGATGCTAAATTTTATTGTATGAGATGATCATGTTTTGTAACCGAGTTATCGGCAACTGGCAGGAGCCATATGGTTGTCACTTTATTGTATGCAATGCAATCACGATGTAATGCTTTACTTTATCACTAAGCGGTAGCGATAGTCATGGAAGCATAAGATTGGCGAGACGACAACGATGCTACGATGGAGATCAAGGTGTCGCGCCGGTGATGATGGTGATCATGACGGTGCTTCGGAGATGGAGATCACAGGCACAAAATGATGATGGCCATATCATATCACTTATATTAATTGCATGTGATGTTTATCTTTTATGCATCTTATCTTGCTTTAATTGACGGTTGCATTATAAGATGATCTCTCACTAAATTATCAAGAAGTGTTCTTCCTGAGTATGCACCGTTGCGAAAGTTCTTCGTGCTGAGACACCACGTGATGATCGGGTGTGATAGGCTCTACATGGAAATACAATGGGTGCAAAACAGTTGCACACGCGGAATACTCAGGTTATACTTGACGAGCCAAGCATATACAGATGTGGCCTCCGAACACGGAGACCGAAAGGTCGAGCGTGAATCATATAGTAGATATGATCAACATAGTGATGTTCACCAATGAAACTACTCCATCTCACGTGATGATCGGACATGGTTTAGTTGATTTGGATCACGTGATCACTTAGAGGATTAGAGGGATGTCTATCTAAGTGGGAGTTTCTTAAGTAATATGATTAATTGAACTTGAATTTATCATGAACTTAGTCCTGGTAGTATTTTGCAAATCATGTTGTAGATCAATAGCTCGCGTTGTTGCTTCCCTGTGTTTATTTTGATATGTTCCTAGGGAAAACTATGTTGAAAGATGTTAGTAGCAATGATGCGGATTGGATCCGTGATATGAGGTTTATCCTCATTGCTGCACAGAAAAATTATGTCCTTGATGCACCGCTAGGTGACAGACCTATTGCAGGAGCAGAGGCAGACGTTATGAACGTTTGGCTAGCTCAATATGATGACTACTTGATAGTTTAGTGCACTATGATTAACGGCTTAGAATCGGGACTTCAAAGACGTTTTGAACGTCATGGACCATATGAGATGTTCTAGGAGTTGAAGTTAATATTTCAAGCAAATACCCGAGTTGAGAGATATGAAGTCTCCAACAAGTTCTATAGCAAAAAGATGGAGGAGAATCGCTCAACTAGTGAGCATGTGCTCAGATTGTCTGGGTACTACAATCGCTTGAATCAAGTGGGAGTTAATCTTCCAGATAAGATAGTGATTGACAGAATTCTCTAGTCACCATGACCAAGTTAGTAGAACTTCGTGATGAACTATAGTATGCAAGGGATGACGAAAACGACTCCCGAGCTTTTCATGATGATGAAATCGATGAAGGTAGAAATCAAGAAAAACATCAAGTGTTGATGGTTGACAAGACCACTAGTTTCAAGAAAAGGGCAAAAGGGAAGAAGGGGAACTTCAAGAAGAACGGCAAGCAAGTTGCTGCTCAAGTGAAGAAGCCCAAGTCTGGTCCTAAGCCTGAGACTAAGTGCTTCTACTGCAAAAGGGACTGGTCACTGGAAGTGGAACTACCCCAAGTATTTGGCGGATAAGAAGGGTGGCAAAGTGAACAAAACTATATTTGATATACATGTTATTGATGTGTACTTTACTAGTGTTTATAGCAACCCCTCAGTATTTGATACTGGATCAGTTGCTAAGAGTAGTAACTCGAAACAGGGGTTGCAGAATAAACAAAGAATAGTTAAGGGTGAAGTGATGATGTGTGTTGGAAGTAGTTCCAAGATTGATATGATCATCATCGCACACTCCCCTATACTTTCAGGATTAGTGTTGAACCTAAATAAGTGTTATTTGGTTTTTGCGTTGAGCATGAATATGATTTGATCATGTTTATTGCAATACGGTTATTCATTAAAGTCAGAGAATAATTGTTGTTCTATTTACATGAATAAAACCTTCGATGGTCATACACCCAATGAAACAAGTTCATTGGATCTCGATCGCATTGATACACATATTCATAATATTGAAACCAAAAGATGCAAAGTTAATAATGATAGTGCAACTTATTTATGGCACTGCCGTTTAGGTCATATTGGTGTAAAGCGCATGAAGAAACTCCATGCTGATGGCCTTTTGGAATCACTTGATTATGAATCACTTGATGCTTGCGAACCATGCCTTATGGGCAAGATGACTAAAACGCCGTTCTCCGGAACAGTGAAGCAAGCAACAGATTTGTTGGAAATCATACATACTGATGTATGTGGTCCGATGAATATTAAGGCTTGCAGCAGGTATCATTATTTTCTGACCTTCACAGATGATTTGAGCAGATATGGGGATATCTGCTTGATGAAACATAAGTCTGAAACATTTGAACAGTTCAAAGAATTTCAGAGTGAAGTGGAAAATCATCGTGACAAGAAAATAAAAGATTCTACGATATGATCGCAGAGGTAAAATATTTGAGTTATGAGTTTGGCCTTCAATTAAAACAATGTGAAATAGTTTCACTACTCACGCCACCTGGAACAACATAGTGTAATGGTGTGTCCGAACGTCATAACTGTACTTTATTAGATATAGTGCGATCTATGATATCTCTTACCGATCTACCACTGTCGTTTTGGGGTTATGCATTAGAGACAGCCGCATTCACGTTAAATAGGGCACCATCTAAATCCGTTGAGACGACACCGTGTGAACTATGGTTTGGCAAGAAACCTAAGCTGTCGTTTCTTAAAGTTTGGAGTTGAGATGCTTATGTGAAAAAGTTTCATCTCGATAAGCTCAAACTCAAATCGGAGAAATATGTCTTCATAGGATACCCAAAGGAGACTGTTGGGTACACCTTCTATCACCGATCCGAAGGCAAGACATTCGTTGCTAAGAATGGATCCTTTCTAGAGAAGGAGTTTCTCTCGAAAGAAGTGAGTGGGAGGAAAGTAGAAAACTTGATAAGGTAATTGTACCTTCTCCCTTATTGGAAAGTAGTTCATCACAGAAATCTGTTCTTGTGACTACTACACCAATTAGTGAGGAAGCTAATGATGATGATCATGTAACTTCAGATCAAGTTACTACCGAATCTCGTAGGTAAACCAGAGTGAGATCCGCACCAGAGTGGTACGGTAATCCTGTTCTGGAGGTCATGTTACTTGACCATGACGAACCTACAAACTATGAGGAAGCGATGATGAGCCCAGATTCCGCGAAATGGTTTGAGGCCATGAAATCTGAGATATGATCCATGTATGAAAACAAAGTATGGACTTTTATGGATTTGCCCGATGATCGACAAGCCATAGAAAATAAATGGATCTTCAAGAGGAAGACATACACTAATAGTAGTGTTACTATCTAGAAAGCTAGAATTGTCGCAAAAAGGTTTTCGACAAGTTCAAGGTGTTGACTACGATGAGAGTTTCTCACTCGTATCTATGCTTAAGTCTGTCTGAATCATGTTAGCAACTGCCGCATTTTTATGAAATCTGACAAATGGATAAACAAAACTACATTCCTTAATGGATTTAGAGAAGAGTTGGATATGATGCAACCAGAAGGTTTTGTCAATCCTAAAGGTGCTAACAAAATATGCAAGCACCAGCGATCCATCTATGGACTGGTGCAAGCATCTCGGAGTTGGAATATATGCTTTGATAAGTTGATCAAAACATATAGTTTTATACAGACTTGCGGTGAAGCCTGTATTTACAAGAAAGTGAGTGGGAGCACTACAACATTTCTGATAAGTATATGTGTATGACATATTGTTGATCGGAAATAATGTAGAATTATTCTGCAAAGCATAAAGGAGTGTTTGAAAGGATTTTCCAAAGAAAGACCTCGGTGAAGCTGCTTACATATTGAGCATCAAAGATCTATGGAGATAGATCAAGACGCTTCATAAGTTTTTTCAATGAGTACATACCTTGACAAGATTTTGAAGTAGTTCAAAATGGAACAGTCAAAGAAAGAGTTCTTGCCTGTTTTACAAGGGGTGAAATTGAGTAAGACTCAAAAACCAACCATGGCAGAAGATAGAAAGAGAATGAAAGTCATTCCCTATGCCTTGACCATAGGTTCTATAAAGTATGCCATGCTGTGTACCAGATCTATTGTATACCCTACCATTGAGTTTGGCAAGGGAGTACAATAGTGATCTAGGAGTAGATCACTGGACAGCGGTCAAAATTATCCTTAGTGGAATAAGGATATGTTTCTCGATTATGGAAGTGAAAAAGGTTCGTCGTAAAGGGTTACGCCGATGCAAGTTTTGACACTAATCTAGATGACTCTAAGTCTCGGTCTAGATACATATTGAAAGTGGGAGCAATTAGCTAGAGTAGCTCCGTGCAGAGCATTGTAGACATAGAAAATTGCAAAATACATAACGGATCTGAATGTGAAAGATCCGTTGACTAAGATTCTCTCACAAGCAAAACATGATCACACCTTAGTACTCTTTGGGTGTTAATCACATAAGCGATGTGAACTAGATTACTGAATCTAGTAAACCCTTTGGGTGTTGGTCACATGGCGATGTGAACTATGGGTGTTAATCACATGATGATGTGAACTATCGATGTTAATCACATGGTGATGTGATCTAGATTATAGACTCTAGTGCAAGTGGAAGACTGAAGGAAATATGCCCTAGAGGCAATAATAAAGTTATTATTTATTTCCTTATTTCATGATAAATGTTTATTATTCATGCTAGAATTGTATTAACCGGAAACATAATACATGTGTGAATACATAGACAAACAGAGTGTCACTAGTATGCCTCTACTTGACTAGCTCGTTAATCAAAGATGGTTATGTTTCCCAACCATGGACAAAGAGTTGTTATTTGATTAACGGGATCACATCATTAGATGAATGATCTGATTGACATGACCCATTCCATTTGCTTAGCACCCGATCGTTTAGTATGATGCTATTGCTTTCTTCATGACTTATACATGTCCCTATGACTATGAGATTATGCAACTCCTGTTTGATGGAGGAACACTTTGTGTGCTACCAAACGTCACAACGTAACTGGGTGATTATAAAGGAGCTCTACAGGTGTCTCCAAAGGTACATGTTGGTTGGCGTATTTCGAGATTAGGATTTGTCACTCCGATTGTCGGAGAGGTATCTCTGGGCCCTCTCGGTAATGCACATCACTTAAGCCTTGCAAGCATTGCAACTAATGAGTTAGCTGCGGGATGATGTATTACGGAACGAGTAAAGAAACTTGCCGGTAACGAGATTGAACTAGGTATTGGATACCGATGATCGAATCTCGGGCAAGTAACATACCGATGATAAAGGGAACAACGTATGTTGTTATGCGGTCTGACCGATAAAGATCTTCGTAGAATATGTAGGAGCCAATATGGGCATCCAGGTCCCGCTATTGGTTATTGACCGGAGATGTGTCTCAGTCATGTCTACATTGTTCTCGAACCATAAGGTCCGCACGCTTAATGTTACGATGACAGTTATTATGAGTTTATGCATTTTGATGTACCGAAGTTAGTCCGGAGTCCCGGATGTGACCACGGACATGACGAGGAGTCTCGAAATGGTCGAGACATAAAGATTGATATATTGGAAGCCTATATTTGGATATCGGAAGTGTTCCGGTGAAATCGGGATTTTACCGGAGTACCGGGAGGTTACCGGAACCCCCCGGGAGCCATATGGGCCTTAATGGGCTTTAGTGGAAAGGAGAAAGGGGCAGCCTAAGGTGGCCGCGCGCCTCCCCCCTCCCCTAGTCCTATTAGGACTAGGAGAGGTGGTCGGCCCCCCTCTCTCTCTTTCCCCCTCGGGGAATCCTAGTCCAACTAGGATGGGGGGGGGAGTCCTACTCCCGGTAGGAGTAGGACTCCTCCTGCACCCTCCTCCTGGCCGGCGGCCCCCTCCCCCTTGGCTCCTTTATATACGGAGGCAGGGGCACCTCTAGACACACAAGTTGATCATTGAGATCGTTCCTTAGCCGTGTGCGGTGCCCCCTGCCACCATATTCCACCTCGATCATATCGTTGTAGTGCTTAGGCGAAGCCCTGCGTCGGTAGAACATCAAGATCGTCACCACGCCGTCATGCTGACGGAACTCCTCCCCGACGCTTTGCTGGATCGGAGCCCGGGGATCGTCATCGAGCTGTACGTGTGCTAAGAACTCGGAGGTGCTGTAGTAACGGTGCTTGGATCGGTCGGATCGGGAAGACGTACGACTACTTCCTCTACGTTGTGTCAACGCTTCCGCAATCGGTCTGCGTGGGTACGTAGACAACACTCTCCCCTCTCGTTGCTGTGCATCACCATGATCTTGCGTGTGCGTAGGAATTTTTTTGAAATTACTACGTTCCCCATCAGAGAAGCTTCCTTGACTTTCTCCACATCTGCATCTGTGAAATGATCTGGTAGGGTGAAATGTTCCATGAGCGTTTCCCAAAGCAAATGTTTTTGTCTGTCATCGACAAAAGTAACTGCTGGACGTGGCTTTGCTGGCTCTCTCCATTCTTGAAGGGAGATCGGGAGTTGGTCCTTCACAAGAACTCCGCACTAACGAACGAACTTGTCCGCAATCTTCTTAGGCGCGAATGGTTCGCCATTAGGTCTGATTGCCTCAATATTGTACTTTAGCCCTCCTTCAACTTTTTGTTCAGGCCTCGTTTCGTCCTGTTGCCTGAAGATTTGCCTGATCCGGATGGCTGAAAGAAGAAAGATCGATTCGTTAATATATCTTCAAGTCATTTGAAACATGTGATGATCCCCAGATGCCTGCTTATATAAATATATATACCTCGCCAGTCTTTGTCATGTTCATAGTTCATGACTTTATCAATTCGGTCGTCGCGATGGAATATCATATCACCCTCCCCGGTGTTGTTTAGATATTCGGAGCCGTCATAATCTTCTTCATTCTGATCATCATCTGGCCCGCGAGGATTGCGTATGATATTGAATGGGGCCTCTTCTCCCTCTCTGCCGGTATTGTCCGCCATAGGTTTTGTTTAACTAATCCAAAAGAAATATATTCAGATTATAATGCATGGATGCAATCAATTAATAAGGAAAAACTGAATCAATCATAGTACATAATAAGCATCATCGAATATAATCTCGAATACGTCGTCTCGAATACATCATCTCGAATAATAGATATAATCTCGAATACATCGTCTCGAATAATAGATATAATCTCGAATACATCATCGGATCATGCGGGGCAGTGGACACCCAAAGAGAAGGAACCCTCACAGGATCATAGCTGAAGTGAGATCCCTGAAAAACTGCTAGGTATTGGAGAACCTACCGACCTCTAACGCAACCATGTAGCGATGGACGTGCTCGTCCTCCTCCCTGACACGATGACGTACCACCTCCGGTGGGGCCGGCTCCCTCCGCACCGAAACTGGCCCACGCGAACACCACCAAACGAGATCAGGGTCGACGACCGGGGCCGGGTTCCTCATCAAGCGGCGCGCCCCTCCCGGCAGCACCTCCCAGTGCCAGCCTGGTGGAGCCCAGTCCCGGACATCGGTCAGCCGGAATTCGTCGCGGACGGGTCGACGGCGAGGATGCAGGCCGGGCATCGTCGAGAACAAATACTAGCTATATGCCCGCAAAAAGTAACATTTTTTTAATGATTGGATTTTGATAACTAAAATTTCTAACATTTCTATATAACTAACATTCCTATAACATTTCTAACAATGCTATATAACTAACATTTCTATAACATTTCTAATATTTCTATAACTAAAAAACAGAAGAAAAAAATTATAACATTTCTATATATATATATATAACATTTGTATAACATTTCTAATATTTCTATAACTAAAAAAAGAAAAATTTCTAACTTTTTTATAACTATTTCTATAACTAAAAAATAGAAAAAATTCTAACAATTCTAACTTTTCTATAACATTTCTAACAATGCTATATAACTAACTATTTCTATAACTAAAAAAAGAAAAATTTCTAACATTTTTATAACTATTTCTATAACAAAAAAACTAAAAAAATGTATGTGTGTGTGTGCTCACCGGCGAGGCGAGAGGCGACGGGGGGCGGTGACGGGCGCGGCGACGACGGGGATGGCGACAACGGGGACAGGGACGGGGCGGCAACGACAGGGATGGGCCGGGGCGGCGACAACGGGGACGGGGCGGTGATGACGGTCGGGGACGGGGACGACGCGGGACGGGTCGAGACAGCGCGGCGGTGACGACGGGGACGACGGGGACGGGGACGACGGGGCGGCGACGACGAGGACGGGGCGACGACGAGGGATATGGAGACGGGGGCGGCGGGCGGCGGGGCAGAGAAGAAGAAGCAGGTGAGAAACTGAAATTTTTGAAGTGTTTAGTTATATAGGATGGACCTTTAGTACCGGTTAGAGCCACCAACCGATACTAAAGGCCTGTTTTGGCTAGGCTAAGCGGCGGGAACCGCACACCCTTTAGTACCGGGTGGTGGCTCCAACCGGTACTAAAGGGGGGGGCCTTTAGTACCGGTTGGAGCCACCACCCGGTACTAAAGGGGGTGCGCAGGCAAGGTGCTGTGCGGCAAGTTTAGTCCCACCTCGCTAGCCGAGGGGCGTCCGCACTGATTTATAAACCCCCGTGCGGTAGCTCCCTCGAGCTCCTCTACAAAGCAGGCCTACTGGGCCTACATGTTCTGTGCTGCCCTGTGGGCCTACTGGGCCTTTGCGGGCCTGCATCCTGGCCCAACAACAGGTTGGGTTTCTAGTTGTATGCAGGCCGCCCTGGCCCAGTAGGCGGGCTTTTTTTATTTTTTTGTTTTATTTATTTTTGAGTTGTTTTTTTGTGTATTTAGAGTTTCTTTGTGAATATTTTTGCTTTAGGTACAAAAAATTACAAACTTTCTGTTGGTGCCCGTAGTTTTCAAATTTGAATAGTTTAAATTTTGAATTATTTGAAATTAGTGTGAATCACTAGTTTGTGAATAACTTAACTTTAAAAATCAGTAAAGGCATGAAAGAATTTGTTTGCACATAAAATTTCTTCGCGTTTCAAATGCCAAATCACATAACTACCCTAACTATTACAGAGATTCCCTCCTGGGTGTGAAACACAGAAGAAAGTGATGACAGTGAAGCCGATCACATCCCAGATCTTTGGGTGTGAAACTTTTTCTTCGCGTGTGTCCCTTTGTGCCGTAACCATGGAAAATCTTCATCATTTAACAGGATGCTCGGGTCAATATTCACTGTGAATGGAGCAATTTCATCAAACTTTTCATAATCTTCTAACATGTCTATCTTGTCATCCACTCCCATGATGTTTCTCTTCCCAGAAAGAACTATGTGCCGCTTTGGCTCATCGTACGATGCATTCGCTTCCTTATCTTTTCTTTTTCTTGGCTTGGTAGACATGTCCTTCACATAGAAAACCTGTGCCACATCATTGGCTAGGACGCAAGATTGTTGAGATCCACTGTTGTCATTCCGTACTGCGGGTCTTCCGTGACCCCGCCTCGTGTCATATTGACCTATTTGCACTGAAACAAAGGGACCTTCAAACCACGTTGATAGTCAAGTTCCCATATGTCCTGTATATAACCATAACATGTTTCCTTTCCTGTCTTGGTTTCTTCATCAAAGCGGACACCACTGTTTTGGTTGGTGCTCTTCTTATCTTGGGCGATCGTGTAAAATGTATTACCATTTATCTCGTACCCTTTGAAAGTCATTATATTCGAAGATGGTAACTGGGACAGCAAGTCCAGGTCATCTTCAATAGAGGTGTCATGCATGGTACGTGTCTGCAACCAGCTGGCGAAACTCCTGGTTTGTTCACGTGTAATCCAGTCATCAGACAGCTCCGGATGTTTGGAGCGTAGAAAATTCTTGTCTTCATCCATATACGGAGCCACCAAGGCGGAATTCTATAGAACTGTGTAGTGTGCTTCAGTGAGAGAATGTCCGTCCATACATATTATTTGTTCCCCTCCTAGCGTGCCTTTTCCATCCAGTCTGCCCTTATGCCGCAATTCAGGAACACCAATCGGCTTAAGGTCGGGAATAAAGTCAATACAAAACTCAATGACCTCCTCATTTTCATGGCCCTTGGAGATGCTTCCTTCTGGCCTAGCACGGTTATGAACATATTTCTTTAAGACGCGCATGAACCTCTCAAAGGGGAACATATTGTGTAGAAATACAGGACCCAAAACGTTAATCTCTTCGCATAGCTGAACTAGGACGTGCGTCATGATGTTGAAGAAGGATGGTGGGAACACCAACTCGAAACTGACAAGACATTGCACCAAATCATTCTCTAACCTTGGTATGATTTCGGGATCGATTACCTTCTGAGAGATTGCATTGAGAAATGCACATAGCTTCATAATGGCTAATCGAACGTTTTCCGGTAGAAGCCCCCTCAATGCAACCAGAAGTAGTTGCGTCATAATCACGTGGCAGTCATGAGACTTTAGGTTCTGGAACTTTTTCTCTGCCATGTTTATTATTCCTTTTATATTCGACGAGAAGCCAGGCGGTACCTTAATACTAAGTAGGCATTCAAAGAAGATTTCCTTCTCTTCTTTGGTAAGAGCGTAGCTTGCATGACCCTGATGTATGCCGTCTTTTCCGTGCATACGTTGCTGGTCCTCCCGTGCCTCAGGTGTATCTTTTGTCTTCCCATACACGCCCAAGAAGCCAATCATGGTCACACAAAGATTCTTCGTCACGTGCATCACGTCGATTGCGGAGCGGACCTCTAGGTCTTTCCAATAGCGTAGGTCCCAAAATATAGATTTCTTCTTCCACATGGGTGCGCGTCCGTCAGCGTCATTCGGAACAGGTTGTCCACCAGTACCCTTTTCAAAGACCACCTTCAAATCCTTGGCCATATCATGTACATCAGCACCAGTACGGTGGCGAGGCTTCGTCCGGTGATCCGCCTCACCTTTGAAATGCTTGCCTTTCTTTCTTACGGGATGCCTGCTCGGAAGAAATCGACGATGCCCCAGGTACACATTCTTCTTACAATTAGCCAAATATATACTGTCAGTATCGTCCAAACAGTGCGGGCATGCGCGGTATCCCTTGTTTGTCTGTCTTGAAAGGTTACTGAGAGCAGGCCAACCATTGATGGTCATGAACAGCAACGCCTTTAGGTCAAATTCTTCCCCCATGTGCTCATCCCACGCACGTACATCTGTTCCATTCCAAAGTTGTAAGAGTTCTTCAACTAATGGCCTTATGTACACATCAATGTCGTTGCCGGGTTGCTTAGGGCCTTGGATGAGCACTGGCATCATAATGAACTTCCGCTTCATGCACAACCAAGGAGGAAGGTTATACAAACATAGAGTCGCAGGCCAGGTGCTATGGTTGCTACTCTGCTCCTCAAATAGATTAATGCCATCTGCGCTTAGACCAAACCATACGTTTCTGGCGTCATCTGCAAACTCCTTCCCGTATTTTCTTTCGATTTTTCTCCATTGCGACCCGTCAGCGGGTACTCTCAACTTTCTGTCTTTCTTACGGTCTTATCTGTGCCATCGCATCGCCTTGGCATGCTCTTTGTTTTGGAACAAACATTTCAACTGTGGTATTATAGGAGCATACCACATCACCTTGGCAGGAATCTTCTTCCTGGGGCGCTCACCCTCGACATCACCAGGGTCATCCCGGCTGATCTTATAGCGCAATGCACCGCATACCGGGCAAGCGTTCAAATCCTCGTACTCACCGCGGTAGACATTAGGGCATGCATGTATCTTCTGCACCTCTAACCCTAGAGGGCAGACAGCCTTCTTTGATTGGTACGTACTCTCGGGCAATCCGTTGTCCTTTGGAAGCATATCCTTTATCATTACTAGCAACTTTCCAAATCCCTTGTCAGATACACCATTCTCTGCCTTCCATTGTAGCAATTCCAGTGTGGTGCCCAGCTTTTTCTTGTCACCTACGCAATTCGGGTACAACAATTTTTTGTGATCCTCTAACATGCGCTGCAACTTCTTCTTGTCCAAATTACTTGCGTGGTTTCTCTTTGCATCGGCAATGGCCCGACCTAGATCATCAACGGTCTCATCCGATGCCTCTTCTTCAGCTTCTTCCCGCATTGCCGGCTCAGCTTCTTCCCGCATTACCAGCTCAGCTTCTTCCCTCATTGTTGTATCATCGTATTCAGGGAACCCATGGCCAGGATAGCTGTCGTCGTCCTCTTCTTCTTCATTGTCTTTCATCGTAACCCCTCTTTCTCCATGCTTGGTCCAAACATTATAGTGGGGCATGAAACCGGACTGAAACAGGTGGACATGCATGGTTCTTGACGTAGAGTAATTGCGACCATTCTTACAACCAGCACATGGACAATGCATAAAACCATCCGCTCGCTTGTTTGCCTCAGCCGCAAGCAGAAAAGTACGCACGCCATTAATGAACTCGGGAGAGCATCGGTCATCGTACATCTATTGTTGGCTCATCTTCAATACACAGCACCGAAAACATCAAATTAATACAATACATAAAGTTCATACATAAATATCATACAACACTTAAATGCAACAAACAAATAACTCTCTAGCTAAAGAATTTAAATGCAACAACAAATGTGCTCAAGATGCAACTAAGGTAACAATTGATCCAATATCATAATGATACCAAGCCTCACTATGAATGGCATATTTTCTAATCTTTCTAATCTTCAAGCGCCTTTTCTCCATCTTAATCTTGTGATCATCGACGACATCGGCAACATGCAACTCCAATTCCATCTTCTCCCCCTCAATTCTTTTCAATTTTTCCTTCAAATCCTTGTTTTCTCTTTCAACTAAATTTAACCTCTCGACAATAGGGTCGGTTGGAATTTCCGGTTCAACTACCTCCTACATACAAATATCTATGTTAACTTGATGGGCATAATTTGTCATAAACACGAAATGCAATGAATAGTTTTAAAAGAGAATATACCACATCTGAATCATAACCCGGACGAGGGCCGACGGGGACGGATATCAAAACCATGGCACTATGCATAACAAACAACGTATGGGTAAGATAATTATACGAGTAACTATATATCCAAATCACACAAACATCATTTTTTTATATAAAACTTCATGAACAAGAGGCTCACCACAAGGTGGTGCCGGTGACGAGACGTTGCGAGCGATCGACGGTGGTTACGATGGAGATTTAGAAGGTACTAAGTAAACCACACCTACATATGCAAAACTAAGTGTTATTTTTGACCTCAGATTGCATATAAATCAAATAATAGCACATATATATAATTCCTCCCAAATTACTAAACTCAAAAATCAATCACTATATAAAGCATTGCACGAGCTAATCTAGCAGTGAGAGATGAAAGGGAAAAGTTGCTAACCTTTGTGATCATTTGAATGGATGGGGGCCTTCAAATCTTGGGAAAAATGTGTGATGAGCTTGAGAGGAAGAGGGAAAAGAACAGAGAGGAGAGGGGAAATGGGAAGAACAGAGCGAGCTCGGGTGGACGAAGGGTCTATGTAGGACGACCTTTTGTACCGGTTTGTAATACGACCCGGTACTAAAGGTGCTGGAGGGGCCCCGGACTGACAACATCCTGCCACCACTCACTTTAGTACTGGTTCGTGGCACGAACCGGTGCTAAAGGTTCGCCACGAACCGGTACTAATGAGAGCGGCCCGGCTAGCCGTTGGAACCGGCACTAATGTACACATTAGTGCCGGCTCAAATTCAAACCGGCACTAATGTGCTTCACGTTTGACCCATTTTTCTACTAGTGATATCGTAGCGGTGCTTAGGCGAAGCCCTGCATCGGTAGAACATCATCATCGTCACCACGCCGTCGTGCTGACGAAACTCTCCCTCAACACTTGGCTGGATCGGAGTTCGAGGGACGTCATCGAGTTGAACGTGTGCAGAACTCGGAGGTGCGTGCGTTCGGTACTTGATCGGTCGGATCATGAAGACGTACGACTACATCAACCGCGTTGTGCTAATGCTTCCGCGCGCTTTCGGTCTACGAGGGTACGTGGACAACACTCTCCCCTCTCGTTGCTATGCATCACCATGATCTTGCGTGTGCGTAGAAATTTTTGAAATTACTATGTTCCCCAACAGGTTTAAGGAAAGTAAAAATGCAAAAGATGGAACCAAAGACAACAAATTCAATAGACTTTGATGTAACTTTCAATTGTATGAGGGATCGTTTTTATCCGTCTATGGTTCAGTTTCTTTGATCGGATGTACTTTATCTATTTAATGAATAAAGTTGGACCGTTCAATAATAAAAATTGAATTCGTGCATAACCTAGTTCGTGCAATATGCATAGGATCGAACTAATGGAGGAAAAAGGGCAATATGTTTCATGGTCAAGATGTTATTCATATCATTTTATTTTTGCAGAGTAGCAACTCACTGGACCACCAGTTAGGAGTGGTGTGGGGGGGGGGGGGGGGGGGTCATCTCTGTTCTCCAACGTATGTAGTCATGAAACTCTATCCGGATCATGTTATCGTGCCATAGTACCCATGTAGCGTATATTGAGGTGACCTGTAGTATCCATGTACTACTCCCTCTGTCTCTAAATACATGTCGTCCTTGTTTTTCGTGAATACATTTGACAATCAATGGCACCCATAAGATATAAAGTACGTCATAAAAATTATATCGTTAGAAACTACATTTGAATAAGAATATTGAGGAATTTATCGGTATAAATTTTCTGATATATAACTGACATTATATTAGTCAAATTGATGATCAAAGTTAAAAACCTGAACAGGGACCCAGGGAGAGCGTTGACCTATAATGCGCTGCATAGTCTCTTCCATCAGATCGGTCTTTCGGTTGCATTGGCTATAGAATGCACTTCTAAATGGTATCAGAGTCAAGAGGTTTTGAGTTCAAGACCCGGCTGACGCAATTAAATTGCAGCCCACTTTCGGTTCAGGTTTAGGTCTGAGGGAGCCACACGTGAGGGGGAGTGTTGACCCATAATGTGCTGCATAGTCTCTTCCATCAGATCGGTCTTTTGATTGCATTAGCTATAGCATGCACTTCTACAAAGAGTAACTGATAGTGGCACCAAGCTACCGAAAAGTCCAGGCTCCGCCTCTCTCGTGCACCCGCGATGCATGGCAGCGCGAGTGAAGTACTCAACATGGGTCAGCATCGAAGACTTGGCCATGCATGGAAGCGCACCATGTCAGCAAAAATCTCCTTCAGAGTCAAGGGAACACAAAGTAAAAAAGCAAATGCTTATTACTCATGGTTTATAGGAAAAGCCAGGAATCTTGTGCAAAATCTGTTGTTTAGTACTGCCTTTCTAAAGAAATATAAAAGCGTTTAGATCACTATTTTACGAAGGAAGTACTACACAAAACATCTATGCAAATAATTGCCAGATGATCATCCCACGTTCCCGCTATTCTCAGTCTGCACAGCTGATCATATAAAATTATGAAAAAATATCATCCTTCCTATAGCACATGCCCTGTTCAAAAATTCATCTGATTAACCAGTTAACTTGCCGATTAATCCCTACTCATAGGGTCACCGAGTAGCCGATAAATCGAAAAATTGTCCGATTAATTGATTAAATTATCGATTAACTTGCTGATTAGCCGATTAATCCCCTACTCGCTAGCCAACCGAGCAGCTACCAGTTAACGATTTCCTCAACAATGAGCACATGTGCCCACGTCGTGCAAAAAAATTCATGATTTTATCGCGCTCCGAGTATTTAGTAATATTGACGCCGCATCGTTACCGCAGAACGTCTACTACCGTGTCATCGCCGTCCGTGAGGGGGGCCATGCAGCGGAGACGCATCCCGCCTCTTCGGACATGCCACCACACCACCCCGCATGTATGAGGGCCCGGTGCGACGCTCCAGTGGCATTGCTACCCCCCCCCCCCCCCAGTGCCCCCGTCCCGCCTAACCCTGTAGCGTTTGACCATGGGATCTAGCCCTTTGACTTTCCATGGACGGGCTTTGACCAGTGGATCTCCCCACCCGGTTGTGTTAGGTCAGCCCATAGGAACACTTTGGAGCAACATCCGGGCCAGACCCACAGCAAGATCCCCTCCGTGTAGACCCCACGCGTCCGTTTCCCCCCTCCAGGTGCCGGCGGCGGCGCCGTCCGTGAGGGGGGCACACCCCGAACACGCGTGCCAGGCGTTTGCAACCGCCACAACACTTCCAGACTTGTGAGAGGCCGCCTACGCAAGATTTGGCGGCATACTAGCCCCCGGAAGCCGCCGGCCACAGCCGTAGACGCGCGAAGGGCAATCCGCGTAGAGGGAATTTTTCGGATACTTCTCCATCATCAAAAATTATGAAAAAATACCATCCTTTCTATAGCACATGTGCCCACGTCGTGCAAAAAACTCATAATTTTATCGCGCTCCGAGTATTTAGTAATATTGACGCCGTCCTTACCGCAGAACGTCTACTACCGTGTCATCACCGTCCGTGAGGGGGGCCACGCACCGGAGATGCGTCCCGCCTCTTCGGACATGCCACCACACCACCCCGCATGGATGAGGGCCCGGTGCGACGCTCCGGTGGCATTGCTACCCCCCCCCCTCCCCCAGTGCCCCCGTCCTGCCTAACCCTGTAGCGTTTGACCACGGGATCTAGCCCTTTGACTTTGCACAGACGGGCTTTGACCAGTGGACCTCCCCACCCGGTTGTGTTAGGTCAGCCCATAGGAACACTTTGGAGCAACATCCGGGCCAGACCCACAGCAAGATCCCCTCCGTGTAGACCCCACGCGTCCGTTTCCCCCCTCCAGGTGCCGGCGGCGGCGCCGTCTGTGGGGGGGGGGACACCCCGGACACGCGTGCCGGGCGTTTGCAACCGCCACAACACTTCCAGACTTGTGAGAGGCCGCTTACGCAAGATTTGGCGGCATGCTAGCCCCCGGAGGCCGCCGGCCACAGCCGTAGACGCGCGAAGGGCAATCCATGTAGAGGGAATTTTTCGGATACTTCTCCATCACCAAAAATTATGAAAAAATACCATCCTTCCTATAGCACATGTGCCCACGTCGTGCAAAAAAACTCATGATTTTATCGCGCTCCGAGTATTTAGTAGTATTGACGCCGCATCGTTACCGCAGAACGTCTACTACCGTGTCATCGCCGTCCGTGAGGGGGGGCCACGCACCGGAGACGCGTCCCGCCTCTTCGGACATGCCACCACACCACCCCGCATGTATGAGGGCCCGGTGCGACGCTCCGGTGACATTGCTACCCCCAGTGCCCCCGTCCCGCCTAACCCTGTAGCGTTTGACCACGGGATCTAGCCCTTTGACTTTGCACGGACGGGCTTTGACTAGTGGACCTCCCCACCCGGTTGTGTTAGGTCAGCCCATAGGAACACTTTGGAGCAACATCCGGGCCAGATGTTGCCGTGGGCCTATGGGCTGACCTTACACAACCGGGTGGATACGTCTACTACTCAAAGCCCGTCCATGCAAAGTCAAAGGGGTAGATCTCGTGGTCAAATGCTACAGGGTTAGGCGGGACGGGGGCCCTAGGGGGGTAGTAATGCCACCGGAGTGTCGCACCGGGACCTCATACAAGCCGCGTGCCGGGTGCCTACGCCTGCCACCATGCTTATATAACCGTAGAAGGGCCACCGCAACACCTGGCGGCATTGCTACCCCCCAGGTACCCCGTCCCGTCTAACCCTGACATAGACGACCGCCGGGTCTATCCCTTTGACTTTCGCTGGACGTAGTTTAACCGGTGGACCTTTTCACCTTGTTGTCATAGCCCAGCCATAGCTACACCCCCAACACAGTCCCGGCACAACCCACCCCAAGATTCCCTCTGCGTCGGCCCGACGTGGCCGTTTCCCCCCTCCGGGGCACGGCGGCATCGACGCCCGTGAGGGGGGAGGGGGCACACCCCGGAGCCGCGTGCCTGCGCCTGCCACCACGTTTCCACAACCGTAGCAGGGCCCACCGCAACACCTGGCGGCATTGCTACCCCCCACAGGTACCCGGCCCGTCCCGTCTAACCTCTCCGTGACACGACGGAAGAAGGCCCGTGTGAGGGGCAATCAATATATGTTTTCTATACATTTAAGTTAATGAAATTAGTATTGAAAAAAAATAAAAAAATAAGAGAAAATACAAAAAAATATAAAAATATTATTAGAAATCTAAACGCCTACGGCAAAAACCATGGGCCAGGCCTATGCCGACGGCCTAGCCGTCAGCATAGAAATGCCACCCCACGGGACCGGCGAACGACGCGGATCGATGACGTGGCGGCGCGGCGGATCGATGACGTCGGCGATGCTATGCCGATGGCCACCGTTAGCCCGTCGGCGTAGCCTGACGCCGTCAAACTGTCGTCGCCGCCCGGGTAGACGGGCCCACGCGATATGCCGACGGCCTGCTCTATGTCGACGGCCCCCGTCGGTATATTCAAAGAAACGCCGACGGCTTATCTATGCCGACGGCCCCCGTCGGCATAGATGGTTATACGCCGACGGCCTTTCTACGCCGACGGCTTTTATTGGGCCGTCGGGGTATGCCCATATATGCCGACGAGGGCCGTCGGCAAAACAAGTTTTTCTGGTAGTGTATGTTGCCTTCGACTCGATGATCGGGGAATACAAATTTCATAATATCAACAGCCCCCGTCTTCTTCGTTATTATTAATATGTAATCCTGTTAAAACATAGTATGACATGCTATCTACATAGTACTATTTCTTAAGAAAAAACTGACCATAGGAATAGAATCAACACATCCTGCTAAAACATACGACATGTTATTTACAATAGTATAGCTGAGCATAGGAATAGAAGAAAAAAACTAAAAGAACAAATCGATTTTGCACAGGCATATCACATACGCTAGACTGCGCGCACCTAGCTACGCCTAGCAGACCTAGCGCCTTGCTGCAGCAGTAGCAGGCGCCGCAGCACCTCCGCCACCAGCCGCTCGTGCACCTTCTTGATATACTCCGCGGCGGCCGCGTCGATGCCGCACAACTGCGCTACGGCGCCGGCGGCCGTCGTCGTCTTCCTCTGCGCATCGATCTTCTCCACCCTTTGGACACAGATTTCTGACATGTCTAATACTCTCTCCATTTCACAATGTAGTGTTTTCTCTATCCACGTGCTTCAACTTTGACCGTAAATTTAACTATCAAGACCAATTGCGACGGGAGCAAAAATTATATCAATGAATTCGTATTCGAAAGAAGTTTTTCAATTATATAATTTTTTCTCCCGTCACAGTTGGTCTTGTTGGTTAAATTTATGATCAAAGTTAAACTTCGGGAAATACGGGCGCATTATATTTTGGAATGGAGGGAGTACAAAGTGGTGTTGATTGTTTTCTGTTTGTTTGGTTTGGACCAAATAAATGAATGATCGTCAAGGCGCTAGAGTGGGTACGGTATTTATAGAGAGCAGACACCGCCTCCACACGGTCGCGTGGTTTCCAAGGAAGAAGGCAAGAAAAGACCGCGTCTGTCCGTACATACGTGGCTGCTGTATAAGCACTGTATATATAGTGTACCTCACGGCGTGTTTCAGTTTTGATTTGGTCAAGGTTCTTTTTGGATGCCGTTTTAGAAAACACATGCATGTACTCCTACTCAGCTTGTCAAAATATTCCACCTTGGTTTGTCGAGGAAAAACTCCACCTTGATGCTACAAAATGTGCCACATTGGTGTTGAATACTTGAACGCACGTGCTGCACTAGATATCATTCTAGAGGCTAACAAAAACATGTAGATTGCAGTGTTTCTTTTTATGCCCTACTGTGTACGGTCAAAAAAAAAACATGCAGAGCACATGGTCTAGTTCAAAATCAACATGTATAATCGTAAATGATTAACTTACAACCCATTCGTTCCATCAAATTAACATCAAAACTAGATGATTTAACTTATAACCGGCAAATTATACGTTTAATATATTTAATTCGTCTAAATACATTAACTAATTAGAGAGTGTAAGTTTCAAATGATTCTGTTAGCCGTTATTGAATAGAAAAAAAAAGGTAACGATCAGAATTGCGGTGAAGCGACTAGTGAAAAAAGAGCTACACGCGCACGCTGGCTTGGTTTGCGTGCGTGTGTACGTCAGGATCTGCAACTGCTGCACAAATCTCAAATGGGAATCAGGTTCTTTCTTTGATGGCTACAGACGATCTCAAATGGGAACAGAGAAGACTAGCTTACATCCCCATCAGTTCCAGGACTCTGTCGTGTCTCGGCCGGCGGCCGGCCAAACATTTCCACCTGACCAAATTAAGCACATGTGCACTTCTGCCTTAATAGCTAAGCACTCAATTCCCCCAATCTGCGTGTGGAGGGTGAGATTAGGGAAGGGAAATCGAGTGGATGAAACCAATTATGCGCGTGCTTCTCCTTAACCATTTGCACCCCTGCATCTCGTTATTCCTGTCAGATGGACTGACGGTAACTATTTAGAATTTAGAGTTATATATGCATGTCATCTACTCCTTACGATTCAAAATAAATGTCGCTGTTTTGAACTAAGGCTAGTTTAACTTTAATTTAAAACTATGACATTTAGTAAGGATTGACGGGAGTAGTAGAGGCGTTTCCGTCTCCATACCTCTGCTTGAAAGATCAAAACCCTAGTAGACCAATGGGGTAGCTCCACTGCATGATCTTCGAAACTGTGATCTTGGACACCATATGCACCAGATTTAATTAGGCGATCAACTTCGACAGCAAAGAAAACTGTGATCATATCTAGCATCATTTCGGACGGTGCAGTATTCTGATTTTGGGTCGGAGTCTCCATTACAGAACTCATTGTGAAGGAATAGCCATAACTCATTTTCTTCAGCAGGGGTGATAACACGCTTCTATACTCATGTAATTAAGAAGCACGAGTTGAGAAAGTATCAGGTGCTCCAAACACTCTCCAACGTTCAAAAACTCAAATTTGAATATTTCAAAAAATTCAATTTATGGACGTTCACATGACATATGTCTGCATCCCCTAATAAGTTCAAATACGATAGTAAAACAAAAATGATAAATCTATCATGAATAGTGCCACAAAAAGATGAAAGCAAAAAATGACACGTATTCTTTAAAGGGAAGAAAACAACACTATTCACATGATCACATCTAGATTTGTCTTCTTTCTTTCTCAATGTGTATTTTGATTTTCAATTTGAGAGAATCAGCAGATACATGCCTTCAGAACATTAACATTGTTTTTCAGAATTTTTTGACACATATAAATTTAATCCTTTAAACATGGAAGCATAGGAGCATATGAAAGTTGGGAGCACTAGATACACAGTGACTATCTGGAATTGTAGAAATGATTTGGTTTTTAACAGAATATCACGTATACATTTTTTGCAGGTTATATTCCGCACTACGGCTCTGATCCGCTCCTGGTCGCTACTCACCCAGACGGAGGCCAGGGAGCATTTGGTTACTGGGTCTTTCCGATGGGAGATGGTAGCTCGGGATATCTTCAACCGGTTTGGATGGTGGTCATGTAATAGGATAGGCATGTAATTTACCTATCTAGTTTTAGCCAACCGGTTGTGGCATTTATTCATGGCTAGTGGGTGTTTCTAGCCCCCTTTGGCTCTGTGTGAGCTTTTTTCCCTTCTTTTTTATTACTTTTGAAGACCTTGGTACCATGTTGGCACTGCGTTATTTGGTTAATAAGATGACCGTATGCATCTTTCTGATGCAGAGGCCGGGGATTTTCCCCTTTTCGAAAAAATAAAAAAAAATGATAGAAGGTGATGAGAAAATCCTCTCACAGAATACGTCAAAGAAAAATAAGACAAACAAAAAGCTCAATGCAAACAACGCACAAGAGATGCATTACTAACGCCACGACATCGCTATCAAGCATGAGCATAGGAGTAGCCGGACTCCAGCCATACGCCCCCGTGGCTGTCGACAAAAAGCGAGCCCACATCCGCTCCAGTCTAAGGAGCGCCATCTTGTCGGCAAGTAGCATGAGCCAAGGGCGTCGATGACACAGTCACATGTAAAAAAGATAGAAGATGGACGAGACCATCCCACGATGGAGCCAATGAGCACACCGTCGTTCGTCAGCCGGAAGGTGCATGAGATCCACGACGACGCCCCCAAAAGGTTAACGACACAAAGCATCCCTGCACCAAGTCCGAATGAAATCACATGGGTTTTCATGTGGAACTATAGGACGTGAATAAGAGCCACGACGACGCCCTAAAAAGGGTCACGAGGCCCACAGGCATCGTTGCGCAGATGTTTCGCTCGCTAATATGCACACACCACGACGAAGTACGTAGGCCACTAAGCCCACCCCGACTAAAGTCATGCCATGGTAAGATCGTGGCCTCCAGATCCAGAGGACGTAACCAGCAGGCCGAAGCCGCCATATGTCGAATATGGCCGGGGGCGCACATAACAAAGGATGGGGGTGATAGTCTTTGACAACACAGGCGAAGGGAGACCGGGCAACCAACACAAGTGGACAAACCTTGCCGTCCACGTGGGCAAAGAGACGTGCAACACCCACAGCCGTCAGCTGTCGCCGACGCTGTTCACTCGCCTGAGGCTGCTGCCCCGACATCCACCGACCACGTCCATCCCAACCTCTGAGCATCTCCAGCCGTTGCCCCCTCCCCCCTCCCCCCGACGCATAAAAATCACCCCTGGGGCGCTGGGACGATTGGCATCCAGCCGTCGTCCCTAGGTCGCCCCCAGGCGCCGATATTGTCTCATTTTTCGGCCCACTTTCGGCGAATAAAGGGCCCATATGGGCGAGAATAGGCCCATATTCGGTGTGGTTCGGCGTTCAATTATCAACATAAATATTTTTTTATCACATAGTTCATCACAGAAAACCAAATACTTCAACAAAATAGTGCAACAATAAATCGTTCAATACAAATTATATAGTTCAACAAATAAAAACTCATCACACATCGCACCCGGCTTCACCCTTGAGCCTCCATAGGTGATCCACCAGATCCTGCTGCAGTTGATGATGCACCTGTGGGTCTCCGATCTCCTGACGCATACTGAGGTAGGCAGTCCAGGTTGCCGGTAGTTCGTGATCAACTTCGGCTAGAGGACCCTACTTGTAGTATGGTTCAGTATCAAACACTGACTCTTCTTACTCGCTCTCGATGATCATGTTGTGCAAGATGACACAGCAAGTCATGATCTCCCACATTTGATCTTTCGACCAGGTCTGAGCAGGGTACCGGACAACAGCAAATCGAGATTGGAGCACACCAAATGCCCGCTCGACATCCTTCCAGCAAGCCTCCTACACCTTGGCAAACTGGGACTTCTTGCCTCCTCGCACAGCATTTGAGATAGTCTTCATAAATGTAGACCACCTCGGATAGATGCCATCAGCTAGGCAATACCCCTTGTTGTAGTGCCGTCTATTGACCTCGAAGTTCACCGGAGGAGAATGACGTTCAACAAGCTTGGCAAAGACAGGGGAGCACTGCAGCACGTTGATGTCATTGTAAGTTCTTGGCATACCAAAGAAGGAGTGCCAAATCCAAAGGTCATGTGTGGCCACCGCCTCAAGTACCACACTACAACCGCCTTTGGCGCCTTTGTACATCCCTTGCCAAGCAAATGGGCAGTTCTTCCATTTCCAATGCATGTAGTCGATGCTTCCAAGCATCCCAGGAAATCCTCCTGCTGCATTCTATGCTAGGATCCGAGCAGTGTCTTCCGCATTGGGTGTTCTCAAGTATTGCGGTTCAAACACTGCCACCGCTGCCCGACAGAACTTGTAGAAACACTCAATGCTGATGGACTCGGCCATGCGCCCATAGTCGTCGAGTGAATCATCGGGAGCTCCGTATGCAAGCATCCTCATCGCTGTCGTGCACTTTTGGATTAACACTACTAGGGAAAAGCCTAGCAGCAGCGCGGGTTTTGGGCCTATTAGTAGCGCGGGGGCCGGCGCTACTAATAAGGCGCTACAGCTAACGTGTAGCAGTAGCGCGGGTGCCACCCGCGCTACTACTACGTCCGTTAGTAGTAGCGTGGGTAAAAAGCCGCGCTACTACTAACCCGTGCTTTGAAAAATAAAATTGAATTTTTTTCCATTTTTTTGCCCGAATTTTCAAATTTCTGAATTATTTTAACCTCTAATCTCTAATCAACCCTCATCGCTGCTCAATTTAATCTCTAATCACCCCTCATCATTCCAAATCATCTAACTTCTCGGACGGTCACCCATCCTCTCACTACTCCACCCTGAGCACGCTTAACTTCCGGATTCTATTCTCCCTCGATTCCAAGTCTGCACTTGTTGTTTTCCTAACAATAGTAAGATGTCAATCCTATTAACCCTCGGGAGTTTAGCTTGAGCATGAAGTCACACATTTCACTGTTAGAGTTTAAAACTATTGTTCTAAAAAACAATAATTATTTAGTAACACTAATATTTCTTGAATAAGTAGTTTGACCACATTTTGACCAAAGTTTGACCACAGTTTGACCAGATTTAACCAAAATTCCAAAAAAATTGAAATAATTATTTAGTAACACTAATATTCTTGAATAATTATTTAGTAACACTAATACTTCTTGAATAAGTAGTTTGACCACAGTTTGACCAGATTTGACCAAAATTAAAAAAAACTGAAATTTGAGCATAACTTTTTTTCAATTTAGAATTTTAGGATTCTAAAAATTTGCAAACAGGCCGTAGGCCGTCTCCATCGGATGCGGATTTTCATGCTGAACATTTTGATATATTATACATTTTTTTTCCGACATCGTATACAAAAGTTATAGCCGTTTTACATTCTCCCTACACTTTTTGCAAAACATGTCCAAATTTACGTTTTTAAATTTTCTTGACTAGTAGATGTAGTAACATAACTACATCTCGAAGGATTTTAATTTTTGAAACATTTTGATATATTATACGTTTTTTCTAACATCGTATGCAAAAGTTCTAGCCGTTTTTCATTTTCCCTACACATTTTGCAAAACATGTCCAAATTTAAGTTTTTAAATTTTCCTAACTAGTAGATGTAGTTACATAACTACATCTCGAAGAAGGATTTTAATTTTTGAAGTTTTTATCATTTTCTTTTGCTTTTTACAAAACCAAAAAGGCGATCCACCGGAGGGGAGGGGGGTAGAGTTTCAAAATGGGACCTTTAGTGGTAGCGAGGGTTTTTACCCCTTGCTACTACTATGGCATGTCCCGGAGGGGCACGGCTGAGACCTCTTAGTAGCAGCGAGGGGTAAAAACTTAGTAGTAGCGCGGGTTTATAACCCTCGCTACTACTATGGCATGGCCCAGGGGCACGATCACTGGTAGAAAAATGGCCTGTAGTCCCGGTTCGTAAGGGCCTTTTGTCCCGGTTCTGGAACCGGGACTAAAGGGTCGGTACTAATGCCCTGTCCCTTTAGTTCCGGTTCAATCCAAAACCAGGACAGATGGGCCTCCATGTGGCTTGTGCGCGGAGCCCAGGCAGGAGACCCTTTGGTCCCGGTTGGTGGCACCAATGGGGACCAATAGGCATCCACGCGTCAGCATTTCTGTGGCTGGGGTTTTTGTTTTTTTTGAAGGGGGGGGGGGTTTGGGGGTTTTGGGGGGTTAATTTAGGTTTTTCATATATTGTCTTAGGTAGCTATAATTAATAGAGAGAAGTGTCCTCTCTTATGTCCGTACTTGGTCAACGCTACGTACTATACATACGTATAGAGAGGACTAGACACGCTAGCTAGCTAGTAAGCAAACGAAGGAAACAGAAGATCGTCATGAACATATATGCATACAGAAAGAAGTGATATCGACCACCTCTCCTTCTCTGAGAGATTGGTCGAACAACAAGTTCTTGTATATCTATCCGACACTACCGGCTACATATATACAATAATTATCTCTTACAAATATAATCATACGGACTCATGGTCCACATAGTATTCTCCATCTTTAGCGATCACGTGGTCAAGAAAGAATGCCGCCAATTCCTCTTGAATTGCTCGCATGCGAGCTGGTGCTAGGAGTTCATCCCGCTTCCGAAACATCTAATTTGAAGAAGGGGGTCAATAATATATATATGAATGAATGAAACTCAACACAGATGATGGTAATAAAATAAAATTGTGAATGTTGTTATTTACGTACTTCATATTGCTCGTCAGAGTACCCGCCCCGCTCACAAGTCGTGTGGCAGATGGACTCGCAGACGTAGTATCCAGAGAAATCATTCCCTTGTTCCTGCCACAACCACTTTACAAGACATAGAGGTCAATCAAACTGATAAGCAAGAATGCTAAATGGTATGGATGAAACTAGAGCTTGAATCACTAGGAGATGCGCGGAACATGCTACTATAGTACTTACTTTCGGGTGTCTAAATTCCAGCTCCTTCGGCAGTCCCGGAACTTTTCTGGTGAATTTTCTCCAAACCCTGCCGGACAAAGAAAACAATTACTTGATATCAGGAAATGAACAAAGTTGCTGATATGGTGGATAATGATTGATTTAACTTACTTCTTGAGGATTTCAGTCATGTCCGCATACTCCTGGGGATCTTTTCATTTAGAGTCCAAGACAGTTACTACTCCCCGCTCAAGCCTAATCTCTAGGAGAATATAGTGGTACCTACGCACGCATGCATAACTCATCAATTACATTACTATAACCTGGACTAATATATAAGGGAAACCGAATATGCACAAGACAGTAACACTCACTTGAAGTTGTAAGGAAAGAGTATTATATCTTTGTTTTCATTTTTTTTGAGTGATCGTAGCAAGTTGGCCTCGGTATCTTCGGGACGATGTTCAACCTCAGTTCCATCTATGAGATATGTGTTAATGAACCCAATATCACCGATTTGTCTTTTCTTCAATTCGGTGATCTTCAATTTGTATAATATAGTGAGGATAATTATAAATACATGCAATGAAAGAGATGAGCTATATAGAGAGACTTAATAACAGAAGTAGTAGTACTTACAGACAGTAGCAGGTGACCGTTGTTTTATCGAGGGCCAATTGATTGAAAAACTGATAGAACTCCTCAAATGGAATAGGCAACAGTTCAATTCCAACGAGGTCATGCTCCGGTTTAACTCTCGCATACAAAGTACTCCTCCCCCGGACTCTCTGCAGATTTTCAAGTACCAATCATGTAATCTTCGCATCATCGTTGTGAAAGATTTTTCATCTTTGACGAGAGGCTTCCCGTACTCGTATCTGTGTATCTGCACCTCCATGGGATCATAATGTACATCATCGGGCAGGTAATCGTCAACATTGCAATAATCGGGCACCATCCTCGGATCGACGATGTCGCTAGGCACCTTGAGCGGGGGGCATGATTGCTTCGCTTGTTCGCCGAGCTGGGCAATTTGTTTCCCAGTTGCTCGTCATTCTTTCAGCCTTTGATCACTGACTGTACTTCCCGACCGCTCTGCTTCGGCCCATGTCTTTGCAATAATGCGCTCATAGTTGCCTTTTGGCGGAGACTTGGGTGGTTTTGCCAGGGCAGCCAGAGTGCGCTTCACTTTCACCGGATCTACCTTCTCCTCCGGAGGTGGATGTCTCTTTGCTTTCAACCCTTTAAACCATTCATCCACTTTGGTTCACGTGATCTTCGCGTTCTCCTCCGGGGTCCTCTCGTATGGTAACTTCTGTGGACTCTTCAGAGAAGGACTGAATCTGTATGTCCTCCCGCCTCTGGTTGTACTGCTAGACGCCGGCCGAGCAGACGTAGCGGTTGTCTTCTTTACTTGCTTATGAGGCGGAGGAGAAGGACTACGATGCGCCGGAGCGGCGGCGGGTCTCTTCTGCCCTTGCTGACGAGGCGGAGAAGGAGGAGGCTGGCTGCTCGGGCGCGCCGGCGCAGGCGTAGAAGGAGGCGGAGTGCCGCCACACGCCGGAGAAGGAGCCGGCCGAGGGCCCTGATCGTCACTCGTTGGAGGAGGAGGCGGTGGAGGAGGCGGAGTGCCCTGACTCGCCGGAGGAGGAGGAGGAGGCGGAGGCGTCCAGTTCGGAAGGTTGATGAGCTACTTCCGCCATAGGCATGGAGTCTTCAGAGCAGACCCCAGCCGAGTCTCCCCTTCACCGGTAGGGTGGTCAAGCTGGAGGTCCTCAAGTCCCTCCGTTATTTCATCCACCATCACCCTAGCATATCCTTCTGGAATCGGCCGACAGTGAAAAGTTGTGCCGGGTTCAGTAGGATAAACAGAGCCAACAGCCGCCTTGACCTTCAAATTCATCCATTGCGTCATAAGGTGGCAATTTTGAGACTCCGTGATAGCATCCACGGGATAGCTGACAGGAGCCGTCAAGGCATGCTCCGGCTGAAGCAGCTTGGTGGAAGCCATGCTGCTTCTGCGCTGAGATGGCGGGGTAGCTTCGGGGGAAGCTTCGGCAGTACGTTTGCTGCGATTAAAGGAAATATGCCCTAGAGGCAATAATAAAGTTATTATTTATTTCCTTATATCATGATAAATGTTTATTATTCATGCTAGAATTGTATTAACCGGAAACATAATACATGTGTGAATACATAGACAAACAGAGTGTCACTAGTATGCCTCTACTTGACTAGCTCGTTAATCAAAGATGGTTATGTTTCCTAACCATGAACAAAGAGTTGTTATTTGATTAACGAGGTCACATCATTAGTTGAATGATCTGATTGACATGACCCATTTCATTAGCTTAGCACCCGATCGTTTAGTATGTTGCTATTGCTTTCTTCATGACTTATACATGTTCCTATGACTGAGATTATGCAACTCCCGTTTGCCGGAGGAACACTTTGGGTACTACCAAACGTCACAACGTAACTGGGTGATTATAACGGAGTACTACAGGTGTCTCCAATGGTAGATGTTGGGTTGGCGTATTTCGAGATTAGGGTTTGTCACTCCGATGGTCGGAGAGGTATCTCTGGGCCCTCTCGGTAATACACATCACATAAGCCTTGCAAGCATTATAACTAAGATGTTAGTTGTGAGATGATGTATTACGGTACGAGTAAAGAAACTTGCCAGTAACGAGATTGAACTAGGTATTGGATACCGACGATCGAATCTCGGGCAAGTAACATACCGATGACAAAGGGAACAACATATGTTGTTATGCGGTCTGACCGATAAAGATCTTCGTAGAATATGTAGGAGCCAATATGGGCATCCAGGTCCTGCTATTGGTTATTGACCGGAGACGTGTCTCGGTCATGTCTACATTGTTCTCGAACCGTAGGGTCCGCACGCTTAACGTTACGATGACAGTTATTATGAGTTTATGCATTTTGATGTACCGAAGGTTGTTCGGAGTCCCGATTGTGATCACGGACATGACGAGGAGTCTCGAAATGGTTGAGACATAAAGATTGATATATTGGAAGCCTATGTTTGGACATCGGAAGTGTTCCGGGTGAAATCAGGAATTTTACCGGAGTACCGGGAGGTTACCGGAACCCCCCGGGAACCAAATGGGCCTTATTGGGCCTTAGTGGAAAGGTGAAAGGGGCAGCCCAAGGTGGGCTGCGCGCCACCTCCCTCCCCTAGTCCTATTAGGACTAGGAGAGGTGGCCGGCCACCTATCTCTCTCTCTTTCCACTTGGGAGTCCTATTAGGAATAGGATTGGGGGGGGGGGGAGTCCTACTCCCGGTAGGAGTAGGACTCCTCCTGCGCCTCCCTAGCTTGACCGGCCAGCTCCCCCCTGTCAACCTTTATATACGGGGGCAGGGGGCACCTCTAGACACACAAGTTGATCCTTGAGATCGTTTCTTAGCCGTGTGCGGTGCCCCCTGCCACCAAATTCCACCTCGATCATACCATTGTAGTGCTTAGGCGAAGCCCTGCGTCGGTAGTACATCAAGATCGTCACCACGCCGTCGTGCTGACGGAACTCTTCCTTGACGCTTTGCTGGATCGGAGCCCGAGGATCGTCATCGAGCTGAACGTGTGCTAAGAACTCGGAGGTGCCGGAGTAACGGTGCTTGGATCGGTCGGATCGGGAAGAAGACGTACGACTACTTCCTCTACGTTGTGTCAATGCTTCCATTGTGATCTACGAGGGTACGTAGATCAGACTCTCCCCCTCGTTGCTATGCATCACTATGATCTTGCGTGTGCGTAGGAATTTTTTTGAAATTACTACGTTCCCCAACAGTGGCATCTGAGCCTAGGTTTTATGGTTTGATGTTATTTGCACGAGTAGAACACAAGTGAGTTGTGGGCGATACAAGTCATACTGCCTACCAGCATGTCATACTTTGGTTCGGCGGTATTGTTGGACGAGACGACCCGGACCAACCTTACGTGTACGCTTACGCGAGACCGGTTCCCTCGACGTGCTTTGCACATAGATGGCTTGCGGGCGACTGTCTCTCCAACTTTAGTTGAACCGAGTGTGGCTACGCCCGGTCCTTGAGAAGGTTAAAACGGAGTCTGTTTGACAAACTATCGTTGTGGTTTTGATGCGTAGGTGAGATGAGTTCTTGCTTAAGCCCGTAGCAGCCACGTAAAACTTGCAACAACAAAGTAGAGGACGTCTAACTTGTTTTTGCAGGGCATATTGTGATGTGATATGGTCAAGGCATGATGTTGATTTTATTGTATGAGATGATCATGTTTTGTAACCAAGTTATCGGCAACTGGCAGGAGCCATATGGTTGTCGCTTTATTGTATGCAATGCAATCGCGATGTAATGCTTTACTTTATTGCTAAGCGGTAGTGATAGTCGTGGAAGCATAAGATTGGTGAGACGACAACGATGCTACGATGGAGATCAAGGTGTCGCGCCGGTGACGATGGTGATCATGACGGTGCTTCGGAGATGGAGATCACAAGCACAAGATGATAATGGCCGTATCATATCACTTATATTGATTGCATGTGATGTTTATCTTTTTATGCATCTTATCTTGCTTTGATTGACGGTAGCATTATAAGATGATCTCTCACTAAATTATCAAGAAGTGTTCTCCCTGAGTATGCACCGTTGCCAAAGTTCGTCGTGCCCAGACACCACGTGATGATCGGGTGTGATAAGCTCTACGTCCATCTACAACGGGTGCAAGCCAGTTTTGCACACGCAGAATACTCAGGTTAAACTTGACGAGCCTAGCATATGCAGATATGGCCTCGGAACACAGAGACTGAAAGGTCGAGCGTGAATCATATAGTAGATATGATCAACATAACGATGTTCACCATTGAAAACTACTCCATCTCACGTGATGATCGGTTATGGTTTAGTTGATTTGGATCACGTGATCACTTAGAGGATTAGAGGGATGTCTATCTAATGTGGGAGTTCTTAAGTTATTTGATTAACTAAACTTAAACTTATCATGAACTTAGTACCTGATAGTATCTTGCTTGTTTATGTTGATTGTAGATAGATGGCTCGTGCTGTTGTTCCGTTGAATTTTAATGCGTTCCTTGAGAAAGCAAAGTTGAAAGATGATGGTAGCAATTACATGGACTGGGTCCGTAACCTGAGGATTATCCTCATTGCTGCACAGAAGAATTACGTCCTGGAAGCACCGCTGGGTGCCAGGCCTGCTGCTGGAGCAACACCAGATGTTATGAACGTCTGGTAGAGCAAAGCTGATGACTACTCGATAGTTCAGTGTGCCATGCTTTACGGCTTAGAATCGGGACTTCAACGACGTTTTGAACGTCATGGAGCATATGAGATGTTCCAGGAGTTGAAGTTAATATTTCAAGCAAATGCCCGAATTGAGAGATATGAAGTCTCCAATAAGTTCTATAGCTGCAAGATGGAGGAGAACAGTTCTGTCAGTGAGCATATACTCAAAATGTCTGGGTAATAATAATCACTTGATTCAGATGGGAGTTAATCTTCCAGATGATTGCGTCATTGACAGAATTCTCCAATCACTGCCACCAAGATTCAAGAGCTTCGTGATGAACTATAATATGCAAGGGATGAACAAGACTATTCCCGAGCTCTTCGCAATGCTGAAAGCTGCGGAGGTAGAAATCAAGAAGGAGCATCAAGTGTTGATGGTCAACAAGACCACTAGTTTCAAGAAAAAGGGCAAAGGGAAGAAGAAGGGGAACTTCAAGAAGAACAGCAAGCAAGTTGCTGCTTAGGAGAAGAAACCCAAGTCTGGACCTAAGCCTGAAACTGAGTGCTTCTACTGCAAGCAGACTGGTCACTGGAAGCGGAACTGGCCCAAGTATTTGGCGGATAAGAAGGATGGCAAGGTGAACAAAGGTATATGTGATATACATGTTATTGATGTGTACCTTACTAGAGCTTGCAGTAGCACCTGGGTATTTGATACTGGTTCTGTTGCTAATATTTGCAACTCGAAACAGGGACTACGGAATAAGCGGACACTAGCAAAGGACGAGGTGACGATGTGCGTGGGAAACGGTTCCAAAGTCGATGTGATCGCGGTCGGCACGCTACCTCTACATCTACCTTCGGGATTAATATTAGACCTAAATAATTGTTATTTGGTGCCAGCATTGAGCATGAACATTATATCTGGATCTTGTTTAATGCGAGACGGTTATTCATTTAAATCAGAGAATAATGGTTGTTCTATTTATATGAGTAATATCTTTTATGGTCATGCACCTTTGAAGAGTGGTCTATTCTTGTTAAATCTCGATAGTAGTGATACACATATTCATAATGTAGAAGCCAAAAGATGCAGAGTTGATAATGATAGTGCAACTTATTTGTGGCACTGCCGTTTAGGTCATATCGGTGTAAAGCGCATGAAGAAACTCCATACTGATGGGCTTTTGGAACCACTTGATTATGAATCACTTGGTACTTGCGAACCGTGCCTCATAGGCAAGATGACTAAAACACCGTTCTCCGGTACTATGGAGAGAGCAACAGATTTATTGGAAATCATACATACCGATGTATGTGGTCCGATGAATATTGAGGCTCGTGGCGGATATCGTTATTTTCTCACCTTCACAAATGATTTAAGCAGATATGGGTATATCTACTTAATGAAACACAAGTCTGAAACATTTGAAAAGTTCAAAGAATTTCAGAGTGAAGTTGAAAATCATCGTAACAAGAAAATAAAGTTTCTACGATCTGGTCGTGGTGGAGAATATTTGAGTTACGAGTTTGGTGTACATTTGAAAAATTGTGGAATAGTTTCCCAACTCACGCCACCCGGAACACCACAGCATAATGGTGTGTCCGAACGTTGTAATCGTACTTTACTAGATATGGTGCGATCTATGATGTCTCTTACTGATTTACCGCTATCGTTTTGGGGTTATGCTTTAGAGACGGCCGCATTCACGTTAAATAGGGCACCATCAAAATCCGTTGAGACGACGCCTTATGAACTATGGTTTGGCAAGAAACCAAAGTTGTCGTTTCTTAAAGTTTGGGGCTGCGATGCTTATGTGAAAAAGCTTCAACCTGATAAGCTCGAACCCAAAGCGGAGAAATGTTTCTTCATAGGATACCCAAAGGAGACTGTTGGGTACACCTTCTATCACAGATCCGAAGGCAAGACATTCGTTGCTAAGAATGGATCATTTCTAGAGAAGGAGTTTCTCTCGAAAGAAGTGAGTGGGAGAAAAGTAGAACTTGACGAGGTAACTGTACCTGCTCCCTTATTGGAAAATAGTACATCACAGAAAACTGTTTCTGCGACACCTATACCAATTAGTGAGGAAGCTAATGATGATGATCATGAAACTTTAGGACAAGATACTACTGAACCACGTAGATCAACCAGAGTGATATCCGCACCAGAGTGGTACGGTAATCCAATTCTGGAAGTCATGCTACTAGATCATGATGAACCTACGAACTATGAAGAAGCGATGGTGAGCCCAGATTCCGCAAAGTGGCTTGAAGCCATGAAATCTGAGATGGGATCCATGTATGAGAACAAAGTATGGACTTTGGTTGACTTGCCCAATGATCGGCAAGCAATTGAGAATAAATGGATCCTCAAGAAAAAGACTGACGCTGACGGTAATGTTACTCTCTATAAAGCTCGACTTGTCGCAAAAGGTTTTCGACAAGTTCAAGGGGTTGACTACGATGAGACCTTCTCACCCGTAGCGATGCTTAAGTCTGTCAGAATCATGTTAGCAATTGCCGCATTTCATGATTATGAAATTTGGCAGATGGATGTCAAAACTGCATTCCTGAATGGATTTCTGGAAGAAGAGTTGTATATGATGCAACCGGAAGGTTTTGTTAATCCAAAGGGAGCTAACAAAGTGTGCAAGCTCCAGCGATCCATTTATGGACTGGTGCAAGCCTCTCGGAGTTGGAATAAACGCTTTGATAGTGTGATCAAAGCATTTGGTTTTATACAGACTTTTGGAGAAGCCTGTATTTACAAGAAAGTGAGTGGGAGCTCTGTAGCATTTCTGATATTATATGTGGATGACATATTGCTGATTGGAAATGATATAGAATTTCTGGATAGCATAAAGGGATACTTGAATAAAAGTTTTTCGATTAAAGACCTCGGGGAAGCTGCTTACATATTAGGCATAAAGATCTATAGAGATAGATCAAGACGCTTAATTGGACTTTCACAAAGCACATACCTTGAGAAGATTTTGAAGAAGTTCAAAATGGATCAAGCAAAGAAAGGGTTCTTGCCTGTGTTACAAGGTGTGAAGTTGAGTCAGACTCAATGCCCGACCACTGCAGAAGATAGAGAGAAAATGAAAGATGTTCCCTATGCTTCAGCCATAGGCTCTATCATGTATGCAATGCTGTGTACCAGACCTGATGTGTGCCTTGCTATAAGTTTAGCAGGGAGGTACCAAAGTAATCCAGGAGGGGATCATTGGACAGCGGTCAAGAACATCCTGAAATACCTGAAAAGGACTAAGGATATGTTTCTCGTATATGGAGGTGACAAAGAGCTCACCGTAAGAGGTTACGTTGATGCAAGCTTTGACACTGATCCGGACGATTCTAAATCGCAAACCAGATACGTGTTTACTTTAAACGGTGGAGCTGTCAGTTGGTGCAGTTCTAAACAAAGCGTCATAGCGGGATCTACATGTGAAGCGGAGTACATAGCTGCTTCGGAAGCAGCGAACGAAGGAGTCTGGATGAAGGAGTTCATATCCGATCTAGGTGTCATACCTAGTGCATCGGGTCCAATGAAAATCTTTTGTGACAATACTGGTGCAATTGCTTTAGCAAAGGAATCCAGATTTCACAAAAGGACCAAACACATCAAGAGACGCTTCAACTCCATCCGGGATCTAGTCCAGGTGGGAGACATATAGATTTGCAAGATACATACAGATCTGAATGTTGCAGACCCGTTGACTAAGCCTCTTCCACGAGCAAAACATGATCAGCACCAAGGCTCCATGGGTGTTAGAATCATTACTGTGTAATCTAGATTATTGACTCTAGTGCAAGTGGGAGACTGAAGGAAATATGCCCTAGAGGCAATAATAAAGTTATTATTTATTTCCTTATATCATGATAAATGTTTATTATTCATGCTAGAATTGTATTAACCGGAAACATAATACATGTGTGAATACATAGACAAACAGAGTGTCACTAGTATGCCTCTACTTGACTAGCTCGTTAATCAAAGATGGTTATGTTTCCTAACCATGAACAAAGAGTTGTTATTTGATTAACGAGGTCACATCATTAGTTGAATGATCTGATTGACATGACCCATTTCATTAGCTTAGCACCCGATCGTTTAGTATGTTGCTATTGCTTTCTTCATGACTTATACATGTTCCTATGACTATGAGATTATGCAACTCCCGTTTGCCGGAGGAACACTTTGGGTACTACCAAATGTCACAACGTAACTGGGTGATTATAAAGGAGTACTACAGGTGTCTCCAATGGTAGATGTTGGGTTGGCGTATTTCGAGATTAGGGTTTGTCACTCCGATGGTCGGAGAGGTATCTCTGGGCCCTGTCAGTAATACACATCACATAAGCCTTGCAAGCATTATAATGAAGATGTTAGTTGTGAGATGATGTATTACGGAACGAGTAAAGAAACTTGCCAGTAACGAGATTGAACTAGGTATTGGATACCGACGATCGAATCTCGGGCAAGTAACATACCGATGACAAAGGGAACAACGTATGTTGTTATTCGGTCTGACCGATAAAGATCTTCGTAGAATATGTAGGAGCCAATATGGGCATCCAGGTCCCGCTATTGGTTATTGACCGGAGACGTGTCTCGGTCATGTCTACATTGTTCTCGAACCGTAGGGTCCGCACGCTTAACGTTGCGATGACAGTTATTATGAGTTTATGCATTTTGATGTACCGAAGGTTGTTCGGAGTCCCGGATGTGATCACGGACATGACGAGGAGTCTCGAAATGGTCTAGACATAAAGATTGATATATTGGAAGCCTATGTTTGGACATCGGAAGTGTTCCGGGTGAAATCGGGAATTTTACCGGAGTACCGGGAGGTTACCGGAACCCCCCGAGAACCAAATGGGCCTTATTGGGCCTTAGTGGAAAGGTGAAAGAGGCAGACCAAGGTGGGCGGCGCGCCACCTCCCTCCCCTAGTCCTATTAGGACTAGGAGAGGTGGCCGGCCACCTCTCTCCCTCTCTTTCCACTTGGGAGTCCTATTAGGAATAGGATTGGGGGGGGGAGTCCTACTCCCGGTAGAAGTAGGACTCCTCCTGCGCCTCCCTAGCTTGGCCGGCAAGCTCTCCCCCTGTCAACCTTTATATACGGGGGCAGGGGGCACCTCTAGACATACAAGTTGATCCTTGAGATCGTTCCTTAGCCGTGTGCGGTGCCCCCTGCCACCAAATTCCACCTCGATCGTACCATTGTAGTGCTTAGGCGAAGCCCTGCGTCGATAGTACATCAAGATCGTCACCACGCCGTCGTGCTAACGGAACTCTTCCTTGACGCTTTGCTGGATCGGAGCCTGAGGATCGTCATCGAGCTGAACGTGTGCTAAGAACTCGGAGGTGCCGGAGTAACGGTGCTTGGATCGGTCGGATCGGGAAGAAGACGTACGACTACTTCCTCTACGTTGTGTCAAGGCTTCCGTTGCGATCTACGAGGGTACGTAGATCAGACTCTCCCCCTCGTTGCTATGCATCACCATGATCTTGCGTGTGCGTAGGAATTTTTTTGAAATTACTACGTTCCCCAACAACGATTTGCTTCTCGTTCCTCTATGGCGTCTACCCTTGCTTGCAGCGCCTGCATTTGGGTCTGCTACACTTTTTTCCTCCTCTCATGGGATTTGTAACCGCCTGTGTCCGGAAACCCAACCTTCCACGGAATGGATCCTCACGTGCCTCGTGTCCGTCCAGGGTGCTTAGGATTACCGAGGGCCATTGTGAGCTCGTCGTTCTCTCTGTCTGGAAAGAACGTCCCTTCCTGCGCTGATTCGATATACTGCTTAAGCTTCCTGACTTGTATGTCCATTTGATCATTCGTCCGAATGCACTTCCCTGTTACAGGGTCCAAGGTTCCGCCAGCGCCGAAGAACCAAGTCCGGCAACGGTCTGGCCAATTAATTGTCTCTCGTTCGATCCCTTTATCAACCAGATCATTCTCAATATTGGCCCACTTAGGCCGGGCTACGAGGTAGCCACCTGGCCCCGTGCGATGGTGAAGCTTCTTCTTCGCAGCATTTTGCTTGTTTGTCGCCGACATCTTCTTACTCTTTTCCGATGTCTTGTGGGCCACAAATGCGGGCCAGTGATCTCTGATCTTCTCATATCTGCCCTTGAATTCTGGTGTCTCATTATTTTCGACAAACTTATTCATCTCTTTCTTCCACCTCCTGAATAGTTCTGCCATCCTCTTAAGAGCAAAAGACTTGATTAATTGCTCTTTAACTGGGTTCTCTGGATTATCCTCTGGCGGTAGGGTGAAATTTGACTTCACCTCAGTCCAAAGATCATTTTTTGCATATCATTGACATAAGACACCTCAGGGTCTTCTGTACCCGGCTTAAACCATTGCTGGATGCTTATCGGGATCTTGTCCCTAACCGGAACCCCGCACTGAGCAACAAATGCGTTCTTTGTTCGGATGGGTTCAATCGGTTGGCCGTCGGGTGCGATTGCTATGATCTCAAACCTTTCATCCGAGCTCAACTTTTTCTTCGGGCCTCGTCTCTTTACCGAAGTTGTGCTCGATCCGGAGGGCTAGAAAAAAGAACAAAGACTTAATTAATATGTGTACATACCAAAACAATGAATGCATCAATCAGCTAGTCAGCACAGGCTTAACTAATATATATACCTGGCCGGACTCAGTTCGGTCACCAGAGCCGTCATCACGGTCTCCTTCTTGCACCGGCATTGGGTCACCGGAGCCGTCCTCATGTTCTTCTTCTTGCACCGGCATTAGGTCAAAGTAGCCAGCTTCTTCACCCTCTCCTTCCAGACCATCGGTGTCGTTGAGAAACAACGAGACGGCATCACTTCCTTCTGCGATTATGTCCCTCAACAACGCTTCTTTTGCTTCGTCTCGGGCGGTGACCATAGTTTCTACAAATATTTACAACATGGCAATTATTATTCAAACATGACAGATGGATATATTAGTGGCAAACGTAGAACTAGCTACCTAATCATAGTAAGGAATCATATATATTAATTAGTGGCCTCGACGCTGCTTCTCTAGGGTTTGGGGTGGCCTCGACAATGCTTCAAGGGTTTGGGGTGGCCTCGAGGACACTTCAAGGAGGGGGTAATATCGACCCTCCCCACGTGTTGAAGCTATCGGGAGGGGGTATATATCGACAACGATGACACTACATCTATGTCCCTCGACGACCCTCGTTCCCGATAAAAAAAAGAGGAAGAAGAAGAAAAAAAGAGAGGATAAGAACTCCTCTATTCTTTCTTCTCCTCTTTTTTTTCTTCTTCCTCTTCTTTTTTATCCACTTCTTCCTCTCATGTTCGAGAGGATCACTGTGGGGTCGGGAGGTTGCCTAGTGTTAAAGGATTCAACAAAACCATGTCTTCATCATTAGGTGAAAGTAACAGGTGCATGATGGTACGAAGCTCTCCAAAGTTATTTTGGAACGGAGTCCTAGATAGGATAATTCGCTTTTTGGTACAAAGTTCAGCAAGAACCTTCCAAATATCGTTATTTGGAAGGCCTTTGCTGAAATTCATACAAAAAGGCAAATTATCCTATCCGGGACACCGTTCCAAAATAACTTTGGAGGACTTCGTCATGCCCTGGTTACTTCTGGCTAATGATGAAGCCATGGATTTCTTCAATACTTTGACACTAGGAAATCTCTCTCTCGACCCCTCGGCGATCCTCGACCCCTGGAACCCTCGGCAACCCTGGAACCCTCGACCCCTAGGCGATCCTCTTCTTCCTCTCATGTTCGAGAGGATCGCCGCGGGGTTGGGAGGTTGCCCAGTGTCAAAGGATTCAAAAAAACCATGTCTTCATCATTAGGCGAAAGTAACAGGTGCATGATGGTACGAAGCTCTCCAAAGTTATTTTGGAACGGAGTCCTAGATAGGATAATTCGCTTTTTGGTACAAAGTTCAGCAAGAACCTTCCAAATATCGTTATTTGGAAGGCCTTTGCTGAAATTCATACAAAAAGGCAAATTATCCTATCTGGGACACCATTCCAAAATAACTTTGGAGGACTTCGTCATGCCCTGGTTACTTCTGGCTAATGATGAAGCCATGGATTTCTTCAATACTTTGACACTAGGAAATCTCTCTCTCGACCCCTCGGCGATCCTCGACCCCTCGAACCCTTGACGACCCTGGAACCCTCAACCCCTAGGCGATCCTCTTCTTCCTCTCATGTTCGAGAGGATCGCCGAGGGGTCGGGAGGTTGCCTTGTGTCAAAGGATTCAAAAAACCATGTCTTCATCATTAGGCGAAAGTAACAGGTGCATGATGGTACGAAGCTCTCCAAAGTTATTTTGGAACGGAGTCCTAGATAGGATAAGTCGCTTTTTGGTACAAAGTTCAGCAAGAACCTTCCAAATATCGTTATTTGGAAGGCCTTTGCTGGAATTCATACAAAAAGGCAAATTATCCTATCCGGGACACCATCCCAAAATAATTTTGGAGGACTTCGTCATGCCCTGGTTACTTCCGACTAATGATGAAGCCATGGATTTCTTTAATACTTTGACACTAGGAAACCTCTCTCGACCCCTCGGCGATCCTCGACCCCTCGAACCCTCGACGACCCTGGAACCCTCGACCCCTATACGACCCTAGAACCCTCGACCCTCGACCCTATAGAACCCTCGAACCCTCGACCCTTGACCCCTTAACGACCCTCAACCCTCTACCCTAGTTCCCGACCCTCGACCCCTCAGCGATCCTCGACACCCTCGTTCCCGATAAAAATTAAGAAGAAGAAGAAGAAGAAGAAGAAGAAGAAGAAGAAGAAGAAGAAGAAGAAGAAGAAGAAGAAGAAGAAGAAGGAGAAGAAGAAGAAGAAGAATAAAAAAGAGGAGAAGAAGAAAGGAATAGCTAGAGGAGAAGATCGAAGAAAAAAAGAAGAAAAAAAAGGAGAAGAAGAAAGGAATAGTGGAGAAGAAGAGAAAATAGAATATATTCTATTTTCTCTTCTTCTCCACTATTCCTTTCTTCTTCTCCTCTTCTTTTTCTTATTTTTTCTTCTTCTTATTTATTTCTCCTCTTCTTCCTCTCCTCTTCTTCTTTCTAAGTCCTGCTTATATACACAGAGTATTGGTCCCGGTTCGTACCCCTCTCGACCCCTCGTCCCTCTCTCGACCCCTCGACGACCCTCGTCCCTGATAACATTTTTTTTCTCCCCTCGACCCCTCTCGACCTCTCGTCCCCCTCTCGACCCCACATCATCATCTATCACCCCCTCGTTTTCTTTAGCATATATCCATGAACAAAAAAATAATTCATATATAGAAAAAATGCTATATGAACATACATACATATGAGCATATACAGAGAGCATATACATAGCCAAATCCATATACAGAGAGCATATACATACATACATACATACATATGAGCATATACATACATACATAGCCAAATCCAAATACATATGAGCATATACATACACATGTGAAAATTTTTATCACACACAGAGAGCAGCGGCTGCGGCGGCGATGGTCAAAGTGAAAAGGATCGATGGGAAGGGGGGAGCTCACTGGGGGCGCGACGGGGAGGAGGCCGGCGACGACGTGGGGGAGGCCGGTGACGCGGCGCGGGGCGACGGGGAGGGGGCGGATATAGCGCACGCAGCGACGAGGAGGAGGCCGGCGACGGCGCAAGCAGCGACGGGGACAAGGCCTGCGGCGGCGCGGGGCGACGGCGACGGGGAGCGGGTGACGACGGGCTCGGGGCGGCGACGACAACGACGAACGGCCTGGGGGCGTCAGGGGCGAATGGGAGCGGTTGGCGAAATTTTTACAAGTTCTACCTTATATACCCAGAGCAATGGTCCCGGTTCGGGGCACGAACCGTGACCAATGCCCCCCTTTGGTCCCGGTTCGTGCCACCAACCGGGACCATAGGTCTCTTTTCAGCAGCCGAAAGGGCGGGAAGCAGAGGCCTATGTTCCCGGTTGGTGGCACCAACCGGGACTAAAGGGGGGCATTGGTCACGGTTGGTTCCACGAACCGTGACCAGTGCCCCCTTTAGTCCCGGTTGGTGCCACCAACCGGGACCAATGGTCTTGTGCTGCCCCGCGCCCAAAAGTTTAGTCCCACCTCGCTAGTTGAGAGGGCTCGGGAGTGGTTTATAAGCGCTGCTGCACCCACCCTCTCGAGCTCCTCTCAACTGCAGGCTTTCGGGCCTAATCTGTCACTGCAATGCCTCTGGGCCTACTGGGCCTGCTGTGGGCCTGAATCATGGCCCATGGTAGGGTTTCTAGTCGTATTCAGGCCGTGGTGGCCCAGTAGGTGGCATTTTTTATTTTTTTGTTGCTTTAGTTATTTTCTTTTGTTTTTTGCTTTATTTTTTAATTCTTTATGCTTTTAGTTTTAGAAAAATTATAAACTTTTTGTTAATGCCATTAGTTTTCAAATTTGAAAATAATTTTTTTGTTTTTTGTTTTCTTTGTTGCTTTATTTATTTTATTTTGTGATTAACTTTACTATAAAAATAGTTTTTTCCTGTTTTTTGATTTGTTTTTTGCATTATTTATTTTCTTTTGTTTTTTGCTTTAATTTTTAATTCTGTTTTCTTTTAGGTTAGCAAAATTATAAACTTTCTGTTAGTGCCATTAGTTTTAGAAAAATTATAAACTTTCTGTTAGTGCCATTAGTTTTCAAATTTGAAAACACTTTTTTAGTTTTTTTGTTTTCTTTGTTGCTTTATTTATTTTATTTTGTGATTAACTTTACTATAAAAATAGTTTTTCCTATTTTTTTGATTTTTTGCATTATTTATTTTCTTTTCTTTTTTGATTTAATTTTTAATTCTGTTTGCTTTTAGGTTAGCAAAGTTATAAACTTTCTGTTAGTGCCATTAGTTTTAGAAAATTATAAACTTTCTGTTAGTGCCATTAGTTTTCAAATTTGAATAGTTAAAATTTGAATTCTTTGAAAATTGTTTGAATCACAAGTTTGTGATTAACTTACTAAAAAAATGAGAATAGATGCACTTATAGAGAAAATTCAACCTAAATTCCTAGTAAATTTCTATGAATTTCAGAGAAATTCACTATGAATTTAGGTTAAACTTTTCTCTATTAGGGCATCTATTTTCACTTTGAGAGGAGCTCAACAAGGCAGAGAGGGAAGGGCTTATAAACCGGTGTGAGCCCCCTTCGGTTGGCGAGGTGGGACTAAACTCTGCCCGCAACAAGGACCAACCCTTCAGTCCCGGTTTGTGGCACAAACCGGGACTAATGGTCATGGGCCAGGGGCGAGGAGCAAAATTATAAACTTTTTGTTAGTGCCATTAGTTTTAGAAAGTTGAAAGTTGGCATGGGCCAGGGACTAATGGTCATGGTATTACGAGGGCCGAACCATAAGACATGAAAGCATTTCAAATGAACTCTGAAAAAGTTGAAAGTTGGGATGGTATCATAATTTCACCCACATAGCATGTGCATGTACAAAACGAACAATGGTAGCATGTTCGTGTCTTACAAAGTTGCGGGAGAAAGTCTTCACTTTTTCTTCGCTTGTGTCATTTGCTTATTGCGCCGTAACCATGGATAATCTTCATTGTTTATCAGGATGCTTGGGTCAGCCTTGACATTGAAGGGAGGAATTTCATGAAACTTTTCATGATCTTCAGACATGTCTGTCTTGCCGTCCACTCCCAGGATGTCCCTTTTTCCTGAAAGAACTATGTGGCACTTTGGCCCATCGTATGATGTATTCGCTTCCTTATCTTTTCTTTTTCTTGGTTTGGTAGACATGTCCTTCACATAGATAACCTGTGCCACATCATTGGCTAGGACGAACGGTTCGTTAGTGTACCCAAGATTTTTCAGATCCACTATTGTCATTCCGTACTGTGGGTCTACCTGTACCCCCCCGCCTAATAGATTGACCCACTTGCACTTAAACAAAGGGACCTTAAAATCAGGTCCGTAGTCAAGTTCCCATATCTCCACTATGTAACCATAATATGTGTCCTTTCCGCTCTCGGTTGCTGCATCAAAGCGGACACCGCTGTTTTGGTTGGTGCTCTTTTGATCTTGGGCGATCGTGTAAAATGTATTCCCATTTATCTCGTATCCTTTGTAAGTCAATACAGTCAAAGATGGTCCCCTGGACAACAAGTACAACTCATCACAAACAGTGTTGTCACCTCTGAGACGTGTTTCCAACCAACTGCTGAAAGTCCTGATGTGTTCACATGTAATCCAGTCGTCGCACTGCTCCGGGTGTTTGGAGCGCAGACTGTTCTTGTGTTCATCGACATACGGGGTCACCAAGGTAGAGTTCTGTAGAACTGTGTAGTGTGCTTGAGACCAAGAATATCCGTCCCTGCATATTATTGAGTCTCTTCCAAGAGTGCCTTTTCCAGTCAGTCTCCCCTCATACCGCGATTTAGGGAGACCTATCTTCTTAAGGCCAGGAATGAAGTCAACACAAAACTCGATAACATCCTCTGTTTGATGGCCCATGGAGATGCTTCCTTCTGGCCTAGCGTGGTTACGGACATATTTCTTTAGGACTCCCATGAACCTCTCAAAGGGGAACATATTGTGTAGAAATATGGGCCCCAGGATGACAATCTCATCGACTAGATGAACTAGGACGTGTGTCATGATATTGAAGAAGGATGGTGGGAACAGCAGCTCGAAACTGACAAGACATTGCGCCACATCACTCCTTAGCCTTGGTACGATTTCTGGATCGATCACCTTCTGAGAGATTGCATTGAGGAATGCACATAGCTTCACAATGGCTAATCAGACGTTTTCCGGTAGAAGCCCCCTCAATGCAACCGGAAGCAGTTGCGTCATAATCACGTGGCAGTCATGAGACTTTAGGTTCTGAAACTTTTTCTCTGGCATATTTATTATTCCCTTTATATTCGACGAGAAGCCAGTCGTGACCTTCATACTGAGCAGGCATTCAAAGAAGATTTCTTTCTCTTCTTTCATAAGAGCGTAGCTGGCAGGACCTTTATACTGCTTCGGAGGCATGTCGTCTTTTTCGTGCAAACGTTGCAGGTCCTCCCGTGCCTCAGGTGTATCTTTTGTCTTCCCATACACGCCCAAGAAGCCTAGTAGGTTCACGCAAAGGTTCTTCGTCACGTGCATCACGTCGATTGAGGAGCGGACCTCTAGGTCTTTCCAGTAGGGTAGGTCCCAAAATATAGAATTCTTCTTCCACCTGGGTGCGTGTCCCTCAGCGTCATCCAAAACAGCTAGTCCACCGGGACCCTTTCCAAAGATTACGTAGTGTAAATCATTGACCATAGCAAGCACGTGATCACTGGGGCGCATGGCGGGCTTCTTCCGGTGATCTGCCTCGCCTTTGAAATGCTTGCCTTTCTTTCGACATTGATGGTTGGTCGGAAGAAATCGACGATGGCCCAGGTACACATTCTTCCTGCATTTGTCGAGGTATATACTTTCAGTGTCATCTAAACAGTGCGTGTGTAGCGCCCCGAGACCGATGTGCCAGGTATCGTGCAGTTATTCGCTGGTGTTGCCTTGTCATTGCTTGCGTGTCATGCATTGCATATCATGTCATCATGCGCATTTCATTTGCATACGTGTTCGTCTCATGCATCCGAGCTTTTTCCCCGTTGTCCGTTTTGCAATCCGGCGCTTCGTTCTCCTCCGGTGGTCATTTCTACCTTCCTCTCGTGTGTGGGGATTAAACATTTCCGGATTGGACCGAGACTTGCGATGCGGCCTTGGTTTACTACCGGTAGACCGCCTGTCAAGTTTCGTGTCATTTGGACTTCGTTTGATACTCCAACGGTTAACCGAGGGACCGAAAAGGCCATGTGTGTGTTGCAGCCCAACACCCCTCCATTTTGGCCAAAACCCACCAAACTCTACTCCATCATCTCGGTCGTTCGATCACGATCGCGTGGCCGAAAACCGCACCTCATTTGGAGTCTCCTAGCTCCCTCTACCTATAAATATGTGGGCATCCCCGAGAAATTCGCGGTCTAACCCTAGCCATCTCCCTCCTCGCGCCGCCGGACAAAACTCCCCACCGCGCCGGACATGTCCGCCGCGCCGCTGCCACCTCGCTCCGACCAACCAGAGAGTGCCACTTCACCGCCGCCAGCGCCCTCACCCACTCAGCGCGCAACACGTCAGCACCGCCACCCTCTCTCTCCTCTCCCTCCACCGCGCCGGCCCTGCAGGCCCATCGCAGGCCCGCGCTGGCCCGAGCCGCCGTCGTCCGAAACTTGCGCGAGCCCGATCCAGGGCCTCGTCGCCGTTCCTCTGCGACACCTTGTCCGGCTCGCCAGAGCAGCTCGCCGCAGCAGGGACCCGACGCCATGGAGTTCGCCGCCGCCGGCCACGTCTTCACCCGACGCCATGGAGTTCGCCGCCGCCAGCCACGTCTTCACCCGAACCCGGCCGGGATCCACCGGATCTGGCCCCGCCGGACCGGGCTCCGCCGTCCCCGCTTCCCCGGCGCCGTCCCCTCGCCGGCTCGTCGCCCAGCCTCGCCGGCGTCGTGCCGGAGCCGCCACCCTTGCCCTGATCCAGGCGGGATCGGGGAAGGACGAGGACACCGCCCCCGTTGACCCCGCTATGGGCCCCGCATCCAGGCCCAACTGGCCTGCTCGTCCGGCCCGCTTCGGCCTCCATCGTCCTGGGCCGAGCCCATGGTGAGCCATCCCTCTAAACCCCGCTCGTGCACACGTTAGCTATCATGCGCCAATATTTTTTTCACTAAGTCCCGGAGATTGCAGATCCTTGTTGCCATGTTCGAGGCCTCGTAACATTGCATCCGTAGATCCGATTCCTGCATATGATATATCAAAATCTTCGTCTCGACGAGTAAATCATTTCATTCCATTGCATCATTTGCATTTGAGGTCATCTTGGTGCCCAAAATGCTGTTGGAAGGAGGCATCATGAGTTAAATTGCAGATCCGTTAGTTCAACATGCACTTTTGTCATTTTTGCCATGTTTAATCCGTGCATGATATGCCTGTGCCCCTTTGGGATGAATTGTTAAGCATGTTGTCTTCTATCCAGAGGTGCCTTCCATGCATTTTTAGGATGTGTGTGTTGTCTTGTGCAAGCTTGCGAAGAGGGCTACCTGAGTTTACTGATTTCAGGGACTTAGTGAAGATCACTAAGTCTGAGATGTTTTAGTTCACGATGCTATACGTCCAGCTTGTTTCCTAGTGATCCGTGCCTCTTTTGAGGATGATCAGTAGGAGTGATTTGTTATGCTTGTTGTGCTTAATCCATCCATGTCTTTACTTGTTATGTTGGAGCACCCTAGGTTGACTCAATCGAGCTCAACTTTTGCATAGTTGTTGTTTTGGGCAGATCGTGAACTCTTTTGCGATTTTGCCGGAGTTATTGCTAGTGATCCATGCATGCTATGCCTTTGTTCTTGCCAAGTCTAGCTAGCATTTTGTGCCTTCTTAATGGATATATGCTTGCCTTGCCTTGACTTGCATCGTAGTGAGTGCATCGAGCTCGTTTACATGCCTCCGTGAGTTATTATTTCAGCATGTCCCAGTTTTCACTAAGTCTGAAAACTGATTGTGTTTCATCGATGTTCGTGTGCTCGGTAGAGTATTTTGTGAACCCTTTTGGCCCCATGTCATTTTGGGTGTTTTGTTAAGCTTGTTGAGTAGCTCCATGCCGCGCTCTTACTTGCCATGTTCATGTTTTGCTTCATGTTGTTTTAGTGCTCTGAAGAGAGCATCGTGGTCTGAAATTCCAGACTAGCGTTAATTTCGCTAAGTCTGAAATCTGTTTTGCTTATTCAGTTTTGCCATGCTTGTTTGAAGCCCTTAATGGATGAATTTGCCTATGCCTCAGTCCTGGTGATTTGTTAAGAATCTTGTGCACATCACTGCCATGAAATTTGTTTTCATGTTTGGTGGCTGTAGCATGTTCATTTCATTGTATTTAGGAGCCTACTTGCTGTAAATCGCAGATCGGTTCGTTTCGTAAAACGCTTGCCATTTCCAAACCGTAGCTCCGATTCCTATGATCTTTATATCGTTTTCAGGTGATTCCATCCCCTCTATCCAGTGGCACACTTGGTTATCCAAGTTGAGGCAAGGTTCATGCATTTCCTGTCATGTCTTGCATTTTCATCCCGCATCGCATCCCGCATCTCGCACATCATACCATGTTCATGTGTTGGTTGTTTACTATATTGTGTGCTTCTTTTCCGGTGATTGCTTCTTCGGGTTGGTTCCGGTAACGTCAGGTTTGTGAGGACCCGTTCATCTACGCTCGTTTGTCTTCTTCATGGACTCGTTCTTCTTCCTTGCGGGATTTCAGGCAAGATGATCATACCCTCGAAATCACTACTATCTTTGCTATGCTAGTTTGCTCGCTCTTTTGCTATGCCAATGCTACGATGCCTACCACTTGCTTGTCAGCCTCCCAAATTGCCATGTTCAGCCTCTAACCCACCAATGTCCTAGCAAACCGTTGATTGGCTATGTTACCGCTTTGCTCAGCCCCTCTTATAGCGTTGTTAGGTGCAGGTGAAGATTGGAGCCGTTCCTTGTTGGGACATTTATTTACTTGTTGGGATATCACTATGTTGCTATGTTATCTTAATGCATCTATATACTTGGTAAAGGGTGGAAGGCTCGGCCTTATGCCTGGTGTTTTGTTCCACTCTTGCCGCCCTAGTTTCCGTCATATCGGTGTTATGTTCCCGGATTTTGCGTCCCTTACGCGGTTGGGCTATAATGGGAACCCCTTGACAGTTCGCCTTAAGTAAAGATTTTCCAGCAATGCCCAACCTTGGTTTTACCATTCGCCACCTAGCCTTTTTCCCTTGGGTTCGGCCAGCCCAAGGGTCATCTTTATTTTAACCCCCCCGGGCCAGTGCTTGTCTAAGTGTTGGTCCGAACTGAGTAGACTGCGGGGCCACCTCGGGGAAACTTGAGGGCTGGTTTTACTCGTAGGATGTCTCATCTGGTGTTGCCCTGAGAACGAGATATGTGCAGCTCCCATCAGGATGTCGGCGCATCGGGCGGTGTTGCTGGTTTAGTTTTACCCTGTCAAAATGTCTTGTTGTACTGGGATACCGAGTCTGATCGGAATGTCTCGGGTGGAGGTCTATTCCTTCGTTGACCGTGAGAGCTTGTGATAGGCTAAGTTGGGACACCCCTGCAGGGATTTGAACTTTCGAAAGCCGTGCCCACGGTTATGGGCAGATGGGAATTTGTTAACGTCCGGTTGTAGAAAACCTGAAGTTGACCTTAATTAAAATGAATCAACCGCGTGTGTAACCGTGATGGTCTCTTTCCGGCGGAGTCCGGGAAGTGGACACGGTTGTTGGAGTTATGCTTGACATAGGTAGTCCAGGATCACTTCTTGATCATACTTTTATCGACCATGCTTTGCCTTCTCTTCTCGCTCTCATTTGTGAATAGGTTAGCCACCATATATGTTAGTCGCTTGCTGCAGCTCCACCTCATACATTTGCCTTACCCATAAGCTTAAATAGTCTTGATCGCGAGGGTGCGAGATTGCTGAGTCCCTGTGGCTCACAGATACTTCCAAAACCAGCTTGCAGGTGCCGATTAGTCCGAGCAGATGACGCATCCAAGCTCTGGAGGAGCTCGATGAAGATCTTGTCCTTTATGTTGTTTCGTGCTAGTTGATCAGTAGTGGAGCCCAGTTGGGGTCGATCGGGGACCTTTGTCGCATTTGGGTTTCTTCTTTTATTTTGGTTCCGTAGTCGGACCATGAGTGTATTTGATTGATGTAATGTTTATTCATGTAATTGTGTGAAGTGGCGGTTGTAAGCCAACTATGTAACTTTTCCCCTATTGTATTACATGGGTTGTGTGAAGATTACCCCACTTGCGACATTGCCTTCAATGCGATTATGCCTCTAAGTCGTGCCTCGACACATGGGAGATATAGTCGCATCGAGGGTGTTACAAGTTGGTATCAGAGCCTTCCCCGACCTTAGGAGCCCCCATTGCTTGATCGTTTTTAGCGGCCGAGTTGTGTCTAGAAAAAATGTTTTGAGTCCTTAGGAATTATATATCGGAGAGCTTAGGAATTCTTTTTACTCCCCAGTCCCTTCGTCGCTCTGGTGAGGCATCCTGACGTAGAGTTTTGACTCTTCTCTTTTCAAATTTCACTAAAAAAAATTTAGGATCACGCGAGTATCTTAGTTTTGTTCCGATGGCTTATGATGAGAATACTGTCTTGGTGCCTCCTGTCAGGGGTTTAGTGGAAGTGTCCCGGGGAGTTGAGCTCTGAGGTGTTGTCATCATAATTCTATCGTTGCAATTCTGGCATACTTGAGATATGTGCGCGACATCGAAAATCTCCTTTATGCAGTTCGTTGGTGAGATAACCTCGACGCCACCCAGTACTGGGGCGGGAGTTCGGGAATATCGCCATAACTTGTATAACGGATGCTTTTCGAAGGCTGAGATAGATGGTTTCCGAAGGTTTCTTGGTTATGTGTTGAAGGATGGATGCAGCTGGATGTAGGATTTGCTAGCTTGGGTGAGATATTATGCTTCCCCTGTATCCCCAACACCTGATTGCATAACCGGAAAGTTTCGGGAGTTCCATAGGTGGGAATTCAAGTAGCCTTAGGATATCCTTCCGACAGATGTATGATATGAAATTGGGGTTCGACGTCTAGTGGTTCGCCTATTCACGGTCGATTTTACAGTGGTCTCGTTGTGTCTTAAAGAGTCTGTTCAGTTTGTTTATCCGGAGCCCATCATCTAAGATTTATTCATCCTCAGCTTTCAGCTCTCGTTCTTCAATTTTACCGGTGCTTCGTTCAAGTGATCTTTAATCAGTTCGTGATCTCTTCGTTCTCAGGGATCCAAAGTCTCTCAAGCATCTTCGTTTATTTGCTTAATTCTTCCCGGTGTGTTCTTTATCTTCTCTTTGTTCATGCTTAATTCTTACGGTGTTTTGCTCAAGATTTCTCTTCCTCATCAATTTATTCGTTGTTTCTATCCTACCGATGGTTCGTTCAAGATCCTCTCGAGGTTATGCGATATCTCTCTTAATCCTTGATACGAGGATAAGTAATATGCCAATTCCATTGCTTGTCATCAATTTTAATTGATGAAGGATACGCATAATGTAATTCTTATTCTTGTTTCATCGAGTTTATTCTATTCCTGTTTTTTTTCTGGAGTGGCTCATCATACTTATTCTTGGTTTCACTTGTTTCATCTTTTCTTTTTCCGGAGTTCAAAGTTGTCTCAATTATATTATCACGGAGATCTCTATCTAAATCATTGCGAGGCTTCAATCTTATTCTTTTCATCATTCAATTATTTTGGATCATTCTTTTTATTACCGGAGTTCTTCATGAAGGCTCTACATGATGGTTCATAAAGGATTTAAATCCTTCTCGAAGTTTTCATTGAGATTCTTTTCTAAGGAACTCAAGCTTTCATCATCTTGCTTTCCGGAGTGCATTTATGTCTATCATATCTTTGGAGGTGGTTTTACATCATTCTTGATAATTTGAGTTCATGTTTCATCATTCACATGTTGTTAAGTATGATGTATTTTAAATCCATCGATCTCTTCATCGGGATTTATCTTGGGTTATACTTCACCTAAATGCTTCCCTAAGGATTGTTGCGATAATTGTGCTCGCATATGATCCAAATTCTTCATCTACCCTCCCGGTGAAATAAGCTTCTCGTCTCCTTGTTCATTCCAATCCAATTCTTTTCCGTGAGTGGCAGGTTGTCACCTCATAATTTTGAGATGTATTTCATAAGACCATATCAAGTTTACTCTTTCCGGTGTTGGTGCTCCAGCAACTCCGTTCAACCCTTCCCCTAAAGATGCCTTTCCAAACTCTTTTGTGGCAGAAGTTGGCATTTTCTCCTCATTTCTCCTATTTCAGTTATCTATCTTCTATTCTTTCTCCCGGAGGTCTAGTGATGTTGCTCTTTTCACTCCTCTTCTCGGTTTGTCAAGATCATGTTCAATTCCTTCCATTTACAGACGGAGTGCTGTCCAAATTATATCACTCTTATTCCTTCCCTATCTTGAGTAGCCGGAGTATTGTGCCCCTTTGTTCAGTTCTTTTCACCTTATCAAGTCTTGCATCCCTTTCTCAACCGGAGTGTCGTGTTTTTCATTTGAGCTCTCTCATATTATCAATTTTGACTCCCTTCTCTACCGGAGTGCTGTCCGAGATATTTCTTACCCTTCGTTCCATTCACTCAATAGTTCCGGTGGCAGTGTGTTGTGATTACATCAAGTATCTCCTCATCTTATCAAGACCTTATTCAATTCCTTTTCTTTTCAACCAGAGTGCTGCCCGAATTTTGGTTTTTCCTTGATCCCCTTCCGTAATCGGAGTGTTTTTCTATATATATCTTCCCTTCAACCTCAAGGTTTCGCAATGCTCTATGTCCCTCGTTTCTAACGGAGTGTTTTCGACCTAGTTCACCTTCGTGGTGTTCTTTTCTCGAATTTGTTTAACCTCTCAAGGTTCTTTGGTTTTACTCGTTTGTCAAAGAAGCAATTTTTTTTACCTCTTCTCTTTTCTCTTCCGTTGTTTTACCCCCGGTGCCATTCTAGATCTCGGGACGAGATCCTCTCGTAGTGGTGGAGTGTTGTAACGCCCCGAGACCGATGTGCCAGGTGTCGTGCAGTTATTCGCTGGTGTTGCCTTGTCATTGCTTGCGTGTCATGCATTGCATATCATGTCATCATGCGCATTTCATTTGCATACGTGTTCGTCTCATGCATCTGAGCTTTTCCCCCGTTGTCTGTTTTGCAATCCGGCGCTTCGTTCTCCTCCGGTGGTCATTTCTACCTTCCTCTCGTGTGTGGGGATTAAACATTTTCGGATTGGACCGAGACTTGCCATGCGGCCTTGGTTTACTACCGGTAGACTGCCTGTCAAGTGTCGTGTCATTTGGACTTCGTTTGATACTCCAACGGTTAACCGAGGGACCGAAAAGGCCTCGTGTGTGTTCCAGCCCAACACCCCTCCATTTTGGCCCAAAACCCACCAAACTCTGCTCCATCATCTCGGTCGTTCGATCACGATCGCGTGGCCGAAAACCGCACCTTATTTGGACTCTCCTAGCTCCCTCTACCTATAAATATGTGGGCATCCCCGAGAAATTCGCGGTCTAACCCTAGCCATCTCCCTCCTCGCGCCGCCGGACAAAACTCCCCACCGCGCCGGACATGTCCGCCGCGCCGCTGCCACCTCGCTCCGACGAACCAGAGAGCGCCACTTCACCGCCGCCAGCGCCCTCACCCACTCAGCGCGCAACATGTCAGCGCCGCCACCCTCTCTCTCCTCTCCCTCCACCGCACCGGCCCTGCAGGCCCATCGCAGGCCCGCGCTGGCCCGAGCCGCCGTCGTCCGAAACTTGCGCGAGCCCGATCCAGGGTCTCGTCGCCGTTCCTCTGCGACACCTTGTCCGGCTCGCCGGAGCAGCTCGCCGCACCAGGGACCCGACGCCATGGAGTTCGCCGCCGCCGGCCACGTCTTCACCCGACGCCATGGAGTTCGCCGCCGCCGGCCACGTCTTCACCCGAACCCGGCCGGGATCCACCGGATCTGGCCCCGCCGGACCAGGCTCCGCCGTCCCCGCTTCCCCGGCGCCGTCCCCTCGCCGGCTCGTCGCCCAGCCTCGCCGGCGTCGTGCCGGACCCGCCGCCCTTGCCCTGATCCAGGCGGGATCGGGGAAGGACGAGGACACCGCCCCCGTTGACCCCGCTATGGGCCCCGCATCCAGGCCCAACTGGCCTACTCGACCGCCCGCTTCGGCCTCCACCGTCCTGGGCCGAGCCCATAGTGAGCCATCCCTCTAAACCCCGCTCGTGCACACGTTAGCTATCTTGCGCCCATATTTTTTTCACTAAGTCCCGGAGATTGCAGATCCTTATTGCCATGTTCGAGGCCTCGTAACATTGCATCCGTAGATCCGATTCCTGCATATGATATATCAAAATCTTTGTCTCGACGAGTACATCATGTCATTCCATTGCATCATTTGCATTTGAGGTCATCTTGGTGCCCAAAATGCTATTGGAAGGAGGCATCATGAGTTAAATTGCAGATCCGTTAGTTCAACATGCACTTTTGTCATTTTTGCCATGTTTAATCCGTGCATGATATGCCTGTGCCCCTTTGGGATGAATTGTTAAGCATGTTGTCTTCTATCCAGAGGTGCCTTCCATGCATTTTTAGGATGTGTGTGTTGTCTTGTGCAAGCTTGCGAAGAGGGCTACCTGAGTTTACTGATTTCAGGGACTTAGTGAAGATCACAAAGTCTGAGATGTTTTAGTTCACGATGCTATATGTCCAGCTTGTTTCCTAGTGATCCGTGCCTCTTTTGAGGATGATCAGTAAGAGTGATTTATTATGCTTTTGTGCTTAATCCATCCATGTCTTTACTTATTATGTTGGAGCACCCTAGGTTGACTCAATCGAGCACAACTTTTGCATAGTTGTTGTTTTGGGCAGATCGTGAACTCTTTTGCGATTTTGCTGGAGTTATTGCTAGTGATCCATGCATGCTATGCCTTTGTTCTTGCCATGTCTAGCTAGAATTTTGTGCCTTCTTAATGGATATATGCTTGCCTTGCCATGACTTGCACCGTAGTGAGTGCATCGAGCTCGTTTACATGCCTCCGTGAGTTATTATTTCAGCATGTCCCAGTTTTCACTAAGTCTGGAAACTGATTGTGTTTCATCGATGTTCGTGTGCTCGGTAGAGTATTTTGTGAACCCTTTTGGCCCCAGGTCATTTTGGGTGTTTTGTTAAGCTTGTTGAGTAGCTCCATGCCATGCTCTTACTTGCCATGTTCAGGTTTCTCTTCATGTTGTTTTGCTGCTCCGAAGAGAGCATCGTGGTCTAAAATTTCAGACTAGCGTTAATTTCGCTAAGTCTGAAATCTATTTTGCTTATTCAGTTTTGCCATGCTTGTTTGAAGCCCTTAATGGATGAATTTGCCTATGCCTCAGTCCTGGTGATTTGTTAAGCATCTTGTGCACATCACTGCCATGCAATTTGTTTTCATGTTTGGTGGCTGTAGCATGTTCATTTCATTGCATTTAGGAGCCTACTTGCTGTAAATCGCAGATCGGTTCGTTTCGTAAAACGCTTGCCATTTCCAAACCGTAGCTCCGATTCCTATGATCTTTATATCGTTTTGAGGTGATTTCATCCCCTCTATCCAGTGGCACACTTGGTTATCCAAGTTTAGGCCAGGTTCGTGTATTTCCTGTCATGTCTTGCATTTTCATCCCGCATCGCATCCCGCATCTCGCACATCGTACCATGTTCATGTGTTGGTTGTTTACTATGTTGTGTGCTTCTTTTCCGGTGATTACTTATTCAGGTTGGTTCCGGTAACGTCGAGTTTGTGAGGACCCGTTCATCTATGCCCGTTTGTCTTCTTCATGGACTCGTTCTTCTTCCTTGCGGGATTTCAGGCAAGATGATCATACCCTCGAAATCACTACTATCTTTGCTATGCTAGTTTGCTCGCTCTTTTGCTATGCCAATGCTACGATGCCTACCACTTGCTTGTCAGCCTCCCAAATTGCCATGTTCAGCCTCTAACCCACCAATGTCCTAGCAAACCGTTGATTGGCTATGTTACCGCTTTGCTCAGCCCCTCTTATAGCGTTGTTAGTTGCAGGTGAAGATTGGAGCCGTTCCTTGTTGGGACATTTATTTACTTGTTGGGATATCACTATGTTGCTATGTTATCTTAATGCATCTATATACTTGGTAAAGGGTGGAAGGCTCGGCCTTATGCCTGGTGTTTTGTTCCACTCTTGCCGCCCTAGTTTCCGTCATATCGGTGTTATGTTCCCGGATTTTGCGTCCCTTACGAGGTTGGGCTATAATGGGAACCCCTTGACAGTTCGCCTTAAGTAAAGCTTTTCCAGCAATGCCCAACCTTGGTTTTACCATTCGCCACCTAGCCTTTTTCCCTTGGGTTAGGCCAGCCCAAGGGTCATCTTTATTTTAACACCCCCCCCCCGGGCCAGTGCTTGTCTAAGTGTTGGTCCGAACTGAGTAGACTGCGGGGCCACCTCGGGGAAACTTGAGGGCTGGTTTTACTCGTAGGATGTCTCATCTGGTGTTGCCCTGAGAACGAGATATGTGCAGCTCCCATCAGGATGTCGGCGCATCGGGCGGTGTTGCTGGTTTAGTTTTACCCTGTCGAAATGTCTTGTTGTACTGGGATACCGAGTCTGATCGGAATGTCTCGGGTGGAGGTCTATTCCTTCGTTGACCGTGAGAGCTTGTGATGGGCTAAGTTGGGACACCCCTGCAGGGATTTGAACTTTCGAAAGCCGTGCCCGCGGTTATGGGCAGATGGGAATTTGTTAACGTCCGGTTGTAGAAAACCTGAAGTTGACCTTAATTAAAATGAATCAACCGCGTGTGTAACCGTGATGGTCTCTTTCCGGCGGAGTCCGGGAAGTGGACACGGTTGTTGGAGTTATGCTTGACGTAGGTAGTCCAGGATCACTTCTTGATCATACTTTTATCGACCGTGCTTTGCCTTCTCTTCTCGCTCTCATTTGTGAATAGGTTAGCCACCATATATGTTAGTCGCTTGCTGCAGCTCCACCTCATACATTTGCCTTACCCATAAGCTTAAATAGTCTTGATCGCGAGGGTGCGAGATTGCTGAGTCCCTGTGGCTCACAGATACTTCCAAAACCAGCTTGCAGGTGCCGATGAGTCCGAGCAGATGACGCATCCAAGCTCAGGAGGAGCTCGATGAAGATCTTGTCCTTTATGTTGTTTCGTGCTAGTTGATCAGTAGTGGAGCCCAGTTGGGGTCGATCGGGGACCTTTGTCGCATTTGGGTTTCTTCTTTTATTTTGGTTCCATAGTCGGACCATGAGTGTATTTGATTGATGTAATGTTTATTCATGTAATTGTGTGAAGTGGCGGTTGTAAGCCAACTATGTAACTTTTCCCCTATTGTATTACATGGGTTGTGTGAAGATTACCCCACTTGCGACATTGCCTTCAATGCGATTATGCCTCTAAGTCGTGCCTCGACAGGTGGGAGATATAGTCGCATCGAGGGTGTTACAGCGTGCATGCGTGGTATCCTTTGTTTGTCTGTCCTGAAAGGTTACTGAGAGCGGGCCAATCATTGATGGTCACGAACAGCAACGCCTTAAGGTTAAATTCCTCCTGTCTGTGCTCATCCCACGTACGTACACCATTTCCATTCCACAGCTGTAAAATTTCTTCAACTAATGGCCTTAGGTACACATCAATTTTGTTGCCGGGTTGCTTAGGGCCTTGGATGAGAACTGGCATCATAATGAACTTCCGCTTTATGCACATCCAAGGAGGAAGGTTATACATACATAGAGTCACGGGCCAGGTGTTGTGATTGCTGCTCTGCTCCCCGAAAGGATTAATGCCATCCGCGTTTAAAGCAAACCATACATTCCTTGGGTCCTTTGCAAACTCATCCCAGTACTTTCTCTCGATTTTTCTCCACTGCGACCGTCAGCGGGTGCTCTCAACTTCCCATATTTCTTTCGGTTCTCACTGTGCCATCGCATCAACTTGGCATGCTATTCGTTTCTGAACAGACGTTTCAACCGTGGTATTATAGGAGCATACCACTTCACCTTCGCAGGAACCCTCTTCCTGGGGGGCTCGCCGTCAACATCACCAGGGTCATCTCGTTTGATCTTATACCGCAATGCACCGCATACCGGGCATGCGTTCAGATCCTTGTATGCACCGCGGTAGAGGATGCAGTCATTAGGGCATGCATGTATCTTCTCCACCTCCAATCCCAGAGGGCATACGACCTTCTTTGATGCGTATGTACTGTCGGGCAATTCGTTATCCTTTGGAAGCTTCTTCTTTAATATTTTCAATAGCTTCTCAAATCCTTTGTCAGCCACAGCATTCTCTGCCTTCCACTGTAGCAATTCCAGTACGGTACCGAGCTTTGTGTTGCCATCTTCGCAATTGGGGTACAACCCTTTTTTGTGATCCTCTAACATGCGATCGAACTTCAGCTTCTCCTTTTCACTTTCGCATTGTGTCCTTTCATCGACAATGACCCGGCGGAGATCACAATCATCGAGCACATCGTCTGGTTCCTCTTGATCTTCAGCAGCTTCACCCGTTGCAGCATCATTGGGCACATCGTCTGGTTCCTCTTCATCTTCACTAGCTCCCCCTCGTTGCAGCATCACCGTATTCAGGGGGCACATAGTTGTCATCGCACTCTTCTTCTTTGTCATCTTCCATCATAACCCATATTTCTCCGTGCCTCGTCCAAACATTATAGTGTGGCATGAAACCCTTGTAAAGCGGGTGGGAGTGAAGGATTTTCCGGTTAGAGTAAGACCTCGTATTCCCACATTCAGTGCATGGACAACACATAAAACCATTCTGCTTGTTTGCCTCAGCCGCTTCGAGAAACTCATGCATGCCCTTAATGTACTCGCGGGTGTGTCTGTCACCGTACATCCATTGCCGGTTCATCTGCGTGCATTATATATAATTAAGTGTCCAAATTAATAGAAGTTCATCATCACATTAAAACCAAAGTGCATACATAGTTCTCATCTAACAACATATAGCTCTCCAGAGCATCTAATTAATTAAACCATACATTGAAACTATGTAAAATATTTCAATGCGAAAACAACTGCGATCATAATCGCAACCAAGGTAACAATTGATCCAACGGCATAATGATACCAAGCCTCGGTATGAATGGCATATTTTCTAATCTTTCTAATCTTCAAGTGCATTGCATCCATCTTGATCTTGTGATCATTGATGACATCCGCAACATGCAACTCCAATATCATCTTCTCCTCCTCAATTTTTTTTATTTTTTCCTTCAACAAATTGTTTTCTTCTTCAACTAAATTTAACCTCTCGACAATAGGGTCGGTTGGCATTTCCGATTCACATACATCCTACATAAATAAAATCTATGTCACGTTGGTCGGCATAATTTTCATAAACAATAAATGAACCAATAGTTATAAAGATAATATATATACCACATCCGAATCATAGACAGGACGAGGGCCGACGGGGGCGGATACCAAAACCATCACACTATATAAGATGCAATAATAAAAGTAAGAAAATAATACAAGTATCTATGTAAACATGCAAGTAAGAATATTTTTCCTTTCAGAAAGAAGATAAAACAAGAGGCTCACCACGGTGGTGCCGGCGATGAGCTCGGCGCGGGTGATCGACGGCGTTGAAGACGGGGACGGGGCGTGACGGACCGCTAAACCTAGACAAATATTATGGAAAATGGAGCTTGGAGGTCGAGCTTGGAGAAAAGAAAGCTTAAGTAGTGTGGCTCGGGCATTCCATCGAACACTTTGTGTGCATAGGAGGTGAGCTAGAGCACCACCAAGCCCTCTCCCCCTCGGCCAGAGAAAAACAGAGCACTGGGGTGCTCTGCTCGCGAGCGAGGGGTATATATAGGCACCTCATTGGTCCCGGTTGGTGGCATGAGCCGGGACTAACGGGGAGCCTTTGGTCCCGGTTCAAGCCACCAATCGGGACTAATGGTGGTGGGCCAGGAGCGAGGCCCATTGGTCCCGGTTCATCCCACCAACCGGGACCAAAAGGTCCAGATGAACCGGGACCAATGGCCCACGTGGCCCGGCCGGCCCCCTGGGCTCACGAACCGGGCCCTATTTCCTACTAGTGGGTAGAGACCGTTTAGTAGTAGCGAGGGGTAAAAACCAGCGCTACTGCTATCAACTTAGTAGTAGCGAGGGTTAAAAACCCGCGCTACTACTATGGCATGTCCCGTGCGGCACGGTAGAGACCACTTAGTAGTAGCGAGGGTTAAAAACCAGCGCTACTGCTATCAACTTAGTAGTAGCGAGGGTTAAAAACCCGCGCTACTAGTAAGTAATAGTAGCGAGGGATATAAACCCGCGCTGCTAGTAAGCGTTTGTGTATAAGCTTTTCCCTAGTAGTGTGAGGTGAATCCAAGTTTGCCGATGCAATCCATCTTGCACTTGAAGTAGTTGTCGAACTACCGGATGGAATTCACAATCCCGAGGAATAGCTTTCGGCTCATCCGATAACGGCGCCGAAATGTTTTGTCGTCGTGAAGTGGAGCATCGGCGAAGTAGTCGGAATAGAGCATGCAGTAGCCTTTGAGACGATGCCGGTTGTTTGCTTTCACCCGCCCCGGCACCGAGCCACCTCGCCGCGGCTTTTCATTGCTCGCCAGCAGCTGGACGAGGGCGGCGAGCACCATGAGATGCTCTTCTTCCTGGACGTCGGCCTCGGCTTCCTCCTCCAGCAGCGCGGCGAGCGCTTCCTCGTCATCCGAGTCCATCGCTGAGGCAGGCAAATCGCCGAACACCTTGCGCCCGGTGGGCGTGTACCCCGCCGCTAAACTGCCCCTTCGCGGCCGGAAACGGCGGCCGGAAACGCCCAGCTGCTGGTGGAGGGGCAGCCTCGGCGAACCCCTGCTATTTTTCCGGCGGGGATTGGCTATCTAGCGATGAAGGGCGGTGGGCGGCGCCCGGATACAACTAGTGGCGGTCGAGGGCGCGGGGGGTGGGAGGCGAGTCAGGGAAGAAAAACTTAACTTTTCAACTGACGGTGTGGGCCAGCCGCGCTTTTCCCTTCCGCCGGAGCCCCTGATCGCCTCTCAGTGCGTCGGGTTCGACCTGCGACCGCCGGGCCCAAAAACGGACCGAACCGGCACTTTTCGGCGTCTTGAGGACGCTACTGGAGCGTTTTTTTGACGCTGACACTAAAAAAGTGGCCTGAAGGAACCTGTTAGAAGCGCGGCTGGAGTCTGGAGATGCTCTCAACCAGCAGGCGATCCCTGTCCACACCACCGTAGACACAACCACGGCCACTTCGACGCGCACAGGTGATGGGTGCAGGGAGCGCCTACCACGCTTGCGCCGACCAGATATGGCTGGAAAACGGGGGCCAGAAAATAGGGCAGAAACCACCATCAACGCTAGCAACAGCTCAATGGACTGATGGCGCACATCTAGGCCGAGCATAAACCACCATGAATGCTAGATTGACAGCTCAAGGACGGATGCATGGAATGAGACTAGGAGAGCATGTCAGCGAAAATGTTCTTCGGAGTTGATGGACCAACAAAGTCAAAAAGGCATGTGATAGGAAAAGCCAGAAATATTGTGCAAAATGATTTGCTGTGCACATTACATATTCATCGGAGATTACGTACTGCTTGTGTCGGTCTGCATGTCTGCATGTACATGACTCACTCAAAAAAAATATCACGCTATAGTGCTATTAATAGCACGCTGTAGGGTGCCGAACTGTATCGTCACAGTAATCAGTGTACAATGTCTTGTTAATGGCAATGCTATAACGTAATATAGCAGGCTACATTTGTTTCCTTGACATGAGTACATGCATCAAAATGAGGCGATCATATGCTTGCCTTGGACTCAATCGTTGCAGAACACAAATTTCTAACAATCAACAGCTCTGTCATCGTTATTATTGTTTACTCCCAAAAGCTTATAATATTTACATAGTGTTTCTACTTTCTAGTCAGTAAACTGACCATGGAATCACGACTTGACCAATCTTGCAGAGAGCCAAATGAACAGCAAACAAAAAAGAAACAATTCAATTTTACACACGCATATGCCACACCTAGCGATCTAGCGCCTTGCGGCAGCAGTGGCAGCCGCCGCAGCTTCCTCCACCGCCAGCCGCTCATGCACCCTCCTTATATACTCCGCCGCGGCCGCGTCGATGCACCGCAGTTGGGCTACGGCGCCGGCGGCCCCCTGCACGCTTGCCGTCGTCGTCTGCGCATCGATCTTCTCCACCCTATGGACGCAGATTTCTGACATGTCTGCTACTATTGTTGAGTGTTTTGTTTTGCTTTGGTCCAGACTGAATGAACGGATGATCGGATGATCGTGGAGGCACTGGTGGGCGTACGTTATTTATAGACCAGCCACCGCCTTCATGCGGTCGCGTGGTTTCCAAGGAAGAAGGGAAGAAAAGTACGTGGCTGGTTTGACACCTCGACTTGATGACCGTAGAAGTTTGGAACGTTCATACTCTATTACCTCTGGGCTCTGGGTGTTTCAGTTTGATTTGGTCCAGGTTCTGTTCTGATTCCATTTTAGAATGCATACATATACAGATCTACTCCTACTCAACTTGACAAGATATTCACTAGTGCCAATTAACTTTTGCGCAAATGACTGGATTTAACCACTAAATCAGAAAAAAGGGTATCGATCAGAATTGCGAGGAAGCGACGAGTGAAGAAAGAGCGGCACGCACATATCTCAAATGGTTTGGTTTGCGTATGCGTGTGTACGTGAGGACCTGCAACTGCTGCATATATATCTCAAATGAGAATCACATTCGGTCTTTGATGGCTCCAGATAATTGATCACTAGACGGCAGCAGTCAAGACATGCTGAGATCGGTCGCGCCTACGCGTCGTGTATACGAAATGTGATGCCCGCATGATGATGGATGTGACGGCCGCCAGATTAGTTTATGCTGTTCAGGACCGCGTCGTGTCTCAGCCGGCCGGCTAAGCTAAGATGATACTCGCAGGGCAACTGCCGCTAGTTCAACACCGGGGTGCCCCCCACACGGCTACACCCTCCATGAACAGTAAATTCAAAAAATGTTTAAAAAACTTCAAAAATCTTAACTTTTGAGGCGTCAAATATGATCAAACATTTGATGTTGTTGCAAAGTTTTAGTCACAAATAACATTTGAGGAGCCCATGCAAAGAAAAAAATATTTGTGTGGGCTCCTCGAATGTTATTTGTGGTTGAAACTTTGTAAGAACATCAAATGTTTGATCATGTTTGATGTCCTAACATATTTTTTTTCATTTTTTGAATCTACTGTGGTGTAGGGTCACTCGGGAGCTATCGCATCTTTCTCTACCACATACTACTATCACAGAATTATTGAGAGCCGGCTATGCCAACTACTTCCCGAAATATCGATGACAACGGAACTTGCTACACATCTCCTCGACGTCGTACCACTAGTAGAAAAAGGGGCTATGGTCCAGGCCGCCTCAGCCCATTAGTCCCGGTTCAGTCTTGAACCGGGACCAATATGGGCATTGGTCCCGGTTCGTGAGCCCAGGGGATCGGCCGGGCCACGTGGGCCATTGGTCCCGGTTTGTATGGACCTTTTGGTCCCGGTTGGTGGGCTGAACCGGGACCAAAGGGCCTCCCTCCTGGCCCACCACCATTGGTCCCGGTTGGTGGCATGAACCGGGACCAAAGGCTCCCCTTTGGTCCCGGTTCATGCCACCAACCGGGACCAATGAATTGCCTATATATACCCCCTCGCGCAAGGGCAGAGCACAGTGCTCTGTTTTTTCTGGCCGAGGGGGAGAGGCCTTTGTGGTGCTCTAGCTCACCTCTATGCACATGAGGTGTTCGATGGAATGCCCGAGCCACACTACTTAAGCTTTCTCCTCTCGAAGCTCGACCTCCAAGCTCCATTTTCCTCGAGATTTGTCTAGATTTAGCGGTCCGTCACGCCCCGTCCCCGTCTTCACCGCCGTCGATCACCCGCGTCGATCTCATCACCGACACCAGCGTGGTGAGCCTCTTGTTCTTATCTTCTTTCTGAAAGAAAAAATATTCTTACTTGTATGTTTAGATAGATACTTGTATCATTTTCTTACATTTATTATTGCATCTTGTATAGTGCGATGGTTTTGGTATCCGCCCCGTCGGCCCTCGTCCTGTCTATGATTCGGATGTGGTATGTATATTATCTTTATAACTATTGGTTCATTTATTGTTTATGAAAATTATGCCGACCAACGTGACATAGATTTTATTTATCTAGGATGTATGTGAATCGGAAATGCCAATCGACCCTATTGTCGAGAGGTTAAATTTAGTTGAAGAAGAAAACAATTTGTTGAAGGAAAAAGTAAAAAAAAAATTGAGGAGGAGAAGATGATATTGGAGTTGCATGTTGCGGATGTCGTCGATGATCACAAGATCAAGATGGATGCAATGCGCTTGAAGATTAGAAAGATTAGAAAATATGCCATTCATACCGAGGCTTGGTATCATTATGCCGTTGGATCAATTGTTACCTTGGTTGCGATTATGATCGCATTTGTTTTCGCATTGAAATGTTTTACATAGTTTCAATGTATGGTTTAATTAATTAGATGCTCTGGAGAGCTATATGTTGTTAGATGAGAACTATGTATGTACTTTGGTTTTAATATGATGATGAACTTCTATTAATTTGGACACTTAATTATATATAATGCACGCAGATGAACCGGCAATGGATGTACGGTGACAGACACACCCGCGAGTACATTAAGGGCAGATGCTATGTGGGTGAAATGATGATACCATGCCAACTTTCAACCTTTTCGGAGTTCATTTGAAATGCTTTTCAATTTCAGGGTCTTATAGCTAAAAAAAATCAATAAATCCATGAAAAATAACAAATGAAGTCAGAAAGGGTTGAAAATTGATGATGTGTCTTTGAATGGTGCATTTTGAACACAGAAAAAATATGGAGTTCAAATAAGTTCAAGAAAATGAAATCCCTTTGTAACAGATGATCTTTCGTCCGAAACCCTGATACTTCGAAAGAGATTGTCCGTTTTGTACACGAAGTGCATCCAGTTTTTGCCGTAACCATCTCAACTTTGTTGCACATGCTATGTGGGTGAAATGATGATACCATGCCAACTTTCAACCTTTTCGGAGTTCATTTGAAATGCTTTTCAATTTCAGGGTCTTATAGCTCAAAAAAATCAATAAATGCATGAAAAATAACAAATGAAGCCAGAAAGGGTTGAAAATTGATGATGTGTCTTTGAATGGTGCATTTTGAACACAGAAAAAATATGGAGTTCAAATAAGTTCAAGAAAATGAAATCCCTTTGTAACAGATGATCTAACTTCATAGTAAAGTTATTCATAAACAAGCGATTCACATACATTTTAAAACTATAAGTATTTAGTAGAAATAAAAAAATAAAAAGCAAAAAATAAAACAAAAGAAGAAAACAAAAAAAATTAAATTATAAGTAAAATAAAACTATAAGTATCACTAAAAAACTGTAAGTAATTAAACTAAAATAAAACTATAATATTCTTCAAATTTTTAAAAATTCAAATTTAAACTATTTAAAATTTAAAACTAATGGCACTAACAGAAAGTTTATAATTTTTGTGACCTAAAAGCAAAAAGAAATCACTAAAAAACTATAAGTATTTAGTTTTAAGTAGAAATAAAAAATAAATAGAAAAAAATTCTAATTTTATAGTAAAGTTATTCATAAACTAGTGATTCACACAAATTTTTAAAAATTCAAATTTAAACTATTTAAAATTTAAAACTAATGGCACTGATAGAAAGTTTATAATTTTTGTGACCTAAAAGCAAAAAATAAAAAACCAAAAAAATGTAGAAATAAAAAAGAAAAAAAATGCCACCTACTGGGCCTCCACGGCCTGAATACGACTAGAAACCCTACATGGGCCAGGATTCAGGCCCGCAGCAGGCACAGTAGGCCCACAGGCATTGCAATGACAGGTTAGGCCCGAAAGCCTGCAGTTGAGAGGAGCTCAGGAGGGTGGGCGCAGCAGCGCTTATAAACCACTCCAGAGCCCTCTCAACTAGCGATGTGGGACTAAACTTTTGGACGCGGGGTGCAGGGGGGCATTGGTCCCGGTTGGTGGCACCAACCGGTACTAAAGGTGGCATTGGTCCCGGTTGGTGGCACCAGCCGTGACCATTGCCACCCTTTAGTCCCGGTTGGTGCCACCAACCGGGACCAATGGGCTTCGCTTCCCGCCCTTTGGGCTGCTGAAAGTTGGCCTTTGGTCCCGGTTCGTGGCTCCAACCAGGACTACAGGGTGGCATTGGTCCCGGTTGGTGCCACGAACCGGGACCAATGCCCTTGCTATATAACCAGGACTTGTGAAAATTTCACATCTCCCTCGCCTCCCTAGCCAGTTGCCCTCGCCGCCAGGCAGCCCAAATCGCTCGCCCGCTCCTCGTCGCCGTCGCCGCCGCCGGCCGCCATCCCCGTCCCCCCGTCCCCCTGCCCCGCGCCCGAGCCCACGCCGGCCGCCGCCCCGTGCCCCTGCCCCGTCCCCGAGCACGCACGGCCGCGCCCCTGCGCCCCGGTCCACCCCCACCATTGTCGTCGTCGCCGGCGCCCGCCCCCACTGCCGCCCCTGCCTCGACGCCGCCCCTCCTCCCCATTCAGTCCGGCTCCGACGACCCCCTTTCCTCCCTGTCCCCTCGATCCTCTTCATATAATTTTTTTCATATAATTTTTTTTCATATGCATATGTTGATTATATGGATGGATGGATGATGTATATGTTCATTATATGGATGGATGGATGATGTATGTGTTGGAGAACGTAGCAGAAATTCAAAATTTTCCTACGTATCACCAAGATCTATCTATGGAGAGACTAGCAACGAGTAGAAAGAGAGTTGCATCTACATACCCTTGTAGATCGCTAAGCGGAAGCGTTCAAGTGAACGGGGTTGATGGAGTCGTACTCGTCGTGATTCAAATCACCGATGACCAAGTGCCGAACGGACGGCACCTCCGCGTTCAACACACGTACAGCCTGGTGACGTCTCCCACGCCTTGATCCAGCAAGGAGAGAGGGAGAGGATGAGGAAGACTCCTTCCAGCAGCAGCACAACGGCGTGGTGGTGATGGAGGAGCGTGGCTATCCTGCAGGGCTTCGCCAAGCACCACAGAAGAGGAGGGAGAGAGAGACGCAGGGCTGCACCAAGAGAGATCTAATCGCATGTTATGGGCAGCCCTATGGCCTCATATATATAGGGGAAGGGGAGGGCTGCGCCCCCTCTAGGGTTCCCACCCCTAGGGGGGGCGGCAGCCCTAGATGGGGCCAAGGGTGGCGGCCAAGAGGGGGGAGAGGGGAAGGAGCCCACTAGGTGGGCCTTAAGGCCCAACTGGACTAGGGTTTGCCCCCTCCCACTCTTCCTTGCGCCTTGGGCCCCTTGTCGGGGGCGCACCAGCCCTCCTAGGGGCTGGTCTCCTCCCACACTTGGCCCACGCAGCCTTCTGGGGCAGGTGGCCCCACTTGGTGGACCCCCGGGACCCTCCCGGTGGTCCCGGTACATTACCGATAAGCCCCGAAACCTTTCCGGTGACCAAAACAGGACTTCCCATATATAAATCTTTACCTCCGGACCATTCCGGAACTCTTCATGACGTCCGGGATCTCATCCGGGACTCCGAACAACATTCGGTAACCACATACTAACTTCCTTTATAACCCTAGCGTCATCGAACCTTAAGTGTGTAGACCCTACGGGTTCGGGAGACATGCAGACATGACCGAGACGTTCTCCGGTCAATAACCAATAGCGGGATCTGGATACCCATGTTGGCTCCCACATGTTCCACGATGATCTCATCGGATGAACCACGATGTCAAGGACTTAATCAATCCCGTATACAATTCCCTTTGTCTATCGGTACGATACTTGCCCGAGATTCGATCGTCGGTATCCTGATACCTTGTTCAATCTCGTTACCGGCAAGTCTCTTTACTCGTTCCGTAACACATCATCCCGTGATCAACTCCTTGATCACATTGTGCACATTATGATGATGTCCTACCGAGTGGGCCCAGAGATACCTCTCCGTTTACACGGAGTGACAAATCCCAGTCTCGATTCGTGCCAACCCAACAGACACTTTCGGAGATACCTGTAGTGCACCTTTATAGTCACCCAGTTACGTTGTGACGTTTGGTACACCCAAAGCATTCCTACGGTATCCGGGAGTTGCACAATCTCATGGTCTAAGGAAATGATACTTGACATTAGCAAAGCTTTAGCATACGAACTACACGATCTAGTGCTATGCTTAGGATTGGGTCTTGTCCATCACATCATTCTCCTAATGATGTGATCCCGTTATCAACGACATCCAATGTCCATGGTCAGGAAACCGTAACCATCTATTGATCAACGAGCTAGTCAACTAGAGGCTTACTAGGGACATGGTGTTGTCTATGTATCCACACATGTATCTGAGTTTCCTATCAATACAATTATAGCATGGATAATAAACGATTATCATGAACAAGGAAATATAATAATAATCAATTTATTATTGCCTCTAGGGCATATTTCCAACAGTCTCCCACTTGCACTAGAGTCAATAATCTAGCTCACATCGATATGTGATTAACACTCAAGGTCACATCCCCATGTGACTAACATCCAAAGAGTTTACTAGAGTCAATAATCTAGTTCACATCACAATGTGATTAGCACTCAATGAGTTCTGGGTTTGATCATGTTGCTTGTGAGAGAGATTTTAGTCAACGGGTCTGAACCTTTCAGATCCGTGTGTGCTTCACAAATCTCTATGTCATCTCCTAGATGTAGCTACCACGTTCTATTTGGAGCTATTCCAAATAACTGTTCTACTTGGAGCTATTCTAAATTGTTGCTCCATTATACGTATCCGGCATCTCTACTCAGAGCTATCCGGATAGGTGTTAAGCTTGCATCGACGTAACCCTTTACGACGAACTCTTTTACCACCTCCATAATCGAGAAAAATTCCTTAGTCCACTGGTTACTAAGGATAACTTTGACCGCTGTCCTATGATCCATTCTTGGATCGCTCTTGTACCCCTTGACTGACTCATGGCAAGGCACACTTCAGGTGCGGTACACAGCATAGCATACTGTAGAGAGCTTATGACAAAAGCATAGGGGACGACCTTCGTTCCTTTCTCTCTATTCTGCCGTGGTCGAGCTTTAATTTCATACCTTACAACTCAGGCAAGAACTCCTTCTTTGACTGATCCATCTTGAACACCTTCAAGATCATGTCAAGGTATGTGCTCATTTGAAAGTACCATTAAGCGTTTTGATCTATCCTTATAGATCTTGATGCTCAATGTTCAAGTAGCTTAATCCAGGTTTTCCATTGAAAAACACTTTCCAAACAACCCTACATGCTTTCCAGAAATTCTACGTCATTTCTGATCAACAATATGTCAACAACATATACTCATCAGAAATCCTATAGTGCTCCCACTCACTTCTTTGGAAATACAAGTTTCTCATAAACTTTGTATAAACCAAAATCTTTGATCATCTCATCAAAGCATACATTCCAACTCCGAGATGCTCACTCCAGTCCTTAGAAGGATTGCTGGAGCTTTGCATACTTATTAGCATCTTTCGGGATTGACAAAACCTTCTGGTTGTATCACATACAACCTTTCCTCAAGAAAATCATCAAGGAAACAATGTTTTGACATCCTATCTGCAAGATTTCATAAATAATGCAGTAATCGCTAATATAATTCCAACAGACTCTTAGCATCGCTACGAGTGAGAAAGTCTCATCGTAGTCAACTCCTTGAACTTGTCGGGAAACATCTTAACGACAAGTCGAGCTTTTTCAATGGTGACACTTACCATCATTATCTGTCTTCCTTTTAAAATCCATCTGTACCTAACAGCCTTACAACCATCAAGTAGTTCTTCCAAAGTCTACACTTTGTTTTCATACATGGATCCTCTCTCAGATTTTATGGCATCGAGCCATTTATCGGAATCTGGGCCCACCATCGCTTCTCCATAGCTCGTAGGCTCATTGTTGTCTAGCAACATGACTTCCAAGACAGGATTACGTACCACTCTGAAGTAGTACGCATCCTTGTCATCCCACGAGGTTTGGTAGTGACTTGATCTGAAGTTTCATGATTAATATCATAAGCTTCCACTTCAATTGGTGTAGGTGCCACAGGAACAACTCTTTGTGCCCTGCTATACACTAGTTGAAGTGATGGTTCAATAACCTCATCAAGTTTCCACCATCCTCCCACTCAATTCTTTCGAGAGAAACTTTTCCTCGAGAAAGGACCCGATTCTAGAAACAATCCCTTATTGCTTTCGGATCTAAGACAGGAGGTATACCCAACTGTTTTGGGTGTCCTATGAAGATGCATTTATCCGCTTTGGGTTCGAGCTTATCAGCCTGAAACTTTTCACATAAGCGTCGCAGCCCCAAACCTTTTAAGAAATGACAGCTTAGGTTTCTCTAAACCATAGTTCATACGGTGTCATCTCATCGGAATTACGTGGTGCCCTATTTAAAGTGAATGTGGTTGTCTCTAATGCCTAACCCATAAACTATTGTGGTAATTCGATAAGAGACATCATGGTATGCATCATATCCAATAGGGTGCAGTTATGATGTTCGGACACACCATCACACTATGGTGTTCCAGGCTGTATCAGTTGTGAAACAATTTCCACAATGTCTTAATTCTGTGCCAAACTCGTAATTCAGATATTCATCTCTATGATCATATCATAGATATTTTATCCTCTTGTCACGACGATCTTTCAACTTCACCCTGAAATTACTTGAACCTTTCAATAATTCAAACTCGTGATTCATCAAGTAAATATACTCAACATCTACTCAAATTATCTGTGAAGTAAGAACATAACGATATCCACTACATGCCTCAGTACTCATTGGACTGCACACATCAAAATGTATTACTTCCAACAAGTTGCTTTCTAGTTCCATTTTACTGAAACCGAGGCTTTCAGTCATCTTGCCCATGTGGTATGATTTGCATGTCTCAAGTGATTCAAAATCAAGTGAGTCCAAACGGTCCATTTGCATGGAGTTACTTCATGCATATACACCAACAGACATGGTTCGCATGTCTCAAACTTTTCAAAAACGAGTGAGCCCAAAGATCCATCAACATGGAGCTTCCTCATGCGTTTTATACCGATATGACTTACGTGGCAGTGCCACAAGTAGGTGGTACTATCATTACTATCTTTTGGCATGAACATGTGTATCACTACGATCGAGATTCAATAAACCATTCATTTTAGGTGCAAGACCATTGAAGGTATTATTCAAATAAACAGAGTAATCATTATTCTCCTTAAATGAATAACTGTATTGCGATGGACATAATCCAATCATGTCTATGCTCAACGCAAACACCAATCTCGATGGTAGAGGGAGCGTGCGATGCTTGATCATATCAACATTGGAAACACTTCCAACACACATCGTCAGCTCACCTTTAGCTAGTCTCCGTTTATTCCGTAGCTTTTATTTCGAGTTACTAACACTTAGCAACCGAACCGGTATCTAATACCCTGGTGCTACTAGGAGTACTAGTAAAGTACACATCAACACAATGTATATCCAATATACTTTTATCGACCTTGCCAGCCTTCTAATCTACCAAGTATCTAGGGTAATTCCGCTCCAGTGGTTGTTCCCCTTATTACAGAAGCACTTAGTCTCGGGTTTGGGTTCAACCTTGGGTTTCTTCACCAGAGCAGCAGCTGATTTGCCGTTTCATGAAGTATCCCTTCTTGCCCTTGCCCTTCTTGAAACTAGTGGTTTCACTAACCATCAACAATGGATGCTCCTTCTTGATATCTACTTTTGTGGTGTCAAACATCGTGAATATCTCAAGGATCATCATATATGTCCCTGATATATTATAGTTCATCACGAAGCTTCAGCAGCTTGGTGGTAATGACTTCGGAGAAACATCACTATCTCATCTGGAAGATCAACTCCCACTTGATTCAAATGATTGTTGTACTCAGACAATCTGAGCACAAGCTCAACAATTGAGCTTTTTCTCCTTTAGTATGTAGGCTAGAAGAACCGTCGAAGGTCTTATACCTCTTGACATGGGCACGAGCCTGAAATCCCAATTTCAGCCCTCGAAACATCTCATATGTTTCGCGACGTTTCAAAAACACGTCTTAGGTGCCTCAACTCTAAACCATTTAACATTACCGAACTATCATGTAGTCATCAAAACGTGTATGTCAGATGTTCGCAACATCCACAGACCACGTTCGAGGTTCAGCACACTGAGCGGTGCATTAAGGACATAAGCCTTTTACTGTCTGCATAATTGCTACTATCAACTTTCAACTAATGTTTTCTCTAGGAACATATCTAAACAGTAGAACTATAGCGTGAGCTACGACATAATTTGCAAAATCCTTTTGACTATGTTCAGGATAATTAAGTTCATCTTATGAACTCCCACTCAGATAGACATCCCTCTAGTCATCTAAGTGATTACATGATCCGAGTCAACTAGGCCGTGTCCGATCATCACGTGAGACGGACTAGTCAACATCGGTGAACATCTTCATGTTGATCGTATCTACCATACGACTCATGCTCGACCTTTCGGTCTTCTGTGTTCCGAGGCCATGTCTATACACATGCTAGGCTCGTCAAGTTAACCCTAAGTGTTTGCATGTGTTCCGAGGCCATGTCTGTACATGCTAGGCTCGTCAACACCCGTTGTATGTGAATGTTAGAATCTATCACACCCGATCATCACGTGGTGCTTCGAAACGACGAACTTTAGCAACGGTGCACAGTTAGGGGAGAACACTTCTTGAAATTTTAATGAGGGATCATCTTATTTACTACCGCCGTTCTAAGCAAATAAGATGTATAAACATGATAAACATCACATGCAATCAAATAGTGACATGATATGGCCAATATCACTTTGCTCCTTTTGATCTCCATCTTCGGGGCTCCATGATCATCATCGTCACCGGCATGACACCATGATCTCCATCATCATGATCTCCATCATCGTGTCTTCTTGAAGTTGTCACGTCATCTATTACTTCTACTACTACAGCTAACGGTTAGGAATAAAGTAAAGTAATTACATGACGTTTAAGTTGACACGCAGGTCATAAATAAATAAAGACAACTCCTATGGCTCCTGCCGGTTGTCATATTCATCGACATGCAAGTCGTGATTCCTATTACAAGAACATGATCAATCTCATACATCACATATATCATTCATCACATCCTTTGGCCATATCACATCACATAGCATACCCTGCAAAAACAAGTTAGACGTCCTCTAATTGTTTTTTGCATGTTTTACGTGGCTGCTATGGGTTTCTAGCAAGAACGGTTCTTACCTACGCAAAGACCACAACGTGATATGCCAATTTCTATTTACCCTTCATAAGGACCCTTTTCATCGAATCCGATCCGACTAAAGTGGGAGAGACAGACACCCGCTAGCCACCTTATGCAACTAGTGCATGTCAGTCGGTGGAACCAGTCTCACGTAAGAGTACGTGTAAGGTCGGTCCGGGCCGCTTCATCCCACGATGCCGCCGAATCAAGATAAGACTAGTAACGGCAAGCATATTGAACAAAATCAACGCCCACAACTACTTTGTGTTCTACTCGTGCATAGAATCTACGCAATAGACCTAGCTCATGATGCCACTGTTGGAGAACGTAGCAGAAATTCAAAATTTTCCTACGTATCACCAAGATCTATCTATGGAGAGACTAGCAACGAGTAGAAAGAGAGTTGCATCTACATACCCTTGTAGATCGCTAAGCGGAAGCGTTCAAGTGAACGGGGTTGATGGAGTCGTACTCGTCGTGATTCAAATCACCGATGACCAAGTGCCGAACGGACGGCACCTCCGCGTTCAACACACGTACAGCCCGGTGACGTCTCCCACGCCTTGATCCAGCAAGGAGAGAGGGAGAGGATGAGGAAGACTCCTTCCAGCAGCAGCACAACGGCGTGGTGGTGATGGAGGAGCGTGGCTATCCTGCAGGGCTTCGCCAAGCACCACAGAAGAGGAGGGAGAGAGAGACGCAGGGCTGCACCAAGAGAGATCTAATCGCATGTTGTGGGCAGCCCTATGGCCTCATATATATAGGGGAAGGGGAGGGCTGCGCCCCCTCTAGGGTTCCCACCCCTAGGGGGGCGGCAGCCCTAGATGGGGCCAAGGGTGGCGGCCAAGAGGGGGAGAGGGGAAGGAGCCCACTAGGTGGGCCTTAAGGCCCAACTGGACTAGGGTTTGCCCCCTCCCACTCTTCCTTGCGCCTTGGGCCCCTTGTGGGGGGCGCACCAGCCCTCCTAGGGGCTGGTCCCCTCCCACACTTGGCCCACGCAGCCTTCTGGGGCAGGTGGCCCCACTTGGTGGACCCCCGGGACCCTCCCGGTGGTCCCGGTACATTACCGATAAGCCCCGAAACCTTTCCGGTGACCAAAACAGGACTTCCCATATATAAATCTTTACCTCCGGACCATTCCGGAACTCCTCGTGACGTCCGGGATCTCATCCGGGACTCCGAACAACATTTGGTAACCACATACTAACTTCCTTTATAACCCTAGCGTCATCGAACCTTAAGTGTGTAGACCCTACGGGTTCGGGAGACATGCAGACATGACCGAGACGTTCTCCGGTCAATAACCAATAGCGGGATCTGGATACCCATGTTGGCTCCCACATGTTCCACGATGATCTCATCGGATGAACCACGATGTCAAGGACTTAATCAATCCCGTATACAATTCCCTTTGTCTATCGGTACGATACTTGACCGAGATTCGATCGTCGGTATCCTGATACCTTGTTCAATCTCGTTACCGGCAAGTCTCTTTACTCGTTCCGTAACACATCATCCCGTGATCAACTCCTTGATCACATTGTGCACATTATGATGATGTCCTACCGAGTGGGCCCAGAGATACCTCTCCGTTTACACGGAGTGACAAATCCCAGTCTCGATTCGTGCCAACCCAACAGACACTTTCGGAGATACCTGTAGTGCACCTTTATAGTCACCCAGTTACGTTGTGACGTTTGGTACACCCAAAGAATTCCTACGGTATCCGGGAGTTGCACAATCTCATGGTCTAAGGAAATTATACTTGACATTAGCAAAGCTTTAGCATACGAACTACACGATCTAGTGCTATGCTTAGGATTGGGCCTTGTCCATCACATCATTCTCCTAATGATGTGATCCCGTTATCAACGACATCCAATGTCCATGGTCAGGAAACCGTAACCATCTATTGATCAACGAGCTAGTCAACTAGAGGCTTACTAGGGACATGGTGTTGTCTATGTATCCACACATGTATCTGAGTTTCCTATCAATACAATTATAGCATGGATAATAAACGATTATCATGAACAAGGAAATATAATAATAATCAATTTATTATTGCCTCTAGGGCATATTTCCAACAGTATTCTTTTTTCATATAATTTTTTTAGGAATATTTTTAGATTTTTTTAGGCAGATTTTAAGAATTTTTTGTGTATGTATGTTATGTTTATATGTATGTATGTATGTTCATATGTATGTATGTTTATGTTCAGATTTTTAGAAAATGTATGTATGTATGTTTATATGTATGTATGTTCAGATTTTTAGAAAATGTATGTATGTATGTTCATATGAAAGAAAAATGTATGTATGTATGTTCATATGCATATGCAAAGAAAATGTATGTTCATATATATGATGATATGTTCAAATGTTTGTATATTCATATGAACAATGAATTAGGCAAAACCTTTACTTTTTTCTAAAATTTATATTTGATCATTATTTTAAAAAAAACAAGCAATACTACTTCATGTATTTTTAAGAAAGGACGAAGAAGAAAAAGAATGAGAGGAAAAAGGAAATAAGAAGAGGAAGAAAGGAGAAGAAGAGGGGAGAGGAAGAAGAGGAGAAATAAATAAGAAGAAGAAAAAAGAAGAAAAAGAAGAGGAGAAGAAGAAAGGAATAGAGGAGAAGAAGAGAAAAATAGAATATATATTCTATTTTCTCTTTTCTCCTCTATTCCTTTCTTCTTCTCCTCTTTTTTTTCTTCTTTTTTTTCTTCGACACGTGGGGGGGGGTCGAGAACGCCGGACATTCATGAGAGAGGCGAGGAAGAAGGGGAAGAAGAGGGAGAAGAAGAGGAGAGGAAGAAGAGGAAGTCTTCTCCTCTATTCTTTCTTCTCTTCTTTTTTCTTCTTCTTCTTCCTCTTTATTTTATCAGGAACGAGGGTCGTCGAGAGGTCGAGGAGCGGTAGAGGAGAAACCCTAAATAGAAAGTATCGTCGGTGTGAGATACATGTACCGTTGGTGTCAGACACTACACCCACATCCCACAAGTGGCGCGGGCTTCGACGCCCACGTCACTTGTGGGACGTGGATGTAGTGTCCGACACCGAAGGCCACATGTATCTCACACCCACGAAACTTGCTAGCTATTTAGGGTTTCCTCTACCGAAAAGAAGAGGAGAAATAAATAAGAAGAAGAAAAAAGAAGAAAAAGAAGAGGAGAAGTAGAAAGGAATAGTGGAGAAAAGAGAAAATAGAATATATTCTATTTTCTCTTCTTCTCCACTATTCCTTTCTTCTTCTCCTCTTTTTTTTCTTCTTTTCTTCTTCTTCTTCTTCTTCTTCTTCTTCTTCTTCTTCTTCTTCTTCTTATTAGCCGGAAGTAGAGAGAGGTTTCCTAGTGTCAAAGTATTGAAGAAATCCATGCCTTCATCATTAGCCGGAAGTAACCAGGGCATGTTGGTACGAAGTTCTGCAAAGTTGTTCTGGAATGGAGTCCCGGATAGAATAATCCGCCTTTCGGTACGAATTCAGCAAAGGCCTTCCAAATAGCGATATTCGGAAGGCTCTTGCTGAACTTTGTACCAAAAGGTGGATTATCCTATCTGGGACTCCGTTCCAGAACAACTTTGAAGAGCTTCCTACCATCATGCACATGTTACTTTCGCCTAATGATGAAGACATTGTTTTGTTGAATCCTTTGACACTAGGCAACCTCCCGACCCCAAGGCGATCCTCTCGAACATGAGAGGAAGAAGAGGATAAAAAAAGAAGAGGAAGAAGAAGAAAAAAGAGGAGAAGAAAGAATAGAGGAGTTCTTCTCCTCTATTCTTTCTTCTCCTCTTTTTTTCTTCTTCTTCCTCTTTTTTTATCGGGAACGAGGGTCATCGAGGGACATATATAGATGTAGTGTCGTCGTTGTCGATATATACCCCCTCCCGATAGCTTACTATGATTAGGTAGCTAGTTCTATGTTTGGCACTAATATATCCATCTGTCATGTTTGAATAATAATTGCCATGTTGTAAATATTTGTAGAAACTATGGACACCGCCCTAGACGAAGCAAGAAAAGAAGCGTTGTTGAGGGAGATAATCGCAGAAGGAAGTGATGTCGTCTCGTACTATCTCAACGATATCTTCGATGGTCCGGAAGGAGAGGGTGAACAAGCTGGCTACGGTGACCTAATGCCGGTGCAAGAAGAAGAACATGAGGACGGCGCCGGTGACCCAATGCCGGTGCAAGAAGGAGAAAGTGATGACGGCTCCGGTGACCGAACCGAGTCCGACCAGGTATATATATTAGTTAAGCCTATGCTGACTAGCTGATTGATGCATTCATTGTTTTGGTATGTACACATATTAATTAAGTCTTTGTTCTTTTTTCTAGCCCTCCGGATCGAGCACAACTTCGGTAAAGAGACGAGGCCCGAAGAAAAAGTTGAGCTCGGATGAAAAGCTTGAGATCACAGCAATCGTGCCCGACAGCCAACCTATTGAACCCCTCCGGACAAAGAGGGCATTTGTTGCTCAGTGCGGGGTTCTGGTTATGGACAAGATCCCGATAAGCATCCAGCAATGGTTTAAGCCGGCTAAAGAAGACCCTGAGGTGTCTTATGTCAATGATATGCAGAAAAATGATCTTTGGACTGAGCTGAAGTCAAATTTCACCCTACCGCCAGAGGATAATCCAGAGAACCCAATTAAAGAGAAATTAATCAAGTCTTTTGCTCTGAAGAGGATGGCAGATCTATTCAGGAGGTGGAAGAAAGAGCTCAATAGGTTTCTCGATAAAAAAGAGACACCAGAATTCAAGGGCAGATATGAGAAGATCAGAGATCACTGGCCCGCATTTGTGGCCTACAAGACATCGGAAAAGAGTAAGAAGATGTCGGCGACAAACAAGCAGAATGCCGCGAAGAAGAAGCTTCACCATCGCACGTGGTCAGGTGGCTACCTCGTAGCCCGGCCTAAGTGGTCCAAGGTTGAGAATGATCTGCTTCATAAAGGGATCAGACCAGAGACATATAACTGGCCAGACCGTTGCCGGACTTGGTTCTTCGGGGTTGGCGGAACCTTGGACCCTGAAACAGGGGGATGCATTTGGACGAACGAACAAATGGACATACCAGTCAGTAGGCTTAAGCACTATATCGACGCAGCGCAGGAAGGGACGTTCTTTCCAGACAGAGAGCACGACGAGCTCACAATGGCCCTCGGGAATCCTGAGCACCCTGGACGGACACGAGACACGCCAGGCTCCGTTCCATGGAATGTTGGGTTTCCGGACGCAGGCGGTTACAAATCCCATGAGAGGAGGAAAAAAGTGCAGCAGACCGAACTGCAGGCGCTGCACGCAAGGGTACAAGCGATAGAGGAACAAGAAGCAAATCGCAGCAAACGTACTGCCGAAGCCTCCCCCGAAGCTACCCCGCCATCTCAGCGCAGAAGCAGCGTGGCTTCCACCGAGCAGCTTTAGCTGCAGCATGCCTTGACGGCTCCTGCCAGCTATCCTGTGGATTCTATAATGGAGTCTCAAAATTGCCACCTTATGACGCAATGGATGAATTTGAAGGTCAAGGCGGCTGTTGGCTCTGTTTATCCTACTGAACCCGGCGCAACTTTTCACTGCATGCCGATTCCAGAAGGATATGCTAGGGTGATGGTGGATGAGATAACGGAGGGATTTGAGGAACTCCAGCTTGACCACCCTACCGGTGAAGGGGAGACTCGGCTAGGGTCTGCTCTGAAGACTCCATGCCTATGGCGGAAGGACCTCATCAACCTTCCGAACTGGACGCCTCCGCCTCCTCCTCCTCCTCCGGCGAGTCAGGGCACTCCGCCTCCTCCACCGCCTCCTCCTCCGGCGAGTGACGATCAGGGCCCTCGGCCGGCTCCTTCTCCGGCGCGTGGCGGCACTCCACCTCTGTCTTCGCCTGCGCCGACGCGCCCGAGCAGCCAACCTCCTCCTTCTCCGCCTCGTCAGCAAGGGCAGAAGAGACCTGCCGCCGCTCCAGCTGCTCCGGCGGGTCGTAGTCCTTCTCCTCCACCTCTTAAGCAAGTAAAGAAGACAACCGCTTCGTCTGCTCGGTCGGCGTCTAGCAGTACAACCAGAGGCGGGAGGACATACAGATTCGGTCCTTCTCTGAAGACTCCAGAGAAGTTACCATACGAGAGGACCCTGGAGGAGAACGCTGAGATCGCGCGAGAAGAAGTGAGGAAATTCTTTGAAGGGGTGAAAGCAAAGCAACATCCACCTCCGGAGGAGAAGGTAGATGGGGTGAAAGTGAAGTGCACTCTGGCTGCCCTGACAAAACCACCAAAGTCTGATCCGCCAAAAGGAAACTATGATCGCACTATTGGAAAGGAATTTGCCGAAGCGGAGCGGTCGGGAACTACTGTCAGTGATGAAAGGCTGAAAAAACAACGAGCTGGGAAACAAATTGCCCAGCTCGGCAAACAAGCGAAGCAATCATGCCCCCCGCTCAAGGTGCCTAGCCACAACGTCGCTAATGACCCGAGGATGGTGCCCGATTATAATAATCTTGCAGATTACCTGCCCGACGAAGTACATTATGAACCCATGGACATGCGGATGCAAAGATACGAGTACGGGAAGCCTCTCGTCAAAGATGAAAGATCTCTATCAACGATGATGCGAAGATTGCATGATTGGTACTTGAAAATCTGCAGAGACTCTGGGGGGAGGAGTACTTTGTATGCGAGAGTTAAAAAGGAGCATGACCTCGTTGGAATTGATCTGTTGCCTGTTCCATTTGAGGAGTTCTATCAGTTTTTCAATCAATTGGCCCTCGATAAAACAGCGATCGCCTGCTACTGTCTGTAAGTAGTAATACTTCTGTCATTAAGTTTCTCTATATAGCTTAGCTCTTTCATTGCATGTATTTATAATCATCCTCACTATATTATGCAGATTGAAGATCGTCGAATTGAAGAAAAGACAAGTCGGTGATATTGGGTTCATTAACACATATCTCATAGATGCAACTGAGGTTAAACTTCATGCCGCAGCTACCGAGGCCAACATGCTACAATCGTTCGTAATAAATCAAAACAAAGATATAATACTCTTTCCTTACAACTTCAAGTGAGTGTTACTATCTTGTGCGTATTCGGTTTCCCTTAATTATATATTACTCAAGGTTATAGTAATGTAATTCATGCGTTATTCATGCGTGTGCAGTTACCACTATATTCTCCTAGAGATTAAGCTTGAGCAGGGACTAGTAACCGTCTTAGACTCAAGACGAAAAGATCCCCAGGACTATGCAGACATGACTGAAATCCTCAAGAAGTAAGTTAAATCGATCATTATCCACCATATCAGCAACTTTGTTCATTTCCTGATATCAAGTAATTGTTTTCTTTGTCCGGCAGGGTTTGGAGAAAATTCACCAAAAAAGTTCCGGGACTGCCGAAGGAGCTGGAATTTAGACATCCGAAAGAAGTACTATAGTAGCATGTTCCGCGCATCTCCTAGTGATTCAAGCGCTAGTTTCATCAATACCATTTAGCATTCTTGCTTATCAGTTTGATTGAACTCTATTTCTTGTAAAGTGGTTGTGGCAGGAACAAGGGAATGATTTCTGTGGATACTACATCTGCGAGTCCATCCGCCACACGACGTGTGAGCGGGGCGGGTACTCTAACAAACAATATGAAGTACGTAAATAACAATATTCACAATTTTATTTTATTACCATCATTTGTGTTGAGTTTCATTCATTCATATATATATATATATATATATGTATTGACCCCCTTCTTCAAATTAGATGTTTCGGAAGCGGGATGAACTCCTAGCACCAGCTCGCATGCGAGCAATTCAAGAGGAATTGGCGGCATTCTTTCTTGACCACGTGATCCCTGAAGACGGAGAATTCTATGTTAAACCTGAGTCCATATGATTATATTTGTAAGAGATAATTACTATATATATGTAGCCGGTACTGTCAGATAGATATACGAGAACTTGTTGTTCGACCAATCTCTCGGAGAAGGAGAGGTGGTCGATATCACTTCTCTCTGTATGCATATATGTTCATGACGATCTTCTGTTTCCTTCGTTTGCTTTACTAGCTAGCCAGCGTGTCTAGTCCTCTCTATACGTATGTATAGTACGTAGCATCGACCAAGCACGGACATAAGAGAGGACACTTCTCTATATTAATTATAGCTAGCTAACACAATATATGAAACACCTAAATTAACCCCCCAAAACCCCCAACCCCCCCCCCTTTCAAGAAAAACAAAAACCCTAGCCACAGAAATGCTGACGCGTGGATGCCTATTGGTCCCGGTTGGTGCCACCAACCGGGACCAAAGGGTCTCCTGACTGGGCTCTGCGCACTGCCCACGTGGATGGGCTTTAGTCCCGGTTCTGGATTGAACCGGGACTAAAGGTGGGAGGTATTAGTACCGACACTTTAGTCCCGGTTCAGGAACTGGGACTAAAGGCCCTTACGAACCGGGACTATAGGCCCTTTTTCTACCAGTGTACCAGGATTCCAGGCTTTTGCTTTGGAACTCTGATGTTGGGATTCGTCAGCACATATAATTAGGTGATCAATTACGGTATCTACCGTCATTTCTGATGATGTAGGGCTTGGTTCCGGTCATGCTTATATTAGTCATCTTTCAATGCATAGGTGTTTAGATGAGGCGATAATTAAGTGTATTAAAGAATTTAGCAACTAAGTCGTCAATGCATTGGTGCTTAACTAGTTGTACCGGCTTCTTCCATTGTGTTGGTGCTTAGATGAGGTGCCAAGTGCATTAAAAAGCTAAGCAACTAATCCTCATGTATAGGTGCTTAGCTTTTGTAGCTAATCTTACTCATTTAGTTGTTTAACAACTAAACTCGTTCATGCATTGGTTGGTAGGCATTTTGCATAGGTCCACGTGCTTCGCATCATTTCTTCCTTGGTCATCATAATGCTCTTTCTCCTCTTTAATTACATTGCCATATTAATTTTTTACTTACGTGGCAGCCATAGCACAGTACACTGTGGAGCACTGGGAAGGGCCTAAGCTACCTTTGTTTAATTATTTAGCAACCAAATTCTTTCATCTATTAGTGAGTTGTCTTCTTGCATAGGCTCACACACTTAGCCTTGTTTTTTCTTGGGGTCATCAAAGTGCTCTCTTGCCTCATAATTGCTTTCTCATCTCACTATTTTGCTTATGTGGCATGCTTAGAACATGTACACCGCGGAACATTGCGACTGACCTAAGAAACTTGATTTTCGGGTGTGAATCTGCTTTCACAAACTCACATATATATTTATGCTCACATAAAAAGTACAGAGTTATGGTTTGCTCTAAGCAATCTTTATTAGCCATTGATGCTACCACTAGTAAAAAAAGGGCCTAATGTGAAGCACATTAGTCCCGGTTTGTAGCTGAACCGACACTAATGTGCTCATTAGTGCCGGTTCCAACGGCTAGGCGGGCGGCGATCATTAGTACCGGTTCGTGGCGAACCTTTAGTACCGGTTCATGCCACGAACCAGTACTAAAGACGTGGTGGCAGGTTTGTGTCAGGCTGGGGCCCCACCAGCATCTTTAATACCGGTTGGTTATACGAACCGGGACTAGAGATGCATCTTTAGTCCCGGTTCGTATAACCAACCGGTACTAAAGGTCACCTTATATAAACCCCTTCGTCGAGCCCGAGCGCTCTGTTCTTCCCCTTTCCCGTCTCCTCTGTTTTCTTCCTCTACCTCTCGAGCTCACACTCCATTTTTGGCAAAATTTATGAAGATTTGAAGGCACCCCATCCATCCAAGTGATCACAAAGGTTAGCAACTTTGTCCTTTCATCTTCCATTACTAGATTAGCTCTTGCAATGCTCTATAAGTATAGTGATTTGTGGGTTTTATTTTGGGAGGAATTATATGTGGTAGTATTTGGTTTATATGCAATTTGAGGTCAAAATAACTCTTAGTTTGCATATGTAGATGTGGTTTACTTAGTGCCTTCCCGTCTCCGTCCTAACCACCGTCGGTCACCCGCACCGTCCCGTCGCCGGCACCACCTTGTGATGAGCCTCTTGTTCTTATCTTTTTATATTAAAAAAATCATGTTTGTGTGATTTAGATATATAGTTACTCATATAATTATCTTACCCGTACGTTGTTTGTTATACATAGTGTCATGGTTTTGATATCCGCCCCCGTCGGCCCTCGTCCGGGTTATGATTTGGATGTGGTATATTCTCTTTTATATCTATTTGTTGCATTTTGTGTTTATGATAAATTATGCCCATCAAGTTGACATAGATATTTTTATCTAGGAGGTACATGAACCGGAAATTCCAACCGACCTTATTGTCGAGAGGTTAAATTTAGTTGAAAGAGAAAACGAGTATTTGAAAGAAAAATTGAAAAGAATTGAGGGGGGAAGTTGGAATTGGAGTTGCATGTTGCCGATGTCTTTGATGATCACAAGATCAAGATGGAGAAATTGCGCTTGAATATTAGAAAGATTAGAAAATATGCGATTGATAGTGAGGCTTGTGAAAGTGCGTTATATCGACTAGAGGCGGGGTGAATAGGTGATTTTTATGAAATTCTTCACTGAGGAATTTGCCGGTGAGGAAATTCCTTAGCGAAGAACTACTAGTAGCGGAATAAGTACTCAACAGTAAACATAACAGAATACAAGCATAGTCATCATGATGAAATGAAGACAAGCATAGAGTACAGGAAGCGTAAGCACAGGATAACACAGGATGAAGACAAACAGACTGAAGAAATTGAACTGAGGAAATTGAGAAAGTCTTCAGTCAAAGTCTTCAAACAAAGATATGAACAAGCACACAACACAGTTATGAGGAAATGAAAGAGTTGAGGGAATAGAACCAGTAAACTTGGTGAAGACAATGATTTGGTAGACCAGTTCCAACAGCTGTCTCAGTTGTACGTCTGGTTGGAGCGGCTGAGTATTTAAACTCGAGGACACACAGTCCTGGACACCCAGTCCTGAACACGCAACTCAGGACACCCAGTCCTCACCGTATTCTCCTTGAGCTAAGGTCACACAGACCTCGCCCAATCACTCGTGGTAAGTCTTCAGGCGACTTCCAAACCTTCACAAACTTGGTCACTCGGCAATCCACATTTCCTCTTGGATGCTCTAGACCATGACGCCTAACCATCTGGAAGAAGCATAGTCTTCAAAGGTAACAAGCATCGGATCCACGCAGGATCAATCTCTTCAGTGATGCTCAATCACTAGGGGTTTGTAGGTGTTTGGGTTTTGGGTTTTTCCTCACTTGATGATTTTCGCTCAAAGTCCTCAGAGGATGGGTTGCTCTCAAATGACAAGTGTCAGTTTCTCTCGGAGCAGCCAACCAGCTAGTGGTTGTAGGGGCAGCTATTTATAGCCTAGGGAGCAGCCCGACATGATAAGACATAAATGCCCTTCAATGATATGACCGTTAGTTGGATAGATATTTTGGGAAAGCTGGCACATAGCACAGCAACGGTCGGAATTTTGAGTAGCAAAATCTTCAGGGCTATCATGTTCCTCACTGTGTAGGCAATCCGCACTGGCAAATTCCTAACTCCTCAGTTAGGACAAATTCCTCAGAGACCAGAAGAACTTCGTCTCTGTCACTGAAGAAATTGACTGAACTGTATGAGATTTCCAATGGATTCACTCGAAGGGATTGGTAGGTGTAGGATTTTGAGTTGAGCATCACATGGAAATTTTTCCTTAGTATTTCCTCGACCCCCTTTAACAGTACGGTGTTTCCTATGACTCAAGAAAGAGAAAATGAAACTACGAAAACAAAAGTCTTCACGCTTCATGTTCCATGAATGAACACCAAGTCTTCAAGGTCACGCCAATTTCTTCACTTTCGAACTCTTCAGAAAGTCTTTAGAATACCAAATTCTTTAGACGAAGAACTTCATTTTTATGGGTCGACTTTCTCTGTAAATATCAAACTCCTCATAGACTTATAGACCTGTGTACACTCATAAACACATTAGTCCCTTAACCTATAAGTCTTCAATACACCAAAATCACTAAGGGGCACTAGATGCACTTACAATCTCCCGCTTTTTAGTGATTGATGACAATATAGGTTAAGTTTTCAACGGGGATAAACATATGAAGTGTAAATACTGATATTGACGAATTTGATTGCAAGATATAGAAGAACTCCCCCTGAAGATGTGCATAGTGAGGAATTTGCTTTTGAAGCAATGCACACTTGAAGAGTTGAATCATGGAGATCTCCCCCTATATCTTGTAATTCATACACGTATTTGACATATAACCGGAAGAATTTGAAATGCATGATGAAATATGGTGATTGATGTAATTCAGCATGCGTGCATTAGCATATATGCGGAATAAGCATGCAGCAAAACATATCAAAAGTATCAGAGCACCATCGGGTTTAAGTTTACAACTCGATCCAATAAAGTCTCAGAAGAACGAGAGTTGTAACTTTAAAAAACGCCCATATAGAAAGACCCGCTTGAGGACTAACTCAAAATTCTCCCCCTTTTCATCAAATGAGCAAAAGGATTGAATATGAGGACTAACGCCCCTGAAGAATATCAAGTTGATGAAGGAGCGCTAGCGTTGTTGGGGTCGTTTGTCCTAGTAGGGCCTGCCGCAGTGTCGTCCAAGTCTTCATTTTCATCAGTGTCGCGCGATGAAGAATATGAGTTGGCCACCAGAGAAGGAACCTTGACCTTCTTAAATTTCTTCGGTGGAGGTGCAGACCAGTCAAAATCTTTATTGAGACCCATTTTCTTTAGATCTTCTTCACCATACAGATGTGACAGGATTGCCTAGGTGCGACCGAAGACTTGATGGAGGTAGTAATGGTTTTTCTTCACTGCATTGTGTGTGGCAGTCATGTTGTGAAGAAGTGAACCAAACTGACACTTAACCCATTTGTGATTTCAATCCACGTTCTCGTGAAGACTAAGAAGAATTCATGGTCAGTCATCACGCGCGGAGAAGTGGCTTGAGGAGTGGACTTGGGTGCATTGGCAGAGTCATGTGTGGCAGAGTCATCATTGGTGGAATAAGATGCAGCTTTGCGAAACTGGCCATCCAATGGACGAATGCCTTCATCTATTACAGCTGGTGCCTTGCCCTTTCCATCAACTGAGGAATATGTCTGCTTGAGGACTTCAATTGGGGGCAAGTAGCTGAGGTGATTCTGGAAATCAGCTTTGTAGTTGAGTGAAGACCTTGTCCTGAGGAATCTCATAATCCAAGGTGCATAAGGCTTCAGCTCAAATGGAGACAGTGCAACATTTGCCATAGTCCTCATGAAGAAATCTGATAATTGACAGGAATGCCATGAACGATGTTGAATACCAGATTCTTCATGATGCCAACAATTTCCTTATCAGATGAGTCGTGGCCTTTGATAGGACTGATTGTCCTCGTAAGAATACGATAGACAGTTCTGGGCACGTACAGCAATTCCTGCACGAGGAATTTTGTGCTTGACCTGGCTTCAAAGGTTTCATCAGCACCTACATGTAATGATGTGTGAGCTCAGGTTAACTGTAGATGTAGCGAGCTTCTTCAAGGGGAGGACTGAGTGGTAGAGTATGAAGCAATTCAGAGGCTGGTGCAGTGTAGTGTGTCTTTTCAGACATCTAGTCCAGCACCCATGAATTCACATCTTCAGCATTTCCGATGATGTGCAGCGTTGCATAGAATTGAAGAATTAGTTCTTCATTCCAATCGCAGATGTCAGAGCAAAAGTTTAGCAGTCCAGCATCGTGAAGAACACTGAGGACTGGTGCAAAGCATGGCAGAGATTCCATATCCACTTGAGGAATATTCTCATGGTAGAAGATTTTCTCCTTGTTGAACAGCATCGAGGAATATAAATTGGCTTGACTAGCAGTCCAGAAATGCCTCTTCCTAATGCGAGCAGAGTTATATGGGTTGTAATCTTCGAAGAATACGTGCTCGCCGAAGAAATCATCAGCCTTGAACTTTTGCTTGCGTGAGAATGGATCATTTGGCTTCGGTAGAGGAGTGTTAGTGAGTTGCATCACGACCTCAGGAATCTCAATCGCAGGTTCTTCAGGCTGAGAAATTTCTGGTTCCTCCTCAGTGGCAGTCTGCGTCGTTGGTTGTTCAGGAGCAGCAGTTTCTTCAACGCTAGTGGCTGGAATTTCCTCATGGACAGAAACAGTGGGATGAGTTTCTTCAGAGCCCATTTGAACAGTTGGTGCAGGCGACTAAGGTATTTATTGCAGCGGTGTGAACATTGGAGAGTTTGGATGTTGACTGTCCCAGAATTCATCACTGATTACGGGTGTGGAGCAGCTAACGTCCACATCTTCATCTTCCATTTCTTCAATGCCAGCCTCTTCAGTTGTGAACTGAGGCATGGGCGAGGAGATGACAGGTGTTGAAGGGATCGCATCCACTTCAATTTCTTCATCAATCTGCTCTGACGAAGCAGCAGAAGGAGTTTCTTCATATGATCCACTGGGGATCACATATTCTTCATTAAAAGGAACAAGGTCCTTTGATGTCCTAGTTGAGATGGGAACAACATCAATCGGATTAGCAAATTAACTTGTCATAGGCGTCATCTTCTTCGGAGCTGAAGAATCTGAAGCAGCTGATGCTTTCCTTTTCTTCACTGTAGCACGCTCTGCAGCCTTGGTCTTATTCACATCTCATGCAGATGGAAGGATTGGAGTTGAAGTTGGTGCAGGAGCAGCTAAGGAATCTGGTTGATTTTCTTCAGGCACAACTGATGCAGTTGCCCTGAGTTCTTCATTTTCTTCAGGCCTACCACTAGTGGGTGCCCTGGCAATTTCTTCAGCGGCTGGAATGCAGTCATCAGCCCTGGAACTCACATTTTCTTCAGCAACCTGATTGTCATCAGCGGTGCTAGAATTTTCTTCAGTAGGCTGAGCAGATGCTTCAGCCTGAGGCATTTCATGTTGCGTTGGGGCTGCAACATTGGAAGTGAAGTTATCCGCAAGTTTCACAAAACGGACCTTGGCTCCAAGCCAATCAGCGCGATATGCATCAAAGTCATCACTGAGTTTCTTGATCTCAGTCTGAATAGTGACAAGTTCTTCACTTGTCATAGAGACAACGTTTTTCTTCAGATAGCGCTCTTTCTTGTACTGCGCTTTCTTGATCTGCCTGGCCTTCTCAAATTTCCACTTTTTTCTTGAATGAAGTGGGTCAGCATGTGACTTTGGCCTGGAGTCAGCTTGAAGTCAGGCATGGAAGTGTTGGGGTCCTTGTGCCAAACATCAATGTAGTCGAGGATCAACTTGGGATCCAAAAGCAGTGGCACCCCTGTTCCTTTGGCTCTAGCGGTCCTGACTTGCCTGTCTCTGATGATTTCTGCAAGTTCATCATCATCAGCTTCATCTTCTTCAGACGACACTTGGAAAGTGACTTGTTTCTTCTGAGGACTTGGGCGAGGACCTCGTCCAGCAATGGCCTTTGTCTTCAGCAGTGAGGGGCCAGCTAAGGAACTTGGTGCAGCTGAGGAACTAGCTGAGACTCCTGAGGCAATGGAGATGCCTGCAGTCCTTTGGCACGAGGCGAGATGCACAGGTGCTGAGGATTTAGTCGGAACAACTGAGGGCTTTGGCGGAGCAGCTGAGGACTTTGGAGGAACAGGAGCAGCATGAGGAATTGGCCGTGATGGCTTTGAGGATTCTGGCCGTGCGGGCATTGCTGAGGAACTTGGCCTTGAGGGCATTGTTGGTGAAGCACTTGGCTTGCGCGCAGGCTTCTTTGACATAGCCTTCTTTGGCTTGACAGCAAAGGCCTCAGCAGAGGCAGCAGCAACAGAGTCTTCATTGAATTTCCTCACTGCTTCTTTGGCTTGCTTAGCCAACTTGGCTTGGCGCTTGGCCCATTCATCAGGATAGTCCTCACCGTGCTTGAGGCTGGTGGGATCAGCGATTTGGCCAGGTGCCAATGGAGCTCTTGGGCATGGAGGATTGAGTGCGAATTTCTTCATGTACTTTGGAGTTTCATACCTATACTCCCTCCACTCTCTTGCCCATCACCTTTCTATTTTCTGAATGCGTACCTTGCACTCATTCTTGGTTTCCTCAGTAGGTGTGCAGTACCCAGCATATATTTCATCAGGGATCTCAAATGTTGTATTGACCTCAGGCCTCTTTCCTCCCTTCTGTGACTTCTTACCGTCAGCCATTTTCTTCAGTTGAGGAATTTGGACAATTGAATTCTCTGAAGAAGTATGCAATTTTTCTTCGAGGAACGCTGCAAATGAGTTAAGTTGATGAGAACCTAGGGATTCAGCAGCTGACATTTGTACCTGTGAACAGAGTATAGTTGCGAGGAATTTGGAGAGGTCATATGCGTTCTCAGAGGGTTTTTCAAAAAGAACAAGTTTGAGGAATTTGACCAGATGAGTCTTGAAGAATTTCACTAAGCGTTCTTTGTCTTAGGTTCCAGAGTTGTATAGATCGAAGATCCACACAATTAAGGAATCTTGAAGAAAAATGATGCTTAGAGAAACGAATCAAGAACAGATGACTTGTGAGGTGTTTAGTGTATGAAGCTATGAAGAAAAACACCTTTGAAAATTTTGAAGATAATCATTCAAAGCAATGAGGGCAGTAAAAGTAACTTTTAATTACCCTGGATGAAGAACACGACGAACTGGAGTGAGGAGATGTGAAGTTCGTCTGTGTAGATCTTCCACGCCCTAACTTGGCGGAGGAAGATGGCTACGGCGGCGGCGGAGTGAAGATTTCCGCGGTCGGCGCGAGTACGTCGGCGACGAGGTCAAGGCAGTGAAGCTCTTCCTCACCGGCGGCAATGAAGTAGCGGCGGCGCTAGGGTTTGATAAGCTCGAGCTGGAGAGAGAGATCGAGCGGAGTAAAAGAAGTGAGGAAGGGACGGAGGGGTATTTATAGCCATGGTGAAAAACTGCTCGCCCAAAGAAATTGGACGAACGTGCCCTTGACCCTTCTCATTCGCTTGACATGTGTCGCCCACGTACTGAGAGGTGGAGATCGTGTGCGATCGTGGGTGAGTGGATAAGTATAACATGGGATGCGGAACAGTTTGAGTGGCAAAGCCGAAAATTTTAATAAGACAAGTTTTAAAGTTCCGTTCGCAATTTCTTCAGCTGACAAGGACACAGTGAAGATTTTGAACGAGTTTCAAATAGAACGCACATGAAGAATTTGTGAATAGATTGGGTTGAGTATAGCATAGAGGGGGAAGGGTCTGATCACATTCACTTAGCAGAAAAAACCAACTTGAAGAATTAGCAATAAGTGAAGACTGTAGAGGACATAAACTTATATATATATAGCCAATGAAGAAAAACGACGGAAGCAGTGAAGACAATACAAAGTTGAAGAATATTAATAATTGAGGAATTTCAACTTTTGGTGGTGGCGTGACCCACCGTATAAGAATGATGATTTCAAACACCGCGTACAATTATTGTAGGGTTCTGAGAATCAAATTCTTCGTTAATTTCTTCACACTAGGAGTGTTGTTCTTCATTGAATTGAAGAAAAACGTTTCTTCATGTGTTGCACATCTAAGTCATCAATTTTGCATAAGTGTCAGGATGAGTGTCCTTTTCAAAGAACATTCAAAGATTTTAGGATATTTAGCTCACACCGCAACTTGCTAAATCTCTTCTCATCCAAGGGCTTTGTGAAGATATCGGCTAGCTATTCTTCAGTCTTCACATGCTCAATATAAATGTCGCCCTTCAACACATGATCACGAAGAAAATGATGAAGAATCTGAATGTGCTTTGTCTTCGAGTGCTGAACTGGGTTGTGAGCAATCTTAATGGCACTCTCATTGTCACAGTAGAGAGGCACATTCTTCATGTTGACGCCATAGTCCTTGAGAGTTTGCTTCATCCATAGCAATCGGGCACAGCAAGAACCAGCGGCAATATACTCAGCTTCAGCAGTAGATAGTGATACGCAGTTCTGTTTCTTCGAGGACCAACAGACCAAAGATCGTCTGAGGAAATGACATGTACCAGATATTGACTTGTGGTCCACACGAACACCAGCATAGTCAGAGTCAGAATATCCAATGAGATCAAAAGCCGAGCCCTTGGGGTACCATAATCCAAGTGTTGGTGTGTGAGCTAGATATCGAAGAATATGCTTCACAGCCTTATGGTGTGATTCCTTCGGTGTAGCTTGAAATCGGGCACACATGCAAACACTAAGCATTATATCTGGCCTAGATGCACATAAGTACAATAAAGAACGAATCATGGAGCGGTATACCTTATGATCGAAGTCAATACCATTTTCATCAGTGCACAGATGGCCATTTGTGGGCATAGGAATTTTGACGCCTTTGCAATCTTTCATGCCGAATTTCCTCAGTACATCCATGAGGTATTTCTCCTGAGATATGAATATGCCATTGCGTTGTTGACGAATTTGAAGACCTAAGAAGAATTTCAACTCTCCTATCATAGACATTTGGTATTCTTCATTCATCATATAGGCAAATTCATCACTATAACATTGGTTAGTACAATCAAAGATAATATCATCAACATATATTTGGCACACAAACAATTCACCATCATAAGATTTAATGAAAAGAGTAGGGTCGAGTGAACTAGGTTTGAAGCCTTTCGTCATGAGGAATTTCTTCAAAGTATCATACCACGCCCGTGGGGCCTGCTTGAGGCCATAGAGGGCCTTGTTGAGTCTGGAGACTTTGTCAGGATTCTTTGGATCTTCAAAACCTGGGGGTTGAGCAACATATACGTCTTCCTCAAGCTTACCATTGAGGAATGCACTTTTCACATCCATTTGATATAAAGTGATATCATGATGGTTAGCATAAGCAAGTAATATGCGAATAGCCTCAAGCCTAGAAACAGGTGCAAAAATTTCATCAAAATCAAAAATTCCTTCAACTTGTGTGTAGCCTTGAGCTACAAGCCGTGCCTTATTCCTCACCACAAGGCCATTTTCATCTTGCTTGTTGTGGTAGATCCACTTTGTGCCGATGATATTGTGCTTGCGAGGATCTAGACGTTTGGCCAGTTCCCAGACATTGTTGACCTCGAACTGATGTAATTCTTCTTGCATGGCCTGAATCCACTCAGGCTCCAGAAATGCTTCATCTACCTTAGTGGGCTTTGTAATAGAGACAAAAGCATAGTGCCCACAAAAGTTAGACAAATGTGAAGCTTTTGAGCGTGTGAGAGGACCTGACGCTTTGATGTCATTGATGATCTTTTCAACTTCTACTTCTTTTGCAATGCGAGGATGAGCTGGTTGCCGTTGAAGAATTTGATCAGCGTTTTCTTCAGCACCATTTTCTTCAGCATTTTCTTCAGGTGCATTAGCTCGACATTCTTCATGTTCTAAAATGAATTCTTCAGCAGATTCTTCAGTGGGAATGACATCCTCAGTAGCCTTGAACTTGATAGTTTCCTCAGGTGTTGGTTCATCTATCACAGTAGGTAGGTGCTCTCTTTGCGAGCCATTAGTTTCATCGAACCACACATCTACAGTTTCAACAACCTTGTGAAGAACGTTGTTGAAGACTCTGTAGGTGTGCGAGTCCTTTCCGTAACCAAGCATAAAACCTTCATGTGCTTTCGGTGCAAATTTTGAGTTGTGATGAGGATCTCTAATCCAACATTTAGCACCAAAGAATTTGAAATAACTTACATTGGGTTTCTTATCAGTGAGGAGTTCATAGGCAGTCTTCTTGAAGAATTTGTGAAGATATACTCTGTTGATGATGTGGCACGCAGTATCAATTACCTCAGTCTAGAACTGACGAGGCGTTTTGTATTCATCAAGCATAGTGCGAGCCATCTCAGCAAGAGTCCTGTTCTTATGCTCCACGACGCCGTTCTGCTGAGGAGTATAAGGAGCAGATAACTCATGAGTAATACCAAGTTCATCAGGATAGTCATCGAGATCAGAGTTCTTGAACTCAGTGCCATTGTCACTTCTGATGTGCTTGATCTTCACACCAAAGTTGGTTGAAGCCCTCGAGGAAAATCGTTTGAAGACTTCCTGCACTTCATGTTTGTAAGTAACAAGGTGTACCCATGTGTAACGAGAATAATCATCAACAATAACAAAGCCATATTGAGATGCTTCATTTGAAATAGCAGAATAATGATTAGGACCAAAGAGATCCATGTGACGCAATTCAAATGGGCGAGTGGTGGTCATGATAACCTTCGCTGGATGCTTGGCCTTCGTCATCTTCCCAGCTTCACAGGCTCCGCATAGGTGATCCTTGAGGAATTTGACATTCTTGATGCCAATGACATGCTTCTTCTTCGCAAGCATGTGCAAATTCCTCATGCCTGCATGACCAAGTCGTCGATGCCAGAGCCAGCCTTCTGAAGCTTTTGCAAGTAAGCCCACGGCTGGTTGTGGTCCTGTAGAGAAATCAACAATATACAGGTCTCCTCTCCTAAAGCCTTCGAAGACTTTGGAATTGTCAACTTCCATGACCACAACACAATGGTACTTGCCAAAGACAACAACCATATCAAGATCACAAAGCATTGAGACAGACATAAGGTTGTATCCCAAGGACTCAACAAGCATGACTTTGCTCATGTGTCAATCCTTTGTGATCGCAACCTTACCTAGACCCAATACCTGACTTATTCCTATGTCAGCAAAGATGATATGCTTCAGATGCGACGGAGATAATGGAGCATCCATCAATAGATTCTTGTCACCAGTCATGTGGTTTGTACATCCACTATCGAGGACCCACTCAGTGGCTTTGGGTTGATCATCCTGCAGATGAATTAGTGCAGCTTACAAACTCATATACTTCATCAGTGAAGAATATGATATCAATTCATCAGATCAATTTCATCAAGCAAAAGAACAGATAAAGCAATATGAGGATGTGAGAAATGAAAGTTCATTTCTTCATGATTAGCCTGCGTCCTATCAGGCATACTCAGGTCTCCGGCAAATTTTTCAAACGATTACGTACGTCTGGAGACCTGACCCTACAGAAGAGATTAGTTCTTTTTCTTCACCACCCACATATTAAGGGGTGGCAAAGAGTTCATCATTCTGTGAGCTCCATATGAGAAGGATGGCATAGAAACCAGTCCATTTCGTTTCACATAAGAGGGGTTAGAATAAGCATAAGAGTAAGCAGAGAAATTCCTCGAGGACTTATGGACATAATAATTTGAAGAATAATGCACATATCCATAATCCTTAGATCTTCCCTGCGAAACAGATGGGTTAGCATGATGATGTTCATTTGAGGACTTTGATCCTTTTGAGGAATATGATCCATGTGAGGAGTTTTGTCCGTATGAGGACTTGGATCCATATGAAGAATTTGGTCCATATGAAGCATTTGATCTGGGGTTCCTATTCTTCATAGGTGGCGTCATGATGACATTCACCTGAAGATTTTCAAGGCATCTTTTGGGAACCCAGATTTTCTTCATAGGGGGACCGTTCCTGCAGTTAGTGCCAACATATTTAGCAAATACTTCACCATTCTGATTTTTGAACAGTTTGTAGTTGGAGTCAAATGACTCCTCATCAGAATGAGGAGATTCACATGCATATCCAGATAGGTTAGATGGATCAACTAGAGGTCCCTTTGCAGCAACCCATGTAGTTTTGGGGTACTGCTCAGGTTTCCAATATGTACCATCAGCATTGAGTTTCCTCTCAAAGGCAATACCCTCTTTCCTAGGGTTCCTGTTAAGGATCTTCCTTTTAAGCACATCACAAAGAGCCTGATGCCCTTTGAGGCTTTTGTACATTCCTGTCGTGTACAATTCCTTCAGCCCTGCATCGTCAGTGATACTAGCAATGTCCTCAGATGAGGAATTAGTGATAGCAGAGGCATGTGAAGAATTTGAAACATTAGCAGCATTTGAATATTCAGGTGAAGAATTAGCAGATTCATGTTCAATGCACTTCAAGCATGGAGGAACAAATTCTTCCTGAGAAGCGCTGATATGTTGAGCAAGTAATGAATCGCGCTCCTTCTGAAGATCTTCATAACTCACTCTTAGCTTTTCAAGATCGTGCTTTCTTTGAAGAAATTTATAAGAAAGCTTCTCATGATCGGATAAGAGAGTGTTATGATGACTTTGAAGATTGTCAAACCTAGTCTAAAATATCTGAAGATTTTCAGTCAAGGCTTTATTGCGATCCATTTCTTCACCCAACATATCATCACTTTTGTTTAGCATGTTTTGAACCTTTTCGAAAGCCCTTTGTTGTTTTACAGCAATCTTAGCAAGTTTAGAATAGCTGGGCTTAAGATTTTCATCAAATTCATTCTCACTTGATTCAGATGAGGTATATTTGAGTACCTTGGCACCCTTTGCCATGAAGCAATAGGTGTGAGTGTAGTCATCATCCCCTTCGTCAGCTTTGTTGGTGAGGTTATTTTCTTCAGTGTTGAAGATAGACTTGCTGACGAATGTAGTAGCGAGAGCTAGGCTCGCCACTCCGGATTCGGACTCCTCAGATGACTCCTCTTCCTCATTTTCTTCAGATTCAGCCTGAGAGTCCATTTCCTTGCCAATGAATGCCCTAGCCTTCTTGGAGCTGCTCTTCTTGTGATATGAAGGCCTTGAGGATTTTGATGATGAGGATTTTGTGGATTTCTTCTTTTTCTTCGCATCATCAGAACTGTAATCCTTGTATTTCTTCTTCTTTGATTCCTTTTCCCATTGAGGACAATCTTGAATGTAATGTCCAGGCTTCTTGCATTTGTGGCAGAGCCTCCTCTTGTAGTCACTGGATGAGGAATCACTGCTCCTTGAGGGTCTTCCAAGGCGACCACATCTTGAGAACTTTTGGAACTTCTTCACAAGCAGAGCCAGATCATGCATGGCTTAGTTCTTCAGGATCACCAAGGCTGCTACCAGAGTCTTCATCTTCGGACTCAGATACTGCCTTGGCCTTCAGTGCACGTGTTCTGCCATAGCTTGAACGATAGAGATCTCTTTTTGCAGCAAGTTGGAACTCATGAGTGTTTAGCCTTTCGAGAATATCAGCGGGATCAAGTGACTTGTAATCAGCATGTTCTTGTATCATCAATGCCAGAGTGTCAAATGAGGAATCAAGCGATCTCGGCAATTTCTTCACCACCTCATGGTCGGTGATGTTAGTGGCACCAAGTGCTTGAAGCTCATTTGAGATGTTAGTGAGGCGATCGAAGGTTTGTTGAACATTTTCATTGTCGAGTATTTTGAAGCGGTTGAAGAGAATGCGAAGAACATCAACTCAAGAGTCATGCTGAGTTGAGACTCCTTCATTCACTTTGGACAACCTGTCCCAGATATGCTTCGTTGTCTCCAAAGCACTCACCCTGCCATACTGTCCTTTGCTCAGATGGCCACATATGATATTCTTCGCTTGAGAGTCGAGTTTCTTGAATCTCTTCACATCAGCAGCATTCAGAGAAGGTGTGACTGAGGGAACACCATTTTCCACAACATACCAGAGATTGTTATCAATTGCTTTAAGATGCATTCGCATCTTATTCTTCCAGTAGGGGTAGTCTGTCCCATCGAAGGTAGGACACCCAGCAGAGACCTTGATCATACCTGTGGTCGACCTAACTAAAACTCCAGGCGGTTAAACCAAAATCACACAGAACAAGGGAGTACCTTGCTCTGATACCAATTGAAAGTGCGTTATATCGACTAGAGGGGGGTGAATAGGCGATTTTTATGAAATTCTTCACTGCGGAATTTGCCGCTGAAGAAATTCCTTAGCGAAGAACTACTAGTAGCGGAATAAGTACTCAACAGTAAACATAACAGAATACAAGCATAGTCATCATGATGAAATGAAGACAGGCATAGAGTACAGGAAGCGTAAGCACAGGATAACACAGGATGAAGACAAACAGACTGAAGAAATTGAACTGAGGAAATTGAGAAAGTCTTCAGTCAAAGTATTCAAACACAGATATGAACAAGCACACAACACAGTTATGAGGAAATGAAAGAGTTGAGGGAATAGAACCAGTAAGCTTGGTGAAGACAATGATTTGGTAGATCAGTTCCAACTGCTGTCTCGGTTGTACGTCTGGTTGGAGCGGCTGAGTATTTAAACTCGAGGACACACAGTCCCGGACACCCAGTCCTGAACACGCAGCTCAGGACACCCAGTCCTCAACGTATTCTCCTTGAGCTAAGGTCATACAGACCTCGCCCAATCACTCGTGGTAAGTCTTCAGGCGACTTCCAAACCTTCACAAACTTGGTCACTCGGTGATCCACAATTCCTCTTGAATGCTCTAGACCATGACGCCTAACCGTCTGGAAGAAGCACAGTCTTCAAAGGTAACAAGCATCGGATCCACGCAGGATCAATCTCTTCAGTGATGCTCAATCACTTGGGGTTTGTAGGTGTTTGGGTTTTGGGTTTTTCCTCACTTGATGATTTTCGCTCAAAGTCCTCAGAGGATGGGTTGCTCTCAAATGACAAGTGTCAGTTTCTCTCGGAGCAGCCAACCAGCTAGTGGTTGTAGGGTGCGGCTATTTATAGCCTAGGGATCAGCCTGACATGATAAGACATAAATGCCCTTCAATGATATGACCGTTAGGTGGATAGATATTTTGGGATACCTGGCGCATAGCACAGCAACGGTCGGAATTTTGAGTAGCAAAATTCTCAAGGCTATCATGTTCCTCACTGTGTAGGCAATCTGCACTGGCGAATTCCTAACTCCTCAGTCAGGACAAATTCCTCAGAGACCAGAAGAACTTCGTCTCTGTCACTGAAGAAATTGACTGAACTGTATGAGATTTCCAATGGATTCACTCGAAGGGATTGGTAGGTGTAGGATTTTGAGTTGAGCATCACATGGAAATTTTTCCTTAGTATTTCCTTGACCCCCTTTAACAGTACGGTGTTTCCTATGACTCAAGAAATAGAAAATGAAACTACGAAAACAAAAGTCTTCACGCTACATGTTCCACGAATGAACACCAAGTCTTCAAGGTCACACCAATTTCTTCACTTTAAAAGTCTTCAGAAAGTCTTCAGAATACCAAAGTCTTCAGACGAAGAACTTCATTTTTAGGGGTCGACTTTCTATGTAAATATCAAACTCCTCATAGACTTATAGACCTGTGTACACTCATAAGCACATTAGTCCCTTAACCTATAAGTCTTCAGTACACCAAAATCACTAAGGGGCACTAGATGCACTTACAGCTTGGTATCGTTATGTTGTTGGATCAATTGTTACCTTAGTTGCGATCTTGATCCCATTTGTTGTTGCATTTAAATGCTTTAGCTAGAGAATTATTTGTATGTTTATTTTATGAGAATAAGTGTTGTATGAACTTGTATTAATTTGGTCTTTTCGGTGTTGTGGAATGAAGATGAGCCGGCAATGGATGTACGTTGACCAATGCTCTCCCCAGTTCGTTGATGGCGTGCATACTTTTCTGCTTGCGGCTGAGGCAAACATGCGGGCGGATGGTTTTATGCTTTGTCCATGTGTTGGATGTAAGAATGGTAAGAATTACTCTAAGTTAAAAGCCATTCACGTCCACCTGTTTGAATCCGGTTTCATGCCCCACTATAATGTTAGGACCAAGCACGGAGAAAGAGGGGTTATGATGGAAGACAATGAAGAAGAAGAGGACGACGACATCTATCTTGGCCATGGGTTCCCTGAATACGATAGTACAACAATGGGGAAGAAGATGAGCCGGCAATGGGGGAAGAAGCTGAGACGACAATACGGGATGAAGCTGAAGAAGAGGCATCAGCTGAGCCCGCTGATGATATAGGTCGGGCCATTGTCGATGCAAAGAGAAACTGCGCAAGTGAAGAGGAGAAGAAGAAGTTGCAGCGCATGTTAGAGGATCACAAGAAATTGTTGTACCCGAATTGCGAAGCTGGCAAGAAAAAGTTGGACACCACACTGGAATTGCTGTAATGAAAGGCAGAGAATAGTGTATCTGACAAGGGACTTGAAAAGTTGCTGGTAATGTTAAAGAAGATGCTTCCAAAGGACAATGAATTGCCCGAGTATACGTACGAAGCAAAGAAGGATGTCTGCCCTCTAGGGTTTTTTTGCGAGGGTCTGCCCTCTAGGGTTAGAGGTGCAGAAGATACATGCATGCCCTAAAGACTTCATCCTCTACCGCGGTGAGTACGAGGATTTGAACGCATGCCCTGTATGCGGTGCATTGTGCTATAAGATGAGTCGCGATGACCCTGGTGATGTCGAGGGCGAGCACCCCGAGAAGAAGATTCCTACCAAGATGATGTGGTATGCTCTTATAATACCAAGGTTGAAACGTTTGTTCCAAAACAAAGAGCATGCCAAGGCGATGCGATGGCACAGAGAAGACCGTAAGAAAGACAGGAAGTTGAGAGTACCCGTTGACGGGTCGCAGTGGAGAAAAATCGAGAGAAAGTATAGGGAGGAATTTGAAGGTGACGCAAGGAACGTATGGTTTGCTCTAAGCGCAGATGGCATTAATCCTTTTGGGGAGCAGAGCAGCAACCATAGCACCTAGCCTGTGACTCTATGTATGTATAACCTTCCTCCTTGGTTGTTCATGAAGCGGAAGTTCATTATGATGCCAGTGCTCATCCAAAGCCCTAAGAAACCCGGCAACGACATTGATGTGTACCTAAGGCCATCAGTTGAAGAAATCTTACAGCTATGGAATGGAAAAGGTGTACGTGCGTGGGATGAGCACAAACAGGAAGAATTTGACCTAAAGGCATTGCTGTTTCTGACCATCAATGATTGGCCTGCTCTCAGTAACCTTTCAAGACAGACAAACAAGGGATACCGTCCATGCACGCACTATTTGGATGATACCGACAGTATATATTTGAATAATTGTAAGAAGAATGTGTACCTGGGACATCGTCGATTTCTTATGAGTAGGCATCCCATAAGAAAGAAAGGCAAGAATTGCAAAGGTGAGGCGGATCATCGGATGAAGCCTCGCCATCGTACTAGTGCTGATGTACATGATATGGTTAAGGATTTGAAGGTAATCTTTGGAAAGGGTCCTCGCGGACAACCTGTTCCGATTGACGCTGACGGGCGCGCACCCATGTGGAAGAAGAAATCTATATTTTGGAACCTTCCCTATTGGAAAGACCTAGAGGTCCGCTCTGCAATCAACGTGATGCACGTGATGAAGAATATTTGCGTGACCCTGCTTGGCTTCTTGGCTGTGTATGGGAAGAAAAAAGATACACTGGAGGCACGGAAGGTGTTGGGGATATTACTGCTGGGCGTAAACCGGCCTATCTAGGTCGGGTCAACTTCATCAGTAGTTCCAGAAGTGATAAAGCCCAAGAAGGCAGATGAGGGCCTAAGGCCCATAGCCGATTCAAGACTTGTAGCTGTAAACCGGAATTTGTATATAAACTTGTATTGTAAGTTAGGAATAAGGAAAGACCAACCCGGATACGAATATCGACCGGCGTTGGGACTCTGTGAACCGACGGGTGTCACCCGTGTATATAAGTGGACGACCCGGCGGCGGTTCAAGGACAACAGACAACAACTCGAGACATAGGCGAAGCTTTTTTGCTCCCTAGTCACCGAAACCCCATCAATTCCATCACAACTAGACGTAGGGGCCGAACTAGTATAAACTCTCTTGCGTCCCTGTGTCCGCTTTAACCCCTTCAAGCTAACCCGTTGCGATGGCTCCACGACTAAGTCCTTTCTTTAGGACATCTGCCGTGACAAAACCACGACAGTTGGCGCCCACCATGGGGCTATCGCATGATGGTTTCCGGTTCTTGGAGGGCCGCTTTGAAGGAATCGAGGGCTACGCTATAGGCCGGATGACTAAGAGTCATCGCGGCAAGATCTACATCAACGACGCAGGCTGGGGCCCCGAGGCCGGCTCAATTGAGCACGGGTACTGGGTCCCCTTTGGTGGCATTCACGTTTTCATTGGCAAGATCGGTGAACCGGGCCCTGAGCCAGACATCTGCACCGACCTCGTCGAGACGGCTCAGCGTGCGCGATCCGCCCGGGTTAAACCGGCCATGAAGCGTGCCTTCGTGGGAGTCATCCATGGAGGAAGTTATGAGGACGGATCGGAATTTCGCGGTGCGACCATCGTTTGTTCCGATGACGAGTCTTCGACCGGAGAAACCGAATCTCTTTATCAGCTACAAGATGGCCAGATTGGGAGCTGTTCCGATGGCGACAGTATTCCGGACCCCTCTGATCTGCCCAACCGGGTTGGAATATTCATGGACGGAACACAAGTAGCGCTTCATTCTTCGACAGCTGCGGCAACGATCTTCGGTTCAGCAGCAGCGATGGCTACCGGGGCAGGAGGCCCTGTGCGCCCGCCGGCTCAGGTTCTATCAGAGCTATTTGATGCGTTGGCTGTGCTTATGGCGGAAGTTAATCCGCCGAATCAGGATGTTCACAACACGGAGATTGCAAAGGTAAATGAACAGATCACCCAAGCCAAGGCGGATCTGGCGGCTGCGGACACCAGGATGGCCGCAGAGCGGGCCGCTTTAGACGCACAAGCCTACAGGCTTATGTTGGACCAGAGTGCGTCGCGTGAAGTCATGAGGAGGAAGCACCGATCCCGTTTACCTCCGGTTTTCGAGGCCAGAGACCTTTTCAACACTCCAGGACCAAGAATCGGCAATCCGCTGGAGGGAAACCGGGCAGAAGCCCCTGGGACCGGTGCACCAGTTCAGCCTTTTCAGATGGACCCGCCTCGTCAAAACACCGTTATACCTCAGGCTGCTTTAGCACTTCCGGGTCACTACTCCAACCCAATGGACAATCTTGTTGCCGCTGCTGCACGGCTGGAGGCCATTCCAATTGAAGGTGACTCGCCGCAGGCAGTAGAGACGCGACGGGTCAAGGAACTTCTGAGGACAGCTTTGGTCCAATAGGATGCGTACTCGTACAGGCACGACCGGATCCACTCGACCCCCCGTCCAAGCCGGAGCTATAGCAGACATATGGATGAACCAGCAGTGTCGAGTAATGAACGACGTGGAGAACCCCGTGACAACAACCCGGCGGGTGGTGCTGATAACGCTCAGGGAGTGGTGGACCGGGCCCGCGCGCGCAGGGAGGCCGAGTTAGCCACACAGCATCAGGCTCGGCACCTCACGCCGGTTCATCCAACCACCTTGACTGAACCTGGTGTTACTCCTAGTTCTTTGGGGGTGCCTTGCCTGATCCCCGCTTTACGCAACTGCGCCTGCCCAAGGATTTCAAAGGCCCGCGCAAGGTACCAAATTACACGGCGGATCAACCTCCAGAGACATGGGTGGAGAGCTATGAGATGGCCATGGAGATGCTTGATGTGGATGACGCGGCGTGTGCGAAATACTTCACCATGATGCTTGAAGGAACGGCCCGTACTTGGTTAAAAAGCTTGCCGGCTAATTCTATCAGTTCATGGGCCCAATTACGAGCCCGGTTTATCAGTAATTTCAAGGATAACTGTAAACCGCCTATGTCGATAGTGGACTTAGCTGCATGCGTCCAGGAGGAAGGAGAATCAACGACTCATTGGGTGCGCCGGGTTTCACAAGTGTTGCACTCCTTAGAACGCATCAACGCTGACACCGCAGTATTAACCCTAGAAGGCAACTGCCGGTTTAGGCCCCTGAAGCTGAAGTTGGGACGGATGAAGCGTCATTGCGCAGACATGGGGACCCTCATGGCCTCTTTGGTGAAATATGTTGATTCTAATAGTACCAAGGACCCCGAGTCTGATGATGACAAGACAGGGAAGGGAAAGAGGAACAGCAACTCCAAAGGTCAGCAGCATCACTGGGCAGGCAATGGTGGTGGAGGCAAGCGTAAAGCGGATGGTAACATGGACTTTGTGGCTAATACCAATGCACAGGAAAATGGCCAGCGACGCAAGGGTAGATCGAAAAACCGTAATGGGGCGCCCAACCCTAACCCAGACCGCCTAAACTATCTGCTAAGCCAGCCCTGTCCAAGACATGGGACGAAGGAGGCGCCAGCAAACCACCTTTGGAAGGATTGCTTTATTATGCAGGAGTTCAAGAATTCTAATAATTTCCGGTATGATCACGAATCTGGTGGTGGCTCAGGATTCGGGCCGGGTTACGGTGGAGGAAGTTCCGGTTCAGGATTTAATGGTAATCCAGGCGGACATAATGGTCAAAATAGTCAGAACAACCAGGGTGGTTACAACCAACAGCAGCAACAGTCAGGTTACCAGAGCAACCCAAAGCAGTTGAGTAGTGGGCAGTACCATGTCTTCACCACTAGCTTGGACAAGCGAGACCGGAAGGTTCAGAGGCGGGCGGTCAACTCTGTTGAACCGGCCATACCCCGTTATCTACGTTGGTCTGAATAGCCAATCATATGGAGCAAAGAGGATCACCCTCCCCAGGTCGATAATCCGGGTCAGTTGGCTCTGGTGGTGGCGCCTCAGGTGGGAGGTTACAATTTCACCAAGGTGCTCATGGATGGAGGGAGCAGCATTAACATCCTGTAGTATGAGACCTTCCGTCGTATGGGACTAACAGATAAGAATCTCAAACTGTCTAATACAATATTCCACGGTGTAGTGCCTGGCAGATCGGCATATCCTCTTGGTAAGATAGCTCTGGAAGTGGCCTTTGGGGATGATCATGATTCCAGGTCGGAGACATTAACGTTTGAAGTGGTGAAAATCCAAAGTCCATATCACACCCTGTTTGGGCAACCGGCCTACGCCAAGTTTATGGCTCGGCCCTGTTATGTGTATTTGCAGCTCAAGATGCCGGGTCACAAGGGGACAATAACGGTTCACGGAAGCCGCAAAATCGCTTTGGAATGTGAGGAAGGAGATGCGGCCTATGCAGAGTCGGTCTGTGCCACCGAGGAGTTGAAGTATTATAAAGATAATGTTGATCCGGCGGACATGACTCCGTTGAAGAAGCCAACTACGGAGCATGATCCGGCCCTGAAGTTCAAATCGGCAGCAGAAACTAAGCTTGTTGACTTCGTACCTGCCGATTCGTCCAAGCAGTTCAGCATCAGTGCCAACTTGGATCTAAAATAGGAAAGCGTGCTCATCGAGTTCATCCGTGAGAATCAGGACATTTTTGCATGGAAGCCCTCTGACATGCCAGGTGTACCGAGGCAACTCGCTGAGCACACACTTAATGTGGATCCTAAATATAAACCGGTGAAACAGTTCCTCCGCCGGTTTAACGAAGAAAGACGCAAGGCGATTGGAGAAGAGGTAGCCAGGCTCTTAGCAGCTGGCTTTATTGTTGAAGTTTTTCACCCTGAGTGGCTTGCCAATCCGGTGCTGGTCCTCAAGATAAATGGCACCTGGCGCATGTGTGTGGATTACACAGATCTTAATGAAGCTTGTCTAGTAGATCCTTTTGCCCTCTCCCGTATTGATCAAATTATTGATGCTATGGCGGGTTGTGAGCTTTTAAGTTTTTTGGATGCATATTCTGGCTATCATCAGATCAAAATGGCAGTTAAGGACCAGGAGAAGACAGCATTTATAACTCCCTTTGGAGCCTTCTGCTATGTGTCTATGCCCTTCGGGCTCAAGAGTGCCCAGGCAACTTACCAACGGTGTGTACAAAATTGTCTTCATATCGTGGTTAAGTCCAGGGAGAAGGAGACTCTGATTGGTGATTTGAAGGAAACCTTTGATAACCTGAGAACATACAAGATGATGCTTAATCCGGACAAGTGTGTCTTTGGTGTACCAGCGGGCAAGCTATTGGGTTTTCTGGTGTCCAACAGGGGAATTGAGGCTAATCCGGAGAAGATCACGGCCATCACCTCCCTGGCTAAACCGATGTGTATCAATGATGTTCAATGCCTGGCAGGCCGGATTGCTACGTTAAGCCGGTTTATCAGTCGTCTTGGTGAGAAGGCAATCCCTTTGTATCAGATGTTGAAAAAAACGGATCAGTTTGTTTGGAGCTCCGCCGCTGATGAAGCATTTGAGGACTTAAAGCGGCAGTTGGCCAATCCGCCTGTGCTCGCCACTCCCATTGACAAGGAGCCGTTACTGCTGTATGTTGCTGCTAATGCTCGGGCGGTCAGCGTGGCTATTGTGGTGGAGCGAGCGGAGGCAGGCAAGGAGCATCCGGTTCAACGACCGGTCTATTATATCAGCGAGGTACTAATCGAGTCCAAGCAAAGGTATCCGCATTGGCAGAAGCTGGTGTATGGAGTTTTTATGGAAAGCCGGAAGATTAAACAATACTTCCAAGGGCACCCAATTACGGTGGTCAGTTCTGCTCCTTTGGGAGATATCATCCAGAACCGGGAAGCAACTGGCCGGATAGCAAAGTGGGCTATAGAGCTGGGGCCGTACGGTTTGAAGTATGTGCCTCGGACAGCGGTTAAGTCTCAAGCACTTGTTGATTTCATCAATGATTGGACGGAAATGCAAGCACCTGAAGAAAATCCGGATCACACGTATTGGACCATCCATTTTGACGGATCCAGGCAATTGGAAGGCTCGGGGGCTGGAGTCGTATTAACTTCCCCACGAGGTGATAAGTTTTGTTATGTTCTCCGCTTAATGTTCCCTTGTACTAACAATGCAGCTGAGTATGAAGCCTTGCTCCATGGTCTCCGGATGGCTAAGGAGATGAATCTAAGTCGAGTTAAGTGCTTCGGTGACTCAGACCTTGTGGCTCAGCAAGTGTCTGGCACTTGGGACTCCAAGGACCCACTCATGGCAGCATATCGTCGTGAGGTGGATATTGTTGCAGGTTATTTCAAAGGCTATTAGGTGGACCACGTGGACTGGCGGAAGAATGAAGCGGCGGACGCTTTAAGCCGGCTGGGCTCTCAGCGCAAACCGGCCCCGCCCAATGTTTTTTTGGATGTGCTGCACAACCCGTAGGTCAAGATCCCCGGTGGAGAGGATTTGGCTATTCCTAATCCGGAGGCTCAATTGGTGGCAGCTCTTCATGTTATTCCGGATTGGGTGCTTTCTTACCTGGCGTACAAGAACCGGGGCGAGTTACCAAAGGATGAGATTCTGGCCTGGCAGATAATCCGGCGATCCAAGTCCATGGCTATTATCAACGGCGAGTTGCATCATTGCAGTGTGTCAGGAGCTTTTCAACACTGAGTGTCTCCTGAAGAAGGCCGTGAAATTTTGCGGGAGATCCACGAAGGAGATTGTGGTCACCACGCCGGTTCAAAGTCTCTGGTGGCTAAAGCGTTTCGCCATGGCTTCTATTGGTTAACTGCTCATGCTGATGCGGAGGATCTGGTCAGACGATGTGATGGTTGCCAAAGGTTTTCAAGACGTGCTCATGTATCGGCTCAAGAATTGAGAATGATTCCAATTACTTGGCCGTTTGCGACTTGGGGGCTGGATATGGTTGGGCCTTTCAAAAGGTCCAAAGATAAGAAGACCCACCTCCTGGTGGCGGTTGACAAGTTTACAAAGTGGGTGGAGGCAGAACTTGTTAGCAAGTGTGATGCGGCCACTGCGGTTTAGTTCATCAAAAAGGTGATTTTCCAGTTTGGCTTTCCGCACAGTATTATCACAGATAATGGTACCAATTTGTCCAAAGGTGCTATGAAGGAGTTCTGCGAACGGGAGCACATCCGGCTTGATGTTTCATCAGTGGGACATCCACAGTCCAATGGTCAAGCAGAAAGAGCTAATCAAGAGATCTTGAGAGGCATCAAGCCCCGGCTCATGGTTCCTTTACAGAGAACGCCGGGTTGTTGGGTAGAAGAATTACCATCTGTGTTATGTAGCATCAATACAACACCCAACAGATCAACAGGATACACACCGTTCTTCATGGTTTATGGAGCGGAGGCGGTTCTCCCCAGTGATATCCGTCATGATTCACCTCGTGTGACGGCTTATATTGAAGCGGACAACGAGACGGCACGGCAAGATGCTTTGGACCGGTTGGATGAAGAGCGTGACATCGCAGCCGCCCGATCGGCGATTTACCAGCAGGATCTTCGTCGTTATCACAGTCGCTGAGTCAGAACCAGAACCTTTCAGGAAGGAGATTTGGTGCTTCAGCTCATCCAAGATCAGACTGATATGCATAAGCTATCCCCACCTTGGGAGGGGCCTTTCGTGGTCAGCAAGAATCTGCACAATGGGTCGTACTATCTGATCGATATTTGAGAGCATAAAGACTCACGCACATCAGAGGAGGAGACCAATAGGCCGTGGAACATAGCTCATCTTCGGCCTTACTACACCTGAGCCATTGGCTATACTTATGTACATATTACGACAATGTATATATTATGATTAAATATAATAAACCGGAACCTCAGCTAAAGCGGGGTATCTGTTCTTTTACATCATGTGAGGTTACACGGAGTTGCTCTAAAGCGGCTTCCGGTTTACCCCTTGAGTTCGCTTTTTTAAAAGCATCATGTTATATCACTTGGGGGTTTGGTCGTGTCCGAACCAATACCATACCTCTTGATAGGCAAGAGCCACCAGATCACTTGGGGACTTGGTCATGTCTGAACCAGTCATGCCTCTTGATCGGCCTAAGGCCACATAATCACTTAGGGGCTTGATAGAACCCGAACCATGACCATGCCACTTGATCGGCATAAATGCCACGGTTTCATTTGGGGACCTGGCTGACTAGAACCATAGTTACACCTAACGGGAGCTTGGTCGTGTTCGGCCATGGTAACACCATCTGATCAGCTCAAATAAACCTTTTTTGCAACGGTTTTGTCATTGCATTTGCTTTACACTTTTCTTTGAAGGGGTTTTTTTGCTTTTTATTGCGTTTTTTTAAAATCGATAAAGTTTTTTAACCAATCAATTGATGGAACACAATTCACGTCAATCCGGAGACAATTTGCCCGGTTTGATCTTTGTTAACATCCTCTTATGGAGTAACACGGTGTTTATTATAACCCGGCACGGTTTACATGGTAAACCAGCATCATATATATACAGGAGCTGTTATCTCCTCCAACAGTGTGGGTTTGCAAAACTCCTCTTCAAGATTGGCCAAGCCAACTTCATGCTCAACGATGGCAGGTATTATGTATCGCAAAATTTTGGTCATATACTTAAGAATTTTTTGGATGTTTTGACTTCATATATGCAGACATCATATTCCGCCGGACGGTACAACCGCGGTGGCACTTGAAGAGTTTTTTATTGCAGAAAGTGCTTTGGAAAGTTCATCACCACAGGAAGAAAAAAATATGCACGAAGGCATATCAACATCAAAAGTATCAGCTAGCCTATTACAAGGCAACACGGTGCCCATAATAATATCATTGTTTTTCGCAAAGGAGAGGCAGTTTCAAAACCGGCTTCCGGTTCAAGCTTGGTCACCAGCCTGGCCTAATGGTTGTAGGTCATCCTGCGCCGCTTCAGCCTCTGTTTCTCTACCCAGTGGCTGGAAATCAACAGTTGTCCAGTCGATTCCCATTAATGCTTGAAAAACAGCTTCATCATGGACCAGCAATGACGGGTCAATATCGGGAGCGTAAGTGTGCTTACGGATTGGAGGGATAAGATTTTCCGACTCATGAATTGGGGCAGCTATTCGCTTGTTTTGATTGTCATATTGGGCTTGATAATGAGACAAGTATGCTTCCTCAGCTAGTTGACAAGCTAGCGGACGCACCTCCCGGTTTATGGCTCGCTGATCCGCTTCACTAAACTCTGACCCGTCTTCTTTCAAGCTGGGATAGCCCTGAGCCGCTTCAATAGGATCAAAATCCGGCACCGAGGCTTTTGCCCGCATTAAGGCATTGATCGCACCGGTTCGAGCAGCAGATTTCTTCAGCTCTTCAACCCGGGCGGGAAGCACCGACAGTTTCATCAGAGTATCTTGAATCAAAGTGGGCGCCGGTTTGTTGTGAGATGCGGTATAGATGATCTGCTATGCACCAGTGTACAACTGTTCGACCAACGTGTAAACGGCTTTCAATTTTTTCCGCACATCTGACCCCAAGTGACCAGTGCGTGTCCCTGAAATATCATAAGGGTTAAACCGGCAGCTCTGTAAGAAGTCCGAGTCAATTCAGAAGTCAAACTGGCTTACCAAAGATAGCAGTGGTCATAGTATGCACGTGCCGCTTTATACTGGTCAGTTCATCCGTCACCGGTTTTAGTGCAGCCTCGGCATCCTCTGCTCGTTTGATTAAAGTGGACTTTTCAGTGGCCCAATCCGCCTGCTTCTTCTTGAAGTTCTCCTTAAGCTGCTCCATGGCGCTTAAAGCGTTGGCTAATTCCTCTTTTGCTTTGGAGGTTTCAGCTTGTTGGGTTTTTAGGTTTTCTTGGAGGTCGGCGATTTGGTTTTCTTTCATCTTCAGCTCAGCCTGCATGCAAACAGTTATATGCTTCAACAAAACGGTACAAGGATTGAAGTACCAACCACATAACAAGTTATGCACTTGGCACTTGGGGGCTAATGCATATTTGATCTTCATCTTTCAATTGCTTACAAAGTCCCAAGATCAATACAAGTATTCAACTTGGCACTTGGGGGCTAATGGCTATTTGCTCGTATATATTCTGATGCGGCAATTTCAATTACTTAAAGTACCGGTTTAACTACGCTAAGTTGAACCGGCCCTTGGGGGCTACATCAGCGAATTTCAAAGCATCAAGATTTACATTAGTAAGTCCCGGTTTGAAAGCAGATTACAAACCCGCCCTTGGGGGCTAGGAGAGTCAGCAAGAATTCAAGCACACAAGCAGGAAGGAGCATATGGAAGTTACCTCATATTTATCTTTCATCATATTAACCAGACCGGCTTCATAGTCGCGACTGGTATACAACCGATTCAGGTAGCCGGAATGGATATCTTGGGCGTTCAGAGCAGCGTAAGTCGTCAGATCAGCGTTCCACTTGCCTTTGCCAAAGGCAGCAAATTCTTCCTTGGCAGAATGTTTGGACAAAGCGACAGGATTGCTTGGCTCAGTTTGGCCAGTGCCAGTAATGGCAACCTCATCATCCTGGGTACCGCCGGTTTGCACTGGGGCTGTTGGCTTGTCAGTAGGTTTTGCTGGACCGGTGGAGCTTTCAATCCGGATGGAACCTGTGGGCTGATTGACAGGACCTGAGGCATCAGTAGGTCTCTCTTTAGCAATAAGATCGTCGTCTTGCTGCGGTGGATCGCTGGGTATATCCTCAGGAATAGCCGCTTCAAGATCGGGTGTCTTACCTGGCTCAAGAACAGCATCTTCTTCGGCCGCTTTGTCCAGGCGGGCCTTCTTGCTTGGCCTAGGTTTGGCCCTAAGAAGAACAACAAAATCAAATACAGCATATGTTCTAAGGCGATGTACTGCAAATATCACAATAAGTATAGCTTACCCAAGCACCGTTTTGAGTGGTGGCAGCTGAGTAGCCGATGACTCGCCAGAAGATGAGTGGGAAGTAACCTGGTAATCGGAGTCAGACGGATTAAGAGGTTGACGAAAGCAGCCCGCTTTAGGACAAGCACTGACAAGCAAATTAGAGACCTCTGAACATCGTTTCCGAACCGGACTATTCGGTAAACCGACGGAGGTAACTACCTGGCCGCTGTGTCGACTTGTGCGACGAGCTATGTGTTGTTGGGTTTTCATAAGAAATTTAGGATCCAAATAAGCAAGAGGATGAGAAAATTTAACTTTCCGGTTTGCCTGATGGATTTTTTGTGAAGGCAAAGGTTCTGAATCGGAAGAGAGAATAATTACCTCTGCAGCATCCGCATGGCTGGCTTCGGCATCATCATGACAAATATCATCATCATTAAGACGCATGAAAAATAAACCAAGTGAGTCAAGCTCTACCTCAAGGTCCGGATTATCCACATCATCACCAGGGGCCGGATTAGAAGATGCAGTGGTTCTTTTCCTGTGGGCAGTCTTCTTCACATCTTTAGTCTTTTGCCGAGTTGCTCTTTCCGGTTTGTCTGGATTTTCTGGTTTCTCCTGCGGCAGTTTCTTCCTCCAAAACGGGTCATTGCCCTTGTCACAGCCCCAGTTCAGGCCTTGCTTGACTTTGCTTGCATCCATGCATCATGTTAAATTTCTGAAACTTGAATTGAGGAAAGTGGAAGCCTCAAAAACTTAAATAAAAAAAAGGGGCAAGAACCCTTAAGCTGGCATTCAGTGAAACCAAAATGGCCTTCATTAATGTTTGATAATTTTGGCAAGGGTTTGTGTCCAAACCAAAAATATTGAACATTTTTAAGGAATTATTTTGGCACTGAATTTAAATCATTATTGTCTTTGACTTGGGCATTTAAACACTATTAAAAATTTAAATGCTCAAATAATGTTGGAACTATTTTTTGGGCCACTGAAATATTCAGCATGTGTCCATGAATATTTTCAGGATTTTATTAAATGGTTTAGTATTTTTACTAAACCAAAACAAATTGCAGAAAATAGAAAACAATAATAAACAGAAAAACATAAGAGAGAGAGAGAGAGAGAGTAGGCCACTGGGCCACCTACCTAACCCACCTGGCGGCCCACCTACCTAGTCCAGCCCACCTACCCCCACCGCGTCGTCTTCCTCCTGCCAGTAGGAGCAGGTGCGTGTCGACGCACGCACAGCTACGGCCACCTCCTGCTTCGCGCTGGAGGCCTGTCCTTCTCCCTGATCCCGCGCTTGGAGATGCCCTGGAGCCCCTCTGTCCTCCTCTTGCTTCTCTGGTTCCCCACCTCTCTGCTCCCTCTCTCTCTCGCGCGACCGAGCGGAGCTCGTTGCCGCCGACACCGTCCACCGCGGCCACCAGCCCTCCCCCGCCCAACGGTTGTGCTCTAGTGCTCCGCCTTGACGCCTGCATCGTCCTCGCCGAGCCACGCAGCCTGGGGCGCATCGAATCGCCGCCATCGACGACGCCAGCATCACCATTTCCATCCTTGGCCGCCGTGGATCACCGCCGTCGAATTCGCGGCAACCGAAGCTTCCCCGAGCCCATTGAGCTGCTCTGTGAGATCACCGTGAGCTCCTGCACGTTTTGCCCTAACCCCGTGGCTTGCTTCCGCCCTCTAGCCGTAGCCCGAGGTCACCCGAGGCCGCCGTCCGCCATGGCCGGCGAGCCCGTGCTCCCGAGCCTCTCCTGCTCGCTCCAGGGGCACTGACACGCTCCTGGCGCCTCCAGGAGGACGCCTCTCCACTCCGCTTGCTCGCTCGAGCGCTGCAGCCGCGTCCCCGCACCCGACCGAACTCCGGCCGCCGCGCAAGTCGCCGTCGCCATTGTTTTAGGCCACTAGAGCTGCTGCCGTGAGCACAACTGGACGCGGACGAGTCCCCTCGTCACGTAGAGCCCCTCCGCCGTGCAAATGGTCGCCGGAGCAGCGTTTCCGCGTTGCTCCGCCGCGCCTGTCATCGCCGGCGACACGTCGCTGGTAGGGGTTGACCTGCTGACCGGCGTGGTTTGACCCCACCGGCTCGGTTGACTCCCCCCTGACTCACTGACGTGTGGGCCCAGGCGCCTGCTTAATTAGTGTTAGGTTAGTTAGTGTTAATTAACTTAGCTAATTAGATGAGCCACTCACATGCGGGCCCCGCCCGACTAACTAACTTAGTTAGGGCTAATTAACTTGGTTAGTTGACTGGGTCACTGACCAGTGGGTCCCACTGGTCAGGTTTGACCTGGTCGACGCCGTTGACCTGCTGACATCATTGTGAGGTCATGCTGACGCAATAATTCCTTTCTGGAATTTAAATAAATCTTAAATGATTTATTTATTTTCAGAAAATACCCAAAACTTCTAAAAATCATAGAAATTAAACCGCAACTCCAAATAAGATAAATTATATATGAAAAATTATCAAACAAATTCAAGGAATCTGTTTATGGCATTTTCATACATGTTTGAACAACTTAACCTCACTGTTTAGTCCAAAACATGATAATGCACTATTTGAATTCATAGTTTGAATTTGAATTTGAACCTAGTGTTCAAACCAACTCCATTTAACTTGTTGTTAGTTGCATTAGCTCAATCAACAGCATATTGCCATGTCATGATCATGCATCATACTATTGCATCGCATTGATTGTGTTCTTCCTTGTTTGCCGGTAAATGTCCCCTCTCGATAGACGATGTGCGACGCCGTGATCGTTGACACTGATGAAGACTCAATGTTATCTTCAGAAGTGCCAGGCAAGCACAACCCCCTTGTTCATTCCGATACAAGCCCACTCTCTCGCTCCTGCTCTCTTTTACTGCATTAGGACAACAATGATTCATCTGTTACTTGTTGCGGTAGTTGAACCCCTTATCCTCTGCATGACCCGTCATTGCCACAGTAATTAGATGAAACCCACTAGCATGAGTAGGAGTTGTTTGAGCCCTGATGTGCCTACTCATTCATGCTTGTTTGTCATGCCTGCTACTGCTTAGAGTTGAGTCAGGTCTGATTCATCGGGGATGAATCGGAGGTGTGTAAACATGTCCTACTTTGTGTGAGCTAAGTGTGTGAACACGTTTTGGTAAAGGTAGCGGTGAGAGGCCATGTAGGAGTACATGGTGGGTTGTCTCATTGAAACCGTCCTCAGGAACTGAGTTCTGTGTTTGTGATCCATGAAACAGCTACTACCACATGTTGGGCCCTGAAATATGACCCCGCTCGACTTACTGACCCCTCTCGTCCTCTGTCCAGGAGTTGCAATTAGTTTCTGGTGTTTATAGGATATGTGTTGGCGGCCGTGCATAGCGCTGACCCTAGGGGTGGGCTATGATGCGGTAGATACACTGTGGCACGGTGTACCGGGCGCCCGTTTGGTGTCTCGGGAACCCTGCACACATCGTTTGGGGCTGTGAGCGAAACTCCGGCCGGATCTCCTCGCGGATGGAACCCGAATAGGCAATAAACCTGGACTAGAGACTTGTGTGGTTAGTCAGGTCGTGGTCTACACCCACGTCGGCTTTCGCTTGAAGTCTGCCGAGCACATGTCGTGTGCAGACGCTAAGTGGTGGAAACATGTGTGACGAAGTACACCCCTGCAGGGTTATAAATGATCTATTTGAATAGCCGTGTCCGCGGTAAAGGACTTCTGGGTTGCCTATAACAGTTCATAGACAAGTTAAAGTGGATACTCTAAAACTTGCAAGATAAGTGTGAGTGCTATGGATGGCCTTCTCGTAGGGAGATGAGAGCGGATCCATAGTGGTGTATTGATTGGTGAATATGTGGACTCGTGTGCGCCACCTCAAAAGAGTTGCTTGCAGTCGTAGTTCAGAGTAGCCACTGAGTCAAAGCTGGCTTGCTGCAGTTAAACTCCACCCCCCCCCCTTTGTTGATACCGATGCATATGTAGCTAGTTCTGATGTAAGTCTTGCTGAGTACCTTTGTACTCACGTTTGCTTAATTTATGTTTTGAAGAGAGATTTCAGTCTCGCTAGTAGTTCCGCGTGGACTTCGACGTTTAGCTTGATACCTCAGCTACGATCTTGTGCCCTCGATAGGATTTGGTAGATAGTCAGGCTTCTTAGCCTTTTTCATTTATAGATGTCTGTACTCAGACATGTTAAGCTTCCGCATGTGCTTTGCATTGTATGCTATGATTGTTGGGTCATGAGACCCATGTCTGTAATATCTCGCTCCTCAGAGCCTAATGAATTAATACTTGAGTTGTAGAGTTATGTTGTGATGCCATGTTGTATTTTCACATATCGAGCATATTGTGTGCATGATTGAAATGCTTGGTATGTGTGGGATCCGACTATCTAGTTGTTTATCCTTGGCAGCCTATCATATGGGGAAATGTAGTCTAGTGCTTCTGAGCGATAGTAGTCCGCTACAGCCCGGATCACCGAAGTCCTGCTAGCCCAGCACTACTGCTCGGAACACTTGACTGGCCGGCATGTGATTCACTTTGTTCCTGTGTCTGTCCCTTCAGGGAAATGTCACGCGGTGACTTCCGGAGTCCTGCCTAGCCTGCTACAGCCCGGGATCCCCGGAGCCCTGTTAGCCCAGTGCTACAGCCCGGAATCACTCGTTGATGACCGACATGTTCAATGTGATTCATGTATGCCTGTCTCCATAGGTCTGTGCCGCTTTGGGTTCACGACTAGCCATGTCGGCCTGGGTTCTCTGTCATATGGATGCTAGCGACACTGTCATATACGTGAGCCAAAAGGCGCAGACGGTCCCAGGCCAGGTAAGGTGGCACCCGTGGGAATACCGTGTGTGAGGCCACAAAGTGATATGATGTGTTACATGCTAGATCGGTGTGACCTAGGATCGGGGTCCTGACAGCGTTGGTATCAGAGCCTGACTGCCTGTAGGATTACCAAGCCAAACTGGTCGAAGTTGAGTCTAGAAATGCTTTAGTTATATAAGGGAATTGATTGTGGAAGGGAACGTAAGGCTCTTTTTACTTCTTATCCTCATGACCTTCTGATCTGAGTCACCTTATCTTTCTACTGGGTTAAGAACTAGGCCTCTCTTCTATCTCACAGGATGACGTGTTACTAAACCATAGTTGACTAGGATTGTTGAGTTCAAACCTCAGTTCAGTTCCTACTACTTCCATATATTCATAACTGGCCTCAGAACCTTGATATTATGATTCTGAGTGGGTATGCCACCATTTTTGCAGGATGTCTCAAATCTTTTCGAGCATTTACAGCTGTTATGCTCTCCGAGTCATCCCAGGTTTCTAAATAGTCTGATGCATTTGCAAATCCCTTCTTTCCATTCTCGATGTTCCTTTGGGCCAGATTAATCACACTAATCGGTGAGTTGAGGTACTCTGTTGCCTCGGCATATATGTTGGAGCTATTACTATGACCCTAGGTGTTTTAGGGAGTCACCTAGTGATCTAGCCATGTTTTGTATCCCCAGTGTGTGATTCTGGCCATTATTCTCAAAAGCATCCCGTGATGCCATGTAGTGGTAGGTATTCTATTCGTGGGTTCTTGAACCCGAGATTCACCCTACTTACCTCATGTTGATAGTGTTGCTAGTTCCTTTAGGATATTAGTAACCTTTGCGATAGTCCTCGAGGTCCGTGGTATATCCTTCTTCCAAATAATATGAACCGCCTATGGCAAAAGTTCTTTGAACCATAAGATCACAACCAGGGTGCTCTTGATGAGTCCTCCATTCTATGTTGTGACCCTGCCAACCCTACCTTTCTGCATAGGTTATCCGGAAGAAATATGTTGAACTCGTACGGCATACTAATATATGCCTCCACAGCTCAGAAAATTATATGTACCTTTGAGTTGTCCCCCTTCCGTTATATTCCGATCTTCGTCTATCAATTGATAGTGAGGAGTATGTATGCATTCGTGTTCATCGATGCCTAGTATTCTTGTGGTTCGTCGAGCCGTTCTATTTCAGAATGACTAGGAGAAACAAACTCCAGTACCTCATCCATTTCTGGGATCGGGTCAAAGTGGTTGTATTCCGCAGATCAAAATGCCAATCCAGCTTTTGTTCTGTTCTACCTCGGAGTATTACCCCCTTTATGTCAGGATTGTCATAGGAAATGCAGCATCTCTCATGAATTCTTGACATAGTGATACTCTCCCCATCATTATTCATTTCTCGGTTTCCGTGTTGTTGCAACCGGAATGCCGGCAAGTGAGTCGTGATGTGTGAAATCAATACTCCTAGCAACCATGTTCCTTGGTAGTAAATGGACGAAATTCTCATTCTTAGCGTGTTGGTTATCAAATCATCATCCTAAGATTGATCGTGCTACCTAGTCCTTATTTCTGGTGCACTCTTCGATCGAGGAGTTAGGATTCTGCCAAACCCTTGCTCTTTTGATCACATCTTCTTGCCTTGAAAGCAAGATTGATCTCGAGCTTAGTAACATATCTGTGGTTCGTGATTTTCCGGATATCTTCTCGGAAGTGTTACCAGGTTGTCACCTGACCGTTATGTTGAGTTCGTGATCAAGTTGGTTTTCCGATAAACCACTTTTCCCCAAGAACCTGTGTTGGATACCCCTGAACTAATTGGTTAAGCTAAAACAACAACTTGGAGAGTTGGAAGATAAAAGCTTAATCTACTTAGTTCACTCTTAAGGGATATCCTTGTGTGTGTGTGTGTGCTGAAGAAAGGTGATATCTTCATCAATTGGTCCTCGTGATCAGTTGTTGGATCTATTTCCTTGACAAAACTTTGACTTGAGTATGGGATATCGTCAAGTCAAATCAGAACCAACGATGTTCGTAATGTTGTCTTACTCGTGGCTGATCCCTCGAGCATACACCATTACACCTTTTGGTCTGACCAATACTATCACATTGTTCACATAGTGGTGGAAGTCCAGTGATATGGAAATTCCGATGAGTTGTTGTTGAGCCCATCAGCGGCATTTTGTCTCCTCCATGATTGTGTTGAACATCCAGCTAGTGTTGGAAACTTTATAAGCATTGCCCTCATGTCCCGATCATGAAGCATATGTCCGGTTGAAAGATGTGACTTCCTCTAATTCATGTGCATCTGATGTAAGTTGCCGCCGTGAATTCGAGAAAGTTTGTCTTGCTTTCTCTGGAATCATCCCAAATCGGTCACGCATACGTGCGAAGTATACTGTGGTTTGGAGACTTGCAACCTTCATTCTATATGTATCCCTAGCACACCAAGCCACTGATTGATTTGTTCAAGGAGAAGAAGTTTCTTCTTAGGAGCTAGACTTACGCAAGGACTTCGTTATCCGCAATGATGGTTCCCCACTTGAACTCGGTAGTGTTTTATTATAAGACTACTACGTGGTCATGCTTGTCTGGGACAGTGTGTTCACATGTTTGTAGCAGAACCAGCTCATGTTTTGGAGCTTACTATCGTAGTTCATTCCCCGAGAATCTCGCAACGTCATCTCGTCGATTTGTGTTGCAAAAACTTCATTTTCTTTCTAGACTCTATGAGTCTGGAATATCCTGACACCAACCAGATCTGAATCTCAGGCAGATATGATGGTTGGAGCACTTTCCAAGAACTATAATATTGGTCCCTCGATAACCGGTAAAGTAGTTGTCGTGGCCAACACATCCAGCCGGAAGACCTATTATTGTAGTATCTCGATTGAAGAAAGTTGGCCACCTCCCCATGAGGATTTCGTAGGATTTACCTCCGTAGTTAATCCTTACGGATTCTTGTGCTCCCGAAGTCCGACCTCTTACTTGATGTCCTAGATACCAAACCATATCAATAAATGAGCTATCCTGGCGCATCAAGGAGAACATTAGAAGCGGAGTGCTAAATGTCCCTCGATCGATTATCCAGATTTGTTTCCTTGGCCCCGCTAAGGTAAAATCTGAGAAGTGTTATCTTTCTTTGCATCTGCATCTTCCACCATTATTCATCATGGTAGCATGTTGTGTTGCCAGGATCCTTGACACGGATATTGGCAGAACCTTGATGAATACAGAAATGCTCAAGTTCTTGAGAGCACGCTCAGGCACTAGGTTCTGACGTTGTCATTAACTGGAATGTGCCTCCGTCCTCGTAGTTGCTTGATAGCCATCCAATTGGTGGAGTCACCTTTGCCGGTGAACCTTCTCCCCAGTTACTAGAATCATTCCCAACATTTGCATTTTGTTCCCAGCTTGCACCTCAGTAGTTTTGTTCAAGATCATCTTCAAAAGTGGACCTACCATAGGTCCCATCCATTTCCGATGATAAGCAGAAATCATCCATTGCGTTGTCTTCAACAAGGTAGTCCACATCATCCATCCTAGTCCGAGTATGTCATTCTTTCGAACTCCTTCCACTGATCGTTTGTGATTGCCTTCGGCTGGTATGAAGAGTTTCAATGATCTCTGAATCAAAAGTAATTCTTTTTGCCACTTAAGGGAATAGTTCTTCGAGTCACCCTCCTCCAAGATGTCTCATTTTGGTGTCATGGCAACTCAATTCCTCGCTACTTTGGCAACCGACCACCACCTCTTAGGTGTGGAATTGTTTGCCTACCTAGTGTACCTTTGTCATGTGTTGCACTCCATTCCTCTCGATGTATGTCTCGTGTCTCAGCTCGAGAGTTGTTTCAGCGTCTCGCTCCACGAGTTGATCCTGAGTTGTTCGATCTTCGATAAGATCAATCCTTTTAGGGTTTTCCTTCCTTCTCATTGTCATGAGTGGATGAAATTCTCAGAGCAAGATGCCAATGCTAGATGATGAGTGGATCAACATCTTCAGAAATGCGATGGATCGTGAAGACTGTGTCAGTTCCGTGTCCCCACTGTCTTCTTACCTCACGACTTGAATCTCGGGACGAGATCCTTGTTTAGTGGGGGTGAGTTGTCACAGCCCCAGTTCAGGCCTTGCTTGACTTTGCTTGCATCCATGCATCATGTTAAATTTCTGAAACTTGAATTGAGGAAAGTGGAAGCCTCAAAAACTTAAATAAAAAAAGGGGCAAGAACCCTTAAGCTGGCATTCAGTGAAACCAAAATGGCCTTCATTAATGTTTGATAATTTTGGCAAGGGTTTGTGTCCAAACCAAAAATATTGAACATTTTTAAGGAATTATTTTGGCACTGAATTTAAATCATTATTGTCTTTGACTTGGGCATTTAAACACTATTAAAAATTTAAATGCTCAAATAATGTTGGAACTATTTTTTGGGCCACTGAAATAATTCAGCATGTGTCCATGAATATTTTCAGGATTTTATTAAATGGTTTAGTATTTTTACTAAACCAAAACAAATTGCAGAAAATAGAAAACAATAATAAACAGAAAAACATAAGAGAGAGAGAGAGTAGGCCACTGGGCCACCTACCTAACCCACCTGGCGGCCCACCTACCTGGTCCAGCCCACCTACCCCCACCGCATCGTCTTCCTCCTGCCAGTAGGAGCAGGTGCGTGTCGACGCACGCGCAGCTACGGCCACCTCCTGCTTCGCGCTGGAGGCCTGTCCTTCTCCCTGATCCCGCGCTTGGAGATGCCCTGGAGCCCCTCTGTCCTCCTCTTGCTTCTCTGGTTCCCCACCTCTCTGCTCCCTCTCTCTCTCTCGCGACCGAGCGGAGCTCGTTGCCGCCGACACCGTCCACCGCGGCCACCAGCCCTCCCCCGCCCAACGGTTGTGCTCTAGTGCTCCGCCTTGACGCCTGCATCGTCCTCACCGAGCCACGCAGCCTGGGGCGCATCGAATCGCCGCCATCGACGACGCCAGCATCACTGTTTCCATCCTCGGCCGCCGTGGATCGCCGTCGTCGAATTCGCGGCAACCGAAGCTTCCCCGAGCCCATTGAGCTGCTCTGCGAGATCACCGTGAGCTCCTGCACGTTTTGCCCTAACCCCGTGGCTTGCTTCCGCCCTCTAGCCGTAGCCCGAGGTCACCCGAGGCCGCCGTCCGCCATGGCCGGCGAGCCCGCGCTCCCGAGCCTCTCCTGCTCGCTCCAGGGGCACTGACACGCTCCTGGCGCCTCCAGGAGGACGCCTCTCCACTCCGCTTGCTCGCTCGAGCGCTGCAGCCGCGTCCCCGCACCCGACCGAACTCCGGCCGCCGCGCAAGTCGCCGCCGCCGTCGTTTTAGGCCACTAGAGCTGCTGCCGTGAGCACCACTGGACGCGGACGAGTCCCCTCGTCACGTAGAGCCCCTCCGCCGTGCAAATGGTCGCCGGAGCAGCGTTTCCGCGCTGCTCCACCGCGCCTGTCGTCGCCGGCGGCACGTCGCTGGTAGGGGTTGACCTGCTGACCGGCGTGGTTTGACCCCACCGGCTCGGTTGACTCCCCCCTGACTCACTGACGTGTGGGCCTAGGCGCCTGCTTAATTAGTGTTAGGTTAGTTAGTGTTAATTAACTTAGCTAATTAGATGAGCCACTGACATGCGGGCCCCGCCCGACTAACTAAGTTAGTTAGGGCTAATTAACTTGGTTAGTTGACTGGGTCACTGACCAGTGGGTCCCACTAGTCAGGTTTGACCTGGTCGACGCCGTTGACCTGCTGACGTCATTGTGAGGTCATGCTGACACAATAATTCCTTTCTGGAATTTAAATAAATCTTAAATGATTTATTTATTTTCAGAAAATACCCAAAACTTCTAAAAATCATAGAAATTAAACCGTAACTCCAAATAAGATAAATTATATATGAAAAATTATCAGAAAAATTCAAGGAATCTATTTATGGCATTTTCATACATGTTTGAAAAACTTAACCTCACTGTTTAGTCCAAAACATGATAATGCACTATTTGAATTCATAGTTTGAATTTGAATTTGAACCTGGTGTTCAAACCAACTCCATTTAACTTGTTGTTAGTTGCATTAGCTTTATCAACAGCATATTGCCATGTCATGATCATGCATCATACTGTTGCATCGCATTGATTGTGTTCTTCCTTGTTTGCCGGTAAATGTCCCCTCTCGATAGACGATGTACCGACGCCGTGATCGTTGACACTGATGAAGACTCAATGTTATCTTCAGAAGTGCCAGGCAAGCACAACCCCCTTGTTCATTCCGATACAAGCCCACTCTCTCGCTCCTGCTCTCTTTTACTGCATTAGGACAACAACGATTCATTTGTTACTTGTTGCGGTAGTTGAACCCCTTATCCTCTGCATGACCCGTCATTGCCACAGTAATTAGATGAAACCCACTAGCATGAGTAGGAGTTGTTTGAGCCCTGATGTGCCTACTCATTCATGCTTGTTTGTCATGCCTGCTACTGCTTAGAGTTGAGTCAGGTCTGATTCATCGGGGATGAATCGGAGGTGTGTAAACATGTCCTACTGTGTGTGAGCTAAGTGTGTGAACACGTTTTGGTAAAGGTAGCGGTGAGAGGCCATGTAGGAGTACATGGTGGGTTGTCTCATTGAAACCGTCCTCAGGAACTGAGTTCTGTGTTTGTGATCCATGAAACAGCTACTACCACACGTTGGGCCCTGAAATATGACCCCGCTCGACTTACTGACCCCTCTCGTCCTCTGTCCAGGAGTTGCAATTAGTTTCTGGTGTTTATAGGATATGTGTTGGCGGTCGTGCGTAGCGCTGACCCTAGGGGTGGGCTATGATGCGGTAGATACACTGTGGCACGGTGTACCGGGCGCCCGTTTGGTGTCTCGGGAACCCTGCACACATCGTTTGGGGCTGTGAGCGAAACTCCGGCCGGATCTCCTCGCGGATGGAACCCGAATAGGCGATAAACCTGGACTAGAGACTTGTGTGGTTAGTCAGGTCGTGGTCTACACCCATGTCGGCTTTCGCTTGAAGTCTGCCGAGCACATGTCGTGTGCAGACGCTAAGTGGTGGAAACATGTGTGATGAAGTACACCCCTGCAGGGTTATAAATGATCTATTCGAATAGCCGTGTTCGCGGTAAAGGACTTCTGGGTTGCCTATAACAGTTCATAGACAAGTGAAAGTGGATACTCTAAAACTCGCAAGATAAGTGTGAGTGCTATGGATGGCCTTCTCGTAGGGAGATGAGAGCGGATCCATAGTGGTGTATTGATTGGTGAATATGTGGACTCGTGTGCGCCACCTCAAAAGAGTTGCTTGCAATCGTAGTTCAGAGTAGCCACTGAGTCAAAGCTGGCTTGCTGCAGTTAAACTCCACCACCCCCCCTTTGTTGATACCGATGCATATGTAGCTAGTTCTGATGTAAGTCTTGCTGAGTACCTTTGTACTCACGTTTGCTTAATTTATGTTTTGCAGAGAGATTTCAGTCTCGCTAGTAGTTCCGCGTGGACTTCGACGTTTAGCTTGATACCTCAGCTACGATCTTGTGCCCTCGACAGGATTTGGTAGATAGTCAGGCTTCTTAGCCTTTTTCATTTATAGATGTCTGTACTTAGACATGTTAAGCTTCCGCATGTGCTTTGCATTGTATGCTATGATTGTTGGGTCATGAGACCCATGTCTGTAATATCTCGCTCCTCGGAGCCTAATGAATTAATACTTGAGTTGTAGAGGTATGTTGTGATGCCATGTTGTATTTACACATATCGAGCATATTGTGTGCATGATTGAAATGCTTGGTATGTGTGGGATCCGACTATCTAGTTGTTTATCCTTGGCAGCCTATCATATGGGGAAATGTAGTCTAGTGCTTCTGAGCGATAGTAGTCCGCTACAGCCCGGATCACCGGAGTCCTGCTAGCCCAGCACTACTGCTCGGAACACTTGACTGGCCGGCATGTGATTCACTTCGTTCCTGTGTCTGTCCCTTCAGGGAAATGTCACGCGGTGACTTCCGGAGTCCTACCTAGCCTGCTACAGCCCGGGATCCCCGGAGCCCTGTTAGCCCAGTGCTACAGCCCGGAATCACTCGTTGATGACCGACATGTTCGATGTGATTCATGTATGCCTGTCTCCATAGGTCTGTGCCGCTTTGGGTTCACGACTAGCCATGTCGGCCCGGGTTCTCTGTCATATGGATGCTAGCGACAGTATCATATACGTGAGCCAAAAGGCGCAAACGGTCCCGGGCCAGGTAAGGTGGCACCCGTGGGAATATCGTGCGTGAGGCCACAAAGTGATATGATGTGTTACATGCTAGATCGGTGTGACCTAGGATCGGGGTCCTGATAGCCCTGATTACACAGACACTAATATTAAACAAAGACCAGATATATCAATAACAGATTCAGCAAAAAGAAAAATCAAAGTCTTGCAGCTGGCGGTTTGTTGGTGGAACAGAAGGGAAGCAGGCCGTTTCTAGCACAGACGTGTTCCGGTTCATTCAGCATCTTATTCACAGCCTCTGTGATTTCTTCATCGGTGAGCTGGATTTTGGAATGTCGCAGTGGGTCATCAACACTGCCAGTATACTCGCACATCAAACCGGAGCGCTGACTAAGGGGCGGTATGCTCCATGATATCCAACAGCGAGCGAGATCCACCCCTGTTAAACCGTTGGCCATAAAGGCTCTGAGCTTTGACAGTTGAGGAGCATATTTGCTTCTCTCCTGGGCAGTCAATCTTTGTGAAAAAGGGTGTGTATTGCTGAGCCGCTCTGGACGAAAGCCAGGCAAGGGATTCTCACCAGCAGGGGAGGTGTCTTTGCAGTAGAACCATGTCTGATTCCATTCTTTGGGGTGGCTATGCAGTTTGGCATGAGGGTATGTGACCTCTTTCCTTTTATGAATCGCCACGCCACCCAACTCCGTATTGGAGCCGTCAGTAAACTCAATACGGCGGTTTAGATGGAAAAGGTCCCTGAACAATTCCACTGTGGGCTCCTCTTGAAAGAACGCTTCATAGAGCACTTGGAAGTGACACATATTTGTGACAGAGTTGGGGCCAGTATCTTGTGGATGGAGCTGGAAATCGGCTAAAACATCCTGGTAAAATTTAGAACCGGGCGGCTTAAAGCCCCGGGCTAAGTGATCTACGAAAACAACAACCTCTCCTTCTCGAGGTGTGGGAGGGCATTCTTTGCTAGGAGCCCTCCAATGGATGGTATCTTTGCTGCCTAAAGCGCCAATCAGGACTAAATCATCCAGTTGAGCCTCTGTGACGCGAGAAGGAACCCAATTGCACTCATATACTTGCTTGGCCATGATGGAATCTACAAGGTAGAAGATCCCGGTTCAAAAATTCATTTGATCAAGGTACATTAGTATGTGCACTGTTAAACCGGAGACAGAACTATCTGAATCGGAGTTTTATGAAGCAACAAACATCTGGCGGTTCAACAAGGGGACTAATGGCATATATCGGTTTGGAAATTTTTTCTATAAGGTTAAACCGCCTGATCTAAGCATTGAAACAGCTGAGATTGCGGATGGACAAGTACGCAGAAACAGGTTTCACAAGATTTCTTTACAACATTGGATCTGAAGCAAGTTTAGAAAAGAGATAAATAATTAGAGGTTCAAAAGGAGTAGTACCAAACCAATGAGCAAAACGTTCATATAGATCTATGGTTTTGAGATGCAGAAGTGAAGGCGAAGGTCAAACAACTATCATTGCATAGAATAAAGATTTGCGGATTCATCTAAAGATCTATCGTATGAGCAAGAGGCAGACGATGAATACTGAAGAACTGTGAAACCCTAAAATAGATCTACGGGGGAAAGGATAGAAGGTTTACTGGAGCTGAGGAAGACGCGGAAGGTTGCCGTGATGCTCTGGTGTGCCCAGGTTGGTGCAGCGGCCAAGGTTGAGGCAGAGGTCGACGGTGGCGGCGGAGCTCTGAAGCCGGGCGATGCGTGGAAGACGAAGCAGAAGGGGAAGAAGGGAAATAGAATGGAAATGACCCTTCGGTCCTATTTATAAGGCAAAAAGACATGTGTCAGGCGCGACAATCAAGGGGCCACGAAACGGAGCTGTCGCCTCGATTTTCGTGGATATATTAAACAAAGAAGCATAATGGATATCTTTGTTATGACAGGTGACATCACTGCGGTTTACAATAATCAGAGAAGATGACATCATGGCGGTTTACCAATTTATGAGAAGACGTTGAAGATGAAGTTTTTGTTAAAGGATTGACATGAACCCGTTCAAATCAATCTGGGGCCTAATGTTGGGGATATTACTGCTGGGCGTAAACCGGCCTATCTGGGCAGGGTCAACTTCATCAGTAGTTCCAGAAGTGATAAAGCCCAAGAAGGCAGATGAGGGCCTAAGGCCCGTAGCCAGTTCAAGACTTGTAGCTGTAAACCGGAATTTGTATATAAACTTGTATTGTAAGTTAGGAATAAGGAGAGACCAACCCGGATACGAATATCGACCCGTGTTGGGACTCTGTGAACCGATGGGTCTCACTCGTGTATATAAGGGGACGACCCGGCGGCGGTTCAAGGACAACAGACAACAACTCGAGACATAGGCGAAGATTTTTTGCTCCCTAGTCATCGAAACCTCATCAATTCCATCACAACTAGACGTAGGCTTTTACCTTCATCGAAGGGGCCGAACTAGTATAAACTCTCTTGCATCCCTGTGTCCGCTTTAACCCCTTCAAGCTAACCCGTTGCGATGGCTCCACGACTAAGTCCTTTCTTTAGGACATCTGCCGTGACAAAACCACGACAGAAGGACCAGCAACTTATGCACGGAAAAGACGGCATACATCAGGGTCATGCCAGCTATGCTCTTACCAAAGAAGAGAGGGAAATCTTCTTTTAAATGCCCGCTCAGTACGAAGGTATCGTCTGGCTTCTCGTCAAATACAAAGGGAATAATAAATAGGCAGAGAAAAAGTTTCAGAACCTATAGTCTCATGACTGCCACGTGATTATGACGCAACTGCTTCCGGTTGCATTGAGGGGGCTTCTACCGGAAAACGTTCGATTAGCCATTGTGAAGCTATATGCATTCCTCAATGCAATCTCTCAAAAGATAATCAATCCAGAAATCATACGAAGGTTAGAGAATGATTTGGTGTAATGCCTTGTCAGTTTTGAGTTGGTGTTCGCACCATCCTTCTTCAACATCATGACGCACATCCTAGTTAACCTATGCGAAGAGATTAACATTTTGGGTCCTATATTTCTACACAATATCTTCCCCTTTGAGAGGTTCATGGGAGTCTTAAAGAAATATGTTCATAACCGTGCTAGGCCAGAAGGAAGCATCTCCAAGGGCCATGAAAATGAGGAGGTCATTGAGTTTTGTATTGACTTTCTTCCTGACCTTAAGCCGGTTGGTGTTCCTGAATCGCGGCATAAGGGCAGACTGGGTGGAAAAGGCACGCTAGGAGCAGATCAAATAATATGTATGGACGTGCATTCTCTCACTCAGGCACACTACACAGTTCTACAGAATTCTGCCTTGGTGGCTCCGTATATGGAGGAACACAAGAATTTTCTACGCTCCAAACACCCGGAGCAGTCTGACGACTGGATTACACGTCAACAAACGGGGACTTTTGCCGGTTGGTTGCAGACACGTGCCATACATGACGCCGCTATCGAAGATGACTTGTACTTGTTGTCCTAGTTACCATCTTTGAATATAATGACTTTCAAAGGGTAAGAGATAAATAGGAATACATTTTATATGATCTCCCAAGATAAGAAGAGAACCAACCAAAACAGTGGTGTTCGCTTTGATGCAGGAACCAAGACGGGAAAGGATACATATTATGGTTACATAGAAGACATATGGGAACTTGACTATGGACGTGCTTTGAAGGTCCCTTTGTTTCGGTGCAAATGGGTCCATATGACATGAGACGGGGTAACGGAAGAACCACGGTACGGAATGACAACAGTGGATCTCAACAATCTTGTCTACGCAGACGAACCATTCGTCCTAGCCAATGATGTGGCGCAGGTTTTCTATGTGAAGGACATGTCTACCAAGCCGAGAAAAAGAAAAGATAAGGAAGCGAATACATCATACGATGAGCCAAAGCACCACATAGTTCTTTCAGGGAAAAGAAACATCGTGGGAGTGGATGACAAGACAGACATATCAGAAGATTATGAGAAGTTTGATGAAATTTCTCCATTTAGAGTGAATGTTGACCCGAGCATCCAGTTAAATGATGAAGATTGTCCATGGTTACGGCGCAAAGGGACACACGCGAAGAAAAAGTTTCACACCCAAAGATCCCACTCTGGGATATGATCAGCTTCACTGTCATCACTTTCTTCTCTAGTGAGTTTCCAGACTTGTATATCTTTGTAATAGTTAGTGTGCTTATGTATTTTCGCACTTGAAATGTGTACTTTTGTGCTTGGGACAAACATGTGCAGAAAGTCAAGGGCGCTGCTCTTCAAAAGACGGCAATTGCATTCAACACCCACAAGAAAACTATATGGGCCAAGTACGTTAAAGGAGGAAAGAAGACTCTAGAATTCATGGGAACACTAGAGAAGCAAAGAGATCACTAGCCCGCTTTCGTGAAATTCAACGAATCAAAATTAGCTAAGGAACGGTTGAGAGTAAACAAGCTCAATGCCGAGAAAAAGGAACATTTCCATACGCTGGGGCCAGGTGGCTACGCGGTGGCAATGCCTAAGTGGGATAAGTCTGAACAACAGATGGTGGATGCAGGAGTCACTCCAGTTACATTGAGCTGGCCGGAAAGGTGCAGGACTTGGTTCTATGCGCATGGGGGTGTTGGACCCGAAGACAAGCAAGGTTTTGAAGAAGGGAAGTCTTAAAGGAGCCGATGACAAGTTACTTGTTGCAATAGAAGAGGCTCGAACGGGGGTGTTCATGCCCAACAGAGAGAACGATGAGCTTACACCCGCCCTAGGAAACCCTGAACACCTGGGAAGAACACGAGGCAAAGGCATTGGTCCGCGGTAACAGGGGTTTGCGGACTGGAACGCCGACTACAAAAGTCGTGCGAGAAGGAAAATGGAGGAGGAGAAGAAGAGGAAGCTGGAGGAGGAGCAGAGGAAGCAGGAAACAGAACGCCTTAAAGGCCTAGAATCAAAGCACGCGGAGTTGGCACTCCAATTCCAGCGGCAGCATCAGATCGACTCACTTAGCCAAGAAAAGGGGTCTCAACAGCGGCAATAGCTAGCAGATGATCCAACATTGGATAGCACCATCCCATCCATGCCAAGAAGCAGCGTGGGTTCCGCCCCGGGCGAGGCACTGCTGGATAGATACCCTGTTGATGACATCATGGAGAGCACTAATTGTGAGCTACACTTCAAAATGAAGAACACATCCATGAAGGTGGCGGATGCCATTGCTTATACAAATCCCCCCGAAGCAACCTTCCGTTGCAACCCGATTCCAGCAGGCTATGCTCGTGTCGTGGTTGATTAAGTGGTGGACCAATATTCGGGGCTAGAGCTTGACATTCCTGGAGGTGACGAGGAGCACACACTGGGAGAGCCCATACATCGTATCATCCTATGGAGAAAGGATTGCATCATCTTTCCAAGGCCACCGACACCGCATCAGCTGACTCCTCCTCGAAGTCCGCCACCGCGTCAGCAGACTCCCGCTCCTCCAAGTCATCAGCCACCGCCTCAGCACAGTCCTGCTCCTTCAAGTCCACCAACGCGTCAGGCCACTCCTCCTCCTGCAAGTTCGGCACCGCATCAGGCCACTACTCCTACTCCAAGTCTGGCACCACGTCAGCCCACTCCTCCTCGTCCAAGTCAGCCACGTCTGCCGTCTCTGCCGCCTCAGCAATAGCGGAAGAGAGCCGCCGCAGCTATGGCGTAGCGGTACAAGTCGAGGTACAGGATCAGGTACAGGAGGCAAGCAATTTCAATATGGTCCAAGCAGCCTCACGCCTCTTCCGAAGAGGCCTTACGACCTAACTCCGGAGGAAAATGAAGCCGAAGTGCGAACCCAAGTGGACTCCCATTTTGGACCGAAACCGGCACCCCCGCCAAAGGAGAAAGTGCCTGAGCATGTCGTTGACCACTTTATTCGTATGGCCGAAGCACCACCTCCCAAGCCTGTTGACTCAGACTATGAGCGCCAAATCATAAAGGAACATCGAGCACAACGAAAGAAGGAGTCAAGCTCGAGCTCGAGCCAAGCAGCTAGCAAAAAAGTAGGAAACCGTTCCTCAGCTAGGAGAACAAGCGGTGCAATCGACCCCCCCCCCCCCCCCGCTCATTGTGCCAACACATGCGAATACCGGCGCCGATCAGCTTTTAATAACCGACGAGCATAGAAGGCAGGCTACAGAGCTCGGTATCACTGTTTACCAACTCCTAGAGATCGAGCCCATGGATATGCTTAGAGAGGAGGACATAAAACAGAAATATGTCCGCGGTGAACCTTTGGTCAAGCCTGAGGAGGTCAAGAAGCTCTCAATAAGAATGTATGAATTGCATCAACGGTACATGGAAATTACCAAGACTACCAATCGAGAGTCGCTCATGGTGAAAGTCAAGGAAGAGCATTACTTCCATGAGACGGCTCTGTCCGTCGAATATACAGAAATATTTCAGTTATTCAATCAAGATGCACTCAACAAATCTATCGCCAGTTGCTATTGTCTATAAGTGATTTCTTTTTTGTAATTTAAGTCTCAAGCTAGCTGTAGTGCTCGTTGGTCATTATCTGTAATTATCCTCACTATATTCTTTTCTGTGGTATTATGCAGGATGAAGATGTATGAAATGAAAAAAACTGGACGCTATGGCATTGGGTTCATTGACCCAAATATCATTAATGAAGAGACATGGACATATGAATGGTATAAAGCAGAAGTAGAGAAAAACATGCTGGAGTTCTTGAAGCGCCTCAATACCAATCCAGATATACTACTTCCTTACAACTTCCTATGAGTCACACTGTCTTCTACTACAAATTTTGTTTTTGCTTACTAGCTAGATGTTAATAAGTGTATAGGGTTTAGGGTAGTTGATGAGTGTTATGCACATGCCCACTTAATTAATGGGCTTCCTCAAAATGCCCTAGGTGAGCAAGCAAGTTGGATGCACACACACTTAGTTTCTTTTGTTGAGCTTTCATACATTTATAGCTCTAGTGCATCCATTGCATAGCAATCCCTACTCCTCGCATTGACATCAATTGATGGGCATCTCCATAGCCCATTGATTAGCCACGTCAATGTGAGACTTTCTCCTTTTTTGTCTTCTCCACACAACCTCCATCATCATATTCTACTAGATGATACCCCGCGCGTTGCTGCGGGAACTCTTAATCATATACACATGGTAATACATAAATGGAATAACTTTTTTTACGTGGTAGATATATGATCTTAAGATGAAAACATTGCAATTGACACAATATTTGGAATAAGTAATCCCGTATGACTTGCATAAGATGAGCACCAAGATCCAAATCCATGTGGTGGAAGACAACAATCACATGTAAGCAACTGATCAAAAATGATATAAGATATTCTTTTGACATACTTGCTTAGTGGTGTTTTATTTTATCTAATAAAGCCGCTGGACAATGGAGCTCACAGCAGAATATTCATGAAAAGGACTAATTAATTTATGCAAACTGGTAAGAACATGATATAATATTATGCATTCCATTAGTTATTTTACCAGAAATTTGCTAAGTGATCACACATAAGCTAAAATTTGGTAAGTGATCACACATAAGCCAATTCTATTACATACTTCCAGGCACCTTACCCTCTGTGAACTGCATTTGATAACCATCCATGATAAATGAGCACATCACTATTATGCAAACTGATTGTTGCTAATATTTTAAGTGCCAGGGGCCTAGACTGTATGAAGTTGTAGTATTTGGATTTTTGCCATCTCCTTCATGTGGCTTGGAGAAATTGCCCCTTTCCATATTGACTCTGTAAAATTGCCACTTAGATCGTTGACACCTTGATTACTATGCCATTAGCAACTCTTTTATTCTTTTTATTTCTTCTCACATAAGCAGGCTCGTCAAAGGCAACGGGCAGTAGGTAACTCGGACATTGCTACTCTCTTGAGACGCCATAGCGAATGTCCACTCGTATGATCTCTTGTGACATTTGTTGTCCTCTGACATATGATGCCATGGACGCGGTCCAATGCTCTGCGCACAACAAAGAAGAACACATTGTCAGAGAGATTATTTTGAAGAGCAAGGTGTGCTCCTAGAATTTTGCATCTCATGCAAGCAACAGAGATCAAAGTTAAATGAAAATAGTCTTGAAAGCAAGTGTGAATTATTATGGAGAATTGATTGGCTAGGATAGGCTTGTCTTCATATATCCTCCGTAATATTTCAAAATGCTGAAAGTACCCTCTTTAGTCTTTTTTTAGATCAAAGAGCTTTCTCATACATTAAGAGACACATATACAATCATGCAGATGCATAACAACAGTTTAGTACTAAGCTTGTACCTCTGTAGCGTAGCCCTGGCTGCAAAATACGAAAATTTTCTTTTAGTAAAACGGCCATCTGAAGTTCAGTCAACATCATAGTGCTCTCAGTTTTCCTTCACTCTATGATTCTTCCATTTGTCGTCTCTGCTCCAGCTGATAAAACATGATAGTGCTCTAAGTATTCCTTCAATCAATGATTCTTCCATTTGCTCTCTCCACTCCATCTAATATTCATGTGTGCGTGTGTCTGTGTGTTGCCTAAAGAAAGGACCTATGTTATGTACGAAAAACATCGTCATTCTTGATTAATGCCACAACAATCCAGCAGGTGGCGCGATGGCTGCAAACATGAGCAGGCAGGAGGCACGCGATCTGCAACGACAATCTAGCGCAGCAGCTCGACCTGGCGACTGGGCAGCACACACGGTACCACAGTGACCACTTCAGCGATAGTTCTTTCAAACAAAAAATGATATAATCAACATGGTGTCCAAAAAAGACATGATTGCACCTTTAATATGTTACCCATGTATTGTTGAGATGGCAATATAGAATCAAAGTTTGTCGGTACAGTGCCGAAACATGAGTGGTAAGACACCAAATCCACTCATTTCTATCTTTGATACATCCAATGAAACTTGCCATGTGGAAAGTCCCCAGCCAACTTCAGGACAAAGAGAAAGGATCTGCAACAATAGTGTACGAATCAGTAATCTATACAACAAAGGTGCTATTGAAGAGTAATACTGCAAGAGGAACGTCGGACTACATTACCTGGCCAGCATGACACGTTTTCAGAGCAAAGGGGCAGACACCAACCTGATGTTGGAGACGATGGAAGCGATGCCGCACCACTGGGTAGGAGAAATCGCCGAGAGGCGGCGGCGGCGTCAATTCCGGGGTAGTAGGACGGTGGTGCAGGTCGCCCTTGAGGAGGCGGAGTCATCGAGGTGGCCGGGGTTGGGCGCGTCGAGGATGCAGGGTAGCGGGATAGTGGAGGTCGTCCCCTCGACGGCGGATCTGGCCGGTGCACCTAGATCCATGGAGCTCAATCCTTGTCGGCCGGAGGCGGTGGCGATCCTGCACCTGATCTGCTGTAGGTTGCGGGTCACCGCCCGGTGGTTCATGGGTCGCGCCGCCCTGGCTGCTGCGATACAGGGAAGGGATGCGAAGGGAATTATTTTCGAGGGCCAAGAGATGCGAAGAGATGGTGCGATGGGCTTCTGCCGGGCTTCTTCTTGTCGGTTTGTACGCTGACTCTTCGGTTATGGAAGACCAAAGAGGCCTCTTCGGTTTCCAAAGAGTCCAATCACATTTTTTTAAAAGAATACTGACATGGCGAGCTGCATGATCAAAATAATTAAGAAAAAATGATGATATGACAAGGCCGCTGAGGTGGATAGGCTGCATGTCTAGAGAAATAGGATAGTGGGGATGAACTATTTAGGTATTATAGATTTCACATATAGTGTTATGTCCATGACTCGCGCTTATGTACTGCGTGAAAGTAAAAAAGTTTAAGATTAATAAACTATGAAACAATTGCTTGGCTTTTCATCGGGGTTGTGCATGATGGGATCATTTTGTGTGACGAAAATGAAGCATGGCCAAACTATATGATTTTGTAGGGATGAGCTTTCTTTCGCTATGTTATTTTGAGAAGACATAATTGCTTGGTTAGTATGCTTAAAGTATTATTATTGTTATGTCAATATTAAACTTTTGTTTTGAATCTTTCGGATCTAAATATTCATGTCACAATAAAGAAAATTAAATTGAAAATTATGTTAGGAAGCATTCCACATAAAAAATTCTGTTTTTATCATTTACCTACTCGAGGACGAGCAGGAATTAAGCTTGGGGTTGCTGATACGTCTCCAACGTATCTATAACTTTTTATTGTTCCATGCTATTATATTATCTATTTTGGATGTTTAATGGGCTTTAATATGCACTTTTATATTATTTTTTAGACTAACCTATTAACCGGAGGCCTAGTGCCAGTTTCTGTTTTTTTTGCCTATTTTAGTGTTTCACAGAAAAGGAATATCAAATGGAATCCAAAATGAACGAAACCTTCGCGAGGATCTTTCTTGTAACAAATGCAAACCAGGAGACTTGGAGTTCAAGTCTGGAAGTCTGCAAAGCTTCCATGAGGCAGGGGGCACCCCAGGGGGTAGGCGCGCCGCCCACCCTTGTGGGCCCCACGGAGCTCCATCGACGTACTTCTTTCACCTATATATACTCTTATACCCTAAAAACATCCAGGGGAGCCACGAAACCACTTTTTCACCGCCGCAACCTTCTGTACCCGTGAGATTCCATCTGAGGGCCTTTTCCGACGATCTGCCGAAGGGGGATTCGATCACGGAGGGCTTCTACATCAACACCATAGCCTCTCTGATGATGTGTGAGTAGCTTACCACAGACCTTCGGGTCCATAGTTATTAGCTAGATGGCTTCTTCTCTCTCTTTGATCTTCAATACAAAGTTCTCCTCGATGTTCTTGGAGATCTATTCGATGTAATATTCTTTTGCGGTGTGTTTGCCGAGATCCAATGAATTGTGGATTTATGATCGAGTTTATCTATGAACAATATTTGGTTCTTCTCTGAATTCTTAGATGCTTGATTTGATATCTTTGTAAGTCTCTTCGAATTATCAGTTTACTTTGGCCTACTAGATTGATCTTTCTTGCAATGGGAGAAGTGCTTAGCTTTGGGTTCAATCTTGTGGTGTCCTTTCCAAGTGACAGTACGGGAAGCAGGGCACGTATTGTATTGTTGCCATCGAGGATAAAAAGATGGGGGTTATATCATATTGCTTGAGTTTATCCCTCTACATTATGTCATCTTGCCTAAAGGATTACTCTGTTCTTATGAACTTAATACTCTAGATGCATGCTGGATAGCGGTCGATGTGTGGAGTAATAGTAGGAGATGCAGAATCGTTTCGGTCTACTTAACACGGACGTGATGCCTATGTTCATGATCATGCCTAGACATTCTCATAACTATGCGTTTTCTATCAATTGCTCGACAGTAATTTGTTCACCCATCGTAATACATGCTATCATGAGAGAGCCACTAGTGAAACCTATGGCCCCCGAGTCTATTTTATATCATATAAGTGTCCGATCTACAATTGAAGTTTATTATTTATTTTATTTTGCAATCTTTACTTTTCAATCTATATAACAAAAATACCAAAAATATTTATCTTATTATCTTTATCAGATCTCACTTTTGCAAGTGGCCGTGAAGGGATTGACAACCCCTTTTATCGTGTTGGTTGCAAGGTTCTTGATTGTTTGTGCAGGTACTAGGCGACTTGCGTGTAGTCTCCTACTGGATTGATATCTTGGTTATCAAAAATTGAGGAAAATACTTATACTACTTTGCTGCATCACCCTTTCCTCTTCAAGAGAAAACCAACGCATGCTCAAGAGGTAGCAGCGGTCAGGGCTTGGCAAAAGCTCATCAAAACGATTCCAACCGAATGGAAACAAAATTTGCATTGGTTTCGACCCAAGGTAAGTAATTAAGTATAGTACTAGCTAGCTACCATCTCTTTAATTCTAGTTTCAATACCATTAATTAGCATGCTTGATTAATTATTATCTGATTGAATTCTATTCTCGTAAAGATCATGAAGCAAACGCCGTGGACTGATTTATGTGCATATTACATTTGCGAGAACATTCACATGATGGTGTCCAAAAGGACAAAATCTGCTAGACAACTATGGGTACGTTTGCCAGAACACTATTCATAATTTTTACATCATTATCGATATCTAATCACACAACTAATACATGCATATTGATCTTTTTCTTAAAAGTTTAATGAGGCGCGGGATAAGCTCCTACTAGAGGATCGGGTACGAGCAATTCAAGAGGAAATAACGGGATTTTTACTTGACCAGGTCATAGATCCTGAAGGAGAATACGATTACCCGCTACTGCAGTAATATATATATATATATATATATATATATATATATATATATATATATATATATATTGTTACTATTCATCAACCAGGGCGCAGAATAAGTTATTCTTCACCCGAGGTAATATTACGATCATATCATAATTAAATTACGTTTGGAATTCAAATAGTTACATTCCTATTGATTCACTACGTAAAATTTGGCATAAAAAATTAAAAATATAGGTCATAAGACAAGAAAATTTGCAGTTTATGTGTATTTTACACTATGTTTTTACGTTTGTAATTTTACATAACATAAAATATTTTTTACGACGATTATATATTTTCTTATGGTCTCTATTTATGTCGGAAATAAGACAAAACTTACGAAACGTAAAATTACAGTGCATTGATGATAAAATAGAGGGGGTGAAGAATAACTATTCCTCACTCAGGGTGACGAATAGTCAATCCCTATAGTGTTACTATTCATACACACACACATACACACACACACACACACACACACACACACACACATATATATATATATATATGCATATGATTGGTTCTACGAGAAATTCTATTTATATATATGCATAGTGTGTATAATATGTAGTATCGTAAAATACCAGCAAATAAAAAACAATTAAATGTTAAACACAAAATTAAAGGAAAAAGAAATCATGAACCCAAAAACTCCAAACCTTCTAGTACCGGTTAGTGTTACAAACCGGTACTAAAGGTCTCCCCGCCCCCGGCGCTAGCTTGTGCCACGTGGTGGCCCTTTAGTGGCGGTTCGTGTTGAACCGGTACTAAATGGGGGAGGGGGGACCTTTAGTCCCCACCCTTTAGTGGCGGTTACAGAACCGACACTAAAGGGCCTTACGAACCGGTGATACAGCCCGGTTCTGCACTAATATACTATATAGCGTATAATCTTTGGCAACCCTGAAAAATTTGAAGTTACATCGAACTCCCTTTATGACGTCCTTCTTCATCCTCCCGAACATGCCAATGACGTGCTGCCGGAGCCAGTTAGCCATTATTGATCACTAACGGGACGTCAGTAAGGCAATAGTGTTACTAGACCTATGCCCTAGAGAAGAAATCATCTCTACTAAAAGAGGCACGGATCCAAGAGGTAGACCTCCACTATATTTCAAGACCTCAACTAGCACCGAAGATGTCACCAACAAGACAGACACGTGTTCGTAGGATCAAACTACAAAGGTAAGCGTTGCCGCCACGCCAACGAACGTCTAGACATCCAAGTGTTTTACAAGGCCTCACATCAAGCACCGGAGACATCACAAACTAGACAGAGGTGAGATCGAAGGATCAAACTGCAAAGGTAAGCGTTGCCGCCACGCCAACAAACCATGCACATGATAACCTCGGTTGGTGATCTTATGTGTGAGGTACGTGGTAAATAGTGGAGGCCTAGCTCTTAAACCATACGGAGTATTAAAAATTGGGATAATATTAAATTGGAAATAGTAGAGTTCTAGCTCTTAAACCCTATTGGATATAAGTCAAGGTCTAGATCTCGTTTCTTTCTTGTTGGATTAAACCCCTAACAATATCAAGTTGCCAACCCTATTAAAAAATCAATTCAACAAAATGCATAGAAATTTTGTCTATTTAAAGTGAGGGATTTTACATGATGATCTCTCTTGCAAACCCTATAATTATGCTTCCAATATTATTATGGAGCTACAACAACTAATGATTAACTCGAACCTTCTCCCTTTTGATGTTCTAGCATGAGATTGACTCTTAAACTTTGCAAATACATCTCTTGGGCTATTTTGGATCAACCCATATTATTCCACAGTTTTTAGCTCAAGCCTATGACCTAGCCCTAGTTCAAACCTCCTTTATTCCTTTTCCGCCCTTTTATTCCTGAACAAATGCCAAACCTTGCCCAAATGACCTGGTTATTTTTGTGTGCATTGATATATACGAGAGAAAGGACATTTAAATTTGAAAACCATTTGGATTCCATTTGACCCCTCAAATATTTTCCTGAAAAGCACTTTTCAAATTCTAAAAAGAAACTAGAAAATATTAACATAAACCAACCTCCCCCTCTCTTGTCGGTCTAGCCCATGAGTCTCCTATATATCCTACATCCACACATGTTGTGCAACGCCCAACCGCTCCCAGGTAGGCCACTACCTCCTAACCCTGTGTGAGTCCCAGCCCAACCCACAAACTCCCTCGATTGCCATATTTGTAAATTAATCAAATTAAGATCTGATTAGGAAAAAAATAAAATATTGTGAACTATAAGGGTTTTCTCTCTCCAAAATATCACAAATAAATAAAATTATGTATAATTTAGAGAAATATAATTGCAAATATAATTTAATAAAAACCATCAACGAAATATTTAATGAAATCCTATAAAAAGATGTTTGAATATCTTTTCAATGTATATAGTAAGGAACTTTAATAGATTGGTAAGGGATAATTAAATGCTATTTATATCTTTCTTACAAAAATAGCACATAACTGCCTAGAAATGAGCTTTATATTAGTTTTGGGCTTGCCAAATTGTAATGTATTAATTATTTCCCTCTTTTAGCATGATTAGTTAATTTGTTCTTATATCCAAACATGCGGGCGTCCTATATAAAAAGGCATCCATTGGCATTACACTAACATATCAGAATTCGTAGAGCAAGATAGTTCTAGGGGCTGTAACAAGAGATGAGGACTACACAAATTCTACTCTTGGGCCTTGCCCTCATCCTTCTATCCTCGGGTATCTTCAAGACCTACACATCTTATCTACGTGTTCTGTTAGGCCCTCTAACACATGTCACTATTTTCATTCCTAACAGTCTTCCTCTATTCTCTCTTGATATTTATCTATAGGCATGGAAACCATTGAGGCGCGTGGAGCCTGCTGCCCTCAGATCGAAAAGGGGAAGTGTAACAACAATGATTGTGCGACTTATTGCAAGATGGTGAATGGCTGGGAGTGGGGTTGCGTCCCTGAGGGATGCAGGTGTGTATCGTGCTGGAAAGCTCCACAATGCTCAGGGCCAGAAGTACGACGACCACCACCAAGACCCTTGATGTAACATTTTCTTTCATGTTTGTTCTATCAATATACAAAAAATAATATGAGTCTCGTGTAGACAAGTAATATGTGTCAACTGTCAAGGTCTATGTGACCAAAGAGAAATAGTAAGATGTATGTCGAGAGTTTCTTGGTCATTGGATGCTTTCTTCTAGCAACTCAATCTTGCTGAGCAACATCAGTCCTCTCTATACTGTTACCAAATGGATTCACACCTAAGGATTTGTACAGGTGAACCACCTAAGATATGCCCAGTTTCCCACATCTTAGGCGAGTCAATGAATTAGGTTTTCTTGGATGGTTCTCTGCAAAATATTGTCCTAAGAAATGAAAATGCATGTGATGATTCTCTAGACTCGCAAGATAAGCCACTTATTACGGCATATGTTGATTATTGTTTCACTGGTAGAAAAAGGGCCTATAGTCCCGGTTCGTAAGGGCCTTTAGTCCCGGTTCGTAAGGGCCTTTAGTCCCGGTTCCTGAACCGGGACTAAAGTGTCGGTACTAATGCCCTGACCCTTTAGTCCCGGTTCAATCCAGAACCGGGACTAAAGGGCGCTGCCACGTGGAGCTCCACCTTTAGTCCCAGTTGGTAACACCAACCGGGACTAAAGGAAATTTTATGATTTTTTTTGAAATTATTTTTTGAATTCTTTTTTATTTTCAAACTTCTGAATTATTTTAACCTCTAGTCTGTAATCACCACCCCTCATCACTTCTCAATTTATCCTCTAATCACCCCTCATCATTCCAAATCATCTAACTTCCCGAACGGTTACCCATCCTCCCACTCCCCAGCCTGAGCACGCTTAACTTTCGGGTTCTATTCTCCCTCGCTCCAAGTCTGCACTTGTTGTTTTCCTGACAATAGTAAGATGTCAATCCTATTAACCTTCAGGAATTTTGCTTGAGCATGAAGTGACACATTTCACTGTTTGAGTTTGAAACTATTGTTTTAAAAAACAATAATTATTTAGTAACACTAATATTTCTTGAATAATTAGTTTGACCATTGTTTGACCACAGTTTGACCACAATTTGACCAGCTTTGACCAAAATTGAAATAACTAAAATAATTATTTAGTAACACTAATATTCTAGAATAATTAGTTTGACCATTGTTTGACCACAGTTTGCCCACTGTTTGAATATTTTTCAATTTTTCCACTCTAGATCTTAAAAGCCCCGTAACTTTTTTTCTATTAGGTTTTTGAGGATTTTGCAAATGTTTAACGGGGTTTCCCCGGTTAAATTTGGATGTAACTTTTCGAGTAGATGATTTTACATATAAAAAACTTTTTCATCCGAGTTAGTATGCAAAAGTTATGCCCATTTTTACAAATTTCAGAGAGATTTTGCAAATAAAGTTAAAATTCACATTTGCAAATTTTTCCAACAACTAGACCACATATCACATGAGAAACTTATTTTCTTTTATTTTTTTGACATTTCCATTATTTTCTTTTCTTTTTTTTAAAACTGAAAAGGCGATCCACGGGGAGGGGGGGGGGGGTAGAGTTTGAAAATGGGACCTTTAGTACCGGTTCGTGGCACGAACCGGGACTAAAGGTCTCAACCCCATTAGTCCCGGTTCGTGCCTCAAACCGGGACTAAAGGTCTAATCTTTAGTCCCGGTTTGAGGCACGAACCGGGACTAAAGGTCATCGCACCCTTTAGTCCCGGTTCATGTCTTAAATCGGGACTAAAGGGCCCGAGTGAACCGGGACTAATGCCTTAGCCGCACGAACCGGGACCAATGCTCACATTAGTCCCGGTTCTAGACTGAACCAGGACTAATGGGCTGAGCCGGCCTGGACCATAGCCCTGTTTTCTACTAGTGTTTGTCAAATGATCTTCCATCTCAGTAGGTTTTAAGTGGAACTGCTTGTAGCTACTCAAAATTGTTCCACCGCCTTTTGTCTCATATGGTCATTTATTTGCTCTGCCAATAGTTTGCCTTTCATCAATGGTGGTTTGATTCAACAGCCTCAAGATATGGCTAATCACCTTACAGTGACTTGCACGATTACCTCCATAGACGATAAACATGTCTACATTTGATTTAAACTGAACACTCGGCAGAGGTTTTTAGTCTATATGGTTTCTTATAATGATGGTAACATATGCCAGTTACACTGCAAGAAAAGTGCATATCTATGACAAAAGGGATCTACGAAAAAGATAAAAGTGTTATATAGAAGTGACCACATACGTATATGTATATGTATATAGCAGTTAATAAATTTTAAAAGAGGTAATCTGCATAATTGCGAAGAATGAAAAAAAGAGCTACGCACACATGCTGATTTGGTTTGTGTGCGTGTGTATGTCAGGACCTGCATAAATCTCAAATCAGAATCAGATTCGGTCTTTGATGGCTACAGATGATTAATCACTAGATGCAATTAGACAAAACCTGCTGAGATCGGTCGCGCCTACGCGCATACGGAATCTGATGTCCGCATGATGATGCATGTGAAGGCTTGCCGGATTAGTTTCAAGTTCAGCCTTTCAGGACCGCGTCCTCTCTCTGCGCGTCAGCCAGCCAAACATTTTCGACGACCAAACTAATCTTGCCTTAATAGCTAATCTAAGATGATATACCAGTCACATTACTATCACAGAATCACCAAGAGCCGGGCAGTCGGCTACGTCAGGTACTGCCCTATGCATGCCATCTACTAGTAGAAGCGTCTCCTCGAAAGATGGACGGCGAGCGAACTTGCTACGCATCTCCTCGACGCCCTACCCCGATTCCTGGCTTTTGCTTGGAAGAAACCAGGTAGATGTTGGGAAATAACCCACGGCGGGCATGTCCAGTGCGTGTGTGCGCGCGTGCGCTGGGCGTGTCGGCTGCTGGGCGTGTCGGCTATGGCCGTGCGTGCATCAGGGTTAAAAATTTCAACAAAGTTTCAGTTGAATTTCAGAAATTTCGCATATTTCGGTGGGGTCCGAAATATTTTTACCCCAAAAATTTGATGCATATTCAAATCGATTTCAAACTAAATTAAATTATGTTAAAACTTTTTAAAATGAAGTGAAATTCGGAATCTCAAGATCTGAAATAATTTCCGAAATATGCAAAATTTCCGAAATTTCACATATTTCGGTGAGGTCCGAAATTATTTTGTTTACGACCCCATGTAGCCCCCTGAAACTAACCACTTGAATTGCTCAGGATTTGTTAGGTCGAGTGCATTTTCTTCCAAATCCAGTCAATTTCAATAAAAGTATCAAAAAATCCCGGGGTTAGGCACCTTTTTTCAGTGAAATCTTGTTTTTTCCCGCATTAATTAGTTTAATTTAAAACCTTGGCATGCATGTGTGTGTCTGGTCATAGTCTATTAGTGTATGGGCATAGTCCGACAAATGTATGGGCGGTATGTGTGCATGTGTGTGTGTAGGACAAGGTCTAGGCAGGTAGTGGATCCCGGGCCAAGGGTGGAGATCGTTGCGGGCTAGCCGCGAGCCGCGTGTACGGGCACGTGGTGGTCATGGCCAAAGCGAGCTGATCGGGTGCCCAACTTGGTAGGAGGCGTGGGGATCATGTCCCAGCGCCGGCCTAGGTATAACCCCCCCCCCCCCCCCCTTGATGATCATTGTAATTGCCGTGCCGACAGAGTTCGTGCTCTGGGATAGAAAAAGGGTTGTTGTTTGTGCGGTGGGCATTCGTGCGCAAGAAAAAACACCACGCCCTCTCCTTCTTCCTTTTTCTTCTTGTGTATGTGCCAAAGAGAGTGGTGACAGAGAGAGAGAGAGAGAGCTAGGACTAGAGACTAATAGTAGACCAACTAGCTAGCTCTACCGCATGATCGTTGGAGCTTTCATGCTAGAATTTGTCTGCGCTAGGTTGAATTAGGCGATCAAGGCCTCTGATTTTGTGATTTCCCCTTCTCTCTGGTCGCAGCGCTGGCGTGTGTCGGACGAAAAAAAAATCTGCTTTTATGTTGCCTTTTGTCTGTTGAGAAAATTGAGGCGGTTGTTGAAAGGATCGATATAGTTGATTAGAGGGGGGATGAATAGGTAACTGTCAATTTTTTTAGGTTTCTTAACAAATTAGGTTTAGCAGAAAATAGGTTGTCTAGATGTGCAACTAGGTGAGCAACCTATATGATTCTAGCAACAATCACAACACAAGCAAGCAAAGAATACAACACAAATATTGCTTGTACAAAATAAAGGTAAGAAGTAACCACAAGTGGAGCCGGTGGAGACGTGGATTTGTTATCAAAGTTCCTTCCTTTGAGAGGAAGTATGTCTCCATTAGAGCGGTGTGGAGGCACAATGTTTTCTAAAAGCCATTAGGGCCATCGTATTGTCCTCACACCCTCACACAATGAAAGATGCCGTGATTCCACTAGTTGTGTCCTTGAAGGCGGCAACCAGGCCTTTACAAACAAAGTTGGGAATAAGTTTATGAGCAACAATAAAGAGGAAGAGGTGAGTCAACTTCGAGAAGATGACTCCCTTTTATAATGGGCGAGCGGTACTTTTGTTGGCATGAAAGTTTCAGCAGCTACATACAACTGAACACGTCAGAGAAACGGTACTGCCACTGGAGCAATACTACCGCTCCCACTAACAATACTACCGCTTAGTGTTGATCAGCCAGTTAAAACAGCGGTAGTAAAAGAGGACAGCGCGGTAATGCCACATGGAGTGATACTACCGCTAGCTATTTCCGCTCTACTTTCGATCGAAGGATAGAGCAGTCCAGAAGGAGAAAGTAAGCAACCGGGCTACCACGGAGCAGCAACCGGCTGCTAGTGGAGCTACGGCTCCGGTGCGCAAAGCTGCAACAGTATGTGAGCGGAGCTGAGCCGGGCTACGACAGAGCTGCAACTGGCGTGTTGGCATGCTATACGACGAGCGAGGGTTACCCGGTGACCAGAGACACGGCAAGGTGGCATGCTACAACCAGCAAGGCCACAACCGTAGGATGCTATGATAACCTGCCTGGCGGCTTGCTACCATAGACATGGCGAAGTGGCGTGCTACAACCGGCAAGGCGGCATTCTACATCGGCTGATGCGGCATGCTATGATGCAGCGACACGGTGGCCCGGAGACCAAAGACACGGCGAGGCGGCTGCTACAACCTTCGGCGCGGCATGTTGTAACCATCCAGGACGGAGCTGTGACTGACAGCGGGCATGCTGCAAGACGGGAGCTACTGCTGGGAGCGGACGGCGGGGGCTGCAGGACCAACGGGTGTCCTGCATGCATGGGGAGCTGGCACCGGCGACTTGCTGTGGTCGTGGCTCGTGGCTCGTGGCTCGTGCGTCCGCCGCAGCCTTCTTCGCGCGGCGGTGGGAGCAGGGAGGTATTTTTTCACGTTTGACTTTCGTTGAGAATCTAAGATACGGGGAGAAAGAGTGGAAGACGGCATACATGTGCGTGCGATCAAACGGCCGATGCCTCTGCCCCCTATCGAACGTTGCATGTGGTGATTGATACCAATCGGGCACCCTGCCCGGGCGGCCGACGCAAATTTGCGTCCTTTAATTAAGGCACTTTTTTTGCGGAGACTTTAATCAAGGCACTAGCTAGCTTATTAGGCTGGTCACAATGGACAAGAACATAGTCTAGTAACTTACACACTTCTCTAGACTATGTTACTACCTCCACAGTGGGTAGGAACATCTATGTAGTGTCATGCAACAATGTATTTATTAGGTTATAGACTCATTGTTTCTTGGAGTGTGTGATGTTCCGGTAATTTAGCTAGTTACCACAAGCACCTCTCTCTTCATTAAATATGTGACACATAAGCAAAGTTGTATTGGAGTGTGTGATGTTATTCCTAAGTTCCTCTCCATTGCGACCAGCCTTAGATGGGTCAAAAATTTAGAAAATACTTCCGCGCCATAAAATTTACTTCATTACATTTGGAGGTTTCAATTGCTCCACATCATTCAATAGTATGTTATACAATAACTTTTTTTAGCCTGTACAAATGAAAGTATTGTGTTGTCATAGATATAAACTTATAAAGCCTACCGACCAAGAATCGCATACAGAGGATGCTGCTATAACCGGGTGCAGCAGAGCGCACCATTTCCTCTGGTACTACTTGTTGAACATCCAATGCTTTAGGTTGTGATTGCATATGTTTGCAACTATTTAAATGTATGATCTATTTTCTATTGATCTAGATATCCTTGTTAAAGGAAGGTGGTCGAACAAGGGACAAACATTTTGTCCCTCTTGGAAAGCTTTCACCTCACCCAGTGTCTGTGGATATTTCATGCCCTTCGTTTGACGATCCAAATTGTGAGTTGTCCTCAGGTTTCTCTATGTGATCAAGTTAGCGAGTGGCGGTGAGAAAGAAATCATTTTAATCATTTTATTATTTGCCTTCGCTGAACTCTTCTTTTTGTGCACATGTGCCTTTATTAAACTCTGGTGAAACATATATTATACTTTCTCCGTCTTAAAATAAATGTCTCAACTTATACTAAAGTTGAGACACTAATTTAAATGTCTCGACTTATACTAAAGTTGAGATACTTATTTTGAGACGCGGGAAGTATATACTTGATTACTTACCCTTTAATTAACTTCTCATGATTATGCATCCGGCCCGAAGCATCATCCCCGGAGTACTACATGCGCCTCACGTGGCAATGCTTATATATGTAAAACTATGAGAATCTTAGCGGATTTCGTAAAAATACCCAAACGTTAAAATGACCGTCATTTTGTGGTTTTGAACGAGAAATATGTCCATTTCAGATCCGGCAAAATGGGCGGCAACGGGAAAAGAATTATCCAGCCCTTTCTAAAACAACTCATGCCCAAGATATCGAGTTTTGGAGGTGATTTCTAGGGTGAACTGAAAAACCATGTGATGGTTGCCCGGAGGAAAATTTGAGCCCAACCGTCACCGTACCAGCGTTGGACTCACTGAAGTCCGGCAAAATTTCACAAAGGTGCTCCAATTCGGCCCAAATCCCCTCCAATTTTCGGCGACCAACCCGAGTTCGACCGATTTCAGTTAATTGCGACTTTGGAGCTGGAGCTTAGGCGAGCGGGTGCCATTGACAGGCGGCTAGGCGGGCAGGGCCAATGCAGGGGAGGTCGGGAGCAATCTCGAAGGCGGCCGGACGGGGCGTGGGGGCGAGCAGCTGGAAAGGTCTACGGGCGAGTGCGACCAGGGGCAAGGGGGTAGGGTCGCGAATGCATGTTGGGAGGCAGGCGGTCAGGGTCCCCGCCAGCGGGCCGCGCGTGAGCTGGGAAGCCGGTGTGGCTGACTACGCGAGGTATAGAAGAACCTGCAGACCTGTGGGCCTCATGTGTAGATTTCTTTTTACAGTATTTTTGAGGTACCTTTTCAATCCGGCGCCATATTAGAAAACCGTTTTATGGTGTACCCTAAGGTTACTGAACCTCAATTTAGTAGCAGGGTCAAAGATGTTATTCATATTCCTTTTGCAGAGGAAAGATGTTCATATTAACAATTAGAGTTAATTTCATTTCTCCTCTAAATTTTGGGCCATGCTATGCGTCGGCCGACGGATTTTTAAGAAAGATCCGCCGCCTTGGCAACTGTCATTTGTACAGCTATCCAGCATCCAACACGGTTCTCATTATTGCAACAAGGGCAGTGTTGCAGAAATAATTTGCAACAAAGGTTATGTTGCAGATTTTTTTCGACATAGTTGATGTTGCAGATTTTTTTTCATCACTGTTTTTGCAACATGGGTATTGTTGCGGAAACCAAATTGCAACACAAACAATGTTGTAAAAATATTTGTTATTTTTTCGTCTTCATTTTTTTCGCTTTTTTGTCTTTATTTTTTCGCAACATGGATGTTGTTGCGGAAGACAGTTTTGCAACACACATGACGTTGCAGAAAAAGAGACACGAAGGATACATGTACACGTGTCACATAGAAGAAGGCAAAAAGAGAGACGCGAAGGATACACGTACACGTGTCACATAGAAGAGGTGGCGGATGGCTTGCGTGCGATCCGTCCGGCGAAGGAAAGAGTTTCCCCTAAATTTTAGGTTTGGGATAGATTATATCACAACTTCTGTTTTCATCCCTTATAACTTTTTTACATTTTGACTAGTCGGTCCCACATTTCAGTGTGGGCTTGGACGCCATGTAAGACTGTACTAATGTCATCTCCATTCTCCAACTGTCCAACGTATATATGTTTCATAAAACTGTATCTGGATCATCTCATCATGCCGTCGTATGTGTGGTGTATATTAAAGTCTCAAGCGACCTGTAGACTGGATTACTAAGTAACTCTAGGCTGGAGAAAAGTGAGAAAGAGTTGGTCGATCCATGATGATGATCCTTTGTCATTTAGAGTATCTACAGCCGGACGTCATAAACCCGCTTCATACGTTCGGGCGGGCCGCTCGGTCACGATTTTTTATCCAGACGGACCCCTCAAATGACCCTCAAATGTTCGGGCAGACCGACACCTCACATATCCAGCCTAAATATGAGGCGGATATGGAACGCTCGGGTGCGCCCGGGCACGTCTGCCATGTCAGATCCGGCCCACGCAGGTCCATCTGACCCTACATAAATTTTTCCCTGTCCGCTCGCCGGACCAAACCCTAGCCACTTCACTCCCCTTCCTTCCCCTCCATCACACAGGCTCGTCTCCGGTTCCTTCCGGCCGTCTCCAGGACGACGGGCAACAGATCTGAGTCCTTCACCACCAGATCCGTCGACCCCGAACTCATCCAACATGGCCCCGAGAAGGAGATGACTGTCTGGCTTGCGCTCCGCCGCACCCGGGAGGACCCCGATGCATGGTTGTGCTCGGACTCCACCCGTCGGGAATCCATTGCATCCGCCCGAATGGCGCATGGATCCGGCGCTAGGCCAGCCGTAGCTGCCTCGCTTGAGGCTATGCGGTCTGTGTGGCGTCCGAACGCGCTGGCGCACGCGCAACCCATCCATTGGCGCGCCGATATTCAGGACGCACCATCGTCCCACGAGGCCATGGCACGACATTCCCACCGTGCAAGGCACCAGACGTGGGAAGCGGCGGTAGCCCTCGTAGCAGCGGATATCACTACTAGGAAAAGGGTTATAGATAGGATTGATACTAATGGCGCACCAGAAAAGTAGTGCGCCACTACTATATACTAATGGCGCACCAGTTGGTGATGCGCCATTAGTGCAGAAAATAGGTGCGCCACTAGTGATAAATTATTTTTTCATTTTTACATACATACTAATGGCGCATCCTACCGAAGTGCGCCATTACTAGTTCTAACTAACTAGTAATGGCGCACCAGACAGGAAGTGCGCCAGTACTGATTTTTTTTATTCTTTTTTTTACAAAACTACTAATGGCGCACCGCCTCACAGTGCGCCATTACTAGTTTAAACTACTAATGGCGCATCCTGTAAAAGTGCGCCATTAGTGTATATATATATATATATATATATATATATATATATATATATATATATACTTTTCTGCAAAATTACTAATGGCGCACCACCTGCAGGTGCGCCATTAGTAACCAGGGTTACTAATGGCGCATTTGCATGTTGTCGGGGATATACCCCGCGGCGTAAACCGGCCGGAAGTTAACCCGGTCAGGAATTGACGGTTTATCTAAAGACCTCGCTGACACTTGGCGAGTTACTAGTGACCCGCCCTGACCTGGCGGTTTACAAGCAACCCACCTGGTCTTATGACTCACTGGTGATCCGACGTGCGGGACAGACGGATGACAAGGCCCAAGGCCCAGAAGGCCGGTTCACGTGAGATGGTGGGCCAGTTTAAGAGGAAAGGCATGAGGAACGTTTATCTTACAAGGAGTTAAGACCTGGACTTGTCTCCGGTTTGTATTAGAGATAGACAGGTTCTAATCCTAATAGGACTCTACATGTAACCCGCCCCTCCAACATATATAAGGAGGGGCAGGGCTCCCCAAAAGGGGGGTGTAACACCCTCGATGCGACTATATCTCCCACGTGTCGAGGCACGACTTAGAGGCATAATCGCATTGAAGGCATATGTCGCAAGTGAGGTAATCTTCACACAACCCATGTAATACAATGGGGGAAAAAGATACATAGTTGGCTTACAATCGTCACTTCACACAATTACATGAATAAAGCATTACATCAACCAAATACACTCATGGTCCGACTACGGAACCAAAATAAAAGAAGAACCCCAAATGCGACAAAGGTCCCCGATCGACCCCAACTGGGCTCCACTACTGATCAACTAGAACGACAACAACACAACGGATAAAGTCTTCATCGAGCTCCTCCTGAGCTTGGTTGCGTCGTCTCACGAACTCATCGGCACCTGCAAGCTGGTTTTTTGGAAGTATCTGTGAGCCACAGGGACTCAGCAATCTCGCACCCTCGCGATCAAGACTATTTAAGCTTATGGGTAAGGTAAAGGTATGAGGTGGAGCTGCAGCAAGCGACTAGCATATATGGTGGCTAACATACGCAAATGAGAGCGAGAAGAGAAGGCAAAGCACGGTCGATAAAAGTATGATCAAGAAGTGATCCTGGACTACCTACGTCAAGCATAACTCCAACAACCGTGTTCACTTCCCGGACTCCGCCGGAAAGAGACCATCACGGTTACACACGCGGTTGATTCATTTTAATTAAGGTCAACTTTAGGTTTTCTACAACCGGACGTTAACAAATTCCCATCTACCCATAACCGTGGGCACGGCTTTCGAAAGTTCAAATCCCTGTAGGGTGTCCCAACTTAGCCCATCACAAGCTCTCACGGTCAACGAAGGAATAGACCTCCACCCGAGACGTTCCGATCAGACTCGGTATCCCGGTATAACAAGACATTTCGACAGGGTAAAACTAAACCAGCGATACCGCCCGATGCGCCGACATCCTGATAGGAGCTGCACATATCTCGTTCTCAGGGCAACACCGGATGAGCGCTCCGTACAACTAAAACCAGCCCTCAAGTTTCCCCGAGGTGGCGCTGCAAAGGACTCTAGTTTGGACCAACACTAAGACAAGCACTGGCCCGGGGGGTTAAAATAAAGATGACCCTCGGGATGCGCGACTCCCAAGGGAAAAAGGCTAGGTGGCAAATGGTAAAACCGATGTTGGGCATTATTGGAAAAGCTTTACTTAAGGCGAACTGTCAAGGGGTTCCCATTATAGCCCAACCGCGTAAGGGACGCAAAATCCGGGAACATAACACCGATATGACGGAAACTAGGGCGGCAAGAGTGGAACAAAACACCAGGCATAAGGCCGAGCCTTCCACGCTTTACCAAGTATATAGATGCATTAATTAAATAAGATATATTGTGATATCCCAACAAGTAAATAAATGCTCCAATAAGGAACGGCGTCCAATCTTCACCTGCAACTAGCAACGCTATAAGAGGGGCTGAGCAAAGCGGTAACATAGCCAATCAATGGTTTGCTAGGACATGGTGGGTTAGAGGTTTGACATGGCAATTGGGAGGCTGACAAGTAAATGGTAGGCATCGTAGCATTGGCATAGCAAAGAGCGAGCAAACTATCATAGCAAAGATAGTAGTGATTTCGAGGGTATGATCATCTTGCCTGAGATCCCGCAAGGAAGAAGAACGAGTCCATAAAGAAGACAAACGGGCGTAGTCGAACGGGTCCTCACAAACTCGACGTTACCGGAACCAACCCGAAGAAGCAATCACCGGAAAAGAAGCACACAACATAGTAAACAACCAACACATCAACATGGCATGATGCACAATCGAGTATGATGCATGTCCGGTTTAATGAAGTATGGCATGGCAAAGTGCACAAACAATCCTACACATTAAGTGGAGCTCAATATGCATCGGGATGCATATTGAGAGACACCACAATAATTATTTAGTTCGATCTTGTTTATGTAACCAACAATATTAAATGTTGTTAGCATGGCAAGAGGGTGAAGCAAATGAAAACTACCTATCTAGTCAAGGTTAAATGAGGCCGGAAACAACGAACAACAATTCCGGTAAATCCCCATGTGCATATATTAGGTTTGGTCCTATTCTGCCCTAAACATTATTTTAGAGTTGTTAAACATGCAAGATGAGGGCACCATGATAAACTAGGCATTTTTCTACCCCAATTACATATAAAGTTTATTAAAATTGGACTTACGGTTATTTAGTTATGAATTAAATCATTTTAGAATGGCATAGGAGCAAATTAATGCAAACAACAATTTAAACATTTTTAACATGGATGAAAGTGACATATTATGAAACTAGACACAATTTTAAGCAAGTTTCATATTAAGTTTGTTTTAATATGATGCACTGTTAGTGAGATATTAAATGCATGAAGAACAGGGACTTTTCTGTAAAACAGTCATCTATGGAATAATAGACAAATTCATAGTGCACAGAAAAAAACAGCTATGGGCTGAATCCTGTTGGCCCATGTGCATAGGAGACTGGAGGGAGGCCTGCAGGGGCGAGGGGCCTTGGGGAGGCGTTGGTGAGTGGCTGGGCCGGCTGGCCAGGCCGCGGCCCACGTGCACAGGAGACATGCGTCTGGAGATGGGCTTCGGGCGGAGGTCGAGCGGACTGGGCCGAGGAGAGACGGCCGGGCCTCACGGGGACGTGGCCTGCCTGTGTGGACGAGGCCAGCAATGTAGATGGCGTCGTCCTCTTCCCGACGAGGACGAGCGGCGGCGGCTTGCAGGCTCCGGCAACGGGACGAAGCGAGGAGGATGGGATCCCTCGGATCCGGCGGGGAGGAGGCCGTAGTGGCCGGGTCCGGGGTCGGCGTGCCCATCGATGATCGACGCCGGCATCGGAAGCTCCAAATGACGCCGGTGGTCCCCTGCGGCAACAGAGGGAGGGAGAGAGCTAGTGAGGGAAGGAAAGGAAAGGGAAGGGAGAGAGAGGGCCATGTGGCATCGCGACCTGGCCGAAGGTGGTCGCCTGCGGCGGCGAGCGAAGGGAAGAGCTGCTCCCGATCCATCCTGGATCGAGGCACGGGACGAGGCGCTCGGGCGAGGGTTCCAGCGACGTGAGGAGCGGGCGGTGGATCGATGGAGGCAGAGGAGCCTGGCTGTGGTTGGTGGATCGGGAGGGGATGGATCCCAAGGAAGGGGATTGGGTCGATGGGGATAACGAGGAGGAGACCAGGGGAGGCGCTGCGGGATCCAAGGAGGATGGCGGCGCAATGATGGGATGGATGGGACATGAGGCCTAAAATTTAGGGTCTGGTCTGATATATATAGCAAAAGGATTTTTGGATAGGGGCATTTGGTCCCTCCAATCTTAAACGGATGGTCGCAAATAAAATAGCTAGGGAGTTCAAATAAGAAAACAGTGACGTTTTGTAGATGTTTGGGGATGATTCGGACGCAATGATGGCGACAGCTCGGGTCGGGTCCGGGACAATTTTCGGACGCGCGCGCGAGCGGGGCCGCGGGCTGACGAGAGAAGTTAGGTTGGGTCTGGCGGATTGTGAAGAGCGGGTTGGTCTAAGAGAAGAGGGGAGAGATGCAGCCCGGCACGGTTTCCGGAGACCGAAAACGTCCGACGTTAGACCGACTATACTGCCGCTATAGTTATCCGTTGGGCGTCAAACGGACTCCGAACGCGATGAAAACTTGGCAGGCGGTCTACTAACAACAAAACAACACCGCACGCCAACTTTCATCCCATTCCGAGAACATTTTTCGGCCACTTATAAAATACTATTTTGGACATGCCGCGGGCGCGTGCAAGTGTGTATGGGCTCAGAACGGACAACGGAGAGAACGAGGAGGCCGGGACGGATGCAAGTTTTAAAACATGATGATGCAATGCATATGATGACATGACAAGATGCAACACGCAAGCACATGACAAGGCAACAACAACGAATAACTGAACGACACCTGGCACATCGGTCTCGGGGCGTTACAACACTCCACCACTAAGAGAGGATCTCGTCCCGAGATCTAGAATGGCACCGGAGTGAAACGGAAGAGGAAGAAGAGAGGTAAAACTAAGTTGCTTCTTTGACAAACGAGTGAAACCAAAGAACCTTGTGAGGTTGAACAAATTCGAGAAAAGAATACCACGAAGGTGAACTAGGTCGAAAACACTCCGTTAGAAATGAGGGACAAAGAGCATTGCGAAACCTTGAGGTTGAAGGGAAGATATATATAGAAAAACACTCCGGTTAAGGAAGGGGATCAAGGAAAAACCAAAATTCGGGCAGCACTCTGGTTGGAAAGAAAAAGAATTGAATAAGGTCTTGATAAGATGAGAAGATACTTGATGAAATCATAACACACTGCCACAGGAACTATTGAATGAATGGAACAAGGGGTAAGAAAGATCTCAGACAGCACTCCGGTTGAGAAGGGAGTCAAAATTTGATAAGATGAGAGAGCTCGAATGAAAACACGACACTCTGGTTGAGAATGGATGCAAGACTTGATAAGGCGAAAAGAACTTGAGCAGAATGGCACCACACACCGGTTAAATGGATAGGCATGAAAAGAACATGATCTTTGACAAAACGAGATGATGGGTTGAAAAGATGAACATCACAATGCCTCCGGAACGGAAGAATAGAAAATAGATAATTGAAATAAAAGAATGGAGAAGCAAATGCCAACTTCTGCCTCAAAAGAGCTTGACAAGGCATCTTTAGGAGAAAAGTCGAACGGAATTGTTGTAAAAACAACAACGAAAAGAGTAATCATGATATATGGTCTTATGGAATACAACTCAAACATTATGAGGTGCCCACCTGCCACTCACGGGAAGAAGAATTGGATTGGCATGAATAAGGAGACGAGAAGCTTATCGCCGGATGGATAAAGAAGAGCTTGGGTCATTTATACACACCATAGATAGCAACAAACCTTAGGGAAGGCTTTAGGTGTAACATGGCACAAGATAACTCCAATGAAGAGATTGATGGGTTTAACTATCTCATCTTGATAACTTGTGAAACACGAAGCACGAAGGAAAATTATCAAGAATGACATAACACCACCTCAAAAGATATGCGTGAAAGAATTGCACTCCGGATTGCAAGATGAAGAATGCTTGAGTTCCTCTGAAAAGAATCTCAAAGAACACTTCGAGAAGGAATTAAATCTTTGATGAACCATCATGTAGAGCCTTCATGAGAACTCCAGTAATAAAAGAATGATCCAAATTAATTGACTGATGAAAAGAATAAGATTGAAGCCCCGCAATGATTTAAATGGATCTCGCGATGAAATAATTGAGAGAACTTGGAACTCCGGGAAAGAAAGATGAAACAACTGAAATCAAGAATAAGTATGATGAGCCACTCCAGAAAAAAGAATTAATCTCTTGGATGAAACAAGAATAAGAATTACATTATGCTTATCCTTCATCAATTAAATTGATGACAATCAACGGATTTGACATATTACTTATTCTCGTAGAAAAGATTAAGAGAGATATAGCGCAAACTTGAGAAGGTCTTCAACAAACCATCGGAAGGATTGAAAACAACAAATAATTGATATGAAAACGAATGACGAGAGCACTTGAACGAACCACCGTAAGAATTAAAAATGCTCGAAGTAGGGGTGCATCACCGGTAAGAATTAGCAAATGAACGAAGGTGCTTGAGACAAACTAGATACATGAGAACGAAGAGATCATGCACTGATTAGAGGATATTTGATCGATGCACCGGTAAAATTAGGAGAACGATAACTGAAAGCTGGGAATGAATAATTATGAGATGATGGGCTCCGGATGAACAAACTAAAAAGACTTCTGAATTTGCACCGGATGGATAAAAAGAATTCTCACGATCAAAACAATTACGAGAGGATGGCCACAAGCTAGAATCACGAATCTTGAAGAGAATGGAGCAAGATTAAAGAGAAACTCTTCTTCGGTCTTCAAAATCCGAGAATGAGACGAGAACAACACCATGACTTATTTAGACACTCTGGAAGAATCAAAACGAAGAGGTTGAGCCAATGATGAACATAATTCGACAGATCTTGGAGAAATACATTTGACCGATGATAACTCATTCTTATGTCAAAACTTCAAAAAGAATTTGAGGATAGCTCCGGACAAATAAGAAGAGTCAGGTAAGATCCTGGGAAAAGAAAACCTGTGGGTTAGGGCCCACTCAAAAGAAACACCGTAGAACGATTCAAAAGAGAGACAGCACCGGTTGAATTAAATGGCTAGAATGTGATAAACATCCTCAAAATAGGATTAACGGGTCTTGAATGACAAGACGATCCTTCTGAGATATCTTCAGCACTCCGGAACAATTAAATAGCGAGAAGTAGAATGATAATGAGGTGCACCGGCATCAGAAAGCATTGAAACGAGGAAAAGGGTATGATCAACAAAGTTTGACTTGGAACCACCGGAGAAGAAAAGAACGAAAGATGATGAACTTGAAGCTCCGTTAGAATCTTCATGAGAATAACCGGATAACAATATTGATAGAAAAGAATGGAGAGACTTCACATCAATAAGATGGATACTTGAACTGAGATATATGAGTCCTCGGAGAAACAAGGGTGGGTGGGCGGGAAAAACAAAGGCAACTTGGAGACGGATGAAACAAACACCGTTGAGAAGAAGTGATAATTGATCTTGCGGGAGTTGAAATGATCGGATCCACTTGAAGAGAAACATGCCGGTTTAAAAGAAATTGGCATGACAATCTCGATTAACCAGAAGGATTAGTATTCACATCGGAGTATGAGAACACCATTTGGGGAAGGTATGGAATCAACACTTGACATTGAAGCAACTCGAATACCACAACTCAAAACAAAAACAAAAGGATTGGCTTGCAGAATAAGCCAGAACAAACATATGATAGAGATTTCGTCCGAAGTTTTCGTGGTGGGACCTACACGGGCTCGATTGTACAGCACCATCATGTACAAGGCAGTGTACATGACATACGAAGCGTCCCCGAGTCAGCATAGCCAAGGACTCTTTAAGACACAACGAGACCACTATAAAATCGACCGTGAATAGGCGAACCACTAGACGTCGAACCCCAATTTCATATCATACATCTGTCGGAAAGATATCCTAAGAGCTACTTGAATTCCCACCTATGAAACTCCCGAAACTTTCCGGTTATGCAATCAGGTGTTGGGGATACAGGGGAAGCATAATATCTCACCCAAACTAGCAAATCCTACATCCAGCTGTATCCATCCTTCAACACATAACCAAGAAACCTTCGGAAATCATCTACCTCAACCTTCGAAAAGCATCCGTTATACAAGTTATGGCGATACTCCCGAACTCCCGCCCCAGTACTGGGTAGCATCGAGGTTATCTCACCAACAAACTACATAAAAGAGATTTTCCATGTCGGCGTACTACTCAGGTATTCCAGAATTGCAACGATAAAATTATGATGACAACACCTCAGAGCTCAACTCCCCGGGACACTTCCACTAAACCCCTGACAGGAGGCACCAAGACAATGTTCTCATCATAAAACCATCGGAACGATTCCAAGATACCCGCGTGATCCTAAAATTTTTTTTAGTGAAATTTGAGAAGAGAAGAGTCAAAACTCTATGTCAGGATGCCTTACCAGAGCGATGAGGATACTGGGGAGTAAAAAGAATTCCTAAACTCTCTGATATATAATTCCTAAAAGACTCAAAACATTTTTCTAGACACAACTCGGCCGCTAAAAACGATCAATCAGTGGGGGCTCCTAAGGTCGGGGAAGGCTCTGATTACCAACTTGTAACACCCTCGATGCGACTATATCTCCCACATGTCGAGGCACGACTTAGAGGCATAATCGCATTGAAGGCATATGTCGCAAGTGAGGTAATCTTCACACAACCCATGTAATACAATAGGGGAAAAAGATACATAGTTGGCTTACAATCGCCACTTCACACAATTACATGAATAAAGCATTACATCAACCAAATACACTCATGGTCCGACTACGGAACCAAAATAAAAGAAGAACCTCAAATGCGACAAAGGTCCCCGATCGACCCCAACTGGGCTCCACTACTGATCAACTAGAACGACAACAACACAACGGACAAAGTCTTCATCGAGCTCCTCCTGAGCTTGGTTGCGTCGTCTGCACGAACTCATCGGCACCTGCAAGCTGGTTTTTTGGAAGTATCTGTGAGCCACAGGCACTCAGCAATCTCGCACCCTCGCGATCAAGACTATTTAAGCTTATGGGTAAGGTAAAGGTATGAGGTGGAGCTGCAGCAAGCGACTAGCATATATGGTGGCTAACATACGCAAATGAGAGCGAGAAGAGAAGGAAAAGCACGGTCGATAAAAGTATGATCAAGAAGTGATCCTGGACTACCTACGTCAAGCATAACTCCAACAACCGTGTTCACTTCCCGGACTCCGCCGGAAAGAGACCATCACGGTTACACACGCAGTTGATTCATTTTAATTAAGGTCAACTTTAGGTTTTCTACAACCGGACGTTAACAAATTCCCATCTGCCCATAACCGTGGGCACGGCTTTCGAAAGTTCAAATCCCTGTAGGGTGTCCCAACTTAGCCCATCACAAGCTCTCACGGTCAACGAAGGAATAGACCTCCACCCGAGATGTTCCGATCAGACTCGGTATCCCGGTACAACAAGACATTTCGACAGGGTAAAACTAAACCAGCAATACCGCCCGATGCGCCGACATCCTGATAGGAGCTGCACATATCTCATTCTCAGGGAAACATCGGATGAGCACTCCGTACAACTAAAACCAGCCCTCAAGTTTCCCCGAGGTGGCGCTGCAAAGGACTCTAGTTTGGACCAACACTTAGCCAAGCACTGGCCCGGGGGGGGTTAAAATAAAGATGACCCTCGGGATGCGCGACTCCCAAGGGAAAAAGGCTAGGTGGCAAATGGTAAAACCGATGTTGGGCATTGCTGGAAAAGCTTTACTTAAGGCGAACTGTCAAGGGGTTCCCATTATAGCCCAACTGCGTAAGGGACGCAAAATCCGGGAACATAACACCGATATGACGGAAACTAGGGCGGCAAGAGTGGAACAAAACACCAGGCATAAGGCCGAGCCTTCCACGCTTTACCAAGTATATAGATGCATTAATTAAATAAGATATATTGTGATATCCCAACAAGTAAATAAATGCTCCAATAAGGAACGGCCTCCAATCTTCACCTGCAACTAGCAACGCTATAAGAGGGGCTGAGCAAATCGGTAACATAGCCAATCAACGGTTTGCTAGGACATGGTGGGTTAGAGGTTTGACATGGCAATTGGGAGGCTGACAAGCAAATGGTAGGCATCGTAGCATTGGCATAGCAAAGAGCGAGCAAACTAGCATAGCAAAGATAGTAGTGATTTCGAGGGTATGATCATCTTGCCTGAGATCCCGCAAGGAAGAAGAACGAGTCCATGAAGAAGACAAACGAGCGTAGTCGAACGGGTCCTCACAAACTCGATGTTACCGGAACCAAGCCGAAGAAGCAATCACCGGAAAAGAAGCACACAACATAGTTAACAACCAACACATCAACATGGCATGATGCACAATCGAGTATGATGCATGTCCGGTTTAATGAAGTATGGCATGGCAAAGTGCACAAACAATCCTACACATTAAGTGGAGCTCAATATGCATCGGGATGCATATTGACAGACACCACAATAATTATTTAGTTCGATCTTGTTTATGTAACCAACAATATTAAATGTTGTTAGCATGGCAAGAGGGTGAAGCAAATGAAAACTACCTATCTAGTCAAGGTTAAATGAGGCCGGAAACAACGAACAACAATTCCGGTAAATCCCCATGTGCATATATTAGGTTTGGTCCTGTTCTGCCCTAAACATTATTTTAGAGTTGTTAAACATGCAAGATGAGGGCACCATGATAAACTAGGCATTTTTCTACCCCAATTACATATAAAGTTTATTAAAATCGGAGTTACGGTTATTTAGTTATGAATTAAATCATTTTAGCATGGCATAGGAGCAAATTAATGCAAACAACATTTTAAACATTTTTAACATGGATGAAAGTGACATATTATGAAACTAGACACAATTTTAATCAAGTTTCATATTAAGTTTGTTTTAATATGATGCACTGTTAGTGAGATATTAAATGCATGAAGAACAGGGACTTTTCTGTAAAACAATCATCTCTGGAATAATAGACAAATTCGTAGTGCACAGAAAAAAACAGCTATGGGCTGAATCCTGTTGGCCCTGGTGCACAGGAGACTGGAGGGAGGCCTGCAGGGGCGAGGGGCCTTGGGGAGGCGTTGGTGAGTGGCTGGGCCGGCTGGCCAGGCCGCGGCCCACGTGCACAGGAGACAGGCATCTGGAGATGGGCTTCGCGCGGAGGTCGAGCGGACTGGGCCGAGGAGAGACGGCCGGGCCTCACGGGGACGTGGCCTGCCTGTGTGGACGAGGCCAGCGACGTAGATGGCGTCGTCCTCCTCCCGACGAGGACGAGCGGCGGCGGCTTGCAAACTCCGGCAACGGGATGAAGCGGGGAGGATGGGATCCCTCGGATCCGGCGGGGAGGAGGCCGTAGTGGCTGGATCCGGGGTCGGCGTGCCCATCGATGATCGACGTCAGCAGCGGAAGCTCCAAATGACGCCGGTGGTCCCCTGCGGCAATAGAGGGAGGGAGAGAGCTAGTGAGGGGAGGAAAGGAAAGGGAAGGGAGAGAGAGGGCCATGTGGCATCGCGACCTGGACGAAGGTGGTCGCCTGCGGCGGCGAGCGAAGGGCAGAGCTGCTCCCGATCCATCCCGGATCGAGGCACGGGACGGGGCGCTCGGGCGAGGGTTCCAGCGACATGAGGAGCGGGCGGTGGATCGATGGAGGCAGAGGAGCCTGGCTGTGGTTGGTGGATCGGGAGGGGATGGATCCCAAGGAAGGGGATTGGGTCGATGGGGATAACGAGGAGGAGACCAGGGGAGGCGCTGCGGGATCCAAGGAGGATGGCGGCGCAATGATGGGCTGGATGGGACATGAGGCCTAAAATTTAGGGTATGGTCTGATATATATAGCAAAAGGATTTTTGGATAGGGGCATTTGGTCCCTCCGATCTTAAACGGACGGTCGCGAATAAAATAGCTAGGGAGTTCAAATAAGAAAACGGTGACGTTTTGTAGACGTTTGGGGATGATTCGGACGCAATGATGGCGACAGCTCGGGTCGGGTCCGGGACAATTTTCGGACGCGCGCGCGAGCGGGGCCGCGGGCTGACGAGAGAAGTTAGGTTGGGTCTGGCGGATTCTGAAGAGCGGGTTGGTCTGAGAGAAGAGGGGAGAGATGCAGCCCGGCATGGTTTCCGGAGACCGAAAACGTCCGACGTTAGACCGACTATACTGCCGCTATAGTTATCCGTTGGGCATCAAATGGACTCCGAACGCGATGAAAACTTGGCAGGCGGTCTACTAACAACAAAACAACACCGCACGCCAACTTTCATCCCATTCCGAGAACATTTTCCGGCCACTTATAAAATACTATTTCGGACATGCCGCGGGCGCGTGCAAGTGTGTATGGGCTCAGAACGGACAACGGAGAGAACGAGGAGGCCGGGACGGATGCAAGTTTTAAAACATGATGATGCAATGCATATGATGACATGACAAGATGCAACACGCAAGCACATGACAAGGCAACAACAACGAATAACTGAACGACACCTGGCACATCGGTCTCGGGGCGTTACAGGGGGAGAGGGAGAAGATTGACAAATTCCATAAGTTGGACAAGTTAGGTTTAGACAATAGCTCTCGAGATAGAGCACTCTTGTAACCGTGATCATCATCATCAATATCAATCAAGTAGGATGTAGGCTTTTACCTCCACCGTGAGGGGCCGAACCGGGGTAAAACATCGCGTCTCTCGTCCCGCTCAACCCCTCTCAAGCTACCACATAGATGCGTTGGCCTCGCGACTAAGTCCTGACACTAAGGACATCTGCCGTGACAATTCCACGACAGTTGGCGCCCACCGTGGGGCTTGCGCACGGTGGTGTTGAGTTCTTGAAGGGATCTTAACTAGGGTTTTGAGAAGTTCGCAAATTTCCTGAGGAAGTTTTGAAAGGATTTACATCAGCTTTGATCAAAATCGGAAATTATGGATTAATGGAGTATTATCCGGTCGGTTGGCAAGATCATTAGAATCGCTTCCACCGTGAACCGCCGGTGCCACGCCGACTCTCCATGAGAGTTGCCAAAAATACCAAAACGCGCAAAGCCAAGTCGCAATCAAGCCATCAGATACATCGTTGCACGACCCGGGAGCAGATTGTCTGTGGGTTCGGACTCCTCGGAAGACTCACCCCGTTGACGACCCGAACTACTGAATCGCCCTACTGTCCTACTTCAGCTCGCCGCTTCGCCGGCGCCTCTCGAGTCTTGACGGTGGTAGCAGCGACCTTACGGGCCGGCGACCGATTGCTTCGTCCGTTGTCTACGCCCCGTCCTCGCCTTGAGACGTCCGCCTCTGCTGAGCCGCTCCGGTCTCCCGTCGCCTCCGGGCCGGTCGTCACCGTCGCGCCCTTGTACTCGCCGGCACCTCTCCGACGGCACCGTGAACAGTTTCCCCTCAGCCGCGGCAGGGCTGAGCCGCCACCTGCCTAACCCGCCTCGCACCGAGAGCCGCTGCATCTCCGGCCTCACTCTGCCGCCATGGTTCGTCTTGCCTCGACTATAACAGGGTTGAGTCGCCCGCGCTGGTCCAGCTTTCATGATTGTTGCCGGCTTGGCCGATTGCCGTGGTCTCAACTCCGAACTGCCGTCACCATTGTTGCTAGCTGTAATATGAAAGATGAGAAGAAAAGAAGACTATGACCCGGACGGGGAGTCAAACCCGCCAGGTCTCGCCGAATCTGAGTTACTACTGCGGTCTTGTTGAGACCGCTCCGCCTTCATTGACCCGGTCTCCTCTGGGTTGCTGCGACCTTGAATCGCCTTGCGTCGCCTCGTGAGCCACCTCCATGCTCGAATTGCCCCAGCTCTGTGGCACCGTCTCCGCTTTCAAGTCGCCTCAGCTCGTCCCTACCTCCAAGTCGGCAGATCTTGGCCACTACGAGCTGAATCGGACTGTGGTCTGAACCTCGCCTCTATGATGAGCCGCCCATGCCTCGCCGTGTCTTCCTTCGCCGCCCGCAGAGGGCCACCCCGCGTGCTCCGGCCTATATCTAGAAGTCGCCGTGGCCGCGGCTTCCTGAGCCACCCGTGGACGGCGCCTCTCTGACCTGCGTGAGGATAAAAAGGGGGAAGGCCACCGTCTGTGTTCATCTGACACAGTATACCAGGTGATATCTGCCTTATCTACTTTTCAGTATATTTTTCTTATTCTTTGAAGGAAAATTACTCTCGCACTGCCATGTCTTTTATGCAGAAAAATTCTTCAATATAGAAGAGACCATTAAAGCTACGGGTATAGAGATCCCGTGTGCATCATCCAGTGGTTCAGTCTACGAGGATATACGTAGGCTGTGCTGGCATACATCTATACCGCGGTTCTTAACAAATGGGCATTCAACTATCAACATGCCGGGGTCCGGTCTACATCGAATCACCCGGACAACGCCTATGTCATTGCCCAATGGATATGTACAAGCTGCCGCACTGCAGTCCGGGTTATTCCAACAACTCTGAAGCAAGGCATGACAATTTAGCCTCTGCCTGCACCGGATGATTCAATGGATAGGGCACATAAGTCGCCGCCACTACGTTTTGGTTAAACAACCATCTGGGATGAACCGCTGCCGGATTACTGACACAAATCATACGGAGTCATTTATAACACACCACGATCGACCTCAAGTTTCTGTGGATTCATATTGCGTTATCAACGCCAAGGATATACAATGAGTGTCGCGAAGAGCATTAACTCGCCACCTTGCTTCCAGTTTCAACATATGACAGCGGTCCGCTGTTCAGTTATATGCCGGTTTGTATCACGGTCATAATATGGAGAATCTCAAGCCAACTCCTCGAGTCGCCTTGAGACTCGGGGGCTACAACGATATGACTCAGCAAATGCTGCCGGTTTTTAGTAAAGTCAAGAACCCCAAGACATTGGAGGGAAAGATAACCCGGTCCCGGAGGCTACTACCATATTGATGAAAGTTTAAAGGCCGTCTGCAAAATTCCGGCTCAAGGGAAGTCAATCTCATTGAAGCTCCTAATATCCGGTTTACAATCCGGTTCAAGGGAAATCTATTCTCCCACAAAGCTCTGAAGCGCTCAAATCCGGTTTAACACTGTCCGGTTCAAAAAGGAATTAACTTTTCGCAAGTTTGAATTTAAATGCTGTCAGAAAATTTCCGGCTGAAAATGAAGATTCCGGTTTACAATCCGGTTCAAGGGAAAGATGTCTCCTACAAAGTTTTGAAGCTTTCAATATCCGGTTCAAAATCCTAGTTTAAAGAAGAATTTATCTCTTGCAAAAGTTAAAAATTGCCAAAGAGGACCTGCTGCCACGATGCGTGGTTCAAACATGGATATCCTGCCTTATTGGCTTATCATATTATTGATCACTTGGGGGCTTGGTCGTATCCGAACCATAGGAACACCTTTTGATATGCGTTAAGCCACAGCATCACTTGGGGGCTTGTGGTCACGTCTGAACCATAGTCACGCCTCTTGATGGGCGAGAGCCACCAGATCACTTGGGGACTTGGTCACGTCTGAACCAGTCATGCCTCTTGATCGTCCTAAGGCCACAGAATCACTTGGGGGCTTGGTCGAACCCGAACCATTGCCATGCCACTTGGTTGGCATAAATGCCACGGTTTCATTTGGGGACCTGGCTGACTAGAACCATAGTTACACCTAATGGGAGCTTAATCGTGTTCAGCCATGGTAACGCCATTTGATCAGCTCAAATAAACCTTTTTTGCAAACGGTTTTGTCATTGCTTTTGTTTCGCACTTTTCTTTGCAAGATACTTTTTTTATTTTTTATTGTGTTTTTTTAAACCGACAAAGTTTTTCAACCAATCAATTGACGGGACACACTTCATGTCAAACCGGAGACTATTTGCCCGGTTTGATCCTTGTTGTTAACATCCTATTATGGAGTAAACCGGTGTTTATCAACCCGGCTCGGCTTTCAACTACAAGTTGTCAGTGCACGATCAAGTTATAATCCGGAGACTATCAACCCGGTCTAGTTTGACTACAAGTCGACAGTATTATATATGGTTAAACCGGTGTTTATCACAGACCGGCACGGTTTTATCATAAACCGACACAATATGGAAGGAGTTATCAGTACTCAATATGGGGGTTATCACCTTTACTGCAAAAAGTTGGTAAAACCAACAATGTGATTCAATGTCACAGGTATGATCTATTTCATATTTGATTATTTTTAAGTGCAACCTTGGTTATAAACCCGGGTTATATGTTGGGCAATATGACCCGTCTGGCGGTAAACCGCCAAGACACTTTAAACTTGTTGTATGCAGAAACAGGTTTGTTAAACCGGCCTAGCTTTGGACTATAAGTCGCCAGTATATATATATTTGGATTGCACCATTGGAATCATGCGCTTATAAATCATTGGGTTATATTATTCAAATAGCCAAACTTGGCTGAATTTTCATTATGATATTGAATGAATAAGGTTTTCACCGGATTATATTATCTTGAATAGCCAACATGGCTGGATTTTTATGGTTATTAATAACCGGTATTATCGAGTTTTCAAAGTCGCTTTAGCGCAATGGCTATTATTTTATCAAAAGATATGATTTATTCTACAATGGAAGGAATAGTCCCGAGTCATTGCAGGCTTACAACCCGGCACTTGGGGGCTACATTATTCAAATTGAGATTACATGCAAGTCTCATGTCGCTGCAAGCATGCACCATGACACTTGGGGGCTAATGCAAAGTCATTTTTACTAGTCTTATTGAAGACCCGACTCATCATATTATAATGAGCCGGCCCTTGGGGGCTACCAATTGCTCCTGTCAACAATTCAAGGTACACACGTTTTCATCTATTATTGAAGGATCCACTGCTCAGTTGGTAAAGCACAAAGCTCTTAACCTTGTGGAGGTGGGTTCAAGACCCATGATGGGAGTTACATCATATGATGTTATTTTCAATGAAGTATATATAAAGTCCCAGCTCAATATTATCTTACCGAACCGGCACTTGGGGGCTACACATCACTGCTAAAATCTACATGATTATATTTACAAAGTCCCTGCTCATTATTACATAATGACCCGGCCCTTGGGGGCTACACTGATTGATGTTTTTATAAGCAATTACAAGTCCCAGGTTGCTGCAAGCATGACAACCCGGCACTTGGGGGCTACATATGTGGAGTATTCAGTTTTGAGATGAACAAACCGGATTTCTTCAAGGTTGAAACACTTATTGGAGCAAGTCTTAAGTTATCACTATGTTCTCCTCTTAAGACTTGGGGGCTATAGGTATTATGCATATAAAGGAGGAACATCTTCATTTTATCAGTTTTGAGCAAATCAGGAAGATCAATTACATGACCCGGTGTCGACAACAATTATGACCCGGTGCCATCAATATTTATAAACCGTCTATTTTGGTAATATTAAACCGGCAAGTTTTACATCTTCAAACCGGCTGAATATCAGATAAGTATTTTCAGACACATATCTCTTAAACCGGCGCTTTGGGAGCTGAGTCAAAGGAGTTATTCTTCACAATATTTCTCGGTGACAAAACAATGTTGGAAAATTGATTATGAAGCTGGTCTGTTGACCCGAATTTCCCAGAAGGAGGAAATAACAAGGACTTAAGGATGATCAGGTACCGGTTTACAAAAATTCTTAACCCGGAGCATAAGCTGTCAAATTTGTTCTTGTGTTTATTTTGCAGTATAAGTTTACGATGAATAAATCCAAGCTAAACTTGGGGGCTAATGTCGGGGATATACCCCGCGGCGTAAACCGGCCGGAAGTTAACCTGGCCAGGAATTGGCGGTTTATCTGAAGATCTCGCTGACACTTGGCGAGTTACTGGCGACCCGCCCTGACCTGGCGGTTTACAAGCAACCCACCTAGTCTTATGACTCACTGGTGATCCGGCGTGCGGGACAGACGGATGACAAGGCCCAAGGCCTAGAAGGCCAGTTCACGTGAGATGGTGGGCCGGTTTAAGAGGAAAGGCATGAGGAACGTTTATCTTACAAGGAGTTAAGACCTGGACTTGTATCCGGTTTGTATTAGAGATAGACAGGTCCTAATCCTAATAGGACTCTACATGTAACCCGCCCCTCCAACATATATAAGGAGGGGCAGGGCTCCCCAAAAGGGGGGAGAGGGAGAAGATTGACAAATTCCACAAGTTGGACAAGTTAGGTTTAGACAATAGCTCTCGAGATAGAGCACTCTTGTAACCGTGATCATCATCATCAATATCAATCAAGCAGGATGTAGGCTTTTACCTCCACTGTGAGGGGCCGAACCTGGGTAAAACATCGTGTCTCTCGTCCCGCTCAACCCCTCTCAAGCTACCACATAGATGCGTTGGCCTCGCGACTAAGTCCTGACACTAAGGACATCTGCCGTGACAATTCCACGACACAGGTGGTGCGCCATTAGTAACCTGGGACCCCAACAAGATATTTTGGACAGCCACACCTACCCACTCACTTTCCCCACTTCATTCCCTCCACCTCCTTCTCCAAGCTTTCGGCTGCCTCCTCCTCCTCACCTCATTTCCACCATAGATTCATCAAAATTAAGTGGTGAAATTACCTTTTTTGATAGGTAAGTAAGGGGAAAGCTATCTTCATGATGTAGATCTACTTTTTTTCTCCCTAGCTCGCTCCAACAACGTGCACGTGCACTTTTTATGGCCTAGCTAGATCTATGTATGTTTGTGGTGTTGCATGTGTTTGTGGTGTTGCATATATGTTTGTGTTTGCAGGTACCGGTATTTGAAATGCAATAGTTGCCAATATTTTGCCGGAATGTTGATTCATTTCCGTTTCGGCGAGAATTTTGGCACTATGCATTCTTTTTTGTCCTATTTTTAGGGAAGATCATGCCAAATATTTTCTTGGTTCTAAAATATTGTTTTGCTCTACCCCGCAGGCGACCATGGTCCGCACGATGACCGAAGGCATCGTGAATAGGTTTTTGAGCTCCGCGAAGGCCGAGATGCTTCAAAAGAACGAGATGGAGATAAGATGTCCGTGTCGAAGATGCAAGCTGAAGAGCCTTATTGCGGACCCGGATTCCGGGCAGGTGAGGGACCACCTGCTCTTGCGTGGTTTCATGGATGGCTATCGGTGGCAAGGTGATGAAGATGACTATGAAGTCGTCCATGGGGGCCGAGCAAGAAATGAGGAAGGGCAACAAGACAAGTACCACCGCGGCGAGGGCGGGCGAGAAGACGAAGGATCTCCAGGACATGATCACGACGGTGATGCTGTACACAGTCATCATGTAGAAGATGTCGTACATGATGATGAGGAAGATCAAGATGAATTGCATGATCATGAAGATGAAGATGAAGATGCCGGAGCAGACGACGATGGAGGCTGGGTGCAGGACCCTCATATTCAAGAGTTGCTTCTCAAGCAGACGGATAACGCAAGAGCTACCACCCGAGAGAAAGCCAAGCTGGATCAACTGGAGATAGACGCGGTTACTCCATTGTATGAAGGATGCAGGCCCGAGGATACCCGCCTGAAAGTAACGCTCATGGCTCTAGAGATGAAGGTAAAACACAAAATGACCGACGCATGCTTCGACGAGAACATGTCATTCTGGCACGAACGTCTGCCCAAGGGGAACAAGTGCCCGACCAGTTTCGAGGAGGCGAAGAAAATCGTGTGTCCTCTGGATTTACCGAACGTGAAATACCATGTGTGCATGAACAATTGCATCATTTATCGGGACGAGCATGCGGAGTCTACCATATGTCCGGTGTGCGGCGTCACTCGATACAAGAAGAGGAAGAAAGCTCCTCGAAAATCGGTGTGGTACTTTCCGATCACTCCTCGCCTGCAGCGGTATTTCACGGACCCTAAGGTAGCAAAGCTCCTGCGTTGGCACGCGGATAGGGAGGAGAAGAAGCGGGAAGATGACGGAAATGATCCGGAGATAAATAAAAAAGACGAGATGCTGAGTCACCCTAAGGATGCGAGCAAGTGGTAAGCGTTGAACTTCGAATACCCAGAATTTGGGAAGGATCCAAGGAACATCGTGCTGGGCGCGAGCACCGATGGAGTCAATCCGTTTGGCAGCCAGAGAAGCACACGTAGCACCTGGCATGTGTTTGTGTGGATGTACAACCTTCCCCCCTGGTTGTGCATGAAGAGGAAGTACATTCACATGAGTATGCTAATTGAAGGGCCGAAACAACCAGGGAACGACATCAATCTGTATCTGGGGCTGCTGAAAGAGGAGCTAGACACGCTATGGAAAACGCCAGCCAATACGTGGGACGCCGCAGAGAAAGAATATTTCCCTATGAGAGCCGCACTGCTCACGACAGTGCACGACTATCTCGGTTACGGATATCTCGCAGGGCAGGTAGTCCACGGATTTTCTGGATGTGTAAGGTGCATGGATGACACAACGTATTGCCAGCTAGATAGAGATCCCGGGTCTTCAAAAACCGTGTTCATGGGACATCAAAGGTGGCTTCGCGACGATGACCCGTGGAGGAAACGAAAGGATCTGTTCGATGGTGAAACCGAACCCTGAAAACGCCCGCGTACGAGGAGCGGCGATGAAATAGACGAGCTGTTGAAAAATTAGAAAGATTGCCCACTGCCAGGAAAGAAGCAAAAGGCGCCAGAGCCGGGAAAGAAGCGAAATGCGCCAGAGCCGCTGCTGAAGGTATGGAAAACGAGGTCTGTTTTCTGGGACTTGCCGTACTGGAAGATCCACCGTGTGCCTCACAGCCTTGACGCCATGCATATCACGAAGAACGTGTGCGAGAGTCTGCTTGGTACCGTGCTCAACATGCCAGAGAGGACCAAAGATGGGCCGAAAGCAAGGGCAGACTTGAAATCAATGGGCATCAGGCAGGAGCTTCACGCTAATGATGATGATGATGATGATGATGATGATGATGATGATGAGGCAAAGCAGGACACAGAAACTCGTCGCAAAGGCAAAAAGGCCAAGAAGACCGGAAGTGACTACCCTCCCGCGTGCTTCACTCTAAGTCAGGAGGAGATCGAGCAATTTTTCACCTGCCTCTTAGGAGTAAAACTTCCTTATGGTTACACGGGGAAGATAAGCAGATACCTAGACCCAGCGAAGCAGAAGTTCAGCAGGATGAAGTCTCATGACTGTCATGTGCTGATGACGCAGATACTTCCAGTTGCAATCCGTGGGATCATGGACGCGCACGTCCGTGAAACACTATTTGGCCTATGCAACTTTTTCGACGTCATCTCTCGGAAGTCGATTTGCGTGAGGCAACTCAGAAGGCTACAGGAAGAGATCGTGGTGATACTATGCGAGCTTGAGATGTACTTCCCGCCCGCATTCTCCGATGTTATGGTGCATCTGCTGGTCCATATCGTGGAGGATATCATCCAACACGGGCCGACGTTCCTGCACAGCATGATGCCGTTCGAAAGGATGAATGGTGTCATCAAAGGATACGTTCGCAACATGTCACGTCCAGAGGGAAGTATAGCCAGGGGCTTTCTGACCGAAGAGTGCATCTCCTACTGCACGAATTATCTAGGCATCGAGAACCCCGTTGGTCTGCCCGTCAACAGGCACCTCGGCAGGCTCGCTGGATGGGGTCACCGTGAGGGTCGCCGCGAAATGCATGTCGACTTCGAGGGTCGACTCGCCGACTTTGAAAGAGCAAACCTAGTCGCGCTACAACACATCGACGTGGTCGATCCTTGGGTGGTAGAGCACAAAACCTTTATTGAGAAGACGTACAATGACCGAGGCCAACAGAGGACGGACGGATATATAATCAAAGAGCACAACTCATGTTTCACGCGTTGGTTCAAGCAGAAGCTTCTGTCGTACCCTTTACATGAGGATTCTTCCGCGGAAGAACAACTCATATTCGCCTTGTCACAGGGCGCCGAGCACAACCTGATGACCTATGAGGCGTACGATATCCACGGCTACACATTCGACACCGAGAACAAGGACATGAAGAGCGATGGTTATCAGAACTCCGGGGTAACGATGGAATCCTACACCGGTAACGACAAGGACAGATACTACGGAAGGATCGAGGAGATCTGGGAGCTGAGCTACGCTGGAGAGAAGGTCCCGATGTTCCGTGTCTGATGGGCCAAGAGCGTCCTAAAAGAAGACCGGTATTTCACCACCATGGTTATACCAGAAGCCAAATCCAAGACCGCGGGCGCAAACGTCACCGCGAAAAATGAGCCATGGGTACTGGCTTCCCAAGTGGACCAATGTTTCTTCATTACCGATCCGTCAAAGCCCAGTCGTGTTGTCGTGGGGAGAGGCAAAAGGAAAATCATCGGAATGGATGGAGTAGCCAATGAGCAAGAATTCGACAAGTACGGCGACCCGAAGATCGAACATGACGACGACGATGAAGTAGCAGCACACACCACAAGAAGAAGCATGACCACCCTACCTAAAGGACGTCCGTTCCACAGAAGAACTCCATTTGCGAAAAATAAGGGCAAGAAGATTGTGAATAGATAGCTAGCTAAGATCGATTGTATTTAAATCATAGTCTTCATTTCTCGATTGTATTTCATGGGCACTTTTTGATATCATGAATATTTTTAAATTTCACGGGCACCTTTTGAATTCATGAGGACACTCGATCTCGATCCCCCTCCACCGCCGCCGACGAGCACCCGGCCCCCCGCACCCTCCCCCGCTCCACCGCCGCCAACGGGCACCCCCCGCACCCTCCCCCACTCCACCGCCGCCGTCGATGATCTTTTCAAGTAACAAATTTGAACATATTTTTTAAAAAATTATTACTGTTTTTATAAAAAATATTACTGTTATGATTTAAACAAGTTTGAACATATTTAAACACAAATAAATATCAAACAACATTTAAAATGCAAAAAAAATATTGCGGAGCCTGGGAATCGAACCAGGACCTCCTGGTGTGTGTGCTGCATGCTGACCAGTCGGGCTAGTGGGCGGGTTCTGATGTGGATTGGGTTAGGTGCAATATAACCTGTGCTCGAACTATAATAAAAAAACATTCTAATGGTGCACCGCTACGGGGTGCGCCATTGCTATCTAAAAAAAGATTTCTAATGGCGCACCGAGGTGTGGTGCGCCATTAGTAAGCTTCCCCCTAGCTATCCTCCCTCTCCCTCGCCAGATCCCCTTCGACCCTCTCTCCCTCGCCACCAGATCCACCCGCGCGCTGCCCCGACCCACGACACCGACGCCTCCACCGTCTACGGCGTCTGCGCCTTCTTCCACCTCCGGCCACCGCGGCCTCACCGTCTGTGGTGGTATCTGCTCCTAAGATCTCTGCGTCCCGCTCCCCTTGGCCCTCCCGGTTCTTCTCCACTAAGGTGCGTTTCTCCATGCCCCTGTCTCCACCTTTCTAGGGCTTAATAGATCTCCTATGATATATGACTTGTTTATGAAGATTTTGATGTGTTATGCCTTGTTCTTGTCTGTACATTTGCGCCCTTCCAGGGCTTAACTTGCTTATGAATACATCTCCCATTGATTTCGATGTAGTTTTAGAGTGGCTAGTATGTATGTAGTGGAGCTAGCAGTAGCAGCTGCTTCTACGGCACCTTCTTTGCTGTTCAGCTGTGTCAAACAAAATTACAATGGCCAACTCATATGCCCTGCAATTTGCTCATGATTATTATTTATCTCACATCACCTTCTCCTCTTTGCTTGCCATGCACTCCCAGCTCTATCACCGCGACCGCGTAATAGTCCGCGGGTGATACAACATGCTCAAATTCAGTAATTAATCAGTATATATATATATACCATAAGAGATGTCTCAAAGATTGGGACTATCTTGCCTTATGTTTCAAACTTTGAACTATATACATGACTTCTATTTTATTTTTGAAATTCACAGAGTTAGGACTATCGTGTGGATGATGCTAAACAGAGATAGGAGTAGTAGTGGTGGCCATCTAGTTAGACTACTACTGCTAGGACTTGCTCCAGATTTTAGGATTTCTTTTCTTTTAGGATTTATTTTCTTCTAGGACTAGGTTTTTATTATTTTTCTGTTGTGATTGTTTTTTGAGCTCTTTCTTTTTCATTTCCTACTATCCTTATCCTAATTATCTTAAATTGTTATGATGTGTGTAACAGGATTAGATCTTGGATTTGCTAGTGGACTTTGGGAGTTTCTTAGCCAGCTTGGTGACTCCATATTTTTCACTATTTCAGCAAGTCTTTTGTAAGCATTAAACTTTCAGCACTACATTTCTATCTTATGTGTACATCTGTTTGCTTCCAATTGCTATATATGTATTGTTGTTACTAAAAATGATGAAGCTCCTGTCAATTGCTATACATATATATGTGTATGATGATCCTCCTTTCCCGCAGTAGTATAACTAGGATATAAAGCACATTGAACTAACAATCTTGTATGGTGCCTAAACTATAATGATTCCGGAACATCAGATGACATAGCATGTGGATATTGACATAGGATGAGTAGATTAATAAGTGAGCCAAAAGTGATGGACAAACCTCATGCTAGGAATTCTCGAGGGTTGCAGTACATGGAATGCATTTGCAAATGCAGCCAAAACCTGATATATATATATATATATACCCAAAAAATTGTATAGAAATATGCTGAATTTTCTGCTCTGATTGTTGCTTAAAGAAATTTAGCAAAAAAAATGGGGTCCTGGGAGACGCCGCTGCTGCTTGAGGCCCTTGAGAGGCCCTTCGTGTCGTGATGATTTTGCAGGTACCCCGAGAGGCCCTTGAGTTTGACGGAATGTCGATTAACTTCCGTTCCGGCAAATTCGGGTACTCCATATGTCCTATTTTCAGCAAAGGTCATGCTGAAATTTTCCGTGAATATTAGCATGACTTTGCTAAAATCGGACATATGAGGTACTTGCTACTAATGCATGGGCCGGGTATCTTAGTACTTAATTAAGTAGGATCAACTGCCCCTTTATTCTTGCTGCATTAAACCATAGGTGGCAATAGAGCCAAGTGATTAGCCCCAACTTAGAAATTCTCCTCAGCATCGATAAACCCTAGATGATAAACCCAACATAGGTGGCAATAGAGCCAACTGATTAGTGCCAAGTGACTAGGCCCAACCTAGGGTGCCTCGGCATCGATAAACCCTAAATGATGAAAACTTAGCATTTAGGGTGCCTCGGTGTCGATGAGAACCTAAATGATGTACGCTTAGGCTTTTAGGGTGCCTCGGCGTCGACAAACCCTAAATGATAAAAGCTTAGCTTTTAGGATGCCTCGGTGTCGACAAACCCTAAATGATGAGACCATGATCTTGTTCCTTGACAATAACCAACTTTTTGACCAAACTTTTTTCCTATTTAGAGCAAAACATGGCCCACAACGACGAGGCCGGTGGTTCGGGCGGCAAGCAATTCTGGGAGCTGTCCCAGGAGTTGGAGGAAGAACCTCACCGCTATGAGGACGCCACGGAAGACACCGATCCTGACTACACAACCCCTAGTGGCGTCTGGGATGAAACCACTGATGATGGCGCCGCGGATGCCACCACTGATGATGGCGGCGCACGCACAGATGGCAGCCAACCGAAGAGGCAATGGAAGGACCGGTGCCCGAACGTGCTCGGCACCGTCAGGGAGGAATTTACTGAAGTGAACTCCGACGGGCATCCGACGGCGCCCAAACACGTAGTCAAGGGGTACTCGATTCAGCTCGGGTGCATTCTCTGGAGCACTGCCTCGATCAACACCGAGAACCTAAGGCATAAGGACCGAGGGAATTTGCGCAGCCTCCTCTTCACAAAGCTGCACGAACGATACAAGTTCCCCGCTGAGTTCGCAAACACACGCCTCTCGGGTAATAAAGTGAACGGTGCTGCCCTCACGACGATGAGCACGGCCCTGTCTACTTGGAAAAGCAAGGTGAAGGCAATGATTGACAAAGGTGATAGTTATGAGAAGAACAAGGCGAAATATCCTTTGATGAGCGAAGATGACTACAAGGAGTTCAAGATCAAGTGCGAGAGCCCCGCAACCTCCGAATCAAGTCAGTGGGGGAAAGAAATGCGGCAGTTGAACGTAGGGGTCCACCAACTCGGTCCCGGCGGTTACAGAGTGGCGGAGCCTGTATGGGACAAGGAGGACACGGAGCGTGCCGAGCAAGGCCTACCGCCCCGCTTCGAGAAATACAGTGACAAGCAGACCAGGAACTTTCTCAGGGCCCGGTACAAGGAGGACCCGGTAACAAAGGAGCTTACCACGGATCTGAAGACCAAGGAGCTTGAGCTTGTTCTGGTAAGGAATACACCCCCGCGTAATTAGCTCCATATGGTTGCATTTTAATTAATCCCCAATATTTCTAAATGGTTCACGTTCCTTCTGCAGGACAAAGAAAGCAGTAGCGTGGGGTCATCTCAGAGTTCCCCTTTCGACACCCCTTTGAACAGGGCATTGAACGTAATGAAAAACAGGGATAAGCTCAATAAGCCGACGTCAGCTGGTCGTGTGGCCGGCAAAGTCTTGTCCACAAAATGGTCGTCATACTATGGCGCTGGTGGGCGAAAGGAGAAAAATACCAGTTCGGAAAGCTAGTCGCGCGAGGTTGAAGCACTCAAGGCGCAAGTGGCGCGGATTCCGGAGATGGTCCAAGAGCAAATGCAACAACAACTGGGATCGACGCTTACCAGCATTATGCCTACCTTGATTCATGGGATAACGACGTGGATTGCGGGTGGCCAACAGGGGCCGCCCCCGATTCCCAGCTTCACGGCCAGCAACTCACACAACGCGCAGGCGGCGCCATTGGTGTCTCCGGCGGCGGCGCCATTGGTGTCTCCGGCGGCGGCGGTATTGGTGTCTCTGGCGCCGGCATTGGAGCTTAATGCACCCGGGTGTACGCCGGCCGGCACCTCGCCAGCAAGTGGCCCCTCCGTCAGTTGCACGCCCGCCGTTGGCGGTGCCTCGACATTAGCCGAGCTCGACGGCATCACGGTCACTAAGCCTCTCGGCCGAGGCCTTCATCTCCTTGCCTTTGACTGGGCATCCCTGACGCCCTACATGTTTTCGCAGGGCGCCGCCAATGTTCCTTGCACTCTCATGCACTTCGTGGGCGGCGAGTTGGTCGATGTCGCCAAGGGCAGAATCGTTCAACTGGGCAACCCCGTGTTCCACGGTAATTCGATGCCACCCACAATGTATAGGGTTGAAGTGGTTCGGGTGCTGCGAGTCTGCGACGAGCGGTTACCTCCGATTCGACCCGCTGGGGCCGACGAAGAAGATGAGATGACCCTCAGTGCCTGCGTAAGCTGGCCCCTGCTTTGGCCGAAGAGCTAGATTCATTTGGGAGCGGGGGACACCACCCCACAGACAAGACCGCCAGTCGTGCCGGCGCCAAGCCATGGCAAGAACGCCGCAACGCTACCGGACATGCCGGATATCCCTATGGCACAGGATCCGGACATGCATATGGCACAGGATCCGGACGACGACGACAATGACGATGGTACATTTACCAACGTCGATAAGTACTTTGCCGAACATGGGTACAGTGACGAGTTCTGCGGGCCTCCTTCTCAAGAACCCAAACAAGACGGCCGCGATCTAGCTGGTACGATGGAGAAACCCAATTGCAACAGGCGTCGTCTGGCATTCAGTTCTCAGGAGACGCCTCCAGCTGCCGCCTTCACCGAGCCTCAGATAGCGGAGGTGCCAAATATTATCAGCCCCAACACGCTCAAGAAGGCGGTCTGTGAGCAGAACTCGGTCCCATTACAGCAGATCAAGAAGAAGGGCCGGAAACGGCCGACTAAAAAGGCCGCCGGTGCGAGCCAGCCGGCACTGAGTACGATCCGTGCTCAGGACGGGCCACCTTCACCTAAGGATATCTCGAGGAGGGTGCATGTGGTGGGTAGGGCGATGCTACCGACAAATATGCTCAATGCTGCAACCGGTGCTATGCGGAGTTTGCACGACAGTGTTCTTTCTTTGGAGAAGCGGCGTCTCAGAGAGAATGATGTGGCATACCCGGTTTTCATGGCCAAGGTGCCAGAGGGCAAGGGCTTTGTGGATGGCGCCATCGGGGGTACGATCGTCCTGCGGTTTGATGACATCTTTGCTGTGTTCAACCTTCATCTGCTGCACTACACCTTCGGTCGGCTGTTTTCGCTGAGTATGGAGATGCGGATCATTAGAGACAAGACCTCGGACATCGTGATCGTCGACCCCTTCTACATGTGTGCCAAGCTCTTGAGCAGCGCTGGGGACCGCCAAATCGCGAGTTCACACCTCGAAGACGTCATTCTGGCAAACCCAGATAAGGATAACTTCCTTGTGCCTTACTTTCCCGAGTAAGTCATCCCTTAACCGCCCCGTAACATATGATTTCTTAGATTTCGATCGTTCTTTTTTTTCTAACATTCCATGTTCTGTGAAGTGACACACATTGCACACTCATCCTCTTAAGCCTGAAATATTTCATGGCCACGTATTTCGACCCGAACCGTAACTCCAAGATAGACTACACAAATATCAAGAAAGTTCTTGATGATGTTCTCCCTGGCTACGCCAAATCTGGAGGCACCTTCATCAGGGCAGTTCGTAAGTACGGCAAGCACGTGTTCGCCCACAATACGATGTTCTGTTGCGTCAAGCAGCCGCTTGGCGGTCAGAAGGATGCCTACTACGCCCTCCATCACATGCGGGCGATCGTAAGGGACCATCATCACCTTCTGCTACCAAATAATCTCAAAAATTGGGCCGCGAGCTTGTCGGCAATCTAGGACGCGGACATCAGACAAGAATTCTTTCGCATCCAGTCGGAGTTTGCGGACATCGTCCATCAAGATGTCCTTCATACCTCGGGGCAGTTCTTCCTCAAATATCAACCGTCCAACATTGAGATAGACGGAATACTACAAATGCAGGCTGACAACGCCCGCGATTTCATGACCATCACGACAGACGGCGGATTCATCCACGCTCCTGTCCATGAGTCGAGTCGAAAGTAGTGATGTGTAGTTTTGAAACATTGATTGGCTCATGTTGTAATTAAACTTTAATGAATTGTATGTCTCTTTGGTTTGGACAGTCATTCAACTTAGATGTAATCGATGCTATTTATTAGTAGGACCATGAATCGTGCTATTAATGTCTTGCTTTTCTCTTCCGATCCTTTTGTTGCATACTTATATATTGCTTATGTATGTATTGTCTGTTGTTTGGCTTGTGCATAGAGATGCCGTCGTATGCCGTGTGCAAGGGTAAGGTTCCCGGAGTCTACGACGACTAGGAGGAGTGTCGGAGACAGGTTCACCATTTCAGCGGTAACAGTTACAAAGGGTACACCACTAGGGCGGAGGCCGAATCTAGATACGCCCGCTATCTAGCGGGAGAGAGGAGGGAGCATTGGAGGAGCGGGATGAAGACCAGTTTGATCGCGATGATGCTCATCGTGATGACCGCAGCTCTCTTCTATCTGATGGTAGTTTAGATGATTGATATCGACTTGTAATGTGAAGACAAACTCGATACTCGCGGTCTCGAGACTTGTAATGTTTTATTTTTGTTCGGTCTTTTGAATTCGAAGACTAATATGATGAATTGTATTCGGAGACTAATCTTCTATTGTATTCGATGAATCTACTGTTGTTGTGTGCTACTGTCTATATTCTGTCAAATAATATATTTTGTAACCTGTGCAAAAATCAAAAAAGTAAAAAAAACCAAATATTCATACTAATGGCGCATCACCACAAGGTGCGCCATTAGTATGCCAAAGGATACTAATGGCGCATCAAGACAAAGTGCGCCATTAGTATGACAAAGCAGATGGTTACATATGCCCCCCCGGGAGGCATACTAATGGTGCATTGTGTTACACACTAATGGCGCACTTCCTGGTGCGCCATTAGCATACCAGATACTAATGGCGCACCAGTGGTGCGCCATTAATAAAAAATTCTAGTGGCGTGATACTAATGGCGCACCGGTAGTGCGCCATTAGTAGGCAAAACCGGTGCGCCATTAGTAGGCCTTTTCCTTGTAGTGCATCGGCGAGGCGAAGTCACGTTCTCAGGCGCCCCTTATGAGTCATCAGTCCGGGCGACACAACCGCATCATGGTGGACGTTGACGGCTTGTACCCGGACGGATCCGTCATCGATCTGACGTCCACCTGCACCCAACGGGTTCCGGGCTCTGACGAGGAAGAGTAGGGCATGGGAGACAACGGCGCATTGAGTCCCGTGAGCCGGCTTGTGTCCCATCCCCTACTCTACCTTAACGCTGACCGAACCAATAATCTGAGGAGCGCGGCCGGCCGCCGGACATGGCCAGGGTGGAACCGGGAGAGCAGGGTGTGGCACTGGGCGAGCTTCGTTTAGATTAGGTTTCATGTTGCATGTAATAATATGGATTTGAATTTGAGATATCCGGATGTAGAATGCATTTTTTAAGGCGTCCCCGGTCACTGTCCACGGGTGCGCTCGGGCACGTCTGTGGGTGTTTGAGGTGTCGGATTTGTCAAATCCGGATGTAGATGCTCTTAGTAAACTTTAATTCCAGTTGAGCAGAAATATCCTTCAGGTTAAAGCTGTTAGAATTAATGGGCTAGGCCCATAGCAATTTCCGAAATCTCAAAGCCCATGTGTAAAATGGCAAGTGGTGGTGCTAAGTTTAGTCCCACCTTGGAAGTTGAAGAAGAGTTGGACCTCTTTATATAGTGGGTTCTCTCTACCACTCTAAGTGGTGTGTGAGCTCGCTCGCCTCGCCTGGCCTGGCCTGGCCTGGCCGGGCCGGGCCGGGCCGGGCAGGCGAGGCGAGGCGAGGCGGCGCATACATGCGACATGCGCGTGAATTATCCGCCGAAATCCGGTCCGTCTCCTTGCAGGAGCGCAGCTTTCTTTTGCCGTTTTATTTTTATGTCTTGGCAGACAAGTTTTTTGATTTCTTGTCCGGTAAGTATACGATTTAGAAACCGAGTCGGTTTGGGATTGTGGTCGCGACACAATACCACCTCTGGTCCTAATATATATACAGCTACCGGCTGCGGCCAGAGAGACACCGAAAAACACCTAGGGTCTTGCCTCATCTCACAACTTGCGCCGCCATTGTAGTCTACTCCATCCCAAACGCCGGCGTGCATCGGCGCGTGGGAGAGCAGGTCTCCGGAACCGTTCGTCTTTGCGATCCTGCACCGGGAGAGGACGAATTAGGTTTTTGGGAAGCGCTGTGCGCGACTGCTCAAATTCGTCATCACGGGTCGTCTTTCGTCCAAGTCGGGCGGTGCTACTCATCGGCGTATTCATCACCGTCAGCAGCAAATCGTCGCCAACATCATCATCAACACTGTCGCACCCATAATAGCTAACGATCAGTACGTCCAACATCGTCTGTTCATGTCTGTTTCTACAACTACTGTTACGTGTTTACTGCTGTTATGCATGTCTTGCTGTTCTTCTAGTTTGCTAGATTTTTGCATGCTAGTATCTCTTCTAGTCATGAATTATTTACTGGAATTAATCATGAACTTGCCTAATATTCCAACAATCCAAAAACCTAATTATAGGCAATTTCCTGAGTTAACTATGGCTCGATGCGCTGATGCACTGAGGCCGGATAAGTTTACCGGTGTACACTTTAAGAGGTGGCAGGTGAAGACCACGCTCTGGCTTACTGCTCTGAAAGTTTTCCACGCTAGTGTTGGTGCTCCAGAGGGAATGACCGACGAAGATCGGAGAAAATTCCAGGAAGCCAATACTATGTTTGTGGGATGCATTCTGAGTGTTCTTGCTGACCGTCTGTGTGATGTGTACATGCACATAAACGACGGAAAAATTCTGTGGGATGCACTGAATGCAAAATTCGGTGCAATAGATGCAGGCAGTGAACTGTACATCATGGAGAGTTTTCATGACTACAAGATGGTGAATAACCGTTCTGTGGTTGAACAAGCTCATGAGATACAGTGCATTGTGAAGGAACTTGAACTCCTTAAATGTGTTCTACCCGACAAATTCGTGGCTGGGTGCATGATTGCAAAGTTGCCTCCTTCATGGAGGAATTTCGCCACAACTCTGAAGCATAAGAGACAGGAGATATCAGTTGAAAAATCTGATTGCATCTCTTGATGTTGAAGAAAAAGCTCGGGCTAAAGATACCATTGAAAAAGGAGGTGAGGTTCAGCCTACTGCTAACATGGTGCAGAGGAACCCACAAAACAAGAACAAAGGGAAGAACAAACCTGTTTTCAACAAGCCTACCAAGACTACTACCTTCAAGAAGAAGAAGTTCAACAAGGCTGAGCTAGAGTGCTACGCCTGTGGGAAGCCTGGACACTTTTCCAAGGAATGCCCTGAACGTGCAGACCGCAGAGGGAAAACAAGCTCCAAGACTGTCAACATGGTGACCACTAGCAATACTGATGGGTATGGTAATTTACCTATTGTGCTTTCAGTATTTCAATCATCTTCGTGGTGGATTGATTCGGGTGCTAACGTTCATGTGTGTGCTGACATCTCCCTGTTTACTTCTTATCAGGTCGCAAGGGATTCTTCCGTCCTAATGGGGAATGTGTCACATGCTTCTGTTCGTGGCATTGGCACGGTGGATCTGAAGTTTACTTCGGGAAAAATCGTGCAACTAAGGAACGTGCAGCATGTCCCTACTATGAACAAGAATCTAGTTAGCGGCTCCCTTCTATGTCGAGATGGATTTAAGGTAGTTTTAGAATCCAATAAAGTAATCGTGTCAAGATTTGGACAATTTATAGGAAAAGGCTATGAGTGCGGAGGCTTGTTCTGCTTTTCTCTTTCAGATTTTTGCAATAAGTCAATAAACCAAATTTGTGCTAGTGTTAATGATGATGCAAGTATTTGGCACTCTCGTTTATGTCATATTAATTTTGGTTTAATGTCTCGGCTATCCAGCATGAGTTTAATTCCGAACTTCACAGTTGCCAAAGGTTCTAAGTGCCATAGTTGTGTGCAATCTAAGCAACCTCGAAAGCCTCATAAGGCTGCCGAGGAGAGAAACTTGGCACCTCTAGAACTCATACATTCTGATCTTTGTGAGATGAATGGTGTGTTGACAAAAGGTGGAAAGAGATATTTCATGACTTTGATTGATGATGCGACTAGATTTTGCTATGTTTATTTGTTGCAAACTAAAGATGAAGCATTAGACTACTTTAAAATCTATAAAGCTGAAGTTGAAAATCAACTAGAGAGAAAGATCAAGCGTCTTAGGTCCGATCGTGGTGGAGAGTATTTTCCAAAAGTTTTTGATGAATTTTGTGAGGAACATGGTATTATTCATGAGAGGACGCCTCCCTATTCACCTCAATCAAATGGAGTGGCCGAGAGGAAAAACCGCACATTGACTAACTTGGTGAATGCCATGTTAGACACTGCTGGTTTATCTAAGGCATGGTGGGGGGAGGCTCTATTGACTTCATGTCATGTCCTGAATAGAGTTCCCAACAATAATAAAGAGAAAACCCCTTATGAGGAGTGGGTTGGGATAAAACCATCACTTTCTTATTTGCGCACTTGGGGATGTTTGGCAAAGGTCAATATTCCTATTCCTAAGAAATGCAAACTTGGACCAAAGACAGTGGATTGTGTCTTTCTAGGGTATGCTCAACGGAGCATTGCTTATAGGTTTTTAGTGGTAAAATCTGAAGTACCTGATATGCATGTTGATACTATAATGGAATCTCGTGATGCAACATTTTTTGAGAACATATTTCCTATGAAAGATATGCATAGCACTGCTAGATTTTCTTCTGAGATAATTCCTGAATCTAGTACAACTGATGAATATTTCGAACAATCACATAAGGAAGTCCTTGAGAAGGATAACAATGAAGTTCCTAGAAGGAACAAGAGACAAAGGATTGCAAAATCCTTTGGTGATGATTTCATTGTGTACCTTGTGGACGACACACCCAAGACGATTGCAGAAGCATATGCATCTCCGGATGTAGATGATTGGAAAGAAGCTGTTCAAAATGAGATGGACTCAATTCTTTCTAATGGAACTTGGGAACTAACTGATAGACCATATGGTTGTAAACCAGTGGGCTGTAAGTGGGTGTTCAAAAAGAAGCTAAAGCCTGATGGTACTACTGATAAATACAAGGCGCGGCTAGTGGCCAAGGGCTACACTCAAAAAGAAGGCGAAGATTACTTTGACACCTATTCACCCGTTGCTAGAATGACCACCATTCGAGTGTTACTTTCCTTGGCTGCCTCTTTTGGTCTTATCATTCATCAAATGGATGTAAAGACAGCTTTTCTCAATGGAGAGTTGGAAGAGGAGATCTATATGGATCAGCCTGACGGGTTTGTGGTAAAGGGTGAAGAGAGAAAGGTGTGCAAGTTGTTAAAATCTTTGTATGGTCTGAAACAGGCACCTAAGCAATGGCATGAGAAGTTTGAAAGAACTTTGACTTCTGCAGGATTTGTCATTAACGAGGCTGATAGGTGTGTTTACTATCGCCATGGTGGGGGCAATAGTGTCATATTATGTTTGTATGTGGACGACATACTGATCTTTGGTACAAACATTAATGCAATTAATGAGGTCAAGTCTTTTCTATCAAAAAGTTTTGACATGAAAGATCTGGGAGAAGCCGATGTAATTCTAAACATCAAACTTATTAAGGATGAGAGTGGGATTACATTAACGCAATCTCACTATGTTGAGAAGGTCTTGAACCGATTCAGTTTTATGGATAGCAAGCCTTCTCCAACACCTTATGATCCCAGCGTGACACTCAGAAAGAACAAGAAAGAAACGAGAGATGAATTAAGATACTCTCAAATTGTCGGTTCACTCATGTACTTAGCTAGCGCTACAAGACCAGATATCTCTTTTGCTGTGAGCAAACTGAGTAGGTTCATGTCCAACCCGGGTGATGATCATTGGCATGCACTAGAAAGAGTCTTGCGCTATCTGAGAGGTACTATGAGTTACGGAATTACTTATTCAGGGCATCCTGCTGTGCTAGAAGGATATAGTGATTCAAATTGGATCTCCGATGTTGATATACTTTACGCAACAAGTGGGTATGTATTTACTCATGGTGGTGGCGCAGTGTCATGGAGGTCTTGCAAGCAAACCATATTGACGAGGTCAACTATGGAAGCAGAATTAACTGCTTTGGACACAGCTACTGTTGAGGCAGAATGGCTGCGTGAGCTCTTGATGGACTTGCCGGTTGTTGAAAAACCTGTACCGGCTATTCTTATGAATTGTGATAACCAAACGGTTATCGCTAAAGTGAACAATTCTAAAGATAATGCAAAGTCATCAAGACACGTGAAAAGACGTTTGAAGTCTGTCAGGAAGTTGAGAAACTCCGGAGTAATAACTGTTACGTATATACAAACAGACAAAAACCTGGCAGATCCTTTTACAAAGGGACTATCACGAAATGTGATAGATATTGCATCGAGGGAGATGGGTATGAGACCCATAGATGTTACACCATAGTAGTAACCCAACCTTTGTGATCGGAGATCCCGTGAATTAGGATCTGGGAAGAACAAGCTATTGGTTAACCGAGGAGAGTAATAACTTATGATCGTCTCCAAGTGAAGATGCAAAACTCTCAGATCTGTAAGGCAGGTCGGCAACATGCCTTAATGTGGTTCTATTGGCTATAATTAGCAAAGATCCTGTCCTACAGAGCAGTCTTGAAAGAACACACCTATATGAGTTCTGACTGTAAACGTCGCAGTCTATGAGATTTGGGTGATCTCTAGTAAACTCACGAAGAGACCAGGGAGTATGACGTATAAGCTCCAAACCGCGGGGTAGCCTACTGGCAGTCAGGTACTGGTTAAGACTTTGAGTGAAACCTGTTCACACAAAACTAGCAATTCAAGGCATAGTCCATTGTCAAGTTGTGAATGGATGTAGCTTAAAGTTCTAGGCAGAAGTTCAACTTAACAGTCTCTGCTGAAACACTGGTATATTAAACAAGTGGTGAGAAAAGGCAAATCTCTAAATGGGTATTTGAGATCTGGTGGGGGATTGTTAGAATTAATGGGCTAGGCCCATAGCAATTTCTGAAAACTCAAAGCCCATGTGTAAAATGGCAAGTGGTGGTGCTAAGTTTAGTCCCACCTTGGAAGTTGAAGAAGAGTTGGACCTCTTTATATAGTGGGTTCTCTCTACCGTTCTAAGTGGTGTGTGAGAAGAGAAAGGGAAAACCACACGCGCGCGCTCGCTCGCCTGGCCGGGCAGGCGAGGCGAGGCGAGGCGGCGCGTACATGCGACATGCGCGTGAATGGTCCGCCGAAATCCGGTCCGTCTCCTTGCAGGAGCGCAGCTTTCTTTTGCCGTTTTATTTTTATGTCTTGGCAGACAAGTTTTTTGATTTCTTGTCCGGTAAGTATACGATTTAGAAACCGAGTCGGTTTGGGATTGTGGTCGCGACACAATACCGCCTCTGGTCCTAATATATATACAGCTACCGGCTGCGGCCAGAGAGACACCGAAAAACACCTAGGGTTTTGCCTCATCTCACAACTTGCGCCGCCATCGTAGTCTACTCCATCCCAAACGCCGGCGTGCATCGGCGCGTGGGAGAGCAGGTCTCCGGAACCGTTCGTCTTTGCGATCCTGCACCGGGAGAGGACGAGTTAGGTTTTTGGGAAGCGCTGTGCGCAACTGCTCAAATTCGTCATCACGGGTCGTCTTCCGTCCAAGTCGGGCGGTGCTACTCATCGTCGTATTCATCGCCGTCAGCAGCAAATCGTCGCCAACATCGTCATCAACACTGTCGCACCCATAATAGCTAACAATCAGTACGTCCAACATCCTCTGTTCATGTCTGTTTCTACAGCTACTGTTACGTGTTTACTGCTGTTATGCATGTCTTGCTGTTCTTCTAGTTTGCTAGATTTTTGCATGCTAGTATCTCTTCTAGTCATGAATTATTTACTGGAATTAATCATGAACTTGCCTAATATTCCAACAAAAGCAAGACAAGAGTCCAAAAAGCCATATGCTTATTGTTAGTGAACAATAGGAAAAGCGAGAAAGATGTGAAACATCTCTGCAAATAATTGGCTTATGATCATCATCTCGCACATTACCGCTAGTCTCGGTTTGCACAGACGATCATATGCTGCCTTGGACTCAATGATCGGGGAATAGAAATATCTAAAGCTGAAATAACGACTTCACATTTTACTCCCATAAGCTACATTTACATAGTATTTCCAGTGAGTAGACCGACCATTTTTGGAATAACGACTTGATCAATCTTGTAGAGAACCAAAAGAACGAAAAAAATAGCAATTCCGTTTTACACACGCATATGCTACACTAGGCGCACCTAGCCGCACCTACCTAGCTAGTACTCCTACTAGCGCCTTGCCGCCTTGCCGCAAGCCGCGCGGCTTCCTCCGCCGCCAGCCGCTCATGCACCATCCTGATATACGCCGCCGCGGCCGCGTCGATGCCGCCCCGCTGCGCAACGGCGCCGGCGGCCCCGTGCACGCTCGCCGTGGCCATCTTCTGCCTCTCCGTTCCGATCTTCTCCACCCTCTGGACGCAGACTTCTCCAACACGCGACATGTCGGATATATTATATACTACTAGTGTGTTGAGTGTTTGGATTTGGTTTGGACTGAATGAATGAATGATCGTGGATGCACCGGAGGGGCAGGGAATTTATAGAGCAGCGCCCACCGCCTCCATGCGGTCGCGTGGTTTCCAAGGAAGAGTCGTCTCCGAACATACATGACTGCTGGATTGATGCGTTGACTCAATGGCCCTGGTGGAACGTTCAACACGCACGTAGTAGTACGTACGAGTGCAATATTGTTATACCTCACGGTGTTTCAGTTGGACTTGGTCAATGTTCTCCCTTTATGCCGTTTCATACATGTAGTCACTACTCTGTAGCTTGTCAATATAATGACATGTTCACTAGTATCAAAAAGAATTTAGCCTTTTATATTGCATAGATGGGTGAAATTTTTCGCCGCATAAATGATCCCGCGTGAGAGCATGGCAGGGTGGCGTGGCGGCGTACGGGCCGCGTGTGGCGGGGACCAAAAGTTCAGGGCGGTGCTAGTGGAGTCTTTGGATCAAGATCTTACGGTTGAGCAATTTGATTGAAAAAATACAGGCGATTGTGTAATAGGCAGACTTTTTTTTCTGAGTCACTAGTGCTAAAACTTGGACAGAAACTGTCGTCAATACTCAAGACTACTCCAACTCTATTATCTCACTACTATGTTTCAAATGATTGTATTAGCTGGTAAATTAGGGGGAAAAGAAAGAGAGTAACGATTGATCACTCTGAATGCGCCAAGTGATACTTTTGGTTGTCTTCTGGGTAGTTATCCTAAAAAAAGAGTAACGATGAGAATTGCCAATAAGCGACGAGTGAAAAAACACCTATACGCACACGCTGATTTGATTGCTGTAGGTCAGGACGTGCAACTGCTTCATAAATCTCAAATGAGAATCAGATTCGGTTTTTGATGGCTACATATGATTGATCACTAAATAAAGGTAAAAGACAAGACCTGCAGAGATTCGGTCGCGCATAAGAAGTCCGCTGTCCGTATGATCGTTTCTCCATCGGCCAAATTCCACGGACCAAATTAAGCACGCGGGTTTACTAGTACAGTACATCTGTCTGGACTAGCTAATTGTTTGGCTAAGCCGGGATTATAATTTTCGCATATAAACAAGGGTGCAACGTGTGAAAAGCAGGGACTAGCTAGTGTCACGGGGCTGCTTGAAAGTCCAAAAGTGTTTGGTTTGGTGAGTCAGTGAGGGTCAGAAAGAAGTGTTCCATCAGTTTGTTTTCAATACAACATCCATCAGTGAGTGAGGGTCAGAAAGAAGTGCTCCATCAGTGAGTGAGGGTCAGAAAGAAGTGTTCAATCAGTTGCCTTTGTTGAACTTTGCTGAAGCATATATTTTACGCTTGATTCCCCGCTCTCTAATTAACTTTGCATGATCAGGCGTCCGGGCAGGAAGCATCATCCTAATAAGGGTACTGCATGTGCTTCACGCGGTAAGAGTAAGAACAAGATCACTGGGAGGAGTGGAGTCACACACTAAATTGATGTACTCTCTCTGCATCAAAATATAGAACGTTTTTTTTAGTTCAAAGTAGTATCAGCCAGTTCGTTCAAAAAGTCAAAAATCATTCAAGTACACATGTGTTTCTATGGTTGAAACCCTAGCCACTGGAAGAAGAGGAGCTTCATTTTTTCGCGAGTTCCCTGCTCTCCGGTAGACACTTAGGGGGGGGGGGGGGGCATGGAGTAGAGATGAAGCGCAATGGAAGGGTCTTTTCCCATATTAGTTTTGTGTGTGTCTATGCTGGTAGCGCCTCGACGGTATTTGCAATGTCACACGGAATGAAAGCCTCACTACTATACCCCTATCCTGGTGTGCTCATCATAGCCCACATAGCACACATCAGGGTGTCTGTGGTGTTTTCCTCCCACGGGTCGTCGGGTCTATATGTGGTGTTTTATCGTCCGACGATTCGGCCTGTCAAGGGGGTGGTGATGGCATGTTTGGGTTCAAGTTTGTTTTGAGTGGTTCTCATGTTTCACATTTTTTGTGTTCTCGATAATAAGACAATGAAGCAGCTCTTTGACAACCTAACTTGGAAGGGGTGTCTCTCAGCCTCATAGTTCTTAGTGAATCCATGGATCTTATGTTCTCGCCCATGACAGTGAGGGCATTCAATACCTATGATTGTTAGTCCATCTTGTGCCTGTTTTGTATTATGTACTTTCTTTTACCGGAGGTTGAAGGAAAGTAAAATGCAAAAGAGATGGAGCCATAGACAACAAATTCAATAGACTTTGATGTAACTTCTGATTGTATAAGGGATCTCTTTTATGTGTCTTTGATCCGTCATACTTTATTTATTTAATGAATAAACTTGGATCGTTCTAAAAAGAATCGAATTCATGCATAAGCTACTTTATTCATAAGATCGAATTAATGGAGAAAAAGGGCAATATGTTTCATCATAAAGATGTTATTTATATCATTTTACTTTTGTGGGGTAGCAACCGTTGTGCTCACTGCACCACAAGTTAGGAGTGGGATCATCTCTATTATCCAACGTATGTAGTCATGAAACTGTATCTGGATCATCTTATCGTGCCAAAGTACCTACATAGTGTATCTTGAGGTGACATGTTGTTGAGAATATAGCTACCGGGTAAGACCCGCCCAGGAGGGGCCGGGTCAGCCCCAATGGCGGGTCACAAAAGAAGCCCAGTAACATTCAAAGAGATAGTTTATTAAGACTTATAGAAGGCCTAAGCCCAGAGGCGGCTTAAGGCCCAATATTTTAAACCGCCGTATGTAAGAAAAGGCTTGTAAAGAAAGACATATAAAAGAAGTCACTGAGCCGGACACGTTTTATGAGCCAGGCAGGACTCGGTAGGCCGCCAGGCGTCAACCCGTGTATATAAGGGGACGACCCGGCGGCGGCTTAGGGAAAGAATCAACAAATCGATAACCAAGACGACGGATTCGCTCCTTGGTCATCGAAACACCAGCAATTCCAACACAACTAGACGTAGGCTTTTACCTTCATCGTAAGGGGCCGAACTAGTATAAAAACTCTCGTGTCCTTTGTCCCGATTAACCCCTTTAAGCTTCCTAGTTGCGATGGCCCTACGACTAAGTCCTTCCGCTAGGACATCTGTCGTGACAATTCCACGACCGTTGGCGCCCACCGTGGGGCCAGCGCACGGTGGATTTGAGTTCTTAAAAGGCAACTTCGAAGGGTTCAAGGGATACGCTGTGGGCCGAATGACCAAGAGTCATCACGGCAAGCTCTACATTGACGACGAAGGCTGGGGCCCTGAGGCTAGCTCAATTGAGTACGGGTACCGGGTCCCCTTCGGCGGAATTCATGTCTTCATCGGCCGGATCGACGAATCGGGCCCTGAGCCATACGTCTGCACCAACTTCATCGAGATGGCTAAATGCGCGAGACCCACCCGGGCCCGACCCGCCGTAAAGCGTGCCTTTGTGGGTTGCATCCATGGAGGTGAGTACTCGAAAGGATCCGTGGACGGCGGTGAGACGATCATCTGTTCTGACGCCATGTCATCAACAGGCGAGACAGATTCTTTGTATCAGCTGCAGGATGGCATGCTTGGGGGCTATTGCGATGGCAGCAGCTTTCTGGACTCCTTTGAGCTGCTGAATCGAGCCGGAGTCTTCATGGCAGGCACTTAGCCCGGGCAGAACTCCACGGCTGCAGCAGCAGCAACCACCGGGTCGGCAGCGGCCGGGTCAGGAGACCCCGCGCGCCCCTCGACTCAGATGCTAATGGACCTCATGGATAATCTGACAACTCTGTTGACTGCCGTGGTGGAGCCGGCGGATAAAGCTCAGCATGACGCGGAGGTGGCATGGGTACATGAAGAGATGGCACAGGCCAAGGAAAGTTTAGCAGCATAAGAGGTCAGGATGGCCACGGAGCGGGCGGCTTTGGACGCTCGTGCTCAGCAGCTTCAAGCGGAGACTTTTCGGCTCTCGGTGGATCTGAATGCGTCAAACGAGGTCATGAGGAGAAGGCATCAGAAAACTCAGCCACGTCTACCTCTGGCGCTCGATCCTAGGAACCTTTTCCACACACCCGGGGCCGGTCCAAGTAACTCGTCGGAGGCAAATCGGATCACGACACCCGGAGCACCGGTTCAGCCGCGGGCCATGGAACCACCTCGTATGTATACCGCTCCGCCTCATTATGCGCCAACACCATCGGGTCACTTCTCCAATCCTTTGGAAAACCTCATTGCTGTGTCGGCTCGTTTGGCGGCTCTCCCAATGGAAGGCGATTCTCCAACAGCAATCAAAACACGAAGGGTGAGAGAACTTCTTCAGACGGCTCTGGCGCAGCAGGATGCGTACTCTTATAGTCGAGACAGAATCCATTCAACCCCTCGCTCGAGCCGGAGCCCGAGCTATAGCAGGCATATGGACTCAGCTGATATGTCAAGCAACGCTCAACGCCGTAACCAACTGCGCAGGCACGAGCCCGCGCAGGCTGGAGCCCTTAACTTAGCGGATCAGGAGAGGATCTGTTAAGAGGCTGAGTGGGCGTTTCAACTGGCAGCTGAGCAGGCGGCTCATCAATTTTTCCGGCTTATCCAGCAACCTCTGTTGAGGCAGGAGTAGCCACAAGAACAGGAGGTGTCCCTTGCCTGGTGCCGGCTATACGTAATGAGCGCTTATCTAAAGACTTTAAGGGGCCTCGTAAAGTGCCTAACTACATGGTCTATTTGCAGCCTGTGGCATGGATTGAGAGTTACGAGATGGCAATGGAGCTGTTGGAGGTCAGCGATGCAGCAATGGCTAAGTACTTCACCATGATGTTGGATGGAACGGCTCGCACTTGGTTGAAAGGGTTGCCACCCAATTCCATCGGCTCATGGGCGGAGTTGAAGGCCCGGTTCATTCAGAACTTCAAAGACACATGCAAGCAACCTATGTCAATCTTGGACCTGACTAATTGTAAGCAAGAGGAAGGGGAGTCCACAACCCATTGGGTGCGCCGGGTCAAGGAGATAATACATTCATCTGATAAGATGGATGTCGGCTCGACAGTCTTAATGTTGGAGAAAATTACCATTTTAAACATCTAAAGCAGAAGCTGGGGCGGCTCAAGCGTGACTACAATGACATGGGCCAGTTGATGGCGGCCCTGGTCAAATATGTTGATTCTGACAGCACCAAGGATCCCATATCTAATGAAGAAAAAACAGGGAAGGGAAAGAAGAACGACAACGGCAAGGGGCACCAGCATAACCTGGCGAATCAAGGAGGTAATAAACGTAAGGCTGACGAGTTTGTGGCTAACACCAATGCACAGGGAAACAACCAACGACGCAAGGGTAGGCAACCCCCTCGGTCAGGCGGGTCAGGTCCCACCCTCGAGCAACTACTGAATGAACCTTGTCCAAGGCACAACACCGGGAGAAGCCAGCTACCCATCTGTGGAAGGACTGTATGATAATGAAGGCATTTAAAAATTCCAACATGTTTGATGGTAGCCACGGACCTGACGCCGGGTCAGGCGGAGGCGGCTTTCAGGGCCCGGGCGCCAGGTCAGGTGGAGGCGGTTTTCACGGTCAAGGCCATCCGGTAACCAGGGCGGTTATAACCAGCAACCCGGCCAAAATAATTAGCAACAACAATCCGGGTATCAGAGTAACCCAAAACGGTTGAATAGTGGGAAGTACCACGTGTTTACCACTAGTTTTGTGCAAGAGGGATCAGAAGCTTCATAAGAGGGCTGTCAATGCCGTTGAGTCGGTGATCCCACGTTATTTAAGGTGGTCAGAACAGCCTGTTGTGTGGAGCAGAGAAGATCACCCTCCCCGGGTTGATAATCCGGGTCACTTGGCCTTGGTGGTGGCACCCCAGGTGGCTGGATATAAGTTCACTAAGGTGCTCATGGATGGGGGCAGTAGTATCAACATCCTCTATTATGAGACATTTTGTCGGATGGGGTTGACTGATAAGAGTCTTAAACAACCCAACACAGTTTTTCATGGTGTTGTCCCTGGTAAGTCGGCATACCCAGTTGGTAAGATTGAACTGGAAGTAGCCTTTGGGGATGAATATGACTCCAGGGCCGAGAAATTAACTTTTGAAGTGGTTAAGATCAAAAGTCCGTATCATGCTCTGTTTGGACGGCACGCTTACGCCAGGTTCATGGCTCGGCTGTGTTATGTATATCTGCAGCTCAAGATGCCGGGTTATAAAGGCACCATTACAGTTCATGGAAGGCAGAAAATAGCCTTGGAATGTGAAGAAGGTGATGCCGCTTATGCTGAGTCCGTTTGTGCGACAGAGAAATTAAAGTTTTATAAAGACAATGTTGACCCGGTGGACATGACGTCTTTGAAGAAGCCAACTACGGAGCATGAACCGGTGTTGAAATTCAAGTCGGATGATGACACCAAGATGGTTGATTTTGTGCCAGGTGACTCATCCAAACAGTTCATCATCAGTGCCAACTTGGATCCAAAATAGGAAAGTGCGCTCATCGAGTTCGTCCGTGAGAATCGGGACATCTTTGCATGGAAGCCTTCTGACATGCCGGGTGTCCAAAGAGAACTCGCTGAGCACACTCTTAACATTGATCCTAAGTTTAAGTCGGTCAGGCAGTTCCTTCGGTGGTTTAATGAGGAACGACGCAAGGCCATAGGAGAAGAGGTGGCCCGGCTCTTTGCAGCCAGGTTCATTGTGGAAGTTTTTCACCCAGAGTGGTTGGCTAACCCGGTGCTTGTACTCAAGAAGAGCGGCACCTAGCGTATGTGTGTGGATTACACTGATTTGAACAAGGCTTGTCCGGCTGACCCTTTTGCTATCCCTCCTATTGATCAGATCATTGATGCTACGCCAGGTTGCATACTCACGTTATCATCAGATCAAGATGGTAGTTAAGGACCAGGAGAAAACAACTTTCATCACTCCGTTTGGAGCCTTCTGCTATGTGTCTATGCCTTTTGGGCTTAAAAGTGCCCAGGCGACTTATCAACGGTGTGTACAGAATTGCCTTCACAATCAGACTGGGCGGAATGTTCATGCTTATGTGGATGATATAGTGGTGAAGTCTAGATAGGAGAAAACCTTGGTAACAGATCTGAAGGAGACCTTTGATAACCTCCGGGTCTATAAGATGATGCTTAACCCGGCCAAGTGTGTTTTTGGAGTCCCAGCTGGCAAACTTTTGGGTTTTCTGGTGTCTAACAGAGGTATTGAGGCTAACCCGGAGAAGATCAAGGCAATCACATCTCTGGCTAAACCGGTGTGCATCAATGACGTTCAGCGGCTGGCCGGTCGCATCGCAGCCTTAAGCCGCTTCATAAGCCGGTTAGGGGAGAAGGCGATGCCTTTGTCTAAAATGACGAAAAAGGCGGATGACTTCGTCTAGAGTGATGTGGCTAACTCTGCTTTTGAGAATTTGAAAAAACAGCTCGCTGAACCCCCGGTTCTTGCTGCTCCAGTTGAGAAAGAGCCATTGTTATTATATGTAGCTGCTAACTCACGAGCTGTTAGTGTGGCCATTGTGGTGGAACACAAGGAGGCCGACAAGGAATATCCGGTCCAACGGCCGGTTTACTACGTCAGTGAGGTGTTGATTGAGTCTAAACAAAGATATCCACATTGGCAGAAGCTCGTGTATGGGGTGTTCATGGCAAGCCGGAAGCTCAAACATTACTTTCAGGGTCACCCAATCACTATGGTTAGCTCTGATCCTTTGGGAGACATCATTCAAAATAGAGAAGCTACTGGACGAGTCGCCAAGTGGGCCATTGAACTTGGGTCTCATGGGTTGAAGTATGTGCCACGTACTGCGATCAAATCTCAAGCGCTGGTTGACTTTATTAATGACTGGATAGAGATGCAGATGCCAGAGGAGAAACCAGACAACACATATTGGACGATTCACTTTGATGGGTCCAAACAGTTGGAAGGCTCGGGGGCAGGAGTTGTTTTAACTTCCCCTCGAGGTGACAAGTTTTGTTATGTGTTGCATTGATGTTTCCTTGTACTAACAACGTAGCAGAATATGAAGCCTTGCTCCATGGTCTTCGAATGGCTAAAGAAATGAGTCTGAGCCAGGTCCGGTGCCTTGGCGATTCAGATTTGGTGGCTCAATAGGTGTCAGGCAAGTGGGATTCCAAGGATCCTCTCATGGCGGCTTATCGCCATGAAGTCGATGCTGTTGCGGGACATTTTAAGGGTTACCAAGTGGAACACATTGACTGTAGAAAGAATGAAGCGGCCGATGCCGTAAGCCGGTTAGGATCTCAACGTAAGCCGGTGCCACCTAACACCTTTTTGGATGTTTTGCATAACCCATCTGTTAAGTTACCTACAGAGGAGATTTGGCCGTTTCTGACCCGGAGGCACAGTTGGTGGCGGCTCTTCACGTCATCCCAGATTGGACAGTACCGTTCTTGGCTTACATGACCCGGGGCGAGTTTCCAGAGGATGAGACCCTGTCCCGACAGATAACCCGGCGGTCCAAGTCAATGACGATTTCTGACGGAGAATTATACCATCGCAGTGTCACTGGAGCGTTTCAACGGTGTGTTTCTCCTGAAGAAGGCCATGAAATACTTCGTGAGATCCATGAAGGGGATTGTGGTCATCACGCCGGGTCAAAATCTCTTGTGGCCAAAGCTTTTCATCATGGTTTTTACTGGTTGACGGCTCACGCTGATGCAGAAGATCTTGTCAGTAGATGTGATGGATGTCAAAAATTTGCACGACGAGCGCATGTGCCGGCTTAGGAATTGCGGATGATTCCAATCACTTGGCCGTTTGCAGTCTGGGGGCTTGACATGGTTGGACCTTTTAAAAGGTCCAAGGATAAAAACACATCTTTTAGTGGTAGTTGACAAATTCACAAAGTGGGTTGAGGCAGAGCCAGTGAGTAAGTGTGATGCAGCCAGGGCGGTTCAGTTCATGAAAAAGGTGATTTTTCGCTTTGGTTTTCCACACAGCATTATCACTGACAATGGCACTAATTTGTCCCAAGGGGCTATGGATGAGTTTTGTCAAAGAGAGCACATCCGGCTGGATGTTTCTTTTGTAGCTCACCCTCAATCTAACGGGCAGGCTGGGAGAGCAAATCATGAAATCTTAAAAGGTCTCAAGCCCCGGGTCATGGTTCCCTTACAACAGACGCCGGTTTGTTGGGTAGAGGAGTTACCCTCGGTACTGTGGAGTATCAACACCACTCCTAACAGGTCCACGGGTTATACACCCTTCTTCATGGTTTATGGAGTGGAAGCGGTGCTCCCTAGTGACATCCGTCATGACTCACCTCGTGTGGCGGCTTATGTTGAAGCTAATAACGAACAAGCCAGACATGATGCAGTTGACTTGTTAGATGAGGAGAGAGACTTAGCAGCGGCTCGATCAGCAATTTATCAACAGGACCTGCGCCATTATCACAGCCGCCGGGTTAAGTCCAGGACTTTTCAAAAAGGTGACCTGGTGCTCCGGCTCATCCAGAATCTGTCAGATGCACACAAGCTATCCCCGCCTTGGTAAGGACCCTTTGTGGTCAGCAAGAACTTAAACAACAGGTCATATTACCTCATTGACGTTCGAGAGCACAAAGACTCACGTAAGTCGGAGGAGGAGACCCGCCGACCGTGGAACATTGCTCAACATCGGCCATACTACACCTGAGCCACCGGCTCTCGTCATGTACATACTTTGACATTGTATATACTATGATAAGTAATAAAGCAGGACCTCTGTCCTTTTTCCTTTTCAAAGGTCATATATCTTTACTATTTTTCATGACTATTAAGGAGCTAATCATATCTGAATTTAGCTTAACCTTTCTGGTCCGGCTTATGATCGTATTCGAATCTAGCTGTAAACCTCATGATCACTTGGGGGCTTCCTGTTCAAACATAGGTCGTATTCGAACCAAAGAGAAAATAGCTGTCGTAACCCTCTTGATCGGCTCAATGCCAAACTCACTAGGGGGCTTCTTGATCGTATCTGAATCATAGCTTAACCCCTTTGGGTCCGACTTGGATCGTATTCGAATCAGGGTCGTTAAAAAACCTCTCAAGGTCATTTGGGGGCTTCCTGTCCAAACATAGGTCGTATTCGAACCAAAGAGAACATAGCTGTCGGTACCCTCTTGATCGGCACAACGCCAAAGCTACTGAGGGCTATATGATCGTATTCGAATCTTAGCTTAACCCCTTTGGTCCGGTTTACTGGTTGTATTCGAATCAGAAATCCCCCACTTTCAGTTACAAAGTTAATTTATATTGTTTGAAATCTGCTATTTGTCTTACTGGTCTTTGTTGTTTCAAATTTAAACGATCCGCATGGTTTTTTCACCGGCTTGATTATTTGACAATAAGCCACCAAGGTATGATAGTCATCAGGCGTACAGAAGCATTGACTTCTCAAAAGGATTGGATCATCAACCTCATCACCCGGGTCATATAAACCGGTGGTCCAGAGGTAAAAGATACAGGTATGACTGTTATTTATGAACAATTGTTTCTGTGTTAATCAAAGGTTGTTTCAACCTTGTTTATTTTCGCATCTGTTTCTGTTTCTTCTAATATGATAAACCATTGGTTATATACCGGGTGTTCTGACCCGTTCAGTACTAAACCACGAAGCCAGTTTTTTTCTTTTTCTACAGGAAAAGAGATGAAATATGATAGAGATAACCATAAATGTGACGCATATACTGACATTAGGAAGCTAAGAGTCACACATGGCATTTTATGCGCCATGGCATAGGCAAAATATGCAGTTGTTTCAAGCTAAATTTATTACAAGGCTTCAAAGAGCCCACAAGATGATTATCACTCTTCCCTCGCCGGTTCACCTCCTTCTGCTGATTGGTAGTTGGGTTTGGACCAGTCAAAGCGGTTCACGGCAATGAACTCTGCTTCTTCATCAATCAGGCCAGCCGGATCAACTTCCGGAGCAAACGTATAATGACGAACCAGCGGGATTAGATCTGTCACCTTGTAAGAGGGAGTTGCCATCTTCTTATTCTCCAAATCAAAACCCGACTGATATTTGTCAATATTGGTTTCATCTCCAAGAACAGTAACTTGAGGTCGAACTCCCCTCAAGCAGGCAATGAAGTCATCTTCCTCAAATAGGGACATGTCTTCCTTCACAGTCGGGTACCCCTAGCTACATCCACCGGGTCTAGATCTGGCACCCAGGCTTTGGAGTGGCTCAGGGTAGTCAAGGCTCCGGCTCTGGCACATGTTCGTTTGACCTCTTGAAACCTGGCGGGTAAGATTGACAAATTTTTCAGAATATCGCTTAGCCGATTGGGTCCTTTGTTGGCAGAAGAGATAGCAGCAAGTGCTCGTTGAGCGCCAGTATACAACTGCTCTACTAAGGTGTAAACCTCCTTTAGTTTGGTCACATTATCTTGGCTTGGATTTTTGCTTCGCGGACCTGCACATATTTTTTAAAACAAGGGGTCAGCAGGTGGTTTATATTCCGGGTCAAACGAAGGTATAAAGGACCAGTGCATATGGCTTACCAAAGATGGCAGAAACCATTTGAGACACCCGGTTCTTTCAACTGGTAAGCTCCGTGGTAACCTCCTCAAGAGCTGCTTCAGCTTTTTCAGCGCGTTGTGTCAGCAGCGTCTTTTCTTTGGCCCAGGTTTTCTTTTTGCCAGTCAAGCTGGTTTTCAATTTTTCCGTCTCAGAAAGACTCAACTGAAGTTTAAAATCAGCGGATTTGATTTCTGCCTCTTGATCCGCCAGCCAGGTCTTTGCATCAGTTAGTTGGGAGCCCAGTTCAGATAGGGCATTCTGCAAAACATACACAGGTGTGTCAAGGATTAAACTAAAAAGTTATAAATATTCAAGTCTCAAGTACTTTGCATAGCAATACTACTTGACACTTGGGGGCTAATGTCTGCCAAAAGAATTTCGTATGACTCTTATATATTTCAAGTCCCAAGTGCCTTACAAAATAACAACACTTGGAACTTGGGGGCTAATGCATGATATTCAAAAAGTCTCTCAAGATTAAACCGGATTACAATATTTATTGGGACTGGCACAAGACAGTTATGAAATTAAGTACCGGATCATTTATGATCAAGTGAACCGGCCCTTGGGGACTACAGGTGAAGTTTGCACTATTCTGTTGGACTTTTGAAAGACTTAAAGAGAAAGTATCCATCTATAGCATAAAGTCTCCAGATCATTCAGGATCATCATCTGAAGACTTGGGGGCCGGCAGAGTATAAGTAAACCGGAGAACATACCTCATATCTCAGCTAAAGTTGCTTGACCATCTCAATCTCTGACTGATGGCTGGAATGAACATGGCTGAGATAGCCGGACAATATGTCATTAGCGTTCAGATGGCTGTAGTGAGAGATATCAAAACACACTTTCTGTCTCTCTAGGGCTTCTTGTTTAGCGGTGTGTCGAGCTAACACGATGGGAGTCCCCGGCTCAACAAAACGGCTTCCAGTGATCAGAACATCATGGTCAGACGATGATGGCGGGTTGGCCGAGCTGGATGGTCCGACAGTAGAGGGGTTAACAACGGTATCATCAGCTGACGGCTCAGGAGGATCCGATTGAGCATTGGCAGCCAGGTCTTCTGGTGCTTCAGTTCGAGGGGGAGAAGTTGGCATGGCCGGTTCAGGTGCAAGGACTGACGGGTCTTCCGCCGGCTTAGTCACCTTGGCCTTCTTGGACTTGGCTTGACCACTTAGAAAGAGGTTATGAGACAGTTGGTACAAAGATGCAGTTTGAAAGACACGGAGGAAAGATGAATTCTTCCTTACCCAGGGGCAGTCTTGAAGGCCGGAAATTGAGTCTGAGATGAGTCGCCAGAAGAGCGAGAAACCTCCTGCAAAGGTAAAATAAAGTTAGTAATGCAAGAGAATAGACTCAATAATAAAAGAAGAAGATAAAGTTAAAAGAGACCTCATTCTGACGTTTTTGAGGAGTTTGTTGCACAATGGAAGGCGGTTCATCGTCGTTCCGGACCTGACGGCGGCTCTCATGTTGTTGTTTTTTCAAAAGAAAATGAGGGTCCAAATAAGCTAAAGGGTGCGAAAACCTTACTTTCTGGGTTACCAGTCGAACTTTCTGTCTTGGCAAATGGGCTGAGTCGAAGGAAATAGTTACCTCTTCTTCTACGGCCTGACTGGCCCCCGTGTCGTCCTGGCAATAGTCAGTGTTAATAAGGTTATTAAAAAACTGGCCAAGGGAGTCAAGGGCTACCTCCGACTCAGAATCATCGTCAAGCTTCAACAGGTCCTTAGTAGTGCTCTTTTTCTTCTTGGACCTCCGGGTCGTCTTCTTGGCGGCTATGGTGGCGGCTCTGGCCTTCTTGGCGGCTTCATGATCATACTTGGCTTTCCAGAAGTCAGATTTGGCATGTAAACAAGTAAAACAAGATGGAAGGTCAGGCAAGTATTTAAAACTGCTGACAAAAATACAAAGAGAAAGAGGTCAGGGGTTCTTTACCTCTGGCACCGGGTTAAGTTTGCAGAAGGGGTTTAACCCGACTTTACTCAGTCTTCATATTTTTCGTTCACCAGAAGGGTCAACATTGAAACAATATCTTCTTTAGTTAGTTGAACGGAGCTGTGACGAAGAGAGTCATCTGGGCCTCCACCATATTCATACATCAATTTGGATCGACGGCTTAGAGGGATGACCCGCCACGCGACCCAGCAACGAGTCAAATCAACTCCGGTTAAGCCGTTCCCCAGTAAGGCGTTAATCCTTTTAATTGATGGAATAAGCTTCTTGCGTTCAGCGGCAGTAAGCTTGTCAGGGAGCAAAAATTTGGAATCTAGACGATCCGTGCGATAACCCGGCAGTGGTTTCTCATTGGCTGGTGAAGTGTCTTGACAGTAGAACCATGTCTGATTCCAGTCTTTGGGATGACTAGGCAAGACTATTAGGGGGAATACGGCGCCCTGTCGGCGCTGAATTGAGATGCCTCCAAGTTCTAAGCTAGGGCCATTGGTACACTTGTTCTGTTGGTTCAGATAAAAACACTCTCTAAAGAGCTCCACAATCGGTTCTTCTTGAAGATACACCTCACAGAGAATTTGGAAATTGCAGATATTGGATATGGAATTGGGCCCAAGATCTTGAGGGTGAAGTTTGAAAAAGTGAAGGACGTCTCTGAAGAATTTTGAGCCGGGGGGTAAAAAAACCCCGATTCATGTGGTCAGAAAAGACAATGACTTCACCATCTTTGGGATGGGCCGTTCCTCGTCCAGGTCAGGTGCACGATAAGACATAACATTCTTCCCTGGCAAAAAACCTATGGTGAAGAATTCCTTCATATTGTCCTCAGTTACTATGGAAGGGACCCAGTTGCAGACGGTCAGTGCTTTTGACGGCATGATGATCAAAAGACGAACTGAAAAGAAAGTAACATACCGGTTCAATTCAATGGTGAAATTAACAGTTAAATGATGATGGTGCAAATAGGTAATGGCGGCTTAAGTAAGGGCTAATGTCATATAAGGGAAAAGTAAGCCGGCATCGTAAGCCGCCATGACTACAAACATTTGAAGGAAATCAGAGACAGAATTGGCTAAGTGTTGAAGCAAGCAAGTTTCCTTATTTCTTGATATTATTCTGGATCAAAGGGTCGTTCAAAATGGAAAATATTCTAGACCTAAAAAATCTAGCACAAATGAGTTCATGAGCTCTAATGAGGCCTTTGAACCAGAGAAAGGGATCTATTGGTATCAAGGATGGGCGCAAAACAACTACCGCATGAACACATGTTTCTCTTTGGATCAAAAAGAAGCCGTAGTGGAAGAACTACAAGGAAACCGTGATGAACTATGAAGAACATGCAGAAACCTAGAAACCCTAATGCGGATCGGAGGACCAGGAAGGTGAGCACTTACAACTACGGATCTTTTGCGGAGGTCGCCGCCATTCTCTGGACCGATTCGGGTTGATGCAACGGCCAAGGTCGACGGAGACAGAGGTGAAGCGCGATGGCAGCGGAGCTCGAGCAGCGGGAGGGTTGCGAGAGGAAGAAGACAAAGAAGAGAGAAGAATGAGAAAGACCGGGGCGTGCCTATTTATAAGGGGATAAGCAAACAGGTGGGCACGGAAATCGAGGAAGACCCAAATAAAGACTATCCAACTAAACGGACGCCTCGATTCTCGGAAGACATTAAAAGATAAAGATCCGTTGAGGATGACGTCATAATGGTTTTTTGTGTTTTCAGAAGATGACGTCACGGTGGGTTACAAAATTTTTACGGAGATAGGAAGATGGATTTCATATAAGTATTGAAGATTGACAAGGAACAAGGTTCAAAGTCAACCTGGGGCCTAATGTTGGGAATATAGCTACTGGGTAAGACCCGCCTAGGAGGGGCCGGGTCAGCCCCAATGGCGGGTCACAAAAGAAGCCAAATAACATTCAAAGTGATAGTTTATTAAGACTTATAGAAGGCCTAGGGCCAGAGGCGGCTTAAGGCCCAATATTGTAAACCGCCGTATGTAAGAAAAGACTTGTAAAGAAAGGCATACAAAAGAAGTCACCGAGCCGGACACGTTTTATGAGCCGGCCAGGACTCGGTTGGCCGCCAGGCATCAACTCGTGTATATAAGGAGACGACCCGGCGGCGGCTTAGGGCAAGAATCAACAGATCGATAACCAAGCCGGCGGATTCACTCCTTGGTCATCGAAACACCAGCAATTCCAACACAACTAGACGTAGCCTTTTACCTTCATCGTAAGGGGCCGAACTAGTATAAAACTGTTGGGGAACGTAGCAGAAATTCAAAATTTTCCTATGTGTCACCAAGATCTATCTATGGAGAGACCAGCAACGAGGGGAAGGAGAGTTGCATCTACATACCCTTGTAGATCGCTAAGCGGAAGCATTCAAGTGAACGGGGTTGATGGAGTCGTACTCGTCGTGATTCAAATCACCGATGACCAAGTGCCGAACGGACGACACCTCCACGTTCAACACACGTACAGCCCGGTGACGTCTCCCACGCCTTGATCCAGCAAGGAGAGAGGGAGAGGTTGAGGAAGACTTCATCCAACAGCAGCACAACGGCGTGGTGGTGGTGGAGGAGCGTGGCTATCCTGCAGGGCTTCGCCAAGCACCACAGAAGAGGAGGAAGAAGAGACGCAGGGCTGCACCAAGAGAGATTGAATCGCGTGTAGTGGGCAGCCCAATGCCTCAATATATATAGGGAAGGGGAGGGACTGCGCCCCCTCTAGGGTCCCCACCCCTAGGGGGTGGCAGCCCTAGATGGGGAGCAAGGGGGGCGGCCAAGAGGGGAAGAGGAGAGGGAGGCGCCCCAATATGGGCCCTAAGGCCCATATCCCATTAGGGTTTGCCCCCTTTCCACCTCTTGGGCACCTTGGGCCCTTGTGGGAGGCGCACCAGCCCACTAAGGGGCTGGTCCCTCACCACTCTTAGCCCACGCAAGCCTCCGGGGTTGGTGGCCCCACTTGGTGGACCCCCGGGACCCTCCCGGTGGTCCCGGTACGTTACCGATAAACCCCGAAACTCTTCCGGTGACCAAAACAGGACTTCCCATATATAAATCTTTACCTCCGGACCATTCCGGAACTCTTCGTGACGTCCGGGATCTCATCCGGGACTCCGAACAACATTCGGTAACCACATACAAACTTCCTTTATAACCCTAGCGTCATCGAACCTTAAGTGTGTAGACCCTACGGGTTCGGGAGACATGCAGACATGACCGAGACGTTCTCCAGTCAATAACCAACAGCGGGATCTGGATACCCATGTTGGCTCCCACATGTTCCACGATGATCTCATCGGATGAACCACGATGTCAAGGACTTAATCAATCCCGTATACAATTCCCTTTGTCTATCGGTACGATACTTGCCCGAGATTCGATCGTCGGTATCCCGATACCTTGTTCAATCTCGTTACCGGCAAGTCTTTTTACTCGTTCCGTAACACATCATCCCGTGATCAACTCCTTGATCACATTGTGCACATTATGATGATGTCCTACCGAGTGGGCCCAGAGATACCTTTCCGTTTACACGGAGTGACAAATCCCAGTCTCGATTCGTGCCAACCCAACAGACATTTTCAGAGATATCCGTAGTGTACCTTTATAGCCACCCAGTTACGTTGTGACGTTTGGCACACCCAAAGCACTCCTACGGTATCCGGGAGTTGCACAATCTCATGGTCTAAGGAAATGATACTTGACATTAGCAAAGCTTTAGCATACGAACTACACGATCTAGTGCTATGCTTATGATTGGGTCTTGTCCATCACATCATTCTCCTAATGATGTGATCCCGTTATCAACGACATCCAATGTCCATGGTCAGGAAACCGTAACCATCTATTGATCAACGAGCTAGTCAACTAAAGGCTTACTAGGGACATGGTGTTGTCTATGTATCCACACATGTATCTGAGTTTCCTATCAATACAATTCTAGCATGGATAATAAACGATTATCATGAACAAGGAAATATAATAATAACCAATTTATTATTGCCACTAGGGCATATTTCCAACAAAAACCTCTGGTGTCCTTTGTCCCGATTAACCCCGTTAAGCTTCCTAGTTGCGATGGCCCTACGACTAAGTCCTTCCGCTAGGACATCTGCCGTGACAATTCCACGACACATGTACTCCCTCCTTTCCGGTTTATAGGGCTCAAATTTGACATGTCATCAGTCAAGGCATTTTGTTAGTGAAGGAATGTATCTCATACTTTAAAACTACTCAAATTAAACTCATGCATTCATTTGGATTAATTGCAGTGCATGCATGCTTGGTCACTAGATGAGTAGAAACATTACATGCATTGGTGTATTCCTTTTTAATTCTTGCATGTAAAGATTGAATACACCTCGAAAACTAAAAATGAGATGGAGATGAGTCCTTTAAATTTCCCTCCGTCCCTAAACATATGATGTCCTCATTTCTCGTGAATAAATTTTGACAACCAATTGTGCCCACAAGATATGAAGTATGTCATAAAAAATATACCGTTAGAAACTACATTTGAATAAGAATGTTGAGGAATTGATTGGTCTAAATTTTGTGATATATAACTGACATTATATTGGTCAATCGATGATCAAAGTTAAACCTGAACAGGGACCGAGGGAGAGTATAACTGATAGTGGCATCAAGTTGGCGAAAAGTCTACAAGAGTTGGTCGATACATCATGAAGTGTGGAACTAACAGTCAATGATTAGGTACGTACTAGCTTCCAGATCTTCAGTAAACTTCCTAGCTAGGCTCCGCCTCTCGCGTCTCGCGTGCACCCGCGATGCACGTCAGCACGAGTGGAGCACGCAACATGGGTCGGCATCGTCGACTTCACCATGCATGCATGGAAGCACACCATGTCAGCAAAAATGTCCTTCAGAGTTAAGGGAGAACACAAATTAAAAAGGGCAAATGCTTATTGCTCATGGTCAATAGGAAAAGCCAGGAATCTTGTGCAAAATATTTGTTTAGTAGTACTACACACCAGACAAAACATCTTTGCAAATAATTGGCTGGTGATCATCCCCGTTCCCTCTATTCTCACTCTGCACAGCTGATCATTTGTTGCTTTCAATACAAATTTAATAAAATCACAGCTCCGTCATCGTTATTATTTAATGTAAATTCCTGCTAAAACATATGACATGCTATCTTACATGGTATTTCCTGCAAAAACTGACCATATAGGAATATAAACAACCAATCCTACCGAAACATACTCCATCCGCCCTAAATTACTTGTCACGACATATAATTCGGGACGGAGGGAGCACAATACGACATGTTATTTACATATAGTATTTCTAGAAAAAGAAAAACTGAGCATAGTAGGAATGGAAAAAAAAACAAATCAATTTTGCAGTCATATTGTTGGCGCGAGCCCTAGCTTGCTCTTTGCGCCGGTGCCCAGCTCCCTCCCCTCCTCTCTCTCTCTCTCGCATGAACGAAGGTAGAAGAAAGAAGAGACACAGGATACAGTGGTGTTTTCCTCAAGCAACGACGACGACCTTTTCCTCAAGCAAAACTCGAGTCACACCCACGCACAAGCAGTACAACGGAGGACCTTTTACACCCAGATGCACACACACGCTCGCGGCCACCACGCACGCACTCACGCGTGCACGCCGGCCACTAACCAGCTCACTACATGCAACTGACTCCTACATGCACATCCAGCGACGACCTCATCCATGCACTCCAGGACTCGGCCGCTCCACAGCACACCATGCACTGACCCACGACGCCGGGTAGCACCACGAGGACTCGGCCGCTCCACCGCACACCATGCACTGACCCACGACGCCGGGTAGCACCACGCGCGCGCACACCCAGCTGCTTGATCCGCACGCTCCTGCCGCGCACACAATGCGCTCCAACGCGCCCGACCCGGCTAGCTGATCACGGCTATGGACGCGGTCACGCACCAGCGTCCAGACTCGACCGATACGCACACACATATTGATCACCACCATGGTGTGGCTTAGTCCTAACACATATCACATATGCTAGACTGCGGGCACCTAGCTACGCCTAGCTATCTGCCGCCTTGCTGCAGCAGTAGCAGCCGCCGCAGCTTCCTCCGCCGCTAGCCGCTCATGCACCTTCCTGATATACTCTGCCGCGGCCGCATCGATGCCATCCAGCTTTGCTACGGTGCTGGAGGCCGCGTTTACGCTCGCCATCGTCGTCTTCCTCTGCGCATCGATCTTCTCCACCCTCTGAACGCAGATTTCTGACATGTCTGATACTAAGTGTTGTTGAGTGTTCTCTTTGGTTTGAACTAACAGATCGTCGTGGCAGCAGAGGGGTAGGCCATTTATAGACAGCAGACACCACCTCCACGCGGTCGCGTTGTTTCCAAGGAAGAAGGCAAGAAAAGGCCCCGTATGTCCGTACGTACCTCGCTGCTGTAGTCATGGGTTCGACAGCATTGAAAGTACTGTATATACCTCACGGCGTGTTTCCGTTTGATTTGGTCATGTACTCCTACTCAGCTTGTCAAAACATTCACTAGTACTAATTAACTTGCGCAAAATCTGTCGTCAAACCACTCTAACACTGTTAAGGCATCTCCAACCATGACCCACAAATTTGCTCCGGTATTCGTACACGGATGGAGGAACTAGTCTGCGGAGATGGATACCGGAGCCGGTCATCCAACGCTACCCGCATGCATTTTAAGCCGGGTTTCGATTTAGCAGACAAAATCCATGCAAACAGGCTAATATGCATCAAAGTTTGGAAAAAAAATAACACAAATTATCCATGCATACATAGTATGCAAATAAGTCTTGTACAACAACATCCAACAAGTTTTTAATCAACGGATCATGTCATTCCATAAATAGTGCCCCTTCAGCTTCATCCACCGGTGTGTGTAAATAAATGGTCGTCCCTCTTTTTTATGATACATCACGACGGCGTAAACGGGCTACACAATGTGTAGAACAACATTGAATGAATGAATGATTCAGTCAACAAGTTGAGGGAGAAGAAGCAAAACTTATGACCTCCTCCTCTGCCGCATGCAATGGCCACCTTGCCTCCAGCCGGGCAACTACGTTACAAAACTTGGTGACGATGGTCTGGATGGTGTGCCATTGATACGATAACGACCTCACATTGCGATCATGGATAATGTGCATGTGTAGGGCGCAATGTGCTTTTGTGTGTGAAACGATTCATGCACTTGCTCCTAGAAGGTCCGCCGGTGCTGGTTGCGAACGTTTGGCAATGCCTGTGTGGCGGACGGACAGGTATAACGGCGCCGGCGGAGGTGGAGGGTGAGGATGCAAAGTAAGGAAGAAAAGTGACAGAGTGGAAGAAAATGGGACCGAGAGGGCGGATTTAGTGGGCCTGGGGTGTCATAGCCCAACATGGCTGCTATCCGGACTCCCGCAACCCCCCCCCCCCCCCCCCCCCCCCCACATACACACACACACACACTTTGTCTCCACTGTGTGGGAGGAAATGTGTTCAGACCGCCGAGAGGACCGATATAGGATAGTATTGGATGGCTTTCGCTGTCCGGACGTATGCAGGGGGTTTGAGGGTCGGCGTTGGAGATACCATTATGATTGCATTTGTTTGGGCTCATTAGCAAGAATGATTATGAGATTCTTTCTCACACCCACCAGCTTAAAAGAAACAACGTTTTTTGGGGAGCACCATGGAGCCGCTGGGGAGAAGGTCGACCATGAAACGGCCTGAAAACTTGCAGCTGGAGAGGAGCTAATATGAAGGAGTGCAAGATTATGGAGCAATAACTTCATCTTGCTGCCAAAAAATAAGCAACATTAACGTTGAAGAAACATATTCAATGTACTCCGTTAGATATGACTCTAGAGGCGAATATAAACTGATATGACCGAATGAGCTCAATCCAAAGCTCCTAGAGCACACGACCTAGTCCAAGATCTTAGATAGAAGGGTACATGGTCTCGTTTCAAACTCGAGGTGAGGCTCCCTATATATATGACTTTATGAAGCCTTGACACCTCATTTTGATCTTTTTCTCTCTCTTTGGAGCCGAATCGAGTGCCTTTCCTCCCCCACCACGATCGCCGCCCCAACCCCAGGCCTCCTGTCCCCAAGCTCCGCCCCGATCTGCTTCACCACCGGTGGCCTGAGCCTCTCCCGCTGCTGAATCCACCGCATTTTCCTGAATTTAATTCAAGCTTTTCGGCGATGTATGTTCAATGGGAGGAGATGTTCCCGTCCACTGTGAGACCCCCGTGGCGACTTCATCAATATCAAGATGATATGCCGACTCAGTCTCTCGAAAGTGCTTATAGGGATAAGATGTGTATGCATTTGTTCACGGGATGAGTATATGTGCATTTATATAAACGCGTGCATTTGTACTGTGTTCCAAAAAAAAACACTGGCCGTTCCTTTCCTTTAAATCAACACCAAAAGTAGATGATCTAAGTTATAATAATCAGAAAATTGTATGTTTAATGTATCAAATTCGTATAATACATTGTCCAAATTATCAAAAAAATCAGCTAAATCATGTGAAAACTAGCCATCCGCAAAAAAACAACTCTTAATCGAGTCATTCATTGTTATAACAATACAAACAAAGGACATTTTGATCATTTTCAGCAGTTCTCCACGCCAGCCACAACTGCTACAACACAAGTACCAAATGACTGGATTCCGGCTCCAACCTTTTGGCTGTAGCTAGCAGATACTGTTTATCCTTCCAGCTGAAGCCGTTGCAGCTGTAGCCATGGAAATTACGGCCCAAACAAACACACTATCTTTCAAATGCTTGTATTAACCGTTAAGTAGGAAAAATATACCAATCAGAATTGCGAAGAAACTGACTTGGTTTGCGTGCGTGTGTACGTCAGGATCTGCAACTATTGCATAAATCTCAAATGGGAATCAGATTCTTTCTTTGATGGCTACACACGATTGATCAATCGACATGAACAAAGAAGACTAGCTCACATCCCCATCAGTTTCAGGATTGTGTCGTGTCTAAGGGCGGCCGAACAAACCTTTCCACGTGACCAAATTAAGCACGCGTGTACTGCCTTAATAGCTAAGCACTCGATTCCCCCAATATGCGCGTGGAAGGTGAGATAGGGAAGTCGAATGGAAACCATTTATGCGCCTGCATCTCGAAAAAGCTATGCAGAGGCCGGTCTGCAGGCAGACCTTAATCCATCCCGCCGAACAAGCTTGGGGATGTGTGCGGCAAGGTGTATTGCAATTTTCAGCCCCACTTGAAAGGTCGTATATCATTGTATTCTAAAGTAGGTCCCATGACGAACAGTATGAAAGAGGTGGGCTGGCGACAGACACATGCAATGATGCAAGACTGCAAGTACTGTGGCTTCATTTTTTTTCGCAGAACAAGACATCATGTTTATGTGTTTGTGTTTAATCTTAGAATACACTTGAGATGATGGATTAATGCGAGTATTGTTAAGAAGGGAAAAACGCCATGATGATAGTGTGCTTCTACCACCTGAAGGGGGGGTGCAGCCGTGCAGCATTTTTTAAAGAGCCACAGTTATCTAATTATTTCTCAGAAAACAATAGCTAATTGCACACTAGTTTGAGGATTAGTTTTGTCAAAACAGAGAAATCTGTGATGAACGTGTTATTAGCACCCGAACAGCGGCATGGCATTTAAAAGAAAAAGAAAAGGCGCACAATTAGCTAATTGTTTGTTCAGAAAAATAGCTATTTGCACACAAATTTCTGGATTAGTTTTATAGAAACAAAGAAATCCGCAATGAACATGTGTTATTAGCACCCGAACGGCGACAGACCATTTTTTAGAGAAATTTTAAGGTGGTCCAAAGCAATATAGACCATTAAATTTTAATTATCTACTAGCTGATATAACAATTACTTCCTTTGTTTTTGTTTACTCTGTATATTAGGCTTGTCCAAAGTCAAACTTGATAAAATTTCAACAAGTTTGTAGAAAAATCATTAACATATACACCACCGAATAAATACCATTGGATTATAACTGAATATCTTTTCACATCATATAGATTTGTTATTGTTAATGTTAATCTGTTTCTACAAACTTGTTTAAATTTTATAAAGTTTGACTTCGGTCAAAGTTAATATGCGGAGTAAATAAAAATGGAGGGAGTACCTCCTACCTAGCAGGTAATATGAGGTAATAGACCATTAATGAATGCATGGGGTTAGTGTGGACATTGTTGTGGTATAATTAAGAAAAGAAACTATTATAATTTATTCCTTTTCTTTTAAACCGTGAGTATATAATAAAATAACACAGCTTGCTAAACAAACAGTGGCTAATTGTACACTAATTTGTGGATTAGTTTATAAAAAAGAGAGGACCATCTTAAGTGAACTTAAAAAAAAGATGCACAATTAGTTACCTGTTTGCTAAAAAAATGTAGCTAATTGCACACTAATTTGTGGATTAATTTATAAAAATAGAGAAACGCGCCGAGGGTAGCTTTTTCGTTGGGCCAGTTCGGCAATTATTGTCGATGCAACTGCAGACGGGCAGGCGGGCATGTCACATCCATTTAACGTGTGCGAGCATGGCCTGACAGTGTATAACTTCCATACGGCTACACACTATTCACGCAGATGTATATTGAATCGTATATCTAGGAAATGCCTCACAGGAATGAATCACGAAGTCTATTCCCACGAAGGGGATACCGAGCTACCCGACCCTCGGCCTCTGCAACGCCACTCTCGCCTACATCTTCCTTATTCATGTCAGATGAACTGACGATAACTATTCAGAGTTCTATTGATGTCATCTACTTCCTCTGATGTAAAATAAGTATCGCAGTTTTAAACTAAACTTAGTTTAACTTTTTTAAAAAGTTTAAAACTACGACATTTATTATGAACAGAGGGAGTAGTAGAGGTGTCTCCGTCGAGAGCAGCGTTGCAGAGGCCAAGCACCAGACAGCTTGTTATCCCCTTCGTGGGTGTGGGCCTCGTGATTCACTTCTGTCAGACCTTTTGAAAGTATACGAGCCAATATACATCTAGATGAATAGTGCAACCGTATATCAGTGAATGAGATAACACTGTTTGATGCATGTGATGACTGATATGACTGCTCGAAATCAAACACGGTGAAATTAAGGCTCACCCTTCACGGAAGACAAAAATATCAATATTCTACTATATTCGGCCACCTCATCATTGCATGCTACAGCCATGTCTCATTCTGGGCAATTTTCTGTAAATGTACCGCCGCGCATTTCTCTGTTTTTATAAAACTAATCCTCAAGGTAGTGTACAACTTGCTACTTACTATGTCAAAAAAATCATATATTTTGAGACGGACAGAGTAATTACTACCTTCGGCCGGGTTTACTAGTCCCCTTGCATCTTGGGTCATATTTAACAATAACTTTAACTAATAAAATGAAACTCATATGTACTACCTCCGTCTCGGTGAATAAGTCATTCGGTAGTTTTAGGTCGATGATTTAACTATCTAAATATGTATTATATGTGACAAAAAAATATATATTTAGAAACTACATCCGTGTAGAAATCTAGTGATATACTTTTCATGACATATAACATGTATTTAATTCCTCAAAACGATGACCTAGAACTACATAAATGACCTATTCACCTAGACAGAGGTAGTAGCAGAAGTCATATTATTAAAGACTAAATTCAGATACATATTTTTATGACATGCATTAATATTTTATTAGTCAAACATGTGATCAAAGTTTAATCCAAAATACAATGGAGACTAAAAAAACCCGGATGAAGGTAGTAATTAGTTGTGCTTTTTTCAAAGCTCTTTCAAGATGGTTCTTTTACCCCTAAGAGATAAGAGAAATATTTGGTCAGAACCGTCCATTCATCAAGGTATATTTGACCACACATAATATTATGGCAATTTATTGTCAAAAGGGAAATATTAAAATATTCCCCTCATATCTTTTTATTTTAATCTACTGAAAAATCACTTTCAATCCTCGTACGTCTATGTTGTATCTATCATATGAAGATGAATAATTCCCCAGAAAAAAGATGGATAAGTGTAATGTTGTGAAATATGATACATATCCATGGAATCCTAAATATTTGTATATACACTACAATCTACAAATAGCATTATTATAATTCGTCTAGATTACAACCTAATAATCATCACCATAATTAACAGTATGTGTACTCCCATTATTCTGAGAGAGTTAGTAAAAATTAGATGTACACATGCCATGCTAGGAACGTGTTTGAATTTTTATTGTGTGAGAAATACACTAAACTTTGTCCGTTATACATTCTCTTCTCAAGGAAATAAAATGTGCATGAACATTGGTAAACATGGGTGCTCTGTTAAAGAAAAATACTGATGGTATTTTGTCTGCTTTTTGCTATGATTTTGTCAACTATTATTCATTTACCATGCAAAAGAAAAAAAACTAGTATTCATTTTTGGTGTCGTCTAGAAACAATTTCTATGCATTCTCTATTGTTTAGCTCCCAACCGACAAAATAAAACATGCATAAACATATATCACAGAACTTGACAAACTTCTTATTTCATTTGTTAGACATAATGATAAGGTACGTTCAGCAAAAGAAAATAGTTGGGGAAAATCAGCTAAACAAATAATTGGCAAAAAATCTGGCATTAATTAGATCTGTTATTTTTTTGCTATGTATGCAAGGTTTTAAAGAAAGGGAATAAATTATAATAATTTATTTCCTTAATTATAGCACAACAATGTCTAACCCCCATCCCATTATCAATGGTCTATTACCTCCTATTACATGTTGTATGAACCATTAGTTCATTAAAATTGAACGGTCCATAATGATCTGGACCACCTTAAAATTTTCCTAAAAAACTGTTGTGCCGCCGTTCAGAGTAGCACCATCCAGCGTTTTTCCCTTTCTAAAAGTTCTCCTTAATCCATCATCTTAAGTGTATCCGATGATTAAGTACAAACCAAAACACCTGTCGTTCTGCAAAGAAGACATGATCACACTGTACTAGCATGTGCCTACTGCCAACCACCTGCTTTCAGCCCAGATTGGAAGTACCTCTTGCATGGGGCCTATCATAGAATACCGTGATGTACGGCCTTGAAGTTGGGGCTGTAATTGCAATACGTCTAGCAACACACATCCCCATGCTAGTTTGGCAGGTAGGATTCAGAGCTGCCTATAGACCGGCCTCTGCAACTCATTTTCGTGTCTCGGTCTCCGTACCCCTGCTTCAAAGATCAAAACCCGAGTAGGCCAATGGGCTAGCTCCACTGCATAATCTTTGAAACTATGATCTTGGACATCATCTGCACCAGATTTAATTAGGCGATCAACTTCGTCAGCTTAGAAAACTGTGATAACATATCTAGCGTCATTTGTGTTTAGTTCCCTATCTACTTTTATTCTGTCAGTTGTGGCTTTTCTGTTTCATTTTCTTTTTGCTCTTTGTGAGCCTTTGTACCTTTTTGAAACCTAAAGACTTTATTGAACTATTTTGATTATTAATAAGTTGGCCGCATGCATCCTTCTGATGCAGAGGCCGGGAGCAACCTCTTTTTTGAAAAAAAAAATCTAGCATCATTTGGGACGGTGCAGAACTCATTGTGAAGGACTAGCCAGAACTCATTTTCTTCACCGGGGGTGATAACATGCTTCTATACTCACATAAGAACCACGAGAGAAAGTATCGGGTGCTCCAAACACTCTCCAACGTTCAAAACTCAAGTTTGAATATTCAAAAAAATTCTAACTTTTGTATGGACATTCACATGACATATGTCTACATCCCCTAATAAATTCGAATAAAATAGAGAAACAAAAATGACAAATCTAGCATGAATAGTGCCACAAAAAGAGAAAAGCAAAAAACACACACTATCCACAAAAAGATAAAATTTGCCACAAGACAAATATTTTGTTTTTTTAGAAAAGGAGGAAGACCCCCGGCCTCTGCATCTGGGCGATGCATGCAGCCATTTTATTAATTATTCACAAAAGACCGTACAAAGAAATACAACAGTAAGTCTGAAGTCACCGTCTAGGCAACATCTGTCGCTACTCCTATCCAGTTGATAAAGGAGTTTTCATAGTCCGGGCCTAATACCACAGACCTTGCAGTCAAGCCTAACATCTAAGACCTGAGCCCCCAACCAAGCCACTTGCCGGGTATGGGGCACACACCAGTCCGGCGCGCTCTCAGAGGCCGCCCGCCGCCAACTGCGACCACTCCATCTTCAGAGCTGTACTGACACAGCATCCTTGCCCGGTCTAGCTGCCGTCGACATCACCACGGCGCCTAACGTCACCACTTCCCTGCGCGCGAACTGCTTAGCACGTCGCGGGCGCCACCGGTACACCTCAGCACCATGCCGCCAAGTACCATCAGCCAACACAACTTGAAGTCTCTAGAAGATCTGTCGTGCGTAGCACCTGCCGACTAGGCATGACAAAGCGTAGCACCTGTCGGGATGACTTGACATCTCCACCGAAGCTCCGTGCAAGACGAAACCGCTCCACCTCTTACCTCTGACTTCCAGCGCTGCTCCACAAACGATGCTCCCAAAAGAGAAACGACACCGCAGTGCCGCCATCGTCCGATCTGGAAAACCAGATCATAGGGTTTCCCCCCGAGCAGCACGAATGAGTCGACAGTAGTTACAGTACGATGCCTTCATCAAGGTAACGGTGCAGAAACGCCGCCATCGTCTGCCATCGGCTCGGTTTTCACCAGCAACTATGTCTCCCCGACTCGCAGCTGGGACTAGATTACAGATCTCGAGATCCGATCATCCAGTCTTAGGTCGACCACCTCCGACGTAGGAGATGACCACCACCGCCATAATCCTTGTGATGCGATGCAGACCCGGAGTGCTTCAGCGAGCCGTCGCCGAATCCGATGAGATGCAGCAGTTTGAGGACGTAACGGCAGCTGCCCGCAGAGACCCGAAGGTCCTAGATCGATCCCGGGACGCGCCCCGGCCGCCGCTACCGCCATCTCGTACTACTCCCGCCGGCTGCAGCCAAGCCCCCCGCCGCGCCCCGGCCGCCGCTGCCCGCGATCCTCGTCGGGATGGAGATCCAAATCAGGCCGCCGCCGCCGCCTCAGATCTCAGGACGATAGAGGAGGTCCGCCGCCACCGCGCCACGGGGCCTTCGCCGAGCGACGTTGCCGGTGGCGGCGGAGGGAGGGGGATGCACGGGGAGTCGAGGGGAGGTCGGGAGGTGGTCGCCCGGTGCGGCCCGGCGGCGGCTGCACGGGGTCGAGAGGAGGAGCGGTGGCGGTGTTTCAGATAGGTACAAATATTTTGTAGAAACCACCATGAATCCTAGATCGACAGCTCAAGGATGGATACGGCACATCTAGGCCGAGCATATATCACCACGAATGCTAGATTGACAGCTCAGCAAAAATGTCCATCAGGGTTATGGGAACAGAGAAGTCAAAAAACATGTGATAGGAAAAGCTAGAAAGATTCTGCAAAATGTTTTGTTTAATGCACATTACACATTCATTGATAATACTGATGAAGCTATGTACCTAGGGTAGGGGCACAGACCTGTCCAAAAGAGCCCTACCCAAGGACATCCCTAGAAGAAGCCATCTTTCAATCGACTTGAAGGTATCTCACTCGACCAAGAAGCTATCACTCGACCATGAAGCCAACCACTCGACTGGCTAGGAGACCTAAAGTCACTCCGTAGGCAAAACGGTCGGCTATTAAGTAGTCTTTATGGTCATTACAGCATTTTATTACCAGCGTTACCAGTAACGCCCCGCATTAATGTACATTGAACCCTTGGTAACGTGGGCTGGCCGGGGTCTTGGCGAACTCTATATAAGCCACCCCCACCTCGGGATCAAGGGTTCGCACCCCTGTTATTCACACGCATACAATCCAATCGACCGCCTCCGGGCACCGAGACGTAGGGCTGTTACTTCCTCCGCGAAGGGCCTGAACTCGTACATCTTTGTGTGCTTACAACTTCCCAATAGCTGAGATCTAGCCTCTCCTTACACACCCCCCTACATCACTGTCAGAGTTAGAACCATGACAGTTGGCGCCCACCGCGGGGCCGGAATCTTAGCGCTTAATTGGAGAAGTTGCGATTCTTCCGATCCCTTTGATCATGGTATCGTGCGGAGTTTTGGTGGAGGGCCGCGAGATCCGTCTCGGCGCGCTCACATTCATCGCAGACGACTCCGCTTGGCTTCAGGAGGCTCCACTCGACATCGACGCGCTCCCCATCTGCGGCGCGATGCATTTCCGCGCATGTGTTCGTGGCGTCCTCCTGCGGCAGCCGTCGACCCAGTATGGGTCGGCCCCCGTGTCGTCTCCCTGCTCTGTCTCCCACCGGCGCAAGCGCTCCGGTAGGTCGAGACTTCAGAGGTGGGTGAGGCATGCCGTGGCCCGCCAGTCGGCCGCCCCGCAAGTCGCGGCAATCGAGCCCGACGAATCCCTCTGCGGCCTGTTCGACTGGCACCACGGAGACCGCATCCGAGTGCGACAGCAGCGGCCCAGCGGCTGAGGTCCTGGCGGTTGATGGAGCACACAGTCCTCCCGGTTTCCCTCGCGCTGAGGGAGGCGCGGGTGGGGGCGATCCGTCGCATCCCCACGACGAGTATCTCCCCGAACCTCTCACGGCATTGCAGCGAGAGGAGCTTCACCGCCGGAACATAGACGCACTCCACACTCCTATCGTCGGAGAAACCCCCGAGGCCCGGGCCTTGGAGGACGCGCGCTTGGCTAACTTGGCTGAGTGCACTCGACTGGAAAATCTCCAGCGAATAGTCGACGAGCAAGCGCGTCAGCGAGCTCCTGAGTCCAGTCGACGTCAGCTCTTCCCGCCGACGCAGGTATATCGAACCCTAGTCCAGAATTTGGCTGCTGCGGCCCGTATAGCAGAGTCAATTTAGCCCTCCCAGTCAGAGGCTGGCAGGGGCTTGTTGCAGATCAGAGCACTGCTCCGGGCGGCGGGGAATCAAAATTCCGCTGTTTCTCAGTCGCGGAATAGGATCCACAGTCGATCCGTTGCAACAGATACAGTCCAGTCGGCTCACAGCCCGAGATCGTCCCCGAGGCGTGAGGGACGTGGAGACCGGCACGATCAGTACAGAAGAAATGAGCAGTATGATCACCGATTCGATCGTGAGGATCGACGTCGAGTGCCAACCCCTCCCCCGAGGAGTGGGTCATATGCGCCTCGACAGCGAGATGACAGGCGCCCTCATAGTGTTGGGCAGAGGATTCCAGTCGACCCCAGGGACCCAGGCTTTGATGCGAGATCCATCCTCGTTCAGGGTCTGGTCGACCGGAACAGAGCTCACCGAGAAGGCCACGACAGAGATGCGCCTGCTAGAAGTAGAGTGCGTGTTTCAGGGCCAGAGTGTTTCAGTCGAGCCATCAGGGCTGCAGTGATACCCCCCAACTTCAGGTTGGCGACTGGAGTCAGCAAGTTCACCGGTGAATCTAAGCCTGACACTTGGCTCGAAGATTACCGAGTGGCTGTACAGATTGGCGGTGGCAATGATGAGGTGGCCATGAAGCATTCGCCTCTCATGCTAGAGGGCTCAGCCAGAGCGTGGCTAAATCAGTTAGCGCCCAGCAGTATCTACACTTGGGAGGACCTCTCCCGAGTGTTTGTCACAACCTTTGAGGGAACATGCAAGCGACCTGCAGGCCTTACAGAGTTGCGGTCTTGCGTGCAGAAACCGAATGAAATGCTGAGGGATTACATCCAGAGGTGGATCACATTGCATCACACGGTTGAGAATGTTCCAGATCATCAAGCAGTTTGCGCCTTCAAAGAAGGCGTTAAGTACAGAAAATTGAATCTGAAGTTCGGTCGAACTGGAGAGATGTCTCTGAATCGGATGATGGAGATTGCCACCAAATACGCCAATGGTGAGGATGAAGATCGCCTCCGGAGTGGCAAGCAAAAGGCAGTCGCCCAAGAAACCGGAGGAAACTCCAGTCGGAAACAGAAGCGGAAGGCCGAGCCAGCCGCCCCTGGGGAGGCCCTGGCCGTAACCCAGGGAAATTTCAAGGGAAAGGCCATGGGCACCTGGAAGCCCAAGAAAGTCAAGGATCAAGATGGAAATGATGTTTTGGATCTGCCATGTCACATCCACACCAAGAAAGATGAAGAGGGTAATTTTATTTTCCCAAAGCATACCACTCAACAGTGCCGGCTCCTGATCCAGCAGTTTCAGGGCAAGCAACCCAAAGATAAGGAAAAAGAGCCAGACAGAGCTGAGCACAAGGATGATAGTGACGACGGATACCCCCAAGTCAATTCCACCTTGATGATTTTTGCTGATGTCGAAAGCAAAAGTCGACTGAAAGTCATTAATTGTGAAGTGAATATGGTTGCTCCGGCAACACCCAGCTATCTGAAGTGGTCTCGGACTGCCATAACATTCGGCCAGTCTGATCACCCCACGCACATTGCCACCCTTGGGAGGCAAGCTTTGGTGGTCGACCCAGTTGTCGAAGGCACTCGACTGACCAGAGTCCCGATGGATGGTGGCAATGGCCTGAACATACTGTATCCTGAAACACTGAAAGGGATGGGCATTCCGATGTCCAGGCTCAGTACCAGCAACATGAGCTTCCACGGAGTCATTCCTGGGAAGAAAGCCGAATCACTCGGCCAGATTGCCCTTGATGTGGTTTTCGGTGATTCGAAGAATTACCGCAAGGAAAAGTTGACGTTCGAGGTTGTGGACTTCCAAAGTGCTTATCATGCCATTTTGGGCAGGCCAGCTTATGCACGCTTCATGGCCCGACCATGTTATGTGTATCCCAAGTTGAAGATGCCTTGTCCCAAAGGTGTGATCACTGTTACCGGCAATCGGAAGAAAGCAGAAGAGTGCTTTCAGAAAGGCTCAAAGTTTGCTGACGCTCAGATGGCAGTAGTTGAGCTACAAGAGTATCAGAAGACTGCAGATCCGAGTGAGTTGCTACGAGCTAAGAAGCCCGCTTCTGAGTCAGCTTTTCAGTCGACCGATGAAACAAAGGCAGTTCACATCCACCCGACCGACCCCGAGGCTGCCCCGACTCACAACTCAAAGACGCTCGACTCCAAATAGGAAGAAGCGCTCATCCGGTTCCTCCATGAGAACTGGGACATCTTCGAATGGAAGCCTTCTGACATGCCTGGAATTCCCAGGGGGCTGGCTGAGCATCGTCTATGAGTCGACCCAAAGTTCAAGCCTGTGAAAGAACATCTTCGACGGTCCGCCGTCCAGAAGAGGAAAGCTATTGGGGAGGAGGTGGCTCGGCTCTTAGCAGCGGAGTTCATCCGAGAGATTTACCACTCCGAGTGGCTCGCCAATGTTGTCATGGTCCCCAAGAAGGACAAGTCGCTTCGCATGTGCATCGACTTTAAGCATATCAATCGGGCCTGCCCGAAAGATCATTTTCCTCTCCCTTGCATTGACCAAATAGTCGACTCGACCACAGGGTGTGAGCGATTGTCTTTTCTAGACGCCTATTCCGGGTACCATCAGATCCGTCTGTATGGACCCGATGAGATCAAAACAGCTTTCATCACTCCATTCGGGTGCTTCTGTTATGTCACCATGCCCTTCGGCCTCAAGAACGCTGGAGCCACGTTCATGAGGATGATTCAGAAGTGTTTGCTCACTCAGATTAATCGGAACGTGGAAGCATACATGGATGATATTGTGGTCAAGTCACGGAAAGGTTCCGACCTGCTGACTGACCTTGCTGAAACCTTTGCCAACCTCAAGGGGTATGATATCAAGCTTAATCCATCAAAGTGCACATTCGGAGTTCCGGGTGGAAAGTTACTCGGTTTTCTCGTTTCCGAACGAGGAATCGACGCCAATCCCGAGAAAATTGGCACCATACTCCGGATGAAGCGCCCTGTGCGTGTGCACGATGTCCAGAAGCTTACAGGTTGCTTGGCCGCTCTAAGTCGATTCATTTCTCGTCTCGGTGAAAAGGCGTTGCCTCTTTACCGACTGATGAAAAAGTCTGACAAGTTCGAGTGGACTCCAGAAGCTGATGGAGCGTTTGCAGACCTCAAAGCTCTGCTCTCCACCTAGCCGATGCTTGCTGCCCCAATCAGTAAAGAGCCTTTGCTGCTTTACATAGCAGCCACAGGACAAGTTGTCAGTACAGTACTTACGGTCGAGCGGGAATAAGAAGGAAAGGCCTTCAGAGTTCAGCGCCCAGTATATTGTGTGTCTGAAATCTTGACACCTTCAAAGCAAAGATATCCTCATTATCAGAAGCTTGTATACGGGATTTATATGACCACGAAGAAGGTTGCACACTACTTCTCTGACCACTCCATTACAGTCGTCAGCGACGCCCCATTGTCAGAGATTCTACATAACAGAGATGCAACTGGCCGAGTGGCGAAGTGGGCGATTGAATTCCTTCCCCTAGATATCAAGTTTGAAGCAAAGAAGGCTATCAAGTCCCAAGCAATTGTAGATTTCATCGCCGAGTGGATCGAACAGCAGCTTCCGACTCAAGTCCACTCGGAGCACTGGACCATGTTCTTCGATGGATCTAAGATGCTGAATGGTTTCGGTGCTGGGGTAGTATTGGTCTCCCCCCGAGGAGACAAGCTCAGATATGTTCTCCAGATTCACTTTGATTCCTCCAATAATGAAGTAGATTATGAAGCACTTTTGTACGGGTTGCGCATGGCCATTTCACTCGGCGTCCGTCGCCTCATGGTCTATGGCGACTCGGATTTTGTGGTTAATTAGGTGATGAAGGAGTGGGACGTCAGAAGTCCGGCAATGACTGGTTATTGCAATGCAGTGAGAAAGCTAAAAAATAAATTCGAGGGGTTAGAGCTTCATCACATCCCCCGACTGAAAAATCAAGCAGCTGATGATCTGGAAAAGATAGGCTCCAAGAGGGAAGCCATTCCCAGCAATGTGTTTTTGGAGCACATCCGCTCGCCGTCAGTTCAGGAGGATCCTTTTACAGAAGAAGCCCCGCAACCGAAAAGTGCCACAGATCCGACTGAAGTCGATGTCCCTGCTGTGGTCGACTTAATCATGGAAGCCCTGGCAATCACCCCCGACTGGACGATACCGTACATCGCGTATATCCTAAGGAAAGAACTCCCGGAGGACGAAGAAGAGGCTAGACAGATCGTCCGCCGATCCAAAGCCTTCACAGTCATAAGGGGACAGTTGTATAGAGAAAGCGCGACTGGAATCGGTCAGAAGTGCATAACACCAGAAGAAGGTCGGATAATCCTTGATGACATCCACTTGGGGACCTGTGGTCACCATGCGTCCTCTCGGACCATTGTGGCTAAAGCATACCGAGTGGGATTTTACTGGACAAGAGCAAATGAGATGGCAAAAGAGATAGTCGACAAGTATGGAGGGTGCCAGTTCTATTCCAACATGTCACAGAAGCCTGCATCAGCCCTGAAGACCATTCCACTCGTCTGGCCCTTTGCTGTCTGGGGACTGGACATGGTTGGTCCACTGAGAACAGGCAGGAGCGGTTTCACTCATGTGCTTGTGGCAGTCGACAAGTTTACCAAGTGGATCGAAGCTAAGCCCATCAAGAATTTTGATGCTTGCACTGCTATCAGCTTCGTCAGAGGGCTAGCATTCAGATATGGAGTCCCGCATAGCATCATCACTGACAATGGGTCAAACTTTGATTCAGACAAGTTTAGAGCTTTTTGCGCCTCTCAAGGCACATGAGTCGACTATGCATCGGTCGCACATCCCCAGTCGAATGGACAGGCAGAGAGGGCAAATGGTCTGATTCTCAAAGGACTAAAGCCTCGACTGATGCGTGATCTCAAGCACGCGGCAGGTGCTTGGGTCGACGAGCTTCCGTCAGTTCTGTGGGGATTGAGGACCACCCCAAACCGGTCGACTGGAAGAACTCCATTCTTTCTGGTTTATGGAGCCGAGGCAGTTCTGCCGAGTGATCTTCTTCACAACGCACCCTGAGTCGAGCTTTATACCGAAGACGAAGCAGAACAAGCCCGGCAAGACGTAGTCGACCTCCAAGAAGAAGAGAGGGAGATGGCCATGATCAGATCGACCATTTATCAGCAGGACTTGCGTCGATTCCATGCCAGGAATGTAAAGAGTCGAGCCTTCCAAGAAGGAGATTTGGTCCTCCGAGTGGATCAGCAGAAACCACACAAGCTTGCCCCTACTTGGGAAGGCCCCTTCATCGTCACCAGAGTCCTCCACAATGGAGCGTATCACCTCTACAATGTTGATCGCCAGATCGACGAGCCGCGAGCTTGGAATGCGGAACTACTCAGCCCATTTTACACTTGAGTCCTCCCTTAGACGAGATGTAATCAGAAAAAAAAATTGCAGTTCATTTTTATCAAAGGCAAGAGTGTTCCAATAATTGCTGTCACTTTTGTTTGCATACGAAATCCCCCAGCGGGTGACTTAGCCGCGAATCCGTTTCGCCTAAGTTTGAAAAATCCTACCGAGTGGAGAGCCAGACTTCCACTCGGAGGCTTAGCTGCAGCCCAGTGCTTGCCTAAGTGTTCAAAAATCCTACCGAGTGAGAGCAATCCTCCCACTCGGGGGCTTAGCTGCAGTCCAGTACTCGCCTAAGTTCTCCCACTTAGAGACTTAGCTGCAGTCAGGCACTCGCCTAAGTTTGAAAAAAAAATCATACCGAGTGGAGAGCAATCCTCCCACCCGGAGGCTTAGCTGCAGTCCAGTGCTCGCCTAAGTTCTCCCACTTAGAGACTTAGCTGCAGTCAGGCACTCGCCTAAGTTTGAAAAAATCCTACCGAGTGGAGAGCAATCCTCCCACTCAGGGGCTTAGCTGCAGTCCAGTACTCGCCTAAGTTCTCCTACTTAGAGACTTAGCTGCAGTCAGGCACTCGCCTAAGTTTGAAAAAATCCTACCGAGTGGAGAGCAATCCTCCCACTCGGGGGCTTAGCTGCAGTCCAGTACTCGCCTAAGTTCTCCTACTTAGAGACTTAGCTCCAGTCAGGCACTCGCCTAAGTTTGAAATAATCCTACCAAGTGGAGAGCAATCCTCCCACTCGGGGGCTTAGCTGTAGTCCAGTACTCGCCTATGTTCTCCCACTTAGAGACTTAGCTGTAGTCAGGCACTCGCCTAAGTTTGAAAAAATCCTACCAAGTGGAGAGCAATCCTCCCACTCGGGGGCTTAGCTGCAGTCCAGTACTCGCCTAAGTTCTCCCACTTAGAGACTTAGCTGCAGTCAGGCACTTGCCTAAGTTTGAAAAAAATCCTACCGAGTGGAGAGCAATCCTCCCACTCGGGGGCTTAGCTGCAGTCCAATACTCGCCTAAGTTCTCCTACTTAGAGACTTAGCTGCAGTCAGGCACTCGCCTAAGTTTGAAAAAATCCTACCAAGTGGAGAGCAATCCTCCCACTCGGGGGCTTAGCTGCAGTCCAGTACTCGCCTAAGTTCTCCCACTTAGAGACTTAGCTGCAGTCAGGCACTCGCCTAAGTTTGAAAAAATCCTACCGAGTGGAGAGCAATCCTCCCACTCGGGGGCTTAGCTGCAGCCTAACGCTCGCCTAAGTGTTTAAAATCCTACCGAGTGGAGAGCCAGCCTCCCACTTGATGAGGACATCAATACCATTGTTACACCCACAACCCCTACTGTTACATATACTGGACCAATTACTAGAGCTCGCGCACGCCAATTAAATTACCAGGTACTTTCGTTTCTTGGTAATGATTCTAATGTTCATGAGATTATGATGCTGCCTAAATTGGATACATTTGTTTTGCTTACAAATGAAGGGCCTAGCTTGGAGAAGGATGAACATTGGAGCAAGAACACACATGGAGTTGATGGCATGCGCAAGGGGATCAAGAACGGAGTTACAAGTGATGATTTCAGGACTTTGAAGCCGCCATAAGGAGTGCATGAAGCCTTGGACGAAATATACGAGATGCCACTTCATAATATTCGTTCATAGGCTATTCTAGGTGCTGCGTCACCTTATTAATGGGCCAGGCCCATGTAATTTCGAGATACTTAAGTATAGGCTATTTTTAGAGTCCGTATATGTGGGGAAACAAGAGTTAGGGTTGGTTTCGGACCCCACCCTCAAGGGCCACGAAATTCCCCCCTCTTCCTCCATATATACAGCCCTTAGGGCGTCGTTTAGACTTTGGGTTTTGTTTAGATTAAAAGTTCGCCATAGCTGCAACTTCGCGTACTTCGTTTGTGTCCAACGACCAGACCAAGACGTCACAGAACCCCATCTTGATCAATAAAGCTTTCATCTTATATTCGCAATATCCAGATTGCAATCTCAGTTTCTTGCTTGTTCTTCGTTTGCTTGCAGGAAACAGACCCTCGTGGTCAGGTTGATCGTGCTCCGGCGTAGTCAATAACCCTCGGAAGTTGGTTTAGCGATTGCTAAGGCGCGACGTCTCGCACGTTCGTAGTCGGATCGTCAAGGTCGACTCCCACAGAAAACGATAGCCACCATCTCATCGAAACATCGGGACACCTTTGCCTCTATCAAGTGGTATCAGATTTCCAGGTTGCTCGGTGAGATTTTACAGTTTTTCGTAGATTAGATCGAGTCTGTTCTTCATACCTACAGTCCACGAAAAAGCCACACAAAAAAAATTAGGGTTAGTTCATCATATCCGAACCAATCTGAGCCTTTGCATAATCTTTTTAGGGTTTTTGCTTTGTTGAATTTGCGGTTGCATCGTCGTGTCAAGTTGCTGGTCTTAGAGTCTAGTCTTTTAGAGTTTCGAGTTCTGGTCATAAGTTGTCACGCTGCCGCCGTACCATCATCATCGCCCATCTACCTCCATTGCTGATCCGCCACCGCTCTGAATCCGTATCCATATACCACCACCAATCCGAGTTCTTCTCATATTAGGTTTGTTGTTGAGACCAATCTAAATTCCATTTCGTGTTTCCTTGCCTGCGTAGGTCTCGGAAAAAAAAAGAGTCTGGAGACCCCCGGGCAGTTTTTAGGCCAAAATTTTCACGGGCAAAAAAATTTTCTCCCTATCCTATTTTTAGGCTTTTCTGAGTCTTTTGAGCCACGTGCCATCATAGTGATTTTTTGTCGCACTTTTTCGTCGTCGCTGCCCTGATTTCCGAAAAAAAAGTGAACAAAAAAAATTTCGTGCCATCCTACCAGTTTGACGAGGGAAGAGTTTTGAGACACTCGCCATTATAGTGATTTTTCGCAAAAAAAAGAGCGCAAAAAAAAAGAGAGCGCAAAAAAAAAGAGAGCGAAAAAAAAAGTTCCAGAGTGTGCTTTTCCCTTATTTACGTGCAGCGCCGTGATTTTGTTAGTGTTCTAGGCTCGCGTCTCTAGCACGGTCTAGCCTAGGACCAGCACAGTACCGTCGTTGAGCGTTTATTCAACTTTGCATCTCTGAATTGATTATTGCTGACCCTTTTTGCTACCATACTATAAGCCTTCCCAGCTCCACATACATCTACGTCGTGCGTTTGACTCTCCCTGGCAATCGCTCTATCCAAGCTTTTGAGAGTTTTGACTACCACGGTTGCCGATCACCGCCTGCTGCTGGGTAAGAACTGGTAAGAATTTGAGATTTGCTTGACGGATTTGTGACACCACCACCACCTCTTGTTAGTATTCTGTAGGATCATATTCTTGTGTGTTTCTATTGTTGCTAACCATGGCAGGATCACAAGCCGACGAGACTGACTGGGAGAACATGACGAATCAGGAGTTGCATGATAAATTTCAGCAAATGATGAATGGACAGGTGCAAGATGTGCTAAACAGATTTGAAGAGGCCATGGAGAAGATAGATGGCATGGAGAAGACGTTCGAAACAAAGCTCGATAACAGGTTTAATGAATTGCTCACGCGTCTTCCACCACCACCACCGGCTGCGCCTAACGCACCTCTACAACAACAACAACAACAGCAACGACTACCTACACATCGTGAAACAGCCCTCCGCCGAGCGAGCCGTCTCCCTCTTGCACCTGGCCAAACTGTTGGTGCTGCTGTTGCTACTTCTGTGGCTCCTGCTGCTGATGCGGAGGAGGATGATTTTGCTGGCGATTACGAGGATGAGGTTGATCAAAATCAGAACTACGTGCCACCACCAGCACAGCAACAACCAGGTCGTCCACATGCAAATAATGGCAATGGTAGGGCTCACCCTCAGGTACGAGATCATGACCATCTCCCTAAACTAAAATTGAATATTCCACCATTTGAGGGTAGATATGTTCCTGATATATATCTTACTTGGGAGTTAGAAACTGAACAACGATTTACATATTTACAATATCCCGAGGAGAGACGTGTTCCTGCTGCTGTTTGTGCATTCACTAGTTTTGCATGTGTTTGGTGGTCTGAGCATTGTAGATTATATCCCATTCCTGCTACTTGGGCTGCTTTGAAAACTGCTATGCGTACTCGTTGGGTTCCACCATATTATCAACGTGAATTACTTCAAAAATTGCAGCGCTTAAGACAGGGAAAAAATTCTGTAGAAGAGTATTATCAGGAATTACAAACTGGCATGATTAGATGTGGTATTGTTGAGGAGAATGAAGCTATGCTTGCACGTTTTATGGGTGGATTAAATAGAGAGATTCAGACGATTCTAGAGTATAAGGACTATACTAATATCACTCGTTTATTCCATCTTGCTTGTAAAGCTGAACGTGAAGTGTAGGATCGACAGGCATTGGCGCGGACTAACTTTTCTGCAGGTCGATCTTCATCATGGACACCACGTGCATCATCTACTTCCACACGTTCTGCTACACAAGCGCCTCCGTCGGCTGCCACCTCCAACCGTGATACAATAAAGCAGGCACAATCACCACTATCTGCCAAGAGCACACCTTCTGGGCCTGCAAAGAGCTCTTCTTCATCCATGGCATCCACAGGGCAAACACATGATATTATTTGTCGACGTTGCAAGGGTGGAGGTCATTATGCGAGAGAATGCCCATCTAAACGTGTGATGATTGTTAGTGAGGATGGTGGGTATGAGTCCGCTAGTGACTATGATGAGGAGACTTTGGCTCTTATTACACGTGACGAACACGGTGGAGACGATTCTGATCATGAGACGCAATACATGGCTCCTGAAGATGCTGACAGGTATGAATGTTTAGTTGCTCAACGTGTTTTGAGTGTGCAGGTTACACAAGCTGAGCAAAATCAGAGGCATAATTTGTTCCATACAAAGGGAGTTGTGAAGGAACGTTCTGTTCGCGTGATCATAGATGGAGGGAGTTGCAACAACTTGGCTAGCATGGAGATGGTGGAGAAGCTATGTCTCACCACAAGACCACATCCACATCCTTACTACATCCAATGGTTCAACAACAGCGGCAAGGTTAAGGTAACGCGTACTGTTCATGTGCATTTTAGTATCTCTACATATGCTGATTATGTTGATTGTGATGTGGTACCTATGCAAGCATGTTCCTTATTACTTGGTAGACCATGGCAATTTGATAAAAATTCTGTTCACCATGGTAGAAACAATCAGTATACTCTTGTTCATAAGGATAAAAATATTACTTTGCTTCCTATGACTCCTGATTCCATTTTGAAAGATGATATTAATAGAGCTAATAAAGCAAAACAAGAGAAAAATAAGAGTGAAAATCAGATTGTGGCAAAAGAATTTGAGCAACAAATGCAGCCTAATAATAATAAACAATCTAGTGTTGCTTCTGAAATTAAATTGAAAAGTGCATGTTTACTTGCCACCAAATCTGATATTGATGATCTAGATTTTAGCAAATCTGTTTGCTATGCTTTTGTGTGCAAAGAGGCATTATTTTCATTCGAGGACGTGCCTTCCTCTTTGCCTCCTGCTGTCACTAACATTTTGCAGGAGTTCGCTGACGTCTTTCCACAAGACGTGCCACCGGGATTACCACCTATTCGAGGGATTGAACATCAAATTGATTTAATTCCCGGTGCATCATTACCCAACCGTGCACCATACCGTACCAATCCAGAGGAGACGAAGGAGATTATGCGTCAAGTACAAGAACTGCTCGACAAAGGTTATATACGCGAATCCCTTAGTCCTTGTGTTGTTCCTATCATTTTAGTGCCGAAAAAGGATGGTACGTCGTGTATGTGCGTTGATTGTAGAGGCATTAATAACATTACTATTCGTTATCGTCATCCTATTCCTAGGCTAGATGATATGCTTGATGAATTGAGTGGCTCTACAATATTCTCCAAAATTGATTTGCGTAGTGGATACCATCAAATTCGTATGAAATTGGGAGATGAATGGAAAACAGCATTTAAAACTAAGTTTGGATTATATGAGTGGTTAGTCATGCCTTTTGGGTTAACTAATGCACCTAGTACTTTCATGAGGTTAATGAACGAAGTTTTACGTGCTTTCATTGGACGATTTGTGGTAGTTTACTTTGATGACATATTGATTTATAGCAAATCTTTGGAGGAACATTTGGAACATTTACGTGCTGTTTTTATTGCTCTACGTGATGCACGTTTGTTTGGTAACCTTGGAAAGTGCACCTTTTGCACCGACCAAGTATCTTTTCTTGGCTATGTTCTTACTCCACAGGGAATTGAAGTTGATAAAGCCAAGATTGAAGCTATTGAGAGTTGGCCGCAGCCCAAAACGGTCACACAAGTGCGGAGTTTCCTTGGCCTCGCTGGTTTCTATAGGCGTTTTGTGAGAGATTTCAGCACCATTGCTGCACCTCTCAACGAGCTTACAAAGAAGGATGTGCCTTTTGTTTGGGGTACCGCACAGGAAGAAGCCTTCACGGTATTGAAAGATAAGTTGACACATGCTCCTTTGCTCCAACTTCCTAATTTCAATAAGACTTTTGAGCTTGAATGTGATGCTAGTGGAATTGGATTAGGAGGTGTGTTATTACAAGATGGCAAACCTGTTGCATACTTTTCTGAAAAATTGAGTGGGCCTAGTCTGAACTATTCTACTTATGATAAAGAATTATATGCTCTTGTTCGGACCTTAGAAACATGGCAACATTATTTATGGCCCAAGGAATTTGTTATACATTCTGATCATGAATCTTTGAAACACATTAAAAGTCAAGCAAAACTGAACCGTAGACATGCTAAATGGGTTGAATTCATTGAGACTTTCCCTTATGTCATTAAACACAAGAAGGGTAAAGAAAATGTTATTGCTGATGCATTGTCTCGTCGTTATACTATGCTTTCACAACTTGACTTTAAAATATTTGGTTTGGAAACCATCAAAGATCAATATGTTCATGATGCTGAATTTAAAGACGTATTGCAGAATTGTAAGGAAGGGAGAACTTGGAACAAGTTCGTTCTCAACGATGGCTTTGTGTTTCGTGCTAACAAGCTATGCATTCCAGCTAGCTCCGTTCGTCTTTTGTTGTTGCAGGAGGCGCATGGAGGAGGATTAATGGGACACTTTGGCGTCAAGAAGACGGAGGATATACTTGCTACACATTTCTTTTGGCCAAAGATGAGACGGGATGTTGAGCGTTTTGTTGCTCGCTGCACTACATGTCAAAGAGCTAAGTCACGACTAAATCCTCATGGTTTATATATGCCTTTGCCTGTACCTAGTGTTCCTTGGGAGGATATATCTATGGATTTTGTTTTAGGTTTACCTCGAACAAAGAAGGGGAGGGATAGCATATTTGTTGTCGTGGATAGGTTCTCGAAAATGGCACACTTTATACCTTGTCATAAAAGCGATGATGCTGTTAATGTTGCTGATTTGTTCTTTCGTGAAATTATTCGCTTGCATGGTGTGCCAAATACTATTGTTTCAGATCGTGATACTAAATTTCTTAGCCACTTTTGGAGATGTTTATGGGCTAAGTTGGGGACTAAGCTGCTTTTTAGTACTACTTGTCACCCCCAAACTGATGGACAAACTGAAGTAGTCAATAGAACATTGTCTACTATGCTTAGGGCTGTTTTGAAGAATAACAAGAAAATGTGGGAAGAATGCTTGCCTCATATTGAATTTGCTTATAATCGTTCATTGCATTCTACTACTAAGATGTGCCCTTTTGAAATTGTGTATGGTTTCCTACCTCGTGCACCTATTGATTTGTTGCCTCTTCCATCTTCGGAGAAGGTTAATTTTGATGCTAAAGAACGTTCTGAATTGATTTTAAAAATGCATGAGTTAACTAAGGAAAACATTGAGCGTATGAATGCTAAATATAAACTTGCTGGAGATAAGGGTAGAAAACAAGTTGTGTTTGCACCTCGAGATCTTGTTTGGTTACATTTGCGTAAAGATAGATTTCCTAATCTGCGCAAATCAAAGCTAATGCCACGTGCTGATGGTCCTTTTAAGGTGTTAGAGAAAATAAATGATAATGCATATAAACTTGAGCCACCTGCAGATTTTGGGGTTAGTCCCACTTTTAACATTGCAGATTTGAAGCCTTATTTGGGTGAGGAAGATGAGTTTCCGTCGAGGACGACTTCATTTCAAGAAGGGGAGGATGATGAGGACATCAATACCATTGTTACACCCACAGCCCCTACTGTTACATATACTGGACCAATTACTAGAGCTCGCGCACGCCAATTAAATTACCAGGTACTTTCGTTTCTTGGTAATGATTCTAATGTTCATGAGATTATGATGCTGCCTAAATTGGATACATTTGTTTTGCTTACAAATGAAGGGCCTAGCTTGGAGAAGGATGAACATTGGAGCAAGAACACACATGGAGTTGATGGCATGCGCAAGGGGATCAAGAACGGAGTTACAAGTGATGATTTCAGGACTTTGAAGCCGCCATAAGGAGTGCATGAAGCCTTGGACGAAATATACGAGATGCCACTTCATAATATTCGTTCATAGGCTATTCTAGGTGCTGCGTCACCTTATTAATGGGCCAGGCCCATGTAATTTCGAGATACTTAAGTATAGGCTATTTTTAGAGTCCGTATATGTGGGGAAACAAGAGTTAGGGTTGGTTTCGGACCCCACCCTCAAGGGCCACGAAATTCCCCCCTCTTCCTCCATATATACAGCCCTTAGGGCGTCGTTTAGACTTTGGGTTTTGTTTAGATTAAAAGTTCGCCATAGCTGCAACTTCGCGTACTTCGTTTGTGTCCAACGACCAGACCAAGACGTCACAGAACCCCATCTTGATCAATAAAGCTTTCATCTTATATTCGCAATATCCAGATTGCAATCTCAGTTTCTTGCTTGTTCTTCGTTTGCTTGCAGGAAACAGACCCTCGTGGTCAGGTTGACCGTGCTCCGGCGTAGTCAATAACCCTCGGAAGTTGGTTTAGCGATTGCTAAGGCGCGACGTCTCGCACGTTCGTAGTCGGATCGTCAAGGTCGACTCCCACAGAAAACGATAGCCACCATCTCATCAAAACATCGGGACACCTTTGCCTCTATCACCACTCGGGAGCTTAGTTGCAGCCCTGCGCTCGCCTAAGTGTTTAAAAATCTTACCGGGTGGAGAGCCAGACTCCCGTTCGGGGGGGCTTAGCTGCAGCCCACCGCTCACCTAAGTACAGGACACAACTCAATCCGCAAAAGAGTTACGCCACAAATACGAGGTTATTCCGAGTGAAGATCAAGTTCCACTCGACAGATCAAGCCATGAAAATATCCAACGAAGAAATCAAGTTCGGATAAAACCTAAAGGTCCCAGACCTCAGATCAAAAGTACTCGAGCCCTCGGCTCGGCAGAGTTTAACGGTTACAAATCCACTCGGCATCCCGAGGCAAATTTAAAGTGAAGCATGAAAGTTTTTCATTCCTCAGGAGGAGGACTGGAAGGGGCGACGAACTCATCCAAGTCGATCCCGTCTGCAATACGGGTGGCGGCAGCGATGAAAATCTCCATAAAGTCTTGAAAATTGTGCTTCCTGGTATTGGCAACTTGGATGGCGGCCAGCTTTTCTTCTCGCGCCTCCTTGCAATGGACACGGACCAGAGATAGAGTGACATCAGCACCACATCTGGCAGCAGATTTCTTCCATTCCGCCACTCGACCTGGGACTTCGTTCAGTCGAGTCATCAGAGACTCGAGGTCGTTCTAAAGCATCGTCCCGGGCCAGAGTGACGTGTCGATCCGCGACATCGCGACCTTCAGTCGAGCAAGATAGTCAACAACGCTGGTAACACGAGACTCCAGTCGAAGCACGTTCATGGCAGCCTCATCCTTCACGAGAGAATTGGCAGGGTCCAAGCCTGGCTCCACTCGACTGGTTTCCTCTTCGAAGTTCTGGCAGAATTCTGCAAACGTGATTCAAGAGTCAAACAGTGGCTCTACACAGGCTAGGCAACTGCAAGACAGTCAGGCCAGAATAATTACCTTCGAGCATGACGAACAGCTTCTTGGCGAGTTCACCAAGATAAGCTTCCAGATCGTTCTTCTTCCCCACCAGATTGCCTGCCTTGTCGCGCAGAGCCGCGTTGTCGTTCTTCAGTCGGGTGACCTCTTGATTGGCTACCCCGAGAGCAGTTTTTAGCCTGGAGTTCTCCTGCTCAAGAGCTTTGACCGAAGCCATTTTCTCTTCAGCAAGCTTCGTCCTGCTCAAGGCCTCCTTTTGTGCTTCTGCAAGATCTTGGTCCTTCTTCCTCAGAGCTTCCTCCAGTTTATCTGTGGCACGTCGAGTGAAATCAACATCAAGAATGGACAAGGAAGAGAAATCACTCGTCAAGAATAGAGAACCCCACCAGCCATACCTTTTGCTTCTTCTTGCGCCTTCTTCAAATTCTCTTGAGAAAGCTTCAAGTTAAGGTTGAGCTGGATCTGGTGGTTCTCCAACTCAGTATAGCGAGCAACAAGTTCACAGGATTTCTGCGAAAAGAAAAATCAATAGACAGACGTCCAAGATGAGTTGCTTCCGAGTAACTAAGAGACAATGATGGCATTTCTAAGACTACAGCCGAATCAAAAACATTCGACAGTAGTCTCGGGGACTACACCCAGTGGGTGCACTCAGCGTGCCCCCACTGTAAAAAGAAGAGAGAAAAAGTCGACTGCCTGCAGTCGACCAGATACAGTTCCATTCGACATGGCCTGACCAGACCGAGTGAAGAAATACAGCTACAACAACACAATGTAAAGACTACAGTCGACTGCCAGCAGTCCACCGTAGTCTCGGGGACTACACCCAGTGGGTGCACTTAGCGTGCCCCCACTCGTCCAAGAATTGGCACACACACCCAGTGGGTGTACAGATATAAAGATCTTCGGAAAAAGATTCTTCAAATAGCACATCAAAACAGACCAAGAGATGAGTCGACTGACCTGGACGTTACTCTGAAGAGCCGAGCTTGCGTCATAAGCTACTTGGTTGGCCTCCCGAGCCACCTTCACTTGCTCCATCATGATCCCCGCTTGGCGTATAGCCTCTCTTGCAGCAGCCGCTTGGTCCTCAGGGGCGGGGTACGCGGCAAAAAGCGAAGGCGGATCCACAGTCGACGTCGAGGGCCGCACACTCGTCAGAGGAACGACGAAAGTCACAGAAGCCCGAGTGGTGTCCCCACCATCCCGAGCTACGGCCTCAGACGCCAGAGCAGATTGGGGGGCCTTGTCAGCCGACGCCCTCCTATTCCTCCTCACTCTTAGCGGTTCGTTGTCGTCGTCATCCGGGAGGTAGATAACATGAGGAGGAGCTACAAGGAAAACATTCAATCGACCAGAGTTGCCATAAATGTCCAGTTGACTCAAAACGGAACGTCAGTGATCGTACCAGGGTTGGAGGTGACAGCATCCTCCATCTCTTGGTCGTTGTCCTTAGCGGAGACCTCAGAAGTAGCAGCGCTGCAAGCCTCGAAAGCCAGTCAGTTGGCTCAATGAATCGACCAAGGACCCGTCCACGGTCGACAAAGGAAAGCAAGTTTTGTTATTACTCGGAAATGGTGGGGATAGCCATCTTCATCTTGGGCAGAGCCTTGGGCGGCTTAGACGGCGTCGCGCGTGGGTGCTTGGGAGCCTTCCCAGTCGGCGTAGGGGAAGAAGTCCAAGGGCGTTTCGACGACTGCCCAATAGGAGCAGTCGCCTTGCCACGTTCCCGCGCTGGATCGCTGGAGTCGACGTCGTCGCCTCCCTCTCCCTCACCATCGGACTCCCACTCGCCTTGATCGTCTCCGCTCTCACCTCCGCTCGCCTCCCCTTCCACAGTTAGCTCCTGTGCCCCGTTGGGCGTCGAGTACATCTCGGTGGTCGCCTGGAAAACAACAAGACAAAAGGTCAATCGACCAACTCAAAGAAGAGCAATGAAGAAAACAAGATCTCAGTCGGAAGCACGAAGACAAACCTGGTCCACATCGTACGAGTTGTCGAGTGGAATTACCCTCCTGGCTCCTCAGGGGTTGTCTTTGTTCCCCGTGATGCTCGACAGCCACCCCTCCAGCATCTCGTCAGTGACCTCCTCTGGGTGGATCCGAGTGGTGTCGTCGAGACCCGAGTACAGCCACATCGGATGGTCACGAGCCTGGAGCGGTTGGATGCGCCTCCGGAGGAAGACCTCCAGCAGGTCCATACCAGTCACGCACTCGCGAACGAGCTCAACCACTCGACCGGCCAGCACTTTGACTTGGGCCTTTTCTTCTGGCGTCACTTTCACAGAAGCGGGTTTTTCAGCTCGGTCGAGAGAGAAAGGGGGAAGACCAGTCGACTGTCCTGGGGTCACTTGGTCTCGACAGTAAAACCAGGTCGACTGCCAACCGCGGACCGACTCCGGGAAAGTGATAGAAGGAAAACAACTCATTCCCCTCGTCTAGATCGCCAGGCCCCCACACAGCTGAACCACCTGCGTCCTCCCGTCACTTGACTTGGCCTTCTTAACCGACTGAGAGCGGCAGGTAAAGAAATGCTTGAAGAGTCCCCAATGGGGGCGACAACCCAAGAAACCCTCACACATGGAAATGAAAGCAGCAAGGTATACGATGGAGTTTGGAGTGAAGTGGTGGAGCTGCGCTCCGAAGAAGTTCAAGAAACTCCGGAAAAAAGGATGGGGCGGCAGAGAAAACCCACGGTCGATATGGGTGGCTAGAACCACGCACTCACCGTCGCGGGGCTGCGGCTCGATCTCTCTCCCCGGGAGACGCGCAGCTTCATGGGGAATGACTCCCCCCTCGACCATGTCGTCGAGATCCTCTTGCCGGATCACCGACGGCATCCAATCCCCTTGGATCCAGCCCCGGGGCAGAGCAGACCTTGAGGAGGATTCGCCCCGAGCAGACCTCTTCCCTTACCCCTGCGCCGCCGCCTTCTTCGCGCGCTCGAGAGCAGAGGTCTTGTCCTTCGCCATCGTCGCCGGCAAGTCTCGCACGGGCCTGTGGCGCTAAGGTGAGAGCATAGGTGGCGGAGGAACTTGCGAAGGTAGAGAGGAAGAAGAAAGCGCACTGGTTAGAAACCCCGAGCCGGCGATTTATAAGAGGTCGCTCCCGAGTGGCTGACTGGTAGGCCCAGGCGATCCAGCCAAATCCCGCAGCAGACGCGCGCATGGTATGTGGCAAAAAAGGAGGCGCGGAAATCAAGGAGCTTCCGCTTTATCGCTTCCGATTACTGCGGCCGCTCCCGTCCCGCGCGCTTCCCAAAATCCGAATCCCGCGACATCCGCGGGCTGCAGAACAACTTGCCAAAACAGAAGACCCCACTCACGCCGGCACTCGGTATGTCACAGGTAAAGAAATTCACTCGACGAAAGGCCTGGAATGGATCAAGGCGACTGAAAGAGGTTGATGACTTCACCCGTGACGGTCGACCCAAAACGAGGCACTCAAGTAACCCAAAGAACCAGTCGGAAAGATCACCAACTCTTTCCCCACCCTAACCTCGATCCATTCGGGGGCTAATGATGAAGCTATGTACCTAGGGTAGGGGCACGGACCTATCCAAAAGAGCCCTACCCAAGGACATCCCTAGAAGAAGTCATCTTTCAATCGACTTGAAGGTATCTCACTCGACCAAGAAGCTATCACTCGACCATGAAGCCAACCACTCGACTGGCCAGAAGACCTAAAGTCACTCCGCAGGCAAAACGGTCGGCTATTAAGTAGTCTTTATGGTCATTATAGCATTTTATTACCAGCGTTACCAGTAACGCCCCGCATTAATGTACATTGAACCCTTGGTAATGTGGGCTGGCCGGGGTCTTGGCGAACTCTATATAAGCCACCCCCCACCTTAGGATCAAGGGTTCGCACCCCTGTTATTCACACGCATACAATCCAATCGACCGCCTCCGGGCACCGAGGCGTAGGGCTGTTACTTCCTCCGCGAAGGGCCTGAACTCGTACATCTTTGTGTGCTTACAACTTCCCAATAGCTGAGATCTAGCCTCTGCATACACACCCCCCTACATCACTGTCAGAGTTAGAACCACGACAAATACCACAACCGGCAAAAAATAGGCCTAGATGACTAAATACATATTCTATTGGATTGCCATCTAAACCGGTTGTAGATAACCCGTGCAACCGTCTCCCACCGGTTGCACCCAATAGCCAAAAGCTCCCTGAAGTCTGCATGAGTGAGTAATTAACGACCACATACGAACCCAAGCACTGGCTCTGTAAATAACCTACAAAAAGTTGATAAAGATCTTCCTGTTAAAAATGATATCATTTTTGCAGTTCAATATAGCCGAAAGTAAGGCGCTCCGAATATGTCACGCAATATTAGATTTCACTCCAATTAGCCACGTCCCAAATAACATGTTAATACTAACCGGAGGAGTAATGTTAAAGCCTATATGTATCATGCGCCAAAGAAGGATGATGAGAGGATAGTCGAGAAAGAGGTGTTTTATGGTTTCATTCTCGTCACAGAAGCAACATCGCGAACTGCCCACCCATCTTCGCTTTATCAGGTTATCCATGGTTAAAATCACTTTCTTGTGGGAAAACCACATGAAATTTTTATTCTTAGTGAAACTTTAATCTTTCATATGTGATGTGATTTCGGTATCAGCTAAATGAAAATGCCACAACTGACGAAAAATAGGCCTAACACTAGTAGAAAAAGGGCCTATAGTCCCGGTTCGTAAGGGCCTTTAGTCCCGGTTCCTGAACCGGGACTAAAGTGTCGGTACTAATACCTCCCCCCTTTAGTACCGGTTCAATCCAGAACCGGGACTAAAGGCCCTCCACGTGGGCAGTGCGTAGAGCCCAGGCAGGAGACCCTTTGGTCCCGGTTGGTGGCACCAACCGGGACCAATAGGCATCCACGCGTCAGCATTTCTGTGGCTGGGGTTTTAGTTTTTTTTGAAGAGGGGGTTGGGGGTTTTGGTGGGTTAATTTAGGTGTTTCATATATTGTGTTAGCTAGCTATAATTAATAGAGAGAAATGTCCTCTCTTATGTCCGTGCTTGGTCGATGCTACGTACTATACACACGTATAGAGAGGACTAGACACGCTGGCTAGCTAGTAAGCAAACAAAGGAAACAGAAGATCGTCATGAACATATATGCATACAGAGAGAAGTGATATCGACCACCTCTCCTACTCCGAGAGATTGGTCGAACAACAAGTTCTCGTATATCTATCTAACACTACCGGCTACATATATACAGTAATTATCTCTTACAAATATAATCATACGGACTCAGGTTTAACATAGAATTCTCCATCTTCAGGGATCACGTGGTCAAGAAATAATGCCGCCAATTCCTCTTGAATTCCTCGCATGCGAGCTGGTGCTAGGAGTTCATCCCGCTTCCGAAACATCTAATTTAAAGAAGGGGGTCAATACATATATATATGAATGAATGAAACTCAACACAAATGATGGTAATAAAATAAAATTGTGAATGTTGTTATTTACGTACTTCATATTGTTCGTCAGTGTAGCCCCGCTCACAGGTCGTGTGGCGGATGGACTCGCAAACATAGTATCCACAGAAATCATTCCCTTGTTCCTGCCACAACTACTTTACAAGAAATAGAGGTTAATCAAACTGATAAGCAAGAATGCCAAATGGTATTGATGAAACTAGCGCTTGAATGACTAGTAGATGCGCTTAAAATGCTACTATAGCTAGTACTTACTTTCGGGTGTCTAAATTGCAGCTCCTTCGGCAGTCCCGGAGCTTTTCTGGTGAATTTTCTCCAAACCCTGCCAGACAAAGAAAACAATTACTTGATATATTAGGAAATGAACAAAGTTGCTGATATGGTGGATAATGATCGATTTAACTTACTTCTCGAGTATTTGAGTCATGTCTGCATAGTCCTTGGGATCTTTTCGTCTTGAGTCTAAGACGGTTACTAGTCCCTGCTCAAGCTTAATATGTAGGAGAATATAGTGGAAACTGCACATGCATGCATAACTCATCAATTACATTACTATAACCTTGACTAATATATAAGGGAAACCGAATACACACAAGACAGTAACACTCACTTGAAGTTGTAAGGAAAGAGTATTATATCTTTTTTTGATTTATTATCAACGATTGTAGCATGCTGGCCTCGGTTTCTGTGGCATGAAATTTAACCTGAGTTGCATCTATGAGATATGTGTTAATGAACCCAATATCACCGACTTGTCTTTTCTTCAATTCGACGATCTTCAATCTATATAATATAGTGAGGATGATTATAAATACATGCAATGAAAGAGCTAAGCTATATAGAGAAACTTAATGACAGAAGTAGTACTACTTACAGACAGTAGCAGGCGACCGTTGTTTTATCAAGGGCCAATTGATTGAAAAACTGATAGAACTCCTCAAATGGAATAGGCAACAGATCAATTCCAATGAGGTCATGCTCCTTTTTAACTTTCAAATACAAAGTACTCCTCCCCCCAGAGTCTCTGCAGATTTTCAAGTACCAATCATGCAATCTTCGCATCATCGTTGATAGAGATCTTTCATCTTTGACGAGAGGCTTCCCGTACTCGTATCTTTGTATCTGCATCTCCATGGGTTCATAATGTACTTCGTCGGGCAGGTAATCTGCAAGATTGCTATAACTGGGCACCATCCTCGGATCATTAGCGACGTTGTGGCTAGGCACCTTGAGCGGGGGGCACGATTGCTTCGCTTGTTCACCGAGCTGGGCAATTTGTTTCCCAGCTCGTCGTTCTTTCAGCCTTTGATCGCTGACAGTACTTCCCGACCGCTCCGCTTCGGCAAATTCCTTTCCAATAATGCGGTCATAGTTTCCTTTCGGCGGATCAGACTTCGGTGGTTTTGTCAGGGCAGCCAGAGTGCACTTCACTTTCACCCGATCTACCTTCTCCTCCGGAGGTGGATGTTTCTTTGCTTTCACCCCTTCAAAGAATTTCCTCACTTCTTCTCGCGCGATCTCGGCGTTCTCCTCCTGGGTCCTCTCGTATGGTAACTTCTCTGGAGTCTTCAGAGAAGGACCGAATCTGTATGTCCGACCGCCTCTGGTTGTACTGCTAGACGCCGACCGAGCAGGCGGAGCAGTTGTCTTCTTTACTTGCTTAAGAGGCGGAGGAGAAGGACTATGACGCGCCGGAGTAGCTGGAGCGGCGGCAGGTCTCTTCCGCCCTTGCTGACGAGGCGGAGAAGGAGGAGGCTGGCTGCTCGGGCGCGTCGGCGCAGGCGGAGTGCCGCCACGCATCGGAGAAGGAGCCGGCCGAGGGCCCTGATCGTCACTCGTCGGAGGAGGAGGCGGTGGAGGAGGCGGAGTGCCCTGACTCGCCGGAGGAGGAGGAGGAGGCGGAGGCGTCCAGTTCGGAAGGTTGATGAGCTCCTTCCGCCATAGGCATGGAGTCTTCAAAGCAGACCCCAGCCGAGTCTCCCCTTCACCGGTAGGGTGGTCAAGCTGGAGGTCCTCAAATCCCTCCGTTATCTCATCCACCATCACCCTAGCATATCCTTCTGGAATCGGCCGGTAGTGAAAAGTTGCGCCGGGTTCAGTAGGATAAACAGAGCCAACAGCCGCCTTGACCTTCAAATTCATCCATTGCGTCATAAGGTGGCAATTTTGAGACTCCGTGATAGCATCCACGGGATAGCTGGCAGGAGCCGTCAAGGCATGCTCCGACTGAAGCAGCTCGGTGGAAGCCACGCTGCTTCTGCACTGAGATGGCGGGGTAGCTTCGGGGGAGGCTTCGGCAGTACATTTGCTGCGATTTGCTTCTCGTTCCTCTATCGCGTCTACCCTTGCTTGCAGCGCCTGCATTTGGGTTTGCTGCACTTTTTTCCTCCTCTCATGGGATTTGTAACCGCCTGCGTCCGGAAACCCAACCTTCCATGGAACGGAGCCTGGCGTGCCTCGTGTCCGTCCAGGGTGCTCAGGATTCCCGAGGGCCATTGTGAGCTCGTCATTCTCTCTATCTGGAAAGAACGTCCCTTCCTGCGCTGCTTCGATATACTGCTTAAGCTTACTGATTGGTATGTCCATTTGTTCGTTCGTCCAAATGCACTTCCCTATTTCAGGGTCCAAGGTTCCGCCAGCCCCGAAGAACCAAGTCCGGCAATGGTCTGGCCAGTTATTTGTCTCTGGTTCGATCCCTTTAAGAACCAGATCATTCTCAATCTTGGACCACTTAGGCCAGGCTACGAGGTAGCCACCTGACCCCGTGCGATGGTGAAGCTTCTTCTTCGCAGCATTTTGCTTGTTTGTCGCCGACATCTTCTTACTCTTTTCGGATATCTTGTGGGCCACAAATGCGGGCCAGTGATCTCTGATCTTCTCATATCTACCCTTGAATTCTGGTGTCTTATTATTTTCGACAAACTTATTATTCAGCTCTTTCTTCCACCTCTTGAATAGTTATGCCATCCTCTTCAGAGCAAAAGACTTGATTAATTTCTCTTTAATTGGGTTCTCTGGATTATGCTCTAGCGGTAGGGTGAAATTTGACTTCAGCTCAGTCCAAAGATCATATTTCTGCATATCATTGACATAAGACACCTCAGGGTCTTCTGTAGCCGGCTTAAACCATTGCTGGATGCTTATCGGGATCTTGTCCCTAACCAGAACCCCGCACTAAGCAACAAATGCGCTGTTTGTCCGGAGGGGTTCAATAGGTTAGCCGTCGGGCGCGATTGCTGTGATCTCAAGCTTTTCATCCGAGCTCAACTTTTTCTTCGGGCCTCGTCTCTTTACCGAAGTTGTTCTCGATCCGGAGGGCTAGAAAAAAGAACAAAGACTTAATTAATATGTGTACATACCAAAACAATGAATGCATCAATCAGCTAGTCAGCATAGGCTTAACTAATATATATACCTGGCCGGACTCAGTTCGGTCACCGGAGCCGTCATCACGGTCTCCTTCTTGCACCGGCATTGGGTCACCGGAGCCGTCCTCATGTTCTTCTTCTTGCACCGGCATAAGGTCACCGTAGCCAGCTTGTTCACCCTCTCCTTCCAGACCATCGGTTTCGTTGAGAAAGTACGAGACGGCATCACTTCCTTCTGCGATTATCTCCCTCAACAACGCTTCTTTTGCTGCTTCATCTAGGGCGGTGTCCATAGTTTCTACAAATATTTACAACATGGCAATTATTATTCAAACATGACAGATGGATATATTAGTGCCAAACGTAGAACTAGCTACCTAATCATAGTAAGCTATCGGGAGGGGGTATATATCGACAACGATGACACTACATCTATGTCCCTCGACGACCCTCGTTCCCGATAAAAAAAGAGGAAGAAGAAGAAAAAAAAGAGGAGAAGAAAGAATAGAGGCTCCTCTATTATTTCTTCTCCTCTTTTTTTTCTTCTTCCTCTTCTTTTTTTATCCTCCTCTTCCTCTCATGTTCGAGAGGATCGCCGAGGGGTCGGGAGGTTGCCTAGTGTCAAAGGATTCAACAAAACCATGTCTTCATCATTAGGCGAAAGTAACATGTGCATGATGGTACGAAGCTCTTCAAAGTTGTTCTGGAACGGAGTCCCAGATAGGATAATTCGCTTTTTGGTACAAAGTTCAGAAAGAGCCTTCCGAATATCGCTATTTGGAAGGCCTTTGCTGAATTCGTACTAAAAGGCGGATTATTCTATCCGGGACTCCATTTCAGAACAATTTTGCAGAACTTCGTACCAACATGTCCTGGTTACTTCCGGCTAATGATGAAGGCATGGATTTCTTCAATACTTTGACACTAGGAAACCTCTCTCGACCCCTCGGCGATCCTCGACCCCTCGAACCCTCGACGACCCTGGAACCCTAGACCCCTAGACGACCCTCTTCTTCCTCTCATGTTCGAGAGGATCGCCGAGGGGTCGGGAGGTTTCCTAGTGTCAAAGGATTCAACAAAACCATGTCTTCATCATTAGGCGAAAGTAACATGTGCATGATGGTACGAAGCTCTTCAAAGTTGTTCTGGAACGGAGTCCCAGATAGGATAATTCGCTTTTTGGTACAAAGTTCAGAAAGAGCCTTCGGAATATCGCTATTTGGAAGGCCTTTGCTGAATTTGTACCAAAAGGCGGATTATTCTATCCGGGACTCCATTCCAGAACAATTTTGCAGAACTTCGTACCAACATGCCTTGGTTACTTCCGGCTAATGATTAAGGCATGGATTTCTTCAATACTTTGACACTAGGAAACCTCTCTCTTCTTCTCCACTATTCCTTTCTTCTTCTCCTCTTCTTTTTCTTCTTTTTTCTTCTTCTTATTTATTTCTCCTCTTCTTTTCGGTAGAGGAAACCCTAAATAGCAAGTATCGTGGGTGTGAGATACATGTGGCCGTCGGTGTCGGACACTACATCCACGTCCCACAAGTGACGTGGGCGTCGAAGCCCGCGCCACTTGTGGGACGTGGATGTAGTGTCTAACACCGACGGTACATGTATCTCACACCGACGATACTTTCTATTTAGGGTTTCTCCTCTACCGCTCGGCGACCCTCGACGACCCTCGTTCCCGATAAAATAAAGAGGAAGAAGAAGAAGAAAAAAAGAAGAAAAGAAAGAATAGAGGAGAAGACTTCCTCTTCTTCCTCTCCTCTTCTTCTCCCTCTTCTTCCCCTTCTTCCTCGCCTCTCTCATGAATGTCCGACGTTCTCGACCCCCCCCCATGTGTCGAAGAAAAAAAAGAAGAAAAAAAAGAAGAGAAGAAGAAAGGAATAGAGGAGAAAAGAGACCCCCCCATATATATTCTAATTTTCTCTTCTTCTCCTCTATTCCTTTCTTCTTCTCCTCTTCCTTTTCTTCCTCTCCTCGTCTTCTCCTTCTTCTTCTCCTTGTTTCTCTACTTATTTTCCTTTTCCTTATTTTACTTTTTCCTCTCCACTAACATCATCATATATATGAAAAAATGCATATATGAAAAAAAACATCATCATATATATCATCAACAGAAAAAAAACATCATCATATCATCAACAGAAAAAAACATCATCATATCATCAACAGGAAAAAAACATCATCAACATCATCATATCATCAACAGGAAAAAAACATCATAAACATCATCATCTTATTTAGTTCTCTCGACCCCTCGTCCCTCTCTCATGTTGTCGGGGAGGGGCTATATCGACCTCTCCGCTCATGTTGAAATTATCGGGGAGGGGGAATAGCTAGAGGAGAAGAAGAATAATTCTATTTTTTCTTCTTCTCCACTATTCCTTTCTTCTTCTCCTCTTCTTTTTCTTTTTTTTTTCTTCTTCTTATTTATTTCTCCTCTTCTTCCTCTCCTCTTCTTCTTCTTATTTAGTTCTCTCGACCCCTCATCCCTCTCTCGACCCCTCGATGACCCTCGTCCCTGATAACATATTTTTTCTCCCCTCGACACCTCTCGACCTCTCGTCCCACTCTCGACCCCTCAACATCATCTATCACCCCCCTCGTTTTCTTTAGCATATATCCATGAAAAAAATAGAGGAGAAGATTGAAGAAAAAAAAAAGAAGTCTTCCTCTTCTTATTTTCCTTTTTCCACTCCTTCCTTTTCTTCTTCTTCTTCTTCTTCTTCTTCTTCTTCTTCTTCTTCTTCTTCTTCTTCTTCTTCCTTCTTCCTCTTTTCTTCCTTTTCCTTATTTTACTTTTTCATCTACACTAACCTAAAATCGATATCTACTAATTAACAACCTAAATAAAAAATGAATACATATATGAAAAAAAACAACATATAAAAAAACATTTTTGACATATTTAGCATATTCTGATCCATAGTTCAAAATTTTCAAATTTCATTCAAATGAAATTTGAATCGGATTCAAATAACTTGTTGAAAACCTATTCTAAACCTCTCCAAAAATTCTGAAATTTTGCCATCGCCTTTGTCTTGCATCAGTACCTCACCACAATTTTTTTTTTAAATTCCAAAAATGCCCAAAGCCATCTAGCATTTCATCAAACACCTTCTATATGGACAAAAAAATTCCTCCTGTTCCAAAAAATTCAGAAAAGTGGACAACGCGTTGCTGCTGCTCCACTTCTCCTCTCCTTCTACTCTTGAATGCATCGGGGCCGGCGGCGACCATGGAGCAGGGGCGGAGCAAGGGCGCTCGGGCGCAAGAGTGGCACTCGAGAGGGGGGCTCACTTTGAGGGGGGCGGCGACGGCTGGAGTCCGGCGACGAGGACGGCGGGCTCGGGGCTGCACGCGGTGACGGGGACGGCAGCCTCGGGCCGGGCGGCATGCGGTGACGGCCGGGGACAAGGAGGCGGGCTCGGGGAGGCACGCGGTGACGGGGACGAGGGCGGCGGGCTCAGGGATGCCGGCGACGAGGACGGCGCGGGCTCACGGAGGGCTCGGCGGCGACGAGGACGAGGAGCAGCCTAGCAGCGTCGTCGGAGGAGAGGACGAGGAGATCGATCGAACTGAATCGAGAATTTCACAAGTGTTGGCTTATATAGCCAGAGCATTGGTCCCGGTTCGTGAAACCAACCGTGACCAATGCCCCCCTTTAGTCCCGGTTGGTGCCACCAACCGGGACCAAAGGCCAATTTTCAGCAGCCCAAAGGGCGGGAAGCGGCGGCCTTTGGTCCCGGCTGGTGGCACCAACCGGGACTAAAGGGGGGCATTGGTCACGGTTGGTGCCACGAACCGTGACCAATGCCCCCTTTAGTCCCGGTTGGTGCCACCAACCGGGACCAATGCCCTTGTGCTGCCCGCGCCCAAAAGTTTAGTCCCACATCACTAGCTGAAGGGCGCCGGCAGTTGCTTATAAGCGCTGCTGTGCCTCCTCATTCGAGCTCCTCTCTAATGCAGGCTTTCGGGCCTAAACTTGCTACTGCGTGTGGGCCTATTGGGCCTCTGCGGGCCTGAATTCTGGCCCATGTAGGGTTTCTAGTCGTATTCAGGCCGTGGAGGCCCAGTAGGTGGCATTTTTTTGGTTTTTTCTTTTTTATTTCTACATTTTTTTGGTTTTTAATTTTTTTATTTCTACTTAAAACTAAATACTTATAGTTTTTTAGTGATTTCTTTTTGCTTTTAGGTCACAAAAATTATAAACTTTCTGTTAGTGCCATTAGTTTTAAATTTTGAATAGTTTAAATTTGAATTTTTAAAAATTTGTGTGAATCACTAGTTTATGAATAACTTTACTATAAAAATAGAATTTTTTCTATTTATTTTTTATTTATACTTACAACTAAATAATTATAGTTTTTTAGTGATTTCTTTTTGCTTTTAGGTCACAAAAATTATAAACTATCTGTTAGTGCCATTAGTTTTAAAATTTTGAATAGTTTAAATTGGAATTTTATAAAATTTCTGTGAATAACTTTACTATAAAAATAGAATTTTTTTTCTTCTTTGCTATTTATTTTTTATTTATACTTACAATTAAATACTTATAGTTTGATTTTAGGTCACAAAAATTATATTCTTTTTGCTATTGAAGAATATTATAGTTTTATTTTAGTTGATCATAACATAATATTTTAATTGATTGTTTTTATTTTCATAAAAGTTTTGTAGTTCATTCTGTTTGCTATTAATTCATTCTTTGAGCTAAATGACTCTGAAATTGGAAAGCATTTCAAAATGAACTCTGAAAAGGTTGAAAGTTGGCATGGTATCATCATTTCACCCACATAGCATGTTCCAAAAAGTGGAGAGGGTTACGACAAAAACATGATGCACTTCGTGTACCATATGGACAATCACTTTTGAAGTATCAAAGTTTTGAACCATAAGACATGAAAGCATTTCAAATGAACTCTGAAAAAGTTGAAAGTTGGGATGGTATCATAATTTCACCCACATAGCATTTGCTTATTGCAGGAGAAAGTCTTCACTTTTTCTTCGCTTGTGTCATTTGCTTATTGCGCCGTAACCATGGATAATCTTCATTGTTTATCAGGATGCTTGGGTCAGCCTTGACATTGAAGGGAGGAATTTCATGAAACTTTTCATAATCTTCAGACATGTCTGTCTTGCCGTCCACTCCCTGGATGTCCCTTTTTCCTGAAAGAACTATGTGGCGCTTTGGCTCATCGTATGATGTATTCGCTTCCTTATCTTTTCTTTTTCTCGGTTTGGTAGACATGTCCTTCACATAGATAACCTGTGCCACATCATTGGCTAGGACGAACGGTTCGTCAGTGTACCCAAGATTTTTTAGATCCACTGTTGTCATTCCGTACTGTGGGTCTACCTGTACCCCGCCGCCTAACAGACTGACCCATTTGCACTTAAACAAAGGGACCTTAAAATCAGGTCCGTAGTCAAGTTCCCATATGTCCACTATGTAACCATAATATGTGTCCTTTCCACTCTCGGTTGCTGCATCAAAGCGGACACCGCTGTTTTGGTTGGTGCTCTTTTGATCTTGGGCGATCGTGTAACATGTATTCCCATTTATCTCGTATCCTTTGTAAGTCAATACAGTCAAAGATGGTCCCCTGGACAACAAGTACAACTCATCACAAACAGTGTTGTCACCTCTGAGACGTGTTTCCAACCAACTGCTGAAAGTCCTAATGTGTTCACATGTAATCGAGTCGTCGCATTGCTCCGGGTGTTTGGAGCGCAGACTGTTCTTGTGTTGATCGACATACGGGGTCAGCAAGGTAGAGTTCTGTAGAATTGTGTAGTGTGCTTGAGACCAAGAATATCCGTCCCTGCATATTATTGAGTCTCTTCCAAGAGTGCCTTTTCCAGTCAGTCTCCCCTCATACCGCGATTTAGGGAGACCTATCTTGTTAAGGCCAGGAATGAAGTCAACACAAAACCCGATAACATCCTCTGTTTGATGGCCCATGGAGATCCTTCCTTCTGGCCTAGCGCGGTTACGGACATATTTTTTTAGGACTCCCATGAACCTCTCAAAGGGGAACATATTGTGTAGAAATACGGGCCCCAGGATGACAATCTCGTCGACTAGATGAACTAGGACGTGCGTCATGATATTGAAGAAGGATGGTGGGAACACCAGCTCGAAACTGACAAGACATTGCGCCACATCACTCCTTAGCCTTCGTACGATTTCTGGATCGATCACCTTTTGAGAGATTGCATTGAGGAATGCACATAGCTTCACAATGGCTAATCGGACGTTTTCCGGTAGAAGCCCCCTCAATGCAACCGGAAGCAGTTGTGTCATAATCACGTGGCAGTCATGAGACTTTAGGTTCTGAAACTTTTTCTCTGGCATATTTATTATTCCCTTTATATTCGACGAGAAGCCAGTCGTGACCTTCATACTGAGCAGGCATTCAAAGAAGATTTCTTTCTCTTCTTTCGTAAGAGCGTAGCTGGCAGGACCTTTATACTGCTTCGGAGGCATGCCGTCTTTTTCGTGCAAACGTTGCAGGTCCTTCCGTGCCTTAGGTGTATCTTTTGTCTTCCCATACACGCCCAAGAAGCCTAGCAGGTTCACGCAAAGGTTCTTCATCACGTGCATCACGTCGATTGAGGAGCGGACCTCTAGGTCTTTCCAGTAGGGTAGGTCCCAAAATATAGATTTCTTCTTCCACATGGGTGCGTGTCCCTCAGCGTCATTCGGAACAGCTAGTCCATCGGGACCCTTTCCAAAGATTACGTAGTGTAAATCATTGACCATAGCAAGCACGTGATCACTGGTGTGCATGGCGGGCTTCTTCCGGTGATCTGCCTCGCCTTTGAAATGCTTGCCTTTCTTTCGACATTGATGGTTGGTCGGAAGAAATCGACGATGGCCCAGGTACACATTCTTCCTGCATTTGTCCAGGTATATACTTTCAGTGTCATCTAAACAGTGCGTGCATGCGTGGTATCCTTTGTTTGTCTGTCCTGAAAGGTTACTGAGAGCGGGCCAATCGTTGATGGTCACGAACAGCAACGCCTTAAGGTTAAATTCCTCCTGTCTGTGTTCATCCCACGTACGTACACCGTTTCCATTCCACAGCTGTAAAAGTTCTTCAACTAATGGCCTTAGGTACACATCAATTTTGTTGCCGGGTTGCTTAGGGCGTTGGATGAGAACTGGCATCATAATGAACTTCCGCTTCATGCACATCCAAGGAGGAAGGTTATACATACATAGAGTCACGGGCCAGGTGCTGTGATTGCTGCTCTGCTCCCCGAAAGGATTAATGCCATCCGCGCTTAAAGAAAACCATACATTCCTTGGGTCCTTTGCAAACTCATCCCAGTACTTTCTCTCGATTTTTCTCCACTGCGACCCGTCAGCGGGTGCTCTCAACTTCCCATCTTTCTTTCGGTTCTCACTGTGCCATCGCATCAACTTGGCATGCTCTTCGTTTCTAAACAGACGTTTCAACCGTGGTATTATAGGAGCATACCACATCACCTTCGTAGGAACCCTCTTCCTGAGGGGCTCGCCGTCAACATCACCAGGGTCATCTCGTCTGATCTTATACCGCAACGCACCGCATACCGGGCATGCGTTCAGATCCTTGTATGCACCGCGGTAGAGGATGCAGTCATTAGGGCATGCATGTATCTTCTCCACCTCCAATCCTAGAGGGCATACGACCTTCTTTGCTGCGTATGTACTGTCGGGCAATTCATTATCCTTTGGAAGCTTCTTCTTCAATATTTTCAGTAGCTTCTCAAATCCTTTGTCAGCCACAGCATTCTCTGCCTTCCACTGCAGCAATTCCAGTACGGTACCGAGATTTGTGTTGCCATCTTCGCAATTGGGGTATAACCCTTTTTTGTGATCCTCTAACATGCGATCGAACTTCAGCTTCTCCTTTTGACTAATGCATTGCGTCCTTGCATCGACAATGACCCGGCGGAGATCATCATCATCGGGCACATCGTCTGGTTCCTCTTGATCTTTAGTAGCTTCACCCGTGGCAGCATCATTGGGCACATCGTCTGGTTCCTCTTGATCTTCACCAGCTCCCCCCGTTGCAGCATCACCGTATTCAGGGGGCACATAGTTGTCATCGTACTCTTCTTCTTCGCCGTCTTCCATCATAACCCCTATTTCTCCGTGCCTCGTCCAAACATTATAGTGTGGCATGAAACCCTTGTAAAGCAGGTGGGAGTGAAGGATTTTCCGGTTAGAGTAAGACCTCGTATTCCCACATTCAGTGCATGGACAACACATAAAACCATTCTGCTTGTTTGCCTCAGCCGCATCGAGAAACTCATGCACGCCCTTAATGTACTCGCGGGTGTGTCTGTGACCGTACATCCATTGCCGGTTCATCTGCGTGCATTATATATAATTAAGTGTCAAATTAATAGAAGTTCATCATCACATTAAAACCGAAGTGCATACATAGTTCTCATCTAATAACATATAGCTCTCCAGAGCATCTAATTAATTAAACCATACATTGAAACTATGTAAAGCATTTCAATGCGAAAACAAATGCGATCATAATCGCAACCAAGGTAACAATTGATCCAACGGCATAATGATACCAAGCCTCGGTATGAATGGCATATTTTCTAATCTTTCTAATCTTCAAGCGCATTGCATCTATCTTGATCTTGTGATCATCGACGACATCCGCAACATGCAACTCCAATATCATCTTCTCCTCCTCAATTTTTTTATTTTTTCCTTGAACAAATTGTTTTCTTCTTCAACTAAATTTAACCTCTCGACAATAGGGTCGGTTGGCATTTCCGATTCACATACATCCTAGATAAATAAAATCTATGTCACGTTGGTCGGCATAATTTTCATAAACAATAAATGAACCAATAGTTATAAAGATAATATACATACCAAATCCGAATCATAGACAGGACGAGGGCCGGCGGGGGCGGATACCAAAACCATCGCACTATATAAGATGCAATAATAAATGTAAGAAAATGATACAAGTATCTATCTAAACATACAAGTAAGAATATTTTTCCTTTCAGAAAGAAGATAAGAATAAGAGGCTCACCACGGTGGTGTCGGTGATGAGATCGGCGCGGGTGATCGACGGTGGTGAAGACGGGGACGGGACGTGACGGACCGCTAAATCTAGACAAATCTCGAGGAAAATGGAGCTTGGAGGTCGAGCTTCGAGAGGAGAAAGCTTAAGTAGTGTGGCTCGGGCATTCCATCGAACACTTCATGTGCATAGGAGGTGAGCTAGAGCACCACAAAGCCCTCTCCCCCTCGGCCAGAAAAAATAGAGCACTGTGCTCTGCTCTTGCACGAGGGGGTATATATAGGCACCTTATTGGTCCCGGTTGGTGACATGAGCCGGGACTAAAGGGGAGCCTTTGGTCCCGGTTCAAGCCACCAACCGGGACCAATGGTGGTGGGCCAGGAGCGAGGCCCATTGGTCCCGGTTCGTCCCACCAACCGGGACCAAAAGGTCCAGACGAACCGGGACCAATGGCCCACGTGGCCCGGCCGGCCCGCTGGGCTCACGAACCGGGACCAATGCCCATATTGGTCCCGGTTGTAGACTGAACCGGGACTAATGGGCTGAGGCGGCCTGGACCATAGTCCCTTTTTCTACTAGTGTAAATGACTAAACACCTATCCTATTATTGGATCGCCATCCAAACCTGTTGTAGATAACCTGTGCTACCGTCTCCCACCGGTTACACCAATAGCAGAAAGCTCCCTGGAGTCCGCATGAGTGAGAAACGACCACGCACGGATCGAAGAGTGGCTGTGTAAATAACCTGGAAACAGTTGATAAATTTTTTTCCAGTTAAAGATGATATAATTTATTCAGTTTCATATAGCCCAAAGTAATGCGCTCTGAATATGTCCCGCAATATTAGATTCCACTCCAGTTAGCCATGTCCAAAATAACGTGTTAACACTAATTGAAGGGGTAATGTTAAAGGCTACATGTATCAAGCACCAGAGAAGTTTGTCGAGAGGACAATCGAGAAAGAGGTGTTTTATGGTTTTATTATGGTGACAGAAGCAACATCGTGAACTAACCATCCATCTCCTGTGTATCAGATTATCCTTGGTTAAAATCACTTCTTTGTGGACAAATACATGAAGATTTTGATTCTTAGTGGAACTTTAATCTTCTATATGCGCATGATTGCAGAACACAAATTTCTAACAATCAATAACGCTGTCACCGTTATTATTGTTCACTCCCAAAAGCTATTTACATAGTGTTTCTACTACTTTCTACTTTCTAGTCAGTAAACTGACCATGGAATCACGACTTGACCAATCTTGCCGAGAACCAAAAGATCAACAAACAAACAAAAAGAAACAATTCAAATTTACACACGCATATGCTACACCCAGCGATCTAGCGCCTTGCGGCAGCAGTGGGCAGCTGCCGCAGCTTCCTCAGCCGCCAGCCTCGCATGCACCCTCCTGATATACTCCGCCGCGGCCGCGTCGATGCCCCGCAGCTGCGCTACGGCGCCGGCGGCCCCGTGCACGCTTGCCGTCGTCGTCTGCGTATCGATCTTCTCCACCCTCTGGACGCAGATTTCTGACATGTCTGACATGACTGAATGAACGGATGATCGTGGTGGGCGTACGTTATTTATAGACCAGCCACCGCCTTCATGCGGTCGCGTGGTTTCCAAGGAAGAAGGGAAGAAAAGTACGTGGCTGGTTCCGTACGTCGTGGAAATTAACTAGACGGATCTACTACTACTCAGCTTGACAAGATATTCACTAGTGCCAATTAACTTATGCGCAAATGACTGGATTTAACCACTAAATCAGGAAAAAGGTAACGATCAGAATTGCAAAGAAGCTACGAGCGAAGAAAGAGCGGCACGCACATGTCTCAAATGGTTTGGTTTGCGTGTGCGTGTGTACGTGAGGACCTGCAACTGCTGCATATATATATATATATATATATATATATATATATATATATATATATATATATATATATATATATATATATATATATATATATATATATATATATATATCTCAAATGAGAATCACATTCGGTCTTTGATGGCTACAGATAATTGATCACTAGACGGCAGCAGACAAGACTTGCTGAGATCGGTCGCCCCTACGCGTCGCGTACACGAAATGTGATGTCCGCATGATGATGAATGTGAGGGCCGCCAGATTAGTTTCAGATTTTCAGGACCGCGTCGTGTCCCAGCCGGCCGGCTATAAGCTAAGATGATACTCGCACGGCAACTGTCTCTGGTTCAACACCCTGGTGCCCCCTATACGGCCACATCCTCCATGAACAGTAAATTCAAAAAAAATCCAAAAATCCTGACTTTTGAGGCATCAAACATTTGATGTTCTTGCAAAGTTTGAGTCACAAATAACACTCAACGAGCCAACACAAAAAAAAAACATTTGTGTGGGCTCCTTGAATGTTATCTGTGGCTGAAACTTTGCAAGAGCATCAAATGTTTGATCATATTTGATGTCCTAAAGTTTCAGAGTTTTTTATTTATGAATTTATTGTTCATGAGGGTGTAGGGACAGCATGGAGCTATCACATCTTTCTCAACCACACACTACTATCACAGAATCGTCGAGAGCCGGGTATGCCAACTACTTCCCGGAAGATCGACAACGAGGGAACTTGCTACACATCTCCTCGATGTCGTACCAGGATTCCTAGCTATTGCATTGGAACTCTGGTATTGGAATTCCTCTGCACATTTAATTATGTGATCAACTACGGTATCTAGCGTTATTTCTGATGATGTAAGAATTGGTTCCAGTCGTGCTTATTTTAGACATATTCCAATGCATAGATGCTTAGATGAGGCAATAATTAATTCTATTAAAGAGTTTAGGAACTAAGTCGTCAATGCATAGGTGCTTAACTAGTTGTAGCTAAGGCCTCGTCCAATGCATTAAAAAGCTAAGGAACTAATCCCTCCAATGCATAGGTGTTTAGCTTTTGTAGCTAAGCTTTCTCTTTTAATTGTTTAACAGTTAAATTTCTTCATGCATTGGTTGGCAGACATTTTGCATAGGTCCACACACAACATTTTACTTAGGCCTCTCTCAGTGCTCCATTGTGTACAGGTGCTATGCATGCCACTTAAGCAAAAATAATAATGTGGCAAAGCAATTAAAGATAAGAGAGAGCATTATGATGACCCCAGTAAAAACGATGCTAAGCACATGGACTTATGCAAAATGCCTACCAGCCAATGCATGAAGGACTTTAGTTGTTAAACAATTAAATAAAGCAAGCTTAGCTACAAAAGCTAAGCACCCATGCATTAAGAACATTAGTTGCTAAGACTTTTAATGCACTTAGCACCACATCTAAGCACCATTGCATTGGAAGAGGTCTTATGTGACACCCTTATCACCTGTACATGGTGGAGCATTGGGAAGGGACTAAGCTCCCTTCATTTAAGTATTTAGCAACTGGACTCTTTCACCCATTGGTGAGTTGTCTTCATTTAAGAGTATTGCATAGGTTCACGCACTTGGCATTGTTTTTTGTTGGGTCATCACAGTGCTTTCTCACCTCCTTAAATGATTTTCCGTTTCACTATTTTTCTTATGTGACATGCTTAGCACATGTACATTACGGAGCATTAACAATGACCTAAGAAACCTAATTTTCGGGTGTGAGTCTGCTTTCACAAACTCGTCTATATTTATGCTCACAAAAAGTATGGAGTTTTGATTTGATCTAAGCAATATTTATTATCCATTGATGCTACTAATATAGTATATAATCTTGACAACCCTGAAAATTTAGGAGTTACATCAAAGTCCCTTGATGACGTCCTTCTTCATCCTCCTGAACATGTCGATGGTGCGCAGCCGGAGCCAGTTACCCATTATTGATCAGTAACGGGATGTCAGTAAGGCAATAGTACTACTAGACCTATGCCTTGGAGATCTTCTTGAAGAAAATATGCCCTAGAGGCAATAATAAAATTGTTATTTATATTTCCTTATGTCATGATAAATGTTTATTATTCATACTAGAATTGTATTAACTGGAAACTTGATACATGTGTGAATACATAGACAAAACAAAGTGTCCCTAGTATGCCTGTACTTTACTAGCTCGTTAATAAAACATGGTTAAGTTTCCTGGCCATAGACATGTGTTGTCATCTGATGAACGGGATCACATCATTAGAGAATGATGTGATGGACAAGACCCATCCGTTAGCTTAGCATAATGATCGTTAAGTTTTATTGCTATTGCTTTCTTCATGACTTATACATATTCCTTTGACTATGAGATTATGTAACTCCCGAATCCCGAAGGAACACCTTGTGTGCTATCAAACGTCACAACTTAACTGGGTGATTATAAAGATGCTCTACAGGTGTCTCCGAAGGTGTTTGTTGGGTTGGCATAGATCGAGATTAGGAATTTTCACTCCGAGTATCGGAGAGGTATCTCTACGCCCTCTCGGTAATGCCCATCACGATAAGCCTTGCAAGCAATGTGACTAATGAGTTAGTTGCGGGATGATGCATCATGGAACGAGTAAAGAGACTTGCCGGTAATGAGATTGAACTAGGTATGAGGATACCGACGATCGAATCTCGGGCAAGTAACATACAAATGACAAAGGGAATAATATATGTTGTTATTGTGGTTTGACCGACAAAGATCTTCCTAGAATATGTAGGAACCAATATGAGCATCCAGGTTCTGCTGTTGGTTATTGACCGGAGATATGTCTCGGTCATGTCTACATAGTTCTCGAACCCGTAGGGTCCGCACGCTTAACGTTCGATGACGATTTGTATTACGAATTATGTGTTTCGGTGACTGAAGATTGTTCGGAGTCCCGAATGAGATCACGGACATGACAAGGAGTCTCGAAATAGTCGAGAGGTAAATATTGATATATTGGATGATAGTATTCGGACACCGGAACGGTTCCAGATCGTTTCAGGTATTTTTCGGAGTACTAGGAGGTTACCGGAACCCCTCGGAGAAAGTAATGGGCCACTATGGGCCATAGGGGAGAGAGGAGGCAGCCCACAAGGTGTGGCCCCCACCCCATGGGAGTCCAAATTGGACTAGGAGAGGGGCGGCGCCCCCTTCCTTTTCCTCCTCCCTCTCCTTCCCCCTTTTCCCCCTCCATGAGAAGGAATAAGAGGGCGGGCGAATCCTACTAGGACTGGGAGTCCTAGTAGGACTCCCCCACTTGGCGCGCCCCCTAGGGCCGGTCTCCTCCCTCTCCCTCCTTTATATACGTGGGCGGGGCACCCCTTGGAGACACATCAATTGTTCCAAGCCGTGTGCGACGTCTCCCTCCACGGTTTACTCCTCCGGTCATATTCACGTAGTGCTTAGGCAAAGCCCTGCGCGGATCACATCACCATCACCGGTCACCACACTGTCGTGCTGACGAAACTCTCCCTCGACACTTTGCCGGATCAAGAGTTCGAGGGACGTCATCGAGCTAAACGTGTGCTGAACTCGGAGGTGTCGTACGTTTGGTACATGATCGGTTGGATCGCAAAGACATTCGACTACATCAACTGCGTTAACCTAACGCTTCCGCTTTGGGTCTACGAGGGTACATGGACACACTCTCCCCCTCTCGTTGCTATGCATCTTCTAGATAGATCTTGCGTGATCGTAGGAATTTTTTTGAAATTGCATGCTACGTTCTCCAACACTTCTCTGCTAAAAGAGGCGCGGATCCAAGAGCTAGGTCTCCACTACATTTCAAGACCTCAACAACACCGAACACGTCACCAACAATACATAGACGAGTCCAGAGGATCAAACTACAAAGGTAAGTGTTTCCGCCACACCAACGAACGTCTAGACATCCAAGTGTTTTCCAAGGCCTCACAGCAGCACCGGAGACATCACAAACTAGACAGAGACGAGAGAAGATGATCAAAATGCAAAGGTAAGCGTTGCCGCCACGCTAATGAACCATGGAGACGATAACCTTGGTTGGTAATCTTATGCATGAGGCTTGTGGAAAATAGTGGGGGTCTAGCTCTCAAACCCTATTTAAAATTGTGGATAGTATTAAATTGGAAATGGTACAGGTCTAGCTCTTAAACTCTATAGGAAATAAGTGAAGGTCTAGATCTCGTCTTTGTCTTGTTGGATTAAACCCCTAATAGTATTAAATTGCCAACCCTGTTAAAAATTCAATTCAATAAAATGCATAGAACTTTTATGTATTTTTTCTGAAAGGAACTTTTATCTATTTAAAGTGAGGGATTTCACATGATGATTTCTCTTGCAAACCCTATATGTTCTTCCAATATTATTAGGGAGCTACAACAACCATTCCAACAAATTATATTGCCCCTTTATTTAATAATGATTAACTTGACCATTCTCCCTTTTGATGTTTTAGCATGAGATCGACTCTCAAACTTAGCAAATACCCATCTTGGGCTTTTTATGAGCAATTCAAATTATTCCACAGTTTTTAGCCCAAGCTTATGATCTAGCCCTAGTTCAAACCTCCTTTATGCCTTCTCCGCCTGAGGGAGTCCTGGATTAGGGGGTGTTCGGGTAGCCGGACTATACCTTCGGCCGGACTCCGGGACTATGAAGATACAAGATTGAAGACTTCGTCCCGTGTCCGGATGAGACTTTCCTTGGCGTAGAAGGCAAGCTTGGCGATGCGGATATTCAAGATCTCCTACCATTGTAACTGACTCTATGTAACCCTAACCCTATCCAGTGTCTATATAAACCGGAGGGTTGTAGTCCGTAGGACATCAACTCCATATACAACAATCATACCATAGGCTAGCTTCTAGGGTTTAGCCTCCTTGATCTCGTGGTAGATCTACTCTTGTACTACCCATATCATCAATATTAATCAAGCAGGACGTAGGGTTTTACCTCCATCGAGAGGGCCCGAACCTGGGTAAAACATCGTGTTCCTTGCCTCCTGTTACCATCCGGCCTAGACGCACAGTTCGGGACCCCCTACCCAAGATCCGCCGGTTTTGACACCGACATTGGTGCTTTCATTGAGAGTTCCTCTGTGCCGTCGCAATCAGGAAGGATGCCTCCTCCCGTCTTTAAAGACGGTGCCGTTGCTAAGGGAGCCTTGGCTGTCGGCCAAACCCTCCGGCTAGGTGGTTTCCTCATGACCGCCTGTTCGGCTGTTGCGCCGACGGTGACCTCTCGGGTCATCAAAAGCAACCTACACGTCAGCTCGGAGCTCGTCGAGCAGCTAGATCCAATGGAGCTCTCTTCCGTAAACGAGCTCTTGGATCGCATCGCCGTCCTGGGGGTCGCTATGGATTACGACCAGGTTGAGCTTAAACCCAATCTAAGAGAAATTAACTCTCCCCAAGTCACCCACCACGTTGCCGTGGTAGAGACGTAGTGCGGCGACCCTTCATCTATTTTAAGGACTAGTGTTGGGGAACATAGTAATTTCAAAAAAATTCCTACGCACACGCAAGATCATGGTGATGCATAGCAACGAGAGGGGAGAGTGTTGTCTACGTACCCTCGTAGACCGAAGCGGAAGCGTTGACGCCACATAGAGGAAGTAGTCGTACGTCTTCCCGATCCGACCGATCCAAGCACCGTTACTCCGGCACCTCCAAGTTCTTAGCACACGTACAGCTCGATGACGCTCCCCGGGATCCGATCCAGCAAAGCTTCGGTGATGAGTTCCGTCAGCACAACGGCGTGGTGACGATGATGATGTTCTACCGACGCAGGGCTTCGCCTAAGCACTACAACATTATGACCGAGGTGGAATATGGTGGAAGGGGGCACCGCACATGGCTAAGGAACGATCACGTTGATCAATTGTGTGTTCTAGGGTGCCCCCTTGCCTCCGTATATAAAGGATCCATGGGGGGTGGGGCCGGCCATATGGAGGCGCGCAGGAGGAGTCCTACTCCTACCGGGAGTAGGACTCCCCCCTTTCCTTGTCCAATTAGGAGAGGTGGGAGAAGAGAGGGAAAGAGGGGGGCGCCGCCCCTCCCTCCTAGTCCAATTCGGACTAGGGGAAGAGGGGGCGCGCGGCCTGCCCTGGCATCCCCTTCCTCTTCTCCACTTTAGGCCCATGAGGCCCATTAACCCCCCGGGGGGTTCCGGTAACCCCCCGGTGCTCCGGTTTTATCCGAAACTTCACCGGAACGCTTCCGGTGTCCGAATATAGTCATCCAATATATCAATCTTAATGTCTCGACCATTTCGAGACTCCTCGTCATGTCCGTGATCACATTCGGGACTCCGAACTAACTTCGATACATGAAAATGCATAAACTCATAATAACTGTCATCGTAACGTTAAGCGTGCGGACCCTACGGTTCGAGAACAACGTAGACATGACCGAGACACGTCTCCGGTCAATAACCAATAGCGGGACCTGGGTGCCCATATTGGCTCCTACATATTTTACGAAGATCTTTATCGGTCAGACCGCATAACAACATACGTTGTTCCCTTTGTCATCGGTATGTTACTTGCCCGAGATTCGATCGTCGGTATCCAATACCTAGTTCAATCTCGTTACTGGCAAGTCTCTTTACTTGTTCCGTAATACATCATCTCACAACTAACTCATTAGTTGTAATGCTTGCAAGGCTTATGTGATGTGCATTACCGAGAGGGCCCAGACATACCTCTCGGACAATCGGAGTGACAAATCCTAATCTCGAAATACGCCAACCCAACATTTACCTTTGGAGACACCTGTAGAGCACCTTTATAATCACCCATTTACGTTGTGAAGTTTGGTAGCACACAAAGTGTTCCTCCGGCAAATGGGAGTTGCATAATCTCATAGTCATAGGAACATGTATAAGTCATGAAGAAAGCAATAGCAACATACTAAATGATCGGGTGCTAAGCTAATGGAATGGGTCATGTCAATCAGATCATTCAACTAATGATGTGATCTCGTTAATCAAATAACAACTCTTTGTTCATGGTTAGGAAACATAACCATCTTTGATTAACGACCTAGTCAAGTAGAGGCATACTAGTGACACTCTGTTTGTCTATGTATTCACACATGTATTATGTTTCCGGTTAATACAATTCTAGCATGAATACTAAACATTTATCATGATGTAAGGAAATAAATAATAACTTTATTATTGCCTCTAGGGCATATTTCCTTCAGTCTCCCACTTGCACTAGAGTCAACAATCTAGTTTACACAGTAATTATTCTAACACCCATGAGTCTTGGTGCTGATCATGTTTTGCTCGTGGAAGAGGCTTAGTCAATGGGTCTGCAACATTCAGATCCGTATGTATCTTGCAAATCTCTATGTCTCCCACCTAGACTAGATCCCGGATGGAATTGAAGCGTCTCTTGATGTGCTTGGTTCTCTTGTGAAATCTGGATTCCTTTGCCAAGGCAATTGCACCAGTATTGTCACAAAAGATTTTCATTGGACCCGATGCACTAGGTATGACACCTAGATCAGATATGAACTCCTTCATCCAGACTCCTTCGTTTGCTGCTTCCGAAGTAGCTATGTACTCCGCTTCACATGTAGATCCCGCCACGACGCTTTGTTTAGAACTGCACCAACTGACAGCTCCACCATTTAATATAAACGCGTATCCGGTTTGCGATTTAGAATCGTCCGGATCAGTGTCAAAGCTTGCATCAACGTAACCATTTACGATGAGCTCTTTGTCACCTCCATATACGAGAAACATATCCTTAGTCCTTTTCAGGTATTTCAGGATGTTCTTGACCGCTGTCCAGTGATCCACTCCTGGATTATTTTGGTACCTCCCTGCCAAACTTACAGCAATGCACACATCAGGTCTGGTACACAGCATACCATACATGATAGAGCCTATGGATGAAGCATAGGGAACATCTTTCATTTTCTCTCTATCTTCTGCGGTGGTCGGGCATTTAGTCTGACTCAACTTCACACCTTGTAACACAGGCAAGAACCCTTTCTTTGCTTGATCCATTTTGAACTTCTTCAAAATCTTGTCAAGGTATGTGCTTTGTGAAAGTCCAATTAAGCGTCTTGATCTATCTCTATAGATCTTTATGCCTAATATGTAAGCAGCTTCACCGAGGTCTTTCATTGAAAAACTCTTATTCAAGTATCCCTTTATGCTATCCAGAAATTCTATATCATTTCCAATCAGTAATATGTCATCCACATATAATATCAGAAATGCTACAGAGCTCCCACTCACTTTCTTGTAAATACAGGCTTCTCCGAAAGTCTGTATAAAACCAAATGCTTTGATCACACTATCAAAGCGTTCATTCCAACTCCGAGAGGCTTGCACCAGTCCATAAATGGATCGCTGGAGCTTGCACACTTTGTTAGCTCCTTTTGGATCGACAAAACCTTCCGGTTGCATCATATACAACTCTTCTTCCAGAAATCCATTCAGGAATGCAGTTTAGACATCCATCTGCCAAATTACATAATCATAAAATGCAGCAATTGCTAACATGATTCGGACAGACTTAAGCATCGCTACGGGTGAGAAGGTCTCATCGTAGTCAACCCCTTGAACTTGTCGAAAACCTTTTGCAACAAGTCGAGCTTTGTAGACAGTAACATTACCGTCAGCGTCAGTCTTCTTCTTGAAAATCCATTTATTCTCAATTGCTTGCCGACCATCGGGCAAGTCAACCAAAGTCCATACTTTGTTCTCATACATGGATCCCATCTCAGATTTCATGGCTTCAAGCCATTTTGCGGAATCTGGGCTCACCATCGCTTCTTCATAGTTCGTAGGTTCATCATGATCTAGCAGGATGATTTCTAGAACAGGATTACCGTACCACTCTGATTCATCTACGAGGTTCAGTAGTATCTTGTCCTGAAGTTTCATGATCATTATCATTAGCTTCCTCACTTATTGGTGTAGGTGTCGCAGAAACAGTTTTCTATGATGTACTACTTTCCAATAAGGGAGCAGGTACAGTTACCTCGTCAAGTTCTACTTTCCTCCCACTCACTTCTTTCGAGAGAAACTCCTTCTCTAGAAAGGATCCATTCTTAGCAACGAATGTCTTCCTTCGGATCTGTGATAGAAGGTGTACCCAACAGTCTCCTTTGGGTATCCTATGAAGACACATTTCACCGATTTGGGTTCAAGCTTATCAGGTTAAAACTTTTTCACATAAGCATCGCAGCCCCAAACTTTAAGAAACGACAACTTTGGTTTCTTGCCAAACCATACTTCATAAGGCGTCGTCTCAACGGATTTTGATGGTGCCCTATTTAACGTGAATGCGGCCGTCTCTGAAGCATAACCCCAAAACGATAGCGGTAAATCAGTAAGAGACATCATAGATCGCACCATATCTAGTAAGTACGATTACGACGTTCGGACACACCATTACGCTATGGTGTTCCGGGTGGCGTGAGTTGCGAAACTATTCCGCATTGTTTCAAATGTACACCAAACTCGTAACTCAAATATTCTCCTCCATGATCAGATCGTAGAAACTTTATTTTCTTGTTACGATGATTTTCAACTTCACTCTGAAATTCTTTGAACTTTTCAAATGTTTCAGACTTGTGTTTCATTAAGTAGATATACCCATATCTGCTTAAATCATCTGTGAAGGTGAGAAAATAATGATATCCGCCACGAGCCTCAATATTCATCGGACCACATACATCGGTATGTATGATTTCCAACAAATCGGTTGCTCTCTCCATAGTACTGGAGAATGGTGTTTTAGTCATCTTGCCTATGAGGCACGGTTCGCAAGTACCAAGTGATTCATAATCAAGTGGTTCCAAAAGTCCACCAGTATGGAGTTTCTTCATGCGCTTTACACCGATATGACCTAAACGGCAGTGCCACAAATAAGTTGCACTATCATTATCAACTCTGCATCTTTTGGTTTCAACATTATGAATATGTGTATCACTACTATCGAGATTCATCAGAAATAGACCACTCTTCAAGGGTGCATGACCATAAAAGATATTACTCATATAAATAGAACAACCATTATTCTCTGATTTAAATGAATAACCATCTCGCATCAAACAAGATCCAGATATAATGTTCATGCTTAACGCTGGCACTAAATAACAATTATTTAGGTCTAATACTAATCCCAAAGGTAGATGTAGAGGTAGCGTGCCGACCGCGATCACATCGACTTTGGAACTGTTTCCCACGCGCATCGTCACCTCGTCCTTTGCTAGTGTTCGCCTAATCCGTAGTCCCTGTTTCGAGTTGCAAATATTAGCAACAGAATCAGTATCAAATACCCAGGTGCTACTGCGAGCTCTAGTAAGGTACACATCAATAACATGGATATCACATATACCTTTGTTCACCTTGCCATCCTTCTTATCCACCAAATACTTGGGGCAGTTCCGCTTCCAGTGACCAGTCTGCTTGCACTAGAAGCACTCAGTTTTAGGCTTAGGTCCAGACTTGGGTTTCTTCTCCTGAGCGGCAACTTGCTTGCCGTTCTTCTTGAAGTTCCCCTTCTTCTTCCCTTTGCCCTTTTTCTTGAAACTAGTGGTCTTGTTGACCATCAACACTTGATGCTCCTTCTTGATTTCTACCTCCGCAGCTTTCAGCATTGCGAAGAGCCCGGGAATAGTTTTATTCATCCCTTGCATATTATAGTTCATCACGAAGCTCTTGTAGCTTGGTGGTAGTGATTGGAGAATTTTGTCAATGACGCAATCATCTGGAAGATTAACTCCCATCTGAATCAAGTGATTATTATACCCAGACATTTTGAGTATATGCTCACTGACAGAACTGTTCTCCTCCATCTTACAGCTATAGAACTTATTGGAGACTTCATATCTCTCAATCCGGGCATTTGCTTGAAATATTAACTTCAACTCCTGGAACATCTCATATGCTCCATGACGGTCAAAACGTCGTTGAAGTCCCGATTCTAAGCCGTAAAGCATGGCAAACTGAACTATCGAGTAGTCATCAGCTTTGTTCTGCCAGACGTTCATAACATCTGGTGTTGCTCCAGCAGCAGGCGTGGCACCCAGCGGTGCTTCCAGGACGTAATTCTTCTGTGCAGCAATGAGGATAATCCTCAAGTTACGGACCCAGTCCGTGTAATTGCTACCATCATCTTTCAACTTTGCTTTCTCAAGGAACGCATTAAAATTCAACGGAACAACAGCGCGGGCCATCTATCTACAATCAAACATACATAAGCAAGATACTATCAGGTACTAAGTTCATGATAAATTTAAGTTCAATTAATCAAATTCTTAAAGAACTCCCACTTAGATAGACATCCCTCTAATCTTCTAAGTGATCACGTGATCCAAATCAACTAAACCATAACCGATCATCACGTGAAATGGATTAATTTTCCGTTACTCCGGCACCTCCGAGTTCTTAGCACACGTACAACTCGATGACGCTCCCCGGGCTCCGATCCAGCAAAGCTTCGGGGATGAGTTCCGTCAGCACAACGGCGTGGTGACGATGATGATGTTCTACCGACGCAGGGCTTAGCCTAAGCACTACAACGATATGACCGAGGTGGAATATGGTGGAAGGGGGCACCGCACACGGCTAAGGAACGATCACGTTGATCAATTGTGTGTTCTAGGGTGCCCCCTTGCCTCCGTATATAAAGGATCCAGGGGGGTGCGGCCGGCCCTATGGAGGCGCGCAGGAGGAGTCCTACTCCTACCGGGAGTAGGACTCCCCCCCTTTCCTTGTTCAATTAGGAGAGGTGGGAGAAGAGAGGGAAAGAGGGGGGCGCCGCCCCTCCCTCCTAGTCCAATTCGGACTAGGGGAAGAGGGGGCGCACGGCCTGCCCTGGCAGCCCCTTCCTCTTCTCCACTTTAGGCCCATGAGGCCCATTAACCCCCCCCCCCCCCCCCCCGGGGGGGGGAGGGGTTCCGGTAACCCCCCGGTGCTCCGGTTTTATCCAAAACTTCACCGGAATGCTTCCGGTGTCCGAATATAGTCATCCAATATATCAATCTTCATGTCTTGACCATTTCGAGACTCCTCGTCATGTCCGTGATCACATCCGGGACTCCGAACTAACTTCGGTACATCAAAATGCATAAACTCATAATAACTGTCATCGTAACATTAAGCGTGCGGACCCTACGGTTCGAGAACAATGTAGACATGACCGAGACACGTCTCCCATCAATAACCAATAGCGGGACTTGGATGCCCATATTGGCTCCTACATATTCCACGAAGATCTTTATCGGTCAGACCGCATAACAACATACGTTGTTCCCTTTGTCATCGATATGTTACTTGCCCGAGATTCGATCGTCGGTATGCAATACCTAGTTCAATCTCGTTACTGGCAAGTCTCTTAACTCGTTCCGTAATACATCATCTCACAACTAACTCATTAGTTGTAATGCTTGCAAGGCTTATGTGATGTGCATTACCAAGAGGGCCCAGAGATACCTCTCCGACAATCGGAGTGACAAATCCTAATCTCGAAATACGCCAACCCAACATTTACCTTTGGAGACACCTGTAGAGCACCTTTATAATCACCCATTTAGGTTGTGACGTTTGGTTGCACACAAAGTGTTCCTCCGGCAAACGGGAGTTACATAATCTCATAGTCATAGGAACATGTATAAGTCATGAAGAAAGCAATAGCAACATACTAAACGATCGGGTGCTAAGCTAATGGAATGGGTCATGTCAATCAGATCATTCAACTAATGATGTGATCTCGTTAATCAAATAACAACTCTTTGTTCATGGTTAGGAAACATAACCATCTTTGATTAACGACCTAGTCAAGTAGAGGCATACTAGTGACACTCTGTTTTTCTATGTATTCACACATGTATTATGTTTCCGGTTAATACAATTCTAGCATGAATACTAAACATTTATCATGATGTAAGGAAATAAATAATAACTTTATTATTGCCTCTAGGGCATATTTCCTTCAGTCTGTTGGGGAACGTAGTAATTTCAAAAAAATTCCTACGCACACGCACGATCATGGTGATGCATAGCAACAAGAGGGGAGAGTGTTGTCTCCGTACCCTCGTAGACCGAAGCGGAAGCGTTGACGCAACATAGAGGAAGTAGTCGTACGTCTTCCCGATCCGACCGATCCAAGCACCGTTACTCCGGCACCTCCGAGTTCTTAGCACACGTAGAGCTCGATGACGCAACCCGGGCTCCGATCCAGCAAAGCTTTGGGGATGAGTTCCGTCAGCACAACGGTGTGGTGACGATGATGATGTTCTACCGATGCAGGGCTTCGCCTAAGCACTACAACGATATGACCGAGGTGGAATATGGTGGAAGGGGGCACTGCACACGGCTAAGGAACGATCACGTTGATCAATTGTGTGTTCTAGGGTGCCCCCTTGCCTCCATATATAAAGGATCCAAGGGGGGTGCGGCCGGCCCTATGGAGGCGCGCAGGAGGAGTCCTACTCCTACCAGGAGTAGGACTCCCCCCTTTCCTTGTCCAATTAGGAGAGGTGGGAGAAGAGAGGGAAAGAGGGGGGCGCCGCCCCTCCCTCCTAGTCCAATTCGGACTAGGGGAAGAGGGGGGGCGCGGCCTACCCTGGCAGCCCCTTCCTCTTCTCCACTTTAGGCCCATGAGGCCCATTAACCCCCCGGGGGGTTCCGGTAACCCCCCGGTGCTCCGGTTTTATCCGAAACTTCACCGGAACGCTTCCGGTGTCCGAATATAGTCATCCAATATATCAATCTTTATGTCTCGACCATTCGAGACTCCTCGTCATGTCCGTGATCACATCCGGGACTCCGAACTAACTTCGGTACATCAAAATGCATAAACTCACAATAACTGTCATCGTAACATTAAGCGTGCGGACCCTACGGTTCGAGAACAATGTAGACATGACCGAGACACGTCTCCGGTCAATAACCAATAGCGGGACCTAGATGCCCATATTGGCTCCTACATATTCTACGAAGATCTTTATCGGTCAGACCGCATAACAACATACGTTGTTCCCTTTGTCATCGGTATGTTACTTGCCCGAGATTCGATCGTCGGTATCCAATACCTAGTTCAATCTCGTTACTGGCAAGTCTCTTTACTCGTTCCGTAATATATCATCTCACAACTAAATCATTAGTTGTAATGCTTGCGAGGCCTATGTGATGTGCATTACCGAGAGGGCCCAGAGATACCTCTCCGACAATCGGAGTGACAAATCCTAATCTCGAAGTACGCCAACCCAACATTTACCTTTGGAGACACCTGTAGAGCACCTTTATAATCACCCATTTACGTTGTGACGTTTGGTAGCACACAAAGTGTTCCTCCGGCAAACGGGAGTTGCATAATCTCATAGTCATAGGAACATGTATAAGTCATGAGAAAGCAATAGCAACATACTAAATGATCGGGTGCTGAGCTAATGGAATGGGTCATGTCAATCAGATCATTCAACTAATGATGTGATCTCGTTAATCAAATAACAACTCTTTGTTCATGGTTAGGAAACATAACCATCTTTGATTAACGACCTAGTCAAGTAGAGGCATACTAGTGACACTCTGTTTGTCTATGTATTCACACATGTATTATGTTTCCGGTTAATACAATTCTAGCATGAATACTAAACATTTATCATGATGTAAGGAAATAAATAATAACTTTATTATTGCCTCTAGGGCATATTTCCTTCGGTCTCCCACTTGCACTAGAGTCAGTAATCTAGATTACACAGTAATGATTCTAACACCCATGGAGTCTTGGTGCTGATCATGTTTTGCTCATGGAAGAGGCTTAGTCAATGGGACTGCAACATTCAGATCCGTATGTATCTTGCAAATCTCTATGTCTCCCACCTGGACTAGATCCCGGATGGAATTGAAGTGTCTCTTGATGTGCTTGGTTCTCTTGTGAAATCTGGATTCCTTTGCCAAGGCAATTGCACCAGTATTGTCACAAAAGATTTTCATTGGACCCGATGCACTAGGTATGACACCTAGATCGGATATGAACTCCTTCATCCAGACTCCTTCATTTGCTGCTGCCGAAGCAGCTATGTACTCCGCTTCACATGTAGATCCCGCCACGACGCTTTGTTTAGAACTGCACCAACTGACAGCTCCACCGTTTAATATAAACACGTATCCGGTTTGCGATTTAGAATCGTTCGGATCAGTGTCAAAGCTTGCATCAATGTAACCGTTTACGATGAGCTCTTTGTCACCTCCATATACGAGAAACATATCCTTAGTCCTTTTTAGGTATTTCAGGATGTTCTTGACCGTTGTCCAGTGATCCACTCCTGGATTACTTTGGTACCTCCCTGCCAAACTTATAGCAAGGCACACATCAGGTCTGGTACACAGCATAGCATACATGATAGAGCCTATGGCTGAAGCATAGGGAACATCTTTCATTTTCTCTCTATCTTCTGCAGTGGTCGGGCATTGAGTCTGACTCAACTTCACACCTTGTAACACAAGCAAGAACCCTTTCTTTGCTTGATCCATTTTGAACTTCTTCAAAATCTTGTCAAGGTATGTGCTTTGTGAAAGTCCAATTAAGCGTCTTGATCTATCTCTATAGATCTTTATGCCTAATATGTAAGCAGCTTCACCGAGGTCTTTCATTGAAAAACTCTTATTAAAGTATCCCTTTATGCTATCCAGAAATTCTATATCATTTCCAATCAGTAATATGTCATGCACATATACTATCAGAAATGCTACAGAGCTCCCACTCACTTTCTTGTAAATACAGGCTTCTCCGAAAGTCTGTATAAAACCAAATTCTTTGATCACACTATCAAAGCGTTTATTCCAACTCCGAGAGGCTTGCACCAGTCCATAAATGGATCGCTGAACTTGCACACTTTGTTAGCTCCTTTTGGATCGACAAAACCTTCCGGTTGCATCATATACAACTCTTCTTCCAGAAATCCATTCATGAATGCAGTTTTGACATCCATGTACCAAATTTCATAATCATAAAATGCGGATATTGCTAACATGATTCGGACAGACTTAAGCATCGCTACGGGTGAGAAGGTCTCATCGTAGTCAACCCCTTGAACTTGTCGAAAACCTTTTGCAACAAGTCGAGCTTTGTACACAGTAACATTACCGTCAGCGTCAGTCTTCTTCTTGAAAATCCATTTATTCTCAATTGCTTGCCGACCATCGGGCAAGTCAACCAAAGTCCATACTTTGTTCTCATACATGGATCCCATCTCAGATTTCATGGCTTCAAGCCATTTTGCGGAATCTGGGCTCACCATCGCTTCTTCATAGTTCGTAGGTTCATCATGATCTAGCAGCATGATTTCCAGAACAGGATTACCGTACCACTCTGGCGCGGATCTCACTCTGGTTGATCTACGAGGTTCAGTAGTATCTTGTCCTGAAGTTTCATGATCATTATCATTAGCTTCCTCACTTATTGGTGTAGGTGTCGCAGAAACAGTTTTCTGTGATGTACTACTTTCCAATAAGGGAGCAGGTACAGTTACCTCGTCAAGTTCTACTTTCCTCCCACTTACTTCTTTCGAGAAAAACTCCTTCTCTAGAAAGGATCCATTCTTAGCAACGAATGTCTTGCCTTCGGATCTGTGATAAAAGGTGTACCCAACAGTCTCCTTTGGGTATCCTATGAAGACACATTTCTCCGATTTGGGTTTGAGCTTATCAGGTTGAAACTTTTTCACATAAGCATCGCATCCCCAAACTTTAAGAAACGACAACTTTGGTTTCTTGCCAAACCATAGTTCATAAGGCGTCGTCTCAACGGATTTTGATGGTGCCCTATTTAACGTGAATGCGGCCGTCTCTAAAGCACAACCCCAAAATGATAGCGGTAAATCAGTAAGAGACATCATAGATCGCACCATATCTGTAAAGTACGATTACGATGTTCAGACACACCATTACGCTGTGGTGTTCCGGGTGGCGTGAGTTGCGAAACTATTCCGCATTGTTTCAAATGTACACCAAACTCGTAACTCAAATATTCTCCTCCACGATCAGATCGTAGAAACTTTATTTTCCTGTTACAATGATTTTCAACTTCACTCTGAAATTCTTTGAACTTTTCAAATGTTTCAGACTTGTGTTTCATTAAGTAGATATACCCATATCTGCTTAAATCATCTGTGAAGGTGAGAAAATAACGATATCCGCCATGAGCCTCAATATTCACCGGACCACATACATCGGTATGTATGATTTCCAACAAATCTGTTGCTCTCTCCATAGTACCGGAGAACGGTGTTTTAGTCATCTTGCCCATGAGGCATGGTTCGCAAGTACCAAGTGATTCATAATCAAGTGGTTCCAAAAGTCCATCAGTATGGAGTTTCTTCATGCGCTTTACACCGATATGACCTAAACGGCAGTGCCACAAATAAGTTGCACTATCATTATCAACTCTGCATCTTTTGGTTTCAACATTATGAATATGTGTATGACTACTATCGAGATTCATCAGAAATAGACCACTCTTCAAGGGTGCATGACCATAAAAGATATTACTCATATAAATAGAACAACCATTATTCTCTGATTTAAATGAATAACCATCTCGCATCAAAAAAGATCCAGATATAATGTTCATGCTTAACGCTGGAACCAAATAACAATTATTTAGGTCTAATACTAATCCCGAAGGTAGATGTAGAGGTAGCATGCCGACCGCGATCACATCGACTTTGGAACCGTTTCCCACGCGCATCGTCACCTCGTCCTTTGCTAGTGTTTGCCTAATCCGTAGTCCCTGTTTCGAGTTGCAAATATTAGCAACAGAACCAGTATCAAATACCTAGGTGCTACTGCGAGCTCTAGTAAGGTACACATCAATAACATGTATATCACATATACCTTTGTTCACCTTGCCATCCTTCTTATCCGCCAAATACTTTGGGCAGTTCCGCTTCCAGTGACCAGTCTGCTTGCAGTAGAAGCACTCAGTTTCAGGCTTAGGTCCAGACTTGGGTTTCTTCTCCTGAGAAGCAACTTGCTTGCCGTTCTTCTTGAAGTTCCCCTTCTTCTTCCCTTTGCCCTTTTTGTTGAAACTAGTGGTCTTGTTGACCATCAACACTTGATGCTCCTTCTTGATTTCTACCTCCGTAGCTTTCAGCATTGCGAAGAGCTCGGGAATGGTTTTATTCATCCCTTGCATATTATAGTTCATCACGAAGCTCTTGTAGCTTGGTGGCAGTGATTGGAGAATTCTATCAATGACGCAATCATCTGGAAGATTAACTCCCATCTGAATCAAGTGATTATTATACCCAGACATTTTGAGTATATGCTCATTGACAGAACTGTTCTTCTCCGTCTTGCAGCTATAGAACTTATTGGAGACTTCATATCTCTCAATCCGGGCATTTGCTTGAAATATTAACTTCAACTCCTGGAACATCTCATATGCTCCATGACGTTCAAAACGTCATTGAAGTCCCGATTCTAAGCCGTAAAGCATGGCACACTGAACTATCGAGTAGTCATCAGCTTTGCTCTGCCAGACGTTCATAACATCTAGTGTTGCTCCAGCAGCAGGCCTGGCACCCAGCGGTGCTTCCAGGACGTAATTCGTCTGTGCAGCAATGAGGATAATCCTCAAGTTACGGACCCAGTCCGTGTAATTTCTACCATCATCTTTCAACTTTGCTTTCTCAAGGAATGCACTAAAACTCAACGGAACAACAGCGCGGGCCATCTATCTACAATCAAACATACATAAGCAAGATACTATCAGGTACTAAGTTCATGATAAATTTAAGTTCAATTAATCAAATTACTTAAAGAACTCCCACTTAGATAGACATCCCTCTAATCTTCTAAGTGATCACGTGATCCAAATCAACTAAACCATAACCGATCATCACGTGAAATGGATTAATTTTCAATGGTGAACATCATTATGTTGATCATATCTACTATATGATTCACGCTCGACCTTTCGGTCTCTGTGTTCCGAGGCCATATCTGCATATGCTAGGCTCGTCAAGTTTAACCTGAGTATTCTGCATGTGCAAAACTGGCTTGCACCCGTTGTAGATGGACGTAGAGCTTATCACACCCGATCATCATGTGGTGTCTGGGCACGACGAACTTTGGCAATGGTGCATACTCAGGGAGAACACTTCTTGATAATTTAGTGAGAGATCATCTTATAATGCTACCGTCAATCAAAGCAAGATAAGATGCATAAAAGATAAACATCACATGCAATCAATATAAGTGATATGATATGGCCATCATCATCTTGTGCTTGTGATCTCCATCTCCGAAGCACCGTCATGATCACCATCGTCGCCGGCGCGACACCTTGATCTCCATCGTAGCATCGTTGTCGCTCGCCAATCTTATGCTTCCACGACTATCGCTACCGCTTAGTGATAAAGTAAAGCATTACAGCGTGATTGCATTGCATACAATAAAGCGACAACCATATGGCTCCTGCCAGTTGCCGATAACTTGGTTACAAAACATGATCATCTCATACAATAAAATTTAGCATCATGTCTTGACCATATCACATCACAACATGCCCTGCAAAAACAAGTTAGACGTCCTCTACTTTATTGTTGCATGTTTTACGTGACTGCTATGGGCTTAAGCAAGAACCAATCTTACCTACGCATCAAAACCACAACGATAGTTTGTCAAGTTGATGCCATTTTAACCTTCGCAAGGACCGGGCGTAGCCACACTTGGTTCAACTAAAGTTGGAGAAACAGTCACCCGCAAGACACCTTTGTGCAAAGCACGTCGGGAGAACCGGTCTCGCGTAAGCGTACGCGTAATGTCGGTCCAGGCCGCTTCATCCAACAATACCGCCGAACCAAAGTATGACATGCTGGTAGGTAGTATGACTTATATTGCCCACAACTCACTTGTGTTCTACTCGTGCATATAACATCAAACCATAAAACCTTCAAAAATTGACGCTGATCATGGCATTTGACGGTAGCATTATAAGATGATCTCTCACTAAATTTCAAGATAAAAGTGTTCTCCCTGAGTATGCACCGTTGCCAAAGTTCGTCGTGCCTAGACACCACGTGATGATCGGGTGTGATAAGCTCTACGTCCATCTACAACGGGTGCAAGCCAGTTTTGCACACGCAGAATACTCAGGTTAAACTTGACGAGCCTAGCATATGCAGATATGGCCTCGGAACACTAAGACCGAAAGGTCGAGCATGAATCATATAGTAGATATGATCAACATAGCGATGTTCACCATTGAAAACTACTCCATTTCACGTGATGATCGGTTATGGTTTAGTTGATTTGGATCACGTAATCACTTAGAAGATTAGAGGGGTGTCTTTCTAAGTGGGAGTTCTTAAGTAATATGATTAATTGAACTTTAATTTATCATGAACTTAGTCCTGGTAGTATTAGCATATCTATGTTGCAGATCAATAGCTCGCGTTGTTGCTTTCATATGTTTATTTTGATATGTTCCTAGAGAAAATTGTGTTGAAAGATGTTAGTAGCAATGATGCGGATTGGATCTGTGATCCGAGGTTTATCCTCATTGTTGCACAGAAGAATTATGTCCTTGATGCACCGCTAGGTAACAGACCTATTGCAGGAGCAGATGTAGACGTTATGAACGTTTGGCTAGCTCAATATGATGACTACTTGATAGTTTAGTGCACCATGCTTAACGGCTTAGAATCGGGACTTCAAAGACGTTTTGAATGTCATGGACCATATGAGATGTTCCAGGAGTTGAAGTTAATATTTCAAGTAAATACCCGAGTTGAGAGATATGAAGTCTCCAACAAGTTCTATAGCTAAAAGATGGAGGAAAATCGCTCAACTAGTGAGGATGTGCTCAGATTGTGTGGGTACTACAATTGCTTGAATCAAGTGGGAGTTAATTTTCCAGATAAAATAGTGATTGACAGAATTCTCTAGTCACCATCACCAAGTTAGTAGAACTTCATGATGAACTATGATATGCAAGGGATAACGGGAAATATTCCCAAGCTCTTCGTAATGCTGAAATTGACGAAGGTAGAAATCGAGAAAAACATCAAGTGTTGATGGTAGACAAGACCACTAGTTTCAAGAAAGGGGCAGAGGGAAGAAGGGGAACTTCAAGAAGAACGGCAAGCAAGTTGCTGCTCAAGTGAAGAAGCCCAAGTCTGGTCCTAATCCTAAGACTAAGTGCTTCTACTGCAAATGGACTGGTCACATGAAACGGAAGTACCAAAGTGATTGGCAGATAAGAAGGATGGCAAAGTGAACATAAGTATATTTGATATACATGTTATTGATGTGTACTTTACTAGTGTTTATAGCAACCCCTCAATATTTGATACTAGTTCAGTTGCTAAGATTAGTAACTCAAAATGGGAGTTGCAGAATGAACAGAGACTAGTTAAGGGTGAAGTGACGATGTGTGTTGGAAGTGGTTCCTAAATTGATATGATCATCATCGCACACTCCCTATACTTTCAGGATTAGTGTTGAACCTAAATAAGTGTTATTTGGAGTTTGCGTTGAAGCATGAATATGATTTGATCATGTTTATTGCAATACGGTTATTCATTTAAGTAAGGGAATAAATTGTTGTTCTGTTTACATGAATAAAACCTTATATGGTTACACACCCAATGAAAATGGTTCGTTGGATCTCGATCATAGTGATACACATATTCATATTATTGAAGCCAAAAGATGCAAAGCTAATAATGATAGTGCAACTTATTTGTGGCACTGCTGTTTAAGTCATATTGGAGTAATGCACATGAAGAAACTCCATACTGATGGGCTTTTGGAATCACTAGATTATGAATCAGTTGATGTTTGCGAACCATGCCTCATGGGCAAGATGACTAAGACTCCGTTCTTCGGAACAATGGAGCGAGCAACAGATTTGTTGGAAATCATACATACTGATGTATGTGGTCCGATGAATATTGAGGCTCGCGACAGGTATCATTATTTTCTGATCTTCACAGATGATTTGAGCAGATATGAGTATATCTACTTGATGAAACACAAGTCTGAAATATTTGAAAAGTTCAAAGAATTTCAGAGTGAAGTGGAGAATCATCATAACAAAAATAAAAGTTTCTACGATATGATCGCGGAAATAAAATATTTGAGTTATGAGTTTGGCCTTCAGTTAAAACAATGTGAAATAGTTTCACTACTCACGCCACCTGGAACACCACCGTGTAATGGTGTGTACGAACATCAAAACCGTGCTTTATTAGATATGGTGCGATCTATGATGTCTCTTACCGATTACCACTATCGTTTTGGGGTTATGCATTAGAGACAGCTACATTCACGTTAAATTGGGCACCATCTAAATCCGTTGAGCCGACACCGTATGTACAATGGTTCGGCAAGAAACCTAAGCTGTCATTTCTTAAAGTTTGAGGTTGCAATGCTTATGTGAAAAAGTTTCAACTTGATAAGCTCAAACATAAATCGGAGAAGTGCGTCTTCATAGGATACCCAAAAGAAAATGTTGGGTACACCTTCTATCATAGATCCGAAGGCAAGTTATTCATTGTAGAGAATGGATCCTTTCTAGAGAAGGAGTTTCTCTCGAAAGAAGTGAGTGGGAGGAAAGTAGAACTTGATGAGGTAAGTGTACCTGATCCCTTATTGGAAAGTAGTTCATCACAGAAATCTGTCCCTGTGACTACTACACCAATTAGTGAGGAAGCTAATGATGATGATCATGTAACTTCAGATCAAGTTACCACCGAACCTTGTAGGTAAACCAGAGTGAGATCTGCACCAGAGTGGTACGGTAATCCTGTTCTGGAGATCATGTTACTTGACCATGACGAACCTACGAACTATGAGGAAGCGATGATGAGCCCAGATTCCGCGAAATGGCTTGAGGCCATGAAATCTGAGATGAGATCCATGTATGAGAACAAAGTATGGACTTTGATTGACTTGCCCAATGATCGACGAGCCATTGAGATTAAATGGATCTTCAAGAGGAAGACGGACGCTGATAGTAGTGTTACTATCTACAAAGCTTGAATTGTCGCAAAAAGGTCTTCGACAAGTTCAAGGTGTTGACTACGATGAGTGTTTCTCACTCGTATCTATGCTTAAGTCTGTCCGGATCATGTTAGCAATTGCCGCATTTTATGAAATCCGACAAATGGATAAACAAAACTGCATTCCTTAATGGATTTATTAAAGAAGAGTTGTATATGATACAACCATAAGGTTTTGTCAATCCTAAAGGTGCTAACAAAATGTGCAAGCTCCCGCGATCCATCTATGGACTGGTGCAAGCATCTCGGAGTTGGAATATGCGCTTTGATGAGATGATCAAAGCATATAGTTTTATACAGACTTGCGGTGAAGCCTGTATTTACAAGAAAGTGAGTGGGAGCACTGCAGCATTTCTGATAAGTATATGTGAATGACATATTGTTGATCGGAAATAATGTAGAATTATTCTGCAAAGCATAAAGGAGTGTTTTAAAAGAAGTTTTTCAAAGAAAGACCTCGGTGAAGCTTCTTACATATTAAGCATCAAGATCTATAGAGATAGATCAAGACGCTTGATAAGTTTTTTCAATGAGTACATACCTTGACAATATTTTGAAGTAGTTCAAAAATGGAACAGTCAAAGAAAGAGTTCTTGGCTGTGTTACAAGGTGTGAAATTGAGTAAGACTCAAAGCCTGACCACGGCAGAAGATAGAAAGAGAATGAAAGTCATTCCCTATGCCTCAGCCATAGGTTCTATAAAGTATGCCATGCTGTGTACCAGATCTATTGTATACCCTACACTGTGTTAAGCAAGGGAGTACAATAGTGATCTAAGAGTAGATCACTAGACAGCGGACAAAATTATCCTTAGTGGAATAAGGAAATATTTCTCAATTATGGAGGTGACAGAAGGTTCGTCATAAAAAGTTACATCGATGCAAGTTTTGACACAGATCTGGATGACTCTAAGTCCCGATCTAGATACATATTGAAAGTGGGAGCAATTAGCTAGAGTAGCTCCGTGCAGAGCATTGTAGACATAGAATTCACAAAATACTTACAGATCTGTATGTGACAGGCCCGTTGACTAAAATTATCTCACAAGCAAAACATGATCACACCTTAGTACTCTTTGGGTGTTAATCACATAAACAATGTGAACTAGATTACTGACTCTAGTAAACCCTTTGGGTATAGGTCACATGACGATGTGAACTATGGGTGTTAATCACATGGTGATGTGAACTATCAGAGTTGAATCACATGGCGATGTGAACTAGATTATTGACTCTAGTGCAAGTGGGAGACTGAAGGAAATATGCCCTAGAGGCAATAATAAAGTTATTATTTATTTCCTTATATCATGATAAATGATTATTATTCATGCTAGAATTGTATTAATCGGAAACATAATACATGTGTGAATACATAGACAAACAGAGTGTCACTAGTATGCCTCTACTTGACTAGCTCGTTAATCGAAGATGGTTATGTTTCCTAACGATGAACAAAAGAGTTGTTATTTGATTAACGGGATCACATCATTAGAAGAATGATGTGATTGACATGAGCCATTCCATTAGCTTAGCACCCGATCGTTTAGTATGTTGCTATTGCTTTCTTCATGACTTATACATGTTCCTATGACTATGAGATTATGCAACTCCCGTTTGCCGGAGGAACACTTTGTGTGCTACCAAACGTCACAACATAACTGGGTGATTATAAAGGAGCTCTACAGGTGTCTCCAAAGGTACATGTTGGGTTGGCGTATTTCGAGATTAGGATTTGTCACTCTGATTGTCGGAGAGGTATCTCTAGGCCCTCTCGGTAATGCACATCACATAAGCCTTGCAAGCATTGCAACTAATGAGTTAGTTGCGAGATGATGTATTACCGAACGAGTAAAGAGACTTGCCGGTAACGATATTGAACTAGGTATTGAGATACCGATGATCGAATCTCGGGCAAGTACCATACCGATGACAAAGGGAACAACGTATGTTGTTATGCGATCTGACCGATAAAGATCTTCGTAGAATATGTGGGAGCCAATATGAGCATCCAGGTTCCGCTATTGGTTATTGACCGGAGACGTGTCTCCGTCATGTCTACATTGTTCTCGAACCCGTAGGGTCCGCACGCTTAAGGTTTCGATGATAGTTATATTATGAGTTTATGAGTTTTGATGTACCGAAGGAGTTCGGAGTCCCGGATGAGATCGGGGACATGACGAGGAGTCTCGAAATGGTCGAGACGTAAAGATCGATATATTGGACGACTATATTTGGACATCGGAAAGGTTCCGAGTGATTCGAGTATTTTTCGGAGTACCGGAGAGTTACGAGAATTCGCCGGGGAGTATATGGGCCTTATTGGGCTTTAGGGGAAAGAGATAGGAGAGGTTGGGCACCCCCAAGGCCTAGTCCGAATTGGACTAGGGGAAGGGCTGCACCCCCTCCTTCCTTCTCTTCTCCTTTCCCTTGCCTTGACTCCTACTCCTACTACATGGAAGGACTCCTAGTTGGACTAGGAAAGGGGGAATCCTACTCCCGGTGGGAGTAGGACTCCCCTAGGGCGCGCCATAGAGAGGGCCGGCCCTCCCCTCCTCCACTCCTTTATATACGGGGGCAGGGGGCACCCCATAGACACACAAGTTGATCTTCGTGATCATTCTGTTAGCCGTGTGCGGTGCCCCCCTCCACCATACTCCTCGATAATATTGTAGCGGTGCTTAGGCGAAGCCCTGCGACGGTAGAACATCAAGATCGTCACCACGCCGTCGTGCTGACGGAACTCTTCCCCGACACTTTGCTGGATCGGAGTCCGGGGATCGTCATCGAGCTGAACGTGTGCTAGAACTCGGAGGTGCCGTAGTTTCGGCGCTTGATCGGTCCGATCGCCAAGACGTACGGCTACATCAACCGCGTTGTCATAACGCTTCCGCTTTCGGTCTACGAGGGTATGTAGACAACACTCTCCCCTCTTGTTGCTATGCATCACCATGATCTTGCGTGTGCGTAGGAAATTTTTGAAATTACTACGTTCCTCAACAGTGGTATCAATAAGTGGGAGCTTTGTAGCATTTATGATATTATATGTGGATGACATATTACTGATTGGAAATGATATAGAATTTCTGGATAGCATAAAGGGATACTTGAATAAGAGTTTTTCAATGAAAGACCTCGGTGAAGCTGCTTACATATTAGGCATAAAGATCTATAGAGATAGATCAAGACGCTTAATTGGACTTTCACAAAGCACATACCTTGACAAGATTTTGAAGAAGTTCAAAATGGATCAAGCAAAGAAAGGGTTCTTGCCTGTGTTACAAGGTGTGAAGTTGAGTCAGACTCAATGCCCGACCACTGCAGAAGATAGAGAGAAAATGAAAGATGTTCCCTATGCTTCAGCCATAGGCTCTATCATGTATGCTATGCTGTGTACCAGACCTGATGTGTGCCTTGCTATAAGTTTGGCAGGGAGGTACCAAAGTAATCCAGGAGTGGATCACTGGACAGCGGTCAAGAACATCCTGAAATACCGGAAAAGGACTAAGGATATGTTTCTCGTATATGGAGGTGACAAAGAGCTCATCGTAAACGGTTACGTTGATGCAAGCTTTGACACTGATCCGGACGATTCTAAATCGCAAACCGGATACGTATTTATATTAAACGGAGGAGCTGTTAGTTGGTGCAGTTCTAAACAAAGCACCGTGGCGGGATCTACATGTGAAGCGGAGTACATAGCTGCTTCGGAAGCAGCAAACGAAGGAGTCTGGATGAAGGAGTTCATATTCGATCTAGGTGTCATACCTAGTGCATCGGGTCCAATGAAAATCTTTTGTGACAATACTGGTGCAATTGCCTTGGCAAAGGAATCCAAATTTCACAAGAGAACCAAGCACATCAAGAGACGCTTCAATTCCATCCGGGATCTAGTCCAGGTGGGAGACATAGAGATTTGCAAGATACATACAAATCTGAATGTTGCAGACCCATTGACTAAGCCTCTTCCACGAGCAAAACATGATCAGCACCAAGACTCCATGGGTGTTAGAATCATTACTGTGTAATCTAGATTATTGACTCTAGTGCAAGTGGGAGATTGAAGGAAATATGCCCTAGAGGCAATAATAAAGTTATTATTTATTTCCTTACATCATGATAAATGTTTAGTATTCATGCTAGAATTGTATTAACCGGAAACATAATACATGTGTGAATACATAGACAAACAGAGTATCACTAGTATGCCTCTACTTGACTAGCTCGTTAATCAAAGATGTTTATGTTTCCTAACCATGAACAAAGAGTTGTTATTTGATTAACGAGATCACATCATTAGTTGAATGATCTGATTGACATGACCCATTCCATTAGCTTAGCACCCGATCGTTTAGTATGTTGCTATTGCTTTCTTCATGACTTATACATGTTCCTATGACTATGAGATTATGCAACTCCCGTTTGCCGGAGGAACACTTTGTGTGCTACCAAACGTCACAATGTAAATGGGTGATTATAAAGGTGCTCTACAGGTGTCTCCAAAGGTAAATGTTGGGTTGGCGTATTTCGAGAATAGGATTTGTCACTCCGATTGTCGGAGAGGTATCTCTGGGCCCTCTCAGTAATGCACATCATATAAGCCTTGCAAGCATTACAACTAATGAGTTAGTTGTGAGATGATGTATTACGGAACGAGTAAAGAGACTTGCCAGTAACGAGAATGAACTAGGTATTGGATATCAACGATTGAATCTCGGGCAAGTAACATAACGATGACAAAGGGAACAACGTATGTTGTTATGCGGTCTAACCGATAAAGATCTTCGTAGAATATGCAGGAGCCAATATGGGCATCCAGGTCCCGCTATAGGTTATTGACCGGAGAAGTGTCTCGGTCATGTCTACATTGTTCTCGAACCGTAGGGTCCGCACGCTTATCGTTATGATGACAGTTATTATGAATTTATGCATTTTGATGTACCGAAGTTAGTTCGGAGTCCCGGATGTGATCACGGACATGACGAGGAGTCTCGAAATGGTCAAGACATAAAGATTGATATATTGGATGACTATATTCGGACATCGGAAGCGTTTCGGTGAAGTTTCGGATAAAACCGGAGCACCGGGGGGTTACCGGAACCCCCCGGGGTGTTAATTGGCCTCATGGGCCTAAAGTGGAGAAGAGGAAGGGGCTGCCAGGGCAGGCCGTGCGCCCCCTCTTCCCCTAGTCCGAATTGGACTAGGAGGGAGGGGCGGTGCCCCCCTCTTTCCCTCTCTTCTCCCACCTCTCCTAATTGGACAAGGAAAGGGGAGGGAGTCCTACTCCCGATAGGAGTAGGACTCCTCTTGCGCGCCTCCATAGGGCCGGACGCACCCCCCCCTTGGATCCTTTATATACGGAGGCAAGGGGGCACCCTAGAACACACAATTGATCAACGTGATCGTTCCTTAGCCGTGTGCGGTGCCCCCTTCCACCATATTCCACCTCAGTCATATCGTTGTAGTGCTTAGGCGAAGCCCTGCGTTGGTAGAACATCATCATCGTCACCACGCCATTGTGCTGACGGAACTCATCCCCGAAGCTTTGCTGGATCGGAGCCCGGGGAGCGTCATCGAGCTGTACGTGTGCTAAGAACTCGGAGGTGCCGGAGTAACGGTGCTTGGATCGGTCGGATCGGGAAGACGTACGACTACTTCCTCTATGTTGCGTCAACGCTTCCGCTTCGGTCTATGAGGGTACGTAGACAACACTCTCCCCTCTCGTTGCTATGCATCACCATGATCTTGCGTGTGCGTAGGAAATTTTTTGAAATTACTACGTTCCCCAACGGTGGTATCAGAGCCAGGTTTTATGGTTTGATTTTATATGCACGAGTAGAACACAAGTGAGTTGTGGGTGATATAAGTCATACTGCCTACCAGCATGTCATACTTTGGTTCGGCGGTATTGTTGGATGAAGCGGCCCGGACCGACATTACACGTACGCTTACGCGAGACCGGTTCTCCCGACGTGCTTTGCACAAAGGTGGCTTGTGGGTGACTGTTTCTCCAACTTTAGTTGAACCGAGTGTGGCTACGCCCGGTCCTTGCGAAGGTGAAAACGGCATCAACTTGACAAACTATCGTTGTGGTTTTGATGCGTAGGTAAGATTGGTTCTTGCTTAAGCCCGTAGCAGCCACGTAAAACATGCAACAACAAAGTAGAGTACGTCTAACTTGTTTTTGCAGGGCATGTTGTGATGTGATATGGTCAAGACATGATGCTAAATTTTATTGTATGAGATGATCATGTTTTGTAACCAAGTTATCGGCAACTGGCAGGAGCCATATGGTTGTCGCTTTATTGTATGCAATGCAATCACGCTGTAATGCTTTACTTTATCACTAAGCGGTAGCGATAGTCGTGGAAGCATAAGATTGGCGAGACGACAACGATGCTACGATGGAGATCAAGGTGTCGCGCCGGTGACGATGGTGATCATGACGGTGCTTCGGAGATGGAGATCACAGGCACAAGATGATGATGGCCGTATCATATCACTTATATTGATTGTATGTGATGTTTATCTTTTATGCATCTTATCTTGCTTTGATTGACGGTAGCATTATAAGATGATCTCTCACTAAATTATCAAGAAGTGTTCTCCCTGAGTATGCACCGTTGCCAAAGTTCGTCGTGCCCAGACACCACGTGATGATCGGGTGTGATAAGCTCTACGTCCATCTACAATGGGTGCAAGCCAGTTTTGCACACGCAGAATACTCAGGTTAAACTTGACGAGCCTAGCATATGCAGATATGGCCTCAGAACACGGAGACCGAAAGGTCGAGCGTGAATCATATAGTAGATATGATCAACATAATGATGTTCACCATTGAAAACTAATCCATTTCACGTGATGATCGGTTATGGTTTAGTTGATTTGGATCACGTGATCACTTAGAAGATTAGAGGGATGTCTATCTAAGTGGGAGTTCTTTAAGTAATTTGATTAATTGAACTTAAATTTATCATGAACTTAGTACCTGATAGTATCTTGCTTATGTATGTTTGATTGTAGATAGATGGCCCGTGCTGTTGTTCCGTTGAATTTTAATGCGTTTCTTGAGAAAGCAAAGTTGAAAGATGATGGTAGCAATTACACGGACTGGGTCCGTAACTTGAGGATTATCCTCATTGCTGCATAGAAGAATTACGTCCTGGAAGCACCGCTGGGTGCCAGGCCTGCTACTGGAGCAACACCAGATGTTATGAACGTCTGGCAGAGAAAAGCTGATGACTACTCGATAGTTCAATGTGCCATGCTTTACGGCTTAGAATCGGGACTTCAACGACGTTTTGAACGTCATGGAGCATATGAGATGTTCCAGGAGTTGAAGTTAATATTTCAAGCAAATGCCCGGATTGAGAGATATGAAGTCTCCAATAAGTTCTATAGCTGCAAGATGGAGGAGAACAATTCTGTCAGTGAGCATATACTCAAAATGTCTGGGTATAATAATCACTTGATTCAGATGGGAGTTAATCTTCCAGATGATTGCGTCATTGACAGAATTCTCCAATCACTGCCACCAAGCTACAAGAGCTTCGTGATGAACTATAATATGCAAGGGATGAATAAGACTATTCCCGAGCTATTCGCAATGCTGAAAGCTGCGGAGGTAGAAATCAAGAAGGAGCATCAAGTGTTGATGGTCAACAAGACCACTAGTTTCAAGAAAAAGGGCAAAGGGAAGAAGAAGGGGAACTTCAAGAAGAACGGCAAGCAATTTGCTGCTCAGGAGAAGAAACCCAAGTCTGGACCTAAGCCTGAAACTGAGTGCTTCTACTACAAGCAGACTGGTCACTGGAAGCGGAACTGCCCCAAGTATTTGGCGGATAAGAAGGATGGCAAGGTGAACAAAGGTATATGTGATATACATGTTATTGATGTGTACCTTACAAGAGCTCACAGTAGCATCTGGGTATTTGGTACTGGTTCTGTTGCTAATATTTGCAACTCAAAACAAGGACTACGGATTAGGCGAACACTAGCAAAGGAGGAGGTGACGATGCGCGTGGGAAACGGTTCCAAAGTCGATGTGATCGTGGTCGGCACGCTTGTTGGGGTAAATAGCCATGGGTAGCCCAGCCGGCTTCCCCTGGCCCCTCAGAAAAAATTATGAGCCCATCCGGCTCATAAGAAGACTCAAGACCTGGGCCGTTTCCCCCCTAGCCGACTACCTTCCTAGCCGGCTTCGGGGGCGGCCCACCCTTTACCCTCATGAAGAAAGCTGTGGAGGGCCGGCTACAGTAGGGCCGGCTACGAGAGGCCGGCTACATCCAGGCCGGCTCCCATAAAGCAGTCAACGCCGTACCCGCAATGTACGCGTCCACTCTGCGATGATGAAGCGGGGCGTGGCTACAGTGGAGCCTGCCACCCCCAAAACCCGGAGCACGCCTGGTACAACGCGTCGTGCGGGCAGCCGCGGCCCGCCCGGCGCAGCACAGTAGCCACGCTGGCTCTGACGCCATCCACGATGGGCCGCCAGCGTGGCCCCCGAGGCGGTGGGCCCCTTCGGGCAGAGAGATGCCGAAGGCGGCCGCACCTCCTCTCAAGCCGGCAAGATAGAGGGCCGGCTTCACATAGCCGGCCTGCCACCCTCCTCAAAGGAGACGCCCATTAAGGAGGCAAGATGCGGCGGGGCTATAGTAATCGCCCGCCAAGGCGGCGTTACTGTAGCCACGCTTACCGACCAAGCCTTCGTCAACAACACGGAGTAACAGTAACCAGCTGCCGACCAGGCCCTGGCCGGTGGGGCCGGCCTGTCGACCCAGGAGTCGGCAGCCGGCGGGACCCACCAGCCGGCGGGCCCCAGAAGCCGGCGTAGAAGCCGGCGAGCATAGTCACAGACAGCTGGGCCCTGCGCCCAGTCGGATTACCATTGTACCCCCGGGGGGTAGGCCTATATAAACCCCCCGGTGCACCCATGCAAAGGGTTGGACTCTCATTCTAGACCTAGACACCATACAAGGAGAGGAAGCAAGCTGAGCCGAGCCCTTCTTCCTCCTTCCACCCAAAACAGCTCAAGGACCATTGTAGCTACTTGTTCACTTAGCAACCATGCGGAGACCCCGCAGAGCAGCACTAGGGGTGTTATCTCCCCGAAGAGCCCTGAAGCTGGGTAAGATTCGCCGGCGTGCATGTCTTTGCCTCATCCCGTTTCCAGGCACCGGCGATGTTCTATTGGCCCCCGCAATGATAAGCCACCCATTGGCATATGTCGCTCCTACCACCCGACATTTGGCGCCCACCGTGGGGCCTGGTGCACCGTCGTCCGGAGACCTGTTCTGGACGGGAACCCTTTTCCTTCCCCACGAGCGTAGCCAGCCCGGCTCACCCGATGGCGCTTGCCGCGACGCGCTGCGAAGCGTCACCAACATCTGCGCGGCGAGCGGCCTCGCCGACCTCTTCTACAAGGCCCGCATCTCCGACGAGCTTGCCTCCGATGCGGGCACTAATCACCTCGCCAACCTCCTCGGCCAGCTCCACGTCTCCAGCGAGCCCGCTGCGGATTTGGAGTCGGTTGGCTCCACCGACCCGATGCCTGTCGACTCCGACACGGCATCTTACGATACCTTCCCCACCAACGTCACGGTCTACAACGACCCGCTCCCTCCGACTGGCGATCGCGATTCTGACGCCCCCGAGGTGACGGTTATCGGCCTCGACGGCCCGACTGACGAGGACGCCCGAGACGCCCCACACGCGACGGCCCACGACTTGTCCGCCCCCCTTCCGGCTGACGCCAGCGACGAAGTTCTGGAGGCATGCCGCCTCGCCCTCCTCGCGGAGGGCCGGCGGCTAGCCTCCGTAAGACGCCTCACCGAGGCCTACCAGCGCGAAGCTGACCGCGCCGCCTTCGGCACGCCGGCTCCGGCTGGCCCAAGCCGGGCTCGCATTGTCAGGCAACGCGGCGCCGTCATCGCCGACATGCTTGGAGTGGATCGCCCGGTCTACGCCACCCCGCTCGAGAACCTGCGCGCCGCCCAGGCGGCCGTAGACGAGCTGGACGGCTTGGAAGCCGAAGACCTCCCCCACATGATGCGGCGCATCCAGCAACTAATCGATGCGGCCGCACGACGGCACGAAGCCGACGCCTGCGCGGGGAGCCCTCCCCCGCGCCGCGACCACGGCGCGACCTCCCGGTCGCCGACTACAAGCAACACCCGCGCGCGGCGCGAGAAAGAGCCGGCTTCCAGCCGAAGCCGGACCCAAATCTCCATCGAGCGAGACGCGGACGGCCGCCCCCGATGCATGGAATGGCGGGGCACCCCGCCTCCGCCTCGAGCTCGCGGAGAGAGATATCCCACCCCGCCTCCAGTGGCTCACCCGACTCTCAGCGGCCGGCTTAGTCGCCGCGAGGGAGTCGGCGAAAACGACGCCCGCCACCGGATCGACCGTCTGGCCCGATCCCTGGCGCTAGAAGAAGAAGACGATGTCGGCCCGCCTTGCTTTGGCCCCCGCATCCGCGACGAGCCCTTCCCCAAAGGGTTCTCGCTCCCAAGAGACACACCCAAGTACAACGGCTCGGTGAAGCCGGAAGACTAGCTGACCGACTACTCCACAGCCGTCAGCATCGCCAATGGCAACCGGCGCGTTGCCGTAAAGTACGTGCCCCTCATGCTGCAAGGCACGGCACGGACTTGGCTTAACAGCCTCAAGCCCCTCAGCATCAACAGCTGGGTGGATTTCACTGAAGCCTTCGTTCGCAACTTCACCAGCACCTACAAGCGGGCTCCCAAGCCCAGACAGCTCTCCCTGTGCGTACAGGGCCCAGCCGAGTCCACTCGCGACTACCTCACGCGTTGGGCCGAGCTCCGCAATTCCCGCGAAGGGGTGCACGAGGTGCAAGCCATCGAATACTTCACTGCCGGGTGCCGAGAGGGCACCCTCCTCAAGCACAAGCTTCTCTGCGATGAGCCGACTACCCTCGACGAGCTCCTGAACATCGCCGACTAGTACACCACCGCCGACTCCTCGATGAAGACCGAGCTCCGGGTGGACGCGTCCGGAAAAGTGCTCAATCCGGCGCCCCAAGCGCCGGCTGGAGATGGCGGCCGACGCCAACACCAGAACGATCAGAAGCGCAAGGGCCCTGCGCCGCCTCCCGCTAGCCGGCAGGTGGCCATGGTCGAAGATGCGCCGCCTGAGGGGCGGCCTGCGCCCAAGAAGCCCAAGGGCGGCCGGCCGGCTTGGCAGCCGGCTTTCTCCTACGAGCAAACCCTTGATGCCCCGTGCAAGTTCCACAGCGGCGCGAAGCCGTCCAACCACATGACCCGCAAATGCAACTGGCTCGCCCGAATCTCCAAGGGCGAAGGGCTCACGCCGACTCCGCCTGCCGGCCCGCCGCCGCCGGCTCCGCCGCCCAAGGCTGCCCGGCCCGCGGTCGACGCCGTGCAGGACGAGTTCCCCGATGAGCAAGCATCTTATGTTGTCTTCACGAGCCAGCCCGAAGACCGGCACAGCAAGCGCCGAGAGCAACAAGAAGTCAATGTGGCCGCCACCAGCTCGGCCGGCCACATGCGCTGGTCCGAGAAACCCATCAGTTGGAGCCGGGCCGACCACCCAGAGGTGATGCCGTCCCCCGGCTCCTACACATTGGTCCTGGAGGCCACCCTTGCAACGGATACGCGCGCCGCACGCTTCTCCCGCGTGCTGATCGACGGTGGGAGCAGCATCAACATCCTGTACCGCGACACCATGGAGAAGCTGGGTGTCAAGGCAAAGCAGCTTGCGCCGACTCGAACGGTGTTCCACGGCATCGTACCCGGTTTGTCCTGTGCCCCCATCGGCAAGTTCAAGATCGATGTACTCTTTGGGGGCAAGGATCATTTCCGCCGAGAAGCAATCTGGTTCGAGGTGGTGGACCTGGAGAGCCCTTACCATGCCTTGCGTGGCCGACCCGCCTTGGCCAAGTTTATGGCGGTCCCCCACTACGCTTACCTCAAGATGAAGATACCAAGCTCCAAGGGTGTCATCACCATCGCCGGCGACTACAAGAAGTCCGCCGACTGCGCCGCGGCCAGCAGCCGGCTGGCCGAATCCCTCGTGATCGCCGCAGAGAAGAAGACGCTGGACAGGGTCATGGCCCTGGCCAGCAAGCAGCTAAACCAACCCACCGACTCCAAGGAGTATGATGCCCAAGGATCTTTCCAGCCGGCCAAGGAGACCAAGAAGATACAGCTCGACCCCGAGCACCCCGAGAGGTTTGCCGTCATTGGGGCGAGCCTGGATAGTAAATAGGAAGGCGAGCTCGTCGATTTCCTCCGTGAGAATCGGGATATCTTTGCGTGGTCCCCCAAGGCGAGCCTGGATAGTAAATAGGAAGGCGAGCTTGCCGATTTCCTCCGTGAGAATCGGGATGGCTGCCTATGATCTCTGCCAGCGGGGCAATATATTGCATGCCACTAGCCGGGTGGTCAGCACCGTCATCGTGGTCGAACGCCCCGAAGAAGGCCGAGCCCAGCCGGTCCAGAGGCCGGTTTATTACCTGAGCGAGGTGCTGTCCGCCTCGAAACAAAATTACCCGCACTATCAAAAGATGTGCTATGGCGTGTACTTTGCCGCCAAGAAGCTGAAGCCGTACTTTCAAGAGCATCCCATCACGGTCGTATGCACCGCCCCGCTGACCGAGATCATAGGCAGCCGGGATGCATCCGGCCGGGTGGCTAAATGGGCCATCGAGCTGGCCCCCTACATGATCTTCTACCAACCCCGCACCGCCATCAAGACGCAAGCGCTGGCCGACTTCCTCGTCGACTGGGCCGAGACCCAGTACTTACCACCAGCACCCGACTCCACCCATTGGCGCATGCACTTTGACGGATCAAAGATGCGCACCGGCTTGGGAGCCGGCGTCGTCCTTACCTCTCCAAAGGGCGACAAGCTCAGATACACGCTGCAGATCCACTTCGCCACCTCCAACAACGTAGCCGAGTACGAAGCGCTCATACACGGGCTCCGGCTTGCCAAGGAACTTGGCATCCGCCGGATCCTGTGCTATGGCGACTCGGATTTGGTGGTGCAGCAATCTTTTGGTGACTGGGACGCCAAGGACGCAAACATGGCGAGCTACCGCTTTCTAGTACAGCAAATCAGCGGATACTTCGACGGGTGTGAATTCCTTCATGTGCCGCGAGCCGACAACGAGCCAGCAGATGCTCTGGCCCGAATAGGCTCCACGCGGCAAGCAATACCAACCGGTGTCGCCCTACAGCGCCTCCTCGAGTCATCAATCAAGCCGTCTCCGGAATCCGACTCCATCTTCGTGCCGCCTAACCCCGAGGAGGCCGGGTCCGGCTCGAAGACTCAAGCAGCCGGCCCAGGGACTTCAATATTCGGCTCGGGGACTGCCGCACCCAGCTCGGGGACTGCGGTAGCCGGCCCGGGGACTGCGGTAGCCGGCCCAGGGACTGCGGTAGCCGGCCCGGGGACTTCTTCGGCACAGCAAGCGGCGGCCGACTCCAGCACTGCATTACCCAGCCCGCCCACCCTGGTGGCTGTTGCCACATTGGTAGCAGAGGAAGTCGCCGCCCCATCATGGGCCCACACCATCCGCAACTTTTTGGTGAACCAAGATCTGCCGGCTGACAAAAACGAAGCAAGACAAGTCCAGCACCGGGCTAGAGCATACACAATCATCAACAAAGAGCTTGTCAAGCGCAGCGCCACCGGAGTCTTGCAGCGATGCGTCGAGCAGGAGAAAGGCATCGCGATCCTCAGGGATATACACCAAGGAGAGTGCGGCCACCACGCCGCATCAAGATCACTTGTCGCCAAAGCCTTCCGCCATGGTTTCTTCTGGCCGACTGCTTTGGACGACGCCAAAGAGCTAGTCAAACACTGCAAAGGCTGCCAGCTTTTTAGCTCACAGCAACACATGCCGGCTTCGGCACTCAAGACCATTCCCATCACCTGGCCCTTTGCCGTCTGGGGATTGGATATGGTGGGCCCATTCAAGACGGCGCGCGGCGGCATGACACATTTGCTCATCGCCGTCGACAAATTCACCAAGTGGATCGAGGCGAAGCCGATCAAGAAGCTGAATGGGCCGACTGCAGTAACTTTCATTGCAGATATAACAACCCGGTACGGCATACCGCACAGCATCATCACCAACAACGGCACGAACTTTGCCAAAGGTGCCTTGGCACGGTTCTGCGCTGCGCAAGGTATCCGGCTGGACCTTGCGTCAGTCGCCCACCCGCAGTCAAACGGCCAAGTGGAGCGAGCAAATGGCCTCATTTTGTCCGGCATCAAGCCCCGACTGGTCGTACCTCTGGAGCGTTCAGCCGGCTGTTGGCTCGATGAGCTGCCGGCTGTCCTATGGAGTCTGCGTACTACCCCCAACAGATCAACCGGCTTCACTCCCTTCTTCCTTGTATATGGTGCCGAGGCAGTCATCCCAACAGATATCGAGTTCGACTCGCCTCGGGTAACCATGTACACGGAAGCGGAAGCCAAAGAAGCAAGAGAAGACGGCGTCGACCTGCTGGAAGAAGGCCGGCTGTTAGCCCTCAGCCGGTCTGCCATCTACCAGCAGGGTTTGCGCCGCTACCACAGCCGGAGGGTCAGGCCAAGATCCTTCCAGGAGGGCGACCTTATCCTCCGGCTGATCCAGCGAACAGCCGGCCAGCACAAGCTCACAGCCCCCTGGGAGGGCCCCTTCATCGTCAGCAGAGCCTTAGGCAACGATGCCTACTACCTCATCGACGCGCAGAAGCCGAAGGCACGCAAGAGAGACGACTCCGGCAAGGAGTCGGAGCGACCATGGAATGCAAATCTTCTTCGGATGTTTTACAGTTAAAATGCAGTATGTATTATGCCCACTTTTGTATTAAGTATGAAACAGTAGGCTCCCCGAGAAAGACTCGGGGACTGCCATCCTTTATTTTATGAATGAAAGTTATCATGCGTATGATATCAAATGTTCATTTATTTTGTCCGGTACCGGGTTCGACGAGTCGGCCCGGGGACTAGCCGACTGGAGTTATATTAGGAGCCCTACCCGCAGTCAGACAAGTAATGTGCCGACACCCAGGCTTGGCTCTTGCCAAAATCGCAGCTCGAAGAACCGACTGCCCGGCTGGCAAGAGTCACAAGCCGGAAAGGGTGCACACACGAAAAACGGCTAGGGACTAAACAGGCTTATATATAACAAAAGCCGGCTTGCTGCCTCCCGCCGACCGACTACCAGAGTAGCCGGCCGGCCGGCTTACATTCAGTCTGCTTCAAACCCAAAAATGCTCGAGTACTTGCCTTCCCAAAGAGGGAAGGCGGCAAAGGAAAGAGCCTAAGGACAAAAAAGTGCACTTGAATGAAAGCCAACACATGCATATATTAATATTTACACAAAGGACCTCCAGAGAGGTCGACATCCATCATTGTTCGATACACCCCCAGTGGGTGGAATTGCGGAAACTTAAAATTGTTCGAAAAAGCAAAACAGGGACAAAAGGAACGGCAGATCAAGCCGGCGGGGCCGCTGACGAGCCGGGCTGGACGGTGGAAGCGGTCGTGCCGGCTGGAGGAGTGGCCGGCTGGCCAACCTCGGCTCGATCATCGCCTCCGGCAGAGGGCGCGCTCCTGCGTGGCTCGTTGCTGGAGGCACGGTCGGCTTGAGGGTGGTCGGCCGTCTCACCAGTCGGCTCGGCGTCTTCGCCGTCTTCCTCCTCCTCGTCCTCGCCCTCGTCGCTGGAGGCGATCTCCTCGGCCGAGTCCTCGCCATCCGCCGGGTTCAGCCCGAACCATTCCTCCGGCTGGGCGGCGCCATCATCGTTGAGCTCCGGCGCAAAGACGCTGGTGTCGGTGCACTCGGCGATCGTCGAGGCGCGTTGCGCGATCGCCGGCCGCACCTCCTCCAGCTCCGCGTCGGCTTCCGACCGCCAAGTCCGCAGCTGGTCCAGGCTTAGCCCTGGGTACCACGCATGGACGAACTCCAGCGCACGCCCAGCTCCAAGACGGGCTGCAGACGTCTTCCAAGCCTCGAGGCGGCCGACTGCGACTTCTAGCCAGTTGGCCGTCCGGCTTGGGGTGCGGGGAATCGTCTGGCCGGGCCAGAGCGCGGCCAGCACCGTCGCCCCGGCACGTTGGAGCCGGCGGAGCAGCCGATGGGCCGGCTGCAGTCGCGCCTGGATGGCGATGAGCTGCTCCGACAGCGTCCGATTCGCATCCGGCGGAATCACAACTCCGGCCTGACGGCGCGCCTCGCGGTGAGCCTCGATGGCTTGGGCGGGGAGGACGGATTGGCCGGGAAAGTATTCTGCGCAAGACAGCAAGCACAAGTCAAAACAAAACCTCAGGCGGCCGGCAAATGGAGGAAGGGCAAGAAAGGCGGCCTACCATCGATAAGATCCTCGACCCGGCCGAAGCCTTCTTCCAGCGCCTAGCGCGTCTCGGCCCAGCTCGCCTCCCTGGCCTCGAACTCCGCCTTCAGGGCAGCCTCGCCATCCTGTGCTTTTTGCAGGGCCGCCTTATGGCTCTCCTCCTGGTCGGCTAGTTTCTTGGCCAGGTGGTCGCGCTCCTGAACCAAGTCAGCGTACTCGGCGTCGCTGGCACGAAGAGCGGCCTGCACTTCGCCGAGTTCCCTCCGCAAGTCGGCGTTGGCCTCTACGCGAGCAAAAGACAAAGAGAAAAAGTCAGCACGGGAAAAGTCGTCAAGGAAGATCCGACCCGACTGCGCTGAAGTCGGCCCGAATCTCGGGGGCTACACCCAGTGGGTGCGCTGTCGCGCCCCCACGAGAAACAAATAAAGACAATACACTTACGCCGGCTACTGGCCAGGTCTTCGGTCCTCCGGCTCAGCTCCCGAACCTGGGAGTTGAAGGTGGCGGCAAGAGAATTGTGATAATCCTAGAGATCAGAAAAAACAGTCAAGATAGTCGTCGAGTAAAGATCCGACCCGACTGCGCTGCAGTCGGCCCGGATCTCGGGGACTACACCCAGTGGGTGCGCTAGCGCGCCCCCATGGAAAAAATTCAGAGGACCAGAACGGTCAACCAGTAAAGACTTACCCGGATTGCAGACCGCGTCGACATAAACTCCTGAGTGAATTGCCTCAGGAGGCCGGCTTGTGCCTGCAGCCGTCTCCGAACCCCTTGGGCCGCGACATTCAGCTCGCCGCTTCCTCCACTGGGAGTCCACCCGGACGTGGCGGAGCTGGCCGCCTCCAAGGCGTCTACCGTCTGGTCAGCACCCGCGGCTCGGCGCGTGTCCGGCGGGGCCGTGCTCCCTCCGGCATGCCGGCCCGCCGCCAGCTCGATCTCAAGACCGGCTCCGGCCTTGGGCACGGCCCGAGCCGGCTCCTCTGGCACCACCGACGACTGGCCGCCTTCGCCCGATCCGGCTGGCGCTACCGGCGGCGTCCTCTCCGCGAAGATCTCGAAGAGTTCGTCCCTCTGCACCGGCGGCTGTTCAGGGGCGATCTCCTCCGCCGTGGGTAGAGGGATGTCCAGATCCAAGGTTTGGAGGGGGATGGCATGCAGCGGAGGCCGGCTACATGCGCCCTCCGCCTCCGTCTCCGCGGCCGCCCTCTCCGACGGAGTCTTGGCCGCCGCGCTCGCTCGCCCTGTCGCCGTCCGGGCGGCCTCCCGCTCTGCCTCCTCCCGCTCCGCTGCCTCCCTCTCTCGACGCGCCTCGCGAGCGTTCCGCTCCGTGGCTTCTGCAAGATCGGCGCGGGGGTCCACGCGGCGGGACCCTGAAGATCCAGCACCCGGCCCGACCATGGAGCCGCCTGGGCCTCGCTCGAGGGAGAGCGGCGCCCTACTCAAGAAATCAGAGAAGAATTCAGACAAGGGAAGACTTCAAAATAACAAGCATGTAAGCGGCCAAGAGGGCTTACGCGGAAACTGACGGAGGCTTCTTCACCGCCTTCCGGAAGCGGGCCGCCTTCGCCGCCGCCTCGTCATGCTTTGTGGCCGCGGCGGAGGCCGTCGTCTTCTTCGGTCGGCTTCCGAAGAGTGGGAGCACGGCCCGGCGTTTCCCCTTTCCACCACCGGCAGCCGGCGCGGCGGACGAGCCCGCGCTGTGGCGGTCGGCTGCCGGCTGGTGGCGCGGGAGTTCTTCGGCGTCGAAATCGTCTGGCCAGTCGTCGAAACTGGCCGAGAGCCCCGTGCCTCCGGGCTCGGCGACGTCCCCCATGGCGGCGTCCTCCATGGCGACTGCGGCCAGGTCCGGGTCGTCGAGGTCATCCACCGTGCGGTCCGGGGCATACTCGCGTTCGACTCCTGCCGCCCCGGCTAGCGGCGGGAGGAGAGGGTTCTGATAAAAGAAAAAAAAAGAAGAGAGAAGAGCCGCGTGGTCAGAAGCCGGTTGGCTCAAGCCGGCAGACGACGAGAAGAAGGACTTACCACAGGCGGAGGATGGGCGCGGGAGTACGGCGCCTTGCCGAATTGCCAGTCGTCGGTGAGCTTTAGGTTGGCGATGTAGTTCACCATCAGTGCCACCTCGGCATGGGGCATCTCCCATGTGCTCAGCCGGCAAGGGTCGAACCGGCCGCTCATCTGGCACATCATGTGGGGCCGGCTTTAAAGGGGGAGAATCCAGCGCTCGACGAAGGCGGCTACCAAGTCGGCTGCGCGCAGGCCTTCCGACTGGATCATCACCCGAAGCCAGGCGATGGAGGCGTTCCCGGCCGGAGACAAGGAGTTAGACCGGTAGCCCCAAGACGGCCGCCTCCCAGCCGGCGGGCCGGCTACGTAAGCCGGCAGATTGACGTAGTCGCCGTGCGGGGCGACGTTCTTGACGTAGAAGTAGGATTTCTACCAGAGTTTGACAGACTGGATTACAGGGATGTGAGGGAAGGGGTTGTCGTTGCTTGCCCTCTTCATCGCGATGAAGGCCCCGCAGGGAGCCGGCACGCCGGCGGAGACGGTGCCGAGCTTGTTCTGGAAGAGCTCCGCCCAGAGCTCCAGCGTCGGCAGCACCCCCAAGAAACCTTCGCAGAGGGAAACGAAGGCCGACAGCTGCATCACCGCGTTGGGCGTGACGTGATGCGGCTGGAGGTTGTAGAATTCGAGGAAGGATCGCATGAAGCCGCTCGCCGGGAAGCCGAAGCCACGCAAGAAGTCCGTGCGGAAGACGACGCGCTCGCCTTCCTCCGGCGCTGGTGAGACCTCCATCTCCGGCGCCAGACGAACCTGCACGAGGTTGGCGGCGGGCAGGCGCCGGGTCTGGCGGAGGAATTCGATGTGGTCCTCGTGGACGTTGGACCCGTCCCACGAGCTTGACAGCGCCAGGGACATGGCGGCATGGGCGGTTTGCGGCGCGAGACTGCGTCGGGCGCGAGGAAGAAGAAGGAGAAGAAGAGGAGCAAGGAGGGACGGGGAGCGGGGGAGCGAACGAGCCTTCGTCTCTCCCCCTCCCCCCTACTTGTAGGCTCGTGCGCCAGTGCCGAGGAGGCGCGGCGTGGGGCATCGTGGGATTGATCGTGCCCATCTCCCCCACGCCCGCGTTAATTACGCGCCTTGATGACGCGAAGACACGGCCGCGGGGAGGCAAGCAGTCCCCTCGGGCCACAGAAGATCTGCGCCCGGGCCGAGGCCAGGGAGTGGCGGGCCCGGGCCTGCGGCGGCGTCCCATCGCGCGCGTGCAACGGCAGGACTTCTCCGCCACGTGGCCCGTCGTGGGGCCCGCGGCCAGCCCACGGGTCAACCACGGTCACCTTAATAACCAAAAAGTTCTCCGAAGTCGGCCTGCGACGGCGAGGTCGGCTCCTCTGGGTATGAAGCCGGCCAAGCTTCCCGTCCTTCCGTCCGCCATGAAGCTCGCCCAGCTTCGGGGACTACTGTCGGGGTAAATAGCCATGGGTAGCCCAGCCGGCTTCCCCTGGCCCCTCAGAAAAAATTATGAGCCCATCCGGCTCATAAGAAGACTCAAGACATGGGCCGCCTCCCCCCTAGCCGACTACCTTCCTAGCCGGCTTCGGGGGCGGCCCGCCCTTTACCCTCATGAAGAAAGCTGTGGAGGGCCGGCTACGGCAGGGCCGGCTACGGCAAGGCCGGCTTCGAGAGGCCGGCTACGACAAGGCCGGCTACAGCCAGGCCGGCTCCCATAAAGCAGTCAACGCCATACCCGCAATGTACGCGTCCACTCTGCGATGATGAAGCGGGGCGTGGCTACAGTGGAGCCTGCCACCCCCAAAACCCGGAGCACGCCTGGTACAGCACGTCGTGCGGGTAGCCGCGGCCCGCCCGGCGCGGCACTGTAGCCACGATGGCTCTGACGCCATCCACGACGGGCCGCCAGCGTGGCCCCCGAGGCGGTGGGCCCCTTCGGGCAGAGAGACGCCAAAGGCGGCCGCACCTCCTCTCAAGCCGGCAAGATAGAGGGCCGGCTTCACATAGCCGGCCTGCCACCCTCCTCGAAGGAGACACCCATTAAGGAGGCAACATGCGGCGGGGCTACAGTAATCGCCCGCCAAGGCGGCATTACTGTAGCCACGCTTACGCCGACCAAGCCTGCGTCAACAACACGGAGTAACAGTAACCAGCTGCCGACCAGGCCCTGGCCGGTGGGGCCGGCCTGTCGACCCAGGAGCCGGCAGCCGGCATAGAAGCCGGCGAGCATAGTCACAGACAGCTGGGCCCTGCGCCCAGTCGGATTACCATTGTACCCCCGGGGGGTAGGCCTATATAAACCCCCCGGTGCACCCATGCAAAGGGTTGGACTCTCATTCTAGACCTAGACACCATACAAGGAGAGGTAGCAAGCTGAGCCGAGCCCTTCTTCCTCCTTCCACCCAAAACAGCTCAAGGAGCATTGTAGCTACTTGTTCACTTAGCAACCATGCGGAGACCCCGCAGAGCAGCACTAGGGGTGTTATCTCCCCGGAGAGCCCTGAAGCTGGGTAAGATTCGCCGGCGTGCATGTCTTCGCCTCATCCCGTTTCCAGGCACCGGCGATGTTCTATTGGCCCCCGCAATGATAAGCCACCCGTTGGCATATGTCGCTCCTACCACCCGACAACGCTACCTCTACATCTACCTTCGGGATTAGTATTAGACCTAAATAATTGTTATTTGGTGCCAGCGTTAAGCATGAACAATATATCTGGATCTTGTTTAATGTGAGACGGTTATTCATTTAAATCAGAGAATAATGGTTGTTCTATTTATATGAGTAATATCTTTTATGGTCATGCACCCTTGAAGAGTGGTCTATTTCTGATGAATCTCGATAGTAGTGATACACATATTCATAATGTTGAAACCAAAAGATGCAGAGTTGATAATGATAGTGCAACTTATTTGTGGCACTGCCGTTTAGGTCATATCGGTGTAAAGCGCATGAAGAAACTCCATATTGATGGACTTTTGGAACCACTTGATTATGAATCACTTGGTACTTGCGAACCATGCCTCATGGGCAAGATGACAAAAACACCGTTCTCCGGTACTATGGAGAGAGCAACGGATTTGTTGGAAATCATACATACCAATGTATGTGGTCCGATGAATATTGAGGCTCGTGGCGGATATCGTTATTTTCTCACCTTCACAGATGATTTAAGCAGATATGGGTATATCTACTTAATGAAACACAAGTCTGAAACATTTGAAAAGTTCAAAGAATTTCAGAGTGAAGTTGAAAATCATCGTAACAAGAAAATAAAGTTTCTACGATCTGATCGTGGAGGAGAATATTTGAGTTACGAGTTTGGTGTACATTTGAAACAATGCAGAATAGTTTCGCAACTCACGCCACCCGGAACACCACAACGTAATGGTGTGTCCGAACGTCGTAATCGTACTTTACTAGATATGGTGCGATCTATGATGTCTCTTACTGATTTACCGCTATCTTTTTGGGGTTATGCTTTAGAGACGGCCGTATTCACGTTAAATAGGGCACCATCAAAATCCATTGAGACGACGCCTTATGAACTATGGTTTGGCAAGAAACCAAAGTTGTCGTTTCTTAAAGTTTGGGGCTGCGATGCTTATGTGAAAAAGCTTCAACCTGATAAGCTCGAACCCAAATCGGAGAAATGTGTCTTCATAATATACCCAAAGGAGACTGTTGGGTACACCTTCTATCACAGATCCGAAGGCAAGACATTCGTTGCTAAGAATGGATCCTTTCTAGGGAAGGAGTTTCTCTCGAAAGAAGTGAGTGGGAGGAAAGTAGAAATTGACGAGGTAACTGTACCTGCTCCCTTATTGGAAAGTAGTACATCATAGAAAATTGTTTCTGCGACACCTACACCAATAAGTGAGGAAGCTAATGACAATGATCATGAAACTTCAGGACAAGATACTACTGAACCTCGTAGATCAACCAGAGTGAGATCCGCGCCAGAGTGGTACGGTAATCCTGTTCTGGAAATCATGCTGCTAGATCATGATGAACCTACGAACTATGAAGAAGCGATGGTGAGCCCAGATTCCGCAAAATGGCTTGAAGCCATGAAATCTGAGATGGGATCCATGTATGAGAACAAAGTATGGACTTTGGTTGACTTGCCCGATGGTCGGCAAGCAATTGAGAATAAATGGATTTTCAAGAAGAAGACTGACGCTGACGGTAATGTTACTGTCTACAAAACTTGACTTGTTGCAAAAGGTTTTCGACAAGTTCAAGGGGTTCACTACGATGAGACCTTCTCACCCGTAGCGATGCTTAAGTCTGTCCGAATCATGTTAGCAATTGCCGCATTTTATGATTATGAAATTTTGCAGATGGATGTCAAAACTGCATTCCTGAATGGATTTCTGGAAGAAGAGTTGTATATGATGCAACCGGAAGGTTTTGTCGATCCAAAAGGAGCTAACAAAGTGTGCAAGCTCCAGCGATCCATTTATGGACTTGTGCAAGCCTCTCGGAGTTGGAATAAACGCTTTGATAGTGTGATCGAAGCATTTGGTTTTATACAGACTTTCGGAGAAGCCTATATTTACAAGAAAGTGAGTGGGAGCTCTGTAGCATTTCTGATATTATATGTGGATGACATATTACTGATTGGAAATGATGTAGAATTTTTGGATAGCATAAAGGGATACTTGAATACGAGTTTTTCAATGAAAGGCCTCGGTGAAGCTGCTTACACATTAGGCATAAAGATCTATAGAGATAGATCAAGACGCTTAATTGGACTTTCACAAAGCACATACCTTGACAAGATTTTGAAGAAGTTCAAAATGGATCAAGCAAAGAAAAGGTTCTTGCCTGTGTTACAAGGTGTGAAGTTGAGTCAGACTCAATGCCCGACCACTGCAGAAGATAGAGAGAAAATGAAAGATGTTCCCTATGCTTCAGCCATAAGCTCTATCATGTATGCTATGTTGTGTACCAGACCTGATGTGTGCCTTGCTAAAAGTTTGGCAGGGAGGTACCAAAGTAATCCAGGAGTGGATCACTGGACAGCGGTCAAGAACATCCTGAAATACCTGAAAAGGACTAAAGGATATGTTTCTCGTATATGGAGGTGACAAAGAGCTCGTCGTAAACGGTTACATTGATGCAAGCTTTGACACTGATCTGGACGATTCTAAATCGCAAACCGAATACGTGTTTATATTAAATGGTGGAGCTGTCAGTTGGTGCAGTTCTAAACAAAGCGTCGTGGCGGGATCTACATGTGAAGCAGAGTACATAGCTGCTTCGGAAGCAGCAAACGAAGGAGTCTGGATGAAGGAGTTCATATCCGATCTAGGTGTCATACCTAGTGCATCAGGTCCAATGAAAATCTTTTGTGACAATACTGGTGCAATTGCCTTGGCAAAGGAATCCAGATTTCACAAGAGAACCAAGCACATCAAGAGATGCTTCAATTCCATCCGAGATCTAGTCCAGGTGGGAGACATAGAGATTTGCAAGATACATACGGATCTGAATGTTGCAGGCCCATTGACTAAGCCTCTTCCACGAGCAAAACATGATCAGCACCAAGACTCCATGGGTGTTGGAATAATTACTATGTAATCTAGATTATTGACTCTAGTGCAAGTGGGAGACTGAAGGAAATATGCCCTAGAGGCAATAATAAAGTTATTATTTATTTCCTTACATCATGATAAATGTTTAGTATTCATGCTAGAATTGTATTAACCGGAAACATAATACATGTGTGAATACATAGACAAACAGAGTGTCACTAGTATGCCTCTACTTGACCAGCTCGTTAATCAAAGATGGTTATGTTTCCTAACCATGAAGAAAGAGTTGTTATTTGATTAACGAGATCACATCATTAGTTGAATGATCTGATTGACATGACCCATTCCATTAGCTTAGCACCCGATCGTTTAGTATGTTGCTATTGCTTTCTTCATGACTTATACATGTTCCTATGACTATGAGATTATGCAATTCCCGTTTGCCGGAGGAACACTTTGTGTGCTACCAAACGTCACAACGTAAATGGGTGATTATAAAGGTGCTCTACAGGTGTCTCCAAAGGTAAATGTTGGGTTGGCGTATTTCGAGATTAGGATTTGTCACTCCGATTGTCGGAGAGGTATCTCTGGGCCCTCTCGGTGATGCACATCACATAAGCCTTGCAAGCATTACAACTAATGAGTTAGTTGTGAGACGATGTATTACGGAACGAGTAAAGAGACTTGCCAGTAATGAGATTGAACTAGGTATTGGATACCGACGATCGAATCTCGGGCAAGTAACATACCGATGACAAAGGGAACAACGTATGTTGTTATGCGGTCTAACCGATAAAGATCTTCGTAGAATATGTAGGAGCCAATATGGGCATCCAGGTCCCGCTATTGGTTATTGACCGGAGACGTGTCTCGGTCATGTCTACATTGTTCTCGAACCATAGGGTCCGCACGCTTAACGTTACAATGACAGTTATTATGAGTTTATGCATTTTGATGTGCCGAAGTTAGTTCGGAGTCCTGGATGTGATCACGGACATGACGAGGAGTCTCGAAATGGTCGAGACATAATGATTGATATATTGGATGACTATATTCGGACACCGGAAGCGTTCCTGTGAATATTCGGATAAAACCGGAGCACTAGGGGGTTACCGGAACCCCCCGGGGGGTTAATGGGCCTCATGGGCCTAATGTGGAGAAGAGGAAGGGGCTGCCAGGGCAGGCCGCACGCCCCCTCTTCCCCTAGTCCGAATTGGACTAGGAGGGAGGGGCGGCGCCCCCCTCTTTCCCTCTCTTCTCCCACCTCTCCTAATTGGACAAGGAAAGGGGGGAGTCCTACTCCCGGTAGGAGTAGGACTCCTCCTGCGCGCCTCCATAGGGCCAGCCGCACCCCCCCCCTTGGATCCTTTATATACGGAGGCAAGGGGGCACCGTAGAACACACAATTGATCAACATGATTGTTCCTTAGCTGTGTGCGGTGCCCCCTTCCACCATATTCCACCTCGGTCATATCGTTGTAGTGCTTAGGCGAAGCCCTGCATCGGCAAAACATCATCATCTCACCACGCCGTTGTGCTGACGGAACTCATCCCCAAAGCTTTGCTGGATCGGAGCCCGGGGAGCGTCATCAAGTTGTACATGTGCTAAGAACTCGGAGGTGCCGGAGTAATGGTGCTTGGATCGGTCGGATCGGGAAGACGTACGACTACTTCCTCTATGTTGCGTCAATGCTTCCGCTTCGGTATACGAGGGTACGTAGACAACACTCTCCCCTCTTGTTGCTATGCATCACCATGATCTTGCATGTGCGTAGGAAATTTTTTGAAATTACTACGTTCCCCAATAGTGGTATCAGAGCATATGAGATGTTCCAGGAGTTGAAGTTTATATTTCAAGCAAATGCCCGGATTGAGAGATATGAAGTCTCCAATAAGTTCTATAGCTGCAAGATGGAGGAGAACAGTTCTGTCAGTGAGCATATACTCAAAATGTCTGGGTATAATAATCACTTGATTCAGATGGGAGTTAATCTTCCAGATGATTGCGTCATTGACAGAATTCTCCAATCACTGCCACCAAGCTACAAGAGCTTCGTGATGAACTATAATATGCAAGGGATGAATAAGACTATTCCCGAGCTCTTTGCGATGCTCAAAGCTGCGGAGGTAAACATCAAGAAGGAGCATCAAGTATTGATGGTCAACAAGACCACTAGTTTCAAGAAAAAGGGCAAACGGAAGAAGAAGGGGAACTTCAAGAAGAACGGCAAGCAAGTTGCTTCTCAGGAGAAGAAACCCAAGTCTGGACCTAAGCCTGAAACTGAGTGCTTCTACTGCAAGCAGGCTGGTCACTGGAAGCGGAACTACCCCAAGTATTTGGCAGATAAGAAGGATGGCAAGGTGAACAAAGGTATATGTGATATATGTGTTATTGATGTGTACCTTACTAGAGCTTGCAGTAGCACCTGGGTATTTGATACTGGTTCTGTTGCTAATATTTGCAACTCGAAACAGGGACTACGGATTAGGCGAACACTGGCAAAGGACGAGGTGACGATGCGCATGGGAAACGGTTCCAAAGTCGATGTGATCGCGGTCGGCACGCTACCTCTACATCTACCTTCGGGATTAGTATTAGACCTAAATAATTGTTATTTGGTGTCAGCGTTAAGCATGAACATTATATCTGGATCTTGTTTGATGCGAGACGGTTATTGATTTAAATCAGAGAATAATGGTTGTTCTATTTATATGAGTAATATCTTTTATGGTCATGCACCCTTGAAGAGTGGTCTATTTCTGATGAATCTCGATAGTAGTGATACACATATTCATAATGTTGAAACCAAAAGATGCAGAGTTGATAATGATAGTGCAACTTATTTGTGGCACTGCCGTTTAGGTCAAATCGGTGTAAAGCGCATGAAGAAACTCCATACTGATGGACTTTTGGAACCACTTGATTATGAATCACCTGGTACTTGCGAACCGTGCCTCATGGGAAAGATGACTAAAACACCGTTCTCCGGTACTATGGAGAGAGCAACAGATTTGTTGGAAATCATACATACCGATGTATGTGGTCCGATGAATATTGAGGATCGTGGCGGATATCGTTATTTTCTCACCTTCACAGATGATTTAAGCAGATATGGGTATATCTATTTAATGAAACACAAGTCTGAAACATTTGAAAAGTTCAAAGAATTTCAGAGTCAAGTTGAAAATCATCATAACAAGAAAATAAAGTTTCTAAGATCTGATCGTGGAGGAGAATATTTGAGTTATGAGTTTGGTGTACATTTGAAACAATGCGGAATAGTTTCGCAACTCACGCCACCCGGAACACCACAGCCTAATGGTGTGTCCGAACGTCGTAATCGTACTTTACTAGATATGGTGCGATCCATGATGTCTCTTACTGATTTACCGCTATCGTTTTGGGGTTATGCTTTAGAGACGGCCGCATTCACGTTAAATAGGGCACCATCAAAATCCGTTGAGATGACGCCTTATGAACTATGGTTTGGCAAGAAACCAAAGTTGTCGTTTCTTAAAGTTTGGGGCTGCGATGCTTATGTGAAAAAGCTTCAACCTGATAAGCTCAAACCCAAATCGGAGAAATGTGTCTTCATAGGATACCCAAAGGAGACTGTTGGATACACCTTCTATCACAGATCCGAAGACAAGACATTCGTTGCTAAGAATGGATCCTTTCTAGAGAAGGAGTTTCTCTCGAAAGAAGTGAGTGGGAGGAAAGTAGAACTTGACGAGGTAACTGTACCTGATCCCTTATTGGAAAGTAGTACATCACAGAAAACTGTTTCTGCGACACATACACCAATAAGTGAGGAAGCTAATGATGATGATCACGAAATGTCAGGACAAGATACTACTGAACCTCGTAGATCAACCAGAGTGAGATCCGCGCCAGAGTGGTACGGTAATCCTGTTCTGGAAATCATTCTGCTAGATCATGATGAACCTACGAACTATGAAGAAGCGATGGTGAGCCCAAATTCCGCAAAATGGCTTGAAGCCATGAAATCTGAGATGGGATCCATGTATGAGAACAAAGTATGGACTTTGGTTGACTTGCCCGATGGTCGGCAAGCAATTGAGAATAAATGGATTTTCAAGAAGAAGTCTGACGCTGACGGTAATGTTACTGTCTACAAAGCTCGACTTGTTGCAAAAGGTTTTCGACAAGTTCAAGGGGTTGACTACGATGAGACCTTCTCACCTGTAGCGATGCTTAAGTCTGTCTGAATCATGTTAGCAATTGCCGCATTTTATGATTATGAAATTTGGCAGATGGATGTCAAAACTGCATTCCTGAATGAATTTCTAGAAGAAGAGTTGTATATGATGCAACCGGAAGGTTTTGTCGATCCAAAAGGAGCTAACAAAGTGTGCAAGCTCCAGCGATCCATTTATGGACTGGTGCAAGCCTCTCGGAGTTGGAATAAACGCTTTGGTAGTGTGATCAAAGCATTTCGTTTTATACAGACTTTCGGAGAAGCCTGTATTTACAAGAAATTGAGTGGAAGCTCTGTAGCATTTCTGATATTATATGTGGATGACATATTACTGATTGGAAATGATATAGAATTTCTGGATAGCATAAAGAGATACTTGAATAAGAGTTTTTCAATGAAAGACCTCGGTGAAGCTGCTTACATATTAGGCATAAAGATCTATAGAGATAGATCAAGATGCTTAATTGGACTTTCACAAAGCACATACCTTGACAAGATTTTGAAGAAGTTCAAAATGGATCAAGCAAAGAAAGGGTTCTTGCCTGTGTTACAAGGTGTGAATTTGAGTCAGACTCAATGCCCGACCACTACAGAAGATAGAGAGAAAATGAAAGATGTTCCCTATGCTTCAGCCATAGGCTCTATCATGTATGCTATGCTATGTACCAGACCTGATGTGTGCCTTGCTATAAGTTTGGCAGGGAGGTACCAAAGTAATCCAGGAGTGGATCACTGGACAGCGGTCAAGAACATCCTGAAATACCTAAAAAGGACTAAGGATACGTTTCTCGTATATGGAGGTGACAAAGAGCTCATTGTAAACAGTTACGTTGATGCAAGCTTTGACACTGATCCGGATGATTCTAAATCGCAAATCGGATACGTGTTTATATTAAACGGTGGAGCTGTCAGTTGGTGCAGTTCTAAACAAAGCGTCGTGGCGGGATCTACATGTGAAGCGGAGTACATAGCTGCTTCGGAAGCAGCAAACGAAGGAGTCTGGATGAAGGAGTTCATATCCGATCTAGGTGTCATACCTAGTGCATCGGGTCCAATGAAAATCTTTTGTGACAATACTGGTGCAATTGCCTTGGCAAAGGAATCCAGATTTCACAAGAGAACCAAGCACATCAAGAGACGCTTCAATTCCATCCGGGATCTAGTCCAGGTGGGAGACATAGAGATTTGCAAGATACATACGGATCTGAATGTTGCAGACCCATTGACTAAGCCTCTTCCACGAGCAAAACATGATCAGCACCAAGACTCCATGGGTGTTAGAATCACTACTGTGTAATCTAGATTATTGACTCTAGTGCAAGTGGGAGACTGGAGGAAATATGCCCTAGAGGCAATAATAAAGTTACTATTTATTTCCTTACATCATGATAAATGTTTAGTATTGATGCTAGAATTGTATTAACCGAAAACATAATACATGTGTGAATACATAGACAAACAGAGTGTCACTAGTATGCCTCTACTTGACTAGCTCGGTAATCAAAGATGTTTATGTTTCCTAACCATGAACAAAGAGTTGTTATTTGATTAACGAGATCACATCATTAGTTGAATGATCTGATTGACATGACCCATTCCATTAGCTTAGCACCCGATTGTTTAGTATGTTGCTATTGCTTTCTTCATGACTTATACATGTTCCTATGACTATGAGATTATGCAACTCCCGTTTGCCGGAGGAACACTTTGTGTGCTACCAAACGTCACAACATAAATGGGTGATTATAAAGGTGCTCTACAGGTGTCTCAAAAGGTAGATGTTGGGTTGGCGTATTTCGAGATTAGGATTTGTCACTCTGATTGTCGGAGAGGTATCTCTGGGCCCTCTCGGTAATGCACATCACATAAGCCTTGCAAGCATTACAACTAATGAGTTAGTTGTGAGATGATGTATTACGGAACGAGTAAAGAGACTTGCCAGTAACGAGATTGAACTAGGTATTGGATGCCGACGATCGAATCTCGGGCAAGTAACATACCGATGACAAAGGGAACAACGTATGTTGTTATGCGGTCTGACCGATAAAGATCTTCGTAGAATATGTAGGAGCCAATATGGGCATCCAGGTCCCACTATTGGTTATTGACCGGAGACGTGTCTCGGTCATGTCTACATTGTTCTCGAACCGTAGGGTACGCACGCTTAACGTTACGATGACAGTTATTATGAGTTTATGCATTTTGATGTACCGAAGTTAGTTCGGTGTCTCGGATGTGATCACGGACATGACGAGGAGTCTCAAAATGGTCGAGACATAAAGACTGATATATTGGATGACTATATTCGTACACCGGAAGCGTTCCGGTGAAGTTTCGGATAAAATCGGAGCACTGGGGGGTTACCGGAACCCCCCGGGGGGTTAATGGGCCTCATGGGCCTAAAGTGGAAAAGAGGAAGGGGCTGCCAGGGTAGGCCGCGCGCCCCCTCTTCCCCTAGTCCGAATTGGACTAGGAGGGAGGGGCGGCGCCCCCCTCTTTCCCTCTCTTCTCCCACCTCTCCTAATTGGACAAGGAAAGGGGGGAGTCCTACTCCCGGTAGGAGTAGGACTCCTCCTGCGCGCCTCCATAGAGCCGGCCGCACCCCCCCCCCCCCTTGGATCCTTTATATACGGAGGCAAGGGGGCACCCTAGAACACACAATTGATCAACGTGATCGTTCCTTAGCCGTGTGCGGTGCCCCCTTCCAACATATTCCACCTCAGTCATATCATTGTAGTGCTTAGGCGAAGCCCTGCGTCGGTAGAACATCATCATCGTCACCACGCCGTTGTGCTGACGGAACTCATCCCGGAAGCTTTGCTGGATCGGAGCCCGTGGAGCGTCATCGAGCTGTATGTGTGCTAAGAACTCGGAGGTGCCGGAGTAACGGTGCTTGGATCGGTCGGATCAGGAAGACGTACGACTACTTCCTCTATGTTGCGTCAACGCTTCCGCTTTGGTCTACGAGGGTACGTAGACAACACTCTCCCCTCTCGTTGCTATGCATCACCATGATCTTGCGTGTGCGTAGGAAATTTTTTGAAATTACTACGTTCCTCAACAATGGCATCCGAGCCTAGGTTTTATGGTTTGATGTTATATGCACGAGTAGAACACAAGTGAGTTGTGGGCGATATAAGTCATACTGCCTACCAGCATGTCATACTTTGGTTCGGCGGTATTGTTGGATGAAGCGGCCTGGACCGACATTACGCGTACGCTTACGCGAGACCGGTTCTCCCGACGTGCTATGCACAAAGGTGGCTTGCGGTTGACTGTTTCTCCAACTTTAGTTGAACCGAGTGTGGCTACGCCCGGTCCTTGCGAAGGTTAAAACGGCATCAACTTGACAAACTATCGTTGTGGTTTTGATGCGTAGGTAAGATTGGTTCTTGCTTAAGCCCGTAGCAGCCACGTAGAACATGCAACAACAAAGTAGAGGACGTCTAACTTGTTTTTGCAGGGCATGTTGTGATGTGATATGGTCAAGACATGATGCTAAATTTTATTGTATGAGATGATCATGTTTTGTAACCAAGTTATCGGCAACTGGAAGGAGCCATATGGTTGTCGCTTTATTGTATGCAATGCAATCGCGCTGTAATGCTTTACTTTATCACTAAGCGGTAGCAATAGTCGTGGAAGCATAAGATTGGCGAGACGACAACAATGCTACGATGGAGATCAAGGTGTCGCGACGGTGACGATGGTGATCATGACGGTGTTTCGGAGATGGAGATCACAAGCACAAGATGATGATGGCCATATCATATCACTTATATTGATTGCATGTGATGTTTATCTTTTATGCATCTTATCTTGCTTTGATTGACGGTAGCATTATAATATGATCTCTCACTAAATTATCAAGAAGTGTTCTCCCTGAGTATGCACCGTTGCCAAAGTTCGTCGTGCCCAGACACCATGTGATGATCGGGTGTGATAAGCTCTACGTCCATCTACAACGGGTGCAAGCCAGTTTTGCACACACAGAATACTCAGGTTAAACTTGACGAGCCTAGCATATGCAGATATGGCCTCGGAACACGGAGACCGAAAGGTCGAGCGTGAATCATATAGTAGATATGATCAACATAATGATGTTCACCATTGAAAACTAATCCATTTCACGTGATGATCGGTTATGGTTTAGTTGATTTGGATCACGTGATCACTTAGAAGATTAGAGGGGTGTCTATCTAAGTGGGAGTTCTTTAAGTAATTTGGTTAATTGAACTTAAATTTATCATGAACTTAGTACCTGATAGTATCTTGCTTATGTATGTTTGATTGTAGATAGATGGCCCGTGCTGTTGTTCCGTTGAATTTTAATGCGTTCCTTGAGAAAGCAAAGTTGAAAGATGATGGTAGCAATTACACGGATTGGGTCCGTAACTTGAGGATTATCCTCATTGCTGCACAGAAGAGTTACGTCCTGGAAGCACCGCTGGGTGCCAGGCCTGCTGCTGGAGCAACACTAGATGTTATGAACGTCTGGCAGAGCAAAGCTGATGACTACTCGATAGTTCAGTGTGCCATGCTTTACCGCTTAGAATCGGGACTTCAACGACGTTTTGAACGTCATGGAGCATATGAGATGTTCCAGGAGTTGAAGTTAATATTTCAAGCAAATGCCCGGATTGAGAGATATGAAGTCTCCAATAAGTTCTATAGCTGCAAGATGGAGGAGAACAGTTCTGTCAGTGAGCATATACTCAAAATGTCTGGGTATAATAATCACTTGATTCAGATGGGAGTTAATCTTCCAGATGATTGCGTCATTGACAGAATTCTCCAATCACTGCCACCAAGCTACAAGAGCTTCGTGATGAACTATAATATGCAAGGGATGAATAAAACTATTCCCGAGCTCTTCGCAATGCTGAAAGCTGCGGAGGTAGAAATCAAGAAGGAGCATCAAGTGTTGATGGTCAACAAGACCACTAGTTTCAAGAAAAGGGCAAAGGGAAGAAGAAGGGGAACTTCAAGAAGAACGGCAAGCAAGTTGCTGCTCAGGAGAAGAAACCCAAGTCTGGACCTAAGCCTGAAACTGAGTGCTTCTACTGCAAGCAGACTGGTCACTGGAAGCGGAACTGCCCCAAGTATTTGGCGGATAAGAAGGATGGCAAGGTGAATAAAGGTATATGTGATATACATGTTATTGATGTGTACCTTACTAGAGCTCGCAGTAGCACCTGGGTATTTGATAGTGGTTCTGTTGCTAATATTTGCAACTCGAAACAGGGACTACGGATTAGGCCAACACTAGCAAAGGACAAGGTGACGATGCGCGTGGGAAACGGTTCCAAAGTCGATGTGATCGCGGTCGGCACGCTACCTCTACATCTACCTTCGGGATTAGTATTAGACCTAAATAATTGTTATTTGGTGCCAGCGTTAAGCATGAACATTATATCTGGATCTTGTTTGATGTGAGATGGTTATTCATTTAAATCAGAGAATAATGGTTGTTCTATTTATATGTGTAATATCTTTTATGGTCATGCACCCTTGAAGAGTGGTCTATTTCTGATGAATCTCGATAGTAGTGATACACATATTCATAATGTTGAAACCAAAAGATGCAGAGTTGATAATGATAGTGCAACTTATTTGTGGCACTGCCGTTTAGGTCATATCGGTGTAAAGCGCATGAAGAAACTCCATACTGATGGACTTTTGGAACCACTTGATTATGAATCACTTGGTACTTGCGAACCGTGCCTCATGGGCAAGATGACTAAAACACCGTTCTCCGGTACTATGGAGAGAGCAACAGATTTGTTGGAAATCATACATACTGATGTATGTGGTCCGATGAATATTGAGGCTCGTGGCGGATATCGTTATTTTCTCACCTTCACAGATGATTTAAGCAGATATGGGTATATCTACTTAATGAAACACAAGTCTGAAACATTTGAAAAGTTCAAAGAATTTCAGAGTCAAGTTGAAAATCACCGTAACAAGAAAATAAAGTTTCTATGATCTGATCATGGAGGAGAATATTTGAGTTACGAGTTTGGTGTACATTTGAAACAATGCGGAATAGTTTCGCAACTCACGCCACCCGGAACACCACAGCGTAATGGTGTGTCCGAACGTCGTAATCGTACTTTACTAGATATGGTGCGATCTATGATGTCTCTTACTGATTTACTGCTATCGTTTTGGGGTTATGCTTTAGAGACGGCCGCATTCACGTTAAATAGGGCACCATCAAAATCCGTTGAGACGACGCCTTATGAACTATGGTTTGGCAAGAAACCAAAGTTGTCGTTTCTTAAAGTTTGGGGTTGCGATGCTTATGTGAAAAAGCTTCAACCTAATAAGCTCGAACCCAAATCGGTGAAATGTGTCTTCATAGGATACCCAAAGGAGACTGTTGGGTACACCTTCTATCACAGATCCGAAGGAAGACATTCGTTGCTAAGAATGGATCATTTCTAGAGAAGGAGTTTCTCTCGAAAGAAGTGAGTGGGAGGAAAGTAGAACTTGACGAGGTAACTGTACCTGCTCCCTTATTGGAAACTAGTACATCACAGAAAACTGTTTCTGCGACACCTACACCAATAAGTGAGGAAGCTAATGATAATGATCATGAAACTTCAGGACAAGATACTACTGAACCTCGTAGATCAACCAGAGTGAGATCCGCGCAGAAGTGGTACGGTAATCCTGTTCTGGAAATCATGCTGCTAGATCATGATGAACCTACGAACTATGAAGAAGCGATGGTGAGCCCAGATTCCGCAAAATGGCTTGAAGCCATGAAATCTGAGATGGGATCCATGTATGAGAACAAAGTATGGACTTTGGTTGACTTGCCCGATGGTCGGCAAGCAATTGAGAATAAATGGATTTTCAAGAAGAAGACTGACGCTTAATTGGACTTTCACAAAGCACATACCTTGACAAGATTTTGAAGAAGTTCAAAATGGATCAAGCAAAGAAAGGGTTCTTGCCTGTGTTACAAGGTGTGAAGTTGAGTCAAGGTATCTTCTGCAGTGGTCGGGCATTGAGTCTGACTCAACTTCACACCTTGTAACACAGGCAAGAACCCTTTCTTTGCTTGATCCATTTTGAACTTCTTCAAAATCTTGTCAAGGTATGTGCTTTGTGAAAGTCCAATTAAGCGTATTGATCTATCTCTATAGATCTTTATGCCTAATATGTAAGCAGCTTCACGGAGGCCTTTCATTGAAAAACTCTTATTCAAGTATCCATTTATGCTATCCAGAAATTCTATATCATTTCCAATCAGTAATATGTCATCCACATATAATATCAGAAATGCTACAGAGCTCCCACTCACTTTCTTGTAAATACAGGCTTCTCAGAAAGTCTGTATAAAACCAAATGCTTTGATCACACTATCAAAGCGTTTATTCCAACTCCGAGAAGCTTGCACCAGTCCATAAATGGATCACTGGATCTTGCACACTTTGTTAGCTCCTTTTGGATCGACAAAACCTTCCGGTTGCATCATATACAACTCTTCTTCCATAAATCCATTCAGGAATGCAGTTTTGACATCCATCTGCCAAATTTCATAATCATAAAATGCGGCAATTGCTAACATGATTTGGACAGACTTAAGCATCGCTATGGGTGAGAAGGTCTCATCGTAGTCAACCCCTTGAACTTGTCGAAAACCTTTTGCAACAAGTCGAGCTTTGTAGACAGTAACATTACCGTCAGCGTCAGTCTTCTTCTTGAAAATCCATTTATTCTCAATTGCTTGCCGACCATCGGGCAAGTCAACCAAAGTCCATACTTTGTTCTCATACATGGATCCCATCTCAGATTTCATGGCTTCAAGCCATTTTGCAGAATCTGGGCTCACCATCGCTTCTTCATAGTTCGTAGGTTCATCATGATCTAGCAGCATGATTTCCAGAACAGGATTACCGTACCACTTCTGCGCGGATCTCACTCTGGTTGATCTACGAGGTTCAGTAGTATCTTGTCCTGAAGTTTCATGATCATTATCATTAGCTTCCTCACTTATTGGTGTAGGTGTCGCAGAAACAGTTTTCTGTGATGTACTAGTTTCCAATAAGGGAGCAGGTACAGTTACCTCGTCAAGTTCTACTTTCCTCCCACTCACTTCTTTTGAGAGAAACTCCTTCTCTAGAAAGGATCCATTCTTAGCAACGAATGTCTTCCTTCGGATCTGTGATAGAAGGTGTACCCAACAGTCTCCTTTGGGTATCCTATGAAGACACATTTCACCGATTTGGGTTCGAGCTTATCAGGTTAAAACTTTTTCACATAAGCATCGCAGCCCCAAACTTTAAGAAACGACAACTTTGGTTTCTTGCCAAACCATAGTTCATAAGGCGTCGTCTCAACGGATTTTGATGGTGCCCTATTTAACGTGAATGCGGCCGTCTCTAAAGCATAACCCCAAAAAGATAGCGGTAAATCAGTAAGAGACATCATAGATCGCACCATATCTAGTAAAGTACGATTACGATGTTTGGACACACCATTACGCTGTGGTGTTCTGGGTGGCGTGAGTTGTGAAAGTATTCCGCATTGTTTCAAATGTACACCAAACTCGTAACTCAAATATTCTCCTCCACGATCAGATCGTAGAAACTTTATTTTCTTGTTACGATGATTTTCAACTTCACTCTGAAATTCTTTGAACTTTTCAAATGTTTCAAACTTGTGTTTCATTAAGTAGATATACCCATATCTGCTTAAATCATCTGTGAAGGTGAGAAAACAACGATATCCGCCGCGAGCCTCAATATTCATCAGACCACATACATCGGTATGTATGATTTCCAACAAATCTGTTGCTCTCTCCATAGTACCGGAGAACGGTGTTTTAGTCATCTTGCCCATGAGGCACGGTTCACAAGTACCAAGTGATTCATAATCAAGTGGTTCCAAAAGTCCATCAGTATGGAGTTTCTTCATGCGCTTTACACCGATATGACCTAAACGGCAGTGCCACAAATAAGTTGCACTATCATTATCAACTCTGCATCTTTTGGTTTCAACATTATGAATATGTGTATCACTACTATCGAGATTCATCAGAAATAGACCACTCTTCAAGGGTGCATGAAAAATAAAAGATATTATTCATATAAATAGAACAACCATTATTCTCTGATTTAAATGAATAACCGTCTCGCATCAAACAAGATCCAGATATAATGTTCATGCTTAACGCTGGCACCAAATAACAATTATTTAGGTCTAATACTAATCCCGAAGGTAGATGTAGAGGTAGCGTGCCGACCGCGATCACATCGACTTTGGAACCGTTTCCCACGCGCATCGTCACCTCGTCCTTTGCTAGTGTTCGCCTAATCCGTAGTCCCTGTTTTGAGTTGCAAATATTAGCAACAGAACCAGTATCAAATACCCAGGTGCTACTGCGAGCTCTAGTAAGGTACACATCAATAACATGTATATCACATATACCTTTGTTCACCTTGCCATCCTTCTTATCCGCCAAATACTTGGGGTAGTTCCGCTTCCAGTGACCAGTCTGCTTGCAGTAGAAGCACTCAGTTTCAGGCTTAGGTCCAGACTTGGGTTTCTTCTCCTGAGCAGCAACTTGCTTGCCGTTCTTCTTGAAGTTCCCCTTCTTCTTCCCTTTGCCCTTTTTCTTGAAACTAGTGGTCTTGTTGACCATCAACACTTGATGCTCCTTCTTGATTTCTACCTCCGCAGCTTTCAGCATTGCGAAGAGCTCGGGAATAGTTTTATTCATCCCTTGCATATTATAGTTCATCATGAAGCTCTTGTAGCTTGGTGGCAGTGATTGGAGAATTCTGTCAATGACGCAATCATCTGGAAGATTAACTCCCATCTGAATCAAGTGATTATTATACCCAGACATTTTGAGTATATGCTCACTGACAGAACTTTTCTCCTCCATCTTGCAGCTATAGAACTTATTGAAGACTTCATATCTCTCAATCCGGGCATTTGCTTGAAATATTAACTTCAACTCCTGGAACATCTCATATGTTCCATGACGTTCAAAACGTCGTTGAAGTCCCGATTCTAAGCCGTAAAGCATGGCACACTAAACTATCGAGTAGTCATCAGCTTTGCTCTGCCAGACGTTCATAACATCTGGTGTTGCTCCAGCAGCAGGCCTGGCACCCAGCGGTGCTTCCAGGACGTAATTCTTCTGTGCAGCAATGAGGATAATCCTTAAGTTACGGACCCAGTCCGTGTAATTGGTACCATCATCTTTCAACTTTGCTTTCTCAAGGAACACATTAAAATTCAACGGAACAACAGCACGGGCCATCTATCTACAATCAAACATACATAAGCAAGATACTATCAGGTACTAAGTTCATGATAAATTTAAGTTCAATTAATCAAATTACTTCAAGAACTCCCACTTAGATAGACATCCCTCTAATCTTGTGAGTGATCACGTGATCCAAATCAACTAAACCATAACTGATCATCACGTGCAATGGATTAGTTTTCAATGGTGAACATCATTATGTTGATCATATCTACTATATGATTCACGCTCGACTTTTCGGTCTCCGTGTTCCGAGGCCATATCTGCATATGCTAGGCTCGTCAAGTTTAACCTGAGTATTCTGCGTGTGCAAAACTGGCATGCACCCGTTGTAGATGGACGTAGAGCTTATCACACCCGATCATCACGTGGTGTCTGGGCACGACGAACTTTGGCAATGGTGCATACTCAGGGAGAAAACTTCTTGATAATTTAGTGAGAGATCATCTTATAATGCTACCGTCAATCAAAGCAAGATAAGATGCATAAAAGATAAACATCACATGCAATCAATATAAGTGATATGATATGGCCATCATCATCTTGTGCTTGTTATCTCCATCTCCGAAGCACCGTCATGATCACCATCGTCACCGTCGCGACACCTTGATCTCCATCATAGCATCGTTGTCGTCTCGCCAATCTTATGCTTCGACGACTATCGCTACCGCTTAGTGATAAAGTAAAGCATTACAGCACGATTGCATTGCATACAATAAAGCGACAACCATATGGCTCCTGCCAGTTGCCGATAACTTGGTTACAAAACATGATCATCTCATACAATAAAATTTAGCATCATGTCTTGACCATATCACATCACAACATGCCCTGCAAAAACAAGTTAGACGTCCTCTACTTTGTTGTTGCATGTTTTACGTGGCTGCTACGGGCTTAAGCAAGAACCAATCTTACCTACGCATCAAAACCACAACGATAGTTTGTCAAGTTGATGTCGTTTTAACCTTCGCAAGGACCGGGCGTAGCCACACTCGGTTCAACTAAAGTTGGAGAAACAATCACCCGCAAGCCACCTTTGTGCAAAGCACGTCGGGAGAACCGGTCTCGCGTAAGCGTACGCGTAATGTCGGTCCGGGCCGCTTCATCCAACAATACCGCCGAACCAAAGTATGACATGCTGGTAGGCAGTATGACTTATATCGCCCACAACTCACTTGTGTTCTACTCGTGCATATAACATCAAACCATAAAACCTGGCTCGGATGCCACTGTTGGGGAACGTAGTAATTTCAAAAAAAATTCTACGCACACACAAGATCATGGTGATGCATAGCAACGAGAGGGGAGAGTGTTGTCTACGTACCCTCGTAGACCGAAGCGGAAGCGTTGACGCAACGTAGAGGAAGTAGTCGTACGTCTTCCCGATCCGACCGATCCAAGCACCGTTACTCCGGCACCTCCGGCACCTCCGAGTTCCTGATCCAACAAAGCTTCGGGGATGAGTTCCGTCAGCACAATGGCGTGGTGACGATGATGATGTTCTACCAACGCAGGGCTTCGCCTAAGCACTACAACGATATGACCGAGGTGGAATATGGTGGAAGGGGGCACCGCACACGGCTAAGGAACGATCACGTTGATCAATTGTGTGTTCTAGGGTGCCCCCTTGCCTCCGTATATAAAGGATCCAAGGGGGGGTGCAGCCGGCCCTATGGAGGCGCGCAGGAGGAGTCCTACTCCTACCGGGAGTAGGACCCCCCCCCTTTCCTTGTCCAATTAGGAAAGGTGGGAGAAGAGAGGGAAAGAGGGGGGCGCCGCCCCTCCCTCCTAGTCCAGTTCGGACTAGGGGAAGAGGGGGTGCGCGGCCTGCCCTGGCAGCCCCTTCCTCTTCTCCACTTTAGGCCCATGAGGCCCATTAACCCCCCGGGGGTTCCGGTAACCACCCCCCCCCCCCCCCCCCCCGTGCTCCGGTTTTATCCGAAACTTCACCGGAACGCTTCCGGTGTCCGAATATAGTCATCCAATATATCAATCTTTATGTCTCGACCATTTCGAGACTCCTCGTCATGTCCATGATCACATCCGGGACTCCAAACTAACTTCGGTACATCAAAATGCATAAACTCATAATAACTGTCATCGTAACGTTAAGCATGCGGACCCTACGGTTCAAGAACAATGTAGACATGACCGAGACACGTCTTCGGTCAATAACCAATAGCGGGACCTGGATGCCCATATTGGCTCCTACATATTCGACGAAGATCTTTATCGGTCAGACCGCATAACAACATATGTTGTTCCCTTTGTCATCAGTATGTTACTTGCCCGAGATTCGATCGTCGGTATCCAATACCTAGTTCAATCTCGTTACTGGCAAGTCTCTTTACTCGTTCCATAATACATCATCTCACAACTAACTCATTAGTTGTAATGCTTGCAAGGCTTATGTGATGTGCATTACCAAGAGGGCCCAGAGATACCTCTCCGACAATCGGAGTGACAAATCCTAATCTCGAAATACGCCAACCCAACATTTACCTTTGGAGACACCTGTAGAGCACCTTTATAATCACCCATTTACGTTGTGACGTTTGGTAGCACACAAAGTGTTCCTCCGGCAAACGGGAATTGAATAATCTCATAGTCATATGAACATGTATAAGTCATGAAGAAAGCAATAGCAACATACTAAATGATCGGGTGCTAAGCTAATGGAATGGGTCATGTCAATCAGATCATTCAACTAATGATGTGATCTCGTTAATCAAATAACAACTCTTTGTTCATGGTTAGGAAACATAACCATCTTTGATTAACGAGCTAGTCAAGTAGAGGCATACTAGTGACACTCTGTTTGTCTATGTATTCACACATGTATTATGTTTCCGGTTAATACAATTCTAGCATGAATACTAAACATTTATCATGATGTAAGGAAATAAATAATAACTTTATTATTGCCTCTAGCGCATATTTCCTTCAACTAGCTATGTCTGAATTCCCGACCCCTCCAAGCCGGATACCTGCGGAGGGGGAGATGTTACTCAAGACCTGAGCTTAGGATTAGGCAACGGGCCAGATTCATTGGACAACATCCAAGAATCCGAACTTCAAAGTTCGGAAACTCTTCGGCCTCCGAATCTTGGATTGGGTGAGGTTTCAGATTCAACGACACCCACCCACCCGATCATAAGCGATCTCTCCCAAATCAGGCAGAGGCCCGAGGAAACAGTACATCATTACTGGGCCAGATTCCTCCTGGTTATGAACAGGATAAAGGATTGCCGCGAGGGAGATGCAATCTCAATTTTCTGCAGTAATTGCACGGACGAGGGAATCCTTAACGCCGTAAGTCGTCGTGATATTACACGCTTTGCTGACTTGGCGTCCATAGTACAAAAATACTGTGCGATGGAAAGCGCCTGGAAAACCGAAATAAAATTTTGGGATGATCCGGCCTTGAATAGTAACCCCGTCCGAACTAAAAGGGTGCACCATCATAGGACACCCGAGATAAACACCAAAAAGCCAAAACCCTCTACAGGGCATGGAACCGTACTGGAAAGATGGCTTGATGGACCCTGTAGAATTCACAGTACAGAGGACGCCACACCAACTCACAGCCTTAGAGCATGTTGGATACTCCGGCAGGTGGCCAAGATCGGCGAGGACCTCTTAATTCCGGAGGCCGCAGAAAGCCAACCCAAGAGACAGGCTATGGGAGAGGAGCTAGCCAAGCTATTGGAGGCCGGATTCATCAGAGACATAAAACATCCGGACTGGCTAGCAAACCAAGTGATGGTACCAAAGAAGGACAAATCCTGGCGCCTGTGTGTCGATTTTAAAGACCTTAACAAGGCTTGCCCAAAGGATCCATTCCCCCTCCCCCGTATCGATCAAATTATTGATGCCACCGCAGGACACGATTCGTTGTGTTTCCTCGACGCATACTCCGGTTACCATCAAATCAAAATGGCAGAATCAGACCAAGCCGCAATAGCATTCATCACACCATACGGCTCATTCTGCTTCAACACAATGCCCTTCGGGCTGAAAAACGCCGGCGCAACATATCAGCGCATGATCCAGACATGTCTGGCAAACCAGATCGGCAAAACAGTGGAGGCGTACATGGATGATGTGGTCGTCAAATCAAGACATGTCGAATCTCTAGTAGACGACTTGAGGCTTACATTCGATAACCTCTGAAAATATGACATCAAGCTCAACCCGGAAAAATGCGTCTTCGGCGTTCCAGCCGGAAAGCTCTTGGGCTTCATTGTATCCGATAGAGGAATTGAAGCAAATCCAGCCAAGATCCGAGCTTTGTCACAATTGGATGTCCCAAAGGACCTTAAACAAATACAAAAATTAACCGGATGCGTGGCGGCTTTAAGCCGCCTCATCTCCCGCTTGGGAGAAAAGGCACTACCCCTCTATCGCCTCCTTCGGCGCACCGAACACTTCGAGTGGACGGATGCCGCCACGGCCGGACTTGATGAAATAAAAGACATATTGGCAACAAACCCAGTCCTGGTCGCGCCAAACACCGGCGAACCAATGTTATTGTACATTGCAGCAACATACCAAGTTGTCAGCGCAGTGCTCGTTGTCGAGCAGGAAACGGACAGACACAAATTCCCCCTTCAAAGGCCGGTCTACTACGTGTCCACTGTCCTCACTCCATGCAAATCACGGTACCCGCATTATCAAAAGATTGCATATGCGGTATTCATGGCATCCCAGAAGCTACGGCACTACTTTCAAGAGTGTTCCATAACAGTAGCCTCGGAAGTACCACTCAACGATATTATCAACAACCGCGATGCAACGGGCCGGATTGCAAAATGGGCCATCGAGCTTCTCCTGTTCGATATAACCTATAAGCCACGGTGAGCTATTAAATCGCAAGTTTTGGCCGACTTCGTCGCGGAATGGATGGAGGCCGAGCTCCCTAAAGAGTACGGCACATATTCAAACTGGATTATGCATTTCGACGGCTCCAAAATATTGGCCGGACTGGGGGCCGGCGTCGTCCTGACGTCCCCCATAGGAGACACAGTCCAATATGTGCTCCAGATCATGTACACGGATTCCAACAATGCAGCCGAATATGAGGCCCTCCTACATGGCCTCCGGATAGCAGTATCCATGGGTATCCAACGCCTAGAGGTACGCGGGGATTCAAACCTCGCGATATCCCAAATAAATGGAGACTTCGATGCCAAGGACCCAAAAATGGCAGCTTACCGCAACGCCGTCCTGAAAATGTCAGCTCGGTTCGAAGGGCTGGAGTTTCACCATATAGCCCGTGAAAACAATCAAGCGGCGAACGTCCTAGCACGCATCGGAGCAAAACGCGATGCAGTCCCCCCCAACGTCTTTTTGGAAAGATTGTTCAAGCCATCCGTAGCATGGGAGGGGGAACCCGCAAATAACAGACCGAACCCAGCCGCACCACTCGACGCCGAACAATCTGACACAATTGGAGGCTCTGCCAACGAAATTACACCTTCAGCCCACGTAATAATGGCGGTTATCGCCCTGTGGACAGAACCATTTCTAGCCTACCTTACTAGGCAGGAACTCCCGGAGGACCAAAACGAGGCCCGCTGCATAGTGCGGCGATCAAAGGCCTACAGAGTCCATGAGGGAGAACTTTATAAGAAAAGCACTACCGGAGTCCTTCAAAAGGTGCATCTCCGAAGAGGACGGGCGGAACCTCCTAGCTGAAATTCATGCCGGACTCGGTGGTCACCACGCCGCTGCTCGGTCCCTTGTTAGCAAGGCTTTCCGTACAGGCTTTTACTGGCCGACAGCCCGGGCAGACGCTCAGGACCTAGTCCAACGATGCGCTGGTTGCCAACTTTTTGCCAACCAAAGCCATATGCCACCCACCGCACTCCAAACTATACCCATCACCTGGCCTTTTGCGGTCTGGGGGCTTGACATGGTCGGACCCCTTAAAGGTGGAACCCATAGGAAAAAACACTTACTGGTCATGGTGGATAAGTTCACCAAATGGATAGAAGCCAAGCCTGTTAAAATGGCCGAATCCGGACCTGTGATAGACTTCATATCCGGGGTTGTACACCGTTATGGCATCCCCCACAGCATCATAACTGACAACGGTACAAAATTTACCGCCGACGAGGTAAAACTCTGGTGCAAAAACATGGGCATCAAGCTCGATTATGCTTCCGCCTATCACCCACAAACCAACGGCCAGGTTGAACGTGCAAATGGTCTTATCATGAGCGGCATTAAACCCAGACTGGTGCGGTCCCTCAAGGAATCTAACACGCACTGGGTAGAGGAGCTCGACTCCGTGCTATGGGGGCTGCGGACCACGCCAAATCGCACCACCGGATACACACCATTTTTTATGGTGTGTGGCGCAGAAGCAGTTCTGCCCTGCGACATAATTCATGACTCACCTAGAGTGCGCATGTACGAAGAAAGAGAAGCCGAGCTCGATCGGCAGGACAACTTGGACGCCTTGGAGGAGGAGCGCGATGTGGCAAAAGCCCGTTCCGCATTTTATCAACAGCAGGCCCGAAGATATCAAAGCAGAGAAGTACGGGCCAAAAATTACAATGTTGGCGAACTAGTTCTACGCCTGCCGGATAAGAAAAAGGACAAACTCAAGCCCAAGTGGGAAGGTCCATTCATAATCGACCAAGTCCTGACTGGTGGGGCGTACCGCCTGCGAGATGCATCGAACAACCGACTCGAGCTGAACCCGTGGAACGCCACCCGTCTCCGAAGATTCTATGCCTTGCGCTGGACTCTGTGTTCGTCTCCTTCCTCTGTCCATCCCTTTTTGCATTTTTCTGTCTTACATTTCCCTCCTTCCCATTTTTTCTTTCATAGCCCTTAAAGGCTCATCTAGTGATGCGCCACTCGCACTCATTAAACCTGGGGGCTTCTTTAACAAAAGCTTATTTATACGGGCTTCACGCCCAACACATGCGTCAAACTTCCGCATGTACCTTTTTTCTTCACCATTATATGCATCGATATGACTTAAGTTTTGGCCAAGCTGGGTTGCCTGGCTCCTGTGCTTACCCCTACGTTCCCGATTGTTCGGCTAGGCGGTAAAGGGAGCACCTCTGCGATTGTTACTGCCGGATCAGCCGGATGTGTACCTCAGATTGGGTGAAGCCGAAAGCTAGCGTTCTTAAGGGAATATTCGGTCGGTGAAATAAAAGATGATCTTTTTACTCATTTTATGCGCCCCCAGATGCTTTTTTTTCTACGCCTCTTCATGCAGTCCGGACATGCACCTTAGGGCATGCCTCCCAGCGAAAGGAACCCTTAACGGAACTATTCTCTCTGGAAGATGTTTCTTACTAACCATGTAATATAACATAACTAGTTGGGCACTTGTCTGATAAAGCACTGATGACCCCTACGCCTGGTCTCCATACATACCCCGGTTCTTATATAACCGCTAGGGTATTCGGACACACTCCGGACTGTCAAGTCCCGAGGTTGAAGCGAAAAGGTCGGCAACGACAAACGATCTACAATCCGGCTAGAAGGCATTACACATGTCAATTCAAAATTACACAGTCATTTTGACTGATTGTATTCCTCTTCTATACCATCTAACAAGCTGTCTAATTTACAGTCCTGCTGGGAATACTTCACGGCCAACTCTACTTGGACGTATACTAAGCTTACAGGGATCTCCTTCCCGTCAGGCCCCACTGGTCCAACCTCGGCCATGTGGTTTGGGTCAGACTTCGTAAAACAGGTCTTCACCATGGCCCAGGCCTCCCTAGCGCCTTGTCGGCAGGCCGATATCTTCCACAACCGGAAGCGCCACCGAGCTCCCTTCAGGTTCTCCGCAAGCTCTCCAAGGCCCTCGGGAATGGAGTGGGCAGGCCATAAGGCTTGGGCAATACCTCGCATCGCCTGCCGAATTCGCTCGTGCAGTTGCAAGAGTTCGGGAAGAAGGTCACCCATAGAACTGGGCATCTCCTCTGCAGGACGACATGTGAGCATACCTACAGACATCACTCTGTTAGTTGACTTCCTTGCCGAACTCTTTTTTCAAAGTTCGTTCAAGCACTTACTAAAAATGCCGCGTCGAAGCCGCTGATTCTCCTTCGTGGAGTCCGACAGCTGGCCACGAACATCTTTAAGTTCGACGTCCAGCTTGGTGTTGGCATCCTGAAGATCATTCTTCTCTCGCCTCACCTTTGTCAACGTACTCTCACCGGCCTTTAGCCGGCGTAAGAGTTGTTGCTTGTCTGGATCGAGTCCAGTGCCATCTGCAATATGATTTGTCAGATTTGCACCCACACCGCACAATACTAATCTTTCGAAGTGTATCTTACCTGAGGGGGTCTCTTTGGGCTCCCCTGCTGCGGCTAGTGCGGCCTCTAGTTGGGCCTTGCACTTTTCCAGCTCCTGGGACAGTACGGTATTCTTCTTTGTAAGAACCTGCATATTAAATGATCCTTAAATCAGTTGCTTTAACTGCTTCAAGTCTCGGGGGCTACTGGCATATATATATATATATATATATATATATATATATATATATATATATATATATATATATATATATATATATATAACCAAAATTTTCTTACCCGTATGTATTTTACATACTGTTCCGTGGCTCTGGCTAAACCATTTTGAGCGGCACGGAGGTATGCATCTCCTGAATTAAAGGCATCTAAAGCCTCCTATGAGAAACAAGCGTTGCGTAGAACTGTCCGGCGACGCCTGTGGTTCATGGCACTCTCCACTTCAGAATTTGTGGCAGACAGCCTGTCCGCATCCTCTGTCGGAGGAGCGTCCGGTGCGCGCCTTGTGCTCGCCTCCGCTTCCTGGCCAGACGTTGGAGCCTGGCTGGTGGAGACGCGATTGGCAACCTCTCCGGATGTAGTCCGACGAGGTCTCTTTGTTCTGAAGATAGCACGAACGTTAATATGCCCTGACAGAATAACTCCAGGGAAACAAAGGGTGCACTATACCTTTGCGCCGGCGTCTCAGTCCGGACTACATTCCTTTTTGGCCCACGGGGCCCTGCGGCCCCTCGTTGGCTAGCCGCTGCAGGTTCGGCCTCCTGCCTCGGAAATCTCCCCTGCAAAACACGGTTGTCGTCAGAAACACCGGGATACGTGAGGGTGGAATCTCTTTCAAGGGAATAAGACCCCGGTTTCTGTCACCTGGGAGGCCGGGATTAACCCTGTGTAATCCGCCGTAATGGCTACCAAAGTATTGTCCTTGCTTAGCTGATGGAACACCTCGTCGATAAGCTCCACCGATATGTCCGGATCCTCTTCGGAGTCCGGATTGAGGGACCGTTCTGGGTCCTCGGGTTGTGGAGGGCGGCTGTTTACATCCTTTACCTCCTGTCGCAGTTCCTGCATTGAAGTCGTTAGACTACCTAACCATGGGAGTATAAAACAAACGGGCAAGCGCAATTGTTCACTTACCCAACTTGGAGGATCGTACATACTGAATCCGGCCCGCGGGTTGACGCGGAGGAATTCCTCCTTTTCTCCCTTGTACAAAGAGGATAAGATCTTTACTAAGGCGGCGGTTGAGGCCGGCCCCTTACGACCGTAACGTGTGGCGTCGTCCTCCCCGTTGAAATCCCACATGGGGTGGCCTCTATATTGAAGCGGCTGCACCCCCCGCATAATGCATGCGGGCATGACTCCAATCATGGTAAGTCCGGAATGAGCCAACAGTCTTATCCGGCCCATCAGGTAAAGGACGTCTCTGTTGCTTTCTCTCTGAGAGCTCCACGGACGCCAGCTCAAGCGTTTCTTCAATGGGGCACTGTTGAACTCAGGGAGACCGACCCGGATAGGGTCTGGTAGCGGGACGTCATCTATGTAAAACCATTCCGAAGGCCAGTCCTCGGACGCCTTCTTCGGGGTTCCGGACAAGTATCCGGTCCCGGCGATGCGCCATACTTCGGCTCCGCCCACTTGGTAGATAGACCCCTCTTAAGAACGGGGCACCAGGCAGAATGACCTCTTCCACAGCGCGAAATGAGCCTCAACACCTAAAAATAGCTCGCAAAAGGCGACGAAACCCACGATATGTAATACGGAGGCAGGCGTGAGATTGTGCAGCTGGAGGCCGTAGAACTCCAGGAGCCCGCGGAGAAATGGGTGAATTGGAAATCCCAGTCCCCTTACTAGATAGGGGACGAGGCATACCCGCTCTCCTTTAGAAGGATTGGGGGTGCTCTCCGCTTGTTTTCCGCCATTGTAGGTGGCGAGACCGGCTCGGACCGGGACCATGTATGCCTGGGGGAGAAATCCCTTGGCCCGAAGCGACACTAACTCGCTATGTAGGATGGTGCAACTCTCCCAGTCCCCGGGTTTGGGACCGGAGGGGCGAGGGGAGGAGCTGCGACGGCTGGACATGTTGGAATGGACCTTTGCTGGAAGCGCTCTGATGATAACTCGCGGAGAGGAGAAGATGTGGTTTGGACCTGAATCCCCATCCCGTTAAATAGGCGGCTCGTTTATATGGCTAGGGGTGTGGATGTAAAAACGCCTCGGCTTTTCGCATTCGTTTGACACGTGGAAGACGGCCATTATTGGGCGTGGAAGCCAAGGAGCATTACATTATAAAAATCGGACATTATTCCTACAGGTACACAGGATTTGAAGAAGAACCCGCCTTGCAATGCCGAATAATCTGCGCGCCGTACTTATCGTCATTGAAGCCTGGTTCGGGGGCTACTGAAGGAGTCCTGGATTAGGGGGTGTTCGGGTAGCCGGACTATACCTTCGGCCGGACTCCTGGACTATGAAGATACAAGATTGAAGACTTCGTCCCGTGTCCGGATGGGACTTTCCTTGGCGTAGAAGGCAAGCTTGGCGATGCGGATATTCAAGATCTCCTACCATTGTAACCGACTCTATGTAACCCTAACCCTATCCGGTGTCTATATAAACCGGAGGGTTGTAGTCCGTAGGACATCAACTCCATATACAACAATCATACCATAGGCTAGCTTCTAGGGTTTAGCCTCCTTGATCTCGTGGTAGATCTACTCTTGTACTACCCATATCATCAATGTTAATCAAGCAGGACGTAGGGTTTTACCTCCATCGAGAGGGGCCGAACCTGGGTAAAACATCGTGTTCCCTGCCTCCTGTTACCATCCGGCCTAGATGCACAGTTCGGGACCCCCTACCCGAGATCCGCCGGTTTTGACACCGACACCGCCCTTTTATTCCTGAACATTGCCAAACCTTGCCCAAATGACCTAGTTATTTTTTTCCTTGGTATATACTCCCTTTGTTATTAGCTAGAAGCCTTTTTAGATGTTTCAATGCAGACTATGTATGATGCAAAATGAGTGAATGTACAAATCTAAAATAGGTCTATATACATCCGTATGTAGCCTTTATTGAAATCTCTAAAAGGTCTTATATTTAGAAACAAAGGGAGTACAAGAGAAAGGACGTTTAAATTTTAACACTATTTGGATTCCATTTGGCCCCTCAAATATTTTCCTAAAAACCTCTTTTCAATTTTCTAAAAAGAAAATAGAAAATATTAATAAAAACCTACCTCCCTCTCTCTTGTCGGTCTAGCCCATGAGTCCTACGTATCCTACATCCACACGTGTTGTGCAGCGCCCAACTGCTGGGAGCTCCTATTCGGGGCTGTAGGCACTCATTGGAGAAAGTGGCGCCTACAGCGACCAGCAGCGGGCCACGGGCCATTAACATCGCTCATGTGAGCCCTTTGAATTCGCTTTCTCTCGCTCGCTAAAAGAAGCGTGGAGCGGGCAGCAGTCACCAATGTGAATCATGGAGGAGAGTTTGGGGGCTTAAGCTACCGGGGAAGGTGAAACATTTTGTATGGAAGGTTATGAGGGGAGTACTGCCCTGTCTAGGCACGCTAGCAGGGAGACATATCCCAACGATGCCCTAGTGCCCGTACTGCAGAATTGGATATGAAGACTCGCAACATTGCTTATTTACTTGTGACCGAGCCTTGGATATATGGAAGGAACTGGGGTTGAAAGAGGAGGCACGAAAAACAGTCCTTGAAGATCGGTCTGGTGCGATCACTATGGACAGCTTTATGAGACGAGATGAGCTACTTGGCGAGATTCCTTTGGCAGAACTAGTGGCAGTTGCAAGCTGGTACATTTGGTGGCAAAGGCGATAGTTTATAAAAGGAGAATCCGTTAAACCGCCAAATTGTACTGCCATTTCTATCAAAGTTTTAGCAACGAACTTCGTACGAGCTGCCAGCCCCACACAAACATTATAGAAACATGACCACGTATGGGAAAACCGGGCAGAGGGAGAGTTAAGATTAATGTGGATGCATCGTTTTGCATAGAAAATATGAATAGAGCTACAGGTGCTGTAGCTGGAGACGATCATGGTGAGTTCATAGGTGCAGCATCATGGTTTATACCGCAGGTTCAAAGTGTGGAATCAGCAGAAATTGCTGCGATTAGGAATGGGTTGTACCTGGCTGCCAAACTTGGATGTAGTTCAGTGATCATTGAGTCTGATAGTCTGAATGCTATTGAAGCTATCAACCAAGGAGATTACTTGGGCCCAGATGCAGCAATTGTTGTAGAATGTAAGGCGCTTGAGGTTGATTTATCAAAACTGGATGTGGTTCACTGCTTCCGTGAAGCCAATGGTGTTGCTGATATGCTTGCGAAAAACTCCCTCTGTAATAGCTCATCTGGGTACTAGGATGGTCCCATACCAGACTTTATTTCTCATCAAGGTGTACATGATCTTACCATTATATGAGGAATAAAGTTATTTACCCGTCAAAAAAATAACGTTTGCTCCATCGACTCGCATCGCTGCATTATTTCTTGCTGTGCTGCACTGCTGGTTCAGGAAAAAGATCGGTCTGCGGTTTTTTACGATTTTGAATATGTTCATGAATGGGTTAAAAAAATTCATGAAATTGGGAAAAAGTGCACAAATAAAAAATCATGAATTATGAAAAAAAAAATCATCGATTTTAAGAAAAACATCTGTGAATTTAAAAATAGTTCATCGGTTTTGTAAAAAAATCATCGATTTTGAAATTTGTTCATCGATTTGGGAAAAAAGATCACCAGTTTTGGAAAAAGGTCCATTGATTTTGGAAAAAACATCATCGATTTAAATAAAGTTCACAACTAATTGAAAAAAGTTCACCAAATTTGAAAAAAGTTCATCAAAATATGAAAAAAGTTCAGTGAATTTGAAAAAGGTTCATCGATGTTAAAAAATCATCGAATTTGAAAAAAAATTCATCAAATTTTTCAAAAGTTCTTTGAATTTAAAAAAATCATCATTTTTGAAAAAAGTTAATCAAATTTGAAAAGGTTCATAGTTTTTGAAAATCATGAATTTTAAAAAGGAAAAATAAAAAAAAGTCGAATAAACCTGCCCCGAAAACGGCCAGTGATTTGGTAAAAAAGGGGGTTTGGGAAGCTTCTAGAAGCTTCCCTATACCGGGCGATCGAAGAGAGAATAAAACAAAGAAAAAAGGTTAGAAGAGCACTGGTTCCTTTCGAGGCTAGCCAGCCAGGCCAGCGAGCTTGAACGTTCTAAACGTAGCGCTAACCTTAAAGTAGTAAGTACAGTGGTAAATCCTTAATAAAAGCATTGAACATTTTCATGATATACGTTGAACAAAATTTAAAATACAGTGAATTTTTTTGGAAAACATACTGAACAAAAATATATTCAAATAAACATTTAATAATATGCGTTGAAAAATTTCTGAATATACGCTGAACAATTTAATAATCTATGATGAACATTTTTGTAATACACAATGAACATTTTTATAATGCAAGGTGAACTATTTTATAGTATACAATGAACATTTTCTTAATACAAATTTTTTTGGTAATACACAGTGAACTTTTTATATAGTACGCAATAAAGAGAAGAAGAATATAAACAGAAAATCAAAAAGGAAACGTAAAAGAAAAAATGGAAGGAAAAAAGGAACCAAAACATTAAAAAAATCGGAATAAACAAGTTGAGAACCGGCCAAAACAGTGAAAAAACTGGAAGCAAAAAACCTCAGAAGAAAAACAAAAAAAAACCCCGCAAGAAACAAGGAAACAGCAGCGAAGCAAATCCGCACGTGGGCCGGCCCATGTAGTGACTAGCTTCAGCGAAGGCTCATCCTTTTGATGCCTGCGGGCGTCAAATAGGATCTCCCCATCATTTTTTGAACTGGACGTTTTAAACAGAATGAAGAAAAGGCTAGATGGGCCGAGCCCAATTAGAAGCACCTTCAGGCGGCTGTTTGCAAACCGGTGCTGAAGCGCCAAATACGATCCGCCCCAACCGCTCCCAGATAGCCCACTACCACCTAACCCTGCGTGAGTCCCAGCCCAACCCACCAATTACGTCGAGCGAACCAACATGTGGTTGAGATGGTTAGATGGACAGTGGTATCCCTAATCCACCAGGGTTCAAATCCTGGTGCTCGCATTATTCCTGGATTTATTTCAGGATTTCCGGCGATGCATTTTTAGTGGGAGGAGACGTTTCCATCGACGATGGGGCGCCTACGGTGACTTCATAAATCTCAAGATGATATGCCGGCTCAGTCTCTCGGAGGTGCTCATAGGGGTAGGGTGTGCGTGTGTGCATTTATAGGGGTGAGTGTATGCGTGTGTATATGAGCGTTTGCGTCTGTACTGATGCTAAAAAAACCAATTACCTCAATTGTCATATTTGTACATTAATCAAATTAAGCTCTACTTTCAAAAAAAATCAAATTAAGATATGATAGCTCAAAAAATCAAATTAAGATCAGATTAGGAAAAAATAAAATATACACATTTTTTCTCCAAAATATCACAAATAAATAGAAGTATGTAAAATTTAGAGTAATATAATTTCGAATATAAGTTAATAAAAAACATCAGTAACCAAATATGTAATGAAATCCTATAAAAAGATGCTTGAATATCTTTTCAATGGTATACAGTAAGGAACTTTAATATATTGGTAAGGGATAATTAAATGCTATTTATATCTTTCTTACAAAAATAGCACATAACTGCCTACCAATAGATTGCTCTAAAAAATTAGCTTCATAGTTAGTTTTGGGTTTTCCAAATTGTAATGTATTAATTATTTTCCTATTTTAGCATGGCTAGTTAATTTGTTCTTATCTCCAAACATGTGGGCATCCTATATAAAAGGCATCCATTGGCATTACACTAACATATCAGAATCTGTAGAGCAACATAGTCCTAATGGCTGTACCAAGAGACGAGGACTACACAAATTCTACTCTTGGGCCTTGCCCTCGTCCTTCTATCCTCGGGTATCTTCAATACCTACACGCCTTATCTACATGTTTTGTTAAGCCCTCTAACACATGTGACAATTTTCATGCCTAATGATCTTCCTCTATTCTCTCTTGATATTCATCTATAGGCATCATGGAAACCATCGAGGCATGTGGAGCCTGTTGCCCTCAAATTGAAAAGAGGATGTGTAATAACAATGATTGTGCGACCTATTGCAAGATGGTGAATGGTTGGGAGTGGGGTTGTGTCCCTAAGGGATGCAGGTGTGTATCGTGTTGGAAAGAGCCACAATGCTCAGGGCCAGAAGTACCACCACCTCCAAGACACTTGATGTAACATTTTCTTTCATGCCTGTGGTATTAATATACAAAAAAATAATATGAGTCCCAAGTAGACAAATAATATGTGTCTACATTCAAGGTCTATGTGACCAAAGAGAAATAGCAAGACATATGTCGAGAATTTCTTAGTCATTGGATGCCTTCTATCAACTCAATCTTGTTGAGTAACATGAGTCCTCTCTATACTGCTACCAAATTGATTCACACCTAAGGATGTACAGGTGAACCACCTAAGATATGCCCAATTTCCCACATCTTAGGCGAGTCAATGAAATAGGTTGTCTTGGATGGTTGTCTACGAAACATCCTCCTAAGAAGTAAAAATGCATGTGATGGTCCTCTACACTCGCAAGATAAGGCACATATTACGACATATGTTAATTACTATTTGTCAAATGATCTTCCATCTCAGTAGGTTTTGCATGGAACTGCTTGTAGCTACTCAAAATTGTTCCACCGCCTTTTGTCTCATATGGCGGCGACGACCTGTGAGAGTGCGTCTGACCGGTCTATACCCCAGACCCGGTATGTGGCTTGGTGGGGCCTTCAGATTTAGATGTTAGGCTTAGGTTAGAGGTCTAGGTATTCGGCTCGGTATTTCTGCACCCCTTCATCAAGTGGTTAGGAGTAGCGATATATGTTGCCAAGAGGCGGATTCAGACATATTGATGTACTATTTTATAAGGTCTTCGTGAATAATTAATAAAATGGCTACATGCATTTCCTAGATGCACAGGCTGGGGGTCATCCTCCTTTCCTTTTTCTTTTTAGCTCTACCAGTAGTTTGCCTTTCATCAATGGTGGTTTGATTCAACACACTCAAGATATGGCTAATCACCTATTCCAGTGACTTGCACGATTACCTCCATAGACCATAAACATGTCTACATTTGATTTAAACTAAACATTCGACATATGTTTTCAGTCTAGATGGTTATTTGTAATGATGGTAGCATATGCTAGTTACACTACAAGAAAAGTGTATATCTATGACAAAATGGATCTACGAAAAAGATAAAGTGTCATATAGAAGTGACCACATACGTATATAGTCATTAATCTATACATAATAATGAAGAGGCTATTGCTTCTGGTAGTACGTCATCGAAATTGCCTCAAAGTTACAAAATATTACCCATTAATGCCACCTATAAGTGATAAAAAAACATTTCACACGGGAATCTCCGCCTAGGCTAGTCCATGCAATAGTAACCTTCTATACTGCACTCTGCGCGCTCGGAGAAGAAACATCGCGCCTATTTGGGTCGGCCATGCCCGGGAGGCGGCCTGTTTTTTTTTTCCTTTTCCTTTTTTTCTACTATAAATAATTTCGGACGTCAAAACGATGCCAAAAATAGAAAAAATGAGAATTCTGAAATAAAATGTTTAATAATTCATCAATATTTCTAGATTCAGTAAATGTTCGTGACTTTTGAAAAATGTTCGCATATTCAAAAAAATGTGAGTCATTTTACATGTGAAAAGGGGAGGTAAGAGGACCATGCTAAAATTTGCACTATAATATGGACGCCCCTGAAAAATATAAGGTTACGTGGGAGTCCCTTGATGACGTCCTTCTTCATCCTCTCGAACATGCTGATGGTGCGTTGCCGGAGCCAGTTTGTCACTATTGATCACTAATGGGAAGTCATTAAGGGCACTGGTCTGGATAAAGAAATCATCTCTGCTGAGATCCAAGATCTAGATCTTCACTATTTTCCATAGGCCTCACGCCAACACCGGAGACAACACCAATAAGACAAAGACAAGAGCGAGCATCAAATTGCAAAGGTAAGTGAAACCACCACGCCAGCAAACCATGTAGACGATAACCTAACCGCCTAGAACAGCCGATGGAAAAATACACCATAAACGACATCATTGAGATGGGGAGACTCGAGGGAACCTTCGTCGGACCCATGTAGCCGTACAACAAACGATACACCGCTGGTCAAGACTTTGATGAGCACCGCCACTACCACAGACGGAAAGCTACAACTCCATCTGGTAGATTGAGGCTTCCTTGCATTGCCGCACTGATAGAGCTAGCAAAGGGGAGGGGATGGTGACATGCCGTCTGAGGAGAAGTGGCGGCATGGTGCGCCCAGAGATCACCTCTCCTATGGTTTGCATAGCAACAATTAGGGAAAAGACGCATGCATTACTGAAATCAGGATCTTTGCCGTGACACTAGTAGAAAACAGAGCTTTGGTCCAGGCCGGGTCAGCTCATTAGTCCCGGTTCAGTCCAGAACCGGGACCAATCAGGGGGCCGGCCGGGCCACGTGGGCCGATGGTCCCGGTTCATCTGGACCTTTTGGTCCCGGTTGGTGGGATGAACTGGGACCAATGGGCCTCGCTCCTGGCCCACCACCATTGGTCCCGGTTGGTGGCTTGAACCGGAACCAAAGGCTCCCCTTTAGTCCCGGCTCATGTCACTAACCGGGACCAATGAGGTGCCTATATATACCCTCTTGTGCAAGAGCAGAGCACAGTGCTCTGTTTTTTCTGGCCGAGGGGGAGAGGGCTTTGTGGTGCTCTAGCTCACCTCCTATGCACATGAGTTGTTCGATGGAATGCCCGAGCCACACTACTTAAGCTTTCTCCTCTCGAAGCTTGATCTCCAAGCTCCATTTTCCTCGAGATTGGTCTAGATTTAGCGGTCCGTCATGCCCCGTCCCCGTCTTCACCGCCGTTGATCACCCGCGCCGATCTCATCACCGACACCACCGTGGTGAGCCTCTTGTTCTTATCTTCTTTCTGAAAGGAAAAATATTCTTACTTGTATGTTTAGATAGATACTTGTATCATTTTCTTACATTTATTATTGCATCTTATATAGTGCGATGGTTTTGGTATCCGCCCCCGTCGGCCATCGTCCTGTCTATGATTCGGATGTGGTATGTATATTATCTTTATAACTATTGGTTCATTTATTGTTTATGAAAATTATGCCGACCAACATGACATAGATTTTATTTATCTAGGATGTATGTGAATCGGAAATGCCAACCGACCCTATTGTCGAGAGGTTAAATTTAGTTGAAGAAGAAAACAATTTGTTGAAGGAAAAAATAAAAAAAATGAGGAGGAGAAGATGATATTGGAGTTGCATGTTGCGGATGTCGTCGATGATCACAAGATCAAGATGGATGCAATGCGCTTGAAGATTAGAAAGATTAGAAAATATGCCATTCATACCGAGGCTTGGTATCATTATGTCGTTGGATCAATTGTTACCTTGGTTGCGATTATGATCGCATTTGTTTTCGCATTGAAATGTTTTACATAGTTTCAATGTATGGTTTAATTAATTAGATGCTCTGGAGAGCTATATGTTGTTAGATGAGAACTATGTATGCACTTTGGTTTTAATGTGATGATGAACTTCTATTAATTTGGACACTTAATTATATATAATGCACGCAGATGAACCGGCGATGGATGTACGGTGACAGACACACCCGCGAGTACATTAAGGGCGTGCATGAGTTTCTCGATGCGGCTGAGGCAAACAAGTAGAATGGTTTTATGTGTTGTCCATGCACTGAATGTGGGAATACGAGGTCTTACTCTAACCGGAAAATCCTTCACTCCCACCTGCTTTACAAGGGTTTCATGCCACACTATAATGTTTGGACGAGGCACGGAGAAATAGGGGTTATGATGGAAGACGGCGAAGAAGAAGCGTACGATGACAACTATGTGCCCCCTGAATACGGTGATGCTGCAACGGGGGGAGCTGGTGAAGATCAAGAGGAACCAGACGATGTGCCCAATGATGCTGCCACGGGTGAAGCTGCCGAAGATTAAGAGGAACCAGACGATGTGCCCGACGATGATGATCTCCGCCGGGTCATTGTCGATGCAAGGATGCAATGCATTAGTCAAAAGGAGAAGCTGAAGTTCGATCGCATGTTAGAGGATCACAAAAAAGGGTTATACCCCAATTGCGAAGATGGCAACACAAAGCTCGGTACCGTACTGGAATTGCTGAAGTGGAAGGAAGAGAATGCTGTGGCTGACAAACTATTTGAGAAGCTACTGAAAATATTGAAGAAGAAGCTTCCAAAGGATAACGAATTGTCCGACAGTACATACGCAGCAAAGAAGGTCGTATGCCCTCTAGGATTGGAGGTGGAGAAGATACATGCATGCCCTAATGACTGCATCCTCTACCGCGGTACATACAAGGATCTGAACGCATGCCCGGTATGCGGTGCATTGCGGTATAAGATCAGACGAGATGACCCTGGTGATGTTGACGGCGAGCCCCCCAGGAAGAGGGTTCCTGCGAAGGTGATGTGGTATGCTCCTATAATACCACAGTTGAAACGTCTGTTCAAAAACGAAGAGCATGCCAAGTTGATGCGATGGCACAGTGAGAACCGAAAGAAAGATGGGAAGTTGAAAGCACCCGCTGACGGGTCGCAGTGGAGAAAAATCGAGAGAAAGTACTGGGATGAGTTTGCAAAGGACCTAAGGAATGTATGGTTTGCTTTAAGCGCGGATGGCATTAATCCTTTCGAGGAGCAGAGCAGCAATCACATCACCTGGCCCGTGACTCTATGTATGTATAACCTTGCTCTTTGGATGTGCATGAAGCAGAAGTTCATTATGATGCCAGTTCTCATCCAAGGCCCTAAGCAACCCGGCAACGACATTGATGTGTACCTAAGGCCATTAGTTGAAGAACTTTTACAGCTTTGGAATGGAAACGGTGTACATACGTGGGATGAGCACAGACAGGAGGAATTTAACCTTAAGGCGTTGTTGTTCGTGACCATCAACGATTGGCCCGCTCTCAGTAACCTTTCAGGACAGACAAACAATGGATACCACACATGCACGCACTGTTTAGATGACACTGAAAGTATATACTTGGACAAATGCAGGAAGAATGTGTACCTGGGCCATCGTCGATTTCTTCCGACCAACCATCAATGTCGAAAGAAAGGCAAGCATTTCAAAGGCGAGGCAGATCACCGGAAGAAGCCCGCCATGCGCACCGGTGATCACATGCTTGCTATGATCAATGATTTACACTACGTAATCTTTGGAAAGGGTCCCGGTGGACTAGCTGTTCCGAATGACGCTAAGGGACACGCACCCATGTGGAAGAAGAAATCTATATTTTGGGACCTACCCTACTGGAAAGACCTAGAGGTCCGCTCCTCAATCGACGTGATGCACGTGACGAAGAACCTTTGCGTGAACCTGCTAGGCTTCTTGGGCATGTATGGGAAGACAAAAGATACACCTGAGGCACGGGAGGACCTGCAACGTTTGCACGAAAAAGACGGCATGCCTCCGAAGCAGTATAAAGGTCCCGCCAGCTACGCTCTTACGAAAGAAGAGAAAGAAATATTCTTTGAATGCCTGCTCAGTATGAAGGTCACGACTGGCTTCTCGTCGAATATAAAGGGAATAATAAATATGCCAGAGAAAAAGTTTCAGAACCTAAAGTCTCATGACTGCCACGTGATTATGACGCAGCTGCTTCCGGTTGCATTGAGGGGGCTTCCACCGGAAAACGTCCGATTAGCCATTGTGAAGCTATGTGCATTCCTCAACGCAATCTCTCAGAAGGTGATCGATCCAGAAATCGTACCAAGGCTAAGGAGTGATGTGGCACAATGTCTTGTCAGTTTCGAGCTGGTGTTCCCACCATCCTTCTTCAATATCATGACGCACGTCCTAGTTCATCTAGTTGACGAGATTGTCATCCTGGGGCCCGTATTTCTACACAATATGTTCCCCTTTGAGAGGTTCATGGGAGTCCTAAAGAAATATGTCCATAGCCGCGCTAGGCCAGAAGGAAGCATCTCCATGGGCCATCAAACAGAGGATGTTATCGGGTTTTGTGTTGACTTCATTCCTATCCTTAACAAGATAGGTCTCCCTAAATCGCGGTATGAGGGGAGACTGACTGGAAAAGGCACTCTTGGAAGAGACTCAATAATATGCAGGGACGGATATTCTTGGTCTCAAGCACATTACACAGTTCTACAGAACTCTACCTTGGTGACCCCGTATGTCGATGAACACAAGAACAGTCTGCGCTCCAAACACCCGGAGCAGTGCGACGACTGGATTACATGTGAACACATCAGGACTTTCAGCAGTTGGTTGGAAACACGTTTCAGATGTGACAACACTGTTTGTGATGAGTTGTACTTGTTTTCCAGGGGACCATCTTTGACTGTATTGACTTACAAAGGATACGAGATAAATGGGAATACATTTTACACGATCGCCCAAGATCAAAAGAGCACCAACCAAAACAGCGGTGTCCGCTTTGATGCAGCAACCGAGAGCGGAAAGGATACATATTATGGTTACATAGTGGACATATGGGAACTTCACTACGGACTTGATTTTAAGGTCCCTTTGTTTAAGTGCAAATGGGTCAAACTGTTAGGCGGCGGGGTACAGGTAGACCCACAGTACGAAATGACAATGATGGATCTGAAAAATCTTGGGTACACTGACGAACCGTTCATCCTAGCCAATGATGCTGCACAGGTTATCTATGTGAAGGACATGTCTACCAAACCGAGAAAAAGAAAAGATAAGGAAGCGAATACATCATACGATGAGCCAAAGCGCCACATAGTTCTTTTAGGAAAAAGGGACATCCTGGGAGTGGACGGGAAGACAGACATATCTGAAGATTATGAAAAGTTTCATGAAATTCCTCCCTTCAATGTCAAGGCTGACCCAAGCATCCTGATAAACAATGAAGATTATCCATGGTTACGGCGCAATAAGCAAATGACACAAGCGAAGAAAAAGTGAAGACTTTCTCCCGCAACTTTGCAACACACAAACATGCTACCATTGTCCGTTTTGTACATGCACATGCTATGTGGGTGAAATTATGATACCATCCCAACTTTCAACTTTTTCAGAGTTCATTTGAAATGCTTTCATGTCTTATGGTTCGGCCCTCGTAATACCATGACCATTAGTCCCTAGCCCATGCCAACTTTTAACTTTCAACTTTCTAAAACTAATGGCATTAACAGAAACTTTCAACTTTCATCTATTCTCATTTTTTTAGTAAGTTAATCACAAACTTGTGATTCAAACAATTTTCAAAGAATTCAAATTTTAACTATTCAAATTTGAAAACTAATGGCACTAACAGAAAGTTTATAATTTTTCTAAAACTAATGGCACTAACAGAAAGTTTATAATTTTGCTGACCTAAAATCAAAAAGAATTAAAAAATAAAGCAAAAACAAAAGGAAATAAATAATGCAGAAAACAAAACAAAAAAACTGGAAAAAAAATAAAAATAGCAACAATAAGTATTTTGTTGTAAGTAGAAACAAAATAAAATAAATAAAGAAACAAAGAAAACAAAAAATAAAAAAAGTGTTTTCAAATTTGAAAAAATGGCACTAATAGATAGTTTATAATTTTTCTAAAATTAAAAGCAAAAAGAATTAAAAAATAAAGCAAAAACAAAAGAAAATAAATAATGCAGAAAACAAAACAAAAAATTGGAAATAAAAATAAAAATAGCAACAATAAGTATTTTGTTGTAAGTAGAAACAAAATAAAATAAATAAAGCAACAAAGAAAACAAAAAACAAAAAAGTGTTTTCAAATTTGAAAACTAATGGCAATAACAGAAAGTTTATAATTTTTTCTAAAACTAAAAGCAAAAAGAATTAAAAAATAATGCAAAAAACAAAAGAAAATAAATAATGCAAAAAACAAAACAAAAAACTGGAAAAAAATATTTTTATAGTAAAGTTAATCACAAACTTGTGATTCACACAAATTTCAAAGAACAGCAAAAAGAATTAAAAAAATAAAGCAAAAAACAAAAGGAAATAAATAATGCAAAAAACAAAACAAAAAACTGGAAAAAAATAAAAAAAATTGCCACCTATTGGGCCACCACGGCCTGAATACGACTAGAAACCCAACATGGGCCAGGATTCAGGCCCGCAGAAGGCCCAATAGGCCCACAGGCAAAGCAGTGTCAGATTAGGCCCATAGGCCTGCAGTTCAGAGGAGTTCGAGAGGGAGGAGGCAGCAGAGCTTATAAACAGGTGTTGGATGCTGTCAACTAGCGAGGTGGGACTAAACTTTTGGGCGCGGGGCAGCACAAGGCCATTGGTCCCGGTTGGTGGCACCAACCGGGACTACAGGGTGCATTGGTCACGGTTCGTGGCACCAACCGTGACCAATGCCCCCCTTTAGTCCCGGTTGGTGCCACCAACCGGGACCAAAGGCCGCCGCTTCCCGCCCTTTGGGCTGCTGAAAAGAGGCCTTTGGTCCCAGTTCGTGGCACCAACCGGGACTAAAGGGGTGCATTGGTCACGGTTGGTGCCACCAACCGGGACCAAAGGCCTGGCTATATATACAACACTTGTCAAAATTTTCATTCAGTTCCTCAACTCCCCGCCGCCGACGCCACCCTCTGCCCCGACGCCCTGCTCCTCGTCGTCGTCGCCCCGTCGCCGCCCGCGCCCCGCGTCGCCCCGACGCCGTCGCCGCCGCCCTCGACGCCATCTTCCCCGACGCCCTGCTCCTCGTCGCCATCGCCCGCGCCCGTCGTCGTCGCCGCCCGCGCCCCGCGTCGCCCCGACGCCGTCACTGCCGCCCTCGACGCCATCTGCCCCGACGCCCTACTCCTCGTCGCCGTCGCCCGCGCCCGTCGTCGTCGCCCCGTCGCCGCCCGCGCCCCGCGTCGCCTCGACGCCGTCCTGCCCCGCGCCGCCACGACGCCGTCGCCGCCGCCCTCGACGCCATCTGCCCCGACGCCGGCGCCGCTCCCCTCTGTGAGCACCTGCCGCCATGCCCCTCTGCCCCACCGGCGCCACCATGTTTTTTTTCATATGTTGCAATATGTTTTTTATTTTTATTAGTTTATTTTTTTTGTTCATATGTGATGTATATGTTTATGTGGCTATAATGTATATGTGTATGTGATGTATGTGGCTAGAATTTGCTAAATATATATGATTTTTTAGGTTATTTTCATTTGTAGAAATTTTTTATGTATCTAGGAATATTTTTGTTCATAGATGATAGATGATCAAATGATGATTTTTTTGTTCATAGATGATAGATGATCAAATGATGTTTTTTTTGTTCATAGATGATCATATGATTTTTTAGGTTATTTTCATTTGTAGAAATTTTTGTTCATATATGGATATTTAGGGGGTCGAGGGTCGAGAACTAGTTTAGGGGGTCGAGGGTCGAGAACTAGTTTAGGGGGTCGAGGGTCGAGAACGTCGGACATTCATGAGAGAGGCGGGGAAGAAGGGGAAGAAGAGGGAGAAGAAGAGGAAGAAGAATAAAAAGAGGAGAAGAAAGAATAGAGGAGAAGAAGTTCTTCTCCTCTATTCTTTCTTCTCTTCTTTTTTCTTCTTCTTCTTTTTTTATCGGGAACGAGGGCATGTCGAGAGTGTCGTCGAGCGGTCGAGGGTCGGGAAACTAGGGCTTACCCGAAGAAGGAGAAGAAGAGAAGAGGAAGAAGAGGAGAAAAAAAGGAAAAAAAGAGGAAGAAGAAGAAAAAAAAGAGGAGAAGAAGAAGGAATAGAGGAGAAGACTTTGTCAGTTCTTCTTCTCCTCTAGCTATTCCTTTCTTCTTCTCCTCTTTTTTCTTCTTCTTCTTCTTAATTTTTATCGGGGGTTCAAGGGTTCGAGGGGTCGAGAGAGGTTTCCTAGTGTCAAAGTATTGAAGAAATCCATGCCTTCATCATTAGCCGGAAGTAACCAGGGCATGTTGGTACGAAGTTCTGCAAAGTTGTTCTGGAATGGAGTCCCGGATAGAATAATCCGCCTTTTGGTACGAATTCAGCAAAGGCCTTCCAAATAGCGATATTCGGAAGGCTCTTGCTGAACTTTGTATGAAAAAGCGAATTATCCTATCTGGGACTCCGTTCCAGAACAACTTTGAAGAGCTTCGTACCATCATGCACATGTTACTTTCGCCTAATGATGAAGACATGGTTTTTGTTGAATCCTTTGACACTAGGCAACCTCCCGACCCCTCGGCGATCCTCTCGAACATAAGAGGAAGAAGAGGGTCATCTAGGGGTCGAGGGTTCTAGGGTCGTCGAGGGTTCGAGGGGTCGAGAGAGGTTTCCTAGTGTCAAAGTATTGAAGAAATCCATGCCTTCATCATTAGCCGGAAGTAACCAGGGCATGTTGGTATGAAGTTCTGCAAAGTTGTTCTGAAATGGAGTCCCGGGTAGAATAATCCGCCTTTTGGTACGAATTCAGCAAAGGCCTTCCAAATAGCGATATTCGGAAGGCTTTTGCTGAACTTTGTACCAAAAAGTTGAGCTCGGATGAAAAGTTTGAGATCATAGCAATTGCGCCCGACGGCCAACCGATTGAACCCCTCAAGACAAAGAGCGCATTTGTTGCACAGTGCGGGGTTCTGGTTAGGGACAAGATCCCGATAAGCATCCAGCAATGGTTTAAGCCGGCTACAGAAGACCCTGAGGTGTCTTATGTCAATGATATGCAGAAAAATGATCTTTGGACTGAGCTGAAGTCAAATTTCACCCTACCGCCAGAGGATAATCTAGAGAACCCAGTTAAAGAGAAATTAATCAAGTCTTTTGCTCTTAAGAGGATGGCAGAACTATTCAGGAGGTGGAAGAAAGAGCTGAATAAGTTTGTCAAAAATAATGAGACACCAGAATTCAAGGGCAGATATGAGAAGATCAGAGATCACTGGCCCGCATTTGTGGCCCACAAGACATCGAAAAAGAGTAAGAAGATGTCGGTGACAAACAAGCAAAATGCTGCGAAGAAGAAGCTTCACCATCCCACGGGGTCAGGTGGCTACCTTGTAGCCCGGCCTAAGTGGTCCAAGACTGAGAATGATTTGGTTGATAAAGGTATCGAACCAGAGACAATTAACTGGCCAGACCGTTGCTGGACTTGCTTCTTTGGGGCTGGCGGAACCTTGGACCCTGTAACAGGGAAGTGCATTTGGACGAACGATCAAATGGACATACCAGTCAGGAAGCTTAAGCAGTATATCGAAGCAGCGCAGGAAGGGACGTTCTTTCCAGACAGGGAGAACGACGAGCTCACAATGGCCCTCGGGAATCCTGAGCACCCTGGACCGACACGAGGCATGCCAGGCTCCATTCTGTGGAAGGTTGGGTTTCCGGACGCAGGCGGTTACAAATCCCATGAGAGGAGGAAAAAAGTGCAGCAGACCCAAATGCAGGCGCTGCAAGCAAGGGTAGACGTGATAGAGGAACGAGAAGCAAATCGCAGCAAACGTACTGCCGAAGCCTCCCCCGAAGCTACCCCGCCATCTCAGCGCAGAAGCAGCGTGGCTTCCACCGAGCTGCTTCAGCCGGAGCATGCCTTGACGGCTCCTGCCAGCTATCCTGTGGATGCTATCACGGAGTCTCAAAATTGCCACCTTATGACGCAATGGATGAATTTGAAGGTCAAGGCGGCTGTTGGCTCTGTTTATCCTACTGAACCCAGCGCAACTTTTCACTGTCGACCGATTCCAGAAGGATATGCTAGGGTGATGGTGGATGAAATAACGGAGGGATTTGAGGACCTCCAGCTTGACCACCCTACCGGTGAAGCGGAGACTCGACTAGGGTCTGCTCTGAAGACTCCATGCCTATGGCGGAAGGAGGTCATCAACCTTCCGAACTGGACGCCTCCGCCTCCTCCGACGAGTCAGGGCACTCCGCCTCCTCCACCACCTCCTCCTCCGGCGAGTGACGATCAGGGCCCTCGGCCGGCTCCTTCTCCGATGCGTGGCGGCACTCCGCCTGTGCCGACGCGCCCGAGCAGCCAGCCTCCTCCTTCTCCGCCTTGTCAGCAAGGGCGGAAGAGACCTTCCGCCACTCCAGCTGCTCCGGCGCGTCGTAGTCCTTCTCCTCCGCCTCGTAAGCAAGTAAAGAAGACAACCGCTCCGTCTGCTCGGTCGGCGTCTAGCAGTACAACCAGAGGCAGGAGGACATACAGATTCGGTCCTTCTCTGAAGACTCCAGAGAAGTTACCATACGAGAGGACCCCGGAGGAGAACGCGAAGATCGCGCGAACCGAAGTGGATGACTGGTTTCAAGGGTTGAAAGCAAAGAGACATCCACCTCCGGAGGAGAAGGTAGATCCGGTGAAAGTGAAGCACACTCTGGCTGCCCTGGCAAAACCACCCAAGTCTCCGCCGAAAGGCAACTATGAGCGCATTATTGCAAAGACATGGGCCGAAGCAGAGCGGTCGGGAAGTACAGTCAGTGATCAAAGGCTGAAAGAACGACGAGCAGCTGGGAAACAAATTGCCCAGCTCGGCAAACAAGCGAAGCAATCGTGCCCCCCCCCCTCAAGGTGCCTAGCGACATCGTCGATCCGAGGATGGTGCCCGGTTATGGCAATGTTGACGATTACCTGCCCGACGATGTACATTATGATCCCATGGAGGTGCAGATACACAGATACGAGTACGGGAAGCCTCTCGTCAAAGATGAAAAATCTTTAACAACGATGATGCAAAGATTACATGATTGGTACTTGAAAATCTGCAGAGAGTCTGGGGGGAGGAGTACTTTGTATGCGAGAGTTAAACTGGAGCATGACCTCATTGGAATTGAACAGTTGCCTATTCCATTTGAGGAGTTCTATCAGTTTTTCAATCAATTGGCCCTCGATAAAACAACGAATACCTGCTACTGTCTGTAAGTACTACTACTTCTGTCATTAAGTCTCTCTATATAGCTCATCTCTTTCATTGCATGTATTTATAATTATCCTCACTATATTATGCAGAATGAAGATCACCGAATTGAAGAAAAGACAAATCGGTGATATTGGGTTCGTTAACACATATCTCATAGATGCAACTGAGGTTGAATATCGTCCCGGAGATACCGAGGCCAACTTGCTACGATCATTCAAAAAAAATGAAAACAAAGATATAATACTCTTTCCTTACAACTTCAAGTGAGTGTTACTGTCTTGTGCATATTCGGTTTCCTTTATATATTAGTCCAGGTTATAGTAATGTAATTGATGAGTTATGCATGCATGTGCAGTTTCCACTATATTCTGCTAGAGATTAGGCTTGAGCAGGGAGTAGTAACCGTCTTGGACTCTAAACGAAAAGATCCCCAGGAGTATGCGGACATGACTGAAATCCTCAAGAAGTAAGTTAAGTCGATCATTATCCACCATATCAGCAACTTTGTTCATTTCCTGATATCAAGTAATAGTTTTCTTTGTCCGGCAGGGTTTGGAGAAAATTCACCAGAAAAGTTCCGGGACTGCCGAAGGAGCTGGAATTTAGACACCCGAAAGTAAGTACTATAGTAGCATTTTCCGCGCATCTCCTAGTGATTCAAGCACTAGTTTCATCAATACCATTTAGCATTCTTGCTTATCAGTTTGATTGACCTCTATTTCTTGTAAAGTGGTTGTGGCAGGAACAAGGGAATAATTTCTGTGGATACTACGTCTGCGAGTCCATCCGCCACACGACCTGTGAGCGGGGCGGGTACTCTGATGAACAATATGAAGTACGTAAATAACAACATTCACAATTTTATTTTATTACCATCATTTGTATTGAGTTTCATTCATTCATACATATATGTATTGACCCCCTTCTTCAAATTAGATGTTTTGGAAGCGGGATGAACTCCTAGCACCAGCTCGCATGCGAGCAATTCAAGAGGAATTGGCGGCATTCTTTCTTGACCAAGTGATCGCTGAAGGCGGAGAATACTATGTGGACCATGAGTCCGTATGGTTATATTTGTAAGAGATAATTATTGTATATATGTAGCCGGTAGTGTCGGATAGATATACGAGAACTTGTTGTTCGACCAATCTCTCGGAGAAGGAGAGGTGGTCGATATCACTTCTCTCTGTATGCATATATGTTCATGACGATCTTCTGTTTCCTTCGTTTGCTTACTAGCTAACTAGCGTGTTTAGTCCTCTCTATACGTATATATAGTACGTAGCGTCGACCAAGCACGGACGTAAGAGAGGACACTTCTCTCTATTAATTATAGCTAGCTAACACAATATATGAACACCTAAATTAACCCCCCAAAAACCCCAACCCCCCCCCCCCCCTTTCAAAAAAAAACAAAAACTCCAGCCACAGAAATGCTGACGCGTGGATGCCTATTGGTCCCGGTTGGTGCCACCAACCAGGACCAAAGGGTCTCCTGCCTGGGCTCTGCGCACTGCCCACGTGAAGGCCCATCAGTCCCGGTTCTGGATTGAACCGGGACTAAAGGGTCGGGGCATTAGTACCGACACTTTAGTCCCGGTTCAGGAACCGGGACTAAAGGCCCTTACGAACCGGAACTATAGGCCATTTTTCTACCAGTGTGAGCTAGCTGATGGCAAGAAGGTCTTTGCCATAAGGTAAATTAAAACTAACGACAAAGATATTGTTTGTCGTTAGTCGGCTCTTTGCCGTCCGCTAGCTGACGGCATAGATGAATTTCCGTCCGCTCGCTGGCGGCAACGAGGGAGGGTGGCCCACTAGCGACAGCCACCTAGCGGCCACTTTCTTTGTCGTCCGCTAGCTGACGGCAAAGAAACACGCCCGCGCCCGACCCCTCGATCTCTCTCTGTCCTCTCTCTCCGCCCCGTGCCCGAGCCGCCGCCGTCTCGCACCATCCCAATCGCCGGCCACCCCCGCCGCCGCCCTGCGCTACCCCCGTTGCCGGCCGCCCCGCCCACGTGTCGCGCCGCCCCGGCGACCCCATCTCCGCCCCCGCTCAAGCCTCAAGGTACACCCTCTCCGCCCCCGCTCAAGCCTCAAGGTACCCCCTCTCCCCCACTGGTAATATTCCTCCAAGTGCTCTTGTTCTCCTTTACATTACGTGTTCACATGGAGGCAGAGAAACAAAACTGTTTCTTAATCTGCTGAGACCTGACTTTCAAGCATCTCTAGTCCTTGTTAGAGACCCCTTATCTTAATCCATACGCATGTAATCTTCTAGACAGAATTGTTTGGCAGGAGTAGATATTGTTTTGCATTGTGTTCCGTTTCCTTCTAATTAAGGATCGAATAATTGACTTGGCGTACCTGGTTTGTCGTTGCCGGACTTAGCGAGAGCGATCAGATGAGGTGGAGCGAGAGAGACGGAGGTAGACGAACGAGAGAGATTTTGTGCTGCCGAAACTATCGCAGCGTTTTTTGTTTTCTCATTTCTTTCCTTATCTTAGTACAAGCCTTAAAAGCTAACTACTTCTCCCGGACGCTTCGCCATGATCCGCAGCTACCGCGCCATCCCGCGATTGCCTCACACAGCGTAGACCACGTCCGGGAGTTTACAAAGAAAGAAAAAACAAAACGGGTTCGTGCATGTAGCACCGTCCCACAAGCTAGCTGCATGGGCGCGTCACATCCGACTGCCATGCATGCTTATTCAAACAGAAAACAAACTAGCTTACATGCATGAGCTTAGCAGTGTCAATATTTCTCCCCCTTAAGCTCATGTGTTCCGGCTGCTCTCCATGATCCCCAGCTTCTGACGCATCTCAATGAAATGCACTCTGCCCAACGCCTTCGTCAGAATGTCAGCCAGCTGATTGTGAGTCCCAACGTGCTCAAGCTCGAGAATGCTTTCTTCGACGCAGTCTCGAATAAAATGGAACTTCACATCTATATGTTTGCTTCGATCATGAAAAACAGGATTCTTGGCCAAGGCAATTGCAGACTTGTTATCCACCAAAAGTGTGAACTTCTCTGGCTCTTGTCCCAGCAGATCAGCGAGGAAGCGGCTCAGCCAGATGCCCTGACAGGTCACCGCTGCAGCAGCGATGTACTTCGCTTCGCATGAACTGAGGGCCACAACCTTCTGTTTCTGAGATGTCCAGCTGATTGGATTTTGACCAAGGAAGAATACCTGTCCAGAAGTGCTCTTTCGGTCGCCCAGGTCGTCGGCGTGATCACTATCACTGTAACCATGCAGCACCGCACTGCCATTGCCCGCCTTGTAGCTGCACCCGTACTGTTTAGTGCCTTGTATGTACCTTAGGATTTGCTTCACGGCAGCCTAATGATCAATGCTTGGATTCTCCATGAACCGGCTGACGATACCGACGGCATGAGCAATATCTGGTCGAGTATGAACCAGATAGCGTAAGCTGCCAATCACGCTTCTGTAGAGAGTAGCATCAAATGGTCTGGACCCATCTTCCTTCCTCAATTTCAGTCTGCATTCCATAGGAGTGCTGCAGGTGTTGCACTCACTCATTCCAGCTTGCTCAAGATTTTTTTTCAGCATAACTACGCTGGTTGAGAGTGATCTCCCCCTCTTTCTGTACCACCTCAATTCCAAGGTAGTAGCTTAGTAGGCCAAGGTCACTCATTTTGAAGAGCTGTTTCATCTGCCCCTTGAACTCTTGAATTGAAGTTGTATCGGTGCCAGTGATGATGAGGTCGTCAACGTATACTCCCACCAATAGATATGACTCACTGTTCCCGCGCCGATAAACTGCATGTTCAAGTGGACTCCGCGCAAAGCCAAGATCAAGCAGTGTTTCGTCAAGTTTAGTGTACCATGCCCGTGGAGCTTGACGCAAGCCGTACAGAGCTTTCTTCAATCTGAGAACGGCCTATTCACGGCCTGCAGCGACATACCCCGGCGGCTGCGTCACATATACCTCCTCCGTCAGTTCACCATTGAGAAATGCTGATTTGACATCCATGTGATGCACTTCCCAACGTGAATGAGCTGCAAGAGCTAGAAGAAGGCGCACTGTTTCCATGCGCGCCACCGGAGCGAAAACTTCTTCAAAGTCCACTCCCTCCTTCTGAGCATAGCCCTTTGCGACAAGCCGTGCTTTGTACTTGACAATGTTGCCTGCTGGATCTCTCTTCACCTTGTAAACCCATTTTAGTCCAATGGCCTTGTGATCGTGAGGGAGAGAGGTGATCTCCCAGGTCTGGTTGTCAGCGATGCACTTCATTTCTTCATTCATGGCCGCCTTCCATGCAATGTCATCCAAGGCTTCATCAACATTGTGAGGCTCCTCTGCAGTGAGTAGGCACCGCTGCATCTGCTCGCGCACTGCCTCTCCCTTTGTCTCATCCAGAATATCAGAGACATGCCGGTAGCGGAGCAGACCAAAGTCTGTGTCCCGACGCGCCTCGTCATGGGAGAGAGGCGTGGCCCAGCGGATCGCCCCATCGATCCCAGCAGACCGTGGCTTAGTCCGAGGCGTCTCGGAACTGGGAGGTGACACCCCAGATGTCGGGGTAGCGGGCGCCTTCTCGGCGCTTCGTGGTGTGGTGACCACAGCCCCTCCCATGTCCAGTTCATGCACGCCGTGGCCCGTGGTGTACACCACGGTGAAGGTTGTGGTCGCGGCGTGTGCACTGTCCGGTACCAACGCGCTTGGAGAGCTCCATGACCAAGGCCTGCTCTCCTCAAATATCACATCGCGTGGCACCTGAACCTTCTTCGACACTGGATCATAGACACGGTAGGCTTTGGATCCTTCTTCATATCCCACAAAGATCATGGGAGTGGAGCGATCCGAGAGCTTGGTGATGCCCGGTCCAACCTTTTTCACATGTGCCATACACCCAAAAGTTCGCAGGTGCTGTACACTTGGTTTACGACCATGCCAGGCCTCATACGGCGTCACACCCTTCAAGCTTCTGGTGGGAGCTCTGTTCAATAGATAAACTGCGGTTTTCACCACTTCTCCCCAGAAGTATGCGGGTACGCCCATGCTCTTCAGAAGACACCGGGCCATCTCGACCACGGTTTGATTTCGCCGCTCCACCACACCATTTTGTTGGGGTGAATGTGGTGTTGTGGTGTAGTGCTTGACACCGAGCCCTTCGCAATATTCCTTGAATTCCACTGAATTGAACTCGCCGCCCCGATCTGAACGGAATGCCCGTAGCTTGCGCTGACCCTCGGCCTCGGCCATGGCCTGAATTTTTCTGAAACGAACGAATGCTTCATCTTTTGTCTTGAGCAGCTCTAACCACATATACCTGCTGTGATCATCCACAATCAGAAGAAAATATTTGTTCCCACCAGGTGTGGTCGGCGTGATTGGACCGCATAGATCCGTATGCACCAGCTCGAGCCCTCGTTCCGCGCGGTACGCGGTGGCCTGTGGAAAGGACGCCCTGTGTTGCTTGCCGAGCGCACACCCATCACATTATTCTTGCACGTGATCTATGGGTGGCATCCCTCTCACCATTTGTTTGCTTGAATGGCCGTGAGAGCACGAAAGTCGAGGTGCCCCATCCTAGCATGCCATCTCCAGGTCTGATCATCTCCAAGTGCTAGCAAGCATGCTGGGTTGTCTACTGACAGAAAGCCAGTGTACAGTCTGTTGTCCGTCCGTTTGATCCGAGCAAGGACACGACCGCATGGGTCTAGGACTGACATTACTCCGTCCTTGATCTGAATGTGACACCCAGCCTCATCCAACTGTCCAACTGAGATGATGTTGCTTCTGAGACTTGGGATATAAAAGACATCAGTCAAAGCTCTTTGCTCACTGTCCTTGCACTGGGAAACTACTGAACCTCGCCCATGAATGGCCACCTTGGATCCGTCTCCAAATCTCACTGTCCCCTGGACAGTCTCATCTAGGACTGCAAACATGCTCCTCTCACCGGTCATGTGACTGCTAGCCCCGGTATCGAAGAACCAGGCACCTTTGGGCGAGGGGACGGGGATCACTTCTCCTCGTTGAGGAAGACAACTTGGGGTGCAGCGATCTCTGTGGTGACCACGTTGGTGACCATGGCCATGAACAAGCCTTGATCATGCTCGTCGTCGCGGACAAGATTGACATGTTCCTTCTTGCCTTGCTGCTCCTCTGCCTTGATCCTATTCCAACAGTCCTTTTTCCAATGGCCAGGTTTATTACAGTAGTGGCACTTTCCCTTTTTCTTGCCTCCAGAACCACCCGATCCACCCGCGCCGCTGCTGCCCAGTGCAGGTTTGCCCCCTCCTTGGGGCTTGTGCTTTGCCGGCGATTTGTTCTTGCCGCCGCCGGACGACGATCTGCCACCGCCGCCCAGTTTTTCACGGGCCAGCCATTCCTCGTGAGTGAGCAGCAGGCGCCCGGTGGACTGTGAACCGTCGTCGAGATCGTAGTGATCCTTGCAGGCAGAGAGGCGTCCGACTAACTCTTCAATCGACATGGTTTTCAGATCGATCAAAGACTCGATCGCCATGGCCATCGGGCGATACCGGCGTGGCACCACGCGGAGAAACTTCTGGACCGCCTTGTGCTCGGTGACGGGGTCGCCGTATAGCTCCAGATCAGCGACGAGGGCAGAGAGCCGCAGCCCAAAGTCCTCGATGGACTCCCCATCCTTGAAACGGAGATCCTCGAACTCCCGCCGGCGCACCTGCGCCTTGGCCTCACGGGTGCGCTCGCTCCCCATCCGCATGGTCCTGATTGTCTCCCACGCCTTCTTTGCCGTGTCCTTTGTGGCCAGCACGCGCAGCATCTCCGGCGAAACGCCGGTGAGCCTAATCTGCAGCGCGCGCTGGTCGTCGTTCTCGTCGGCGGCGTCGTCGGTCACCGCGGACCAGACACGGGCGACCTGCAACTTGACTTGCATCACAAGCGCCCACTCCTGGTAGTTCGTGCGCGTGAGCATCATGGACGCCCCCGACTCCTCTCGCACCACGTGCTCCACCACACGGTACTCGCCGCTGCCGCTGCCGGTGAGGCGCGCGAGCGGCGCCTTGGATGAAGGCGTCTTCAGCGGCGACTTCGTGCTGCTCTTGTTCTTCTTCTCCTCCTCGCTATCCGACATGATACGCCGCGGATCGGACACCGCCGGCCACCGGAGAGTGGATCGAACACCACGGCTCTGATGCCAATTGTCGTTGCCGGACTTAGCGAGAGCGATCAGATGAGGTGGAGCGAGAGAGACGGAGGTAGACGAACGAGAGAGATTTTGTGCTGCCGAAACTGTCGCAGTGTTTTTTGTTTTCTCATTTCTTTCCTTATCTCGGTACAAGCCTCAAAAGCTAATTACTTCTCCCGGACGCTTCGCCATGATCCGCAGCTACCGCGCCATCCCGTGATTGCCTCACACAGCGTAGACCACGTCCGGGAGTTTACAAAGAAAGAAAAAACAAAACGGATTCGTGCATGTAGCACCGTCCCACAAGCTAGCTGCATGGGCGTGTCACATCCGACTGCCATGCATGCTTATTCAAACAGAAAACAAACTAGCTTACATGCATGAGCTTAGCAGTGTCAATATGGTTATGCCATCCTAATCTTCAGGCTCAGTTTGTAAGACAAGTGCACATTTCTAGATGATCAATTTGATTCGAGTATGTATTACATTTCACAAAAATATGCCACTGAACTAAATGCGTATTCGAAAGAGGATCCATTGATATACTCTTTGGGAGATATAGGTCATATTTCAATTGTCCAATTGATGATCTAGAAAGTATTGTACATGCCTAATGAAAAACCAGAAAAGAGGGAGTAGTTGCAGTTGTCTAAATGCGCAACAGGAGCAAGCGAGTGATGGCCGCTAAAGTTTCTTCAACGCAGAATTGCTGTAAATTTCTTATGTTTCACTCGCTAGTTCTGCACTAGCGTAAATAAACGTGTAACCTTGGTAGTCTCTGCCTCTCTGGGCGGCCCAGAACAGTTTTGGTATGATTTGGTTCAAGATGTTGCCATCATATGTCCATAAATGCATTGCTTTTTGAATGTGAGATGATAATTTTGTGTAGTTGATTATATTCTTCTCAAAACTTCTGCTGCTATAATGTTGTATGATAATGTTGTAAGTGTAGTAATTGGTCTCTTCTGCTGCTTATCAGAGATGGGGGGAAGCCGCCACTGCAGGCTCCGCTCTGCCACACTGGAGTACGAGTTGGGTACTTTCGAGTTCTTCAGTATCATACTTGGGACTTCCTCCAGGAGGCAGGTATATAAAAGGAGAGATCTCCCCTTCACCCATCTCATTATGATAACTCTGTTGTTTGCTACATCACTCCTTGTCCCAAACTGTAGAGGTTGCCTGGCACTTTTATGAAGATGCTGGATGGCCATCGGCCAAAGAATGTGAAGCTGCGACAGGCCGGCAGCGGGTTTCGCAAGCATTGGGACGTGGACTTGCTGATCAGGTACGGCCACATGTACATGTGTCGTGCCTGGGAGCAGTTCTACCATGCCTACGACCTGCGGCACGGGTATTTCCTTCTCTTCAGGTACGATGGCGACGCCATGCTCATCGTGAAGGTGTTCAACACGACTATGTGTCGCATGCGCTACCAGGACGACGATGATGCCAGTACGTTATGCCTCTTCTTCCTCTACATTTGGCTTTGTCTCACATCGATTGTTAATGGTTATTGTTGTATTTGGTCAAGCAATGGGAGCAGCAGCAGCGACTCTGGCTACAGCCAAAGCAGTAGCGACTCTGGCTGCAGCAAAAGCAGCAGCGAGGATGATCTGGAATGGAGTGGGGAAGAAGACGAGCAAAGTGGGGATGAGGAGGTGCAGGCTGACGATGGGCAACAGATGGTGGTGGCTGAGGATAACCTAGCGATGGTGGTGGCTGACGATGGGCAAGAGATGGTGGTGGCTGAGGATGACCTAGCGATGGTGCTGCCTGAAGATGGCCTCACGATGGTGGTTGTGCCTGACAATGACCTCGCGATGGTGGTGGCGACGGTGATCCCACAGCCGGGCGACATGACCATGCCAATTGTGGTAGAAGACTACATCCCACTGCCTCCACCACCTTGCCGCTCTTGACGCGTCAGGATGAGGAAGGAGAAGGAGAAGAAGGAGGAGGAGTGAACTATGTCAGGTATGTCAGATCTCCAAAATGATCTATACTTAGCTTTGTTTCCTCCGAAATGACATAAGTTAGCTCTAATATGCTAAGTTATCTCTAATATGCTTAGTTTCCTAGGTTTGCTCAATAATGACATACACTTGGCTTACTTGTGTAAAAAAATGGCATAATTATGCTTAGTTAACTAAAAAATGGCATAATTAGTTAAGTTAGCTCCAAAATGACCCATTTAACCTAGGTTAGCTCCAATATGATCCATTTTACCTAGGTTAGCTCCAAAATGATCAAGTTTACCTAGGTTAGCTCCAATATGATCCATTTTAGCTAGGTTAGCTCCAAAATTACTTATGTTAGCACAAAAATGACCTATACTTACCTTATTTTCCTCCAAATTGACATAATAAGCTTAGTTAGCTAAAAATGGCATAATTACCTATGAAAGCTCTAAAATGACACAAATAAGGAATAAGAAGAAGAAAAACAAGGAAGAGGAGAAAAAGAAAGAATAGAAGAAGAAAGAGAAGAAAAAGAAAGAATAAAAGAAGAAGAATGAGAAGGAAAAGGGTAAAAACCTTCTTCTTCTTCTTCTAGTCTTCTTCTTCTTCTTCTCCAAAATGACCTAAGTTAGCTCTAATATGCTTAGTTACCTAGGTTAGCTCAATAAAGACTTATACTTAGCTGCTTTATATCAAAAATGGCATAATATGCTTAGTTCACTCAAAGATGGCATAATTAGCTAGGTTAGCTCCATTTTACATAAGTATGCTTACTTCTTCTTCTTCATTTTCTTATTCTTCTTCTTGTTCTTCTAATATTCTTCTTCTAACTTTCTTGTTTTCCATTTTGCAGATTTCATCTAATTCACGGAAGCTTGCATGGATGGAGTGCTTCTTTTCCCTTTCTACTTTTATTTTGTATCGATGAACTTGCATGGATGGAACTTGGTATATGAATGGATGGATAACGGTGTTGGATGAACAATGTGAAACTTTCGTAATATGTATGGATGGAACTATGTGTTGGTTATGTATGTATAAACCCGCAAAAAAAGGTTATGTATGTATATATGATGAAACTTGTGTGTTGGATATGTCCTCTATGAAATTTGTGTGTTCAAATTGAATAAATTTAAGAAAAAACAGGGGCTATACAGGATCTTTGACGTCCGCTGGCAGACGACAAATGGATTTGCCATAAGCTAGCAGACGGTAAAGATGCCGTGTGGCAGCTACCTGTGCAACCTGGGGGCTGGCCTATTTGGTTACTTTGCCGTCAGCTGGCTGACGGCAAAGGTGCAATGGTCTTTGTCGTCTGCCAGTGGACGACAAAGCGCAGCTTTAGCCCCCTAATGGCTGTAAGCTGCCATTTGTGCCATCCAGGACCTTTGCCGTCAGCTGGCCTACGGCAAAGACCATTTCATCTTTGCCGTCCGCCAGCAGACGGCAAGGAAGCCTTCACCGTAGCCTATTCAGCCGGACCTGTTGCCGTCGGCTGACGGATGGCAAAGGCCTTTGCCATCAGCTAGGTATGCCTTTGCCGTCCGCCGTGCCTGATTCCTGTAGTGATGCCCTTTAATCTCTCTTCTCTTTCTTTTTTTGTGAAATCTATTAATCCCTCCTCTAATTAGGGTCGATTTGTTTGGTGGTTCAAACATAATAAATCACCAATTGTAGATTTCTGGCCGACACTTTTCTCTTTTTTTCATACAAACCCTTTTAAAATACATGTTACACTATCACGAGATACCAGAACAAACAAACAACATGTAGTACAAACGAAAGAAAAATATAGAAATGGTATGGCGGAAATCACAAGCAAAATGTAAATTGATGCCTCGTTCTAGCACAATAGGACGCAACTACGAGAGATTCTGAATATTACAAGTAGCAAAAGCTAATTACAGGGCAACACTCAAGGCTGAATCGTCCGTTAGCATCAGAGCTGGGAAGGGAACCAGACACCTATCCCACCGAACGATGCGCTCGTTATAGACATGTCATAGCAAAACAAGCTAAGGTCCAAGAAGATCACCATCCTGCATCTCCATCTTGGTCCCTACAAATTTGATTGTCCTCAATCAGCATTCTACCAGATGAGCGTGAAGCAGAAGTATGAGAACCTGTAGCCAGCTCCTAGATGGCATTTGCTCCAGCCATCTGCCCGTCCCTGTCAACCTCATAATGTAACCCTGGCCAATATTTGATAAAAGCACAATCATAGAAGATCCGCTCAACCGGTGATTTGCTGATTTTAGCTTCAAAACAGGACCTGTTGTGAAGCTTCCAAATTGCTCAACACACACCACAGCTAGGCCAGTGATTTGTACAATACAACTCACTATAATGCATTGGGGAATTCACCAAAAGTATTCAAAGAAGCACCCACATCTGGTCATGTCTCCAATGGCCATGCCTACAATGCTTAATATGTCTCCAACATATCTATAATTTTTTATTGTTCCATGCTATTATATTATCTGTTTTTTATGTTTTATATGCATTAATATGCTATTTTATATTATTTTTGGGACTAAGTTATTAACCCAGAGCCCAGTGCCAGTTTCTGTTTTTTTTCTTGTTTTTGAGTTTCATAGAAAAGGAATATCAAATGTAGTCCAAACGGAATAAAAATTTACAATATTTTTTCTTGGACCAGAAGACACACGTAGGACTTGAGAAACAAGTCATAAGAGTTCCGAGGCGATGGCAAGGGTGCAGGGAGCCCCCGGGGGGCGCCCCTGCCTTGTGGGTCCCTCGAAGCTCCTATAACCCTAGTCTTTGGCCTATAAATTCTCCAATATTCCCAAACCCTCAAAAGCATCTAGGACAATACTTTTCTGCCGCCGCAACCTTCTGTTCCCGTGAGATCCTGATGTCGCTTGAAGCTATGTTGGTATTTCCCCAAAGAGGAAGGGATGATGCAGCACATCGGCGGTAGGTATTTCTCTCAAATATGCAACCAAGGTTATCGAACCAGTAGGAGAACCAAGCAACACAATTTAAACAGCACCTGAACACAAATAACAACTTCTCGCAACCCGACGTGTAAAAGGGGTTGTCAATCCCTTCCGGGGTACGGCGCCTCAAGATAGGCAAACGAACGTGGGGTAAATTTGTAGTAGGTTGATAGATCGAACGCCAAATAACTAAATACTCCCTCCGTTCCTAAATATAGGGTGTATAGTTTTTGGCACGAAAATTAAAGAACGCACGTGGAGTGAAAATTTCACAAGTTTTGGGCGAGATTACACCTGACTAATTGACATGAGAAAATAGAGGAGTTTGCCTAATATAAGTAAATGTAATCAAATCCCTAAAAAAAATATTCAAACGAGTGGTGCAACGCAAGACACCTTATATTTCGAGCTTTTTCTACAAAATCTATACACCTTATATCAAGGAACGGAGGGAGTAAGAATAAATTGCAGCAAAGTATTTTTGGGTTTTTGGTATAGTAGATCTGAAAATAAAAGGAAGAGAAAAGTAGATCGCAAAGGCAAATAAATGAGAAAGAAGACCCAGGGGCGTAGGTTTCACTAGTGGCTTCTCTCAAGAAAAATAGCAAACGGTGGGTAAACAAATTACTGTTGGGCAATTGATAGCACTTCGAATAATTATGACGATATTCAGGCAATGATCATTATATAGGTATCACGTCCAAGATTAGTAGACCGACTCCTGCCTGCATCTACTACTATTACTCCATACATCGGCTGCTATCAAGCATGCATCTAGTGTATTAAGTTCATGGAGCAACAGAGTAATGCACTAAGAACGATGACATGATGTAGACAAGATCTATCTATGTAGAGATAGATCCCATCGTTTTATCCTTAGTAGCAACGATACATACGTGTTGTTTCCCTTTCTGTCACTCGGATCAAGCACCGTAAGATCGAACCCACTACAAAGCACCTCTTCCTATTGCAAGATAAATAGATCAAGTTGGCCAAACAAAACCCAAATATCGGAGAAGAAATGCGAGGTTATAAGCAATCATCCATATAAGAGATCAAAGAAACTCAAATAACTTTCATGGATATAAAAAGATATGACTGGTCATAAACTCAAAGTTCATCAGATCCCAACAAACACACCACAAAAGAGTTACATCTTATGGATCTCCAAGAGACCATTGTATTGAGAATCAAGGGAGAGAGAGAGAGAGAGAGAGATGAAGCCATCTAGCTACTAACTACGAACTCGAAGGTCCACAAAGAACTACTCACGCATCATCGGAGAGGCATCAATGGAGGTGGTGAACCCCATCCGAGATGGTGTCTAGATTGGATCTAGTGGTTCTGGACTCTGTGGCGATTGGATGAATATTTCGTCGACTCCCCTAGGGTTTTTGGAATATTGGGGTATTTATAGAGCAAAGAGGCAGTCCGGGGGGCACCCGAGGTGGGCACAACCCACCAGGGTGTGCCTGGGCCTCTTGGCGCGCCCTGGTGGGTTGTGCCCCCCCCCCCGGCACCTCCTAGGCTCAGCCAGGGCCCATTGTGTTCCTTCTGGCCCATAAAAATTCTTCGTTAAGTTTTGGGGCCATCTGATATTGATTTTCTGCGATGTAAAAAACATGGAAAAAACAGCAACTGGCACTTGGCACTATGTCAATAGGTTAGTACCAAAAATGATATAAAATGACTATAAAATGATTATAAAACATGCAAGATTGATAATATAACAACATGGAACAATAAAAATTGTAGATACGTTGGAGACGTATCAACATCCCCAAGCTTAACTCCTACTCGTCCTCGAGTAGGTAAGTGATAAAAAACAGAATTTTTGATGTGGAATGCTACCTAACATGTCATATCATATTTCTTTCTTTATAGCATGGACATTTGGACTTTTAGTTGTTCAAAGCAATGGTCTAGTTTTGACATGATAATTTAGATACTCAAGCATATCAACAAGCAACCATGTCTTTCAAAATATCAATGCTAAAATAAGTTATCCCTAGCCCGTCATGCTCAACCATTGATCCATTCATGAAACACATTCGAATATTAGCTATTCCCAATACTTAAGTATGATCATATTGCCTCCTAGTTGGTGCTTTTATAAGAGAAGATGGAGACTCAAAATAAAAATTGCATAAAGTAAAAGAAAGGCCCTTCATAGAGGGAAGTAGGGATTTGTAGAGGTGCCAGATCTCAAAGCGAAAAACTTAGAGATAAAAACATTTTGGGAGGTGTATCCATCCCACCAATGAAAACGACTTAGAGTTCCCAATACTTTCCATGCATAGATATATCATAGGCGGTTCCCAAACAGAAAATAAAGTTTATTCCTTTTTTCACCATACTTTCACTTTCCATGGCTAAACCTATCCACGGGTGCCCTCCATACCAACACTTTCCAATAAATTTATTATTTGACAGCATAAAGTAAATTCATTTTTGCATTTCGGGACTGGGCATCCCTAATACCTTTGCTTTATTCTTGTGCAATGACAAGTGAATAAACACTCATCGTGAGAATAACACATCTAGCATGGAAAATATTAGTCACCCCTCACCGCTCCGCAAGCGAAATAAACACACAAAAAAGAAGTTTATTTTGAAAATTAGAGATGGCACATACAAATTTGCTTAGAACGGTAAAAGAATACCGCATATAGGTAGATATAGTGGACTCATGTGGCAAAACTGGTTTAAAGGTTTTTGGATGCACAAGTAGAGATCATACTTAGTGCAAAATGAAGGCTAGCAAAAGATTGAGAAGCGACCAACCAAGAAATGGATAATCTCCTAAGCAAGCATTAAGCATAAATAACACTGAATAATGCACCACAAGTAGGATATAACTTCATTGCATGACTATTGACTTTCATACTTGCATAGGGAATCACAAACCTTAACACCAATATTCTTAGTAAAGCATAATTACTCAGCAAGATGACTCACATATCACATCATATCTCAAAACTATTACTAAGAATCAAGTTTATTTTGTCCAATGATCTTCATGAAAGTTTTTATTATATCATTCTTAGATATCTATCACTTTGGGACTGATTTTCATGTGTTGCTTTTTGTAAGCTCAAACGAATATAAGTGAAGATCATGAGCATAATATTTCTTTCTCTCAAATTAATTTAAGTGAAGCAAGAGAGAATTTCTTGAAAAGTTTACTAACTCTCAAATAAATCTAAGTGAAGCAAAAGAGCATTTCTTCAAAAATATTAAAGCACGTCGTGCTCAAAAAAGATATAAGTGAAGCACTAGAGCAAGTCCATAGCTCATAAAAATTTAAGTGAAGCTTAGAGAGCAATTCTAACAAGTCATGACATAATTTTGGCTCTCTCAAATAGGTGCGTCCAGCAAGGATTGAGGACTCAAGACACAAAATAAAGCAAGCAAAGATTCATATCATACAAGACGCTCCAAGCAAAACACATATCATTTGACGAATAAAAATATAGTTTTGAGTAAAATATAGATGGTCACTAGAAGAAAGAGGGGATGTCACTCGGGGGCATCCCCAAGCTTAGTTGGTTGCTCATTTTTGGATAATATCTTGGGATGCCGGGGCATCCCCAAGCTTAGGCTCTTCTATCCTTTATTCCTTCATCCATCGTAAGATAACTCAAAACTTGAAAACTTCAATCACACAAAACTCAACAAAACCTTCGTGAGATCCGTTAGTATAAGAATAATAAATCACTACTATAAGTGTTGTATCAAACCAAATTCATATTTTGTTTTTGTATTATATATACTGTATTCCAACTTTTATATGGCAAAAACTCATCAAAGAAAACCATAAGCCATCAAAATAAGCACACAACACAAAGAAAACAGAATCTGTCAAAACAGAACAGTCTGTAGCAATCTGACTATTTTGAATACTTCTGTAACTCCAAAAATTCTTAACAATTATGAAGACCTGATAAATTTGTATATTGATCTACTGCAAATGTAATGGGTATTTTACCGCTCTCTGGTAAAAAATGAAAATTATTTTCGTGAGCGCAAAAGTTTCTATTTTTTCAGCAAGATCAAACAACTATCACCCAAGAAGATCCTAAAGGATTTACTTGTAACAAACACTAATTAAAACATTAAAAACATAATCATAACAGTAGCATAGTTTTGCTAACACTCAAAAACAGAAGGCAAAAAGAAAAAATAAATTTTATTCATTGGGTTGCCTCCCAACAAGCGCTATAGTTTTACGCCCTTAGCTAGGCATAAAGCAAGGATCTAAGTTTTGTCTTCCAAAGTTTTGGCAACTTTTGTAAGGGTTTTCTCAAACCCGGGAGGCTCTTTACGCTTCCCTAAATTCTCCCAAAAATAAACCATCTTTAGATCCAAAATATCCAATCGCTTATTGCAAAGAGTAATCAAGGTGTTCATGCGATTGATACTACCATTGAGGTGTTTGAGGGTTCATTATATTTCTGTATTTCAACCATATGTTTATGCAAGTCACCAAGTTTGTCTAACATTTGAGCTCCCTCGGGGGTAAAAGGAAACCCCTTCTTTTGAGGTGGAATTCCCAAAATTCCCTCTAAAATTTCATAGGCAGCATTGGCATCAAGTTCAATGAAATTTCCTTTAGCGGCAAAATCGAGAAGTTGCCTATGATGCAAAGCCAATCCTATATAAAAATTATGACGCAAAACCTTAGCGTCCCCCTTTAAGTTGGAAATACGATATGATTCCATAAGCCTATACCAAGCATCTTTCAAATTTTCTCCTTGTCTTTGCTTGAAGTAAAGCACTTCAAAATCTGGTGACAAAGGAGGAGTGGGCACGCTAGCCATTATGACTAGAAAGCAAAAACACGGATTGATCTGACGAGAAAACTGTTGGGGAATGTAGCAGAAATTCAAAATTTTCATACGTGTCACCAAGATCTATCTATGGAGAGACCAGCAACGAGGGGAAGGAGAGTTGCATCTACATACCCTTGTAGATCGCTAAGCGGAAGCGTTCAAATGAACGGGGTTGATGGAGTCGTACTCGTCGTGATCCAATTCACCGATGACCAAGTGTCGAACGGACGGCACCTCCGCGTTCAACACACGTACAGCCCGGTGACGTCTCCCATGCCTTGATCCAGCAAGGAGAGAGGGAGAGGTTGAGGAAGACTTCATCCAACAGCAGCACAACGGCGTGGTGGTGGTGGAGGAGCGTGGCTATCCTGCAGGGCTTCGCCAAGCACTACAGAAGAGGAGGAAGAAGAGACGCAGGGCTGCACCAACGAGAGATTAATCGCGTGTTGTGGGCAGCCCACTAGGCCTCAAATATATAGGGGAAGGGGAGGGCTGCGCCCCCTCTAGGGTTCCCACCCCTAGGGGGGCGGCAGCCCTAGATGGGGCCAAGGGTGGCGGCCAAGAGGGGGAGGGGAGAGGGAGGCGCCCCAATATGGGCCCTAAGGCCCATATCCCATTAGGGTTTGCCCCCTTTCCACCTCTTGGGCACCTTGGGCCCTTGTGGGAGGCGCATCAGCCCACTAAGGGGTTGGTCCCTCACCACTCTTAGCCCATGCAAGCCTCCGGGGCAGGTGGCCCCACTTGGTGGACCCCCGGGACCCTCCCGGTGGTCCCGGTACGTTACCGATAAACCCCGAAACTCTTCCGGTGTCCAAAACAGGACTTCCCATATATAAATCTTTACCTCCGGACCATTCCGGAACTCCTCGTGACGTCCGGTATCTCATCCGGGACTCCGAACAACATTCGGTAACCACATACTAACTTCCTTTATAACCCTAGCGTCATCGAACCTTAAGTGTGTAGACCCTACGGGTTCGGGAGACATGCAGACATGACCGAGACGTTCTCCAGTCAATAACCAACAGCGGGATCTGGATACCCATGCTGGCTCCCACATGTTCCACGATGATCTCATCGGATGAACCACAATGTCAAGGACTTAATCAATCCCGTATACAATTCCCTTTGTCTATCGGTACGATACTTGCCCGAGATTCGATCGTCGGTATCCCGATACCTTGTTCAATCTCGTTACCGGCAAGTCTCTTTACTCGTTCCGTAACACATCATCCCGTGATCAACTCCTTGATCATATTGTGCACATTATGATGATGTCCTACCGAGTGGGCCCAGAGAAACTTCTCCGTCACACGGAGTGACAAATCCCAGTCTCGATTCGTGCCAACCCAACAGACACTTTCGGAGATACCTGTAGTGCACCTTTATAGTCACCCAGTTACGTTGTGACGTTTGGTACACCCAAAGCATTCCTACGGTATCCGGGAGTTGCACAATCTCATGGTCTAAGGAAATGATACTTGACATTAGCAAAGCTTTAGCATACGAACTACACGATCTAGTGCTATGCTTAGGATTGGGTCTTGTCCATCACATCATCCTCCCAATGATGTGATCCCATTATCAACGACATCCAATGTCCATGGTCAGGAAACCGTAACCATCTATTGATCAACGAGCTAGTCAACTAGAGGCTTACTAGGGACATGGTGTTGTCTATGTATCCACACATGTATCTGAGTTTCCTATCAATACAATTATAGCATGGATAATAAACGATTATCATGAACAAGGAAATATAATAATAACTTATTTATTATTGCCTCTAGGGCATATTTCCAACAAAAACGACGAACGGAAAAAAAGAGGCGAATAAAACGATAATTTTTTGTGAAGTGGGGGAGAGAAAAACGAGAGGCAAATGGCAAATAATGTAAATTGCGAGGAGATGAGATTTGTGATTAGGAACCTGGTATATGTTGAAGATCCTCCCCGGCAACGGCGCCAGAAATTGGTGCGTGGCCGGGAGACTATCTTGACTTGATCCTCCCCGGCAGCGGCGCCAGAAATTCCTTTTGATGTCGCTTGAAGCTACGTCGGTATTTCCCCAAAGAGGAAGGGATGGTGCAGCACAGCGGCGGTAGGTATTTCCCTCAAATATGCAACCAAGGTTATCGAACCAGTAGGAGAACCAAGCAACACAGCATAAACAGCACCTGCACACAAATAACAACTTCTCGCAACCCGACATGTAAAAGGGGTTGTCAATCCCTTCCGGGGTACGGCGCCTCAAGATAGGCAAACAGACATGAGGTAAATTTGTAGTAGGTTGATAGATCAAACGCCAAATAACTAAATAAGAATACATTGCAGCAAAGTATTTTTGGGTTTTTGGTTTAGTAGATCTGAAAATAAAAGCAAGAGAAAAGTAGATCGCAAAGGCAAATAAATGAGAAAAAATACCCGGGGGCGTAGGTTTCACTAGTGGCTTCTCTCAAGAACAATAGCAAACAGTGGGTAAAAAAATTACTATTGAGCAATTGATAGAACTTCGAGTAATTATGACGATATCCAGACAATGATCATTATATAGGCATCACGTCCAAGATTAGTAGACCGACTCCTGCCTGCATCTACTACTATTACTCCACACATCGACCGCTATCCAGCATGCATCTAGTGTATTAAGTTCATGGAAAAACGAAGTAATGCAATAAGAATGATGACATGATGTAGACAAGATCTATCTATGTAGAGATAGACCCCATCGTTTTATCCTTAGTAGCAACGATACTTACGTGTTGTTTCCCTTTCTGTCACTGGGATCAAGCACCATAAGATCGAACCCACTACAAAGAACCTCTTCCCATTGCAAGATAAATAGATCAAATTGGCCAAACAAAACCCAAATATCAGAGAAGAAATATGAGGCTATAAGCAATAATGCATATAAGAGATCAAAGAAACTCAAATAACTTTCATGGATATAAAAAGATATGACTGCTCATAAAGTCAAAGTTCATCAGATCCCAACAAACACACCACAAAAGAGTTACATCTTATGGATCTCCAAGAGACCATTGTATTGAGAATCAAGAGAGAGAGAGAGAGAGAGAGAGAGAGAGAGAGATGAAGCCATCTAGCTACTAACTACGGACCCGAAGGTCTACAAAGAACTACTCATGCATCATCGGAGAGGCACCAATGGAGGTGGTGAACCCCATCCGAGATGGTGTCTAGATTGGATCTGGTGGTTCTGGACTCTACGGTGGCTGGATGAATATTTCGTTGACTCCCCTATGGTTTCTGGAATATTGGGGTATTTATAGAGCAAAGAGGCGGTCTGGGGGGGCGAGGTGGGCACAACCCACCAGGGCGCGCCTGGGCCTCCTGGCGCGCCCTAGTGGGTTGGGCCCCCTTGGGGCACCCCCCCCCCCCCAAGGCGCAGTCAGGGCCCGTTGTGTTTCTTCTGGCCCATAAAAATTCTCCGTAAAGTTTTGGGGCATTTGGACTCCGTCTGATATTGATTTTCTAGATGTAAAAAACATGAAAAAATAACAACAACTGGCACTTCGCACTATGTCAATAGGTTAGTACCAGAAAATGATATAAAATGACTATAAAATGATTATAAAACATCCAAGATTGATAATATAACAGCATGGAACAATCAAAAATTATAGATACGTTGGAGATGTATCATATCCCATCTTGGGGCCTTTTTCGGCGATCTGTCGGAGGGGGATTCGATCACGGAGGGCATCTACATCAACCCTATTGCCCTTCCGATGAAGCGTGAGTAGTTTACCTCAGACCTACGGGTCCATAGCTGGTAGCTAGATGGCTTCTTCTCTCTCTATGTTCTTCAATACCATGTTCTCCTCGATGTTCTTGGAGTTTTATCCGATGTAATATTCTTTTGCAATGTGTTTGTAGATATCCGATGAATTGGGAATTTATGATCAGATTATCTTTGAATATTATTTGAATCTCCTATGAATCCTTATATGCATGGTTTGATATCTTTGTATTTCTCTTCAAATTATCGGTTTGGTTTGGCCAACTAGATTGGTATTTCTTGCAATGGGAGAGGTGCTTAGTTTTGGGTTCAATCTTGGGGTGTCCTCACCCAGTGACATAGTAGGGGTAGCGAGGCACGTATTGTATTGTTGCCATCAAGGATAAAAAGATGGGGTTTTCATCATATTGATTGAGTTTATCCCTCTACATCATGTCATCTTACTTAATGTGTTACTCTGTTTTCTTGAACTTAATACTCTAGATGCATGATGGATAGCGGTCGATGTGTGGAGTAATTGTTGTAGATGTAGGTAGGAGTTAGTCTACTTGACACGGGCGTGATGCTTATATGCATAGTCATTGCCTTGGATATCGTCACAACTTTGCGCTTTTCTCTTGCTCGACAGTAATTTGTGCACCCACCGTATTATTTGCCTTCAAGAGAGAAGCCTCTAGTGAAACCTATGGCCCCCGGGTCTATTTTTTATCACATATTTTCAAATCTATAAACCAAAAAAACAAAAAATACTTGTTGTAATTTATGTACTTTTATTTAGTTTTACATATTAGCAATCATTTATACCTATCTCTATCAGATCTCACCATTGCAATTGACAACCCCTTTATCGTGTTGAGTGCAAGTGTCTAATTGTTTGTGTAGGTGCATAGATTAGAGACTTGCTTGTACCTCCTACTGGATTGATACATTGGTTCTCTAACTGAGGGAAATATGTATCTCTAGTTTGTTGCATCACCCTTTTCTTTTCAAAGGAAAAACCAACGCAAGCTCAAGAAGTAGAAATGCTCAAAACATATTTTGCAGCAACACAAGCAAAGAAAAAATGGCGAATGATTTCCTCCTCGGAACAAATCTAGTCATGTTTTTTTGTTGCAATTGCATTGTGCTCTATAAGCTACAACTAGATTTTTAATCTTGGGGTGGATGTTGTCTTTCCCCAAATGTTTGATTGGTCTGTTAGGACCGTTGCAAGCAATGTGGTTATAAAGGGATTTGACAATAAAGGTTCCAGATTTAGGGGGTGTTTGTTTCAGAAGTCCTAGGACCTTTTCTAGTCCCGGGGACTAATCAAAAAAGACTCTCCAATAGAGTCTTTTTCTAGTTCTTGTAGAAAAATTCCCTCCCGTTTGGTTCCTAAAGACTTTTTAGGGACTTTTTCTAGTCTCTGGGACTAAAAAGTCCCTGAACCAAACACCCCTTTAGTCCATCTCCATTTGGGCCTGTTACATTTATTATTCATAGGCACACCGACTAGCTTGTTCTACAACTCACGCAAGTAGTTCTGTCGGTATACATCTAGCCATCTTGTAAAGCTGACACGCTAGCCTCCTCTTGCAACATTTTCCACAGACTTGCAAACTCATTACTAATTCATACAAACCAGAAAATTGTTCTATAAACGATGCAATACCACATCAGGAATTCTTGCAAAATCAGTTCTACCCCCATTATCCACAACTGGCAGGTGGCCTTAAGGTAAATGGACTCAAATACAAAATATCATACCACCAAGTAGAGTCATGTAGCATGTGTTAAATCCAAGAAATACTAACCCCTATCAAGTATTTGGCTTTTATAAAAAGTTGCCACGTTTTTCTTTCAACTTTAAGTCTCTACACACGACTTGCACACTAGGCTAATGTTCAATTTGGACAGGTTCTTCACATAAAGACCTTCTTTTCTTTGGTCGATGGATCAATGCCCACTTTACCGGATGATATCTTCTTTTAGTAGCACCACACTGCCACATGAATGAAGCCATAATTTTTTTTGTAGTTGCACAAAGTTATTTTGCGCATGAGAAACATGGACATTTGATAGATTGGTCAAAACAGCATTAGTCGGTGTTACTCCGCCCCTAATTGAAGTAGATCCACCTATCTAGACTTCTAGCATTTTATTCAACTTGTCTTCCACAAACCTCCACTCGGACACGTTTATTTTATTGATTATAACTCGCATCCCCGGATATTTCAAGGGCCATTAACCCATCTAGTTGTTAAACAAAATGGCAAATTGGTCCAAATTCTGACCATCATCCAAAGCCATCAATACTTCACTCTTCTGGAAATTGTTCTTCAATCCAGACATCATCCCAAACAAATATAAAGGGAGTTTGGAATTCCTAACTCTTCATAATATAAAAATTCAACACCTTTTATCTATCAAGTGGTTAGCCTTTCGAGTGATCAGGCCATTATGTTGAGCTTGATGGACCATTTTATCAAGGCAATTAGAAGCAAGACTCAACAGAAAAGGCGATAGGGGACCCCCTGCCTCACCCCTTTGATGAAGCAACATCACCCTATCCATAATAATTCTTCCCTTAATGAAAGTAATCTGACAATATTTGAGTACTCTGGGCATGATAGGATTGACCCTTTTTGTCATAGCTTGCTTTCAAGTCATAAACAACACTTGAAAAAGAATTGTGCATAGTTGACACCCTTTAACTTTGAGGTGGAGAGTGTATGTGAATATAACACAGTTATCACCCAATAATTAATTCTTCTCAAGTCCATTTTATGCTCATAAAATCGTAGACAGGGAGCATCACCTCTCTCTTAATGATGGTCCAACGGGTCTGAAAGAATTCAATATGGAATCCCATCTAGACCTAGAGCATGATTCTTCTCCATCGAATTTATCACTCTCTTCAACTCCTCTTCAGAAAATATTTTATCCGGTTTAGTTATGTCCTCCTCATTTAATTTCTCTCTATTTTCACAAATGTCATATCTAAGGTAGCATGCAAAACCTGTCGCGGGGCAAAATAAATCTTTGTAAAAATCAGTTGCATGTTGTAAGTCTAGGGTTCCCTGAATAATCTCTTCTTTTTTTTCAAGCTGAAAGCACCCTTTTCTGCTTCCATTTACCACCCTCTAGAAGAATTCAACATTTATACCTTCTTTAAGCAACCAATCCTTCCTAGATCTCTGATGTCAATATTCTTCCTCTGCCTCATACAACCTCATAAAAAATATTTCTTTCGACGAAGCAACATTAAATCTAAACTCATTATTATTAGGTGATGAGTTATCATCGTGTCTAACAATAAAGGATTGTGGTCAGAAATTTCTCTAGGAAGTTTATGAACAATAGCAAGTGGAAAAGCAAGCCCCCCGACTTTGCTAACCAAAATTTTGTCTAATTTATGGATGATTACTTCTTATTATTTTTATTTCCTTTGAGTTATTTACCGCTGGAATCAAGAAATCCTATGTAAATAAATAAAAAGGTGATCTCCACTAAGCTAATATGTCACATCAACATACAATCATGCATAAAAAATACCCATGCAATCATGCATGGGAAAATTATTTCCATTATATTATGTTACTTACATTCAATAAATATTTACAACTATACAATAATACAACAAAATAAATCATATGTGTGTGTATTCAATTTCAGCTCTCATATATGCAATGGCAATATTCATCAGTCATAGAACGAAATCAAATTGAAATATATTGTAAGCAATTCCCTCACCAACATGCGGGGTATCAACTAGTTTCTGAAATTTTGGCGCTTTTGATGGGTGTCAAAATAGTTTGTGCCTCGAACTTTTGGCCCAGATTCTAAGATAATTCCAATTTCCGTGTTTTGTATAGGGGTTGAATGCATCAGAAATGTCGAAGATACGACAAGGGACGCCTATGCGGCAAAGGGGAATAGGATGCATGAGTTCTTCATCTGGTTGGACACCATGGCCACTATCGCTAAGTCTACCATGACCATGACGAAGGCCAAGGCCAATGAGGTTACCGTAATTTCCTTCGGAGCGATGCTACACTTACGCGCAGGTTTTGACGGAAATAAAGGTTACGGACAGACGTGGCCTCACTGGATCGGGGGAAGGAGGGCCACACCCCTGAAATCAAGGAGCGGGGATGGATTAGAGGCCGCCACATCAGTCTGTAGGGCAGTTTCCGTGACACTCATCCGTAAGTGGAGCAATTTCGTTTCCTTCGATAAGGACGAGTATTTTAATTATGCACTGTGAGAAATGTTTTTGTTTTAATTGCATACTAAACAAAGTTGGCCGATGGGATGTGTGGTGGGTTGAGTGGGCTGTGTTGTGGGCTCATCTCGGTTTTTATAGGGTTCCTGAATCCTTACTAGTGATGGGCTTCCTTATATCCTTCGCTGGTATATTTTCGTAGAACTGGCGTTGTATCAATGATGGGGCAATAACTGGTTGGGTGTTTTTCCATGTCGCTCATTAGCTTTCTTATAGTAGTTATATGGAGCACCACGTGACACACCCCTTAAATGTTTTAGAGTTGCGTCCTAGTCTACATCTCCACCTCAAAGATCCATCTACATTCTACAACATATTACTGAAATTTGGAATATTCCATTGGAATATATCCTAGATACTATTAACGAGCTATATACAGAGGTAAAAGAGCATTAATATATATTTGCAAGGGATAAGTATGTGAGATATAAACCCTCCTCACAAAAAGAACCCATAACTTGACGTACATAGAGTGCTCACCAATCATGCGCTTTAAATCTATTTTTGGCATTCTTACAGGGAATCAAAGATTAATTAGGACAACGCCTGCTCTTATCTGAATGCAATTAATGTATTTCTTCCAAGTTTGGTACAACTAATTAATTTGTCCTTATCATCGTGTATGTTTTAATGGTACACATCCTCTATAAAAGACTCCATTTGCATGTCGCAAATGCATACGAATTCGTAGAGCAACATATAGTCCAAACTCCCAAGTGTTGTAAGAAGAAAGGAAATGAGGACCACACAAATTCTGCTCTTGGTTCTTGCCCTCGCGGTGCTATCATCGGGTAAGATTAATATGTGAGCATAATACTATACATATTACACGCGGCAATTACCCTATCCTAACCTATTTGTTTTCCTTTCGGTGTCTGTAGACATGGCAACCATTGAGGGGAAAGTGCATTGCGGCCCTGAGATTGGAACGGGCCCGTTGCCGTGTGATCGCGCCAATTGCACGACATGGTGCAGGAACAATGGTGGCAAGAATGCTGAGTGTGTTCCCGGAGGATGCAGGTGTGTAGCATGCTGGAAAGAGCCCCCCAGCTCGCCATTATCAAGCTAGGGCCAGAATGCCACACAAAGGTCTGGGAATAGTATTGTAAGATACCTTTTGCCTGAAATAAAGCAAGTGATGTCGAGTCTTTTTTTGTGGGTGAGTGATGTTGAGTCTTGAGTAGACACAAGTTTCGTGAAGATCCGTTTATCCATGGAAAACAATGGGATATACCCTTATACAATAAAGGTCCTGACTACCTCGCTCTTCATCCATATAGGGGTGCTGCGACTCAAACTTTCTCAAGTGACCTTGCCTTGTTGTTGTCCTTTAAAACTATCCTTTTGATTTAGAAAGTATTCCAGAATTTCATTAAATCTTCTGTAAATTGAAAAATGTTCATGATTTTCGATAATGTTGAAAAAATACATAAATGTTCTTATATATTTTTTAAAAAATCGTGAGTTTATTTATTAATTAATTTGAAATGTGCATCAATTTTTTTATTAGTTTAATTGATTTTTTGGAACTCCCAAAAATATTCACAACCTTTAAAATTTTCATGAATTAGAAAATGTTCAAAAGCATAAAAATATGCTCAAGGATTCAAAAAATGCTTAGTAATTTAAAATTTTCACTATTTTTCAAATATTTATAAATTTATAAAAATACTGTATGGAATTATTCATGAATTTAATAAAATAGTACATGAACTTTACAAAGTTGAAGAATATAAAAAAATGCTCATTAGTATAATGAATATTTTAGATTATTTTTAAAAAAACATGCATTTCATAAAATATTAATGAATTCTAAAATTGTTCATGATTTATATAGAGTATAATTTAATGTTGGAAAGGAAAAAATAAAAATGGTAAAAATAAGCAAATAAAAATAGGGGTATACGAAAAAGAAAAAAAGATAAACAAAAACTACTATACCACTAAAAATCGCCACCGAAAAACCTGGTAAAATATTTGTTGCTCTCGCCTCCTATTGGGCCAGGCCCATAGCATGACTTTCATACGCAAGAGCACCTGATATTTTGCACGATTCTTGAGAGCAACTAGTTGACGAGTACTCCTTCAAAAGCCTCAAAACGATCACTTGGTGATGGGCTGAGAGCGCATCACTTGTCGCCCTCTCAGCCACTGCCACGTGTCGTGCTCTGGGCAGTCCCTCCGGATTTTGTTCTCACGCATTTTTGACTTTTTAAACTTTTTTTTACTTTTTGGTTTTCCACTGGTCTTCCTCAGCTTTTGGAACCAAAAATTCAAAAAAAGCTGAAAAAACATTTTTTTTTCTTCCTTGAGAGGCATGGCAAGGTTTTGCTCATGCCTCTCGGAAACGGAAAAAATGTATTTTCTTTTTTTTTTTCATGAGAGGCACGGTTTTGTTTCCGCGAGAGGCACGGCCGTGCCTCTCGAAAACGAAAAAACACATTTTCTATTTTTTTTTTCCTTCGATGAGAGGCACGATTTTGCTTCCGTGAGAGGCACCGTTGTGCTTTAGCGAGAGACACGGCCGTGCCACTCAGAAATGAAAAAACGCGTTTTTTGTGTTTTTTCTTCCATGAGAGGCACGGTTTTGCTTTAGCGAGACGCATGGCCGTGCTTCTTTCGGAAAGGAAAAAAATATGCTCCCTGTTCAGTTTTTTCGTTCGGTTTTTTGTAAAAAAAGCTCATCAAAGTCTATCAATATGGGATCTAATTTTGAAGATTTCAATGCGAGAAATCCAATGATGAAAACGGTTTGAGATTTGGACGCACGTTTAAGAGATAAAGTGTTTCAAATAAATAGATGTACGAAAAAAGGGAATACTCCCCGCTTACGACCAATGGCGCAATGCTTATCACAACCTGAAAAGGTGGGAGTAATCTATAATGGAATAGTTTTTAATTAATGATTTTGATGATTCCTATATGACTTAGGGGACCTCCTATTTAGTGCATAGGACGCCTTATAGCGACCAAACGCGCAGGGCAACTCATGGAAGAAAAAAAATAGAAAATGTTTGGAGTAACCGGCCCATTTAGTCGTTTTACTCACCTGTTAAAAAGCGTGAGGCTTGAGCTCAGTCTCCTCGCCGACCCAAAAAAACTCTAAATAGCCGGCTACTCCAGACATTTTAAGACAAAACATGAAATAAAGAATACCTCGAACTTCAAAACATGTTCACAGACTCAAAAAATGCTTAAGAATGTGAAAAATGTTCATGATTTCAAAAAAAAATCACGAATTCACAAGTTTTATAAAAAGGTTCATAGATTGAAAAAAGAAATGAAAGGAAAAAAGGAAAGAATAAAAAATAGAAGAAAAATAAAGGAAAAAAGAACAAACCGGTTCAAGGAAAGTTCTAGATCCTTCCCGAAACCGATGGGGAGGAAAAACCATAACGATCGGTACATACGGAGGACCAGGCAGGCATGCTGGAGGGTACGCGGTAGGTCGATATCCAGCAACCTGCGTGCGAAATAGAAAGCACCATGACGCACTTTGCTAGAGATTGCCGCTGAAACGCACACGCAACAAGTTGCCGCTGAAAGCACCATGACACTTCCCGGGCATTGTGGACTCGGAAGCAGCAGAAGTTCTTGCCTGCCGAAGGGGACTACAGGTGGCGGAGGAGATAGGAGCCCAAAACATTCACATCGAACTGGATAGTCTGATAGCTGTCCAGATGATCAACCAAAATGGCAGGAATTTCTCGTCAGTTGGTCCATGGATTCATGACATAAAACAAATGATGGAGACAAAGCAAGGAGTTAAGGTAACTTGGGTTCGACGTTCTGCGAATGCCACGGCGCATAAGTTGGCTAGAGTAGGTGTAGGAGACGAACTTTGTAAGATTTGGTTGGGGACGCCCCCAGACTGCATTTTGGATGTAATCTCGGATGACATTTCGGGTTTCGTGGACCTTTAGTTAAACTAGTAATAATGTACGTGCAATGCATGTTTATATTAGGTAGGATATTAGTTGCACGTTATATTAGGTAAGATATATCTGTTGCATGTTGGTATTTAGTAGTATATCAATTACTTTTTCACGGAAATGGTAGGATATTAATTACATGGCAGATTTCATGGGATAGCGTTGAGTCAAAACGTGTTTATAACCAATGGCAGTGGTGGGTAATTAGAGCGTTAAACGTGTTTGGTGCTCACCATTGGAGAGATTTGAACCGTTAGATAACATGATTTGACGGTTGAGATGGTTTAGATCTGCCCCTTTGGGTATTTTTATATTGATATAAATAAAACGGCGGCATTTACCCTTAAAAAATAAAGGTTGGCGATGCCATAACGGGCCAACCCATTTTAGCAGTAGCAGCGTAGACATGGTTTCAGTTTTGCAAACTTTCTAAAAGGATCCGGAGCGGTTTTTGCAACCTTCCAGAAGATTCCTAAAAAAAATAATTTTCCTTTGTATCTTTACAGTTTAGTTGTCTCTATTTTCTACTTTTTTTATTTTTCGTTTTCTTGGTTCTTCTTTTATTTATTTATTTGTTCTTTGAAACACTAATTTAAACAAAATCATGAGTTTATATAAAATAATAACAATTTTGAAAAATGATTAATTTTTTCACAAAATTTTCGGTAATATAAAATAATATTCTTTTTTTCAAACTTTCTTGATAATTTAAAGAAAGTTCTAGTTTTATAAAATTATTGAAAAATTCAAAAACTACTCATGTTTTCAAAAAATGGTCATACTTTAAAATTTCGCACAAACTATTTTAAAAAGTATCCCCTTTTAAAAAACTGTTCACAAAATCGGATAATGTTTGTGCTTTAAGAATTTTTTTGCATATTAAAAAAATGATTGGGAATTTCATAAAAATTACCATTTGGAAGTATTCATAAATTCAAATAATGTTCGTTTTTAGAGCAATGTTCACGTTTTAGAAAATACTTTAGGAATTTCATAAAATGTTTGATTTTTATAAATTTTTCAAAATTATGAAAATATTCCTGTTTCAAAATTTTATTCACAATTCAAAATAAATTGGATTTCCAAAATTAGTTTTGAAATAAAAAATTTATTCAAAAAAATTTCACTTTTTGAAACTGTAAAAATAAAAAACAACTAAAAACTATTGCTACAGTAGCCAGACTACTAGAGTGGCCGAGCCGTGAACAAAATCGCTGCAGTAACCAGGTCGTTGCTGTGGCCAATTCGGCCACATTAGATCGAGTTGAGGAGAAGCAGATTGTCGAAATTACTAATTGAGGAGTACTCATTATAAAGATCACTTTTATCTTTTCAGGTTGCGACAAGTGACGCACCATTTGTCGCAATCTGAGAGTTTTTCTTTCTTGTAGATTCGTTTATTCAAAATATTTTATCTCTTAAACCGTGTGTCCAAATCTCGAACCGTTTTCACTGTTGGATTCCTTGCGTCGAGATTTTCAAAACTAAATCTCTTGTTGATAGATTTTGACGAACTTTTTTCAAAAAAAAAAACCGGATGAAAAAACCGAACAGGGATCACGAGTTTTTTCCCTTTCCGAAAGAGGCATGTCCATGCCTCTCACGAAATCACAACCGTGCCTCTCGCGGAAGGAAAGAACAGAAAACGCGTTTTTTTTTTCATTTCCGAGAGGCACGTGTCTCTCACGAAAGCACAATCGTGGCAAAACCGTGCCTCTCGCGGAAGGAAAAAATAGAAAACACATTTTTTCTGTTTCCGAGAGGTACAACCGTGACTCTCACGAAAACACAACCGTGCTTCTCGCGGAAGGAAAAAAATAGAAAATATTTTTTTTCGTTTTCGAGAGGCACGGCCGTGCCTCTCGTGGAAAGCAAAATCGTGCCTCTCGCGGAAGGAAAAAAATACAGAAAATGCATTTTCTTTCCGTTTCCGAGAGGCACAGCCATGACTCAGGCGAAAGCAAAACGTGCCTCTCGTGAAAGAAACCGTGACTCTCGTGAAAGAAAAAAAATGCGCCATTTCACGCAAAAAAGTTATATTTTTTTTGATCCAAAAGCTAAGGAAGACCGGTAGAAAACCAAAACGTCAAAAAAACCCCAAAACCCATTTAAAAAACCAAAAACGCGTGCGGAAAAAATCCGAAGGGAGCGCCCAGAGTGCGACACGTGGCTGGCGGCTGAGAGCGCGTCAAGTAACGCTTATCATTGTGAGGTTTCCGAAGGAGCGCTCGTCAACTAGTTGCTCCCGTAGGTTGTGCTTACCCAAGCATCAACGTCAGGCCAAGCTTGGGCCAAAAGTTGCACCTCGACGGAGTAGGCCTGGAGCTTGGATCCAATGAGTCCAAACGAAAGCTAGACATATCTAGCCTCCCCAAGTAACCTAGGGCCCTATTTGGATACTCTAACTCAGTTAAAGGTTAGAATTAGATTCTAACCCTGAACTAACTCTAATCAAAGAGGTGTTTGGATGGCAGGGTTAGATTGACAATAAATGTTCTTTCTCAATCATTTGGCTACTTTGGACCCTATTTCTTGCCGGATTTGGCAGAGCGAGCCCTGGCCGAGAGCTGCGCTGGACGAGGCAGACGGGGACGCACCCGGCAAGGAGCCACGTTGGCCTCTCGCGCAGCCCGCCGACCGAATCCGCCGTCCCTACGCAAGGAGTCGTGCTGGCTGAGGCCGACAGGGACGGGCCGCGCAAGGAGCCGCGACTGCTTAGCGGCGGGCAGACAGGCCGCGGGGAGACGAGGGGGTGGAATTTGAGGATAGGGCGGGGTTGCTTACTGGCGGTGGACGAGAGCGCGTATACGGCGTGGCACCATCACGGACGGTGCGAGAGGGAGGGAGGGAGAGGATGAGAAGCTTCGAGGAAGTAGGGAGGGATCTTCTACGGGGAGAGCGAGAGAAAAATATGTTTTTGTGGTCCTAAGAAGAACTAACCCAAATAAGCACCTCTTGGGTGGGTTAGATTTTTTAAGTGGGTTAGATGAATCTAACACAAACTAACCCTCCTGTTTGAATATGTTTGGGTTAGTTGAGTTCAAACTAACCCAAACTAACTCTAACCCATGGACCCAAACATGGCCTAGGATTGATTAGATCGATCCTCAGGAAAATCATCCGCGGTATCAATACCAGATCGGATTGAAAGAAAAAAAATCGTCCCACCCACCGCCCACGTTAAAATCGCCCGGATAACTTGGGGCCTACCGACGTCCAAGACCTGTTGCTGATCGAACAATAGAAAGAGAAACTGCTCGACAATTCTAGACACATTTACTGTAAAAGAAAAATGAAGTCCTAGATTGTGAAGACGACGAATCCCTGACGGTTTTCCGTCTATGGTGCGTTTGTTGAGACCCGATGAATTGTGGGTTTTATGATCAGATTATTCATTGAAAGTAGTTGAGTTATTTCTTGAATTTATTATATGTGATTGTTATAGCTATGTAAAGCTTTTCGATCTATGAATTTTCTTTGGCCAAGTTGATGATTAGATCTACAGTGAAAGTGGTGCATAGTAGTAGGTTTAATCTTACGGTGTCCTCAACTCGTGACAGAAGGGGTAACGAGGCATGTATTTGTATTGTTGCTACTAAGAGTAAAACGATGGGGTTCGATCATATTGATTGGTCTTATTTTATCTACATTATGTCATCATGCTTAAAGCATTACTCTGTTTGTTATGAACTTAATACCTAGAGAGGTAAGCATAGAAGCGCTCTCGAAGTGGAGTGATAGTAGTAGATGCAAATGGATGTTGGTCTACTTTTCACATATGTAATGCTTATGTACGTCATGCCATGAATAACATCATAACTGTAGAGAGATGTTTTGCAATACAATGAATCGTTGTATTGATGGGGTGCTGGTGCACATATATATAATACAAGGGAAAGCCTCTACCTCAACTATACAAGACTAGGAGGTGGGCCACAACTCCAATACACGTGCAATACAAAATACATATTCAACACCCCCACGCAGTTGAAGCATCGCCAGAGACATAGAGACTGGATCGAAACTCCTCGAAGACGGGAGTAGGCAATCCCTTAGTCATCACATCAGCAAACTGTTGCGTCGTCGGCACGTGGAGAACCCGAACACGGCCAAGGGTAACCTGCTCGCGCACGAAGTGAATATCGAGCTCAATATGCTTCGTCCGTCGATGGTGCACCGGGTTGGCGAGAGGTAGACCGCGCTGACGTTATCGCAGTAGACAAGAGTGGCCTTGTGAACATCACAAAGCAACTCCTGGAGCAGCTGGCGTATCCAAGAGCACTCGGCCACGATATTAGCCACGGCGCTGGAGTGGGAGACCGTGGGCTACCGCTTCAATGACCAAGAGATCAACGAGAGCCCAAGGTAGACGCAGTAGCCTGACGTAGAGCGTCGCGTGTCGGGGCAGCCAGCCCAGTCAGCATCGGAGTAGGCCACGAGGTCGGTGGAGGCGAAGGCCGTCAGGTGAGTCCCAAGGACATGGTGCCGCGTATGTAACGGAGAATATGCTTCACTATAGTCCAATGAGAGTCACGCGGGGCGTGCATATGGAGGCACACCTGCTGGACAGCGTACTGCAGGTCGGGGCAAGTCAGCGTCAGGTACTGTAAAGCACCGATAATAGAGAGATAAAACGCTCCATCGGACGCAAGAGACCCCTCGAGAGAAGAGACCTTTGCCTTCGTGTCGACGGGGGTGGGCGCCAGCTTGCAGTTAAGCATACCGGCACGCTCCAGGAGCTCGTGGGCGTACTTCTGCTGATGCAAAAAGAAGCCGTCAGTCCGTCGGACCACCTCGATGCCGAGGAAGTAGTGCAGGGGTCCCAAATCCTTGAGGGCAAACTCATCACGAAGACGAGCAGTCAGCCGCTGAAGGAGGTCGGGGGCGGACGCCGTGAGGATGATGTCGTCGACATAGAGCAGCAGATATGCAATGTCAACTCCCTAATGATACGCGAAGAGTGAAGCATCGGAGCGAGTGGACCGAAATCCGAGAGACTACAGGAAGGCTACGATACGCTGGTACCAAGCCCGAGGCGCCTGCTTCAACCCGTAAAGAGAGCGGGAGAGCAAGCACACGAAGTCGGGGTGCTCGGCATCGACGAAACCAGTGGGCTGCTCACAGAACACCTGCTCGGCAAGATGTCCATGCAAGAAGGCGTTGGAGACATCCAACTGGTGCACCGGCCAGACGCGCGAGACCGCCAGCTGAAGCACGGCGCGAATCGTGCCCGGTTTCACAACCGGGGCGAAGGTGTCGGTGAAGTCCACGCACGCGCGTTGCCGAAAACCACGAACCAACCACCGAGCCTTGTAGCGCTCGAGAGAACCGTCCGAACGAGTCTTGTGGCAAAACACCCACTTGCCAGAGATGATGTTGGCATGAGGGGGTCGCGGAACAAGCTGCCACGTGCGGTTGCACTATAAGGCGTCGAACTCCTGCATCGCAGCTAGCCAGTGGGGATCCCGAAGGGCAGCACGAGCGGAGGTGGGGACGGGTGATGGCGTCGACGTCGAGGCAGCGCACACACACTCGTCGACGGAGTAGCGCGTGCTGGGCCAAAGCACTCTTGCTCGGGCACGGGTAGTCACGCCAAGTGACGGGGCAGCAGGGCCGGCGGGGGCTTCGGCTATGGGGGCACCCGGTGCGGCGGCCGAGCCGACGGCGGAAGAAGCGACGAGCGAGGGTGACGTCGAGCCCGTAGCAGGGGTGGCGGGCGAGGTGTCGGGCTCAACCTCATATGAGGGAGACGGGGACCCGGGGGCCTGCTGGGACTCGACCTCGGGGGAGGGAGTCACGAAGCCGGGTGGTGGTGGCAGAGGGCGCCGTGCCGGGAGGGCCGCCGGGGGGTGCCGCCGCGCATCGCTCCACGAATGGGGCGCGGGGGTTGGCGCCAAAGGGGCCGAAGCCGGAGGAACCTGAAAAAAAGGAACACCGTCTCGATGAAGTACACGTGCCTTGAGGTGTACACATGATGAGTGACAGGATCATAGCACCTGTAACCTTTGGTGTTAGGAGGGTAGCCAAGGAAGATGCATGGGACAGATCGTGGTGCGAACTTGTGTGGCGTGGTGGATGTGGTGCTAGGATAACAGAGACACCCGAAGATGCGGAGACCATCATAGGACGGTGGTGTGCCGAAGAGAAGGTGGTGAGGGGCGTAGTTCCACTGAGGCGACACGGACGAATGTTAACTAAAAGAGTGGCGGTAGTGAGGGCATCGGGCCAAAATCAAACGGGCACGTTAGAGTGAAAGAGTAATGTGCGAACGCAGTCATTAAGAGTGCGGAGAATGTGCTCAGCGCGGTCGTTCTGCTGTGAAGTGTAAGGGCAAGTCAGACAGAAGATGGTGCCGTGAGAGGTGAGAAGTGTGCGCAGAGCGACATTGTCAAACTCTTTTCCGTTATCAGTTTGGAGTGCGAGTATGGGGCGACCGAACTGGGTGGTAACATAGGAATAAAAGGCAGTGAGTGTGGCTAAAGCATCGGATTTACGACGAAGAGGAAAAGTCCACACATAATGAGAATAATCATCTAAGATCACCAAGTAGTATAGATAGCCCGTGTTACTCGCAACGGGAGGCGTCCAAACATCACTGTGAAGCAGTTGAAACAGAAAAGTGGATACTGAGGTAGACGCACTAAAGGGAAGACGAACGTGCTTGCCTAAGCGACAGGCCTCACAAGAGTGCTCATCGAGTTTGTTACATGAGAAAGAGAAACTCCTAAGAATTTGACGTAACACAATGGGGTTGGGGTGGCCCAAGCGAGCATGCCAGAGGTCAACACCGACGGCAAGGGCGACTGGTGTGGAGGTGGCGGCACCGGCGTGCACGGGGTAGAGCTGATCAGGACTGTCACATCGGTGAAGGATCATCCGGGTATGGGCGTCTTTCATAGAAAAGCCAACACCGTCAAATTCAACAATAAGTGAGTTCTCATGAGTAAGACGACGAACGAAAACTAGGTTTGTGACTAATGCAGGTGAAACAAGAACATTAGACATAGTAATGGGTGTGGAAGTGGAAGGAAAACTAGTGTTACCAATATGAGTAATAGGTAAGGAGGAGCCGTTGCCGACGGTGATACGAGTGGGTGTGAAAACAGGAGTGGAGGAGGTTAGATTACCGGGATGAGCTGTCATGTGCGCAGTAGCACCTGAGTCCATGTACCAGTCGCCTCCACCGACAGAGCTACTCAGCGACGACGCTGAGTGCTGGGCGACAAGGAGGATGGGGTCCCATGACACAGGTACCGTCAGCGGCAGGAGGCCCTCGTAGGGCGGCGCCGGGACGGATGGACCATAACCGCCGATGGGCGGAGGCGCAAGGAGGGCGCCGCAGCCGACGCCAAGCGACAGCAAGGGATCGGCGAGCGGAGTCAGTGTTGGTGACGGGATACCGACGAACTGACCGGAGAGCGCCAACGGTGGGGCGGCGGCGTACACCAGCGGGGCCGGGAGTGGGGCACCGTACGCAGTCCACTCACTGAAGGGAGCCGCAGCCGACGCGCCATGCACGCCGTACACGCTATGCACGCCTGCATGTACGTTCGTAATGGATGGGTTTTGCCATGCCCCTGCATGCAACGCCCCATGCATACTTGCATGTACGCCCGTGATGGATGGTGCGGCTACGTGAGGCGTTGGCTGGCGCACCTCCAGCAAGATGCTCGCGGGGGCGGATGCCATCGGGGACTTGGGCACGTCGTGAGCAGCAGCGGCTCGGATGATGCAGGAAGCGAGCGCGCAGCACGGGATCGCGGAGCGAGCGGCGCGGGATTGGGAAGGGAGTGCGCGGCGCATCTAGCGAGATCGGCAAGCGGGTGCGCAGCTCTGGCGGCTAGCGGGATCGGGTACGACACGCGGTATAGCTAGCGAGCGGGAGATCGTACAGCATGGGCGGGGCAGGGAGTGAGCGAGTTCACGACGCGGCAAGGCAGCAGCGCCGGTGGCGGTGGCGGCGGCACGGAGGAGTCGCGCGGCGGCGGCGGGGTGGCGGCGGCGGCGACGCGGGAGGAGCGCAGCGGTGGCGGCAGCGGAAGACGAGGATTAAAACCTAAAAACTGATACCATGTAGAGAGATGTTGGAGCTGTCAGCTCTCAACGCTCGGGGATGGCTGCCTCTTCGAGCGGCGACTCGGGCGGCGACATGGAGGTGCCATGGCAGGCCTCCTTCACCGTCGATTTTGCAACGGGCGCGCTCACGTTCCACGACGGCGAGATCCTTCTGCGTCGGGATGCTCTCCGCCTGGTTCTCAAGGATTCACGAGGGGTCACGATGGATGCGCGGTACCTGCGCGCGGCGGAGGAAATCGACATTGGGGACATCGTCGGCTTCCCGAGCCACTTCGCTCGAGTACGCGATCGGCTGCCGGCGGCGAACCGGCCGTTGAGATCCACCGCGGCACCTGATGCGGTTCAGCCCAAAAAAAACCAGACCAAGGGAGCGGTTCGGTCCGTGACGGGTCCAAGCTCTCCTAACCGTCCGTCAATGGCGGATGGGCGACACGTGGGGAGACATCCAACCCTCCACTCCCCCCACAGCCACGCAATGGAGGTATAAATCCCACCCCCGACCCGTGCTTGACCTAGATATCTCGTTCTCCCATTTCTGGGCGGTGGAGAGAAACCCTAGATCTAGGACAGCAGAGTCGTTTGGGTGGTGGAGAGGCAAGGTGGGGAGAGACTCGAGATCCTTCGCTGCGGTGGCCGCCTCCTCTCCCATGGCGACGGAGGGGGACGCGGCTATCATGGAGATCGGCGCGAGGCGACGGGGGGAGGAAGAGCTGGTCGCGGAATGGGCTGGATCCCCGGGCGCGGCAACGGTCGCGGGGGCGAGAGGAGCAAGTTCTCGTGGCGGCGCGACGACGACGAGAGGCGCACCAACTCCCACTCCAACTCGTCCAAGGCCGCGTCAGCGTCGGATGACACATCCAGATGGGAGGAGGCTGCGGGGAGACGCCGCGAGATCCACGACAGTGGGATTTGGGTTCAGAAGGCGCAGGCGTCGTCGGGCTCGGGCGGCGTCAGTGCAGCAGACCAACACACCCTCCACCGTAGCAGCATCCTCATGGAAAACAAAACCATGTGCACCCTACCAAGAATCCTGATCTCTGTCCCATTTGCAAGTCCCCTGAGCATCCCCCTGTGCGATGCCCACAAGCTTTCTGTGAGCGCTGCAACAAATTGGGGCATCTTGCATCTGTTTGTGTTGAATTCCTTCCGTGGGCATGCATTGCCCCTATGTGTGCTTTCCAGTCAAAAGGACAGGGTTTCTACTACATACATGATTCTTGTACTGCTAACCAGGTGAAGGAGAGGGCCAATAGCAATGTAGTTACTATCATTGAAGGGGAAACATCGACCCGTCAAATGGAACTTGATCTTAGTGACTATTTGGCTACAGGTTGGCGCTGTTCGGCGCATGCAATTGGCCCCGGAGTCTTTGTTGTGAGATTTCCTAACCCTAGAGCAGTAGCGCAAATATGTTATGTGGGGAAAGTCACACTTCAGAAAAGTGGGGCTGTGATTCATGCCACACAGTGGTCATCTGCTGTTGGGGCCAAAGAAGTCATGGAGGTAGCCTGGGTTAGAGTCAATAACGTCCCTCTGGACAAGAGAAGCGAAAGAAATTTGGCTTATGTTACATCATTGGTAGGTGTTCCCCTTGAGATTGATGGTGCAACTCTGCACCGCCCTAGCTCTGTTCGTGTCAAAATGGGGTGCAGAAACACTGATGAAATCCCTGTTGTGGCTGAGGTAGTTTTAGGAGGGCACTTTTATGATTTCTTCTATGAGGTAGAACAAGTTCTAACTAGAGATCCCAACAGAGAGAAAAAATCAGTTGATGTATCTCAGGACCCTGATAAAAATATGGCAAAGGAGGGAGATAAGCATGCGGCTCCTGGAGCTATGATGAATAGTTTCTCTCCCGGGCTTGGGCAGGTCCCTTCCAAGTCCAAGGGAGAGAAGCAGGACGTCATTCGGGAGTCGCAGGAGAGTGTGGAATCTGATGACTCCTTGCACACTTCTCTGTTGATCGACACTATGACTCAAGAACAGAAACTGATAGAGGAGAGTGTAAGTATCCTAATTAATGAAAGAAAAACTGATACTCTTTGGCCGAGCAATGGACAAAAATCCTACTCTGATGTCATGAGGTCATCTACACAGGTGAATGAGATGACTGAATACAAGCAAGACAAACTGGCTGGAGGCAACAACTACAGAGTTGAACTACCTGATGATGGTGTGGAAGATGAGGTGATTCCTACCCCCCCTCTAGTCACCGAAGAGAACCTTCGCTTCAGTTCGCGTAATGTGCAGAACAAGTTGGAGAAGGTGGAGGAAAAAGCTATGGCAGCGGTGAAGAAGAGGAATATGGAAGGTACGAACAACGGCCCAAACTCTTTTGAAACGCTCTCTAATCCTGAATTGATTCTTAGGGCAGTTAAAATGGGTGTTGACATTCCTGATACTGATTTTACCTGCATTGATGTGCTAAGAGAACTTGAAAAATGTCGGAATAATGAACCTCAGGAGGAAAAAAAGAAGACAGTAACAATGTGGAGCCCCCTATGATTTTAACTAATGCAAAAGGGGATAAAACCCCCTTGAATTTGAGGTGGGGTGACGAAAATGATGTAGAGGATGAAAATTTTACTATTGTTAAATCCAGAAAGAAGAGGGGTAGAAAAGTTAATGTGGTGATATCCAAACATGTGACCAGGAGTCAGAAAAATGGTGTTTCCTTAATGAAAGAAGAGGGTAATCCTACTCTGCCTCCTAGTAGGATTACCAGAAGGGGAAAAAGCAATGCGATTAAATGAATGGAACGTTTTGGAATTGCAGAGGAGCAGGGAAAAAAGGAATGACTACCTGCTTCTCTGATTTAATAAGAGATCATTCCCTTGACTTTATAGGTCTGCAAGAAACTATGAAGAAAAAATTCTCTCCTAAATTCTTAAGAAAGATGGACCCCTTTGATAAATATACCTGGAACTGGACCCCCTCTATTGGCAAGTCAGGTGGTATCCTGTGTGGTATCAAGAAAGAAAATCTTGATATTATATCCTGGGTACTTGGCAGCTTCCTTATTCAAGCTAATATATATGATATCAAAAAAAATTGTGTCTAGGCTCTCGTAGTAGTCTATGGGGCAGCCCAGGATGATAGGAAGGATGAATTCTTAAATGAACTAGAATCTACTTATTCCCAGATCCATGTCCCCTATATAGTGGGCGGTGATTTCAATATCTTACGGTACAGTGAGGAGAAAAACAAAAATATGACCCATTCCCATTACACAGACAAATTTAATTCTGTCATTCAATCCTTAAATCTAAGAGAAATTTATATGGGAGGGGGGAAATACACATGGTCCAATAAGCAGAAACACCCTACCTTGGAGAAACTAGACAGAATCCTTATGAACTTTGAATGGGAGGATTTATTCCCTTTGGTATCCGTTCGAAAGTTGGTAAGAGATACCTCGGATCACAATCCATTACTTTTGGCCACGGAACCTATGAAGACTAGCCCTTCCCATAATCGGGAGTTTAGATTTGAACTGAGCTGGCTTAAGAATGACGAGTTTTATACCAAGGCTAAGAATATTTGGGAGCAACCTGTGAGCTCTGAGGACCCCATTGATATCTTGAATATCAAACTCAAAAGGATCAAGAAATACTTCAAGGGATGGGGGGGCACATTCCTTTGGGCATGCCAAAAAAAGGAAAAAGTACATCAAAGAAGAATTAGAGAGGATTGAGAGATTGGAAGAAAATGGCCCCCTTGATCCAGAAATTTATGAAGAAAGGACATCCTTGTATGCAGAACTAAATGATCTCCTGGTTACGGAAGAACTGTTCTGGTTACAACACTCCAATGAGCGATGGCTGCTCAAAGGAGATAGTAACACAACCTTCTATCACAGGATTGCAAATGGTAGGAAGAGGAAAAATACCATTCACTCGTTCTTCGCAGGGGAGGTGACCATTGAGGGCACAAAAAACCTGCTAGAACATGCAACCTCATACTACAAGGAACTGTTTGGTCCAGCCAGGGACAACATGTTCCACTTATCACCTGAAACTTGGTCTGAAGAAGAAAAACTCAATGAGGAGGATAATATCCTACTCACGAGCGAGTTCACAGAAGAAAAAGTGAGAAAAGCATTGTTTGGGATGGGATGTAACCGTGCTCCAGGGCCGGATAACATTCCAGCAGAATTTTACATGCATTGTTGGGAGTTTGTCAAGTGTGACATCATGCGCTTGTTCGAAGCTTTCCATTCGAACAGTCTTGACATAGCCCGCCTGAACTATGGGGTGATTACTCTTATTCCAAAGATGAAAGGGGCAAAGAAAATACAGCAGTACCGCCCCATATGTCTCCTAAGATGCCCCTATAAGCTTATCACCAAGGTTTTGGATAACCGGGTGGCGCTCTTTGCTGATAAGCTGATCAGCAGACATCAAAATGCATTCAGTAAACACAGGAATATCATGGATGGTATCCTTACGTTGCATGAAGTTCTACATCACACCCACCAGAAAAAAAGAATCAGAGTGGTGCTGAAATTAGACTTTGAAAAAGCCTATGACAAGATTGACTAGGAATTCCTACTGGAATGCCACCGAGATCGAGGCTTTGGTACAACTTGGTGTGGGTGGATTAAAAAAATTCTTTACAATGGCCCTATCAGTGTCAAGTTGAATAATGAAAAAGGCCCATATTTCCAAAGCCACAAGGGGGTGCGTCAAGGCGACCCCCACTCCCCCTTTCTCTTTAACCTGGCAGTTGAGACTCTGTCAAAAATGATCCGCAGTGCACAGAAAGAAAAACTTCTCACTGGATTGGCTTCGGATCTTATCAAAGATGGGGTAGCCATCCTTCAATATGCAGATGACACTGTCATTTGCTTGGAGCACGATAAAAAAGCTGCTATTAACCTGAAGTTGTTGCTTTATATCTTTGAACTCATGTTGTAACACCCGAATAATCATGCTACAGTAATCCCACGCTAATCATGCCACGTCACCTTGGTTACTGTTGCTAATCTATCGTTAGGTCAAAACCGGTCCAAAATTCAAATTCAAAGTTTGGTAAATAATAACAGTTTTCAAAAATTAAAACAAAAATGTTCGGTGATTGCCGAATAATGCATAGGTAATTATGGTAGAGAAACCACACTTTCATAAAAGTGTAAAATACTCTAGAATGTTTTAAACAGTAGCAAAACCAATTAGTTGAGAGCCTATTACATTAAATAAAATATTAAACTCTTTTATTTAGTTGCCCGAACTTATGTGGTAAGTAGCCTATTTATTAACACTAAAGTAGGGACTACTTTTATAGTTTATAAAACTAAAGTAAAGAGGAACTTAAATTAAAACAGAAAAGAAAATAAAGAAAATGGAAAATACAAAAAACAGAAAACAAACTAACAAAAAGATAAAAAGAGAAAGCAACCCCCGGCCCAACTGGGCCACGGCCCAGCAGGCCATCGGGCCCCCAGACCGGCCCAGTCGCCCCCAGCATAACCCCCTCCCCACTCCCCAAACCCTAGCCACTACCGCACACAGACCCCACTCCCCCTCTCGGTCCACTCCCCTCCCCTCGATTCCCCACGCCTCTCCCCCTCTCCCCCGATGGGATCTGGATCGGGGCAGTTGCCCCGGCCCCGTCGAACGCCGCCTCGCCGGCCCCTGCCCTCGTCCTCCCGCCCTGTCCCCGCTCCCTCGACAGCTCCCCTGTCGCGCCGACCGCGCCCTCGACGCCCTACGCCGCCTGGAACGCCGCTTCGCCGCCCGCCTCCTCATCTCCTCCCCGCCACCCGACGTGCTCGACGCCGGCGCTGCATCGCCACGCGCCGTTGTCGGACCCCGCCGAAACGCCTCCTCGACTCCACCGCTCCCTGCCGTCGCGTTCGCCCTGCATCGGGCCTCCCCTGCAACGCGGGTGAGGGACCCCACCGACGATCCCCCTCTCAATCTTTTCGCCGTAGTCGCCGTCGCGTCCTCCCGTTGCTGCGTCCGGTGCCCTGCTCCGTGCACGACCAGGCTGCGCCCGCGCCGGCCTCCGCCCCGCGCCTGCCATGCTGCCCTGGCTCCGCTCGCCCGCGCAACCCTCCCTCCGCCTTGCCGTTGCTGCTACGGCCGGCGCCCGACGGCGCGCCGCGCCCCGCGCGCCCCGCGAGCCGTGGTTGCCCCTGTGCCACAACCTCCCCGCGCTCCGGCTGTGGCCACGGCCACCGACGCCAGGCCACGCGCCCGCCCCTTCGCCCGTTGCCCCGCGGCGCCCTATCGGGCTGGCGCTCGTCGCCCGTACCGCCCGGCGCCCAGCGCCCGTTAGGCCATTCGGGCCACTGCCAAACGGGGCCCACGCCCCCAGAACGAAAAAAAAGAGGATTAAAAATAAAAATAATAATAATAATAATAAAATTAATTATTTAATTAAGGAATTAATTAAGTTAATTAATTATAATTAGATTAACCTAATCACTAATTAACCTAATTAACTGTTAGTTAATTAAAACAGAGTATGACGAACGGGACCCACATGTCAGGTTGACCTGGTCAATTGCTGACGTCATGACGACGTCAGCAAACACTGTTTTGGATAATGTTGTATTTAAATAATTAAATAAATCAGAAAATGATTTAAATCTTTAGAAAATCATATCTTTTATTCCGTAACTCGGATGAAAATACTTTCTACATGAAAGTTGCTCAGAACGACGAGACGAACCCGGATACGTAGCCCGTTCGTCCGTCACGCATCCCTAGCATAGCAAACTCGCAACTTTCCCCCTCCGGATCCTCTGCTCGAAAACGCAAAACACCGGGGATACTTTCCCGGATGTCATCCCCCTTCACCGGTATCACCTACTACCGCGTTAGGGCACCTCTAACTCCGTTATTTGTCTTGTCATGCATTGTTATGCATCTGTTTGCATTGTATTCATTGTTCTTCCCCCCTTTTCTTCCGATAGACACCGAGACCGACGCCGCTGCTACCCAGTACGACTACGTCGACGACGACCCCTCTCTCTTGCCAGAGCAACCAGGCAAGCCCCCCCTTTGATCACCAGATACCGCTTACTCTTCTCTATACTGCTTGCATTAGAGTAGTGTAGCATGTTACTGCTTCCCGTTAATCCTATACTGATGCATAGCCTGTTCTTGCTACTACTGTTGTTACCTTCACCTGCAAACCTAATGCTTAGTATAGGATGCTAGTTTATCATCAGTGGCCCTACATTCTTGTCCGTCTGCCATGCTATACTATCGGGCCGTGATCACTCGGGAGGTGATCACGGGTATATACTATATACTTTATATATGATACATGTGGTGACTAAAGATGGGTAGGCTCGTAGGAGCACCCGCGAGTGGATCTTTGAGGCGGAGCGACAGGGCAGGTTCCGACCACCTAGGAGAGAGGTGGGCCTGGCCCTGTTCGGTGTTCGCGGACACTTAACACGCTTAACGAGATCTGGGTATTTGATCTGAGTCTGGCCATTTGGTCTATACGCACTAACCATCTACGCGGGAGTAGTTATGGGTATCCCGGCGTCGTGGTATCAGCCGAAGCCTTCGTGACGTCAGCGACTGAGTGGCGCGTGCCGGATTGGAACGTAAGCCTGCTCTTGTATTAAGGGGCTAGTTCTGCTTCCGGCCGCGTTCGCAACGTGCAGGTGTGCTAAGGGCGATGGGCCCAGACCCCTGTGCGCTTAGGTTTAGACCGGCGTGCTGACTTCTTTGTTGTGCCTAGGTGGGGCTGCGACGTGTTGATCTTCCGAGGCCGGGCATGACCCAGGAAAGTATGTCCGGCCAAATGGGATCGAGCGTGTTGGGGTATGTGGTGCACCCCTGCAGGGAAGTTTATCTATTCGAATAGCCGTGTCCCTCGGTAAAAGGACGACCCGGAGTTGTACTTTGACCTTATGACAACTAGAACCGGATACTTAATAAAACACACCCTTCCAAGTGCCAGATACAACCGGTGATCGCTCTCTCACAGGGCGACGAGGGGAGGATCATCGGTTAGGATTACGCTATGCGATGCTACTTGGAGGACTTCAGTCTACTCTCTTCTACATGCTGCAAGACGGAGGCTGCCTGAAGCGTAGTCTTCGACAGGATTAGTTATCCCCCTCTTATTCTGGCATTCTGCAGTTCAGTCCACATATGATACCCTTATTCCATTTGATACCCATGCATATGTAGTATAGCTCCTTGCTTGCGAGTACTTTGGATGAGTACCCACGGTTGCTTTCTCCCTCTTTTCCCTCTATCCCTTCTACCTGGTTGTCGCAACCAGATGTTGGAGCCCAGGAGCCAGACGCCACCGTCGACGACGACTCCTACTACACAGGAGGTGCCTACTACTACGTGCTGCCCGCTGACGACGACCAGGAGTAGTTTAGGAGGATCCCAGGCAGGAGGCCTGCGCCTCTTTCGATCTGTATCCCAGTTTGTGCTAGCCTTCTTAAGGCAGACTTGTTTAACTTATGTCTGTACTCAGATATTGTTGCTTCCGCTGACTCGTCTATGATCGAGCTCTTGTAATCGAGCCTTCGAGGCCCCTGGCTTGTAATATGATTCTTGTATGACTTATTTTAATTGTAGAGTTGTGTTGTGATATCTTCCCGTGAGTCCCTGATCTTGATCGTACACGTTTGCGTGTATGATTAGTGTACGATTAAATCGGGGGCGTCACAAGTTGGTATCAGAGCCGACTGCCTGTAGGAAACCCCCTTCCACACTCCTTGGCCGAAGTCGAGTCTAGACATTGCAAAAACTTTTTACTAACTTGGTTGTGTGCCTTACGGGCCCACGTCGCCATCGGGTGATACTAGGATCTTTTACTCCTCGATCCTTACTCTGGGACTCTGATCTCTCTTCTATTCAGGTTAAATGGTTTTGCTAACTCTAACTCTAGGTTCTCGTAAATACTTTCTCCCGGGGAGCCCCTTCATTCCAGATGATGGCCTGCTTCACCAGAAGATTCCGAAGATACTCTTTGCTATTCCTCTCGAGACTTTGTGCCCATCACTTTTGCTATTCCCGACCACCGATAGATCCTTATGGATAACTACTTACACTTGCCATTCATACGATCATCCCCCATTGATCTTGTTATTACAAGATACCCCGAAGTCTTCTCTATTGTTCCGAGAATACTTTGTGCCTACTGCCTAGCAGTTCCTTGCCACATGAATACCCCTTCAATTAAATCCTCGCACTTGTCGAGTATCCACTCATCCCCAGTTGTTCATGTGTTTCACAATGGTCTTCGAAATACTATTCGATCTTTCAAAAATCCTTAGTAGCTTATTGCTCTGCAATACCTGCCTGCTTGCATTATGGATGCTTTCCATATGTCTGGCAATATTCATTAGTATCCTTAGGCATCGTCCTTTTGATCCTATTGATTCAACATGAGTGTGAATGCATGCAATCATCAGTTGATCCTTTTAAATTATCTTTCCGGCTCAGACGTTATTTTAAAACATGAGCTGGATCTCGACCAATCAAATTGCTGTCGGTTGTACCCTTAAGGCTATTCAACTTATCCATCCCTGATCAGAGCATTGCTTCTGATCCCTTGTCTTGGAATTGATAATTCCTTTGCATTTGAGCCTTGAATTAGTCAGTTGTTTCTAAAGTCTGATCTCCTTGCATTGTTTCTCCCTCTGGTTGAGTACCGATGCTCGCACCAGATCCCTTGAGAACCACCAGATCATTTGCGGGATTTTATCCGACAACGTCCTTCATATTCAATAAGTCTGTGAGCCTTTCCTCGGATACATAATACCTTTGGTAAATTGTATCCTCTGCTTTCTCAAACATGCTCTACTATCGAGCTGGTGTTATTTATTCTTGAAATTTGTGGTATATACTCCTAAGATGCCCTGATGGGTTGAACATATGCCTTCTCTAAACTGTGTGAACTCAAAAGTTTTCACGAGTCATACTCTTCTGGTATTTTGCTAGATAAAATTTCTATACTACAGCTTCATCAAAAGCGAGAAGTAAAATGAAAGGTTATGCATGGAAGAATTGGAGTCGACCTTGAGCCTTTGCGTTCATGCCCATGGACCCGATGTGAAACTTATCATCGAAGCTTCTTGTAAATGATATTAGTTCCCTTGGTATAAGTTCATCTTATATCTGGGATCCGGCCTTTTACAATCGTGGTTCCGACCATGTTCTCTTTTAAATACCATTTTCGATGCAAGTGTAAGCACTTGTCTCATGTGGATCAATACCTCGGTCCAACCTCTACTTTGATCCGTCTTCGAGTATTACCCCCCTGGTATCTCGAGATTATCTTGAAACTGCATAACTTCTTATGAGTTCTTCATCAAGTACTACATTCTCACTGATTACAGTTTTCATGGGCTCTGAGTTATTAAACACTCAAAGACACCGATAACTGAACCGAGTCTGCCCTACGGTTCAGCAACTCTTGATAATCTTCTTTAAGTCCGAGTTTGTACTCGATCATGTCATTCCTAGCCTGATCGGCTATATCATTATCGTGCTAAATTTTAACTGTGCTACCTGGTCCTTAATTCCGGAGCACAACTTTCGATGATGAGCTAAGCTTACGTCGATCTTTCTCGTCATATCAGTTCACCTTGAACAACAAGCTTGATTTCAAGTTTGTGCCCTGCCCATGGTTCCAATAACCTTCCGCTTCATCATTCCTTTGATTTGATGTTGTCACTGATTGATTACATCTTGAAATCTCTCGACCAATGTGCCGTGAAGATCATCAACCTTATGAGGTCTTCCTGGATATCAATTGAATTCATGATGAGAAATACCATCCTTGCCCCCGATGAATTGTATTATCATCGGCCACTTTATTGCCTTCCCTCCAACACAAACTTATTCGTGTTTTGAGTTATACCTTGAGACCCTTGCTATACAGCATTTGTTCTTCTTTACCTTGGAATGTTACCACCTTTTATGTCAAGAATGTCGTGGTAATTTTACCACCTCTTGAGAATTCTTGATATAGTAATATCTCTCGCCTTTTGCGTTCATCTCTTGGTCTCCGTATTGTTTCTAACCGGAATACCGACTAATGGTCTGTGTTGTGCAAATTCTAAACTTCTAGCAACCCTATTGCTTGAAGTTATTGGTCTACAGTTTCATTCTAAGTCTATTGATTATTGAATCATCATTCAAACATTGATCGTGCTACCTAGTCCAGATTCCTGGTTGCACCCTTCTGAAGGAAATATGCCCTAGAGGCAATAATAAAGTTATTATTTATTTCCTTATATCATGATAAATGTTTATTATTCATGCTAGAATTGTATTAACCGGAAACATAATACATGTGTGAATACATAGACAAACAGAGTGTCACTAGTATGCCTCTACTTTACTAGCTCGTTAATCAAAGATGGTTATGTTTCCTAACCATGAACAAAGAGTTGTTATTTGATTAACGAGGTCACATCATTAGTTGAATGATCTGAGTGACATGACCCATTCCATTAGCTTAGCACACGATCGTTTAGTATGTTGCTATTGCTTTCTTCATGACTTATACATGTTCCTATAACTAATGAGATTATGCAACTCCCGTTTACCGGAGGAACACTTTGGGTACTACCAAACGTCACAACGTAACTGGGTGATTATAAAGGAGTACTACAGGTGTCTCCAATGGTAGATGTTGGGTTGGCGTATTTCGAGATTAGGGTTTGTCACTCCGATTGTCGGAGAGGTATCTCTGGGCCCTCTCGGTAATATACATCACATAAGCCTTGCAAGCATAATAACTAAGATGTTAGTTATGAGATGATGTATTACGGAATGAGTAAAGAGACTTGCCAGTAACGAGATTGAGCTAGGTATTGGATACCGACGATCGAATCTCGGGCAAGTAACATACCGATGACAAAGGGAACAACGTATGTTGTTATGCGGTCTGACCGATAAAAATCTTCGTAGAATATGTAGGAGCCAATATGGGCATCCAGGTCCCGCTATTGGTTATTGACCGGAGACGTGTCTCGGTCATGTCTACATTGTTCTCAAACCGTAGGGTCCGCACGCTTAACGTTACGATGACAGTTATTATGAGTTTATGCATTTTGATGTACCGAAGGTTGTTCGGAGTCCCGGATGAGATCACGGACATGACGAGGAGTCTCGAAATGGTCGAGACGTAAAGATTGATATATTGGAAGCCTACGTTTGGACATAGGAAGTGTTCCGGGTGAAATCGGGATTTTACCGGAATACCGGGAGGGTTACCGGAACCCCCCCGGGAGACTAATGGGCCTATTGGGCCTTAGTGGAAAAAGAGAAAAAGGGAAAAACCCACAAGCTGGCCGGCGCCCCCCTTCCCCAAGTCCTAGTAGGACTAGGATAGGGGCCGGCCCCCCTTCTCTCTCTTTTTCCCCCCGGGAGTCCTAATAGGATTAGGATTGGGGGGAGGAGTCCTACTCCCGGTGGGAGTAGGACTCCCCTGCGCCTCCTCTCCCTGGCCGGCCGGCTCCCCCTCCTCCAACCTTTATATACGGGGGCAGGGGGCACCCCAAGACACACAACTTGATCCTTGGGATCGTTCCTTAGCCGTGTGCGGTGCCCCCTGCCACCAAATTCCACCTCGATCGTACCGTTGTAGTGCTTAGGCGAAGCCCTGCGTCGGTAGTACATCAAGATCGTCATCACGCCGTCGTGCTGACGGAACTCTTCCTCGACGCTTTGCTGGATCGGAGCCCGAGGAACGTCATCGAGCTGTACGTGTGCTAAGAACTCGGAGGTGCCGGAGTAACCGTGCTTGGATCGGTCGGATCGGGAAGAAGACGTACGACTACTTCCTCTATGTTGTGTGATTGCTTCCGCAGTCGGTCTGCGTTGGTACGTAGACAACACTCTCCCCTCTCGTTGCTGTGCATCACCATGATCTTGCGTGTGCGTAGGAAAATTTTCGAAATTACTGCGTTCCCCAACAGTGGCATCCGAGCCTAGGTTTTATGGTTTGATGTTATTTGCACGAGTAGAACACAAGTGAGTTGTGGGCGATACAAGTCATACTGCCTACCAGCATGTCATACTTTGGTTCGGCGGTATTGTTGGGTGAGACGATCCGGACCAACCTTACGCGTACTCTTACGCGAGACCGGTTCCCTCGACGTGCTTTGCACATAGATGGCTTGCGGAAGACTGTCTCTCCAACTTTAGTTGAACCAAGTGTGACTACGCCCGGTCCTTGAGAAGGTTAAAACGGAGTCTATTTGACGAACTATCGTTGTGGTTTTGATGCGTAGGTGAGATGAGTTCTTACTTAAGCCCGTAGCAGCCACGTAAAACTTGCAACAACAAAGTAGAGGACGTCTAACTTGTTTTTGCAGGGTATGTTGTGATGTGATATGGTCAAGGCATGATGCTGATTTTATTGTATGAGATGATCATGTTTTGTAACCGAGTTATCGGCAACTGGCAGGAGCCTTATGGTTGTCGCTTTATTGTATGCAATGCAATCGCGATGTAATGCTTTACTTTATTACTAAGCGGTAGTGATAGTCGTGGAAGCATAAGATTGGTGAGACGACAACGATGCTACGATGGAGATCAAGGTGTCGCGCCGGTGACGATGGTGATCATGACGGTGCTTCGGAGATGGAGATCACAAGCACAAGATGATGATGGCCATATCATATCACTTATATTGATTGCATGTGATGTTTATCCTTTTATGCATCTTATCTTGCTTTGATTGACGGTAGCATTATAAGATGATCTCTCACTAAATTATCAAGAAGTGTTCTCCCTGAGTATGCACCGTTGCCAAAGTTCGTCGTGCCCAGACACCACGTGATGATCGGGTGTGATAAGCTCTACGTCCAAATACAACGGGTGCAAAACAGTTGCACACGCAGAATACTCAGGTTATACTTGACGAGCCAAGCATATACAGATATGGCCTCGGAACACGAAGGCCGAAAGGTCGAGCATGAATCATATAGTAGATATGATCAACATAACGATGTTCACCATTGAAAACTACTCCATCTCACGTGATGATCGGTTATGGTTTAGTTGATTTGGATCACGTGATCACTTAGAGGATTTGAGGGATATCTATCTAAGTGGGAGTTCTTAAGTAATATGATTAATTGAACTTAAATTTATCATGAACTTAGTCCTGGTAGTATTTTGCAAATTATGTTATAGATCAATAGCTCGCGTTGTTGCTTCCCTGTGTTTATTTTGATATGTTCCTAGAGAAAATTATGTTGAAAGATGTTAGTAGCAATGATGCGGATTGGATCCGTGATCTGAGGTTTATCCTCATTACTGCACAGAAGAATTATGTCCTTGATGCACCGCTAGGTGACAGACCTATTGCAGGAGCAGATGCAGACGTTATGAACGTTTGGCTAGCTCAATATGATGACTACTTGATAGTTTAGTGCACCATGCTTAATGGCTTAGAATCAGGACTTCAAAGACGTTTTGAACGTCATGGACCATATGAGATGTTCCAGCAGTTGAAGTTAATATTTCAAGTAAATACCCGAGTTGAGAGATATGAAGTCTCCAACAAGTTCTATAGCTGAAAGATGGAGGAGAATCGCTCAACTAGTGAGCATGTGCCCAGATTGTCTGAGTACTACAATCGCTTGAATCAAGTGGGAGTTAATCTTCCAGATAAAATAGTGATTGACAGAATTCTCTAGTCACCATCACCAAGTTAGTAAAACTTCATGATGAACTATAATATGCAAGGGATAACGGAAACAACTCCCAAGCTCTTCATGATGCTGAAATCAACGAAGGTAGAAATCAAGAAAAACATCAAGTGTTGATGGTTGACAAGATCACTAGTTTCAAGAAAAGGGCAAAGGAAAGAAGGGGAACTTCAAAAGAACGGCAAGCAAGTTGCTACTCATGTGAAGAAGCCCAAGTCTGATCCTAAGCCTAAGACTAAGTGATTCTACTGCAAAGGGACTGGTCACTGGAAGCGGAACTACCCCAAGTGATTGGCGGATAAGAAGGATGGCAAAGTGAACATAAGTATATTTGATATACATGTTATTGATGTGTACTTTACTAGTGTTTATAGCAACCCCTTAGTATTTGATGCTAGTTCAGTTGCTAAGAGTAGTAACTCGAAACGGGAGTTGCAGAATAAACAGAGACTAGTTAAGGGTGAAGTGACGATGTGTGTTGGAAGTGGTTCCAAGATTGATGTGATCATCATCGCACACTCCCTATAATTTCGGGATTAGTGTTGAACCTAAATAAGTGTTATTTGGTGTTTGCGTTGAACATGAATATGATTTGATCATGTTTATTGTAATACGGTTATTCATTTAAGTAAGAGAATAAATTGTTGTTCTGTTTACATGAATAAAACCTAATATGGTTACACACCCAATGAAAATAGTTCATTGGATCTCGATCTTAATAATACACATATTCATAATATTGAAACCAAAAGATGCAAAGTTAATAATGATGGTGCAACTTATTTGTGGCACTGCTGTTTAGGTCATATCGGTGTAAAGCGCATGAAGAAACTCCATACTGATGGGCTTTTGGAACCACTTGATTATGAATCACTTGGTACTTGCGAACCGTGCCTCATAAGGCAAGATGACCAAAACACCGTTCTCCAGTACTATGGAGAGAGCAACAGATTTATTGGAAATCATACATACCGATGTATGTGGTCCGATGAATATTGAGGCTCGTGGCGGATATCGTTATTTTCTCACCTTCACAGATGATTTAAGCAGATATGGGTATATCTACTTGATGAAACATAAAGTCTGAAACATTTGAAAAGTTCAAAGAATTTCAGAGTGAAGTGAAAAACATCGTGACAAGAAAATAAAGTTTCTACGATCTGATCGCGGAGACAAATATTTGAGTTACGAGTTTGGTCTTCAGTTAAAACAATGTGAAATAGTTTCACTACTCACGCCACCTGGAACACCACATCATAATGGTGTGTCCGAACGTCATAACCGTACTTTATTGGATATAGTGCAATCTATGATGTCTCTTACCGATTTATCACTATTGTTTTTGGGTCATGCATTAGAGACAGCTGCATTCACGTTAAAATGGGGCAACATCTATATCCGTCGAGACGACGCCTTATGAACTATGGTTTGGCGAGAAACCAAAGTTGTTGTTTCTTAAAGTTTGGGGTTGCGATGCTTATATGAAAAAGTTTCATCCTGATAAGCTCAAAACTCAAATCGGAGAAGTGCATCTTCATAGGATATCCAAAGGAAACTATTGGATACACCTTCTATCACAGATCCGAAGGCAAGACTTTTTGTTGCTAAATTCGGAAACTTTCTGGAGAAGGAGTTTCTCTCGAAAGAAGTGAGTAGGAGGAAAGTAGAACTTGACGAGGTAACTGTACCTGCTCCCTTATTGGAAAGTTGTACATCACAGAAAAATGTTTCTGTGACACCTACACCAGTTAGTGAGGAAGCTAATGATGATGATCATGAAACTTCAGAACAAGACACTACTGAACCTCGTAGATCAACCAGAGTAAGATCCGCGCCAGAGTGGTACGGTAATCCTATTCTGGAAGTCATGCTACTAGATCATGATGATCCTACGAACTATGAAGAAGCGATGGTGAGCCCAGATTCCGCAAAGTGGCTTGAAGCCATGAAATCTGAGATATGATCCATGTATGAGAACAAAGTATGGACTTTGGTTGACTTGCCCGATGATCGGCAAGCCATAGAAAATAAATGGATCTTCAAGAGGAAGACGGACGCTGATAGTAGTGTTACTATCTACAAAGCTAGAATTGTCGCAAAATGTTTTCGACAAGTTCAAGGTGTTGACTACGATGAGATTTTCTCACTCGTATCTATGCTTAAAGTCTGTCCGAATCATGTTAGCAATTGCCGCATTTTATGAAATCTGGCAAATGGATAAACAAAACTGCATTCCTTAATGGATTTTCTAAAGAAGAGTTGTATACGATGCAACTAGAAGGTTTTGTGAATCCGAAAAGTGCTAACAAAATGTGCAAGCTCCAGCGATCCATCTGTGGACTGGTGCAAGCATCTCGGAGTTGGAATATACGCTTTAATAAGTTGATCAAAGCATATAGTTTTATACAGACTTGCGGTGAAGCCTGTATTTACGAGAAAGTGAGTGGGAGCACTACAGCATTTCTGATAAGTATATGTGAATGACATATTGTTGATCGGAAATAATGTAGAATTATTCTGTAAAGCATAAAAGGAGTGTTTGAAAGGAGCTTTTCAAAGAAAGACTTTGGTAAAGCTGCTTACATATTGAGCTTCAAGATCTATAGAGATAGATCAAGACGCTTGATAAGTTTTTTCAATAAGTACATACCTTGACAAGATTTTGAAGTAGTTCAAAATGGAGCAGTCAAAGAAAGAGTTCTTGCCTGTATTATAAGGTGTGAAGTTGAGTAAGACTCAAAGCCCGACCACGGCAGAAGATAGAAAGAGAATGAAAGTCATTCCCTATGCCTTGGCCATAGGTTCTATAAAGTATGTCATACTGTATACCAGATCTATTGTATACCCTGCACTGATTTGGCAAGGGAGTACAATAGTGATCTAGGAGTAGATCACTAGACAGCGGTCAGAATTATCCTTAGTGAAATAAGGATATGTTTCTCGATTATGGACGTGACAAAAAGGTTCATCGTAAAGGGTTACATCGATGCAATTTTTTGACACTGATCTAGATGAATCTAAAAGTCTCAATCTGGATACATATTGAAAGTGGGAGCAATTAGCTAGAGTAGCTCCTTGAAGAGCATTATAGACAAAGAATTTTGCAAAATACTTACGGATCTGAATGTGACAGACCCGTTGACTAAAATTATCTCACAAGCAAAACAATATCACACCTTAGTACTCTTTGGGTGTTAATCACATAGAGATGTGAACTAGATTACTGACTCTAGTAAACCCTTTGAGTGTTGGTCACATGACGATGTGAACTATGGGTGTTAATCACATGGTGATGTGAACTATTGCTGCTAAATCACATGGCGATGTGAACTAGATTATTGACTCTAGTGCAAGTGGGAGACTGAAGGAAATATGCCCTAGAGGCAATAATAAAGTTATTATTTATTTCCTTATATCATGATAAATGTTTATTATTCATGCTAGAATTGTATTAACCGGAAACATAATACATGTGTGAATACATAGACAAACAGAGTGTCACTAGTATGCCTCTACTTGACTAGCTCGTTAATCAAAGATGGTTATGTTTCCTAACCATGAACAAAGAGTTGTTATTTGATTAACGAGGTCACATCATTAGTTGAATGATCTGAGTGACATGACCCATTCCATTAGCTTAGCACATGATCGTTTAGTATGTTGCTATTGCTTTCTTCATGACTTATACATGTTCCTATAACTAATGAGATTATGCAACTCCCGTTTACCGGAGGAACACTTTGGGTACTACCAAACGTCACAACGTAACTGGGTGATTATAAAGGAGTACTACAGGTGTCTCCAATGGTAGATGTTGGGTTGGCGTATTTCGAGATTAGGGTTTGTCACTCCGATTGTCGGAGAGGTATCTTTGGGCCCTCTCGGTAATATACATCACATAAGCCTTGCAAGCATAATAACTAAGATGTTAGTTATGAGATGATGTATTACGGAACGAGTAAAGAGACTTGCCAGTAACGAGATTGAACTAGGTATTGGATACCGACGATCGAATCTCGGGCAAGTAACATACCGATGACAAAGGGAACAACGTATGTTGTTATGCGGTCTGACCGATAAAGATCTTCGTAGAATATGTAGGAGCCAATATGGGCATCCAGGTCCCGCTATTGGTTATTGACCGGAGACGTGTCTCGGTCATGTCTACATTGTTCTCGAACCGTAGGGTCCGCACGCTTAACGTTACGATGACAGTTATTATGAGTTTATGCATTTTGATGTACCGAAGGTTGTTCGGAGTCCCGGATGAGATCACGGACATGACAAGGAGTCTCGAAATGGTTGAGACGTAAAGATTGATATATTGGAAGCCTATGTTTGGACATAGGAAGTGTTCCGGGTGAAATCGGGATTTTACCGGAATACCGGGAGGGTTACCGGAACCCCCCGGGAGACTAATGGGCCTATTGGGCCTTAGTGGAAAAAGAGAAAAAGGGAAAAACCCACAAGCTGGCCGGCGCCCCCCTTCCCCAAGTCCTAGTAGGACTAGGATAGGGGCCGGCCCCCCTTCTCTCTCTTTTTCCCCCCGGGAGTCCTAATAGGATTAGGATTGGGGGGAGGAGTCCTACTCCCGGTGGGAGTAGGACTCCCCTGCGCCTCCTCTCCCTGGCCGGCCGGCTCCCCCTCCTCCAACCTTTATATACGGGGGCAGGGGGCACCCCAAGACACACAACTTGATCCTTGGGATCGTTCCTTAGCCGTGTGCGGTGCCCCCTGCCACCAAATTCCACCTCGATCGTACCGTTGTAGTGCTTAGGCGAAGCCCTGCGTCGGTAGTACATCAAGATCGTCATCACGCCGTCGTGCTGACGGAACTCTTCCTCAATGCTTTGCTGGATCGGAGCCCGAGGAACGTCATCGAGCTGTACGTGTGCTAAGAACTCGGAGGTGCCGGAGTAACGGTGCTTGGATCGGTCGGATCGGGAAGAAGACGTACGACTACTTCCTCTACGTTGTGTGATCGCTTCCGCAGTCGGTCTGCATTGGTACGTAGACAACACTCTCCCCTCTCGTTGCTGTGCATCACCATGATCTTGCGTGTGCGTAGGAAAATTTTCGAAATTACTGCGTTCCCCAACACCTTCTATCATTGTTCAGTTGTGTATGTTTCCCTCGAGCATACATCATTATGGCATTTGATCCGACAAATGATATTTCCTTGTTCACATAATTGTGGAAATCAATCCTTTGGAAATCGCGATGATTTGTTGCTGAGCCTATCAGCCACCTCCTCATCCTCTCCTTGGTTTACTGATGAACTCTTGTTTCGGAACTCGCTTCCATAGTTCATTTCCCGAGAATCTTACAAAGTCATCTCGTCAAATTGTGCCGCACCTTTTCTTCTCAGGCATCCTAAGTCTGAGGTATCGTGACACCAATCAGATCTGAATCTCGGTCAGATATGAAGGTTGAAACTTATTTCCAAGAGTTATAATGTTGGTCTTTATATATGACCCGGTAAGGTTATGTCAGGCCTAGCACACCTGGCCGGAGGACCTATTGTTGTAGTATCCTTTTTAGCAAGTTTAGCCATTCTTCCGTGAGGAAATTGTAAGACTTATTTCACAAGCTATTCCTGATGGATCCTTTGTGTTTCCAAAATCTGACCTTTGCTTGAATACCATGTCAATGCTTCTTGAAGCATGTTTGTGGTACTCCGATTTTCAATAAGAGCATTGAAAGCGCAATGCTAAGTTTTCTTTAACCATTATCCAAACACCGTTGGATGGGTACTGTCATGAAATTTCTCTCCCCTTACTTAAAGGGTTTTCTACATGATATCCTGCCACGGATATCATGCTCTGTTTGTCCTTGGGAAGGATATACCCCTGAAATATGTGTTTAAACACATTTTCCTTTCCATTCTTCTGTTAAATCTGATAATCATATTTTCCTTTCCATTGTTCTGTTTAACCTTCTTGAGGTTTATATGATCTAAGCAGTAATACGTCACTGCTTTTATAAGCACCTCGGCGTACAACTCTGTCAGTGAGACCCTGTTACCATTGTTGATAGCATCCCGGTAACCACCGGTGGACGAGAACTTTGCCTATTGGTCCGCCTCGTTCAACGAGCAGGAAAATGGTTCTCTTCGTCCCTCGCCCTTGGTACCGATGTTGTTGCCGACGTAACTGATAGGCTGATCCTCTGACATGCCTTGCTATCATGACCATGCAAGATGTCAACGCCCCTCCCTATTTTAACCCACCTGGTGGGCCCATAACCCACAGTTCCACATGATCGAAACATGACTCTCCTGTACACCCTATTGCCAAAGTTAATCCTCGCGCGTGGCCTCGTATGTAATTCACGAGCCACCTTCCGATGAGATCGTCAATACTGGTATTAGACACAACACTTATTTCCATTACTCTGAACCCCTTCACGCCCTGTTTCAGGCATCGAACGATTGCCTGCCCGATCGAAACTTCTCATGGTACCTTCTTACTTTACTCTCGATAATTTCTTAAGTATCTATTCGAGAGTTACTTTCCACCACATTCCCTGAGTTATCTCCCAGATAGTTGACCTTTAAGGTCTGTTCTTCAGAAGTTACCCCTTATCATTATCGTAAGTACGATGGAGTTCCTGAAGAAAGGACGACAACCTCATCATGATGCATTGATGCATAGGAATGAAGACATCAATGAAAGGGATTAACTTCTTCGAGAAGATCCGTTAGAATTTCGTAACCAGCCCTTTCCCCCTTACTCTACCTCCTAAATCTCGGGATGAGATTTCTTGTAGTGGAGGAGATTTATAACACCCGAATAATCATGCTACAGTAATCCCACACTAATCATGCCACGTCACCTCGGTTACTGTTGCTAATCTATCGTTAGGTCAAAACCGGTCCAAAATTCAAATTCAAAGTTTGGTAAATAATAACAGTTTTCAAAAATTAAAACAAAAATGTTCGGTGATTGCCGAATAATGCATAGGTAATTATGGTAGAGAAACCACACTTTCATAAAAGTGTAAAATACTCTAGAATGTTTTAAACAGTAGCAAAACCAATTAGTTGAGAGCCTATTACATTAAATAAAATATTAAACTCTTTTATTTAGTTGCCCGAACTTATGTGGTAAGTAGCCTATTTATTAACACTAAAGTAGGGACTACTTTTATAGTTTATAAAACTAAAGTAAAGAGGAACTTAAATTAAAACAGAAAAGAAAATAAAGAAAATGGAAAATACAAAAAACAGAAAACAAACTAACAAAAAAATAAAAAGAGAAAGCAACCCCCGGCCCAACTGGGCCACGGCCCAGCAGGCCATCGGGCCCCCAGACCGGCCCAGTCGCCCCCAGCATAACCCCCTCCCCACTCCCCAAACCCTAGCCACTACCGCACACAGACCCCACTCCCCCTCTCGGTCCACTCCCCTCCCCTCGATTCCCCACGCCTCTCCCCTCTCCCCCGATGGGATCTAGATCGGGGCAGTTGCCCCGGCCCCGTCGAACGCCGCCTCGCCGGCCCCTGCCCTCGTCCTCCCGCCCTGTCCCCGCTCCCTCGACAGCTCCCCTGTCGCGCCAACCGCGCCCTCGACGCCCTACGCCGCCTGGAACGCCGCTTCGCCGCCCGCCTCCTCATCTCCTCCCCGCCACCCGGCGTGCTCGACGCCGGCGCTGCATCGCCACACGCCGTTGTCGGACCCCGCCGGAACGCCTCCTCGACTCCACCGCTCCCCGCCGTCGTGTTCGCCCTGCATCGGGCCTCCCCTGCAACGCGGGTGAGGGACCCCACCGACGATCCCCCTCTCAATCTTTTCGCCGTAGTCGCCGTCGCGTCCTCCCGTTGCTGCGTCCGGTGCCCTGCTCCGTGCACGACCAGGCTGCGCCCGCGCCGGCCTCCGCCCCGCGCCTGCCGTGCTGCCCTGGCTCCGCTCGCCCGCGCAACCCTCCCTCCGCCTTGCCGTTGCTGCTATGGCCGGCGCCCGACGGCGCGCCGCGCCACGCGCGCCCCGCGAGCCGTGGTTGCCCCTGTGCCACAACCTCCCCGCGCTCCGGCTGTGGCCACGGCCACCGACGCCAGGCCACGCGCCCGCCCCTTCGCCCGTTGCCCCGCGGCGCCCTATCGGGCTGGCGCTCGTCGCCCGTACCGCCCGACGCCCAGCGCCCGTTAGGCCATTCGGGCCACTGCCAAACAGGGCCCACGCCCCCAGAACGAAAAAAAAGAGGATTAAAAAAATAATAAAAATAAAAATAATAATAATAATAAAATTAATTATTTAATTAAGGAATTAATTAAGTTAATTAATTATAATTAGATTAACCTAATCACTAATTAACCTAATTAACTGTTAGTTAATTAAAACAGAGTATGACGAACGGGACCCACATGTCAGGTTGACCTGGTCAATTGCTGACGTCATGCTGACGTCATGACGACGTCAGCAAACACTGTTTTGGATAATGTTGTATTTAAATAATTAAATAAATCAGAAAATGATTTAAATCTTTAGAAAATCATATCTTTTATTCCGTAACTCGGATGAAAATACTTTCTACATGAAAGTTGCTCAGAACAACGAGACGAACCCGGATACGCAGCCCGTTCGTCCGTCACGCATCCCTAGCATAGCAAACTCGCAACTTTCCCCCTCCGGCTCCTCTGCTCGAAAACGCAAAACACCGGGGATACTTTCCCGGATGTCATCCCCCTTCACCGGTATCACCTACTACCGCGTTAGGGCACCTCTAACTCCGTTATTTTTCTTGTCATGCATTGTTATGCATCTGTTTGCATTGTATTCATTGTTCTTCCCCCCTCTTCTTCCGATAGACACCGAGACCGACGCCGCTGCTACCCAGTACGACTACGTCGACGACGACCCCTCTCTCTTGCCAGAGCAACCAGGCAAGCCCCCCCTTTGATCACCAGATACCGCCTACTCTTCTCTATACTGCTTGCATTAGAGTAGTGTAGCATGTTACTGCTTCCCGTTAATCCTATACTGATGCATAGCCTGTCCTTGCTACTACTGTTGTTACCTTTACCTGCAAACCTAATGCTTAGTATAGGATGCTAGTTTATCATCAGTGGCCCTACATTCTTGTCCGTATGCCATGCTATACTATCGGGCCGTGATCACTCGGGAGGTGATCACGGGTATATACTATATACTTTATATATGATACATGTGGTGACTAAAGACGGGTAGGCTCGTAGGAGCACCCGCGAGTGGATCTTTGAGGCGGAGCGACAGGGCAGGTTCCGACCACCTAGGAGAGAGGTGGGCCTGGCCCTGTTCGGCGTTCGCGGACACTTAACACGCTTAACGAGATCTGGGTATTTGATCTGAGTCTGGCCATTTGGTCTATACGCACTAACCATCTACGCGGGAGTAGTTATGGGTATCCCGGCGTCGTGGTATCAGCCGAAGCCTTCATGACGTCAGCGACTGAGTGGCGCGCACCGGATTGGAACGTAAGCCTGCTCTTGTATTAAGGGGGCTAGTTCTGCTTCCGGCCGCGTTCGCAACGTGCAGGTGTGCTAAGGGCGATGGGCCCAGACCCCTGTGTGCTTAGGTTTAGACCGGCGTGCTGACCTCTCTGTTGTGCCTAGGTGGGGCTGCGACGTGTTGATCTTCCGAGGCCGGGCATGACCCAGGAAAGTATGTCCGGCCAAATGGGATCGAGCGTGTTGGGGTATGTGGTGCACCCCTGCAGGGAAGTTTATCTATTCGAATAGCCGTGTCCCTCGGTAAAAGGACGACCCGGAGTTGTACTTTGACCTTATGACAACTAGAACCGGATACTTAATAAAACACACCCTTCCAAGTGCCAGATACAACCGGTGATCGCTCTCTCACAGGGCGACGAGGGGAGGATCATCGGTTAGGATTACGCTATGCGATGCTACTTGGAGGACTTCAGTCTACTCTCTTCTACATGCTGCAAGAGGGAGGCTGCCTGAAGCGTAGTCTTCGACAGGATTAGTTATCCCCCTCTTATTCTGGCATTCTGCAGTTCAGTCCACATATGATACCCTTATTCCATTTGATACCCATGCATATGTAGTATAGCTCCTTGCTTGCGAGTACTTTGGATGAGTACTCACGGTTGCTTTCTCCCTCTTTTCCCTCTATCCCTTCTACCTGGTTGTCGCAACCAGATGTTGGAGCCCAGGAGCCAGACGCCACCGTCGACGACGACTCCTACTACACAGGAGGTGCCTACTACTACGTGCTGCCCGCTGACGACGACCAGGAGTAGTTTAGGAGGATCCCAAGCAGGAGGCCTGCGCCTCTTTCGATCTGTATCCCAGTTTGTGCTAGCCTTCTTAAGGCAGACTTGTTTAACTTATGTCTGTACTCAGATATTGTTGCTTCCGCTGACTCGTCTATGATCGAGCTCTTGTAATCGAGCCTTCGAGGCCCCTGGCTTGTAATATGATTCTTGTATGACTTATTTTAATTGTAGAGTTGTGTTGTGATATCTTCCCGTGAGTCCCTGATCTTGATCGTACACGTTTGCGTGTATGATTAGTGTACGATTAAATCGGGGGCGTCACACATGTATGGGCTTAAAATCAATTTTCTAAAGAGCGAAATCCTTTGTGTTGGAGGGGATGATGATATTTTAAGCTTCTATGCAGACCTGTTTAATTGTTAGATTGGTCATTTCCCAATGAAATATTTGGGCATGCCAGTCAGCTATTCGGCCCTTCGCAGCCTGCACTGGAACTTTGCTGATGAGCGATTCTTGCACTGTTGCGAGTCCTGGATAGGCAATGCGGCCTCATCAGGAGGAAGGCTTATCCTTCTGAATTCCTCCCTCACTAGCATCATCTATTTTTATATGTCCATGTTTCTCCTATCCAAGATGGTCATTGAAAAACTGGACAAACACCGTAAGCGCTTCTTTTGGCAAGAACATGAGGGTCGCAAAAGATATCACCTGGTCAAATGGACCAGAATATGTAGATCTAAGAATAAGGGAGGACTGGGGGTGAAAGATCTCCGAAAACAGAACATCAGTCTTCTCACCAAGTGGTGGTGGAAGCTGGAAACACAGCAAGGGCTGTGGCAGGAAGTGATCTGAGCGAAATACCTAAAAAAAGATACGGTTACATCGGTCAAAAGCAGGTTTAGTGATTCCCCTATCTGGAAAGCTATAATGAAAGTAAAAGAATATTATCTGGCCGATCGTAAAGTGATTTTGAATTCGGGCAATCTTGCCAGGGTGTGGAAGGATTCCTTGCACGACGAGCCTCCTATGGAGCAGAAATACCCTATGCTATACAGCATTTGTAATACACAGGAGATCACGGTGGAAAAGTTTAGAAATGGTGTAGGGGAAAACTTCTTCCGGAGACAGCTACATGCAGCATTGCTAGATCAGTGGAATGAACTCAAAAACACTGTTAACTCCTGGGAGCTGTCGGATGAACCTGATCAAGTGGTTTGGAACTTGGGCAAGAAGAAGAAATTTACTACCAGATCGGTATATGACTACCTGGAGAGAAACATTGCAGGCAGCAACTATAGATGGATCTGGCAGGCAAAGATCCCTTTGAAAATTCAAATCTTCATGTGGCAAACCTTTCAGGATGCTATATTGACTAGAGATGTCATGAGTAGAAGACGATGGGCTGGCAACCCAAAATGTTCCTTCTGTTGGAACAGAGAGACCTCAAATCATCTATTTTTCACGTGTCCTGTGGCCAGGGTGGTCTGGAGGACGGTGGGTTGTGTTCTGGGTACGGACACATGTCCGAACAATATTTGGCAATACTTTTCGTGGTGCTATGTTTTCCTTCCTGATGGAGGAAAGTTTTACACATTCGTGCTTGCAGCCGTGTGCTGGGCTATATGGAATTGCCGAAACCAAGCAACCTTTGAACAGAAGAAATTAAAGACTCCTTTCACTGTGATTTATTCTGCTTGTGGCTTCATCTCTTATTGGGCAGGGATGATGACTGGGACGGACCGGGAGGCGATGGAGAGAGGAGCTAATATGCTAAGGGCCAGCGCTTCAAACATGATGAGGATCTGTGCGGCTTCAGGCAAGATGGCGCAGGACTGAGGGAGAGGATCGTTGCCTGAGCTGGGTCATGTTAATTTCATTCTGGTCGTGCATCTTGGTCTTGGTCTGTGATCTTGCTGCTCCTGCGCGAGCGTTCTCATTCGGCTCCTGCGTGAGCTCTTCTGCTGTAGTAAAACCTCGCTGGATGTTATCGTTTTAGGGCTAGTTTGTGTTTGGGTGTCCTTGGGTTTTCTCCCCACGGTAAGCTGCTCGATGACGAGTGCTTGCAGTGGGTTTCCCAAGGATGCGTTGAACTCGCTTTCCCCTTTCTTGTCTCCTTAGTGACTACAGTGTGGAAACTTTGTATTTCCGTTATGTCAAAGTAATGGAAAGGGGTTATGCCCGGTTCAAAAAAAATGTAGAGAGATGTTTTGCAATACAATGAATCGTTGTATTGATGAGGTGCTGGTGCACGTATATATAATACAAGGGAAGGCCTCTACCTCAACTATACAAGATTAGAAGGTGGGACACAACTCCAATACACGTACAATACAAAATACATACTCAACAATAACTATGCGTCTTTTCTATCGTTTTCCAACAATAATTTGTGTACCCATTATTGCTAGGCTCTTAAGAGAGATGCCTCTAGCGAAAGCTATGGTCCCGAGTCCATTCACCTCATATTGCTAAAACCCTAGAAATCTTGCTACAATTTATTTTATTTAGTTTTAAAATTTATATATATCCCCTACTATTATAATTAATCCTTACAATTAATTAGTACAAGGGGATTAACAACCCTCTTGCCCGCGTTGGGTGCAAATATTTGTTTGTGTGTGTGCAGGTACTGCCGATCATTGTTTGTGTGCATCTTTTATTGGTTCGATAAATCTTGGTTCTTAACTAAAGGAAATAATTTCTGCTACTATACTACATCACCCTTCCTCTTTGGGAAATCCCAATGCTTATCACAAGTAACACGTTGGCAACGGCGTGCTCCTCCTTGGCGTGATGAGACGGTCGGTGGTGCCTTCTTCTCCGGCCGCCACCACGTGCTTCGCGGCGACGAAATCCTTATCTACCTCCCGACACCTCTTGATGTGCAGAAAAAGGTTGGCATCGAGCTCGTGGAAGCCGGCCAATGGGTTTCGCCCAGCGCTGCGAGAGAGCCGACTACGACCGCTGGCTTGCTTTGAACACCATGGCTCGACGATGAGCTGGCTGGAGCTACACACCTACACGTCATGCCTTGCGAGCTTGCGCGGCAGTGACCCGCCACAACCGCCCCTCATGCGAGCACCACCGTCCATGGAGGAGAAGCGGTGAGATTTTTTGCCAGAGTTGGGAAGGGCTAGCGATGGCGCGGGGGATTGTGGTGGAGGATAGGGTTTGCTAACCCTAAAACTCGGCTGGCCCCATAGATATAGCGCTTGTAAAAAATACAGCCTGGGCCTCATTTAGTGGATCTGTTCATGCCAACGAATAGTGGCATCCTGCAAAATGGCTGGAATTTTACGGGCTAGAATGTTAGGAGAAACACATCTAACCTAGACACCGCGAGCGAGAGAAAGGAGAGATGTCAACCTGGCCACCAACATCACCCGGGTTCTTTCGCCTCTGTCGGCTGCCGGTGGCGAATCTAAGGGCCAGGCTTCGCATGGCTTGAGCCTACCCTCAAAAATCATGAATTAATATTTTACTACTAAGCCTCAGGCTATTTGGCAGGCCCAGTCCAAGTAAAATAGATGCAGCCGGCTCATCTAAGCCAACTAGGCCACGCAGAGCCTACCCTGCATTTCCATCCTAGATTCGCTGCTGTCGGCTGCTCCAGCAGCGGGGAGGGAGGGGAACCCTGTGATCTTGTCCCGCGCCCATCTAGCAGTCTAGGTTTTCTTAATTAGGGTCTTTGGTTGTCTATGGCTTTACTTCTGACGATGGCGATGGCGGCGGAGAATAAGGTTCCTCCCAATCCTCCTCGAGTACGAGGGATCTCACTGTTGTTGGTGTTTGATCTGGGACATAGTATCCGCGTCGTCTGGATTCTTTCATGTTTGGGGAGGGGTGCTTTGTGTGTATTGTTCATGGCACTGGGGTGAAGACGTGGAGTTCAGTTGTGGAAACAAGTATGGCTCATGATTTGTGTAGTTGTGTGCTTGTGTCTTCGACAGATCTTATTGGACTGGTTGGTTTTGGTCTCTAGTGGATCTTCTTAGATCCGGTCAACGCTTATAATCTTTGGAGTATTAGCAGGCCCTTCTCAATTTTTTTTTATCCGGAGCGATGACTTTCTATGCAGCCAGCAGCATCTTCTGGTCTGGTCTACATCCCGACTTCCTGGACAATGCATCTATATGAGCCTTTGGTTTTAAACAAGTGTGCTCCGTCGGGGGAACATAGTTGGCAACGAGCTTTGCACATTGTGTGCCGCTAGTAGATTCGAAGAAGACGTGGGACACCCGAAGATTTGAATGTATTTCATTTTTCTACAAGTGTGTGTTTTTAGGACATGTGATACTTAGTACTCCGTTCATAATTTTTAATAGTCATTTTTTAACTTTATTAAAAAAAATCAACATGCAAAACACAAAAATAAATTAATTAATCAAAATACATTTTACAATTAGGTTTAACCAATTTAATTTATGGATATTGAAATATTTCACTATAAATTTGATTAAAGTTTGAAATGTTTAATTTTTCAAAAAACTAATACTCTCTCCGTTCCTTTACAGTCTGCATTATAAATGGGTTGGTTCGACCCGGCCCGGCCCGACCTGGGTTATAGGGGCCAAGCACGGTCCACCCAGGCACGCTAAGTACACGGGTCATGCTGGGTCGGCATGCGTGCTGTCCTTCCTGGCGCGAACACGGTCCCCTCTTACACGGGTCGGCACGCGTTTAGCCCGCTGGTCCGCATAGAATTCAGCCTATAGAGCTGCTTTGGACCTATATTCAGCCTATCAGGATGTATAAATAAAATAAAATAAAGGAACAACTAAACGGGCCGTGTTGTGCCCGCAGTCGTGCCCACCTCACGGCCCTAGGCGCGCCACATACCAGCATGGCCTGATAAAGTGTTGGGCCAGGCCCACAACAGGCCAGGCACACGGCCTATTGGGCCGGCACGCTAGGTTTGTTTTTATGTACTACTAAAAAAACCCTGCCTAAAACCTTCCCTAAAAAAAACTCCTACCTAAAGCCTTTCCTAGAAAAGGGCAAAAAGGTCAACCCGCCGGCTACTGCTGCTGCGAACCAGACAGGCTTTTTCCCACCCCCACGGCTGGCGGCTCGCTTGCATCACACCCACGCCGCCTCCGAAAACGCCGCAAATCCGACTCAGCTGCGCGGCTTCCATGGCTGCCGCGGCGGCTGCAGGGGATTCCGGCGAGCAGCCGCTGCTCCACCTCAAGCTCGCCTTCCTCGCCCTGGAGCCCCCCGCCTGCGTCCTCACCCTCGCCAGGTACATCCCACACTAATCCCTTGTGGGTAGCACATCCTACTAGCACCATCAAACTTCCAGCCCCACCTATGCGTTAGAGGGCGTTAGTAATCAGAGCCTCGATTGGCGATTGCCGCTGCTGGTTTAGGGGCTTGCTGCTCCTAATTCGGCCGTTTTGGCGGATGCACCATGCTCTGTTTCTGTGCAGTAGCCTAGTAGTAGTAGAGGTAAGATTACACGGCAAACACATGCAACAGTGTGGGTTGATGCTCAGGAGAATGCATGTCAGAAAGCTTTTCTGGCATGTCTTTTGTCGATTTCTTTTTAATCTCTTCTTACTACTGTTTTTATGCTTTTTCTTCTGCAACACTAACATGTAGTTGTATGGTTTCGGGGTTCTACCGAAATACTAGCTTTCTAGAACACGGTTTCAATTGAAATAGCTAACAAAGATATCCATGACCAGCACCTGTTAAATTTCACACAAAGATACGAAAATGCGTCGACCGATTCATATGGATGTAAATCTACTAATAAGTTCAATTGAGACATAGTACTTTATTTTTTTCCTTTTTGATTTTTTTCAGAAAATCATGGTGATATTTATTTATACTTCTATATTTGGTTTATGCAGAAAGGCTGGTGGAGGTTCTGTCACGCCACACGTTCAAAATTTTATTTTGGAGAACTGTATTGGCACTAATGTAAAACGCTTTTCACTATTTCATACCACAAAACTTATGCACTAAAATAACCATAATATACATTAAAAATTTATATGAAAAAAGTAGAATTGAAATTTAATTCAGTTGAGGCTGCACTACAGTGATGGGCTGTAATAGTTTTTTTTTGTTATTGGTCAGTTTTTCTTTCTGTTGCTAGTCTAAAGCATTGTGTGCTCACACAGGTTGGGGGAGGTCCAGACTGTACATATGTAAAAACTATTCTTAAAAAGGTTATAGCTGAGGTGGAATCATCATCAGATATTGTGATTGATGAACTCTATGAGGAATTTGGCCATTGTATGTCGTCAAGAGCGGTATGTGGACCTCATTGTGTAGTGCATCTCAATCTCAATAATCGAGTATTGACATGACATACTGAAGTAGTCCATTTTGCGGTTTGTGCGCAGAATAACTCAGAGCTTAGTATGGCCAAGATCTATAAGGAGATATCTTTTCTTTCTCCTGCACGTGAGTTTAATTTTGAACATCTCTCTTACAAAGTTGCACATGTAATTAAATATAACAATTTAGTAAGATATTTTTTATGTAGATGATAATGTATCCTCGAATCCAGTAAGCCTGGTTGTTCGATTATTATGTTCTACTAACATGCTCGAAGGGGATACAGGGTACGATGGCTCTAATTCTTAAAATACATGTATTCATATATTCTGTTAAGCTACTTCCATGTTATATGATTCATTCATCTCAGTGGGCATTTTTATTCTTCCAGGTGCTGTCTTTGGCCATCAAGTTTATTCTTATCTGAGTTCATTCTTTCATTCTCAGAACTTTTCGCCAAAAAATGCTGCTTTGAGGTAAAATTGTTGTAGCTGTGACTTTGAATAAGATTTACATAAACAATTTAAACTCAAGCGTATTTATGGAACATGTTATGCTCTTGCATACTGGCCTTGCATTCTATAGTCTGCCATCAAATAGTATTTTAGATATATTCACTGATATGCATATTATGCAGAGGATTAGCAAGTTGAGGCCGTGAGCTCTTGCCCTTTGTAGAGAACTACTATCAAGGCTCGATTTGCACATTTTTAAGTATGTTTCCTGGCATTCAATACAAATATTGTTGTACTAAGTGTGCTTGTGGTTGTGCACGCGTTGTACTGCCTTTTGCAACCCCAAGCAAATCTGAACATGTGTTAGTAGGTTGCATCTCCAGCAAGTCAAGCCTTTTATTGCTTACATGTTTATGTTCAGCTTTTGCTTGAGCAATTAGATAGGCTGCAGTGGGGGCTTTTCGTTGTTAAATTTAGCGTATTTTTATCTGCCTGAAATAGTGACATACTTAGACGTTTGGCCGTCGAAGGTAAAAACTCAAGAATGTGTTATTGACAAATTTAATATGTGATTTTTTTTCTTATGCTTCCATGATAAGCAGCTAGGTTCTGGTGTTGGTTTGGTTGGTGTATGTCTAAACCATGTTGGTGCTTCCAAGGTATGAGCTTATAATGACAAGTCTCTGTTCGAGTAAATGGTCGTCTTTCTGAAAAACATGGTCGTCATAAAAATTTCTTACCTTTCCCGATGAAAAGGGTGAGGTAATTATACCAACATAATTAATCCTTCAAATTTAAATTTCACAACAATTTGATAACCTAAGCTATGAGTGATTTATGCCATGAACTATCCATGCAACAAAGTTCATAAGCTTCTTCCAAGGTGAAACACTGATAGGAAAAGGAGCACATGTAATACAAAATGTGTGTGATTATGCAGGTTATTCTTACTGATGGTGATGCATCTACACTAACAAACATGAAGGCAAACATGGAAATGAATAACTTATACATTGAGGATTCTCAACTAGTAAAAGAAAGCAAGAATAAGGTTTGTTCGATTTCTGAAGTTAATATCAGATTGATTTCAGTACATTTCTGTTTGTAAAAATAATATGATTTTAGCATTCCGGTTGGTGTAGCATATAGATAGCGCTACCTCAGATACATTTGTTAGCTAATGTATGCATGATTATATACATAATGTCTTCTGTTAATCAAGCTATAACCCTGGCATGTAGGTAGAGTGCAAATATCTTTCCTGGGAAGAAGCGTGTGAAAGTGATTTAAGGGACTACCAGAGAGACATAGTGTGAGTATTGTATACTCTTTTTGTATTGTTCTCCTTTGATTATTATTATTTTGTTATTTTGTTAAGCCATTGGTTTCTGAAACTAATTTCAAATTTAAGCACTACTCTAAGAACCTTATTGCGTCTGTTAGAGAATAAGTAGCCTGCTTCCAAAGTGGATAACAGCACATTTTCCTGCTGTTCATGCTTCTGCGTATCATTTACCCTCTGTCTCTTGCCAGTCTTGGTGCAGACATTATATACAACCCGTCCTGCGTGCCCCACCTGGTACGAGTACTTTGTATGCTACTTAGAGGTGATGATGGACGACGTGAAAGTGTCAATGTGGCAACCAACGGAGAAATTGGTGACGAAGTATCTGGGACCACTGCAGCCGGAGGTCCTGTGGCCTATATCGCCACGGTTGTTCGGAATGCAGACACTTTCAATTGCTTTGCCAAGGTGGCGGCTGATGCCAAGTTGTCTGTTGTCAACATTACCAGCAGCGCGGCTCCGTCCAGTTTTCTTCCTTACATGATCTCATATGATAGATCGAGCGTGCAACTTCTTAAGATTACGCTATTATCCTAAGTTGCTGGTGAGTGCAGCTCCTGTCATTCTGTTTTGATGTTGCTACTTCAACGTTTATTGCAGAGACATCAATCTTATCGGAATATCAGTCGTTCGTTTCAAGTCTGTCCTAAAGTGTTTCCTCTGTGTTCTTTTGTGCTTTGTGTCCATATTCTCGATAATCGCCGCATTATGTGCATATATACTAGCTATACAGGAGAAGTACTTGAGAAGCATCTATTGCTTTATTGATGATCACTCTTGTTTTTCCACATTGAGATTACTATTTGACTTCCATCCCTTTATTTGTTGCTAAGCCACCGTCGCATTCTTGGTCTGGCCTGGCATGGGCTTGCCCTGCAGGAAGTACTGAAACAGTACGAGCGCTTGCCGCGGGCGGTGCAGAGGAACCTCATGGCCCGCGCCTCTGACGGACACCAATGTAAGGCCCTTGTACACCTGGCTCCAACCGCCAACCTAGTCAAGAAATCCATCACACAAACACTAGTTAATTATGTGTGTGACATGTACTAGTAGTTAATACTTAATACCACAAACTAATGTGACATCTATACGTTTGCTGGCATGTTGCATGCAGGAGTATAATCTAATCTCCATTCGGCCATGCGAATCAAATTAACCGAGCTAAGAAAATGATAGGAGAAGGTAGATAATGTTTTCATGTGTCCTGTCATGTAAGTCTATTTGCATGCCAGCCAGAGCATCTCAATGATTCTATTGATGTTACTGCTTTGCAAAAGAGTTGAGTGGGATGATGCTGACCTCCTGGTCGTCATACCAAGGGTACCAACTGGTGGTAGTTGGAAGACCCAGAGCGCCGATGGAGTACCTCGTTGCTGTCAAGGGGACTACCGCATCCGTGTCCCCGCTGCGAAATAAACACGACAACATCAATGTCAATGCTTACGGAAGGTAAGTGAAATGTGCGACGGGCAGCGGCTGATAGATCAACAACAACGCTCAGCTCCCTTGTCTTTGTAAATGGAAACACATGTCCCGTGGGCATCTTCTTTGCATGACAGCAACCTAGCAAGTTGCAAACTTGAGAGCTGCGGACGCGAATTATGTGAGGAGAAGTGATGCCCGGGGTCCAGTTGGATCCTGATTTTGAGCTGACGGGTCAACAGGGGAATGTAATGCATAAATGTGGATAATTCATCTCTACTAGGTGTTAATTCGGATGGGTGACTTCTGAGTGAGTGAGTTCATTCAGTCAAAGCAGTGAATTATCTGCGGTTTCTCTTGTTAACTGGCTGATGATGTCTGATGACTCATCAGCGATGTACATCAGTGCACCTGTTGTCATTTAGTACTGTTTTTTTCCAAAAGGGAGGTAGGTGTTTTTTTTCTTCTGAAAAGGAGGTTTAGCACAATATGTGTTATTAACAACGCCAAATTTATATGGAAAAATATCAAAAAAAAATTATATGGAAAAATTATCAACGTCCACAACAACCAATCAATTCAATTAGAATCATCATAGAGCACATGAACGTCATATATAAAATGGAAGACAACAAAATGTCCAAAAATTCAAGACAAATCTAATCATTGATTCAGATGCATCACGTATAACCTGATGCATACGCGAATGACATGGGGTGTTAACCGATATATTCCCGATGAAGTATCCACAAATTTTGTCAGAAAGAGGGGTTACCCTAGCGAAACAGTTGATAAGAGAGCACCGGAGCAAACGAGTAGTATTAATAATATAATTTACTACTCCCTCCGTCCCATAATATAAAAACGTTTTTGACACAACGTTTTTATATTATGGGACGGAGGGGGTAGTTAAGAAATGCTGGAATGCATTATTACTGAACTAGGAATGATCTGACCTGAAGACCCAAATCCTGAGGCCAGCTGCAATGAGCTCCCTGTAAATGGGGAGCATGGACCTCGGAGCATCATGCCAGTGGGTATTAATGGTGTCGCTGCAGGTCGACCACGTGTAGTTCATGGCGCCGGTGACGTTGGCGTGGAGGGCCGTCTGCACGTCCCGCCGGTTGTAGTACGCCGTCGAGTACCGCTCCGTGCACGGGTCGTACGATCCGGTCAGCCATGGCTGCAGCATATATAAGCACGGCGTTTCGTCACCTTAAAAAGCAGCATGGGGGATAACGACGCACGCACGCACGGAGTCTGGGTCGGGATGCTCACGTAGCGCCCTCTGGACCGCCGTTGCTGGCTCAAGGAGGAGGAGGAGGACGACGACGACGAGGTGATGTTGCAGACGGGCGTGTAGAGGCTGTACATGTCGATGTTGCCCTGCTCCGCCGTGGCGACGTCCGTGGCGGCGTCGCACGCCGGCGAGGGGTGGATGAAGGAGTCGTGGAGGCAGGCCTCCCTGAGGCGTTGGTAGGTGTCGTCGGAGACGAGCCCGTGGTTCCACCAGAACTCGAAGGTGCCCACGTAGTCGTGGTAGTCGTCGATGAGGCCGTTGCCGACCATGAAGCCCTTGAAGTTGATGACCGGGTTGCTCGCCCGGTGGACCAGCTGCGACAGCTCCGGGACGTAGTGCCCGGCGTAGCTCTCGCCGGCGATGTAGAAGTCGCGGTACTTGTAGTGCGGGAACCTCTCGAACCACTTCGCCAGGAAGGCGTACGAGTCGTGCGCCGTCCGGTTGTCGCCGGAGGTGTAGATGTCGGAGGTGGTGTTGGTGTACGAGAACCCCACGCCGGCCGGCGAGTCCAGGAACAGCACGTTGGCCACTGCAAGTCGTTCACAGTTCATTCTCCGCCATTAGAAGCGCGGCAGATAAAACAGTGAGCTGCCGTCGATCAAGTAATAGCGACTGGGCACCTACCTTTGTTCCAGCGGTGCTCGTTGAGGACGAGGCCGGCGCCGCGGGGCGTGACGCGGAACGCGCCGAGCTCCTCCGACGCGCCGTAGGCGACGGAGGAGCAGCCGGGGCCGCCGTTGAGCCACAGCACGAGCGGCGCCGGCTGGACGTCCTCCGGCGCCTCCTGCAGCAGATAGAACAGCGCCCGTCCGGCGCCCTCGTCCACCGTGATGTACCCGGAGTACATGTCGAAGTCCACCGCCGGCTGCCCGGGCAGCCGGGCTATGCGGTCCGCGGCATGGCCGCCCGCCGCAGCAGCCGGCCGGAGGAGGCACGCCAACGCCGCCAGGAGCACCGCCACCGCGGCCACAGCTGGGGGGAGACGACCGGTCATAGTTCTCATCATGCTTACTGAAGAAACTGTGGTACAGTCGCTTGCTTGCTTGCAGAGAAGCGGGAATACGGTGGGAATAAATAGAGGGTTTGATTGACGTCGTTGTTTGGTTTGGACCGCACGCTTTGCTGAAGTTATCTTTTTTTTTTCTTTTGATGATTGATGATTTCAGTTTTATCGAGCTAGCGTGACCGCGACGGAGAAGGAAATTAAGGGGAGGATTGTGACATTGTCAATTCGGTTTCCAGACGGTCAGAGGAAAGGGACAATGGAGGATAAGAAACCGCATGGGTTGCCTGGACGCAAATTCTGGGCAGCTTGTGATTTCGTTTCTAATCATGGGCATGATTGGCGCGTGTAAGATGACATGGGTTTATATGAATATTAGATGCTGGTGATTTTCCATGCGGGAATTTAAAAGACTGGTTTTGGATGGGTTGTGTATGAAAGAAAGGATACGAAATCAAAAGGCTGGTGTCTTTTAATGTAAGAATGTTTCATTATGCATTGTGAGTGAGGAAAGAGTATCGACGTAACTACGACAGAAACAATAGATTAAGGGAAGGATTGTGACATTGTCATCTCGGTCACAAAGACGGTCGAGGGAAAGGACATGGAAGATAAGAAACTGTGTCGATTGCCTGAAAGCAATTATATAGGGCTAATAGTGCGTTTCTAATCTTTCTCTTCTACTTTCGTTTCTAATCCTTGGCATGATGGCACGTGAAAAATGACATGGATTTGCATAACCGCTAGTGATTTCCCCGTGCATTGCTATGCGAATTTAAAGAGTAATCTTAGATGAATTACGCATGAAGGAAATTGGTATAAAATTAGAAACTAGTACTATTTTAATGGACAAATGTTCCATACTTGTACCTGTGAGTGAACAAAGAATGTGCTTGTACACTTCACCACAGTTGCAACAATTAAATTGAGGCATACAACCTTTAGTAGTAAGTAAATAAATAATCTTCAAGGCACGACATATGTCTAGTAACAAAAGATAGACATGTTTGATGTGGTCAGCATGAGCTGCAAATTAGTGTTAGGCAATGGCATGTTAAATAGTAACTTCATTAATTTGCAGTATTGAACAAAACTTTTGGCAGTTGAAACTTTCTAATTAATCATCCCAAGATTGCTATGTCAATAGACCATCAAAATGATGTCATCGAGAAAAAATATAACAAGAAATACAAAGTATATTGATCATTAGCTTAATTAACGTTCAGAACAGGCAAAATCTATCTTCCATATACACTGAGCTGCCAGCAAAATTCTGTACAATTTACAAAGTTGCGCATTTTCTATGAGGCCCTCATGAATCATGAAGGTATTTGGCACTTAGTCCTACAGTACTGTACTCCTGAACCAAAAGGTGAATCGAGGTGCGTCAAGTTACAGCAGTGTAGGAACACTTCATGCAAACCTCAAAGCAGTGATTGCCAGGAGACTTACGGCCCTGAAGAGAATATCGTTCATGCTTCTTTGTATCTTCACGGCAACCTCATCCTCCAACTTTGTGTCAACCGGGCCTCTGAATACGCTGGTGATTGTGTCCCGCAATCCATTTACCGCATGGGAGAGCCAGAAGAGCCCAAACCCAACGCCCGTGTGCAGAAGACGGGTGGCGGCAAAAGGAGTCCTCCCGCCGATAGCAACCTTGCACACGACCGACAGAAGAACAGCCAGGCCAGTTCCAGCAATGCCAATTGAGCACTGTGTCAACAGTTCAGTGATCTCAGGGCCTGCTTTCTTCAGTGAGAGAATTGTCGAGCTGCTTCTGTCCTTGTCCAGAAGGATTGAGAAAAAAGCTTCGCTGGCATGGAAATAATTGTTCTGATACATGTCACGTTCATTGATGGTTTTTCCTTTCTGTTTCTTCTTCGATGGAGATTTTGCTTTCACATTTGCATTGCTGAGTATCATAACAGAATCATATTAACATGTGCACATGACCTTGGATACCGTATAAACAAAAGGTGCAATTCGTAATTTGCCATATCACAGTATATAAATTTTAACATGAAATAATTTCCATGTGCATACTCAGGCAATTCAGAAAGGTTCACCTTCCAAGTTCCAAGGAATTGGTCCATGCAATGGTTAGCCCGGTAAAGTAAATTAGACAGCTGGGTTACCAAACTATCCGTTGTGATACTACTGGTATAGCGACCATGCTATTTGGTATATAACGCAAAACCTCACCAGTACATCAAGGTGTATATTTTAAAGTGGATATTCAAACAACAATGGCTTTGTTTCAAATGGTATTTGCTGTTTTCATAGGAAAATCTTAATACAAAATGCTAATTCTTTCTTTTGCACCTTGTGGGTGCATATGGGTCAAGGACTCCGCATTTAGATGCAACTAACAATTTGGAAGGAATACAAAAATTGTCACACTCTATGCCTAACCTATGGTGCAAGTGATTACCAAAGTACTCCCTCCGTTCCTAAATATTTGTCTTTCTAGACATTTTAACAAGTGACTACATACGGAGCAAAATGAGTGAACCTACACTCTAAAATATGTCTATATACATCCGTATGTGGTAGTCCATTTGAAATCTCTAAAAAGACAAATATTTAGGAACGGAGGGAGTAGTAAACATCAGGGAGGTATATGCTGTGGTAACCAGCAGGTCAAAGAATAAACATAGCAGCATCAGAGCTAGGCATGGAAGTTACCATAATTGAGTACACCATGAGAACAACAACATAATGAAGTAATACATAACTAAAGAAAGATGCACTACCTTTTTGGAGCATCAACTGCGGTGCTTGTTGATTTTGAATTGGATTGACTACTATTTCGCCCCCTTTTCCTGCTTGGGCAAAAAGAAAATTCTATATCATGTAACTGACAGAAATAAAAATGGTATGCATCCTGATAGAAATGTTATTTGTTCGGATATAAATTATTAACCACAATATTTTGAAGGGGTACAGAAATCAGAAACAATGGATAACTACTTCTAAACAAATCGTTGTCAGGCAGAAGTGCAGCCTCTAGATCCAAGGGTAATGTAATACTCAAGAGATAATTTTAACATTGCATGCATTCAGTAGTTTCTACTTCTGTATGGCTATAGTAAATCACTCTTCTACGATAAGTACATAATAGAGACAGTTTCCTAGTTCAAAAAGATAACATATGTGGCATGCATCCTGCTGAGCAGGAATGATCCCAAATGTCCAGTTACCCACGTGCCAGCATGTGCAGCTGACTAGGAATGATTTAAATACGACAACGTCATGCAAACCGGACGTAACTAATGGGCCAGCTGCAGCAAGTTCACACAGGATACATATGCTATACCAAGTTATACCAACTCTAACTTTCGCTCAGTAATTGAATACGCCAATAATGACAAAATAAATTGATAAAGAGTCCATTCCCTTGCACGAGAGTGGGGACTATGCATAACATAAACCTTAGTGAATGAGTGAATAAGATGAGGAAAAGGGTTCACATGGAGCATGCTGCTTCCAATTATTACCTGTCGAAGTATGGAACTAAATATGCAGCCTTGCAACCACTTGGTTCTCGTTTAGGTACATTGAACTCTAAGAAAACCGAAAGTAAGTCTCTCATCTCGTCTCCACTGCCAGTGAAGATGACCCGGCCATTTTCATCTATAGCAAGGGCACCTTGGGACTGAGCAAATTCCAAAAGTGGATCAGGGATGATAAGTTGATTTTCTGATAGATACTGCAGAGGCTCCTCCAATCCAAACCCGTAGATGGATAACTTGTCATCAGGGATGATAAGTTGATTTTTTGCTAGATACTGCAGAGGCTCCTCCAATCCAAACTCATAGACAGATAACTTATCATCAGAGAAATATGGTTGACCACCCATATTAGCTGATAGCATCTGATGTCCCGTAAATTCAGTAAGCAAAGAGGCATCAAGTTCTTTGACATCAGAACCTGACATTAGAAACTTTAGGATTTTCTCTTGCCTTGCACACTGCTCAGCAATCCCAAGGCTAAGTCGAACCGAATCGGGGTGGGAATCTGTTGCAAATAAATAAACAGGAGCCATCAGAGATTGAAACGCATGTAAAACTTGACTTTTACGGTGGATAAACTATGAACCAAAGGATAAACCACTTAGCAAAAGTTCATAATTAACCTTGGCCAGAACTGTGTATCATAGTGCCACAAACGGCCAACCTACTTGAAAAAGGCAGTGCGAGTCCAATAGACAACGTTTCACTTGCTACACAGACACGGCAATTGAAGTGTAAAGGAATGTTTTTGTACCACTTTTGTAGACGACGCGAAAAAAAGGTAGCATCAGTTTTGTAGACCGCAAGCTAAGGCTCGTGCAGCATGCTTCTTGTTGAATGCAGTGCAACTTCAGTCGACAATCTTCTGCGTGCAGCACAGAACAAAGCAGTCGACGTGTAGAGGTTTCTTTTTTTGGTCACTTTTTAAAACCTCAAGCCACGGCTCATGCATCGTGGTTCTCGCTTCTTTATGTTCACAATCAGGTACCTTTAATTATTGTTGCATTCAGTAAATCAGAATATAGTTGCTGTTTACAGCAGAAAAACAGGTTCTCTGGAATGAGAGTGCTAGTGTCCCGACTTGAAGCCAGGGTGTAACTTCTAATGAGGCAAAACGTTAAGCTCATGAGCAGTTGAGCACATAGGCTCTGAAGCCGTCTGGTGCAGCATCCAATGATGAAACGAGGCAAAATATAGCAGCATGCAGCATCATATTCAGGAGACAGGGCCAGCCAGGCCATAACGGGTTTGTCTGGATTGCGAACCTTGCACGTCCATGAGCGCGGCGCTGTCGAAGGTCTGGTAGGCGGCGGCGGCAGCCTGGCCGATCCCCGGGACCATCATCTGCAGGGGCTGCTGCGCCTGGTAGGCGCCCTCGAGGAGGTGCTGCTGCGGGGAGAGCTGCACGGCGGCGCTTCTCCCCGCGTCCTGCTGGGACCTCTTCCCCTGGAACGGCGGCAGGACGCCATGGAGCTCCTACACAAGTACACCACCATCATCAATTCATCATCCCGTCACGCACGGCGGCAAATCGGACGCGAGCAGAGGCTAACGCAGGCGGTCCGTAGAGGCTGGGCGCGCGCGAGGGAGCGTACCTTGGAGGGCGCGAGGATGACGGGGGAGGCGGAGGCGGAGGCGAGGAGGGAGAGGTCGCCAACCATCGCTCGCGAGGAGCGGATAGAGAGAGCGAGAAGAAACTCTCAACGAGAAGGGAGGTGGTGGGGGGAGGGGAGGGCGGGGGATAAATCGGCGGAGTTACCGATGGAAGGGGCGGCGTGGAGGCGCGGAGGCCCCGGGAAAATGACCGGCGATTTTGCCCGGCGCGGCGTCGGGGGATGGGGAAATCGAGGGGGATTTTCTCGGGGTTGGTCGACCGTGGCTGTGGTTGGGTGGGTGAGGTGAGGTGGCCTCCCTTGCCCTTGTGGCGGAGGAGGAAGGTTCGCGAAGCGGACTGGAGTGCGGGGCACGGGAGGCGGAGACCGCGGGAATGTGTGGGCGCGGCCGCGGGTGGCTTGTGGGCTGTGGCTGCCCTGCTGTCGACTGTCGACTGTCGACGGGGCGGCGATATTTTGCGGGCGCGGCCGACGGGGAGTTTTGGCGTCTGCCGACCGCCGAGGTGGATGTGCTGACTGCTGAATCTGATCATCACGGATTCTCGGTTCATGGTGACCTCGTTACTCGTCATCCGTGGGGTGGGCCCATCGGAGACGGGGATGGCAGTTTTTTTTCGTGGTGAAAACCAACGCTGTGCGAAACCTATCTTCCGCGTGTGGTAGAGTTTGATGCTCCTCTTGTGAATCTTTCGCGTTTCCTCACAGTTTTTCATTTGTCCGAATCCCCTCACAACCTCTCAGGAGCATCCATCACCCGACTTGGCAAATCCAGCCTCCTATACGCCCACAAACGCGCTCTCATTATAGACAGTGTCCGGCCACATCTAATTTTTTTGTTTTCACAACCGGATACATCAATTACGACCGTTCTTGTTGTGCCCGCCACGTCCATATTCGGCGGCCGTCTAAGCCCCTCGACATGGAGGTGCAGTCGTCGGCGAGGTAGAGTAGGACATGAGACACACGCCGGCTCACGGGACTCGGGGCATCGACGTCTCTCATTCCCTAGTATTCCTCGTCGGAGCGTGGCCTGCACGCCGAAGTCGACGAGTTCTCCCCTTCTCCGGCGCCGCCATCGCACGGGATGGGAATGGGAGGCAAAGTCGGTTGTATACATATATATTAGTATTATTAGGGTTGTGGTTGACTTTATAGGTGGCCAGCTTTGTGTTGGATCTCACATTCTCACTCGGGTAATGTTTGGCCGTCATCTTACTCTCCTCCCCACCATCTTCCGCGGTGGAAACCAGTTGTTGGAGGTGGATTTGGCAACAAGTCCTTCAATTGGCTCGACGGGTGGCTAGATCTGGTTGACGCAGATGATATCCCTCCATTCTCTCTTCGTTACTGAGGTGCGAATGCGGAGAGTGGTAAAGATTGGCTTTGACTCCCTTAGATTTAGGGTACCAAGGGAAAAAGGTTTATATTTCTCCGGTGAAGCAGCATCACCAACTTTACATTTCTCCCATTCTCGTCTCAAACAGGACATTGCAAAGTACACACATCGCTACAAATAAGGAATCTGATGCGGGCGCTGCTGGAATGATCTTTCACGATATCAAACAACTCACAAGCAGCAGCAACTATCTCTCTCTAGTGGCAAAGAACTGCATGAAACACTCTCAAATATATTGGAGCAGATAACTAGCTTGGTTTACAAGGATGTAACCCAAACCATGAAAGATATGAACCTAGGAGGGAATCACAAGGATCGTATATGGATTCGGGACAGGCCCTCCAATCCATACACACAAGCTAACACCAATAGAAACTAGTGTCGTGGTAGGCTCACGACAGATGTCATAGGATGGCTAAAGAGGAGGACAAACACAAGGGCACCGGTGGGCTCCAGAGGCGAGGTTGGCACGAGCAAGTGCATGACACGAGACGTACCCAGGTTCGGGGCTCTCCGGAGAAATAATACCCCTAGTCCTGCTGAGTGTGGTTTATATAAGGTGGATACAGGTTTGCTCCTAGGTTATTTTAGGGAAGAAGGAAGACAGGCCAGTGCATGGGTTGTTCCCTCTCCGTGTGTGTGTGTGTGTGTGTGTGTGTGTGTGTGTGTGTGTGTGTGTGTGTTCTACTGATGATCGATCCTTTGCATGGAGGGGCACCGGGGGTCTTATAGATGTTTTGGGGAACGTAGCATGCAATTTCAAAATTTTTCTACGCTCACGCAAGATCTATCTAGGAGATGCATAGCAACGAGAGGGGGAGAGTGTGTCGACGTACCCTCGTAGACCGAAAGTGGAAGTGTTAGTATAACGCGGTTGATGTAGTCGAACGTCTTCTCGATTCAACCGATCAAGTACCGAACGTACGGCACCTTCGAGTTTTGCACACGTTCAGCTCGATGACGTCCCTCGAACTCTTGATCCAGCAAAGTGTCGAGGGAGAGTTCCGTCAGCACGGCGGCGTGGTGACGGTGATGGTGAAGTGATTCGCGCAGGGCTTCGTCTAAGCACTATGTGAATATGACCGAAGGCGTAAACTATGGAGGGGGGCGCCACACACGGCTAACAATGTTTGTTGTGTGTTCTAGACGCCCCCTCCCCACATATATATAGGTGGGAGGGGGAGGGGGACAGCCATGGGGCGCCCCAAGTAGGAGGAATCCTACTTGGGGGCCTCCTCCAATTCGGCCTCCCCCTTTCCTTTTCTCTGGAGGGGGAAAGGAAAGAGTGGAGAGGGGAAAGGAAGGGGGAATCCTATTCCCTCTATTTCCTTTCCTCCTCGCCTTTTCCTTTCTCCACTTAGGCAGGCTCATATGGGGGCGCACCAGCCCACTAGGGGCTGGCCTGTCCCGCCCTTAGCCCAATAAGGCCCATATCTTTGCCGGGGAGTGCCCGGAACCCTTTCCGGTGACCCGATACATACTCGGTACCCCCGGAACACTTCCGGTGTCCAAATACTATCGTCCTATATATGAATCTTTACCTCTTGATCATTTCGAGACTCCTCGTCATGTCCGTGATCTCATCCGGGACTCATAACAATATTCGGTCACCAAATCACATAACTCATATGATACAAATCGTCATCGAACGTTAAGCCTGCGGACCCTATGGGTTCGAGAACTATGTAGACATGACCAAGACACCTCTCAGGTCAATAACCAATAGCGGAACCTGGATGCTCATATTGGTTCTCACATATTCTACGAAGATCTTTATCGGTCAAACCGTTATGACAACATATGTTATTCCCTTTGTCATATCGTCGGTATCTCCATACACTACAAAAAAGACACTTCCGTGATGATACGTGTTTGTCACAATAGGTCACGTTTTCTGTCATGCATGTACATCCATGACAATTTTATGACAGAATCAAGATAGTGACACATGTGCTGTCGTAGAAGTGTTCCATGACATTACCAAAATTATCATCACGGAAGTGCCCACTTCCATGACAATAAATAGCGCGTCATGGAAGTGCTTTCGTCAAGGGTGGCCGACGCGTGGCATCCACCGTAACGGGTCGCCGTTAAGCTATCGGGTTCGGTTTTGGATCCGATAACCTGCTAACAGCCTGGACCAATGAGGATTTTCCACGTGTAAAATTCTCATTGGCCGGAGGAAACACGTGTTGGCTCACCGTTGGGATAGATGTCATCCATTCATTGGACAGGAGGCACCTATGATACGTCGACACGTGGCATGGCCCAATAGAGGCCCATTCCGGTGAAAAGGCCGGCATGTTTGACTTGGTCAAAAGGTAATGGGCCGGCCCACGGAAAGCATGTTAATGACCTGTCCGTATATAGCCCATTTACGACCCGCTAACTCACGGCCCATTACGGCCTATCGGAATTAAACCCAGTAGCTTCATCTGGGCCGTCCAATATGATTCCAGCCCGTTGTCACTTCTGGCCCATGTATGGCCCATGATGTCTTTCCGCCCATACAAGGCCATTTGTAACTCTTGGCCCATTAACGACCCATGGTGAATCTGGCCCGCAATGAACAGTGTACCCCTTTATACCCATTAACGGCCCATTATTCCATTGGGCCGTTTCCAACCCGTGTTATCTTTCGGCCTTCTCAGGGCCCGTTTATTCTTGGGCTCATTTTCAGGATTCAGTTACTTACGACCCGTTATTGGCCTTTTCTACTTGTGGGCCAAATTCAGCCCGCGGTTACAATCGGCTCGTTTATAGCCTGTTAATCCGTTGGGTCATTTTCATAGCGTCATCAAATATGGTCGATTAACGATAGCCCGTTATTGTCGGCCCATGAATGGACAATTCCAAATCTAGCCCGTTTATGGCCCATAATGCTGTCTTTTATTGACCCATGTTTGGCTTATCCATCATACGGCACGTAGAAGGCCCATTGATGCTACGGCCCGTAGAAGGCCCATTGTTTCTACGGCCCTTAGAAGGCCCATTGTTTCTACAGCCCGCACGAGGGCCATGGTAACTACAGTAAATATGTAGCCCATGGTTATTGTGGCCTAGTTTTAAAAAATAGGTTATTGCGGCCACTAGCAAACCACGGAAAAAGAGCTGCACTGACTACAAGCAAACAAATAAACAAGACAATAAGGAAATAAATAAGCAAGCAACTTACGCTAGGCTATCACGGCTATTACACATATTACATCCACTGGGCATCAAAGTTCACCACCAGTGCAACTATAGGGAACAAAGCAGCATATCATATACACGGGTTGTCAAAGTTGGCGACCGGTGCAAATAAACGCCGCAGCAAAACAAGTACAGAACTGAAACCACTTCAGAAGACCTGAAGAAACAATATCCTGGGTACCCATAATGCTGGCAAGATGCTTAGCAAGCTTATTAACTTTCTCTTGTTTGGTGCTTAAATCCTCCAGCACTTGTTGTTGCACCAGGAAGTATGCATCTGAATTATGCAGGGACTTCCTCAGTCCTTCGGCTTCCTGTCGCATAACATCTGATCGATGTCTTTCAACTTGAAGTTGAGACTCAAGAAGCCAAACTGATTCAGGCAGCGAGTTCGAAGAGCTCGTGCCAACAGTAGTAGCTAGTAACTCGAACACTACATCAATACAGGACTTTGGGGTTGTCTCAGTGTCTTCAATATAGTTTTTATCAGCTTTCTTGGAGACCAACAGGGATGTCTCACTATCTTGAACCTTATCTGCATTACTTCCTTTACCATTGCATAACGGGGTACTCTTCTCTAATATTTTATCCGCGTTCTAAAAGAGAAACGAACAAACACATCACAGGTTTACAATGTAGTATATGAAACTCATTTTGGTAAACCAGTTCAGTAGTAAGGTGGACATGATAACAGCATGAAACAAACATATATCTATGTAGTATGGTCATTGTATGGTATATATCATTCTAGTTTATATTGCCAAATCAAGATAGATACAGTTCGAATCATATCTATTTAAGACAAAGTAGCATAGATAGAATATAAGTGTGGGAAACTACACAGCAATAACAACACTTGTAATGTGCATGGCATGAGAACATAACTGTTTATTCAATTGAAACTGAAATCAACATAGAGTAAGTTACAATAGCAAACACGTTAAAGAAACATGTTTAAAACATACCTATTGCACCATTGGAGTTTCAATTGCATCCTTCAAATTTGAAATTAGTTGGTATGAATAAATACAGTGATGCAAGAGCATGAACCATAGCTACGGAACCTGACTAGAGAACAATTCTTCTTCTGCTTTTAAGTGTTGACTTGGGGTTCAGAGTGGTGGTCCTCGTGCTTTGGGCACTGCAGTTGCCTTACTAATTGCTGGTGTTCAGGTGCTCTGTGGTGGAGACGATGTTGTGTTAACTGGAACTGGGTTACTATCTGCTGGGGTTGGGGTTAGAAGGGGTGTAGCTCGTTCTCTGTCCAACTGGGTAGGGGTACAATCTGTGTGAGTCTGGGTTATGTGTGGTGGGCTGGTTCTTGGGCAAGTACAACTGTGGTTCTATCCGCATCGACAGGTAGCATGATATTTTCTGAAGACCATGTTTTTGTTGGAAATATGCCCTAGAGGCAATAATAAATTGGTTATTATTATATTTCCTTGTTCATGATAATCGTTTATTATCCATGCTAGAATTGTATTGATAGGAAACTCAGATACATGTGTGGATACATAGACAACACCATGTCCCTAGTAAGCCTCTAGTTGACTAGCTCGTTGATCAATAGATGGTTACGGTTTCCTGACCATGGACATTGGATGTCGGTGATAACGGGATCACATCATTAGGAGAATGATGTGATGGACAAGACCCAATCCTAAGCATAGCACAAGATCGTGTAGTTCGTATGCTAAAGCTTTTCTAATGTCAAGTATCATTTCCTTAGACCATGAGATTGTGCAACTCCCGGATACTGTAGGAATACTTTGGGTGTGCCAAACGTCACAACGTAACTGGGTGGCTATAAAGGTACACTACGGGTATCTCCGAAAGTGTCTGTTGGGTTGGCACGAATCGAGACTAGGATTTGTCACTCCGTGTGACGGAGAGGTATCTCTGGGCCCACTCAGTAGGACATCATCATAATGTGCACAATGTGATCAAGGAGTTGATCACGGGATGATGTGTTACGGAACGAGTAAAGAGACTTGCCGGTAACGAGATTGAACAAGGTATCGGGATACCGACGATCGAATCTCGGGCAAGTATCATACCGATAGACAAAGGGAATTGTATATGGGATTGATTAAGTCCTTGACATCGTGGTTCATCCGATGAGATCATCGTGGAACATGTGGGAGCCAACATGGGTATCCAGATCCCGCTGTTGGTTATTGACCGGAGAACGTCTCGGTCATGTCTGCATGTCTCCCGAACCCGTAGGGTCTACACACTTAAGGTTCGATGACGCTAGGGTTATAAAGGAAGTTTGTATGTGGTTACTGAATGTTGTTCCGAGTCCCGGATGAGATCCCGGACGTCACGAGGAGTTCCGGAATGGTCCGGAGGTAAAGATTTATATATGGGAAGTCCTGTTTTGGTCACCGGAAGAGTTTCAGGGTTTATCGGTAATGTACCGGGACCACCGGGAGGGTCCCGGGGGTCCACCAAGTGGGGCCACCAACCCCGGAGGCTTGCATGGGCCAAGAGTGGTGAGGGACCAGCCCCTGAGTGGGCTGGTGCGCCTCCCACAAGGCCCAAGGGGCAGCTAGGAGGAAAAAAAAGGAGGAAACCCTAGGCTTAGATGGGCCTAAGGCCCACCCTAGGGGGCGCCTCCCTCTCTCCCCCTCTTGGCCGCCCCTTGTTTCCCATCTAGGGCTGCCGCCCCCCTTAGGGGTGGGAACCCTAGAGGGGGCGCACCCTCCTCCCTCTCCCCTATATATAGTGAGGCCTGGGGCTGCCCATAACACGCGATCTGATCTCTGCCTGTTGGTGCAGCCCTCCCTCTCTTTCTCCTCATATCTCGCGGTGCTTGGCGAAGCCCTGCAGGATTGCCACGCTCCTCCATCACCACCACGCCATTGTGCTGCTGCTGGATGGAGTCTTCCTCAACCTCTCCCTCTCTCCTTGCTGGATCAAGGCATGGGAGACGTCACCGGGCTGTACGTGTGTTAAATGCGGAGGTGTCGTCCGTTCGGCACTTGATCATCGGTGATTTGGATCACGACGAGTACGACTCCATCAACCCCGTTCACTTGAACGCTTCCGCTTAGCGATCTACAAGGGTATGTAGATGCACTCTCTTTCCCCTCGTTGCTAGTCTCTCCATAGACAGATCTTGATGACACGTAGGAAAATTTTGAATTTCTGCTACGTTCCCCAACAGTGGTATCAGAGCTAGGTCTATTGCGTAGATTCTATGCACGAGTAGAACACATAGTAGTTGTGGGCGTTGATTTTGTTCAATATGCTTACTGTTACTAGTCTTATCTTGATTCGGCGGCATTGTGGGATGAAGCGGCCCGGACCAACCTTACACGTACTCTTACGTGAGACCGGTTCCACTGACAAACATGCACTAGTTGCATAAGGTGGCTGACGGGTGTCTGTCTCTCCCACTTTAGTCGGATCGGATTCGATGAAAAGGGTCCTTATGAAGGGTAAATAGCAATTGGCATATCATGTTGTGGTCTTTGCGTAGGTAAGAAACGTTCTTGCTAGAAACCCATAGCAGCCACGTAAAACATGCAAACAACAATTAGAGGACGTCTAACTTGTTTTTGCAGGGTATGGTATGTGATGTGATATGGCCAAAAGGATGTGATGAATGATATATATGATGTATGAGATTGATCATGTTCTTGTAATAGGAATCACGACTTGCATGTCGATGAGTATGACAACCGGCAGGAGCCATAGGAGTTGTCTTTATTTATTTATGACCTGCGTGTCAACTTAAACGTCATGTAATTACTTTACTTTATTGCTAAAGCGTTAGCCATAGTAGTAAAAGTAATAGATGACGAGACAACTTCAAGAAGACACGATGATGGAGATCATGATGATGGAGATCATGGTGTCATGCCGGTGACAAGATGATCATGGAGCCCCAAGATGGAGATCAAAGGAGCTATATGATATTGGCCATATCATGTCACTATTGTTTGATTGCATGTGATGTTTATCATGTTTATACATCTTATTTGCTTAGAACGACGGTAGTAAATAAGATGATCCCTCATTAAAATTTCAAGAAAGTGTTCCCCCTAACTGTGCACCGTTGCGACAGCTTGTTGTTTCAATGCACCACGTGATGATCGGGTGTTTGATCCAAACGTTCACATACAACGGGTGTAAGACAGATTTACACATGCAAACACTTAGGTTGACTTGACGAGCCTAGCATGTGTATAGACATGGCCTCGGAACACAGAAGACCGAAAGGTCGAGCATGAGTCGTATAGAAGATACGATCAACATGAAGATGTTCACCGATGTTGACTAGTCCGTCTCACGTGATGATCGGACACGGCCTAGTTGACTCGGATCATGTAATCACTTAGATGACTAGAGGGATGTCTATCTGAGTGGGAGTTCATAAGATGAACTTAATTATCCTGAACATAGTCAAAAGATCTTTGCAAATTATGTCGTAGCTCGCGCTTCAGTTCTACTGTTTAGTTATGTTCCTAGAGAAAATTTAGTTGAAAGTTGATAGTAGCAATTATGCGGACTAGGTCCGTAAACTGAGGATTGTCCTCATTGCTTCATAGAAGGCTTATGTCCTTAATGCACCGCTCAGTGTGTTGAACCTCGAACGCGGTCTGTGGATGTTGCGAACATCTGACATACACGTTTTGATAACTACGTGATAGTTCAGTTAAACGGTTTAGAGTTGAGGCACCGAAGACGGTTTTGAAACGTCACGAAACATATGAGATGTTTTGAGGGCTGAAATTGGAGTTTCAGGCTCGTGCCCACGTCAAGAGGTATAAGACCTCCGACGATTTTCTTAGCCTACCAACTAAGGAGAAAAGCTTAATTGTTGAGCTTGTGCTCAGATTGTTTGAGTACAACAATCATTTGAATCGAGTGGGAGTTGATCTTCCAGATGAGATAGTGATGTTTTATCCAAAGTCATTACCACCAAGCTGCTAGAGCTTCGTGATGAACTATAACATATCGAGGACACATATGATGATCTTTGAGATATTCGTGATGTTTGACACCACAAAAGTAGAAATCAAGAAGGAGCATCAATTGTTGATGGTTGGTGAAACCACTAGTTTCAAGAAGGGTAAGGGCAAGAAGGGATACTTCATGAAACGGCAATTCAGTTGCCGCTCTAGTGAAGAAACCCGAGGTTGAACCCAAACCCGAGACTAAGTGCTTCTGTAATAAGAGGAACAGCCACTGGAGCAGAATTACCCTAGATACTTGGTAGATGAGAAGGCTGGCAAGGTCGATAGAAGTATATTGGATATACATTGTGTTGATGTGTACTTTACTAGTACTCCTAGTAGCACCAGGGTATTAGATACCAGTTCGATTGCTAAGTGTTAGTAACTCGAAATAAAAGCTACGGAATAACCGGAGACTAGCTAAAGGTGAGCTGGCGATATGTGTTGGAAGTGTTTTCAATGTTGATATGATCAAGCATCGCACGCTCCCTCTACCATCGAGATTGGTGTTTGCGCTGAGCATAGACATGATTGGATTATGTCTATCGCGATACGGTTATTCATTTAAGGAGAATAATGGTTACTCTGTTTATTTGAATAATACCTTCAATGGTCTTGCACCTAAAATGAATGGTTTATTGAATCTCGATCATAGTGATACACATGTTCATGCCAAAAGATATAGGATAGTAATGATAGTACCACCTACTTGTGGCACTGCCACTTAAGTCATATCGGTATAAAACGCATGAAGAAGCTCCATGTTGATGGATCTTTGGGCTCACTCGTTTTTGAAAAGTTTGAGACATGCGAACCATGTCTATTGGTGTATATGCATGAAGAAACTCCATGCAAATGGACTGTTTGGACTCACTTGATTTTGAATCACTTGAGACATGCAAATCATACCACATGGGCAAGATGACTGAAAGCCTCGGTTTCAGTAAAATGGAACCAGAAAGCAACTTGTTGGAAGTAATACATTTTGATGTGTGCAGTCCAATGAGTGCTGAGGCATGTAGTGGATATCGTTATGTTCTTACTTCACAGATGATTTGAGTAGATGTTGAGTATATTTACTTGATGAATCACGAGTCTGAATTATTGAAAGGTTCAAGTAATTTCAGTGTGAAGTTGAAAGATCGTCGTGACAAGAGGATAAAGGATCTATGATATGATCATAGAGATGAATATCTGAATTACGAGTTTGGCACAGAATTAAGACATTGTGGAAATTGTTTCACAACTAATACAGCCTGGAACACCATAGTGTGATGGTGTGTCCGAACATCATAACTGCACCCTATTGGATATGATGCATACCATGATGTCTCTTATCGAATTACCACAATAGTTTATGGGTTAGGCATTAGAGACAACCACATTCACTTTAAAAGGGGCACCACGTAATTCCGATGAGATGACACCGTATGAACTATGGTTTAGAGAAACCTAAGCTGTCATTTCTTAAAAGTTTGGGGCTGCGACGCTTATGTGAAAAAGTTTCAGGCCGATAAGCTCGAACCCAAAGCGGATAAATGCATCTTCATAGGACACCCAAAACAGTTGGGTATACCTCCTGTCTCAGATTCGAAAGCAATAAGGGATTGTTTCTAGAATCGGGTCCTTTCTCGAGGAAAAGTTTCTCTCGAAAGAATTGAGTGGGAGGATGGTGGAGACTTGATGAGGTTATTGAACCGTCTCTTCAAATAGTGTGTGGCAGGGCACAGGAAGTTATTCCTGTGGCACCTACACCAATTGAAGTGGAAGCTTGTGATAGTGATCATGAAACTTCAGATCAAGTCACTACCAAACCCCGTAGGATGACAAGGATGCGTACTACTTCAGAGTGGTACGTGATCCTGTCTTAGAAGTCATGTTGCTAGACAAAAATGAACCTACAAGCTATGGAGAAGCGGTGGTGGGCCTGGATTCCGATAAATGGCTCGAGGTCATAAAATCCGAGAGAGGATCCATGTATGAAGACAAAGTGTAGACTTTGGCGGAATGGCTCGATGGTCGTAAGGCTGTTGAGTACAGATGGATTTTAAAAGGAAGACGGACAATGATGGTATGTTTCACCATTAAGAAAGCTCGACTTGTCGTTAAGATGTTTTCCGACAAGTTCAAGGAGTTGACTACGATGAGACTTTCTCACTCGTAGCGATGCTAAGAGTCTGTTGGAATTATATTAGCAATTACTGCACTATTTATGAAATCTTGCAGATAGGATGTCAAAACATCGTTTCCTCGATGATTTTCTTGAGGAAAGGTTGTATGTGATACAACTGGAAGGTTTTGTCAATCCTGAAATATGCTAATAAGTATGCAAAGCTCCAGCAATCCTTCTAGGGACTGTAGTAAGCATCTCGAAGATGGAATGTATGCTTTGATGAGATGATCAATGATTTTGGTGTATACAAAGTTTATGAGAAACTTGTATTTCCAAAGAAGTGAGTGGGAGCACTATAGAATTTCTGATGAGTATATGTTGTTGACATATTGTTGATCAGAAATGATGTAGAATTTCTGGAAAGCATATAGGGTTATTTTGGAAAGTGTTTTTCAATGGAAAGCCTGGACTAAGCTACTTGAACATTGAGCATCAAGATCTATAAGGATAGATCAAAACGCTTAATGGTACTTTCAAATGAGCACATACCTTGACATGATCTTGAAGGTGTTCAAGATGGACCAGTCAAAGAAGGAGTTCTTGCCTGAGTTGTAAGGTACGAAGTTAAAGCTCGACCATGGCAGAACAGAGAGAAAGGACGAAGGTCGTCCCCTATGCTTAAGACATAGGCTCTACAGTATGCTATGCTGTGTACCGCACCTGAAGTGTGCCTTGCCATGAGTCAGTCAAGGGGTACAAGAGTGATCCAAGAATGGATCACAGGACAGCGGTCAAAGTTATCCTTAGTAACTAGTGGACTAAGGAATTTTCTCGATTATGGAGGTGGTAAAAGAGTTCGTCGTAAAGGGTTACGTCGATGCAAGCTTAACACCTATCCGGATAGCTCTGAGTGGAGATACCGGATACGTATAATGGAGCAACAATTTAGAATAGCTCAAAGTAGAACAGTTATTTGGAATAGCTCCAAATAGAGCGTGGTAGCTGCATCTCGGAGATGACATAGAGATTTGTAAAGCGCACACGGATCTGAAAGGTTTAGACCCGTTGACTAAAACCTCTCTCACAAGCAACATGATCAAACCTAGAACTCATTGAGTGTTAATCACATAGTGATGTGAACTGGACTACTGACTCTAGTAAACTCTTGGTGTTAGTCACATGGCGATGTGACCTGTGAGTGTAAATCACATGGCGATGTGAACTAGATTATTGACTCTAGTGCAAGTGGGAGACTGTTGGAAATATGCCCTAGAGGCAATAATAAATTGGTTATTATTATATTTCCTTGTTCATGATAATTGTTTATTATCCATGCTAGAATTGTATTGATAGGAAACTCAGATACATGTGTGGATACATAGACAACACCATGTCCCTAGTAAGCCTCTAGTTGACTAGCTCGTTGATCAATAGATGGTTACAGTTTCCTGACCATGGACATTGGATGTCGGTGATAATGGGATCACATCATTAGGAGAATGATGTGATGGACAAGACCCAATCCTAAGCATAGCACAAGATCGTGTAGTTCGTATGCTAAAGCTTTTCTAATGTCAAGTATCATTTCCTTAGACCATGAGATTGTGCAACTCCCGGATACCGTAGGAATACTTTGGGTGTGCCAAACGTCCCAACGTAACTGGGTGGCTATAAAGGTACACTATGGGTATCTCCGAAAGTGTCTGTTGGGTTGGCACGAATCGAGACTGGGATTTGTCACTCCGTGTGACGGAGAGGTATCTCTGGGCCCACTCGGTAGGACATCATCATAATGTGCACAATGTGATCAAGGAGTTGATCACGGGATGATGTGTTACGGTACGAGTAAAGAGACTTGCCGGTAACGAGATTGAACAAGGTATCGGGATACCGACGATCGAATCTCGGGCAAGTATCATACCGATAGACAAAGGGAATTGTATACGAGATTGATTAAGTCCTTGACATCGTGGTTCATCCAATGAGATCATCATGGAACATGTGGGAGCCAACATGGGTATCCAGATCCCGCTGTTGGTTATTGACCGGAGAACGTCTCGCTCATGTCTGCATGTCTCCCGAATCCGTAGGGTCTACACACTTAAGGTTCGATGACGCTAGGGTTATAAAGGAAGTTTGTATGTGGTTACCGAATGTTGTTCGGAGGAAACCCTAGGCTTAGATGGGCCTAAGGCCCACCCTAGGGGGCGCCTCCCTCTCTCCCCCTCTTGGCCGCCCCTTGTTTCCCATCTAGGGCTGCCGCCCCCCTTAGGGGTGGGAACCCTATAGGGGGCGCACCCTCCTCCCTCTCCCCTATATATAGTGAGGCCTAGGGCTGCCCATAACATGCGATCTGATCTCTGCCTGTTGGTGCAGCCCTCCCTCTCTTTCTCCTCATATCTCGCGGTGCTTGGCGAAGCCCTGCAGGATTGCCACGCTCCTCCATCACCACCACGCCGTTGTGCTGCTGCTGGATGGAGTCTTCCTCAACCTCTCCCTCTCTCCTTGCTGGATCAAGGCATGGGAGACGTCACCGGGCTGTACGTGTGTTGAACGCGGAGGTGCCGTCCGTTCGGCACTTGATCATCGGTGATTTGGATCACGACGAGTACGACTCCATCAACCCCGTTCACTTGAACGCTTCCGCTTAGCGATCTACAAGGGTATGTAGATGCACTCTCCTTCCCCTCGTTGCTAGTCTCTCCATAGACAGATCTTGGTGACACGTAGGAAAATTTTGAATTTCTGCTACGTTCCCCAACAGTTTTTACTCCCACATATACTGCCATCACCCCCTCCAATTGAAATGGGTGATAAACAAGAAAAGTAATTGAATGTACAGACATTGTAAGAGACATGTGCAATGGATAGTAGGAAAGAAAACAAGGCATGAAATAATTCACATTTATGTTGTCTAACCAAACAGAATAGTGGGACATAATTTCACATATATGATGGCTAATTAAACAGGATAGCATGACACAATTTCACATGTATGATGGATAACTAAACAGGATAGAATGACATACTTAAAAATATGATGACTATGTAAACAGGATGACATGATATAACTATACGATGTGTCTATTAAAGTGGTTGGCATGCCATAAATCACAAACATGTCATCGATGGAAACATGATGACATGATATAATTCATGGATAGAATGACATAATTCAAAATATGATGACTATGTAAACAGGATGAGATGATATAACTATATTATGTCTTTAGAAAATGGGTTGGCATGCCATAATTCAGATACATGTTGTCTATGTAAACATCTTGGCATGATATAATTCAAATATATGATTTATATACTAAGCAAGTGAGCAGAGGGCAATCACATATATGATGTGTCAACTAAGCAGATGACATTCAATATTGTGTATATGATGTAAAAACTAAGCATTGCAATACAACATATGCATGATATGAGTAATATAACCCTGCCAAGTTTGAGCATACACCTCAGGGGGATAATAGGACTGGTCATCTGCCTATGAATTCTCCTCTAAAGAGCTATCTGTAACCAGCAAGATATCTACTTCAGCAGGTAGCATTGTCTGCTCTGAAGACCTTGTTTTCACTCCAGATTTCTCCATCACCAATTTAAATGGTTGATGCACAAGAAAAGCAGTTGAATATAAAAACATTGTCGATAAATGCAACGAGAAATACAAAAAAGTACAACATGATATAATTCAAATATATGACTTTTGGCTAAACAACATGGCATTGCATAATTCACATATATAATGCATTGCAACAAGATAGCAATGCATAATTCATATATATATATATATATATATATATAATGTCTTGCAACAAGATGGCATCGCATAATTCAAATATATGGTAATTAGACACTAAACAGGTGGCATTCACACAAAGCATGTCTAAACTAAACAAATGACATAGCAATGCAAGATACCATATGCACGATATGAGCAACACAACCCTGCCAAGTTAGAGCATGCACCTGGGGGGGATAGGATTGGTCATATGTCTCTGAATCCTCCTCTGAGGAGCTATCCGTAACCAGCAAGACATGCGCTTAGTCAGATAGCATTGTCTGTTCTGAAGACCTTGTTTCCACTTCAGATTTTTTTCCATGCCCGTGCAGAATGGCTGATGCACAGGAAGAGTAATTGAATGTACTAAAATTGTTGACAAATTTAACACGTAATAAAAAAATTATGACATGATATAATTCACATATAAGATAACTGGCTAACCAGGGTGGCATTGCAAAATTCACATATATGATGCCTGGCTAAACAAGATGGCATTGCATGATTCACATATACGATAAAGAAACTAAACAGATGGCATTGACACAAAGCATGTCTAAACTAAGCAGATGACATATTTGATGTATACAGTAAGCAATGCAAGGCACCATATGCATGATATTACCAACATCAGCATGCCAAGTTAGAGCGAAGACCTCAGGGGGTAAATAGGAGTGGTCTTGTCCTTCTGAATCCCCCTCAGAACAGTTATCTTCCTCTTGATTATGATCCGAAATGGGTGGAGGGGGGCTGCCTTTGCACCCACCATGGAGCAACGTCTGCATGAAACTTTATTGCCACGCAAGGCTCGTCTCTTTTGCTCTACATGTTCAGTTCCATTGTGTACAATAACTGACATGCATAGGAATAAAACATAGTGAGATTGTGTAAGGAGTGCATGCACAAATCCAGAGTGATGGTAGCAAAGTGTGGATAGACCCAAAACCAATGATGGCAGGCAGATAATAGCTTTAGTTAAAAATACAGATAATGGATCCTTTAATGTTTGTTTGCACCTAACATGAAACTCATAGTAGACACCGAAGATTAACCAGATAGTAGACAGATAGTACTGATTGCTGCCCCAATATGTACCCCACAACCATTTAAAAACTCAAGTTTCAGCATTAGTTTGGACCTGACTCGGAGTCTAATAGGCGAACACGACGATAAAGTAGCATATCATCATATTAAGCGATGCATAACATAAGCAGACATGGAAGAGTGCTGATATGTCTCCGTCGTATCTATAATTTTTGATTTTTCCATGCCAATATTCTACAACTTTCATATACTTTTGGCAACTTTTAATACTATTTTTGGGACTAACATATTGATCCAATGCCCAGTGCCAGTTCCTGGTTGTTGCATGTTTTTTGTTTGGCAGAAAATCCATATCAAACGGAGTCCAAATGGGATAAAAACTGACAAAGATTTTTTTGGAATATATGTTTTTTGGGGGAAGAAGAATCAACGCGAGACGATGCCCGAGGGGGCCACGAGGCAGGGGGCGCACCCTAGGGGGCAGGCGCGCCCTGGGCCCTCATGGCCACCCCGTAATGCGGTTGATGCCCTTCTTTCACCGCAAGAAAGCTAATACCCCGGATAAAAATCGTGTCCAAAATTCATCCCAATCAGAGTTACGGATCTCCGGGAATTTAAGAAACGTGAAAGGACAGAATCAAAAAACGCAGAAACAGAGAGAGACAGATCCAATCTCGGAGGGGCTCTCGCCCCTCCGCCACCATGGAGGCCATAGACCAGAGGCGAAACCCTTCTCCCATCTAGGGAGAAGGTCAAGGAAGAAGAAGAAGAAAGGGGGCCCTCTCTCCCTCTCTTCCGGTGGCGCCGGAACGCCGCCGGGGCCATCATCGTGTGACAGCGATCTACACCAACACCTCCGTCATCTTCACCAACATCTTCATCACCCTCCCCCATCTATCTACAACGGTCCACTCTCCCACAACCCGTTGTACCCTATACTTGAACATGGTGCTTTATGCTTCATATTATTATCCAATGATGTGTTGCCATCCTATGATGTCCGATTAGATCTTCGTTGTCCTATCAGTAATTGGTGAATTGCTATGATTGGTTTAATTTGCTTGTGGTTATGTTGCTGTCCTTTGGTGCCCATCATATGAGCGCGTGCGTGGATCACAGGATAGGACTATGTATTGGAGGGCAAGAGTGACAGAAGCTTCAACCTAGCATAGAAATTGATGCATACGGGATTGAAGGGGGACCAATATATGTTAATGCTATGGTTGGGTTTTACCTTAATGAACGTTAGTAGTTGCGGATGCTTGCTAATAGTTACAATCATAAGTGCATAGAATTCCAAGTTAGGGATGACATGCTAGCAGTGGCCTCTCCCACATAAAACTTGCTATCAGTCTAGTAAAGTAGTCAATTGCTTAGGGACAATTTCGCAACTCTTGCCACCACTTTTCCATACTCACTATACTAAATTTATTGCTTCTTTACCTAAAACATCCCCTAGTTTTTACTTACGTGCTCTATATATTCTTGCAAACCTATCCCGTTACACCTACAAAGTACTTCTAGTTTTATACTTGTTCTAGGTAAAGCGAACGTCAAGCGTGCGTAGAGTTGTATCGGTGGTCGATAAAACTTGAGGGAATATTTGTTCTACCTTTAGCTCCTCGTTGGGTTCAACACTCTTACTTATCGAAAGAGGCTACAATTGATCCCCTGTACTTGTGGGTTATCAAGACCTTTTTCTGGCGTCGTTGCCGGGGAGTTATAGCATGGGGTGAATATTCTCGTGTGTGCTTGTTTGCTTTATCACTAAGTAGGTTTTATTTTGTGCTCTTGTTTTCTATCTTTAGTTACGGGTAGGAAACGTAAAATACCAAAAAAATAGTGGTACCTACTGAACGAATGGTTGAAGAACCACTCAAAATCTGTCACATTATTGAAGCTTTTTACTTGGATCATCTTCGATCTCTATGTGCTCGGGCTGAAACCCCAACTAGCTTAGTTGAGGAAAATCTTTAGATGAGCATGCTTATTATGTGCGATACCGCATATCTAAAAAAGGGAAACTTTTGCTAGATCAAATTCACCGTTTGCAGTGCTATGCTTGGAACTTATGTGAAATATATGATTGTACTTGTTGTTCTAAAGACCCTAAGAAACACCTTCCTTACCAATGTGGGTTTAGTGATAATGGAATCATATCTTCGTATACTAAGGGTGTTTATAATTACTATGATGTTTAGTAACTTGAAGAATTTGTTGCTTTTAGGGGTACTTATGAAATTGCTTCTTGTATTGAAGAGTGTGATACTACTCTCTACAAATCTGAAAATTTGGCCATATTTAAATATTGCTATGATAATTATGCTTCTAATCCTTATATTAAACCATATATTAAGGACTCCTTCGCTGTCCAAGAAGAGACTAATTGATGCGGAGCATCCCACATTCATCCCCATGTACACTCCGACTACTCTCCAAGCCTCAAGTGAACATAAGACGAAACCTCAAGTATACGCCATTGGACACAAGGTGAAATCTCTCCTCTCCGAATCGTCACTTTTCACATGTGAGACATGGCTACTACCTCAAACATGTGTGCTATGCATGACCAGGAACCAAGAGGAAGCCCATGGACAAGAAGGCGAGGACACCAAGCGCGAGGAACAAGAAGAAGAGCTGCGGAAGAAGCTCCAGCCACCGGACGACCGGCAACCCCGCACCCGAGCCCAACGAGCGGATGTCCGACGCCAGCGGACGACCGGCGACCGGACGACCGGCCACCTCCGGAAATCCGACACTCCAGCGTCCGAGCCAGATCAAGCGGACGTCCGACGTCTACCGGACGTCCGCCCGCCCATGAGCCACCGGACGACCGGTCCTCAGCGGATGTCCGGTACCTGTCTGCGCACAGTGTTTGGGCCCGAGGCCCATGTACCCCTTCACTTTGCCCCTTTTGCACTAAGACTATAAATAGACCACCCCCACCTCCTAGTTAGGGTTAGCAAATGATTAGCTCATATTTTGTGTGAGACCTTTCCTCATCCACTTGGATACCTTCTCCTTGGAGATTCGAGCCTCCACCGGAGAAGATCCCCCAAGCGAATTCAAGACCCCTTTTAGGGAAGAACTAAAGACCTCCTCACGGAGAAGACCGGCTAACCTTGTATCATCATTAGTTGTCCGTGGATCGTGTATCTTTCCTTATGTATTCGAGGATCTAGCACATATGTGACTTATTCGTGTTGGTTTAGTGTTTCCTCTTGTGTTTCCCCTTGTGTTTTCCCTCTTCTCCCTCTCGTGTTTCTCGTGTTTTTCGCGGGATTCGCTCCTTTCGTGAAAGATCGGCCGATTAGGGTTCCACCCTACATCATCTTGGTATCATGAGCCACGTTGATCATAATTTCGGAGCCTCCCCTCATTGTTTTCTAACCTAATTTTGTTGTGTTCTTCCCTAAATTCGAAAATCCCCATCAAAAATAGCCCCAATTTTTTGTGATTTGTTGGTTTGACGAAGTTTTGTTGGATTTGATCCATAGATTTGCTTGGTTTCAAGTGGATCTAGCATCTCCCCAAGTTTCCCCATCTTTCACCCACAAAATCTCATCAATTTTGACCTCAAAATCCCCAAATTCCGCCCAAAATCGCGTCCTGAATCTCGGATCTCGAGTTGACCCCAACCCACCGGACGACCGTCGCTTTACCGGACGTCCGGACCCCCAGGAAGCACCGGACGTCCGACCTTACCGGACGGCCGGAACCCCTAACCCGAGCTGATTTCCGACCGGACCGGACGTCCGGTGACCGGACATCCGTCCATTTCCGGATGACCACTACGTGTAAAAATTGACTTCGCTCAAATTTTGTTTCGGCCATAACTAATTCATCCGAACTCCGATTTTGATGTTCTTTAGCTCGTTTTGAAGCTCTTGACATCCCTCTTCCCACAAAAATACCATCAACATCTTTTGACTCCATCAAAATTTGTGAATTTTGGCATCTTTGCCTAGGGCTTCCACCACATCATCTGCTACACCACCACCGACTTCCGCAACCTAACCAATTTTGTTCCTCATAGCATTAGTGGTTGTTGATTAGTGATTCGAGTCTCCTAAGGTGTTTTATCTACTTAGGACGGTTGCTTCCTCATCAACCACCACCACTACCGGATAGGCTTACCCGCCATACATTTCTGCCACACTGACTTAACCCAATTTTGTTTGTGTTATGAGTTGTGTCTCCTAAGGTGTTTCGACTACTTAGGGACTGTGCTTCCAACTCCGACACCGTGTATAGTACACCACCATAACCTCCACTTCCGCATTGACTACTCACATAACCCATCATTCCACCACCGCATCCCGCTACCACCATTTTGACATTTGACATTTGAGATTTTGAGTTCGCGGTGTTTCCGTTTCCTAAGGTGTTTCGGCTACTTAGGGACGAGTCTCCATCATCTTGGTATCTCCATCAAGATCACCGCCACTCATCATCGACACAGAAGGTAACCTCCATATCATCTCGGTATTGTGGTATCCCTCCATTGTATATTCCCTTGCCATTGCATTGATAACCCCTAGCCTATTTTGCGTCACTTGCCTATCGAGACTAGCCTTTGAGTATTGCTGGCAACGTTACTTGTGCACATTAGTGATCTACACCATACATTGCATACATACCATACCATATCGGTATCATCTTGGTATCATATCATCCTTTGTGCCACAAGTTTGTTCCCGCATATATAGAATTGCTATCTTAGTTTGTGCATTGTGCAAAAGTGGCCACAAAAAAAGAATAAAGCTTTTAAGCAAAGAAAAAGAGCAAACAAGCTTGTAAGCAAGTGCCATAAGCACCATACCACATTGCATATAAGATTATCATATGCGATCATCTTGGATCATAGCACCGGAACATCATACACATAGCATACTTGGGATAGAAGTCATTGCATTTTTGTCTCCTATAGGTTGTGCACAAGTTTCATATCCGCCTACTGAGCAATCATGCTAGCTTCTCTCTAGAGTTGTGCAACAAGAGCATTTTCCGTGGATTCCACATTTTGAGCTCATTCCTTGGTTGCACGACCCCATTTATCTATCCGTGTGTGTGTTTCCGTGTGCCACATATTTCTATTGGTCTACTTGTTTCACTTGCGAATTTGTGAATCTCTTTCAACATTATTGACTCTTGCTAACATTTTGCATCAATTGTTTTGTGCCACTATCCTCACCGAGCTCCACCATAAGCCTTACTTGTGTAGATGTGAGAAACCAACAAGACTTGGTACCAATTGTGCTATTTCCTTGTCCACATTGGAGTGATCATTGATCCACTTTCAACTTTGGTCAAGGTACATTTGGTACACATTCTTCTCCTTTCTCCACTCATATTTGCTCGAGTATTGTGATGGATAGGCAAGGCATTTCATCTCCGGTCTTCCACAACAATGACGGCATGAACAACTACATCACCAAAGCGTCAATCTTCGATCTACAACGATAAATGCAAGGCGCACAATCAAGATTGCGAGAGCGCATCGAGAACCTCTCCATCGACATTCGTCACTCTGAAGTAAGGAAAAGGGACTACATCGACAACAAGCTTTCCGCACAAAAGGAGGAGCAAGATGCAATGATGGAGGAGATTCAGACCTTGTTGATCAACCATTCTTCCCCTTCATCATCCTTAAGGCGGCGACGTTCAAGTCACAAGTCTTCGGAGCACAGAAATGATGCAAGCGCAAGTCGTCCACGTCCACATCTCCATGGCGACCACCATCACGTTCGTGATCCACCTCGTCATGAAGGGCAATTCACCTCCAAGCAACATGTGCACGATGACGATGAACGGCATCTACTACGAGCTCGAGTGCGACAACGCCAACATCATCATGACGATGCTCACCAAGCGCAAATGCACAAGTCCCAACAAGCCCTACTTCACGCCAAGTCCAAACTTCATGAGCACAAGAGGAGACCGCGAGACAAGCACCACCACGACGGAGCTACGGCTACACCAACCACTTCGGCATCTTCGCCAAGTGTTCTCAAGGCATCTTCACCTTTGGACGTACGACATCTTTGCCTACTTCCCATGAGTTCGCCTACATCGACATCTTCAAGTACAAGGCGACCACCTACAAGCGAGGGCGACACTTCCATCTTCGGAAGCCCCTCAAGGAAGATGGCCGAGCACGGGAAACTCCCTTCGGTCATGGAGACGAGCTACGAGGTGCCACATCATATGGGCCTCCTCCAACAAGACAGCGACAAGAAGGTTGAGCAAGGGTCATCCCCCTCGACCATAGTGACGCGCACGAACCTCTTCAACAACATGAATACGGCACCCATATTGGGCTCATACTCCGAGTCAAGTTATGAGACCGCACATGAGGCCTTACCTCTGGTCTTAGAGGAGAGTGATGATGTGCCATCTTTGGCCTTCATCCACAGCTACGACTACGACATGATTGAGCATGGAGACATTTGCACCAACATCTCTCCGACACTGACATGTGACGAGATGCCCCAATTGCCATGTGAGGAGAGCCACCACCACATGAGTGACATGAGTGACTCCACCATACGTGACATTGAGAGCATTTCCTATGAGACGATGAGTGTGGCCACCACTAGCCCCACACTTGAGAGCATGCCACACATTCTACGTGAGGTTGAGAGCCATTTGAGTGACTCCATCAACCATATGAGTGAGAGCAACCAAGAGGGAGTGAGTGAGCCACAACACTTAGTGAGTGAGGTAGTTGACATGGCATGTGAGGCCACTATGATTTCTAACGACATAACCTCTACTCCTAGTGTGTTTTCTTCTTTGGTGCTAGGTCTCCTACATGACGACACGCCTATCCTCGACGAGTCCATACCTCCAAAGGAGACGATGATGACCATGGTGGAAGAAGATGCACCCCCACATGGTTCCATCAAGATGAAGATGACCACGACTCGGTCTTCGACACCTCACCTACAACACCCGAGCGATGCTCCAAAGGTAACATAGGTGATGGTGCTTCTCTTGTCCCACTAGTGGACTATTTTACGAATGATTGCTTGCATGATGTTGACACACCTATTCCCATGCTTCATGCTAGTGCGACTTCCTCATGTCATGACTTACCTATTTATGATGAATATGATGACGAGCATGTCGAGTTGCCTAGTTGTGATGCTATGCTCCATAGGATATCATGTGAAAATTCTATTGGTCACATCATGTTTGACAATCCATTGAACTTGTCATATGCTATGAGTGAGATCTCCCATATCGCATCATTTCAATCTCAACATAGTAGCTATGCATGCCCCATTACCATAAATCCCATTTTTCACTTATGGCATAGATGACGAGATGATGGTCATTGGCTTTTGTTTTTCATGTGATGACATTGCCATGCTTCTTTTACATGATTTGTGCAATTCATCTACTATGCCATGCCATGATCACAATGTTCCAACTAAGCATTGTTTTGGATGTTGTCAATATTCTCCATGTGATGTTTCCACTAATGATCATGAGGAGACCCCAATAGTTTCCTCATACATATTAGGATATTTTGATGCATTCCATACATTGCATGATTCTCATAATTGCTTGCACCATATGCATTCCATGAATAACAATGCTCTACATATTTCTTGTGATGCATTACACAATTTGAGTCTCCATTATTCTATACATAACAACAAACCTATCATGATGGATGCCATGTTTCTATATCACACATCTCATTTATTCGATCATTGGATATTTTGTTGTAACACCCACGATGCGACTATATCTCCTGCGTGTCGAGGCACGACTTAGAGGCATAATCGCATTGAAGGCATATGTCGCAAGTGAGGTAATCTTCACACAACCCATGTAATACAATAGGGGAAAAAGATACATAGTCGGCTTACAATCGCCACTTCACACAATTGCATGAATAAAGCATTACATCAATCAAATTCACTCATGGTCCGACTACGGAACCAAAATAAAAGAAGAACCCCAAATGCGACAAAGGTCCCGATCGACCCCAACTGGGCTCCACTACTGATCGACTAGAACGAAACAACATAAAGGACAAGATCTTCCACGAGCCCCTCCTGAGCTTGGCTGCGTCATCTGCACGAACTCATCGGCACCTGCAAGCTGGTTTTGGAAGTATCTGTGAGCCACGGGGACTCAGCAATCTCGCACCCTCGCGATCAAGACTATTTAAGCTTATGGGTAAGGTAAAGGTATGAGATGGAGCTGCAGCAAGCGACTAGCATATATGGTGGCTAACATACGCAAAAGAGAGCGAGAAGAGAAGGCAAAGCACGGTCGATAAAAGTATGATCAAGAAGTGATCCTGGACTACCTACGTCAAGCATAACTCCAACAACCGTGTTCACTTCCCGGACTCCGCCGGAAAGAGACCATCACGGTTACACACGCGGTTGATTCATTTTAATTAAGGTCAACTTTAGGTTTTCTACAACCGGACGTTAACAAATTCCCATCTGCCCATAACCGCGGGCACGGCTTTCGAAAGTTCAAGTCCCTGCAGGGGTGTCCCAACTTAGCCCATCACAAGCTCTCACGGTCAACGAAGGAATAGACCTCCACCCGAGACATTCCGATCAGACTCGGTATCCCGGTACAACAAGACATTTTGACAGGGTAAAACTAAACCAGCAACACCGCCCGATGCGCCGACATCCTGATGGGAGCTGCACATATCTCGTTCTCAGGGCAACACCGGATGAACACTACGTACAGCTAAAACCAGCCCTCAAGTTTCCCCGAGGTGGCGCCGCAAGTGGCTCTAGTTTGGACCAACGCTTAGACAAGCACTGGCCCGGGTGGGGGGTGGGGGTTAAAATAAATATGACCCTCGGGATGCGCGACTCCCAAGGGAAAAAGGCTAGGTGGCAAATGGTAAAACCAATGTTGGGCATTGCTGGAGAAGCTTCACTTAAGGTGAACTGTCAAGGGGTTCCCATTATAGCCCAACCGCGTGAGGAACGCAAAATCCGGGAACATAACACCGATATGACGGAAACTAGGGCGGCAAGAGTGGAACAAAACACCAGGCATAAGGCCGAGCCTTCCACCCTTTACCAAGTATATAGATGCATTAATTAAATAAGATATATTGTGATATCCCAACAAGTAAATAAATGTTCCAACAAGGAACAACATCTCCATGTTCCAACGAGGAACAAACTGCAATCTTCACCTGCAACTAACAACGCTATAAGAGGGGCTGAGCAAAGCGGTAACATAGCCAATCAACGGTTTGCTAGGACAATGTTGGGTTAGAGGCTGAACATGGCAATTTGGGAGGCTGACAAGCAAGTGGTAGGCATCATAGCATTGGCATAGCAAAGAGCGAGCAAACTAGCATAGCAAAGATAGTAGTGATTTTGAGGGTATGATCATCTTGCCTGAAATCCCGCAAGGAAGAAGAACAGGTCCATGAAGAAGACAAACAGACGTAGTCGAACGAATCCTCACAACCACGACGTTATCGGAACCAACCCGAAGAAGCAACACCGGAAAAGAAGCACACACCATAGTAAACAACCACCACATAGGCATGGCATGATGCGCAAAAAAGAATGATGCATGTCCGGTTTAAAGAAGCATGGCATGGAAAAATGCACAAACAATCCTACAAATTAAGTGGAGCTCAATATGCATCGGGATGCATATTGACAAAACACCACATCAATTATTTAGTTCTCTCTCGTTTATGTACCCCAACAATATTAAATGTTGATTAACATGGCAAGGGGGTGAAGCAAATGAAAACTACCTATCTAGTCAAGGTTAAATGAGGCCGGAAGCAACGAACAACAATTCCGGTAAATCCCCATAGCATAAATTAGGTTTGGTACTGTTCTGCCCTAAACATAATTTTAGAGTTATTAAACATGCAAAGTAAGGCCACCATGATAAACTAGGCAAAATTCTACCCCATTTACATATAAAGTTTATTAAAATCTGAGTTACGGTTATTTAGATATGAATTAAATCATTTTATCATGGCATAGGGGCAAATTAATGCAAACAACATTTTAAACATTTTAAACATGGATGGAAGTTGGATATTATTATTCTACACAAAATTCTGAGCAAGTTTCATATATAAATCATTTTAATCCGATGCACCATTTGTGAGTTATTAAATGCATGAACTTGAGGGTCTAAACTGTAAACTGGCAGTCTCTGGATAATTGGACAAATTCCCAGGACGAGAAAAAAACATATCGGGCTGAATCTGGGACAAGCCCAACAACAGGAATGGAAAAAAAACAAGGCGGGGCGCTGGGTGTGACTGCTCACCCTGGGCCGAGGCCCATCTGGAGGAGAGGCAGGCTGAGGTGAGGCCGGCTGGAGCTGGGCCTGAGGCGAGGCCGATTGGGCCGGGGCGGAGGTGGCCGGACGAGGCCCACGCGGGCGCGGAGCATCCTCCTCCTCGATCCCGCCTGGATCGAGGGAGGCAGGGGGCGGCGGCGGCGCCGTTCGCCGGCGGCAACGACGATGAGGGGCGGAGGAGGCCGGCAAGGGCAGGGGACGCACGGATCCGGCGACGGGGATGGCCGGATCTGAAAGCAGGCGGCGGTGAGGGTCCTCCTCGGGCTCGGATCGAGGCCGGAGGAGTCCGGGACGGCGGCGGGGAGGCGAAGACAGTGCTACGGGCGAGGTCGCCGGCGGAGAGGCACGAGGCGGCGGCGGAGAACTCCGGCAGAGGTCCGGCGGTGCTCCGGCGCGGGCGGAACCAGGAGACGGGCGGCTCAGCGGCTCGGGCAGATCTGGCCCGATGCGGCCCGTGGCGGTCTCCCGATGGGCTCCAGTGTCCCGGGCGGTGGGAGGCGGCGCGCGGGACACATGGCGGCGCGCGGTTGGACGAGGGCGGTGGCCGGCTGAGGTGTCGGCCTTTGATTGGCTGGAGTGAGGTGGCGCGCGGGGGCGAACATGTCCGGCGCGGCGCGGACGCGTCCGGATGCGTGGTGGGGAAGAAGACTAGGGTTTGATCCGGGATTTCGGGGAGGAGGCTATATTTATAGGTAGAGGGAGCTAGGAGAGCCCAAATGAGGTGCGGTTTGCGGCCACGCGATCGTGATCGAACGACCGAGATGATGGAGCAGAGTTAGGTGGGTTTTGGGCCAAATTGGAGGGGTGTTGGGCTGCAACACACACGAGGCCTTCTCGGTCCCTCGGTTAACCGTTGGAGTATCAAACGAAGTCCAAATGGTACGAAACTTGACAGGCGGTCTACCGGTAGTAAACCAAGGCCGCTTGGCAAGTCTCGGTCCAATCCGGAAATGTTTAACCCCCACACACAAGAGGAAGGTAGAAATGACCGTCGGAGGAGAACGGAACGACGGAATGCAAAACGGACAACGGGGAAAATGCTCGTATGCATGAGATGAACACGTATGCAAATGCAATGCACATGATGACATGACATGAGATGCATGACACGCAAGCAATGACAACGCAACAACAATGAATAACTGCACGACACCTGGCACATCGGTCTCGGGGCGTTACAACACTCCACCACTACGAGAGGATCTCGTCCCGAGATCTAGAATGGCACCGGAGGAAAAACGGAAGAGAAAAGAGAAGAGGTAAAACAAATTGCTTCTTTGAAAAACGAGTGAAACCAAAGAACCCTGAAAAGGTTAAGCCATCTCAAGGAAAGAATACAACGGAGATGAACAAAGTTGAAAACACTCCAGTTAAAGAAGGGGATCAAGGAAGACCAAATTCGGGCAGCGCTCCGATTGAAAAGAAGGAGGATTAAATAAGAACTTGATAAGATGAGAAGATACTTGGTGAAATCACTACACACTGCCTCTGGAACTATTGAAAGAATGGAAAAAGGGGTAAGAAAGATCTCAGACAGCACTCCGGTTGAGAAGGGAGTCAAAATTTGATAAGATGAGAGAGCTCAAATGAAAACACAACACTCTGGTTGAGAAAGGGATGCAAGACTTGATAAGGCGACAAGAACTTGAACAAAGGGGCACAACACTCCGGTTAAGCAAGATAGGGAAGGAATAAGAGTGATATAATTTAGACAGCACTCCGTCTGTAAATGGAAGGAATTGAACTTGACAAGATGAGAGGATACCTGTAAAGAGGACACAACACTCAGATAAAAGTATAGGCATGGAAAGATCATGATCTTTGACAAAACGAGATGATGGGTTGAAAAGATGAACATCACAATGCCTCCGGAACAAAAGAGTAGAGTAAAGATAATTGAGACAAGCGAATGTAGAAAACAATGCCTACTTCTGCTACAAAAGAGCCTGAAAAGGCATCTCTAGGAGAAGGGTTGAACGGAGTTGTTGGAAAACCAATAACGAAAAGAATAAGCTTGATATGGGCTTAAGGAATACATCTCAAATTATGAGGTGACAACCTGCCACTCACGGGAAAAGAATTGGGTTAGAATGAACAAGGAGACGAGAACTTATATCACCGGGAGGATAAATGAAGAAACTTGGATCATATATAAGCACCATAATAACAACCATCCTTAGGGAAGGCTTAAGGTGACATATAACCCAAAATAACTCCAACGACGAGATTGATGGATTTAAAATACCTCATTCATAACAACATGTGAATCATGAAACATGAACCCAAATTATCAAGAATGACATAATACCACCTCCAATAATATGGTAGAAAGAATTGCACTCTGGATAGCAAGATGAAGAAGGCTTGAGCTCCTTTGAAAAGAATCTCAATGAACACTTCAAGAAGGAATTAAATCCCTTATGAACCATCATGTAGAGCCTCCATGAAGAACTCCGGTAATAAAAAGAATGATCCAAAATAATTGAATGATGAAAAGAATAAGATTGAAGCCTTGCAATGATTTAGATAGAGATCTCCGTGATAATATAATTGAAAGAGGTTGGAACTCCGGGAAAAGATAAGATGAACAATTGAGATCAAGAATTTTTGATGAGCCTCCGGAATAGGGAATTAATCATTTGGATGAAACAAGAATAAGAATTACATTATGCGCATCCTTCACCAAATTAAATTGATGACAATCCATGGATTTGGCATATTACTAATTCTTGTAGAAAAGATTAAGAGAGATATCGCGTAAACTTGAGGAAGTCTTCAACGAACCACCGGTAGGGTAGAAACAACGAATAAATTGATAAGGAAGAGAAATCTTGAGCAAACCACCGTAAGAATTAAGCATGAACAAAGAGAAGATAAAGAACACACCGGGAAGAATTGGGAAAAACGAATGAAGATATTTGAGGGGAATTAAGATGCAAGAGAACGAAGAGATCACGAGCCGATTAAAGATCACTTGAATGAAGCACCGCTAAAATTAGGAGAACGATAACTGAAAGCTGGGAATGAATAATTATGAGATGATGGGCTCCGGATGAACAAACTGAAAAGACTTCTGAATTTGCACCGGATGGATAAAAGAATTCTCACGATCAAAACAATTACGAGAGGATGGCCACAAGCTAGAATCACGAATCTTGAAGAGAATGGAGCAAGATTAAAGAGAAACTCTTCTTCGGTCTTCAAAATCTGAGAATGACGACGAGAAACACCACCATGAATTATTGAGGCACTCCGGAATGAAAATAGAAAAGGTAGAGCCAATGATGAAAAGAATTTAACCGATCTTGGAGAAAGACATTTGACTGGTGACAATTCATTCTTACGTCAAACTTTAGAAAAGAATTTGATAATATCTCCGGGAAAATTAGAAGAGTCAGGTAAGATCCTGGGAATAGACTTGTGGGTTAGGGCCCACTCAAAAGAAACACCGTTGAACGATTTAAAAGAGAGAATGCACCGGTTGAATTAAATGACTTGAAAGAGATAACATCCTCGAAGGAGTTTGAACGGATTAAGAGTGGAAACACGAATCTTCTGAAATATCTTTAGCACTCCGGAACAAATGAATAGCGAGAAATGAATGGTTAAAAATTTGCACCGGCATGAGAAAACATTGAAACGAGCAAAAGATATGATGAACAAAGCTTGAATTGGTTCCACCGGAGAAGAAAAAGAATGAATAATGGTGAACTAGAAACTCCGTTAAAATCTTCATGAGAATCACTGGATAAGGATATTGATTGAAAAGAAAGAAGAGGCTTCACATGAATAAGATGGATAGTTGATTAGGAAAAACTGAATCCTCGAAGAAACAAGGGTGGGAGGGCGGGAAAAACAAAGGCAACTTGGAGACGGATGAAACAAACACCGTTGAGAAGAAGTGATAATTGATCTTGCGGAAGTTGAAATGTTCGGATCCACTTGAAGAGAAGCACACCGGTTGAAAGAATTAACATGGCAATCTCGATTATCATGAAGGATTAGTATTCGCATAGGAATATGAGAACACCACTTGAGGAAGGTATGGAATCAACATTTGACTTCGAAGCAACTCGGATACCACAACTCAAAACAAAACAAAGGGTTGGCTTGCAGAATAAGCCGGAACAAACATATGATAGAGATTTCGTCCGAAGTTTTCGTGGTGGGACCTACACGGGCTCGATCGTACAACACCATCATGTACAAGGCAGTGCACATGACATACGAAGCGTCCCCGAGTCGGCATAGCCAAGGACTCTTTAAGACACAACGAGACCACTATAAAATCGACCGTGAATAGGCGAACCACTAGACGTCGAACCCCAATTTCATATCATATATTCGTCGGAAAGATATCCTAAGAGCTACTTGAATTCCCACTTATAAACTCCCGAAATTTTCCGGTTATGCAATCAGGTGTTGGGGATATAGGGGAAGCATAATATATCACCCAAAACTAGCAAATCCTACATCCAGCTGTATCCATCCTTCAACACATAACCAAGAAACCTTCGGAAATCGTCTACCTCAACCTTCGAAAAGCATCCGTTATACAAGTTATGGCGATACTCCCGAACTCCTGCCCCAGTACTGGGTGGCGTCGAGGTTATCTCACCAACGAACTGCATAAAAGAGATTTTCGATGTTAGCGTACTAAACTCAGGTATTCCAGAATTGCAACGATAAAATTATGATGACAACACCTCAGAGCTCAACTCCCCGGGACACTTCCACTAAACCCCTGACAGGAGGCACCAAGACAATGTTCTCATCATAAAACCATCGGAACGATTCCAAGATACCCGCGTGATCCTAAATTTTTTTTAGTGAAATTTGAGAAGAGAAGAGTCAAAACTCTACGTCAGGATGCCTTACCAGAGCAATGAAGGGACTGGGAAGTAAAAAGAATTCCTAAGCTCTCCGATATATAATTCCTAAATGACTCAAAACATTTTTCTAGACACAACTCAGCCGCTAAAAACAATCAATCAATGGGGCTCCTAAGGTCGGGGAAGGCTCTGATACCAACTTGTAACACCCTCGATGCGACTATATCTCCCGCGTGTCGAGGCACGACTTAGAGGCATAATCGCATTGAAGGCATATGTCGCAAGTGAGGTAATCTTCACACAACCCATGTAATACAATAGGGGAAAAAGATACATAGTTGGCTTACAATCGCCACTTCACACAATTGCATGAATAAAGCATTACATCAATCAAATACACTCATGGTCCGACTACGGAACCAAAATAAAAGAAGAACCCCAAATGCGACAAAGGTCCCCGATCGACCCCAACTGGGCTCCACTACTGATCGACTAGAACGAAACAACATAGAGGACAAGATCTTCCACGAGCCCCTCCTGAGCTTGGCTGCGTCATCTGCACGAACTCATCGGCACCTGCAAGCTGGTTTTGGAAGTATCTGTGAGCCACGGGGACTCAGCAATCTCGCACCCTCGTGATCAAGACTATTTAAGCTTATGGGTAAGGTAAAGGTATGAGATGGAGCTGCAGCAAGCGACTAGCATATATGGTGGCTAACATACGCAAAAGAGAGCGAGAAGAGAAGGCAAAGCACGGTCGATAAAAGTATGATCAAGAAGTGATCCTGGACTACCTACATCAAGCATAACTCCAACAACCATGTTCACTTCCCGGACTCCGCCGGAAAGAGACCATCACGGTTACACACGCCGTTGATTCATTTCAATTAAGGTCAACTTTAGGTTTTCTACAACCGGGCGTTAACAAATTCCCATCTGCCCATAACCGCGGGCACGGCTTTCGAAAGTTCAAGTCCCTGCAGGGGTGTCCCAACTTAGCCCATCACAAGCTCTCACGGTCAACGAAGGAATAGACCTCCACCCGAGACATTCCGATCAGACTCGGTATCCCGGTACAACAAGACATTTCGACAGGGTAAAACTAAACCAGCAACACCGCCCGATGCGCCGACATCCTGATGGGAGCTGCACATATCTCGTTCTCAGGGCAACACCGGATGAACACTACGTACAGCTAAAACCAGACCTCAAGTTTCCTCGAGGTGGCGCCGCAAGTGGCTCTAGTTTGGACCAACGCTTAGACAAGCACTGGCCCGGAGGAGTTAAAATAAAGATGACCCTCGGGATGTGCGACTCCCAAGGGAAAAAGGCTAGGTGGCAAATGGTAAAACCAATGTTGGGCATTGCTGGAGAAGCTTTAGTTAAGGCGAACTGTCAAGGGGTTCCCATTATAGCCCAACCGCGTGAGGAACGCAAAATCCGGGAACATAACACCGATATGACGGAAACTAGGGCGGCAAGAGTGGAACAAAACACCAGGCATAAGGCCGAGCCTTCCACCCTTTACCAAGTATATAGATGCATTAATTAAATAAGATATATTGTGATATCCCAACAAGTAAATAAATGTTCCAACAAGGAACAACATCTCCATGTTCCAACGAGGAACAAACTGCAATCTTCACCTGCAACTAACAACGCTATAAGAGGGGCTGAGCAAAGCGGTAACATAGCCAATCAACGGTTTTCTAGGACAATGTTGGGTTAGAGGCTGAACATGGCAATTTGGGATGCTGACAAGCAAGTGGTATGCATCGTAGCATTGGCATAGCAAAGAGCGAGCAAACTAGCATAGCAAAGATAGTAGTGATTTCGAGGGTATGATCATCTTGCCTGAAATCCCGCAAGGAAGAAGAACGGGTCCATGAAGAAGACAAACGGACGTAGTCGAACGAATCCTCACAACCACGACGTTATCGGAACCAACCCGAAGAAGCAACACCGGAAAAGAAGCACACAACATAGTAAACAACCACCACATAGGCATGGCATGATGCGCAAACAAGAATGATGCATGTCCGGTTTAAAGAAGCATGGCATGGCAAAATGCACAAACAATCCTACAAATTAAGTGGAGCTCAATATGCATCGGGATGCATATTGACAAAACACCACATCAATTATTTAGTTCTCTCTCGTTTATGTACCCCAACAATATTAAATGTTGATTAACATGGCAAGGGGGTGAAGCAAATGAAAACTACCTATCTAGTCAAGGTTAAATGAGGCTGGAAGCAACGAACAACAATTCCGGTAAATCCCCATAGCATAAATTAGGTTTGGTACTGTTCTGCCCTAAACATAATTTTAGAGTTATTAAACATGCAAAGTAAGGCCACCATGATAAACTAGGCAGCATTCTACCCCATTTACATATAAAGTTTATTAAAATCCGAGTTACGGTTATTTAGATATGAATTAAATCATTTTAGCTTGGCATAGGGGCAAATTAATGCAAACAACATTTTAAACATTTTAAACATGGATGGAAGTTGGATATTATTAATCTACACAACATTCTGAGAAAGTTTCATATATAAATCATTTTAATCCGATGCACCATTTGTGAGTTATTAAATGCATGAACATGAGGGTCTAAACTGTAAACTGGCAGTCTCTGGATAATTGGACAAATTCCCAGGACGAGAAAAAAACATATCGGGCTGAATCTGGGACAAGCCCAATAGCAGGAATGGAAAAAAACAAGGCGGGGCGCTGGGTGTGACTGCTCACCTTGGGCCGAGGCCCATCTGGAGGAGAGGCAGGCTGAGGTGAGGCCGGCTGGAGCTGGGCCTGAGGCGAGGCCGATTGGGCCGGGGCGGAGGTGGCCGGACAAGGCCCACGCGGGCGCGGAGCGTCCTCCTCCTCGATCCCGCCTGGATCGAGGGAGGCAGGGGGCGGCGGCGGCGCCGTTCGCCGGCGGCAACGACGATGAGGGGCGGAGGAGGCCGGCGAGGGTAGGGGACGCACGGATCCGGCGACGGGGATGGCCGGATCTGAAAGCAGGCGGCGGTGAGGGTCCTCCTCGGGCTCGGATCGAGGCCGGAGGAGTCCAGGACGGCGGCGGGGAGGCGAAGACGATGCTACGGGCGAGGTCGCCGGCGGAGAGGCACGAGGCGGCGGCGGAGAACTCCGACGGAGGTCCGGCGGTGCTCCGGCGCGGGCGGAACCGGGAGACGGGCGGCTCAGCGGCTCGGGCAGATCTGGCCCGATGCGGCCCGTGGCGGGCTCCCGATGGGCTCCGGTGGCCTGGGCGGTGGGAGGCGGCGCGCGGGACACATGGCGGCGCGCGGTTGGACGAGGGCGGTGGCCGGCTGAGGTGTCGGCCTCTGATTGGCTGGAGTGAGGTGGCGCGCGGGGGCGGACATGTCCGGCGCGGCGCGGACGCGTCCGGATGCGTGGTGGGGAAGAAGACTAGGGTTTGATCCGGGATTTCGGGGAGGAGGCTATATTTATAGGTAGAGGGAGCTAGGAGAGTCCAAATGAGGTGCGGTTTGCGGCCACACGATCGTGATCGAACGACCGAGATGATGGAGCAGAGTTAGGTGGGTTTTGGGCCAAATTGGAGGGGTGTTGGGCTGCAACACACATGAGGCCTTCTCGGTCCCTCGGTTAACCGTTGGAGTATCAAACAAAGTCCAAATGGTACGAAACTTGACAGGCGGTCTACCGGTAGTATACCAAGGCCGCTTGGCAAGTCTCGGTCCAATCCGGAAATGTTTAACCCCCACACACAAGAGGAAGGTAGAAATGACCACCGGAGGAGAACGGAATGCCGGAATGCAAAACGGACAACGGGGAAAATGCTCGTATGCATGAGATGAACACGTATGCAAATGCAATGCACATGATGACATGATATGAGATGCATGACACGCAAGCAATGACAACGCAACAACAACGAATAACTGCACGACACCTGGCACGTCGGTCTCGGGGCGTTACATTTGTGCTAGCCAACACAAGCACGTGCGCATCATGATGGATGATGTGTACATCTACCACGCACACACAATTTTCCCCTTGTCTTTATTTTGTGTAGGAACTCACATATACTCGTCAACCTCTCAATCCCAAGAGTTGACAAAACGATCTCTTCAGAGCAAAGATGACTTGGGATCCCGTGAACTATCCTTCCCACCGCTCTCTTCGCGCAACGACTACGCACATCTCTTTCACTTGGCTCTCACACGGCTATGGGCTATATACCACCTGTCGCTTCATGCTCATTTTACCATGTTCACTTTGCATGATATCCTTGCTATGCCTTTGCCATGCAATTGTGACACTTGCTTGCATCTACCCATGATTCACCATTTTACTACTCATATGTGTATTTGCATGCTTGGTGGAGATCCTTGTTGCTATTGCCATGTTTATCATGTGCCTCATGCTATTGATGCTTGTTGTGTTGGGAGAGTCATGATGTCCCATTGCTATTTACATATGGCCTCTCGCCAATACATTGATGCTATTTTGCTCGTATCTTGCTTTCATGCTTGTGCTATGTCATGTGAATTATTCATGCGCACTATTTGCACCCATGACATGCTTGACATGATTACCTCTAGTATGTTGCATCTTCGCACTACTAGCTCACACCATTTGATTGCTATGATTGCTTGCTTTGTTGCATCACCCATGTTCCTTTCTTGCTCGCTTTATTGGGTTGATGACATATATGTTCATGCCTCTCACATGATATATCTTGTTCATTGTTGCTTGCCTCCAATTGTTGCATCTATGCTTATTGATTGTGGAGACTTGGACATCTTACTTATGATGCATGCTTGTTTGATTGAGCCTATTGTATTTGGTTGTTCTCGCATCATATGCCTCCATACTATGAAATGCTCCCTTGTTCTTTCTTATGATGAGCATGATGCATACACTTGTTGGGTATTTTACCACACGAATGATAAGTTTTGCATTTCCGCTAACCTCATTTGTTTTTCCAAGTGTTTGTCATGTTCTTTCATTTTGAAGGATCAACAAGGCAATATCGTCATGAGACAATCTGGTTATGTGAAGGCGTACACGATGCGTAACACCAACATCTTCGTGAACATTCCTAAGGTGAACTCCTTCCCTTTGAGCCATCCTCAATCACGCATGTTGGATGGGTCACTCTTTCATTGTTGTCTCCTTCTTGTTGTCTACATGATACATCTCGCGAACGGAGGAGCGACATGGGAGATTGGCTCTATGGACCTTCAAGTTGAGGAGCACTCGGACTTATTGGATGCACCTTTGAACCTCCACTCATGCCACGACATCGAGCATTGGTACACCAACACCTCCATATTTGTTGATTGTGCTCACACATGTCATGCTCGATGGACATATCATACACATGACAAATTTGCATAGACTCACATTATGATTGCCTTGTTGCATCTTGTATCCCCATGTCATCCATGATATATGAGCTTGTGCATTTTCTTAGCAAATTTGTTGTGATCTACCTTGATGGCATATTCATACATCATGATCATGTTGGGGAACGTAGTAATTTCAAAAAATTTCCTACGCACACGCAAGATCATGGTGATGCATAGCAACAAGAGGGGAGAGTGTGATCTACGTACCCTTGTAGATCGACAACGGAAGCGTTTGGTTGATGTAGTCGTACGTCTTCACGGCCAGACCGATCAAGCACCGAAACTACGGCACCTCCGAGTTTTAGCACACGTTCAGCTCGATGACGATCCTCGGACTCCGATCCAGCAAAGTGTCGGGGAAGAGTTCCGTCAGCACGACGGCGTGGTGACGATCTTGATGTACTACTGTCGCAGGGCTTCACCTAAGCACTGCTACAATATTATCGAGGACTATGGTGGCAGGGGCGCCGCACACAGCTAAGAATATGATCACGTGGATCAACTTGTGTGTCTATGGGGTGCCCCTGCCCCCGTATATAAAGGAGCAAGGGGGAGGCCGGTCGGCCCTTGTGGGCGCGCCAAGGAGGAGTAGGATTCCTACTCCTAGTTGGAGTAGGTTTCCACCTTTCCTAGTCCAACTAGGAGAAGGGGGGAAAGGGGGGAAGAGGGGAAGGAAGGGAGAGAGGGGCCGCGCCCCAAACCCCTTGTCCAATTCGGACTGGGCTTGGGAGGGGCGCGCCCCACCTCCTGGTCCTTCCCACTAAGGCCCATTAAGGCCCATTGCTTCTCCCTCGTATTCCCGTAACTCCCCGGTACCTCCGAAAATACCCGAATCACTCGGAACCTTTCCGATGTCCGAATATAGTCGTCCAATATATCGATCTTTACGTCTCGACCATTTTGAGACTCCTCGTCATGTCCCCGATCTCATTCGGGACTCCTAACTCCTTCGGTACATCAAAACTCATAAACTCATAATATAACTGTCATCGAAACCTTAAGCGTGCGGACCCTACGGGTTCGAGAACAATGTAGACATGACCGAGACACGTCTCCGGTCAATAACCAATAGCGGGACCTGGATGCCCATATTGGCTCCTACATATTCTACGAAGATCTTTATCGGTCAGACCGCATAACAACATACGTTGTTCCCGTTGTCATCGGTATGTTACTTGCCCGAGATTCGATCGTCGGTATCCAATACCTAGTTCAATCTCGTTACCGGCAAGTCTCTTTACTCGTTTCGTAATACATATCCCGCAACTAACTCATTAGTTGCAATGCTTGCAAAGCTTAAGTGATGTGCATTACCGAGAGGACCCAGAGATACCTCTCCGACGATCCGAGTGACAAATCCTAATCTCGAAATACGCCAACCCAACATGTACCTTTGGAGACGCCTGTAGAGCACATTTATAATCACCCAGTTACGTTGTGACGTTTGGTAGCACACAAAGTGTTCCTCTGTCACACGGGAGTTGCATAATCTCATAGTCATAGGAACATGTATAAGTCATGAAGAAAGCAATAGCAACATACTAAATGATCGGGTGCTAAGCTAATGAAATGGGTCATGTCAATCAGATCATTCAACTAATGATGTGATCCCATTAATCAAATGACAACTCTTTGTCCATGGTTAGGAAACATAACCATCTTTGATTAACGAGCTAGTCAAGTAGAGGCATACTAGTGACACTCTGTTTGTCAATGTATTCACACATGTATTATGTTTCCGGTTAATACAATTCTAGCATGAATAATAAACATTTATCATGAAATAAGGAAATAAATAATAACTTTATTATTGCCTCTAGGGCATATTTCCTTCAGTCTCCCACTTGCACTAGAGTCAATAATCTAGATCACATCGCCATGTGATTTAACATCAATAGTTCACATCTTTATGTGATTGGTTCACATCTCCATGTGACTAACACCCAAAGGGTTTACTAGATTCAATAATCTAGTTCACATCGCTATGTGATTAAGACCCAAAAAGTGATCATGTTTTGCTTGTGAGAGAAGTTTAGTCAACGGGTCTGCCACATTCAGATCCGCATGTATTTTGCAAATTTCTATGTCAACAATGCTCTGCATAGAGCTACTCTAGCTAATTGCTCCCACTTTCAATATGTATCCAGATTGAGACTTAGAGTCATCTGGATCAGTGTCAAAACTTGCATCGACGTAACCCTTTACGACGAACCTTTTGTCACCTCCGTAATCGAGAAACATATCCTTATTCCAGTAAGGATAATTTTGACCGCTGTCCATTGATCTACTCCTAGATCACTATTGTACTCCCTCTCTTAACACAGTGTATGGTATACAATAGATCTGGTACACAGCATGGCATACTTTATAGAACCTATGACTGAGGCATAGGGAATGACTTTCATTCTCTTTCTATCTTCTGCCGTGGTCGGGCTTTGAGTCTTACTCAACTTCACACCTTGTAACACAGGCAAAAAACTTTTTCTTTGACTGTTCTATTTTTAACTACTTCAAAATCTTGTCAAGGTATGTACTCATTGAAAAAACTTATCAAGCGTCTTGATCTATCTCTATAGATCTTGATACTCAATATGTAAGCAGCTTCACCGAGGTCTTTCTTTGAAAAACTCCTTTCAAATACTCCTTTATGCTTTGCAGAATAATTCTACATTATTTCCGATCAACAATATGTCATTCACATATACTTATCAGAAATGCTGTAGTGCTCCCACTCACTTTCTTGTAAATACAGGCTTCACCGCAAGTCTGTATAAAACTATATGCTTTGATCAACTTATCAAAGCGTATATTCCAACTCCGAGATGCTTGCACCAGTCCATAGATGGACCGCTGGAGCTTGCATATTTTTTAGCACCTTTAGGATTGACAAAACCATCTTGTTGCATCACATACAACTCTTCTTTAATAAATCCATTAAGGAATGCAGTTTTGTTTATCCATTTGCCAGATTTCATAAAATGCGGCAATTGCTAACATGATTCGGACAGACTTTAAGCATAGATACGAGTGAGAAAATCTCATCGTAGTCAACACCTTGAACTTGTCGAAAACCTTTTGCGACAATTCTAGCTTTGTAGATAGTAACACTACTATCAGCGTCCGTCTTCCTCTTGAAGATCCATTTATTTTCTATGGCTTGCCGATCATCGGGCAAATCCATCAAAGTCCATACTTTGTTCTCATACATGGATCATATCTCAGATTTCATGGCCCCAAACCATTTCGCGGAATCTGGACTCATCATCGCTTCCTCATAGTTCGCAAGTTCGTCATGGTCTAGTAACATGACTTCCAGAACAGGATTACCGTACCACTCTGGTGCGGATCTCACTCTGGTTTACCTACGAGATTCGGTAGTAACTTGATCTGAAGTTACATGATCATCATCATTAGCTTCCTCACTAATTGGTGTAGTAGTCATAGGAACAGATTTCTGTGATGAACTATTTTCCAATAAGGGAGAAGGTACAATTACCTTATCGAGTTTTCTACTTTCCTCCCACTCACTTCTTTCGAGAGAAACTCCTTCTCTAGAAAGGATCCATTCTTAGCAACGAATGTCTTGCCTTCGGATCTATGATAGAAGGTGTACCCAATTGTCTCCTTTGGGTATCCTATGAAGACATATTTCTCCGATTTGAGTTTGAGCTTATCGAGATGAAACTTTTTCACATAAGCATCGCAACTCCAAACTTTAAGAAACGACAGCTTAGGTTTCTTGCCAAACCATAGTTTCACACGGTGTTGTCTCAACGGATTTAGATGGTGCCCTATTTAACGTGAATGCAGCTGTCTCTAATGCATAACCCCAAAAAGATAGTGGTAGATCGGTAAGAGACATCATAGATCGCACTATATCTAATAAAGTACGGTTATGACGTTCGGACACACCATTACACTATGGTGTTCCAGGTGGCGTGAGTAGTGAAACTATTTCACATTGTTTTAATTGAAGACCAAACTCGTAACTCAAATATTTGTCTCCGCGATCAGATCGTAGAAACCTTATTTTTCTTGTTACGATGATTTTCCACTTCACTCTGAAATTCTTTGAACTTTTCAAATGTTTCAGACTTATGTTTCATCAAGCAGATATACCCATATCTGCTCAAATCATATGTGAAGGCCAGAAAATAACGATACCCGCCGCGAGCTTCAACACTCATCGGATCGCATACATCAGTATGTATTATTTCCAATAAGTCAGTTCCTCGCTCCATTGTTCCGGAGAATGGAGTCTTTAGTCATCTTGCCCATAAGGCATGGTTTGCAAGCACCAAGTGATTCATAATCAAGTGATTCCAAAATCCCATCAGCATGGAGTTTGTTCATGCGCTTTACACCAATATGACCTAAACGGCAGTGCCACAAATAGGTTGCACTATCATTATTAACTTCGCATCTTTTGGTTTCAATATTATGAATATGTGTATCACTACGATCGAGATCCAATGAACTATTTTCATTGGGTGTGTAACCATATAAGGTTTTATTCATGTAAACAGAACAACAATTTATTCTTTTACTTAAATGAATAACCGTATTACAATAAACATGATCAAATCATATTCATGCTCAACGCAAACACCAAATAATACTTATTTAGGTTCAACACTAATCCCGAAAGTATAGGGAGTGTGCGATGATGATCATATCAATCTTGGAACCACTTCCAACACACATCGTCACTTCACCCTTAACTAGTCTCTGTTCATTCTGCAACTCCCGTTTCGAGTTACTACTCTTAGCAACTGATCCAGTATCAAATACTGAGGGGTTGCTATAAACACTAGTAAAGTACACATCAATAACATGTATATCAAATATACTTTTGTTCACTTTGCCATCCTTCTTATCCGCCAAATACTTGGGGCAGTTCTGCTTCTAGTGACCAGTCCCTTTGCAGTAGAAGCACTTAGTCTCAGGCTTAGGACCAGACTTGGGCTTCTTCACATGAGCAGCAACTTGCTTGCTGTTTTTCTTGAAGTTCCCCTTTTTTCCTTTGCCCTTTTCTTGAAACTAGTGATCTTGTCAACCATCAACACTTGATGCTCTTTCTTGATTTCTACCTTCATCGATTTCATCATCATGAAAAGCTCGGGATTCGTTTTCGTCATCCCTTGCATACTATAGTTCATCACGAAGTTCTACTAACTTGGTGATGGTGACTAGAGAATTCTATCAATCACTATCTTATCTGGAAGATTACCTCCCACTTGATTCAAGCGATTGTAGTACCCAGACAATCTGAGCACATGCTCACTAGTTGAGCGATTCTCCTCCATCTTTTAGCTATAGAACTTGTTGGAGACTTCAAATCTCTCAACTCGGGTATTTGCTTGAAATATTAACTTCAACTCCTGGAACATCTCATATGGTCCATGACGTTCAAAACGTCTTTGAAGTCCCGATTCTAAGCCGTTAAGCATGGTGCACTAAACTATCAAGTAGTCATCATATTTAGCTAGCCAAATGTTCATAACGTCAGTATCTGCTCCTGCAATAGGTCTGTCACTTAGCGGTGCATCAAGGACATAATTCCTCTATGCAGCAATGAGGATAAACCTCAGATCACGGATCCAATCCGCATCATTGCTACTAACATCTTTCAACACAATTTTCTCTTGGAACATATCAAAATAAACACACGGAAGCAACAACGCGAGCTATTGATCTACAACATAATTTGCAAAATACTACCAGGACTAAGTTCATGATAAATTTAAGTTCAATTAATCATATTACTTAAGAACTCCCACTTAGATAGACATCCCTCTAATCCTCTAAGTGATCACGTGATCCAAATCAACTAAACCATGTCCGATCATCACGTGAGATGGAGCAGTTTCATTGGTGAACATCACTATGTTGATCATATCTACTATATGATTCACGCTCGACCTTTCGGTCTCCGTGTTCCGAGGCCATATCTGTATATGCTTGGCTCGTCAAGTATAACCTAAGTATTCTGCGTGTGCAACTGTTTTGCACCCGTTGTATTTGAACGTAGAGCCTATCACACCCGATCATCACGTGGTGTCTCAGCACGAAGAACTTTCGCAATAGTGCATACTCAGGGAGAACACTTCTTGATAATTTTAGTGAGAGATCATCTTATAATGCTACCATCAATCAAAGCAAGATAAGATGCATAAAAGATAAACATCACATGCAATCAATATAAGTGATATGATATGGCCATCATCATCTTGTGCCTGTGATCTCCATCTCCGAAGCACCGTCATGATCACCATCGTCACCGGCGCGACAGCTTGATCTCCATCGTAGCATCGTTGTCGTCTCACCAATCTTATGCTTCCACGACTATCCCTACCGCTTAGTGATAAAGTAAAGCATTACAGCGCGATTGCATTGCATACAATAAAGCGACAACCATATGGCTCCTGCCAGTTGCCGATAACTCGGTTACAAAACATGATCATCTCATACAATAAAATTTAGCATCATGTCTTGACCATATCACATCACAACATGCCCTGCAAAAACAAGTTAGACGTCCTCTACTTTGTTGTTGCAAGTTTTTTACGTGGCTGCTACGGGCTTAAGCAAGAACCAATCTTACCTACACATCAAAACTACAACGATAGTTTGTCAAGTTGGTGCTGTTTTAACCTTCGCGAGGATCGGGCGTAGCCACACTCGGTTCAACTAAAGTTGGAGAAACTGTCACCCGCAAGCCACCTATGTTCAAAGCATGTCGGGAGAACCGGTCTCGCGTAAGCGTACGTGTAATGTCGGTCCGGGCCGCTTCATCCAACAATACCGCCGGACGAAAGTATGACATGCTAGTAAGCAATATAACTTATATCGCCCACAGCTCACTTGTGTTCTACTCGTGCATATAACATCAACACATAAAACCTAGGCTCGGATGCCACTGTTGGGGAACATAGTAATTTCAAAAAATTTCCTACGCACACGCAAGATCATGGTGATGCATAGCAACGAGAGGGGAGAGTGTGATGTACGTACCCTTGTAGATCGACAACGGAAGCGTTTGGTTGATGTAGTCGTACGTCTTCACGGCCCGACCGATCAAGCACCGAAACTACGGCACCTCCGAGTTTTAGCACACGTTCAGCTCGATGACGATCCCTGGACTCCGATCCAGCAAAGTGTCGGGGAAGAGTTCCGTCAGCACGACGGCGTGGTGACGATCTTGATGTACTACTGTCGCAGGGCTTCGCCTAAGCACCGCTACAATATTATCGAGGACTATGGTGGCAGGGGGCGCCGCACACGGCTACGAATATGATCACGTGGATCAACTTGTGTGTCTATGGGGTGCCCCCTGCCCCCGTATATAAGGAGGAAGGGGGAGGCCGGCCGGCCCTTGTGGGCGCGCCAAGGAGGAGTAGGATTCCTACTCCTAGTTGGAGTAGGTTTCCACATTTCCTAGTCCAACTAGGAGAAGGGGGGAAAGGGGGGAAGAGGGGAAGGAAGGGAGAGAGGGGCCGCGCCCCAAACCCCTTGTCCAATTCGGACTGGGCTTGGGAGGGGCGCGCGCCACCTCCTGGTCCTTCCCACTAAGGCCCATTAAGGCCCATTGCTTCTCCCTCGTATTCCCGTAACTCCCCGGTACCGCCGAAAATACCCGAATCACTCGAAACCTTTCCGATGTCCGAATATAGTCGTCTAATATATCGATCTTTACGTCTCGACCATTTCGAGACTCCTCGTCATGTCCCCAATCTCATCCGGGACTCCGAACTCCTTCGGTACATCAAAACTCATAAACTCATAATATAACTGTCATCGAAACCTTAAGCGTGCGGACCCTACGGGTTCGAGAACAATGTAGACATGACCGAGACACGTCTCCGGTCAATAACCAATAGCGGGACCTGGATGCCCATATTGGCTCCTACATATTCTATGAAGATCTTTATCGGTCAGACCGCATAACAACATACGTTGTTCCCGTTGTCATCGGTATGTTACTTGCCTGAGATTCGATCGTCGGTATCCAATACCTAGTTCAATCTCGTTACCGGCAAGTCTCTTTACTCGTTCCGTAATACATCATCCCGCAACTAACTCATTAGTTGCAATGCTTGCAAGGCTTAAGTGATGTGCATTACCGAGAGGGCCCAGAGATACCTCTCCGACGATTGGAGTGACAAATCCTAATGTCGAAATACGCCAACCCAACATGTACCTTTGGAGATGCCTGTAGAGCACCTTTATAATCACCTAGTTACGTTGTGACATTTGGTAGCACATAAAGTGTTCCTCTGGCACACGGGAGTTGCATAATCTCATAGTCATAGGAACATGTATAAGTCATGAAGAAAGCAATAGCAACATACTAAACGATCGGGTGCTAAGCTAATGAAATGGGTCATGTCAATCAGATCATTCAACTAATAATGTGATCCCGTTAATCAAATGACAACTCTTTGTCCATGGTTAGGAAACATAACCATCTTTGATTAACGAGCTAGTCAAGTAGAGGCATACTAGTGACACTCTGTTTGTCTATGTATTCACACATGTATTATGTTTCCAGTTAATACAATTCTAGCATGAATAATAAACATTTATCATGAAATAAGGAAATAAATAATAACTTTATTATTGCCTCTAGGGCATATTTCCTTCAGATCATATTGCCCATCATCAATTGCATGATCACATACTCATTTTGAGCACCCATTACCATGTCCATGCTTTTGATAAACCATCCCATTATGACATCATTTTGCACCGTGGTCGCATTGATCATATTCACAATACATTTGTATGCACAATGAATGCTTTTGCTCCCATGAATGCTTTGCATATTATTCTATATCATCTTCATAAGCTTCATGCGCTTTCTCACGAACAATCTTGCCGAACGGACTCATTCTTCTATGATGGACACTTTATGTGCGCTAACCATTGTATTTCCAAGTGTACTTTGTGTTTGCTCATTTTGCATGTACCACATATCGGAGAACCTTGGAGTTCTTGGATTGCGCCATGCCTTCAACTCCGTCCAACTACAAGTCCGTCCACGAGAACCGTTTCCATGGTGATGAAGATCACGATCCGAGGTCGGATCTTTCCCAAGGGGGGGGGGGGAGATGATGCGGAGCATCCCACGTTCATCCCCATGTACACTCCGACCACTCTCCAAGCCCCAAGTGAATAGAAGATGAGACCTCAAGTATACGCCATTGGACACAAGGTGAACTCGCTCCTCTCCGAATCGTCACTTTCCACATGTGAGACATCGCTACTACCTCAAACATGTGTGCTATGCAAGACCAGGAACCAAGAGGAAGCCCATGGACAAGAAGGCGAGGACACCAAGCACAGGAACAAGAAGAAGAGCTGCGGAAGAAGCTCCAGCCACCGGATGACCGGTCGGGACCAGACGTCCAATGCCTAAAGACCCACCGGACGACCGGCAACCCCGCACTCGAGCCCAACGAGTGGACGTCCGACGCCAGCGGACGACCGGCGACCGGACAAACGACCACCTCCAAAAATCCGGCACTCCAGCGTCCAAGCCAGATCAAGCGGACGTCCGACGTCTACTGGACGTCCGGCCGCCCGTGAGCCACCGAACGACCGGTCCTCAGCGGACGTCCGATACCTGTCTGCGCACAGTGTTCGGGCCCGAGGCCCATGTACCCCTTCACTTCGCCCCCTTTTGCACTAAGACTATAAATAGACCACCCCACCTCCTAGTTAGGGTTAGCAACAGATTAGCTCATATTTTGTGTGAGAGCTATGCTCATCCACTTGGATACCTTCTCCTCGGAGATTTGAGCCTCCACCGGAAAAGATCCCCCAAGCAGATTCAAGACCCCTTTTAGGGAAGAACTGAAGACCTCCTCACGGAGAAGACCGGCTACCCTTGTATCGTCCTCAGTTGTCCGTGGATCGTGTATCTTTCCTTATGTATTCAAGGATCTAGCACATGTGTGACTTATTCGTGTTGGTTTAGTGTTTCCTCTTGTGTTTCCCCTTGTGTTTTCCCTCTTTTCCCTCCCGTGTTCCTCATGTTCTTCGCGGGATCCGCTCCTTTCATGAAAGATCGGTCGAGTAGGGTTCCACCCTACATCACTAATATTTTGCAGGAGTCTATGGAAGAAGAAATTAATGACATTGTGAGCTCATTGGATGAAAACGATGAGGAGGAGAGCGAAGAACAAAAGGAGGAAGAGCGGATTGATCACCCGTTCCCACCATCTAATGAGAGTAACTCTTTATCCCATACATTGTTTAATTTCCCTTCGAATCTACCGAAGGATGAATGCTATGATGATTGTTATGATCCCGTTGATTCTTTTGAAATATCCCTTTTTGATGATGCTTGCTATGCTTGTGGCCAAGATGCCAATATGAATTATGCCTATGGAGATGAACTTGCAATAGTTCCTTATGTTAAACATGAAATTGTTGCTATTGCACCCACGCATGATAGTCCTATTATCTTTTGAAATTCTCCCGACTACACTATATTAGAGAAGTTTGCACTTATTAAGGATTATATTGATGGGTTGCCTTTTACCGTTGCACAAGATAATTTTGATGACTATAATATGCATGTGCTTGCTGCTCCTACTTGCAATTATTATGAGAGAGGAACTACATCTCCGCCTCTTTATGTTTCCAACACGATAGAATTGCAAGAAACTGCTTATGCTATGTATTGGCCTTTACTTGATGTGCATGAATTGTTCTTGTATGACATGCCGATGCATAGGAAGAGAGTTAGACTTTGTCATTGCTTGATATATGTTACTTTGTGCTCACTACTAAATTACAAATCATTGTTAATTAAAATTGGCTTTGATATACCTTGGGATCCGGGTGGATCCATTACTTGAGCATTATATGCCTAGTTTAATGGCTTTAAAGAAAGCGCTGCCAGGGAGACAACCCGGAAGTTTTAGAGAGTCATTTATTTCTGTTGTGTAATTTTATAAAGTTTGAAAACAAGAATAATGTGCCAATATTTTCCTTTAGGATGTTTACATTGCTTGTTGGTTTGTGCGGTGCAAGACAGAAACTTTGGCTGTAGTGCGTGATTATATATTTTTTACTCGAACGTTAAAATGCTCTGAAACTTCTTGCATTGTCTTTCTATACAAATTGTTTTTTTACTAAAATTTTCAGAATTTTTGGACTATCAGAAGTATGGTGAATGTTCAGATTACTACAGACTATCCTGTTTAAGATAGATTCTGTTTTTGATGCATAGTTTGCTTGTTTTGATGAAACTATCGATTTCTATCAGTGGATTAAGCCATGGAAAAGTTATATTACAGTAGCTAAAATGCAAAAACAAAATATTAATTGGTTTGCAACAATACTTAGAGTAGTTATTTGCTTTATTATACTAACGGATCTTACCGAGCTTTCTATTGAGTTTTGTGTGGATGAAGTGTTCGAAGATTGAGGAGGTCTCGATGTGAGGAGAAGGAGGAGAGGCAAGAGCTCAAGCTTGGGTATGCCCAAGGCACCCCAAGTAAATATTCAAGGAGACTCAAGCATCTAAGCTTGGGGATGCCCCGAAAGGCATCCCATCTTTCTTCAACAAGTATCGGTATGTTTTCGGATTCGTTTCGTTCATGTGATATGTGCAAATCTTGGAGTGTCTTTTGCATTTAGTTTTCATTTTTATTTTATGCACCATGCTGGTATGATATAGTCCATGGTTGATTTATAGAATGCTCATTGCACTTCACTTATATCTTTTGAGTATGGCTTTATAGAATGCTTCATGTGCTTCACTTATATCTTTTGAAGTTTGGATTGCCTGTTTCTCTTCACATAGAAAACCGCCATTTGTAGAATGCTCTTTTGCTTCACTTATATTTGTTAGAGCGTGGACATATATTTTGTAGAAAGAATTAAACTCTCTTGCTTCACTTATATCTATTTAGAGAGATGACAAGAACTGGACAGTCACATGGTTAGTCATAAAATCCTACATAAAACTTGTAGATAACTGAATATGATATGTTTGATTCCTTGCAATAGTTTTGCGATATAAAGATGGTGATATTAGAGTCATGCTAGTGGATAGTTGTGGATTGTAGAAATACTCGTGTTGAAGTTTGTGATTCCTGTAGCATGCACGTATGGTGAACCGTTATGTAACGAAGTTGGAGCATGAGGTATTTATTGATTGTCTTCCTTATGAGTGGCGGTCGGGGACGAGCGATGGTCTTTTCCTACCAATCTATCCCCCTAGGAGCATGCGCGTAGTACTTTGTTTTGGTATCTAATAGACTTTTGCAATAAGTATGTGAGTTCTCTATGACTAATGTTTGAGTCCATGGATTATACGCACTCTCACCCTTCCATCATTGCTAGCCTCTTCGGTACCATGCATTGCCCTTTCTCACCTCGAGAGTTGGTGCAAACTTCGTCGGTGCATCCAAACCCCGTGATATGATACGCTCTGTCACACATAATCCTCCTTATATCTTCCTCAAAACAGCCACCATACCTACCTATCATGGCATTTCCATAGCCATTCCGAGATATATTGCCATGCAACTTCCATCATCATCATATACATGACTTGAGCATCCATTGTCATATTCCTTTGCATGATCGTAAGATAGCTAGCATGATATTTTCATGGCTTGTCCGTTTTTTGATATCTTTGCTATGCTAGATCATCGCACATCCTAGTACACAGCCAGAGGCATTCATATAGAGTCATATCTTTGTTCTAGTATCGAGTTGTAAGTAAATAAAAGTGTGATGATCATCATTATTGGAACATTGTCCCATGTGAGGTTATCAAAATAAAAGAGGCCAAAGAAGCCTAAATAAAAAAGAGAGGCCAAAGAAGCCCACCAAAAAACAAAACAAAAATGATGAGAGAAAAAGAGAGAAGGGGCAATGTTACTATCATTTTACCACACTTGTGCTTCAGAGTAGCACCATGTTCTTCATATAGAGAGTCTCTTGAGTTATCACTTTCATATACTAGTGGCAAATTTTCATTATAGAACTTGGCTTGTATATTCTGATGATGGGCTTCCTCAAATGCCCGAGGTCTTCATGAGCAAGCAAGTTGGATGCACACCCACTTAGTTTCAGTTTGAGCTTTCATACACTTATAGCTCTAGTGAATCTGTTGCATGGCAATCCCTACTCCTCGCATTGACATCAATTGATGGGCATCCCCATATCCCATTATTAGCCGCGTCGATGTGAGACTTTCTTCCTTTTTGACTTCTCCACACAACCTCCATCATCATATTCTATTCCACCTATAGTGCTATATCCATGGCTCACGCTCATGTATTGCGTGAAATTTGAAAACGTTTGAGAACATCAAAAGTATGAAACAATTGCTTGGCTTGTCATCAGGGTTGTGCATGATTTGAATATTTTGTGTGGTGAAGATGGATCATAGCCAGACCATATGATTTTGTAGGGATAACTTTCTTTGGCCATGTTATTTTGAAAAGACATGATTGCTTTATTAGTATGCTTGAAGTATTATTGTCTTAATGTCAAATGATAGACTATTGCTTTGAATCACTCGTGTCTTAATATTCATGACATGATTAGATTACATGATCTAGATTATGCTAGGTAGCATTCCACATCAAAAATTATCTTTTTTATCATTTACCTACTCGAGGACGAGCAGGAATTAAGCTTGGGGATGCTGATACGCGTCTCCGCCGTATCTATAATTTTTTATTTTTCCATGCCAATATTCTACAACTTTCATATAGTTTTGGCAACTTTTTATACTATTTTTGGGACTAACATATTGATCCAGTGCCCAGTGCCAGTTCCTGTTTGTTGCATGTTTTTTTTGTTTCGCAGAAAATCCATATCAAACGGAGTCCAAACGGGATAAAAACTGACGGAGATTTTTTTTGGAATATATGTGATTTTTGGGAAGAATAATCAACGTGAGACGATGCCCGAGGAGGCCATGAGGCAGGGGGTGCGCCCCAGGGGGTCAGGCGCGCCCTGGGCCCTCATGGCCACCTCGTAAGGCGGTTGCTGCCCTTCTTTCGCCGCAAGAAAGCTAATACCCGGATACAAATCGTGTCCAAAATTCAGCCCAATCGGAGTTACGAATCTCTTGGAATTTAAGAAACGGTGAAAGGGCAGAATCAAAAAACGCAGAAACAAAGAGAGACAGAGAGACATATCCAATCTCGGAGGGGCTCTCGCCCCTCCGCCGCCATGGAGGCCATAGACTAGAGGGGAAACCCTTCTCCCATCTAGGGAGAAGGTCAAGGAAGAAGAAGAAGAAGAAGAAGGGGGCCCTCTCCCCTCTCTTCCGGTGGCGCCGGAACGCCGCCGGGGCCATCATCGTGTGACGGCGATCTACACCAACACCCCCGTCATATTCACCAACATCTTCATCACCTTCCCCCATCTATCTATAGCAGTCCACTCTCCCGCAACCCGATGTACCCTCCACTTGAACATGGTGCTTTATGCTTCATATTATTATCCAATGATGTGTTGCCATCCTATGCTGTCTGATTAGATTTTCGTTGTCCTATCAGTAATTGGTGAATTGCTATGATTGGTTTAATTTTGCTTGTGATTATGTTGCTGTCCTTTGGTGCCCATCATATGAGCGCGTGCGTGGATCACAACATAGGGTTAGTTGTATGTTGATAGGACTATGTATTGGAGGGCAAGAGTGGCAGAAGCTTCAACCTAGCATAGAAATTAATGCATACGGGATTGAAGGGGGACCAATATATGTTAATGCTATGGTTGGGTTTTACCTTAATGATCGTTAGTAGTTGCGGATGCTTGCTAATAGTTCCAATCATAAGTGCATAGAATTCCAAGTCAGGGATGACATGCTAGTAGTGGCCTCTCCCACATAAAACTTGCTATCGGTCTAGTAAAGTAGTCAATTGCTTAGGGACAATTTCGCAACTCTTACCACCACTTTTTCACACTCACTATACTAACTTTATTGCTTCTTTACGTAAAACAACACCTAGTTTTTATTTACGTGCTCTATATATTGTTGCAAACCTATCCCGTTACACCTACAAAGTACTTCTAGTTTTATACTTGTTCTAGGTAAAGCGAACGTCAAGCGTGCGTAGAGTTGTATTGGTGGTCGATAAAACTTGAGGGAATATTTGTTCTACCTTTAGCTCCTAGTTGGGTTCGACACTCTTACTTATCGAAAGAGGCTACAATTGATCCCCTATACTTGTGGGTTATCAAGTGCGACCTCTCTTGCAGACCCATGTAGTCCTCAAGGTCATCTGCTTAGTTGATGACGGTAATGCAGTTGTCTTGGCTGCCGGTGGCGGGGAAGAAGATCTGAGGTGGCGAAAGACAGTCTGGAGAGCGGATCCCTGCTGTGGTGAACCCTTCCGTCGTTGGAGCAGCTGAGCTGGGGTGGAACACAGCGCAGCAGGAACAGGATAAACCACACAAGGTTTTCTTTGACACGTATCTGTAACAGAAGTAATTGTGTAAGGGCTTGTTTGAATTTGAGGATTCTAACAATGCAGGGATAGGAAATAGACAAGAATAGGATAGGAATGCACGTGCAAAACAGAGAATTTAAAAACACAAGATTTCTGACAATCTAGGTGTTTGATTCACAAGAATTGGAAGAGCACAGGATGCAAAGAAGCATGGTGAGATTAAGTCAAACCACAAGTGTACAACCTCTTTGGCGAAGCCATGTCGATCTCAGCGTGATTGGGTTGGTCGGTGAGGATGCTCCGGCTGACTTGGCTGTTGGAGGAGGGGAAGAAGATCTTAGGCATCTGGAGATGGAGCCCGGGGTACTGCTCCGCTGTGATGGAGGGTTTCGTCGTTGGAGCAGCTCCGGTGGGTTGTACGACGCCGAGGCTGAAGCAGGACAAGAGAGACAACATTTACCTGAGTGGAATTCTAATAGCATCTCCAATAGATGACGTAAAATACATAACCACAAAGTGCTAGATGTAAAATACACCAGCATACATAACCACAAAGTGCTAGATGTAAAATACACCAGCCGCTCATCTCTGAACTTAACTGTCGAAACTGAATTTAACTATCGAAACTGAACTTAACTATCGAAACTGAATTTTACTGTCGAAACTGAACGCACTAGTAGCATTAGCAGCAGCGCGTGCGAGAGCCGGGGCAGCTGGTCGTGTAGCAACATCAGGTGAGGCTAACCCGAGCCACCACCGGCCAAACAGCCGCCCCCCGCCGCCCGCGGCCGGTGGTGCGTGATACGTCTCCAACGTATCTATAATTTTTGATTGTTCCATGCTATTATATTATCAACCTTGGATGTTTTATATGCATTTATATGCTATTTTATATGATTTTTGGGACTAACCTATTAACCTAGAGCCCAGTGCCAGTTTCTGTTTTTTCGTTGTTTTTGAGTATCGCAGAAAAGGAAAACCAAACGGAGTCCAATTGACCTGAAACTTCACAGAACTTATTTTTGGACCAGAAGAAGGCCAGGAAGTAAAAGAATTGGTCCAGAAGAGTCCCGGGCTGCCCACGAGGGTGGGAGGCGCGTTGACCCCCTGGGCGCGCCCCTGCCTCGTGGACAACCCGGATACCCCCTGCCTTGTTCCCGACTCCAACACCTCTTATATAACCCAAGACTTCCAGAAAGAAACCTAGATCGGGAGTTCCGCCACCAGAAGCCTCCGTAGCCACCGAAAACCATTCTAGACCCGTTTTGGCACCCTGTCGGAGGGGGGATCCCTCTCCGGTGGCTATCTTCATCATCCCGACGCTCTCCATGATGAGGAGGGAGTAGTTCACCCTCGGGGCTGAGGGTATGTACCAGTAGCTATATGTTTGATCTCTCTCTCTCTCTCTCTCTCATGTTCTTGAGTTGGCACAATCTTGATGTATGGCGAGCTTTGCTATTATAGTTGGATCATATGATGTTTCTCCCCCTCTACTCTCTTGTGATGGATTGAGTTTTCCTTTGAAGTTATCTTATCGGATTGAGTCTTTAAGGATTTGAGAACACTTGATGTATGTCTTGCATGTGCTTATCTGTGGTGACAATGGGATATCACGTGATCCACTTGATGTATGTTTTGGTGATCAACTTGCGAGTTCCATGACCTCGTGAACTTATGCATAGGGGTTGGCACACATTTTCGTCTTCAGTCATCGGTAGAAACTTTGGGTCACTCTTTGAAGTTCTTTGTGTTGGTTGAATAGATGAATATGAGATTGTGTGATGCATATCGTATATTCATACCCATGGATACTTGAGGTGACATTGGAGTATCTAGGTGACATTAGGGTTTTGGTTGATTTATGTCTTAAGGTGTTATTCTAGTACGGACTCTAGGATAGATTGAACGGAAAGAATAGCTTCGTGTTATTTTACTACGGACTCTTGAATAGATCGATCAGAAAGAATAACTTTGAGGTGGTTTCGTACCCTACCATAATCTCTTTGTTTGTTCTCCGCTATTAGTGACTTTGGAGTGACTCTTTGTTGCATGTTGAGGGATTGTTATATGACCCAATTATGTTATTATTGTTGAGAGAACTTGCAATAGTGAAAGTATGAACCCTAGGCCTCATTTCCTAGCATTGCAATACTGTTTACGCTCACTTTTACCACTAATTTGCTACTATCCTACAAACCTCTACACTTGGAGGCCCAACAACGTCTACAAGAAGAAGGTTGTGAAGTAGATATCAAGCTCTTTTCTGGCGCCGTTGCCAGGGAGGTTAGCGCTTGAAGGTATATCTTTAGATCTTGCAATTGAATCTTTTTGTTTCTTATTTTATCACTTGTTTAGTTTATAAAAGAAAACTACAAAAAAATGGAATTGAGGGTACCTCATATGCTTCATCTTTTTAATATCTTTCATGAAAATAAGGATTCTGATAATTGTGCCAAAGTGTTAGAAGAAGAGTGCATTAGAATGTTCGGCACTAAATCTTTGAATGATGAGCATGATTACAATGTTATTAGTATGAACTCTTTGAATATCCATAATACTAATGATGATTGCACTAGTCATGATGAAAATGTCTCTTATAAGCATGTCAACTTTTGTGGAATACATAGAGATTGCAAGCACACACCAAATAGGGAAGATAGATTTTGCAAGAGGCATAAGTATTTGGAAACTAAATGGTTGCAAGAAAGGCTAGATGATTGTGCTGAAAGATTTAATATTTATCGCCATCCTTGTGAACTTTGTAATGAACATGGTCATTTAAAGCTCCAATGCTATTTGTTTCATGATAAAATCGTGTCCAAAGATTGTGATAACTTGATTACCCTTGAGCACCATAAAGAGCTTAGTCTTCTTTTGGGGTATGAAGAAATGAAACGTATAACTGAGGGTATTCCAAAATTTAATCTTGATAGATTTCTTGATTTTGATCTAGAAGAAATTTTTATGTATTGTGCAGTGAATTGCATTCAAAATCCTTATATTGCCAATTACATAAAGACAAGAAAACAAATAGAAGATGAAGAGAATACTAATGAAAGGGAAGAGACTTCCCAATATTCTCCTATTATTTCTTATGATGAATCAGGTAACGAGGAGCCTCCTATTCAACCAATCTCATTAATAAGGTGCTCCGAAAAGAGGATAAAACCCACACATGATGTGAAGAATAAAAAGAGAATACGGAGAAGCAAAGGTAAAAATGTATCCCTCCCAAATAATGTTGCTCCTATTACTCATTGTGATGATGATAATTGTTATACTATTGGTGCTATCCATACTATTAATGATGAGAGTGATTATGCTTATGATATGAAAAGGCCCAAGCTTGGGGATGATATGTTTGATGAGAATGGCATGTTTGAGAATGTATTTGCTGCAATTAATGTTTGTCCCAAGCTTGGGGATGCTACGTTTGATGAAGATGATATTTTTAGTCTCCCAAGTTTTGATGAGCAAATTTATTATGATGATAGCATGCCTCCTATTTATGATGGTTATATTGATGAAAGTGGTTTGGAAGAATGTCAAATTTAGGAAGTAATGATCCCACTATTTTGGAGGATGTCGAATCTTATTTTTGACAATTATGAAAGTGGATTTGGAGAGGTCATTACTTTATTTAGTAATGATTCCACTATCTTGGAAGAGGTTTCAATTGATTATGATGAGAACAAAGTTGCTACTTATGATGATTATTGTGATGACACGTATGCTATACAAAGTAGTGATGATTATATTAAAACTTGTCATGATTATGATTACCCTTTTCCTGAATATTACTCTTTTAATGTGGAAACAATTTGTAGTGTTCGAGTTTCTTATGATACTCCCACTATTTCGAATGAGAAGAATTTTGCCTATGTGGAGAGTAGTAAATTTTCTATGCTTGTAGATCATGAAAAGAATGCCTTATGTGATGGTTATATTGTTGAATTTATTCATGATTCTACTGAAATTTATTATGAGGGAGGAATATATGCTTGTAGGAGTTGCAATAATATCAAGTTTCCTCTCTATGTGCTTAAAGTTTTGAAGTTATGCTTGTTTTACCTAACTATGCAAGTTGATTCTTGTTCCCACAAGTTGTTTTCTCACAAAATCCCTATGCGTAGGAAGCGGGTTATGTTGGAAATATGCCCTAGAGGCAATAATAAATTGATTATTATTATATTTCCTTGTTCATGATAATCGTTTATTATCCATGCTAGAATTGTATTGATAGGAAACTCAGATACATGTGTGGATACATAGACAACACCATGTCCCTAGTAAGCCTCTAGTTGACTAGCTCATTGATCAATAGATGGTTACGGTTTCCTGACCATGGACATTGGCTGTCGTTGATAACGGGATCACATCATTAGGAGAATGATGTGATGGACAAGACCCAATCCTAAGCATAGCACTAGATCGTGTAGTTCGTATGCTAAAGCTTTTCTTATGTCAAGTATCATTTCCTTAGACCATGAGATTGTGCAACTCCCGGATACCGTAGGAATACTTTGGGTGTGCCAAATGTCACAACGTAACTGGGTGGCTATAAAGGTACACTACGGGTATCTCCGAAAGTGTCTGTTGGGTTGGCACGAATCGAGACTGGGATTTGTCACTCCGTGTGACGGAGAGGTATCTCTGGGCCCACTCGGTAGGACATCATCATAATGTGCACAATGTGATCAAGGAGTTGATCACGGGATGATGTGTTACGGAACGAGTAAAGAGACTTGCCGGTAACGAGATTGAGCAAGGTATCGGGATACCGACGATCGAATCTCGGGCAAGTATCGTACCGATAGACAAAGGGAATTGTATACGGGATTGATTAAGTCCTTGACATCGTGGTTCATCCGATGAGATCATCATGGAACATGTGGGAGCCAACATGGGTATCCAGATCCCGCTGTTGGTTATTGACTGGAGAACGTCTCGGTCATGTCTGCGTGTCTCCCGAACCCGTAGGGTCTACACACTTAAGGTTCGATGACGCTAGGGTTATAAAGGAAGTTTGTATGTGGTTACCGAATGTTGTTCGGAGTCCCGGATGAGATCCTGGGCGTCACGAGGAGTTCCGGAATGGTCCGGAGGTAAAGATTTATATATGGGAAGTCCTGTTTTGGTCACCGGAAAAGTTTCGGGGTTTATCGGTAACGTACCGGGACCACCAGGAGGGTCCCGGGGGTCCACCAAGTGGGGCCACCTGCCCCGGGGGGCCACGGGCTGTAGGGAGTGCTCCTTGGCCTACATGGGCCAAGGACACCAGCCCCACTAAGGCCCATGCGCCTAAGAGGTGGAGAGGGGGCAAACCCTAAGGGGATATGGGCCTTAGGAACCATATTGGTGCGCCTCCCTCTCCCATCCCCTCTTGGCCGCCCCCTTGCTCCCCATCTAGGGCTGCCGACCCCCCTAGGGGTGGGAACCCTAGAGGGGGCGCAGCCCCTCCCTTCCCCTATATATATGAGGCCTAGGGCTGCCCATTAGACAGGCGATTGAATCTCTCTTGGTGCAACCCTGCGTCTCTTCTTCCTCCTCTTCTGTGGTGCTTGGCGAAGCCCTGCAGGATAGCCACGCTCCTCCATCACCACCACGCCATTGTGCTGCTGCTGGATGGAGTCTTCCTCAACCTCTCCCTCTCTCCTTGCTGGATCAAGGCGTGGGAGACGTCACCGGGCTGTATGTGTGTTGAACGCGGAGGTGCCGTGCGTTCGGCACTTGGTCATCGGTGATTTGAATCACGACGAGTACGACTCCATCAACCCCGTTCACTTGAACGCTTCCGCTTAGCGATCTACAAGGGTATGTAGATGCACTCTCCTCCCCCTCGTTGCTAGTCTCTCCATAGATAGATCTTGGTGACACGTAGGAAAATTTTGAATTTCTGCTACGTTCCCCAACAGTGGCATCATGAGCTAGGTCTATTGCGTAGATTCTATGCACGAGTAGAACACAAAGTAGTTGTGGGCGTTGATTTTGTTCAATGTTCTTGCCGTTACTAGTCTTATCTTGATTCGGCGGCATTGTGGGATGAAGCGGCCCGGACCGACCTTACACGTACTCTTACGTGAGACTGGTTCCACCGACTGACATGCACTAGTTGCATAAGGTGGCTAGCGGGTGTCTGTCTCTCCCACTTAAGTCGGATTGGATTCGATGAAAAGGGTCCTTATGAAGGGTAAATAGCAATTGGCATATCACATTGTGGTCTTTGCGTAGGTAAGCAACGTTCTTGCTAGTAACCCATAGCAGCCACGTAAAACATGCAAACAACAATTAGAGGACGTCTAACTTGTTTTTGTAGGGTATGCCATGTGATGTGATATGGCCAAAGGATGTGATGAATGATATATGTGATGTATGAGATTGATCATGTTCTTGTAATAGGAATCACGACTTGCATGTCGATGAATATGACAACCGACAGGAGCCATAGGAGTTGTCTTTATTTATTTATGACCTGCGTGTCAACTTAAACGTCATGTAATTACTTTACTTTATTGCTAACCATTAGCCATAGTAGTAGAAGTAATAGATGACGTGACAACTTCAAGAAGACACGATGATGGAGATCATGATGATGGAGATCATGGTGTCATGCCGGTGACGATGATGATCATCGAGCCCCGAAGATGGAGATCAAAAGGAGCAAAGTGATATTGGCCATATCATGTCACTATTTGATTGCATGTGATGTTTATCATGTTTATACATCTTATTTGCTCAGAACTACGGTAGTAAATAAGATGATCCCTCACAACAATTTCAAGAAGTGTTCTCCCCTAACTGTGCACCGTTGCTAAAGTTCGCCGTTTCGAAGCACCACGTGATGATAGGGTGTGATAGATCCTTACGTTCACATACAACGGGTGTAAGACAGTTTTACACATGCAAAACACTTAGGGTTAACTTGATGAGCCTAGCATGTGTATAGACATGGCCTCGGAACACAGAAGACCGAAAGGTCGAGCATGAGTCGTATAGAAGATACGATCAACATGAAGATGTTCACCGACGTTGACTAGTCCGTCTCACGTGATGATCGGACATGGCCTAGTTGACTCGGATCATGTAATCACTTAGATGACTAGAGGGATGTCTATCTGAGTGGGAGTTCATAAGATGAACTTAATTATCCTGAACATAGTCAAAAGGATTTTGCAAATTATGTCGTAGCTCACGCTATAGTTCTACTGTTTAGATATGTTCCTAGAGAAAAATTAGCTAGAAGTTGATAGTAGCAATTATGCAGACAGTAAAAGGCTTATGTCCTTAATGCACCGCTCAGTGTGCTGAACCTCGAACGTGGTCTGTGGATGTTGCGAACATCTGACATACACGTTTTTGATGACTACATGATAGTTCGGTAATGTTAAATGGTTTAGAGTTGAGGCACCAAAGACGTGTTTTGAAACGTCGCGAAACATATGAGATGTTTCGAGGGCTGAAATTGGGATTTCAGGCTCGTGCCCACGTCAAGAGGTATAAGACCTCCAACGGTTCCTCTAGCCTACATACTAAGGGAGAAAAGCTCAATTGTTGAGCTTGTGCTCAGATTGTATGAATACAACAATCATTTGAATCAAGTGGGAGTTGATCTTCTAGATGAGATAGTGATGTTTCTCCGAAGTCATTACCACCAAGCTGCTAGAGCTTCGTGATGAACTATGATATATCAGGGACATATATGATGATCCTTGCGCGATGTTTGACACCACGAAAGTAGAAATCAAGAAGGAGCATCAATTGTTGATGGTTAGTGAAACCACTAGTTTCAAGAAGGGCAAGGGCAAGAAGGGATACTTCATGAAACGGCAATTCAGTTGTTGCTCTAGTGAAGAAACCCAAGGTTAAACCCAAACCCGAGACTAAGTGCTTCTGTAATAAGAGGAACAACCACTGGAGCAGAATTACCCTAGATACTTGGTAGATGAGAAGGCTGGCAAGGTCGATAGAAGTATATTGGATATACATTGTGTTGATGTGTACTTTACTAGTACTCCTAGTAGCAACAGGGTGTTAGATACCGGTTCGGTTACTAAGTGTTAGTAAGTCGAAATAAAAGCTACGGAATAACCGGAGACTAGCTAAAGGTGAGCTGACGATATGTGTTGGAAGTGTTTCCAATGTTGATATGATCAAGTATCGCACGCTCCCTCTACCATCGAGATTGGTGTTTGCGTTGAGCATAGACATGATTGGATTATGTCTATCGCAATACGGTTATTCATTTAAGGAGAATAATGGTTACTCTGTTTATTTGAATAATACCTTCAATGGTCTTGCACCTAAAATGAATGGTTTATTGAATCTCGATCGTAGTGATACACATGTTCATGCCAAAAGATATAAGATAGTAATGATAGTACCACCCACTTGTGGCACTGCCGCGTAAGTCATATCGGTATAAAACGCATGAAGAAGCTCCATGTTGATGGATCTTTGGGCTCACTCGTTTTTGAAAAGTTTGAGACATGCGAACCATGTCTATTGGTATATATGCATGAAGAAACTCCATGTAAATGGACCGTTTTGTACTCACTTGATTTTGAATCACTTGAGACATGCAAATCATACCACATGGGCAAGATGACTGAAAGCCTCGGTTTCAGTAAAATGGAACTAGAAAGCAACTTGTAATACATTTTGATGTGTGCAGTCCAATGAGTGCTGAGGCATGTAGTGGATATCGTTATGTTCTTACTTCACAGATGATTTGAGTAGATGTTTACTTGATGAATCACGAGTCTGAATTATTGAAAGGTTCAAGTAATTTCAGTGTGAAGTTGAAAGATCGTCGTGACTAGAGGATAAAAGATCTATGATATGATCATAGAGTTGAATATCTGAATTACGAGTTTGGCACAGAATTAAGACATTGTGGAAATTGTTTCACAACTAATACAGCCTGGAACACCATAAGTGTGATGGTGTGTCCGAACATCATAACTGCACCCTATTGGATATGATGCATACCATGATGTCTCTTATCGAATTACCACAATAGTTTATGGGTTAGGCATTAGAGACAACCACATTCACTTTAAATAGGGCACCACGTAATTCCCATGAGATGACACCGTATGAACTATGGTTTAGAGAAACCTAAGCTGTCATTTCTTAAAAGTTTGGGGCTGCGATGCTTATGTGAAAAGGTTTCAGGCTGATAAGCTCGAACCCAAAGCGGGTAAATGCATCTTCATAGGACACCCAAAACACTTGGGTATACCTCCTGTCTCAGATCCGAAAGCAATAAGGGATTGTTTCTTGAAACAGGTCCTTTCTCGAGGAAAAGTTTCTCTCGAAGGATTGAGTGGTCGGATGGTGGAGACTTGATGAGGTTATTGAACCGTCTCTTCAACTAGTGTGTGGCGGGGCACAGGAAGTTGTTCCTATGGCACCTACACCGATTGAAGTGGAAGCTTATGATAGTGATCATGAAACTTCAGATCAAGTCACTCCCAAACCTCGTAGGATGACAAGGATGCGTACTACTTCTGAGTGGTACGTAATCCTGTCTTGGAAGTCATGTTGCGAGACAACAATGAACCTACGAGCTATGGAGAAGCGATGATGGGCCTGGATTCCGATAGATGGCTCGAGGCCATAAAATCCGAGAGAGGATCCATGTATGGAAACAAAGTGTAGACTTTGACATAACAGCTCGATGGTCGTGAGGCTGTTGAGTATAGATGGATTTTAAAAGGAAGACGGACAATGATGGTAAATGTCACCATTAAGAAAGCTCGACTTGTCGTTAAGATGTTTTCGACAAGTTCAAGGAGTTGACTACGATGAGACTTTCTCACCTGTAGCGATGCTAAAAGTCTGTTGGAATTATATTAGCAGTTACTGCACTATTTATGAAATCTTGCAGATAGGATGTCAAAAACATTGTTTCCTCGACGATTTATGAGGAAAGGTTGTATGTGATACAACCGGAAGGTTTTGTCAATCCTGAAATATGCTAATAAGTATGCAAAGCTCCAGCAATCCTTCTAAGGACTGGAGTAAGCATCTCGGAGTTGGAATGTGTGCTTTGATGAGATGATCAAAGATTTTGGTGTATACAAAGTTTATGAGAAACTTGTATTTCCAAAGAAGTGAGTGGGAGCACTATAGAATTTCTGATGAGTATATGTTGTTTACATATTGTTGATCAGAAATGACGTGGAATTTCTGGAAAGCACATAGGGTTATTTGGAAAGTGTTTTTCAATGGAAAGCCTGGATTAAGCTACTTGAGCATTGAGCATCAAGATCTATAAGGATAGATCAAAACGCTTAATGGTACTTTCAAATGAGCACATACCTTGACATGATCTTGAAGGTGTTCAAGATGGACCAGTCAAAGAAGGAGTTCTTGCCTGAGTTGTAAGGTACGAAGTTAAGACTTAAAGCTCGACCACGGCAGAATAGAGAGAAAGGACGAAGGTCGTGCCCTATGCTTAAGACGTAGGCTCTACAGTATGCTATGCTATGTACCGCACCTGAAGTGTGCCTTGCCATGAGGGGTACAAGAGTGATCCAAGGACAGCGGTCAAAGTTATCCTTAGTAACTAGTGGACTAAGGAATTTTTCTCGATTATGGAGGTGGTAAAAGAGTTCGTCGTAAAGGGTTACGTCGATGCAAGCTTAACACCTATCCGGATAGCTCTGAGTAGAGATACCGGATACGTATAATGGAGCAACAATTTAGAATAGCTCCAAGTAGAACAGTTATTTGGAATAGCTCCAAATAGAACGTGGTAGCTACATCCAGGAGATGACATAGAGATTTGTAAAGCACACACAGATCTGAAAGGTTCAGACCCATTGACTAAAACCTCTCTCACAAGCAACATGATCAAACCTAGAACTCATTGAGTGTTAATCACATAGTGATGTGAACTAGACTACTGACTCTAGTAAACTCTTGGGTGTTAGTCACATGGCGATGTGACCTGTGAGTGTTAATCACATGGCGATGTGAACTAGATTGTTGACTCTAGTGCAAGTGGGAGACTGTTGGAAATATGCCCTAGAGGCAATAATAAATTGATTATTATTATATTTCCTTGTTCATGATAATCGCTTATTATCCATGCTAGAATTGTATTGATAGGAAACTCAGATACATGTGTGGATACATAGACAACACCATGTCCCTAGTAAGCCTCTAGTTGACTAGCTCGTTGATCAATAGATGGTTACGGTTTCCTGACCATGGACATTGGATGTTGTTGATAACGGGATCACATCATTAGGAGAATGATGTGATGGACAAGACCCAATCCTAAGCATAGCACTAGATCGTGTAGTTCGTATGCTAAAGCTTTTCTTATGTCAAGTATCATTTCCTTAGACCATGAGATTGTGCAACTCCCGGATACCATAGGAATACTTTGGGTGTGCCAAACGTCACAACGTAACTGGGTGGCTATAAAGGTACACTACGGGTATCTCCGAAAGTGTCTGTTGGGTTGGCACGAATCGAGACTGGGATTTGTCACTCCGTGTGACGGAGAGGTATCTCTGGGCCCACTCGGTAGGACATCATCATAATGTGCACAATGTGATCAAGGAGTTGATCACGGGATGATGTGTTACGGAACGAGTAAAGATACTTGCCGGTAACGAGATTGAACAAGGTATTGGGATACCGACGATCGAATCTCGGGCAAGTATCGTACAGATAGACAAAGGGAATTGTATACGGGATTGATTAAGTCCTTGACATCGTGGTTCATCCGATGAGATCATCATGGAACATGTGGGAGCCAACATGGGTATCCAGATCCCGCTGTTGGTTATTGACTGGAGAACGTCTCGGTCATGTCTGCATGTCTCCCGAACCCGTAGGGTCTACACACTTAAGGTTCGATGACGCTAGGGTTATAAAGGAAGTTTGTATGTGGTTACCGAATGTTGTTCGGAGTCCCGGATGAGATCTCGGACGTCACGAGGAGTTCCGGAATGGTCCGGAGGTAAAGATTTATATATGGGAAGTCCTGTTTTGATCACCGGAAAAGTTTCGGGGTTTATCGGTAACGTACCGGGACCACCGGGAGGGTCCCGGGGGTCCACCAAGTGGGGCCACCTGCCCCGGGGGGCCACATGGGCTGTAGGGAGTGCTCCTTGGCCTACATGGGCCAAGGGCACCAGCCCCACTAAGGCCCATGCGCCTAAGAGGTGGAGAGGGGGCAAACCCTAAGGGGATATGGGCCTTAGGGCCCATATTGGTGCGCCTCCCTCTCCCATCCCCTCTTGGCCGCCCCCTTGCTCCCCATCTAGGGCTGCCGCGCCCCCTAGGGGTGGGAACCCTAGAGGGGGCGCAGCCCCTCCCTTCCCCTATATATATATGAGGCCTAGGGCTGCCCATTAGACAGGCGATTGAATCTCTCTTGGTGCAGCCCTGCGTCTCTTCTTCCTCCTCTTCTGTGGTGCTTGGCGAAGCCCTGCAGGATATCCACGCTCCTCCATCACCACCACGCCATTGTGCTGCTGCTGGATGGAGTCTTCCTCAACCTCTCCCTCTCTCCTTGCTGGATCAAGGCGTGGGAGACCTCACCGGGCTGTACGTGTGTTGAACGCGGAGGTGCCGTGCGTTCGGCACTTGGTCATCGGTGATTTGAATCACGACGAGTACGACTCCATCAACCCCGTTCACTTGAACGCTTCCGCTTAGCGATCTACAAGGGTATGTAGATGCACTCTCCTCCCCCTCGTTGCTAGTCTCTCCATAGATAGATCTTGGTGACATGTAGGAAAATTTTGAATTTCTGCTACGTTCCCCAACAGGTTAGACTTAAATGTTCTAGTCATATTCTTCATGATGCTCTCTTTATGTTTCAATTCTTATCTTTTATGTGAGCATCATTGAAACCATCATGCCTAGCTAGGGGCGTTAAAGATAGCGCTTGTTGGGAGGCAACCCAATTTTATTTTTATTTGCCTTTTGCTCCTATTTAGTAATAAATAATTCATCTAGCCTCTGTTTATATGTGGTTTTATGTTTTAATTAGTGTTTGTGCCAAGTAGAACCTTTGGGAAGACTTGGGGAAAGTCTTTGCGATCTTGCTGTAAAAATCAGAAACTTTAGCGCTCACGAGATTTGCTGCCGTTTTTTACTGGAGAGTGCTATTTGGTTAATTCTTTTTTCAGATGATTAATAGATAACTTCCTCACGTCCTGTAATTTATTTTAGAATTTTTGGGGTTCCAGAAGTATTCGAAACCTACATATTACTACAGACTGTTCTGTTTTTGACAGATTCCGTTTTTTGTGTGTTGTTTGCTTATTTTGATGAATCTATGGCTAGTAATAGAGTTTATGAACAATAGAAAAGTTGGAATACAGTAGGTTTAACACCAATATAAATAAAGAATGAGTTCATTACAGTACCTTGAAGTGGTGGTTTGTTTTCTTTTACTAGCAAAGCTCACAAGATTTTCTTAAGTTTTGTGTTGTGAAGTTTTGAAGTTTTGGGTAAAGATTTGATGGATTATGGAACAAGGAGTGGCAAGAGACTAAGCTTGGGGATGCCCAAGGCACCCCAAGGTAAAATCCAAGGACAATCAAAAGCCTAAGCTTGGGGATGCCCCGAAAGGCATCCCCTCTTTCGTCTTCGTTCATCAGTAACTTTACTTGGAGCTATATTTTTATTCGCCACATGATATGTGTTTTGCTTGGAGCGTCTTGTATGATTTGATTCGTTGCTTTTTAGTTTACCACAATCATCCTTGCTGTACACACCTTTTGGGAGAGACATACATGAATTGGAATTTATTAGAATACTCTATGTGCTTCACTTATATATTTTGAGTTGGATAATTTTTGCTCTAGTACTTCGCTTATATATTTTAGAGCACAGCGGTGGTTCCATTTTATAGAAATAATTGATCTCTCATGCTTCACTTATATCATCTTGAGAGTCCTTTGTAACAGCATGGTAATTTACTTTGGTTATAAATTTTAAACGCTAAGATAAGTTGGATGCTTGATAGTTGTTTTGAGATATAAAGGTGGTAATATTAGAGGTGTGCTAGTTGAGTAATTGTGAAATTGATGAGTACTTGTATTGAAGTTGGCAAGTCCCGTAGCATGCACATATGGTACACATTGTGTGAAAAATTTGAAGCATGGGGTGTTCTTTGATTGATTTCCTTATGAGTGGCGGTCGGGGACAAGCGATGGTCTTTTCTTACCAATCTACCCCCCTTGGAGCATGCGCGTAGTGCTTGGTTTTGATGACTTGTAGATTTTTGCAATACATATGTGGGTTCTTTATGACTAATGTTGAGTCCATGGATTATACGCACTGTCACCCTTCCATCATTGCTAGCCTCTCCGGTACCATGCATTGCCCTTTCTCATCTTGAGAGTTGCTGCAAACTTCGCCGGCGCATCCAAACCCCGTGATATGATATGCTCTATCACACATAAGCCTCCTTATATCTTCCTCAAAACAGCCACCATACCTACCTATTATGGCATTTCCATAGCCATTCCGAGATATATTTCCATGCAACTTTCCACCGTTCCATTTACTATGACACGCATCATCATTGTCATATTGCTTTGCATGATCATGTAGTTGACATCGTATTTTTGGCAAAGCCACCATGCTTAATTTTTCATACATGTCACTCTTGATTCATCGCAATCCCGGTACACCGCTGGAGGCATTCACATAGAGTCATATTTTTGTTCTAAGTATCGAGTTGTAATTCTTGAGTTGTAAGTAAATAAAAGTGTGATGATCATCATTAGAGCATTGGCCCATGTGAGGAAAGGATGATGGAGACTATGATTCCCCCACAAGTCGGGATGAGACTCCGGACGAAAAATAAAAATAAAATAAAAAAGAGGCCAAAAAAAAGAAAAGAAGTCCCAAACAAAAAAAGGAGAAGAGAGAAAAAGAGAGAAGGGACAATGTTACTATCCTTTTTACACACTTGTGCTTCAAAGTAGCACCATGATCTTCATGATAGAGAGTCTCTTATTTTGTCACTTTCATATACTAGTTGGAATTTTTCATTATAGAACTTGCCTTGTATATTCCAATGACGGGCTTCCTCAAATGCCCTATGTCTTCATGAGCAAGCAAGTTGGATGCACACCCACTTAGTTTCTTTGATGAGCTTTCATATATTTATAGCTCTAGTGCATTCGTTGCATGGGAATCCCTACTCCTTGCATTGACATCAATCGATGGGCATCTCCATAGCCCATTGATTAGCCGCATCAATGTGAGACTTTCTCCCTTTTTGTCTTCTCGCACAACCTCAATCATAATATTATATTCCACCCATAGTGCTATGTCCATGGCTCGCACTAATATATTGCGTAAAAGTTGAAAGAGTTTGAAAAGGCTAAGTATGAAACAATTGCTTGGCTTGTCATCGGGGTTGTGCATGATGAGAGAATTTTGTGTGACGAAAATGAAGCATGGACAAATTATATGATTTTGTAGGGATAAGCTTTCTTTGGATATGTTATTTTGATAAGACATAATTGCTTGATTAGCATACTTGGAGTATTACTATTTTTATGTCAACAATAAACTTTTATCTTGAATCTTTCGGATCTGAACGTTCATGCCACAATAGAGAAAAATACATTGAAGAACATGCTAGAAAGCATTCCACATCAAAAATATTGTTTTTATCATTTACCTACTTGAGGACGAGCAGGAATTAAGCTTGGGGATGCTTGATACGTCTCCAACGTATCTATAAATTTTGATTGTTCCATGCTATTATATTATCAACCTTGGATGTTTTATATGCATTTATATGCTATTTTATATGATTTTTGGGACTAACCTATTAACCTAGAGCCCAGTGCCAGTTTCTGTTTTTTCGTTGTTTTTTAGTATCGCATAAAAGGAAAACCAAACGGAGTCCAATTGACTTGAAACTTCACGGAACTTATTTTTGGACCAGAAGAAGGCCAGGAAGTAAAAGAATTGGGCCAGAAGAGTCTCGGGTTGCCCATGAGGGTGCGGGGGGGGGGGGGGGGGGGCGCCCACCCCCTTGGGCACGCCCCCTGCCTTGTGGACAACCCGGAGACCCCCGTGCCTTATTCCCGACTCCAGCACCTCTTATATAACCCAAAACTTCCAGAAAGAAACCTAGATTGGGAGTTCCGTTGCCAGAAGCCTCCGTAGCCACCGAAAACCAAGCTAGACCCGTTCCGGCACCCTGCCGGAGGGGGGAATCCCTCTCCGGTGGCCATCTTCATCATCCCGGCGCTCTCTATGACGAGGAGGGGAGTAGTTTACCCTCGGGGCTAAGGGTATGTTCCAGTAGCTATGTGTTTGATCTCTCTCTCTCTCTCTCGTGTTCTTGAGTTGGCACGATCTTGATGTATCGCGAGCTTTGCTATTATAGTTGGACCTTACGATGTTTCTCCCCCTCCACTCCCTTGTGATGGACTGAGTCAAGTTATGTTATCGGATTGAGTCTTTAAGGATTTGAGAATGGTTGATGTATGTCTTGCATGTGCTTATCTGTGGTGACAATGGGATATCACGTGATCCACTTGATGTATGTTTTGGTGATCAACTTGCGAGTTCCGTGACCTTGTGAACGTATGCATAGGGGTTGGCACACATTTTCGTCTTGACTCTCCGGTAGAAACTTTGGGGCACTCTTTGAAGTACTTTGTGTTGGTTGAATAGATGAATATGAGATTGTGTGATGCATATCGTATAATCATACCCGCGGATACTTGAGGTGACATCGGAGTATCTGGGTGACATTAGGGTTTTGGTTGATTTGTGTCTTAAGGTGTTATTCTAGTACGAACTCTAGGATAGATTGAAAGGAAAGAATAGCTTCGTGTTATTTTTACTATAGACTCTTGAATATATCGATCGGAAAGGATAACTTTGAGGTGGTTTCGTACCCTACCATAATCTCTTTGTTTGTTCTCCGCTATTAGTGACTTTGGAGTGACTCTTTGTTGCATGTTGATGGATTGTTATATGATCCAATTATGTTATTATTGTTGAGAGAACTGGCACTAGTGAAAGTATGAACCCTAGGCCTCGTTTCCTAGCATTGCAATACCGTTTACGCTCACTTTTACCACTTGCTACCTTGCTGTTTTTATATTTTCAGATTACAAACACCTATATCTACCATCCATATTGCACTTGTATCACCATCTCTTCGCCGAACTAGTGCACCTATACAATTTGCCATTGTATTGGGTGTGTTGGGGACACAAGAGACTCTTTGTTATTTGGTTGCAGGGTTGTTTGAGAGAGACCATCCTCATCCTACGCCTCCCACGGATTGATAAACCTTAGGTTATCCACTTGAGGAAAATTTGCTACTCTCCTACAAACCTCTGCACTTGAACCACTCCCCACCGCCGGTCCACCGCCGCCCCAGCCATCCCTCTAGCCCCCCCCCCCCCCCCGTGCCGAGCATTTTCTCCGGCGATCCCCATCCCACCGCACCACCACCTCCAGCGACCACCGCCCCCATCCTGAACCCTAAGATAGATACTGGCGTACCACTCCGGCGAGCCCTCCTCCCTGCTGCGACTGAAGTGTAGCTAAATCGGAGCAGCATCACAAGCAAGAGCAAGAGCGAGAGCAGCAGCGCGGGCAAGAGCAAGAGCAATAGCAATTGCAGACCAAGCAGGGGACAGAGAGCAAGAGCAGAGCAGCAGCGCGGCCAAGAGCTAAAGTAGCAACAGCTCCTACTGATGTGGACGTCGCCGCCGAGGGAGCGACGCCATGGAGGAAGTGGCCGGCAACGCCGCCGTGGATGGAGCCGCGCCGTGTCGGCTCGAGACCGAGCGCTGACAGCACCGTGAGATCGAGTCAAGAAGAAAATGCGGCGATTAGTGTACAACCTCTTTGGTGGTGCCGATTAGGCCTCAGCTTCATCCGAGGAAACGGTGATGATGATGCTCTTTCGGTGGTGCAGGTGAAGACGGTAGTGTGGGAATGGAGGTGGCGTGAAAGACAAGGGGAACATCGGGGCAGCTCCTTGGAGGTGGAGGACGAGGTGGCTGAACCGGTGGGACGACGAGATCAACGACGGATCCTCATCTGGTACGGTGGATGAGGGACGTCGAGGTGTTGCTGTGGACGACGTCGTCGGGGAAGAGGCTCTGGCTGGGTGGCAGACTGAGGAGGGTGTGGGGCTTCACGGGTTTTCGCGGCCTCGGTGTATGAATGGGTGGGCGGATGGGATGGGAGTGGGGAACCATGGCTTAGAGACATGGTTGTCCGAAATGTGGGGTAAGTTACGAAAGTACCACCACCGATTTTACCTAGGCGGTTCTTTCGGTTCAGGGGTATCACGGGCATTTTGCGTGTTGGGATTTCACAGGAGGTGGGAGTTTTTGTGCGCGTTGTAATTTTGGAATAGCAAGGCACTGGTTGAGATGGAGGGAGTTGTCGGAGCACAACGAGACAAAGATATATCTTAAATATTTCGGGGTAACAAGGCGCAGGTTGAAATTTCCGGACAAGCCTAACGTGTACTGTACCAAATCAACTCGTACTTTCGTCGATGAAAAAACAAAAAGAAATCAATTCGTAGCACACAAGAGAGTCTAGTCCCGTGTACTGTACCAAATCAACTCGCACTACAAATGTCATTCACAACTTTGAATTCATGTTATGTTCAATTAAAATATTTCACTACATGTATAATGCATGCAACCTGCTACTCAAATGAACGTTTTAGTGCATTCCAAACGTATATACTACCGCTTCAATATGAACTAAATTTGAATTCGCTTCTCTATTTGAATAAGATCTACAATAATGATTATTGTGAAGTCAAAACATTTGAATTCGTTTCTCTATTTTAATAAGATCTACAATCATCGTTAAACCATAGTTTGTGTATTATCTTCATAGCACACCACATGATTACTCTCGAGTTAGATATGAACTATGTGTACTATATGAACTCGAACTCGATTTTTTGAATCCACTTTATGTTGTTTTCAAATCACAGTACATTTCAAGCTCTAGCTAGATCTTCATAATCTAAACCATGTCTCATATGTATAATGTGTCTATCACATAATGTATGGTTCCCCGCCCCCTACGCCTACAAGTATTTAGATGTGAGTTGCAAACACCACACATTACCACAAATTCAAATAAAATGTGAGATTGTTCGATATATAGTATTGTTTAGATTGTTCGATATTTAGTTGTAAGCTACAAACGCCACATATTATCACAAATTAAAATAAAATGTGAGATTGTTCGATGTATAGTATGGTTTAGATTGTTCGACATTTAGCTGTGAGTTGCAAACGCCATGCATTATCACATTATGGTATAACATGTGCAAAACCACAGCACGCGTATCACCGCTATATTCATGCATGCATATGTTTATAACACTATGATCTTCTATTCAAATATATGAATCCACTTTCATATCAAATTATGATCTTTGTTAGTCTCTTACACCCACAGAATCCTCTAACCTTTGTACCTAGCACTAACTTTCTCTCCTGCACGCACACCGGCACACACCCTCCTCGCCCTCCCCCTCTCTCAGCATTCTATCCATCACGCACATTCATTTTTTTTCTTTAGGTCGTTCTCCCACAGTCTCCACAACTCCTTTTCGACACACACTGATAGATAAGCCTCTCCAGCAATGTCTGCCCACAACATACACACACACCTTCCATCTCCTCCTTTCTGTGTCCATGCCTCATGTCTCTCATACGGTCCCACACACGTGTCAACTCTCGCCCCTCTTTTCATCGATCTCACAACCGCACACTCCTCCCCCTATCTAGCTAGTAGCTCGGCCTCTCGCACCACCTCCTAACTCCATTCTCTCCGTCTATCCATCTCGCTGAGCCTTATTTGCCTATAACAAATGGATGTACACCGACCGATCTCCCGCTATACATATAGCTAGCTAGGTCCTTATAATTCGTTTTTCCCCACGCATCGATCGATCTACCTCATTAGTTATGTCTCTCCCTTCCTCCGACAAACAACAATTGATCTACTGATCTAGTTAGTTTTGCTTACCAAACACATGGTTCCCCTTCATCATCCATGCATGCGTCTCGACAGATCTATCACGCACAGGCACACACAGAAACACATCGCCAGTCTTATTGATAATATTCCAGTTCTACCCTCAGTTTGTCTAATAGGCCTCTCCCACCATCTTCGAGAAGCAACTCCATCACCCATCCAGCACTCTACCCCTCTCTCTCGCTCTCTCTCTCGCTCTCTCTCTCTATCCCAACCTATTTCCCGTCCTTCAGTTATGTATGGATGTCGACCGCTCTCCCTCAAGACATAGCTGGGTCTCTCCTTCTCAACACATATACGAGTTGTTCTACCTCTCTAGTTAGGCCTCTCCCTCCCCCTCCCCCACCCCCCACACACATCGATACATCGAGTGCTCTAGTCATGTCTCCCTGCCACACACAAACTTGCCCGGTGCCCTCTGACGTTCCGGTTGGTCAGCCGCCCTATATCTTTGACTTGCACACACACAATTTTGATGGCTCTCTGCATCGATCTCGCACACACCCACTTGATCCTCTCTTCGACTCTATCGATATCTATGACCCCTCCCTCTCTTCTCTTGGATCGCCCCCTCTATATATGATATGGATAGGCCTCTATTTCACACACATTGCATGCAAAATTTTGTTTGAGATGTCATCGAAACATATTCCCACAGATACATTCACGAAATCAGCCCCCCCAAAGAAAAAACACTCACGAACACACACACCATCTGTCTAGGTTTGTATCTCTCTCACACACACCCACGTAGGTGGGGGACGTGCACGAAGAGAAGAGGTGCACGCACAGCGCTCGTACGTACTCCTGTCTCTTTCCCAACCACACCCGCGCGGGTACACAGTGGAGCTCATTTCTGTATGAAAAGGCAGCCCACGTGGTAATTTGTCACATGTATTAGTTGTCCACTTGATGGAGGATCGTCTACCATGGGTGGACAAACAAATTACGACTTGACGCATTATGTTAAAAAAGAGGCAAACCATGTGGGGCCTACCTTAGAGGCAAGGTTCTATACACTCGAGATGCTCTGTACATATTACTTTTGATGTGTCCCGTCAACTCGTAGAACAAGGAGAAGCTTGCTTACTACACCGTCTCCCCCGCCCACGGGCACGGTGGCTCGTAGGACGAGGTGAAGCTTGCTTACTACTATTCGTTGTACTATATTGGTTTATTGGTCCCCATTGTATATTGTGTCAAATTTTGACTATAGATTGAACTAAGAAAACGTTCATGCATGCTACCAAAAATTATATCATTGAAAACTATGTTGATATACGAATCCAACGATATAATTTTTGTTGACATGCATTAACATTTTGTTAGCTAAATATTTGGTAAAAATTTGGCACGAACTACAAAGGTGACCTAAACCAGGACGGAGGTAGTAGTACTACGCCTTACGCCCGCTCCCTCGCCCAGGTGCGTGGTGGCTCACATGACGAGGATCAAATTTTACTACTCCCTCCATTTACTCCCCCACTACAAAAAAGACACATCCATGACATTTTGGGCCGAACGAATTCTTTTCTGTCATACATATGACACTTTTATGATGATAATTGTGACAAAATCCGGTATCATCATAGATGTGGTGGGCTCCTACTTCTATGACAAAAAATCATGACAGAAAATGGGCTTTTCGTCCTAGGCGGGCCGGAGACGCAGCTGCATGACATTCTTTGGGCCGTCCATGACGGAAAAAACCGTGGTAGAAGCGAGGGTGAGGAAAATTTCAGGGAGTTCCCGGTTACGGTGGGAGGTCGGGGGCCAAGCGATGCGCGTTTCTCTCGTACATGTACACGCGTGTGTGCGAGGCGTTGGCTCTAACTGAACCCGAGCGAGGCGTTGGGCTCTAACTGAACCCGAGCGATTGCACTGCAGGCTACACATTAGTGAACTCGAGCGATTGATCGATGGCTGTTAACTGAAACCGACCGAGCGATTCCTTCGCTACTGCTGCCAACTGAAGCCGATCGACGATGCCTCTGGATGAACAGTGAGCGTTGCGGGGGGGGGGGGGGGTTGGATGAACAGTTCCTGGTGGGGGTGGATGAATAGGACCCCGTGATGTTGCCTCTAGATGAACAGGACCCTGATCGATCGAGCCAGTTGGGGCTGGATGAACAGGACCCCGTGGAGGGCTGGATGAACAGGACCACCCGGTGGAGGGCAGGATGAACAGTAGACGGTGGAGGGCAGGATGAACAGTAGCCCGTGGAGGGGTGGTTGAACAGGAGCCCGTGGAGAGGGTTGGTTGAACAGTAGCCGGTGGAGTAGCGCGCGGTGGTGGCTGGATGAACAGGAGCTCGTGGATGAACAGTCGCAGGTGGAGGCTGGAGGAGGTCGACGGTGGATGAACAGTAGCTCGTGGAGACTGGAGGGGGTCGACGGTGGAGATGAACAGTATCCTGTGGGGTCCCGTTCTGCGGTACGCCACACCCCTGCCGATGAACAGGACCCCCGTTTCGACCGTAGCGCTCCAATACAAGTCCGTTTTGTCCGTTTTGCGGTACGCCACACTCCTCCCGATCAACAGGACCCCCATTTCGACCGTAGGAGGTCCGTTTCCTCCATTTTGTGGTACGCCAGACCCCTCCCGATGAACAGGATCCCGTTTCGAACGTGGCCGGTCGAACACAAGGCCATTTCCTCTGTTTTGTGGTATGCCAAGCCTCGTTTCCATCGCCTGTTCCGTCCAAGCCCTCCCGATGAACATGACCACGCATTCCGTTCCGACCCAGCCGGTTGGCTCCCATGCGTTCCGTTGCCTCCCCATGAACACGACGCATTCCGTTGCCTCCCCATGAACACGACACATTCCGTTGCCTCCCCATGAACACGACGACGACGCTGTTTCTCCGTTTCGACCCAGCCATGTACACGAGCCCTGGCCGTACGTATGCGTGAGTAGGCGTTCGAGACCCCGCCCGTATGTACATATACGTGGCCGTATTTTCTTTCTTGCACCCTGGCCGCTATACGTACGTGTACATGCTACGTGCGCGCCTCTACTACGACACGTGCGCGCCTCTACATCAACCAGTATGTACGTACACGTTCGCGACCAGAATGACAACTCTACGTACGCTTTGACCAGGTGGGTCCCGACTGTCAGGCACTTCCTTGCCTACGAAGATGTAGCCGGTGGGTCCCAGCAGTCAGGGGGCGAATCATTTTTTCCCGGACACACTTCCTTGCATGCGAAGATGTAGCTGGTGGGTCCCAGTAGTCAGGGGGAAATGTTTTTTTCACGAAATACAGTGGCCCGTCCAGTGGGTCCCAGCTGTCAGGTGGAGGAATCATTATTTTCTGCGTAATAAGGAGGCACTTCCTTGCTGCGGCCGTGGACCCAGCTGTCAGCCTCTCCATGTACAGTCCACGTCCGATGGAAGTCGTTCCTTGACCACGTTGACCACGCCGCGCCGAGAGCACCAGGGCGGTGGACGACGGCGAGGCCTAGGAAGGGGACGACACGGAGGCAGGGAAGACTCGACAGTTGTTTCCCACACAGAGGGGAGTACGACTGTACGAGGGTTTACTGGGTCGTTTGCCGTCGCCGGAGAATAACGGCAGGCGTGGGTGAGTAGAGGGATGGCTAGGCCAGCGATGGGAGTACGGTCGGGCGGTGAGGCCTGCGCGGCAGCACAGCCGACCGCGAGGAGGAGGGAGCAGGCAGTCCCGCCGGCGCTTGTTTGAGCGGCTGGAGCAGGAAGAGCAGAGATTGAAGAAGCACGACGGCCGTTGGATGGACATCCAACAGTCAGTGCTTATGCGTCAACCGTTTTTTAGGAAAGCCTCAAATATGTGGAAAACAGCATACAGCCCATCTGCCGTTATTTCTAATAATTTACAGCCCATTTGCTAATTCTTAAGTTTTTTTTGGAGCCCATATTCTTTTTGTTAGCATTACAGCCCATATTGTGGCAACGGTTAAAAAATTATACGAAATTTTGCATATTTCGGTGCGGTCCGAACTGTTTTTAATCCCGAAATTTCGACTCACATTCAAACTGATTTTAAAAATAAATGTATATCAATATAAAATCCAACAAATTCTCCACGCATAAAAATTAATGTAATTTAAAATCTTGAAATAAAAAAAAAGATATTTTGAAACTAATTACCGGTTTGATGTGTTTTAAAAATGTACAACCCATTTCTCATTACTGATGGGCCATTTTCTCGGCCAACCGAATGAAAGCTCTCCTCGTCTTGAAAGATTTGCAGCCCAACAGGCCTGACACAGCGACTTACTTGGCAAATCACAAAAAACTGGGCTGTGGCCGTGGACCCAGCTGTCAGCCTCTCCACATACAATACTCTTCCGATGGAAGTCGTTCCTTGACCATGTTGACCACGCCACACAGAGAGCACCACGGCGGTGGATGATGGCGAGGCCTAGGAAGGGGACGATGCAGCAGTGGAAGCCCGCGCGGAGAGGACTACGAGGGTTCACTGGTTCGGCTGCGGTGTGAGGCTGCTGTCGCTGCAGGGCCTGGCCAGCGGTGGGAATAGTAGGGGGCGGTGAGGCCTCTACGGCAGCACAGCCGGCCACGGGATGCAGGAGCATGCGGCACGACCGACGCTGCTTTGGGCGGCTGGAGCAAGAAGACCAGAGGTTGAAGAAGCACTACGGCCGTTGGATGGACATCGTACGGTCACTGGAGCTAGAATCGTTCATATTGACTAAGTTGACAAAGCCCTTCGTCCCCATCAACTTAGTAGGCACACAAGTCAGCCTCCCAGCAAGGTGGGTCCCAGCTAGCCGGGGGAGTATTCATTTTTTTGTGCGTAATAAGGAGGCACTTCCGGTGGGTCTGAGCTGACTACGGGGGGAACATTTTTTTTGTGAAATACGGTGGCCCGTCCGGTGGGTCCCAGCAGTCAGGGGAAACGATTTTTTTCGCAAAATACTGGTGGCCCGTCCGGTGGCACTTCCTTGCTGCCACCATGGACCCAGCTGTCAGCCTCTCCACGTACAGTCCACGTCCGATGGAAGTCGTTCCTTGACCATGTTGACCAGGGCGGTGGACGACGGCGAGGCCTAGGAAGGGGACGACGCGGAGCCGGTGAAGACGCGATAGTGGATGCCCACGCGGAGAGGAGTATGAGGGTTCACTCGTTTGGCTACGGTGTGAGGCTGCCGTCGCCACCGGGCCTGGCAGCAGATGATGGGATCCGAAATATTTTTATCCCGAAATTTCTAGTCAAATTAAATACAATTTCAATATAAATTTATATTACGTAAATATCCAACAAAACATTGCACTCGCAACAATTAATGAAATTAAAATTTTCAATATCCAAAAATAATATTTTATAAAGTAATCACGTGTTTGGTGCATTTTTTATAGTTACTGCCCAGTTTTTATAATTACATCCCATTTATTATTTCTTAAAGCCCATTTTTTTGTTAAGCCTAATGCATCCCTCCTAGGAAAGATTTGCAGCCCAGCGGGGTGGAGAATAACAACTTGAACTTGCCTAGGTGTTCCTAAAAAAAGTATAGCTGGGCTAGCCATTTTTAGCTTGAAAAAATTTAATATCTGGGCTGGATATCTGGCCTGGGCTAGATGGGCCACAGCCCACCCATTTAATACCTGCAGCGATGTTTTTGTTGTTGTTCAGAGGAGAAAAATTAATATCTGGGCTAAACATCAAAAAACTCTGCAGTGCTCACACCTCAAAAACACAAATACTGCTGGAGCTGCTTGGTCCTAGCTGTCGGCCGCTTCTTGTGCAATTCTCTCATTTATTGACTACTACATAGGTTGACAATGGCGTGGGACTGTGATGTCAGGAAACCAGGGGGAAGCAAAATAAATTACTCCAGCGAGCGCTTCCACCTCTGCCTCGTTGTCTCCCGTGGAAACCCCTTTCCTCCCTTTTTTTTGCTCGGGCAGGGACCAATGCATGCAGCACGTCCATGGGGTTATTAGGCAAGAAATAAAAGCACTTTGCATGCTATGAATTACGATGGCCTGCATGGGTAGCTAATAAGGCATCCTCTTAACTGCTGTGATTAAATGTTGTGTTTAGAAGAGAGAAATATTCTTCTTTTCCACCAATCTGCTTGCACCTAGGTCGTGATGCACCTTCTAATACGACTTATTCACCTAGACGGAGGGAGTATAGTTTTATACATACATATATAATAAGGAGGCACTTGCATACGTGAGGCTATGGACCTGGTGGGTCCCCATTGTCATCCTCTCCAAGTAAAGTCATCTCCTCGCCCGCGTGTGCTTTTCGCCTGAAACAGTCAGCGCCGCCCACCCCGCTTCCCGGTGCAGGCGATTGCTCCGCCTTTAAACGACACAAGTGCCGTCCGTCCATCCATCTGCCGCCCACATTAATGATACGTGGTTGCCGAGGCGGCTACTCCGGCGCCACACGTCCGTCCCTCTTCCTACCCACCATTGCTATATAAACTGCTGCGCCGGCCATAGCCGCAGTCATCCGCATCCGTTCCCTTTCTCCTGTCCACACCACTACTGCCCACCATGGCTTCCTCGCACTCTAGCGCTCTTCGGGATGGGCGGACGATGGACCACAAGGAGATGGAAGCCATTGCTACCGACCGGCTGGCCGGCAGGCAGCCGGAGGACGACGATGTCCCAATGGAGAACATGATAGTCGACGATCCGGCGCCAACCCCCTCCTCCGCGCCATCCTCGCCGGTGCATTGCAACATGACCATCGGTGAGGCCCGTTCCCAATATATGGATAGTGTGAGGCAGATGCGTCAGGAGCAGTTCCGGGAGGCGCAGGCTGACGCCACCTACAACCACCATCTCCTCCAGGAGCACCTACAGGCGGAGGAGCAGATCGCCGCGGAGCAGGCGGAGCAGGAGGCGCTGCTCGACCCGTTCTGCTCCGCCCGCAAGGGCCGCCTCGAGCACTGGCGGTACCGCATGCGGGTGGCGGAGGCTGCGGCCGCCTACAAAGAGGCTAGCAAAGAGGGCGATGAAGTGGGCGAGGCGCTGTTTGGCGAGACCGAGGACGAGGCAGAGGACAATGCCGGGTCCGACGAGTCCCCGCTCCGCTGGCGTTGACGAGGCTCTGCTCCACCGAGGCCCCGCGGTGCCAACAACGAGGCGGAGGACACCGCCGGCTCTGCCGAGGCCCTGCCCCGCCAACAACGAGGTAGAGGACATCGCCGGCTTAGCCGAGGCCCCACCCTGCCGGCAATGCGGGGGAGGATTTCCACCGCTCCGCTGAGGCGCCGCCCGTCGGCAACGAGACAGAGGACATCGCCGACTCCGCCGAGGCCCCGTCCCGCTGCCAACGAGGCCGCACCACACAGAAAACAAGGAAGAGTAGAACATGGTAGGTCGTCGCCGCTCAGGTCCAAGTAAGGCCACCGCTGCTACCCTCCTGTTGAAGCCAAGCTAGGTGGGTTGACCATTGACGACTGGTTAGCTTCTTGGTGGCGACGTGGAGTCGGGGAGTTCTGCTGGAGAATAACGCTGCTTCTACTTAACTGCTGGTGCAGTTGGCTGACTGACACATGGGCCCAATAGGCCACATGTTAGTTATGCAACTACACCTGTAGTTAAGTCACTGAAGCTTCTATTCGGCTCAGTGGGACACATGTGGGTAGCTTCGGTTAATTAATTATACCTGCAGCGCACCCCTTTTTAGTTGAAGACTGTATGAAATGTAATGAAATCTGGCATGTTTATATGAAATCCGACCGTGTATGAATGAATTTATTTCGATTAGTTCGAATTCCTGTATCACTGGCATTGGATGAACATGCAAAACAATACGTACTAGCATTATTCCTAGGGTGATCACCACGTTTGCAGCAGTTTCACATGCACTCCCTCCGGTCCTTTCTAGTCTGCATACAAGTGTTGTCTGTAGTTAAAGTATCTCTACTTTAACCAATCTTATACAAAAAAGTATGCACTTTCACAATGTGCGAAGTAAAAAGGAACAGAAGGAGTACAAAGAGTTTGAGCAGATTTTTAGCGTTTTTGTACATTGCAATCAAACACACAGGCCTGGCAATTCATAGAGAACATTCAAAACAATCGATGATTATGCATCTCAGCGACTCACATGTCAGAGGCAATATTTACTTCACAACTAAAGAATAAAGAAAAAATTGATCGACGCTGCTGACAGCAAAGGGCGTCCCATTCTAAAATATCAAACGCATGTCTTGCTAAAATCAATGAGCAAAATTTGACAAGGTTGTCCCATTCCAAAATATCAAGTGCCTACGATTATGGAATGGGTAGGGTTTGCCATCAGTTCGGACATTGACATGGCACCTCGTGCTAAATAAACCAGCTGTTCTTTTTGTGCAGTTCCACCAAAATCAACCAAATTTGCGCGTAGCTTGTATGATTTCGCCCTTATATGTTGCAACGCCTTGAACTTATCGGCACCTCCTTTCTTGTGGTGGAAATGAATGATTCGATGTATTCATGAACATTTTGTGCAGTTCCCATTGAAATCAAGCTAAGCACCCCTGTTTGCACAAATACAAAAAAGTGATTAGTATAGAGAAAACTGTACTATGAATTGACAGTTTCAACAGGCACATACATGGTCCATGTAGAGCACACTTTTAGAAAAATGGAACTCACTAGAAAGAATCCTAGAACAACATTGTACTCGCGCATCGCAGCAAAAAAATGGAGATTTTGTCAGTCCTTCTGAGCTGAAGTTAGTTTGGTCTTGTGGGGAGTAATGTAACCATCCTTTAACTGCTCCTTCTGATGATAAGATAGACATGGCTTCTTCATCCTAGCATAATCGGAACTAGTCACTTCACGTACTCCATATTCTTCTTCAGAGGAAGATGATCCTGTTGTGCAAAGACAAGAGGACTACTAAATGCTAGCATCACTGTTTGCTCGAAAAAAGGAAAGGAACTATTTAAAACAGCACAGATGAAGCACTTCTCAAGGACAATACCACTTTTTCATGACAGTATCTAAACAGTAGCACAACACCAATAGAGATGACAAAGCTCAATCATATGGATGAAATCAGTGGGCGAGTACCAACCTTTGTCAGGAGGCTTATTGTGTAGAGCATACAGATGAAGCAATTCTCCAGAACCATCTGTTGCTATCTACGGTGGTGGCCATGCTTACTATATACTCCTCGATTAGTTTAATGTTTCCAACATCTTCTTATGCAGTTCCACTAAAATATATGGTATCTTCAAATAAGATCCCTGTTTGCACAAGTAGAGATAATTACATATTACATTAAGAGTGGCATCAAATCAGTGGCAAAACAATTGCTCGTTCCAGCCATAGCAATAAATTAAGATGCAAAACTATATCATTACTTGTGTCATCACAGTTCCAGTGCTTCATTACAGCACCGGGAGTTGATTTTTGTTTTTCTTCCCCTTGTTCTTCCCATTCATCACTTGGTTCAATAAAAAACAAGCTTCGCCTTCAATGTAAGATTTGGCATGTCAATTAGGGAGCACAAGTATAGTACTAAACTTCATTTTCTGATGAAAATGACAAAATACAGGCCAGCATTTGTGAAATATCCTTATCTTACCTCAATGGGATATTACAGTGCACATACAGATTGGAAGTCTTGTCTCCATTTGTGCAGTTCACTAAAATCAAGCAACATTATCGTACAAGTAGCACAACATATGAATGCACACTGCAGAATCATGTGAAAGAAGGCTAGTACTGACCTCTCATGATGCGGAATTCAAACAACTCACAAGAAGAAGATCTGAACCAAATTCGCCTTAACGGATAGGAAGTAAGACCTCCTATTGTGCAGTTCCACTAAGATCAAGCAATCAAGCAACGTTGTCGGTGTGACATTTTGGTTGAACTGCACAAAATACTCTTAAAACAAAAGTGTTTTGTGCAGTGCAACAAAAGGTCACAATGGCAATGAGGTGAAGCAGATAACCCTGTTTACACAGAGGTGCAAAGGAAACAATTAGTGGTCAATAACGGTGGATGACACAGACGCCAACAAAAAGAAGCATCTACCTTATCTAAATGGGAAAGAAAGCAAGACAGTAGCATTTCTCAAACGGTAGCATTGATTAATATTAACATCGAGATTATATTAACAATAAAATTCATTAAACATGTAATTTGCATTTAACTGTGGCATTGCATCAATTTTCCAGCGGCATTATTAGAGGGTGTTTGTTTACATGGACATTTTGGTGTAGGGGCTAAAAAAACTCCGTGTCAGTCCCATATAAACCAAAGAGGAGGGACTTTTAGGGACTAAAAGTGGGCATTTGGGACTAAAGAAAGAAGACCCCGAGGGAGTATTTTTGGGACTTTTTCCAATAGTTGCCCCTGCCACGCATCGCACCTTGTCTCTATTAGTTAATTACTAGGGGTAACATGGTCTTTTAGCATGTCATTTAATAACCTCTAGTCCATGTTTAGTCCCTGGAACCCAGTAGGTAGGGACTAGGGAGTTTTTAACCAAACAGGGCCTTAGATTAACAATAGCTAATGAGTTGCACGGGACAGTGGACGCACCAGCACCATGTGCATCTACCGATGTACTGTGGTCATGCACAGTCTGTTGCAACAAAGAACAAACAACCAAGGAACATATTTGTGTTGGTCCCAGTTTTGTTATCTTTAGGCGCCTTTCCCTATGTGAGCGCAGCAAATCTAGTCCTGTTCAAACTCTACAGCCTTGTCCCTTCCTTTCCTTTTTGAACTAGTACTTTCGCCCCTTCATTTCTCTTTGAACCACGTCCTAGATTTATGCGATACAACTTTCCCCCATTCCTTTCCTCTTTGAACCACGTCCTAGATTAATGCTATACAACTTTCCCCCTTCATTTCCTCTTTGAACCACGTCCTAGATTCATGCTATATACAACTTTTCCCACTACTTTCCCCCGCTCCTTTCCTCTTTGAACCACGTCCTAGATTCATGGTATACATGCAGCTAGAGCAAGGCATGTGGAGTAAGTAAATTATACCTTAAGGTTCTTGGGGCGTGGTTCGGTGGGCGACGGGACGGTGGCGAAGAAGAAGGGGTCGGAGGCCCTCCCGCGCCGCCGCTGGGTGGAAAGTGAACAACTGCGCTGGTAGTCCCTCGCCGACGGCGACAATGTTAAGCCTCCTTCCCTTCCCGGCGGACGGATCCTATCGGCTCTTTGAGCAGCAGTGAGGGGAGAGAGAGGCCAACAAAGTCTTGTTTAGATTTGGAGAGGGCGAGAGAGTGTGAAGAGAGCAACTACAAGTGCCAAGGCTCCAGCGGGAGAGGGTGAGATAGTGTGAAGAGAGCAACTACAAGCGCTGGGGCTCCAGCGTGTATATATATACTGGAGAGAGTGTGAAGCGTGCAAACCCTAGAAAACATTTTGACCTGTCAAAGAATCCTCCTGGCACAAATTATGCTCAAGTGCAGTTATCGAACCCGAGACCTCAAGTTTGATGAGCGAACAGGCTAACTAGCTACACAACCCTCCCGTTATGTTTAACGAGAGGTAAATAACCTTTTATACATTCCTACATTCGTGTGACAAGCATGCCGTGTTTTTTTGTGTGTGGGAGTCATTGGGATTTCAATCATAATCGTGTCATGTGGCTTTGGTGGTAAGACTATCCACAGTGGTGCAGAAATAATGCAGCCTTAGTCACCTTACCTCTCTCCACGTAGTACGTTGGGTCCCACCAATCAGAGGGTGAAACAAACAAATTAATAAGAAAAATTAAAAGCGCCAGCGGTGTATCTACCCCACACATCTCGCTACTGCTCGGGAACACTGTCCAATTGATCCCTCTGTTCGCTCACATACTATTTTAAGTGAATCCTTATTATAACATGCACACAAATTTGGGGCACTTGTATTCGATTTAAGTCAGTGTGCCACCGTATCTCGTATACTTACTACTCCCTCCGTCTAGGTGTAATAAGTCACGTTAGAAGGTGCAACGGGACCAAGGTGCGTGTGTGTGTGTGTGTGTGTGTGTTAGAGAGAGCGATAGATCGACCTAGTCCTACAGAGAGATGTTGTGTAGTGTACGATTTTAGCCGCGAGAGTCGGTGCATCCTCTCGTTTCCGGGCATGTCCGATAGGGACATGCGGACAGCTGCCACGCCCGCTCCTGACCAGCCTGGCCCACCCAAAGCCCCTCCATCGCCCGCGCGCACTTCCCGCCCGAAACGGTCAGCGCCGCTCCAAAGAATCGGTGCCGCATTCATGCCCTGGTAGAGTGGACGCGACCTCTCACTGGCGCAAGAGTGATGGTTGCTTCGTCCGTCCAACTTACTGCTGGGTCTATGTGATTTGACGGCTCATTGGTCTTTATTACTAAGGTGGTAGGACTACTGGATGTCCCACGCTTTCGGCAAAAGGAGGTATACTACTACTAGATTACAATTTTCTCCATTCTTACAGCGGAGGCGTGCAAGAGCAGTGAAAACACGCATGCTCAGTGATTACATGGCCCACCTCACACTATCACCATGCGACACCTAACTCTTTACATAGTACTCCCTCCATTCCTAAATATTACTAGATGAGTCCCCGCGCGTTGGCACGGAACAACAGTATATCTCTCTGCGCAAAATTATCGATTTCATAGAACAAAAAAACTCTATAACCGCATGATGACAAATGTGGTAGCCAAACTAAATAAACTCCCATCATCATTTAGATCATCCCACATAAGGAAAAAAGATCAGCCAACTCCTACTGCATAATGGGATTATATTTTTCTTTTTGACATGTTAATGGGACTTAAAAGCTCACTTACATGCATGCTACCGGTGCATGCTTGCATGCAGACATGTTGATGTGATCTATAACGCACTCACATGCATGTGGCATGGTATTTCTGCATGCTTGCATGTGGCTTAGTGTGGAGCCTCTCAACATCAAGATCAGACGGCTATTATGGACTAATTTACTTCATCTAACGGCTACATCAATTTTGATGACGTGGCTCAAGGAGAGGATAGAGAATTCCTAGTAGTGGGGGCTTGCTATTACTAGTAGATATAAGTCTTTGTAGAGATTCCACTACATACGAAACAAAATGAATGAATCTACACTTAAAATGCATCTATATACATCCGCATGTGGTTCATGGTGAAATCTCTACAAAGACTTATATTTAGGAACGGAGGAAGTACTAGTATAGTACGTACTGTAATTTATCAGCGAGATAAATTTGTACAATGCTATGAAGCTTCCAGCTTCTGTTACATGTATCTTGCATCCAAGGTTGCCGGTTGCAACATTTCATCAAATACAAAGGAGACTAACATGCATGCTATTGCATCTCAATGATTGACAGATCATAGCAAATATGTACTCCCTCCGTTCTAAAATAAGTTTCTCAACTTTGTGCAAACTTTAGTACAAAGTTGTACTACTACTAAAGTTGACACTTATTTTAGAACAGAGGCAGCTAAAGAAAAAAAACGATCCATGCAGTCCCTAGCCCTTCAACCGTGAACCCTGACCAGGCTTCAATTTGCTGGCAACGTTCGAGCTTCCTAATAAATGAAGTTTGCAACATTTTGACCATCGGATCATTTTGTGCGGTTTCACCAAAATCGAGATGAGCATCCCTATGGCAAAGAAATTGAACAAGCGTGATTAGAATAAGATTACTGGGACTAGTTGATGAGACATAAACTCATCACAAATACAGTACGTAGAAGCCAGTAGAGGTATGTGCGGGGCAAAGAAGTAGAGAAATATCCACAGGGAGTGATGTGGGCAGCTGGAGGAGTGGTGCAAGCCGGCTGTAAAGGGAGTTGTACCTGAGGGACGTAGCTCAACCTTGAGGAGGGCGGCGGGAGGCAGCAACTGCCCACATCGCGGCAGTGAGCAAGGGATGAAGGAAAACTCACCAGCTTTGTGAGAGAGAACGGAGGGGACCCCTGATCGGGACGTGCCGACAATGGGTTTTCGCCGTCAGCGACGGCCACCGCATCTACACTAAGCATCCACCCCTTCCCCAAGCAGACATGATCCACCGGGATGTTAGAGATGTGGCCACCGTCGTTTTGTGCGAGAGAGTGTGAAGAGAGCAACCCTAGCAAGCAACCGTGTAGGCTGGCCCATCTTGACTATGTATATAGTGGAGCGGTTTCCTTTTCTCTCGATATGAACCTATCATATTGCGTACGTGCCACTGAAGAAAAAAAACTTTATTTATAAATGACGCGGCCCCTACTACTCGTTCTCCTATAACCTTGCGCTTGGCATCTCCAAAATATTAACCTTGCGATTGGCTCTTTGCCTCTTCGGGAAGTCGAGCAATAATGGTAGCGCAGTATATATCGTTCTGGCTATATGAGACCGAATGAATTGATGCACGTCCACCACGTGGGCGAGGGTCGAGGGGCGAGGGAGAGTGCTACATACGGAGCAAAATGATTGAATCTACACTCTAAAATACGTCTATATACATCATTGTTGTATGTACTAGTAGTTCATATTGAAATCTACTAAAGGACATCAATATTGAAATCTCTATAACCAAGGTAGTAGGGACGAGGAGTAAACGGAGGGAGTAGTAAATTTTTCTCCTTGTCCTACGAGCCACCGCGCGCATGGGCGAGGGAGCGGGCGTAAGGCATAGTAAGCAAGCTTCACCTCATCCTGCGAGCCACCACGCCCGTGGGTGGGGGAGACGGTGTACTAAGCAAGCTTCTCCTTGTTCTGCGAGTTGACGGGACACATTAAAAGTACTCCAGTGTATAGAGCCTTGCCTCTAAGGTAGGTCCCACATGGTTTGCCTCTTTTTTAACATAACACGTCAAGTCGCAATTTGTTTGTTCACCCGTGGTAGATGATCCTCCCTCCACCAAGTGGACAACCAGTACACGTGCCAAATTACCACGTGGGCTGCCTTTTTCGTATAGAAATGAGCTCCACAGTGTACCCGCGCGGGTGTGGTTGGGAAAGAGACGGGAGTACGTGCGCCGTGCATGCACCTCTTCTCTTCGTGCACGTCCCCCACCTATGTGGGTGTGTGTGAGAGATACAAACCGCGGTCGTGAGTGTTTTTTGTTTTGGGGTGGGGGGTTGATTTCATGAATTATTTGTGGGAATATGTGTCGATGACATATCAAATAAAATTTTGCATGCAATGTGTGTGAAATGGAGGCCTATCCATATCATACATAGAGGGTCGGGCAATCCACGAGAAGAGAGGGAGGGGTCATAGCTATCGATAGATTCGAAGAGAGGATCAAGTGGGTGGGTGCGAGATCGATGAAGAGAGCCATCGAAATTGTGTGTGTGTACAAGTCAAAGATATAGGGCAACTGGCCTACCGGAATGTTAGAGGGCACATGTCAAGTTTGTGTGTGGGAGGGAGACATGACTAGAGCGCTCGATGTATCGGTGTGTGTGTGGGGGGGGGGGAGGGGGGTGGTGGGAGGGGCATGCAGAGGCCTAACTATAGAGGTAGAACGACTCGTATATGTGTTGAGAAGGAGAGACCCAGCTATGTCTTGAGGGAGATCAGTCGACATCCATACATAACTGAAGGACGGGAAATATGATGGGAGAGAGAGAGGAGAGAGAGAGAGGGAGGGAGAGGGGTAGAGTGCTGGATGGGTGATGGAGTTGCTTCTCGAAGATGGTGGGAGAGGCCTACTAGACAAACTGAGGGTGGAACTGCAATGTTATCAATAAGAGTGGGGATGTGTTTCTGTGTGTGCCTATGCGTGATAGATCTGTCGGGACGCATCCATGGATGATGAAGGGGAACCATGTGTTTGGTAAGCAAACCTAACTAGATCGTTAGATCAATTGTTGTTTGTCATAGGAAGGGAGAGACACAACTAATGAGGTAGATCGATTGACATGTGGGTTAAAACGAGTTATAAGGACCTAGCTAGCTATATGTATAGCGAGAGATCGGTCGGTGTACGTCCATTTGTTAGAGGCAAACAAGGCCCAGCGAGACGGATAGACAGAGAGAATGGAGCTAGGAGGTGGCGCGAGAGGCCCAACTACTAGCTATATAGGGGGAGGAGTGTGCGGTTGTGAGAGCGATGAAAAGAGGGGCGAGAGTTTACACGTGTGTCTGACCGTATGAGAGACACGAGGCAAGGACACATAAAGAAGGAGATTGAAGGTGTGTTTGTATGTTGTAGGTAGGCATCGCTGGAGAGGTTTATCGATCGGTGTGTGTCAGAAAGGAGTTGTGGAGACTCTGGGAGAATGACCTAAGGAAAAAAATGAATGTGCCCGGTGGATAGAATGCCGAGGGAGGGGGAGGGCGAGGAGGGCGTGTACATGCACGAGAGAAAGTTAGTGGTAGCTACAAAGGTTAGAGGATTGTGTGGGTGTAAGAGACTAACAAAGATCATTTTGTATGAAAGCAGATTCATATATTTGAATAGGAGATCATAGTGTTTTAAACATTGTATGCATGAATATAGCGGTGATACACGTGCTGTGCACATGTTATACCATAATGTGATAATGCATGGCGTTTGCAACTCACAGCTAAATGCTGAACAATCTAAACCATACTATACATCAAACAATCTCACATTTTATTTGAATTTGTGATAATGTGTGGCTTTTGCAGCTTACAACTAAATATCAAACAATCTAAACAATACTATATATCGAACATTCTCACATGTTATATGAATTTGTGGTAATGTGTGGTGTTTGCAACTCACATCTAAATACTTGTAGGCGTAGGGGGCGGGGCACCATACATAATGTGATAAACACATTATACATATGAGACATGGTTTAGATTATGAAGATCTAGCTAGATCTGGAAATGTAATGTTATTTGAAATCAAAATAAAGTGGATTCAAAAAATCTAGTTCGAGTTCATATAGTACACATAGTTCATATGTAACTCGAGACTAATCACGTGGTGTGCTGTGAAGATAATACACAAACGACGGTTTAACTTGACAATAATGATGATTGTAAATCTTATTAAAACAGGGAAACGAATTCAAATGCTTTGACTTCACAACAATCATTAATGTAGATCTTATTCAAATAGAGAAACGAATTCAAATTTAGTTCATATTGAAGCGGTAGTATATACGTTTGGAATGCACTAAAACGTTCATTTGAGTAGTAGGTTGCATGCGTTATACATGTAGAGAAATATTTTAATTGAACATAACATGAATTCAAAGTTTTGAATGACATTTTTAGGGTGCATTGATTTGGTACAGTACATGTTAGGCTTCTCCGGAAATTTCAACCTGCGCCTTGTTAGCCCGAAATATTTAAGATATATCTTTCTCTCGTTGTGGTCCGACAACTCCCTCCATCTCAACCCACGCCTTGCTATTCCGAAATTACAACGCGCGCGAAAAATCCCACCTCCTGTGAAATCCTGACACGTGAAATGCCCGTGGTACCCCTGAACCGAAAGAACCGCCTCAAATCGGTGGGGGTACTTTCGTAACTTACTCCACATTTTGGACAAGCGTGAATCTAAGCCATGGTTCCCCACTGCCATCCCATCCGCCCACCCATTCGTACATCGAGGCCGCGAAAACCCGCGACGAAACCCCACACCCTGCTCCGTCCGCCACCCAGTTGGAGCCTCTTCCCTGGCGACGTCGTCCACAGCAACACCTCATCGTCCCTCATCCACCGTACCGGATGAGGATCCGTCGTCGATCTCATCGTCCCGCCGGTTCAGCCACCCCATCCTCCACCTCCAAGGAGCTGCCCCGACGTTCCCCTCGTCTTTCGCGCCACCTCCATTCCCACACCGCCGTCTTCACCTGCACCACCGGAAGAGCATCATCATCACCATTTCCTTGGATGAAGCTGTGGCCTAATCGGCGCCACCAAAGAGGTTGTACATTAATCGCCGCATTTTCTTCTTGATTCGATCTCACGGTGCTGCCGGAGCTCGGTCCCGAGCCGACACGGCGCGGCTCCATCCACGGCGGCGTTGCCAGCCACTTCCTCCGCGGCGTCGCTCCTCGGCGGCGACGTCCACATCTGTAGGACCTGCTGCTGCTTTAGCTCTCGCTCTCGCTGCTGCTCTGCTCTTGCTCTCGGTCCCTTGCCTGGTCTGCTCTTGCTATTGCTCTTGCTCGCGCTGCTGCTCTCGCTCTTGCTCTTGCTTGCGATGTTGCTCCGGTTTAGCTACACTTCACTCCGATGCCGCCGGGGTGAAGGTAGAACCAGCCGTAGCGGGGAGGGGGGCTCGCCGGAGAGGTACGCCACTATCTATCTTAGGGTTCAGGATGGGGGTGGTGGTCGCCGGCGGTGGTGGGGCGTTGGCGGGGCGGTGGCGTGGGGATCACCGGAGAAACAACTCGGCACGAGGGTGGGCTAGAGGGATGGCTGGGACGGCGGTGGGGAGTGTTTTCGGGGCGGGCGGGGAGGCGCACCACCGGCCGCGGGTGGCAGGGGGCTGCTGTTCGGCCGACTCAGGGGGTGGAGGTTGAAGATGAACCGCAGGCCCTTGATTTCGTATCCAACGGCTGCAAAATCGACTGACCAGAGATGAAAAAGTCAGTCGACTGACGTGTAGCCTCACCTTGCTAGTGCGTTCAGTTTCGACAGCAAAATTCAGTTTCGACAGTTAAGTTCAGTTTCGACAGTTAAGTTCAGTTTTGATAGTTAAATTCAGTTTTGATAGTTAAGTTCAGAGATGAGTGACTGATGTATTTTACATCTAGCAGTTTGTGTTTATGTATTTTACGTCATGTATTGGAGATGCTATTAGAATTCCACTCAGGTTAACGTTGTTCATTGTCTATCTTGTCCTGCGTCAGCCTCGGCATCATACAACTCATTGGAGCTGCTCCAACGACGAAACCCTCCATCACAGCGGAGCAGTACCTCGGGCTCCATCTCTCGAGACGCCTAAGATCTTCTTCCCCTCCTCCGACAGCCAAGTCAGCCGGAGCATCCTCACCGGCCAACCCAATCACGCTGAGATCGACATGGCTTCGCCAAAGAGGTTGTACACTTGTTGCATCTCTTTACTCTACATGTTATATATATTGTCCACTAAGCACACGGATTTGTTCCTTTAGTGTCTCCTTGAAAGAAAAAACGTAGGAATTTTAATTTTCACTTGTCCTCCTTTTCAAATTCCTATTCATGAAGCACAAGTCTAAGAGATAGTAGCATAATAGCATTATAACTATACATTTTCTTATGGTTTGACTTAATCTCACCATGCTTCTTTGCATCCCGTGATCTTCCAATTGTTGTGAATCAAACACCCAGATTGGCAGAAATCATGTGTTTTTAAATTCTCTGTTTTGCACGTGCATTCCTATCCTATTCCTGTCTATTTCCTATCCTAGCATTGTTGGAATCCTCCAATTCAAACCAGCCCTTACAGAATTACTTCTCTTACAGATAGTTTTCAAAGAAAACCTTGCGTGGTTTGTCCCGCTCCTGCTGCGCCGTCATCCACCCCAGCTCAGCTGCTCCAACGACAGAAGGGTCCATCACAGCAGTGATCCGGCCTCTAGACTGTCTTTCGCCGCCTCAGATCTTCTTCCCCGCCGCTGGCAGCCATGAAAACTGCACTACCATCATCAACTGAGCAGATGACCTCGAGGACTACACGGGTCCGCAAGAGAGGTTGCACTCTTTCGTGTCTGCTTACGTTGTGCATCGCTTAATATTACGTGCTACTTTATCGTCCTGTTCACCGATTATACTCTAAGTCAGCTCCAAACTAATGGTCAAACTTGAGTTTTGAAATGGTTGTGGGGTACATATCGGGGCCGCTATCAATAGTATCTATCTACTATCTGGTTAATCTCCGGTGTCTACTATGAGTTTCATGTTGGGTGGGAAACAAACAGTAAAGAAGCCATTATCTGTATTTTTTAACTGAAGCCATTATCTGCCTGCTATATTGGTTTTGGGTCTATCCATAGGTTGCTACCATCACTCTGGATTTCTGCATGCACTCCTTACATAATCTCACTATGTTCTATTCCTATGCGTGACAGTTATTGTAAACAATGGAACTGAACATGTAGAGCAAAAGAGACAAGCCTTGCATGGCAATAAAATTCCATGCAGACGTCGCTCCATGGTATGCGCAAAGGCAGCCCCCTCCACGCATTTCAGATTGTAATCGAGAGGAAGATATTTGTTTTGAGGGGGATTCAGAAGGAGAAGACAACTCCTATTTACCCCTTGAGGTCTTCGCTCTAACTTGGCATGCTGATGTTGGTTATATCATGCATATGGTGTCTTGCATTGCTTACTTTATACATCAAATATGTCATCTGCTTAGTTTAGACATCCTTTGTGCGAATGCCATGTGTTTAGTTTATTCATTGTTTATGTGAATTATGCATCGCCATCTTGTTTAGCCAGGCATCATATATGTGAATTTTGCAATGCCATCCTGCTTAGCCAGTCATCTTATATGTAAATTATATCAGGCCATCCTTTTTTTCGTTACATATTACATTTGTCAACAATGTTATTACATTCAACTGCTCTTCGTGTGCATGAGCCATTTGACACGGTGATGGCAAATTCTGGAGTGAAAACAAGGTCTTCAGAGCAGACTATGCTATCTGACGAAGCGCATATCTCGCTGGTTACGGATAGCTCCTCAGAGGAGGATTCAGAGACAGATGACCAGTCCTATTCCCCCCGAGGTGTATGCTCTAAGCTATCATTTTTTTGTATTACGTGTTCCATTTGTCGACAATGTTTGTATATTCAACTACTCTTCCTGTGCATCAGCCATTTGAAGCAGTGATGGAAGTATCTGGAGTGAAAACAAGGTATTCAGAGCAGACAATGCTACCTGCTGAAGCAGACATCTTGCTGGTTACAGAGAGCTCCTCAGAGGAGGATTCAAAGACTGATGACCAGTCCTATTTTCCCCCTGAGGTCTATGCTCAAACTTGGTAGGGTTATATTACCCATGCCATGCATGTTGTCTTGCATTGCTTAGTTTTTACATCATATATGGATTCCCATCTACTTACTTGCTTACTATATAAATCATATATTTGAATTATATCATGCCATCATGTTTACATAGTACATACACATGATCTATCTGAATTATGGCATGGCAACCCATTTAATAAAGACATCATATAGTTATATCATCTCATCCTATTTAGTGTTTACAGTCATCTTATTTTGATTTATGGCATTCTATCCGTGAATGTATGTGAATTATGGCATGCCAACCTATTTAATAAACACATTATATAGTTATGTCATGTCATCCTGTTTACATAGTCTCATATTTTGAACTATGTCTTTCCATCTTTTTTAGTTAGCCATCATAATGTGAAATTGTGTCATGCTATCCTGTTTAGTTAGCCATCATATATGTGAAATTGTGTCATGCTATCCCGTTTGGTTAGACAACATAAATATGAATTATTTCATGCCCTCTTTTATTCCCCACTATCCATTGCACCTGTCTATCATACAATGTCTATACTTTCAATTAATTTTCTTGTTTATCAGCCATTTGAATTGGAGAGCGTGATGGCAGTATCTAAGGGAGTAACAACACGGTCTTCAGAAAAGATAGTGATATCAGTTGATGCAGATAGAACCACAGTTGTACTTGCCCAAGGACCAGATCCACCACACATAACCCAGACTCTCGTAGATTGTACCCCTACCAGTTGGACAGAGAACCAGCTACACCCCTTCTAACCCCAACCCCGGCAAATAGTAACCCACTTCCAGTTGACACAGCACCGTCTCCACCACAGAGCACCCAAACACGAGCAGTTAGCACGGGAACTGCAATGCCCAAAGCACGAGGACCACCACTCCGAATCCCAACTCAACGCTTAAAGTAGAAGAAGATTTGTTCTCAGGTCAGGTTCTGTAGCTATGGTTCATACTCCTTTGCTCTTGCATGACTGTATTTACTCATACCAACTATTTTCAAATTTGAAGGATGGAATTGAAACTCCAATGGCGTACCAGGTATGTTTTAAACCTGTTTCTTTAACTGGTTTGCTGTTGTAACCTGCTCTATGTTGATTTCAGTTTCAATTGAATAAACAGTTATGTTCTCATGTCATGCACATTACAAGTGTTGTTATTGCTCTATAGTGACCCACACTTATATTTGGTCTATTCTGCTTTGTCTTGAACAAATATTATTTGAACCGTGTCTCTATCTTGATTTGGCAACAAAAAGTAGAATGATATAGACCATAAAGTGACCATGGTACATAGATATATGTTTGTTTCATGCTGTTATCCTGTCCACTTTACTACTGAACTCATTTACACAAAATGAGTTTCATATACAACATGGTAAACATGTGATGTGTCTGCTTGTTTCTCTTTTAGAATGCGGACAAAATATTGGAGAACAGTACCGCGTTATCCAATGGTAAAGGAAGTAATGCAGATAAGGTTCAAGATAGTGAGACATCCCTGTTGGTATCCGAGAAAGCTGATAAAAACTATCTTGACAATAGTGAGGGAACCCAAAAGTCCTGTCTTGATGGAGTGTTCGAGTTACTGGCCACTACTGCTGGCACAAGCTCTTCGAACTCGCTGCATGAATCAGTTCGTCTTCTTGAGTCTCAACTTCAAGTTGAAAGACATCAATCAGATGTGCTGTGACAGGAAGATGAAGGACTGAGGAAGTCCCTGCAGAATTCAGATGCATATTTTCTGGTGCAATAGCAAGCGCTGGAGGATTTAAGCGCCAAACAAGAGAAAGTTAATAAGCTTGATAAGCATCTTGCCAGCATTATGGGTACCCAGGATATTGTTTCTTGAGATCTTCTGAAGTGGTTTCAGTTTTGGATTTGTTTTGCTGCGGCGTTTATTTGCGCTGGTCGCCAACTTTGACAACAAGTGTATATGATATGCTGCTTTGTTCCCTATATTTGCACTGGTGGCGAATTTTGATGCCTAGTGGATGTAATATGTGTAATAGCCGTGATAGCCTAGCGTTAGTTGATTGCTTATTTATTTCCTTGTTGTCTTGTTTATTTGTTTGCTTCTAGTCATTGCAGTTCTTTTTCCGCGGTTAGCTAGTGGCTGCAATAACCTATTTTTGAAAACTAGGCCACAATAACCATGGGCTAATATTTACTGTAGTGACACTCGGCCTCCTACTGGCTGTAGAAACATTGGGCCTTCTACGGGCCGTAGAAACAATGGGCCTTCTACGGGCCATAGAAACAATGGGCCTTCTGTGGGCTGTATTATCAATGGGCCTTATACGGGCCGTATAATCGATGGGCCAAACAGACCGCATTATGGCTGTAAACGGGCTAGAGTTGGAATCGTCCGTTCATGGGCCGACCATAACGGGCCATCGTTAATAGGCCGTATTTGATGACGCTATGAAATCGGCCCATCGTATTAACGGACCACAAACGGGCCGACTGTAACCACGGGCTGAATTTGGCCCACAAGCAGAAAATGACAGTAACAGGCCATAAGTAAATGAATGCTAGAAATGAGCCCAAGAATAAATGGGCTTTGAGAAGGCCGAAAGATAACATGGGCTGGAAACGGCCCAATGGAATAACGGGCCGTTAATGGGTATAAAGTGATACACTATTCATTACGGGCCAGTTTCACCACGGGTCATTAATGGGTGTAAAGTGATACACTATTCATTACGGGCCAGTTTCACCACGGGCCGTTAGTAGGCCAAGAGTTACATAGGGCCTCATATGGGCCGAAAGACGTCATGGGCCATACATGGGCCAGAAGTGAAAATGGGCTGGAATCATATTGGATGGCCCAGATGACGCTACTGGGCCTAATTCAGATAGGGCGTAACGGGCCTTGGGTTAGCGGGCTGTAAATGGGCTATATTCGAACAGGCCGTTAACAGGCTTTCCATGGGCCGGCCCACCAGCTTTTGACCAAGTCAAATGGGCCGGCCTTTTCACAGGAATGGGCCTCTGTTGGGCCGTGCCATGTGTCGATGTATCATAGGCGCCTTCCGTCCAATGAGTGGTTGACATCTGTCCCAACGATGAGCCGACACGTGTTTCCTCCAACCAATGATGATTTTACACATGGAAAATGCCCATTGGTCGGGGCTGTTAACGGGTTATCGGATCCAAAACCCGACCCGATAGCTTAATGACGTTCCGTTACGGTGGATGCCACGTGTCGGTCACCCTTGACGAAAGCACTTCTGTGACGCGCGATTTATCGTCATGGAAGTGGACACTTCCATGATGATAATTTTGGTAATGTCATGGAACACTTCTACGACAGCACAGGTATGACTATCTTGATTCTGTCATAAATTTGTCATGGATGTACATGCATGACAGAAAATGCGACCTACTATGACAAACATGTATCATCACGGAAGTGTATTTTTTTGTAGTGCTCATCCCTACCTTGGTTAGAGAGATTATCATATTGTTTGGAATATATGTCCTTTAGTAGATTTCAATATGAACTACTAGTACATACTCCAAACACTGATGTATATAGATGTATTTTAGAGTGTAGATTCACTCATTTTGCTCTGTATGCAGTCCATATTGAAACGGACATAATAGTACGCACTCTCCCTCGCCCCTTGACCCTCGCCCACATGGTGGATGTGCAACAATTCATTCGGTCCCATATAGCCAAAACGATATATACTGCAATACTATTATTGCTCGACTTCTCGAAGAGGCGAAGAGCCAATTGCAAGGTTAATATTTTGGAGATGCCAAGCACAAGGTTTATAGGAGAACGAGTAGTAGGTGCCACGTCATTTATAAATAAAGTTTTTTTCTTCAGTGGCACGTACACAATATAAATAGGTTCATATGGAGAGAAAAGGAAACCGCTCCACTATATACATAGGCAGGGCGAGCCTACACGGTTGCTTGCTAGGGTTGCTCTCTTCACACTCTCTCGCACAAAACGACTGTGGCCACATCCCCAACATCCTGGCAGATCACGTTCGCCGGGGGAAGGGGTGGATGCTTAGTGTAGATGCGGTCGCCGTCGCCGACGGTGAAAACCCACTGTCGGCACGTCCCGATCAGGGGTCCCCGCCGTTCTCTCTCACAAAGCCGGTGAGGTTGCCTTCGTCCCTTGCTCACTGCCGCGACGTAGGCAGTTGCTGCCTCCTGCCGCCCTCCTCTAGGTTGAGCTATGTCCTAACATCCCTCAGGTACAACTCCCTTTACAGCCAGCTTGCACCACTGCTCCAGCCGCCCAGATCACTCCATGTGGATATTTCTCTACTTTTTTGCCCCGCAGATACCTCTACTGGCTTCTACGTACTGCATTTGTGCTGAGTTTATGTCTCATCAACTAGTCCTAGTAATCTTATTCTAACCATGCTTCTTCAATTTCTTTGCCATAGGGATGCTCATCTCGATTTTGGTGAAACTGTTGGGTTCTACGGCAGGGTCCATCGACTGCAAATTAAAATTTTCCTACGCGTAGAACAACGAAGAACATGCTATGGCAGATGAATCACGGATCGTTACCACTAGACGCGCAGTGCCGTGCAGCGGAAGAAGAGTTGGGGCAGCGCATCCGCGTGGATCGTCTCCTCCTCGTCTGATCTTCCTCGAACACCCGGTCCCCGGATCCCACGTACAAGTTCGCCGGAGCAGCGTAGGTGCACTGCCTCTAATGGTATCCGTGCGTGCAGGAGGAACATCGTGCGGCGGACTGCTAGGTCCGATCACACAACCGGCAGTGAGTGGAGGTGTCTATTCACAACACATGCAAACCCTAGTGACAGCGCCGAAGCGATCAATCGCATGAGTGTGCGGCACAACCACTTATATAGGCGTCCATTGTGGGCTCAACACTTGGGCCCCGCACGGACCCTAAAGCCCATAAGTCTACTCAGCCAGAATCCGAATACAACTCGGATCACATCCAACCAGTGTCCTCGGATCCGACCTCGTAGGTTCCTTCCCTTAGCGCGCGATCCCTTAGGTTCAAGCCGACTTGGTCGCAGTTCGGATCAGCTCTGAACTGCACGGTTGGTAGCGGCCCCTAGCAAGGCATGCCGAACACCAAGCAGACTATGAAGTTGGTTAGGCATACTTCCATTCCTTTTGCCACACGATATATGTTTTTGGGCTTAAGGCAAGTCTGTCATCCTTGTGCTAGCCCGACCTTTTTCTCGTTCCAGTGATGCCGACCACAAACCAGATTATCTCATAATCCTTGTCGCATGGACATGCTTATCCTGGTCAGATCACATGAGGGGCCCAGAGTATATCTCTCCTGATCGGAGGGGCAAATCCCATCTTGCTCGACCATGTCTCGCAGCATAGGCCTGGACAAGCCCGAAACCTACCTTTGTAACTACCCAGTCACGGAGTAGTGTTTGGTTGGCCCAAAGCAAGTCTGTCACCATCCCGAGTACATGCGCCAGCTCAGGTCTTCGGACATAGAACATATGTTATACTAGAGACTCACAGATGACATATCGATGCGTCTCATAGTTGGGTCTGTCCGACTCGAACCTTATCTTGACTCGGATCCGACTATGTCGAATCCGACCAGATCCTTCCAAGTCCATATTATCCGGTTAGCATACAATGCCCCATGGGTAGTGAGACCAAGCCATCGACCGTGTCATATGCTAGTCTAGTCGGCTGCACGTCCACATAGCCCTTTCGACTAGGGACCTTTTAGGACGTTCATCATACAATGCATAGTCCCACAAACAAGTCACGTACTTGCTGATACACATCATTGATAATGTCCAAGGACCATCTTTATTCATAAACACATAGGATATATCATCATACATGATTGCCTCTAGGGCCTATCTCCAACAGAAACTGCACAAAATGATCCGATGGTCAAAGGGTTGCAAACTTCATTTCTTCGGAAGCTCCAACATTGCCAGCAAATTAAAGCTCTACGTACTGTATTTTGATGAAACTACATGGATCGTTTTTTTCTTTAGCTGTCTTTGTTCCAAAATAAGTGTCTACTTTAGTAGTAGGACAAAGTTTGCATAAAGTTGAGACACTTATTTTGGAACGGAGGGAGTACATATTGGCTATGATCTGTCAATCATTGAGATGCAATAGCATGCATGCTAGTCTCCTTTGTATTTGATGAAATGTTGCAAAGGGCAACTTTGGACGCAAGATACATGAAACAAATGTATCTAGCTGATAAATCACAGTACGTACACTACTACTAGTAGTACTATGTAAAGTGTTAGGTGTCGCACGGTGTCCAGAAAATATGGTGATAATGTGAGGTGGGCCATGTAATCACTGAGCTTGCGTGTTTTCACTGCCCTCGCACTCCTCCATTGTAAGAATGCAGAAAATTGTAATCTAGTAGTACCTCCCTTCACCGAAAGCGTGGGACATCCAGCTGTCCTACCACGTCCCTAATAATGACCAACGAGCCGTCAAATCACATAGACCCAGCAGTAAGTTGGACGGACAAAGCAACTATCACTCTTGAACCCGCTTCTCCCTTCAGCGCAGGCGCTAGTGAGAGGTCGCGTCTGCTCTGCCCGGGCATGAATGCGGCAATGATTCTTTGGAGCGGTGCTGACCGTTTTGGGCGGGAAGCGCGTTCGGGCGATGGAGGGGCTTTGGGTGGGCCAGGCTGGTCAGGAGCGGGCATGGCAGCGGTCCACTTGTCCCGACCGGACGCCCGGAAGAGGATGGACCGACTCTCACGGCTAAATCATACACTACACACCATCTCTCTGTAGGAGTAGGTCGATGTGTCGCTCTATCTAACACACACATGCTGTTAAACACACACGCACACGCACACACATGTTCATAGAATAGGAATATCATGTGATTTACTTAGGGAGCGTTTGGATCCTTAGCAAGAACAGTTTATAGCCTAGCCGGGCTAGGTTAGGCATTTGGAACTAAGCAATGTAACCAAACGCTTACTCTTCCTTGTTATCTCCCCCGGAAACCCAATGCATGGAGCGCAACTACGCGTTGATCAGTCAAGAAATCAAAGTCGACTTACATGTGAGTTAATACGTGGCCTTGCATGGTAGCTAAAACGACATCTCTTAGTTGTTGGGATTAATTGTTGCATTTAGAGACAGAAATCAGGGCTTTGATTGGAGGAAGGACCGGTCAAGTTTCCCCTTCTCCTCCAATCTGCTTGCACCTTGGTCGCACTGCACCTTCTAGCGTGATTTATTACACCTAGACGGAGGGAGTAGTACGAGATACGGTGGCACACTGACTTAGGTCTATTGCAAGTGCCCAAAATTGTGTGCATGTTATAATAAGGATTCACTTAAAATAGTACGTGAGCGAACAGAGGGATCAATTGGACAGTGTTCACGAGCAGTAGCGAGATGTGTGAGGTAAGATACACCGCTGTCGCTTTTGATTTTTCTTATTAAGTTGTTTGTTTCACCCTCTGACTGGTGGGACCCAACGTACTACGTGAAGAGAGGTAAGGTGACTAAGGCTGCATTATTTCTGTACTACCAACACTGATTTAAATCCCAAAAGACCTTACCAACAAAGCCACATGACAGGATTATGATTTAAATCCCAATGACTCGCACGCAAAAAAACACGTCATGCTTGTCACACGAATGCAGGAATGTATAAAAGGTTATTTTCCTCTCGTTGAACATAACGGGTGGGTGGTGTAGCTAGTTAGCCTGTTTGCTCATCAAACTTGAGGTCTCGGGTTGGATAACTACACTTGAGCATAATTTTGTTTTTGTTCGACTTCTTTCTTCCACCCAATGACAGGTAGGCCCTGCATGACAAAGAGAGAAAGTGATCTGGGGCGGTGCCAGGAGGATTCTTTGACTGGTGAAAATTGATGGATATGGAGCTATACGATCTCGTAGTGACCGTATAATCACCTCATCACGTATACGCTGCAGCCTCGGCACTTGTTTTCTAGGGTTTGCACTCTTCACACTCTCTCTCCAGTATATATATACACGCTGGAGCCTCAGCGCTTGTAGTTGCTCTCTTCACACTCTCTCACCCTCTCTAGATCCAAACAAGACTTCGTTGGCCTCTCTCCCTCCCCTCACTGCTGGTCAAAGAGCCGGCAGGATCCGTCCGCCGGGAAGGGAAAGAGGCTTAACATTGTCACCGTCGGCGAGGGAGGGAATCTACCACTGGCGCAACTATTCTCTTTCACCCAGCAGCGGCGCGGGAGGGCCTCCGACCCCTTCTTCCTCGCCGCCATACGTATTGTGGGCCGAACGGCCTACGGTCACCCACTGAACCACACCCAAGAACCTTACGGTATAATTTACTTATTCCACATGCATTGCTCTAGCTGCATGTGGCCTTTTTCTGCTTCTGCACTCGAATCTAGGTGTTGGATCAAACAGGAAAGTAGTGGGGAAAGTTGTATAGCATGAATCTAGGACGTGGTTCAAAGAGGAAAGGAATGGGGGAACATTGTGGGGAAAGTTGTATAGCATGAATCTAGGACGTGGTTCAAAAAGGAAAGGAAGGGGGAAAGTAGTGGTGAAAGTTGTATAGCATGAATCTAAGACATGGTTCAAAGAGGAAAGGAATGGGGGAACGTAGTGGGGAAAGTTGTATAGCATGAACCTAGGACGTGGTTCAAAGAGGAAAGGAAGGGGGGAACATACTAGTACATACTGGCTATCCAGCACCTACATTGGTCGAAAAGGGAAAACAATGACAAACGCAGTACACACATCTGTAACGAACTGATCTTTTTGTTTTGGGGGAGAAGGCTATAGAGTTTGAGCATGACTAGCTCTGTTGTGTTCACATAGGGAAAGGTGTCTAAAGATAACAAAACTGGGACCAACACAAATATACTCCTTGGTTGTTTGTTCTTTGTTGCAACAGACTGTGCATCACCCCTTCATACATCGGTAGATGCACATGGTGCTGGTGCGTCCACTGTCCCGTGCAACTCTTTAGCTGTTGTTAATCTAAGGCCTTGTTTGGTTAAAAAGTCCCTAGTCCCTACCTGCTTGGTTCCAGGGACTAAACATGGACTAGAAGTTATTAAATAACATGCTACAAGACCATGTTACCCCTAGTAATGAACTAATAGAGACAAGGTGCGATGCGGGGCAGGGGCAACTGTTGGAAAAAGTCCCAAAAAGATTCTCCCTCGGGGTCTTCTTTCTTCAATCCCAAATGCCCACTTTTAGTCCCTAAAAGTCCCTCCTGTTTGGTTTAGATGGGACTGACAAGGACTTTTTTTAGTCCCTACACCAAAAAGTCCCTGTAAACAAACACCCTCTAATAATGCCGCTGGAAAATTGATGCAATGCCATAGTTAAAAGCAAATTACTTGTTTAATGGATTTTATTGTTAATATAATCTCTCTGTTAATATTAATCAATGCCACCGTTTGAGAAATGCTACAGTCTTGCTTTCTTTCCCATTTAGATACGTTAGATGCTTCTTTTTGTTGGCTTCTATGTCATCCACCGTTATTGACCACTAGTTGTTTCCTTTACACCTCTGTGTAAATAGGGTTATCTACTTCACCTTGTTGCTATTGTGACCTTTTGTTGCACTGCACAAAACACTTTTGTTTTAAGAGTGTTTTGTGCAGTTCAACCAAAATGTCACACCGACGATGTTTCTTGATTGCTTGATCTTAGTGGAACTGCACAAGAGGAGATCTTACTACCTATCCGTGTTGGGAAATTTGGTTCAGATCTTCTTCTTGTGAGTTGTTTGAATTCCGCGTCATGAGAGGTCAGTACTAGCTTTCTTTCACATGATTGTGTAGTGTGCTTTCATATGTTGTGCTACTTGTAAGGAAATGTTGCTTGATTTTAGTGAACTTCATAAATGGAGACAAGACTTCCAATCTATACGTGCACCGTAATATCCCATTGAGGTAAGATAAGGATATTTCACAACTGTTGGCCTGTATTTTGCCACTTTCATCAAAAAATTAATGTCGTTGTTTAGTGCTATACTTGTGCTCCCTCATTGACATGCCAAATCTTACATTGAAGGCGAAGCTTGTCTGTTATTGAACCAAGTGATGAAGGGGAAGAACAAGCGGAAGAAAAACAAAAATCAACTCCCGGTGCTGTAATGAAGCACTGGAACTATGATGACACAAGTAATGATATAGTTTTGCATCTTAATTTATTGCTATGGCTGGAATGAGCAATTGTTTTCCCAGTGATTTGATGCCACTCTTAATGTAACATGTAATTATCTCTACTTGTGCAAACAGGGATCTTCTTTGAAGATACCATATATTTTACTAGAACTGCACAAGAAGATGTTGGAAACATTAAACTAATGGAGGAGTATATAGTAAGCATGGCAACCACAATAGATAACAACAGATGGTTCCGGAGAAGTGCTTGATTTGTATGCTCTACACAATAAGCCTCCTGACAAAGGTTGGTACTTACCCACAGATTTCATCCATATGATTGAGCTTTGTCATCTCTATTGGTGTTGTGCTACTGTTTAGATACTGTCATGAGAAAGTGGTATTGGCCTTGAGAAGTGCTTCATCTGTGTTGTTTTAAATATTTCCTTTCCTTTTTTTCCGAGCAAACAGAGATGCTAGCATTTAGTTGACTTTGCACAACAGGATCATCCTCCTCTGGAGAAGAATATGCAGTACGTGAAGTGACTAGTTCCGATTATGCCAGGATGAATAAGCCATGTCTATCTTCTCATCAGAAGGAGCAGTTGAACGATGGTTACATTACTTCCCACAAGACCAAACTAACTTCAGCTCAGAAGGACTAACATAGCTCCATCTTTTTGCTGTGATGTGCAAGTACAATGTTGTTCTAGGATTCTTTCCGGTGAGTTCCATTTTTTAAAGTGCTCTACATGGACCATGTAGGTGCCTGTTTAAACTGTCAATTCATAGTACATTTTGCTTTATACTAATAACTTTTTTTGTATTTGTGCAAACAGGGGTGCTCAGCTTGATTTCAATGGGAACTGCACAAAATGTTTATGAATACATCGGATCATTCATTTCCACCACAAGAAAGGAGGTGCCCATATGTTCAAGGCATTGCAACATATAAGGGAAAAATCATACAAGCTACGTGCGAATTTGGTTGATTTTGGTGGAACTGCACAAAAAGAACAACTGGTTTATTTAGCACAAGGTGCCATGTCAGTGTCCAAACTGATGGCAAACCCTGCCCATTCCACAATCATGGACATTTGATATTTTGGAATGGGAAAACCTTGTCAAAGTTTGCTCATTGATGTACACAAAACAACAAGCATTTGACATTTTGGAATGGGAAAACCTTGTCAAAGTTTGCTCATTGATGTATGCAAAACAACAAGCATTTGACATTTTGGAATGGGGCAACCTTGTCAAATTTTGCTCATTGATGTTAGCAAGAAGACATGGGTTTGATATTTTCAAATGTGACGCCCTTTGCTATCAGCAGTGTCGATCTATTTTCTTTATTCTTTAGTTGTGAAGTAAATATTGGCTCTGACATGTGAATCGCTGAGATGCATAATGATCAATCATCTTGAATGTTCTCTATGAATTGCCAGGCATGTGTGTTTGATTACAATGTACAAGAACGCTAAAAAGATGCTCAAACTCTTTGTACTCCGGTCAAAGTAGAGATTGCTACCTCTTGAGCATGCATTGGTTTTCCCTTGAAGAGGAAAGGGTGATGCAGCAAAGTAGCGTAAGTATTTCCCTCAGTTTTTGAGAACCAAGGTATCAATATAGTAGGAGGTAACACGCAAGTCCCTAGTACCTACACAAACAAGCAAGAACCTCGCCACCAACGCGATAAAGGGGTTGTCAATCCCTTCACGGTCACTTACGAAAGTGAGACCTGATAGAGATAATAAGATAAATATTTTTGGTATTTTATTGTATAGATTGGAAAATAAAGATTGCAAAATAAACAACGAGAGAAATAGCAAGTTGATAGGAAAATAATATGATGGAAGATAGACCCCGGGGCCATAGGTTTCACTAGTGGCTTCTCTCAAGATAGCAAATTATATGGTGGGTGAACAAATTGCTGTCGAGCAATTGATAGAAAAGCTCATAGTTATGAGAATATCTAGGCATGATCATGTATATAGGCATCACGTCCGCGACAAGTAGACCGAAACGATTCTACATCTACTACTATTACTCCACACATCGACCGCTATCCAGCATGCATCTAGAGTATTAAGTTCATAGGAACAGAGTAACACATTAGGAAAGATGACATGATGTAGAGGGATAAACTCAAGCAATATGATATAAACCCCATCTTTTTATTCTCGATGGCAACAATACAATACATGCCTTGCTGCCCCTGCTATCACTGGGAAAGGACACCGCAAGATTGAACCCAAAGCTAAGCACTTCTCCCATTGCAAGAAAGATCAATCTAGTAGGCCAAACCAAACTGATAATTCGAAGAGACTTTCACAGATATTAATTCATGCATAAAAGAATTCAGAGAAGAGTCAAATATTTTTCATAGATAATCTTGATCATAAACCCACAATTCATCGGATGTCGACCAACACACCATGAAAAGAATTACATCGAATAGATTGATACGTCTCCAACGTCTACTTTTCCAAACACTTTTGCCCTTGTTTTGGACTCTAACTTGCATGATTTGAATGGAACTAACCCGGACTGACGCTGTTTTTAGCAGAATTACCGTGGTGTTATTTATGTGTAGGAGCAAATGTTCTCGGAATGACCTGAAACTTCATGGTGCCACTTTTCAGAAAATAAGAAAAATACCTGCAAAAGGTGAAGGCCAGGGGGCCCACCACCTCTCCACGAGGGTGGGGGGCGCGCCCCCTACCTCGTGGGCCCCCTGTTGCCTCTCCGTCTCCAGCTCCAACTCCATATATTGAGTTTTGGGGAGAAAAAAATCAGAGAGAAGAAATCATCATGTTTTACGATACGGAGCCGTCGCCAAGCCCTAAAACCTCTCGGGAGGGCTGATTTGGAGTCCGTTCGGGGCTCCGGAGAGGGGAATCCGTCGCCATCGTCATCATCAACCATCCTCCATCACCAATTTCATGATGCTCACCGCCATGCGTGAGTAATTCCATCGTAGGCTTGCTGGACGGTGATGGGTTGGATGAGATATATCATGTAATCGAGTTAATTTTGTTAGGGTTTGATCCCTAGTGTCCACTATGTTTTGAGATTGATGTTGCTATGACTTTGCTATGCTTAATGCTTGTCACTAGGGCCCGAGTGCCATGATTTCAGATCTGAACCTATTATGTTTTCATCAATATATGAGAGTTCTAGATCCTATCTTGCAAGTCTATAGTCACCTATTATGTGTTATGATCCGTTGACCCCGAAGTGACAATAATCGGGATACTTACCGGTGATGACCGTAGTTTGAGGAGTTCATGTATTCACTATGTGTTAATGCTTTGTTCCGGTTCTCTATTAAAAGGAGGCCTTAATATCCCTTAGTTTCCATAAGGACCCCGCTGCCATGGGAGGGTAGGACAAAAGATGTCAAGCAAGTTCTTTTCCATAAGCACGTATGGCTATGTTCGGAATACATGCCTACATTATATCAATGAACTGGAGCTAGTTATGTGTCACACTAGGTTATGACTTCTACATGATGAACCGCAACCGGCATAATTTTCCATCACTGATTCATTGCCTACGAGCTTTCCATATATTGTTCTTCGCATTTTTACTTTCCCATTGCTATTGCTATCATCACTACAAAATACCAAAAACATTAATTTTACTACTGTTACCTTTTGCTACCGTTATCACTACTATCATATTACTTTGATACTAAACACTTTGCTGCAGATATTAAGTTTCCAGGTGTGGTTGAATTGACAACTCAGCTGCTAATACTCGAGAGTATTCTTTGGCTCCCCTTGTGTCGAATCAATAAATTTGGGTGAATACTTTACCCTCGAAAACTGTTGCGATCCCCTATACTTGTGGGTTAACATAGATCTTCAAGAGACTCGAGAAGAACTTTGTATTGAGATCCAAAGAGAGAGAATAAGCCATCTAGCTAATAACTATGGACCCGAAGGTCTGCGGTAAACTAGTCACACATCATCGGAGAGGCTATGGTGTTGATGTAGAAGCCCTTCGTGATCGATCCCCCCTCTGGCGGAGCGTCGGAAAAGGCCCCAAGATGGGATCTCACGGGTACAGAAGGTTGCGGCGGTGGAAATAGGATTTCGTGGTGCTCTCGGATGTTTTTAGGGTATATGAGTATATATAGGCGAAAGAAGTAGGTCGTGTTGGGGAACATAGTAATTTCAAAAAAAATTCCTACACACACGCAAGATCATGGTGATGCATAGCAACGAGAGGGGAGAGTGTTTTCCACGTACCCTCGTAGACCGAAAGCGGAAGCGTTAGCACAACATGGTTGATGTAGTCGTACGTCTTCACGGCCCGACCGATCAAGCACCGAAACTACGACACCTCCGAGTTTTAGCACACGTTCAGCTCGATGACGATCCCCGGACTCCGATCCAGCAGAATGTCGGGGAAGAGTTCCGTCAGCACGACAGCGTGGTGACGATCTTGGTGTTCTACTGTTTCCTGCTGGATATATTCTAAGCAGTGGCCATGATTAATTTTATGATTTATGGTAATGCCCTGGCATTTTTAATAAATCCCTGAAGTTACAGAAATAATAAATAAATAAATAAATAGAAAGGAGAGAAAGAATAGGGACTTACCTGGTGCAGCCCACCAGCCCACCCGGCTCGGCCCAGTACACTGGCTCATGCCAGTCGTCCTCCTCCTCTCGCCAGGAGGACGAGGAGCGCATGGCCAGCGCCCGCGGCCACACGCCGGCCACCTCCTGCTTCCGCCGATGCCCTGGAGGCGTCTACGAGTGCCACGCCGACCCCCACGTCTCCCTCTCTTTCTTCCCACTCTCCCCGTGGCCTCTCCCCCTCTCTGACTCTCTCCCCATCTCCCTGCCGAGCGCAGCCGTCGCCGCCGACAAGCTCCACCGCAGCCACCGCCGCCCATTCGTTGCCTCGTCATGCCAGGAAGCTCCGCCGTCGTCGACTACATCGAGTACGCCGAGCCCCGGAGACGCTGCACCGAGCTCGTCCTCAACTCCGGCCATCGGAGATCCCCTTCACCGTCCCCGCCGCATTAGCTCATCCCTGACCTCTCTGACTGCCTCGACGAGATCCCCGTGAGCTCAGCCACCTCCCCACCCTCTCCGTTCTCTCTCTCGAGCCCCATAGCGACCACACATAGCTCACCCGCACGCACCGCCGTGGAGCTCGTCACCGACGAGGCTCCGGCCACCCAATGGCCGCGCCACCCTGTCCACTAGTCCTACCGCACCTCCAGCAGCTCAACGCACCAATCCATGCGCCTTCCCGTGCTCCCTAGTGATTAGCTCGACTTCACCCGAGCTCTCGCCGCCGCGAAACTCGTCCCCGGAGACGTTTCCGGCCACCCCAGCTCCACCCACTGCCACCACTCGACGCGGCTTCCTCCCCGCATCACGTAGATAGTCTCCGCCGTCCTTTTGGTCACCGGAGTGCAAATCCCGCGCTGCTCCGCCGCGTCTGGCCTCATCGGCGGCTAGACGCCGGCGAGTTGACCCTGTTTGACCCTGTGTGGGCCCAGGTTGAACCCCCTGAGTCTATGACAGGTGGGGCCGGTTTGCTAATTAGTTTAGGATTTGTTTTAACTAATTTTAATTATTTTAGTCACTTACATGTGGGACCAGGCCCCACTGGTAAGCTAATTAGTGTTAATTTAATTCTGTTAATTAGCTGAGTCACAGACAGACAGGGCCCACTAGTTAGGTTTGACCTGGCCGACCCAGTTGACCCGCTGATGTCACACCTATGTCATGCTGACACATTAATTCAATTACTGGGTTTATTCTTTAATAGGAAATTCCAGAAAATAGCCAAAACTTCTAAAAATCATAGAAAATCAACCATAGCTCCAAATGCAAAAATTTATATATGAAAAATGATCAGAAAAATTCAATCTATCCATCTGTAATGGTTTCATGCATGACAAAACAAGATAACCTTGCTGTTTAAGCAATATAAGATAATGCACTAATAAGGCTAAGTTAAATGAGCTATCATTTGAATCTGGGTTCATACCTTTCTGTTTTAGCTTGCATTAGGCCAAGACACATGCATTTTGCCATGTCATAGCATGCATCATATTGTTGCATATTGACATGGGTTGATTATGTTCGGTGTGTTTTTCGTAGTAGGTTCTGCCTCCGAGGATAACCCCGAGTATCCGTCTGAAGGGCAGTACCCTACTACCACTACATCATGCAAGCAATCCATTGATCATTCCGATAAAAACCCATGTTCTTGCTTCTGCTCTTGTTTACTGCATTAAGACAACACGATTCAAACTGCTGTGTGCTACGGTAGTTGAACCCTTATCCTCTGCATGACCTGTCATTGCCATAGTAACTAGATGAAACCCACTAGCATGTGTAGGAGTTGATTGAGCCATGTATGTGATTCCTACCTTGCTATGCTTAGAGCTGTGTCAGGTCTGGTTCATTTGGGTGATGGGCTAGAGTGAAATGATTATGTCGGTAATATGAGGGATGTGTTGAACATGTGTTGGTAAAGGTATCGATGAGAGGCCATGTAGGAGTACATGGTGGGTCGTTTCATTGAGGTCGTCCATAAGAACTGAGATCTGTATGCGTGATTTAAGATTCAGCTACTACCACACATTGGGCCCTGAAATATGACCCCGCTCGACTTACTGACCACTCTCGCCCTCTGTCCAGGAGTTGCAACTAGTTTCTGGTGTTTGTAGGTTATGTGTTGGTGGCCGTGCGTAGCGCTGACCCTAGGGGTGGGCTATGATGCGGTAGATACACCGTGGCCGGGTATGCCGGGCGCCCGTTTGGCGTCTTGGGACCCTGTACACATCATTTGGGGCCGTTGAGGACACCCCGGCCGGATTTCCTTGCGGATGGAACCTGAATAGGCGATAAACCTGGACTAGAGACTTGTGCGGTTAGTCAGGTCGTGGTCTACACACACGTCGGTTTTCGCTTAAAGTCTGCTGAGCACATGTCATGTGCAGACGCTAAGTGGTGGAAACATGTGTGACGAAGTACACCCCTACAAGGTATAAACTATTCGAATAGCCGCGTCCACGGTAAAGGACTACTTGGTTTCCTATACAGTTCATAGACAAGTTAATGGTTACTGCTAAAAGACTCAAGATAAGTGTGAGTACCGAGGATGGCCCTCTCGTAGGATGACGAGGGAGGATCCCCGGTGGAGTATTGCGTTGGTGAGTAGTGGAGTCGTGTGTGAAAACTATTTTACTAGTGGAGTTCCGTAGGATAGCCTAGCCAAGAGTCAAAGCTGGCTTGTTGCAACAACCCCACCACCTTCTTGAGAATGAGCATGTATAGTAGGTTCTGTTGTAAGACTTGCTGAGTACCTTTGTACTCATGTTTGCTTAATTACTGTTTTCAGACGACAACACCGCCCCCTCCGATGGGTTCTATGTAGACCTTGATGTCGACAAGTGACTAGCCACCCAGGTGGTGATCCTGGCCATGGAGGGCCCTATGTAGATAGACAGGCATCGGAAGCCTTCTTGCTTTCTAGTGTCCGTACTCAGACTATTTACTTCCGCTTGTGCTTGTATGCTTGTATGACTTGAGTGTTGGGTCATGTGACCCCTAGCTGTATGAACTTGTTATGTATGGCTCTCTGGAGCCTTTAAATAAAGTACTTGAGTTGTAGAGTTTTGTTGTGATGCCATGTTGTATGTACTCAAATCGGGCATATTGTGTGTATGATTGAAATGCTTGGTATGAGTGGGATCCGACAATCTAGTTGTTTATCCTTGACAGCCTTTCTTATGGGGAAATGTAGTCTAGTGTTCCTCGAGCTATAGTAGTCCGCTACAGCCCGGTTCACTGGAGTCCTGCTAGCCCAGCACTACTGCTCAGGACACTTGACTGGCCAGCATGTGTTTCACTTCGTTCCTATGTCTGTCCCTTCGGGGAAATGTCACGCGGTGACATCCGGAGTCGTGCCTAGCCTGCTACAGCTTGGGTTCCCCGGAGTCCTGTTAGCCCAGTGCTACAGCCCAGATTCACTCGATGATGACCGACATGCTCGATGTGATTCATGTATGCCTGTCTCCATAGCTCTGTGCCGCTTTGGGTTCACGACTAGCCATGTCGGCCCGGGTTCTCTATCATATGGATGTTAGCGACACTATCATATACGTGAGCCAAAAGGTGCAAACGGTCCTGGGCCATGGTAAGGCGTGAGGCCGCAATGTGATATGAGGTGTTACCGGCTAGATCGATGTGATTTGGAATCGGGGTCCAGATAGCGTTGGCATCAGAGCCGGACTGCCTGTAGGTTCGTTGAGCCAAACTGGTCGATGTCGAGTCTAGAAATGCTTTAGTTATATGTAGGGGAATTGATTGCGGGAGGGAATGTAAGGCTCTTTTACTCCTTTACCTTATGCCCTCTAATCTGAGTCATTCTCTTCTCATTCAACATGGGTTAAGGACTAGGCTCTCTTCTTCTGTCAGGTTCACGTGTTACTAATCTATAGTAGCTTATAGGATTGTTGTTACAAGCCCCAGTTCAGTTTCTACTATTTCTAGTATGTTGCTAGTTGAATCAGAACCTTGATATGATGTTATTGAGTGGTATTGCAAACTGTTGTGGATGTCTGAAATCTTTTTCTGAGCATTTACAGCTGTTATGCTGTCCAATTTTCCCTAGAAATTCTAATGTCTTTGTATTGTGGTTGTGCTTTCAGATGGCCAACCGTGCTCAAAACCAAGTGGTTCGCCTGACCCGGTGCCTCGACGTGCCCGGTCATACTGCTATGTTAGTCCGGGTAATGATCGAGACAGGTTACCGTTGGTATCCCGAATACACCGTCGAAGAGCAATTCTGAGACTTTAATCAAAGCCAATATTTCTGCACCGTCAGGATATTTCCTTCTTATGCTGGATCTACCAAGCCCCTCCACTGTTCCTATGGACTCGGGGTTACTGTTGAGATGGCTATGCAGGATGCTGCCTATTCCAGGATGACCATCATGCGAGTCCGGACTGGCCTGCTTCGGAACACCGACTTCCGTTACATGCCAGCTTCACTTCCGGGAGCGCAAGGGTATCTCAAGGCTATCTATGTTGACTCCACTCAGGAGGACTCACTAACTCGTACCACTGCCGAGATGCTCAAGGATAAAGACCGAGAGAATCGAACCTTGAGGCTGGAGCTTTTCAACACCCGTGCTGATCATTGGGCCACATTGACTCGGTTTGCACCTGCGGTGCAAGCTGGATGTATGGATACAAGGGATCTGTATCCTGTGAGATCTGCTCTGCCAGACATGGTGGATTGGCGTGATGTGGGAGGCATCACCCCACCCCGTGGTCCCCGGAGGCCACCGTTTGTTGGTCCAAGACCTCATCCTAGCCCCTTTGGTCCACAAGCTCCTCAGGACCGTCTATTCCCGGATGATCACGTTGAACTTCCAGGCTATGGAGGTGACTTCTATGAGGACTACTACGAAGCTGCCTGAGTTAGTAGTAGTATCACTAGTATTGTAATAATTGTATCTCCACTATCCTGCCTGACTTGTGGAATATGACTTTGTGTGTAATCAACTCTGGAGGTGTAGACAAATAATGTATAGGAGCTTGGAATGCCTCCGATGAGATGTAACGTCTTTCATCATAGTTGTACTATAGCCTGGGCTTGTACTAAACTATGTATGGTGTGTATGACCGTTGGTATATATATGGCAGTTTTATATTACCATGAGATACGGATGAACATCTCTGCATTCCGTGTTATCCATTACCTTCTGCACTTCCTTGCTAAGTATGAGCCATCCTTACCTAAACTGTTGTCTTGTTTTCTCCTAGGATGGTCAACACCCGCAGCAACCCTGCTGCCCCGGAACAGGGGGAAGCCAGTGCAGCTAGGGGTGAAAATCTACCTCACCCGCCTTCTCTGGCCGAAGTGATGCTGGAGGCAGAAAGGAACAAGAGTGAGACTAACCGCTTACTGGAGCGGATTGAGCAGAACACTGCACGCCATCCGCGAAATGACTTGGTGTCAATCAATGACTTTATCAAGCTGTACCCACCAAAGTTTAACCATTCCGTCGAGCTCCTCGACGCGGATGACTGGCTTTGCAGCATCACCCACAAGCTACGTTCTACCAACGTAGCCGAAGCTGATAAGGTTACTTATGCTGCCTACCATCTCGAAGGCCCTGCTAGCCTCTGGTGGGAAAATTTTGAAGCTATGCGCCCGGTCGTCCAAATCACTACTTGGGCTGAATTCAGTGAGGCTTTCCGTGAGCATCACATTCCGGAAGGTCTCATAGATCGCAAGAGGGAGGAGTTCTACAATTTCACCCAAGGAAGAGTGACTGTGGATGCTTATAGTCGTGAATTTGGGAATCTGGCACGTTATGCTCCTGAAGAAGTATCTACCGACGCTAAGAAGCAGGCAAGGTTCCGCAAGGGACTTAGCCCTGAGCTTCGCCGCGATCTTCATCTGCACGAGTGCACCTCCTTTCAGAAGTTGGTCAATAAAGCCATCAGTGCTGAGTCAGGCCAGTCTGACTATGACGCTTCACGCAAGCACTCACGTGATTGTGGCTCTTCATCCGGCTCTGGAGCTCAGAACCGCCTGGTGTGGATCCCAAGCACGGCACTGCCACCCAGGTTCATTCCGAGGCCATCCTTTGAGGTGCCTCGTCCCAACCAGCAGTTTGCACTACCCAAGCCCTATGGTGGCCCCGCTGCTAATACTGCTCCATGCCCCAATGTGGTGACATGCTTCAAGTGTGGAGAGCCGGGTCACTATAGTCGAGAGTGTCCCCAGAACAACCCCAATCAGACTGGAAAGTCCGTTGGCCGTGGTAAGCCAGTGGGAAAGACATTCTACGCTAAGTCGGTCACCACTGCACGTGGCCATGTCAACTATGTCTCAGCCAAGGAGGCTCATGAGGATCCTAACGTCGTCCTTGGTACGCTCCTTGTTAATTGCCATCCGGCATCTGTCCTTTTCGATAATGGAGCATCTCATTCATTCATATCTGAGAACTATGCTCGATTGCATAACACGACATTCTGTGACATGCCCTCTACCATGGAAATTCAAACCCCTGGCTCTAGATGGCAAACTTCCGGAGTAAGCCATGGGAACAAAATTCTTGTCGATAGACTTGTCTTCCTTGCATCCTTAATAGCTCTCAAGTCCTCGGACATAAACATCATCTTGGGTATGGACTGGATGTCAGCTCATTGTGCTAAGATTGATTGTGCCACTAGAACCGTTCAACTTACTCACCCATCGGGCAAGACAGTCAATGTCTTAACTTGAGTGGCCAAGCGCCAGCTTTACTCCCTAAATGCCAACCCCCTTCCAGACCTTGAAGATGTTCCGGTAGTCCGAGACTTTCCGGATGTCTTTCTAGAAGAACTGCCAGGTGTTCCACCTGATAGGGATGTCGAGTTTGTGATAGACCTTGTTCCAGGAACTGTTCCAATTTCTAGGAGACCCTATAAGATGGCACCCTTAGAACTAGCCGAGCTTAAGAACCAACTCGATGAGTCCTTGAAAAAGGGTGTCATCTGTCCTAGGTCCTCTCCTTGGGCTTGCCCCGTCCTCTTCGTCAAGAAGAAGGATGGAACGGATCGAATGGTTGTAGATTACCGACCTGTCAACTTGGTCACCATCAAGAACAAGTATCCGCTTCCCAGGATCAACGATCTGTATGATCAGCTCGCTGGATCCTCAGTCTTTCCCAAGATGGATTTGAGGTTGGGCTAGCATCAAATAAAAATCAGAAACGGGGACATTCCTAAAACGGCCTTTGTTACCCGTTATGGCCAATATGAGTACACTATTATGTCCTTCGGTTTAACCAATGCCCCAGCCACCTTCTCCCGGTTAATGAACTCGGTCTTCATGGAGTATTTGGATAAATTCGTCGTAGTATACCTCGATGACATACTCATCTACTCCAAGAATGAAGAGGAACATGCCAAACATCTAAGGCTGGTATTGATGAAACTTCGAGAGCATCGCCTTTATGCCAAATTCTCCAAGTGTGAATTTTGGTTGCCAGAAGTGACCTATCTAGGCCATGTAATCTCTGGTAAGGGTATTGCTGTCAATCCCAAGCGAGTTCAAGCCGTCCTTGATTGGACTCCACCTGAGGCGGTCAAGCAAGTTCGGAGCTTCCTTGGCTTAGCAAGCTACTGCCGCCGCTTCATCGAGAATTTCTCCAAGGTTGCTAAATGTCTAACTGAACTCCTCAAGAAAGATAAAAAGTTCGAGTGGACTCCACAGTGCGAGTTCAGCTTTCAGGAACTGAAAAGACGCCTGACATCTGCTCCCGTACTGGTACCACGAGATTTCTCCAAGGACTTTATTATCTATTGCGACGCCTAGCGACAAGGACTAGGTTGCATACTCATGCAAGATCGTCAGGTAATTGCCTATGCTTCACGGCAATTACACCCACATGAGGAAAATTATTCCACACATGATCTAGAGCTTGCCGCTGTAGTCCATGCACTTAAAACTTGGCGACATTACCTCCTCGGTAATCGTTGCAAGATCTTCACCGATCACCAAAGTTTGAAATATATCTTCACCCAACCAGATTTGAATCTCAGGCAAAGACATTGGGTCGAGTTGATCTCGGATTACGACTTAGGAATAACTTACACCCCGGGCAAAGCCAATGTCATGGCTGATGCACTAAGTCGTAAGTCCTATTGTAACAACCTGATGTTACAACAAAGTCAACCACTTCTCCATGAGAAATTTCGTAAGCTTAATCTTCACATTGTTCCTCGAGGTTTTCTATCCACCTTGGTGGCGAAACCTACCCTTATGGATCAAATCATAGCTGCCCAGAAGCGTGATAAGGGCATATTCCGGATTAAGGAAAACATTGCTAGCGGAGTTGCGACATGTTTTTCCATGGATGAGCGAGGTGTTGTCTTCTTCGAGAACCGCTTGGTGGTTCCCAAGAACCAACATCTACGCCAGTTGATTCTCAAGGAAGCTCATGACTCCCCTCTCACCATTCATCCCGGTAGTACCAAGATGTATCAAGACCTACGCCAGAGGTTTTGGTGGACTAGGATGAAGAGAGAAATTGCTCAATACATTGCTAGCTGCGACGTCGGTCGTCGTGTAAAAGCAGAGCATCAACAGCCTGCTGGTACCCTTCAACCTTTGGCTATTCCTGAGTGGAAATGGGATAAAATCAGTATGGATTTCGTCATTGGGTTTCCCAGGACCAAGAGAGGGAATAATGCCATCTTCGTCATGATCGACCATCTTTCCAAAGTAGCCCACTTTCTACCTGTTCATGAGAGTATCACCGCTAGCCAGCTAGCCGACTTATACATCTCCTGAATAGTGTCTCTTCATGGTGTTCCATTGGAAATTAACTCAGACCGTGGGAGTCTCTTCACCTCTCGATTTTGGGAAAGTTTCCAAAATGCTATGGGAACTCGTCTCTCTTTTAGCACCTCCATCCATCGTCAATCAAGCGGTCAAGTAGAGCGAGTCAATCAAATTCTGGAAGATATGCTCCGAGCTTCTGTCATCTCGTTCGGAATGGGTTGGGAGAATTGCCTTCCATTCGCGGAGTTTGCTTATAACAATAGTTCCGAAGCTAGCTTGGGCAAGGCTCCTTTCGAAGTTCTCTATGGACGAAAATGTCGAACGCCTCTTAACTGGTCAGAAACCGGGGAAAGACAACTCTTTGGCCCGGATATGATTCAGGAAGCAGAAGAACAGGTTCGCGTTATTCGTGAGAAATTGAAAACAGCCCAATCTCGTCAAAAGAGTCAATATGATCGTAAACATAAGCTTATGACTTATGAAGTCGGCGAGAAGGCTTACCTTCGGGTTACTCCGTTAAAGGGAACCCATCGTTTCGGTATCAAAGGCAAATTGGCTCCTTGTTACATTGGACCCTTTCGCATTCTCGCCAAACGAGGAGAAGTTGGCTACCAATTGGAACTACCTTCACATCTTTCCAGAGTTCACGATGTCTTCCACGTTTCTCAACTCAGGCGTTGCTTCGTGGACCCTATCCGTGGAGTGGACCACAAAACGCTTGATCTACAAGATAACCTCTCATATCGGGAATATCCCGTTCGTATCCTTGATCAAGCTGAGCGTACCACTCGACGTCATAATATCAAGTTTCTCAAGGTCCAATGGTCACACCGTACCGAGAAAGAAGCCACTTGGGAAAGGGACGATGGTGTTCGACTCGAGTACCCCACCTTCTTTCCGGAGGATCCTAAATCTCGGGACGAGATTCTTTTGAGTGGGGGTGAGTTGTCACACCCTAGCTAGTTCAAGAATTAGAGTGTGCATCATGTTTAAATTCCTTTTAAATTTGAAATGGGGATGACAGAACCCCCAGCACCCCCCTGGAACAACTAGGGTTTACTAAAAACTTTTTCAATGAACCTGAAATGCCCTTCTAAAAAGCCCACCCTTTTTGTTTTGGGTTAAAACCTTTGACAAAAATGGTGCACATTTTCCTAGGACATCTAAGGTCATTGGATTAATCCTTATGGTATTTGCATTTGGGCATTTAAATACTATAAAATATTTTAAATGCTCAAATAATCATAAACTAAGATGTTTGCTGCTGGATATATTCTAAGCAGTGGCCATGATTAATTTTATGATTTATGGTAATGCCCTGGCATTTTTAATAAAGCCCTGAAGTTACAAAAATAATAAATAAATAAAAAACAGAAAGGAGAGAAAGAATAGGGACTTACCTGGCGCAGCCCACCAGCCCACCCGACTCGGCCCAGTCCACTGGCTCATGCCAGTCGTCCTCCTCCTCTCGCCAGGAGGACGAGGAGCGCGTGGCCGGCGCCCGCGGCCACACGCCGGCCACCTTCTGCTTCCGCCGACGCCCTGGAGGCGTCTACGAGTGCGACGCCGACCCCCACGTCTCCCTCTCTTTCTTCCCACTCTCCCCGTGGCCTCTCCCCCTCTCTGTCTCTCTCCCCATCTCCCTGCCGAGCGCAGCCGTCGCCGCCGACAAGCTCCACCGCAGCCACCGCCGTCCATTCGTTGCCTCGTCATGCCAGGAAGCTCCGCCGTCGTCGACTACATCGAGTAGGCCGAGCCCCAAGCGCTCGCTCGCCCCGGAGACGCTGCACCGAGCTCGTCCTCAACTCTGGCCACCGGAGATCCCCTTTGCCATCCCCACCGCATCATCTCATCCCCGACCTCTCCGACTGCCTCTACGAGACCCCCGTGAGCTCAGCCACCTTCCCACCCTCTCCTTTCTCTCTCTCGAGCCCCGTAGCGACCGCACGTAGCTCACCCGCACGCACCGCTGCGGATCTCGTCGCCGACGAGGCTCTGGCCACCCAATGGCCGCACCACCCTGTCCACTAGTCCTACCGCACCTCCAGGAGCTCAACGCACCAATCCATGCGCCTCCCCGTGCCCCCTAGTGACTAGCTCGACCTCACCCGAGCTCCGACCGCTGCCAAACTCGTCACCCGTGACGTTTCCGGCCACCCCAGCTCCACCCACTGCCACCACTTGACGTGGCTTCCTCCCCGCATCACGTAGATAGTCTCCGCCGTCCTTTTGGTTGCCGAAGTGCAAATCCCGCGCTACTCCGCCGCGTCTGGCCTCGCCGTCGGCTAGACGCCGGCGAGTTGACCCTGTTTGACCCTGTGTGGGCCTAGGTTGACCCCCCCTGAGTCTATGACAGGTGGGGCCGGTCTGCTAATTAGTTTAGGATTAGTTTAAACTAATTTTAATTAGTTTAGTCACTGATATGTGGGACCAGGCCCCACTGACAGCTAATTAGTGTTAATTTAATTCTGTTAATTAGCAAAGTCACTGACAGACAGGGCCCACCTGTCAGGTTTGACCTGGCCGACCCAGTTGACCCGCTGATGTCACACCTATGTCATGCTGACACATTAATTCAATTACTGGATTTATTCTTTAATAGGAAATTCCAGAAAATAGCCACAACTTCTAAAAATCATAGAAAATCAACCATATCTGCAAATGCAAAGATTTATATATCAAAAATGATCAGAAAAATTCAATCTATCCATCTGTAATGGTTTCATGCATGACAATACAAGATAACCTTGTTGTTTAAGCAATATAAGATAACGCACTAATAAGGCTAAGTTAAATGAGCTATCATTTGAATCTTTGATTCAAATGGGTTCATACCTTTCTGTTTTAGCTTGCATTAGGCCAAGACACATTCATTTTGCCATGTCATAGCATGCATCATATTGTTGCATATTGCCATGTGTTGATTATGTTCGGTGTGTTTTTCGTGGTAGGTTCTGCCTCCGAAGATAACCCCGAGTATCCGTCTGAAGGGCAGTACCCTACTACCACTACAACCGGCAAGCAACCCATTGATCATTCCGATACAAACCCATGTTCTCGCTTCTGCTCTTGTTTACTGCATTAAGACAACGCGATTCAAATTGCTGTGTGCTACGGTAGTTGAACCCTTATCCTCTGCATGACCTGTCATTGCCACAGTAACTAGATGAAACCCACTAGCATGTGTAGGAGTTGATTGAGCCATGTATGTGATTCCTACCTTGCTATGCCTGCTATGCTTAGAGTTGTGTCAGGTCTGGTTCATCTGGGTGATGGGCTAGAGTGAAATGATTATGTCGGTAATATGAGGGATGTGTTGAACATGTGTTGGTAAAGGTATCGATGAGAGGCCATGTAGGAGTACATGGTGTGTTGTTTCATTCAGGCCGTCCATAAGAATTGGGATCTGTATGCGTGATTTAAGATTTAACTACTACCACACATTGGGCCCTGAAATATGACCCCGCTTGACTTACTGACCACTGTCGCCCTCTGTCTAGGAGTTGCAACTACTTTCTGGTGTTTGTAGGTTATGTGTTGGTGGCCGTGCGTAGCGCTGACCCTAGGGGTGGGCTATGATGCGGTAGATACACCGTGGCCGGGTATGCCGGGCGCCCGTTTGGCGTCCCGGGACCCTGTACACATCGTTTGGGGCCGTTGAGGACACCGCGGCCGGATTTCCTTGCGGATGGAACCTGAATAGGCGATAAACCTGGACTAGAGACTTGTGCGGTTAGTTAGGTCGTGGTCTACACACACGTCAGTTTTCGCTTGAAGTCTGCCGAGCACATGTCGTGTGCAGACGCTAACTGGTGGAAACATGTGCGACGAAGTACACCCCTACAGGGTATAAACTATTCGAATAGCCGCGTCCGCGATAAAGGACTACTTGGGTGCCTATACAGTTCATAGACAACTTAGTGGTTACTACTAAAAGACTCAAGATAAGTGTGAGTACCGAGGATGGCCCTCTCGTAGGATGACGAGGGAGGATCCCTGGTGGAGTATTGTGTTGGTGAGTAGTGGACTTGTGTGCGAAAACTATTTTACTAGTGGAGTTCCGTAGGATAGCCTAGCCAAGAGTCAAAGCTGGCTTGCTGCAACAACCCCACCACCTTCTTGAGAATGAGCATGTATAGTAGGTTCTGTTGTAAGACTTGCTGAGTACCTTTGTACTCATGTTTGCTTAATTGCTGTTTTTAGATGACAACACCGCCCCCTCCGATGGGTTCTACGTAGACCTTGATGTCGACGAGTGACTAGCCACCCAGGTGGTGATCCTGGCCATGGAGGGCCCTATGTAGATAGACAGGCTTCGGAAGCCTTCTTGCTTTCTAGTGTCTGTACTCAGACTATTTACTTCCGCTTGTGCTTGTATGCTTGTATGACTTGAGTGTCGGGTCATGTGACCCCTACCTATATGAACTTGTTATGTATGGCTCTCTGGAGCCTTTAAATAAAGTACTTGAGTTGTAGAGTTTTGTTGTGATGCCATGTTGTATGTACTCATATCGGGCATATTGTGTGTATGATTGAAATGCTTGGTATGAGTGGGATCTGACAATCTAGTTGTTTATCCTTGGCAGCCTTTCTTATGGGGAAATGTAGTCTAGTGTTCCTCGAGCTATAGTAGTTCGCTACAGCCCAGTTCACCGGAGTCCTGCTAGCCCAGCACTACTGCTCAGGATACTTGACTGGCCGGCATGTGTTTCACTTCGTTCCTATGTCTGTCCCTTCGGGGAAATGTCACGCGGTGACATCTGGAGTCCTGCCTAGCCTGCTACAGCCCCTGTTCCCCAGAGTCCTGTTAGCCCAGTGCTACAGCCCGGATTCACTCGCTGAATACCGACATGCTCGATGTGATTCATGTATGCCTGTCTCCATAGGTCTGTGCCGCTTTGGGTTCACGACTAGCCATGTCAGCCCGGGTTCTCTATGATATGGATGCTAGCGACACTATCATATACGTGAGCCAAAAGGCGCAAACGGTTCCGGGCCATGGTAAGGCGAGACCCGTGGGTTACCGTGCGTGAGGCCGCAATGTGATATGTGGTGTTACCGGCTAGATCGATGTGATTTGGAATCGGGGTCCTGACAGCACATGAAGGTTTTATGCTCGGTTATGGTAAGGACTCGCACACCTACAAAGTATTTAACATCTATCACCACTAGGTTGTTGAAAATGTAGATGTGCGGTTTGATGAAACTAATGGCTCGCAAAGAGAGCACCTACCTCCTGTGACAGATGAAATACCTCCTGAGGAATCTATTAAGTTCAAGGCTACTGAGGATGTCATTCCTACTGAAGAATCTGCTGAAGAAGTCATTCCAGAACATGAAGAACGTCATGCTGATGCACCTGAGGAAAATGGTGCTGAAGAAAATGCTAATCAAATTCCTCAACGGCAACCCACTCATCCTCGCGTTGCAAATGAAGTGCAAGTTGAGAAAATCATCAGCGACATCAACATTCCAGGTCCTCTCATACGCTCAAGAGCTTCACATTTATCTAACTTTTGTGGGAACTTTGCTTTTGTCTCTATCACAGAGCCCACTAAGGTAGATGAAGCATTTCTGTAGCCTGAGTGGATTGAAGCTATGCAAGAGGAACTACATCAATTCAAGCTCAACAACGTGTGGGACCTGGTCAAATGTCCAGATCCTCGCAAGCACAATATCATCGGCACAAAGTGGATCTACCGCAACAAGCAAGATGAAAATGGCCTTGTGGTGACGAATAAGGCACGGTTTGTAGCTCAAGGCTACACATAGGTTGAAGGAATTGATTTCGATGAAACTTTTGCACCTGTTGCTAGACTTGAAGCTATTTGCATATAACTTGCTTATGCTAATCATCATGATATCATCTTATATCAAATGGATGTGAAAAGTGCATTCCTCAATGGTAATCTTGAGGAAGAAGTATATGTTGCTCAACCCCCATGTCTTGAAGATCCAAAGCATCCTGACAAAGTCTTCAGACTCAATAAGGCCCTCTATGGCCTCAAGCAGGCCCCACGGCACGTGGTATGATACTTTGAAGGAATTCCTCATGAAGAAAGGCTTCAAACCCGGTTCACTTGACCCAACTCTTTTCACTAAATCTTATGATGGTGAATTGTTCGTGTGCCAAATTTATGTTGATGATATCATTTTCGGCTGTACTGACCAACGTTACAGTGATGAATTTGCGTATATGATGAGTGAAGAATATCAAATGTCTATGATCGGAGAATTGAAATTCTTCTTAGGTCTTTAGATTCGTCAAACAGCGCAATGGCATATTCATATCTCAGGAGAAATACCTCAAGGATGTACTGAGGAAATTCGTTATGCAAGATTGCAAAGGAGTCAAAATCCCTATGCCCACAAATGGCCATCTATGCACTGATGAAAATGGTATTGACTTCAATCAAAAGGTATACCGCTCCATGATTGGTTCTTTATTGTACTTATGTGCATCTAGGCTAGATATTATGCTTAGTGTTTGCATGTGTGCCCGATTTCAAGCTACACCGAAGGAATCACACCATAAGGCTGTGAAGCATATTCTTTGATATCTAGCTCACACACCAACACTTGGATTATGGTACCCCAAGGGCTCAGCTTTTGATCTCATTGGATATTCAGACTCTGACTATGCTGGTGATCGTGTGGACCGTAAGTCAACATCTAGCACATGCCATTTCCTCGGACAATCTTTGGTCCGTTGGTCCTCGAAGAAACAAAACTGCATATCACTATCTACTGCTGAAGCTAAGTACATTGCTGCTGGTTCTTGCTATGCTCAACTACTATGGATGAGGCAAACACTCAAGGACTACGGCGTCAACGTGAAGAATGTGCCACTCAACTGTGACAATGAGAGTGCCATCAAGATTGCACATAACCCAGTTCAGCACTCGAAGACAAAAGCACATTCAGATTCATCATCATTTTCTTCTTGATCATGTTTTGAAGGGTGACATCCCTATTGAGCATGTGAAGACTGAAGAATAGCTAGCCGATATCTTCACTAAGCCCTTGGATGAGAAGAGATTTAGCAAGTTGCGGTGTGAGCTAAATATCCTAGAATCTTCGAATGTTCTTTGAAAAGTACACCCATCCTAACACTTATGCAAAATTGATGACTTAGATGTGCAACACATGAAGAAACGTTTTTCTTCAATCAATGAAGAATAACACTCTAAGTGTGAAGAAATTAACGAAGAATTTGATTCTCAGGACGCTACGACAATTGTATGCGGTGTCTGAAATCATCATTCATATACGGTGGGTCACGCCACCACCCAAAGTTGAAAATCTTCAAGCTGAGTTTTTCCTCAACTGTTCAATTTCTTCAACTTGGCAATGTCTTCTCTCTTTTCGTCATTTTTCTTCATTGGATATATATATATATGAGTTTATGTCCTCTACAACATTCACTTATTGCTATTTATTCAAGTTGCTTGTTCTGCTAAGTGAGTGTGATCGGACCCTTTCCCCCTCTATGCTTAACTCAACCTAGTCTATTCACAAATTCTTCATGTGCGTTCTATTTGTAACTCGTTCAAAATCTTCACTGTTTCCTTGTTAGCTGAAGAAATTGCGAACGGAACTTTAAAACCTATCTAATCTAAATTTTCGGCTTTGCCGCTCAAACTATTCCGTATTCTATGTCATGTTTATCTATTCACTCACGATCTCGCACGATCGCCACCTCTCTATACGCGGGTGACACATTTCGAGCGAATGAGAAAGGTCAGGGGCACGTTCGTCCTATTTCTTCAGGCGAGTGGTTTTTTCACTTCAGCTATAAATACCCCTCTCCCTTCCTCACTTCACTTTTACTTCGCTCGACCTCACTCCCTCGCTCGAGCTCCCCAGCCCTAGCGCCGCCGCTACTTCCATCATCGCCGGTGAGGAAGAGCTTTACTACCCCAACCTCGTCGCCGCCGTACTCATGCCGAACGCGGATTTCTTCACTTCGCCGCCGCCGTAGCTGTCTTCCTCAGCCAAGTTAGGGCGTGGAAGATCTGAACAGACGAGCTTCAAATCTACACTTCCTAGTTCGTTGTGTTCTTCGTCAAGGGTAATTACAAGTTACTTTTACTGCCCTTGTTGATTCTGATGTTTTCTTCAAATCTTCAAAAGGTGTTTATTCCTCAACTCTTCACATACTAAACACCTCACATATCATCTGTTTTGCATCTTTTTCTCTAAGCAACATTTTTCTTCAATATTCCTCAATTGTGTGGATTTTCAAATCTGTACAACTCTGGAACCTAAGTCAAAGAACGCTTAGTGAAATTCTTCAAGACTCATCGGGCCAATTTCCTCAAACTTGTTCTTTTTGCAAAAACTTCTGAGAACGCATATGACCTCTCCAAATTCTTCGCACCTATACTCTGTTCACAGGTACGCATGTCCGTTGTTGAATCATTAGGTTCTCATCAACTTAACTCATTTGCAGCATTCCTCGAAGAAAAGTAGCATACCTCTTCAGAGAACTCAATTGTTAAAAACCCTCAGCTGAAGAAAATGGCAGATGGCAAGAAACCTCAGAAGAGAGGAAAGAAGCTGGAAGTCAACACTGCATTTGAAATCCCTCAGGATATATAGAAGGTTTATTGCACTCTGCTACCTCTTGAGCACTGCCTTGGTTTTCCCTGAAGAGGAAGGGATGATGCAGCAAAGTAGCATAAGTATTTCCCTCAGTTTTTGAGAACCAAGGTATCAATCCAGCAGGAGGCTACGCGCGAGTGCCTAGTACCTGCACAAAACAAATAAATCATCGCAACCAATGCGATAAGGGGTTGTCAATCCCTACACGGCCACTAACGAGAGTGAGATCTGATAGATATGATAACATAATATGTTTGGTATTTTTATGATAAAGATGCAAAGTAAAATAAAAGGCAAAGTAAAAAGCAAAGGAAATTACTAAGTATTGGAAGATTAATATGATGAAGATTTATGAGAATATCTAGGTATGATCATGTATATAGGCATCACGTTCAAGACAAGTAGACCGACTCCTGCCTGCATCTACTACTGTTACTCCACTCATCGACCGCTATCCAGCATGCATCTAGAGTATTAAGTTCATGAAAACAGAGTAACGCCTTAAGCAAGATGACGTGATGTAGAGGGATAAACTCATGCAATATGATGAAAACCCCATCTTGTTATCCTCGATGGCAATAATACAATACGTGCCTAGCTGCCCCTACTGTCACTGGGAAAGGACACCGCAAGATTGAATCCAAAGCTAAGCACTTCTCCCATTGCAAGAAAGATCAATCTAGTTGGCCAAACCAAACTGATAATTCGAAGAGACTTGCAAAGATAACCAATCATACATAAAAGAATTCAGAGAAGATTCAAATATTATTCATAGATAGACTTGATCATAGACCCACAATTCATCGATCTCAACAAACACACCGCAAAATGAAGATTACATCGAATAGATCTCCACAAGAGAGGGGGAGAACATTGTATTGAGATCCAAAAAGATAGAAGAAGCCATCTAGCTAATAACTATGGACCCGTAGGTCTGAGGTGAACTACTCACACTTCATCGGAGGGGCTATGATGATGATGTAGAAGCCCTCCGTGATCGATGCCCCCTCCGGCGGAGGTCCGGAATAGGCCCCAAGATGGGATCTCGTGGATACAGAAAGTTGCGGCGGTGGAATTAGGGTTTTGGCTCTGTATGTGATCGTTTGGGGGTACGTAGGTATATATAGGAGGAAGGAGTACGTCGGTGGAGCAACAGGGGGCCCACGAGGGTGGAGGGCGCACCTTAGGGGGTAGGCGTGCCCCTACCTCATGACCTCCTCTTTTGTTTCTTGATGTAGGGTCCAAGTCTCCTGAGTATTGTTCGTTGAGAAAATCACGTTCCCAAAGGTTTCATTCCGTTTGTACTCTATTTGATATTCCTTTTCTTCGAAACCCTAAAACAGGCAAAAACAACAATTTTGGGCTGGGCCTCCGGTTAATAGGTTAGTCCCAAAAATAATATAAAAGTGGATAATAAAGCCCAATAATTTCCAAAATAGTAGATAATATAGCATGAAGCAATCAAAAATTATAGGTACGTTGGAGACGTATCAAGCATCCCCAAGCTTAATTCCTGCTCGTCCTCGAGTAGGTAAATGATAAAAACATAATTTTTGATGCGGAGTGCTACTTGGCATAATTTTAATGTAATTCTTCCTAATTGTGGTATGAATATTCAGATCCGAAAGATTCAAGATAAAAGTTTAATATTGACATAAAAATAATAATACTTCAAGCATACTAACAAAGCAATGATGTCTTCTCAAAATAACATGGCCAAAGAAAGTTATCCCTACAAAATCATATAGTCTGGCTATGCTCTATCTTCATCACACAAAGTATTTAAATCATGCACAACCCCAATGACAAGCCAAGCAATTGTTTCATACTTTTGACATTCTCAAAAATTTTCAATCTTCACGCAATACATGAGCGTGAGCCATGGATATAGCACTATAAGTGGAATAGAATGGTGGTTGTGGAGAAGACAAAAAGGGAGAAGATAGTCTCACATCAACTAGGCGTATCAACGGGCTATGGATATGCCCATCAATAGATATCAATGTGAGTGAGTAGGGATTGCCATGCAACGGATGCACTAGAGCTATAAGTATATGAAAGCTCAACAAAAGAAATTAAGTGGGTGTGCATCCAACTTGCTTGCTCATGAAGACCTAAGGCATTTTGAGGAAGCCCATCATTGGAATATACAAGCCAAGTTCTATAATTAAAAATTCACAGTAGTATGTGAAAGTGATAACATAGCAGACTCTGTATCATGAATATCATGGTGCTACTTTGAAGCACAAGTGTGGTAAAAGGATAGTAACATTGTCCCTTCTCTCTTTTTCTCTCATTTTTTTATTTGGGCCTTTTCTCTTTTTTATGGCGTCTTTTCGTTCTCTTTTTTTCGCCCGGAGTCTCATCCCGACTTGTGGGGGAATCATAGTCTCCATCATCCTTTCCTCACTGGGACAATGCTCTAATAATGATCATCATCACACTTTTATTTTCTTACAACTCAACAATTACAAGTCGATACTTAGAACAAATTATGACTCTATATGAATGCCTCTGGAGGTGTACCGGGATATGCAATGAATCAAGAGTTGCATGTATGAAAGAATTATGAATGGTGGCTTTGCCATGAATACGATGTCAACTACATGATCATGCTAAGCAATATGACAATGATGGAGTGTGTCATAATAAACGGAACGGTGGAATGTTGCATGGCAATATATATCGGAATGGCTATGGAAATTCCATAATAGGTAGGTATGGTGGCTGTTTTGAGGAAGGTATATGGTGCGGGTATGATACCGGCGAAAGGTGTGCGGTATTAGAGAGTCTAGCAATGGTGGAAGGGTGAGAAAAGTGCGTATAATCCATGGACTCAACATTAGTCATAAAGAACTCATATACTTATTGCAAAAATCTACAAGTTATCAAAGCAAAGTATTACACACATGCTCCTAGGGGGATAGATTGGTAGGAAAAGACCATCGCTCGTCCCCGATCGCCACTCATAAGGAAGACAATCAAAAAATAAATCATGCTCCGACTTCATCACATAACGGTTCACCATACGTGCATGCTACGGGAATCACAAACCTTAACACAAGTATTTCTCAAATTCACAGCTACTCAATTAGCATAACTTTAATATCACCATCTTCATATCTCAAACAAATATCAAGCATCAAACTTCTCATAGCATTCAACACACTCATAAGAAAGTTTTTACTATTCTTGAATACCAAGCATATTAGGATTATTTAAGCAAATTACCATGCTATTTAATACTCTCAAAATAATGTAAGTGAAGTATGAGAGATCAATAGTTTCTATAAAACAAATCCACCACTGTGCTCTAAAAGATATAAGTGAAGTGCTAGAGCAAAACTATATAACTCAAATGATATAAGTGAAGCACATAAAGTACTCTAACAAATTCCAAATCATGTATGGCTCTCTCAAAAGGTGTGTACAGCAAGGATGATTGTGGTAAACTAAAAATCAAAGACTCAAATCATACAAGACGCTCCAAGTAAAACACATATCATGTGGTGAATAAAAATATAGCTCCAAGTAAAGTTACCGATAGAAGTAGACGAAAAGAGGGGATGCCTTCCGGGGCATCCCCAAGCTTTGGCTTTTAGGTGTCCTTAGATTATCTTGGGGGTGCCATGGGCATCCCCAAGCTTAGGATCTTGCCACTCCTTGTTCCATAATCCATCAAATCTTTACCCAAAACTTGAAAACTTCACAACACAAAACTTAAAGTAGAAAATCTCGTGAGCTCCGTTAGCAAAAGAAAACAAAAGACCACTTCAAGATACTGTAATGAACTCATTATTTATTTATATTGGTGTTAAACCTAATGTATTCCAAATTCTCTATGGTTTATAAACTATTTTACTAGCCATAGATTCATCAAATTAAGCAAACAACACACGAAAAACAGAATCTATCAAAAACAGAACAGTCTGTGGTAATCTATAGCTAGCGCAATATATGGAGCCCCAAAAATTCTAAAATAAGTTTCTGGACGTGAGGAATTTATCTATTAATAATCTGCAAAAAGAATTAACTAAATAGCACTTTTGAAATAAAAATGGCAGCAGTTCTCATGAGCGCTAAAGTTTCTGTTTTTACAGCAAGATTAACAAGACTTTCCCCAAGTCTTCCCAACGGTTCTACTTGGCACAAACACTAATTAAACAAAAAAACACAACCTAAACAGAGACTAAGTAAATTAGTTATTACTAAACAGGAGCAAAAAGGAATAAAAATAAAACTGGGTTGCCTCCCAACAAGCGCTATCGTTTAACGCCCCTAGCTAGGCATAAGAAGCAAGGATAGATCTAGGTATTGCCGTCTTTGGTGGGTAATCCATAAGTAGATCTCATAATAGATTCATAAGGTAATTTAATTTTATTTCTAGGAAAGTGTTCCATGCCTTTCCTTAACGAAAATTGGAATCTAATATTTCCTTCCTTCATATCAATAATTGCACCAATCGTTCTAAGGAAAGGTCTACCAAGAATAATAGGACATGAAGGATTGCAATTTATGTCAAGAACAATAAAATATATGGGCACATAATTCCTATTTGCAAAAATAAGAACATCATTAATTCTTCCCATAGGTTTCTTAATAGTGGAATCTGCAAGGTGCAAGTTTAGAGACCAATCATCAAAACCACAGAAACCTAACAAATCACACAAAATCTTTGGAATCGTGGAAACACTAGCACCCAAATCACACAAAGCATAGCATTCATGATCTTTTATTTTAATTTTAATAGTTGGTTCCCACTCATCATAAATTTTTCTAGGGATAGAAACTTCCAATTCAAGTTTTTCTTCATAAGATTGCATCAAGGCATCAACGATATGTTTAGTGAACGCTTTATTTTGACTATAAGCGTGAGGAGAATTTAGCACGGATTGCAACAAGGAAATACAATCAATCAAAGAGAAATTTTCATAATTAAATTCCTTGAAATCCAAAATAGTGGGTTTAGCAACATCTAGGGTTTTAATTTCTTCGATCCCACTTTTATCAATTTTAGCATCAAGATCTAAAAACTCCGAATTCTTGGAATGTCTTCTAGGTAAAGGTGGATCATAATCAGTCCCATCATTACTAAGATTCATATTGCAAAACAAAGATTTAATAGGGGACATATCAATAACTTTTAGATCTTCATCTTTATTTTCATAGCAATCCGGTTTAGCGGCCATCCTATTAACTAAGGTGGCTTGCTTATCCAAAATTTTAGCGGTCAACTTCTCAAGACGAGCAATTTGGGATCTTAAACCATCAAATTCTTTAGACATATCATCGAGCTCTTTATTCATAAAACTCATAAAACTTTTTTGTTCCTTAAGCTCGTTTCTAAAGAAACTATTATGCTCGAATTGCAAGACCATAAAACTCCTAACATTGTTTTCGATTTCTTCTAACCTTTTAAGGTGAAGATCGCCAAATTAGGGAAGAGCCATCGAGACAAGCAAGCAAACTAACACACAAGCAAACAAAAAGCAAGCGGGCATGAAGAGGCAAATAGAGAAAGAGAGGGAGGATAGAGAGAGGGCGAATAAAACGGCAAGGGTGAAGTGGGGGAGAGGAAAATGAGAGGCAAATGGCAAATAATGTAATGCGGGGGATAGGGATTGTGATGGGTACTTGGGTATATTGACTTTTGCGTAGACTCCCCGGCAACGGCGCCAAAAATCCTTCTTGCTACCTCCTGAGAACTGCGTTGGTTTTCCCCGAAGAGGAACGGATGATGCAGCAAAGTAGCGTAAGTATTTCCCTCAGTTTTTGAGAACCAAGGTATCAATCTAGTAGGAGGCTACGCGCGAGTCCCTAGTACCTGCACAAAACAAATAAATCCTCGCAACCAACGCGATAAGGGGTTGTCAATCCCTACACGGCCACTTACGAGAGTGATATCTGATAGATATGATAAGTTAATATTTTTGGTATTTTTATGATAAAGATGGAAAGTAAAATAAAAGGCAAAGTAAAAAAGCAAAGTAAATTACTAAGTATTGGAAGATTAATATGATGAAGTTAGACCCGGGGGCCATAGGTTTCACTAGTGGCTTCTCTCAAGAGCATAGGTATTCTACGGTGGGTGAACGAATTAGTGTTGAGCAATTGACAGAATTGAGCATAGTTATGAGAATATCTAGGTATGATCATGTATATAGGCATCACGTCTGAGACAAGTAGACCGACTCCTGCCTGCATCTACTACTGTTACTCCACTCATCGACCGCTATCCAGCATGCATCTAGAGTATTAAGTTCATGAAAACAGAGTAACGCCTTAAGCAAGATGAAATGATGTAGAGGGATAAACTCATGCAATATGATGAAAACCCCATCTTGTTATCCTTGATGGCAACAATACAATACGTGCCTTGCTGCCCCTACTGTCACTGGGAAAGGACACCACAAGATTGAACCCAAAGCTAAGCACTTCTCCCATTGCAAGAAAGATCAATCTAGTTGGGCAAACCAAACTGATAATTCGAAGAGACTTGCAAAGATAACCAATCATACATAAAAGAATTCAGAGAAGATTCAAATATTATTCATAGATAGACTTGATCATAAACCCACAATTCATCGTTCTCAACAAACACACCGCAAAAAGAAGATTACGTCGAATCGATCTCCACAAGAGAGGGGGAGAACATTGTATTGAGATCCAAAAAGAGAGAGAAGAAGCCATCTAGCTAATAACTATGGACCCGTAGGTCTGAGGTGAACTACTCACACTTCATCGGAGGGGCTATGGTGATGATGTAGAAGCCCTCCGTGATCGATGCCCCCTCCGACGGAGCTCCAGAACAGGCCCCAAGATGGGATCTCGTGGATACAGAAAGTTGCGGCGGTGGGATTAGGGTTTCGGCTCTGTATTTGATCGTTTGGGGGTACGTAGGTATATATAGGAGGAAGGAGTACGTCGGTGGAGCAACATGGGGCCCACGAGGGTGGAGGGCGCGCCTGGGGGGGGGGGCGTAGGCGCGCCCCAACCACGTGGCCTCCTCTTTTGTTTCTTGACGTAGGGTCCAAGTCTCCTGAGTCTTGTTCGTTGAGAAAACCACGTTCCCGAAGGTTTCATTCCGTTTGGACTCCATTTGATATTCCTTTTCTTCGAAACCCTAAAACAGGCAAAAAACAGCAATTCTGGGCTGGGCCTCCGGTTAATAGGTTAGTCGCAAAAATAATATAAAAGTGTATAATAAAGCCCAATAATGTCCAAAACAGTAGATAATATAGCATGGAGCAATCAAAAATTATAGATACGTTGGAGACGTATCACACTCCTGATGAGGCCAAATTTGGCAAGGAGGACACAAATCAGCGCAAAGTGCACATCCAAAGGATAGAGAGGAGATGGGCACGAGAATGGAGGGAATACAGATATGTCACTCCCAAGTATATGAAGAAATTCGCTCTTCATCCTCCATGCATAGGACCTCCATTGGCACCTGGCCAAGTTACTGATCCCACCAGCCTCAAGCGTGGTGAGGATTATCCTGATGAATGGACCAAGCGCCAGGCCAAGCTTGCCAGAGTAGCTAAGGAAGCAGTGAGGAAATTCAATGAAGACTCTGTTGGTGCTGCTGCCAGTGCTGAGGCCTCTGCAAGTAAGCCCAAGAAGGCAATGCCAAAGAAGCCAGCTCATAAGCCAAGTGCTTCTACCCAAATTCCCTCACGACCAGTTTCTTCAAAGCCCTCACGGCCAGTTTCTTCAAAGCCCTCACGGCCAATTCCTCAACCCACACCAGCTCCTCCAAAGTCGTCAGCTCCTCCGTCAAAGTCCTCAGCACCTCTGCAAGTTCTTCAGCACCACAGCATTCTTCAAATGGCCCCACTCTGCTGAAGACCAAGGCAACTGCTGGACAAGGCTCTCGAGCAAGTCCTCAAAAGAAGCAGGTCGCTTTTCAAGTGTCGTCTGATGAAGATGAAACTGATGATGAATAACTTGCTAAAATCAATCAGGGACAGGCAAGTCAGGGCCGCTAGAGCCAAAGGCACAAGTGTGCATCTGCTTTTGGATCCAAAGTTGATCCTGAATTACATTGATCTCTGACACAAGGACCCCAACACTCCCATGCCTGATTTCAATTTGACTCCTGGCCAAAGTCATATGTTGACTCACTTCATTCAAGAAGAGAAATGGAAATTTGAAAAGGTCTGGCAGATCAAGCAAGCGCAATACAAAAGGAGCGCTTCTTGAATAAAAACGTTGTCTCTATGAAAACTGAAGTACTTTTCACGATTCAATCTAAGATCAAGAAACTCAGTGATGAATTTGACACATACCATGCTGATTGGCTGGGAGCCAAGGTTCGTTTTGTGAGACTTGCTGACAACTTCACCTCCCCTGTTGCAGCACAAACGCAACAAGAAATTCCTCAGGCTGCAGCTTCTGCTCAGCCTACTGAAGAAAATGTCAGCACCGCTGATGACACTGAGGCTGCTGAAGAAAATGCTAATTCTAGGGCTGATGACTGCATTCCAGCCACTGAAGAAATTGCCAGGGCAACCACTAGTGTTGCGCCTGAAGAAAATGAAGAAGTCAAGGCAACTGCATCAGTTGTGCCTGAAGATCTTGAACCAAATTCCTCTGCTCCTCCTACGCCTACACCAACTCCTATCCTTCCATCTGCATCAGATGTGAAGAAGATCAAGGCTGCAGAGTGTGCAGCTGTGAAGAAAAGGAAGGCATCAACTACATGAGATTCTTCAGCTCCGAAGAAAATGAAGCCACTGACAAGTTCCTATGACAATCCAATTGATGTTGTTCCTATCTCATCCATGCCATCAAAGGACCTTGTTCCTTTTGATGAAGAATATGTGATCCCAAGCGGATCAGATGATGACATTACTTCTCCTGCTTCATTAGAGCAGTTGGATGAAGAAATTGAAGTGGATGAAATCCCTTCAACCCCAACAATCTCATCGCCCATGCCTCAGTTCACAACTGAAGAGGCCGGTGTTGAAGAAATGAATGAAGACGAAGATGTGGACATTGGATGCACAACTCCAGTGTTGAACAACGACTTTTGGGAAAGTCAACACCCCAATTCTCCTCTGTTCACACCCCTCCAACAAATTCCTCAGTCCCTTGTCACTACTGAAGTACAAATGGGATCTGAAGAACCTCATGCCACACCATCTGTCCATGAAGAAATTCCAGCCACTAGTGCTGAAGAAAAATGTAAATGAAGAATTGAAGTCCCAGGCTGCCACTAAAGAAGAACCTGAAATTCCTCAGCCAGTGGAACCTGAGATCGAGATCCCTAAGGTTGTGATGCAATTGACTGACACTCCTCACCCCAAGCCAAAGGATCCCTTCTCGAAGAAGCAAAATTTCAAGGCTGATGACTTCTTTGGCGATCATGTATTCTTCACTGACTACAATCCTTATGACTCTGCTCATCTAAGGAGGAAGCGTTTCTGGACTGCCAGCCAGGCCAACTTCTATTCTTCACTGCTTTTCAACAAGGACAAAATGTTCTACCATGAGCATATTCCTCACGTGGACATGGAATCATTGCCTTGTTTCTCTCCTGTTCTCCGTGTGCTTCATGACGCAGGCCTCCTCAATTTTTGCTCTGACATTGTTGATTGGAATGAAGAGCTTATTCTTCAGTTCTATGCGACACTTCACATCACAAGTGATCCTGAAAATATCAACACCCGGGTCTTGGACTGGATGACCGATAACACTCATTATAAGGCACCAACCTGTGAATTGCTTCACGCCCTGCCCATCAGTCCACCCAGTGAAGGAGCTCGCTGCCTGTACCATGAACCTGAACTCACTGCTCATTAGATGCAAGTTCTAATGAAGCCTCTGAAGCCCGGCCAAACCCCAAGGACCAAATTCCTTGTGAAGGACTTACTCTATGTGCCCAGAACAGTCTATCGCATTCTAACGAGGACAATGAGTCCTATCAAAGGCCACGACTCATCTGATGAGGAAATAGTTGGCGTCATGAAGAATAAGCTATTCAACATCATTCATAGCATTCCTGTCAATTACTATGATTTCTTCATGAGGACTCTGGCAAATGTTGCACTCTCTCCGTTTGAGTTGAAACCTTATTGTCGTGGAGTTGTCACGGTAGATGTCCTAATGGAAGGACTTAGTCGTAGGGCCATCACAACCAGGAAGCTTAAAGGGGTTAATCGGGACAAAGGACACGAGAGGTTTTATACTAGTTCGGCCCCTTACGATGAAGGTAAAAGCCTACGTCTAGTTGTGTTGGTATTGCTGGGGTTTCGATTACCAAGAGGCTAGTTCGCCGACTTGGTTATCGATCTCTTGTTTCTTGCCCTAAGCAGCCACTGGGTTGTCCCCTTATATACACGGGTTGACGCCTGGTGGCCTACAGAGTCCCGGCCTGCTCATAAATCGTGTCCGCTCGGTGACTTCTTTTACATGCCTTTCTTTACAAGTCTTTCCTTATATACGGCGGTTTACAATATTGGGCCTTAAGCCGCCTCTAGGCCTTTAGGCCTTCTATAAGATTTGATAAACTGTTGTCTTGAATATTTACTGGGCTTCCTTTGTAACCCGCCATTGAGGCTGACCCGGCCCCTCCTGGGCGGGTCATAACTGATAGCTATATCCCCAACACTTATGCTCCTTGGATTATGAGATTCCTCAGAACAAGGTCGTCACTCAACTACAAGGCTGATTTTCAGAATCACCTCAGCTACCTGCCCCTGATTGAAGTCCTCAAGCAGACTTTTACCTCAACTGATGAAAAGGGTAAGGCGCCTGTTGTCATTGATGAAGGCATTCGTCCATTGGATGGTCAGTTTCGCAAAGCTGCATCTTATTCCACAAATGATGACTCTGCCACTCATGACTCTGCTACAAATGCATCCAAGTCAAATCCTCAAGCCATAGCTCCCGTGGTGATGACTAACCGTGAGCTGCTTCTTAGTCTTCACCAGAAGGTGGATCGCAATCATAAATGGGTTAAGCGTCAGTTTGCTTCTATTCTTCAAAACATGACTGCTACACATAATGAAGTGAAGAAAAACCATTACTACCTCCATGAAGTTTTCGGTCGCACCTGGGTTGTCTTATCACATTTTTATAACGAAGACGATCTGAAGCAAATGGGTCTCAAGGAGAACTTTGACTGGTCTACACCTCCACCAAAGAAATTCAAGAAGGTCAAAGTTCCTTCCTTAGTGGCCAGCTCGTATTCTTCATCCCGCGACACCAACGAGTATGAAGACTTGGACGACACTGCAGCAGGCCCTACAACGACAAACGACCCCAACAACGCTGGCACTCCTCCATCAACTTGATATTCTTCCAGGGCGTTAGTCCTCATTTTCGATCCTATTGGTCATTCGATGACAAAGGGGGAGATTTGAGTTAGTCTTGAAGCGGGTCTACCTATATGGGCGGTTTTTTTCTAAGTTACAACTCTCGTTCTTTTGAAGACTTTGCTGGATCGAGTTGTAATCTTAAACTCTATGGTGGTCTGATACTTGTGTTGATGTCTCCCGCATGCTTATTCCTCATTAATGTTAATGCACGCATGCTGAATTACATCAGTCACCATATTTCACCATGCATTTCAAATTCTTCATATTATATGTTAAATGCGTGTATGAATTACAAGATATAGGGGGAGATCTCCATGATTCTACTCTTCAAGAGTGCACTGCTTCTAAAGCAAAATCGTCACTATGCACATTTTCAGGGGGGGGGGGGGGCTCTTCTATATCTTGCAATCAAATTCCTCAATATCAGTATTTACACTTCATATGTTTATCCCCGTTGAAAACTTAACCTATATTGTCATCAATCACCAAAAAGGGGGAGACTGTAAGTGCATCTAGTGCCCCTTAGTGATTTTGGTGTATTGAAGACTTATAGGTTAAGGGACTGATGCATTTTTGAGTGTACACAGGTCTATAAGTATATTAGGAGTTTGATATTTACAGAGAAAGTCGACCCCTAAAAATAAACTTCTTCGACTGAAGACTTTGGATCTCTAAAGACTTTCTGAAGACTTTGAAAGTGAAGAAATTGGTGTAATCCTGAAGAATTGGTATTCATTCGAGGAACATGAAGCATGAAGACTCTTGTTTTTGTAGTTTCATTTTCTCTTTATTGAGTCCTAGAAAACACCGTACTATTAAAGGGGGTCAAGGAAATACTAAGGAAAAATTTCCAAGTGATGCTCAACTAAAATCCTACACCTACCAATCCCTTCAAGGGAAGCCATAGGAAATCTCATACAGTTCAGTCAATTTCTTCAGTGACAGAGACGAAGTTCTTCTGGTCTCTGAGGAATTTGTTATGACCGAGGAGTTAGGAATTCGCTAGTGCGGATTGCCTACACAGTGAGGAACATGATAGCCCTGAGGAATTTGATACTCAAAATTCTGACCGTTGTTGTGCTATGCGCCAGCTGTCCCAAATATCTACCCACCTAACGGTCATATCATTGAAGGACATTTATGTCTTATCATGTCGGGCTGCTCCCTAGGCTATAAATAGCCGCCCCCTACAACCACTAGCTGGTTGGCTGCTCCTAGAGAAACTGACACGTGTCATTTGAGAGCATCCCATCCTCCGAGGACTTTGAGTGAAAATCATCAAGTGAGGAAAACCCAAAACCAAACACCTAAAAAACCCAAGTGATTGAGCATCACTGAAGAGATTGATCCTGTGTGGATCTGATGCTTGTTACCTTTGAAGACTGTGCATCTTCCAGACGGTTAGGCGTCATGGTCTAGAGCATCGAAGAGGAAATTGTGGATCATCGAGTGACCGAGTCTGTGAAGGTTTGGAAGTCACCTGAATACTTACCACGAGTGATTGGGCGAGGTCTGTGTGACCTTAGCTGAAGGGGAATACGGTGAGGACTAAGTGGCCCGAGCTGCGTGTTCAGGACTGGGTGTCCGGGACTGTGTGTCCTCAGGTTTAAATACCTAGCCGCCCTAACCAGACGTACAACTGTCACTGCAGTTGGAACTGGTCTACCAAATCATTGTCTTCACCGAGCTAACTGGTTCCATTTCCTCGTTTCTGTGTCGTGAGCTTGTTCATATCTGTTCAAAGACTTTGACTGAAGACTTTCTCTATTTCCTCAGCTCAATTTCTTCAGTCTGTTTGTCTTCATTTTGTTTATCCTGTGTTTACGCTTTCTATACTCTGTGCTTGTTTTCATTTCATCATGAAGACCATGCTCATGTTCTGTTACGTTTACTTCTGACTACTTATTCCGCTGCAAGTTGTTCTTCTCTTAGGAATTTCCTCACCCTGAAATTCCTCAGTGAAGAATTCATAAAAATCGCCTATTCACCCCGCCCTCTAGTCGATATAATGCACTTTCAATACAACTTTGTATAGCATTTCCCCTATATTTCCCTTTTCGACCAAGAGACCAGTTGGATGACTAGTCTGTACTACTTTCACCCCATATCCTTCCTGTTTGTACCAAATCCGATGCACATACTAAATTCCCCCACCCCCACTTTATTTAATGTTTGAACCAAGTACAAGATTCGACTCCATGAAGTAGCTTTACCACTAACAATAGAAGAAAAAAATAGGTGACGTTGGACCATCTGATTGAGAGGGGCCGAGAGGCAGAAAATGATGCACATGCAGCAATGTAGCGACCTGCGGAAGTAGAGCTATGACGGTTTTGAAGGAAGATATACCTGAAGGTCGCCGGGATGTGGATAGGTGGGCGGCAGGAGGCCGGATCCGCCCACACTAGGGCAACGATGAAGGGATCGGAGGACCTCCCACGCCGGCGCTCGGCCAGAGATAACGGTGCCACCAGCAGTGGGTATCCTCCCTCGCTGTCAACGATGGCCTAAACGCTGCCCCTCCTCCCCTTCACCGACAGAGGGGGATACGTCCGGATCTGTAACCAGCGGTGAGGATAGAAAGACATAGTTTTTTGAAGGGAGAAAGACAGTGTTACCACCGCTATCTTGTTTAGATCTGGAGAGGATGAGAGTGTGTGAATAGAGCAACCCTAGCAAGCAAGCGCGGAGGCTCCGGCCTATATATACGTAGTGGGGTAGTTTTCCTTTTTAACTCCATCAAAACAATCGCTTAAAATTGTGTATGTGCCAGGTCGCCATTGTTTTAGTTGTTGATTGTTTTTTGAGATAGCTACCCGCTTATTCCAAGTGGTGTTATGGTGTGCCAGGTCGCGCTTTGTATCGTTCAAGTCTGGTACAAGACCCTCCATTAAATGAACAACCACCCCCTCGTAAAAATTGTGAACAAGCCCACGGCTAAAATGATCGGAAACGTGGGCTGCCCCAACATGCATTATTATTTATATTTTCTAACCCCTCTATTCCTAAATGTAAGTCTTTTTAGATATTTCAAATGGACTACAACATACAGATGTATGTAGACATATTTTAAAGTATGGATTCGTTCATTTTGCTCTGTATGTAGTCACTTGTTAGAATCTCTAAAAAGACTTATATTTGGGAACATATGGAGTATGTGGGAGTATCCTCAAAACAAAATGTGAGAGTACAATATTTATTGGGCCCCTTTCGTTGGGGATATAGCTATCAGTTATGACCCGCCTAGGAGGGGCCGGGTCAGCCCCAATGGCGGGTTACACAAGAAGCCCAGTAAACATTAAGATGATAGTTTATCAAATCTTATGAAAGGACCAAAGGCTTAGAGGCAGCTTAAGGCCCAATATTGCAAACCGCCGTATGTAAGGAAAGACTTGTAAAGAAAGGCATGTAAAAGAAGTCACCGAGCCGGACATGATTTATGAGCCGGTCGGGACTCTGTAGGCCACCAGGCGTCAACCCGTGTATATAAGGGGACGACCCGGTGGCGGCTTAGGGCAAGAAATAAGAGATCGATAACCAAGCCAGCGAGTTAGCCTCTTGGTGATCGAAACCCCAGCAATACCAAACACAACTAGACGTAGGCTTTTACCTTCATTGTAAGGGGCCGAACTAGTATAAAACTTCTCGTGTCCTTTGTCCCGATTAACCCTTTAAGCTTCCTAGTTGTGATGGACCTATGACTAAGTCCTTACACTAGGACATATGCCGTGACAATTCTACGACAGTTGGCGCCCACCATGGGGCCAGCGCACGGTGGATTTGAGTTCTTGAAGGGCAACTTCAAAGGGCTCAAGGGATACGCTGTGGGCCGGATGACCAAGAGTCGTCTCAGCAAGCTCTACATCGACAACGAAGGCTGGGGCCCTGAGGCCGGCTCAATTGAGTACGGGTACTGGGTCCCCTTCGGCGGAATTCACGTCTTCATCGGCCGGATTGGTGAGTCAGGCCCTGAGCCGGATGTCCACACCGACCTCATCGAAACGGCTCGGCGCGCAAGGGTCGCCCGTGTTCAATCTGTCGTGAAGCATGCCTTCGTAGGCTGCGTCCACGAGGGTGAATACTCTGAAGGATCGGTGGGGCGCGGTGAGACGGCTGTCTGTTCTGACACTGCATCATCAACGGGCGAGACGGACTCTTTGTACCAGCTGCAGGATGGCATGCTCGGGGGCTGTTCTGATGGCAGCAGTATTCCGGACCCCCTTGAGCCGCTGAATTGGGCCGGAGTCTTCATGTCAGGGACACAGCCCGGGCAGAAGTCCACAGCAGCAGCGGCAACAGCTACCGGGTTGGCTGCAGCCGGGTCAGGAGACCCCCCGCATGCCTCGGCTCGGATTCTAATGGACCTCATGGATAAACTGACAACTCTGTTGACTGCCGTGGTAGTGCCAGCGGATAAAGCCCAGCATGATGCAGAGGTGGCACGCGTACGTGAAGAGATGGTGCAAGCTAAGGAAAATCTGGCGGCAGAGGAAGTCAGGATGGCAGCGGAACAGGTGGCTTTGGACGTTCGTGCTCAATAGCTTCGAGCGGAGACCTTCCGGCTCTCGGTGGATCTGAATGTGTCAAACGAGGTCATGAGGAGAAGGCATCAGAAAACTTAGTCACATCTACCTCTGACGCTCGATCCTAGGAACCTTTTTCATATGCCCGGAGCTGGGGGAAGCAATCCGCCAGAGGCAAACCGGATCACGACACCCAGCGCGCCGGTCCAACCGCGTGCCATGGAACCACCTCGTGTAATTACCGCTCCACCTCATTATGTACCAACACCGCCAGGTCACTTCTCCAATCCCTTGGAAAACCTCATTGCAGCGTCGGCTCGTTTGGCGGCTCTCCCGATGGAAGGTGACTCACTGGCGGCCGTCAAAACACGAAGGGTGAGAGAACTTCTTCAAACAGCTCTGGCACAATAGGATACATACTCCTATAGTTGAGACAGGATCCATTCAACTCCTCGCCCGAGCTGGAGCCCAAGCTACAGTAGGCATATGTATTCAGTTGACATGTCAAGCAAGGCTCAACGCCGCAACTGGCCGCATAGGTATGATCCGGTGCAGGCTGGAGCCATTAACTTGGCGGATCAGGAGAGGATCTGACAAGAGGTGGAGCGAGCGGTTCAACTGGCAGCAGAGCAGGCGGCTCATCAGACCTTTCCGGCTTATCCAGCAACCTTAGTTGAGGCAGGGGTGGCCATAAGAACCAGAGGTGTCCCTTGCCTGGTGTCGGCCATACGTAATGAGCGTTTGCCAAAAGACTTCAAGGGGCCCCGTAAGGTGCCTAATTACACGGCCGACTTACAGCCTAGGGCTTGGGTTGAGAGTTATGAGATGGCTATGGAGTTGTTGGAGGTCAGCGATGCAGAAATGGCCAAGTATTTCACTATGTTGTTGGATGGAACAACTCGTAATTGGTTGAAGGGGTTGGCACCCAATTCTATCGGCTCATGGGCGGAGTTGAAGGCCCGGTTCATCCAGAACTTCAAAGACACGTGTAAGCAACCTATGTCGATTGTGGACCTGACTAATTGTAAGCAAAAGGACGGTGAGTCTACAACCCATTGGGTGCGCCGGGTCAAGGAGATAATACATTCGTCTGATAAGATGGATGCCGGCTCAACAGTCTTGATGTTGGAGAAAAATTGCCGTTTTGAACCTCTGAAGCAGAAGTTGGGGCGGCTCAAGCGTGACTGCAATGACATGGGCCAGTTGATGGAGGCTCTCATCAAGTATGTTGATTCTGATAGTACCAAAGACCTGGTGTCTGACGAAGAAAAGACAGCGAAGGGAAAGAAGAACGGCAACGGCAAGGGTCACTAGCATAACCCGGCAAATCAAGGAGGTAATAAACGTAAGGCTGATGAGTTTGTCGCTAACACCAATGCGCAGGGCGGAAATCAATGGCGCAAGGGCAGGCAACCCCCACGGTCGGTCCGGTCAGGTCCCACCCTTGAGCAACTATTGAATGAGCCTTGTCCAAAGCACGGCACCCGGGAGAAGCCAGCCACCCACCTGTGGAAAGATTGTACAATCATGAAGGCATTTAAATATTCAAACACGTTTGATGGAGGTCACGGCCCAGGTGGCGGTTCAGGTGGAGGTAGTTTCCATGGCCCGGGCACCGGTTCAGGTGGAGGAGGATTTCACGGTCAGGGCCATCCTCGTAACCAAGGAGGATATAATCCCCTACCCGGCCAAGGTAATCAGCAGCAACAGTCCGGATATCAGAGCAACCCAAAAAACTGAATAGTGGGCAATGCCTTGTGTTCACCACTAGTTTATGTAAGAGGGACCAGAAGCTTCACAAGAGGGCCGTCAATTCCGTTGAGCCGGCGATTCCACATTACTTACGTTAGTCAGAGCAGCCTATTGTGTGGAGCAAAGAGGATCACCCGCCCTGGGTTGATAATCCGGGTCACTTGGCCTTGGTAGTGGCGCCTCAGGTTCGTGGATATAAATTCACTAAGGTACTCATGGATGGAGGCAGCAGGGTCAACATCCTTTGCTATGAGACGTTCCGCCGGATGGGATTGACTGATAAGAGTCTTAAACAATCCAACACTGTTTTTCACAGTGTGGTACCTGGCAAGTCGGCATACCCAGTTGGTACGATTGAACTGGAAGTAGCCTTTGGAGATGAGTATGACTCCAGAGCAGAGAAATTAACCTTTGAGGTGGTTAAGATCAAAATCCCATATCATGCTCTGCTTGGACGGCCAGCTTACGCCAAGTTCATGGCCCGGCCATGTTATGTATATTTGCAGCTCAAGATGCCAGGTTATAATGGCACCATTATAGTACATGGGAGCCGAAAAATAGCCTTGGAGTGCGAGGAAGGTGATGCTGCCTATGTCGAGTCTGTTTGTGCAATAGTGGAGTTAAAGTTTTACAAGGATCACATTGACCCGGCAGACATGACGTCGTTACAGAAACCAACAACAGAGCATGAGCCGGTGTTGAAGTTCAAATTAGCTGATGACACCAAGATGGTTGACTTTGTGCCTCGCGACTCATCCAAGCAGTTCATCATCAGTGCAAACTTGGATCCCAAATAGGAAAGCGCGCTCACCGAGTTCATCCATGAGAACCGGGACATCTTTGCATGGAAACCTTCTGACATGCCGGGTGTCCCGAGGGAACACGCTGAGCACACTCTCAATATGGATCCAAAATTTAAACCTGTTAGACAGTTTCTCCGACGATTCAATGAGGAAAGGAACAAGGCCATTGGAGAAGAGGTTGCCCGACTCTTGGCGGTCAGGTTCATTATAGAATTCTTTCACCCATAGTGGTTAGCCAACCCGGTGCTTGTACTCAAAAAGAACGACACCTGGCGTATGTGTGTGGCTTACACCGATTTAAACAAGGCTTGTCCGGCTGGCCGTTTTGCCCTCCCCCGTATTGATCAGATTATCGATGCTACGGCGGGTTGCGCACGTTTGAGTTTTCTTGGATGCTTATTCAGGTTATCATCAGATCAAGATGCCAGTCAAAGATCAGGAGAATACGGCTTTTATTACTCCTTTTGGAGCTTTCTGCTATGTGTCTATGTCTTTTGGGCTTAAGAGTGCCCAGGCGACTTACCAACGGTGTGTGCAGAATTGTCTTCATGACTAGATTGGGCGTAATGTTCATGCTTATGTGGATGATATAGTGGTAAAATCCAGGAAAGAGGAAACCTTGGTCGCAGATCTGAAAGAGACCTTCCATAATCTCCGGGTCTACAAAATGATGCTTAACCCGGCTAAGTGTGTTTTTGGAGTCCCAGTCGGCAAGCTCTTGGGTTTTTTGGTGTCCAACCGAGGTATTGAAGCTAACTGGAGAAAATCAAGGCAATTACATCCATGAGCAAACTAACATGCATCAATGACGTTCAATGGCTGGCGGGTCGTGTTGCTGCTTTGAGTCGGTTCATAAGCCGGTTAGGGGAGAAGGCGATGCCTTTGTATCAGATGATGAAGAAAACAGATGATTTTGTTTGGAGCGATGCTGCAAACTCTGCTTTTGAAGATCTGAAGACACAGCTTGCTGAGCCGCCAGTCCTTGCTGCTCCAGTTGAGAAAGAGCCGCTGTTGTTATACATAGCCGCCAACTCACGAGCTGTTAGTGTGGCGATTGTGGTGCAGCGCAAGGAGGTTGGCAAGGAGCACCCGGTTCAATTGCCAGTTTACGATGTCAGTGAGGTGTTAATTGAATCCAAACAATGATATCCACATTGGCAGAAGCTCGTATATGGGGTGTTCATGGCGAGCCGGAAGCTTAAACATTATTTTCAGGGTCACCCAATCACTGTGGTTCCCTAACTGCTTGGTATTATTCCAGATCAAATGGCTATTCAAAATGGGAAAAATTCTAGACCTCAATAGTTTAGCGCAGATGAGTTTGTGAGTTCTAATGAGATCTTTGAACCAGAGAAAGGGATCTATGGGCATCAAGAGTAGGCGCAAAAACACTACCACACAAGCATATATATCTTTTTGGATCAAGAAGAGGCCTGCGGTCGAAGAACTACGAAGAACTGCGATGAACTATGAAGAACACGAAGAAGTTTGGAAACCCTAATGCGGATCTGAGAAGTGAAAAGGAGAACACTTACAACCACGGATCTTCTGCAGAGGTCGCCCCCATTCTCTGGACTGATTCAGGTTGATGCAGCGGCCAAGGTCGACGGAGACGGAGGAGAAGAGCGATGGCGGTGAGGCACGAGCAGTAGTAGGGTTGCGAGAGGAAGAAGACGGAGAGAGAGAGAGAGAGAGAAGAATGAGGAAGGCCGAGGCGTGCCTATTTATAAGGAAAAATGTGAACACACGGGCGCGAAAATCAAGGAAGAGATGAATAATGGTTATCCAAGTACACAGACGCCTCGATTCTTGGAAGACATTAAAGGTGAAGATCCGTTGGGAGATGATGTCATAACCGTTTTTTGTGTTTTCAAGAGATGACGTCATGGCGGGTTACAAAAACTTCTGCGAGGATAAGAAGATGGATTTTTGTTGAAGATTGACAAAGAACGAAGTTCAAAGTCAACCTGGGGCCTAATGTTGGGGATATAGCTATTAGTTATGACCCGCCCAGGAGGGGCCGGGTCAGCCCCAATGGCGGGTTACACAAGAAGCCCAGTAAACATTAAGATGATAGTTTATCAAATCTTATGAAAGGCCCAAAGGCTTAGAGGCGGGTTAAGGCCCAATATTGCAAACCGCCGTATGTAAGGAAAGACTTGTAAGGAAAGGCATGTAAAAGAAGTCACCGAGCCGGACACGATTTATGAGCCGGCCGTGACTCTGTAGGCCACCGAGCGTCAACCCGTGTATATAAGGGGACGACCCGGTGGCGGCTTAGGGCAAGAAACAAGAGATCGATAACCAAGTCGGCGAGTTAGCCTCTTGGTGATCGAAACCCCAGCAATACCAAATGCAACAAGACGTAGGCTTTTACCTTCATCGTAAGGGTCGAACTAGTATAAAACCTCTTGTGTCCTTTGTCCCGATTAACCCCTTTAAGCTTCCTAGTTTTGATGTCCCTATGACTAAGTCCTTCCACTAGGACATCTGCCGTGACAATTCCACAACACCTTTGTAATTGGTGCTATATATTGACCAAAGATTTAACTGAAAAATGTTAGTGCATGTTAACAAAAATTATATCGTTTGATTTGTATTTGAACGTGGTTTTCAATGATGTAGGGGATGTTTGGTTTCCAGCCACATATTGCCACACCTCACCTTAGGCAAATTTGACCAAGTTAGGTGGGTGTTTGGTTCTAGCCACACCTAAGACAAGATTTTTTTATTAGCAGTGAACCCCACATGTCATAGACACAAAAAGTGTGGCAAGATTCCCTTAGGCAAGCCAAAGTGGGTCTCAAAATTTGAGCAACTCAAGTTAGGCAAGTGTGGCAAAAATAATGTGGCAACATAAGACAAACATAGTCACAATCCAAACAACCCCGTAATTTTTTGTGGCATGCGTGAACATTTGGTTAGTTACATTTATAGTCAAAATTTGGCAAGGTGCATCAAATCAACACATGCAAGTATCAAAAGGAAAGTCACGGCATGCATGCATGCATTGTACTTCTCCCATTTCCAAATATACGTCCTTTTAGAGATTGCAACAAGTGACTACATACAAAGCAAAATGAGTGAATCTACACTCTAGAATATGTCTACATACATCCGTATGTTGTAATCCATTTGAAATGTCTAAAAAGTCTTATATTTAGGAACAGAGGGAGTAACTAATGCATCGGTAAGCGCAAATTATTGGAATATATCGAGTGCAAAGGCAGGAGCAGTAAGTCAATGAAGCTGCATCCCTCCCTTGCGCATGAGCATGGTGGCTGGCAGGACTAGGAGAAGCTTTCGTTCGCTACGCATTCTCCCTCCCGCGCGCGGTGGACATGCGGCAGTTCAATCGGTGTTAGATGGCCAGAAGCATACTGTAGTACTCCTCCACTACATTAGTACTCCATCATTGTTCGACTTCCCAAAGAGGCAAAGAGGAAAGCGCAGCCCGGACGCTCTCATGGCAGTTTCATGTGTAGAGTAGTCTAGGATAGCGTGTACTGTTCCTGTAAGCATAAAATTGTTGGGTTTGGCTCCATGTTTTTTTATTAAAATAATCTTGTGGCCCTACCTGTCATCCTGGTGATTCTAGTTTGCACGCTCATCTGGTCAAGATAGGAATATATATTTTATTTTGTGGTGGGGTAAATGTTAGAGGTTGCAACAAATGGAGGGGCTGTTTGGTTCTCAGCCTAAGGTTGCCATGGCTAACCTTAGTCATGTCAGAACACCTTAGGCATGTGTTTGGTTTACTGCCACACTTGTGGCTTGCCACGCTTTTCTAGTTATATGGCCCACAAGTCATAGGCTCAAGTTTTTGCCAAATCTTGCCACACTGGTGGCCATTTTGTTAGCCACACATTTGTGGCAGCCACACTTTGCCTAAGGTTAGTTGTGGCAAAGTTAGTCATGAACCAAACAGGCCCGGAGTATTGTACACCGCGGGTCTTTCAGCCAAGTTTAGAGGCAACCATGTGGGGCCACTGCTATGATGTGTCACGTCAACTCGTACAACGAGGAGAAGCTTGATTTTACTACTACACGCCTTCTCCCTCGCCCATGCACGCGGTGGCTATCCCTCCCGCACGCGGTGGACGGACATGCAGTAGTGGATTCAATACTACTGTAGAAGTAGTAGTAACGTCATTGTTCGTCTTCTCGAAGAGGCGAAGAGCCAAGCGCAACCCGAACATGGCAGTTGCGAACGCTCGCATGGCAGTCTTTGTGTAGGGGTGGGGCGTGGTGCGGAGCCTTGGAGCACACATATAGCCAGGCTCTTGCATGAGACAAAATTGCTATTTGAGGCCACTATTGTAGTACTAGTACTTGCTAGTATAGCCCTATAAAACGGAAAGGAGCATTTGCCTTTCTAGATATTTCACCGCGTGCAGTACTGGCTCAAATCTCAAATCTCATCAACCAAGGCATTTTGTGATTGGAGGAATGTATCTCGTACTTTACAAAGAGTTGTCGGCGGTGTGGATGTCAAGACCGTTATATCACAAAACACACCTTTACCAGCAGTGGTAAAGTGGCCTCGAAGTTGGAGTGGGCGAAGCAACCATCATTTCACTGGAACGCTCATTGAAGCCCTTTCTCCCCTTTCTTGAAGAAAACCTAACTCCAGGCTACTCACTTCTGCCATTTTTCCTCTGTACCGCGAAGGAAAGATGGGTGAATCAGTGATGCTACTATATTTTCATTCCAAGAATCTTCTTTTTGCGAAGCACCGACCGATTTTCACAGCCTATTGTGGTTTCCTTTCGATTGCTTTTTGTTTGTTGGTTCATTGATGGATCCTGGAGCACTAGCCAAAGAGTTGCTGGCGGACAAGCCACTGGAGACAGCAATCTCCAGGAAGCGAGCACCGACCAACGAGTTGACCATGTTGGCTGGCCAACCCATGGAGACGAAGAACTCCAAGAAACAAGCACTGGCCAAAGAGTTGACAATGTTGGTGGACGAACTCCTCAAAGAAAGATGGAAGAACAGCAATGGCCCCACCATGCCTACCCCAAAAACACTAATAGCCACCTATGCGAGGCTCAAGGCCGAGTTTGAGGAGATAGTCGCCGTTGAGAAGCAGTATTCCCCTGGCAAGGTGATGGCCCCCATCGAGGACGAGGAGATGGCCCCCGGAGGGATGGGATCCCCTGGTGAGTTGCACAAGGTAAAAAATAATGGCTTACCATAGTTGTGGTTTTTGATTATTTGCAATGTGCTTGCTAATATGTTAGGGTTGTGCAGGTGCCGATGGACGTCCTTGATGATTCCGATGTCATGGCCCATCCTATGGACAACTCCCCAGAGATCATTTTTGATGTCGCGGTCCATCCTGTTGACATCGCCCCGGAGATCGATTCCGATGCCGTTGTCCATCCTGTGGACAGCGCCCCAAAGATCGATTCTGATGTCGCGGTCAGTCCTGTGGACATCGCCCCAGAGATCGATTCCCATGCCCCTGTCCGTGTTGTGGTCATTGCTCGAGAGATCGATGACAAGAAATAGTTGGTCGTGCTAATCCTTCGGGGTAGTTTGCATTTCCCTATGTTTAATTACTAGAACGATGCGTGTTATCAAACCATCTTAGGGCTAGTGCACTGTCTTGTGTGGGAGGTAATTGCTACTTTTGTTTGATAATGAATCATGCGAACCCTCTCCGAGTTATGGAAATAGATGTATCCTCACCAGCTTTTGATGTAATACATCGCATGCTTAGATGTAAGTACGAACTGTTTATCATATAAGCAGGGCTTGTTTGATGATTCTTGGTGTTAGTAGGCTAGCTATTGTGCCAGCTGTAGTACTTGGAAAACACTCACCGAAGAGAAACATTGGGGCTGATGAGCTCATGGTACACTTATACTTATCCGTCACCGATCGGCCAATAGGCTAAGCTCCTAAAATTGTAGGCTTAGTGATTGATCAGACAATAGTTGACACACATACATTCAGGCCTCATTTGGTTCATAGGGTAGGAAAATCATAGCAAAAGTACAGAGACGTACAACACAAAATCATAGCAGTACAGAGACGTACTCCCTCCGTTCCAAAATAGATGACTCAACTTTGTACTACTAACTTTGAAACGGAGGGAGTACAAATCCTAGGTGGGCTAGTTTGGCCTAGTGGTTTTCAGTGATATGACGTGGTACAGTGCCGTCCAGTCTTCGCGTGTGGTAGCAGTACTGCGGGTACACTAAGTTTTCTTGAAGAAGCGAAATTCAACAAAGTCGTGATGGTTCCTTCGTCTGACCAACACTGGGAAAGGTTGGGCCTGTGCTATGACCGGGGTGGACCAGGATAATTTTGGGCATGGCGGGTGGACCAGGATGGTCGATGTCCCACATGTCGGTGAATGGAAAGTATTCTTTTCCGATAAAGAGGACGAGCAACCATTATTCATTGTTTATTTTTGATGAAAGCTATTGTCTCCACTATTACGACGGAGGAGTGTGAAACATGGCAGCGCAGTGAACTTGGCATGTGCACCACTCCCTCCTTCCTCATGTAGTACTACCATAGTGTTGACTATAAGGTTGGCTATAAAGGATACAACTTTTTCTCACTTTCTCTCCATCTATTTCCTCTCAAATGCTTTTTACCTTTCTTTTTTTAGACACAATTGTTTTTATGCCTCTCTTTTTTAGAATTAATTTTTTATACCTAGGAGCACGTGTAGAGACGGGCTCTTGCAGAGCCCACTCCTTGACTTTGTCAATGCCTCTCTCTCCTCCACATAAGCAGGCTTATAGGCCAGTATTTTACTGGTACTACTTGCTATGAATGCGGGCAGCTGGCGTCTGAGGGGGAGGGCTTGGAAGCGGTCCGAACTCCCGCATGGCCCACCTCACATTATCACCATATATTTCTTGGAGTCTGTGCGCAGCGAGCGGGCGATATCTTCTCCCTGCCCGTTTCTCTCTTCTCAGCCGACGCCCGCCGAGCGATTAGATTTTGGCTATCGACGGTTTATTCAATTGCAGTCCCACATGTTAGTGAAATTGCAAGACAACGCGTGTTCCTTCTGGTGAGCGGCGTGCGAGCCGGACTGTCGGGGGTGCGATGCGTATGAGTCGTAAGTGTGCCACCTCTTCTTTTGAACTTGCAAAGCAAAACATTTTCGTGCGATCGACGATAGAAATCCAGAACAAAATAACAAGGGCGGTGCTTTCCCGCGTGTTAGGCGGGCTAGTTTGAGTGATATGACGTTCTACAGTGCGTTCCACTTGCTCCATTTTTATGTAAGCAAGAGTTTACACACTTACGTGCGAGGAGTGCGAAACATGGCGGATCTGATTTTGATCGAGGGATAACTGTTCCCTGCCAAATAATGGAGCACTATTAATCTCCAGCGCTGGCTCACAAATTTATACCGGCATCTGCCCAAGGACATGATGGATGCCATCCAATGTCGCCCGCATACCTTTCGACAACTATATGAACTAATCGGACGAAATTCATGCAAACAAAACAAATTTCAAATTAACCGGATGAAATTCATTACATTTCAAAAAAATTTCCTACAAACTGGACGAAATTCATTACATATTTCACACAAACCATACTAAAACCTACTGTAAACCATATCTAAATGATCACTGGCGCCCAACCACCATGTCCGACCATGAACTCGAGAAAGCCGACCATTGCCTTTGCCTCCTCCTCATCCGCCTTGATAACCTCCTCTGTCGAAGCACAAGGTTCTGAAGATTTCCGCCTCCATGTCATCGTCAAGCGGCTAATCGGCCGACGATGTTTATCCCACCAAGCTTGGCGTTGACTGAGTGGAGGAGCGGTAGCCTTCCTGGGACCAGAGCGGCGACGACCTACCGTGTGCTACTCTTCCTCGCTGCTAGCTGCGCCCACGCATGGGCGCCGGCTTCGTGGTTGTGGCGGCGGAGGGCGGTCGGGGGGGGGGGGAGCCGGTGATCTCCTTCGTCTGCTCCTGAGACAGTATGTCCAAGAGAGCGTGCCTGGAGCGGAGCCGCCGATGTCCTTTGTCTTCTCCTGTGACAGTACGTCCAAGAGAGCTTTGGAGCGCTAGGAGGCCATGGTTAAAGTGGTGCCGACAGAAGGAAGGGACCGGAGGAGAATGATTGTGGATCTTTGGCTATGGCTAGGAGCTGGGGCTCAAGTTAATACTAGCAATGTGCCCGTGCGTTGCAACGGATCCAAAGAAGTATAGTACTTGTTCACAAACTTGAAAGAAAACACTCTTGTTTTGATATACATATATACCACTAAAAATATATTACATTTCACTCAGAATATATTTCTCAGGTTGTTTTGATGAGGCGAGGGAGGGATGTGGTTGCTTTCAAGATAATAAGGGGTTTTCTTCAAATTCGATCAGAGAAGTGGGCTATGGTTGCAAAATGCCACAACTTACCTCACAGCCATTAGATGTAGATCTAATGGTCAGAAATGACGGATGGCAGACACACCATCATCACCAACTGAGTCTTTTATTGGAGTAGAGATAGCGGGCGGATGGAAATGAGCCGCGGCAGACGGATGGACGGCTGGCGCCGGAGTAGGTTCGTCAGGCGTGAATGCAGATGCTGCTTCAGTGACTTAACTGCAGGTGCGTTGGGTCACTGAAATGCGGGCCCAACGAGCAACTGGCCCGCATGTCAGTGACACACCAACTGCACCTGCAGTTAAGTCCGGTGAATGCGGCATTGGCGTTCTGGAGAGACGGTGACCGTTTCAGGCGGGAAGCGTGCTAGCGATGGAAGAGGTTTCGGTAGGCCAGGGCGATCAGACACTAGCATGGTGGTAAAATTTTAACTCATGGATGACGAGCCTTTGAAGTGTATGTGGCATGTATTGATAACCAGGCGTCCATGCAACCGGTCTTGTCGCCAGCTAGCCTTCGACGACCATGATACCACACAACCATGCATAACTTACGAATAGTGGACGAATCGATCAGACACACACTCGTGTGTAGTGGCACTATGATCGGTCGCTCACAATAGTACATACTCCGTACCATAGTACCCTCTCTAGCTAGGTTGTTTTATATATTACCGTTGTGATGGACGATATACATGAGCAAGGCGCCGAGTCCCGGGTATGACCGTTGGTGTTGAGCCATGTGAATACAAGCTCGGCATTCGCGGAGGCCTCCGCCAAACGTCTAAATAGTAATGTCAGGTACCGCCGGGGCGGCAGGTGACGGGCTCGTCGTTTGCGTTGCGCCATGAGCAGGACTTTGATTGAGAGGGCGATGTGCATGCATTAGCATGGTTTGACAACGTGAGCGTGAGTGTCTGCACGCGTACATGCTACTTGCCTCTATGGATGGTGTGCGCTAATGTGTGCATCACGTATAATATAATGATCAAAGTTAGCTATCAACACAAGTTCGATGACCGCCAATGCATTTTACTCGGTAATAAATGACCAGGATTGAAGGGGAATCCAAATTTCCTTCGTCTTCTGTCCTTGAGCTCTTGACAAACCAATGCACTATACAGTTGTCCGGCCACTCCACCCCAGAGCTCTCACCAAGCGTCGTTCATGCCGCCGTGCCGCACACTAACCGGCAAGGAAGCGATGGCATCCCGCCGCACTGAGTTCCTCGTCGCCCACGACCGCACACAAAATGGTAGGGAAGCGATGGCATCCCGTCGTGCCGAGTTCATCGCCGCTCGCGACCTCACACCTACGTGGGCGGAATTTGAAGCTGCCAAGGCCAAATGGGTGGTAGAGCAAGAGGCGGCCAAAGCCGCACAGAGGGAGCGGAGAAGTCAGAAAGCACTCAAGAAAAGAGAGGCCGGCCACCGCAAGAAATAAGAGGACTTACGTGCTGCTACGAAGAGGTCGGCGGAGATCCAAGCATGGTGGGGTGTCGCCGACAAAGCCGGGAAGGAGAACGACGGTGTCTGGCCAGCATGTGAGAAGTAGTAGTACTAGAAGTAGTTAGTGTGTGTGTCTGTGTCTGAGTATGAGCATGTACCGGTACTACTATTTACTACTGTAGTTTTTAGAGCAAATTACCAGTACATTAGCCTAGACTCAATGGAACATTCCTATCCTATGCATCAAATGGCATCTCTTTCTCTATAGGAATTGAGATGCATGTCATCTCACTTCCTATGATTTTCATATTCCTATAAAATTCCTATCCTATGAACGAAAGGAGGCCTCTGCTGGAGTAACTACTGTAGCTAGCAGTACTGCTGGTATAGTAGTTTCCATCAAGAAGCGGAATTCAACTAAGTCATGATGGTTCCTTCGTCTGAGCAACTTCACAGTGGGAAAGGTTGGGCTTGTGATTTGACGGCTCATTAGTCACTATTACTACAGCGCGACGACCGGGATGACTCTCCCTTGGAGTTCTGTGTGCATGGCAAGTAGACCAGGATGGTCGACGTCCCACATGTTGGTGAACGGAAGCACTATTCTTTCCGATATCGAGGAGCAAGGAAACCACGTGGTATAGTATCACTGCTGTTTTTTTTTCTAATGAATGCTAGCATTTCAACTCTTACGACGAAGGAGTGCCAAACACGACACGTGTAGGATGTCCCACACATCAGCGAAAGGAGTGGGACATGAACAGCGTGGTACAACGTCTCCACTTATTCCACTTCTGGGTCGGAGACGACACGTAGTAGTACTAGTGGTATGAACGATACAAAGTGTGGCCCGGAGAGAAAGACACGTCTAGTTGGAAGGTCTCGGGGCATACACATAAACAAATATAAAACCTAATATGTGCCTCCAATTAATATAGTAGTAGTAGAGTACTTAGGACGTACTCCATAACATCACTGTGCATTGCACGTACAACATTTAGTGGTACGTAGTAGACAAATGCATATATGCCACGCATATTCATACTATTTGTGCCTTTCTACTTCACTTACTGCGCTACATTACTCAGGTTCATACGTCCACTCCTGGGTACATGTCTGTCTCGTAGTTCCAGTCCCACGTGTTCTTCATCGATGGAACGATCCATATCATCGCAATTAGTGTGGCTCCCCATGATGGAGACTCATCCAAACTAGCGCCAGCCTCGACGCGGAGCAGTCGCGTGCACCGGGAAGCGGCGCTCTCTCAGCCGTCGCGCTGCTTCAAAGCCGGCGCCGGTGAGATGTTGCCTCCGCTCTGGTCGGGCATTAATGCGGCACTGATGCTCCAGGGCGACGCTGACCGTTTCATGTGGGAAGCGTGCGTTGGCAAGGGAGAATTGGTTTTGAACCGTTTCAGGTGTAGTACTGGTAGTTTGCAAAAGTACTCAATTATTGCACTCAGTTTCATAAGAAATTGTGGTAAAAACGTTACTCCACAGCTCGCTTCCCTTCTCCTTCCTCTTCCACCACCCGCGCATGTCCGCGGGAAGCGACCGGTCAACCCTTATATTTTTTTGAAACACATTCAACCCTTATATAGGAGTGCTAGCACAAAAAGATGCATGCATGACCACTAAAATTTCCAGATTAAAGCGTCGCTCCGGCGGGAGTATGGCGTATGCCGTTACCTTCAGCCAGGCCATGGCTACCGCCTGCCGGGCGACGGCGACTAGAGAAGAGGCGGCGGGAGGGGAATGAATGCAGCTACTATTTGGGTTCGCCGTCTGGCTTAAATAAATGCACACCATCACTTGTACCCGCGGGTGCACAAATTGTAACATACGTGTCTGCTTAAGTGGGTGTCACGTAATTGGTGTGTTTGTGTGAGATTCTGAGAGACAGAGTGCGTGTGTGCGACTCTACTCTTCGGACATGTACTCAACCTTTTGCATCAGGATATAAGTATAATGGTACTACACTTTAGCTAGTGATTTACGTGGCCAAGTTAACGTGGTTGTGTAAAAAAATGTCACTTCCTGCTCATGATTTGCGCCATATAATTACAAGCAAGATGCTCGTGCATTGCACGGAACATCAATATGCATTTTTTTAGAAAACACCGGTTGTGATTGACCCATGCAGGAGTAATCCCATGTGTAAAAACTAATGATATCTCAAGAATTTTATCGAAAAACTGGTATCTCGAGAATTTCATTGAAAAAAGGAAAGATGAGAGATAAGGTGAGGAGGAGTGGACCGTGATGGTGGCTGGTGGTCGGACTAGGCGGAGGCATCGGGATGGACGGCACCGGCAGGCGGCGGCGGCCACCATGCTAGATTGTTCCAGAGACTTCCTTTTCTAATTGCTCATCAATGACAGCATAACACACACAACCTCACAGGTTGTCTACAAACTTAAAATCAGAAATCTCGTCCACTGCAGATGGAATAGCTTGAGAGTACTGATACTAGAAGCACCTACTACTTGGTTGTGAAAACAACTCAAAACAAAGGTAAATTCATGAGCCCCAAGTTATAACATGAGCAAACTTGTTGAGCTGACGTTTGCATGAGAACTTGCGTAAGTTTTGACTCAAGACCACAAATGATGCACCGTTTGTTTTGCATGAAAGCTGACTTCAAACACAATCTTATCCAGCTCCTAAAATGTGCTAGACCCTTCTAGAATTAATTAGGTTCAGGTGGAAAGTTGTAACTGGTGGCATTTCTCCCCAAATAGGCACCGAAAGCTCTCCAACATAGATAACATATCTTCCTTTGGTTGCTCTAATGGTTTAACATTTGTGATAACATGAACGTCGCTCTTTGATGTCTTGTTCATGATCCGGTGCACATCATAATCTCTCTCATACTACGTGATTCTTTGATCGGTTCACGTACCAATGTGCTCTGTCAAAACAAAGTGACCACTTGTGTGCATGTCAAGGCAAAGCGTGGAAGGAGAGAACCCACCAGTTCTTAGTGGCACGAGATGGCCTACTAGGAGATCGTGGCCCTAGAGCTCATCTCCATGAGAACTTTTGGGTTATTTTCCCTCTTAGTACCCTTTTGCATTCTAAGAATAAAACATAACCCTTTTGTATGTAGAATAACTTAATTTTCTTAACTAAAAGAGTTGTGATTCAAGGCCAACTTACTCAGCAGAGTCACTCGGCGGCAGTGAGGGGGAGGGACGAAAGGGGAGGCCCAGTGGTGGGAAAAGCTTGGGTTCACCAGTGTTCTCTTTGGGATGGACGTGGGCACTAGTGCAGGCGACTCCTATACAAATGATTTTTAGCCCCTTTTCACGACAGAGTTTTAACCCATCATCATGCTTATATGTGCGATAGGGCGGTCCATCCCACAAGACCCACAAACCGTCGGTGATAGGTCCTCTGGTAACACACTAGGGGCAAAAAGAGCTCGTGTGCAATCGAGTGAGCCATCGCAGACAATTATATAGGTCCAATCATTTCCGTTCATATGTACATCACACACAATTTTCTACATCATGTTGTCTGTGATAACATTGCCATTGCACATGATATTTATAACTTTATCATTTGCATTATTCAATGCATCATGCACTGTACCTAAAAGAAACTGTGTGGCATAGGTTGTCCATCACACACACTTTTTATGTGCAAAATGTTTATGCAAGATGGCCTAACGCAAACAGTTGTCCAAAGAAAGTCGTGTGTGATTGTTCATTGATCTAACACGTTTACTTCCTAGAAACTTTGTGGGTTATCTAAGGTCATCGCCCACGGTGTTGTGTTAACAACTGTCTGCCATAGAAAACCCAATAAACAGGCTAATTAGCCTATCATTTTTAATCCATTTAGTAATCAAATTGACATTTCATATTAAACACACAATATATTTTATTTTTGTATCATGACAACCAGGATTTCATAACTGAAATACATCAAGTACAACATTATATAGCTTCACCACTCAGTTATATACTACTTTTTCATTATAAATATGTTCATATATTATATATAACATATTTCAAAGTGAATTACATGAAAAAATTGCGAGTGGACTCATGGTTTTTATTATATTTGTAAAATATATACATACATACATACATACATACATACATACATACATACATATATATATATATATATATTTGTATGTAAAAAAAGGCATACCCAAAATATGATGCATACTACCTAAAAAGTAGTATATATACTGCCTAAACATTCTTATATACTACATACTATGTGTACATAATCTCCGATTTGATAGATACTACATACAACGTACATAACTGAAGTGGTGGTAACTACCACTGATGGTAGATAAAACAGCACCAAGTTTCACATGCAACATCTAAAACCTTTATAAATTAGCATCATGGACGGTAGATACACAGATGAATCTCATTTGGGAAACTACTGAAGTGGAAGGTGAATATTGAGCTTTCAATTATGTTGAAGGTCCGTACAACTTGAGGCCAGTGCCTGTGGATGACTGACCACCCATCTTTCCTACTCTTAAGGAAGACTTCAATATTGTACCGTGGATGTTGTATGAATACCTTCCTTGCATTTTGACCCTACAGGTGGTTTGAGAGGTAATCATGAACTGCTTTGGATAGGCCTGAAAACAAAGATATGCATAAATATCTTCTCTAAATTTTGAAATGGCGTAAAGGAATTAAAAAAGGTATAAGAGTTAGTGTCATCTTGTAGTTTACTGATGTCTTATTCATTATCCAGACAAAGATCTTGTTGTTTTTCATCGCTAGTTTCTTTATCCTAACAATATTTCCGAGTTTCTTGACTTGAGTGATCACTGGTACAATGACGTGCTAAACAAACGGTTTTTAACCCCTTTCCGTGATGGCATTTGGAACCGTCGCCTAGTGAGTGTGTGCAATAGGGTGTCCTTCCCACATGACCTAGAAATCGTCGGGGATAGGCCCTCCTGGGACCTAAGTTGGGGCTATGTGCGATCGGGTGAGGCATCGAAACCCAATCATTTTCGTAGGTATGTACATCCCACATGGTAAATCCAAGAAAATCATTTCCGTAGGTATGTACATCCCACACGGTGAATCCCATAAAATCATTTCCGTAGGTATGTACATCCCACACAATGAATCCTAGAAAAACATTTCCGTAGGTATGTTCATCCCACACAGTGAATCCTAGAAAAACATTTCCGTCGGTATGTATATCACACACAATTCTTTGTGTGGAAACGTTTGTGCAAGGTGGCCTAACGCAAACTGTTCGCTGCCGGAAGCCATGTGTGATAGTTTGTTGATCAAACACGCCTACTTTCTAGAAACCGTGCGGGTTGTTTGAGTTCATCGCCCACGGTGCTGTCTGAGTAACCGTTTGCAATAGAAAACCCCAATAAGCAGGGTAATTAGCCTATTATTGATAATCCATGTACTAATCAAACTAATATTTCTTATAAAACACGCTAGATATTTCATATTCGTATAAAAGCAACCAATATTTCATAATCGATAATCGTTTGCAATAGAAAACCCCAATAAGCAGGGTAATTAGCCTATTATTGATAATCCATGTACTAATCAAACTAATATTTCTTATAAAACACGCTAGATATTTCATATTCGTATAAAAGCAACCAAGATTTCATAATCGAATTACATCAGATAGCTACAGCACTCACTTACACCATTACACAACAACACCAAGTTTCACATGCATCATAAAAAACCTTTGGAAAGTAGCATCATACACGGTAAATAGACAGATGAATCTCACCTGGGAAACTACAGAAGCGGGAGGCAAATATTGAGCCTTCAGCGATGTTGAATGTCCTTGCAACTTTACGCCAATGGCTATGGATAATTGCCCGCCCAACCTTCGTCCTCTTCAGCAAGACTTCAATATTGTACCATGGGTGTTGAATGAAATACCTTCCTCGCCTCTTGACCATGCAGGTGGTTTGAGAGGTAATCATCGGTGAACTGCTTTGAAAAGTACTGAAAACAAAGATATGCATAAATCGTTGTTGTAAATTTTGAAATGGCGCAAGGGGTAAAAGATTTGGTACCATCCTATAGTTGACTGATGTCTTCTTAATTGTGCAAACAAAGATCTTGATGTTATCCGTCGCAAGTTTCTTCATCCTATCAATCTTTCCGAGTTTCTTGACTTGACTGATATTCATGGACATCTCATTTCCCCATATGCAAAATGGGTCGAACAGTGGGTCTAAGCCTCTGACAGCAGGACCTACATGTGCAAGACCAAATTGTAAGAAACCTAAATATTAGAATGATTCCTGCAACTGCACAATAATGTGCTATTAGCCAAAGGACCCTGCTTGAACAAACCTCGATGGTAAACCGCAGTGTCTCCCATTGTTTCACTGCAACACACATAAGGAAGATCTTGATCAGGTTAACTGAGAGTTGCCATACTATCAGTAGAATATGTATTGAGTACAACCAAATTCGATCGGTGTCACATGCATAACAATACAAAATTATACCCACATCAAATGAAAATCAAATTGCAGAACTGAACCAAATAGTTAAATGGACAGCAGACCAAATGAACCAAAATAGTTAACTGAGCACAACATTGCAGAATAGAAACATGTACTAGAAGATAAGACAGTTAACAAAACAAAGAATGCTTGAGAACAGTACTATGAAATGTAGCAATTGTTGGACCAAAGTGTTAATTGAACATTACATTTCAGAGGACCAAACTGTTATCTGAACATCAGATTGCATATTAACATTATAGAGGACAAATCACTAGAAGGCACTGGCGGTGGCCTCGAGAAAACATCATGAACTATATTTTAAAGTAGACAACCGCATGGCGGTGTCGACGGTGGCCTCGAAGACGAGGTGCTCCTCCAAGATCTGGCGGTTGATACGCATGGCAGCCATAGCGACCTCGTTCACGCGTGCGGCCGCATGCTACTAAGCTCCATGTTATACTGCGTGCAAAATGGCTTTGGGCAGCACTTAATTGGAGGAGGGGGCAGTGATTTCGGTGGAAGGTGTCGCTCCATCAGCCGGGGCATGTGGGACGGGAAAGGAGGAGGATGGTGTGGGCGGGGTGTGGATTACCGGACCATGTCGACAAGGCCGCGCAGCAAGAAGAAGGGTCGGCGGCGAGGAGGCCGCGCAGCAAGAAGAAGGGTCGCCGGCGAGGAGGTGGCGCTGCATGAAGAAGGGTCGCCGGTGAGGAGGCGGCGTTGCAAGAAGAAGGGTAGCTGGCGAGGAGGCGGCACCGCAAAAGAAGAAGGGTCGCCAGCAAGGAGGCTGCGCTGCAAGAAGAAGCGTAGCAGGCGAGGAGGCGGCGCTGCAAGAAGAAGGGTCAATGGCGAGGAGGCTGAGCTGCCAGTAAGCAGCAGTGAAGGTTTGAACTTGGAAATCAAGGAGGAACAGTGGAAATTCGGCTTTTGGTAGGAGGGAGGGGGTGGCGAGATAGCTATTTCCGTGGTGGCAAAAAAATTCACTAGGTGCCACAAGAAACTGGCACGCAAGTGTGGTTCAAGTGGGGGCGATGGACAGTAGCAGACGATGCATCCTGCATAAGACAGACAAGATGGTGCGACAAGATATTTTATATCACATCCCAAACGATTCTTTCTAGTAAACTGTTTGTGGTACACCTGTTTTTCCATTATGCTTTGAAAGACAAAATGGTGTTACGAAGGGAAAGGATGGTGTTTGAATTTCTAGAACATTTACATACAGTGAACATGCAACTAGTACATGAGGGTCGTGTTTAAATTTGGAATTATTCTGGGTCCGTTTGGCATTTTTATGCATTAATTGAGTTTCTAGGCATTTAATGTGCATAATTCAAATTTGAACTACAAGCACATGCTCCAATGCACTAACGTTTGTTGAAAAATCACATGTGTGTCTTTGGGTGAATTTATAGGTCCCATGCAAGAAATGGGAATGAAATTCAAACATCTGGGCGTCGTGGCTCGGCCAGAATGATTGAGAAACTTGGTTTTTGAATTTCTGTAAATCCAAAACAAGGCTGAAAATCATGAAACCTGGCATGGTGTCATGACATGGCACCAACATGTTTGAGTAAATTTTTTGGCCGAATTGGGACAAGCTTTGGTGTAAGCTTCTTGCAAACCGGAGCTTCCCTCAAGAAGGCTCTTGGTTCCGAGAGGGAACGTGTCACCTCCGTGTGCGAAACGACATACGTACACTGCCTTCTCCTGCCTTAATTTTCTTACACTGGCAGATTAGACCAAATAGAAGTATCATGCTAAATTTTGGAATTATTCCGGGTTCGGTTGGGATTTTTATACATTAATTGAGTTTATGGGCACTTAATGTGCATAATTCAAATTTCAACTACAAGCACATGCTCCAGTGCACCAAAGTTGGTTGAAAAATCACATGTGTGTCTTTGGGTGAATTTATAGGTCCCATGCTAGAAATGGCATGAAATTCAAACATCTCGGCGTCGTGGCTCAACCGAAAAGATTGAGAAACTTGGTTTTTTTAATTCCTGTAATCCAAAACACGCTTGAAGATCATGAAACTTGGCATGGTGTCATGACATGGCACCAACATGCTGCAGTAATTTTTTTGGCCGAATTGGGGCAAGCTTTGGTGTAAGATTCTTGCAAACTGGAGCTTCCCTCAAGATGGCTCGTGGTTCCGAGAGGGAACGTGTCACCTCCGTGTGCGAAACGAGATACATATACTGCCTTCTCCCGCCTTAATTTTTTTACACAGGCAGATTAGACAAAATAGAAGTATCATGCTAATTTTTGGAATTATTCCGGGTTCATTTGGCATTTTTATGCATTAATTGAGTTTCTGGGCATTTACTGTGCATAATTCAAATTTGAACTACAGGCACATGCTCCAATGCACCAAAGTTGTTTGAAAAATCACATGTGTGTCCTTGGGTGAATTTATAGGTCCCATACAAGAGATGGGAATGAAATTCAAATATCTGGGTGTCGTGGCTCGGCTGGAAAGATTGAGAAACTTGGTTTTTTAATTCCTGTAAATCCAAAACACGCCTGAAAGTCACGAAACTTGGCATGGTGTCATGACATGACACCAACATCCTATGGTAATTTTTTTGGCCGAATTGGGACAAGCTTTGGTGTAAGCTTCTAGCAAACCGGAGCTTCCGTCGAGAAGGCTCGTGGTTCCGAGAGGGAATGTGCCACCTCCGTGTGTGAAACGACATACGTACATTGCCTTCTCCCGCCTTAATTTTTTTACACAGGTAGATTAGACAAAATAGAAGTATCATGCTAAATTTTGGAATTTTTCCGGGTTCGTTTGGCCTTTTTTATACATTAATTGAGTTTCTACGCATTTAATGTGCATAATTCATATTTGAACTTGTGACGCCCCGAGACCGATGTGCCAGGTGTCCTCCAGTTATTTGCTGTTGTTGCCTTGTCATTGCTTGCGTGTCGTGCATCTCATATCATCTCATCATGTGCATTGCATTTGCATACATGTTCATCTCATGCATCCGAGCATTTTCCCCGTTGTCCGTTTTGCAATCCGGCGCTTCTATGTCCTCCGGTGTCCCTTTCTACCTCTTTTTGTGTGCGGGTGTTAAACTTTCTCGGATTGGACCAAGACTTGCCATGTGGCCTTGGTGTACTACCGGTAGACCGCCTGTCAAGTTTTGTGCCATTTGGACTTCGTTTGATACTCCAACGGTTAACCGAGGGACCGAAAAGGCCTCGTGTGTGTTGCAGCCCAACACCCTTTGAAAGTGGCCCAAAACCCACCTAAACCTCCTCCAGCATCGAGAGCGTTCGATCACGATCGCGTGGCCGAAAACCGCACCTTTTTTGGACTCTCCTAGCTCCCTCTACCTATATATATGTGATCCCCTCCCCAAAATCCACGGTCTAACCCTAGCCTTCTTCTTCCTCGCGCCCGGACGAAAACTCCACCGCGCCTGGACATGTCTGCACCACCCTCCTCGGCCAACCACGCACTGCCACCTCACCTCCGGCCGCCCTCTCTCTCCTCAGCCCCGCCGCCGGCCCGCGCGGCCCAGATCGGGCCTGCACGGCCCGTCTCGTCAGCGGCGCCCGTCCCCGCCGCCAGGGCACCTCCCGCCGCCTGGCTCCCTCCTGCTCCTCCGCGCCACCGCATAGCTCCGCCACCGACGCGCATCGCCGGTGCTCCGCCGCCTTTTGCCTCCCGCCGCTACAAGCTGCTCCGCCGCCCGGATCCAAGCGGCGCCGCCGCCTTGGGTCGCCGGGTCCGCCCCCGGTGCAACTTCGGCAAGCCTCGCATCCTCCTCCACCACGCTCTGGCGAGGTTTCCTCCAAGTCCGGGCATCTCCATTGTCTCCGGCGAGGTCCCGTGGATCGGGACCAGATCCACCACTCCCCCGATCCAAACGCCCCGTCCAGATCCGGATCCCTCCGTCCCGCATGTCTCCGTCCCGGGTTTACTTTCTCGGAGAGGTCTAAATTTCGTCTAAGTCCCAGTAATTTTATGCACTTTTTATTGCATCATAACTTCATCACCCTTGCTCCGATTCATGCGTAGCATATCAAAATGTTCGCCTCGACGAGTACATCATTTCATTTCATTGCATCATTTTCATTTGAGCTCATCATGATGCCCAAAATGCTGTTGGAAGAGGGCTATGTGATGACTATGTCAGATCTGTTTCAGCAAATGGCCTTTTGTCATTTTTGCCATGTTTAATATGTGCATGCTATGATCCTAAGCTCTACATGTGTTTTGTAGAATGCCATGCCATCTTTACAGGGGTGTATGCCATGTATTTTGTGATCTTTGTGGTGACTAGCACAAGCATGTAAAGTAGCCTACTCAATGATGCTGATTTTAGGGACTTAGAATTTCACTAAGTCCTTGCCCTGTCATTATTTTTATGCCATATGTTCATGTTGTTTCCTAGTGATCTGTGCCTCTTTTGAGGATGATCAGTAAGGATGTTTTGTTAATATTGTGATGATCTATCCATCCATGTCTTTGGTTGCAATTATGGAGCACCCTAGCTTTAGTGAATCGAGCTCTACTTTTGCTATAAAATGTTCTTGGCAGATCATTAACTTGTTTAGCGATTTTGCCGAGGTTGTTGCTATTGATCCGTGCATGCTATGTTATTGTTCTTGCCATGTCTACCTTCTATGCCATGCCTTCTTGATGGGTGTATTCTTAGTTTGTCATGCCATGCCTCGTAGTGAGTGCATCGAGCTCGTAAACATGCCTACTTGTTAACTGTTTTGCCATGCTCCAGTGTTTCACTAAGTCTGAATCTGTTTTCGTTAATTGCTATGTTCACATGCTTGCAATTGTATTTTATAATCCCTTTTGGCTCATGGTCACTAAGGGACTTTTGTTATGTGCTTAGAGTAGCTTCATGACATGCCTTGATTTGCCATGATATATTCCTGTAGCATGTACTTATCGTGCTCTAAACAATGATTCCTGCTGATAAATTCCTGTCTTGTTGTTATTTCACTAAGTATGAAACCTGTTATCATTTGCACTTTTGTCATGCTTGTTTGAACCTGCTATTGAGTGAATTAGCCGTAGCTCTGTGTTCATCTTTTGTCAAGCATCATGAGTGGATCCCTGCCATGTATTTTGTTGAGATGTTTGAGTGCCGTAGCATGTTGTTCTTGATGCATTTAGATGGCTACTTGTCGTTAATCGCAGACCGATGCCATATTTGTTTTGCTTGTCATTTCCAAACCGTGCATCCGATTCCGGTGATCTTTATATCGATTTCAACCGAAATCACCTCCCCTTTCTAGTGGCACTCTTGGATTTCCAAGTTGAGGCCAGGTTCAATCATTCCTTTCCAAATCATGCATATGCATCACATACCGCATCCCGCATATCATGCCATGTTCATGTGTTGGTTGTTTACTATGTTGTGTGCTTCTTTTCGTTGTTGCTTCTTCGGGTTGGTTCCGATAATGTCGCGTTGGTGAGGACCCGTTCTACGTCCATTTGTCTTCTTCATGGCCTCGTTCTTCTTCCTTGCGGGATCTCAGGCAAGATGACCACTTCTATCTTTGCTTGCTAGATGCTCGCTCTTTTGCTATGCCTATGATGCGATACCTACCACTTGCTTATCATGACTCCCATATTGTTAAGCCAAGCCTCTAACCCACCTTGTCCTAGCAGACCGTTGTTTGGCTATGTTACCGCTTTGCTCAGCCCCTCTTACAGCGTTGTTAGTTGCAGGTGAAGATTGGAGTTTGTTCCTTGTTGGAACATGGATATTTTGTTGGGATATCACAATATCTCTTATTTAATTAATGCATCTATATACTTGGTAAAGGGTGGAAGGCTCGGCCTTATGCCTGGTGTTTTGTTCCACTCTTGCCGCCCTAGTTTCCGTCATATCGGTGTTATGTTCCCAGATTTTGCGTTCCTTACACGGTTGGGTTATAATAGGAACCCCTTGACAGTTTGCTTTGAATAAAACTCCTCCAGCAAGGCCCGGCCTTGGTTTTACCATTTGCCACCTAGCCTTTTCTTTTCCCTTGGGAGTTGCGCTCCCGAGTGTCATCATTATTTTAAGCCCCCGGGCCAGTGCTCCTCTAAGTGTTGGTCCAGCCTGTCAGCCGCCGGTGACCACCAGGGGCAACTCTGGGTTGTCCTACCGGAACTTTGGACAATCTGAGTGTGCCCTGAGAACGAGATATGTGCAGCTCCTATCGGGATTTGTCAGCACATTCGGGCGGCTTTGCTGGACTTGTTTTACCATTGTCGAGGATGTCTTGTAACCGGGATGCCGAGCCTGATCGAATTGTCTTGGGAGAAGGAATATCCTTCATTGACCGTGAGAGCTTGTGATGGGCTAAGTTGGGACACCCCTGCAGGGATTTGAACTTTCGAAAGGCGTGCCCGTGGTTATGGGCAGATGGGAATTTGTTAATGTTCGGTTGTAGAAAACCTGAAGTTTATCTTAATTAAAATACATCAACCGCGTGTGTAGCCGTGATGGTCTCTTCTCGGCGGAGTTCGGGAAGTGAACACGGTGTTGGAGTTATGCTTGACGTAGGTTGTTCTAGGATCACTTCTTGATCATAGTTTCTCGAATGTGATTTGCTTTCTCTTCTCGCTCTCATTTGCGTATGTTAGTCACCATAAATGCTAGTCGCTTGCTGCAACTCCACCTCATACCTTTTACCCTTCCTATAAGCTTAAATAGTCTTGATCGCGAGGGTGTGAGATTGCCGAGTCCCCGTGACCCACAGATACTTCCAAAAACCAGCTTGCGGGTGCCGATGATACCGTGCAGGTGACGCAACCAAGCTCAAGGAGGAGCTCGTTGAAGATCATGTTCGTTATGTTGTTCCGTTTCTAGTTGATCAGTAGTGGAGCCCAGTCGGGACGATCGGGGATCTGTGTAGCATTTGGGGTAGTCTTCTTTTCTTTTGGTTCCATAGTCAGAACCTTGCTTGTATGTGGATGATGTAATGCTTTATTCATGTAATTGTGTGAAGTGGCGATTGTAAGCCAACTATATACCTTTCCCCTTCATTTATTTACATGGGTTGTTGTGAAGATTACCTCACTTGCGACATTGCTTTCAATGCGGTTATGCCTCTAAGTCGTGCTTCGACACGTAGGAGATATAGCCGCATCGAGGGCGTTACGGAACTACAAGCACAGGCTCCAGTGCACCAAAGTTGTTTGAAAAACCACATGTGTGTCCTTCGGTGAATTTCTTGGTCATATGCAAGAGATGGGAATGAAATTCAAACATCAGGGCGTCGTGGCTTGGCCAGAAAGATTGAGACACTTGGTTTTTTAATTCCTGTAAATCCAAAACACGCCTGAAAATCATGAAACTTGGCATGGTGTCATGACATGGGACCAACATGCTACAGTAAGTTTTTTGTCCGAATTGGGACAAGTTTGGTGTAAGATTCTTGTGAACCGGAGCTTCCGTCAAGAAGGCTCGTGGTTCTGAGAGGAAACGTGCCACCTCCGTGTGCGAAACGACATACGTACACTGCCTTCTCATGCCTTAATTTTTGTACACAGGTAGATTAGACCAAATAGAAGTATCGTGCTGAAGTTTGGAATTATTCCGGGTTCGTTTGGCCTTTTTTATAGATTAGTTGAGTTTATGTGCATTCAATGTGCATAATTCAAATTTGAACTGCAAGCACAGGCTCCGGTGCACCAAAGTTGTTTAAAAAACCACATGTGTGTCCTTGGGTGAATTTCAAGGTCCTATGCAAGAGATGGGAATGAAATTCAAACATCTGGGCGTCGTGGCTCGGCCAGAAAGATTGAGAAACTTGGTTTTTTAATTCCTGTAAATCCAAAACACGCCTGAAAATCATGAAACTTGGCATGGTGTCATGACATGGCGCCAACATCCTACGGTAATTTTTTTGGCCAAATTGGGACAAGCTTTGGTGTAAGCTTCTTGCAAACCAGAGCTTCCGTCAAGAAGGCTCGTGGTTCCGAGAGGGAATGTGCCACCTCCGTGTGCGAAACAACATACGTACATTGCCTTCTCCCGCCTTAATTTTTTTACACAGGTAGATCAGACCAAATAGAAGTATCATGCTAAATTTTGGAATTATTCTAGGTTTGTTTGGCCTTTTTTATACATTAATTGAGTTTCTACGCATTTAATGTGCATAATTCATATATTGAACTACAAGCACAGGCTCCAGTGCACCAAAGTTGTTTGAAAAACCACATGTGTGCCCTTGGGTGAATTTCTTGGTCATATGCAAGAGATGGGAGTGAGATTCAAACATCTGGGGATCGTGGCTCGGCCAGAAAGATTGAGACACTTGGTTTTTTAATTCCTGTAAATCCAAAACAAGCCTGAAAATCATGAAACTTGGCATGGTGTCATGACATGGGACCAACATGCTACAGTAATTTTTTTGGCCGAATTGGGACAAGTTTGGTGTAAGATTCTTGCAAACCGGAGCTTCCGTCAAGAAGGCTCATGGTTCTGAGAGGAAACGTGCCACCCCCATGTGCGAAATGACATACGTACACTGCCTTCTCATGCCTTAATTTTTTTTACACAGGCAGATTAGACCAAATAGAAGTATCGTGCTGAAGTTTGGAATTATTCCGGGTTCGTTTGGCCTTTTTCTTATAGATTTACCGAGTTTATGCGCATTCAATGTGCATAATTCAAATTTGAACTGCAAGCACAGGATCCGGTGCACCAAAGTTGTTTAAAAACCCACATGTGTGTCCTTGGGTGAATTTCAAGGTCCTATGCAAGAGATGGGAATGAAATTGAAACATCTAGGCGTCATGGCTCAGCCGGAAAGATTGAGGAACTTGGTTTTTAATTCCTGTAAATCCAAAACATGCCTGAAAATCATGAAACTTGGCGTGGTGTCATGACATGGCACCAACATGTTGTGGTAATTGTTTTGGCCGAATTAGGACAAGCTTTGGTGTAAGCTTCTTGCAAACCAGAGCTTCCGTCAAGAAGGATCGTGGTTCCAAGAGGGAACGTGCCACCTCCATGTGCAAAACGACATACGTACACTGCCTTCTCCCACCTTAATTTTTTTACACACGCAGATTAGACCAAATAGAAGTATCGTGCTAAATTTTGGAATTATTCCGGATTCGTTTGGCATTTTTTATACATTAATTGAGTTGCTGCGCATTTAATGTGCATAATTAAAATTTGAACTACAAGCACAGGCTCCAGTGCACCAAAGTTGTTTGAAACCACATGTGTGTCCTTGGGTGAATTTATAGGTCCTATGCAAGAGATGGGAATGAAATTCAAACATCTGGGCGTCGTGGCTCGGCCGGAAAGATTGATAAACTTGGTTTTTTTATTCCTGTAAATCCAAAACACGCCTGAAAAACATGAAACTTGGCATGGTGTCATGACATGGCACCAACATTTTGTGGTAATTTTTCTGTCCGATTTGCCAAGGCGCACACATTTACAATCAACAAAGTCATTTTGAAACAATGTTGTCACGTTACAAATCGGAAACACAAGTATTATTGAAACCATGGGCGTTCTACTTACCAGTTAGATGCCGCCATGCATCCCCTTTTTTATTGGCTAAGACGTGTCGTGCGGAGTAGGTATTTGAGTACGGGAGGCGTGCGATCAGACCCCTGCGCGTGCTCATCGGAAGGAGAGCCCTTTGACCGCTACCAGCCACGCATCTCCCTCCCAACATCCCCATTAATGGTGCCCGAGCACCTATTCTATGGTGTGGCTATATGTCTCACTGGACAGAGATTTAAGAGAGAAAAATGAAAATCTGAAAAGAAAGTTTTGCACGGATCTTGATGTAAGATCCGACGGACCTATATAGGAATAGTGGATAATAATTGTCTTACATATTAAGGAACATAATTAAAATAAGCCACATGCGGTAACACCCGAAATACACAAGGGAAAAAGAAGAAGGAATACAATGATCTGGCTCACTGATCTCTACTTTGTTGATGCGTTGCTGCAAGCCGCGGGAACCAATCTTCGTGGTGAGTGGCAACGAGCTCTTTCTTGTCCTCAAGATGCTGCTTGAGAGCATCCACGGATTCCTCCACCAGCCTTCTGCGCTCGATGCGCAACATGGCATTCTCGTTCACAAGTTTCACGACGATGACGCTGGTCCTCTTCAACAAGGTAGTGGTCTGCTCCAGCTGCTTCACACTTCCAACGATCTTCGCCCTCTACATGTTGCGCTCGGCCCGGAGCTTCGCATTGCTCTTATTTAGTTGCCAGATGACGTCGGTAGACTATTCAAACGAGGCTTTCAGGTCATCCAACAACCTTGCCCACCTGGAGATCTGATACATCTGCCTAAGGACGAGGGCACGCATGCGCCTGTAAGAGTCCTCGCCTGCCCGTGAGACATTTTCCCAGGCCACCGTGGTGCGGGAGGACATCTCTGCTGCATTCCTGGCGTGGAAGGACATCTCTTCTGCTTCCGCGGCGCGGCTGGACCAGTTTGCTGCATCAATGGTGCGACGGGACCTCTGTGCTGCTTTGGCAGCGCGGCGGGACCGCTCTACTGCTACGACCATGCGGCGGGACATGTTGGTTGCTTTCACGGTGAGGTGGGACATCTCTCGTGCTTCCGCTTCTAGGCTCGCCTCTCCCTGGTGGCAATCTCTGGACCCAGAACTCACGCTGGCCATGCCAGACACAAGGGAACGATGATGAATGACTTGTTTGTTTTTGTGGATGAGGAGTTTGTTGGGGAACGCAGTATTTCAAAAAAATTCCTACGATCCTGCAGGATCTATCTAGGGATGTGATAACCCACAAGTATAGGGGATCGCAACAGTTTTCGGCGGTAAACTATTCAGCCCAAATTTGTTGATTCGACACAAGGGGAGCCAAAGAATATTCTCAAGTATTAGCAGCTGAGTTGTCAATTCAACCACACTTGGAAACTTAATATCTGCAGCAAAGTATTTAGTAGCAAAGTAATATGATAGTAGTGGTAACGGTAGCAAAAGGTAACGGTAGCAAAAGTAATGTTTTGGTATTTTGTAGTGATGATAGCAATAGCAACGGAAAACTAAATATGCGGAAAACAATATATGGAAAGCTCGTAGGCAATGGATCAGTGATGGAGAATTATGCCAGATGTGGTTCATCATGTAACAGTCATGACCTAGGGTGCCACAGAACTAGCTCCAATCCATCAATGTAATGTAGGCATGTATTCCGAATATAGTCATACATGCTTATGGAAAAGAACTTGAATGACATCTTTTGTCCTACCCTCTCGTGGCAGCGAGGTCCTAGCAGAAACCAAGGGATATTAAGGCCTCCTTTTAATAGAGTACCGGACCAAAGCATTAACACATAGTGAATACATGAACTCCTCAAACTACGGTCATCACCGGTAAGTATCCCGGTTATTGTCCCTTCGGGGTTAACGGATCATAACACAGAATAGGTGACTATAGACTTGCAAGATAGGATCAAGAACTCTCATATATTGATGAAAACATAATAGGTTCAGATCTGAAATCATGGCACTCAGGCCCTAGTGACAAGCATTAAGCATAGCAAAGTCATAGCAACATCAATCTCAGAACATAGTGGATACTAGGGATCAAACACTAACAAAACTAACTCGATTACATGATAAATCTCATCCAACCCATCACCGTCCAGCAAGCCTACGATGCAATTACTCACCCACGGCGGTGAGCATCATGAAATTGGTGATGGAGGATGGTTGATGATGACGATGGTGACGGATTCCCCTCTCCGGAGCCTCGAACGGACTCCTGATCAGCCCTCCCGAGAGGTTCTAGGGCTTGGCGGCGGCTTCGTATCGTAAAACGCGATGAATCCTTATTTTTGATTTTTTTTTCTCTCTCAAACCAAATATATAGAGCTGGAGTTGAGGTCGGAGGAGCTCCAGGGGGCCCACGAGGTAGGGGGCGCGCCATAGGGGGGCAGGCGCGCCCCCGACCCTCGTGGCTAGGGTGTAGGCCCCCTGGTCTTCATCTTTTGCAAGGATTTTTTTATTATTTCCGAAAAGACGTTCCGTGAAGTTTCAGGTCATTCCGAGAACTTTTGTTTCTGCACATAAATAACACCATGGTAATTGTGCTGAAAACAGCGTCAGACCGGGTTAGTTCCATTCAAATCATGCAAGTTAGAGTCCAAAACAAGGGCAAAAGTGTTTCGAAAAGTAGATACGACAGAGACGTATCAACTCCCCCAAGCTTAAACCCTTGCTTGTCCTCAAGCAATTCAGTTGATAAACTGAAAGTGATAAAGAAAAACTTTTACAAACTCTGTTTGCTCTTGTTGTTGTAAATAGGTAAAGCCAGCATTCAAGTTTTCAGCAAAGATTATGAACTAACCATATTCACAATAACGCATAGGTCTCATGTTTACTCACATGAATGGCATAATCAACTAGCGAGCAATAATAATAAATCTCGGATGACAACACTTTCTCAAAACAATCATAATATGATATAAAAAGATGGTATCTCGCTAGCCCTTTCTGAGACCGCAAAACATAAATGCAGAGCACCTTTAAAGATCAAGGACTGGCTAAACATCGTAATTCATGGTAAAAGAGATCCAGTCAAGTCATACTTAATGTAAACTAACATTAATGAATGCAAATGACAGCGGTGCTCTCCAACTGGTGCTTTTTAATAAGAGGATGATGACTCAACATAAAAGTAAATAGATAGGCCCTTCGTAGAGGGAAGCAGGCTTTTATAGAGGTGCAAGAGCTCGGTTTTGAAATAGAGGTGAATAATATTTTGAGCGATATACTTCCATTGTCAACATAACAACCAAGAGATGGCGATATCTTCCATGCTACACACATTATAGGCGGTTCCCAAACAGAATGTTAAGTTTATACTCCCCTCCACCAACAAGCATCAATCCATGGCTTGCTCGAAACAACGAGTGCCTCCAACTAACAAGAGTCCCAGGAGGAGTTTTGTTTGCAATTATTTTGATTTGATTTGCATAAAGCATGGGACTGGGCATCCTGGTGACCAACCATTTTCTCGTGAGTGAGGAGTGGAGTCCACTCCTCTTGAGAATAACCCGCTTAATATGGAAGATACGGACAGCCCCAGTTGATACATGAGCTATTCGAGCATACAAAACAGAATGTTTATTTGAAGGTTTAGAGTTTGGCACATACAAATTTACTTGAAACGGTAGGTAGATACCGTATATAGGTAGGTATGGTGGACTCATATGGAACAACTTTGGGGTTTATGGAGTTGGATACACAAGCAGTATTCCCGCTTTGTACAGGTGAAGGCTAGCAAAAGACTGGGAAGCGACCAGCTAGAGAGCGACAACAGTCATGAACATGCATTAAAATTACTCAACACCGAATGCAAGCATGAGTAGGATATTGTAACATCCCAAATTTTCAATTTGAAATGTTATACATTAGATCATCATGCATATCATATTTTATTTTGCTTTTGGTTTTGATCCTAGAAAATCCTAAGCAACTCAAGGACCCACGGAGAGAGCTGGGGATTTCGTTATTTACATATTTGAGTTTTCTCAAATTTTGTAAACAGGATCATTTGATTTTATTTATTTTATCGTCAATTATTTCTATTACAAAGATATGAGAGAGGGAATAAAATGACTTTCCCAAAATATAGAATTATTAAGGATTTAATAAAAAAATCAAATAAGATTTATTTCGGAGTTTTTCGGTATTTTTAATTGAATTTAGGAAAAATACGTGTTTTTCAAAGTTGTATTTTGGGCCCAAATAAATGTTCACTTTATCGGGCTTGATTTTAGAAACCCGGGAATATTTATTTCATGATTTTTGGAGTCCGTTTAGTATTTAGTTTCAATTTTTTTCCGAGCGTACTTATCTAAAAAAACGAAACTAACTATGGGCCGTACCCGAGCGGGACCCCGCCCGGGGGCGCCTTTCAATAGCGAGGCACCCGGCGCCCCAGCCCATAGCCGCGCCCGAAACCCTAGCCCGCCGCCGACTCGCCGGAGTTGCACGCCGCCCGAGGTTCGCCGCCGCCTCGACTTCCGTGCCGATTTTTTAAAAAAATATATATATTTTTCGTCAGTTTTATTTCGATTTTTTTATTTTAATACTATTTTTAATATTATTTTATTATTTTAATTATTTTCGGAGTAGGTTAATTAATGATTAATCTGTTCGTCGTTTTTCTTTTTCGTCGGATTTTCCGCGGTTATTTTCTGATCGCGATTTCTGATCCGATTTTCATTTTAGTATAACTTGTCGCTCGTTTATCGGAATCAAGCGATTCAAGCGCCTGGAGTTTCGTCTCGAAACCCTCTTTCCGAATAATCAACTTAAACAAGTTTTTGCTACTGTAAAATTTGACTTAGATCCAGATTACTAGAACGAAGTTGATTTTTTTCACCGTTTGATTTCTTTTGCTTCGTTCGATTTGATTCTTTTTGCAAACCAGGGTTCTTAAGTTGAACTTTCTGGTTAGATATTCTATTTGAGTTTTACCTATGCATTAGATGCGTACTTATTGTATGCTTGTTTGTTTGTCTGCGATAGAATACCCGGAGTGCACCGCCTGTTACTTCGAATCTCTAGGTTTCGCGGATCATCAGCAGGGCAAGTAACACTTTGATCATGCCTTTTCTACAACCCAGTTTTATTGCATTAGATCAATCCTCACACATTGCATGATTAGGGTCTAATTAAATTGTGGGATGGGAAGTAGATGAGGTAGTACCTATTACCTTTTTATTATCAAACCTTTGGGAGTTATTTCTATGTTTGCTTATTATGCCATGCTATGCTAGTAGACGTGGATTGGGTGAGTGATATCCATGACAGATGTGAGATTGTTAATTAATGGTTTATCTAAGGTGGCAACCTAAACACACATCTGGGTGGATTGAGGCACCTGGGTATTCCAGGACTTGCCTGTTTTTCTTTTGGACCGCCACCAGGCTCAAAGGGATCATGAGATTATTCATACTAGAAACTTCTGTGTGCAGCCACAAGCCATTATGGGCTCTGGCATAGTTGATTAAGTCGTGCAAACTCTTACAGGGTAGACTAGCAGATGTAGGGGAAAGTAGGTGTGCCGGTCTATCCAACGTAAGGTGCTAGCACTTCTGAAAGACTGTGTCTCGGTCATCCGTTTCTCAAACACCATGTAGTGCGAGAAATCCAACGGAGGCGATCGAGTCTTGTGGGGAAAAGTGCGCAAACCTCTGCAGAGTATAATAAACTAATCATGGTTAGCCGTGTCCCCGGTTATGGACATCTTGAGTATCTAGTACCTGGATTGTCATGTGAATCTCAACATGTTACTCTAAAGTTAATTTTGTTGGGTTTGTTAAATGATGATGCTTAATTGGGATTGAGAATGCTGTCAACCATTCTCGATGTTTAACAACCACCATGATAGTAATTAAATTTATTCCTTTGAAGTAGGGAAAAATTGGCTTTACGCAAAAACTGTAACCATAGAGCTTTCCACCAGCCAAATATGCATATAGTATAGTTGTTTCATTCCATTACTCTCTATGTGTTACCTTGCCAGCATATTCCATGTGCTGACCCGTTCTCGGGCTGCAACGTTAATGTTGCAGACTTTTCATACGACGATTAAGGAGTTTTAAGTCGTGGTTCTATACTCAGTGATGCCGTTGGAGTTGATGGACTCACTTATCTTCCAAGCCTTCCGCTGTTATCGTTATTAGATGGCCTTAAGCCATATTTATTGTAATAAGTTCTCTTTTGAGACACTCGATGTAATAAGTGTGTGATTGCTACTCTGCTATAAATCCTCCGAGTACTGTGTGGTGTCAGCATTACTGATCCAGGGATGACACCGGAGCACAGAGATCAGACTGTTTGAGGTCTGGTCGCTACAGAGATGGTATCAGAGCACACGCTGACTGTAGGACACGACCACTAAGCTAAAAGACCTAGATCACTACTCACTCTCTTCTCTTCTGACTTCTCATCTTTTCTACTTTTTAGGATGGCGGATGCAAGGAACAAGTTCACACAACCAGATGAAGATACACCCTTTGGACGCCACTTGAAGGAAGTCACTAGATACCTGAACATAGGAGTACCAAGCTTCACGGGAACCTACAACGCCACTTTACCTGACGAAGAGCGCTGGATGATTCAAGTTCAAGTTCCAGGAAGGACATTCATGCCAGTCACTGAGCCCATAGAGTTTTCTTTTGATGCACCAACTTGTAGTCTAGGAAAATGTATGGCAGCTCACATTGCCATGGGACGCATTGGAGAAGTCTACCGCAAGGATCTCAAGGATACTATCTACCAAATTTGCGGACGCCGAGATGAACACTGGGAGATGATCAGCACCAGGAAAGATAGATCAATTGCAGCTTTTATCCAAGAGTTAAACCAGCACATTCGACGACAGGAGAATCAGATGTGCGCCGACATGATAGATCTGAAAAAGGCTAAGACTAGAATCAAGGAACTAGAGGAAGAACTCAAGGCTACACATGAAGTTTATGAAGAAGAAATAAAAGTATTGGTGGATAAGAATGCCGACCTAACTATGAAGCTAGCAGTATTTATGGGAGGCCCGACACCAATAGATGAAGACGAAGAACCCAAGGAGATTAGCCCGAAAGACTACGTCATCATCGATGAATCAGAATCAGGGGAACAACAGTTGATCCAGCAGCAGAACACCTTGATGCAGTTGCTAGTTCAGAATCAGAATCAGGGGAACAACAACAACAACCCACCACCACCACCATCACCTGTTGACCACTTAGCCCGTTTTCTTAGGCTGAATCCGCCGGTGTTTTCCAGTAGCAACGAGCCGATAGTAGCAGATGATTGGCTCCGCAAGACAGCTAGGGAGTTGACCACAGCAGGATGCATAGATGCGGAGAAGGTAAAGTTTGCCGCACATCAGTTAGAAGGACCCGCAGCATCATGGTGGGAGAATTTCACAGCCACCTTCCCAGTCGACACTGTCACATGGGACCAATTTCAGCAGGCTTTTCGTACTGCCCATGTTTCAGCAGGAGCAATGCCCATGAAGAAGCGTGAGTTTCGTAACTTGCGCCAAGGAGGACGGACAGTTGGCCAGTATGTGGAGGAGTTTAGTAAGCTAGCACGTTATGCCCCAGATGACGTTGCTACGGATGCAGCTAAGCAGGAGAAATTCCTGGAAGGACTGAATGATGAGTTGAGTATGCAGTTGATAGTAGCCACCTTCAACAACTACCAGGAGTTGGTAGATCGTGCTCTTATGATTGAAGGGAAGCAGCAGCAAATTGAGAACCACAAGAGGAAGTATGGACAAGGAAAGTATAGTTCAGGAGCTCAGCAGAAGCCACGTTTTACCCCTAGACCGGGAGGACATTTTCAGCATACCCATGGAGTAGGTAGCTCGCACAATCACAATGGCACCAAGAATGGTAATGGGAATGGAGGAAGCAATGGACAGAACCACAACACCCCATTAACCCCAGCCAAGAGAGATCTGAGTCAAGTCACCTGTTTCAAGTGTTCCAAGACCGCACATTATGCCAATGAATGTCCTGAAGGCCAAAACGGCAACGGAAGCTCTGGAAAGAAGCCGAACCCTTTCAACAGGGGATAGGTGAACCACGTTAACGTGGAGGAGGTTGAAGCTCAGCCCGATGCAGTAATAGGTAAGTTTTTGGTTAAGTCATTTACTGCACTCGTTCTTTTTGATACTGGTGCATCGCATTCTTACATATCAAGGGGATTTGTGGAAAAGTATAGCCTACCCACTAGGGTTCTTAAAACACCTATGCTAGTAAGCTCGCCAGGAGCAGAGTACATGGTCGGACAAGGATGTTTTCAAGTGCCATTAAGTATAGGAAGGCATGTTTTCCCAACGGATTTAATTATGCTAGAATCCCAAGGTTTGGATGTAATTCTCGGTATGGATTGGCTGTCGATGTATGGAGGAAACATCGATTGCGCCAGTAAGACAATTTTGCTCACAGCGCCAGAAGGAAGAAGGATCAAGTATGTATCCCGACATGCGCCAAACAGGACACAAGTAAATTCCTTATCAGGAGTTGTGCAAGAGGAAGTACCAGTGGTAAAGGATTTTCCTGACGTATTTCCAGAAGAGTTGCCAGGCATGCCACCGGATAGAGACATTGAGTTTTTGATTGAGCTTTTGCCAGGCACTGGGCCAATATCGAAGCGACCATACAGGATGCCCGCAAAGGATTTGGTGAAATTAAGAAGCAGATTAAGGAGTTACTGGATAAAGATTACATTCGCCCAAGTTCTTCGCCTTGGGGATCACCAGTACTTCTAGTAGAGAAGAAGGATGGATCGTTAAGAATGGTTGTTGATTATCGAGGATTGAACAAAGTAACAATCAAAAACAAGTACCCGCTACCAATGATCAATGATCTGTTTGATCGATTGCAAGGGGCTAAAGTGTTTTCCAAGATCGATTTGCGATCAGGGTACCATCAGTTGAAGATTCGAGAGCAGGACATACCTAAGAAAGCATTCACCACGAGATATGGATTGTATGAGTATACCGTTATGTCATTTGGACTGACTAACGCACCTGCCTATTTTATGAACATGATGAACAAAGTGTTATGGAGTTTTTGGATAAGTTCATCGTGGTTTTCATTGATGATATTCTGGTATTCTCAAAGAATGAAGAGGAGCATAAAGAACATTTGCGATTGGTACTTGAGAAGCTCAGAGAACATCAGTTATATGCCAAGTTCAGCAAATGTGAGTTTTGGTTGAAGGAAGTTGGATTCCTCGGACATGTTATATCCGGAGAAGGAATAGCAGTTGACCCCACCAAGGTTATCACTGTGACCAATTGGGAAGCACCAACAACAGTTGGAGAGATCTGGAGTTTTCTGGGACTCACAGGATACTACCGGATATTTATTGAGAACTTCTCAAAGATTGCGAAGCCTATGACGGAGTTGCTGAAGAAGGATACTAAGTTCAAATGGACTGAGGAGTGTGAGGCTAGTTTCCAGGAATTGAAGAAACGTTTGGTTACCTCACCAGTGTGGATTTTGCCAGATCAAACCAAGGATTATGAGGTGTATTGCGACGCTTCACGTCGAGGACTTGGAGCAGTGCTTATGCAGGAGGGAAGAGTTGTTTGGTATGCTTCACGACAACTGAGGCCTCACGAATTGAATTATGCCAGGCATGATTTGGAGTTAGCAGCCGTAGTGCATGCATTGAAGACGTGGAGACATTTCCTCATCAGAAATCATTGTGAGGTGTACACGGATCACAAGAGTTTGAAGTACATTTTCACGCAGAAGGAGTTGAACCTCAGACAAAGGAGATGGTTGGAGCTCATCAAGGATTATGATATGAGATTGCATTACCATCCCGGAAAAGCTAATGTAGTAGCTGACGCATTGAGCCATAAGAGTCATGTCAATACACTAATGACGGGAGAAATTCCCAAGGAGTTAGCAGAAAACCTTCGTGAACTAGGTTTGGAGATAGTTCCGAGAGGCTATGTGGCAGCATTGGAGATTCAGTCAACATTGATGGATAAAATCAGAGAGGCTCAGAAATCTGACAAGGAGATTGCTTCTATAAAAGAGAAAATGAGCCAAGGAAAAGCTAAGGGATTTCGTGAGGATGAGCACGACACCCTATGGTTTGAAGACCGTGTTTATGTACCCAATGACCCAGAGATCAGAAAGTTGATTCTGCAAGAGGCACATGATTCACCGTATTCGATTCACCCAGGAAATACCAAGATGTATTTGGATTTGAAGGATATTTTCTGGTGGACCGGAATGAAGAAGGATATTGCGGAGTATGTAGCAGTTTGTGACGTATGTCAGAGAGTAAAGGCAGAGCATCAGAAGCCAACAGGATTGTTGCAACCATTGCCGATACCTGAATGGAAGTGGGATAAGCTAGGCATGGATTTTATCACGGGATTACCAAGGACTCGTTCAGGCTATGACTCGATTTGGGTTGTAGTTGATCGATTGACGAAGGTAGCTCATTTCATCCCAGTAAAGACCACTTACACCAGTGCTAAGTTGGCAAAGATATATATGACAAGAATCGTATGTCTGCATGGAGTTCCGAGGAGTATCGTATCAGATAGAGGAACCCAGTTTACCTCAAGGTTCTGGAAGCAGTTGCATGAGACTTTGGGTACTAGGCTAGAATTTAGTACAGCTTTCATCCGCAGACAGATGGACAGACCGAGAGAGTCAATCAGATTTTGGAGGATATGCTGAGAGCTTGTGCGCTAGATTATGGATCTAGTTGGGACGATAATTTGCCATATGCAGAGTTCTCTTACAATAATAGCTATCAGACCACTTTGAAGATGGCCCCTTTCGAAGCTTTGTACGGAAGGAGGTGCAGGACACCGTTGTCATGGGACGAAATTGGAGACCGCCAGTTGTTTGGACCATATCTGATTAAAGAGTCTGAACAGAAGGTGAAGTTGATTCGTGATAGGCTCAAGGTAGCCCAGTCCAGGAAGAAGAGCTACGCAGATTCTAAATGCAAGGAGACAGTTTACGAAGTCGGAGACAGAGCTTATCTTCGAGTATCCCCACTTCGAGGGATTAAGCGCTTTGGAGTTAAGGGGAAGTTAGCGCCATGATTTGTAGGGCCATATCGAGTTTTGGAGCGTATGGGAGAAGTGGCCTACAAGTTGGAATTGCCAGAAGGATTGACATGAGTTCATGACGTGTTCCACATTTCTCAGTTGAAGAAGTGTCACGCGGAGATGGCTGACATACCTTTGAGAGACACAGTGCCATTGGAAGCAATTCAGTTGGATAACAATTTGACCTATGAGGAGAAACTAGTCAAGATTCTCGAGTTTGCCAGCCGAGTCACTCGCAGCAAGGTTATTAAGTTTTGCAAAGTTTAGTGGAGCCACCACACGGAGGATGAAGCCACCTGGGAGCGAGAGGAAGATTTGCTCAAGGACCACCCTCACCTATTTTCTAGCCAACCCCAATCTCGAGGGCGAGATTCATCTTAAGGGGGGTAGGTTTGTAACATCCCAAATTTTTAATTTGGAATGTTATACATTAGATCATCATGCATACCATATTTTATTTTGCTTTTGGTTTTGATCCTAGAAAATCCTAAGCAACTCAAGGACCCACGGAGAGAGTTGGGGATTTCGTTATTTACATATTTGAGTTTTCTCAAATTTTGTAAACAGGATCATTTGATTTTATTTATTTTATCGTCAACTATTTCTATTACAAAGATATGAGAGAGGGAATAAAATGACTTTCCCAAAATATAGAAATATTGAGGATTTAATAAAAAATCAAATAAGATTTATTTCGGAGTTTTTCGGTATTTTTTATTGAATTTAGTAAAAATACGCGTTTCTCAATGTTGTATCTTGGGCCCAAATAAATGTTCACTTTATCGGGCTTGATTTTAGAAACCCGGAAAAATTTATTTCATGATTTTTGGAGTCCGTTTAGTATTTTTTTCCGAGCGTACTTATTTAAAAAAAACGAAACCGACTATGGGCCGTACCCGAGCGGGACTCCGCCCGGGGGCGCCTTTAAATAGCGAGGCACCCGGCGCCCCAGCCCATAGCCGCGCCCGAAACCCTAGCCCGCCGCCGCCACCGACTCGCCGGAGTTGCACGCCGCCCGAGGTTCGCCGCCGCCTCGACTTCCGTGCCGATTTTTTAAAATATATATATATATATATATATTTTTCGTCGGTTTTATTTCGATTTTTTTATTTTAATATTATTTTATTATTTTAATTATTTTCGGATTAGGTTAATTAACGATTAATCTGTTCGTCGTTTTTCTTTTTCGTCGGATTTTCCGCGGTTATTTTCTGATCGCGATTTCTGATCCGATTTTCATTTTAGTATAACTTTTCGCTCGTTTATCAGAATCAGGCGATTCAAGCGCCTGGAGTTTCGTCCCGAAACCCTCTTTCCGAATAATCAACTTAAACAAGTTTTTGCTACTGTAAAATTTGACTTAGATCCAGATTACTAGAACAAAGTTGATTTTTTTCGCCGTTTGATTTCTTTTGCTTCGTTCGATTTGATTCTTTTTGCAAATCAGGGTTCTTAAGTTGAACTTTCTGGTTAGATCTTCTATTTGAGTTTTACCTGTGCATTAGATGAGTACTTATTGTATGCTTTTTTGTTTGTCTGCGATAGAATACCCGGAGTGCGCCGCCTGTTACTTCGAATCTCTAGGTTTCGCGGATCATCAGCAAGGCAAGTAACACTTTGATCATACCTTTTCTACAACCCACTTTTATTGCATTAGATTAATCCTCACACATTGCATGATTAGCATCTAATTAAATTGTGGGATGGGAAGTAGATGAGGTAGTACCTATTACCTGTTTATTATCAAACCTTTGGGAGTTATTTCTACGTTTGCTTATTATGCCATGCTATGCTAGTAGACGTGGATTGGGTGAGTGATATCCATGACAGATGTGAGATTGTTAATTAATGGTTTATCTAAGGTGGCAACCTAAACACACATCTGGGTGGACTGAGGCACCTGGGTATTCCAGGACTTGCCTATTTTTCTTTTGAACCGCCACCCAGGCTCAAAGGGATCATGGGATTATTCATACTAGAAACTTCCGTGTGCAGCCACAAGCCATTATGGGCTCTGGCATAGTTGATTAAGTCATGCGAACTCTTACAGGGTAGACTAGCAGATGTAGGGGAAAGTAGGTGTACCGGTCTATCCAACGTAAGGTGCTGGCGCTTCTGAAAGACTGTGTCTCGGTCATCCGTTTCTCAAACACCATGTAGTGCGAGAAATCCAACGGAGGCGATCGAGTCTTGTGGGGAAAAGTGTGCAAACCTCTGCAGAGTATAATAAACTAATCATGGTTAACCGTGTCCCCCTGTTATGCACATCTTGAGTATCTAGTACCTGGATTATCATGTGAATCTCAACATGTTACTCTAAAGTTAATTTTGTTGGGTTTGTTAAATGATGATGCTTAATTGGGATTGAGAATGCTGTCAACCATTCTCAATGTTTAACAACCACCATGATAGTAATTAAATTTATTCCTTTGAAGTAGGGGAAAATTGGCTTTATGCAAGAACTGTAACCATAGAGCTTTCCACCAGCCAAATATGCATATAGTATAGTTGTTTCATTCCATTACTCTCTATGTGTTACCTTGCCAGCATATTCCATGTGCTGACCCGTTCTCGGGCTGCAACGTTAATGTTGCAGACTTTTCAGACGACGATTAAGGAGTTTTAGGTCGTGGTTCTATACTCAGTGATGCCATTGGAGTTGATGGACTCACTTATCTTCCAAGCCTTCCGCTGTTATCGTTATTAGATGGCCTTAAGCCATATTTATTGTAATAAGTTCTCTTTTGAGACACTCGATGTAATAAGTGTGTGATTGCTACTCTGCTATAAATCCTCCGAGTACTGTGTGGTGTCAGCATTACTGATCCAGGGATGACACCGGAGCACAGAGATCAGACTGTTTGAGGTCTGGTCGCTACAGATATAATCCACCATGAACATTAATATCGTGAAGGTTATGTTGATTTTGTTTCAACTACATGCGTGAACATGTGCCAAGTCAATTCACTTAAATCATTCAGAGGAGGATAGCACCATATCATACCACATCACAACCATTTTAATAGAATATTGGCATGCAAGGTAAACCATTATAAGCTCCTAGCTAATCAAGCATGGCACAAGAAACTATGATCTCTAGTTGTCATTGCAAACATGTTTATTCATAATAGGCTGAATCAGGAACGATGAACTAATCATACTTACAAAAACAAGAGAGGACGATTTCATACCAGCTTTTCTCATCTCAATCAGTCCATCATATATCGTCATAATTGCCTTTCACTTGCACGACCGAATGATGTGGATAATAATAATAGTGCACGTGCATTGGAGTAAGCTGGAATCTGCAAGTATTCAATTCAAGAGAGAAGACAAGGTGATATGGGCTCTTTTGTCAGATCAATAGTAATGCATATAAGAGCCACTTCAACAATTTAATCATGGTCTTCTCCTATCGACCCCCAAAGAAAAGAAAAGAAATAAAACTATTTACAAGGGAAGGCTCCCAACAAGTAAAAGAAGAATAGGAAATCTTTTTGGGTTTTCTTTTTAATTACTACTACAAGCATGGAAGGTAAACTAATTAAAAACTACAACTAATTTTTTTGGTTTTTCTTAAGGTTTTATTAAGCACACAAGAAGAAAGCATAAAAAGGGAAATAAACTAGCATGTATGATACAATGAAAAAGTATGAGCACCGACATCTAGCAATGAGTGTGTGAACATGAATGTAATGTCGGGGAGAAATACGTACTCCCCCAAGCTTAGGCTTTTGGCCTAAGTTGGTCTATGGCCACGGTTGGCCTGGAGGATATCCATAGTAATAGTTGGGGTCGTACTGAGATGCAGCGGCTGTCGCCTCCTGAGCTGCAGCATGGCGACGAGCGTCCTCCGCTCTTCTCTCGGACTCATGTGCCTCCTCTCTGGTAATAACATATCTTCCTTTTGACTGATAATCAAAGAAGGCAGGAGCAGGGAGAGTAATACGGACAGCACGACATCTGTCAAAGATTAAGCAATACTGGAGCAATGATTCATTCCTCTCAATAAACTGGTGGTGAACAATAGCATTAAAGTCTAGGTAAGCAGGAGGCAATTCAATATCATCATTGCATATGGTTACACCAAGAAAATCAGCTAAGCGGGTTGCATAAATTCCACCAAAGAAATCTCCATTAAATCTATTAAGATGCAACCTACACGCAACAATGGCTCCCAGATTATAAGATTTATCTCCTAACACAGCACTCCTAAGAATACTGAGGTCAGGGACACACATGTGACATGCCTCATCTTTACCATTAATGCATCTACCTATGAAGAGAGCAAAATAATGTATAGCAGAAAGTGAATGCTCCTATGGTAGCCTATGTTATATCTCTAGATTCCCCCACAGTTATACTAGCAAGAAAATCTCTAAATTCAGATTTGCGAGGTTCCCTGACACTACCCCATTGTGGAAGTTTGCAAGCAGTGGTAAAATCCTCTAAGTCCATAGTGTAAGAATTTTCATAAAGATCAAACAGGACAGTTTGAGAATTACGTAAAGACGAAAATTCAAACCTCCTCACAAAGGAACTAGTGAGATAGTGGTTCTGACGACATTTTTCTTCCTCGAATCTCTCAAGATGAGCGTTACGCAAATATGCGTTAAATTCTTCATTAATCCCTGCGCGATCCATGAAGTCCTCTGAAGGCCATTCATAGGGTCGCACTGGAGCGTCCCTTGGTGGCTCATCATCAGAATCACGCATTGCAAGCCTGGGCTCTTGTTTCCTTGAAGAACCACCTTGGTACATTTTTCTAAACATATTTCTTCCTTTGAAAAATTTCTGAAACTTTTAGTAACTTTAAATAAAAATGAACCAAGCTCAACATAATTGATAGCAACTACTCCTACAAGTGCCTAGAGCCTATATCATGCATCAAAACTACTTGGGACCATATAAATTTGACATGCAAGCTCAAGAACAGGGTCACCTAGGCAGGACAAATTTGCAATGAATAAAGCACTAGAACAACAACTTATTGGACCAATGGAGGAGTCACATACCAAGGATCAATCTCCCCAAACAGTTTTGTGAGAGGTGCTTTGAGCAAGGAGATCGAAAATCGCAGCAAAATGAGCTAGGACTCATGCTTGAGCTGGATATTCGTGTTTGTGGGAGGAAGAAGAAGTGTGTGGGTGCAGGAATAAGTGGAGGAGGGCCACCGTGGGCCCACGAGGCAGGGGCGCTCCTAGGGGGTAGGGCATGCCCTCCACCCTCGTGGCCAGGTGGATGCCCCCGTGTTGTGTTCTCGGTGCCAAATATTCTCAAATATTCCAGAAAAAATCATATTTAAATTTTAGGGCATTTGGAGAACTTTTATTTTTGGGGTATTTTTATATTGCACGGATAATTCAGATAACAGACAGAAAAATACTATTTTTATTTTATTTAATATAAATAATAGAAAGTAAAAGGAGGGTACAGAAGGTTGTGCCTTCTAGTTTCATCCATCTCATGCTCATCAAAAGGAATCCACTAACAAGGTTGATCAAGTCTTGTTAACGAACTCATTTCGAATAACATGGAACCAGAGAAATTTTGAATAACACTATACACATCCCCAATAACAAGAATATCATATTTCTTCTTGATAGTAGGAAGAGGAAATTCAAAACCTCCAAATTTAATCGATGGAATTTTTCCAATAGAGTTGATACTATGAACTTGAGGTTGTTGTTGGGGAACGTAGCACAAATTTAAAATTTTCCTACGTGTCACCAAGATCAATCTACGGAGTAATCTAGCATCGAGGGGAAGGAGAGTGCATCTACATACCCTTGTAGATCGCTAAGCGGAAGCATTCAAGAGAACGGGGTTGAAGGAGTCGTACTCATCGTGATCCAAATCACCGGAGATCCTAGTGCCGAACGGACGGCACCTCCGCGTTCAACACACGTACAGCCCGGTGACGTCTCCCATGCCTTGATCCAGCAAGGAGAGAGGGAGAGGTTGAGGAAGACTCCATCCAGCAGCAGCACAACGGCGTGGTGGTGCTGGAGGAGCGTGGTGATCCAGCAGGGCTTCGCCAAGCACTACGAGAGACGAGGAGAAAGAGAGGTAGGGCTGCACCAACAGGGAGAGGAAATCGTGTATATTGCAACCCTCATAACCTCAAGTATATATAGGGGAAGGGGAGGAGGGTGCGCCCCCTCTAGGGTTCCCACCCCTAGGGGGCGGCAGCCCTAGATGGGAAAGGGGGGCGGCCAAGAGGGGGAGAGGGGGCGCACCAGGTATGGGCCTTAGGGCCCATCTGCCCTAGGGTTTGCCCCCCTTCCCTCTTCCTTGCACCTTGGGCTTTGGTGGGAGGGGGCGCACCAGCCCACCTGGGGCTGGTCCCCTCCCACACTTGGCCCATGCAGCCCTCCGGGGCTTGTGGCCCTACTTGGTGGACCCCCGGGACCCTCCCGGTGGTCCCGGTACGTTACCGATAAAACCCGAAACTTTTCCGGTGACCAAAACAGGACTTCCCATATATAAATCTTTACCTCCGGACCATTTCGGAACTCCTCGTGACGTCCGGGATCTCATCCGGGACTCCGAACAACATTCGGTAACCACATATATCTATTCCTTATAACCCTAGCATCATCGAACCTTAAGTGTGTAGACCCTACGGGTTCGGGAACCATGCAGACATGACCGAGACGTTCTCCGGTCAATAACCAACGGCGGGATCTGGATACCCATGTTGGCTACCACATGTTCCACGATGATCTCATCGGATGAACCACCATGTCAAGGACTTAATCAATCCCGTATGCAATTCCCTTTGTCCATCGGTACGATACTTGCCCGAGATTCGATCGTCGGTATTCCGATACCTTGTTCAATCTCGTTACCGGCAAGTCTATTTACTCGTTCCGTAACACATCATCCCATGATCAACTCCTTGATCACATTGTGCACATTATGATGATGTCCTACTGAGTGGGCCCAGAGATACCTCTCCGTTTACACGGAGTGACAAATCCCAGTCTCGATTCGTGCCAACCCAACAGACACTTTCGGAGACACCCGTAGTGCACCTTTATAGCCACCCAGTTACGTTGTGACGTTTGGCACACCCAAAGCACTCCTACGGTATCCGGGAGTTGCACAATCTCATGGTCTAAGGAAATGATACTTGACATTAGAAAAGCTTTAGCATACGAACTACATGATCTTGTGCTAGTCTTAGGATTGGGTCTTGTCCATCACATCATTCTCCTAATGATGTGATCCTGTTATCAATGACATCCTATGTCCATGGTCAAGAAATCGTAACCATCTATTGATCAACGAGCTAGTCAACTAGAGGCTTACTAGGGACATGGTGTTGTCTATGTATCCACACATGTATCTGAGTTTCCTATCAATACAATTCTAGCATGGATAATAAACGATTATCATGAACAAGGAAATATAATAATAATCAATTTATTATTGCCTCTAGGGCATATTTCCAACAGTCTCCCACTTGCACTAGATTCAATAATCCAGTTCACATCGATATGTGATTAACACTCAAGGTCACATCCCCATGTGACTAACACCCAAAGAGTTTACTAGAGTCAATAATCTAGTTCACATTACCATGTGATTAACACTCGATGAGTTCTGGGTTTGATCATGTTATGCTTGTGAGAGATGTTATAGTCAACGGGTCTGAATCTTTCAGATCCGTGTGTGCTTTACAAATCTCTATGTCATCTCCTAGATGCAGCTACCACATTATATTTGGAGCTATTCCAAATAACTGTTCTACTATACGAATCCAGTCTACTACTCAGAATAATCTGGATTAGTGTGAAAGTTTGCATCGGCGTAACCCTTTACGATGAACTCTTTTACCACCTCCATAATCGAGAAAATTCCTTAGTCCACTAGTTACTAAGGATAACTTTGACCGTTGTCCCGTGATCCATTCATGGATAACTCTTGTACCCCTTGACTGACTCATGGCAAGGCACACTTCAGGTGCGGTACACAGCATAGCATACTGTATAGAGCCTATGACAAAAGCATAGGGGACGACCTTCGTCCTTCCTCTTTCTTCTGCCGTGGTCGAGCTTTAAGTCTTAACTTCATACCTTACAACGCAGGCAAGAACTCCTTCTTTGACTGATCCATCTTGAACACATTCAAGATCATGTCAAGGTATGTGCTCATTTGAAAGTACCATTAAGCGTTTTGATCTATCCTTATAGATCTTGATGCTCAATGTTCAAGTAGCTTAATCCAGGCTTTCCATTGAAAAACACTTTTCAAATAACTCTGCATGCTTTCCAGAAATTCTACATCATTTCCGATCAACAATATGTTAACAACATATACTCATCAGAAATTCTATAGTGCTCCCACTCACTTCTTTGGAAATACAAGTTTCTCATAACATTTGTATACACCCAAAACTTTGATCATCTCATCAAAGCATACATTCCAACTCCGAGATGCTTACTCCAGTCCTTAGAAGGATTGCTGGAGCTTTGCATACTTGTTAGCATCTTTCAGGATTGACAAAACCTTCCGGTTGTATCACATACAACCTTTCCGCAAAAATCATCGAGGAAACAATGTTTTGACATCCTATCTGCAAGCTTTCATAAATAATGCAGTAATTGCTAATATAATTCCAACAGACTCTTAGCATCGCTACGAGTGAGAAAGTCTCATCGTAGTCAACTCCTTGAACTTGTCGGAAAACATCTTAACGACAAGTCGAGCTTTCTTAATGGTGATACTTGCCATCATTGTCCGTCTTCCTTTTAAAAATCCATCTGTACTCAGCAGCCTTACGACCATCAAGTCGTTCCGCCAAAGTCTACACTTTGTTTTCATATATGGATCCTCTCTCGGATTATATGGCCTCGAACCATTTTGGAATCCAGGCCCACCATTGCTTCTCCATAGCTCGTAGGTTCATTGTTGTCTAGCAACATGACTTCCAAGACAGGATTATGTACCACTCTGAAGTAGTACGCATCCTTGTCATCCTACGAGGTTTGGTAGTGACTTGATCTGAAGTTACATGATCACTATCATAAGCTTCCACTTCAATTGGTGTAGGTGCCACAGGAACAACTTCCTGTGCCCTGCCACACACTAGTTGAAGAGACGGTTCAATAACCTCATCAAGTTTCCACCATCCTCCCACTCAATTCTTTCGAGAAACTTTTCCTCGAGAAAGGACCCGATTCTAGAAACAATCCCTTATTGCTTTCAGATCTGAGACAGGAGGTATACCCAACTGTTTTGGGTGTCATATGAAGATGCATTTATCCGCTTTTGGGTTCGAGCTTATCAGCCTGAAACTTTTTCACATAAGCGTCGCAGCCCAATACTTTTAAGAAATGACAGCATAGGTTTCTCTAAACCATAGTTCATACGGTGTCATCTCATCGGAATTACGTGGTGCCCCTTTTAAAGTGAATGTGGTTGTCTCTAATGCCTAACCCATAAACTATTGTGGTAATTCGATAAGAGACATCATGGTATGCATCATATCCAATAGGGTGCAGTTATGATGTTCGGACACACCATCACACTATGGTGTTCCAGGCTGTATCAGTTGTGAAACAATTTCCACAATGTCTTAATTCTGTGCCAAACTCGTAATTCAGATATTCATCTCTATGATCATATCATAGATATTTTATCCTCTTGTCACGACGATCTTTCAACTTCACCCTGAAATTACTTGAGCCTTTCAATCATTCAGACTCGTGATTCATCAAGTAAATATACTCAACATCTACTCAAATCATCTGTGAAGTAAGAACATAACGATATCCATTACATGCCTCAGCACTCATTGGACTGCACACATCAAAATGTATTACTTCGAACAAGTTGCTTTCTAGTTCCATTTTACTGAAAACGAGGCTTTCAGTCATCTTGCCCATGTGGTATGATTTGCATGTCTCAAGTGATTCAAAATCAAGTGAGTCCAAACGGTCCATTTGCATGGAGTTTCTTCATGCATATACACCAATGGACATGGTTCGCATGTCTCAAACTTTTCAAAAACGAGTGAGCCCAAAGATCCATCAACATGGAGCTTCTTCATGCGTTTTATACCGATATGACTTAAGTGGCAGTGCCACAAGTAGGTGGTACTATCATTACTATCTTATATCTTTTGGCATGAACATGTGTATCACTACGATCGAGATTCAATAAACCATTCATTTTAGGTGCAAGACCATTGAAGGTATTATTCAAATAAACAGAGTAACCATTATTCTCCTTAAATGAATAACCGTATTGCGATAGACATAATCCCGTCATGTCTATGCTCAACGCAAACACCAATCTCGATGGTAGAGGGAGCGTGCGATGCTTGATCACATCAAGCTTGGAAAAACTTCCAACACATATCGCCAGCTCACCTTTAGCTAGTCTCCGTTTACTCCGCAGTCTTTTATTTCGAGTTTACTAACTTTAGCAACCGAACCGGTATCTAATACCATGGTGCTACTAGGAGTACTAGTAAAGTACACATTAACACAATGTATATCCAATATACTTCTATCGACCTTGCCAGCCTTCTCATCTACCAAGTATCTAGGGTAATTCTGCTCCAGTGGCTGTTCCTCTTATTACAGAAGCACTTAGTCTCGGGTTTGGGTTCAACCTTGGGTTTCTTCACTAGAGCAGTAGCTGATTTGCCATTTCATGAAGTATCCCTTCTTGCCCTTGCCCTTCTTGAAACTAGTGGTTTTACCAACCATCAACAATTGATGCTCCTTCTTGATTTCTACTTTTGTGGTGTCAAACATCGCGAATATCTCAAGGATCATCATATGTGTCCCTGATATATTATAGTTCATCACGAAGCTCTAGCAGCTTGGTGGTAATGACTTCGGAGAACTATCACTATTTCATCTGGAAGATCAACTCCCACTTGATTCAAGCGATTGTTGTACTCAGACAATCTGAGCACAAGCTCAACAATTGAGCTTTTCTCCCTTAGTTTGCAGGCTAAGAAAATCGTCGGAGGTCTTATACCTCTTGACATGGGCACGAGCCTGAAATCCCAATTTCAGCCCTCGAAACATCTCATATGTTTCGCGACGTTTGAAAACGTCTTCGGTGCCTCAACTCTAAACCGTTTAACTGAACTATCACGTAGTTATCAAAATGTGTATGTCAGATGCTCGCAACATCCACAGACAACGTTCGAGGTTCAGCACACTGAGCGGTGCATTAAGGACACAAGCCTTCTATGAAGCAATGAGGACAATCCTCAGTTTATGGACCTAATCCGCATAATTGCTACTACCAACTTTCAACTAATTTTTCTCTAGGAACATATCTAAACAGTAGAGCTGAAGTGCGAGCTATGACATAATTTGCGAAGACCTTTTGACTATGTTCAGGATAATTAAGTTCATCTTATGAACTCCCACTGAGATAGACATCCCTCTAGTCATCTAAGTGATTACATGATCCGAGTCAACTAGGCCGTGTCCGATCATCACGTGAGATGGACTAGTCAACATCGGTGAACATCTTCATGTTGATCGTATCCTCTATACGACTCATGCTCAACCTTTTGGTCTCTTGTGTTCCGAGGCCATGTTTGTACATGCTAGGCTCGTCAAGTCAACCTAAGTGTTTTGCATGTGTTCCGAGGCCATGTCTGTACATGCTAGGCTCGTCAACACTCGTTGTATTCGAACGTAAGAATCTATCACACCCGATCATCACGTGGTGCTTTGAAACGACGAACTTTTGCAACGGTGCACAGTTAGGGGAACACTTTCTTGAGATTTTAATGAGGGATCATCTTATTTACTACCGTCGTTCTAAGCAAATAAGATGTATAAACATGATAAACATCACATGCAATCAAATAGTGACATGATATGGCCAATATCATATTGCTCCTTTTGATCTCCATCTTCGGGACTCCATGATCATCAACGTCACCGGCATGACACCATGATCTCCATCATCATGATCTCCATCATCGTGTCTCCATGAAGTTATCTCGCCAACTTATTACTTCTACTACTATGGCTACCGGTTAGCAATAAAGTAAAGTAATTACATGGCGTTGTTCAATGACACGCAGGTCATACAATAAATAAAGACAACTCCTATGGCTCCTGCCGGTTGTCATACTCATCGACATGCAAGTCGTGATTCCTATTACAAGAACATGATCAATCTCATACATCATATATCATTCATCACATTCTTCTTGGCCATAACACATCACATAGCATACCCTGCAAAAACAAGTTAGACGTCCTCTAATTGTTGTTTGCATGTTTTACGTGGCTGCTATGGGTTTCTAGCAAGAACGTTTCTTACCTACGCAAAAAACACAACGTGATATGCCAATTGCTATTTACCCTTCATAAGGACCCTTTTCATCGAATCCGATCCGACTAAAGTGGGAGAGACAGACACCTGCTAGCCACCTTATGCAACTAGTGCATGTCAGTCGGTGGAACCAGTCTCACGTAAGAGTACGTGTAAGGTCAGTCCGGGCCGCTTCATCCCACAATGCAGTCGAATCAAGATTGGACTAGTAACGGTAAGCATATTGAACAAAATCAACGCCCACAACTACTTTGTGTTCTACTCGTGCATAGAATCTACGCAATAGACCTAGCTCATGATGCCACTGTTGGGGAACGTAGCACAAATTCCAAATTTTCCTACGTGTCACCAAGATCTATCTGTGGAGAAACCAGCAACGAGGGGAAGGAGAGTGCATCTACATACCCTTGTAGATCGCTAAGCGGAAGCATTCAAGAGAACGGGGTTGAAGGAGTCGTACGCGTCGTGATCCAAATCACCGGCGATCCTAGTGCCGAACGGACGGCACCTCCGCGTTCAACACACGTATCGCCCGGTGACGTCTCCCATGTCTTGATCCAGCAAGGAGAGAGGGAGAGGTTGAGGAAGACTCCCTCCAGCAGCAGCACAACGGCGTGGTGGTGGTGGAGGAGCGTGGTGATCCAGCAGGGCTTCGCCAAGCACTACGAGAGACGAGGAGAAAGAGAGGTAGGGCTGCACCAACAGGGAGAGGAAATCGTGTATATGCAACCCTCATAACCTCAAGTATATATAGGTGAAGGGGAGAAGGGTGCGCCCCCTCTAGGGTTCCCACCCCTAGGGGCGGCAGCCCTAGATGGGAAAGGGGGGCGGCCAAGAGGGGGAGAGGGGGCGCACCAGGTATGGGCATTAGGGCCCATCTGCCCTAGGGTTTGCCCCCTTCCCTCTTCCTTGCGCCTTGGGCCTTGGTGGGAGGGGTGCACCAGCCGACTTGGGGCTGGTCCCCTCCCACACTTGGCCCATGTAGCCCTCCGGGGCTTGTGGCCCTACTTGGTGGACCCCCGGGAGGGTCCCGGTACGTTACCGATAAAACCCGAAACTTTTCCGGTGACCAAAACAGGACTTCCCATATATAAATCTTTACCTCCGGACCATTCCGGAACTCCTCGTGACGTCCGGGATCTCATCTGGGACTCCGAACAACATTTGGTAACCACGTATATCTATTCCTTATAACCCTAGCGTCATCGAACCTTAAGTGTGTAGACCCTACGGGTTCGGGAACCATGCAGACATGACCGAGACGTTCTCCGGTCAATAACCAACAGTGGGATCTGGATACCCATGTTGGCTCCCACATGTTCCACGATGATCTCATCGGATGAACCACGATGTCAAGGACTTAATCAATCCCGTATGCAATTCCCTTTGTCCATCGGTACGATACTTGCCCGAGATTCGATCGTCGATATCCCGATACCTTGTTCAATCTCGTTACCGGCAAGTCTCTTTACTCGTTCCGTAACACATCATCCCGTGATCAACTCCTTGATCACATTGTGCACATTATGATGATGTCCTACCGAGTGGGCCCAGAGATACCTCTCCGTTTACACGGAGTGACAAATCCCAGTCTCGATTCGTGCCAACCCAACAGACACTTTCAGAGACACCCTAGTGCACCTTTATAGCCACCCAGTTACATTGTGACGTTTGGCACACCCAAAGCACTCCTACGGTATCCGGGAGTTGCACAATCTCATGGTCTAAGGAAATGATACTTGACATTAGAAAAGCTTTAGCATACGAACTACATGATCTTGTGCTAGGCTTAGGATTGGGTCTTGTCCATCACATTATCAATGACATCCAATGTCCATGGTCAGGAAACTGTAACCATCTATTGATCAACGAGCTAGTCAACTAGAGGCTTACTAGGGACATGGTGTTGTCTATGTATCCACACATGTATCTGAGTTTCCTATCAATACAATTCTAGCATGGATAATAAACGATTATCATGAACAAGGAAATATAATAATAATCAATTTATTATTGCCTCTAGGGCATATTTCCAACAGTTGTTTCCTCGGAAAGTGTACCGTATGCTCATTACCATTAACATGAAAAGTGACATTGCCTTTAGTGCAATCAATAACAGCCCCTGCAGTATTCAAAAAGGGTCTTCCAAGAATAATAGACATACTATCATCCTCGGGAATATCAAGAATAACAAAGTCCATTAAAATAGTAACGTTTGCAACTACAACAGGCACAACCTCACAAATATCGACAGCTATAGCAGTTGATTTATCAGCCATTTGCAAAGATATTTCAGTAGGTGTCAACTTATTCAAATCAAGTCTACGATATAAAGATAGAGGCATAACACTAACACCGGCTCCAAGATCACATAACGCAGTTTTAACATAGTTTCTTTTAATGGAGCATGGTATAGTAGGTACTCCTGGATCTCCACGTTTCTTTGGTATTCCACCCTTAAAAGTATAATTAGCAAGCATGGTGGAAATTTCAGCTTCCAGTATCTTTCTCTTATTTGTAACAATTTCTTTCATATACTTAGCATAAGGATTCATTTTGAGCATATCAGTTAATCGCATACGCAAAAAGATAGGTCTAATCATTTCAGCAAAGCGCTCAAAATCATCATCATCCTTTTTCTTGGATGGTTTGGGAGTAAAAGGCATGGGTTTCTGAACCCATGGTTCTCTTTCTTTACCATGTTTCCTAGCAACAAAGTCTTTCTTATCATAACACTAATTCTTTGATTGTGGGTTATCAAGATCAACAGCAGGTTCAATTTCTATATCATTATCATTACTAGGGTGAGCATCATCATGAACATTATTATTAGCATTATCACTAGTTTCAGGTTCATTACCAGATTGTGTTTCAGCATCAGAAATAGAAATATAATTTGGATTCTCAGGTGTTTCATCAATAGGTTCACTAGAAGCATGGAAAGTCCTATCATTTTTCTTTTTCTCCCTTTTAGAAGGACTAGGTGCATCTATATTATTTTTTTGAGAATCTTGCTCAATTCTCTTAGGATGTCCTTCAGGATACAAAGATTCCTGAGTCATTCGACCACCTCTAGTCATAACTATAACAGCATTATCATTATTCTTACTATTCAATTCATTGAGCAAATCATTTTGAGCCTTAAGTACTTGTTCTACTTGAGTGGTAACCATAGAAGCATGTTTACTAATAAGTTTAAGTTCACCTTTGACATTAGCCATATAATCACCCAAGTGTTCAAGCATATTTGAATTGTATTTCAATTGTCTACCAAAATAAGCATTAAAATCTTCTTGCTTAGCCATAAATTTATCAAACTCATCTAAGCATGGGCTAGCAAACTTAGTAAATGGGATTTCAGCTTTATCATATCTATAGAGAGAATTTACCTTTACTACCTGTGTTGGGTTATCAAGACCATGTGTTTCTTCAATAGGCGGTAAATTAAGACCATGTATTTCTTCAATAGAAGGTAAATTCTTAACATCTTCAGCTTTAATACCTTTTTATTTCATAGATTTCTTTGCCTCTTGCATATCTTCAGGACTGAGAAACAGAATACCCCTTTTCTTTGGAGTGGGTTTAGGAATAGGCTCGGGAGCTGGCTCAGAAAGTGGCTCAGGAAGTGTCCAATTATTTTCATTTGTCAACATATTATTCAATAGAATTTTAGCTTCATCGGGTGTTCTTTCCCTGAAAACAGTACCAGCACAACTATCCAGGTAATCTTTGGAAGCATCGGTTAGTCCATTATAAAAGATATCAAGTATTTCATTTTTCTTAAGAGGATGATCAGGCAAAGCATTAAGTAATTGGAGAAGCCTCCCCCAAGCTTGTGGGAGACTCTCTTCTTCAATTTGCACAAAATTATATATATCCCTTAAGGCAGCTTGTTTCTTATGAGCAGGGAAATATTTAGCTAAGAAGTAAGAAATCATATCCTGGGGACTACGCACACAACTAGGATCCAGATAATTAAACCATATCTTAGCATCACCGTTTAATGAGAATGGAAATATTTTAAGGATATAAAAGTAGCGAGTTCTCTCATCATTAGTGAACAGGGTAGCTATATCATTTAATTTAGTAAGATGTGCCACAACAGTTTCAGATTCATAGCCATGAAAAGGACCAGATTCAACCAAAGTAATTATATCAGGATCAACAGAGAATTCATAATACTTATCAACAACACAGATAGGTGAAGTAGCAAAAGCAGGGTCAGGTTTCATTCTAGCATTAAGAGATTGCTGCTTCCATTTAGCTAATAACCTCTTGAGCTCGTATCTATCTTTGCAAGCTAAAATATCTAAAGCAGCTTCCTTTTAAAAAACATAACCCTCAGGAATAACAGGTGATTCACTATTAGGGGAAGAGTCTTCATCATCACTTTCATCAATATTATCAGTTTCAATAATTTCATTCTCTCTAACCCTAGCAAGTTGTTCATCAAGAAATTCACCAAGTGGCACAATAGTATCAAGCATAGAAGTAGTTTCATCATAAGTATCATGCATAGCAGAAGTGGCATCATCAATAACATGCGACATATCAGAATGCATAGCAGAAGCAGGTTTAGGTGTCTCAAGCTTACTCAAAATAGAAGGTGAATCAAATGCAGAGCTAGATGGCAGTTCCTTACCTCCCCTCATAGTTGAGGGATAAATCTTGGTTTTTGGATCTCTCAAGTTCTTCATAATGATAAGCAGATATAAATCCCAAGTGACTGAAATAATAGAGCTATGCTCCCCGGCAACGGCGCCAGAAAATAGTCTTAATAACCCACAAGTATAGGGGATCGCAACAGTTTTCGAGGAAAAAGTATTCAACCCAAATTTATTGATTCGACACAAGGGGAGCCAAAGAATATTCTCAAGTATTAGCAGCTGAGTTGTCAATTCAACCTGTCGGGGTAAATAGCCATGGGTAGCCCAGCCGGCTTCCCCTGGCCCCTCAGAAAAAATTATGAGCCCATCCGGCTCATAAGAAGACTCAAGACTTGGGCCGCCTCCCCCCAGCCGGCTACCTTCCTGGCCGGCTTCGGGGGAGGCCCGCCTTTTCACCCTCCTGGAGAAGGCTGCGGAGGGCCGGCTACGGCAAGGCTGGCTACGGCAGGGCCGGCTACGTCAGGGCCGGCTACGGCAAGGCCGGCTACTGCTAGGACGGCTCCCATAAATCGGTCAACGTCGTACCCGCGATGTACGCGTCCACTCTGCAATGATGAAGTGGGGCGTGGCTACAGTCGAGCCTGCCACCCCCAAAACCCGGAGCACGCCTGGTACAGCGCGTCGTGCGGGCCGCTGCGGCCCGCCCGGCGCGGCACTGTAGCCACGGCGGCTCTGGCGCCGTCCTCTACGGGTCGCCAGCGTGGCCCCCGAGGCGGTGGGCCCCTTCGGGCAGAGAGATGCCGAAGGCGGCTGCACCTCCTCTCAAGCCGGCAAGACAGAGGGCCGGCTTCACGTAGCTGGCCTGCCGCCCTCCTCGAAGGAGACGCCCATTAAGGAGACAAAATGCGGCGGGGCTACAGTAATCGCCCGCCAGGGCGGCGTTACTGTAGCCATGCTTACCCCGACCAAGCCTGCGTCAACGACACGAAGTAACAGTAACCAGCTGCCGACCAGGCCCTGTCCAGTGGGGCCGGCCTGTCGACCCAGGAGCCGGCAGCCGGCGGGACCCACCAGCCGGCGGGCCCCAGATGCCGGCGGAGAAGCCGGCGAGCATAGTCACAGATGGCTGGGCCCCGCGCCCAGTCGGATTACCATTGTACCCCCGGGGGGTAGGACTATATAAACCCCCCGGTGCACCCATGCAAAGGGTTGAACTCTCTTCCTAGACCTAGACACAACACAAGGAGAAGAAGCAAGCTGAGCCGAGCTCTTCTTCCTCCTTCCACCCAAAACAGCTCAAGGAGCATTGTAGCTACTTGTACACATAGTAACCATGCGGAGACCCCGCAGAGCAGCAGTAGGGGTATTATCTCCCCGGAGAGCCCTGAAGCTGGGTAAGATTTGCCGGCGTGCATGTCTTCGCCTCATCCCGCTTCCAGGCACCAGCGACGTTCTATTGGCCCCCGTAATGATAAGCCACCCGTTGGCATATGTCGCTCCTACCACCCGACACAACCACACCTGGAAACTTAATATCTGCAGCAAAGTATTTACTAGCAAAGTAATATGATAGTAGTGGTAACGGTAGCAAAATTAATGTTTTTGGTATTTTGTAGTGATGATAGCAATAGCAACGGAAAAGTAAATAAGCGAAGAGCAATATATGGAAAGCTCGTAGGCAATGGATCAGTGATGGAGAATTATGCCGGATGCGATTCATCATGTAACAGTCATAACCTAGGGTGACACAGAACTAGCTCCAATTCATCAATGTATTGTAGGCATGTATTCCGAATATAGTCATACATGCTTATGGAAAAAAACTTGCATGTCATCTTTTGTCCTACCCTCCCATGGCAGCGGGGTCCTAGAGGAAAACTAAGGGATATTAAGGCCTCCTTTTAATAGAGTACCGGACCAAAGCATTAACACATAGTGAATAAATGAACTCCTCAAACCACGGTCATCACCGGTAAGTATCCCGATTATTGTCACTTCGGGGTTAACGGATCATAACACATAATAGGTGACTATAGACTTGCAAGATAGGATCAAGAACTCTCATATATTGATGAAAACATAATAGGTTCAGATCTGAAATCATGGCACTCGGGCCCTAGTGACAAGCATTAAGCATAGCAAAGTCATAGCAACATCAATCTCAGAACTTAGTGGATACTAGGGATCAAACCCTAACAAAACTAACTCGATTACATGATAAATCTCATCCAACCCATCACCGTCCAGCAAGCCTATGATGGAATTACTCATGCATGGCGGTGAGCATCATGAAATTGGTGATGGAGGATGGTTGATGATGACGATGGCGACGGATTCCCCTCTCCGGAGCCCCGAACGGACTCCAGATCAGCCCTCCCGAGAGGTTTTAGGGCTTGGCGGCGGCTCCGTATCATAAAACGCGATGAATCCTTCATTCTGATTTTTTTCTCCGAAACCAAATATATAGAGTTGGAGTTGAGGTCGGAGGAGCTCCAGAGGGCCCACGAGGTAGGGTGGCACGCCCTATGGGGGCAGGCGCGCCCCCACCCTCGTGGCTAGGGTGTGGGCCCCCTGGTCTTCATCTTTTGCAAGGATTTTTTATTATTTCCGAAAAGACGTTCCATGAAGTTTCAGGTCATTCCAAGAAATTTCGTTTCTCCACATAAATAACACCATGGTAATTCTGCTGAAAACAGCGTCAGTCCGGGTTAGTTCCATTCAAATCATGCAAGTTAGAGTCCAAAACAAGGGCAAAAGTGTTTGGAAAATTAGATATGACGGAGACGTATCAGGATGCCTAGGAACAAGAGGGGAGAGTGTGTCCATGTACCCTCGTAGACCGAAAGTGGAAGCGTTAAGTAACGTGGTTGACGTAGTCGAACGTCTTCGCGATCCAACCGATCAAGTACCGAACGCACGACACCTCCGCGATCTGCACACGTTCAGCTCAATGACGCCCCTCACACTCTAGATCCAGCTGAGGCCGCGGGAGATTTTCGTCAGCACGATGGCGTGTTGACGGTGATGATGAAGTTACCGATGCAGGGCTTTGCCTAAGCACCACGACAATATGATCGAGGTGGAAATCTGTGGAGGGGGCACCGCACACGGCTAAGATCAACTTGTGTGTCTATGGGGTGCACCCCGTATATAAAGAGTGGATGAGGGGGAGGGACGGCATCCTAGGGCGCGTCCCAAGGGGGGATTCCTACTCCTACTAGGAGTAGGTTTCCCCCTGTCCTAGTCCAACTAGGAGGGGGAAGGAAGGGAAGAGGGAGAGAAGGAAACGCCCCCCCCCAAACCCTACCCCAATTCGGATTGGGCCTAGGGGCGCACGCCACACCTGGCTGCCTCCTCCCTCTTCCACTATGGCCCATCAAGGCCCATTAACTCCCCGGGGGGTTCCGGTAACCCCCCGGTACTCCGGTAAATCCCCGAACTAATCCGTAACCTTTCCTGTGTCCAAACATAACCTTCCAATATATCAATCCTCATGTATCGACCATTTCGAAACACCTCGTCATGTCCGTGATCACATCTCAGACTCCGGACAACCTTCGGTACTACAAATCATATAAACTCATAATACCAATCATCATCGAACGTTAAGCGTGCGGACCCTACGGGTTCGAGAACTATGTAGACATGACCAAGACTCATCTCCGGTCAATAACCAATAGCAGAACCTATATGCTCATATTGGTTCCTACATATTCTACGAAGATCTTTATTGGTCAAACCGCATGACAACATACGCTGTTCCCTTTGTCATCAGTATGTTACTTGCCCGAGATTCGATCGTGGTATCATCATACCTAGTTCAATATCGTTACCGACAAGTCTCTTTACTCATTCCGTAATGCATCATCTCGTAACTAACTCATTAGTCACACTGCTTGCGAGGCCTATAGTGATGTGCATTACCGAGAGGGCCCAGAGATACCTCTTCGACAATCGGAGTGACAAATCCTAATCTCGATCTATGCCAACTCAACAAACACCATCGGAGACACCTGTAGATCATCTTTATAATCACCTAGTTACGTTGTGACATTTGATAGCACACTAAGTGTTCCTCCAGTATTTGGGAGTTGCATAATCTCATAGTCATAGGAACATGTATAAGTCATGAAGAAAGCAATAGCAATAAACTAAACGATCATAGTGCTAAGCTAACCGATGGGTCTAGTCCATCACATCATTCTCTAATGATGTGATCCCATTCATCAAATGACAACACATGTCCATGGCTATGAAACTTAACCATATTTGATTAACGAGCTAGTCAAGTAGAGGCATACTAGGGACACTCTGTTTGTCTATGTATTCACACATGTACTAAGTTTCCGGTTAATACAATTCTAGCATGAATAATAAACATTTATCATGATATAAGGAAATATAAATAACAACTTTATTATTGCCTCTAGGGAATATTTCCTTCAGTCTCCCACTTGCACTAGAGTCAATAATCTAGTTCACATCGTCATGTGAATTCACACCAATAGTTCACATCTTCATGTGACTAATACCCAAAGGGTTTACTAGAGTCAATAATCTAGTTCACATCTCTATGTGATTAACACCCAAAGAGTGATCATGTTTTGCTTGTGAGAGAAGTTTAGTCTACCGGTCTGCAACATTTAGATCCGTATGTATTTTGCAAATTTCTATGTCTACAATACTCTGCACGGAGCTACTCTAGCTAATTGCTCCAACTTTCAATATGTATCTAGATCGAGACTTGGATTCATCTAGATCGGTGTAAAAAGCTTGCATCGACGTAACTCTTTACGATGAACTCTTTTATCACCTCCATAACCGAGAAATATTTCCTTAGTCCTCTAAGGATAATTTTGACTGCTGTCTAGTGATCTACTCCTAGATCACTATTGTACTCCCTTGCCAAAGCATGCTAAGGTATACAATAGGTCTGGTACACAGCATAGCATACTTTATAGAACCTATGACTGAGGCATAGGGAATGACTTTTCATTCTCTTTTTTTCTGCCGTGGCCGGGTTTTGAGCCTTTACTCAATTTCACACCTTACAACTTAGGCAAGAACTCCTTCTTTAACTGATCCATTTTGAACTCCTTCAAAATTTTATCAAGGTATGTAATCATTGAAAGTCTTATCAAGCGTCTTGATCTATATTTATAGATCTTGATGCCCAATATGTAAGTAGCTTTACAGGTAATTCTTTCTTTGAAAAACTCCTTTCAAATTCTCCTGTATGCTTTCCAGAAAATACTACATCATTTCCAATCAACAATATGTCATTCACATATACTTATCAAAAAGGTTGTAGTGCTCCCACTCACTTTCTTGTAAATATAGGCTTCACCGCAAGTTTGTATAAAACTATATGCTTTGATCAACTCATCAAAGCATACATTCCAACTCTGAGATGCTTGCACCAGTCCATAGATGGATCGCTGGAGCTTGCACACTTTGTTAACACCTTTAGGATTGACAAAACCTTCTGGTTGCATCATATACAACTCTTCTTTACTAAATCCATTATGGAATGTAGTTTTGATATCCATTTGCCAGATTTCATAAAATGCGGCAATTGCTAACATGATTCGGACAGACTTTTAAGCATCGATAGAGCGAGAAAATCTCATCGTAGTCAACACTTTGAACTTGTTGAAAACCTTTTGCGACAATTCGAGCTTTGTAGATAGTAACACTACTATCAGCATCCGTCTTCTTCTTGAAGACCCATTTATTTTGAATTGCTCACCGATCATCGGACAAGTCAATCAAAGTCCATACTTTGTTCTCATACATGGATCCCATCTCATTTCATGGCCTTAAGCCATTTCGCGGAATCTAGGCTCATCATCGCTTCCTCATAGTTCATACGTTCATTATGGTCTAGTAACATGACTTCCAGAACAGGATTTTTGTACCACTCTAGTGCAGAACGTACTCTGGTTAACCTACGAGGTTCGGTACTAACTAGATCTGAAGTTTCATGATCATCATCATTAACTTCCTCACTAATTGGTGTAGGCATCACTGGAACTGATTTCAGTGATGAGCTACTTTCCAATTCGAGAGAAGGTACAATTACCTCATCAAGTTATACTCCACTCACTTCTTTTGAGAGAAACTCTTTCTCTCAAAAGGATCCATTTTTAGCAACAAAGATCTTGCCTTTGAATCTGTGATAGAAGGTGTACCCAACAGTTTCTTTTGGGTATCCTATGAAGACGCACTTCTCCGATTTGGGTTTGAGCTTATCAGGCTGAAACTTTTTCACATAAGCATCGCAACTCCAAACTTTAAGAAATGACAGCTTAGGTTTATTGCTAAACCATAGTTTGTATGGTGTCATCCCAACGGATTTTAGACGGTACCCTATTTAACGTGAATGCAGCTGTCTCCAATGCATAATCCCAAAACGATAGTGTCAAATCGGTAAGAGACATCATAGATCGCACCATATCTACAAAAGTACATTTATGATGTTCGGACACACCATTACGCTGTGGTGTTCCAGGTGGCATGAGTTGCAAAACTATTCGACATTGTTTCAACTGAAGGCCAAACTCATAACTCAAATATTTCGTCTCCGCGATCAAATCGTAGAAACTTTATTTTCTTGTTACGATGATTCTCCACTTCACTCTCAAATTCTTTGAACTTTTCAAATGTTTTAGACTTTGTGTTTCATTAAGTAGATATACTCATATCTGCTCAAATCATCTGTGAAGGTCAGAAAATAATGATATCTGCCGCGAGCCTCAACACTCATCGGACCGCATACATCGGTATGTATTATTTCCAATAAGTCAGTTGCTCGCTCCATTGTTCTGGAGAACAGAGTTTTTGTCATCTTGCCTATGAGGCATGGTTCGAAAGCATCAAGTGATTCCAAAAGCCCATCAGCATGGAGTTTTTTCATGCGCTTTATACCAATATGACTGAGGGAGTCCTGGATTAGGGGGTCTCCGGATAGCCGGATTATATCCTTTGGCCGGACTGTTAGACTATGAAGATACAAGATTGAAGACTTCGTCTCGTGTCCGGGTGGGACTCTACTTGGCGTGGAAGGCAAGCTAGGCAGTACGGATATGGATATCTCCTCCTTTTGTAACCGACCTTGTGTAACCCTAACCCTCTCCGGTGTCTATATAAACCGGAGGGTTTTAGTCTGTAGGACACAACTACAACATACAATCATACCATAGGCTAGCTTCTAGGGTTTAGCCTCTCTGATCTCATGGTAGATCTACTCTTGTACTACCCATATCATCAATATTAATCAAGCAGGACGTAGGGTTTTACCTCCACCAAGAGGGCCCGAACCTGGGTAAAACATCGTGTTCCCTGCCTCCTGTTACCATCCGCCTTAGACGCACAGTTCGGGACCCCCTACCGGAGATCCGCCGGTTTTGACACCGACACACATCACCAGGCCGAAGTAGCTGTTCGGAAGGGCGTCGCCAGGCCACAGCCGGACTATATATAAAGCCCTTCATGGCTTGTTCAGCCATTTTGTGTAGCTCGACCAGCTGCTTCAGCTGGTCTCTCATAGGCACCGGATGTTCGGTCCCAGTATACTGAGACCAGAACAACTTCTCCGTTGAGCTCCCCTCCTCGGCCTGGTAAAACTTACCCGCCGCTATTTTCCTCATGGCGCCAATCTCCTAGAGGGCCTTTTGGGCTTCGGCCTTGGCACTCTTTGCACTCTCAAGGGCCGCGGCAAGCTCAGACTCTCGTGTCTTTGAGTCAAGCTCCAACGCCTCGTGCTTCGCCACGAGAGCCTGGAGCTCTTGCTGCACCTCGCCCAACCGAGCCTCTTGCCTTTCCCGCTTGGTGCGCTCCTTAGCCGCTTTGTCTTCAGCCTGGGATAGCGCTTGCTTCAGGGTCGCCACCTCGGTCTTGGCCCCTGCCAAACATACGCTGATCCTGTCATTTTGCAATCACGTCTTCTTTTATATATACATATCTATAGACAGGGTATTACTTACCTTTGTTCTCCTCGAGCTGCCTCTTGGCAAGGCCGAGATCGTCCTTGGACCCTTTAAGGTACTGCTTCAGTATGGCGACCTGCGCAGTTAGTGCGGCAGATGCCAGCAGCGAAGCCTGCATACGCATATTGACATACTTATATTAGACTCCTGCGATGTTTGATCCTCTATTCGCCTTTTCTTTGTGAACACCGAACAGAGCATCAGGGGCTACTGTCTATGCGGTAATATTTTTCCTATATGTCGTGTTGCCGAAACAAGTCAGCATATTAGATTTGTGGAAATAGTATTCTCTCTATGGTGGTATGTGGAGCTTATTTTGTAGGGTGGGACACTATCCTTGTATTCAAATTCTTCCGTGATGTATTCGGAGGAGGAACCCGCCTTGCAATGCCGAAGACAATACTGCGTGCCGGACTCATCGTCATTGAAAGCCTGGTTCAGGGGCTACTGAGGGAGTCCTGGATTAGGGGGTCTCCGGACAGCCAGACTATATCCTTTGGCTGGACTGTTAGACTATGAAGATACAAGATTAAAGACTTCGTCTTGTGTCCGGATGGGACTCTACTTGGCGTGGAAGGCAAGCTAGGTAGTACGGATATGGATATCTCCTCCTTTTGTAACCGACCTTGTGTAACCCTAACCCTCTCCGGTGTCTATATAAACTGGAGGGTTTTAGTCCGTAGGACACAACTACAACATACAATCATACCATAGGCTAGCTTCTAGGGTTTAGCCTCTCTGATCTCATGGTAGATCTACTCTTGTACTACCCATATCATCAATATTAATCAAGCAGGACGTAGGGTTTTACCTCCATCAAGAGGGCCCGAACCTGGGTAAAACATCATGTTCCCTGCCTCCTGTTACCATCCGCCTTAGACGCACAGTTCGGGACCCCCTACCCGAGATCCGCCGGTTTTGACACCGACAATGACCTAAACGGCAGTGCCACAAATAAGTTGCACTATCATTATTAACTTTGCATCTTCTGGCTTCAATATTATGAATATGTGTATCACAACGATCGAGATTCAATAAACCATTCACCTTCGGTGTATGACCATAGAAGGTTTTATTCATGTAAACAGAATAACAATTATTCTTTGACTTAAATGAATAACCGTATTGCAATAAACATGATCCAATCATATTATGCTCAATGCAAACACCAAATAACATTTATCTTAGGTTCAACACTAATCCCGAAGGTAAAGGGAGTGTTCAATGGTGATCTTATCAACCCTGGAATCACTTCCAACACACATCGTCACCTCGCCCTCAACTAGTTTCTGTTCATTTTGTAACTCCTGTTTCAAGTTACTAATCATAGCAACTGAACCAGTATCAAATACCCTGGGGTTACTATGAACACCAGTAAAGTACACAGCAATAACATGTATATCAAATATACTTTTGTTCACTTTGCCATCCTTCTTATCTGCCAAGTATTTGGGGTAGTTCTGCTTCCAATGACCATTCCCTTTGCAGTAGAAGCACTTTGTCTCAGGCTTAGGTCTAGCTTTGGGCTTCTTCACGGGTGTCGGTGTCAAAACCGGTGGATCTCGGGTAGGGGGTCCCGAACTGTGCGTCTAGGCCGGATGGTAACAGGAGACAAGGGACACGAAGTTTTACCCAGGTTTAGGCCCTCTCGATGGAGGTAAAACCCTACGTCCTTCTTGATTAATATTGATGATATGGGTAGTACAAGAGTAGATCTACCACGAGATCGAGGAGGCTAAACCCTAGAAGCTAACCTATGGTATGATTGTGGATGTGTATGTTGTCCTACGGACTAAAACTCTCCGGTTTGTATAGACACCGGAGAGGGTTAGGGTTACACAAAGTCGGTTACAATGGTAGGAGATCTGCATATCCGTATCGCCAAGCTTGCCTTCCACGCCAAGGAAAGTCCCTTCCGGACACGGGACGGAATCTTCAATCTTGTATCTTCATAGTCCAGGAGTCCGGCTGAAGGTATAGTCCGGCCATCCGGACACCCCTAATCTAGGACTCCCTCAGTAGCCCCTGAACCAGGCTTCAATGACGACGAGTCCGGCGCGCGTATTTTCTTCGGCATTGCAAGGCGGGTTCCTCCTCCAAGTATCTCATAGAAGATTTTGAACACAAAGATAGTGTCCGGCTCTGCAAAATAAGTTTCCACATATTGCCATAGAAAGAATAATATTTACACCAATCTAACCTGCTGACGTATCCCGTAGCAAGTCACACCACGGCCAAGCCTTTATCCGAGTCATTTCATTATCCCACCTCAACGCGTCACACGAGGCGGTTTCCTTGGCACGTCTTGTTAAAGCAGAGATCGTGTCCCCTTATCCCGGGATTCTCATCAATACGGGGGTGGGTAACCCAACCGCTTTTAGGACTCCTAGATTATAGGCAAGTCCAAACGGACACGGAGAGGACGCTTGATATTTACCCTCTTTATAAAGGGGACAAGGCTTTTATTTTTCCCTCCCGTGCTCAATCGAATCCTTCCCCCACCTCAAGCTCAAACGCCCGAAGTTCAGGTCAGGCGCCCCGAACCTTCAGGCATGTCCGGCTCTAGCCTTCAAGGCCAATGGATGCCCTCCTCCGTCACGGAAGAAGACGTCAAGAAGTTGAGGGAGGCCAAATATCTGACCGCCGAGATTTTGCATCAGCTGCCTCCCCGAGGGCAGGCCGTCCCTACCCCCGAACCTAACGAGAATGTCGTGTTCATTTCCCACTTCCTCCGAGGCCTAGGCCTTGCCCTGGATCCTTTCATCAGGGGTTTGATGTTTTACTACGGGCTAGATTTTCATGATCTAGCTCCGGACTCCTTTCTTCATATCACAGCATTTATTATTGTGTGTGAGGCCTTCCTCCGGGTTACCCCTCACTTTGGCCTATGGCTCAAGACCTTTGAAGTGAAGCTGAAGCTGGTCGAGGGGCAACATGCAGCATGTGGAGGTGCCTCAATACGCAAGATGATGGCAGCTCCATGGCACAAAGGTTCCAGCCTAGAGGTGTCTGAATTGTGGCAACAGGAGTGGTTCTACATCACGGCTCCTAGAAGTGCCAAGTGGGCGCCCCCCCTGTTTTCCGCTCAGGCCCCCCCACCGCAGCTGATGTCATGGATCAGTAGAGGTCTGAGCTGGGGTCCAGTCAAGGACGTGCCTATACTGCAAGGCCGCATTTGAGATCTCTTCAATGGATATTTCAGTTTGGTTGCGGTGATACAGGTTATGCTGGTTCGTCAAGTCCAGCCTTGCAAACGCCGGCCTCTTCGCTTGTGGGAGTTCAATCCAGAGGGTCCGCGTGCCATTCAAAATTTTCTCAGCCTGACGCACGAGGAGATGTACAAGTCATTCTTCGGACCTCAGACGGAGTGTCCGGAAATCACTGAGGACGTGGGCCTGAGTAGCAACCGCACCACCGAACAGGTAAGGCATCTTCCGGCCGAACATACTTTCTCTACTTTGTTACGAAGTTATCTCTGAGAGTTCGCTTTTTGACCAGGACTGGCTAACAAAGGCGAAGTTGATTCGGTGTTCGGCCCCCCTCACTGAGGGTTTGGAAAATCCGGTATTGGAAAAGATGCTCCAGAGCGCACCTTGCCCAGAGCCCTTGAAGGAAGATACTGTGGAGGATAATGCGGGCGGACGCGGGCCCCCAACGCTGCCCATTCTAGCCGAGGGAGCGAGCGTCTCCATGAGGGAAGGCGACCAGAAGAGGAAAAGGACTACGCCCGGGGATTCGGAAGCCAAAGCTTCCAAACGGGAGAAGAAGTCTCCCACAGAGGGTCCCACCTTGGGGGGCATTGTTGCCGCACAAAGTCCGTGGGGGGATCAATTCTCCCATGAGTCGTAAGTGACCCAAAATACCTTTAATAGTACAGATATGCCATTTTTTCTTCTGAGAAAATAACCACCGCATATATTTTGCAGTTTGGGCCTTAGCCCCTCTCAAATGAGCTCATCTTCGGGGGATCTTCTTCCAGAGATGATGGAGAGCGAAACGCCTCCTCCGGACTCCTCCGCTCCAGAAGCGGGCGACCCTGAAGTGTCGTCGCGGAGGGCCTCTCCGAGTCCGATGAGGCCAGAAGATAATCCCATTGACCCCCGAAGCTCCCAGTGCCCGGCTCCCGAAGGGAGCAGACAAAAGAGTCCGGCCCCTCCTAGTGTGCGGTCGGATGTTCTGAGGGAGTTGGTGGGGCGAGCGGCCATCTCAGATGAACACCATGTGATGATGAATACAGTGGTGGAGAGAATATCATCCGCCGAAAGCAGATTGCATGAAGCTTTTATGAGTCTACTGACAGGCTTTGAGGTACGTAAAAGAATGTATGATAACCCTGCACATGTTAGGTGTGCCCTGTGTAGATAGTAGCCCCTGAGACTCCGGTTGTTATCGGAAACGACGACGAACAGAGGATCATATTCCCAGGAAATAACCATACTGCCTTTATGTGCAGGTGATGGAAGCTCCGGTGGCTAGCCGGACTAGCGAGTTTGCCCATTTAGAATGGCAGTTGGATGCGGCAGACGCCGACATCAAGCTTGTTAACAAAAGGCTTGAGGAGGCACAGGGTAAGTGTCAATATCTGGTAAACGCCACATAGGAAGAGCAGCATGATGCCAATATCTTAAATATGTTGTGACTGCAGATGGAGCTTCCACTGTTGAAGCCTTGCGCGCAGAACTTGCCCGAGCCAAGGAACAAGCGAGGTTAGGTAATGCGGCTGCTGTGAAGGCGGCCGAAGAGTTGCAAGCCGAGAAGGCCGCACATGGCGAGACCCGAGACAAGATGGCCAAGATGGCTATAGAATTAAAAGCCGCCGCCGACTGTTGCCGGGTTCTTGAAAAGGAAAACCAAGCGAAGGCATCGGACCTTGAGAAGGCAGCTGCGACGAAAAAGGATCTCTGCTCTGCTATGAGGGCAAAGAAGGAGGAGCTGCGGGAAGCCGGGGATATTGTAGCTGGGAAATCCTTTATGTTGCGGAGGAGATTCGGAGATCCACGGTATGCCCCTCTGGATCGGCTGTGGAGTTCGGAGGATGCGTATATGGATTTGGCGGGAGCGCTGCCGATGCGGCCAAGTACTTCCAGGGTCAGACAGACTGCGGAGTAGACCAGCTGTTTTGGAGACAATTCCATTCTCCCGAGCGTCCACTTTCATTGACTGACCGATTAGCCGAATGGGCCGAACTAAACAGGTTGTCCGGACTCTCTATGAGGTCTGTTGTGGATCAGCTGTGGCGAGAAGGTCAAAACCGAACAGCTATTTCATCTTGGTGCAGCAGGTCCTTGATGTGGTGCCGCGCATTAATGCGATGAGGAGGTCGGCGTGCATAGAGGGTGCACGGATGGCCTTTGCCCGTGTTAAGGCATATTGGGCGGAGATGGATGCTACCAATGTTGCAACGTGGGATTCGGCTATAGGTTGAAAGGCTGCCGAGCACTACTTTGAAGAAGTTCTTGAGGGTGCCCGTTTGATAGAGACCCAGTGGTCAAAAAATATTATGTTTGAGTGATATGTAATCTCATTGTAAGCGAAATGCTTTTATAAATTTTTATAAGGCTATTTTTATACTTTTGCCTGAAAGTAATATGATGCCTCCTGGGCGGCCGTTGTTGGAAATATGCCCTAAAGGCAATAATAAAAGCATTATTATTATATTTCCTTGTTCATGATAATTGTCTTTTATTCATGATATAATTGTGTTATCCGGAAATCGTAATACATGTGTGAATAATAGACACCAACATGTCCCTAGTAAGCCTCTAGTTGACTAGCTCATTGATCAACAGATAGTCATGGTTTCCTGACTATGGACATTGGATGTCATTGATAACGAGGTCACATCATTAGGAGAATGATGTGATGGACAAGACCCAATCCTAAACATAGCACAAGATCGTATAGTTCGTTTGCTAGAGTTTTCCAATGTCAAGTATCTTTTCCTTAGACCATGAGATCGTGTAACTCCCGGATACCGTAGGAGTACTTTGGGTATACTAAACGTCACAACGTAACTGGGTGACTATAAAGGTATACTACGGGTATCTCCGAAAGTGTCTGTTGGGTTGACATGGATCAAGACTGGGATTTGTCACTCCGTATGACGGAGAGGTATCATTGGGCCCACTCGGTAATGCATCATCATTATGAGCTCAAAGTGACCAAGTGTCTGGTCATGGGATCATGCATTACGGTTGGAGTAAAGTGACTTGCCAGTAACAAGATTGAACGAGGTATTGGATACCGACGATCGAATCTCGGGCAAGTAACATACCGATTGACAAAGGGAATTGTATACGGGGTTGCTTGAATCCTCGACATCGTGGTTCATCCGATGAGATCATCGAGGAGCATGTGGGAGCCAACATGGGTATCCAGATCCCGCTGTTGGTTATTGACCGGAGAGCAATCTCGGTCATGTCTACATGTCTCCCGAACCCGTAGGGTCTACACACTTAAGGTTCGGTGACGCTAGGGTTGTAGGGATATGTATATGCAGTAACCCGAATGTTGTTCGGAGTCCTGGATGAGATCCCAGACATCACGAGGAGTTTTGAAATGGTCCGGAGGTAAAGAATTATATATAGGAAGTGCTATTTCGGCCATCGGGACAAGTTTCGGGGTCACCGGTATTGTACCGGGACCACCGGAAGGGTCCCGGGGGTCCATCGGGTGGGGCCACCTATCCCGAAGGGCCCCATGGGCTGAAGTGGGAAGGGACCCAGCCCAAAGTGGGCTGGGGCGCCACTTCCCCCTAGGACCCATGCGCCTAGGGTGGGGAAACCCTAAAGGGGGGTGCCCCCTTGCTTGGGGGGCAAGCCCCCCACCCCTTGGCTGCCCCCCCCTAGGAGATTGCATCTCCTAGGGCCGCCCCCCCTAGGCCCCCTATATATAGTGGGGGGATGAAGGGCCTCACACCCATGCCCTGGCGCCTCCCTCTCCCTCTCCAACACCTCCTCCTCCTCCATAGAGCTTGGCGAAGCCCTGCCGGAGTACTGCAGCTCCATCACCACCACGCCGTCGTGCTGCTGCTGGAGCCATCTTCCTCAACCTCTTCTTCCCCCTTGCTGGATCAAGAAGGAGGAGACGTTATGCTGACCGTACGTGTGTTGAACGCGGAGGTGCCGTCCGTTCGGCGCTAGGATCTCCGATGATTCGGATCACGTCGAGTACGACTCCCTCATTCCCGTTCTTTGAACGCTTCCGCTCGCGATCTACAAGGTACATAGATGCATCCAATCACTCGTTGCTAGATGAACTCATAGATGGATCTTGGTGAAACCGTAGGAAAATTTTTGTTTTCTGCAACGTTCCCCAACAGTGGCATCATGAGCTAGGTCTATGCGTAGTTCTCTTTGCACGAGTAGAACACAATTTGTTATGGGTGTAGATGTTGTCAACTTTCTTGCCGCTACTAGTCTTATTTTGCTTCAGCGGTATTGTGGGATGAAGCGGCCTGGACCAACCTTACACGTACGCTTACGTGAGACCAGTTCCACCGACTAACATGCACTAGTTGCATAAGGTGGCTGGCGGGTGTCTGTCTCTCCCACTTTAGTTGGAGCGGATTCGATGAAAAGGGTCCTTATGAAGGGTAAATAGAAGTTGACAAATCACATTATGGCTTTCATGTAGGTAAGAAAACGTTCTTGCTAGAACCCTATTGCAGCCACGTAAAACTTGCAACAACAATTAGAGGATGTCTAACTTGTTTTTGCAGCAAGTGTTTTGTGATGTGATATGGCCAAAGTTGTGATGAATGATGAATGATATATATGTGATGTATGAGATGTTCATGCTATTGTAATAGGAATCACGACTTGCATGTCGATGAGTATGACAACCGGCAGGAGCCATAGGAGTTGTTTTTATTTTTTGTATGACCTGCGTGTCATTGAGAAACGCCATGTAAATTACTTCACTTTATTGCTAAATGCGTTAGCCATAGTAGTAGAAGTAATAGTTGGCGAGCAACTTCATGGAGACACGATGATGGAGATCATGGTGTCATGCCGGTGACAAGATGATCATGGAGCCCCAAGATGGAGATCAAAGGAGCTATGTGATATTGGCCATATCATGTCACTATTATTATTTGATTGCATGTGATGTTTATCATGTTTTTGCATCTTGTTTACTTAGAACGACGGTAGTAAATAAGATGATCCCTCATAATAATTTCAAGAAAGTGTTCCCCCTAACTATGCACCATTGCGACAGTTTGTTGTTTCGAAGCACCACGTGATGATCGGGTGTGATAGATTCCAACGTTCACATACAACGGGTGTAAGACAGATTTACACATGCAAACACTTAGGTTGACTTGACGAGCCTAGCATGTACAGACATGGCCTCGGAACACAGAAGACCGAAAGGTCGAACATGAGTCGTATAGAAGATACGATCAACATGAAGATGTTCACCGACGTTGACTAGTCCGTCTCACGTGATGATCGGACACGGCCTAGTTAACTCGGATCATGTTATACTTAGATGACTTGAGGGATGTCTATCTGAGTGGGAGTTCATTGAATAATTTGATTAGATGAACTTAATTATCATGAACTTAGTCTAAAATATTTGCAATATGTCTTGTAGATCAAATGGCCAATGTAGTCCTCAACTTCAACGCGTTCCTAGAGAAAACCAAGCTAAAAGACGATGGCAGCAACTACACGGACTGGGTCCGGAACCTAAGGATCATCCTCATAGCTGCCAAGAAAGATTATGTCCTACAAGCACCGCTAGGTGATGCACCTGTTCTCCCTGCAGAACAAGACGTTATGAACGCTTGGCAGGCACGTACCGATGACTACTCCCTCGTTCAGTGCGGCATGCTTTACAGCTTAGAGCCGGGGCTCCAAAAACGTTTTGAGAGACACGGAGCATATGAGATGTTCGAAGAGCTGAAAATGTTTTTCCAAGCTCATGCCCGGGTCCAGAGATATCAAGTCTCCGACAAATTCTTCAGCTGTAAGATGGAGGAAAATAGTTCTGTCAGTGAGCACATACTCACTATGTCTGGGTTGCATAACCGCTTGACTCAGCTGGGAGTTAATCTCCCGGATGACGCGGTCATTGACAGAATCCTTTAGTCGCTTCCACCGAGCTACAAGAGCTTTGTGATGAACTTCAATATGAAGGGGATGGAAAAGACCATTCCTGAAGTATTTGCAATGCTGAAATCAGCAGAGGTAGAAGTCAAAAAGGAACATCAACTGTTGATGGTGAATAAAACCACTAAGTTCAAGAAAGGCAAGGGTAAGAAAACCTTCAAGAAGGACGGCAAGGGAGTTGCCGCGCCCGGCAAGCAAGCTGCCGAGAATAAGCCAAAGAATGGACCCAAGCTCGAGACTGAGTGTTTTTATTGCAAGGGAAGTGGTCATTGGAAGCGGAACTGCCCCAAATACTTAGCGGACAAGAAGGCCGGCATCACGAAAGGTATATGTGATATACATGTAATTGATGTGTACCTTACCAGTACTCGTAGTAGCTCTTGGGTATTTGATACCGGTGCAATTGCTCACATTTGTAACTCAAAGCAGGAGCTGCGGAATAGACGAAGACTGGCGAAGGACGAGGTGACGATGCGCGTCGGGAATGGTTCCAAGGTCGATGTGATCACCGTCAGCAGGCTACCTCTACATTTACCTACGGGATTAGTTTTGAACCTCAATAATTGTTATTTAGTACCAAGTTTGAGCATGAACATTGTATCAGGATCTCATTTAATACGAGATGGCTACTCATTTAAATCCGAGAATAATGGTTGTTCTATTTATATGAGAGATATGTTTTATGGTCATGCTCCGATGGTGAATGGTTTATTCTTAATGAATCTCGAGCGTAATGCTACACATATTCATAGTGTGAGTACCAAAAGATGTAAGATTGATAATGATAGTCACACATACTTGTGGCACTGCCGCCTTGGTCACATAGGTGTCAAACGCATGAAGAAGCCCCATGCAGATGGACTTTTAGAGTCTCTTGATTACGAATCATTTGACACGTGCGAACCATGCCTCATGGGTAAAATGACCCAGACTCCGTTCTCAGGAACAATGGAGCGAGCGACCAACTTATTGGAAATCATACATACTGATGTGTGCGGTCCAATGAGTGTTGAGGCTCGCGGTGGCTATCGTTATGTTCTCACCCTCACTGATGACTTGAGTAGATATGGGTATATCTATTTAATGAAACACAAGACTGAGACCTTTGAAAAGTTCAAGGAATTTCAGAGTGAGGTTGAGAATCAACGTGACAGAAAAATCAAGTTCCTACGATCAGATCGTGGAGGAGAATACTTGAGTCACGAATTTGGCACACACTTAAGAAAATGTGGAATAGTTTCACAACTCACGCCGCCTGGAACACCTCAGCGTAATGGTGTGTCCGAACGTCGTAATCGCACTCTATTAGATATGGTGCGATCTATGATGTCTCTTACCGATTTACCGCTATCTTTTTGGGGCTATGCTTTAGAGACTGCCGCATTCACTTTAAATAGGGCTCCGTTGAAATCCGTTGAGACGACACCGTATGAATTATGGTTTGGGAAGAAACCTAAGCTGTCGTTTCTAAAAGTTTGGGGATGCGATGCTTATGTCAAGAAACTTCAACCTGAAAAGCTCGAACCCAAGTCAGAAAAATGCGTCTTCATAGGATACCCTAAAGAAACTATTGGGTATACCCTCTACCTCAGATCTGAAGGCAAGATCTTTGTTGCCAAGAATGGATCCTTTCTAGAGAAAGAGTTTCTCTCGAAAGAAGTAAGTGGGAGGAAAGTAGAACTTGATGAAGTATTACCTCTTGAACCGGAAAATGGCGCAACTCAAGAAAATGTTCCTGAGGTGCCTGCACCAACTAGAGAGGAAATTAATGATAATGATCATGAAACTTCAGGTCAAGTTGCTACTGAACTTCGTAGGTCCACAAGGACACGTTCCGCACCAGAGTGGTATGGCAACCCTGTCTTGGAAATCATGTTGTTAGACAACAGTGAACCTTCGAACTATGAAGAAGCTATGGCGGGCCCGGATTCCGACAAATGACTAGAAGCCATGAAATCCGAGATAGGATCCATGTATGAAAACGAAGTATGGACTTTGACTGACTTGCCCGTTGAGCGGCGAGCCATAGAAAATAAATGGATCTTTAAGAAGAAGACAGACGCAGATGGTAATGTGACCATCTATAAAGCTCGGCTTGTCGCTAAGGGTTATCGACAAGTTCAAGGGGTTGACTACGATGAGACTTTCTCACCAGTAGCGAAGCTAAAGTCCGTCCGAATCATGTTAGCAATTGCCGCATTCTATGATTATGAGATATGGCAAATGGACGTCAAGACAGCATTCCTTAATGGTTTCCTTAAGGAAGAATTGTATATGATGCAGCCGGAAGGTTTTGTCGATCCTAAGAATGCTAACAAGGTGTGCAAGCTCCAACGCTCGATTTATGGGTTTGTGCAAGCATCTCGGAGTTGGAACATTCGCTTTGATGAGATGATCAAAGCGTTTGGGTTTACGCAGACTTATGGAGAAGCCTGCGTTTACAAGAAAGTGAGTGGGAGCTCTGTAGCATTTCTCATATTATATGTAGATGACATACTTTTGATGGGAAATGATATAGAACTCTTGGACAGTATTAAGGCCTACTTGAATAAGAGTTTTTCAATGAAGGACCTTGGAGAAGCTGCATATATATTAGGCATCAAGATCTATAGAGATAGATCAAGATGCCTCATAGGTCTTTCACAAAGCACATACCTTGATAAGATATTGAAGAAGTTCAATATGGATCAGTCTAAGAAGGAGTTCTTACCTGTGTTGCAAGGTGTGAAATTGAGCTCAGCTCAATGTCCGACCACGGCAGAAGATATAGAAGAGATGAGTGTCATCCCCTATGCCTCAGCCATAGGTTCTATTATGTATGCCATGCTGTGTACCAGACCTGATGTAAACCTTGCCGTAAGTTTGGTAGGTAGGTACCAAAGTAATCCCGGCAAGGAACACTGGACAGCGGTCAAGAATATCCCGAAGTACCTGAAAAGGACTAAGGAAATGTTTTTCGTTTATGGAGGTGACGAAGAGCTCGTCGTAAAGGGTTACGTCGACGCTAGCTTCGACACAGATCTGGATGACTCAAAGTCACAAACCGGATATGTGTATATTTTGAATGGTGGGGCAGTAAGCTGGTGCAGTTGCAAGCAGAGCGTCGTGGCGGGATCTACATGTGAAGCGGAGTACATGGCAGCCTCGGAGGCAGCACATGAAGCAATTTGGGTGAAGAAGTTCATCACCGACCTAGGAGTCATACCCAATGCGTCGGGGCCAATCAAACTCTTCTGTGACAACACTGGAGCTATTGCACTTGCCAAGGAGCCCAGGTTTCACAAGAAGACCAGGCACATCAAGCGTCGCTTCAACTCCATTCGTGAAAATGTTCAAGATGGAGACATAGATATTTGTAAAGTACATACGGACCTGAATGTAGCAGATCCGTTGACTAAACCTCTCCCTAGAGCAAAACATGATCAACACCAGAATTCCATGGGTGTTCGATTCATCACAATGTAACTAGATTATTGACTCTAGTGCAAGTGGGAGACTGTTGGAAATATTCCCTAGAGGCAATAATAAAAGCATTATTATTATATTTCCTTGTTCATGATAATTGTCTTTTATTCATGCTATAATTGTGTTATCCGGAAATCGTAATACATGTGTGAATAATAGACACCAACATGTCCCTAGTAAGCCTCTAGTTGACTAGCTCGTTGATCAACAGATAGTCATGGTTTCCTGACTATGGACATTGGATGTCATTGATAACGAGATCACATCATTAGGAGAATGATGTGATGGACAAGACCCAATCCTAAACATAGCACAAGATCGTATAGTTCGTTTGCTAGAGTTTTCCAATGTCAAGTATCTTTTCCTTAGACCATGAGATCGTGTAACTCCTGGATACCGTAGGAGTACTTTGGGTATACCAAACATCACAACGTAACTGGGTGACTATAAAGGTATACTACGGGTATCTCTGAAAGTGTCTGTTGGGTTGACACGGATCAAGACTGGGATTTGTCACTCCATATGACGGAGAGGTATCACTGGGCCCACTCGGTAATGCATCATCATTATGAGCTCAAAGTGACCAAGTGTCTGGTCACGGGATCATGCATTATGGTACGAGTAAAGTGACTTGCCAGTAACGAGATTGAACGAGGTATTGGATACCGACGATCGAATCTCGGGCAAGTAACATACCGATTGACAAAGGGAATTGTATACAGGGTTGCTTGAATCCTCGACATCGTGGTTCATCCGATGAGATCATCGAGGAGCATGTGGGAGCCAACATGGGTATCCAGATCCCGCTGTTGGTTATTGACCGGAGAGCAATCTCGGTCATGTCTACATGTCTCCTGAACCCGTAGGGTCTACACACTTAAGGTTCGGTGACGCTAGGGTTGTAGGGATATGTATATGCAGTAACCCGAATGTTGTTCGGAGTCCTGAATGAGATCCCGGACGTCACAAGGAGTTTCGGAATGGTCCGGAGGTAAAGAATTATATATAGGACGTGCTATTTCGGCCATCGGGACAAGTTTCGGGGTCACCGGTATTGTACCGGGACCACCGGAAGGGTCCCGGGGGTCCACCGGGTGGGGCCACCTATACCGGAGGGCCCCATGGTCTGAAGTGGGAAGGGACCCAGCCCAAAGTGGGCTGGGGCGCCACTTCCCCCTAGGGCCCATGCGCCTAGGGTGGGGAAACCCTAAAGGGGGGCGCCCCCTTGCTTGGGGGGCAAGCCCCCCACCCCTTGGCCACCGCCCCCCCTAGGAGATTGCATCTCCTAGGGCCTCCGCCCCCCCTAGGCCCCCTATATATAATGGGGGGAGGAAGGGCCTCACACCCATGCCCTGGCGCCTCCCTCTCCCTCTCCAACACCTCCTCCTCCTCCATAGAGCTTGGCGAAGCCCTGCCGGAGTACTGCAGCTCCATCCCCACCACGCCGTCGTGCTGCTGCTGGAGCCATCTTCCTCAACCTCTCCTTCCCCCTTGCTAGATCAAGAAGGAGGAGACGTTATGCTGACCGTACGTGTGTTGAACGCGGATGTGCCATCCGTTCGGCGCTAGGATCTCCAGTGATTCGGATCACGTCGAGTACGACTCCCTCATCCCCGTTCTTTGAACGCTTCCGCTCGCGATCTACAAGGTACGTAGATGCATCCAATCACTCGTTGCTAGATGAAATCATAGATGGATCTTGGTGAAACCGTAGTAAAATTTTTGTTTTCTGCAACGTTCCCCAATAGCCGTTTATGTATACCTGTGTATAACCTGAAAGATTGCAGTCGTCGGCTTCAACCCTCACGCATATAATGCGGAGGTGCTCGCAAAAACACGCATTCACATTTAACCCAACGTCTTGGTCCTATTAAGGAGGTGATAGCGGAGCGAGCGAGGCAACCGGACTATAATGCTTTAGCACTTTCACTTAGCCATACGAGTTTGACAGTGGGGCTACTAGATAGCCCCTGGTGGCTCCGCACTCTCCCGATCGCGGGGTGCGTACATGCCTGGCCGGGAAACGACCCTTCGTTAAGGCGGAGGAATTCTAACATTCCCACCGGTCATCGAGTGGTTGACCAGTCTCACGCTATATCATGACAGTCAGTTTTCGGCTTTCTCTACTGAGGTGCTTGTCCGGATGAACCAGGGCACAATCACAGCAGTTCTCCTGGTGCTACCTTAGCCGGCAAGGCAGAACGTAAGGCACCAAAACACAGGAGCCGGGCAAACCCAACATTTGACCAAAGACAATGATTCGGAGCTGATGCATATAGGGCCAAACTCGCGACGCCGAACACTCCCTAAGGTATTCGGTCTTTGTGGTATAAACCGGGCCTTAATAGTGGCCTTTGTAAGATACCCCGTGTGTCTAGGTACGTGCATTGTTCTGGCGTGGCCACATGCCAAGACGTCAGCATCCTTCTCAATGGTGGATATGTATCAACAAGAGACAGTAAAAAAGGTTTACGCAGGGTCTTAATCTAAAAAGAATCCTTGGAGCGGGTCCCTGCTGCACGTCTGCGCCTGTGTCTCCGTTGTGCCGTATCCTAGACAGGTGTAGCACGATGATCGTCTGTAAAAGAGAGGAAGTTAAGTGAAAAAGTTGTCGTGCAAAAGGATTGTTTTCAAAGAAACTATGTATAATTCAAGATGATAAGAAATTGCCACTTGTCTGCATGCGTTGAGCCCCTTGTATGGACAAATAGGGGTGTGACCACTTATTTCCGTATAAATAGTGGCGTCGGACTTGATTAGTTGTATCTGAGGTCTTGACGACCTATTGGATGCTTTCGCTTGTCCGGGCGCCTTTAGTGTGCAGCGGCCAAGGCAGCCTCACTCTCTTCGGCGCATAGAGATCGCTTGATATTTCCGTGCACTGTGATGATGCCACGTGACCGGGCATCTTGAGTGTGAGGGAGGCGTGGTGTGGTATTGCGTTAAAGCGAGCGAAAGCTTCGCGTCCGAGCAGTGCTTGATAGCCACTTTGAAACGGAGCGATGTGGAAAGTTAAATGCTCGCGATGAAAGTTATCGGAGGAGCCGAATGTAACTTGTAGTAGGAGGGAGCCCGTACAACGAGCCCCTGGGCCTGGCATTACTCCTTTAAAGGTAGTTTGGCTATGGCGAATTTGTGTTGGGTCTAACCCCATCCCGCGGATTGTATCCTGATATATTAGGTTTAGGCTACTGTCGCCGTCCATCAAGACCCTTGTGAAGTGATATCCGCCAATTACTGGGTCTAATACCAGGGCGGCCCATCCTGCGTGTCGGATACTTGCTGAGTAATCGCGATGGTAGAAAGTGATCGGTTGAGATGACCGGTGGCAGGACTTCGTGGTGACAGGCGCTTGGGTATACTTTCCTGGTAGTGCCGCCTTGTTTTTTCCCTTGATTACGTGTAACACGTTTACTGTTTTGACTTCTGGTGGAAATTGCTTGTGCTCCCCCGTGTCTTGCTTGGGGGGCTCGTCCTCGTCTTCACTTCGTGTATCCTCCCCCTTATGTACGGCGTTGAGCTTGCCGGACTGCTTGAAGACCCAACATTCTCTGTGGGTATGATTAGCAGGTTTCCCAGGGGTACTATGAATCTGACATACTTGGTCCAGGATTTTGTTGAGGCTGGACAATTCATCCCTGGTGCCTTTAGGGGGGCGGCTTTTGTCCTGGCCGAGAGCTTTTGAATCCGGCATTTACTGTCGTGCCCTTCGTGCTGTCTTCTTTATTCCGGCGTTTGTTATTGTTGTTGCGCCGTGATTTCCCGTTTCCATCTCTAACTTCAGATGTACTGGGGTCACTGGTGCTGCATCTGGCTAGCCAGCTATCCTCTCCCGCGCAAAAGCGGGTCATGAGGTTTGCTAATGCGGCCATCGTTCTCGGCTTATTTTGGCCGAGGTGTCTGGCGAGCCATTCGTCACAGACGCTATGCTTGAAAGCCGCTAAGGCTTCGGCGTCCGGACAGTCGACAATCTGGTTCTTTTTAGTAAGAAACCTGTTCCAAAGCTTTCGGGCTGACTCTCCAGGCTGTTGAGTTATATGACTCAAATCGTCCGCATTTGGAGGTCGGGCATAAGTCCCTTGAAAATTTGCCCGAAAGGCGTCTTCGAGCTCTTCCCAACTTCCAATGGAGCTTTCGGGGAGGCCTTTGAGCCAGTGACGAGCTGGCCCTTTGAGCTTGAGGGGTAGGTACTTGATGACGTGGAGATCATCTCCTCGAGCAATATGGATATGAAGGATGTAGTCCTCAATCCAGACCCCAAGGTCTGTTGTTCCGTTGTATGCCTCTATGTTTACGGGCTTGAATCCCTCTGCAAATTCGTGGTCCAGCACCTCATCGGTAAAACGTAGGGGGTGTGCGGCACCCCTGTAGCTGGGTGTGCCGCGTTGTTCAGATGTTTGTTGTGTTGCATTGTATGCTGGGGCGCGCTTGCGGGGTCCATAGATGGATCTTGTTGCATCGTTCTTTGGGTGCGAGCCCTCGCATTGGTTGCGTGTTGTATGGTGAGCAGCATTGTATGCCGCTCTGTGTTGGTAGAGGGGTCGTCCATCCGACCAGGTGGCTGCTTTGATATTTGGTTGTGGCGGTTCTGAGGCCTCCTCATCGAATTCGGGTAGCAGCTTCCGCTTTGGATAGCTCTTGTAGGGGCGATTGTCGCCGTACCTTGCTGCTGTGTTGAGTATTTTACTCCATCTGATTTGGAGTGTGTCTTGCGCGGCCTTGAGCCTTTGCTTCTGCTTTCTCAGACTCCTCGCAGTGGCAACAAGCCTTTTACGGGCAGTCTGCTACTCCGGGTGCCTGTCCGGCGTTATGTCGTCTGGACCATGATCCTTGATAGGATTTGTTTGTTTGGTTTGATTATCTGGATTGCCGTTGTCCGGCAGCGGTTCGCCCTGCTCCAGCGCTAGGTCTGTGTGATCGCTATTTCTGTCGGGGCGGGATTTGGAGCGGCGCTTGCGTCGCCGCTTTGTCTGCTTTTCGAGGGAACAAGCCTTCGGTGCGTCCTTCTGCTCCTCGTCGTCATCTTTTGGTGCGCCCACCATGTATACGTCATGTGACGAGGTGGCGTTCCAGGGCCCAATAGGAGTTGGTTCTTCATCGTCTCCTTCATCGGCGTCCATACCGTCGATGTCTTCGGAGTCGAGGTCGAGCATGTCGGTTAAGTCATCGACACTGGCTATAAAGTGGGTGGTGGGTGGGCTTTGAATTTCTTCATCGTCCGTGCCCCAACCTTGCTGACCGTAGTCCGGCCAGGGCTCTCCTGATAAAGAGAGAGACTTCAGTGACTTCAGGATATCGCCAAGAGGCGAGTGCTGAAAGATGTCTGCGGCAGTGAACTCCATGATCGGTGCCCAATCAGATTCGATCGGCAGGGGCACGGAGGGTTCGGAGTCCGGAGAGGAATCTAGCTCCTTGGAGTCATGAGTCTCGCAGAGTACGGGGCTGGTGTTCGGCTCAATCGCCGTTGGGGTCGCAGTCCCCGAGGTGGCGTCCAACCGTCCATCCTCGATCGGCGCAATTGGCTCCGAATTAAGGGTTAGAGCTGACGCGGATGTGGCCTCCAGGGCACTATTCAGCCGTAGAGCTAAATCATGCTCGTCGTGACAGTGCGGCGTGCTCGGCAGTGGCTCGAATCCGTCGAAGATCAAGTCCCCGCGGATGTCAGCCGTGTAGTTTAAACTTCCAAATCTGACCTGACGGTCGGGGACGTAGCTTTCGATCTGCTCCATATGGCCAAGAGAATTGGCCCGCAGTGCGAAGCCACCAAGGACGAAGATCTATCTGGGGAGGAAGGTCTCACCCTGGACTGCATCGCTACTAATGATCGTAGGAGCCATCGAGCCTGGTGGCGACGACACAGAGGAACTCTCAATGAAAGTACCAATGTCGATGTCAAAACCGGCGGATCTCGGGTAGGGGGTCCCGAACTGTGCGTCTAGGCCGGATGGTTGAAAGTGCGTTATATCGACTAGAGGGGGGTGAATAGGCAATTTTTATGAAAGTCTTCAAAACGTGGAAGTTATGAAGACAAACAGAGTGAACAAGCCTATCACTATGCAGCGGAAGTTAGATTACACAACGCAAGCCATGGTCAAGTATACAATATAGTGAAAGCACAGTGACAAACAGCTTCAGTGTAATGAGGATCAGGTTGGAAGAAGTTATGAAGCCAAACAGATCATACAGTCAAGTTGTGAAGACAGAAGATAAAGCAAGCATGCAATAGCTTCACAATGTGTACTGGTAAGTAAAGGGAGGCGAAGATGAAACCAGTGACACGTTGAAGATAATGATATGTTGGACCAGTTCCAGTTGCTGTGACAACTGTACGTCTGGTTGGAGCGGCTAGGTATTTAAACCAAAGGACACACAGTCCCGGACACCCAGTCCTGAACACGCAGCTCAGGACACCCAGTCCTCACCGTTTTCTCCTTGAGCTAAGGTCGCACAGACCCCGCCCAATCACTCTGGTAAGTCTTCAAGGTAGACTCCCAAACCTTCACAGACTTTGTTCATTGGCAATCCACAATTCCTCTTGGATGCTCAGAACGCGACGCCTAACCGTCTGGATGATGCACAGTCCTCAAGTGTAATAAGTCTTCAGATCACTCAGACAAGAAGACTTAAGTGATGCCCAATTACTCTGGCTCTGGGTGGTTAGGGCTTTTCTCTTCACTAAGGATTTTCTCTCAAAGGCTTCGAGGTGGGTTGCTCTCAAACGACAAAAGCCGTGCACTGAAATTTGAGCAGCCAACCGTTTATGGTTGTGGGGGTGGACTATTTATAGCCACTTGGCAACCCGACCTGATTTGTCCGAAATGACCCTGGGTCACTAAGGAACTGACACGTGTACTAACGGTCGGATTTTGAACTCTCACGGCAACTTTACTTGGGCTAAAAGTAAAGCTGACTTGTCTGACTCTGGACAAGATTTTCTCTCGTTGTCTTCACTCGAAGACATAGGATTTGAATTAGGCATCACTTTAGTCATCCTGACTGGTTCTCTTGGACTCCACTTAACAGTACGGTGGTTCCTATGACACAACATGAATAAAGTAAAACTACGAAGGATCTAAGTCTTCGAGTTCCATAGCCTTCATGGGGAGTCTTCATATGTCATTGTCTTCGACATGAATGTCTTCATGAACCACCATTGTCTTCAATGTCTTCATACATTTTTAGGGGTCATCTCTGGTAACTAAACCGAATCAATGAGGGACTTCTACTTGTGTTATCCTGCAATTCTCACAAACATATTAGTCCCTCAACTAGGTTTGTCGTCAATACTCCAAAACCAACTAGGGGTGGCACTAGATGCACTTACAATCTCCCCCTTTTTGGTGATTGATGACAAACTAGTTGAAGTTTTCAACGGGGAATATAATTTGTCAAATTGTAAAGGAATTGTCTTCATAAGCTGCAAGGGCTCCCCCTGAAGATGTGCATATAAGTGATTTGCTTCTGGAACGCAAATGCACATAGCAGGTTGTATTTGTGGGAATCCACTTCAACTTATGATGACAATCCATCATGTATGTAAAGATATATGAAGATAATGATATGCATAATGAAAAATGGACGTCTGCGAAATGATATAAGTGCGGAAATTATCGTCGTACATGCGGAATTTATCTTCGCAAAAACACAGTGGCAAACATAGTAGCAGACGACCATCAAGTTTAAGTGTTACAACTCAAAGAACCAAATGTAGCAAAACGAGAGTTGTAAGCACGAAGCAAAATGCAAAATATAAAGCACCCGCCCATATTATTGACCCGCTTGAAGACTATAAACATCATATGCTTCTCCCCCTTTTGTCAGTGATGACCAAAAAGGGTTGAAGACATAGAGTTTTCTACGCGTTCCCAGGTGCAGCAGGGTCGGTGGAGACGTTTGGTGGAGCTGGCGAGCTTGGTGCAGTGATGACGCGCGCTGAAGAAGGTGGTGGTGATGTAGCGTCGTCTTCTTCCTCAATGATTTTTCCAGTCACTGTGGCAGCAGAGGAAGAGAACTCTGATTCTTCAAGCGACGGAGTTCCACGCAACACAGCTCTTCTGGGGGGTGTGGAGTCAAACTTGAATCTCTCTTTGAAGCCATCCTCTTGCAGTTCAGCTTCAGTGCACATCATGGTGAGGCCTTTCCAAGTGCGGCGACAGGTTTCATGTGCGACAAAGGCATTCTTTGTGGCCAGATTCCTGATGCGATTGACGTCTTGCATGATACTGCGCATCTGCCTTTTGAGCCAGTCGTGATGCCTATCTTGCTTTTGGTGCAGAGCCACAAGAAGTTCATGATCAGTGAGCGTACGAGCGCGTTTCTTGGGTCTCTGTGCAGCTGTGCTGTCAGTGGCTTCAGTTGATGCAGAGGCACGTGTGGTGCCAGCCATTGGATAGACTCTGGAAATGGCTTCAACACCTTCATCATGCTGAGTGAAGCTCTGGTGTTCTGCATTCTGAAGACTTAATGGCTGCTTGGCAGGCTCAGGATAAATCGCTTCAGCAGAGGTGTCCACATCAGGTAAGAAGATTCTGTGGTTGCGAGCAGAGGGTTGATAGGATATAGCAGAGTGGAGCTTGATGAGCCTCATAACCCATGGAGCATAAATCTTCAGACCAAAGAGATCTGAGCCAGACACTGCAAGTTGACGTATAAAGAGATCCTGGGCATTGAAGCATTTGCCATGCAGGATGCAGAAGATGAGAGTCTTCACGGCACCTTCAACCTTGGCATATCGAGAGTGCCCCTTAATGGGCCATAGAGTCCGCCTGACGATGTGATAGATAGTTCTGGGCAGGTACTCTAAGTCTTCAACGAAGAACTCGGTTGGGTAAGGTGCGTCAGGAAGCAATGGCTTCATCATTGAGAGCATCTGACTCATATTTGGCTCAGGTCGCTGAAATATGCTCTCAACTGCTTCAGCATGGAGTTGGCAGCCTTCTTCGAAGAGTTTGCCAGGAGTGGGTAGGCCGGTGAGCTCAATGATATCAAATGCATTGGCTTCATGATGGACATTGCCGGTCATCCACTCCAGGACCCAAGTCTTCGGATCTCTGTTGTAGCCTTTGATGTGCAGTGTGGCATAGAACTAGAGTAGAAGTTCTTCATTCCAGTGCTCTTCATCTGTGACAAACGGCAGCAGGCCAACTTGCTTGAAGCAGTCCAGTGCTTCTTCCAGACCAGGCAGACCAGCAATAGCTTCAACCTCAAGGCGCTGGTGTGGAAAGATACGGCCTTGGTTGTAGAGGACGCAGGAGTAGTAGCTGCGCTGTGGGTAGCTCCAGAACCTATCTGATACGATCCGTTCCCTTGAATAAGGGTTCTTGGAGCGGTTGAAGAAAGTGTTGTCTACCTTGAAGCTATTGACATTGAAGGTGCCAGGAGCTGTTGCAGGACCTGGGAACCTTGGCAGTCGTGGGATTGGCTTCTGGACCTGGGGCCTGTGCGCAACATGATAGTTGAACTGTGGACCGGCAGCAGACTCAGGCACAGAAGGGTCAGAGGCAGTAGCTTCAGTATCTCTTGAAGCTGTTGGTTGGTCGGGCTCCACAAATGCTTCAGTATTGGGTGTGGCAGCCGCAATGGTGTCAGCCTCATCACGTGTAGTGAGAGGGATGGATTCAGGTGCGTTCTCCTTGAGAACTTCTTCTTGTTGGTGCGGGGAAGATGGAGCTTGAGGTTCTTCATGCTCTTCTTCATGGTCTTCGGCTGATGCAGCCGGAATGTCGTCAGCAGTCTGAGCCCTTGGCCCTTTGCGAAGCCTACGGAATGCAGGCGATGCCGGTGGAGTTGCAGTGGGCTGGGGCTCATTCTGTTCCTCCTGCGGGCGATCTGCCCACGATGCATCTTGGGTGATTGGCGTCAAGGGACGACCAATGCTGATCATTTCACTCGTTTCGAGCTGAGGAAGGACTGCATCACCTTGCACATTGTCTTGGAGACCAATGTCTTCAGCAGCGTTGGGGCCGGCTGCTGGAATGTCTTCAGCGTGCGGAGCCTCTGTGAAAGCAGGCTCATGCACGGTCAGCTGATGATCTTCGTCCGGAAAGCGGACGGAGAGGGGTTCGACTATCAGGGGCTCTGTGGGAGCAGCCCGAGACTTCTTCGTCTTGCATTTCTTGATGGTGGGGTCTGAAGGAGAGGCTTCAGGGTGTTTCCTCTTCCTTGCTTCAGCTTCGGCTGTCCTTGTCTTCTTAAGCTCTGAAGCGGTTGAGCGGTGCTTTGGCTTCAAGCCAGGCTTGGCAGTGGGGAAGACAATCAGAACAGCTTCTTGTCGTGGGGCCTCTTGTTCAGCCACAGTGGGCTTCTTCTTTTTCTTAGCGGCCATCCTGGGGTCGATGCCGGGACGCCCAAGTGCCTTTCGCTTCTCGGCCTCATTGTAGGCCTGCACACAGAGATCAGCCAAATTCTTCATGCGCTCACGTGAACCCTGAGCCTCTGCACGTTTCTGCATAAAGTTTTCCTTCAACTCGTGCAGCATGACTTTGAAGTCTTTGACTTCTTGGACGCTGAGCGTGGCCATGTTCTGCTTGAACTGAGCCTTTTCAAAATCTATCTTCTGCTTCAGTTCCACTATGCGCTGGGCAATTGCGAGTTCTGAAGCAATAGCTCCTTGGAAGGCTACGCTGAGGCCAATGGGCAGCTGCAGATCATCGAAGCTGATGTTGGGTGTATCAAACCACTCATCAATGAAGTTGTAGATGATTGCTGCATCGAACAGAGGCAGATTGTTGAAGATTTCAGCCTCCTCCTTGCTCTTGATTAGCTGCTCAAGAGCGTCATCGGCAAGATCGTCGTCACTTGACAGATCAATGGCCTCGCAGCGCAGAACGGCAGCGGCAGTGAGCTCTTTGCCAGTATGTGGCTGAGGCTTCTTGGCTTCTTGGGGCTTGGAGACTCGTGATAAGTCTTCAGACTGCACACTTGCTTCAGGAGGTGCAGTGGCCAATGGCTTCGCTCTGGAGATCTTGGGAGAAGCGGCTGGCTTGGAAGCTTTTGGCTTCTTCTTCATCTGCTTCGGCTCCGGGGCAGCAGGAGCGTCATCAGACTCAGTGTCTGCTGGAGGGTCGTTCACGGCAGTCCCTTGGACTAGAATGCGAGTGATGAGGCCTTCGAGATTGGCATACGGCCCGATGACATTGGGATTTGCATCGCGTGTGCCATCCGCCCTTAGCTTAGAGGGACCAGGGTTGAAGTCCAGTCCAAACTCCTTCTTGTTTTGCTTCGCAGAGTTCTGAGCAAATTGGAAGTTGCGCTTGAAGAGATTGTCATCGTGACACCAGAGAAGTGATGACGGATGTGCTTTAGCTGGCTGTGGTCCTCTGACCATGCATGGATAGAAGCCTTGAGCAATGGCTTCGTCTCTGGACCGGGGTACGAGATTTTTGTACAAGACATCTCCCCATGGCCTCTTGATGGCGCACTTCTCTGCATATTCCTTGGTGACGAAGCGGTATTGGAACCACTGCTCTGCCCAATATCTTCGAATCCATTGGATTCGTGTCTTGCGCTGACCATAGCTCTCTTCAGGATCAGTTTGGTACATTTCTGCCAAATCCTCAGGCAGATCCTTAGACGTTTCACCACGTCTCTGTCTGCCTCCCTTCCTCGCTGGTTTTTCTGCTGCCATGAAGCTTAGCTTGGAAGGCTTTAGATTCAAAGTCTTCAAAGGCTTCCTTTTGCTTGACCAACAGGAACTTGCTGCGGGTGAATTGATGTGACGCTTTAGGAACTCTGCAAATGAATGCAGACTATGAGAACCAAAAGATTCTCCCACGGACATGTACCTATGACAGCATTAAGGTGCGAGGGAAGGGGAAGAGGTCATATGCATTCTCAGAAGATTTTGAAGACAAATCAGTTTAGAAGATATTGACTTCATCATGCGAAGACATTCACTTTATAGAAAAGAAGTTGGTTCCAGATTTGTACTAACCTATAGATCAGTACAAGTGAGGAATCTAACTACTTCATGAAGAACAGGTGAATATACTAGGCAAGTTATGAGTTGCAGATGAGAGAGATGAAACTTGTGTGAATGGAAACCTCTTTTGGCAGAAAGTGATGGAGCTATAGGATCAAAAGAGGCTGTTAAAAAGACTTGTTATTTACCAGACTTGGAACTGCTAGACGAGGTGAGAGTTGAGGCTGAGCAGTTCGATCCTCCGTGCCCTAACTTGGCGACGGAAGACACCTATGGCGACGGCGGAGAGACTGATGTCCGCTGTCAGCGTGAGAACGGCGTCGGAGAGGTTGCGGCAGTGAAGCACTTCGTCGCCGGCGTCGTTGAGAGTTAGCGGTGGCGCTAGGGTTCGTGCGAGGGTGGAAGAAGAGATAATGGCCGCAGTGAAACGTGTATTTATAGGGATATGGGTGGCACTGCGCTATTACTCAGGTGCCCCTGGCGATTCGCATCTGATCAGTACATGGCCAGCATGCGGAATTGTGGGGGCAGTTTCACCCCACGCACGCCTTGTTTGTCGGGAGCGTTCCTACTTCTCCGGATTTCTTGTTGATGGAAAAACATTGAAAGCTGTTTTAAAGTTTGTCTCTGTGTCTTCATCTGACAAGGATGGAGTGAAGACATTGGACAGTTTCAATAGAATGCATATGACTTGGAGAGATAGAGTTTGAGGTAGGAAGCATGGAGAGGTTAGCGTCCGATCACATTCACTTAGTTCAAAAGATTCAAACAAGAAGGCATAGCTATAAGTGAATGCTGTAGAGGACAGAACACCAGTACATATATATAATCTACATATTGAAGATAATCATGAAGACAAATTGAGATTGAAGCCAAACCAAATGTGAAAACATAGCAAATGTGACGCCTTGAGTGGAACACTTCAAACAGAAAATTTGGTGGTGGCGTTACCCACCGTATAGGAAGTATTAGACCCAGACACGGCGCACAATTATCGTGGCGCTCTGAAGTCAAATTCCATGTTAATGTATTCACACTTAGAATGTATGTCTTCATTGATTGAAGATACATGTTACTTTGTGTGTTGCACATCTAAGTCATCAACATGCATAAGTGTTAGGATGTGTGCCTGATCACAGGACATTTGAGGATTCCAAGATATTTAGCTCACACCGTAACTTGCAAAATCTCTTCTCATCCAAGGGCTTGGTGAAGATATCTGCCAATTGCTCTTCAGTGTTGACGTGTATGATATCAATGTCTTCCTTTGCAACATGATCTTTGAGAAAATGATGACGAATTTCAATGTGCTTTGTCTTCGAGTGCTGAACTGGGTTGTTGGCGATCTTGATGGTGCTTTCGTTGTCGCAGTAAAGTGGCACTTGCTTCAGATGAATGCCATAATCCTTGAGGGTTTGCTTCATCCATAGAAGCTGAGCGCAGCAGGATCTAGCAGCAATGTATTCAGATTCAGCAGTGGAGAGAGATACACAGTTCTGCTTCTTTGAAGACCAACAGACAAGTGATCGGCCCAGAAAGTGACATGTGCCTGATGTGGACTTCCGATCAACCTTGTCACCAGCGTAATCAGCATCCAAAAATCCAACCAGATCAAACTCTGAGCCCTTTGGATACCATAACCCTAGAGTTGGGGTGTGAGCCAAATATCGAAGAATTCGCTTCACAGCTAAGTGATGCGACTCCTTTGGTGCCGCTTGGAACCGAGCACACATGCAAACACTAAGCATAATATCTGGCCTAGATGCACATAGATAAAGCAAAGAACCAATCATGGAGCGGTATACCTTTTGATCGAACTCTTTACCATTGTCGTCAGGACCCAGATGATGTTTGGCTGGCATTGGTGTTGTGAAGCCTTTGCAGTCTTACATACCGAACTTCTTCAGGCAATCTTTGAGATATTTCTCTTGAGATATGAAGATGCCATTGCGTTGTTGCCGTATCTGAAGACCGAGGAAGAATTTCAGCTCCCCCATCATAGACATCTGATATTGCTCTTGCATCATATATCCGAACTCCTCACTGTACTTCTGATTGGTGCAGCCGAAGATAATGTCATCCACATATATTTGGCACACAAACAGTTCACCATCATATGTCTTTGTGAAGAGAGTGGGATCCAGGGAACCAGGTATGAAGCCTTTGCTCTTCAGGAAGTATTTGAGTGTATCATACCAGGCCCGAGGGGCTTGTTTGAGGCCATATAGTGCCTTTTTGAGCTTGTAAACCATGTCAGGATGTTTTGGATCTTCAAACCCAGGTGGTTGTGCAACATACACTTCTTCTTCAATTTTGCCATTGAGGAAGGCACTTTTTACATCCATTTGATACAGAATTATGTTGTGATGATTTGCATAGGCCAGCAGTATACGGATGGCTTCAAGTCTGGCAACAGGAGCAAATGTTTCATCGAAGTCAATGCCTTCCACTTGAGTATATCCTTGAGCAACGAGACGAGCCTTGTTTCTGACGACTTGGCCATGCTCATCTTGCTTGTTGCGGTATATCCATTTGGTGCCTATTATGTTATGCTTCCGTGGATCAGGACGCTTAACCAACTCCCATACATTGTTCAGCTCAAATTGTTGAAGCTCTTCTTGCATAGCTTGAATTCATTCAGGTTCCATAAAGGCTTCATCAATTTTCTTGGGTTCTGTGATTGAAACGAATGCGAAGTGTCCGCAGAAGTTTGCCAATTGAGTTGCCCTTGAACGAGTCAGTGGACCAGGTGCATTGATGCTATCAATTATTTTGTCAATCTGCACTTCATTGGCAACACGAGGATGTAGGGGTCGAAGACTTTGCTCTTGCTGATCTATGTTGTCATGGGGAGGAATGTCTTCAGGCTGAGCATTGTCTTCATGTGGATCAGGTGCTGAGATGATAAGTTCTTCTTCAGGACGAGCTTCAGAAGGTATAATTTCTCCAGTTCCCATTAGCTTGCTTGATTCACTGGCTGGAACTTCATCTAGCACATCTGGTAGTTGCTCTCTTTGTGATCCATTGGTCTCATCGAACCGCACATCCACTGTTTCAACCACTTTGTAGTGAAAGAGACTGAAGACTCTGTAGGCATGCGAATCCTTTCCATATCCAAGCATGAAGCCCTCATGTGCTTTTGGAGCAAATTTTGAGGTGTGGTGAGGGTCCTTGATCCAGCATCTTGATCCAAATACTCTGAAGTAACTGACATTTGGCTTCTTGCCAGTCAGAAGTTCATAAGATGTCTTGTTCAGCAGCTTGTGAAGATATACACGGTTGATAGTATAGCATGCAGTGTCAATGGCTTCAGTCCAGAATTTTCTTGGTGTCTTGTACTCATCTAACATTGTTCTGGCCATCTCAATGAGTGTTCTGTTCTTGTGTTCGACGATGCCATTCTGTTGTGGCGTGTATGGAGCTGAGAATTCATGAGTGATGCCCAATGTATCAAGATATGTGTCAAGGCCAGTGTTCTTGAATTCTGTGCCATTGTCACTTCTGATGTGCTTTATCTTGGCGCCATAATTGTTCATAGCCCGATTTGCGAAGCGTCTGAAGACATCCTGCACTTCAGTCTTGTAAAGGATTATGTGCACCCAAGTATATCTAGAGTAATCATCAACAATGACGAAGCCATAGAGGCAAGCAGTAGTGGAAAAAGTTGAGTAGTGAGTGGGACCGAAGAGATCCATGTGAAGCAGTTCGAAGGGTTGAGTAGTGGTCATGATTGTCTTCGAAGGATGTTCTGCCCTTGTCATCTTCCCAGCTTCACAGGCACCGCATAAGTGATCTTTCTTGAACTTGATGCCCTCGATGCCTATGACATGCTTCTTCTTTGCAAGGGTGTGGAGGTTCCTCATGCCAGCATGCCCAAGTCTTCGATGCCAAAGCCAGCATTCTGAAGCCTTTGCGAGAAGACAAACTGCAAGCTGTGGCCCTGCTGAGAAATCTACCACGTACAAATCATCTTTTCGATACCCTTCAAACACTAGAGACTTGTCAGATTCCATTAGTACCAGACAACGATATTTTCCAAAGATTACAATCATGTTCAAATCGCAAAGCATTGAGACAGACATTAAGTTGAAGCCAAGGGATTCAACAAACATGACTTTATCCATGTGTTGATCCTTTGAGATTGCAACTCTACCTAGACCCAGTACCTTACTTTTACCAGTGTCAGCGAATGTGATGTGGCTCTTGTTAGATGGACGTAAGGTTGAGTCCATAAAGAGACTTCTTTTTCCAGTCATGTGATTTGTACACCCACTGTCAATAATCCATTCTGAAGACTCTGAAGTCACTGGTGTCGTACCCTACAGTGCAGTTAGGGGGATAGGCTTCACGAAGAGTGTTGTGAAGCAAAAACATTTGATGAACCAGTGGATTATGAAAACTTAGATCCAGGTTAGGACAAGTAGGGAGAGTAGCAAGCGATTCAGGTATGAAATACATAGTGATGCCATTCGGGCATTTGATCTTGCGCCCCACAAGATTTTTAAGGTCCCCAGCAATAGCGTCAGAAGATTTTGGTTTTGTGCTGGAGACCTTTCCCTGCAAAAGAGAGTTAAGCTTTCTTAACCACCCACATCTTCAAGGGTGGCTTAGAAGCAATAAGTCTAAGTGCAGCATCTGAAAATTTTGGCTTTGGAGCCTTAGCAAACAGTCTAGCAGGTGGGCAATAGTACTCATAAGAATAGGCAGAATAGTTTTTGGTCATATGAGAATGACGGTTTGAAGAACCGCTCTCATATGCCTGAGCATGGTCTCCCTGCAAAACATTTGTGTTAGTGCGACTCAAATGAGTCCTCTGCCTGTATGAAGCCTTTGGACCATATGAAGCCTTTGGTCTGAGGTTTGTCTTCTTCATGTGAGGTGTCATGAGGACATTCACAGGAAGATTCTCAAGACACGTTTTTGGAACCCAGATCTTCTTCATAGGCGGTCCATTCCTGCAGTTAGTACCAATGTACCTGGCAAATACTTCACCATTCTGATTCTTAAACAGTTTATAGTTTGCATCAAAGGATTCATCAATGATAATTGGATTAGCACAAGTGAAGCCAGATAGATTGGATGGATCTGCTGAGGATTCCTTTGCAGCAACCCATGTGGTTTTGGGGTACTGCTCAGGTTTCCAGTAAGGGCCATCTACATTAATTTTCCTCATGAACCCAACACCCTCTTTCCTAGGGTTTCGGTTCAGAATCTGCTTCTTGAGGACATCACATAATGTCTGATGTCCTTTGAGACTTTTGTACATCCCTGTTTCAAGCAATGTCTTCAACCTAGCATTTTCATCAGCAATAGCAGTGGTATCCTCAGCAGAGGGGTTAGTTACCACTTCAACAGTTGAAGATATTGCAACAGCAGTAGCAGTGGAACATTCAGCGACAGAAATAGCATTATCACGCTCAATGCATTTAAGGCATGGTGGTTCAAATCCTTCCTGAGCAGAACTGATCTGTTCGGCTCGAAGTGACTCGTTTTCCATTTGAAGATCTTCATGATCCGCTCTCAACTTCTCAAGATCTTGCTTCTTTTGAAGATAATCATAGGAAAGCTTTTCATGAGCAGTTGAGAGAGTCTCAAGACGATCTTCGAGTTCCTGATACTTAACATGAAGATTTTTTATGTCTTCAATTAAGGATTCAGAACGAGTCATTTCAGCACCCAACAGATCATCGCTTCTGTCTAACAGTTTTTGAATATGTTCCATGGCCTTTTGTTGTTCAGTTGCAATTTTGGCAAGTGTTTTGTAACTGGGTTTTGAATCACAATCAGAGTCATCGTCACTGGATGTTTGATAGTGAGTAGTGCGTGTGTTTACCTTGGCACCACGTGTCATGAAGCAGTAGGTAGGAGTAGAGTCGTCCTTGTCATTTGCATCGGTGTTGGTGATGGAGTCATTGTTTTCAGTGTTGAAGATGGACTTGGCGACATAGGCTGTAGCCAGACTCGCAATGCCTGAATAAGACTCCTCCTCAGACTCCACCTCTGCCTCCTCAGAAGCGGACTCCTCCTCTGAATCCATTTCCTTGCCAACAAACGCACGAGCCTTGCCAGATGAACTCTTCTTGTGTGATGAAGACTTTGAGGAAGACTTGGACGAAGACTTTGAGTATTTCTTCGTCTTCTTATCATCTGAGTCATATTCCTTGCTCTTCTTCTTCTTTCTGTTCTCATTGTCCCACTGTGGACACTCAGAGATGAAGTGTCTAGTTTTCTTGCACTTGTGACATGTTTTCTTCTTGTAGTCATGAGCAGAAGCTTCATCATTCCTTGAGCTTGATCGTGAATACTTTCTAAAGCCTTTCTTCTTGGTGAATTTCTGGAACTTCTTCACTAGCATTGCAAGTTCCCTTCCAATGTCTTCAGGATTATCAGAACTGCTGTCAGATTCTTCTTCAGATGAGGACACAGCTTTTGCCTTCAAGGCACGTGTTCGCCCATAGTTTGGACCGTAGATGTCTCTTTTCTCAGAAAGCTGAAACTCATGTGTGTTGAGCCTCTCAAGTATGTCAGACGGATCGAGTGTCTTGAAGTCTGGACGTTCTTGAATCATCAGGGCTAGGATGTCAAATGAACTGTCAAATGATCTTAGCAGCGTCTTGACGATTTCATGTTTGGTGATCTCAGTGGCGCCGAGGGCTTGAAGCTCATTTGTGATGTCTGTGAGCTGGTCAAATGTGTGCTGGACATTCTCATTGTCATTTCGCTTGAAGCGGTTGAAGAGATTGCGAAGAACACTGATTCTCTGATCTCTCTGGGTTGAGATGCCTTCATTGACCTTGGAGAGCCAGTCCCAAACCAGCTTGGATGTCTTCAAGGCACTCACACGGCCGTACTGTCCCTTGGTCAGATGACCACAGATAATATTCTTGGCAGTGGAGTCCAGTTGAGTGAACTTCTTGACATCAGCCGTAGTGACACCTTCTCCAGCCTTGGGAACGCCGTTTTCGACGACATACCATAGGTCGACGTCAATGGCTTCAAGATGCATGCGCATCTTATTCTTCCAGTAGGGATATTCAGTTCCATCGAAGACGGGGCACGCAGCGAAGACTTTAATTATCCCTGCAGTCGACATAGCTAAAACTCCAGGTGGTTAAACCGAATCACACAGAACAAGGGAGCACCTTGCTCTGATACCAATTGAAAGTGCGTTATATCGACTAGAGGGGGGGTGAATAGGCGATTTTTATGAAAGTCTTCAAAACGTGGAAGTTATGAAGACAAACAGAGTGAACAAGCCTATCACTATGCAGCGGAAGTTAGATTACACAACGCAAGCCATGGTCAAGTATACAATATAGTGAAAGCACAGTGACAAACAGCTTCAGTGTAATGAGGATCAAGTTGGAAGAAGTTATGAAGCCAAACAGATCATATAGTCAAGTTGTGAAGACAGAAGATAAAGCAAGCATGCAATAGCTTCACAATGTGTACTGGTAAGTAAAGGGAGGCGAAGATGAAACCAGTGACACGTTGAAGACAATGATATGTTGGACCAGTTCCAGTTGCTGTGACAACTGTACGTCTGGTTGGAGCGGCTAGGTATTTAAACCAAAGGACACACAGTCCCGGACACCCAGTCCTGAACACGCAGCTCAGGACACCCAGTCCTCACCGTTTTCTCCTTGAGCTAAGGTCACACAGACCCCGCCCAATCACTCTGGTAAGTCTTCAAGGTAGACTCCCAAACCTTCACAGACTTCGTTCACCGGCAATCCACAATTCCTCTTGGATGCTTAGAACGCGACGCCTAACCGTCTGGAGGATGCACAGTCCTCAAGTGTAATAAGTCTTCAGATCACTCAGACAAGAAGACTTAAGTGATGCCCAATTACTCTGGCTCTGGGTGGTTAGGGCTTTTCTCCTCACTAAGGATTTTCTCTCAAAGGCTTCGAGGTGGGTTGCTCTCAAACGACAAAAGCCGTGCACTGAAATTTGAGCAGCCAACCGTTTATGGTTGTGGGGGTGGACTATTTATAGCCACTTGGCAACCCGACCTGATTTGTTCAAAATGACCCTGGGTCACTAAGGAACTGACACGTGTACTAACGGTCGGATTTTGAACTCTCACGGCAACTTTACTTGGGCTGCAAGTAAAGCTGACTTGTCTGACTCTGGACAAGATTTTCTCTCATTGTCTTCACTCAAAGACATAGGATTTGAATTAGGCATCACTTCAGTCATCCTGACTGGTTCTCTTGGACCCCACTTAACAGTACGGTGGTTCCTATGACACAACATGAATAAAGTAAAACTACGAAGGATCTAAGTCTTCGAGTTCCATAGGCTTCATGGGGAGTCTTCATATGTCATTGTCTTCGACATGAATGTCTTCATGAACCACCATTGTCTTCAATGTCTTCGTACATTTTTAGGGGTCATCTCTGGTAACTAAACCGAATCAATGAGGGACTTCTACCTGTGTTATCCTGCAATTCTCACAAACATATTAGTCCCTCAACTAGGTTTGTCTTCAATACTCCAAAACCAACTAGGGGTGGCACTAGATGCACTTACAATGGTAACAGGAGACAAGGGACACAAAGTTTTACCCAGGTTCGGGCCCTCTCGATGGAGGTAAAACCCTACGTCCTGCTTGATTAATATTGATGATGTGGGTAGTACAAGAGTAGATCTACCACGAGATCGAGGAGGCTAAACCCTAGAAGCTAACCTATGGTATGATTGTGGATGTGTATGTTGTCCTACGGACTAAAACCCTCCGGTTTATATAGACACCGGAGAGGGTTAGGGTTACACAAAGTCGGTTACAATGGTAGGATATCTGCATATCCGTATCGCCAAGCTTGCCTTCCACGCCAAGGAAAGTCCCTTCCGGACACGGGACGGAATCTTCAATCTTGTATCTTCATAGTCCAGGAGTCCGGCTGAAGGTATAGTCCGGCCATCCGGACACCCCCTAATCCAGGACTCCCTCAACGGGAGTGGCAACTTGCTTGCCATTCTTCTTGAAGTTCCCTTTCTTTCCCTTTCCCTTTTACTTGAAACTAGTGGTCTTGTCAACCATCAACACTTGATGCTTTTTCTTGATTTCTACCTTCGCCAATTTCAGCATCGCAAAGAGCTTGGAAATTGTTTCCGTTATCCCTTGCATATTATAGTTCATCGTGAAGTTCTAGTAACTTGGTGATAGTGACTAGAGAACTCTGTCAATCACTATCTTATTTGGAAGATTAACTCCCACTTGATTCAAGTGATTGTAGTACTCAGACATTCTGAGCACATGCTCACTAGCTGAGCTATTCTCCTCCATCTTGTAGGCAAAGTACTTGTCGGAGGTCTGATACCTATCGATTCGGGCATGAGTCTGAAATACCAATTTCAGATCTTGGAACATCTTATATGCTCCGTGGCATTCAAAATGTTTTTGAAGTCCTGTCTAAGCTGTAAAGCATGGCGCACTAAACTATCAAGTAGTCATCATACCGAGCTTGCCAAACGTTCATAACATCTGCATCTGCTCCTGCAATAGGTTTGTCACCTAGCGGTGCATCAAGGACATAATTCTTCTGTGCAGCAATGAGGATAATCCTCAGATCACGGATCTAGTCCGCATCATTGCTACTAACATCTTTCAACATAGTTTTCTCTAGGAACATATCATAAATAAAATGGGAAAGTTATACGTGAGCAATTGATCTACAACATAGATATGCAAATACTATCAGGACTAAGTTCATGATAAATTTAAGTTCAATTAATCATATTACTTAAGAATTCCCACTTAGATAAACATCCCTCTAATCATCTAAGTGATCACATGATCCATATCAACTAAACCATGTCCGATTATCACGTGAGATGGAGTAGTTTTCAATGGTGAACATCACTATGTTGATCATATCTACTATATGATTCACGCTCGACCTTTCGGTCTTAGTGTTCCAAGGCCATATCTGCATATGCTAGGCTTGTCCAGTTTAACCCGAGTATTCTGCTTGTGCAAAACTGGCTTGCACCCATTGTATGTGAACGTAGATCTTATCACACCCGATCATCACGTGGTGTCTCGGCACAACGAATTGTAGCAATGGTGCATACTCAGGGAGAACACTTATACCTTGAAATTTAGTGAGAGCTCATCTTATAATGCTACCGCCGTACTAAGAAAAATAAGATGCATAAAGGATAAACATCACATGTAATCAATATAAGTGATATGATATGGCCATCATCATCTTGTGCCTTTGATCTCCATCTCCAAAGCACCGTCATGATCACCATCGTCACCAGCTTGACACCTTGATCACCATCGTAGCATCGTTGTCGTCTCGCCAACTATTGCTTCCACGACTATCGCTACCGCTTAGTGATAAAGTAAAGTAATTACATGGCGATTGCATTTCATACAATAAAGCAATAACCATATGGATCTTGCCAGCTGCTGATAACTGTGTTACAAAACATGATCATCTAATACAACAATTTATATCTCATCGCGTCTTGACCATATCACATCACAACATGCCCTGTAAAAACAAGTTAGACATCCTCTACTTTGTTGTTGCAAGTTTTACATGGCTGCTACAGGCTTAGAAAGAACCGTTCTTACCTACGGCATAAAAACCACAACGTGGTATAGTGATTCCTTTTTGATCTTCAGAAAGAACCCTGTTCATTGAATCTGATTCAACTAAAGTTGGAGAAACTGACACCCACCAGCCACCTGTGTGCAAAGCACGTCGGTAGAACCAGTCTCATGAACGCGGTCATGTAATGTCGGTCCGGGCCGCTTCATCCAACAATACCGCCGAATCAAGAAACAACTGGTGATGGCAAGCAATATGTATATACCCACGCCCACAACTCCTTTGTGTTCTACTTGTTTGGAGAACACAGTATTTCAACAATTTTCCTACGATCACGCAAGATCTATCTAGGGATGCATAGCAATGAGAGGGGAGAGTGTGTCTGTGGGAGTCCTGGACTAAGGGGTCCTCGGGCGCCCGGCCTGTTAGCCATGGGCCGGACTGATGGGCTGTGAAGATACGAAGACTGAAGACTACAACCGTGTCCGGATGGGACTCTCAAACATGTAGAATCCTTTATTTTTAGCTTACCCTGTGTAACCCTAGATCCTCTCGGTGTCTATATAAACTGGAGGACTTAGTCCAGAGAGAGAGAGATTCATTATCATAGTCATACAGGCTAGACTTCTAGGGTTTAGCCATTACGATCTCATGGTAGATCAACTCTTGTAATACTCATATTCATAAAGATCAATCAAGAAGGACATAGGGTATTATCTCCATAGAGAGGGCCCGAACCTGGGTAAACATCGTGTCCCATGTCTCCTGTTACCATCGACCTTAGACGCACAGTTCAGGACCCCCTACCCGAGATCCGCCTGTTTTGACACCGACATTGGTGCTTTCATTGAGAGTTCCACTGTGACGTCGACAATAGGATTGATGGCTCGCCTTGTTCTCAAGGACAACATCACCATCGGAGGAGCACTGGCCCCAGGCCAAACCCTCCGGCTAGGCGGCTTTACCATGACCACCCATTCGGTTGTCGAGCCGACGATGACCTCCCGGGTCATCGAAAATAACCTTCATGTCAACTCCGAACACTCCAAGCAGATGGATCCAGCAGAGCTTTCGTCGTTAAATGAGCTCCTAGATTGCATCACCGCCCTGGGGGTCGCTACAGACTATGATCGAGTTGGGCTTAAACCCGATCAGAGATAAATCAAATCTCCACCGATCACCCACCAGATAGCGGCAGTCGAGGAGGAAAACGGTGACTCTTCTTCCATATTAAGGATGGACTATATCCGGATCTCCAGTTTCGAAGAGCCAGACACCCACCTGCGAGGAGATGTACCCTACCCTCCGAACATAGAATCGGACGAGGGCCTAAGAAATCGATGGATATCTCGGAGCCCGATCTTTTAAGTTCGAAGGACCTTCAAACTCCGTATCCAAAATTGGGTCAGGGTTCGGATTCAAATCCACCCACCCACCCAAATATAAGCGCTCTCATGAGCATACAACAACAGTCTTAGGAAACGGTCCACCACTTCTGGGCCAGATTCCTTCTCGTCAAAGACAAGATTAAAGATCGCCGCAACGAGGAAGCAATCTCAGTGTTCCGCAATAATTGCATGGACGAAGGAATCCTCAACGCCATCAACCGCCATCACATATCACACTTCGTTGACTTGGCAACTATCGTACAGAAGTACAACACAATGGAAAGCGCCTGGAAAACTCAGGCAGCCCATTGGGAACCATCGATCCCCACTCAATGCCTCATTCAGGCGAAAAGGGCACACCCTTGTAACACGCCCGGTCCAATAGTAAAGAAATATAAGTCCATTACGGGGCGCGGAACCGTTCTGGAAAGATGGCTCGATGGGCCATGAAAAATACACGCAACACCGAATAACGTACCAACACATAGCCTTAGAGCATGTTGGATACTCCAGCAAGTGGCCAAGAGTGGCCAAGAGCATGTTGGATACTCCGGCAAACGCCCCAAATCCACCTCCTTCAAGCCAGCGGAAGAAATAGTCAAATTCCAGGTCCATCCAGCGGACCCCAAGAAGACATCATCTACTGGGGCACAACTAGACCCAACGGTCGACGCCGCGCTACGGGATTTTCTTCGCGAAAACTGGGATATATTCGCCTGGCACCCTTCTGACATGCCAGGAATCCCGCACAAGCTGGCCGAACACAGCCTCAACATATTAAAGGGATATAAACCGGTCAAAGAAACACTGCGGCGCTTTTCCAAACCCAAACGCCAAGCCATGGGAGAGGAGCTAGCCAAGTTAATCGAGGCCGGATTCATTAGACAAATAAAACATCCGAACTAGCTAGCAATCCTGGTGATGGTACCAAAAAAGGATAAATCCTGGCGCCTATGTGTCTCTTTTAAAGACCACAATAAGGCTTGCCCTAAGGATCCCTTCCCGCTCCCCCGCATTGATCAAATCATTGACGCTACCGCAGGACACGACTCGTTGTGCTTCCTCGACGCATATTCCGGATACCATCAAATCAAAATGAAGGAATCCGATCAAGCTGCAATAGCATTCATCACCCCATATGGGCCATTCTACTTCAACACCATGCCCTTCGGGCTCAAGAACGCCGGTGTCACCTACCAATGCATGATCCAAACATGCCTGGAGAAACAGATCGGAAAAACAGTTGAAGCCTATGTGGATGACGTCGTAATCAAAACAAGGCATGTCGAAACACTAATAGACGACTTACGTCTCACGTTTGACAACCTCCATGCATACGACATTAAGATCAATCCGAAAAAGTGTGTTTTTGGCATCCCTACAGGAAAGCTGCTGGGCTTCATCGTTTCCAATAGAGGAATTGAAGTAAATCCAGCTAAAATCCGAGCCCTGTCACAATTGGCTACGCCAATAGACCTCAAACAAGTCCAAAAACTCGCGGGTTGCGTGGCAGCTCTAAGCCGCTTTATCTCCAGATTGCGAGAAAAGGCACTGCCACTCTATCGCCTTCTACGGCGGACCGATCACTTCGAGTGGACGGACGCGGCAACAGCCAGGCTGGAAGAAATAAAAACCCTCCTAGCGAGCCACCCAATCCTGGCCGCGCCAAACGTCGGCGAACCCATGTTACTATACATATCAGCAACACATCAGGTGGTGAGCGCCGTACTCGTTGTTGAACGAGAATAGGACGGACACAAATTCCTGCTTTATAAGCCAGTATACTACGTATCCACTGTCCTTACACCATGCAAATCCCGTTACCCCATTATCAAAAGATAGCATATGCGATCTTCATGGCATCCCGAAAGCTACGACACTACTTCCAGGAGTGTTCGATCACGGTGGCTTCCGAAGTACCACTCAACGACATAATAAACAACCGCGATTCCATGGACCGGATTGCCAAATGGGCCATTGATCTCCTTCCATTTGATATTACATACAAACCACGTCGAGCTATTAAATCCCAAGTACTGGCCGACTTTGTCGCCGAATGGATAGAGGCCGAACTCCCTAAAGAGTAAGGCAGATATTCCAATTGGGTTATGTATTTCGATGGCTCCAAAATGCTGGCAGGGCTAGGAGCGGGCGTCATTTTAACGTCCCCCACTAGAGACGTCGTTCAGTATGTACTCTAGATACTATACACAGACTCCAATAACGCAGCCGAATACGAGGCCTTATTGCACAGTCTGCGGGTGGCTGTCTCCATGGGCATACAACGCTTGGAAGTGTGTGGGGACTCAAACCTTGCAATATCTCAAATAAATGGAGACTTCGATGCCAAAGATCCGAAGATGGCAGCTTATCGTAATGCCGTCCTAAAAATGTCGGCTCGGTTCGAGGGGCTCGAGTTCCATCACGTGGCTCGAGAAAGTAATCAAGCGGCGGACGTTCTTGCTTGTATCGGCGCCAAGCGCGACCCCGTCCAACCTAATATCTTTCTGGAAAGGCTTTTTAAGCCATCCGTGGTGTGGCAGGGGAAAACGGCAACACTAGTCTGGATCCGAACACAACCCCAGATTCTGAACACACCGATATCATCGGAGGCTCAGCCACCGAAATAACACCGTCGTCGCATCTCATTATGGCAGTCATTGCCCCATGGACCGAACCCTTCTTGGCCTACCTTAACAGGAAAGGAACTTCCTGGGGATCAGAATGAGGCCCGCCGCATTGTCCAGCGTTCGAAGGCCTACAAGGTTCACGACGGAGAGCTCTATAAGAAAAGCGCTACCGGAGTCCTCCAAAGATGTATCTCCGAGGACGAGGGGCGGCAGCTCCTGGCTGAGATTCAAGCCGGTCTCGGCGGGCACCACGCCGCAGCTCGGGCCCTTGTTAGCAAGGCCTTCCGTACAGGGTTCTATTGGTCAACGGCCCGAGCAGATGCACGGGACCTTGTCCAACGTTGCGTCGGATGCCAACTCTTCGCCAACCAAAGCCATATGCCCCCACCTCCCTACAAACAATCCCAATCACTTGGCCTTTTGCGGTCTGGGGACTGGATATGGTTGGACCCCTTAAAGGAGGAAGCCATAAGAAAAAATATCTGCTGGTCATGGTGGATAAATTCACTAAGTTGATAGAGGCCAAACCAGTTAAAACGGCCGACTCCGGGCCAGTAATAGACTTTATATCCAGCATCGTACGCCATTATGGTGTCCCACACAGCATCATCACTGATAACGGCTCCAACTTCACAGCCGACGAAGTGAAAACCTGGTGCGCTAATCTGGGCATCAAGCTCGATTACGCCTCTGTCTATCATCCATAAACAAACGGTCAAGTCAAAAGAGCCAATGGTCTTATTATGAGCGGCATTAAGCCTAGACTAGTGCGGTCTTTGAAAGAATTAGACAAGCACTGGGTTGAGGAGCTCGACTCCGTACTCTGGGGGCTGCGGACCATGCCCAATCGCAGTATCGGATACACACCTTTCTTCATGGTGTATGGTGCAGAGGCAGTGCTACCCTGCGATATTATTCATGACTCACCTCGAGTGCGCATGTACGAAGGGAGAGAGGCCGAGCTCGATCGGCAGGACAACTTAGATGCCCTAGAGGAGGAGCGCAACATCGCAAAAGCCCGTTCCGCATTTTATCAACAGCAGGCTCGCAGGTATCAAAGCAGAGAAGTGCGGGCCAAAACTTATAACGTTGGCAAACTCATTCTATGCCTGCTGGAGAAGAAAAAGGACAAACTCAAGCCCAAGTGGGAGGGTCCCTTGATCATCAACGAAGTTCTCAGCAGAGGGGTGTACCACTTGCGTAATGCGTCAAACAATCGACTAGAGCCGAACCCCTGGAACACAGCCAGACTCCGAAGACTCTATGCCTAGCGCCGAACTCTTTGTTCGTCTCCTTCCCCCTATTGTTTCAATCATTTTTTCTCTCTTTTCATTTTTTTCTCTTTAGCCTTAAAAGGTTTCATGCGGTTAGACCGCGCACCCCCGACGCATACATCTTCAAGTATGTACGTCTATCATACCTGGGGGCTTCTTAGATAGAAGCTTGCTATTATTATTTTCCGAGCATCAAGCTCGTCACATATGCGTTTTCCCCTATATGTACCTTTTCTTCGCCATTATGTGCATCAATATGACTTAAGTTTTGGCCAAGCTGGGTTGCCTGGCTCATGTGCTTATGCCCTACGTTCCTGTTAGTTCGGCTAGGGCATAAAGGGAGCACCTCTACGATTGTTACTGCCGGGTCATCCGGATGTGTACCTCAGACTAGGTGAAGCCGAAAGCTAGCATTCTTAAGGGAATATTCGGTCGGTGAACAAAAGATGTTTTTGCATTCGTTCCATCATGAACCCCCAGAAGCTATACACATTGTGATTTCTTTATCACAGTCCGGACATGCACATCGATGCATGCACACCCAGGGAAAGGAACCCTTAACGGAACTATTCTCTCTGGAAGATGTTTCTTACAATTTTAATGTAATATAATATAACTAGCCGGATACAACTTGTCTGTTTAAGCAACTATGACCCCTACGCCTGGTTTTCCCGCATACCCTGGTTTATTTTGCCGCTCAGGTATTCGGAAAACACTCCGCACCTTCGGGTCGAGAGGTCGAAGCGAAAAGGTCAGCCATGACAATCGTTTTACAATCCAGCTAGAAGGAAAGTACATAGTCACTTACGACTCAAAAACTTCCTCCTCTATACCGTCCAACAGGCGGTCTAACTTACAATCTTGTTGGGAATATCTAGCGGCCACCTCTACTTGGTCATATACTAAACTAACGGGAATTTCTTCCCCATTTGACCCTAGCGGTCTGATGCGGGCCATGTAATTTGGATCCAGCTTCGTATACCATGTTTTCACCATGGCCCAGGCCTCTCGCGCACCCTCTCGGCAAGCCGATATCTTCTATAGTCGGATACGCTGCCGCGCTCCCTTGAACAGCTCTACAAGCTCCTCCATATTCCCTGGAGGGGAGGCGGATGGCCATAAGGCCTTGTCTACACTCCGCATTGCCCGCCGAGCTTGCTCGTGCAATTGCGACAGCCCTTGCAGAAGATCACTTGATGATCCGGACACCTCCTCTTCGGGACAGCCCGTTAACATACCTGCAATCATGGCTATATCAGCTAGTTTTACCTCCAAACTGTTATAAGGTAAATTCGACCACGTACTGAATATCCCGCCTTGCAGCTTTTTGTTCTCCTTCACGGAGTCGGCTAGCTAGGCTCACACATCTTTTAGTTCTTCACCTAGTTTGTTGTTTGAATCCTGGAGTTTGTTCTTCTCCTCTCTAACTCGGGTCAGAACGCGCTCACCTGCGGCATGTTGTCTCTTCGCCTCTTTTTCGCTCGTTTGAGCGGCCTTCAGTTTCTCTTCCAGTTGGTCTGACGATCCAGTTTCAACACAGTTGGCCTATCATTGTTTGTTTCTCGATGGAGGGAAATATTACCAGAGGACGCCTTCCTGAACTTTTGCAGTTCGGTGGTAGCAGCAGTTAGTTGTGTCTGGCACTGCTCCAGCTCTTGGGCTAGCATATCGTTCTTCTCCGTAAGAACCTGGTTATACAACGATCCTTAAAACATTTGTCCCAACTGCTTCAAGTCTCGGGGGCTACTTGCACATGGTTATCAAATTCGGACAAGGTAAACTTACATGCACATCTTTCAAATGATGCTTTGTGGCTTTGTTAAGCCCATCTCGAGTAGCCCGGATGTATGCATCAGCCAAGCTGAAGGCACCGAACGCCTCTTTTGAGAAGCGGGGATTTCGTAAAACGTCCCTCCGGCGCCGATGATTCATGGCGCTCTCCACTTCCAAATTTGTGACGGACATATTTTCCGAACCCTCGGTAGAAGGACAGTCCGGCGCCACTCCCATATCAGGCCCCGTCTCTTTGGCTGGGACCGAATCCTGGCTATTAGGAGTACGACTGGCTGGGTCCCCGGACACAGTCCGTCGAACCTTGTTCCTGATACAAGACGAACATAGGACTCACAGTTGGACGCGATTGCTAAAAGAGCATAGTTGCGAACCCATACCTCTTCAAGGAAGGCCCGACCGTATCTTTGTTTGCCTTCCTCTTCGAAGGCCTGCCCGGTGTGGGAGCTGCTCCCTTTGGAGATGCCCCTGGGGCAGCACGACGCGCCGAACGCCTCCCCTTCTGAGCACAGGATGGTATGGGGGTGCGGAAAAATGAGAAAAACCCTCTTGGATAAAGTGTCTACTGATTACTTACATGTGAAGCGGGGAGAAGACCGGGATAGTCGGCAATGATGGCCACCTCTGTGCCGTCATAGCTCGTTTGGTAAAACATCCCATTCTTGAGCACCACAAATATATCTGGATCCTCTTCGAATCCGGGGTCAAGGTCCCGATTGTGGCCCTCGGGCTGCGGGGCGGGGCTGTGAAGCCCCTCAGAAATATTTTGCCAGTGCTGTTATAAATGGACGGGTTAATATTCATTGAACGAAGCTCAGGGAGGGGAATGAGTAGACAAGGGGAGCTGGGGGCTTACCCAGCTAGGAGGACTGTAAATGGAATATCCTTCTCTGTGTGTGATGCGCAGGAACTCCTCTTCCTCACCCTTGAACAGTTCGGCCAATATTTTGGCTAGGGCGACAGATGTGTCCGGACCCTTCCTGCCGTAGTGGGAGGCGTCACCCTCCCCATTGTAGTTCCACATGGGAAGTCCTCTGTATTGGAGTGGCTGGACCCGCCGCACTATGGAGGTCGCCATCACTTCAGCTATCGTATATCCAGACTAGGCAAGCGTCCTGATCTTGCTCAGGAGTTGGTGAACTTCCATACTATCTTCCTCCTCGAGGCTCCGAGGGCGCTAGGTGTGACGTTTCTTCAGAGGAACACTTGTAAACTCAAGGAGACCCCTCCGGATTGGATCTGGAAGTACGATGTCCTCGATATAAAACCACTCAGAGGTCCACTCTTCGGAAGCTTTCTTCGATGTGCCGGATAGGTATCCGGTCTCAGCAATGCGCCATATTTCGGCTCCGCCCACTTCAAATATCGATCCCTCATGGTTACGCGGGACAAGACAAAATAACCTTCTCCACAGATTAAAATGGGCCTTACAACCCAGGAACAGTTTGCATAAAGCGACATAACCCACAATATGCAAGATGGGGGCTGGGGTAAAGTTGTGCATCTGGAGGCCAAAATATTCCAGAAGCCCTCGGAGGAATGGGTGAACTAGAAATCCCACGCCCCTTACCAGATAGGGGACGAAGCACACTCGTTCCCCCGCAGATGGATTGGGGAAATCCTCCGCCTGGATTTTGCCATTGAAGGAAGCCAGCCCTGCTCGGACAAGGACCAGATCCGCAGGGGGGAGAAACCCCTGCGTTTGCAGCTTCTCCAGCTGACCATGGGATACGGAGAACTTCTCCCACTCGCCTCTCTCTGGGCCGCAGGGACGGGAGCAGATGCTGGGGATGCTAGACATGTTGGAGTGTGTTTTCCTAGCAACCTTTGAGGATTTTCTCCGTGATATGTTGAATGGATCTGGGATCCAATCTCGTTAACTAGATGTTGTCCCTCGCGTGGCTGGGGTGTTATGTGCAAAAATACCCTGACCTCTCGCATTCGCTCGACACATGGAAACCGAAATTGTTGATACACGGAAGCTGAGGGGAGTAACATTAAATGGAAGGCCGAACATACTACTTGGGAGTCGTCAGTGGAGGAACCTGCCTTGCAATTCTGCTATGCGCCGAACACCTCGTCATTGAAGACTGGTTTGGGGGCTACTGACGGAGTCCTAGACTAAGGGGTCCTCGGGCGTCCGGCCTGTTAGCCATGGGTCGTACTGATGGGCTGTGAAGATATGTAGAACAAAGACTGCACCCGTGTCTGGATGGGACTCTCCTTGGCGTGGAAGACAAGCTTGGCGATCAAACATGTAGTTTCCTTTCTTTGTAACCGACCCCATGTAACCCTAGATCCTCTCGGTGTCTATATAAACCGGAGGACTTAGTCCGGAGAGAGAGATTCATTATCATAGCCATACAGGCTAGACTTCTAGGGTTTAACCATTACGATCTCATGGTAGATCAAATCTTGTAATACTCATATTCATCAAGATCAATCAAGCAGGACGTAGGGTATTACCTCCATAGAGAGGGCCCGAACCTGGGTAAACATCATGTCCCCTGTCTCCTGTTACCATCGACCTTAGATGCACAGTTCGGGACCCCCTACCCGAGATCCGCCAGTTTTGACACTGACAGTGTCCACCTACCCTTGTAGACTGAAAGTGGAAGCGTTAAGTAACGCAGTTGATGTAATCGAATGTCTTCATGATCCAGCTGATCAAGTACCGAACGCACGGCACCTTCGCGATCTGCACATGTTCAGCTCGATGACGTCCCTCGAATTCTAGATCCAGCTGATGCCGAGGGAGAGTTTTGTCAGGACGATGGCGTGTTGACGGTGATGATGAAGTTACCGACGCAGGGCTTCGCCTAAGCACTACGACAATATGATCGAGGTGGAAATCTGTGGAGGGGGGCACTGCACACGGCTAAGATCAACTTGTGTGTCTATGGGGTGCCCCCCTCCCCCGTATATAAAAGGAGTGGAGGAGGGGGAGGACCGGCCTCCTAGGGCGCGCCCCAAGGGGGGATTCCTACTCCTACTAGGAGTAGGTTTCCCCCTTTCCTAGTCCAACTAGGAGGGGGGAGGGAAGAGGAAGAGAAGGAAAGGGGGGCCGCCCCCCAAACCCTACCCCAATTTGGATTAGGCCTAGGGGCGCACGCCACACCTGGCCGCCTCCTCCTCTCTTCCACTATGGCCCATCAAGGCCCATTAACTCCCCAGGGGGTTCCGGTAACCCCCCGGTACTCCGATAAATGCCCGAACTAATCCGAAACCTTTCCGGTGTCCAAACATAACCTTCCAATATATCAATCTTCATGTCTTAACCATTTTGAGACTCCTCGTCATGTCCATGATCACATATGGGACTCCTAATAACCTTCGGTACATCAAATCACATAAACTCATAATACCAATCGTCATCGAACGTTAAGCGTGCGGACCCTACGGGTTCGAGAACTATGTACACATGACCGAGACTCATCTCTGGTCAATAACCAATAGCAGAACCTGGATGCTCATATTGGTTCCTACATATTCTACGAAGATCTTTATCGGTCAAACCGCATAACAACATACGTGAAATAGCAGAACCTGGATGCTCGAATTCCATATGATGTCACTTTTGTAAGTCATTTCAAACAAGTGAAATGGAGCTGAGCGCCTTATAAAAGTGAACAGAGGGAGTACATAATTTGCTACAGATGGACAAACACCTATTAGGGACTTTACCGTAAGAAAAAAGAATTTTGAGGGGTTTCCCATAAAATACCAGGCCACACGGCCTATCTCTAATGTTCACTGCCCGATAGCGGGCCCCACACCACATGGCGTGCCCAGTCAGCACCGTGTCTGTATATAAATGTGATTTGCACCGTATATACACGTCAAAGCCAAGTTGTAGCACCAATTCAATGTATGTCACAAGTTCTGGCACTAAAGTAATTTTTTACGCCAAGTTTTAGCACTACTGGTGTAATTGACTATTTCTTATTGTTGCGTTCATTTGGTGCTCGTTGTTGTTTCGGATTGTTCTTCAAGAGCAATATGTACTCCATTGTGGGTGGGTCTATGACAATAGTTTTCTCGAGGCTTTCTCAGTCCCGCCACCCACCTTCCAAATCTTTTAGGCACTCAAGGTGATTGGTGCATCGGCAAGGAGAGTTTTTTTGGTTGTTCCTCCTCGGAGGTGGCCAATGTTAGTCGAGACACTGTTTTGATAGTTAGTTTAGGACATGCTCTTTTTGTGCAGGGCCGGCCCTAAGGGGGGCGAATGGGACGGTCGCCTCGGGCCCCCAAATCCGAGGGGGCCCCCAAGACTAGGTGTGTGTGAGTGTGGAGAACCTCTACCCCAACCATCGTCCGCCATTAGAAAAGCTTGTTGTCTCTGTCTTCACGAAGAAGAAGACTGAAACGTTTTCTTTAGTGATCTGGGCCTTAGGCCTTTCTTTCTTACAATTGGTTAAGTGGTGGTGGGCCGCATCTTCAGTCAGGCTTTGCTGGAGCTTCAGCACAAATTGCAGCAGCGAGAGTTACTAAAAAGAGTAGCGAGTTCAAAGTTTTTTTCTTGGGAAGTAGCGAGTTTACTTTTTTGCGGGGAACTTCAGAGAGCTTTATTAAGTAAAAGCATTCGCTGGACAGTCAGCCAGAAGGCTGCTAACCAGGAAGCTAGGGGTGGAGTCCAGCCAGCTTTCAGTCACATTAAGCGTACATGCACGCTTAGCACACAGGTGTGCACGACCGTTAGCGGCTCTTATTACATGAGAAATGTTGAAAGACAAAAGGATAGCAGAGAGCTCTCTAATTTCTGTAACAATTGGTGCTACTATCGAACGATCGATGTAGCCAAGGTTCCAGAGGTTTACTGCCTCAAGACAGTCGGATTCTAGTTGCACATGCAAGTAGCCTCGAAGCTTGGCAAAGATGACTCCTTCACGTAGCGCGAGCACCTCAAAGGATCCATTGTCCTGAATTGGGGTTTGCACCATGCACCCAGGAAGGCCGAGGAGGAACGAGCAACACCCCCCAATCCAGCATTACTAGCGTCAAACTGTATTGCCGAACCGTGTTGATTTTGATATGAGAATCTTCAGGGGGTCGCCAGCCATGGCCCGGCAGTGGTATGAAACTCTGACGTGGAATATCTAGCAGCTCTAGGTCTTCGCGAATGCGACGGACCGAGCTAGCAGGATCAATGGTTTCTTGGTCATGTGTCCTTCTGTTGTGAGACATCCAAATTGCCCATATGACTGTGATGATCGTAGTGCGATCCTTGTCTGTTGCTACCTCTTGAGCACTGTGTTGGTTTCCCCTTGAAGAGGAAAGGGTGATGCAGTAAAGCAGTGTAAGTATTTCCCTCAGTTTTTGAGAACCAAGGTATCAATCCAGTAGGAGATCACGCTCAAGTCCCACGCACCTACACAAACAATGAGAACCTCGCAACTAACGCGATAAAGGGGTTGTCTAGCCCTTCTCGGTCACTTACGAGAGTGAGATATGATAGATATGATAAGATAATATTTTTGGTATTTTTATGATAAAGAGAAATAAAGATGCAAAGTAAAATAAACGGCAAAGGAAATAACTAAGTATTGGAAGATTAATACGATGGAAGATAGACTCGGGGGCCATAGGTTTCACTAGTGGCTTCTCTCAAGAGCATAAGTATTACGGTCGGTAAACGAATTACTGTCGAGCAATTGATAGAATTGAGCATAGTTATGAGAATATCTAGGTATGATCATGTATATAGGCATCACGTCCTAAACAAGTAGACCGAAACGATTCTGCATCTACTACTATTACTCCACACATCGACCTCTATCCAGCATGCATCTAGAGTATTAAGTTCAAGAGAACAGAGTAATGCTTTAAGGAAGATGACCTGATGTAGAGGGATAAACTCATGCAATATGATATAAACCCCATCTTTTTATCCTCGATGGCAATAATACAATACGTATCGGTTCCCTTTTTGTCACTGGGATCGAACACCGCAAGATTGAACCCAAAGTTAAGCACTTCTCCCATTGCAAGAAAGATCAATCTAGTATGCCAAACCAAACTGATAATTCGAAGAGACTTGCAAAGATAAACCAATCATACATAAAAGAATTCAGAGGAGAATCAAATATTGTTCATAGATAGTCTGGATCATAAACCCATAATTCATCGGATCTCGACAAACACACCGCAAAAGAAGATTACATCGAATAGATCTCCAAGAAAATCGAGGAGAACTTTGTATTGAGATCCAAAGAGAGAGAAGAAGCCATCTATCTAATAACTATGGACCTGTAGGTATGAAGTAAACTACTCACACATCACCGGAGAGGTCATGGAGTTGATGTAGAGGCCCTCCGTGATCAATGTCCCCTCCGGTGGAGCTCCGGAAAAGGCCCCGAGATGGGATCTCTCGAGTACAGAAGGTTGTGGCGGTGGAATTAGGTTTCCGTGGTGCTCCTGGATGTTTGGGGGTACGTGGATATATATAGGAGGAAGAAGTACGTCGTTGGAGCAACGGAGGGTCCACGAGGGTGGAGGGCACGCCTAGGGGGGTAGGCGCGCCCCCTGCCTCGTGCCTTCCTCCCTTGTTTCTTGATGGCCACTCCAAGTCTCATGGATCACGTTTGTTGATAAAATCACATTCCCGAAGGTTTCATTCCGTTTGGGCTCCATTTGATATTCCTTTTCTTCGAAACCCTGAAATAGGCAAAAAAAACAGCAATTTGGGCTGGGCCTCCAGTTAGTATGTTAGTCCCAAAAATGATATAAAAATGTAAAATAAAGACCATTAACATCCAAAATAGATAATATAATAGCATGGAGCAATCAAAAATTATAGATATGTTGGAGACGTATCATCTGTGAGTCGCGAGTCACAAAGGATGTCGCGCGACCAAGTGTTGGGGTGGAGCCGAGGCAAGGTGATCTCAAAAAGCAACCTTGCCTCCTCCTAGAAACTTCTTGCGTGAGCACAGTGCACTAGTGCATGCATCAAGTCTTCATCCATAGCAAGGCACAGCTTGCATAAGCTTGTATCTTTGATGTGTCGATGGTGGAGAGTGCACTCGTCGGGAATGATTCCCTTAAGTACCCTCCACCAAAAAACCCTTACTTTTGGGACAACTTTAAGTTTCCATAGTTGGCTCCACATCTGTTATTCACTCATTGATGGCATTGCTATATGCCCCTCTTTGAGAGCTAAACGCTCTTTTGATTCATTAGAGCTCGATAGGCTGATTTAACAGAGTAGATACCGGACCTCTCATGTGCCCAAGCAAATCATCTCCACCACCCTGCCGGAGTGGGATGTTCAATATAGCCTCCGCATCTGGCGGAATGAAAGTTGTGTGGACAAGATCATGTTTCCAGGTCCAATTGACCTCATCGATCAGATCACTGACCGTTGCAACCACAGAAGCCGGTGGTCTGAATAGTGGTCTCATAGTCGCAGTCGACGGGATCCACCTGTCCTCCCATACAGAGGTGGATACGCCGTCACCGATGCATTTTACCAGGCCAACATTGAGAGCTTCACGACCAGCAACAATGGCCCTCCATATAGCAGATGATGATTTGGGTGTTGTTGCCAGCATAAAATCACAGTTAGGAAAATATCTTCCTTTCATTACTCATGTGCAAAGAGCATCTGGCTTTGTCATGAACCTCCAGCCATGCTTCCCAAGGAGCGCTAGATTAAACTATCAGAGATCACGAAACCCCATCCCTCCTTTAATCTTTGGTGTAGCAAGCTTGTCCTAGGCGACCTAGTGCAAGGAACGGATATCAACCGTGCTCCCCCACCAGAATTTTGCCATGTTTGAAGTCAAGTTTTTGCACACTTTTTTGGTAAGAAGAAAACAAGACATGCTGAAAGTTGGTATAGACTGAACAATAGATTTAATCAACGTTTCTCTTCCTGCACAAGCAAAGAACCATTCATACCAACCCTGCATTTTCCCCCTCGCTCGATCCCCGATGTGTTCAAAGGTACCACTTGTGATTCTTCCAACAGCGGTGGGCAGTCCAAGATACTGCTCTGAAAAGGCTTCCGAATGGACGTTAAGTAGCTGTTTGAGGGAACCTTTGAGCGCCGCCGGTGTGTTTGGACTGAAGTACGTAGCACTTTTAGTTCTATTTACACACTGGCCGGAGGCCTCCCCGTATATTCTGAGAATATCATTCAGTCAATTTGCACTCTCAGTGCTCGCCTTGATGAAGATGAAGCTATCATCAGTGAATAAAAAAAGGTGACTCACCCATGGGGCTCGAAAATTCACATGGATGCCCCGATCCACATAGTTGCCATAATTTTTCAACAATGACGAGAATCCTTCGGCACAAAGCAAGAATAGGTATGGGGGTATGGGGTAACCTTGCCGGAGGCCTCTCGACAATGTGAAAAAAGGCAGCAGTTCTTCGTTGACTCAAACAGAGAAACGAACCGAAGTGACTCACTTCATGATTAGTAAACCCGAGTCTCAACATTATAGCCTCAAGGAAGTGCCATTCTACTTGATCGTAAGCCTTCATCATGTCCAATTTTATTGCACACGAGAAATTCTTCTCTTTCTTTTGCCTCTTCATCGTATGAACACTTTCAAAGCCACGAGGACATTGTCGGTGATTAGACGACCTGGGATGAAAGCACTTTGCTCCTCACTGATTATATCATTCATGCAAGGTCGTAACCGGTTGGTAATCACCTTAATAGCAATCCTATAAAGCACTGGGCACAATGCAATGAGCCGATATTGGGAAATGTTCTGGGGATGGCGTACCTTCACTAGTAGAAAAAGGGTCAAATGTGAAGCACATTAGTGCCGGTTTGAATTTGAGCCGGCACTAATGTGACCATTAGTGTCGGTTCCAACGGCTAGGCGGGCGGGCATCATTAGTACCGGTTCGTGGGAAACCTTTAGTATCGGTTCATGCCACGAACCGGTACTAATGAGGCTAGTGCGGCTGTGGTCAGGCTGGGGCCCCCACGAAGACCTTTAGTACCGGTTCATGGCATGAACCGGTACTAGAGTTTCTTAGTAAGCTGATTTTTAGTCCCACCTCGCCAAGAGAGAGGCGGTATGAGCGGTTTTATAAGCCGTGAGTGCAGAGACAATGACGAAGAGGTGCAATGCTCACCTGCACGTTGATTAGCTTCAAGCCTTTCAGAATAGCATAGATTGCACTGAGCTATGTGCAGTGCAGTCTACACTATTCCGAAAGGCTTGAAGCAAATTAACCAGCATTGCACCTCTTTTTTATTTTTAATAACTTATTTGAACTCCGGACTTCTTGTGTTCAGTATGCAGCATTCAAATCGACGTCATCAATTTCCAACATGTTTTGACATCATTTGTTGTTTTTCAGTCATTTACCTAATTGTTTAGAGAGCTAAATGACCGTGAAATTTCACTACAAAATGAACTGTGAAAATCTTGAAACTTGGCATGGTATCATCATTTCACCCGCATAGCATGTGCGAAAGAGTAGAGAGGGTCACGGCAAAAACTGGACGCACTTCGTGTACAAACTGGACAATCTCTTTCGGAGTATCAGGGTTTCGGACGAGAACTCATCTGTTACACGGGCACTTCAATGTTTTTTAAACTTATTTAAACTCCGGACTTCTTTTGTGTTCAGTATGCAGCATTCAAAGCGACATCATCAATTTCCAACATGTTCTGACATCATTTGTTGTTTTTCAGTCATTTACCTAATTGTTTAGAGAGCTAAATGACCGTGAAATTGAAAATCACTACAAAATGAATTCTGAAAATGTTGAAACTTGCAATGGTATTATCATTTCACCCGCATAGCATATGCGAAAGAGTAGAGAGGGTCACAAAAAAACTACTCACAAATAAATAGAAGAAAATAAATAAAGCAGAAAAGAAAAAACTATATAAAAAATTACTCAAAAATAAATAGAAGAAAATAAATAATGCAGAAAAGAAAAAACTATATAAAAAATTACTCAAAAATAAATAATGCAGAAAAGAAAAAACTATATAAAAATTTGTTAGGGCGCTGCGCGGTGGGCCTGCCAGACCTAGGGTGTGCAAATGCAGGCCTAGAAGGGCCAGCAGACTCACAGCGCAGCGCGCCCTAGTTAGGCCCAGAAACCTGTTATATAGAGAAGTTCGAAGGAGCAGCCGCGGCTGGGTTTATAAACCAGTGTGGCTGCCCTTCGCTCGGCGAGGTGGGATAAACACTGTGCACCGCCGGTGGCAGCGCACAATCATTAGTACCGGTTGGTGGCTCCAACCGGTACTAAAGATTGGCACGAACCGGTACTAAAGGGGCCGTTTCCCGCCCCTTGGCCTGGCGAAAATTGGCCTTTAGTACCGGTTGGTGGCTCCAACCGGTACTAAAGGCCCCTCCTATATGTATGGCACTTACGAAAAATTCAGTTTCATCGACCACCACTTCTTCTCCAATTTCTTCGCGCGACATCGCCGCCATCGCCCATCGCGTGCCGCCCTCGCAGGCCCCGGCGCCCTCGCCGCCCCCACCGCCCGTCGTCGCCGTCACCGCTGTGGCCCCGCCACCCATCGTCGCCGTCACCGCTGTCGCCCCCGACGCCCATCGCCGCCGCCCCGTACTGCGTCGTCGTCTCGTTCGCACCGTCGCCCCCGGCCCGCCGCTCGTCGTCGCGCCGTCCCCGTCGCGTCATCATCTCTCGCCGCCACCCGTACACCGCCGCCCCCCGCTCGTACACACACACACATACATACACACACACACATTGTTTTTACTTATTTTCTATTAAATATTAATGTCAATTTTAGATGTATTAGCTAGATATTAATTAGGTATATATATATATATATATGAGATTTGAACTGGTTGAATTAATATAACTAACTTATTTTTAGTATGAAAATTAATAGAACAAGTTTATTTTTAGTAAGAAAATTTAGGTATATGAGATTATTTGAACTAGTTGAATTAATATAACTAGCTTATTTTTGGTAAATGCTTAGTTGAACTAGCTAGTTGAATTAGTATTAGTTTATTTTTAGTAAAAAAAATTAGGTATATGAGATTTGATGATCTAATTAAAATATTACTATATATAGCTACTTTATATATTTTAGTAAGAAAATTAATAAAACTAGTTTATTTTTAGTAAATTCTTAGTTGAATTAGTTGAATTAATAGAATTAGTTATTTTTAGTAAGAAAATTTAGGTATATGAGATTTGATGATCTAATCAAAATATTACTATATAGAACTACCTACTTTATTTTAGTAAGAACATATGTTTCACCTATATATGAACATATGTTAGATATTAATGTCAAATGTTAGATGAATTAGATATAAATTATATGTTAGATATATATTTAATTTAGTTATATGAGATTTGATTATCTAATTAACATTTTATTATATAGAACTAGCTACCTGATTTTTAGTAAGAAAATTAATAGAACTAGTTTAGTTGAATTAGTTGAATTAATTAGTTGAACTAGTTAGTTGAATTAGTTGAGCTACTTTATTTAGGTATATTTTTTGTAAGTGCTTAGTTGAATTAATTAGTTGAACTAGTTGAATTAATAGAACTAATAAGTGTTTAATGTTTCACCTATGAACATATAGGAATGTCGTCTGACGACGAACACGATTTCATTATGTGCGAATACTGCGAAGACTAGTGCGGCCTGTGCGGCAGAAATTTTCTAGTTGATGATAGATGCTTCAGCATCAAGCTGGATGAGAACTTCGAAGTGGATATAGTAAGTCACAACAAGTCTTTTTTCGTAATTAAGCATGACTTGTGCTTCATTTGCTTCAATTTTTAATTTTAATTTTTCACTATTCTACTAGCGTGTTCTCTGCCATGCAAGAATTTTTGTCTTCGATAAGATAGGTTTCAGTCCTAACAAAACTATGGAGGTAAAAAGAGTTTACTTGAAGACCGAGCATGGTTATACCTTCAACGTCAAATTATACAATGCAGACACATACACCTATTTTGAATGCAAAACTTGGCAAGTACTATGCAAGGCTTATGCATTTGAGCCTGATATGGTTATCACCTTTGATATTCGTCCGGAAGATGATATTTGAAGGTAATAGAGACATCTGGATCGATGTGCAGACGCCTCCAATATTATGTGAGTTTCAATTATGTGAGTTTCTCAGCCAGATTTATGTCTTCGATATGAGATTATTTGAACCAGTTGAATTAATAGATCTGAATTTATATTGACAGCTTATTTCCAATCAAGCAAATATGTCCGGCGCTTGGTAGACAGGACCGTCCACTGTCCCGGGGCTGAACTAAACTGCGAGGAGACAAGTCATTATGTTTCATGGCTTGAGGATCTTGATGCTGTCAAGACAAAAAAAATTCCTGCACTTAAAAATGTTAGTACTCAAAACGTGCGATCAATAGTGTTCGTACTGAACTACGGTCACATATATTTAGGAAAGATGGTACAATTTCTACTATTTCTCCTCAGTGCATCTTTTGCGTACATTATTTTTTAAGTTAAACTTCATTGCTAAGTATGTTACTATACGATGTTCTTCAACAGGGACTCTTGATGAATGTTGTGCCTGGTTGGATCGAGACTAAAGGTACCATGAATATTGTTAGCTTACGGCCAAGATATCCTACAATGCACTTTAGTGCATTCAGGATTTCTAATAGTGAGGAATACTTAATAGTAAAAGACTGGAGCAAAATTGTGAACGATCGCAGAGAAGTACTAGGGGGCAGCAGTCAGAAGCGTAACCCACGATTAGGAGACAGGTTCATCTGCATGCTCCAATATGATGAATCAGGAAAGCTATACATGTTCTATGCTATTTTGCCTGAGAGAGAGCAGCAGGAGTGATTAATTAGCTAGTTCATGCTCTTAGTACTTGTCCTCTCATGTCCGTGTTCTTCGTCCTGAACTTAATCTCAAAGAGTGATTTTGCTTTTGTGGTGTTATGAACGCTTATAATATCATTACCATGTTGAACTCGATGATATCTTTGCTTTTGGTACAAGTGAATGTTTCTTCTTTAAGCTAAGGTTGTTGGTGATGATATATATGATACAAGAGTTTTTATATTAATATGATGATGATGAGTTATTATATCATTTATGAAAGAAACCACAGATTAGTTTCAACTCGATGGATTCTAGCTAAGTGATCAAGTATATGCCATATCCATATTACCTCGATCACTTAATTAGGTGATCATGTATATATAATATGGATATGACATATATTTGATGACTTAGCTAGAATCCACATGCATCCAGTAAAACTAATCCGCGGTACATTCACCTAATGATTTAACAACTCATTATAATGTAAAACAATCACTAAATTAAATTGAAAACACAAAATTAAAGTAAAAAAAATAAAAAATAAAACCAAAGCACACCCAAACATTTAGTACCGGTTGGTGTTACCAACCGGTACTAATGTCCTACGCGCCCATGGAGCTGGCTCGTGCCACGTGGTTGCCCTTTAGCACCGGTTCGTGCTGAACCGGTACTAAAGGGGGGGGGGCCTTTAGTGCCCACACTTTAGTGGCGGTTACCGAACCGGCACTAAAGGGCCTTACAAACCGGTGCTATTGCGCGGCTCTGCACTAATGCTTGGGGATTAATGTGATTGAAATGTCATTTAGACCCGCAGGTAGCTCACCACCATTGAGAAAATCAAGCACCGCTGGAACTAGATCATGCTTCAATAGTTCCAAGTGACGTTGATAAAACCCTGCTGTAAATCCATCCACCCCGGCGCCTTGGACGGGGCCATTTGAAATAATGCATCATGGATCTCTTGAGCTTCAAACGGACGGCATAGCAGGTCGTTCATAGCCAGTGTAACCCGGTTTGGAACATGCGATAATAGTTCCTCACTATTGTTGTAGCCTTGAGATGTGTATAAGGCTTTACAAAACGCAAGGATTTCTTCCTTGTCTTCATCTCCCGAGGCACAAACGGAGCCATCCGCACACTGCAGGTTGACGATCTTGTTGATGCACTGACGTTGTTTTGCCTGCGCCTGGAAATAAGCTGTGTTGTGGTCCCCTTCCCGGAGCCACGGTACACGGGAGCACTGCTTCAGCCAAATCTCCTCCAGTTTTAGAGCTTCTCGGAGCTTGAGCATGTTAGCTTTCTCTTCCTCTGAAGGGCCCTGACCAACAGACTGGCGACGCAGTCTATCAAGCCTTTTTTGTAGCTGTCGGACTGTCCTAGTTAGACAGCCAAATTCTCGAACTCCCCATGGCACCAAACTGCGCTGTAAAGCATCTAGGGAGTTCATAATACCACGCAAACCTGGCTGTCTTGCTTGTGCTCACCAAGTTTCAGTGACAAGTTGCTCGTAATCACTATGAGACTGCCAAATGTTCTCATAGCGAAACGGTTTCGACGTATGTGATCTGTTGTTGGGGGATTGGTGCCGAAAGTCAGTTAGCACAAAGCGGTGGTCTGACTCCACCGAACAGATGTGGCGCACTTTAACATACTCAAAAATCTGTCTGAATTCCTCATTAGCAAAGGCTCGGTCTAGCCGGGCTTTAACATTTGCGTTGCCGGATTGTCGGTTGTCCCATGTGTAAGCTACTCCCGTCCAACCTAGACCCTGGAACGCACACTCGTCGGTGATCTCGCGAAAAGCTCTCATCTGCCATTCTGGTCGAGCCGTCCGACTGAAATGTTCTTCCCCATATAGGGTCTTATTAAAATCACCCATACATAACCACGCTGAATGCAGGAGTGTATGTAGGGTACGAAGGAAGCGCCAACTGTGATGCATGTGTTCTACTCTTGGCGCTCCATAGAAGCCGGTCAATCTCCAGTTCACCGAAGTGTCCAAAGCATGTAGCGAGTTTACCGATGAATGATGGATACCTATAGCAACCCCAATAGCAATCTGGAGTATCTTGCCTAAAAATTCTATCTGGTGTATACCTTTTATATATATATAAAACAAACCTTTTTTTAATCTCTCTATAAAAACAAACCTAGACAAGAGGGGTATTAATAATAAACTCATGTATTTTTTGTAAATGTTGATAACATGTTCTAAATTTATAGCTGAACATTTTTTATAATCTACTTTGGTTTAAATATGTTCGCATAAGCAAATTGTAGTTGTCATGCTAGTTAGACATTTTACGTCTGAAAACATTCTCTTCCTGTTATCAATTTCGCCAAAAACACCTTGTCACCGCCCCCTCACAGGATGAACACTGAGAAGCGGGTCATCGAGTGGAGATTGTACCACGTCCACCTGCCACCTCAACAACGCAATTTCAGAGAAGGTATGTATTTTTTTTCTTTTTTGATACTATCAAAATTAAGTGGACCAAATTCAATTTTCATCCCGGGCCCTCAAAATCTCATGACCGGGCCTGTTTTTGCGTTGTGGTTGTATTGTGTTTAAGTGGAACTTATTTCTCACCAGGTTGTGGTAGAAGTTTGTCTAACTTTCTTGTATTTTACCCTCTGTCTTTAGCTCTAGAAAAAAGGTATGCACTGCTTGAATAGAGTCTTGCCGGAGTGAGTATGATGTCACAATGGCATCATTGCAACTTGGTTGTTGTTTTTGTTGTTGCGCTCGATATGGTCGTGTGATGTACTACACTCCAAAGAAGTGTCAATGTCGTCGCTCATCTGATGGCTAAGGTGGCAGTTAGCCAACTTGATAGTTTTACTTCTTTTGATGTAATTTCAGATTAACTAGTTGAGCCTGTTCAATTAGTGTTGGTTCCACCTGAAACTTTTTTTTGGACAAAATGGTTCCACCTGAAACTTAATAAAATAAATCGTATTATATGTTTATGTTTTTCTTGTCTTCACTGCTCTCACCAAACAAGTTTTATTTTCTGAATTTCACGTCCAAGTATATCATTTACTTTCTCCGTTCCGAATTATTTGTTTTAGATTTGTCTAGATACGGAGATATCTAGCATTAAAATAAGTCTAGATATATTCGTATCTAGACAAATCCAAAATAAGTAATTCGGAACGAATAGAGTAGTTAGCAGCGCGGCAACTGCGGGTCACAACCAAATCAGTAGTGCATTCTGCCAAAGTCGGGCTCTGGCGGCTTGGGCAGCAAGATGAGGCTCTCTTCCCGGAGCAAGCGCTTACGTAGCACGTTGCGCATTGCCTTTTTGGCGAACCGTGACACAAGGAACGTCGTCTTGAAATGGCTCGACGACGACGTGGACGCCATGCCATACATCTGTTCCACCTCCCGCCTCCGCTGCTCCAGCCTCTTTCGCTTCTGGTATCTCCTCCATGTGGCCTGGATGAAGCACGACGCCCAGGTGCGCCACTGCTGCGAGTAGAACCTGAACGTCTGCTGCAGCTGCTTGCTGTGCAACCGCCGGAACTGCCCGGCGACGAACTTGAGCTCGTCGGCGTGCAGCGCAAAGCCCTCCACCTCCGACATCGCCTTGACGCTGCGCGTGGACAAGGGCAGGTTCGCCGCCGCCTTGGGGTCCAGCGCCCAGGTGAGCAGCTCCTCGCCGCAAAAGTCCCCTTCCTTGAGGAGCTCCTTGTTGAAGAACCCTATGCGGCCCCCGTCGGTGGTGGAGCTCTCCAGCCGGCCCCTGATGATGAAGAACATCTCGTCCACGGGCTCCCCTTCCCGCACCACGTAGGTGGACTCCGTGCAGAGGCTGGGCTTGAGCCGCTCGCAGATGGCGTCCAGGAGGCGCTCGTCCATGTTGGCGAAGAGCGGCACGCGGCGGACGAGGCGGAGGCAGAGGTGGCGCTTCACGTCCCGCCGGATGTCCTTGGGGAGGCAGCTCACGAGCCCGTCCTCGTCCACGCCCCGCGTTTCCATCCACTTGTACTGGTTGTGCCGCCACACGCGCTCCATGAGGTCGTCGGGGAGGTGGCGGTGGCGCATCCACTGCTCCGTGTCCCGTCGCTTCAGCCGCATCTCCTCCATCCGCAGCGTCATGGACTGGAGGTACGTCTGCATGTTGCCGATGAGGAGCGCCATGAGGATGAGGCCGAAGAGGGCGAGGAGGATGGCGAAGAGGGCCTCCCCCTTGTAGTGCGTCGTCTCTAGCCCCTGGGCGCCGGTGCTCAGGTTCTGGAGGCCCCACCAGAGGCAGAAGAGGATCTTGGGGATGAGGTCCTGGGTGTGGGTCACCCCCGAGGTGATGGCATTGCTGTAGATGCCGTAGTCGAAACCCGTGCCGTTGTTGTCCATGGGCGCGCACTCCTGCTTCAGCACCTGCCTGATCATGGTCCGCCACTCCATGAACTCGGTGAACTGGTTATCCCTGTCCTCCTTGGTCGCCCCGGCGCCCCCGCAGTACATGAATTTTACGCAGCGGTCGAACTTGAGCCCCGCGCACTTCTCGCGCCAGCAGTCGTCCACGCGCTCCACGGCAAGGAGGTACCAGAAGGCGCCCACCATGTGGGAGGCGAGCATGTAGAGGAGCAGGTAGAAGGCGGCGCCGGCGAAGGCGGTCTCCGCGAACACCCCGGTGGTGCGCTTCAGCTCCGATATGATGGGGTAGAAGCGGAAGAGACGGGGCAGGTATTGGGTGAGCACGATGAAGAAGAGCGCCGTCTTGATGGGGAGCAGGTCCGCGCCCTTGGGCCGCATGAAGAACTTGATCATCTGGATCTGCGGCAGTGGCAGCACGGAGAGGAGGTCGACGATGAAGAAGCGGTGGAGGTAGCGCTGCGCGATGTCCCTGTTGTTGATAACGAGCTCCCCGCGGCCGAACACCCGCGACGACGGCGCGATGAAGGCGGTGTGGAACTGCAGCACGATCCGCGCCAGGTAGAAGAAGTCGATGGCGGAGCGCACGGCGGTGGCGCCGGCTGCCAGGATGCGGTTGAATCCGATGCAGGTGTTGTACTCCGTCTCGGTGACGGAAGGGAGGTAGAAGAACATCGGGTCCACGGCGACGGAGATGATGCAGGAGAAGACGAAGAGGCGGTTCATGCGCATCAGGAACGGGTCCTGCGGGTCGTAGATCTTGAGCGAGATGTTCTTGAGGTCCTCCTGGAAGACGCGGCCGATGTTCTTGAGCCGCTCCGACCGGTTGATCACGCCGGCGGCCGCCATGCGGATGGACCGGGACCGGATCTTGGGGCGGGAGAAGTAGCTGTCCATCTGGTGCCCACTGCCGGGGACGTCCATGGCTGGCGGCGATCCTCGGGCTGACCGTCTCCTCCAACCTCACGAACTTGTCCTTGCGGCCCAGCGGCCGTCGCCGTCGATGAAAGGGGACCTACAGCCGCCGCAGCTGGAGAACACGGTCTTCCTCCCCGGGACCTAGGGCGGAGGCGGCTGCATGCTGCTGCGTGATCATCATCATCGGTACACGCCGATCACCACACGGTGCATGCATGAGGCTGAGACGACATGCCGGCGGCGGTTGCTACAGGTATCGACGACGAAGACGATGGACGAGTCAGAGAACGAGCAACCGGTCGACGGGAACTGAATTTCGCGGTCAGGAAGTGGAAACTATGGAGGCCAGTCGATCTGCTCTCCCTTCCTTCGGCTCCTCCTGCTCTCTCCGTGGTTGCAGGAATTGCTGCGCTTCGTGGTCGAGAGCGGGGTGTAGCGCGCGCCGCGCGCGGAGGCGAGGACGAAGACAAAGGGCGCGGCTGACACGTGGAGCCTTCCGACTGGTACTCCCTCCGTTTTTATTTAGTTCGCATATTAGCTTTGATCAAAGTCAAGCTTTACAAACTTTGACCAAGTTTATATTAAAAAATATTAAGATATACAATAACAAATCAACAACATTAGATTTATTATTAAACGTACTTTCACATCGTATAGAATTATTATGATAAATGTCTATATTGTTTTTTATAAACTTGGTCAAACTTTACGAAGTTTGACTTCAGTCAACTCTAATATGTAGAGTAAATAAAAACGGAGGGGGTACATTAATTTGGTTGCATGCATGCGCGGGAGAAGACGGAAATTATCGGCCGAATTACATTACTCGGTGAATGATCTGCATCAGGCTGGTCATAATGGAAATATCATAGGTACTATCATGCATGCCAACTAGGTAAATTTGATGAAATGGCATGGAATTAAATGAAAAAAAAGAGGGTTGAGTATCATATTATGATACAGTATCATATTAAATATTGTGCTACTATGTGTCATGCATGGTAAGCAATAAATGAAATCATCTATGATACTATGCATTACGGATGTAGTATTATACACTAATATCATATGCATGATACAATACTAATCTATAATACTCGTGATTATGACTAGCCTCAACTTTCTTCATGCCTGATCTCAGATGTGAGAGTGAGAAATTCTTTTGCTGAATGGCCGTCGAGATCCATCGACTAAATAAAGGAGTAAATTTGAGTACTAATGATATAATAAGCGCCAGAGCGATCACTTCACGATTTGCGATCTTCACTTCGTCTGAAATAAGGAGAGAAACCCTGAATGGAATCATACGATCAAGACCAAGAAGCCAAGGACAAGGTCACACCTCTGTCTTTGTATCTCCCGGTGTCCAGGCACAGTAAACGTCACCCAAGAAGAGGAGAAAGCTCAACTCGAGTAAACATGATTACTTTCTTTTTCGCTGCTTCTAAAAAACCATTATATTCAAGCACAAATGGGTTAAACCTGAATCTTAAATAGTTGATCCTCACTAAATCTAATTCTCCTCCTTTGGTTTAGAGGAATTTCATAGGAATTCTAGAGGATTAGATTCTTATAGAATTTTTTTCCTTTAGAGTCCTTTGGTTCATAGGAATGGATTCCTATTCCTACATAGGATTGGTTCGTATCCTCCACATTCCATAAGAAAATAAAAAAGAGTCTAGACTTAATGGAAAAATTCCTTTGGTGTCAACCAAATGACATCTTGTTTCCTATTCTTACTCATAGGATTTGAGATACATGTCATCTCATTTCCTACAAGATTTCTATTCCTATAATAATCATATCCTATAAACCAAAAGAGGCCTCAACGTGCGATCCTCCACCTCACCAAATATGCCATGTCAGCATCCACTAACATTATTTTGCAAGCCCAAGCAAACCACGTGCGTATTCTTTGTTTACACAGAGTGCAAGTATAAAACATTTTTATTAAAAAAAGAAGCTCTTGATTTGGATCATTTTATTTATACATAATACACCCGAAATTACTCTTCAAATTCTCACTGCAACGCGTGAGGAAATCACCTAGTTTATCAAGAGCAGACGTAGAGAACACCCTTTAAGCAAGTAATTAAGGCGGCATGTTATGGAAAAACAAACAGAAACCTTAGAGCAGTATCCAATGCTAAAGACAGTGACGGCAGTTTCAAGAATGCATATACCCATTTGCCAGATACAAAAATAATATCAGGTTTGCTATTTCATATCTAAATGTGAAATAATTATCTCACATCTAAGTCTAGAGTCATTAAATTATACTCCATGATCTGGCAAAACGCCATGATCTGGCTGCTGCGCTCGCTCGGCGGCGCGTTTGTCTCAGGCGTTGCCTGTGTCCAGGTCCTTGCTAGTGCTAGGTCGGGCGTTGTTGGTTTTTCCAAGTCTATGCTACTCAAGGTCGTTGCTACTGCGAGGTTGATTGCCTTTGTTTTTATTTCTTTCATAAATCTATGTTACACTCAGTCCTAGTTCTTCTCATTTTTCTACACTCTTATTTGATACCTGGTATTTGTTTTCTTTTTTCTTTTTTTCTATTTTATTATTTGTTTTAAATTATAAACTATTTTATATTCATGATTTTATATTAATATTTATATTTCCATTTTTCATTTCCCCTTTATTCTTTATTTATTCATTTGAATTCATGAACTTGTTTTTCCTCTGTCATATGTTCGCTGTAAATGTTGTGCAAATCTTGATTGCGGGTTATTTTGTCACGCGCGCTTTGTGTCAAATCTGTGTTTGGTGTCTACTTGTCAACCAGTTCACGTGTGTGTCCTTTGTTGGGCCCTTTTTTCTCACGCGGTCAGAGGTCCCGTTTCAGATTGGTTTGCTAATTATTATCTAAATGAGAGTTGAGAATGTTTCATTTAACTCATATACATCATATACACATACTTCCGAGTCATGCTCGTCGTCCTTGCATCATGTTTTTTTGGTTTGTCCCTCATGAAGCAGTGAGAGCCGATATGACATTTTTCTAGTGAACTGTTATTATGTTTTGTGTATTGGTTTTTTTGTGGGCTTAGTTTTTTTGTGTAGGGACACATGTCTTTTCATTCTCTGTTTTCTTTTATTTTTGGTTTGATCGTGTAGCTAGAGTGGAGTGTAACTAGATTTTTCATTTCCAGATCTACTAAATCTAATCTAGATAAAATTTAGCTCATCTAAATTTAATGTTCGCACAAATTGAATCATATACGTTCGAGAGCGGGGTGTAGCGTGCTGCGCGCGGAGGCGAGGACGAAGACGAAGGGCGCAGCTGACACGTGGAACCTTTCCGACTGGTACATTTGGTTGCATGCAAACCTTCTTGCAAATGCATGCATGCGCGGAAGAAGACGGAAATTATCGGCCGAGTTACATTGCTCGGTGAATGATCTGCATCAACTCTCTTCATGTCTGATCTCAGATGTGAGAGTGAGATATTCTTTTGCTGAATGGCCTTCGAGATCCATCAACTAAATAAACCTGAATTCTAAAAAATGCATACGCACTAAATAGCGAAACTGAGCAGCCGGACGCTCACACATGCATGCATGCAGTGTTGTGGTCTAAAATTTTGTCTTTACGCATGACGTGGCGGATAGTAATGACATATTCATGTGAGCAAGAGATTCCTTGTCTGATGGGTGTCCATGTGCACTTATTTTGGGTTTTCAAATTTTTGAAAAGTCATATCTTTCAAACCGTGCATCCAAATTCAGATCCGTCTTTACCGCTGGATTCCTCGCGGCGAAATCTTTGAAATTAGATCCACATGAGTATGTTTTGATGAAAAAAATTGATGCCAACTTTGGTGCTATATCGTGCAATTTTAGTACTGCATTATGCAACTTTAGTACTGAATGGTGCAACTTTTTTATAAACTTAGTTTTTGTAGCTGCATGATCCAATTTTCTATGAGGTTGCAACCTACCAACCATGAGAACGTAATGTGCAACTAGTCTATTACCCCTGCCAACAACCTAGTAGTCGATGTGCAACTCTCATCCTTACTCGTGGATGTGTAGTTTTTCATGCTTTTGCACACTCTGCCCACCCCCCTACCAGTGCTATGTGCAACTTAGTCTGTTGTTCACATCAACAGCTTATTAGTCGATGTGCAACTCCTTCCCCTCCCTTGTTGTGGATATGCAGTTTCAGTTGGCGAAGGCAATACACAGAGTTGCACAAGTCTGCCAGGCAGTTGGCCGGGCCAACATACGAAGTTGCACATCTCACAGGCAGGATAGTTGGATGGTGAAAACTCCACATTCATGAGGATAGTGAAAAGTTGCATATAGACAAGACGCTAAAGTTGTACGTCTCACTAGCAGGGGCGGTTTGCCCTAGGTACTAGCAGGAAAACTACACATCCATGGGATACAAGAAAAAGTTGCACATTACTGTTACACAGTTGGCCGTGGCAATATCCTAAGTTGCACATCCACTGATAGATAGTTGGCTAATGCAGCAAACAGTGAAAACACTCAAACGCGATTGTGGGGGGTGCACGCGCGGCGAATACCAGGCATGGAGTTGGCCAGGGCACCGCGGTAGCTGACCAAATTGCATATTTCACTGTTAGAGAGTAGTTGGGGTGGTGCCACTAGTGAAAACTGCATGGCCTAGGCAACAAATCAAGTTGCACATCTCACCAGAAGGAGGCGGTTTGGGGTGGAGGTATCATAGAGGAAAACTGCACGTGTACGGTGTACGAGAAAAGTTGCACATCCCTCTCAGGTAGTTGCACATCGACGACTAGTCAGTTGCGCAAAACGGGGTCAAAATTGCACAAAAAATATTTCGTTGAAACATACTCATATTAGATCTAGTTTCGAAGAGCACGCCGCGAGAGTTCGAACAGTGAAAACGGATCTTAATTTCGATGTGCGGTTTAAAAATTATGGCTTTTCATAAATTTAGAAAGTTGAATTAGTGCGTTCACATGGATGGTTTTATAATTCACTTTCCTTTTTTCTGTTTATGTGGTTCTTTTTCTAATATGAAATGAAATTTTGTTATATAGGAGGGGATCAAATTAGATTAGAGGATAAAAAAAAATTAGGCCGGCCGCTCCGAACAGCCAGGGAGCAGCCAGCCGCTGCGTAGACCTGTCCCTAAATAAATAGGAGTAAATTTGACCACCATTAGCATTTTGCGGTCGATCGTCATTGGCATTTTGCGTAAATTTAAGTATCAACAATAATATGAGCGCGAGAGCGATCACTTCACGATTTGCGGTCTCCACTTCGTCTGAAATAAAGAGAAACCCTGAATGAAATCTTACGATCAAGAGCAAGAAGCCAAGAACAAGATCACACCTCCGCCTTTGCATCTCCAGTGTCTAGGCATAGTAAAAGTCACCCAAGAAGAGGAGAAAGCTCAACTCAAGTAAACATGATTACTTTCTTTTTCGCTGCTTCTAAAAAAACATTATACTCAAGCACAAATGGGTTAAGCCTGAATTTATCAAGAGCAGGCGTAGAGAACACCTTTTAACCAAGAAATTAAGGCGGCATGTTATAGAAAAACAAAGAGAAATCTTAGAGCAGTATCCAATGCTAAAGACAGTGACACCAGTTTTAAGAATGCATATTCCTATTTGCTAGATACAAAAAATAATATCTTTAGTTGAACTATTATATTTTGTTATATGCCGACTGAGTGATTGCGAGGTAATTTCTATCAAGGCAGAATGCTACAGAGTCCGCTGGCTATTCTCTGCCGGGTGTTTCTAATCTTACATTCTTAAGAAATTGCTCCCCACTTCTAGCAATTCTCTCTATATGCACATTATCCACATCAGCATGATACCACGTCAGTATCATCAACATATAGGCTCCACGCCGGAAGAATTTCAATCTGAGTGCGTCATCATAATTGTTTTAGGCCTTTGATTCAATATACCCTAGCCAACTGGAGCATCTTTTCTCATTGTATTTCCTCTCTTATGCTGCATGCGTAGGATCCGATGATCACCGAAAAAAGCGGCCCCTTTCTCTTCTACCTCCCCGAATTGACGGGTCAATTTTTCGGTCCCTTTCTTTTCTACCTTCTGTAACTTTCGGCTTTGTAATTTATAAATGTCACATGTCATCTATCAGAATGGGTCTCACGTGAGGTCTGGTGTTATAAAATTCTTCTCTGTAGAGACCCACTAAAGATTGCCCAGCGTATAGAAACAGAGTACACAATGGCCGTCTCTCTCCGTCGATTCAGCCGAGCCCATCAACCCCTTTCCAGTCCGGCGTGGGGGCCTAGATCCCATCACACTCCCCTCCGGCAGGTCCCCCGACTTGGCTCCCCTCTACGATTCTTCGGGGTTCGCTCGGGCCCTCTCGGTGTGGTTCCTGAGTCCGTCGCTTGAAGGTCCTCCTGAGCTGCCAGTATGAATTTAGGTTGGGCCGCGGCTGCTGCTACCAGAAAATGGAGCAGGAGGTGCGGCCTAGGCCGGGCCTGGTGTGGCGCCGGCGCCGGCGCGCAGTGAAGAACCTGTTGTTGCTCTCCTTGGTGGACCTCGCACAAACGCTGGCGATGACAAGGCTGCAAGCCATCACAAATCCACCTCCAACTTCCTCGGCGAGGTCGGCTTCGGCCCGGTCTACTTGCTATCCGTCGACGGCGGCCTCCGCCCCGGCCTCGCCAGCAGCAGATCGCCATCAAGATGCTCGGCTTCGACAACAACGACGTCCAGCGGCAGCGAATTGCTGGTACGTCGTCGTTATTCGGCGCCACAGAGAGTCCAATCATCAATATTGCAACCACAGATTCGTTGGTGATTCATTGATTCTGTGATGACTGATTGATTTTTTTTTTGTTTGGTCGAACAGGCCAAGGTGATGTATCGGCGGATGCTGAGCCACCTTCCATAATGGTAGCCATTCTCTTGGCAAGCTGAGCTCCTGCATATTAGTAAGAAGTCTTGCTCCTCTGTATCTGTCATGGGCTTGCGTCAAGGGTCGCGAACTTCCTGAGTATGTCGACAGGTCCTGTATTCTGTTCTTCGGGTTTTTTCAGTCTTCAGTATTTTGTTCTCATGAAAAAAGGTTATATTCACTGTACACAACCGATCAAATCAGCCCTCGCTGGCCTTCTGTTCCAGTCATAACCCACTGACTGATCAAGCCAGAAATAATCCTACTGCAGTGCATCCTACACCAGTTTTTCATCTCCCCCACTTAGCTTTTCATTATGGCCTTTAATAAACACAAGTGCATATAGGAATCCAAGTAAATAGCAACAGCAATTACTAACAGGTTACAGATCTTTCCCTTGGTCTCCATCCCTCCTACCTTGATCAGAAACAGTTCTACACCACTATTAAATTCATCTATTAAAACTGCTCTACAGGTCCATCGTTTCAGCTTTTGGTTCATTAGCTCTTTAAACTGAGCCACGAGGAGGAGCCACCAATGTTGGGGGCGCGTGTACATCGCCCCTGGCCACCGGAGGAAGCGGTCAGTTTTTCCCGTACACACCTATTTGACTACAAATTCAAATTCATTTTTGTTTTTGCAAGAATTGTAACAGTAGGACGCATGATCATCTCCCCCCAACCTGCATGGTGAATAATAATAACTTTTATGATTATACATGAGCCAGTACCATCGCTGATCCTGATCTGCTATTTGGATAATTGTACTTCCGTCGAATTGTACTTCTCTTTATGTCGTTTGCAAGCTAGCCATTGTTATGGATCTCAGACATGATAACTACGCTTTCGTGGACCTATACTTCTACGGAAATGTCAACGCCCACACGTGTGGACGTTGACCATCTCGATCACACGCATTCATCACCGTCCAGTACTATATGCACGAATCTTGACACAATCTGGACTGATTTTCTGTGCCACGTAGGACAAGGCGTCTGTGTGGTGTGTGACATAATTCGCCCACACATCCGTTTTACCACACGGAGGGGCCGGTGTGTGGGCGTTTAGCAGTTCACCCACACACCAGTTTTCAGTCACGCACAAGGGCTGGTGTATGGGCATTTGCCATCTCGCCCACACGCCCGTCTCCTCTCCCACACGTAAGCTGCTAGTTGCCATGTGTTTTTGCAGCGCACATGGCAACTGCCTCTAGTGTGCTTTATAAGCAGGTGGCAACTCTCTTTTTTTAACCCGAGTTGCCATGTGTTTTTGCAGGGTACACGGCAACTGCCAAGTGTGCACGTAAGCAGATGGCAACTGTCTTTTACCGAGTTGCCATGTGTTTTTGCATGATACATGGCAACTGCCCCAACGTGCACGTACATGGCAACTGCCCTAACGTGCACGTAAGCAGATGGCAACTCTTCCTTTTTACATGGCAACTGCCCTAGCATGCTTGTGAGCACATGGCAACTTTCTGAACTGCCTAGTGTTAGTATGTGGCAACTCCTAAAGTTATGAAATCATGGCAACTACATTAGATCAGACCATACATGGCAACTGCAGTTGAGCAACCATGGCAACTGCAGTTGTCCGACATGGCAACCGTAGTTCAGCGACATGGCAACTGCAGATAAACGAACATGGACGAGGGTCTGGACCATGGCAACTGCGGGCGCGCGATGGGCGTCACGCGTCGCGTGCGGGACCAGAAGGGTACGAGGCCTGACATACGGGCGTGTGGGCGTTATCAACTTCGCCCACACGCACGCGTGTGAGAAGGTTCGGGAGGGAAAAAAAGATGTGTGTGGGCATTAGTTGTTTTACCCACACGTAGGTGTGTGGGCTGGTTGCTGTCCATGCCACACGAGGCGTGTGGCACAACTACCCGATACACCACACGTGTGGCAGTTATCGGGACCCTACTTCTATGCATGTTGTTTCAGGCAGGACATTGTTACAGATCCATCAAAAATTAAATTACTACTCCCTCCATCCACATATATAGGGCCTAATACGTTTTTCAGGTTACATTTGACAACAGGTTAGCACAATAACATATGACATGCATGTTACACAAAGCATATCATTGAATTCGTATATGAAAGGAGTTTGTAATGATATAATTTTTATATCATACATCTATTATACTAATAATTTTATTATTGGTCAAAGGCTACCTCGAAAAATGTATTTGACTCTATATCTGGATGGAGGGAGTACCATTTGTTCTACACATGTTCCCTCTGAAATGGCCTTTGGTTGTACGTGGCTTGGGCAAAATTTTGATTTCCTAATTGTCCATATGAATGTTTATGGCTCCTGTAGTTCTTTATAATTATACACAAGCGTCAGCTGCTGATATGGTTGATGGAAGTATGAGGTATGTTCTTCACATTTTCAAAGATAGAAAAGTTCTATGGGTAGCTAGAGCGATGTCTTTTTTATTGACAATATGTATACTGCTGAATAATGACTTGTGGCTGTATGTCCTTGTATATTTGGTGCATTTACCTACGATTGGTAATGATATTAAGTATTCCTTAATTAATCTCAGATATACCTTTGCAGACTATGCTTTATGATCCAATGGGAGATTTGACAAAGCAAGATATTTTTCAACAGATATGTTTCTTCATCAGTTGTGAAAAGTACAATATTTAACACATGTTTTTTTGGTTGTGTTTTCAACCAACAAATGTATCCACGAGCAATTTTTATTCCAAAAACTACTGCACTTTGCGGTGAAAAAGGAGCAATTGGACTAGATGGACAACAATGGGCGTAGGCCATCCAATAGATGTGATTTCCTGTTCGCTTTTGTCAAATATCTTCATAATTGTACAGTCACTCACGTTATTAATATTCGGATCTTCGGAGAGGCTATGTTTGTGAGCAGGTTTAATCCCAATCTGCTATTTAGTAGGTCGCCATTCATTGGTCCATCTTTTGCTAATCGATTCAGACAAAGTTCATTTTTGCTTGAATTTATACTGTGAGAAGTTATGAAGCCAAACAGATAATTGAAAATCAACAGGGATTGAAAATTTACTCGCATAACTCAATGGAAAAAACACAATATGTCTTTCTTAGTATAAAGGCACTGTGCCACGCTTTGGTACTTTGATAAGCTACTTAGTGCAATTGATAGAATTCCTGTTGACACTCCAGCATTGGTCAAACAATAGGATCAAATGTTGATATCTATACTTTGGCCATACATCCACAAGACACAGTCTACTACCGGTGGAGAAACTGTTCTCTTTGTTGTTACATTGTTCGCCTTGGAATTTATAGTGTTGATTTGTTGTTCTATTAAGTTTTTATGCTACTTTTACTATTAGCCAAGAGATCCCGCGTTAACATGCTATGATGGGTCGCTGAATTTGTTGGTTGTTGGGAAAATGTTAGATAATTCTGAACGCCACCGCTTAGGGGCGGTGAACATGTGTCACGCGGTGCGGTGCGGTACAGGCGACACGCGGTGGCGTGCGACCTACGCGGCGGATCTCCTTGCCGCCCACACGATCACGTTCGACGTCGACGAGATCGTGCTTTGACACGAGGCGCTATGTCTGGTCCTTCTCGATGGGGAGGGGCGCACGGTGGACACGCGCTCCCTTCGTGAGGGCGAGTACATCGACATCGGGCACGTAGTGCCATTCCCGTGTTTTTTTGCCGGATCTGGGACAGACTGCCGGTGCCCTCGACGGCGTCGGAGCCGGCGATCGATCCCGGCGGACCGTCACGTCTGGATGTGGGGAGGCGCGGTACAGCGGTACACGGCCGTGTGCCACCAAGGAGATCGAGCGACCCGGGGCTGCTGGGTGCGGGACCTAGGGGTGGCACCCCACCACCCATGGCGGATGCAGCCCACGTGGACGGCGATCCAGGCCGCCATGAGAGGAGCGATGTGGGCACCGCGGGTATAAAACCCAAACCCTACCACCCCCTCGATCTCGATTCCGCCCTCTCCCACCTCTGGGCGGCGCCGAAAAACCCTAGATCCAGTTTCCCCCCTTTCTTCCACTGGTGGCGCGGCAAGGTTGGAGGCGACGAAAGGTCGTTCGCAGAGGTCGCGGCTTCTCCGACGCGGGCTTCTTCGATGGCTGGTGGCGGGGGGCGCGACTACCGGGGTGACAAGCACGACGGCGGTGGAGCCGGGCGGGCGGATCGGGGAGCTGGGCGCTTCGACCGGGGGCGCAAGTTCTCCTGGCGGAGGAATGATGGTGAGGCCGACCACGCCTCCTCCAACGCCATCCATTCTACGGGTGCTGCTGATCGATGGGAAGCTATTGCGGCTGGTCGCCAAGAACCCAGATCCGGTGGGGTTTGGGTGGAGAAACCCAAGGCCGCGTCTGGATCTGGTGGAGGGGACAACACCGACAAGCAGCTTGGGGAGATGCCGCAGCGTCGCGTGTTGGGCAACCAAACCACTCAGGTGAACTCGCCCATGAACCCTAATGCCTGTCTGATCTGCAAGTCACCTGAGCATACTCCTGCTAGATGCCCGCAAGCCTTTTGTGAGAGATGCAGCAAACTAGGCCATCTTGCTTCTATTTGTGTTGAGTTTCTTCCTTGGGATTGCATTGCACCGATGTGTGCCTTCTCTGCTAAGGGGCAAGGATTTTATTACATACATGATTCGTGTACTGCTAGGAAGGTGAAAGAGTGTGAGACTAGCGTGGTGATCACTATTGTGGAGGGGCACACTTCTACTAAGGATATGGAATTTGACTTATGTGACGCCCGGATAATCAAGCTACAGTAAACCTCTGCTAATGGTGCCACGTCACTTCGGTTACTGTCGATAATCTCGCGTTAGTTCGAAACGGATTCAAATTCAAAAATTTGAATTAAAGATAAAACAATTAAAGTTTTCAAAAATCAAAACTAAAGTGTTCGATGGGTTGAAAATATTCCCTAACTATTTGTCATGTAGGAGCCAGCTTCATTTGAATATTTAAAGTGGCCCTACCCTATTTAAAACTAAATCACAAGTAATTATTTGAACCATTTCAACTTAAACAAATAGTTAAACTATTCAAAATTATTTGAAACTTCGGGTGCTGCTTCAAACCTTGCCTAGTATTTATGTGCTAAGTGGCACATTTAACAATACTCATTTATTAGATCAACAAAATTACAAAACTGTAAAAGAATAAAAAAAAGGGGCAGGCCACCCCCCTTTTCCCCATTGGGCCCCTTGGCCCATTCGGCTTCGTCGACCAGGCCGGCCCGGCCAGCCACCACCCACTCCCCTTATCCCCATCCCGACGGAAACCCTAACCCACTACCACCACGCACCTCCCACTCGCTCTCTCCCCCACTCCCCCGATCCAGATCGGGATCGGGGCGACCATGCCCCCTGACGCCGCCCCACCGCGCCTCCGACCTCCTTCACGACGCTACCTCGCCGGCGCCGCCCCTCCCGGCCTTCTTCCTCACCCTCTTGCACGTCGCCCGTCTTCCCTGAGCTCCGCAGGACGCCGTGCTCGCCACCTCGACGCGCCCGCCGCCACCGCCTGAGGACCTCCCCGCCGGCATGCCTCCCTTGCATCGCGTCGTCACCGTCGTCCCCCTCGACAACCACTGCCTCGAACCCTACTAACCTGCCGTGAGCACCGCGCCTCCCTCCCTCTTCCGCTTTGCCCTCGCGCATTGCTAGCCGCATCGCGACCCTGCATCGCTACTGCGTCGCTGCCACCAGCGCCCGTGCACCGCGCTCGCGGGCGACCTGCTGCTGCTGCACTACTCCGCCCTCGCATGCTTCTCGCTCGTGCACGCGCCCGCTCGACCATGCGCGCGCCCACGCATCGCGACCCATCCCCGCGCCCGCGTCGCCTGGACCGTGTCACCACGCCCCGTTCGCCCCGCCTTCGACCGCCGTTCGCGCCATGCGGCATGGTCTCACCCCGTGTCGCTGCACACAACAACCTCTGGTCGATTCTCCTCCTGTTGCCTCCCCTCCTCCCTCCCTGCTCCCGTGCTGCGCCGTTGTCGCACGCGCCCACCGCCGCGCCTCCCACACCCTCCTGTTGGCCGCACCATGGCCGACCCCAGCGCACCGTCCTAGCCCCGGGCCCCCGCCCTGCTGCCGCTCGTGCGGTGGCCGCCGGCAACCTCGCCCCGCACTGGGCGGGATGCGCCCCTGCGCCCATCCCTGGCCGGCGTCGTGCCCCGCCGTGGCCGCCAGCGCCCACGCCCGCGTGCCCCTGGGCGTGCACCCGAACGGGGCACGCCCGTTAACCCACACCCGTGCGCCCGCTCCAGTGGCCTCTGTGCCACTGGGCAAGGGGGGCCCGCTTAGAACGTTTTTTAAATGTATATAAATAAATAATTAATTAATTAACTTAGTTAATTCTGATTAAATTAACTAATCACAATTAATTAATCTAATGGCTAATTAACCTAATTAGCTACTGTTAATTAACTAAACAGGGTATGACAAGTGGGTCTCACTAGACCCACACGTCAGTTTGACTGAGTCAACCCCCTGTTGACTGCTGACGTCATGCTGACGTCAGCAAACATTGTTTTGGATAATGTTGAATTAAATTAATTAAATAAATTCTAAAAATGATTTAAACTTTAGAAAATCATATAAAATAATCGATAACTCTGATGAAAATGTTTTATACATGAAAGTTGCTCAGAACGATGAGACGAATCCGGATACGCAGCTCGTTCGTGCGCCACGCATCCATAGCATAGTGAACACGCAATTTTCCCCCTCCGGCTACTCTGCCCGAAAACGCGAAACACCAGGGATACTTTCTCGGATGTTTTCCCCCTTCACCGGTACCACCTCGTACCGCGTTAGGGCACACCTAGCACCACGCTTTGTCATGTCATGCATCATCATGCATTTGTTTGCATTATATTTATTGTTTCTTCCCCCTCTTCTCTCGCTAGACACCGAGACCGACACCGCTGCTACCCAGTACGACTACGGTGTTGACGACCCCTCTCTCTTGCCAGAGCAACCAGGCAAGCCCCCCCTTTGATCACCAGATATCGCCTACTCTTCTCTATACTGCTTGCATTAGAGTAGTGTAGCATGTTACTGCTTTCCGTTATTCCTATCCTGATGCATAGCCTGTCCTTGCTACTACTGTTGTTACCATTACCTGCTATCCTACTGCTTAGTATAGGATGCTAGTGTTCCATCAGTGGCCCTACACTCTTGTCCGTCTGCCATGCTATACTACTGGGCCGTGATCACTTTGGGAGGTGATCACGGGCATATACTATATACTTTACACAGTTACCTTACTTATGATACTGTTCGGAGATGGGGGCTGAAGGGGCAGGTGGCTCCATCCCGGTAGAGGTGGGCCTGGGTTCCCGACGGCCCCCGACTGTTACTTTGTGGCGGAGCGACAGGGGTAGGTTGAGACCACCTAGGAGAGAGGTGGGCCTGGCCCTGGTCGGCGTTCGCAGATACTTAACACGTTTAACGAGATCTTGGTATTTGATCTGAGTCTGGCTACTGGCCTATACGCACTAACCATCTACGCGGGGACAGTTATGGGCACTCGACGTCGTGGTATCAGCCGAAGCCTTCGTGACGTCAGCGACTGAGTGGCGCGCGCCGGGTTGGACCGTGTAACGCAACTTCCTTTGTAATGGAGGTTGCTAGGTCTGCTCTCCGGCCGCGTACGCAACGTGCAGGTGTGCAATGGGCGATGGGCCCAGACCCCTGCGCCATAGGATTTAGACCGACGTGCTGACCTCTCTGTTGTGCCTAGGTAGGGCTGCGACGTGTTGATCTTCCAAGGCCGGGCATGACCCAGGAAAGTGTGTCCGGCCAAATGGGATTGAGCGTGGTGGGTTATGTGGTGCACCCCTGCAGGGAAGTTAATCTATTCGAATAGCTGTGATCTTCGGTAACAGGATGACTTGGAGTTGTACCTTGACCTTATGACAACTAGAAACGGATACTTAATAAAACACACCCTTCCAAGTGCCAGATACAACCGGTGATCGCTCTCTCACAGGGCGACGAGGGGAGGATCATCGGTTAGGATTATGCTATACGATGCTACTTGGAGGTCTTCAGTCTACTCTCTTCTACATGCTACAAGACGGAGGCTGCCAGAAGCGTAGTCTTCGAAAGGATTAGCTATCCCCCTCTTATTCTGGCATTCTGCAGTTCAGTCCACCGATATGGCCTTTACACATATACCCATGCATATGTAGTGTAGCTCCTTGCTTGCGAGTACTTTGGATGAGTACTCACGGTTGCTTTCTCCTTCTTTTCCCTCTATCCCTTCTACCTGGTTGTCACAACCAGATGTTGGAGCCCAGGAGCCAGACGCCACCGTCGACGAAGACTCCTACTACACCGGAGGTGCCTACTACTACGTGATGCCCGCTGATGACGACCAGGAGTAGTTAGGAGGATCCCAGGCAGGAGGCCTGCGCCTCTTTCGATCTGTATCCCAGTTTGTGCTAGCCTTCTTAAGGCAGACTTGTTTAACTTATGTCTGTACTCAGATATTGTTGCTTCCGCTGACTCGTCTATGATCGAGCTCTTGTATTCGAGCCTTTGAGGCCCCTGGCTTGTAATATGATGCTTGTATGACTTATTTTATTTGTAGAGTTGTGTTGTGATATCTTCCCGTGAGTCCCTGATCTTGATCGTACACATTTGCGTGTATGATTAGTGTACGGTCAAATCGGGGGCGTCACAAGTTGGTATCAGAGCCGACTGCCTGTAGGAATCCCCCTTCCAACTCCTTGGCCGAAGTCGAGTCTAGACATTGCAAAACTTTTACTAACATGGCTGTGTGTCTTACGGAAATAAATAATAACTTTATTATTACCTCTAGGGCATATTTCCTTCAGTCTCCCACTTGCACTAGAGTCAATAATCTAGTTCACATTGCCATGTGATTTAACACCAATAGTTCACATCATTATGTGACCAACACTCAAAGGGTTTACTAAAGTCAATAATCTAGTTCACATCGCTATGTGATTAACACCCAAAGAGTACTAAGGTGTGATCATGTTTTGCCTGTGAGAGAAGTTTAGTCAACGGGTCTGCCATATTCAGATCCGTATGTATTTTGCAAATTTCTATGTCAACAATGCTCTGCACGGAGCTACTATAGCTAATTGCTCCCACTTTCAATATGTATCCAGATTGAGACTTAGAGTCATCTAGATCAGTGTCAAAATTTGCATCGACGTAACCCTTTACGACGAACCTTTTTGTCATGTTCATAATCGAGAAACATATCCTTATTCCACTAAGGATAATTTTGACCGTTGTCCAGTGATCTACTTCCTAGATCACTATTGTACTCCCTCGCTTAACATAGTGTAGGGTATGCAATAGATCTGGTACACAGCATGGCATACTTTATAGAATCTATGGCTGAGGCATAGTGAATGATTTTCATTCTCTTTCTATCTTCTGCCGTGGTCGGGCTTTGAGTCTTACTCAACTTCACACCTTGTAACACAGGCAAGAACTTCTTCTTTGACTGTTCCACTTTGAACTACTTCAAAATATTGTCAAGGTATGTACTCATTGAAAAACTTATCAAGCATCTTGATCTATCTCTATAGATCTTGATGCTCAATATGTAAGCAGCTTCACCGGAATCTTTCTTTGAAAAATTCCTTTCAAACACTCCTTTATGCTTTGCAGAATAATTCTACATTATCTCCGATCAACAATATGTTATTCACATATACTTATCAGAAATGCTGTAGTGCTCCCACTCACTTTCTTGTAAATACAGGCTTCACTGCAAGTCTGCATAAAACTATATGCTTTGATCAACTTATCAAAGCGTATATTCCAACTCCGAGATGCTTGCACCAGTCCAAAGATGGATCGCTGGAGCTTGCATATTTTGTTAGCACCTTTAGGATTGACAAAACTTTCTTGTTGCATCATATACAACTCTTCTTTAATAAATCTATTAAGGAATGCAATTTTTTTATCCACTTGCCAGATTTCATAAAATGCGGCAATTTCTAACATGATTCGGACAGACTTAAGCATAGATACGAGTGAGAAACTCTCATTGTAGTCAACACCTTGATCTTGTCGAAAACCTTTTTGCGACAATTCTAGCTTTTGTAGATAGTGACACTACTATCAGCGTCCGTCTTCCTCCTGAAGATCCATTTATTCTTAATGGCTTGCCGATCATCGAGCAAGTCCACCAAAGTCCACACTTTGTTCTCATACATGGATCCCATCTCAGATTTCATGGCCTCAAGCCATTTCGCGGAATCTGGGCTCATCATCGCTTCCTCATAGTTCGTAGGTTCGTCATGGTCAAGTAACATGACCTCCAGAATAGGATTACCGTACCACTCTGGTGCGGATCTCACTCTGGTTTACCTACGAGGTTCGATAGTAACTTGATCTGAAGTTACATGATCATCATCATTAGCTTCCTCACTAATTGGTGTAGTAGTCACAGGAACAGATTTCTGTGATGAACTACTTTCCAATAAGGGAGCAGGTATAGTTACCTCATCAAGTTCTACTTTCCTCCCACTCACTTCTTTCGAGAGAAACTCCTTCTCTAGAAAGGATCCATTCTTGGCAACGAATGTCTTGCCTTCAGATTTGTGATAGAAGGTGTACCCAATTGTCTCCTTTGAGTATCCTATGAAGACACATTTCTCCGATTTGGGTTTGAGCTTATCAGGATGAAACTTTTTCACATAAGCATCACAACCCCAAACTTTAAGAAACGACAACTTTGGTTTCTTCCCAAACCACAGTTCATATGGTGTCAGCTCAACGGATTTAGATGGTGCCCTTTTAACATGAATGCAGCTGTCTCTAATGCATAACCCCAAAACGATAGTGGTAAATCGGTAAGAGACATCATAGATTGTACTAAATTCAATAAAGTACGATTATGACGTTCGGACACACCATTATGCTGTGGTGTTCCAGGTGGCACGAATTTTTGAAATTATTCCACATTGTTTTAATTGAAGACAAAACTCGTAACTCAAATATTCGTCTCCGCAATCAGATCGTGGAAACCTATTTTCTTGTCACGATGATTTTCCACTTCACTCTGAAATTCTTTGAACTATTCAAATGTTTCAGACTTATGTTTCATCAAGTAGATATACCCATATCTGCTCAAATCATCTATGAAGGTCAGAAAATAATGATACTTGTCGCGAGCCTTAATAATCATCGGACTACATACATCAGTATGTATGGTTTCCAACAAATCTGTTGCTCGCTCCATTGTTCCAGAGAACGGAGTCTTAGTCATCTTGCCCATGAGGCATGGTTCGCAAGCATCAAGTGATTCATAATCAAGTGATTCCAAAAGTCCATTAGCATGGAGTTTCTTCATGCGCTTTTACACCAATATGACCTAAACGGCAGTGCCACAAATAAGTTGCACTATCATTATTAACTTTGCATCTTTTTGGCTTCAATATTATGAATATGTGTATCACTACGATCGAGATCCAACAAACCATTTTCATTGGGTGTGTAACCATATAAGGTTTTATTCATGTAAACAGAATAACAATTTATTCTCTTACTTAAATGAATAACCGTATTACAATAAACATGATCAAATCATATTCATGATCAACGCAAACACCAAATAACACTTATTTAGGTTCAACACTAATCCCGAAGGTATAGGGAGTGTGCGATGATGATCATATCAATCTTGGAACCACTTCCAACACACATCGTCACTTCACCCTTAACTAGTCTCTGTTTATGCTGCAACTCCCGTTTCGAGTTACTAATCTTAGCAACTGAACTAGTATCAAATACTGAGGGGTTGCTATAAACACTAGTAAAGTACACATCAATAACATGTATATCAAATATACTTATGTTCACTTTGCCATCCTTCTTATCCGCCAATCACTTGGGGTAGTTCCGCTTCCAGTGACCAGTCCCTTTGCAGTAGAAGCACTTGTCTCAGGCTTAGGGCCAGACTTGGGCTTCTTCACTTGAGCAACAATTTGCTTGCTGTTTTTCTTGAAGTTCCCCTTTTTCCCTTTGCCCTTTTCTTGAAACTAGTGATCTTGTCAACCATCAACACTTGATGCTCTTTCTTGATTTCTACCTTCATCGATTTCATCATCATGAAAAGCTCGAGATTCGTTTTCGTCATCCCTTGCATACTATAGTTCATCACGAAGTTTTACTAACTTGGTGATGGTGACTAAAGAATTCTGTCAATCACTATCTTATCTGGAAGATTAACTCCCACTTGATTCAAGCGATTGTAGTACCCAGACAATATGAGCACATGCTCACTAGTTGAGCGATTCTCCTCCATCTTTTAGCTATAGAACTTGTTGGAGACTTCATATCTCTCAACTCGGGTATTTGCTTGAAATATTAACTTCAACTCCTGGAACATCTCATATGGTCCATGACGTTCAAAACGTCTTTGAAGTCCCAATTCTAAGCCGTTAAGCATGGTGCACTAAACTATCAAGTAGTCATCATATTTAGCTAGCCAAACATTCATAACGTCTGCATCTTCTCCTTCAATAGGTCTGTCACCTAGCGGTGCATCAAGGACATAATACTTCTATGCAGCAATGAGGATAAACCTCAGATCACGGATCCAATCCGCATCATTGCTACTAACATCTTTCAACACAATTTTCTCTAGGAACATATAAAAATAAACACAGGGAAGCAACAACGCGAGCTATTGATCTACAACATGATTTGCAAAATACTACCAGGACTAAGTTCATGATAAATTTAAGTTCAATTAATCATATTACTTAAAGAACTCCCACTTAGATAGACATCCCTCTAATCCTCTAAGTGACCACGTGATCCAAATCAACTAAACCATGTCCGATCATCACGTGAGATGGAGTGGTTTCATTGGTGAACATCACTATGTTGATCATATCTACTATATGATTCACGCTCGACCTTTCGGTCTCCGTGTTCCGAGGCCATATCTGTATATGCTTGGCTCGTCAAGTATAACCCGAGTATTCCGCGTGTGCAACTGTTTTGCACCCGTTGTATTTGAACGTAGAGCCTATCACACCCGATCATCACGTGGTGTCTCAGCACGAAGAACTTTCGCAACGGTGCATACTCAGGGAGAACACTTCTTGATAATTAGTGAGAGATCATCTTAAAATGCTACTGTCAAACTAAGCAAAATAAGATGTATAAAAGATAAACATCATATGCAATCAAAATATGTGACATGATATGGCCATCATCATCTTGCGCCTTTGATTTCCATCTCCAAAGTACTGTCATGATCTCTATCTTCACCGGCATGACACCATGATCTCCATCATCTTGATCTATATCAATGTGTCGTCACGTGGTCGTCTCGCCAACAATTGCTCTTGCAACTATTGCTATCGCATAGCGATAAAGTAAAGCAATTATTGGGCGCTTGCATCTTATGCAATAGAGAGACAACCATAAGGATTTTTCCAGTTGCCGATAACTTCAACAAAACATGATCATCTCATACAACAACTTATATCTCATCACGTCTTGACCATATCACATCACAACATGCCCTGCAAAAAAAAGTTAGACATCCTCTACTTTGTTGTTGCAAGTTTTACGTGGCTGCTACGGGCTTAGCAAGAACCGTTCTTACCTACGCATCAAAAACCACAACGAGAGTTTGTCAAGTTGGTGCTGTTTTAACCTTCACAAGGACCGGGCGTAGCCACGCTCGGTTCAACTAAAGTTGGAGAAACTGACACCCGCCAGACACCTGTGTGCAAAGCACGCCGGTAGAACCAGTCTCGCGTAAGCGTACGCGTAATGTCGGTCCGGGACGCTTCATCCAACAATACCGCCGAACCAAAGTATGACATGCTGGTAAGCAGTATGACTTATATCGCCCACAACTCACTTGTGTTCTACTCGTGCACAACATCAATGCATAAAACCTAGGCTCGGATGCCACTGTTGGGTAACGTAGTAATTTCAAAAAATTTCCTACGCACACGCAAGATCATGGTGATGCATAGCAACGAGAAGGGAGACTGTTGTCTACGTACCCTCGTAGACCGACAACGGAAGCGTTATGACAATGCGGTTGATGTAGTCGTACGTCTTCACGGCCCGACTGATCAAGCACCGAAACTACGGCACCTCCGAGTTCTAGCACATGTTCAGCTCGATGACGATCCCCGGACTCCGATCCAGCAAAGTGTCGGGAAGAGTTCCGTCAGCACGACGGTGTGGTGACGATCTGGATGTTCTACTGTCGCAGGGCTTCGCCTAAGCACCACTACAATATTATCGAGGACTATGGTGGAGGGGGGCACCGCACACGGCTAAGAGAACGATCTTGAAGATCAACTTGTGTGTCTATGGGGTGCCCCCTGCCCCCGTATATAAAGGAGTAGAGGAGGGGAGGGCCAGCCCTCTCTATGGCGCGCCCTAGGGGAGTCCTACTCCCACCGGGAGTAGGATTCCCCCTTTCCTAGTCCAACTAGGAGTCCTTCCAAGTAGTAGGAGTAGGAGACAAGGAAGGGGAAGAGGGAAGAGAAGGAAGGAGGGGGCGCCGCCCCTCCCCCTAGTCCAATTCGGACTAGTCAACGGGGGGGGGGGGGGGGGGGCGTGTGGCCTGCCTCTCCCTCTCCCCTAAAGCCCAATAAGGCCCATATACTTCTTCCCCCATAATCCCGTAACTCCTCGGTACTCCGAAAAATACCCGAACCACTCGGAACCTTTCCGATGTCCGAATATAGTCGTCCAATATATCGATCTTTATGTCTCGACCATTTCGAGACTCCTCGTCATGTCCCCGATCTCATCCGGGACTCCGAACTCCTTAGGTACATCAAAACTCATAAACTCATAATATAACTGTCATCGAAACCTTAAGCGTGCGGACCCTACGGGTTCGTGAACAATGTAGACATGACCAAGACACGTCTCCATTCAATAACCAATAGCGGAACCTGGATGCTGATATTGGCTCCCACATATTCTACGAAGATCTTTATCGGTCAGACCGCATAACAACATACGTTATTCCCTTTGTCATCGGTATGTTACTTGCCCGAGATTCGATCGTCGGTATCTCAATACCTAGTTCAATCTCGTTACCGGCAAGTCTCTTTACTCGTTCCGTAGTACATCATCTCGCAACTAATTCATTAGTTGCAATGCTTGCAAGGCTTATGTGATGTGCATTACCGAGAGGGCCCAGAGATACCTCTCCGACAATCGGAGTGACAAATCCTAATCTCGAAATACGCCAACCCAACATGTACCTTTGGAGACACCTGTAGAGCTCCTTCATAATCACCCAGTTACATTGTGATGTTTGGTAGCACACAAAGTGTTCCTCCGGTAAATGGGAGTTGCATAATCTCATAGTCATAGGAACATGTATAAGTCATGAAGAAAGCAATAGCAACATACTAAACGATCGAGTGCTAAGCTAACGGAATGGGTCAAGTCAATCACATCATTCTCCTAATGATGTGATCCCGTTAATAAGATAACAACTCTTTGTCTATGGTTAGGATACATAACCATCTTTGATTAACGAGCTAGTCAAGTAGAGGCATACTAGTGACACTCTATTTGTCTATGTATTCACACATGTATTATGTTTCCGGTTAATACAATTCTAGCATGAATAATAAACATTTATCATGAAATAAGGAAATAAGTAATAACTTTATTATTGCCTATAGGGCATATTTCCTTTAGTTCGGAGTCCCGGATGTGATCACGGACATAACGAGGAGTCTCGAAATAGTCGAGACATAAAGATTGATATATTGGACGACTATATTCAGACACAGGAATGGTTTCGGGAGTTATCGGATATAAAACGGAGTACCGGGGGTTACTGGAACCCCCCCCCCCCAGGGGTTAATGGGCCTCATGGGCCCAAAGTGGAGCAGAGGAGGGGCGGCCAGGGCAGGCTGCGCGCCCCCTCCCCCTCTAGTCCAAATTGGACAAGGAGGGAGGGGCGGCGCCCCCCTTTCCTTTCTCTCCTCTCTCCCTTCCTTCCCCCTCTCCTAGTTGGACAAGGAAAGGAGGGAGTCCTACTCCCGGTAGGAGTAGGACTCTTCCCTGGCGCGCCTCCTCCTAGCCGGCCGACCTCCCCCTTGCTCCTTTATATACGGGGGCAGGGGGGCACCTCTAGAGACAACAATTGATCCTTGAGATCTATTAGCCGTGTGCGGTGCCCTCCTCCACCATAATCCTCGATAATATTGTAGCAGTGCTTAGGCGAAGCCCTGCGACAGTAGAACATCAAGATCATCACCACGCCGTCGTGCTGACGGAACTCTTCCCCGACATTCTGCTGCATCAGAGTCCGGGGATCGTCATCGAGCTGAACGTGTGCTAGAACTCGGAGGTGCCGTAGTTTCGGTGCTTGATCGGTCGGGCCGTGAAGACATACGACTACATCAACTGCGTTGTGCTAACGCTTCCTCTTCCGGTCTACGAGGGTACATAGACAATACTCTCCCCTCTCGTTGCTATGCATCACCATGATCTTGCATGTGCGTAGGAAAATATTGAAATTACTACGTTCCCCAACAGAAACATCCGAGCCTAGGTTTTATGCGTTGATGTTGTGCATGAGTAGAACACAAGTGAGTTGTGGGCGATATAAGTCATACTGCTTACCAGCATGTCATACTTTGGTTCGGCGGTATTGTTGGATGAAGCGGCCCGGACCGACATTACGCGTATGCTTACGCGAGACTGGTTCTACCGACGTGCTTTGCACACAGGTGGCTGGCGGGTGTCAGTTTCTCCAACTTTAGTTGAACCAAGTGTGGCTACGCCCGGTCCTTGCGAAGGTTAAAACAACACTAACTTGACAAACTATCGTTGTGGTTTTGATGCGTAGGTAAGAACGGATCTTGCTAAGCCTGTAGCAGCCACGTAAAACTTGCAACAACAAAGTAGAGGACGTCTAACTTGTTTTTGCAGGGCATGTTGTGATGTGATATGGTCAAGACATGATGCTAAATTTTATTGTATGAGATGATCATGTTTTGTAACCAGGTTATCGACAACTGGCAGGAGCCATATGCTTGTCGCTTTATTGTATGCAATGCAATTGCGCTGTAATGCTTTACTTTATCACTAAGCGGAAGCGATAGTCGTGGAAGCATAAGATTGGCGAGACGACAAACGATGCTATCACGGTGATCAAGGTTTCGCGCCGGTGATGATGGTGATCATAACGGTGCTTCGAAGATGGAGATCACAAGCACAAGATGATGATGGCCATATCATATCACTTATATTGATTGCATGTGATGTTTATCTTTTATGCATCTTATCTTGCTTTGATTGACGGTAGCATTATAAGATGATCCCTCACTAAATTATCAAGGTATAAGTGTTCTCCCTGAGTATGCACCGTTGCGAAAGTTCTTCGTACTAAGACACCATGTGATAATCGGGTGTGATAGGCTCTACGTGCAGGAAATATGCCCTAGAGGCAATAATAATGTTATTATTTTATTTGCTTATATCATGATAAAAGTTTATTATTCATGCTAGAATTGTATTATCCGGAAGCATAATACTTGTGTGAATACATAGACAAAACTAAACGTCACTAGTATGCCTCTACTTGACTAGCTCGTTAATCAAAGATGGTTATGTTTCCTAACCATAGACATGTGTTGTCATTTGATTAACGGGATCACACTATTAGGAGAATGATGTGATTGACATGACCCATTCTATTAGCTTAGCACCCGATCGTTTAGTATGTTGCTATTGCTTTCTTCATGACTTATACATGTTCCTATGACTATGAGATTATGCAACTCCCGTTTGCCGGAGGAACACTTTGTGTGCTACCAAACGTCACAACGTAACTGGGTGATTATAAAGGAGCTCTATAGGTGTCTCCAAAGGTAAATGTTGGGTTGGCGTATTTCGAGATTAGGATTTGTCACTCCGATTGTCGGAGAGGTGTCTCTGGGCCCTCTCGGTAATGCACATCACATAAGCCTTGCAAGCATTGCAACTAATAAGTTAATTGCAAGATGATGTATTACGAAACGAGTAAAGAGACTTGCCGGTAACAAGATTGAACTAGGTATTGAGATACCGACGATCGAATCTCGGGCAAGTAACATACCGATGACAAAGGGAACAACGTATGTTGTTATGCGGTCTGACCGATAAAGATCTTCGTAGAATATGTGGGAGCCAATATGAGCATCTAGGTTCCGCTATTGGTTATTGACCAGAGACATGTCTCGGTCATGTCTACATTTTTCTCGAACCCGTAGGGTCCGCACGCTTAAGGTTTCGATGACAGTTATATTATGAGTTTTGATGTACCGAAGTTAGTTCGGAGTCCCGGATGTGATCATGGACATGACGAGGAGTCTCGAAATGGTCGAGACATAAAGATTGATATATTGGACGGCTATATTCGGACACCGGAAGTGTTCCGGGTGATTTCGGAGAAAACCGGAGAGCCGGAGGGTTACCGGACCCCCCCGGGAGAAGTAATGGGCCATATGGGCCTTAGTGGAGAGAGAGAGGGGCAGCCAGGGTTGGCCGCGTGCCTCCTCCCCCCTAGTCCGAATTGGACTAGGAGAGGGGGGGGGGGCGCCCCCCTTTCCTTCTCCCTCCCCACTTCCTTCCCCCTCCTAGTAGGAGTCCTACTCCTACTAGGAGGAGGACTCCTCCTTGGCGCGCCAATAGGGCCGGCCGGCCTCCTCCCCTTGCTCCTTTATATATGGGGGCAGGGGGCACCCCTAGACACACAAGTTGATCCTCGTGATCGTTTTCTTAGCCGTGTGCGTTGCCCCCTTCCACCATAATCCTCGATAATATTGTAGTGGTGCTTAGGCGAAGCCCTGCGACAGTTGAACATCAAGATCGTCACCACGCCGTCGTGCTGACGGAACTCTTCCCAGACACTTTGCGGGATCGAAGTCCGGGGATCGTCATCGAGCTGAATGTGTGCTAGAACTCGGAGGTGCCATAGGTTCGGTGCTTGGATCGGTCGGATCGGGAAGACGTACGACTACTTCCTCTATGTTGTGTCAACACTTCCGTTGCCGGTCTACGAGGGTACATAGACAACACTCTCCCCTCTCGTTGCTATGCATCACCATGATCTTGCTTGTGTGTAGGAATTTTTTTGAAATTACTACGTTCCCCAACAGTGGTATCAGAGCCTAGGTTTTATGTGTTGATGTTATATGCACGAGTAGAACACAAGTGAGTTGTGGGCGATATAAGTCATACTGCTTACCAACATGTTATACTTTGGTTCGGCGGTATTGTTGGACGAAGCGGCCCGGACCAACATTACGCGTATGCTTACGCGAGACCGGTTCTCCCGACGTGCTTTGCACAAAGGTGGCTAGCGGGTGTTAGTTTCTCCAACTTTAGTTGAACCAAGTGTGGCTACGCCCGGTCCTTGCGAAGGTTAAAACAGCACCAACTTGACAAACTATCGTTGTGGTTTTGATGCGTAGGTAAGATTGGTTCTTGCTTAAGCCCGTAGCAGCCACGTAAAACTTGCAACAACAAAGTAGAGGACGTCTAACTTGTTTTTGCAGGGCATGTTGTGATGTGATATGGTCAAGACATGATGCTAAATTTTATTGTATGAGATGATCATGTTTTGTAACCAAGTTATCGGCAACTGGCAGGAGCCATACGGTTGTCGCTTTATTATATGCAATGCAATTGCGCGGTAATGCTTTACTTTATCACTAAGCGGTAGTGATAGTCGTGGAAGCATAAGTTTGGCGAGACGACAACGATGCTACGATGGTGATCAAGGTGTCACGCCGGTGACGATGGTGATCATGACGGTGCTTGGAAGATGGAGATCACAAGCACAAGATGATGATGATGGCCATATCATATCACTTATATTGATTGCATGTGATGTTTATCTTTTATGCATCTTATCTTGCTTTGTTTGACGGTAGCATTTTAAGATGATCTCTCACTAATTATCAAGAAGTGTTCTCCCTGAGTATGCACCGTTGCGAAAGTTCTTTGTGCTAAGACACCACGTGATGATCGGGTGTGATAGGCTCTATGTTCAAATACAACAGGTGCAAAACAGTTGCACACGCGGAATACTCAGGTTATACTTGACGAGCCAAGCATGTACATATATGGCCTCGGAACACAGAGACCGAAAGGTCGAGCGTGAATCATATAGTAGATATGATCAACATAGTGATGTTCACCAATGAAACTACTCCATCTCACGTGATGATCGGACATGGTTTAGTTGATTTGGATCACGTAATCACTTAAAGATTAGAGGGATGTCTATCTAAGTGGGAGTTCTTTAGTAATATGATTAATTGAACCTAAATTTATCATGAACTTAGTACCTAATAGTATCTTGCTTGTTTATGTTTGATTGTAGATAGATGGCCCGTGCTGTTGTTCCGTTGAATTTTAATGCGTTCCTTGAGAAAGCAAAGTTGAAAGATGATGGTAGCAATTACACGGACTGGGTCCGTAACTTGAGGATTATCCTCATTGCTGCATAGAAGAATTACGTCCTGGAAGCACCGCTGGGTGCCAGGCCTGCCGCTGGAGCAACACCAGATGTTATGAACGTCTGGCAGAGCAAAGCTGATGACTACTCGATAGTTCAGTGTGCCATGCTTTACGGCTTAGAATCGGGACTTCAATGACGTTTTGAACGTCATGGAGCATATGAGATGTTCCAAGAGTTGAAGTTAATATTTCAAGCAAATGCCCGGATTGAGAGATATGAAGTCTCCAATAAGTTCTATAGCTGCAAGATGGAGGAGAACAGTTCTGTCAGTGAGCATATACTCAAAATGTCTGGGTATAATAATCACTCGATTCAATTGGGAGTTAATCTTCCAGATGATTGCGTCATTGACGGAATTCTCCAATCACTGCCACCTAGCTACAAGAGCTTCGTGATGAACTATAATATGCAAGGGATGAATAAGACTATTCCCGAGCTCTTTGCAATGCTGAAAGCTGCGGAGGTAGAAATCAAGAAGGAGCATCAAGTGTTGATGGTCAACAAGACCACTAGTTTCAAGAAAAAGGGCAAAGGTAAGAAGAAGGGGATCTTCAAAAAGAACAACAAGCAAGTTTCTCCTCAAGAGAAGAAACCCAAACCTAGACCTAAGCCTGAAACTGAGTGCTTCTACTGCAAGCAGACTGGTCACTGGAAGCGGAACTGCCCCAAGTATTTGGCGGATAAGAAGGATGGCAAGGTGAACAAAGGTATATGTGATATACATGTTATTGATGTGTACCTTACTAATGCTCGCAGTAGCACCTGGGTATTTGATACTGGTTCTGTTGCTAATATTTGCAACTCGAAACAGGGACTACGGATTAAGCGAAGATTGGCTAAGGATGAGGTGACGATGCCCATGGGAAGTGGTTCCAAAGTCGATGTGATCGCAGTCAGCACACTACCTCTACATCTACCTTCGGGATTAGTATTAGATCTAAATAATTGTTATTTGGTGCTAGCGTTGAGCATGAACATTATATCTGGGTCTTGTTTGATGCGAGATGGTTATTCATTTAAATCAGAGAATAATGGTTGTTCTATTTATATGAGTAATATCTTTTATGGTCATGCACCCTTAAAGAGTGGTCTATTCTTATTAAATCTTGATAGTAGTGACATACATATTCATAATGTTGAAGCCAAAAGATGCAGAGTTGATAATGATAGTGCAACTTATTTGTGGCACTGCCGTTTGGGTCATATCGGTGTAAAGCGCATGAAGAAACTGCATACTGATGGACTTTTGGAACCACTTGATTATGAATCGCTTGGTACTTGCGAACCGTGCCTTGTGGGTAAGATGACAAAAACACCGTTCTCTGGTACTATGGAGAGAGCAACAGATTTGTTGGAAATTATACATACAGATGTATGTGGTCTGATGAATGTTGAGGCTCATGGCGGATATCGTTATTTTCTCACAATCACAGATGACTTAAGCAGATATGGGTATATCTACTTAATGAAACATAAGTTTGAAACGTTTGAAAAGTTCAAAGAATTTCAGAGTGAAATTGAAAATCATCGTAACAAGAAAATAAAATTCCTACGATCTCATCGTGGAGGAGAATATTTGAGTTACGAGTTTGGTGTACACTTGAGACAATGCGGAATAGTTTCACAACTCACGCCACCCGGAACACCACAGCGTAATGGTGTGTCCGAACATCGTAAATCGTACTTTACTTGATATGGTGCGATCTATGATGTCTCTTACTGATTTACCGCTATCATTTTGGGGTTATGCTCTAGAGACGGCCGCATTCACGTTAAATAGGGCACCATCAAAATCTGTTGAGACGACGCCTTATGAACTGTGGTTTGGCAAGAAACCAAAGTTGTCGTTTCTAAAAGTTTGGGGTTGCGATGCTTATGTGAAAAAACTTCAACCTGATAAGCTCGAACCCAAATCGGAGAAATGTGTCTTCATAGGATATCCAAAGGAAACTATTGGATACACCTTCTATCACAGATCCGAAGGCAAGACTTTTGTTGCTAAATTCGGAAACTTTCTAGAGAAGGAGTTTCTCTCGAAAGAAGTGAGTGGGAGGAAAGTAGAACTTGATAATGTAACTGTACCTGCTCCTTTATTGGAAAGTAGTACATCATAGAAACTAGTTTCTGTGACACCTACACCAATTAGTGAGGAAGCTAATGATGAAGATCATGAAACTTCAGAACAAGATACTACTGAACCTCGTAGATCAACCAGAGTAAGATCCACACCAGAGTGGTACGGCAATCCCGTTTTGGAAGTCATGCTACTAGATCATGATTAACCTACGAACTATGGAGAAGCAATGGTGAGCCCAGATTCCGCAAAATGGCTTGAAGCCATGAAATCTGTGATGGGATCCATGTATGAGAACAAAGTATGGACTTTGGTTGACTTGCCCAATGATCGGCAAGCAATTGAGAATAAATGGATCTTCAATAAGAAGACTGACGCTGATGGTAATGTTACTCTCTACAAAGCTCGACTTGTCGCAAAAGGTTTTCGACAAGTTCAAGGGATTGACTACGATGAGACCTTCTCTCCCGTAGCGATGCTTAAGTCTGTCCGAATCATGTTAGCAATTGCCGCATTTTATGATTATGAAATTTGGCAGATGGATGTCAAAACTGCATTCCTGAATGGATTTCTGGAAGAAGAGTTGTATATGATGCAGCCGAAAGGTTTTGTCGATCCAAAGGGAGCTAACAAAGTGTGCAAGCTCCAGCGATCCATTTATGGACTGGTGCAAGCTTCTCGGAGTTGGAATAAACGCTTTGATAGTGTGATCAAAGCATTTGGTTTTGTACAGACTTTTGGAGAAGCCTGTATTTACAAGAAAGTGAGTGGGAGCTATGTAGCATTTATGATATTATATGTAGATGACATATTACTAATTGGAAATGATATAGAATTTTTGGATAGCATAAAGGGATACTTGAATAAGAGTTTTTCAATGAAAGACCTCGGTGAAGCTGCCTACATATTGGGCATCAAGATCTATAGAGACAGATCAAGACGCTTAATTGGACTTTCACAAAGCACATACCTTGACAAAGTTTTGAAAAAGTTCAAAATGGATCAAGCAAAGAAAGGATTCTTGCCTGTGTTACAAGGTGTGAAATTGAGTAAGACTCAATGTCCGACCAATGCAGAAGATAGAGAGAAAATGAAAGATGTTCCCTATGCTTCAGCCATAGGCTCTATCATGTATGCAATGCTGTGTACTAGACCTGATGTGTGTCTTGTTATAAGTCTAGCAGGGAGGTACCAAAGTAATCCAGGAGTGGATCACTAGACAGCGGTCAAGAACATCCTGAAATACCTGAAAAGGACTAAGGATATATTTCTCATATATGGAGGTGACAAAGAACTCATCGTAAATGGTTACATTGATGCAAGCTTTGACACTGATCCGGACGATTCTAAATCGCCAACCGGATACGTGTTTACATTAAACGGTGGAGCCGTCAGTTGGTGCAGTTCTAAACAAAGCGTTGTGGCGGGATCTACACGTGAAGCGGAGTACATAGCTGCTTCGGAAGAAGCAAACGAAGGAGTCTGGATGAAGGAGTTCATATCCGATCTAGGTGTCATACCTAGTGCATCGGGTCCAATGAAAATCTTTTGTGACAATACTGGTGCAATTGCCTTGGCAAAGGAATCCAGATTTCACAAGAGAACCAAGCACATCAAGAGACGCTTCAATTCCATCCGGTATCTAGTCCAGGTGGGAGACATAGAGATTTGCAAGATACATACGGATCTGAATGTTGCAGACCCATTGACTAAGCCTCTTCCACGAGCAAAACATGATCAGCACCAAAGCTCCATGGGTGTTAGAATCATTACTGTGTAATCTAGATTATTGACTCTAGTGCAAGTGGGAGACTGAACGAAATATGCCCTAGAGGCAATAATAATGTTATTATTTTATTTCCTTATATCATGATAAATGTTTATTATTCATGCTAGAATTGTATTATCCGGAAACATAATACTTGTGTGAATACATAGACAAAACTAAACGTCACTAGTATGCCTCTACTTGACTAGCTCGTTAATCAAAGATGGTTATGTTTCCTAACCATAGACATGTGTTGTCATTTGATTAATGGGATCACATTATTAGGAGAATGATGTGATTGACATGACCCATTCCATTAGCTTAGCACCCGATCGTTTAGTATGTTGCTATTGCTTTCTTCATGACTTATACATGTTCCTATGACTATGAGATTATGCAACTCCCGTTTGCCGGAGAAACACTTTGTGTGCTAGCAGACATCACAACGTAACTGGGTGATTATAAAGGAGCTCTACAGGTGTCTCCAAAGGTAAATGTTGGGTTGGCGTATTTCGAGATTAGGATTTGTCACTCCGATTGTCGGAGAGGTATCTCTGGGCCCTCTCGGTAATGCACATCACATAAGCCTTGCAAGCATTGCAACTAATAAGTTAGTTGTGAGATGATGTATTACGAAACAAGTAAAGAGACTTGCCGGTAACGAGATTGAACTAGGTATTGAGATACCAACGATCGAATCTCGGGCAAGTAACATACCGATGACAAAGGGAACAATGTATGTTGTTATGCGGTCTGACCGATAAAGATCTTCGTAGAATATGTGGGAGCCAATATGAGCATCCAGGTTCCGCTATTGGTTATTGACCGGAGACATGTCTCGGTCATGTCTACATTGTTCTCGAACCCGTAAGGTCCGCACGCTTAAGGTTTCGATGACAGTTATATTATGAGTTTATGAGTTTTGATGTACCGAAGTTAGTTCGGTGTCCCGGATGTGATCATGGACATGACGAGGAGTCTCGAAATGGTCGAGACATAAAGATTGATATATTGGACGGCTATATTCGGACACCGGAAGTGTTCCGGGTGATTTTGGAGATAACCGGAGAGCCGGAGGGTTACTGGAACCCCCGCGGGAGAAGTAATGGGCCATATGGGCCTTAGTGGAGAGAGAGGGGCAGCCAAGGTGGGCCACGCGCCTCCTCCCCCTGGTCCAAATTGGACTAGGAGAGGGGGGGTGGCGCCCCCCTTTCCTTCTCCCTCCCCACTTCCTTCCCCCTCCTAGTAGGAGTCCTACTCCTACTAGGAGGAGGACTCCTCCTTGGCGCGCCAATAGGGCCGGCCGGCCTCCTCCCCTTGCTCCTTTATATACGGGGGCAGGGGGCACCCCTAGACACACAAGTTGATCCTCGTGTTCGTTTTCTTAGCCATGTGTGGTGCCCCCTTCCACCATAATCCTCGATAATATTGTAGTGGTGCTTAGGCGAAGCCCTACGACAGTTGAACATCAAGATCGTCACCACGCCGTCGTGCTGACAGAACTCTTCCCCGACAGTTTGCTGGATCGGAGTCCGGGGATCGTCATTGAGCTGAACGTGTGCTAGAACTCGGAGGTGCCGTACGTTCGGTGCTTGGATCGGTCAGATCGGGAAGACGTACGACTACTTCCTCTACGTTGTGTCAACACTTCCGTTGCCGGTCTACGAGGGTACGTAGACAACACTCTTCCCTCTCGTGGCTATGCATCACCATGATCTTGCGTGTGCGTAGGAATTTTTTTTGAAATTACTACGTTCCCCAACACTACGTTCAAATACAACGGGTGCAAAATAGTTGCACACGCGGAATACTTAGGTTTAACTTGACGAGCCTAGCATGTAACAGATATGGTCTCGGAACACGGAGACCGAAAGGTCGAGCGTGAATCATATAGTAGATATGATCAACATATTGATGTTCACCATTGATACTACTCCATCTCACGTGATGATCGGACATGGTTTAGTTGATTTGGATCACGTGATCACTTAGAGGATTAGAGGGATATCTTTCTAAGTGGGAGTTCTTAAGTAATATGATTAATTGAACTTAAATTTATCATGAACTTAGTACCTGATAGTATCTTGCTTGTCTATGTTTGATTGTAGATAGATGGCTCGTGTTGTTGTTCCGTTGAATTTTAATGTGTTCCTTGAGAAAGCAAAGTTGAAAGATGATGGTAGCAATTACATGGACTAGGTCTGTAACTTGAGGATTATCCTCATTGTTGCATAGAAGAATTACGTCCTGGAAGCACCGCTAAGTGCCAAGCCTGCTGCAGGAGCAACACCAGATGTTATGAATGTCTGGCAGAGCAAAGCTGATGACTACTCGATAGTTCAGTGTGCCATGCTTTACGGCTTAGAACCGGGTCTTCAACGACGTTTTGAACGTCATGGAGCATATGAGATGTTCCAGGAGTTGAAGTTAATATTTCAAGCAAATGCCCAAATTGAGAGATATGAAGTCTCCAATAAGTTCTATAGCTACAAGATGGAGGAGAATAGTTCTGTTAGTGAACATATACCCAAAATGTCTGGGTATCATAATCACTTGACTCAACTGGGGGTTAATCTTCCTATTGATAGTGTCATTGACAGAGTTCTTTAATCACTGCCACCAAGCTACAAAAGCTTCGTGATGAACTATAATATGCAAGGGATGAATAAGACTATTCCTGAGCTCTTCGCAATGCTAAAAGCCGCGGAGGTACAAATCAAGAAGGAGCATCAAGTGTTGATGGTCAATAAGACCACCAGTTTCAAGAAAAAGGGCAAAGGGAAGAAGAAAGGGAACTTCAAGAAGAATAGCAAACAAGTTGCTGCTCAGGAGAAGAAACCCAAGTATGGACCAAAGCCTGAGACTGAGTGCTTCTACTGCAAGCAGACTGGTCACTGGAAGCGGAACTGCCCCAAGTATTTGGCGGATAAGAAGGATGGCAAAGTGAACAAAGGTATATGTGATATACATGTTATTGATGTATACCTTACTAATGCTCGCAGTAGCACCTGGGTATTTGATACTGGTTCTGTTGCTAACATTTGCAACTCAAAACAGGGGCTACAGATTAAGCGAAGATTGGCTAAGGACGAGGTGACGATGCGCGTGGGAAATGGTTCCAGAGTCGATGTGATCGCGGTCGGCACGCTACCTCTACATCTGCCTTCAGGATTAGTATTAGACCTAAATAATTGTTATTTAGTGCCGGCGTTGAGCATGAACATTATATCTGAATCTTGTTTGATGCGAGACGGTTACATTTAAATCAGAGAATAATGGTTGTTCTATTTATATGAGTAATATCTTTTATGGTCATGCACCCTTGAAGAGTGGTCTATTTTTGATGAATCTCGATAGTAGTGATACACATATTCATAATGTTGAAATCAAAAGATGCAGAGTTGATAATGATAGTGCAATTTATTTGTGGTGCTGCCGTTTAGGTCATATCGGAGTAAAGCGCATGAAGAAACTCCATACTCCTGGACTTTTGGAACCACTTGATTATGAATCACTTGGTACTTGCGAACCGTGCCTCATGGGTAAGGTGACTAAAATGCCGTTCTCCAGTACTATGGAGAGAGCAATGGATTTGTTGGAAATCATACATACAGTTGTATGTGGTCCAATGAATGTGGAGGCTCGTGGCGGATATCGTTATTTTCTCACCTTCACAGATGATTTAAGAAGATATGGGTATATCTACTTAATGAAACATAAGTCTGAAACATTTGAAAATTTCAAAGAATTTTAGAGTGAAGTTGAAAATCATCGTAACAAGAAAATAAAGTTTCTACGATCTGATCGTGGAGGAGAATATTTGAGTTACGAGTTTGGTCTACATTTGAAACAATGCGGAATAGTTTCGCAACTTACGCCACCCGGAACACCATAGCATAATGGTGTGTCCGAACGTCGTAATCGTACTTTATTAGATATGGTGCGATCTATGATGTCTCTTACTGATTTACCGTTATTGTTTTGGGGTTATGCTTTAGAGACGGCTGCATTCACGTTAAATAGGACACCATCGAAATCCGTTGAGACGACGCCTTATGAACTGTGGTTTGGCAAGAAACCAAAGTTGTCGTTTCTAAAAGTTTGGGGCTGTGATGCTTATGTTAAAAAGCTTCAACCTGATAAGCTCTAACCCAAATCGAAGAAATGTGTCTTCATAGGATACCCAAAGGAGACTGTTGGGTACACCTTCTATCACAAATCCGAAGGCAAGACTTTTGTTGCTAAATTCGGAGTTTTTCTAGAGAAGGAGTTTCTCTCGAAAGAAGTGAGTGGGAGAAAAGTAGAGTTTGATGAGGTAACTATACCTGCTCCCTTATTGGAAAGTAATACATCACAGAAACCGGTTTCTGTGACACCTACACCAATTAGCGAGGAAGCTAATGATAATGATCATGAAACTTCAGATCAAGTTACTACCGAACCTCGTAGATCAACGAGAGTAAGATCTGCACCAGAGTGGTACGGTAATCCTATTCTGGAAGTCATGCTACTAGATCATGATGAACCTACGAACTATGAAGAAGCGATGGTGAGCCCAGATTCCGCAAAATGGCTAGAAGCCATGAAATCTGAGATGGGATCCATGTATGAGAACAAAGTGTGGACTTTGGTTGACTTGCCCGTTGATCGACAAGCAATTGAGAATAAATGGATCTTCGAGAAGAAGACTAACGCTGACGGTAATGTTACTGTCTACAAAGCTCGACTTGTTGCAAAAGGTTTTCGACAAGTTCAAGGGATTGACTACGATGAGACCTTCTCACCCGTAGCGATGCTTAAGTCTGTCCGAATCATGTTAGCAATTGCCGCATTTTATGATAATGAAATTTGGCAAATGGATGTCAAAACTGCATTCCTGAATGGATTTCTGGAAGAAGAGTTGTATATGATGCAACCAGAAGGTTTTGTCTATCCAAAGGGAGCTAACAAAGTGTGCAAGCTCCAGCGATCCATTTATGGACTGGTGCAAGCCTCTCGGAGTTGGTATAAACGCTTTGATAGTGTGATCAAAGTATTTGGTTTTGTACAGACTTTTGGAGAAGCCTGTATTTACAAGAAAGTGAGTGGGAGCTCTGTAGCATTTTTGATATTACATGTGGATGACATATTATTGATTGGAAATGATATAGAATTTCTGGATAGCATAAAGGGATACTTGAATAAGAGTTTTTCAATGAAAGACCTCGGTGAAGCTTCTTACATATTGGGCATTAAGATCTATAGAGATAGATCAAGACGCTTAATTGGACTTTCACAAAGCACATACCTTGACAAGGTTTTGAAAAAGTTCAAAATGGATCAAGCAAAGAAAGGGTTCTTGCCTATGTTACAAGGTGTGAAGTTGAGTAAGACTCAATGTCCGACCACCGTAGAAGATAGAGAGAAAATGAAAGGTGTTCCCTATGCTTCAGCCATAGGCTCTATCATGTATGCAATGCTGTGTACCAGACCTGATGTGTGCCTTGCTATAAGTCTAGCAGGGAGGTACCAAAGTAATCCAGGAGTGGATCACTTGACAGCGGTCAAGAACATCCTGAAATACCTGAAAAGGACTAAGGATATGTTTCTCGTATATGGAGGTGACAAAGAGCTCATCATAAATGGTTATGTTGATGCAAGCTTTGACACTGATCCGGACGATTCTAAATCGCAAACCGGATACGTATTTTTACTGAACGGTGGAGCTGTCAGTTGGTGCAGTTCTAAACAAAGCGTCGTGGCGGGATCTACATGTGAAGCAGAGTACATAGCTGCTTCAAAAGCAGCAAATGAAGGAGTCTGGATGAAGGAGTTCATATCTGATCTAGGTGTCATACCTAGTGCATCGGGTCCAATGAAAATCTTTTGTGACAATACTGGTGCAGTTGCCTTGGCAAAGGAATCCAGATTTCACAAGAGAACCAAGCACATCAAGAGACGCTTCAATTCCATCCGGGATCTAGTCCAGGTGGGAGACATAGAGATTTGCAAGATACATACGGATCTGAATGTTGCAGACCCGCTGACTAAGCCTCTTCCACGAGCAAAACATGATCAGCACCATGGCTCCATGGGTGTTAGAATCATTACTGTGTAATCTAGATTATTGACTCTAGTGCAAGTGGGAGACTGAAGGAAATATGCCCTAGAGGCAATAATAAAGTTATTATTTATTTCCTTATATCATGATAAATGTTTATTATTCATGCTAGAATTGTATTAACCGGAAACATAATGCATGTGTGAATACATAGACAAACATAGTGTCACTAGTATGCCTCTACTTGACCAGCTCGTTGATTGAAGATGGTTATGTTTCCTAACCATAGACATGAGTTGTCATTTGATTAACGGGATCACATCATTAGGAGAATGATGTGATTGGCTTGACCCATTTCGTTAGCTTAGCACTTGATTGTTTAGTTTGTTGCTATTGCTTTCTTCATGACTTATACATGTTCCTATGACTATGAGATTATGCAACTCCCGTTTACCGGAGGAACACTTTGTGTGCTACCAAACGACACAACGTAACTGGGTGATTATAAAGGTGCTCTACAGGTGTCTCCGAAGGTACTTGTTGGGTTGGCGTATTTCGAGATTAGGATTTGTCACTCCGATTGTCGGAGAGGTATCTCTGGGCCCTCTCGGTAATGCACATCACATAAGCCTTGCAAGCATTGCAACTAATAAGTTAGTTGCGGGATGATGTATTACGAAACGAGTAAAAAGACTTGTCGGTAACGAGATTTAACTAGGTATTGAGGTACCGATGATCAAATCTCGGGCAAGTAACATACCGATGACAAAGGGAACAACGTATGTTGTTATGCGGTCTGACCGATAAAAGATCTTCGTAGAATATGTAGGAGCCAATATGAGCATCCAGGTTCCGCTATTGGTTATTGACCGGAGACGTGTCTCGGTCATGTCTACATTGTTCTCGAACCCGTAGGGTCCGCACGCTTAACGTTACGATGACAGTTTCATTATGAGTTTATATGTTTTGATGTACCGAAGGTTGTTCGGAGTCCCGGATGTGATCACGGACATAACAAAGAGTCTCGAAATAGTCAAGACATAAAGATTGATATATTGGACAATTATATTCGGACACATGAATGGTTCCGGGAGTTATCGGATATAAAACGGAGTACCGGGGGTTACCAGAACCCCTCCGGGGGGTTAATGGGCCTCATGGGCCCAAAGTGGAGCAGAGGAGGGGCGGCCAGGGCAGGCTGCGCGCCCCCTCCCCCTCTAGTCCGAATTGGACAAGGAGGGAGGGGCGCCGCCCCCCCTTTCCTTTCTCTCCTCTCTCCCTTCCTTCCCCCTCTCCTAGTTGGACAAGGAAAGGAGGGAGTCCTACTCCCGGTAGGAGTAGGACTCCTCCCTGGCGCGCCTCCTCCTGGCGGGCCACCCCTCCCCCTTGCTCCTTTATATACGGGGGCAGGGGGCACCTCTAGAGACAACAATTGATCCTTGAGATCTATTAGCCGTGTGCGGTGCCCTCCTCCACCATAATCCTCAATAATATTGTACGGTCCTTAGGTGAAGCCCTGCGACGGTAGAACATCAAGATCGTCACCACGCCGTCATGTTGACGGAACTCTTCCCCGACATTCCACTGGATTGGAGTCTGGGGATCGTCATCGAGCTGAACATGTGCTAGAACTCGGAGGTGCCGTAGTTTCGGTGCTTGATCGATCGGGCCGTGAAGACGTACGACTACATCAACCGCGTTGTGCTAACGCTTCCGCTTCCAGTCTACGAGGGTACATAGACAACACTCTCCCCTCTCGTTGCTATGCATCACCATGATCTTGCGTGTGCGTAGGAAAATTTTGAAATTACTACGTTCCCCAACAATTTCCTGGAAAGTGGGCAAGTTTATCTTACAAGCCACTATGCACGATGTGGAGAAAGATGTTATCTGGGCACTTGTGGTAGTTTACGGAGCGGCCCAGGAGGAACTTAAGGAGGATTTCCTTGTTGAAATGGCCTCCTTCTGTTCTCACATTGATATTCCATATATAATAGGTGGTGATTTAAATATCTTGAGAGGGGGAGATGACAAGAACAAGAACATGAGACATAGTCCATATGTTCACAAGTTCAATTATGTGATCAATGCGTTTAGCCTTAGAGAAATTCACTTGTCTGGGGGCAAAATACACCTGGTCAAATCACCAGGCTAATCCTACTCTTGAGAAGTTAGACAGGGTTCTTATGAGCTATTCTTGGGAAGATTTATTTCCCTTGGTTTCAGTTCAGAAACTGGTTAGAGACATTTTGTAACATCCCAAATTTTCAATTTGGAATCTTATACACTAGATCATCATGCATATCATATTTTCTTGCATTATTGGTCGATCCTAGAAGTTTCACGCAACTCAAGGACCCTCGGAGAGAGTTCGAGATTTCGTCATTTTCATATTTGAGTTTTCTCAAATTTTGAAAAGAGGATCATTGGATTTGTCGGAGTTTATTTGCCTTTTATTTGGATAGGGAAAAATGCCCGTTTTTAAAATTTGCATTTTAGGCCCGGAGAAAAGTTCATTTTGTTCGACTCATTTTTAGGAGTCGGGGAAAATTTACTTTGGGAGTTTTGGAGTTCGTTTAGATTTTCTTATCTGTGTTTTCTACGCGCGAAACCGTTTTAAAAAAAAATCCCGCAGCGCGCCTGGGCCAAGGCCCAGCCGCAGGCCGGCCGGCCAGGCCTCACCGCGCCGTGCCCGCGCGCCAAGGCCGCCGCCGCCGCAAGTGGAGTCCTCCCAGGACTCCTCTCCTCCCCTTTTTTTCTTGCCCCCAAGTCTCCTCTCCCCTCCCTCCTATTTATACCCAAGCACCCCCCCTAAAACCCCACACCAAGCCGCGCCCCTCATCCCGCGCCCCAAGCCCGCGCCGCGCCCCTCGCCCGTGCCGCCGCCGCCCTATAGCGCCGCCGCTGCCGCGCCTTGTGCCGCCGCCGCCGCCCTACATCGTCGCCGGAGCCTCGCCGAGGTAGCCCCATGCCTCGTCTCTCTTTTCCTTGGTTCGGTTTTCTTCTAAACCATTCCGGTTCTTTTCTTTTCTTCCGATTCGATTTCTTTTCATACGTTGTTTCGGTTTTCTTTCGAAACCCTAGATCGGTTTCGTTTTCTTTCCCGGTATAGTTGCCTAGAGACCGTTCGCCGGACCGTTCGTCCTAACGAACGTGATCACCGGATTCTTCTCGGTTAACGAACGTCCATTCGTTTAACCATTCTTCTTTTTCTTTTCGTCGGATTTATTCCGCGATCGCGATCTCAGATCCGATCTTCGTTCTAGTTTATCTTCTCGCTCATCTATCGGAATCAGGTGATTCAAGCGCCTGGAGTTTCGTTTCGAAACCGCCGTTCCGACTAATCAACTTAAACAAGTTTTTCCTACGGTAAAATTTGACCTAGTTTCAACTTGCTAGAACCAAGTTGTTTTTCTTCCGCCGTTTGTTTTCCGTTGCTTTGTTCGGTTCTTTCTTTCTTTGCAACCGGAGTTCTTAAGTTGAACTTTCTGGTTCGATCTCTTGTTCGAGTTTTACCTATGCATTAGATGAGTACTTATTGTATGCTTGTTGTTTGTCTGCGATAGATTACCCATATTGCGCCGCGTGTTACTTCGAATCACTAGGACTCGCGGATCATCAGCAAGGCAAGTAACACTTTGATCATACCTTTTCTACAACCCAGTTTTATTGCATTAGATCAATCCTCACACCTTGCATGATTAGGATCTAATTAAATTGTGGGATGGGAAGTAGATGAGGTAGTACCTATTACCTGTTTATTATGAAACCTTTGGGAGTTACTTCTACGTTTGCTTATTGTGCCATGCTATGCTAGTAGACGTGGATTGGGTGAGTGATATCCATGACAGATGTGAGTGTGATAATTTTAAGGGTTTATCTAAGGTGGCAACTTAAACACACATCTGGGTGGATTGAGGCACCTGATGTCTATCAGGACTTGCCTGTTTTATTTTGGACCACCACCCATGCTCAAAGGGATCATAAGATCTTTCATGCTAGAAACTTACATGTGCAGCCACAAGCCATTATGGGCTCTGGCATAGTTGACTAAGTCGTGCGAACTCTTACAGGGTAGACTAGCAGATGTAGGGGAAAGTAGGTGTACCGGTCTATCCATCGTAAGGTGCTAGCGCTTCTGAAAGACTGTGTCTCGGTCACCCGTTTCTCAAACACCAGTAGTGCGAGAAATCCAACGGAGGCGATCAAGTCTTGTGGGGAAAAGTGCGCAAACCTCTGCAGAGTGTAATAAACTAATCATGATTAGCCGTGTCCCCGGTTATGGACATCTTGAGTATCTAGTACTTGAATATCATGTGAATCTCATCATGTTACTTCTAATTAATATTGTTGGGTTTTAATTGTTCACTTAATTGGGATCGGAATGCTGTCAACCATTCTCGATGTTCAACCACCATGATAGTTAAATAAATTTATTCCTTTGCAGTAGGGAAAAACTGGCTTTACGCAAAATAGTAACCATAGAGCTTTCCACCAGCCAAATATGCATATAGTATAGCTGTTACATTCCATTACTCTCTATGTGTTACCTTGCCAGCATATTCCATGTGCTGACCTGTTTTCGGGCTGCAACTTTCATGTTGCAGACTTTTCAGACGACGAGTAAGGTGCTTTTAGGTCGTGGTTCTATACTCAGTGATGCCGTTGGAGTTGATGGACCCATTTACCTTCCAAGTCTTCCGCTGTTATCGATATTAGATGGCCTTAAGCCATATTTATTGTAATAAGTTCTCTTTTGAGACATCGATGTAATAAGTGTGTGATGGCCACTCTGCTATAAAACCTTCGAAGTACTGTGTGGTGTCAGCATTACTGATCCAGGGATGACACCGGACCATAGTAGACTTGATCAATTCGGGTCGGGTCGCTACACATTTCTGCCACAATCCCCTCCTTCTCTCCCTGGAAACGGGTAGACCAAACCCCCCTAAGAAGAAAGAATTTCGCTTTGAACTTAGCTGGCTAAGCAATGAGTTGTTTTTGCGTAAGGCTAGAGAAGTCTGGGAACAACCTGTTAACTCGAATGACCCCATAGACATCCTTAATATCAAGCTGAAAAGATTCAAGAGATATTTTAAAGGATGGGGTCCCATGTCTTTGGTCACGACAGGAAAAGGAAGAAAGAGATTCGTATAGAGCTTGAGGAGATCGAAAAGTTAGAGGAAGAAGGTGTTATTGATGTACAGGTTTGCTGCCATAGATAACTTGATCATGCCACCACTTACTATAAGGAGCTGTTTGGAGCCGCCCCAGGCAACCTATTTCATCTTTCTCCTGATCCCTGGGGGGGACATGAGAAGCTAAACAATCAAGATAATGACTATCTGACCCACCCCTTCTCTGAGGAAGTGGTCAATGCAGCTTTGTTTGGTATGGAGAGCAATAGAGCTCCTGGGCCCGATAACATCCCAGCAGAATTCTACAAAGCTTGTTGGGATTTTGTTAAGGTAGATATCATGCACATCTTTGAGGCCTTCCATAAAATGACAGGGGCTAAAAAACTCCAACAATTCCGCCCCATTTGCCTTCTTCGCTGTCCTTATAAGCTGATCACAGAGGTGTTGGATAACCGTGTAGCTATCTACGCAGATAAGTTGATCAGCCATCACCAAAATGCATTCATTAAAAATAGAAACATCATGGATGGAATTCTGTCTTTGCATGAGGTGCTACATCATGCCCACAAATAAGAGGAAAATTGGAGTGGTCCTAAAGCTTGATTTAGAAAAAGCTTATGACAAAATCAACTGGGATTTCCTTATGGAATGTCATAGGATGAGGGGTTTTAATGATAAATGGTGCAGATGGATTAAAAATATCCTAAATAACGGCATGGTGAGCATTAAGTTGAATAATGAGACCGGGCCTTACTTTGTGAGCCGCAAAGGGGTTCGCCAGGGTGATCCCCACTCACCTTTCTTGTTTAACCTAGCAGTTGAGTGCCTCTCGAAGATGATTTTCAATGCTCAAAAAGAAAAATTGATTACTATCTTAGCCCTTGACCTTATTGAGGGGGGTGTTGCCATGTTACAATACGCAGATGGTACGGTGTTATGCTTTGAACATGACACCTCTGCTGCAGTAAACCTCAAACTGCTCCTTTATATGTTTGAGCTTATGCCAGGTCTGAAAATAAACTATCTCAAAAGTGAAATCCTGTGTGTGGGGGGTGACAATAGTATCCTAAGTTACTATGCGGAGCTCTTTAACTGACAAATTGGTCACTTTCCTATGCATTACTTAGGAGTGCCAGTTAGTTTTTCCTCTCTTAGATGCCTTGAGTGGATCTTTGTTGATGAAAAATTTGGCAAATGCTGTGAAGCCTGGATAGGCAATGCTGCTTCATCGGGTGGCAGGCTTACGCTGCTGAATTCCTCCTTGTCTAGTATAGTCTTTTACTATATGGCTATGTTCCTTCTCCCTAAAACCTTCATCGAAAAACTGGACAAGAGGAGACGTCGGTTTTTCTGGCAAAGTTGGGAGGGGCGAAAAAGATATCACTTGGTTCGTTGGAGCAGAGTGTGCCGTTCCAAGGACAAGGGTGGTCTGGGTGTGAAAGACTTACGCAAACAAAATATCAGGCTCCTGGTAAAATGGTGGTGGAAACTTGATACTCAAGAAGGGCTTTGGCAAGATATCATTAAGGCCAAATACTTGAAAAGGGATACTACTGCCACGGTGAAAAGCAAGTTTAATGATTCTCCCATCTGGAAAGATATCAGGAAAGTAAAAAAAATACTACATGCAGGGTAGAACAATTCAGATTAACTCGGGAGATGTGGCTCAAGTCTGGGAGGACTCTTTGAATGGACTGCCTCCTATGCCTGTTTAGTACCCGTAGCTGTTTAGCATTTGCAATATGCCTGAGATTACGGTTGACAAGCCGGAGGGAGTGGAGGCCGGCGACATGTTTCGTAGAAGGCTAAACGCCCATCTCAATAACATGTGGAATGAGATGCGTATGACTGTGTTGAATGCTATTTCTTCGACAGAACCAGACCAGGTTGGCTGGGCTCCTGGGCCTAAACACCGCTTTACAACTAAATCCATGTACAAGTTACTTGAGAGCAACCTTGCAGGGTGTGACCACCGGTGGATTTGGAAAGCTAAAATTCCCCTTAAGATCAAAATCTTTATGTGGCAGTTATTTCAGGACACGATTCTGACTAGAGATGTTATGAAACATCAAAAATGGCCGGGAAATGCTAAGTGTTCGTTTTGTGCTGCTCGTGAGACGGCACAACATCTTTTTTCCTCTGCCCAGTTGCCAGGATGGTCTGGCGATCGGTGGGAGCGGTCCTGGGCACTGACTTATGTCCCAATAACCTTTGGCAATATTACTCTTGGTGTTATATCTATCTTCCTGATGGTGCTAAATTCTATACATTTGGTCTTGCTGCCATCTGCTGGGCAGTATGGAACTATTGTAACAGAGCAAACTTTGAGTTTAAGCATCCTAAAACTCCATTTGAGATTGTGTTTTCCGCTTGTGTCTTCATCACCTACTGGGCAGGTCTCTTGAAGGGGGCAGATCGTGAGGCGATGGAGCATGGGTCGCAGATGCTGAGGAGCAGCACAAGCAACATGATGATGATCTGTGCCGCTGCGACTGAAGATTCGGCGACGACTTAATAGACCGTGTCTTCAACTTACGTCTTCCTCCCCCGGTCCAGGAGGACAGGGCTACTTTTGTGTTCACTCCTGCGCGAGGATGTGGCCTGATGGGTCGTGTATTTTGCATAGTACGTTGCTGGTGTGTGTTTGTTTTGTTGGGTACTTTAGGTGTCTTCGAGTTTTCGCCCCACAACAGGTGTCTTGTAGGCGAGTTCCTGTGGTGGGTTTCCCGGCGATGCGTTAAACTTGCTTCCCCCTTTTCAGCTTCCTTTCCAGCTCTATTCTGAGACTGTTGTATTTCTGTTATTCGGTTAATGGAAAGGGGCAATGCCCGGTTAAAAAAAAAGTTAACATGCTATGACAAAAAAAACATCTAAGTGTAGACAAATGCAGCCTCGATTTGTTCACCAAAGAGACCAGCAGTTGTACCTAGGAAGAAAGGAGCCATCAGATAACATATTAGTTATGATTCCACCAACCATGGCCCCTACATAAATGATAAAAACGTAGAGTTTAATCTGGTTATATAATATTAGTCACTAAAATGGTGAAACTGATGAAAATTCTTAAAACCCCTTTTAAGTTATAGGTTGATTTTTAGTTTTTTGTCCTGTGCTTTCAGAATATCTTTTACTAGAAGCCTGTCGAGTGCTTTGCTGCGCCGGTTGTAGGCACGATGATCCTATTGAGCCTGTTTCACTAAACTTTGAATTCGATGAATAGGAAAAGCACACCGAGCAACATGAGTTGAACAAAGAAAAAATAGAGTGTGCTTGCCTAGGCATAAAACGCAAGCTATCTCAAAAGAGATCATAAGTAATGCAAAACTACTCATTAATTTTGTAGATTTTTTTTACAGTCGTAGCATATTTTCATGCATTAAAAATGATAAAGAATAACTATGGCTTGCGTTATATTTGCCATGTGGGTTGCAACCAACACTACTACATGGAGATGTACGATTTCTACCTGTTCTAATTTGGGGATCTACCGCCATTATTCTCGTAATCACTTTTTGTAATGATTTACAACATAATGTATACAGTACACGACGACCACCAATAGACAGGGGTATATACCTTCCGTTTACACTTTATTACTTGAGACGGTGGACAGAAATATATATTTTTCGAAAAGAATGATAAACCTCCAGCGCTGCATTGATTGATGCATACAACAATATTATTAATTATTCATAATTTTGAATAAATATTGACCTGCGTGACAGAGAATAGAAATAGATAGATTCATCCTCCCATTTTATCACAGTTACTTGAACAACTAGGTCGAAAGGTAGTTCTCTTCAAAACAAATCTAAGCATGAAAACCAGCGGTAACTCGATCACTTGATGTAGACGTCAGAATATATATTTACAGAGACATAAAGGCCCGGGAGATATAAAAACCAAAATTGTAGTTAGCTCTCTCTCTCTCTCTCTCTCTCTCTCTCTCAGATCAGTCCTGCGAAATTCTAAAAAGGTCCTTAGAAACCGTCAACCGTTTGAAATGACCTTGAAACATATTTTCATTTTTTACAACCTATATAGATAGGCCCATGATTTTGTTTGTACTATTGGTAATATGTTCTACTAGTTGGCATTTTGTCTGCCAAACAGAACTCCTAAGCTATTAGTTTAATGAAGCTTTTTGTGATATCAATGACAAGTTACGAACACCTTTCATGGCAGAGCTTATCTTTCTAGCTTCATGTGGAATTTGGATGCTTAGTGATAACAAAATTGTTGGCAGAGAAGAACCTTTTTTTTGAAATAGGCAGAGAAGAACCCTTGTTTTAGAAGTGGAAGCAAGTTTACAAGCACAAATGGTTATGGTAACTCACCTAGTAAAAAAAGTATGTTGCCCCCTTCAAGGATTGGTTTGGATGTTTGTAACTAAGTTTATTTTGAATATTTCATGTAGAAAGCTATTGCATAGTTTGTTTTGTAAATGTATTCTTATTTGTATAGATAAAGAGAATTTGCAATGGGGCTTTGCCCTGCTATACAACTAAAAAAACTCTTGGGAATATATGTTACATGAGGCGCGTTTGGTTACCTGCACCGTTTTTTGCCACTTTGCATACTTGTCCCAGTTGGGCCTAGTTGAGCATATGCATGCAAAAAACCGAATTTTCCGTGTTGATTGGTTGCCTGCATGTCTTCTCCCTGCATCGTAACGATGCCTCTACGCATCGCGTTTGGTTGCTCGCATTGGTTGTGCTCATACTAGTGCATGTTGTTTGGTTGCATACACTGGATATGATTAAGAGTTAACAAGTACACATAACACATAGTGTTACACTAGAGGTGCCTCAGCTACAGAGGTGGGCGGAGGTCGCGGCGCCGCGTCTGACACAACGAGCACGGATTCGTGGGCGAGCGATCCCATCGGCGACACAGTGAACTAGTTGCTAGCACCGCCGCTGCCTAGAAAGTTAGTGTGGAGTAACGAATAGGAGGACATTGATGTAGAGGATGATGGAGAAAAATGCAGTATGCGCGCCATGGCGACCTCAGTGTAGTAGGACGCGAAGGAGGAGGCCGGAAAGAACAATGATGATGACGGCGCCAGTGTAGTAGGATGCAAGCGAGGAGTCCGAGAGGAACGATGTCGGCGATGGCTTCAGTGTAGCAGGACATCGAAAAGGAGAGCGAGAGGAACGATGACTGCGCGAGTGCAGTAGGACATGGGAGAGGTGGTTGAGAGGAACGCCGCCGCCGATGGTGCTAGTGCAACAACACGCGGGAGAGAACGACGATGGCTATGTGTAGTAAGACAGGAGCGAGGAGGCCAAGAGGAACGACGCCGGTGATGTCTTCAGTGTAGCAGGACATGGGAGCACTAGTAGAAAAAGGCCCATCGGTCCCGGTTCAGGAACCGGGACTAAAGGGTCGGTACTAAAGCTCAATACCTTTAGTCCCGGTTCTTATACGAACCGGGACAGATGCGGCTTGCCCAGGCAGGGGGACCTTTTGTTCCGGTTGGTAGCGCCAACCGGGACCAATAGGCGTCCACGCATCAGCAGTTCAGGGGCTTAGTTTTTTGTTTTTTTAAAGGGGGGGGGGGGATTGGGGGTTTTGGGGGTTTGTAGGGTTAATTTAGGGGTTTCATATATTGTGTTAGTTAGCTAATAGAGAGAAGTGTCCTCTCTTATCTCCGTGCTTGGTCGATGCTACGTACTATACGTATAGAGACGACTCGACACGCTAGCTAGTAAGCAAATGGAGGAAACCATTAAGTACACAAGATCGTCAAGAACATATACAAAGAGAAGTGATCGACCTCTCTTTCTCCGAGAGATTGGTCGAACAACAAGTTTTCATACATCTATCCGATGCTACTAGCTACATATATACAATATAAGATCTCTTACAATCCCTAGCATCTGATGTCAAGTTCCACATGATATTCTCCGTCTTTATCTATGACGTGGTCAAGAAAGAATCCTGTCAATTCCTCTTGAATTGCTTTTATGCGATCTTGTGGTAGGAGTTCCCCCCGCAGCTCCCAAAGCTAATTGAAAAAGGGGGTCAATACATATATATGAAATGAAACTCAACACAAATGATGGTAATAAAATAAAATTGTGAATATTATTGCTTACGCACTTCAAAATCTTCTTTAGAGTAGCCCCGCTTAGAGGTCGTTGCGTTGTAGATGTACTCGCAAATGTAGTATCGATAATAATTATTCCCGCCTTCCTGCCACGACCACTTTACGAGAAATAGAGGTCAATCAAACTGATAATCAAGCATTATAAATGGTATTGATGAAACTAGCTAGAACCAATGGGACATGCGCGAAACTAGCTAGTAGTACTTACTTTCGGGTGTATAAATCGCAGCTTCTTCGGCAGTCCCGGAGCTTCTGCGGTGAATACTTTCCAAACCCTACGAGAGAAAGAAAATAATTATTACTTGATATGAGGAAATGAACAAAGTTGCCGATGTGGTGCGATAATGATCGATTGAACTTACTTCTTGAGCATTTCGGTCATGACAGCATACTCCTTGGGATCCTTTCGTCTTGAGTCTAAGACGGTTACTAGTCCCTGCTCAAGCTCAATCTCTAGGAGAATAAAGTGGAAGCTGCGCACGCATGCATAACCCATCAATTACATTAACCTCGAGTAATAAGGGAAATCGAATATGCACAAGACAGTAACACTCACTTGAAGTTGTAAGGAAAGAGTATTTTATATTTGTTTTGATTTTGAAGCAACGATTTTAGCAAGTTGGCCTCGGCTTCTTTGGCATCATGTTGAACCGTCCAGTCACCTATGATATTTGTGTTAATGAACCCAATATCATAGATTTGTCTTTTCTTGCATTCGACGATCTTCAATCTGCATACTATAGTGAGGATAATTATATATACATGCAATGGAAGAGCTGCGCTATATAGAGAGACTTAATTACAGAAGTAGTATTTACAGACAGTAGCAAGTGATGATTATTTTATCGAGAGCCTTTTGATTGAAAAACTGGAAGAACTCCTCAAATGGAATAGACAACAGTTCAATTCCAACGAGGTCGTGCTCCTCTTTAACTCTCAGCGTCAAAATATCTTTCCCAGGCTTGCAGGTGTCCATGTACCACTTATGGAATCTTCGCATCATCGTTGTTAGCATTTTCATATGACCAGGTTTGACAAGAGGCCTCCCGTACTAGTATTTGTGTTCGTCCACCTCCATTGTATCAAAATGTGCAGAGTCGGGCAGATAATCACTAGGATTGGTATAACCGGGCACCATCCTCAGATCATTAACGACGATATCGCTAGAAACCTTCAGCGGGGGGCACGATTGGTTCGCCTGTTCGCCGAGCTGGGGAATTTTTTCCCACTTCTTCGTTCTTGTAACCTTTTGTCACTTGAAGTAGTTCTCGAACGGCATGCTTCTTGCGCTGCCTTTTTAAGAGTGCGGACATGGTTGTCATCCGGCGGAGACGGTGCTGGTTTCTTCAGGGCATCAATAGTGCGCTTTGCTTTCATCGGATCTATCTTCTCCTCCGGAGGTGGATGTTTCTTAGCTTTTTGCGTTTCAAAGAAGGCCCTCACTTGGGCTTGACAGATCTCTGCGTTTTCCTTCTTCGTCATCTCGTATGGTAACTTCTTTAGAGGCTTGAGAGATGGACCGAATCTGTATTGCCTCCCGCCTCTGGCTGTACCGCTAGACGCCGGAGCGGCGGAAGCGGCGGCGACTGTCTTTCTTTGTTGCTTATGAGGCGGAGAAGGAGGCAGACTGCTACGACGCGCCGGAGCAACCGGAGCAGCGGCGGCTCTCTTCCACCCTTGCTGACAAGGCGGAGGAGGAGGCGGGCTGCTCGGATGCGTCGGTGCAGGCGGAGAAGGAGGCGGAGTGCCCTGATCACTAGCCGGAGGAGGAGGCAAAGGAGGAGGCAGAGTGCCCTGACTCGCCGGAGGAGGAGGAGGAGGAGGAGGAGGCGGAGGCGTCTAGTTAGAAAGGTTGATGAGCTCGTTCCGCCATAGTCATGGAGTCTTCAGAACATAACCCAGCCGAGTCTCCCCTTCACCGGTAGGGTGGTGAAGCTCGAGCTCCTCAAATCCCTCCATTATTTCATCCACCATCACCCTAGCATATCCTTCTGGAATCGGCCAGCAGTGAAAAGTTGTCCCGGGTTCAGGAGGTGCAACACAGCCGACAACAGCCTTGACTTTTAAGTTCTGCCATTGCGTCATAAGATGGCAATGTTGAGACTCCGTGATAGCATCCACGTTGTAGCTAGCAGGAGCCGTGAACACAGGCTCCTGAAGCAGCTCGGTGGAAGCCACGCTGCTTCTCCACTGAGATGGCGGGGTAGCTTCGGCGGGTCACTTGCTGTGAATTGCTTCTCGTTCCTCTAGTGCTTTTACCCTTGCGTGCAGCGCCTGTAGTTGGGTCTGCTCCACTTTCTTCCTCCTCTCTTGGCCTTTGTAACCGCGTGCTTCCAAAAACCCAGCCTTCCACAGAACGGAGCCTGTCGTGCCTCGTGTCCGTCCAGGGTGATCAGGATTCCCGAGGGCCCTTGTGAGCTCGTCGTTTTCTCTGTTGGGAATGAACATCCCTTCCTGCGCTGCGGTGATATACCCCTGAAGCTTCGTGACGGGTATTCGCAGTTGCTCGTTCGTCCAAATGCACTTCCCTGTTTCAGGGTCCAAGGTTCCGCCAACCCCAAAGAACCAAGTCCTTGAACGGTCTGGCCAGTTCAGTGTCTCTGGTTCGACCCCTTTATCAAGAAGGTCATTCTCAGCCTTTGCCCATAATGACCGGGCTTTGAGGTAGCCACCTGACCCCGTGCGATGGTGATGCTCCTTCTTCGCAGCATTTATCTTGTTTGTCCCTGACATCTTCTTACTCTTGTCTGATGTCTTGTGGGCCACAAATGTGTCCCGGTGATCTCTGATCTTCTCAAACCGATCGGTGAATTCTGGTGTCTTTTCTTTGTCGACAAGCTTTGTTTTCAGCTCATTCTTCCACCTCCTGAATAGATCCGCCATCTTCTTAAGAGCATGAGACTTGACCAATGGCTATTTAACTGGCTTCTCGGATCCTCCTCTGGTGGTAGGGTGAAATTTGCCTTCAGCACGGCCCAAAGATCATCTTTCCGCCTATCGTTGACATAAGACACCTCAGGGTCTTCGTTCTTAGGCTTATACCATTGGTGGATGCTGATCGGGATCATGTCCCTAACAAGAACCCCGCACTGAGCAGAAAATGCTTCCTTGGTTCGGATGGGTTCAATCGGTTGGCCATCGCGCACGATTGTTGTGATCTTGAAACTTTCATCCTGGCGCAACTTTTTCTTCGGGCCTCGTCTCATTACCGAAGTGTTGGTCGATTCGGAGGGCTAGAAAAGAAGAAAGAAGAGAGTTAATATGTGTACATACCAAAACAATTAATGCATCAATTAGCTATAGTCAGCACATGCTTAATATATATATATATATATATATATATATATATATATATATATATATATATATATATACACCAGGCCAGACTCCGTTCGGGCACCGGAGTTGCCATCACGGTGTCCTTCTTCCACCGGCATTCGGTCACCGGAGCCATCATAATCATGTCCTTCCTCCTCCATTGTTCGATCACCATAGCCTGCTTCTTCACCCTGTCCTTCCAGACCATCGGTGTCATTGAGATACGACAAGACATCAGCTCCGGCTGTGATTTTATGTCCCCCAACACCTGTTCTGCTTCCTCGTCTTGGCCGTGCTCCATAGTTTCTACAAATATTACAACATGGCAATTATTATACAAACATGACAGATGGATATATTAGTGGAAAACGTAGACCTAGCTAGCTAATCGCAACAAGGAATCATATTAGTGGCCTCGACACTTCTCTAGGGTTTGGGGTGGCCTCGGCAACGCTTTAAGGGTTTGGGGTGCCTCGACAATGCTCTTTTAACTTGGTAAATTTGGGTGGCCTCGGCAGCGCTTCTAGGGTTTGGGCCGGACCGCCCCTCTCATGTTCGTCTAGCGTCAAAGGATTCAACAAAACCATGTATTCATCATTAGGCGGAAGTAACATGCGCATGATGGCACGTAGTTCTCCAAATTTGTTCTAGAACGGAGCCCTAGATAGGATAATTCATCTTGTTGTACAAAAAGACGAATTATTCTATCCGAGACTCCATTCTAGAATAACTTTGGAGAGCTTCATACCATCATGCCCCGGTTACTTCCGGCTAATGATGAAGCCATGGATTTCTTCAATACTTTGACACAAGGCAACCTCTCGACCCCTAGGCGATCCTCGGCCCTTGACCGCTCGGCGATCCACGACCCTCCACCCTAGTTCTCGACCCTCGACCCCCTCATGTCACGTTTGTATAGTGTCAAAGGATTCAACAAAACCATGTCTTCATCATTAGGCAAAAGTAATAGGCGCATGATGGTACGAAGCTCTCCAAAGTTATTTTGGAACGGAGTCCCAGATAGGATAATTTGCTTTTTGGTACAAAGTTCGGCAATAGCCTTCTGAATATCGCTATTTGGAAGGCCTCTGCTGAAATTCGTACCAAAAGACGAATTATCCTATCCGGGACTCCCTTCCTAAATAACTTTGGAGAACTTCATACCATCATGCCCCGGTTACTTCTGGCTAATGATGAAGCCATGGATTTCTTCAATACTTTGACACTAGGCAACCTGTCGACCCCTCGGCGATCCTCAACCCTCGACCACTCAGCGATCCACCACACTTTACCCTAGTTCCCGACCCTCGACCCCCTCATGTCACGTTTGTCTAGTGTCAAAGGATTCAACAAAATCATGCCTTCATCATTAGGCGAAAGTAACAGGCGCATGATGGTACGAAGCTCTTCAAAGTTGTTCTGGAACGGAGTCCCAGATAGGATAATTCGCTTTCTGGTACAAAGTTCAGCAAGAGCCTTCCAAATATCGTTATTTGGAAGGCCTTTGCTGAAATTCATACCAAAAGGCGGATTATCCTATCCGGGACTCCGTTCCAGAACAACTTTGCAGAACTTTGTACCAACATGCCCCGGTTACTTCCGGCAAATGATGAAGGCATGGATTTCTTCAATACTTTGACACTAGGCAATCTCTCGACCCCTCGACGATCCTCGCCCTCAACCCTCGACCCCTCGACGACCCTCGAACCCTCAGCCCCTGGATGACCCTCGAACCCTCGGCAACCCTCGACCCCTCGGTGACCCTCGACCCTTTACCCTAGCTAGTTCCCTACCCTCAACCCCTCGGCGATCCTCGACACCCTCGTTCCCGATAAGAAGAAGAAGAAGAAGAAGAAGAAGAAGAAGAAGAAGAAGAAGAAGAAGAAGAAGAAGAAGAAGAAGAAGAAGAAGAAGAAGAAGAAGAAGTAGAAGAAGAAGAAGAAGAAGAAGAAGAAGAAGAAGAAGAAGAAGGAGGAGGAGGAGGAGGAGGAGGAGAAGGAGAAGAAGAAGGAGGAGAAGAAGGAGAAGAAGAAGAAGAAGAAGAAGAAGAAGTAGGAGGAGGAGAAGAAGAAAAAAAGGAGAATAAGAAGGAATAGAGGAGAAGAAGAAAAAATAGAAAATTTCTATTTTTTTTCTTTTTCTATTTTTTCTTCTTCTCCTCTATTCCTTCTTCTTCTCCTTTTTTTTCTTCTACTTCCTCTTCTTCTTTTTTCTCCTCTTCTTCTCCTTCTTCTTCTCCTTCTTCCTTCTTCCTCTTTTCTTCTTTTTGCTTATTTTCTGTCTTACTCGACGACCCTCGACCCTCGAACCCTCGGCAAACCCTCGATCCCTCGGTGACCCTCGACCCCTCAGCGATCCTCGACACCCTCGTTTCCAATAAAAAGAAGAACAAGAAGAAAAAAAAGAGGAGAAGAAGAAAAAATAGAAGAATTCTTCTATTTTTTCTTCTTCTCCTCTATTCCTTCTTTTCTCCTTTTTTCTTCTACTTCCTCTTCTTATTTATTTTTTCTCCTCTTCTTCTCCTTCTTCTTCTCCTTCTTCCTTCTTCCTCTTTTCTTCTTTTTCCTTATTTTCCTTCTTCCTCGACGACCCTAACTCTAAACAGTACAACTTCCTCGACGTCCCCGCCTCTCTCATGAACAAAAAAAATCTATGAATAATAAATCATATATATGTATGCATGGATGTGGATGAAAATTTCCTAAGCGTCATCTTATATAGCAAAGCCTTTAGTCCCGGTTGGTGGCACCAACCGGGACCAAAGGTGGGCATTGGTCCCGGTTCGTGCCACCAACCGGGACCAATAGCTTGTGCTTGGCATAGCCGCGCGGTGGATGTTTAGTCCCACCTCGCTAGCTGAGGGGCTTCCACACCGGTTTATAAGTGTGGCTCTGCCTCCTCTTTCGAACTCCCCTGAACTGCAGGCTTATAGGCCTAAACACATTGTATCGGCCTATGGGCCTGCTGGGCCTTCTACGGGCCTGAATCCTGGCCCATGGGTGTGTTTCTAGTCGTATTCAGGCCGTAGTGGCCGAGTAGGTGGCATTTTTTTCCAGTTTTTCCTTTGTTGCTTTATTTTTTAAATTTTGTTTCTACTTACAACAAAATACTTACTGTTGCTATTTCTATTTATTTTATTAAAGTTTATTTATTTTATTTATTAAAGTTTATTTTATTTTATTTTATTTTGTTTCTACTTATTTATTTTATTAAAGTTTATTTTGTTTGTACTTATTTTATTTTATTTCTACTTATTTATTAAAGTTTATTTTATTTTGTTTTGTTTCTACTTATTTATTAAAGTTTATTTTGTTTCTACTTATTTATTTTATTTTATTTTTTTGCTTTTTTATTTATTTTATGAAAATTCTATTTGCTTTTAATGTTTTGAACAGAAAATACTTTGATAATTTTAGTTGCATTAAATTTATATAATTTTAGTTTCAATAATACTAGAGGTTTATAAAAGCTTTTTAGTTGATTCCTTTAGCTATTAGAGTTTCATTAAAGTTTTCTAGTTCATTCTTTTTTCTATTAGTACCGGTTCTAAGACTGGGGCCCACGAGCACCTTTAGTACCGGTTCGAAGGCTGGGCCTCACGAGGGACCTCATACGGAAACTCATTTGTTACAAAGGGATTTCATTTTTTTGAACTTATTTGAACTCCAGACTTTTTCTATGTTCAAAATGCACCATCCAAAGCCACATCATCAATTTTCAACCCTTTCTGACATAATTTCTTATTTTTCATGCATTTACTGATTTTTTAGCTACAAGACCCTGAAATTGAAAAGCATTTCAAATGAACTCTAAAAAGGTTGAAAGTTGGCATGGTATCATCATTTCACCCACATAGCATGTGCAAAAAAGTAGAGAGGATTATGGCAAAAACTGGATGCACTTCGTGTACAAAACGGATAATCTCTTTTGAAGTATGAGGGTTTCATACGAAAACTCATCTGTTACAAAGGGATTTCATTTTTTGAACTTATTTGAACTCCAGACTTTTTCTGTGTTCAAAATGCACCATTCAAAGCCACATCATCAACTTCCAACCCTTTCTGACTTCATTTGTTATTTTCATGCATTTACTGATTTTTTTGTGCTATAAGCCCCTGAAATTGAAAAGCATTTCAAATGAACTCTGAAAAGGCTGGAAGTTGGCATGGTATCATCATTTCACCCACATAGCATGTGAAAAAATAGAGAGGGTTATGGCAAAAACTGGATGCACTTCGTGTACAAAACGGACAATCTCTTTCGAAGTATCAAGGTTTCATACGAAAACTCATCTGTTACAAAGGGATTTCATTTTTTTGAACTTATTTGAACTCCAGACTTTTTCTGTGTTCAAAATGCACCATTCAAAGCCACATCATCAATTTTCAACCCTTTCTGACTTTATTTGTTATTTTTCATGCATTTACTGATTTTTTGAGCTATAAGACCCTAAAATTGAAAAGCATTTCAAATGAACTCTGAAAAGGTTGAAAGTTGGCATGGTATCATCATTTCACCTACATAGCATGTGCAAAAAAGTAGAGAGGGTTGCGGCAAAAACTGGATGCACTTGATGTACAAAATGGACAATCTGTGTCGAGGTATCAGGGTTTCATAGGGAAACTCATCTGTTACAACAGGCATTTCATTTCTTCACATGTAACTGCAGTGATATTCTAGATCAAAGGCATCATCATAATAGTTGTGGAGAGAAAGTCGTCACTTTTTCTTCGCTCGTGTCATTTGCTTATTGCACCGTAACCATGGATAATCTTCATCGTTTATCAGGGTGCTTGGGTCAGCCTTGACTTTGAAGGGTGGAATTTCATGAAACTTTTCATAATCTTTGGACATGTCTATCTTGCCCTCCACTCCCACGATGTCTCTTTTTCCTGAAAGAACTATGTGGCGCTTTGGCTCATCGTATGATGTGTTCACTTCCTTATCGTTTCTTTTTCTCAGTTTGGTAGACATGTCCTTCACATAGAAAACCTGCGCCACATCATTGGCTAGGACGAACGTTTCGTCTGTGTACCCAAGATTGTTCAGATCCACTGTGGTCATTCCGTACTGTGGGTCTACCTGTACCCCGCCTCCCGGCATATTGACCCATTTGCACTTAAACAAAGGGACCTTAAAATCATGTCCATAGTCAAGTTCCCATATGTCCACTATGTAACCATAATATGTGTCTTTTCCCCTCTTGGTCGCTGCATCAAAGAGGACACCGCTGTTTTGGTTGGTGCTCGTTTGATCTTGGGTGATAGTGTAAAATGTATTCTCATTTATCTCGTATCCTTTGTAAGTCAATACAGTCGAAGATGGTCCCCTGGACAACGAGTACAACTCATCACAAACAGTGTTGTCACCTCTGAGACGTGTTTCCAACCAACTGCCGAAAGTCCTGATGTGTTCACATGTAATCCAGTCGTCACACTGCTCCGGGTGTTTGGAGCGTAGACTGTTCTTATGTTCATAGACATACGTGGTCACCAAGGTAGAGTTCTGTAGAACTGTGTAGTGTGCTTGATACCAAGAGTGCCCGTCCCTGCATATTATTGAGTCCCCTCCAAGTGTGCCTTTTCCAATCAGTCTCCCCTCATACTGCGATTTAGGGAGACCAATCTTCTTAAGGCCAGGAATGAAGTCCACACAAAACCCAATGACATCCTCTGTTTGATGGCCCATGGAGATGCTTCCTTCTGGCCTAGCGCGGTTGCGGACATATTTCTTTAGGACTCCCATTAACCTCTCAAAGGGGAACATATTGTGTAGAAATATGGGGCCCGGAATGATAATCTCGTCAACTAGATGAATTAGGACGTGCGTCATGATATTTAAGAAGGATGGTGGGAACACCAGCTCGAAATTGACAAGACATTGCGCCACATCACTCCTTAGCCTTGGTATGATTTCTGGATCGATCACCTTCTGAGAGATTGCATTGAGGAATGCACATAGCTTCACAATGGCTAATCGGGCGTTTTCCAGTAGAAGCCCCCTCAATGCAACCGGAAGTAGTTGCGCAATAATCACGTGGCAGTCATGAGACTTTAGGTTCTGGAACTTTTCTCTGGCATATTTATTATTCCCTTTATATTCGACGAGAAGCCAGAGGAGACCTTCATACTAAGCAGACATTAAAAGAAGATTTCCTTCTCTTCTTTGATAAGAGCGTAGCTAGCAGGACCTTCATACTGCTTTGGAGGCATGCCGTGTTTTTCGTGCAAACGTTGCAGGTCCTCCCGTGCCTCCGGTGTATCTTTTGTATTCCCATACACGCCCAAGAAGCCTAACAGGTTCTGATAACCCACAAGTATAGGGGATCAATTGTAGCCTCTTTCAATAAGTAAGAGTGTCGAACCCAATGAGGAGCTAAAGATAGAACAAATATTCCCTCAAGTTCTATCGACCACCGATACAACTCTACGCACGCTTAACGTTCACTTTAACTAGAACAAGTATGAAACTAGAAGTACTTTGTAGGTGTTGTTGGATAGGTTTGCAAGATAATAAAGAGCACCTAAATAAAAACTAGGGGCTGTTTAGATAAAGACACAACTAAATTAGTTTTAGTAGAGAGCTTGTTGTCACACAAGAAAGTTATTTGTCCCTAGTCAATCGATAACTATACCAATAATCACTATTGCAATTTTATTTGAGGGAGAGGCATAAGCTAACATACTTTCTCTTCTTGGATCATATGCACTTATGATTGGAACTCTAGCAAGCATCCGCAACTACTAAAGATCATTAAGGTAAAACCCAACCATAGCATTATAAGGCATCAAGTCCTCTTTATTCCCATACGCAAACAACCTACTTACTCGGGTCTGTGTTTCTATCACTCACGCCACCCACCATAAGCAAATCATGAACATATTGCAAACCCTACAGAGGGGATCCCTCACGCTTGTGCGACACGGAGAGCACCATAGGATAGCACCAATAATGAAACATGCAACTCAAACTAATCACGATCACCAATTAACCCATAGGACAAAACGGATCTACTCAAACATAATAGGATAGCCATACATCATTGGGAAATAATATATAGCGTTGAGCACCATGTTTAAGTAGAGATTACAGCGGGTAAAAGAGGGGTTACACCGCTGCATAGAGGGGTGAAGAGTTGGTGATGATGGCGGTGAAGTTGTTAATGTAGATTGCGGTGATGATGATGGCCCCGACGGTGTTCTGGTGCCACCGGGAGAGAGGGGGAGAGAGCCCCCCGTCTTCTTATTCTTCCTTGACCTTCTCCCTAGATGGAAGAAGGGTTTCCCCTCTGGTCCATGGCCTCCATGGAATGGGAGGGGCGAGAGCCCCTTTGAGATTGGATTTGTCTCTCTGTTTCTGCGTTGACTAATTCTACCCTTTCACCATTTCTTATATTCCCGGAGATCCGTAACTCCGATTGGGCTGAAATTTGGACAGGATTTTTATCCGGATATTAGCTTTCTTGCGGCGAAAGAAGGGCACCAACCACCTTACGGGGTGGCCACGAGGGTCAGGGCCGCGCCCCCTGCCTCGTGGGCACCTCGAGCATCGTCTCGCGTTGATTTCACTTCCCAAAATTCACATATATTCCAAAAAAATCTCCGTCAGTTTTTATCCCGTTTGGACTCTGTTTGATATTGCTTTTCTGCGAAACAAAAAACATGTAACAGACAAGAACTAGCACTAGGCACTGGATCAATATGTTAGTCCCCAAAAATAGTATAAAAACTTGCCAAAAGTATATGAAAGTTGTAGAATATTGGCACGGAACAATCAAAAATTATAGATACGATGGAGACGTATCAGCATCCCCAAGCTTAATTCCTGCTCGTCCTCGAATAGGTAAATGATAAAAAGGATAATTTTTGATGTGGAATGCTACCTAGCATAATCTTGATCATGTAATCTAATCATGGCATGAATATTAAGACATGAGTGATTCAAAGCAATAGTCTATCATTTAACATTAAGATAATAATACTTCAACCATACTAATAAAGCAATCATGTCTTTTCAAAATAACATGGCCAAAGAAAGTTATCCCTACAAAATCATATGGTCTGGCTATGCTCCATCTTCACCACACAAAGCATTCAAATCATGCACAACCCCGATGACAAGCCAAGCAATTGTTTCATACTTTTGATGTTCTCAAACCTTTTCAACTTTCACGCAATACATGAGCGTGAACCATGGATATAGTACTATAGGTGGAATAGAATATGATGATGGAGGTTGTGTGGAGAAGACAAAAAGGAGAAAGTCTCACATCGACGCGGATAATCAAAGGGCTATGGAGATGCCCATCAATTGATCTCAATGTGACGAGTAGGGATTGCCATGCAACGGACGCACTACAAGCTATAACTGTATGAAAGCTCAAACTGGAAACTAAGTGGGTGTGCATCCAACTTGCTTGCTCATGAAGACCTCGGGCATTTGAGGAAGCCCATCATTAGAATATACAAGCCAAGTTCTAAAATGAAAATTCCCACTAGTATATGAAAGTGATAACTCAAGAGACTCTCTATATAAAGAACATGGTGCTACTTTGAAGCACAAGTGTGGTAAAAAGGATAGTAACATTGTCCCTTCTCTCTTTTCTCTCATTTTTTTATTTGTTCTCTATTTTTTTCTTTTTTTCCTTTTTTGTAGGCTTTTTTGGCCTCTCTCTCTCTCTCTCTCTCTCTTTTTGGGGGCTTCTTTGGCCACTTTTATTTTGATAACCTCACATGGGACAATGTTCTAATAATGATGATCATCACACTTTTATTTACTTACAACTCAATATTACAACTCGATACTAGAACAAAGATATGACTCTATATGGATGCCTCCGGCGGTGTACCGGGATGTGCAATGATCTAGCGTAGCAATGACATCGAAAATGGACAAGCCATGAAAACATCATGCTAGCTATCTTACGATCATGCAAAGTAATATGACAATGAATGCTCAAGTCATGTATATGATGATGATGGAAGTTGCATGGCAATATATCTCGGAATGGCTATGGAAATGCCATAATAGGTAGGTATGGTGGTTGTTTTAAGGAAGATATAAGGAGGCTTATGTGTGATAGAGCGTATCTATCACGGGGTTTGGATGCACGGTGAAGTTTGCACCAGATCTTGAGGTGAGAAATGGCAGTGCACGGTACTGAAGATACTATCAATGATGGAAGGGTGAGAGTGCGTATAATCCATGGACTCAACATTAGTCATAAAGAACTCACATACTTATTGCAAAAATCTATTAGTCATCGAAACAAAGTACTACGCGCATGCTCCTAGGGGGATAGATTGGTAGGAAAAAACCATCACTCGTCCCCGACCGCCACTCATAAGGAAGACAATCAATAAATACCTCATGCTCCAACTTCGTTACATAACGGTTCACCATACGTGCATGCTACGAGAATCACAAACTTCAACACAAGTATTTCTACAATACACAAATACCCACTAGCATGACTCTAATATCACCATCTTTATATCGCAAAACTATTGCAAGGAATCAAACATGTCATATTCAGTGATCTACAAGTTTTGTGTAGGATTTTATGACTAACCATGTGAATGACCAATTCCTGTCATCTCTCTAAATAGATATAAGTGAATCAAGAGAGTTTAATTCTTTCTACAAAAGATATGCCCACGCTCTAACAAATATAGGTGAAGCAAAAGAGCATTCTACAAATGGCGGTTTTCTATGTGAAGAGAAACAGGCAATCCAAACTTCAAAAGATATAAGTGAAGCACATGAAGCATTCTATAAAGCCATACTCAAAAGATATAAAGTGAAGTGCAATGAGCATTCTATAAATCAACCAAGGACTATCTCATACCAGCATGGTGCATCAAAGAAAAGTGAAAACTAAATGCAAAAGACGCTCCAAGATTTACACATATCATGTGACGAATAAAAATATAGCTCAAAGTAAAATTACCGATGATCATTAGAAGAAAGAGGGGATGCCTTCCGGGGCAACCCCAAGCTTGGTTGCTTGGGAGTCCTTGAATATTTCCTTGGGGTGCCTCGGGCATCCCCAAGGTTAGGCTCTTGCCACTCCTTATTCCTTCATCCATCGTGATCTCTCCCAAAACTTGAAAACTTCAATCACACAAAACTTAACAAAAAAGTTCGGTAAGATCCGTTAGTATAATAAGGCAAATCACTACTCTAAGTACTGTTGCAGACCAATTCATATTTTGTTTTTGCATTTTAGCTACTTTAATATAACTTTTCCATGGCTTAATCCATTGATAGAAATTGATAGTTTCATCAAAACAAGCAAACTGTGCATCAAAAACAGAATATGTCTTAAACAGGACAGTCTATAGAAATCTGAACATTCACCATACTCCTGGTACTCCAAAAATTCTGAAACAATTAGGAAAAATAAATATTTGTATAGAAATATAGTGAAAAAAGTTTCATAACCGTTTGACGTTCCAGTAAAAAATGTAAAATCGCGCACTATAGCTAAAGTTTCTGTTCTGCACCGCACAAACCAACAAGCAATGTAAACATCCTAAAGGCAAATCTTGGCACGTTATTTTTATAATACAATGGAATTGTACAAGGGGATAATTATTTGTGTTGAAAAGTTTCTGTAATCAAGATTCAGAAAGTTTCCGTGAGCATGAACAAAGTTCAAGGAGCTCCCCCACTTCAACAATGCTTGTCTCTCTCACTTTCACTTCCCTTTTTGAAAAGTTTTGGGTTCCTCTCTTTATTTTTTTGTTTTTAAACTATATAAAAGCACTCAAAAGAAATAAATGACTCTCTAAAACTTCCGGGTTGTCTCCCTGGCAAAGCTTTCTTTAAAGCCATTAAGCTAGGCATAAGGTGCTCAAGTAATGAATCCACCCGGATCCCAAGGTATATCAAAGCCAATTTTAATTAACAATGATTTGTGGTTTAGTAGTGAGCACAAAGAAACATATATCATGTAATGACGAATTCTAACTCTCTTCCTATGCATCGGCATGTCATAAAAGAACAAATCATGCACACATAGTAAAGGCCAATGCATAGTATAAACAGTTTCTTGCAATTTTATCATATTGGAAACATGGAGAGGCGGAGATGTAGTTCCTCCTCTCATAATAATTGCAAGTTGGAGCAGCAAGCACATGCATATTATATGTATCAAAATTATCATGTGCAACGGTAAAATGCAACCCATCAATATAATCCTTAATACGGGCAAACTTCTCCGATATAGTGTAGTCGGGAGAATTCAAAAAGATAATAGGACTATCATCCGTGGGTGCAATAGCAATAATTTCATGTTTAATAAAAGGAACTATAACAAGTTCATCTCCATAAGCATAATTCATATTGGCATCTTGGCCACAAGCATAGCAAGCATCATCAAAAAGGGATATTTCAAAAGAATCAACGAGATCATAACAATCATCATAGCATTCATCCTTCGGTTAGTTCGAAGGGAAATTAAACAATGTATGAGTTGAAGAGTTACTCTCATTAGAAGGTGGGCACGGGTAGCTAATCCTCTCTTCCTCCTTTTGTTCTTCGCTCTCCTCATCATCTTTTTCATTCAATGAGCTCACAGTTTCATCAATTTCTTCTTCCATAGACTCCTGCGAAATATTAGTCTCTTCTCGAACAGCGGAGACTTTCTCAATAAATTCATCAATATCATAATTGAATTCATAATTCTCATAGAAATATCTAAGTATAGCAAAATTTTCAGCTATGTAAACAGCATCATCAAGATTTTCACACTCTTTAAACAAAGATTCAATTTCATAAGCACCCATAAAAGCAACGAATTCTTCTATTCGTTCCACATCATAGTAATCATATATACCATTAGCATAAGAAGCTAAGGTTTCATTATCATTAAATTCGCATGAAAAGGGAAGGTGTGGAGCCTTCATCCTAGAGAAACAAGTATAATCATATCTCAAGCATAGTTGCCGAGCATACCAATGCAACATATAAATTTGATCCCATAATAGTTTCTCTTTTTGAGTCAAGCGATAATCCCTAAAGTATTCACGTTGATCCAACGTTACTCCCATTATAAAGTTGAATGGGGTTTTCTCAGGATTATCAAAGTAGTACATAATATCTTTCACATAATGAGCATCGAGGGTTTTAGGAGGTTCCCCATCTCCATGAGTAGCAAGTAAACCTAAATTTTTTGGTATTTCATGTTCCATATCCATAACTAAAGATAGAGAACAACTTAGAACAGAAAATAAAAATTACTTAGTGATAAAGCAAACAAGCACACACGAGAATATTCACCCCACGCTAGAACTCCCCGGCAACGGCGCCAGAAAAAGGTCTTGATAACCCACAAGTACAGGGGATCAATTGTAGCCTCTTCCGATAAGTAAGAGTGTCGAACCCAACAAGGAGCTAAAGATATAACAAATATTCCCTCAAGTTCTATCGACCACCAATACAACTCTACGCACGCTTAATGTTCGCTTTACCTAGAACAAGTATGAAACTAGAAGTACTTTGTAGGTGTTGTTGGATAGGTTTGCAAGATAATAAAGAGCGCGTAAATAAAAACTAGGGGCTGTTTAGATAAACACACAACTAAATTAGTTTTAGTAGAGAGCCTATTGTCACACAAGAAAGTTATTTGTCCCTGAGCAATTGACAACTAGACCGGTAATCACTATTGCAATTTTATTTGAGGGAGAGGCATAAGCTAACATACTTTATCTTCTTGGATCATATGCACTTATGATTGGAACTCTAGCAAGCATCCACAACTACTAAAGATCATTAAGGTAAAACCCAACCATAGCATTATAAGGCATCAAGTCCTCTTTATTCCCATACGCAAACAACCTACTTACTCGGGTATGTGTTTCTAACACTCACGCCACCCACCATATGCAAATCATGAACATATTACAAACCCTACAGCGGGGATCCCTCACGCTTTCACGACACGGAGAGCACCATAGGATAGCACCAATAATAAAACATGCAACTCAAACCAATCACGGTCATCAATTAACCCATAGGACAAAACGGATCTACTCAAACAACATAGAATAGCCATACATCATTGGGAAATAATATATAGCGTTGAGCACCATGTTTAAGTAGAGATTACAGCGGGTAAAAGAGGTGTTACACCGCTGCATAGAGGGGGGAAGAGTTGGTGATGATGGCGGTGAAGTTGTTGGTGTAGATTGCGGTGATGATGATGGCCCCCGCGGCATTTCGGCGCCACCACGAGAGAGGGGAAGAGAGCCCCCTTCTTCTTCTTCTTCCTTGACCTTCTACTTAGATGGCAAAATGGTTTCCCCTCTGGTCCATGGCCCCCATGGCATGGGACGGGCGAGAGCCCCTCCGAGATTGGATCTGTCTCTCTGTCTCTCTCTATTTCTGCGTTGGCTAATTCTACCCTTTCACCGTTTCTTATATTCCCAGAGATCTGTAACTCCGATTGGGCTGAAATTTGGACATGATTTTTATCCGGATATTAGCTTTCTTGCGGCGAAAGAAGGGCACCAACCGCCTTACAAGGTGGCCACGAGGGTCAGGGGCGCGCCCCCTGCCTCGTGGGCCCCTCGAGCATCGTCTCGCGTTGATTTCACTTCCCAAAATTCACATATATTCCAAAAAAAATCTCCGTCAGTTTTTATCCCATTTGAACTCCATTTGATATGGATTTTCTGCGAAACAAAAAACATGCAACAAAGAAGAACTGGCACTAGGCACTTGTAGCGACCCGACCCGAATGGATCAAGTCTACTGTGCTCCGGTGTGATCCCTGGATCAGTAATGCTGACACCACACAGTACATCGAAGGATTTATAGCAAAGTGGCAATCACACACTTATTACATCGATGTCTCCGAAGAGAACTTATTACATAAATATGGCTTAAGGCCATCTAAAATCGATAACAGCGGAAGACTTGGAAGGTAAATGGGTCCATCAACTCCAACGGCGTCACTGAGTATAGAACCACGACCTAAAAGCACCTTAATCGTCGTCTGAAAAGTCTGCAACATTAACGTTGCAGCCCGAAACGGGTCAACACATGGAATATGCTAGCAAAGTAACACATAGAGAATGATGGAATGAAACAGCTATACTATATGCATATTTGGTTGGTGGAAAGCTCTATGGTTACTGTTTTGCGTAAAGCCAGTTTTTCCCTACTGCAAAGGAATAAATTTATCTAACTATCATGGTGGTTGTTAAACATTGAGAATGGTTGACAGCATTCTCAATCCCAATTAAAAGTAATCATTAAAACCCAACAATATTAATTAGAAGTAACATGATGAGATTCACATGATATTCAAGTACTAGATACTCAAGATTGTCCATAACCGGGGACACGGTTAATCATGATTAGTTTGTTACACTCTGCAGAGGTTTGCGCACTTTTCCCCACAAGACTCGATTGCCTCCGTTGGATTTCTCGCACTACTGGTGTTTGAGAAACGGATGACCGAGACACAGTCTTTCAGAAGCGCTAGCACCTTACGATGGAGTAGACCGTACCACCTACATCCCCTACATCTGCTAGTCTACCCCTATAAGAGTTCGCACGACTTAGTCAACTATGCCAGAGCTCATATTGGCTTGTGGCTGCACATGTAAGTATTTATCATGAAAGATCTTATGATCCCTTAGAGCCTGGGTGGCGGTCCAAAATAAAACAGGCAAGTCCTGATAGACATCAGGTGCCTCAATCCACCCAGATGTGTGTTTAAGTTGCCACCTTAGATAAACCATTAAAATTATCAATCTCATATCTGTCATGGATATCACTCACCCAATCCACGTCTAGTAGCATAGCATGGCATAATAAGCAAACGTAGAAGTAACTCCCAAAGGTTTCATAATAAACAGGTAATAGGTACTACCTCATCTACTTCGCATCCCACAATTTAATTAGATCCTAATCATGCAATGTGTGAGGATGGATCTAATGCAATAAAACTGGGTTGTAGAAAAGGTATGATCAAAGTGTTACTTGCCTTGCTGATGATCCGCGAGTCCTAGGGATTCGAAGTAACATGCGGCGCAATCCGGGTAATCTATCGCAGACAAACAATAAACATACAATAAGTACTCATCTAATGCACAGGTAAAACTCAAACAAGAGAACGAACCAGATAGTTCAACTTAAGAACTCCGGTTGCAAAGAAAGAAAGAACCGAACAAAGAAACCGAAAACAAACGGCGGAAGAAAACAACTCGGTTCTAGCAAGTTGAAACTAGGTCAAATTTTACCATAGCAAAAACTTAGTTAAAGTTGATTAGTCAGAACGGCGGTTTCGAAACGAAACTCCAGGGGCTTGAATCACCTGATTCTGATAAACGAGCGAGAAGATAGACTAGAAAGAAGATCGGATCTGAGATCGCGATCGCGGAATAAATCCGACAAGAAGAAAAAGAAGAACGATTGAACGAACGGACGTTCGTTAACCTAGAAGAATCCGGTGATCACGTTCGTTAAGACAAACGGTCCGGCGAACGGTCTCGGGGCAACTAAATCGGAAAAGAGAACGGAACCGATCTAGGGTTTCGAGAAAAGAAAACCGAACGAAAAATCGATCTAGAAAACCGGAACGGTTTAGAGAAGAAACGGAACGATTTAGAATAAAACCGATCCGATGAAAAGAAGAGATGCGGCGCGGGGCTACCTCCGGCGAGGGGCTCCGGCGGCATGGGCGTGGGGGCGGCGGCAGCGGTGGCAAGGTGCGGCGGCGGCGCGGGCACAGGGCGGCGGCGGTGCGTGGGCAAGGGCGTGGGGTGTGGCACGGCTCTAGGCTTGGGGCTTTGGTTTGATGATTTAGAGGGGGGGTGCTTGGGTATTTATATTGGGGAGGGGGAGGGTTTGCTTGGAGGAGGGATCAAGGAATAAGAGTAGGAATAGGAAAGATCTAGAAAAAAACGGAGTAGGACAAATTTCTACTAGGACTCCAAAAGGCAGCGGCGGCGGCTCCTGGCCTGGGCGCTCGCGCGGCGCGGCGCTGGCCTCCTGGCCGGCCGGCTGGGCCTTTGGCCCAGGGGCTCGCGGGATTTTTTTTAAACGGTTCTGCGCTCGGAAAAACACAGAAAAACAATTCTACCGGACTCCAAAACTCACAAAGTAAATTTTCCCCGACTCCTAAAAATGAGTCGAACAAAATGAACTTTTCTCCGGGCCTAAAATGCAATTTTTGAAAACACGCATTTTTCCCTATCCAAACAAAAGGCAAACAAAACTCCGGCAAAACCAATGATCCTTTCTTCAAAATTTGAGAAGAACTCGAATATGAAAATGACGAAATCTCCAACTCTCTCCGAGGGTCCTTGAGTTGCGTGAAATTTCTAGGATCGGTAAAATGCAAGAAAACATGATATGCATGACGATCTAGTGTATAACATTCCAAATTGAAAATTTGGGATGTTACAAACCTACCCCCCTTAAGATGAATCTCGCCCTCGAGATTCGGGTTGGCTAGAAAATAGGTGAGGGTGGTCCTTGAGCAAATCTTCTTCTCTCTCCCAGGTGGCTTCATCCTCTGAGTGGTGGTTCCACTGAACTTTGCAAAACTTGATAACCTTGCTGCGGGTAGCTCTACTGGCATAATCAAGAATCTTGACTGGTTTCTCTTCATACGTTAAGTCGTCCTTCAACTGAATCGCTTCAAGCGGCACTGAATCTCTTAACGGTACCTCGGCCATCTCGGCGTGACATTTCTTTAGCTGAGAAACATGAAATACATCATGAACTCCTGACAGTCCCTCGGGTAATTCCAACTTATAAGCGACTTCTCCCATGCGTTGCAAGATCTTATACGGTCCAATGAAACGCGGTGCTAACTTTCCATTAACTCCAAAGCGCTTAACTCCTTGAAGTGGGGATACTCAGAGATACACTCTGTCTCCAGTTTCGTAAACTGTCTCCTTGCGTTTAGAATCTGCGTAGCTCTTCTGCCTGGACTGGGCTACCTTGAGCCTATCGCGAATCAACTTAACTTTCCGTTCAGACTCCTTAATCAAATCTGGTCCAAACAACTGACGGTCTCCAACTTCGTCCCATGACAACGGTGTCCTGCACCTCCTTCCGTATAAAGCTCCGAAAGGTGCCATCTTCAGACTGGTTTGGTAACTATTGTTATACGAAAACTCCGCATATGGCAAGTTATCGTCCCAACTAGATCCATAATCTAGTGCACAAGTTCTCAGCATATCTTCCAAAATCTGATTGACTCTCTCGGTCTGTCCATCTGTCTGCGGATGAAAAGCGGTGCTGAACTCTAGCCTGGTTCCTAAAGTTTCATGCAACTGATTCCAAAACTTTGAGGTAAATTGGGTTCCTCTGTCTGATACAATACTCCTTGGAACTCCATGCAAACAAATGATCCTAGTCATGTATATCTTTGCCAACTTAGCACTGGTGTAAGTGGTCTTAACTGGAATGAAATGTGCTACCTTCGTCAAACGATCAACTACTACCCATATCGAGTCATATCCTGCTTTCGTCCTGGCTAGTCCTGTGATAAAATCCATGCCTATCTTATCCCACTTCCATTCAGGTATCGGCAATGGTTGCAACAATCCGGCTGGCTTCTGATGTTCTGCCTTCACTCTATGACATACGTCACAAACTGCTACATATGCTGCAATATCCTTCTTCATTCCGGTCCACCAGAATGTTTCCTTCAAATCCAAGTACATCTTGGTATTTCCTGGGTGAATCGAATAGGGTGAATCATGTGCCTCTTGTAGAATCAACTTCCTGATCTCCGGGTCATTGGGCACATAAACACGGTCCTCAAACCATAGGGTATCGTGCTCATCCTCACGAAATCCCTTTGCTTTTCCTTTGCTTAGTTTCTCCTTTATAGAAGCAATCTCCTTGTCAGATTTCTGAGCTTCTCTGATTCTATCCATCAATGTTGACTGAATCTCCAATGCTGCTACATAGCCTTTCGGAACTATCTCTAAACTTAGTTCATGAAGGTTTTCTGCTAACTCCTTGGGTATACTTCCCGTCATTAGAGTATTGACATGGCTCTTACGGCTCAATGCATCAGCTACTACATTAGCCTTACCGGGATGGTAATGCAATCTCATATCGTACTCCTTGATGAGCTCCAACCATCTCCTTTGTCTGAGATTCAACTCCTTCTGTGTGAAAATGTACTTCAAACTCTTGTGATCCGTGTACACCTCACAATGATTTCCAATGAGGAAATGTCTCCACGTCTTCAATGCATGCACTACGGCTGCTAACTCCAAATCATGCGTAGCATAATTCAACTCATGAGGCTTCAGTTGTCGTGATGCATACGAAACAACTCTCCCTTCCTGCATAAGCACTGCTCCAAGTCCTCGACGTGAAGCATCGCAATACACCTCATAATCCTTGGTCTGATCTGGCAAAATCAATAGTGGTGAGCTAACCAATCGTTTCTTCAACTCCTGGAAACTAGCCTCACACTCCTCAGTCCAAATGAACTTGGTATCCTTCTTCAACAACTCCGTCATAGGCTTCGCAATCTTTGAAAAATTCTCAATTAATCTCCGGTAGTATCCTGCGAGTCCAAGAAAACTCCGAATCTCTCCAACTGTCGTTGGTGCTTCCCATTCGGTTACGGTCCCAACCTTTGCGGGGTCAACTGCTATCCCTTCTCCGGATATAACGTGTCCGAGGAATCCAACTTCCTTCAACCAAAACTCACATTTGCTAAATTTGGCGTATAACTGATGTTCCCTTAGTTTCTCCAAAACCAAACGCAAATGTTTCTTATGCTCTTCTTCATTCTTCGAATAAACTAGGATATCATCAATGAACACTACGACGAACTTATCCAAAAACTCCATAAACACTTTGTTCATCATGTTCATAAAATAGGCAGGTGCGTTAGTCAATCCAAATGACATAACGGTATACTCATACAATCCATATCTTGTGGTGAATGCTGTCTTAGGAATATCCTGCTCTTGAATCTTCAACTGGTGGTACCCTGATCGCAAATCGATCTTGGAAAACACTTTAGCTCCTTGCAAACGATCAAACAGATCATTTATCATTGGCAGTGGGTACTTGTTCTTGATGGTTACTTCATTCAATCCACGGTAATCAACAACCATCCTTAATGATCCATCCTTCTTCTCCACTAGAAGTACGGGTGATCCCCAAGGCGAAGAACTTGGGCGAATGTAACCCTTCTCCAATAACTCCTTAATCTGATTCTTAATTTCTACTAAATCCTTTGCTGGCATCCGGTATGGTCTCTTTGATATTGGGCCTGTGCCTGGCAATAACTCAATCAAAAACTCAATGTCTCTATCCGGTGGCATGCCTGGCAATTCTTCAGGAAATACATCAGGAAAATCCTTTACCACTGGTACTTCCTCCTGCATGACTCCTGTCAGGCAATTTACTTGTGTCCTATTTGGCACATGCCGGGATACATACTTGATCCTTCTTCCTTCTGGCGTTGTAAGCAAAATCGACTTACTAGCACAATCGATGTTTCCTCCATACATCGATAACCAATCCATGCCTAATATCACATCCAATCCTTGAGATTCCAATACTATTAGGTCTGAGGGAAAAACATAGTTACCAATCCTTAATGGTTACCGATCACACCATCGTCTAGCCATAAACTCCGCTCCTGGTGAGCTTACTAACATGGGTGACCTAAGGGCTTGGGTTGGCAGGTTATATCTATCCACAAATCCCCTTGATATGTACGAATGCGATGCACCAGTATCGAAAAGAACGAGTGCGGTAAATGACTCAACCAAAAACTTACCGATTACTGCATCCGGCTGATTTTCAACCTCCTCCACGTTAACGTGGTTCACCTGTCCCCTATTGAAAGGGTTCGGCTTCTTCCCTGAGCTTCCATTGCCATTTCCATTCTGGCCTTCAAGACATTCATTGGCATAATGTCCGGTCTTGGAACACTTGAAACAGGCGACTTGGCTCAAGTCTCTCTTGGATGGGGTTGATGGGGTGGTCCGGTTCTGGCCGTTGCTTCCTCCATTCCCATTACCATTCTTGTGGCCATTGTGGTTGTGTGAACTACTTCCTCCATGGGTATGCTGAAACTGAAATCCCGATTTAGGGGTAAAACGGGGCTTCTGCTGGGCTCCAGAGTTATACTTCCCCTGTCCATACTTCCTCTTGCGGTTCTCAATCTGCTGTTGCTTCCCTTCAATCATGATGGCACGATCTACCAACTCCTGGTAGTTTCTGAAACTTGCTACCATCAACTGCATGCTCAACTCATCATTCAGTCCTTCCAGAAACTTCGCCTGCTTGGTTGCATCTGTAGCAACGTCATCTGGGGCATAACGTGCTAACTTGCTGAAATCGTCAACATGCTGGCCAACTGTCCTTCCTCCTTAGCGTAAGTTGCGAAACTCACGCTTCTTCATGGCCATAGCTCCTGCTGAAACATGTGCAGTGCGGAAAGCTTGCTGGAACTGATCCCATGTGACAGTGTCAACTGGGAAAGTGGCTGTGAAATTCTCCCACCATGCTGTCGCGGGTCCTTCTAATTGATGTGCGGCAAACTTCACTTTCTCACCATCCGTGCATCCTGCAGTGGTCAACTCCCTTCCTATCTTGCGGAGCCAATCGTCTGCTACTATCGGCTCGGTGCTACTAGAAAACACCGGCGGATTTAGCCTAAGGAAACGGGCTAAGTGGTCAACAGGTGGTGGTGGTGGGTTGTTGTTGTTGTTGTTGTTGTTGTTGTTGTTGTTGTTGTTGTTGTTGTTGTTGTTGTTGTTGTTGTTGTTGTTGTTGTTGTTGTTGTTGTTGTTGTTGTTGTTCTGCTGATTCTGAACTAACAATTGCATCAATTGATTCTGCTGCTGAATCAACTGAGTGAGCTCCAGTGGAAATCCATTGTCACGTCTCGGAGGCATCTGAGGGTTTAGAAAAGAAGAGATATAAGAATAGAATGAGGTCTAAAGAGAAAACAGTACCCCAATGCACATGAGAAAATGCACACAAAATCACTTCATTCAATCAAACAAGGGCTTATAATCGATATAGCTATCGCAAAGGTGCTCGAACTATAGTGTTTACATGGGGGAAATACTACTGATATTTGGTGGTCATCTAGAAATTTGAACCGGTGGAAGACTCCATGATGTCCGCTCCAGCTTCGTCTTCAAAGTCGGGTTCACTTGGATCCGAATCGGTGTCGTCGATGATGATGTAATTGTCCGGACATGCGACGTACTCGTCTTCCTCCTTGGATGCTAACTCCCTCTTGAGTTCTTCAATCTCTTGCTTAAGATCGACGTTGTGTCTTGCTAGAGCTACGATCTCGTCCATGTAGTCCTTGCGTGTAGCCTTCAGTTCTCCTTCTAGCTCGATGATCCTTGTTTTTGCATTCTTCAACTCTATCATATCGTTGCACATCTGGTTCTCGTGGCGTCGAATGTGTTGGTTTAACTCCTGGATGAATGCTGCAATGGATCTATCCTTCTTGGTGGTGACTAACTCCCATTGTTCATCTCGGCGTCCGCAAATCTGGTAGATAGTGTCCTTGAGGTCTTCTTGATAAACTTCTCCAATGCGTCCTATGGTGATATGGGCTGCCATGCTCCTTCCTAGACTCCAAGTTGGTGCATTGAAAACACTATCTATGGGCTTCGTGATTGGCGTGAATGTCCTTCCCGGAACGTGAGCTTGAATCTTCCAGCGCTCCTCTTCAGGCAAGGTGGCGTTGAAGGTTCCCGTGAAACTTGGTAATCCAATGTTTAGGTACTTGGTGACTTCCTTCAAGTGAAATCCAAAAGGTCTGCCTTCATCCGGTTGAGCGTACTTAATCTTCGCGTCCTTCATCCTAAAGAGTAGAAAAGATGAGGAGTTAGAAAATGGGGAGAGAATAGTGACCTATGGCTTTAACTTAGTGGTCGTGTCCTACAGTCAGCGTGTGCTCTGATACCATCTCTGTATCGACCCGACCCGAATGGATCAAGTCTACTGTGCTCCGGTGTCATCCCTGGATCAGTAATGCTGACACCACACAGTACATCGAAGGATTTATAGCAGAGTGGCAATCACACACTTATTACATCGATGTCTCCGAAGAGAACTTATTACATAAATATGGCTTAAGGCCATCTAAAATCGATAACAGCGGAAGACTTAGAAGGTAAATGGGTCCATCAACTCCAATGGCATCACTGAGTATAGAACCACGACCTAAAAGCACCTTAATCGTCGTCTGAAAAGTCTGCAACATTAACGTTGCAGCCCGAAACGGGTCAGCACATGGAATATGCTGGCAAAGTAACACATAGAGAATGATGGAATGAAACAGCTATACTATATGCATATTTGGCTGGTGGAAAGCTCTATGGTTACTGTTTTGCGTAAAGCCAGTTTTCCCTACTTCAAAGGAATAAATTTATTTAACTATCATGGTGGTTGTTAAACAATGAGAATGGTTGACAGCATTCTCAATCCCAATTAAAAGTAATCATTAAAACCCAACAATATTAATTAGAAGTAACATGATGAGATTCACATGATATTTAAGTACTAGATACTCAAGATTGTCCATAACCGGGGACACGGCTAATCATGATTAGTTTGTTACACTCTGCAGAGGTTTGCGCACTTTTCCCCACAAGACTCGATCACCTCCGTTGGATTTCTCGCACTACTGGTGTTTGAGAAACGGATGACCGAGACACAGTCTTTCAGAAGCGCTAGCACCTTACGATGGAGTAGACCGTACCACCTACATCCCCTACATCTGCTAGTCTACCCATATAAGAGTTCGCACGACTTAGTCAACTATGCCAGAGCCCATATTGGCTTGTGGCTGCACACGTAAGTATTTAGCATGAAAGATCTTATGATCCCTTAAAGCCTGGGTGGCGGTCCAAAATAAAACAGGCAAGTCCTGATAGACATCAGGTGCATCAATCCACCCAGATGTGTGTTTAAGTTGCCACCTTAGATAAACCATTAAAATTATCAATCTCATATCTGTCATGGATATCACTCACCCAATCCACGTCTACTAGCATAGCATGGCATAATAAGCAAACGTAGAAGTAACTCCCAAAGGTTTCATAATAAACAGGTAATAAGTACTACCTCATCTACTTCCCATCCCACAATTTAATTAGATCCTAATCATGCAATGTGTGAGGATGGATCTAATGCAATAAAACTGGGTTGTAGAAAAGGTATGATCAAAGTGTTACTTGCCTTGCTGATGATCCGCGATTCCTAGGGATTCGAAGTAACAGGCGGCGCAATCCAGGTAATCTATCGCAGACAAACAATAAACATACAATAAGTACTCATCTTGCACAGGTAAAACTCAAACAAGAGAACGAACCAGATAGTTCAACTTAAGAACTCCGGTTGCAAAGAAAGAAAGAACCGGACAAAGAAACCAAAAACAAACGGCGGAAGAAAACAACTCGGTTCTAGCAAGTTGAAACTAGGTCAAATTTTACCATAGCAAAAACTTAGTTAAAGTTGATTAGTCGGAACGGCGGTTTCGAAACGAAACTCCAGGCGCTTGAATCACCTGATTCTGATAAACGAGCGAGGAGATAGACTAGAAAGAAGATCGGATCTGAGATCGCGATCGCGGAATAAATCCGACGAGAAGAAAAAGAAGAACGATTGAACGAACGGACGTTCGTTAACCTAGAAGAATCCGGTGATCACGTTCGTTAAGACGAACGGTCCGGCGAACGGTCTCGGGGCAACTAAATCGGAAAAGAGAACGGAACCGATCTAGGGTTTCAAGAAAAGAAAATCGAACGAAAAACCGATCTAGAAAACCGGAACGGTTTAGAGAAGAAACGGAACGATTTAGAAGAAAACCGATCCGATGAAAAGAAGAGATGCGGTGCGGGGCTACCTTCGGCGAGGGGCTCCGGCGGCATAGGCGTGGGGCGGCGGCGGCGGTGGCAAGGTGCGGCGGCGGCGCGGGCACATGGCAGCGGCGCGGCGTGGGCAAGGGCGTGGGGTGTGGCGCGGCTCTAGGCTTGGGGCTTGGGGCTTTGGTTTGATGATTTAGAGGGGGGGTGCTTGGGTATTTATATTGGGGAGGGGGAGGGTTTGCTTGGAGGAGGGATCAAGGAATAAGAGTAGGAATAGGAAAGATCTAGAAAAAAAACGGAGTAGGACAAAGTCCTACTAGGACTCCAAAAGGCAGCGGCGGCGGCTCCTGGCCTGGGCGCTCGCGCGGTGCGGCGCTGGCCTCCTGGCCGGCCGGCTGGGCCTTTGGCCCAGGGGCGCGCGGGATTTTTTTTAAACGGTTCTGCACTCAGAAAAACACAGAAAAACAATTCTACCGGACTCCAAAACTCACAAAGTAAATTTTCCCCGACTCCTAAAAATGAGTCGAACAAAATGAACTTTTCTCCGGGCCTAGAATGCAATTTTTGAAAACACGCATTTTTCCCTATCCAAACAAAACTCTGGCAAAACCAATGATCCTTTCTTCAAAATTTCAGAAGAACTCAAATATGAAAATGACGAAATCTCCAACTCTCTCCGAGGGTCCTTGAGTTGCGTGAAATTTCTAGGATCGGCAAAATGCAAGAAAACATGATATGCATGATGATCTGGTGTATAACATTCCAAATTGAAAATTTGGGATGTTACAACACTGGATCAATATGTTAGTCCCCAAAAATAGTATAAAAAGTTGCCAAAAGTATGTGAAAGTTGTAGAACATTGGCATGTAACAATCAAAAATTATAGATACGACGGAGACTGCTAACCCACAAGTGTAGGGGAACGCAAGAGTTTTCAAGAGTAGAGTATTCAACCCAAATTTATTGATTTGACACAAGGGGAGCCAAAGAATATTCTCAAGTATTACCAGCTGAGTTGTCAATTCGACCACACCTGGAAAATTAATATCTGCAGCAAAGTGTTTAGTATCAAAGTAATATGATAGTAGTGGTAACGGTAGCAAATGGTAACCGTAGCAAAAGTAATGTTTTTGGTATTTTGTAGTGATGATAGCAATAGCAACGGAAAAGTAAATAAGCAAAGAACAATATGTGGAAAGCTCGTAGGCAATGGATCAGTGATGGAGGATTATGCCGGATGCGGTTCATCATGTAACAGTCATAACCTAGGGTGACACAGAACTAGCTCCTGCTCATTGATATAATGTAGGCATGTATTCCAAATATAGTCATACGTGCTTATGGAAAAGAACTTGCATGGCATCTTTTGTCCTACCCTCCCATGGCAGCGGGGTCCTTACGGAAACTAAGGGATATTAAGGCCTCCTTTTAATAGAGTACCAGAACAAAGCATTAACACATAGTGAATATATGAACTCCTCAAACTACGGTCATCACCGGGAAGTATCCCGATTATTGTCACTTCGGGGTTAACGGATCATAACACATAATAGGTGACTATAGACTTGCAAGATAGGATCTAGAACTCTCATATATTGATGAAAACATAATAGGTTCAGATCTGAAATCATGGCACTCAGGCCCTAGGGACAAGCATTAAGCATAGCAAAGTCATAGCAACATCAATCTCAGAACATAGTGGATACTAGGGATCAAACCCTAACAAAACTAACTCGATTACATGATAGATCCCGTCCAACCCATCACCGTCCAGCAAGCCTACGATGGAATTACTCACGCAGGGCGGTGAGCATCATGAAATTGGTGATGGAGGATGTTTGATGATGACGGTGGCGACAGATTCCCCTCTCCGGAGCCCCGAATGGACTCCAGATCAGCCCTCCCGAGACGTTTTAGGGCTTGGCGGCGGCTCCGTATCGTAAAACGCGATGATTTCTTCTCTCTGATTTTTCTCTCCCCGAAACCAAATATATAGAGTTGGAGTTGGAGTCGGAGGAGCTCCAGGGGGGCCACGAGGTATGGGGGCACGCCCCCACCCTCGTGGACAGGTGGTGGCCCCCTGGCCTTCATCTTTTGCACGGATTTTTTATATTTTCCGAAAAGGTGTTCTGTGAAGTTTCAGGTCATTCCGAGAACTTTTGTTTCTACACATAAATAACACTATGGTAATTCTACTGAAAACAGCGTCAGTCCAGGTTAGTTCCATTCAAATCATGCAAGTTAGAGTCCAAAACAAGGGCAAAAGTGTTTGGAAAAGTAGATACGACAGAGACGTATCAACTCCCCCAAGCTTAAACCTTTGCTTGTCCTCAAGAAATTCAGTTGAGAAACTGAAAATTATAAAGAAAAACTTTTACATACTCTGTTTGCTCTTGTTGTTGTAAATATGTACAGCCAGCATTCAAGTTTTTAGCAAAGATTATAACTAACCACATTCACAATAATGCTTAGGTCTCAAGTTTACTCATATCAATGACATAATCAACTAGCGAGCAATAATAATAAATCTCGGATGAAAACACTTTCTCAAAACAATCATAATATGATATAACAAGATGGTATCTCGCTAGCCCTTTCTGAGACCGCAAAACATAAATGCAGAGCACCTTTAAAGATCAAGGACTGACTAGACATTGTAATTCATGGTAAAAGAGATCCAGTCAAGTCATACCCAATGTAAACTAACAACAATGAATGCAAATGACAGCGGTGCTCTTCAACTGGTGCTTTTTAATAAGAGGATGATGACTCAGAGGTGAATAATATTTTGAGCGGTATACTTTCATTGTCAACATAACAACCAAGAGATGGTGATATCTTCCATGCTACACACATTATAGGCGGTTCCCAAATAGAATGGTAAAGTTTATACTCCCCCTTCCACCAACAAGCATCAATCCATGGCTTGCTCGAAACAACGAGTGCCTCCAACTAACAAGAGTCCCAGGGGGAGTTTTGTTTGCAATTATTTTGATTTAGTTTGCATAAAGCATGGGACTGGGCATCCCGGTGACCAGCCATTTTCTCGTGAGTGAGGAGCGGAGTCCACTCCTCTTGAGAATAACCCGCCTAACATGGAAGATACGGACAGCCCTAGTTGATACATGAGCTATTCGAGCATACAAAACAGGATATTTTTTTTGAAGGTTTAGAGTTTGGCACATACAAATTTACTTGGAACGGCAGGTAGATACCGTATATAGGTAGGTATGGTGGACTCATATGGATTAACTTTGAGGTTTATGGAGTTGGATGCACAAGCAGTATTCCCTCTTAGTACAAGTGAAGGCTAGCAAAAGACTGGGAAGCGACCAGTTAGAGAGAGACAACAGTCATGAACATGCATTAAAATTAATCAACACCGAATGCAAGCATGAGTAGGATATAATCCACCATGAACATAAATATCGTGAAGGCTATGTTGATTTTGTTTCAACTACATGCGTGAACATGTGCCAAGTCAAGTCACTTAAATCATTCAGAGGAGGATACCACCCTATCATACCATAGCATAACCATTTTAATAGCATGTTGGCACGCTAGGTAAACCATTATAACTCATAGCTAATCAAGCATGTCACAAGAAACTATGATCTCTAGTTGTCATGGCAAACAAGTTTATTCATAATAGGCCGAATCAGGAACAATGAACTAATCATATTTACAAAAACAAAAGAGGTCGAGTTCATACCAGCTTTTCCCATCTCAGTCAGTCCATCATACATCATCATAGTTGCCTTTCACTTGCACGACCGAATGATGTGAATAATAATAATAGTGCACGTGCATTGGACTAAGCTGAAATCTGGAAGCATTCAATAGACACGAGAAGACAAGGTAATATGGGCTCTTTTGTCAGATCAACAATTATGCATATAAGAGCTACTTCAACAATTTAATTATGGTCTTATCCTATCGACCCCCAAAGAAAAGAAATAAAACTATTTACACGGGAAAGCTCCCAACAAGCAAAAGAAGAACAGGAAATCTTTTTGGGTTTTCTTTTTAATTACTACTACAAGCATGGAAACTAAAATAATTAAAAGCTACAAATATTTTTTTTGGTTTTTCTTAAGGTTTATTAAACACACAAGAAGAAAGCATAAAAAGAAAAATAAACTAGCATGGATAGAATGAAAAAGTATGAGCACCGACATCTAGCAATGAGTGTGTGAACATGAATGTAATGTCGGTGGGAAATACGTACTCCCCCAAGCTTAGGCTTTTGGCCTAAGTTGGTCTATGGCCACGGCTGGCCTGGCGGATATCCATAAAAATAGTTGGGGTCGTACTGCGAAGAAGAGGACTTAGATTGCCACTGGTTGGCAATCATCTCCGGATCCCACTGGTAATTAGACTGTCGTGGAGGATCAACTTGTGGTTCAGGCTCTGGCTCTGTGGCTGATGTAGGGTTCCGATAGGCATGAATAACCTCTAACGGAACAAGGTACTGGCCTGCAGATAAATCAAACAAGGAAGGAGCAGGCAGGGTAATAGTCTCAGGATGATGTTTATCAAAGAATAATTTGTTTTTAAGCTCTCATTCCCTATTCTTAACAATTAAATCATGTGCCACCATACTCTTATAATCTAAATAAACACGAGGCAACACTTTTTCTTCCTTCTCATAATGCCTAATAGGTATGTTAAAATGTGCAGCTAGGTGTGAAGCATAGATGCCTCCAAAGATGGGGCCCTTTGTATGGTTCAGACTTAACCGTTTAGCAATAATGCCGCCCATACTAACAGAGTTATCACTGAATAAACCGTGGAGCAAAATAATAATATCAGGAACAGTAAGGTTTCCACAGTTTCTGCAAACAATTAAGCAACGACTAGGAAATAATGCAAAATAGCGTAAAACAGGAAAATGTATGCTAGTGATTCGTGCATCGGAAACCTTCCTTGTTTGCCCTACAGTGATGGTATCAATAAACCCATCCACATCCTCGCGATGTGGTTCCTCTGTCTTGCCCTCGAAAGGGACCAAACAAACCCGACAAAAATCATAAAGTGACATCTCCTTATGCTCATCATATAAATAAAACTCCACCGTAGGTGGTGAGCTCCTAGAATGGAAATGAAAGTTTTGCACAAAGATATTTGTGAGTAAGAGATACTGATCGCGTTGGTCATGGAGGAAAGCGGTGAGGCCTGCATTTTCAGCCAATTCAGAAAAATCTTCATAAATCCCGGCTGCTCTGAAGCATTCATCGGAAGGCCATTCACACGACCGAACCTCTGCGGTGCGAGGCAAATTATACTTGGGCTTCTGCGCCTTTTCCTTCGAGCTTCGGCTCGATGAGCCCCTCAAAAGTCTCTTCATCATTTTCTGAAAAATTCTGAAATTTTTAGTAACTTCAAAATAAAAGTAAATCAAACTCAATAATATTGATAGCAACTACTCCTACAAGTGCCTAGAGCCTATATAATGCATCAAAACTAGTTGGAACCATATAAATTTGACATCCAAGCTCAAGAACATGGTCACCTAGGAAGCATAAATTTGCAATGAATAAAGCACTAGAACAAAAACTAATTGGGCCAATGGAGGAGTCACATACCAAGGAACAATCTCCCCAAGCAGTTTTGTGAGCGGTGCTTTGAGCAAGGAGATCGAAAATGGCAGCAAAACGAGCTTGGACTCGTGCTTGAGCTGGATATTCGTGTTTGTGGGAGGAAGAAGGAGTGTGTGGGTGAAAGGATAAGTTGAGGAGGGCCACCGTGGGCCCACGAGACAGGGTTGCGCACCCAGGGGGTAGGGCGCGCCCTCCACCCTCGTGGCCAGGTGGATGACCCCCCTGCTGTGTTCTCGGTGCCAAATATTCTCAAATATTCTAGAAAAAATCATATTTAAATTTCAGGGCATTTGGAGAACTTCTATTTTTGGGGTATTTTTATATTGCACGGATAATCAGATAATAGACAGAAAAATACATATTTTTATTTTATTTGATATAAATAACAGAAAGTAAAAGTGGGGTGCAGAAGGTTGTGCCTTCTAGTTTCATCCACCTCATGCTCATCAAAAGGAATCCACTAACAAGGTTGATCAGGTCTTGTTAACAAACTCATTCCAAATAACATGGAACCGGAGAAATTTCGAATAACACTAGGTTACCTCAACGGGGATATGCACATCCCCAATAATAAGAATATCATATTTCTTCTTGACAATAGGAAGAGGGAATTCAAAACCTCCAAATATAATCGATGGAATTTTTCCAATAGAGTTGATACTATGAACTTGAGGTTGTTTCCTCGGAAAGTGTACCGTATGCTCATTACCATTAACATGAAAAGTGACATTGCCTTTAGTGCAATCAATAATAGCCCCTGCAGTATTCAAAAAGGGTCGTCCAAGAATAATAGACATACTATTGTCCTCGGGAATATCAAGAATAACAAAGTCCGTTAAAATAGTAACGTTTATAACCACAACAGGCACATCCTCACAAATACCGACAGGTATAGCAGTTGATTTATTAGCCATTTGCAAAGATATTTCAGTAGGTTTCAACTTATTCAAATCAAGTATACGATATAAAGAGAGAGGCATAACACTAACACCGGCTCCAAGATCACATAAAGCAGTTTTAACATAGTTTCTTTTAATGGAGCATGGTATAATTGGTACACCGGGATCTCCTAGTTTCTTAGGTATTCCACCCTCAAAAGTATAATTAGCAATCATGGTGGAGATTTCAGCTTCCGGTATCTTTCTTTTATTAGTAACAATATCTTCCATATACTTAGCATAAGGATTCATTTTGAGCATATCAGTTAATCACATATGCAAAAATATAGGTTTAATCTTTTTAGCAAAGCGCTCAAAATCCTCATCATCCTTTTTCCTCGATGGTTTGGGAGGAAAAGGCATGGGTTTCTGAACCCATGGTTCTCTTTCTTTACCATGTTTCCTAGCAACAAAGTCTTTCTTATCATAGTGTTGATTCTTTGATTGTGGGTTATCAAGATCAACATCAGGTTCAATTTCTATATCATTATCATTACTAGGTTGAGCATCATCATGAACATTATCATTAACATTATCATTAGTTTCAGGTTCATTACCAGATTGTGTTTCAATGTCATAAATAGAAATATCATTTGGATTCTCATGTGTTTTAGTAATAGGTTCACTAGAAGCATGCAAAGTCCTATCATTTTTCTTTTTCTTCCTATTAGAAGGACTAGGTGCATCTACATTATTTCTCTAAGAATCTTGTTCAATTCTTTTAGGGTGGCCTTTAGGATACAAAGGTTCCTGAGTCATTCTACCAGTTCTAGTAGCCACTCTAACAACATTATTATTATTCTTACTATTCAATTCATTGAGCAAATCATTTTGAGCTTTAAGTACTTGTTCTACTTGAGTGGTAACCATAGAAGCATGTTCACTAATAAGTTTAAGTTCACCTTTAACATTAGCCATATAATCACCCAAGTGCTCAAGCATATTTGAATTTTATTTCAATTGTCTACCAAAATAAGCATTAAAGTCTTCTTGCTTAGCCATAAATTTATCAAACTCATCTAAGCATGGGCTAGCAAATTTAGTAAATGGGATTTTAGCTTTATCATATCTATAGAGAGAATTTACCTTTACTACCTGTGTCGGGTTATCAAGACCATGAGTTTCTTCAATAGGTAATGGATTAAGATCATATGTTTCGTCAACAGGCGGTAAATTAAGACCATGTATTTCTTCAATAGGAGGCAAATTCTTAACATATTAAGCTTTAATACCTTTTTCTTTCATAGATTTCTTTGCCTCTTGCATATCTCCAGGACTGAGAAATAGAATACCTCTCTTCTTCGGAGTTGGTTTAGGAACAGGCTCAGGAACTGGCTCAGGAGGTGTCCAATTATTTTCATTTGTCAACATATTCTCAATAAAATTTCAGCTTCATCTGGTGTTCTTTCCCTGAAAACAGAATCAACACAACTCTCCAGATAATCTCTGGAAGCATCGGTTAGTCCATTATAAAAGATATCAAGTATTTCATTTTTCTTAAGAGGATGATTAGGCAAAGCATTAAGTAATTTGAGAAGCCTCCCCCAAGCTTGTGGGAGACTCTCTTCTTTAATTTGCACAAAATTATATATATCCCTTAAAGCAGCTTGTTTCTTATGAGCAGGGAAATATTAAGCAGAGAAGTAATAAATCAAATCCTGGGGACTACGCACACAACCAGGATCAAGAGAATTAAACCATATCTTAGCATCACCCTTTAATGAGAACGGAAATATTTTAAGGATATAAAAGTAATGAGTTCTCTCATCATTAGTGAACAGGGTAGCTAATATCATTTAATTTAGTAAGATGTGCCACAACAATTTCAGATTCATAGCCATGAAAAGGATCAGATTCAACCAAAGTAATTATATCAAGATCAACAGAGAATTGATAATCCTTATTGGTAACACAAATAGGTAAAGTAGCAAAAGCAGGGCCAGGTTTCGTTCTAGCATTTAGAGATTGCTTACTCCATTTAGCTTATAATCTCTTGAGTTCGTATCTATCTTTGCAAGCTAAAATAGCTAAAGAAGCTTCTTTATCAAAAACATAACCCTCAGGAATAATAGGCAAGTCTTCATCATCAATTTCATCAGTATTATCAGATTCAATATTTTCATTCTCTCTAGCCCTAGCAAGTTGTTCATTAAGAAATTCACCAAGTGGCACGGTAGTATCAAGCATAGAAGTAGTTTCATTATAAGTATCATGCATAGCAGAAGTGGCATCATCAATAACATGCGACATATCAGAATGAATAGTAGAAGCAGGTTAAGGTGTTGCAAGCTTACTCATAACAGAAGGTGAATCAAGTGTAGAGCTAGATGGCAGTTCCTTACCTCCCCTCGTAGTTGAGGGATAAATCTTGGTTTTTGGATCTCTCAAGTTCTTCATAATGATAAGCAGATATAAATCCCAAGTGACTCAAAGAATAGAGCTATGCTCCCCGGCAACGGCGCCAGAAAATAGTCTTGATAACCCACAAGTATAGGGGATCGCAACAGTTTTTGAGGGTAGAGTATTCAACCCAAATTTATTGATTCGACACAAGGGGAGCCAAAGAATATTCTCAAGTATTAGCAGCTGAGTTGTCAATTCAACCACACCTGGAAACTTAATATCTGCAGCAAAGTGTTTAGTAGCAAAGTAATATGATAGTAGTGGTAACAATAGCAAAAGGTAACAGTAGCAAAAGTAATGTTTTTGGTATTTTGTAGTGATGACAGCAATAGCAACGGAAAAGTAAATAAGTGAAGAACAATATGTGGAAAGCTCGTAGGAAATGGATCAGTGATGGAGGATTATGCCGGATGCGGTTCATCATGTAACAGTCATAACCTAGGGTGACACAAAACTAGCTCCAGTTCATTGATATAATGTAGGCATGTATTCCGAATATAGTCATACGTGCTTATGGAAAAGAACTTGCATGACATCTTTTGTCCTACCCTCCCGTGGCAGTGGGGTCCTTACGGAAACTAAGGGATATTAAGGCCTCCTTTTAATAGAGTACTAGAACAAAGTATTAACACACAGTGAATACATGAACTCCTCAAACTACGGTCATCACCGGTAAGTATCTCGATTATTGTTACTTCGGGGTTAACAAATCATAACACATAATAGGTGACTATAGACTTGCAAGATAGGATCTAGAACTCTCATATATTGATGAAAACATAATAGGTTCAGATCTGAAATCATGGCACTCGGGCCCTAGTCACAAGCATTAAGCATAGCAAAGTCATAGCAATATCAATCTCAGAACATAGTGGATACTAGGGATCAAACCCTAACAAAACTAACTCGATTACATGATAGATCCCATCCAACCCATCACCGTCCAGCAAGCCTACGATGGAATTACTCACGCACGGCAGTGAGCATCATGAAATTGGTGATGGAGGATGGTTGATGATGACGATGGCGACCGATTCCCCTCTCCGGAGCCCCGAACGGACTCCAGATCAGCCCTCCCGAGAGGTTTTAGGGCTTGGCGGCGGCTCCGTATCGTAAAACGCGATGATTTCTTCTCTCTGATTTTTTCTCTCCCTGAAACCAAATATATAGAGTTGGAGTTGGAGTCGGAGGAGCTCCATGGGGCCCACGAGGTAGGGGGCGCGCCCCCACCCTCATGGACAGGTGGTGGGCCCTTGGCCTTCATCTTTTGCACGGATTTTTTATATTTTCCGAAAAGGTGTTCCGTTAAGTATCAGGTCATTCCAAGAACTTTTGTTTCTGCACATAAATAACACCATGGTAATTCTGCTGAAAACAGCGTCAGTCCCGGTTAGTTCCATTCAAATCATGCAAGTTAGAGTCCAAAACAAGGGCAAAAGTGTTTGGAAAAGTAGATACGACGGAGACGTATCAGAGACGTATCAGGTTCACGCAAAGGTTCTTCGTCACATGTATCACGTCGATTGAAGAGCGGACCTCTAGGTCTTTCCAGTAGGGTAGTGTTGGGGAAATTAGTAATTTCAAAAAAAAATCCTACGCACACGCAAGATCATGGTGATGCATAGCAACGAGAGGGAAGAGTATCGTCCACGTACCCTTGTAGACCGTAAGCGGAAGCGTTATGAGAACGCGGTTGATGTAGTCGTACGTCTTCACGATCCGACCGATCCAAGTACCGAACGTATGGCACCTCCGAGTTCCGCACACGTTCAGCTCGATGATGTCCCATGAACTCTGATCCAACAGAGCTTCACAGGAGAGTTCCGTCGGCACGGCGGCGTGATGACGGTGATGATGTTGCTACCGACGCAGGGCTTCGCCTAAGCACCGCTACAATATGATCGAGGTGGATTATGGTGGAGGGGGCACCGCACACAGCTTGGAACAATCAACTTGTGTGTCCTAGGGTGCCCCCTACCCCCGTATATAAAGGAGCAAGGGGGAGGCCGGCCGGCCCTTGCAGGGCGCGCCAGGAGGAGTCCTCGTCCTAGTAGGAGTAGGACTCCCTGTTCCTACTCCTACTAGGAGGTGGAAAGGAACGAGGAGAGGGAGAAGAAAAGGGGGGCGCCGCCCCCCATCCCTAGTCCAATTCGGACCAGAGGTGGAGGGGTGCACGGCCTGCCCTGGCCGGCCCTCTCTCTCTCTCCACTAAGGCCCATGTGGCCCATTACTTCTCCCGGGGGGTTCCGGTAACCCTCCAGCACTCCGGTTTTCTCCGAGATCACCCGGAACACTTCCGGTATCCGAATATAGTCGTCCAATATATCAATCTTTATATCTCGACCATTTTGATACTCCTCGTCATGTCCATGATCACATCCGGGACTCCTAACTACCTTCGGTACATCAAATCACATAAACTCATAATACCGATCGTCACCGAACATTAAGCGTGCGAACCCTGCGGGTTCGAGAACTATGTAGACATGACCGAGACACGTCTCCGATCAATAACCAATAGGGGAACCTGGATGCTCATATTGGTTCCTACATATTCTACGAAGATCTTTATCGGTCAAACCACATAATGATACGTCTCCAACGTATCTATAATTTTTGATTGCTCCATTCTATTATGTTATCTATTTTGGATGTTAATGGGCTTTATTTTACACTTTTATATCATTTTGGGACTAACCAACTAACCGGAGGCCCAGCCCAAATTGCTGTTTTTGCCTATTTTAGAGTTTCGCCGAAAAGGAATATCAAACGGAGTCCAAACGGAATGAAACCTTTGAAAACGTGATTTTCTCAACAAACATGATCCAGGAGACTTGGAGTGGGCGTCAAGAAATAATCGAGGAGGCCACGAGGCAGGGGGGCGCGCCTGCCCCCCTGGGCGCGCCCTCCACCCTCGTGGGCCCCTTGTTGCTCCACCGACGTACTTCTTCCTCCTATATATATCCACGTACCCCCCAAACATCCGGGAGCACCACAAAAACCTAATTCCACCGCCGGAACCTTCTGTACCCGAGAGATCCCATCTTGGGGCCTTTTTCGGAGCTCCTCCGGAGGGGGCATTGATCATGGAGGGCCTCTACATCAACTCCATGGCCTCTCCGGTGATGTGTGAGTAGTTTACTTTAGACCTTCGGGTCCATAGTTATTAGCTAGATGGCTTCTTATCTCTCTGTGGATCTCAATACAAAGTTCTCCTCGATCTTCTTGGAGATCTATTCGATGTAATCTTCTTTTGCGGTGTGTTTGTCGAGATCCAATGAATTGTGGGTTTATGATCAAGTTTACCTATGAACAATATTTGATTCTTCTCTGAATTCTTTTATGTATGATTGGTTTATCTTTGCAAGTCTCTTCGAACTATCAGTTTGGTTTGGCCTACTAGATTGATCTTTCTTGCAATGGGAGAAGTGCTTAGCTTTGGGTTCAATCTTCCGTGTGATACGTCTCCAACGTATCTATAATTTTTGATTGTTCCATGCTATTATATTATCAATCTTGGATGTTTTATATGCATTTATATGCTATTTTATATGCTTTTTGGGACTAACCTATTAACCTAGAGCCATGTGCCAGTTTCTATTTTTTCTTTGTTTTAGAGTATCGTAGAAAAGGAAAATCAAACGGAGTCCAATTCACCTGAAACTTCACGAAAGTTATTTTTGGACCAGAAGAAGCCCACGGCGTATTGGAGTTGGACCAGGAGAGTCCCGGGCTGCTACGAGGGTGGGGGCGCGCCCCCCTGCCTCGTGGACAGCCCGGAGGTCCACCGACGTACATCTTCCTCCCATATATACCCATATACCCTAAAAACTTCGAGGAGCACAATAGATCGGGAGTTCCGCCACTAGAAGCCTCCGTAGCCACCAAAAACCAATCTAGACCCGTTCTGGCACCCTGCCGGAGGGGGAACCCCTCTCCGGTGGCCATCTTCATCACCCCGGCGCTCTCCATGACAAGGAGGGAGTAGTTCTCCCTCGGGGCTGAGGGTATGTACCAGTAGCTATGTGTTTGACCTCTCTCTCTCTCTCTCGTGTTCTTGAGGTGGAATGATACGTAGATTTTGCATCATGCTTTTATATTGATATTTACTACATTATGGGCTGTTATTACACATTATGTCACAATACTTATGCCTATTCTCTTATTTTACAAGGTTTCCATAAAGTGGGAGAATGCCGGCAGCTGGGATTCTGGGCTGGAAAAAGGAGCAAATATTAGAGACCTATTCTGCATAGCTCCAAAAGTCCTGAAACTTCACGGAAGACGTTTTCAAAATATATAATATATATTGAGCACAAGAAGTTCACCAGGGGGGCCACACCCTGCCCACGAGGGTGGGGGGCGCGCCCCCTACCTCCTGGGCCCCCTGGTGGCCTCCCATGGCCATCTTCTGCTATATGAGGTCTTTTGATGGGAAAAAAATCATAAGCCATCTTCTCGGACGAAACTCCGCCGCCACGAGGCGGAACCTTGGTGGAACCAATCTAGGGCTCTGGCGGAGCTGTTCTGTTGGGGAAACTTCCCTCCGGGAGGGGGAAATCATCACCATCGTCATCACCAATGCTCCTCTCATCGGGAGATGGCAATCTCCATCAACATCTTCACCAGCACCATCTCCTCTCAAAACCCTAGTTCATCTCTTGTATCCAATTCTTGTCTCCAAGTCCGGGATTGGTACCTGTGGGTCGCTAGTAGTGTTAATTACTCCTTGTAGTTGATGCTAGTTGGTTTATTTGGTGGAAGATCATATGGTCAGATCCTATATGCATATTAATACCCCTCTGATTATGAACATGAATATGCTTTGTGAGTAGTTATGTTTGTTCCTAAGGACATGGGAGAAGTCTTGCTTTTAGTAGTCATGTGAATTTGGTCTTCGTTCGATATTTTGATGAGATGTATGTTGTCATCCCTCTAGTGGTGTCATGTGAACATCGACTACATGACACTTCACCATTGTTTGGGCCTAGAGGAAGGCATTGGGGAGTAATAAGTAGATAATGGGTTGCTAGAGTGACAGAAGCTTAAACCCTAGTTTATGCGTTGCTTCGTAAGGGGCTGATTTGGATCCATATGTTTCATGCTATGGTTAGGTTTACCTTAATACTTTTGTTGTAGTTGCGGATGCTTGCAATAGAGGTTAATCATAAGTGGGATGCTTGTCCAAGTAAGGACAGTACCCAAGCACCGGTCCACCCACATATCAGATTATCAAAGTATCGAACGCGAATCATATGAGCGTGATGAAAACTAGCTTGACGATATTCCCATGTGTCCTCGGGAGCGCTTTTCTCTATATAAGAGTTTGTCCAGGCTTGTCCTTTGCTACAAAAAGGATTGGGCTACCTTGCTGCACTTTATTTGCTTTTGTTACTTGTTGCTCATTACAAATTATCCTATCGTGAAACTATCTCATACCACTTATTTCAGTACTTGCAGAGAATACCTTGCTGGAAACCGCTTATCATTTCCTTCAGCTCCTCGTTGGGTTCGACACTCTTACTTATCGAAAGGACTACGATAGATCCCCTATACTTGTGGGTCATCAAGACTCTTTTCTAGCGCCGTTGTCGAGGAGTGAAGCGCCTTTGGTAGGTGGAATTTGGTAAGGAAAAATTTATATAGTGTGCTGAAATTTACTGTCACTTGTTACTATGGAAAGTAATCCTCTGAGGGGCTTATTCGGGGTATCTTCACCCCGACCAGTAGAGCGAAGAGTTGCTCCTCAACCTAGTGAACCTACTGAAAATGAAAATGAAAATGAAAATGAAAATGTCTGCTTTGAATTTCCTTCGGGTATGTTAGAAAAACTGCTAGCTAATCCTTTTGCAGGAGATGGAACAATGCATCCTGATGAGCACCTAATATATGTTGATGAAGTTTGTGGATTATTTAAGCTTGCAGGTGTACCCGGAGATGTTGTTAAGAAGAAGTTCTTCCCTTTATCTTTAAGGGAAAATGCATTGACATGGTATAGGCTATGTGATGAAACGGGGTCATGGAATTACAAACGATTGAAATTGGAATTTCATCAGAAGTTTTATCCTATGCATCTTGTTCATCGTGATCGCAATTCTATATATATTTTTGGCCTCACGAAGGAGAAAGCATCTCTCAAGCTTGGGGGAGGCTTAAATCAATGTTATATTCATGCCCCAATCATGATCTCTCAAGAGAGATGATTATTCAAAATTTATATGCTCGGCTTTATGATAACAGTCGCACCATGCTTGATTCTTCTTGTGCTGGCTCTTTTATGATGAGGACTATTGAATTCAAATGGGATTTGTTGGAAAGAATTAAACGCAACTCTGAATATTGGGACCTCGACGAAGGTAAGGAGTCAGGTATGACACCTAAGTTTGATTGTGTTAAATCTTTTATGGATACCGATGTTTTCCGTAAATTTAGCACTAAATATGGACTTGACTCTGAGATAGTAGCTTCTTTCTGTGAATCTTTTGCTACTTATGTTGATCTCCCCAAGGAGAAGTGGTTTAAATATCATCATCCCATAGAAGTAAAAGTTACTGCACCTATTAAAGTTGAAGAAAAGATTGTCACTTATAATGATCCTATTGTTCCTACGTCTTACGTTGAGAAACCACCTTTCCCTGTTAGGATAAAGGATCATGCGAAAGCTTCAACTGTGGTTCGTAAAAGCAATATTAAAACTTATACACCTCCTGAGCAAATTAAAGTTGAACCTGTTATTGCTATTGTTAAAGATCTCTTGTCTGATAATATTGATGGGCATGTTATTCATTTCCTTGATGAGACTGCTAGAATTGCTAAACCTTGTGCTAAAGATAAAAACAGACCTGTGGTAGGCATGCCTATTATTTTTGTTAAAATAGGAGATCATTGTTATCATGGCTTATGTGATATGGGCGCTAGTGCTAGTGCAATACCTTACAGCTTATACAAAGAAATTATGCATGATATTGCACCTGCTGAGATAGAAGATATTGATGCCACAATTAAACTTGCCAATAGAGATACTATTTCACCAATGGGAATTGTTAGAGATGTTGAAGTCTTGTGTGGGAAAACTAAATATCATGCTGATTTTCTTGTTCTTGGTTCCCCACAAGATAGCTTTTGTCCCATTATATTTGGTAGACCCTTCTTGAACACTGTTAATGCCAAGATTGATCGCAAAAAGGATGTTGTTACTATCGGTTTAGATGATATGTCTCATGAATTTAATTTCTCTAAATTTAGTAGACAACACCGTGAAGAAGAATTACCTAGTAAGGATGAAATTTTTGGTCTTGCTTCTATTGCCGTACCTCCTAGTGATCCTTTAGAACAATATTTGCTAGACCATGAAAATGATATGTTTATGAATGAAAGAAGGGAAATAGATGAAGTATTCTTTAAACAGGAACCTATTCTGAAACACAATTTACCTGTTGAAATCCTAGGGGATCCTCCTCCACCCTAGGGTGATCCCGTGTTTGAGCTTAAATCGTTGCCTGATACTCTTAAATATGCTTGTCTTGATGAGAAAAAGATATATCCTGTTATTATTAGTGCTAACCTTTCAGAGCATGAGGAAGAGAGATTATTGAAATCTCTGAAGAAGCACTGTGCTGCTATTGGGTATACTCTTGATGATCTTAAGGGCATTAGTCCCACTCTATGTCAACATAAAATAAATTTGGAAGAAGATGCTAAACCAGTTCGTGATCATCAACGATGACTGAATCCTAAAATGAAAGAAGTGGTAAGAAAGGAAATACTAAAGCTCCTTGAGGCAGGTATAATCTATCCCGTTGCTGATAGTCAGTGGGTAAGTCATGTCCATTGTGTCCCTAAGAAGGGAGGTATTACTGTTATTCCTAATGATAAAGATGAATTGATTGCTCCAAGAATTATTACAGATTATAGGATGGTAATTGATTTTCGCAAATTAAATAAGGCCACTAAAAAGGATCATTATCCCTTACCTTTTATCGATCAAATGCTATAAAGATTATCCAAACATACACATTTTTTCTTTCTACATGGTTATTCTGGTTTCTCTCAAATACCTGTGTCAGCCAAGGATCAATCAAAGACTACTTTTACTTGTCCTTTTGGTACTTTTGCTTATAGACGTATGCCTTTTGGTTTATGTAATGCACCCTCTACCTTTCAAATATGCATGATGGCTATATTCTCTGACTTTTGTGAAAAGATTTGTGAGGTTTTCATGGATGATTTCTCCGTCTATGGATCTTCTTTTGATGATTGCTTGAGCAACCTTGATCGAGTTTTGCAGAGATGTGAAGAAACTAATCTTGTCTTGAATTGGGAAAAAGTGCCACTTTATGGTTAATGAAGGTATTGTCCTGGGGCATAAAGTTTCTGAAAGAGGTATTGAAGTTGATAAAGCCAAGGTTGATGCTATTGAAAAGATGCCATGCCCCAAGGACATCAAAGGTATAAGAAGTTTCCTTGGTCACGCCAGATTTTATAAGAGGTTCATTAAGGACTTCTCAAAAATTTCTCGGCCTCCGACTAATTTATTACAAAAAGATATACCATTTGTCTTTAATGATGATTGTGTAGAAGCACTTGAAATACTTAAGAAAGCATTGATCTCTACACCTATTGTTCAGCCACTTGATTGGAATTTACCTTTTGAAATTATGTGTGATGCTAGTGATTATGCTGTAGGTGATGTTCTGGGACAAAGAGTTGATAAGAAATTAAACGTTATTCAATATGCTAGTAAAACCCTAGACAATGCTCAAAGAAATTATGCTACTACTGAAAAAGAATTCTTAGCAGTTGTATTTTCTTGTGATAAGTTTAGAACTTATATTGTTGATTCTAAAGTAACTATTCACACTGATCATGCTGCTATTAAATATCTTATGGAAAAGAAAGATGCTAAACCTAGACTTATTAGATGGGTTCTCTTGCTACAAGAATTTGATTTACATATTGTTGATAGAAAGGGAGCTGAGAACCCCGTTGCAGACAACTTGTCTAGGTTAGAAAATGTGCTTGATGACCCACTACCTATTGATGATAGCTTTCCTTATGAGCAATTAAATGTCATAAATGCTTCTCATACTGCTCCATGGTATGCTGATTATGCTAATTATATTGTTGCTAAATTCATACCACCTAGTTTCACATACCAACGAAAGAAAAAGTTCTTCTATGATTTGAGGCATTACTTTTGGGATGACCCACATCTTTATAAAGAAGGAGTAGATGGTGTTATTAGACGTTGTGTACCTGAGCATGAACAGGAACAGATCCTATGCAAGTGTCACTCCGAAGCTTATGGAGGACACCATGCCGGAGATAGAATTGCACATAAGGTATTGCAATCTGGTTTTTATTGGCCTACTCTCTTCAAAGATGCCCGTAAGTTTGTCCTATCATGTGATGAATGTCAAAGAATTGGTAATATTAGTAGACGTCAGGAAATGCCTATGAATTATTCACTTGTTATTGAACCATTTGATGTTTGGGGCTTTGATTATATGGGACCTTTTCCTCCCTCTAATGGGTATACACATATTTTAGTTGTTGTTCATTACATTACTAAGTGGGTAGAAGCTATTCCAACTAGTAGCGCTGATCATAACACCTCTATTAAGATGCTTAAAGAAGTTATTTTTCCAAGGTTTGGAGTCCCTAGATATTTAATGACTGATGGTGGTTCACATTTCATTCATGGTGCTTTCCGTAAAATGCTTGCTAAATATGATGTTAATCATAGAATTGCATCTCCTTATCACCCTCAGTCTTGTGGTCAAGTAGAATTGAGTAATAGAGAACTCAAATTAATTTTGCAAAAGACTGTTAATAGATCTAGAAAGAATTGGTCCAAGAAACTTGATGATGCATTATGGGCCTATAGAACTGCACATAAAAATCCTATGGGTATATCTCCATCAAAAATGGTTTATGGAAAAGCATGTCACTTACCTCTCGAACTAGAACACAAGGCATATTGGGCTATTAAAGAACTCAATTATGATTTTAAACTTGCCGGTGAGAAGAGGTTATTTGATATTAGCTCACTCGATGAATGGAGAACCCAAGCCTACGAAAATGCCAAGTTGTTTAAAGAAAAAGTTCAAAGATGGCATGACAAAAGAATACAAAGGCGTGAGTTTAATGTAGGTGATTATGTATTGTTATACAACTCTCTTTTAAGATTTTTTGCAGGAAAACTTCTCTCTAAATGGGAAGGTCCTTACGTTATCGAGGAGGTCTATCGTTCCGGTGCCATAAAAATCAACAATTTCGAATGCACAAATCCGAAGGTGGTGAACGGTCAAAGAATCAAACATTATATCTCAAGTAATCCCATAAATATTGAAACCAATGTTATTGAAACCGTAACCCCGGAGGAATACATAAGGGACACTTTCCGGAACGTTTCAGACTCCGAAAAGGAATAGGTATGTGGTACGGTAAGTAAACTGACTCCAAAATAGTTTTTAAGGCAATATTTCTCCGTTTTGGAATATTTAGAAAAATAGAAAAATAAGTAGCAGTCCGGGAAGGACACGAGGGCTCCACGAGGGTGGAGGGCGCGCCCCCTACCTTGTGGGCACCTCGTGTGCCCTTCGGACTCCGTTTTCTTACACGACATGTATTTTGATCGGTAAAAATTCATTATATAATCTCGCGGAGGTTTTGACTCTCGTATCACGCAAATATCTCATGTCTTTGTTTCGAGTTGTTTTTCTGATAGATCCAGGTCATCATGTCTTCTTCAAGTGCCCCCAAGGACCAGTTCTTCGAGAAGGTCATCAACCCCTACCTCGCGGAGGTGCTGCAACACCCTCAAACCAATGAGATGCATGAGGGGTTGTTGCACATCCGCGATGTTGAGGGACCAAGGAAGACCGGAAGCACGGAGGCAAGGCTCGAGGCATTGGAGCAAGAAGTTTTCAAGTGTCAGGAGATGGTGGAACGTGGACTCGATTCCAATCACATTATGATCACGGAGTTCACCAATAACCACAAGCTGGACGTCAAGGACATTGGGGAGGCCATCTTCAAGCTTCATGAGAAAAATGAGCACCTCCAAGCCCTGATCTATGACCTACAAAATCAAAACTGTGAGTATGAATATAGATTCAAGAGGATGAGTTTGGCTGCAGATTTGAGGTTTTAGGAGACTCGATCATCCTTCTATGATGGTGAGCCTATGCCTTGGAAGAAGGACGATAAGCCTACGCCACCAACAAAACCATCACCGTCTCCACCAACAAAGAAGAATTGAGTATCTGGTATGGGCACTCCCTTGGCAACTGCCAAGCTTGGGGGAGTGCCCCGGTATCGTATCACCATCACTTTTATCTTTACCGTTTTTCTTAGTTCGATCCTTTTGGTAATATCTTGATCTAGTAGAATAAAAGCTTTTAGTATGATCTAGTTGTGAGTTTTGCTTTATGATCCTTCTATGTAATCGAGTTCGTGAGCTAAATATAATAAAGATTAGTGTTGAGTCAAGGGCTTGATTCTTTTGCCATGATCTTAAGTGAATAAAAGAAAAGAGAAAGAAATAAAAAGAAGCAGAGAGATCATATGGATCTCATGGAGAGTAATGAGCTCACATAGAAAAAGTATGATGAATAAAAGTTGTTGAGAGTTGACAAACATAGTTTTGGTCATCGTTGAAATTAATAGGAAGTAATAAAGAAAGAGAGGTCTTCACATATAGATATACTATCTTGGACATCTTTTATGATTGTGAGCACTCATTAAAATATGACATCCTAAAGATTTGACGTTGGACAAGGAATACAACGTAATGGGTTATGTTTTCTTACATCTGAGATAAATTATATTGTCATGGATCATCCAACATGGTTGAGCTTGCCTTTCCCTCTCATGCTAGCCAAATTCATAGCACCAAGTAGAGATACTACTTGTGCTTCCAAATACCCTTAGACCAGTTTTGCCATGAGAGTCCACCATACCTACCTATGGATTGAGTAAGATCCTCCAAGTAAGTTGTCATCGGTGCAAAGCAATAAAAATTGCTCTCTAAATATGTATGACTTATTAGTGTGGGAGAAAATAAATTTATACGATCGTGTGATATGGAAGAAATAAAAGCGACAGACTGCATAATAAAGGTCCATATCACAAGTGGCAATATAAAGTGGCGTTCTTTCGCACTAAGATTTTGTGCATCCAACCATAAAAGCGCATGACAACCTCTGCTTCCCTCTGCGAAGGGCCTATCTTTTACTTTTATCACCTACCTTGCATAAGAGTCATGGTGATCTTCACCCTTCCTTTTTACATGTTATCCTTTGGCAAGCATAGTATGTTAGAGAGATCCTGGTATATATGGCTAATTGGATGTGAGTTTTCATGAACTATTATTGTTGACGTTACCCTTGAGGTAAAACGTTGGGAGGCAAAACTATAAGCCCCTATCTTTCTTTGTGTCTGATTAAAACTCCATACCCATAAGTATTGCATGAGTGTTAGCACTAGTGAAAGACCATATGATAGTTGAATATGTGGACTTGCTGAAAAGCTCTTATGTTGACTCTTTCCTATGTTATGATAAATTTCAATTGCTCCAATGACTGAGATTATAGTTTGTTAGTTGTCAATGAAGTTTATGATTCATACTTGAAGTTGTGATTGAATTATTACCCTAGCATAAGAGATCATACGACAAGAATTATATAAGTTGTTGTTCTAAGAATGATCATGATGCCCTCATGTACGTATTTTACTTTTATCGACACCTCTATCTCTAAACATGCAGACATGTTTTTCGATTTCGGCTTTCGCTTGAGGACAAGCGAGGTCTAAGCTTGGGGGAGTTGATACGTCCATTTTGCATCATGCTTTTATATTGATATTTACTGCATTATGGGCTGTTATTACACATTATGTCACAATACTTATGCCTATTCTCTCTTATTTTACAAGGTTTCCATAAATAAGGAGAATGCCGGCAGCTGGGATTCTGGGCTGGAAAAGGAGCAAATATTAGAGACCTATTCTGCACAGCTCCAAAAGTCCTGAAACTTCACGGAAGACGTTTTCAGAATATATAATAAATATTGAGCGCCAGAAGTTCACCAGGGGGGCACACCCTGCCCACGAGGGTGGGGGCGCGCCCTACCCCCCTGGGCATGCCCCCCTACCTCGTGGGCCCCCTGGTGGCCCTCCGATGGCCATCTTCTGCTATATGAGGTCTTTCGATGGGAAAAAAATCATAAGCCATCTTCTCGGACGAAACTCCGCCGCCACGAGGCGGAACCAATCTAGGGCTCTGGCAGAGCTGTTCTGCCGGGGAAACTTCCCTCTGGGAGGGGGAAATCATCGACATCGTCATCACCAACGCTCCTCTCATCGGCAGAGGGCAATCTCCATCAACATCTTCACCAGCACCATCTCCTCGCAAAACCCTAGTTCATCTCCTATATCCAATTCTTGTCTCCAAGTCCGGGATTGGTACCTGTGGGTTGCTAGTAGTGTTAATTTCTCCTTGTAGTTGATGCTAGTTGGTTTATTTGGTGGAAGATCATATGTTCAGATCCTATATGCATATTAATACCCCTCTGATTATGAACATGAATATGCTTTGTGAGTAGTTATGTTTGTTCCTGAGGACATGGGAGAAGTCTTGCTATTAGTAGTCATGTGAATTTGGTCTTCGTTCGATATTTTGATGAGATGTATGTTGTCATCCCTCTAGTGGTGTCATGTGAACGTCGACTACATGACACTTCACCATTGTTTGGGCCTAGAGGAAGGCATTGGGGAGTAATAAGTAGATGATGGGTTGCTAGAGTGACAGAAGCTTAAACTCGAGTTTATGCGTTGCTTCGTAAGGGGCTGATTTGGATCCATATGTTTCATGCTATGGTTAGGTTTACCTTAATACTTTTGTTGTAGTTGTGGATGCTTGCAATAGAGGTTAATCATAAGTGGGATGCTTGTCCAAGTAAGGACAGTACCCAAGCACCGGTCCACCAACATATCAGATTACCAAAGTACCGAACGCGAATCATATGAGCGTGATGAAAACTAGCTTGACGATATTCCCATGTGTCCTCGGGAGCGCTTTTCTCTATATAAGAGTTTGTCCAGGCTTGTCCTTTGCTACAAAAAGGATTGGGCCACCTTGCTGCACTTTATTTACTTTTGTTACTTGTTTCTCGTTACAAATTATCCTATCACTAAACTATCTGTTACCACTTATTTCAGTACTTGCAGAGAATACCTTGCTGGAAACCGCTTATCATTTCCTTCTGCTCCTCGTTGGGTTCGACACTCTTACTTATTGAAAGGACTACGATAGATCCCCTATACTTGTGGGTCATCATGGTACGATCTTGATGTATCGTGAGCTTTGCTATTATAGTTGGATCTTATGATGTTTTCTCCCCCCTCTACTCTCTTGTAATGGATTGAGTTTTCCCTTTGAAGTTATCTTATCGGATTGAGTCTTTAAGGATTTGAGAACACTTGATGTATGTCTTGCGTGGGATAACCGTGGTGACAATGGGTTATTCTATTGATTCACTTGATGTATGCTTTGGTGATCAACTTGCGGGTTCCGCCCATGAACCTATGCATAGGGGTTGGCACACGTTTTCGTTTTGACTCTCCGGTAGAAACTTTGGGGCACTCTTTGAAGTTCTTTGTGTTGGTTGAATAGATGAATCTGAGATTGTGTGATGCATATCGTATAATCATACCCACGGATACTTGAGGTGACACTGGAGTATCTAGATGACATTAGGGTTTTGGTTTATTTGTGTCTTAAGGTGTTATTCTAGTACAAACTCTAGGGCTGTTTGTGACACTTATAGGAACAGCCCAACGGATTGATTGGAAAGAATAACTTTGAGGTGGTTTCGTACCCTACCATAATCTCTTCTTTTGTTCTCCGCTATTAGTGACTTTGGAGTGACTCTTTGTTGCATGTTGAGGGATAGTTATGTGATCCAATTATGTTATTATTGTTAAGGGAACTTGCACTAGCGAAAGTATGAACCCTAGGCCTCGTTTCAACGCATTGCAATACCATTTGAGCTCACTTTTATCATGAGTTACATTGCTGTTTTTATATTTTCAGATTACAAAAACCTTTATCTACCATCCATATTGCACTTGTATCACCATCTCTTCGCCGAACGAGTGCACCTATACAATTTTCCAGTGTATTGGGTGTGTTGGGGACACAAGAGACTCCTTGTTATTTGGTTGCAGGGTTGCTTGAGAGAGACCATCTTCATCCTACGCCTAATACGGATTGATAAACCTTAGGTCATCCACTTGAGGGAAATTTGCTACTGTCCTACAAACCACTGCACTTGGAGGCCCAACAACGTCTACAAGAAGAAGGTTGTGTAGTAGACATCAAGCTCTTTTCTGGCGCCGTTGCCGGGGAGGTGAGTGCTTGAAGGTATATCTTTAGATCTTGCAATCTAGTATTTTAGTTTCTTGTTTTATCACTAGTTTAGTTTATAAAAGAAAATTACAAAAAATGGAATTAAGTTTGCCTCATACGCTTCATCTTTTTAATATCTTTCGTGAGTATGATGGAAAGGAAAATTGTGCCCAAATGTTAGAAGAATAATGCATTAAAATGTTTGGCACTAAATCTTTGAATGATGAGCATGATTGCAATGTTGTTAGTATGAATTCCTTGAATATCCATGATGCTAATGATATGCAAAGCCACAAGCTTGGGGAAGCTATGTTTGATGAAGGTGATATTTTTTGTCCCCCAAGCTTTGATGAGCAAATTTATTATGATGAAAGCATGCCTCCTATTTATGATGATTATATTGATGAAAGTGGATTTGGAGAGGTCATGACTTTATTTTATGATGAATCCACTATTCTAGAAGAGGTTCCAATTGATTAAGAGAACAAAGTTGCTATCTATGCTGATTACTGTGATGACTTGTATGCTATAAAGAATAATGATAACCATGAAACTTGTCACCATGATTTTAGTTTTCAATTGGATTATGCCTCACATGATAATTATTTTGTTGAGTTTGCTCCCACTACTATTGATAAGAAGAAATTTGCTTATGTGGAGAGTAATAAAAATTCTATGCTTGTGCATCATGAAAAGAGTGCTTTATGTGATAGTTATATTGTTGAATTCATTCATGATGCTACTGAAAATTATTATGAGGGAGGAACATATGCTTGTAGGAATTGCAATAATATCAAGTTTCCTGTCTATGTGCTTAAAATCTTGAAGTTATGCTTGTTTTGCTTTCCTATGCTAGTTGATTATTGTTCCCATAAATTGTTTGCTCACAAAATCCCTATGCATAGGAAGTGGTTTAGACTTAAATGTGTTAGTCATATTCTTCATGATGCTCTCTTTATGTTTCAATTCTTATCTTTTATGTGAGCATCATTGAAATCATCATGCCTAGCTAGGGGCGTTAAACGATAGCGCTTATTGGGAGGCAACCCAAGTTTATTTTTGTTCCTTGCTTTTTGCTCCTGTTTACCAATAAATAATTTATCTAGACTATGTTATGATTGAGTTTTTATGTCTTAATTAGTGTTTGTGCCAAGTAGAACCGTTGGGAAGACTTGGGGAAAGTCTTGTTGATCTTGCTGTAAAAAACAGAAACTTTAGTGCTCACGAGAATTGCTGCCATTTTTTATTAGAGAGTGATATTTAGTTAATTATTTTTGAAGAAGATTAACAGATAAATTACTCACGTCCAGAAGTTTATTTTAGAATTTTTGGGGTTCCAGAAGTTTGCGTTAGTTACAGATTACTACAGACTGTTCTGTTTTTGACAGATTCTGTTTTTCATGTGTTGTTTACTTATTTTGATGAATCTATGGCTAGTAAAAGAGTTTATAAACCATAGAGAAGTTTGAATAAAGTAGGTTTAACACCAATATAGATAAAGAATGAGTACATTACAGTACCTTGATGTGGTGTTTTGTTTTCTTTCGCTAACGGAGCTTACGAGTTTTCTGTTAAGTTTTGTGTTGTGAAGTTTTCAAGTTTTGGGTAAAGATTTGATGGACTATGGAATAAGGAGTGAGAAGAGCCTAAGATTGGGGATGCCCAAGGCACCCCAAGGTAATATTAATGTACAACCAAGAGCCTAAGCTTGGGGATGCCCCGGAAGGCATCCCCTCTTTCGTCTTCTTTCATCGGTAACTTTAGAGCATGGTGGTGGTTTTATTTTATAGAAATAATTGATCTCTCATGCTACACTTATATTATTTTGAGAGTCCAAAACATCATGGCAATTTTTCTTTGGTTATGAATTTAGTCCTAATATGATGGGCATCCAAGATGGGTATAATAAAAACTTTCATACAAGTGCATTGAATACTAAGAGAAGTTTGATACTTGATGATTGTTTTGCGATATGAAGATGGTGATATTAGAGTCATGCTAGTTGAGTAGTTGTGAATTTGAGAGATACTTGTGTTAAAGTTTGTGATTCCCGTAGCATGCATGTATGGTGAACCGTTATGTGATGAAATCGGAGCATGATTTATTTATTGAATGTCCTCCTTATGAGTGGCGGTCGGGGACGAGCAATGGTCTTTTCCTACCAATCTATCCCCCTAGGAGCATGCGCGTAGTACTTTGTTTCGATAACTAATAGATTTTTTCAATAAGTATGTGAGTTCTTTATGACTAATGTTGAGTCCATGAATTATATGCACTCTCACCCTTCCACCATTGCTAGCCTCTCTAGTACCGCGCAACTTTCGCCGGTACAATAAACCCACCATATACCTTCCTCAAAATAGGCACCATACCTACCTATTATGGCATTTCCATGGCCATTCCGAGATATATTGCCATGCAACTTTCCACCGTTGCGTTTATTATGACACGCTTCATCATTGTCATATTGCTTTGCATGATCATGTAGTTGACATCGTATTTGTGGCGAAGCCACCATTCATAATTATTCCATACATGTCACTCATGAGTCATTGCACATCCCGGTACACCGCCGGAGGCAGGGAGGCGCCTACCCCCCTGGGCGCGCCCTCCACCCTCGTGGGCCCCTCGTTGCTCCACCGACGTACTTCTTCCTCCTATATATATCCACGTACCCCCCAAACATCCGGGAGCACCACGAAAACCTAATTCCACCGCCGCAACCTTCTGTACCCGAGAGATACCATCTTGGGGCCTTTTCCGGAGCTCCTCCGGAGGGGGCATTGATCACGGAGGGCCTCTACATCAACTCCATGGCCTCTCCAGTGATGTGTGAGTAGTTTACTTTAGACCTTCGGGTCCATAGTTATTATCTAGATGGCTTCTTATCTCTCTTTGGATCTCAATACAAAGTTCTCCTCGATCTTCTTGGAGATCTATTCGATGTAATCTTCTTTTGTGGTGTGTTTGTCGAGATCCAATGAATTGTGGGTTTATGATCAAGTTTATCTATGAACAATATTTGATTCTTCTCTGAATTCTTTTATGTATGATTGGTTTGTCTTTGCAAGTCTCTTCGAACTATCAGTTTGGTTTGGCCTACTAGATTGATCTTTCTTGCAATGGGAGAAGTGCTTAGCTTTGGGTTCAATCCTGTGGTGTGATACGTCTCCAACGTTTCTATAATTTTTGATTGTTCCATGCTATTATATTATCAATCTTGGATGTTTTATATACATTTATATGCTATTTTATATGATTTTTGGGACTATCCTATTAACCTAGAGCCATGTGCCAGTTTCTATTTTTTCCTTGTTTTAGAGTATCGCAGAAAAGGAAAATCAAATGGAGCCCAATTCACCTGAAACTTGACGAAAGTTATTTTTGGACCAGAAGAAGCCCACGGAGTATGGGAGTTGGACCAGGAGAGTCCCGGGCTGCTACGAGGGTGGGGGCGCGCCCCCCTGCCTCGTGGACAGCCCGGAGGTCCATCGACGTACTTCTTCCTCCCATATATACCCATATACCCTAAAAACTTCGAGGAGCACAATAGATCGGGAGTTCCATCGCCAGAATCCTCCGTAGCCACCGAAAACCAATCTAGACCCGTTCCGGCACCCTGCCGGAGGGGGAACCCCTCTCTGGTGGCCATCTTCATCATCCCGGCGCTCTCCATGACGAGGAGGGAGTATTTCTCCATCGGGGCTGAGGGTATGTACCAGTAGCTACGTGTTTAATCCCTCTCTCTCTCTCGTGTTCTTGAGGTGGTATGATACGTCCATTTTGCATCATGCTTTTATATTGATATTTACTACATTATGGGCTGTTATTACACATTATGTCACAATACTTATGCCTATTCTCTCTTATTTTACAAGGTTTCCATAAAGTGGGAGAATGTCGGCAGCTCGGATTCTGGGCTGGAAAAGGAGCAAATATTAGAGACCTATTCTGCATAGCTCCAAAAGTCCTGAAACTTCACGGAAGACGTTTTCAAAATATATAATAAATATTGAGCGCAAGAAGTTCACTAGGGGGGCCACACCCTGCCCACGAGGGTGGGGGGCGCGCCCCCCTACCTCGTGGGCCCCCTGGTGGCCTCCCATGGCCATCTTCTGCTATATGAGGTCTTTTGATGGGAAAAAATCATAAGCCATCTTCTCGGACAAAACTCCGCCGCCACGAGGCGGAACCTTGGTGGAACCAATCTAGGGCTCTGGCGGAGCTGTTCTGTCGGGGAAACTTCCCTCCGGGAGGGGGAAATCATCGCCATCGTCATCACCAACGCTCCTCTCATCGGGAGAGGGCAATCTCCATCAACATCTTCACCAGCACCATCTCCTCTCAAAACCCTAGTTCATCTCTTGTATCCAATTCTTGTCTCCAAGTCCGGGATTGGTACCTGTGGGTTGCTAGTAGTGTTAATTACTCCTTGTAGTTGATGCTAGTTGGTTTATTTGGTGGAAGATCATATGTTCAGATCCTATATGCATATTAATACCCCTCTGATTATGAACATGAATATGCTTTGTGAGTAGTTACGTTTGTTCCTGAGGACATGGGAGAAGTCTTGCTATTAGTAGTCATGTGAATTTGGTCTTCGTTCGATATTTTGATGAGATGTATGTTGTCATCCCTCTAGTGGTGTCATGTGAACATCGACTACACGACACTTCACCATTGTTTGGTCCTAGAGGAAGGCATTGGGGAGTAATAAGTAGATGATGGGTTGCTAGAGTGACAGAAGCTTAAACCCTAGTTTATGCGTTGCTTCGTAAGGGGCTGATTTGGATCCATATGTTTCATGCTATGGTTAGGTTTACCTTAATACTTTTTTTGTAGTTGCGGATGCTTGCAATAGAGGTTAATCATAAGTGGGATGCTTGTCCAAGTAAGGACAGTACCCAAGCACCGGTCCACCCACATATCAGATTATCAAAGTATCAAACGCGAATCATATGAGCGTGATGAAAACTAGCTTGACGATATTCCCATGTGTCCTCGGGAGCGCTTTTGTCTATATAAGAGTTTGTCCAAGCTTGTCCTTTGCTACAAAAAGGATTGGGCCACCTTGCTGCACTTTATTTACTTTTGTTACTTGTTGCTCGTTACAAATTATGCTATCATGAAACTATCTCTTACCACTTATTTCAGTACTTGCAGAGAATACCTTGCTGGAAACCGCTTATCATTTCCTTCAGCTCCTCGTTGGGTTCGACGCTCTTACTTATTGAAAGGACTACGATAGATCCCCTATACTTGTGGGTCATCAAGACTGTTTTCTAGCGCCGTTGCCGACGAGTGAAGCTTCTTTGGTAGGTGGAATTTGGTAAGGAAAAATTTATATAGTGTGCTGAAATTTATTGTCACTTGTTACTATGGAAAGTAATCCTCTGAGGGGCTTGTTCGGGGTATCTTCACCCCGACCAGTAGAGCAAAGAGTTGCTCCTCAACCTACTGAACCTACTGAAAATGAAAATGAAAATGAAAATGTCTGCTTTGAATTTCCTTCGGGTATGTTAGAAAAACTGCTAGCTAATCCTTTTGCAGGAGATGGAACAATGCATCCTGATGAGCACCTAATATATGTTGATGAAGTTTGTGGATTATTTAAGCTTGCAGGTGTACCCGGAGATGTTGTTAAGAAGAAGGTCTTCCCTTTATCTTTAAGGGAAACTGCATTGACATGGTATAGGCTATGTGATGATACGGGGTCATGGAATTATAAACGATTTAAATTGGAATTTCATCAGAAGTTTTATCATATGCATCTTGTTCATCGTGATCGCAATTATATATATATATATTTGGCCTCGTGAAGGAGAAAGCATCACTCAAGCTTGGGGGAGGCTTAAATCAATGTTATATTCATGCCCCAATCATGATCTCTCAAGAGAGATGATTATCCAAAATTTATATGCTCGGCTTTCTGATAACAGTCGCACCATGCTTGATACTTCTTGTGCTGGCTCTTTTATGATGAAGACTATTGAATTCAAATGGGATTTATTGGAAAGAATTAAACGCAACTCTGAATATTGGGACCTCGACGAAGGTAAGGAGTCAGGTATGACACCTAAGTTTGATTGTGTTAAATCTTTTATGGATACCGATGTTTTCCGTAAATTTAGCACTAAATATGGACTTGACTCTGAGATAGTAGCTTCTTTCTATGAATCTTTTGCTACTTATGTTGATCTCCCCAAGGAGAAGTGGTTTAAATATCATCATCCCATAGAAGTAAAAGTAACTGCACCTATTAAAGTTGAAGAAAAGATTGTCACTTATAATGATCCTATTGTTCCTACGTCTTACGTTGAGAAACCACCTTTCCCTGTTAGGATAAAGGATCATGCAAAAGCTTCAACTGTGGTTCGTAAAAGCAATATTAAAACTTATACACCTCCTGAGCAAATTAAAGTTGAACCTGTTATTGCTATTGTTAAAGATCTCTTGTCTGATAATATTGATGGGCATGTTATTCATTTCCTTGATGAGACTGCTAGAATTGCTAAACCTTGTGCTAAAGATAAAAACAGACCTGTGGTAGGCATGCCTGTTATTTTTGTTAAAATAGGAGATCATTGTTATCATGGCTTATGTGATATGGGCGCTAGTGCTAGTGCAATACCTTATAGCTTATACAAAGAAATTATGCATGATATTGCACCTGCTGAGAAAGAAGATATTGATGTCACAATTAAACTTGCCAATAGAGATACTATTTCACCAATGGTAATTGTTAGAGATGTTGAAGTCTTGTGTGGGAAAACTAAATATCATGCTGATTTTCTTGTTCTTGGTTCCCCACAAGATAGCTTTTGTCCCATTATATTTGGTAGACCCTTCTTGAACACTGTTAATGCCAAGATTGATTGCAAAAAGGATGTTGTTACTATCGATTTAGATGATATGTCTCATGAATTTAATTTCTCTAAATTTAGTAGACAACACCGTGAAGAAGAATTACCTAGTAAGGATGAAATTTTTGGTCTTGCTTCTATTGCCGTACCTCCTAGTGATCCTTTAGAACAATATTTGCTAGACCATGAAAATGATATGTTTATGAATGAAAGAAGGGAAATAGATGAAGTATTCTTTAAACAGGAACCTATTCTGAAACACAATTTACCTGTTGAAATCCTAGGGGATCCTCCTCCACGCTAGGGTTATCCCGTGTTTGAGCTTAAACCGTTGCGTGATACTCTTAAATATGCTTGTCTTGATGAGAAAAAGATATATCCTGTTATTATTAGTGCTAACCTTTCAGAGCATGAGGAAGAGAGATTATTGAAATCTCTGAAGAAGCACTGTGCTGCTATTGGGTATACTCTTGATGATCTTAAGGGCATTAGTCCCACTCTATGTCAACATAAAATAAATTTGGAAGAAGATGCTAAACCAGTTCGTGATCATCAACGATGACTGAATCCTAAAATGAAAGAAGTGGTAAGAAAGGAAATACTAAAGCTCCTTGAGGTAGGTATAATCTATCCCGTTGCTGATAGTCAGTGGGTAAGTCATGTCCATTGTGTCCCTAAGAAGGGAGGTATTACTGTTGTTCCTAATGATAGAGATGAATTGATTGCTCCAAGAATTATTACAGGTTATAGGATGGTAATTGATTTTTGCAAATTAAATAAGGCCACTAAAAAGGATCATTATCCCTTACCTTTTATCGATCAAATGCTATAAAGATTATCCAAACATACACATTTTTTCTTTCTAGATGGTTATTCTGGTTTCTCTCAAATACCTGTGTCAGCTAAGGATCAATCAAAGACTACTTTTACTTGTCCTTTTGGTACTTTTGCTTATAGACGTATGCCTTTTGGTTTATGTAATGCACCCTCTACCTTTCAAATATGCATGATGGCTATATTCTCTGACTTTTGTGAAAAGATTTGTGAGGTTTTCATGGATGATTTCTCCGTCTATGGATCTTCTTTTGATGATTGCTTGAGCAACCTTGATCGAGTTTTGCAGAGATGTGAAGAAACTAATCTTGTCTTGAATTGGGAAAAGTGCCACTTTATGGTTAATGAAGGTATTGTCCTGGGGCATAAAGTTTCTAAAAGAGGTATTGAAGTTGATAAAGCCAAGGTTGATGCTATTGAAAAGATGCTATGCCCGAGGACATCAAAGGTATAAGAAGTTTCCTTGGTCATGCCAGATTTTATAGGACGTTCATTAAGGACTTCTCAAAAATTTCTCGGCCTCCGACTAATTTATTACAAAAAGATATACCATTTGTCTTTGATGATGATTGTGTAGAAGCACTTGAAATACTTAAGAAAGCATTGATATCTACACCTATTGTTCAGCCACTTGATTGGAATTTACCTTTTGAAATTATGTGTGATGCTAGTGATTATGCTGTAGGTGATGTTCTGGGACAAAGAGTTGATAAGAAATTAAACGTTATTCAATATGCTAGTAAAACCCTAGACAATGCTCAAAGAAATTATGCTACTACTGAAAAAGAATTCTTAGCAGTTGTATTTTCTTGTGATAAGTCCAGACCTTATATTGTTGATTCTAAAGTAACTATTCACACTGATCATGCTGTTATTAAATATCTTATTGAAAAGAAAGATGCTAAACCTAGACTTATTAGATGGGTTCTCTTGCTACAAGGATTTGATTTACATATTGTTGATAGAAAGGGAGCTGAGAACCCCGTTGCAGACAACTTGTCTAGGTTAGAAAATGTGCTTGATGACCCACTTCCTATTGATGATAGCTTTCCTTATGAGCAATTAAATGTCATAAATGCTTCTCATACTGCTCCATGGTATGCTGATTATGCTAATTATATTGTTGCTAAATTCATACCACCTAGTTTCACATACCAACGAAAGAAAAAGTTCTTCTATGATTTGAAGCATTACTTTTGGGATGACCCACATCTTTATAAAGAAGGAGTAGATGGTGTTATTAGACGTTGTGTACCTGAGCATGAATAGGAACAGATCCTATGCAAGTGTCACTCCGAAGCTTATGGAGGACACCATGCCGGAGATAGAACTGCACATAAGGTATTGCAATCTGGTTTTTATTGGCCTACTCTCTTCAAAGATGCCCGTAAGTTTGTCTTATCCTGTGATGAATGTCAAAGAATTGGTAATATTAGTAGACGTCAGGAAATGCCTATGCATTATTCACTTGTTATTGAACCATTTGATGTTTGGGGCTTTGATTATATGGGACCTTTTCCTCCCTCTAATGGGTATACACATATTTTAGTTGTTGTTGATTACGTTACTAAGTGGGTAGAAGCTATTCCAACTAGTAGCACTGATCATAACACCTCTATTAAGATGCTTAAAGAAGTTATTTTTCCAAGGTTTGCAGTACCTAGATATTTAATGACTGATGGTGGTTCACATTTCATTCATGGTGCTTTCCGTAAAATGCTTGCTAAATATGATGTTAATCATAGAATTGCATCTCCTTATCATCCTCAGTCTTGTGGTCAAGTAGAATTGAGTAATAGAGAACTCAAATTAATTTTACAAAAGACTGTTAATAGATCTAGAAAGAATTGGTCCAAGAAACTTGATGATGCATTATGGGCCTATAGAACTGCACATAAAAATCCTATGGGTATGTCTTCGTAAAAAATGGTTTATGGAAAAGCATGTCACTTACCTCTCAAACTAGAACACAAGGCATATTGGGCTATTAAAGAACTCAATTATGATTTTAATCTTGCCGGTGAGAAGAGGTTATTTGATATTAGCTCACTCGATGAATGGAGAACCCAAGCCTACGAAAATGCCAAGTTGTTTAAAGAAAAAGTTCAAAGATGGCATGACAAAAGAATACGAAAGCGTGAGTTTAATGTAGGTGATTATGTATTGTTATACAACTCTCTTTTAAGATTTTTTGTAGGAAAATTTCTCTCTAAATGGGAAGGTCCTTTCGTTATCAAGGAGGTCTATCGTTCCGGTGCCATAAAAAACAACAATTTCGAATGCACAAATCCGAAGGTGGTGAACAGTCAAAGAATCAAACATTATATCTCAGGTAATCCCATAAATATTGAAACCAATGTTATTGAAACCGTAACCCCGGAGGAATACATAAGGGACACTTTCCGGAACGTTTCAGACTCCGAAAAGGAATAGGTATGTGGTACGGTAAGTAAACCGACTCCAAAATAGTTTTTAAGGCAATATTTCTCCGTTTTGGAATATTTAGAAAAATAGAAAAATAAGTAGCAGTTCGGGAAGGACACGAGGGCTCCACGAGGGTGGAGGGAGCGCCCTACCCCCCTGGGCGCGCCCCCTACCTTGTGGCCACCTCATGTGCCCTTCGGACTCCGTTTTCTTACACGACACGTATTTTGATCGGTAAAAATTCATTATATAATCTCCCGGAGGTTTTGACTCTCGTATCACGCAAATATCTCATGTCTTTGTTTCGAGTAGTTTTTCTGACAGATCCAGGTCATCATGTCTTCTTCAAGTGCCCCCAAGGACCAGTTCTTCGAGAAGGTCATCAACCCCTACCTCGCGGAGGTGCTGCAACACCCTCAAACCATTGAGATGCGTGAGGGGTTGTTGCACATCCGCGATGTTGAGGGACCAAGGAAGACCGTAAGCATGGAGGCAAGGCTCGAGGCATTGGAGCAAGAAGTTTTCAAGTGTCAGGAGATGGTGGAACGTGGACTCGATTCCAATCACATTATGATCACTGAGTTCACCAATAACCACAAGCTGGACATCAAGGACATTGGGGAGGCCATCTTCAAGCTTCATGAGAAAAACGAGCACCTCCAAGCCCAGATCTATGACCTGCAAAATCAAAACTATGAGTATGAATATAGATTCAAGAGGATGAGTTTGGCTGCATATTTGAGGTTTTAGGAGACTCGATCATCCTTCTATGATGGTGAGCCTATGCCTTGGAAGAAGGACGACAAGCCTACGCCACCAACAAAACCATCACCGTCTCCACCAACAAAGAAGAATTGAGTATCTGGTATGGGCACTCCCTTGGCAACTGCCAAGCTTGGGGGAGTGCCCCGGTATCGTATCACCATAACTTTTATCTTTACCGTTTTTCTTAGTTCGATCCTTTTGGTAATACCTTGATCTAGTAGAATAAAAGCTTTTAGTATGATCTAGTTGTGAGTTTTGCTTTATGATCCTTCTATGTAATCGAGTTTGTGAGCTATATATAATAAAGATTAGTGTTGAGTCAAGGGCTTGATTCTTTTGCCATGATCTTAAGTGAATAAAAGAAAAGAGAAAGAAATAAAAAGAAGCAGAGAGATCATATGGATCTCATGGAGAGTAATGAGCTCACATAGAAAAAGTATGATGAATAAAAGTTGTTGAGAGTTGACAAACATAGTTTTGGTCATCGTTGAAATTAATAGGAAGTAATAAAGAAAGAGAGGTCTTCACATATAGATATACTATCTTGGACATCTTTTATGATTGTGAGCACTCATTAAAATATGACATGCTAAAGATTTGACGTTGGACAAGGAATACAACGTAATGGGTTATGTTTTCTTACATCTGAGATAAATTATATTGTCATGGATCATCCAACATGGTTGAGCTTGCCTTTCCCTCTCATGCTAGCCAAATTTATAGCACCAAGTAGAGATACTACTTGTGCTTCCAAATACCCGACCAGTTTTGCCATGAGAGTCCACCATACCTACCTATGGATTGAGTAAGATCCTCCAAGTAAGTTGTCATCGATGCAAAGCAATAAAAATTGCTCTCTAAATATGTATGACTTATTAGTGTGGGAGAAAATAAATTTATACGATCGTGTGATATGGAAGAAATAAAAGCGACAGACTGCATAATAAAGGTCCATATCACAAGTGGCAATATAAAGTGGCGTTCTTTCGCACTAAGATTTTGTGCATCCAACCATAAAAGCGCATGACAACCTCTGCTTCCCTCTGCGAAGGGCCTATCTTTTACTTTTATCTCCTACCTTGCATAAGAGTCATGGTGATCTTCACCCTTCCTTTTTACATGTTATCCTTTGGCAAGCATAGTATGTTGGAGAGATCCTGGTATATATGGTTAATTGGATGTGAGTTTTCATGAACTATTATTATTGACGTTACCCTTGAGGTAAAACGTTGGGAGGCAAAACTATAATCCCCTATCTTTCTTTGTGTCTGATTAAAACTCCATACCCATAAGTATTGCATGAGTGTTAGCACTAGTGAAAGACTATATGATAGTTGAATATGTGGACTTGCTGAAAAGCTCTTATGTTGACTCTTTCCTATGTTATGATAAATTTCAATTGCTCCAATGACTCAGATTATAGTTTGTTAGTTGTCAATAAAGTTTATGATTCATACTTGAAATTGTGATTGAATTATTACCCTAGCATAAGAGATCATATGACAAGAATTATATAAGTTGTTGTTCTAAGAATGATCATGATGCCCTCATGTCCGTATTTTACTTTTATCGACACCTCTATCTCTAAACATGCGGACATGTTTTTCGATTTAGGCTTTCGCTTGAGGACAAGCGAGGTCTAAGCTTGGGGGAGTTGATACGTCCATTTTGCATCATGCTTTTATATTGATATTTACTACATTATGGGCTGTTATTACACATTATGTCACAATACTTATGCCTATTCTCTCTTATTTTACAAGGTTTCCATAAAGAAGGAGAATGCCGGCAGCTGGGATTCTGGGCTGGAAAAGGAGCAAATATTAGAGACCTATTCTGCACAGCTCCAAAAGTACTGAAACTTCACGGAAGACGTTTTCAGAATATATAATAAATATTGAGCGCCAGAAGTTCACCAAGGGGGCACACCCTGCCCACGAGGGTGGGGCGCGCCCTACCCCCCTGGGCATGCCCCCTACCTCGTGGGCTCCCTGGTGGCCCTCCGATGGCCATCTTCTGCTATATGAGGTCTTTCGATGGGAAAAAAAATCATAAGCCATCTTCTCAGATGAAACTCCGCCGCCACGAGGCGGAACCAATCTAGGGCTCTGGCGGAGCTGTTCTGCCAGGGAAGCTTCCCTCTGGGAGGGGGAAATCATCGACATCGTCATCACCAACGCTCCTCTCATCGGGAGAGGGCAATCTCCATCAACATATTCACCAGCACCATCTCCTTGCAAAACCCTAGTTCATCTCCTGTATCCAATTCTTGTCTCCAAGTCCGGGATTGGTACCTGTGGGTTGCTAGTAGCGTTAATTACTCCTTGTAGTTGATGCTAGTTGGTTTATTTGGTGGAAGATCATATGTTCAGATCCTATATGCATATTAATACCCCTCTGATTATGAACATGAATATGCTTCGTGAGTAGTTACGTTTGTTCCTGAGGACATGGGAGAAGTCTTGCTATTAGTAGTCATGTGAATTTGGTCTTCGTTTGATATTTCGATGAGATGTATGTTGTCATCCCTCCAGTGGTGTCATGTGAACGTCGACTACATGACACTTCACCATTGTTTGGGCCTAGAGGAAGGCATTGGGGAGTAATAAGTAGATGATGGGTTGCTAGAGTGACAGAAGCTTAAACCCGAGTTTATGCGTTGCTTCGTAAGGGGCTGATTTGGATCCATATGTTTCATGCTATGGTTAGGTTTACCTTAATACTTTTGTTGTAGTTGTGGATGCTTGCAATAGAGGTTAATCATAAGTGGGATGCTTGTCCAAGTAAGGACAGTACCCAAGCACCGGTCCACCCACATATCAAATTATCAAAGTACCGAACGCGAATCATATGAGCGTGATGAAAACTAGCTTGACGATATTCCCATGTGTCCTCGGGAGCGCTTTTCTCTATATAAGAGTTTGTCCAGGCTTGTCCTTTGCTACAAAAAGGATTGGGCCACCTTGCTGCACTTTATTTACTTTCGTTACTTGTTGCTCGTTACAGATTATCCTATCACAAAACTATCTGTTACCACTTATTTCGGTACTTGCAGAGAATACCTTGCTGGAAACCGCTTATCATTTCCTTCTGCTCCTCGTTGGGTTCGACACTCTTACTTATTGAAAGGACTACGATAGATCCCCTATACTTGTGGGTCATCATGGTACGATCTTGATGTATCGTGAGCTTTGCTATTATAGTTGGATCTTATGATGTTTTCTCCCCCCTCTACTCTCTTGTAATGGATTGAGTTTTCCCTTTGAAGTTATCTTATCGGATTGAGTCTTTAAGGATTTGAGAACACTTGATGTATGTCTTGCGTGGGATAACCGTGGTGACAATGGGTTATTCTATTGATTCACTTGATGTATGTTTTGGTGATCAAATTGCGGGTTCCGCCCATGAACCTATGCATAGGGGTTGGCACACGTTTTCGTCTTGACTCTCCGGTAGAAACTTTGGGGCACTCTTTGAAGTTCTTTGTGTTGGTTGAATAGATGAATCTGAGATTGTGTGGTGCATATCGTATAATCATACCCATGGATACTTGAGGTGACACTGGAGTATCTAGATGACATTAGGGTTTTGGTTTATTTGTGTCTTAAGGTGTTATTCTAGTACAAACTCTAGGGCTGTTTGTGAGACTTACAGGAATAGCCCAACGAATTGATTGGAAAGAATAACTTTGAGGTGGTTTCGTACCCTACCATAATCTCTTCTTTTGTTCTCCGCTATTAGTGACTTTGGAGTGACTCTTTGTTGCATGTTGAGGGATAGTTATGTGATCCAATTATGTTATTATTGTTAAGGGAACTTGCACTAGCAAAAGTATGAACCCTAGGCCTTGTTTCAATGCATTGCAATACCGTTTGTGCTCACTCTTATCATTAATTACATTGCTGTTTTTATATTTTCAGATTACAAAAACCTTTATCTACCATCCATATTGCACTTGTATCACCATCTCTTCGCCGAACTAGTGCACCTATACAATTTACCAGTGTATTGGGTGTGTTGGGGACACAAGAGACTCCTTGTTATTTGGTTGCAGGGTTGCTTGAGAGAGACCATCTTCATCCTACGCCTCCTACGAATTGATAAAACTTAGGTCATCACTTGAGGGAAATTTGCTACTGTCCTAAAAACCACTACACTTGGAGGCCCAACAACGTCTACAAGAAGAAGGTTGTGTAGTAGACATCAAGCTTTTTTCTGGCGCCGTTGCCGGGGAGGTGAGTGCTTGAAGGTATATCTTTAGATCTTGCAATCGAGTATTTTAGTTTCTTGTTTTATCACTAGTTTAGTTTATAAAAGAAAATTACAAAAAATGGAATGAAGTTTGCCTCATACGCTTCATCTTTTTAATATCTTTCGTGAGTATGATGGAAAGGAAAATTGTTCCAAAATGTTAGAAGAATAATGCATTAAAATGTTTGGCACTAAATCTTTGAATGATGAGCATGATTGCAATGTTGTTAGTATGAAATCCTTGAATATCCATGATGCTAATGATATGCAAAGCCACAAGCTTGGGGAAGCTATGTTTGATGAAGATGATATTTTTTGTCCCCCAAGCTTTGATGAGCAAATTTATTATGATGAAAGCATGCCTCCTATTTATGATGATTATATTGATGAAAGTGGATTTGGAGAGGTCATGACTTTATTTTGTGATGAATCCACTATTCCAGAAGAGGATCCAATTGATTATGAGAACAAAGTTGCTATCTATGATGATTATTGTGATGACTTGTATGCTATAAAGAATAATGACAACCGTGAAACTTGTCACCATGATTTTAGTTTTCAATTGGATTATGCCTCACATGATAATTATTTTGTTGAGTTTGCTCCCACTACTATTGATAAGAAGAAATTTGCTTATGTGGAGAGTAATAGAAATTATATGCTTGTGCATCATGAAAAGAGTGCTTTATTTGATAGTTATATTGTTGAATTCATTCATGATGCTACTGAAAATTATTATGAGGGAGGAACATATGCTTGTAGGAATTGCAATAATATCAAGTTTCCTATCTATGCGCTTAAAATCTTGAAGTTATGCTTGTTTTGCTTTCCTATGCTAGTTGATTATTGTTCCCATAAATTGTTTTCTCACAAAATCCCTATGCATAGGAAGTGGTTTAGACTTAAATGTGTTAGTCATATTCTTCATGATGCTCTCTTTATGTTTCAATTCTTATCTTTTATGTGAGCATCATTGAAATCATCATGCCTAGCTAGGGGCGTTAAACGATAGCGCTTATTGGGAGGCAACCCAAGTTTATTTTTGTTCCTTGCTTTTTGCTCCTGTTTACCAATAAATAATTTATCTAGACTCTGTTATGATTGAGTTTTTATGTCTTAATTAGTGTTTGTGCCAAGTAGAACCGTTGGGAAGACTTGGGGAAAGTCTTGTTGATCTTGCTGTAAAAAACAGAAACTTTAGCGCTCACGAGAATTGCTGCCATTTTTTATTGGAGAGTGATATTTAGTTAATTCTTTTTGAAGACGATTAATAGATAAATTACTCACGTCCATAAATTTATTTTAGAATTTTTGGGGTTCCATAAGTTTGCGTTAGTTATAGATTACTACAGACTGTTCTGTTTTTGACAGATTCTGTTTTTCATGTGTTGTTTACTTATTTTGATGAATCTATGGCTAGTAAAAAAGTTTATAAACCATATAGAAGTTGGAATACAGTAGGTTTAACACAAATATAGATAAAGAATGATTTCATTACAGTACCTTGAAGTGGTGTTTTGTTTTCTTTCGCTAACGGAGCTTACAAGTTTTCTATTAAGTTTTGTGTTGTGAAGTTTTCAAGTTTTGGGTAAAGATTCGATGGACTATGGAATAAGGAGTGGAAAGAGCCTAAGATTGGGGATGCCCAAGGCACCCCAAGGTAATATTAAAGTACAACCAAGAGCCTAAGCTTGGGGATGCCCCGGAAGGCATCCCCTCTTTCGTCTTCTTTCATCGGTAACTTTACTTGGAGCTATATTTTTATTCACCACATGATATGTGTTTTGCTTGGAGCGTCATTTCATTTTATTTTGTTTTGCTTGCTGTTTGAATAAAATAGCAAGATCTGAAAATTATTAAATGTTAGAGAATCTTCACATAGTTGCATAATTATTCGACTACTGATTGATCTTCACTTATATCTTTCGGAGTAGTTTGTCATTTGCTCTAGTGCTTCACTTATATTATTTTGAGAGTCCAAAACATCATGGAAATTTGCTTTGGTTATGAATTTAGTCCTAATATGATGGGCATCCAAGATGGGTATAATAAAAACTTTCATACAAGTGCATTGAATACTAAGAGAAGTTTGATACTTGATGATTGTTTTGCGATATGAAGATGGTGATATTAGAGTCATGCTAGTTGAGTAGTTGTGAATTTGAGAGATACTTGTGTTAAAGTTTGTGATTCCCGTAGCATGCATGTATGGTGAACCGTTATGTGATGAAATCGGAGCATGATTTATTTATTGAATGTCCTCCTTATGAGTGGCGGTCAGGGACGAGCGATGGTCTTTTCCTACCAATCTATCCCCCTAGGAGCATGCGCGTAGTACTTTGTTTCGATAACTAATAGAGTTTTTCAATAAGTATGTGAGTTCTTTATGACTAATGTTGAGTCCATAGATTATACGCACTCTCACCCTTCCACCATTGCTAGCCTCTCTAGTACCGCGCAACTTTCGTCGGTACCATAAACCCACCATATACCTTCCTCAGAACAGGCACCATACCTACCTATTATGGCATTTCCATAGCCATTCTGAGATATATTGCCATGCAACTTTCCACCGTTCCATTTATTATGACACGCTTCATCATTGTCATATTGTTTTGCATGATCATGTAGTTGACATTGTATTTGTGGTAAAGCCACCATTCATAATTATTTCATACATGTCACTCATGAGTCATTGCACATCCCGGTACACCGCCGGAGGCATTCATATAGAGTCATATTTTGTTCTAAAGAATCGAAATGTAATTCTTGAGTTGTAAGTAAATAAAAGTGTGATGATCATCATTATTAGAGCATTGTCTCAGTGAGGAAAGGATGATGGAGACTATGATTCCCCCACAAGTCGAGATGAGACTCCGGACTAAAAAAAGAGGCCATAAAAAAGAGAAAAGCCCAAATAAATAAATAAAGAGGCCATAAAAAAAGATAAATGGCCCAAATAAAAAATGAGAGAAAAAGAGAGAAGGAGCAATGCTACTATCCTTTTACCACACTTGTGCTTCAAAGTAGCACCATGATCTTCATGATAGAGAGTCTCCTATGTTGTCACTTTCATATACTAGTGGGAATCTTTCATTATAGAACTTGTCTTGTATATTCCAATGATGGGCTTCCTCAAAATGCCCTAGGTCTTCGTGAGCAAGTGAGTTGGATGCACACCCACTAGTTTCTTTTGTTGAGCTTTCATACATTTATAGCTCTAGTGCATCCGTTGCATGGCAATCCCTACTCACTCACATTGATATCTATTGATGGGCATCTCCATAGCCCGTTGATACGCCTAGTTGGTGTGAGACTATCTTCTCCCTTTTTGTCTTCTCCACAACCACCATTCTATTCCACCTATAGTGCTATGTCCATGGCTCACGCTCATGTATTGCGTGAAGATTGAAAAAGTTTGAGAACATCAAAAGTATGAAACAATTGCTTGGATTGTCATTGGGGTTGTGCATGATTTAAATACTTTGTGTGGTGAAGATGGGCATAGCCAGACTATATGATTTTGTAGGGATAGCTTTCTTTCGGCATGTTATTTTGAGAAGACAATGGGTTATTCTATTGATTCACTTGATGTATGTTTTGGTGATCAAATTGCGGGTTCCGCCCATGAACCTATGCATAGAGGTTGGCACACGTTTTCGTCTTGACTCTCCGGTAGAAACTTTGGAGCACTCTTTGAAGTTCTTTGTGTTGGTTGAATAGAAGAATCTGAGATTGTGTGATGCATATCGTATAATCATACCCACGGATACTTGAGGTGACATTGGAGTATCTAGGTGACATTAGGGTTTTGGTTGATTTGTGTCTTAAGGTGTTATTCTAGTACAAACTCTACGGCTGTTTGTGACACTTATAGGAATAGCCTAACGGATTGATTGGAAAGAATAACTTCGAGGTAGTTTCGTACCCTACCATAATCTCTTCATTTGTTCTCTGCTATTAGTGACTTTGGAGTGACTCTTTGTCGCATGTTGAGGGATCGTTATGTGATCCAATTATGTTATTATTGTTGAGGGAACTTGCACTAGCGAAAGTATGAACCCTAGGCCTTGTTTCAACGCATTGCAATACCGTTTGTGCTCAATTTTATCATTAGTTACCTTGCTGTTTTTATATTTTCAGATTACAAAAACCTTTATCTACCATCCATATTGCACTTGTATCCCCATCTCTTCGCCGAACTAGTGCACCTATACAATTTACCATTGTATTGGGTGTGTTGGGGACACAAGAGACTCTTTGTTATTTGGTTGCAGGGTTGCTTGAGAGAGACCGTCTTCATCCTACGCCTCCTACGGATTGATAAACCTTAGGTCATCCACTTGAGGGAAATTTGCTACTGTCCTACAAACCTCTTCACTTGGAGCCCAACAACGTCTACAAGAAGAAGGTTGTGTAGTAGACATCATGGTGCTCGATCCCAGTCACAGAAAGGGAACCGACACGTATTGTATTGTTGCCATCAAGAATAAAAAGATGGGGTTTATAGCATATTGCATGAGTTTATCCCTCTACATCATGTCATCTTACTTAAAGCATTACTCTGTTCTTATGAACTTAATACTCTAGATGCATGCTGGATAGCGGTCGATGTGTGGAGTAATAGTAGTAGATGCAGAATCGTTTCTGTCTACTTGTCACAGACGTGATGCCTATATACATGATCATACCTAGATATTCTCATAACTGTGCTCAATTCTATCAATTGCTTGAAAGTAATTCGTTTACCCACCGTGATACTTATGCTCTTGAGAGAAGCCACTAGTGAAACCTATGGCCCCCGGGTCTATCTTCCATCATATTAATCTTCCAACACTTAGCTATTTCTATTGCCGTTTATTTTACTTTGCATCTTTATTTCTCTTTATCATAAAAATACCAAAAATATTATCTTATCATATCTATCAGATCTCACACTCATAAGTGACCGTGAAGGGATTGACAACCCCTTTATCGCGTTGGTTGCGAGGTTCTTATTTGTTTGTGTAGGTGCGTGGGACTCGAGCATGATCTCCTACTGGATTGATACCTTGGTTCTCAAAAACTGAGGGAAATACTTACGCTACTTTACTACATCACCCTTTCCTTTTCAAGGGAAAACCAACGCAGTGCTCAAGAGGTAGCACATAACAACATATGTTGTTCCCTTTGTCATCGGTATGTTACTTACCCGAGATTAGATCATCGGTATCTCAATAACTAGATCAATCTCGTTACTGGCAAATCTCTTTACTCGTTCCGTGATGTATCATCCCGCAACTAACTCATTAGTTGCATTGCTTGCAAGGCTTATAGTGATGTGCATTACCGAGAGGGCCCAGAGATACCTCTCCGACAATCAGAGTGACAAATCCTAATCTCGATCTATGCCAACTCAACAAGTACCATCGGAGACACCTGTAGAGCACCTTTATAATCACCCAGTTACGTTGTGACGTTTGGTAGCACACAAAGTGTTCCTCCGGTAATCGGGAGTTGCATAATCTCATAGTCAGAGGCACATGTATAAGTCATGAAGAAAGCAATAGCAGTAAACTAAAATGATCAAGTGCTAAGCTAACGGAATGGGTCAAGTCAATCACATCATTCTCCTAATGATGTGACCCCCTTTATCAAATGACAACTCATGTCTATGGTTAGGAAACATAACCATCTTTGATCAACAAGCTAGTCAAGTAGAGGCATACTAGTGACACTCTGTTTGTCTATGTATTCACACATGTATTATGTTTCCGGTTAATACAATTCTAGCATGAATAATAAACATTTATCACGAAATAAGGAAATAAATAATAACTTTATTATTGCCTCTAGGGCATATTTCCTTCAGTGTCCCACTTACACTAGAGTCAATAATCTAGATTACACAGTAATGATTCTAACACCCATCGAGCCTTGGTGCTGATCATGTTTTGCTCGTGAGAGAGGCTTAGTCAACGGGTCTGCAACATTCAGATCCGTATGTATCTTGCAAATCTCTATGTCTCCCACTTGGACTTGATCGTGGATGGAATTGAAGCGTCTCTTGATGTGTTTGGTTCTCTTGTGAAATCTGGATTCTTTTGCCAAGGCCATTGCACCAGTATTGTCACAAAAGATTTTCATTGGACCCGATGCACTAGGTATGACACCTAGATCGGATACGAACTCCTTCATCTAGAATCCTTCATTTGCTGCTTCCGAAGCAGCTATGTACTCCGCTTCACACGTAGATCCCGCCATGACGCTTTGTTTAGAACTGCTCCAAATGACTACTCCACCGTTCAATATAAACACGTATCCAGTTTGCGATTTAGAATTGTCTGGATCAGTGTCAAAGATTGCATCGACGTAACCATTTACAATGACCTCTTTGTCACCTCCATAAACTAGAAACATATCCTTAGTCCTTTTCAGGTATTTCATGATGTTCTTGACCGCTGTCCAGTGATCCACTCCTGGATTATTTTGGTACCTCCTTGCTAAACTAATAACAAGGCACACATCAGGTCTGGTACACAGCATTGCATACATGATAGAGCCTATGGCTGAAGCATAGGGAACACTTTTCATTTTCTCTCTATCTTCTGCAGTGGTCGGGCATTGGGTCTTACTCAACTTCACACCTTGTAACACAGGAAAGAACCCTTTCTTAGCTTGATCCATTTTGAACTTCTTCAAAACTTTATCAAGGTATGTGCTTTGTGAAAGTCCAATTAAGCGTCTTGATCTATCTCTATAGATCTTGATGCCCAATATATAAGCAGCTTCATCGAGGTATTTCATTGAAAAACTCTTAATTCAAGTATCCTTTTATGCTATCCAGAAATTCTATATCATTTCCAATCAACAATATGTCATCCACATGTAATATTAGAAATGCTACAGAGCTCCCACTCACTTTCTTGTAAATACAGGCTTCTCCAAAAGTCTATATAAAACCATATGCTTGCACCAGAAACGTTTATTCCAACTCCGAGAGGCTTGCACCAGTCCATAAATGGATCGCTAGAGCTTGCACACTTTGTTAGCACCCTTTGGATCGATAAAACCTTCAGGTTGCATCATATACAACTCTTCTTCCAGAAATCCATTCAGGAATGCAGTCTTCACATCCATTTGCCAAATTTAATAATCATAAAATGTGGCAATTTCTAACATGATTCAGACAGACTTAAGCATCGCTACGGGTGAGAAGGTCTCATCGTAGTCAACTCCTTGAACTTGTCGAAAACCTTTCGCAACAAGTCAAGCTTTGTAGACAGTAGCGTTACCGTCAGCGTCAGTCTTCTTCTTGAAGATCCATTTATTCTCGATGGCTTGCCGATCATCGGGCAAGTCAACCAAAGTCCACACTTTGTTCTCATACATGGATCCCATCTCAGATTTCATGTCCTCAAGCCATTTTGCGGAATCTGGGCTCATCATCGCTTCCTCATAGTTTGTAGCTTCGTCATGGTCAAGTAACATGACCTCCAGAACAGGATTACCGTACCACTCTGGTGTGGATCTTACTCTGGTTGACCTACGAGGTTCGGTAGTAACTTGATCTGAAGTTTCATGATCATCATCATTGGCTTCCTCACTAATTGGTGTAGGTGTCACAGGAACCGTTTTCTGTGATGGATTACTTTCCAATAAGGGAGTAGGTACAGTTACCTCATCAAGTTCTACTTTCCTCCCACTCACTTCTTTCGAGAGAAACTCCCTCTCTAGAAAGGATCCATTCTTAGCAACAAATTTCTTGCCTTCGGATCTATGATAGAAGGTGTACCCAACAGTCTCCTTTGGGTATCCTATGAAGACACATTTCTCCGATTTGGGTTCGAGCTTATCAGGTTGAAGCTTTTTCACATAAGCATCGCAGCCCCAAACTTTAAGAAACGACAACTTTGGTTTCTTGCCAAACCATAGTTCATAAGGCGTCGTCTCAACGGATTTAGATGGTGCCCTATTTAACGTGAATGCAGCTATCTCTAAAGCATAACCCAAAAACGATAGCGGTAAATCAGTAAGAGACATCATAGATCGCACCATATCTAGTAAAATACGATTACGACGTTCGGACTCACCATTATGTTGTAGTGTTCCGGGTGGCGTGAGTTGTGAAACTATTCCGCATTATTTCAAATGAAGACCAAACTCGTAACTCAAATATTCTCCTCCACGATCAGATCGTAGAAACTTTATTTTCTTGTTACGATGATTTTCCACTTCACTCTGAAATTCTTTCAACTTTTCAAATGTTTCAGACTTATGTTTCATCAAGTAGATATACCCATATCTGCTCAAATCATGTGTGAAGGTGAGAAAAAAACGATACCCGCCACGAGCCTCAACATTCATCGGACCACTTACATCAGTATGTATGATTTCCAACAAATGTGTCACTCGCTCCATAGTTCTGGAGAACGACATTTTAGTCATCTTGCCCATGAGGCATGGTTCGCAAGTAGCAAGTGATCAAGTGATTCCAAAAGTCCATCAGAATGGAGTTTCTTCATGCGCTTTTCACCAATATGACCTAAACGGCAGTGCCACAAATAAGTTGCACTATCATTATCAACTCTACATCTTTTGGCTTCAACATTATGAATATGTGTATCACTACTATTGAGATTCATTAAAAATAGACCACTCTTCAAGGGTGCATGACCATAAAAGATATTACTCATATAAATAGAACAACCATTATTCTCTGATTTAAATGAATAACCATCTCGCATCAAACAAGATCCAGATATAATGTTCATGCTCAACGTTGGCAGCAAATAATAATTATTCAAGTCTAAAACTAATCCCGAAGGTAGATGTAGAGGTAGCGTGCCGATGGCGATCACATCAACTTTGGAACCATTTCCCATGCTCATCGTCACCTCGTCCTTAGCCAATTTTCGCTTAATCCATAGTCCCTGTTTCGAGTTGCAAATATTAGCAAACGAACCAGTATCAAATACCCATGTACTACTGCGAGCTTTAGTAAGGTACACATCAATAACATGTATATCACATATACCTTCGTTCAACTTGCCATCCTTATTATCCGCCAAATACTTGGCAGTTCCACTTCTAGTGACCAGTCCCTTTGCAGTAGAAGCACTCAGTCTGAGGCTTAGGTCCAGACTTGGGTTTCTTCTGTTGAGCAGCAACTAGTTTGCCGTTCTTCTTGAAGTTCCATTTCTTCTTCCCTTTACCCTTTTTCTTGAAACTGGTGATCTTGTTGACCATCAACACTTGATGCTCCTTCTTGATTTCTACCTCCACAGCTTTTAGCATTGCAAAGAGCTCGGGAACCGTCTTATCCATCCCTTGCATATTATAGTTCATCACGAAGCTCTTGTAGCTTGGTGGCAGTGATTGAAGAACTCTGTCAATGACACTACCAACAGGAAGATTAACTCCCAGTTGAGTCAAGTGGTTATGGTACCCAGACATTATGAGTATATGTTCACGGATAGAACTATTCTCCTCCATCTTGCAGCTGTAGAACTTATTGGAGACTTCATATGTCTCAATCCGGGCATTTGCTTGAAATATTAACTTCAACTCCTGGAACATCTCATATGTTCCATGACGTTCAAAACGTCATTGAAGTCCCGGTTCTAAGCCGTAAGCATGGCACGCTGAACTATCGAGTAGTCATCAGCTTTGCTTTGCCATACGTTCAAAACATCTGGCGTTGCTCCTGCAGCGGGTTTGGCACCTAGCAGTGCTTCCAGGACGTAATTCTTCTGTGCAGCAATGAGGATAATCCTCAAGTTATGGACCCAGTCCGTGTAATTGCTACCATCATCTTTCAACTTTGCTTTCTCAAGGAACGCATTAAAATTCAATGGAACAACAGCACGGGCCATCTATCTACAACAACATAGACAAGAAAAATACTATCAGGTACTAAGTTCATGATAAATTAAAGTTCAATTAATCATATTTAAGAACACCCACTTAGATAGACATCCCTCTAATCATATAAGTGATCACGTGAGCCAAATCAACTAAACCATGACCGATCATCACGTGAAATGGAGTAGTTTTCAATGGTGAACATCACTATCTTGATCATATCTACTATATGATTCACGCTCGACCTTTCGGTCTCAATGTTCCAAGGCCATATCTGCATATGCTAGGCTCTGTTGGGGAACGTAGTAATTTCAAAAATTTCCTAGGCACACACAGGATCATGATGATGCATAGCAATGAGAGGGCCGAGTGTGTCCACATACCCTCGTAGACCGAAAGCGGAAGCGTTTAGCACAACGTGGTTGATGTAGTCGTACGTCTTCACGATCCGACCGATCCAAGTATCGAGCGCACGGCACCTCCGAGTTCAGCACACGTTCAGCTCGATGACGTCCCACGAACTTCGATCCAGCAGAGCTTCGGGGGAGAGTTCAGTCAGCACGACGGCATGATGACGGTGATGATGATGCTACCGACACAGGGCTTCGCCTAAGCACCACTACGATATGACTGAGGTGGATTATGGTGGAGGGGGCACCGCACATGGCTAAAAGATCAATCATCAATTGTTGTGTCTCCAAGGGGTGTCCCCCTCCCCATATATAAAGGAGTGGATGAGGGGGAGGGCCTGCCCTCTCTATGGTGCGCCCTAGGGGAGTCCTACTCCCGCCGGGAGTAGGATCCCCCCTTTCCTAGTAGAACTAGGAGCCCTTCCAAGTAGTAGGAGTAGGAGAGAAGGAAAGGGAAAAGAGAAGAGAAGGAAGGAGGGGGCACCGCCCCTCCTTTAGTCCAATTCGGACTAAGCATTGGGGGCGCATGCAGCCTCTCCTCTCTCTTTCCCCTAAAGCCCAATAAGACCCATATACTCCCCGGCGAATTCTTGTAACTCTCCGTTACTCCGAAAAATACGTATCACTCGGAACCTTTCCGATGTTCGAATATAGTCGTCTAATATATCAATCTTTACGTCTTGACCATTTCGAGACTCCTCGTCATGTCCTCGATCTCATCCGGGACTCCGAACTACCTTCGGTACATCAAAACACATAAACTCATAATACAAACCGTCACCAAACGTTAAGCATGCGGACCCTACAGGTTCGAGAACTATGTAGACATGACGGAGACACGTCTTCGGTCAATAACAAATAGCGGAACCTGGATGCTCATATTGGCTCCTACATATTCTACGAAGATCTTTATTGGTCAAACCGCATAACAACATACATTGTTCCCTTTGTCATCGGTATGTTACTTGCCCGAGATACGATCGCCGGTATCTCAATACCTAGTTCAATCTCGTTACCGGCAAGTCTCTTTACTTGTTCTGTAATACATCATCCCGCAACTAACTCATTAGTTACAATGCTTGCAAGGCTTATAGTGATGTGTATTACTGAGTGGGCCCAGAGATACCTCTCCAACGATCGGAGTGACAAATCCTAATCTCGAAATACGCCAACTCAACAAGTACCTTCGGAGACACCTGTAGAGCACCTTTATAATCACCCAGTTTGGTAGCACACAAAGTGTTCCTCCGATAAACGGGAGTTGCATAATCTCATAGTCATAGGAACATGTATAATCATGAAGAAAGCAATAGCAACATACTAAATGATCAAGTGCTAAGATAATGGAATGGGTCAAGTCAATCACATCATTCTCCTAATGATGTGATCCCGTTAATCAAATGACAACTCATGTCTATGGTTAGGAAACTTAACCATCTTTGATTAACGAGCTAGTCAAGTAGAGACATACTGGTGACACTATGTTTGTCTATGTATTCACACATGTATTATGTTTCCGGTTAATACAATTCTATCATGAATAATAAAGATTTATTATGAAATAAGGAAATAAATAACAACTTTATTATTGCCTCTAGGGCATATTTCCTTCAGTCTCCCACTATCACTAGAGTCAATAATCTAGTTCACATCGCCATGTGATTTAACACCAATAGTTCACATCACCATGTGATTAACACCCATAGTTCACATTGCCTTGTGACCAACACCCAAAGGGTTTACTAGAGTCAATAATCTAGTTTACATCGCTATGTGATTAACACCAAAAGAGTACTAAGGTGTGATCATGTTTTGCTTGTGAGACAAGTTTAGTCTACGGTTCTGCCACATTCAGATCCGTATGTATTGTGCAAATTTGTATGTCAACAATGCTCTACACGGAGCTACTCTAGCTAATTGCTCCCACTTTCAAAATGTATCCAGATTGAGACTTAGAGTCATCTGGATCAGTGTCAAAATTTGCATCGACGTAACCCTTTATGATGAACCTTTTGTCACCTCCATAATCAAGAAACATATCCTCATTCCACTAAGGATAATTTTGACCGTTGTCCAGTGATCTACTCCTAGATCACTATTGTACTCCCTTGCTAAACTCAGTGTAGGGTATACAATAGATCTGGTACACAGCATGGCATACTTTATAGAAACTATGGCTGAGGCATGGGGAATGACTTTCATTCTTTTTCTATTTTCTGCCGTGGTCGGGCTTTGAGTCTTACTCAATTTCACACCTTGTAACACAAGTAAGAACTCTTTATTTGAGTGTTCCATTTTGAACTACTTCAAAATCTTGTCAAGGTATGTACTCATTGAAAAAACTTATCAAGTGTCTTGATCTATCTCTATAGATCTTGATGCTCAATATGTAAGTAGCTTCACCGAGGTCTTTATTTGAAAAACTCCTTTCAAAAACTCCTTTATGCTTTCTAGAAAATTCTACATTATTTTTGATCAACAATATGTCTTTCACATATATTTATCAGAAATGTTGTAGTGCTCCCACTCACTTTCTTGTAAATACAGGCTTCACCACAAGTCTGTACAAAACTATATGCTTTGATCAACTCATCAAAGCATATATTCCAACTCTGAGATGCTTGCACCAGTCCATAGATGGATCGCTGGAGCTTGCACATTTTGTTAGCACCTTTAGGATCGACAAAACCTTCTGGTTGCATCATATACAACTCTTCTTTAAGAAATCCATTCAGAAATGTAGTTTTTTTACATCCATTTGCCAGATTTCATAAAATGTGGCAATTTGCTAACATGATTCGGACAGACTTAAGCATCGCTACGAGTGAGAAAATCTCATCGTAGTCAACACCTTGAACTTTGTCAAAACCTTTTTCGACAAGTCTAGCTTTGTAGATAGTAACACTACTATCAGCGTCCGTCTTCCTCTTGAAGATCCATTTATTTTATGGCTTGCCGATCATTGGGCAAGTCAACTAAAGTCCACACTTTGTTCTCATACATGGATCCCATCTCAGATTTCATGGCCTCAAGCAATTTCGCGGAATCTGGGCTCATCATCGCTTCCGCATAGTTCGTAGGTTCGTCATGGTCAATTAACATGACCTCCAGAACAGGATTATCGTACCACTCTAGTGTGGATCTCACTTTGGTTGACCTACGAGGTTCGGTAGTAACTTGATCTGGAGTTACATGATCATCATCATAGCTTCCTCACTAATTGGTGTAGGAGTCACAAAAACAGATTTCTGTGATGAACTACTTTCCAATGAGGGAGCAGGTACAGTTACCTCATCAAGTTCTACTTTCCTCCCATTCACTTCTTTCAAGAGAAACTCCTTTAGAAATGATCCATTCTCAGCAACAAATATCTTGCCTTCGGATCTGTGATAAAAGGTGTACCCAACAGTTACTTTTGGGTATCCTATGAAGACACACTTCTCCGACTTGGGTTTGAGCTTATCAAGATGGAACTTTTTCACATAAGCATCGCAACCCCAAACTTTAAGAAACGACAGCTTAGGTTTCTTGCTAAACCACAGTTCATACGGTGTCGTCTCAACGGATTTAGATGGTGCCCTTTTTAATGTGAATGCAGCTGTCTCTAATGCATAACCCCAAAATGATAGTGGTAAATTGGTAAGAGACATCATAGATTGCACTATATCAAATAAAGTATGGTTATGACGTTCGGACACACCATTACGATGCGGTGTTCCAGGTGGCATGAGTTTGTGAAACTATTCCACATTGTTTTAATTGAAGACCAAACTCGTAACTCGAATATTCACCTCTGCGATCAGATCGTAGAAACTTTTTTTTCTTGTTATGATGATTTTCCACTTCACTCTGAAATTCTTTGAACTTTTCAAATGTTTCAGACTTATGTTTATTCAAGTAGATATACCCATATATGCTCAAAACATCTATGAAGGTCAGAAAATAACAATACCCGCCACGAGCCTCAACACTCATCGGACCTCATACATCAGTATGTATTATATCCAATAAGTTAGTTGCTTGCTCCATTGTTCTGGAGAACGGAGTCTTAGTCATCTTTGCCCATGAGGCATGGTTCGCAAGCATCAACTGATTCATAATCAAGTGATTCCAAAAGCCCGTTAGCATGGATTTTCTTCATGCGCTTTACACGAATATGACCTAAACGGCAGTGCCACAAATAAGTTGCACTATCATTATTAACTTTGCATCTTTTGGCTTCAATATTATGAATATGTGTATCACTACGATCGAGATTCAACAAACCATTTTCATTGGGTGTATAACCATAGAAGGATTTATTCATGTAAATAGAATAACAATTATTCTCTAACTTAAATGAATAACCGTATTGCAATAAACATGATCAAATCATATTCATGCTCAACGCAAACACCAAATAACACTTATTTAGGTTCAACACTAATCCCGAAAGTATAGGGAGTGTGCGATGATGATCATATCATTCTTGGAAATACTTCCAACACACATCATTACTTCACCCTTAACTAGTCTATGTTCATTCTGAAACTCCCGTTTCAAGTTACTACTCTTAGCAATTGAAGTAGTATCAAATACCAAGGGGTTGCTATAAACACTAGTAAAGTACACATCAATAACATGTATATCCAATATACCTTTGTTCACTTTGCCATCCTTCTTATCCGCCAAATACTTGGGACAGTTCCGCTTCTTGTGACTATTCCCTTTGCAGTAAAAGCACTTAGTCTCAAGCTTACACTACAAAAGAAAAAGACACATCCGTGACATTTTGGGCCGAACGAATTTTTTTCCTGTCATACATATGACACTTCTATGACGATAATTGTGACAAAACCCGGTATCATCATAGATGTGGTGGGCTCCTACTTCTATGACAAAAAATCATGACAGAAAATGGGCTTTTCGTCCTGGGCGAGCCGGAGACGCAGCTGCATGACATTCTTTGGGCCGTCCATGACGGAAAAAACCGTGGTAGAAGCGAGGGGGAGGAAAATTTCGGGGAGTTCCCGGTTACGGTGGGAGGTCGGGGGCCGAGCGATGCGCCCTTCTCTCGTACATGTACGCGCGTGTGTGCAAGGCGTTGGCTCTAACTGAACCCGAGCGAGGCGTTGGGCTCTAACTGAACCCGAGCGATTGCACTGCAGGCTACGCGTTACTGAACCCGAGCGATCGATCAATGGTTGTTAATTGAACCCGATCGAGCGATTCCTTCGCTACTGCTGCTAACTGAAGCCGATCGATGTTGCCTCTGGATGAACAGTGAGCATTGCGGGGGGGTTGGATGAACAGTTCCCGGTGGGGGTGGATGAACAGGACCCCGTGGTGTTGCCTCTGGATGAACAGGACCCCGATCGATCGAGCCGGTTGGGGCTGGATGAACAGGACCCCGTGGAGGGCTGGATGAACAGGACCACCCCATGGAGGGCAGGATGAACAGTAGACGGTGGAGGGCAGGATGAACAGTAGCCCGTGGAGGGGTGGTTGAATAGGAGCCCGTGGAGAGGGCTGGTTGAACAGTAGCCGGTGGAGTAGCGCGCGGTGGAGGCTGGATGAACAGGAGCCCGTGGATGAACAGTCGCGGTTGGAGGCTGGAGGAGGTCGACAGTGGATGACCAGTAGCTCGTGGAGGCTGGAGGGGGTCGACGGTGGAGATGAACAATATCCTGTGGAGTCCCGTTTTGCGGCACGCCCCACCCCTCCCGATGAACAGGACCCCCGTTTCGACTGTAGCGCTCCAACACAAGTCCGTTTCGTCCGTTTTGCGGTATGCCACACCCCTCCCGGTCAACAGGACACCCGTTTTGACCGTAGGAGGTCCGTTTCCTCCGTTTTGCGGTACGCCAGACCCCTCCCGATGAACAGGATCCCGTTTCGAATGTGGTCGGTCAAACACAAGGCTCTTTCCTCCATTTTGCGGTATGTCAGGCCTCGTTTCCATCGCCTGTTCCGTCCAAGCCCTCCCGATGAACACGACGCATTCCGTTGCCTGCCCATGAACACAACGCAATCTGTTGCCTCCCCATGAACACGACGTATTCCGTTGCCTCCCCATGAACACGACGACGACGTTGTTTCTCTGTTCTGACCCAGCCATGTACACGAGCCCTGGCCGTACATATGCGCGAGTAGGCGTTCGAGACCCCACCTGTATGTACACATATGTGGCCGTATTTTCTTTCTTGCACCCTGGCCGCTGTACGTACGTGTACATGCTACGTGCGCGCCTCTACTACGACACGTGCGCGCCTCTACATCGACTAGTATATATGTACATACACGTTCGCGACCAGAATGGCAACGCTACGTACGCTTCGACCAGGTGGGTCCCGACTGTCAGGCACTTCCTTGCGTGCGAAGATGTAGCTGGTGGGTCCCAGCAGTCAGGGGCAAACGTTTTTTCGTGAAATACGATGGCCCGTCCAGTGGGTCCCCGCTGTCAGGTGGAGGAATAATTATTTTACGCGTAATAAGGAGGCACTTCCTTACTGCGACCGTGGACCCAACTGCCAGCGTCTCCATGCACAATACTCTTTTGATGGAAGTCGGTCATTGACCACATTGACCACGCCGCGCCAAGAGCACCACGGCGGTGGACGATGGTGAGGCCTAGGAAGGGGATGACGCAGAGCCGGGGAAGACGCGGTAGTGGAAGCCCACGCGGAGAGGAGTACGAGGGTTCACTTGTTCGGCTGCGGTGTGAGGCTGCCGTCGCCGCAGGGCCTGGCCAGCGGTGGGAATAGTAGGGGGCGGTGAGGCCTCCGCGGCAGCACAGCCGACCACGGGAGGCAGGAGCATGCGACACGACCGGCCTGCTTTGGGCGGCTGGAGCAAGAAGACCAGAGGTTGAAGAAGCACTACGGCCATTGGATGGACATCGTATGGTCACTAGAGCTAGAATCGTTCATATTGACTAAGTTAACAAAGCCCTTCGTCCCCATCAACTTAGTAGGCCCACAAGTCAGCCTCCCACCAAGGTGGGTCCCAGCTAGCCGGGGGAGTATTCATTTTTTTATGCGTAATAAGGAGGCACTTCCGGTGGGTCCGAGCTGACAGCGGGGGGAACGTTTTTTCGCAAAATATGGTGGCCCATCCGGTGGGTCCCAGCAGTCAGGGGAAACGATTTTTTCGCAAAATACTGGTGGCCCATCCGGTGGGTCCCCGCTGTCAGGTGGAGGAATAATTATTTTAAGTGTAATAAGGAGGCACTTCCTTATGGCTGCCATGGACCCACCTGTCAGCCTCTCCACGTACTGTACTCTTCCGATGGAAGTCGGTCGTTGACCACATTGACCATGCCGTGCCAAGAGGACCACGGCGGTGGACGACGGTGAGGCATAGGAAGGGGATGACGCGGAGCCAGAGAAGACGCGGAAGTGGATGCCCACACGGAGAGGAGTACGAGCGTTCACCGGTTCGGCTGCGGTGTGAGGCTGACATCGCCGCAGAATAACAGGGGGTGTGGGTGAGTAGAGGGATGCCCTGGCCAGCACTGGGAGTAGTAGGGGGCGCTGAGGCCTGCGCGGCAGCATAGCCGGCCACGGGAGGCGAGAGTAGGTGTTCCCGCCGGCGCTGCTTTGGCGGTTGGAGCAAGAAGATCAGAGATTGAAGAAACACGACGAACGTTGGATTGACATCCAACGGTTACGTCTGCTAGAATCGTTTGTTGACGTATATAATAACTAAAAAAATCTTGCATACGCGTCAACTTAACAGGCCCACAAGTCAGACCACTCCCTCTTTTTTAATAATTTATACATAGCTCATGGCAACTTCTTATGCAATTTATTCCAGTCGTTTTTTTTGGTTGGCCAGGGCCAATTTCGCATATTTCTGTGGGTTCCAAACTATTTTTAATACCGAAATATCCAGCCGGATTTAAAGTACTTTGAAGATATATTTAAATTAGGTTAATGCCCAGTGAAATAGGAATCTAAAAATGTAATAAAATTCAGAAATTATAAAGTAATTGCCAATTTGTCATCTGTTTTTATATTTACAACCCATTTCATATTACTTTCAAGATTTGCAGGCGTCTTGGAAGAGTTGCAGCCCATCAGGGCATAGAAAAATAAGTAGGCCTGGATTGGGTATTCTTCAGAAAAAATAAACTGGGCTCATTTTCACAAAGAAAAAATAGCTGGGCTGGTCACATGGTGAACATAAAATATAAGCCTGGGCTAGATGGGCCACAACCCAGTTCAAACCCTGCTCCGTCTCAACAATACCAAACAAAAAAAATACTGCTCGAGTAGCTACGTCCCAGGTGTCAGCCGATCTTGTGTTGTTCTCTTGTCTATTGACTATATATGCTCACAATGTCGTGGGTCCCAGATGTCAGGAAAACACTAGGAGGAAGCATTTTACTTTTCCATACGCTGACGTGGTGGGCCCCTACTATCATCCTCTCCATGTACTTCTGCCGATTCCTGTTGTTTGTTGACCATGTTGACAACACGAGAGCGCGGCGCCGCGGCGAGCGCACCAAAGCGCGCGGAGGACGTCGGTGTTAACGATCTAGGAGACGGTTGGGCGGCGATGCGTGCGCTAAGGCGCAGCCAGCCATGGGAGGCGGAAGCAGGTGGCCCCGCCGGCGCTGGTTTGGTTTTGGCAGCTGGAGGAAGACAGGACTGAAGAAACACGATAGACTATAAAAGCAGCAGGAGTACTTAACAACCTTAACTGAAACCAGCAGGGGCACTTAACAACCAAAGCTGAAAGCGGTATGAGTACTTATACAGGTTCAACCGTACAAAGCACGCCTCAAACAGTGCTACTTTGCCTACAGTTAACCAAGGGTGAGGCCGCCAAGCCCTAGGACAAGGCCCAGGCGCCACCCCATGCATCCACAACCTTCTGAAAGGGGCTTCATCTTGCAACGTGGTCAATAAACAGGATATTCGCTTTAGAGCCATGGAAAAGCATGAACATAATCTTCTATCCTATTCTCCCAGGTGGACGGGCCTTCATTATTTGAGACCACCCATGAATAAGTATCTTTTCACCTCCAAGGGGAATTGAGTAGGTCGACATAAACATCATGTTGTGACCAAGCGCAAGTCTGAACCGACCATGGTCAGGCATCTGTATAGGAACAATAGAACTCGACAGTTCTTGTTTCAAGAAGATCACAGCTGTAAAACTGTGTATAAGCAATAGTTTATGAACAACATATATAACAGAAAACAGCTCATACCATAAGTTTCTCGACACAGTTGGACATGTTCAACGAGTGCAGCAGTGGCACACATATCCCACGTTGCCTTCCACCATTGAAACGCCCCACAAGGACCTCAAGACAATCAATAAAGTGTAGGAACTTGTGGATGTCGATCCAGTCAACTTCAGTGCCATTAGTAACAGCCGAGTTATTACAGAGTAACAAACGAGCAGACTGCTTAACTCTGAAAAAACCTACACATGCCACCAATTATAAGAAAATATTAGTTAGAAGTAGCATCTTCGTGAGAGATTCGTAGCTACTTATAAAGTTAAATTGTGATTAGTTAGACAGAATAGGTGGATTAAGAAGTAATCGAGGCAACAAGCAAGAACCGGATACAAAACTAACATGGATGAACAATTGGAACGACGTCGGGGTGGAAGATCGCAGTGAAGATGAGACCAGGTTCTGCTATTTCCATCAACATTCATGCGCCAACTTTCAGTCCGTAACACTTGAGAACGTTTATCCAAGTTCGGCCATAAAAAAGCAGCGATCTTCTTGGTTCATGAACCCAACTCGGAACTTATATCCATGGCTTGTCTTCACTGTGACCATTAAACTAGTGTATTCAGTTATGGCAAGGCCGAGCATCTTGAGTACATGTGTTCTGGCAGAGCAAATAATACACTGCAGGAAAAATAATATTAGAACACAGCATGTTCAAAAAAAAACCACCCTCCCAGATAGAAAAGAGGATTCTAGGAACATACTGTGCACGTTTCAAAATGTTGTGTTAGGATGAGAAGGAACAAGTGTGGCGTCTCGCCGAGGGCGCAGAAACCTGTAGGGTACTCGCACTTCGGGCACTGCAAATGAAACACACTAGATTCAGTAGGAAGAAAAATGCATCAATGGCGGCGGCTGCCATCCTAGGATTACCTACGACCAAGGGACTTGGGTTTATCGGGGATGGATGAAGAATTCGTACCTGGTTCTCCATGAGAAAACCCTATGCAATCGCCGAGAGGGGGTTTTCTCTGAACAAGCAGACGAGGGGGAAGGGGATTCAGGCCCAGTGAAATATTTCCGCTTCGTCCGTCCAGCTTACTGCTAAAGCTGGAAAGGGGGGGTTGTGATTTGATGGCTCATTGGGCATTACTGCGGTGCTACGACCGGGGTGTGTCTACCGTGAAGTTGTGCACTCTAATTTGTGCATATGGCACGTGGACCCCATTGCCGGTTGCCCCACATATCAGCGAAAGGAAGTAGAAAGACAGGAGTAACTAGTTACACATAAATATATTTTTTTTGACAGAGTGATACTCCCTCTATAAAGAAATATACAAATATTTTATATCACAAGCTCACCTTGCCAAGAAATATACTCCCTCTGCAACGCACGGGCATTATGGGGGTTCAGCTGAGAATATAATACTCAGATTTTTTTGAGGGATAAAAGCTGCTTTATTGAAGATTAACAGTCATAGGTATACAAATAATTTTGGGGGTTCCTGTGAGCCAAAGATGGCGTCCACAGGGCAAAGAAGTAGCAGCTTTTGCGAGCACATGCGCTTCAACATTACACTCGCGTTTTTCATGTATGATCTCCATGGTTTGGAACATATTCTTCTTCATCTTGATCTCGTCCATAATAACTTTGCTGGGCCCCAAGTATGCCTCTCCGATATGCTTGACTGTTGCTGAACAATCGGTGCTAATCTGAACTTGTTGCAGGTTTAAGTCAAGAGCCAGAGATAGCCCCTCGCAACATGCCATTGCCTCTAGGATCTCTGGATCAGTAACACTTTCGCACGCCAGTGCCGATGCTCCAAGGAAGAAGCCTGTATGATCCCGTCTCACAACTGCCAGGGCTTCCCTTTCACCATTGCGAGGTAATGCAGCATCAACATTCATCTTCGCCCAACCCACGGCAGGAGGAGGACGTCACTTCTGCACTGAGCTAGTGCTTCTCGAAACCAGGTTCTGGACTTTGGGCCGCAGGCCGACCCTGCATGTTTGGGGGCCCATGTGTTCTACCTTAGCGCTTTTCATATTGCAAGCGGTCGGTACGGTGTTGGTTTTAGATGCTGTCGCAAGGCGAATACACAAAATTGAATAAAGCATGGCAGCTGTTGGAATGAAATCGAACGACATTTCCTAACCAGCAATCAGAGTTGCAATTCTATCAATGATATACCATGTGATAAATAATACTATTGTACTACTTATACACACAGGACACTTGTTTCACCATGCCAGATTATTACATCAAAATCTCTCGGAGGATAGACCAGTTAGGCAGTTGCGTGCTGCTACTGAAGAATTTCAAAGTTGATTTGGACCAGCTCTCCTTGCCGAGAAAGTTCGATTTTGACATCATCCCCTACCGCAAGATATGATTTAGATTTGAACCTTGACCATCCTTTAGCATCAATCATCATGCGACCATCCTTTGTACTTATGATATATTGAGTAGGTTCATTCACACCAAGGCTGCGCATGGTAAGAGAAACTTGGCCGCGGTCGCCCGGATTGTTGAACGACTCCCTCGTTGTTCTAGGAATTCTCTGTTTGCAAACAAGAAGACATACCCAAACAGTTAGATCAACACAGTGAATCATGTGAAACAACATGGAAAGAAAAAAGAACGAAGCACTTGGGTGGCCAATGCTTACCAAGAAGGTGGACATGTCGGTTTTTGTAAGGACATTGGTATAGGAAGTGCGAATTGCAACCCAGTCTGTTGCCGGTGCAACTGCATGGGCCGGAGCAGATGCAAGTGCAAGTGTTGGTGCAGGTGCCGAAGCCACTGCTGCTGCCGGAGATGGTGCTCCTTGTAGAGCTGGTGCCGGTGTCGGAGCAGGTGCCGGTGTTGATGCCCGATCCTCCGGTAAATCAGACTGATCCGCTGACGCAGTCAGTGCCCAATCCTCAGCTGGATCAGACTGAGCTGCTGCCGCTGTCAGTGCTAGAGCAATTGTCGGTGCTCGATCTGTGCGAGACAACGGCGATCGTGTCTGGTCTGCTATGATCAGCTTTCTAACTTGACTAGGATCCGTGACCATGATCTAGTTTTTTTCTTCATTTCTTTTAAACGTGAGAAGGACTAATTGTGGCATTTTTGTTAAACCAAACTGCAGTTCATCATAGGGATTCAGCTTGTACTCAGACAACAGACTGATCCAATTTTTTCCAGTAATATAAGTGATGGGCAGTGCCTTCATTACTGACACGACATAAGAAGTGAAACCTGCAAAAATAGCCATCGTAGAGCAAACCAAATGGTTTATTCTGTGATGAATGTCACATGGCAAAACCTGCATCATAAAATTGCAGGAAAAGAAAGAAAACATGACATTAAATCAATAAGATTTAGATAGTAAATCAATAATTTTTACTTGATGTGACACCAGTGAATCCTTACCAGGAAATCACTATGTTGAAGTACTAAACAGAAGATTGATCATCCAACTACGCGTGGCATGCAGGGGCCCCGCCTACTCCCACAAGCAGGACAGTCCAAAGGTCGTGACAAATCATATGGACCGAACATCCATGGGGCTAGAAATCCTGGTGGGTGCGATAAACCCTGCAATGCATACAGATATTGGAGTGTAACCATAATTGATAGACCATCCTCACAAAAACTATGATATGGATACTTCAAATTATACAGACTGAATTGAGTGGACAGACATTAACATAGACCATTCTCAGGACTGACCACACACCAAAAGCGGCACTACTAATAAACAATACAGGGTTCACAAACACAAATCAAGTACTGAACAATAGTACTTACTACAGACAACCAAAGTTGCACTAACTAAACTCTACAGACTATTTTTTGCCACCGACCTACGGGATGAACCCTGCATAACTGACTAGGCCATGGACTTCGTGTGAGATGTCTACATGCACCATCACCATCTTGTCAACCGTGGAGAACCTAACAGAGTGGTCTTTCTACTCATAAACATGATGATGAAGATAGGCCGCATCAGATTTGTTGGGAAGCTTTACAAGAACCACACCCTTCATAATCGAAGGCACAGCCAGGAAATTGTTGTGGTCAAGTACAGCCTCGGGAACATGCTTGACAACAATGCTACAGGAAAACACTAGTTCAGGACACGTGGCGACAAGGACACAGCAGCTGGATAGTTCAGTAGTAGAACTCATCATCAGGTCTTCCAGTTCACACGGCATGACTTTGAGAACTTCATCTCCACCACGGACCTTGTTCTAATTCAAACAGAAACCATATTTTATTACTACCTCCGTTCAGAAATATAAGATGATTTTCGATATTATACTCCATATATGACTACATATATGCACAGAAATGAGTGAACAAAGACACTAGAACATGTCTTTAAAGGCATGAGAGCAGAGGGATTACATGCAATATCCATAACACAAGTTACTAAGGCAAATATACCCTCTTAAAAGGTAGCATTGATGTTCATAAAGTACTCCCTCTGTCCCAAAATTCTTGTATTAGATTTGTCTAGATACGGATGTATCAAGTCACATTTTAGTATTAGATACATCCGTATCTAGACAAATCTAAGACAAGAAATTTGGGACAGAGGGAGTAGTTGAAAGTAATCTATAAGAAATCAGTGTCAACCACTCGCATGTTTTGGTCAAAAGAGGAATTTAGAGCCGTCATTTGGCACACAAAAATCACATGCAAGATCACCCAGAAAGTTGTAATACTAGTACTAGTACTGCGTGTAAGATGAAAAAACACGATCAAGATCGAGAAAAAGATCGTCAAGAAGAGATATTACCTGGACTTGCTTAATGAGGGATCCCGGAGAGGGGGGCTTGGACAGGGCGATGGCTTTGAGCTTGTCTGCGGTAGTCTCGGCGGGGTGCTTGCGCTTCTTCGTACCATGAGCCTCGACGGTTTTGGCCGGAGCCATAGACATCACTTCGGCCGGTGCTCTAGCGTCCATCAAGAAACTATCAAATAGAAATAAAAGAAAAGAAACCATAATCACAAACCCAAAAGAAGAAAAGAGAGGGAGTTATAGGATCAGTCTCGGGGTTGAAAGACCGGGCCTTGGCCAGAATCAACGCCATTGATGCGCTCACCTTTCCTTCTTTGGGAGAGAAGAACAATGGCAGAAGCAGGTCGGGGTTTTCTTGAAGAAATGAGGAACAAGATGAGGCAGAAGCTAGGGTTGGGTAGAGAGGAAGCTGAGAGAGAAGAGTGAAATGATGGTTGCTTCGTCCGTCCAACTTACTGCTGGAAAGGAGGGGGTTTTGTGATTTGACGGCTCATTGGGCATTACTACGGTGCTTCGATCGGGGTAGTCTACCGTCACTCTACTACGGAGTAATTTAGTGCATGGCTGGTGGACCCCGATGCTAGTTGTCCCACACGTTGGCGAAAGTGAGTAATTTAGTGCATGGCTGGAGGAGGATCCGCACGGTAGAGCGTGTCCACTATTTTTCAAAATAAAAAAATGATTACAGCAAGCGTTTCCACTCTTACGACGGAGGAGTGCGAAAGACGGAAGCCACTTGAACATACACAATGCTCCTACTACTAGGCATGTGCAGTGGATCATACGTCAGTACTACACAATCTTTTTGCTAGTGTAGTAAGATATGACGATAACAAATGATGTTGAGCGCATGTCAACTACTCCTATATGTAACATAGTACCGCTTTTTCGACTGTCCGGTCGAGAATGGACGGTGAGATCAATGTTAACAGAACTAGGTACACAACGCACGGAGAGTACGGTGCTACAGTACTCCACGAAACATGAACCATATGAAGCACGAATAGTGTTAGGCAGGGTGTATGAAGGGTGCACGGGATGGGAGCAAAAGTTCCCTTCTCGACCCACTTTTGGGTGTTTGGCAGAGTGCATGAATGGTGCATGAGTCCACACTAGTAGGTTGACAAAAATACACGAAGAGGAAACAACTATATTGAGATGAGAATGCAACCAAACACACCCACACGCTTTGTGCTACGGTGACTGATCTGCACCGTCTGAGTTTGATCCAACGGTCATGTTGCGCCGAGACATGGACATGCCCATGCAGAGGGAGCCTAAACACCATCGAAGTCCCTCTGCTTCTCGAGACGCACGAAGTTGGTGATGCAGGGTGCAACCGCCCGCAGAGCCCACTCCCGGTCGACGGGAGCCAGCTCGTCAAAGACGGCGTCCAATGGCACGAATGGATTCCGGTGACGGATCCCTGAAAGGATTCGCCCGGCAATGGCGACGACAGCCCGCAACCCCTCCTTGTCCAGCTCAGCCCCCACCATCACGCGGAGACGGCTCAGCACCTCGGAGATATAGGTGAAGAAGGAGACCAGGTCAGGAAGCCGCAGCTCGTTAAAGTCGACCGGGTGGTCGAAGGGGTTTAGCCCGACGGCCGGCATCGTCGCGCTGGCACGACGGTAGGCATCGCGCAGCCGCAACACGTGCATGGCAACTTAGTTCACCAAGTGGCTGAGGCGATCCTGGACCTCGTCACGATTGGCCCGCTCGCGCTCCAGCCGGCTCCCCTGACGGCCTATCGTATCTCCCGCTTTCTGCAGCAACTCCGCCGATGCCTCGAGCATCTTTGTGGTGGACGCTTGTCACTTTTGAAGCTTCGTGAACTCCCACACATAACGGAGGAGCATGGCACTCCTCTCCTCCTTGAGCTCACGGAGCTCCACGTCCTTGGCCCTGAGCTCCGCATCCTTGGCATGGAGCTCCTATGTCAGGAGCCTCACCTCGGACTCCATGATCTGCTGCGCCGCCATGGCACCAGGTAGAAGCAATGGGGAGAGGAAGCAAAGGGGGCAAAACGGCTGAAAGGCAATGCAATCTACGGGAAGGCGGAGGGAGCGGGGAATCTTTTGGTTTTCACCACGGTAAAACACCAGTCGACGACTTCTCACATCAGGGAGCAGTGGGTACAGGTGGAGTCGTCATGACTAATGGCTGCCACGCCTGCTCCCGTCAATCAAAAAATTAAAAATCCTGCCGCGCCTGCTCCCATCAACCAAAAAATTAAAAATCCTGCCGCACCCAAACACCAGAGCAATGCCGTGGTGGATATTTAAATTTACCTACCGGCAAGTAGATAAAAAAGGGGTAAAAAACAAATGTTGCGGTGGCCTAGCTAATCGGTCGAACTAGCCCAACTAGGTAGCCACCGTGCTTCACTGATGTACTCAGCGGGAAAGGTGGTCTTTCGTGATTTGATGACTCATTTACTTGCTTCAGTGCTACGACCGAGGAGGACCCAGAAAATGCGCGGTAGGGTGTCCCACGTCAGGAAGAATATATGCGTGCACCACCCGGGAGGACCCCGAAACCACGCGGTAGGGTGTGCCACGTCTCGGCACGGAGGAAAAATGGGTGTGTAAAAATATACTGCATCAGACGTAGTACCTATGGTTCGACCTCGGGACCCAGCCAGTCGGTTGAAAATAGCCCACTAGCCACACAGCTTCATCATGCAAACATGGCATGGAGGATAGATGTGGTTAGCTCCGTCTTGACCAGCCACAACGTCTCTTGTTCTAGGCGATTCTTCTATTTTCCAAGTTTTTTTAGTTGTAATAACACCACTGCAAGCTAGCGCCGCTCTTCGTGTGTGCTCGTGCAAAGGTTAGACAATGGAGAGAAGAGAGATTGAGATTGCAGACCTGGGACCCAGCAGTAAGTGAGATAACGGTCATGCACGTGTTGACGAGGCACTCCCTCTACTCTACTCAACGCCAGTACTGTATAAAATCAAGTTAAGGGACAAAGCCAACAATCGTTCGTTTTTTCAGGCTATCGACTTACGCTTTGTAGTCTAGGTTGCCAGTTCGAATCTCGTCTTTCAGATTTGTTAGTTTTACGTCCAAATTTGATTAATGACAAGTGGGACCCCCGTGTGTTGTTCCGATGTTTCAGTGTAGGATGGGTTTTTTGAACAAACACTTTGCGCGCTTAGACAAGTAACGGCACGAGTTACACGTTTTTTGCAAGTTTACGAACAAAACTGACAGCGGCATAGAATATCACATCCACCCCGCAGCTTAGATACTATGGTGATATGAGTTTTTACACCGTTGGAAGTGAGATCCAATGGCTTGGGAGTAGTCTTTGTAACTATGCGCAATTTCCAAACTCTCCAAAGGTTTTTTTTGCAAATAAAACATTCAGGCCTTGTGTGTGTCGCTGCATCTTCGATCCAACGGCTCCCCGGTGCTCATATTAGGTGCTCCCCGTAGCTTAATTACCCGCTATGATGATTGGAGTAGTTGTGGGGCGAATGCTACGAAAATATAATCTAAACCGACAGGAATAAATGCCTACACAAATTAATCCAAGGTTGGAGTGCCCCTCGCAATGTAAATAGCTCCGGCTTTGCGAGGGATGGAGAGGTAGTAGCTTCAACGCGTGGAAGATACGGTGTGAGAAAGCGAGGTCAATCGAGAGACATATAGATAGAGAGACAAAGTGAGTGTGGTCCGACATTCATTGAACAAATATATATGCTCTAGAGAGATATTGTCCGATTGAACTTTTTGGCAAGGGTGAGGGCTGTAAGATAGAGCTTGAGAGATGATCCAGTCACAGACGTGTAGATATATTTTGTTCGTGGGAGGAAGCAAGATCAACCGATCACATAGGGTCGTCGTGCGATCGAAAGAGTGAGACGAGTTGGAGAGAGTGACCTAGATAGACGATGTGCGTGAGAGAGTATACAATGTGAATAGGTCGAATTGGGCTCAAACATGGTGATATATCGTTTTTGTCCAAGAAAGAGCGAGGTCAATCGAGACATACGGAGAGAGAGGGAGAGAGAGAGAGATTGAGTGAGCGTGGCCCACCATGAGGTCGAAAGAGTGGTGGCGGCTTGGATGGACTGACCTAGATAGACAATCTGCGTGAGAGAGTACAAAGTGTGTCGATCGAGGCCCGAACAGGGAGATATATCATTTGTGTGTGAAAGAAAACGAGGTTAAACGAGACTCGGATAAAGAGAGCGAGATTGAGCGAGTGTGGCCCGTCGTGCAGAAAAAAGAGTGAGACAGTCTCGAGGGAGTGACCTAGATATACAACATGCATGCGTGCGCATGCACGAGAGGTTGGGGGCTAGATAGGCAATGCATGTATTTAGCGCAAGAGGGTCAGAGGGAGAGGGGGGAGAGAGAGAGCTCGGCATGGGGTGCAATGGCGGGTGTGTGAGGTAAATACATTTGGTAACAGAGTGGAAAAAGGGGTTGTGTAGTTGAGAGACTTAGAGATCAAAACATGGAGAGAAAGAATGAACGTGTGTTGGAAACCGATAGCTTCCTAAGGTGGTTAGGAGAGGAAGATTGACCGATACAGGAAGTATGTAGCGTTTGTGCGGGTGGGGGGGGGCTAAAAACATTTGAATGTACATAGTACGAGACTTAATATCGATGTTTCAATTCGGTGTACATTGTAAGATTTGAACCGAGGACCAGGCATACGGGTAATTATTTCGAATTCGTGCCATACTAAGTTTCAAAAAGTTGACATTGACTCAGTTTGTTGTGCTATTTTGTAGGTCATATGTTTGAATCCATCCAAAAGTTTTCTCACTACCATGGTGTTCATCATATACATATGAATTGGTATTAAAAAGTAGCATGGATATAGTGAAATGGAAAATCCACGTTAGAATTGGAGATCGCTATGTGACACACACTCTAATTCAAATAACTAACTATGTGACACACACTCTAATTCAAATAACTAATTATGTGAGACACACTCTAATCCACGTTAGCGTGGGTACCGTTTCGATTTTTTTTCAAATAACTCCTCATTAATTAATTTATAGTACTCCCTCTGTTCACTTTTATAAGACCTTGAAGACATTTCAGACAATGTGCAAAACAGTTCATTTTAAGTTGTCTGAAATGACTTACAAAAGTGAACGGATGGAGTATCTCGTTTCGAATGACTAATTATTGCAAGGAAAACATGGGTATGGTAATACATACAGATTCGTTTGCAAATGAAAGAAGATTCGTTTGCATTCTCAAATGTAGGCGCACCAGGCAAACCAGGGTCATGTCGGGGTGGATGCTGCTTCGGTGCCTTAAAGGCAACTGCCTTTGGGTCACTAACATGTGGGACAGCCACCTGTTGGGCCCATATATCATGGACACAAAGGCAGGTGCCTTAAGGCACCGAAGCATAGTCCTGTCGGGGTGGTCGCGTGTGTCGGACGGATGCGTAGCACCCAGCCACCCACCCCCCTCCCCCCCCCCCCCCAAAAGGACGACGACAATATAAGTTCGCGCTTCCACGTTTCGGATTGAAATATCTGGCAGCCCCAATTCCAGCCTTGCAAAATCTCTCTTCTCCACCGTCCCCTTCTGCACCCAGATTGCTCAAATCCCTAATTCGCCGCCAACCCTCGAATCGCCCCTCGTCTCATCTCTTTCCCCACTGTTCCCCACCTCTGTGCTGGATGAGGACGACGAAGACGACGGTCGCGCTTCACCACCGCACCGGAGCTACCTCATCTACGCCATCGTCCACCGCACCGGGTGGTCCACCAACAACGACGGCCGCCGCAACCGACGTGCCTCACAGACACCGAGTTCCACCGCATCAGGTGCGCTTCACCGACGTCGTCTCCTAGCTCACCGGGGCTACTTCACCGAGCACATCGTCGCACCTCCGCCCCCTGAGGCCGTGGGGCTTCACCAACGGTCTCGTCCACCACATCGTAGCGCTCCGCTGCCACTCAAGATCTGCATCCGTGCGTGGCCAGCCAACGCCAGCGCATCACCCTCAACGGCTCTAAAGTGACCCGCACTCTAGCTAGGCGAGCATGCCCAAACGCCGGCCCGAACTAGGTATCCACACATCACTCCCTTGTGCATTGTTCCAACGATGTTTGGATATCCTTTCACTGCTCTCGTAGCTTACACGCCTATGCAACTCTGACCTTAACTCTTATTTCTTCTGGAGATATCATCTGAAACAAGCAAATCCATATTTTAGTGAAGCATGACGGCGCTATGGGATCTGGTACACATCGTGCACACCCGTATAACCTTGTAAGTATCTGTCCTCCGGTACAACATCAAGGTCGATTCCTCTTATTTGATCAACCATTTGCCGTGTCAAAAATGCAGAGGGGGATGCAAGAAGCACAAGGCCTGCACATCCAAGCAAGTGGTAACATGGACTTGTACATGGAACATCCCAAGCACAAGCAGAGCTGCAGTGAGCCTGTACAACGAGCTAGCATAAGTCCCTGCATTTCATTTAATTCGTACTGGCATTCGTGTATGATTTGTGTGCAGTGTCTGATCCACGAATTCAAGTTACCAGGGGCGAACATTTAACTTAAAAAATACGAAGGCACTTGCACTCCGGAAATCAACATAACTTGAGAAATGTGAAGCTACATGCACTTTGAAAACCAGCTAATGATCCAAAGTAGTTCAGATTATAAACACTAAATGATGCAAGCACCAAAAAACACAAAATGCAACATGGTGTACAAGGACTACAAACATGGTATGTACCTGCTTGAATTATTCATTCCTCTGGCTGGAAATATCGAAGTGTAATTGCACGTATAACCAGTGCGCAAACTGCATATCAATATACCTATCCTGCCCAAGTATGCCAATAGTTTCAAACAACATATCAGAAAAGTATTTATGCTATGTTGTCATGATACGGGGACTTTCTGGTAGATGGCCTCGACGTTTCCTCAAGCTATGAAAATGCACTATAATTTGCTTGTCATCAATGCCTGCAAATCTCTGTCTCTCTCAACATAGTAGATCATCATTAGACACTAAATCCTTCAATGAGCTTGCAAAATGCTTGCATTACATCCCTCATTAGACACTATATGTTCATCACCAGGAGCATGTAAAATGTTTGCATCAAATCCTTCATTAGCATTCACTACAAAAAAAGACACATCCGTGACATTTTGGGCCGAACGAAAAAAAATTATGTCAAACATATGACACTTCTTTGACGATAATTGTGAAAAAACCCGGTATCATCATAGATGTGGTGGGCTGCTACTTCTATGACAAAAAATCATGACAGAAAATGGGCTTTTCGTCCTGGGCGGGCCGGAGACGCAGCTGCATGACATTCTTTGGGCTGTCCATGACGGAAAAAAACCGTGGTAGAAGCGAGGGGGAGGAAAATTTCGGGGAGTTCCCGGTTACGGTGGGAGGTCGGGGGCCGAGCGATGCGTGTTTCTCTCGTACACATACGTGCGTGTGTGCGAGGCGTTGGCTCTAACTGAACCCGAGCGAGGCATTGGGCTCTAACTGAACCCAAGTGATTGCACTGCAGGCTACACGTTACTGAACCCGAGCGATCGATCGATGGCTGTTAACTGAACCCGATCGAGCAATTCCTTCGCTACTGCTGCTAACTGAAGCCGATCGATGGGATGAACAGTGAGCATTGCGGGGGGGTTGGATGAACAGTGAGCGGTGGCGTTGCCTCTGGATGAACAGGACCCCGTGGTGTGGTGGAGGGCTGGATGAACAGTAGACGGTGGAGGGGTGCCCGTGGAGGGGTGGAGGGGTGCCCGTGGAGGGGTGGATGAACAGGACCCCGTGGTGTGGAGGGCTGGATGAACAGTACACGGTGGAGGGGTGGTTGAACAGGACCCCGTGGTGTGGAGGGCTGGATGAATAGTAGGCGATGGAGGGGTGCCCGTGGAGGGGTGGTTGAACAGGACCCCGTGGTGTGGAGGGTTGGATGAACAGTAGACGGTGGAGGGGTGGTTGAACAGTAGCCGGTGGAGTAACGCGCGGTGGAGGCTGGATGAACAGGAGCCCGTGGAGGCTGGATGAACAGGAGCCCATGGAGGCTGGAGGAGGTCGACGGTGGAGATAAACAGTATCTCGTGGAGTCCCGTTTTGTGGTACGCCACACCCCTCCTGATGAACAGGACCCCCGTTTCGACCGTAGCGCTCCAACACAAGTGTGACGCCCCCGATTTGACCGTACACTAATCATGCACGCAAATGTGTACGATCAAGATCAAGGACTCACGGGTAGATATCACAACACAACTCTACAAATAAAATAAGTCATACAAGCATCATATTACAAGCCAGGGGCCTCGAGGGCTCGAATACAAGAGCTCGATCATAGACGAGTCAGCGGAAGCAACAATATCTGAGTACAGACATAAGTTAAACAAGCCCGCCTTAAGAAGGCTAGCACAAACTGGGATACAGATTGAAAGAGGTGCAGGCCTCCTGCCTGGGATCCTCCTAAACTACTCCTGGTCTTCGTCAGCGGGCAGCACGTAGTAGTAGGCACCTCCGGTGTAGTAGGAGTCGTCGTCGACGGTGGCGTCTGGCTCCTGGGCTCCAACATCTGGTTGCGACAACCAGGTAGAAGGGATAGAGGGAAAGGAGGGAGAAAGCAACCGTGAGTACTCATCCAAAGTACTCGCAAGCAAGGAACTACACTACATATGCATGGATATATGTGTAAAGGCCATATCAGTGGACTGAACTGCAGAAAGCTAGAATAAGAGGGGGGTAGCTAATCCTGTCGAAGACTACGCTTCTGGCAGCCTCCGTCTTGCAGCATGTAGAAAAGAGTAGACTGAAGTCCTCCAAGTAGCATCGCATAGCATAATCCTAACCGATGATCCTCCCCTCGTCGCCCTGTGAGAGAGCGATCACCGATTGTATCTGGCACTTGGAAGGCTGTGTTTTATTAAGTATCCAGTTCTAGTTGTCATAAGGTCAAGGTACAACTCCGGGTCGTCCTTTTACCGAGGGACACGGCTATTCGAATAGATAAACTTCCCTGCAGGGGTGCACCACATACCCCAACACGCTCGATCCCATTTGGCCGGACACACTTTTCTGGGTCATGCCCGGCCTCGGAAGATCAACACGTCGCAGCCCTACCTAGGCACAACAGAGAGGTCAGCACGCCGGTCTAAATCCTATGGCGCAGGGGTCTGGGCCCATCGCCCTTTGCACACCTGCACGTTGCGTACGCGGCCGGAAGCAGACCTAGCCTAGTGGCTTTCCAGTCCAATCCGGCGCGCGCCACTCAGTCGCTGACGTCACGAAGGCTTCGGCTGATACCACGACACCGGGATACCCCTATCTGCTCCCACGTAGATGGTTAGTGCGTATAGACCAAATGGCCAGACTCAGATCAAATACCCAGATCTCATTAATCGTGTTAAGTATCCGCGAACACCGACCAGGGCCAGGCCCACCTCTCTCCTAGGTGGTCGGAACCTGCCCTGTCGCTCCGCCTCAAAGATCCACTCGCGGGTGCTCCTACGAGCCTACCCGTCTTTAGTCACCACATGTATCATGTATAAAGTATATAGTATATACCCGTGATCACCTCCCGAGTGATCACGGCCCGATAGTATAGCATGGCAAACGGACAAGAATGTAGGGCCACTGATGATAAGCTAGCATCCTATACTAAGTATTAGGTCTGCAGGTAAAGGTAACAACAGTAGTAGCAAGGACAGGCTATGCATCAGTATAGGATTAACGGGAAGCAGTAACATGCTACACTACTCTAATGCAAGCAGTATAGAGAAGAGTAGGCGGTATCTGGTGATCAAAGGGGGGGGGGGGCTTGCCTGGTTGCTCTAGCAAGAGAGAGGGGTCGTCAACTCCGTAGTCGTACTGGGTAGCAGCGGCATCGGTCTCGGTGTCTATCGAGAGAAGAGGGGGGAGAAACAATAAATATTTAAGCAAGCATATGCATAGTGATGCATGACATGACAAGTAACGGCGTTAGAGGTGCCCTAACGCGGTAATAGGTGATACCGGTGAAGGGGGATGACATCCGGGAAAGTATCCCCGGTGTTTTGCGTTTTCGGGCAGAGGACCGGAGGGGGAAAGTTGCGAGTTCGATAGGTTAGGGAGGTGTGGTGGACGAACGGGTTGCGTATCCAGAATCGTCTCGTCGTTCTGAGCAACTTTCATGTACAAAGTTTTTTTTCATCCGAGCTACGGTTTATTTTATATTAATTTTAAAAGATTTAAATCATTTTTAGGATTTATTTAATTAATTTAATTAAACATTATCAGAATACTGTCTGCTGACGTCATCATGACGTCAGCATGACGTCAGCAGTCAACAGAGGCGTTGACTGGTCAACTGACGTGTGGGTCCCGTTCGTCATACTCTGTTTTAATGAACTAACCGTTAATTAGGTTAATTAGTGATTAGTTTAATCTAATTATAATTAATTAACTTAATTAATTTCTTAATTAATTAATTAATTTAATTTAATTATTATTGTCTATTTAATTATTTTAGTTATATTTTTTATTAATTTTTTTTTCCAACAGGGGCGTGGGTGTGGGGCCCACTGGGCAGTGGCCCATAGGGCCAAACGGGCATGCGGGCGTGCGGGTATTGGGCGTGGACGCCCGACGGGCGCAGCATCGCCAGAACGGGCGCGCCGGCGAGGCGCGGTTGCGGTCGGAGGGGAGGCGCGGCCAGGGGCGGTGCAGGGCCCCGGGGGCGCGCGTCGGAGGCGGGCGGTGCAGCTACGGGCGCGCACAGCAATGGTGGCCGTGGCGGGCAGCAGGGCCAGCGAGGCCGGTCGGGACTAGGCGTGGGCGAGGGTCAGCAGGAGGCAGCGCGGTTAGCGTGGCGCGGTCGCGTACGACGACGGCCGAGCGCAGGCGGGAGGAGGGGCGTGCAGCAGCGCAGCGGCAAGCAGGGGGGCCTCGGGACGCGCGGGCGGCGCAGCGCGAGCGAGCAGCGCCGCGGCAGAGCAAGGCGGGGCTCGGGCGCGTATGCGCGGTGGCACGCGCGAGCGGTGCGGCGGGCGAGCAGGGAGGCGCGGGCGCGCGGTCGCGGTGAGCACGGTGTGCGGGCGCGTTCGGGCGCGGACGGTGGCCAAGGTGCGCGGCGATGGAGCGGCAGGGGGCGACGGAGACGAGCGCGACGGCGGGGCTCACCGAGGGGTGTAGGGATTCGGGCAGCGGGGGGGCGAGGTGGAGGTCGGGGACGCACGACGGAGAGGGGAGGCAGGCCGGCGAGGAAGCGCTTGACGAATCCGGTGAGGGCGGCGCCGTGCGCGGTCGTCGGGGCTGAGGACGAGGACGACGAGGTCTAGCGGCTGCGGTGAGAGGCGGCCCCGGCATGGGCCACGGGCAACGACGGCAGCGCAGGGGGGGGGGCTGTGTCGCCGGTGTCGAACGCAGGGCGCAACGGGCCCCGATCCAGATCGGATCGGGGGAGGGGCGGGGAGTGGCGACGACGAGCGGGATCGGGCGCGATGCCACGATCCAGATCGGGGGGAGGAGAGAGTAGTGGGGGGGCAAGTGGGGGTTACGGGTTAGGGTTTGCCCAGGGGTGGGGGTTATGGGGGGGAGTGGGGTGGCCGGTTGGGCCAGTTGGGCCGGCCTGGCTAACAGCTGGGCCAGCTCGTCCAGTGGGGGGGGGGCCTCCTGCCTCTTTTTTTTGTTTTCTGTTTTTGTTTTTTTTTTAGTTCCTGTTTTCATTTTAGTTTCACTTTATTTTTAGTTTTACAAAATATACCACTAGCCCCTAAATTAGTATTTATAAATACTCTATTGCCACATTAATTTCTCATACCAAAAAATAGTTTAATGTTTTAATATTTATAAATTGCATTTAATTATTTGTTTAAGCCACCGTTCTATTTAGTTTAGCGCTTTTAATTATTTTATAAAAATGTGATCCTCCACCATAATTACCTATGCAATATTTGCCGCCTCTAGAACATTTTAATTTTAATGTTTGAAAACTTTACCATTTGACTTGATTTTGAATTTTGAATTCAAACGGGATTTGAATCATCGTGAGATCAACAACAGTAATCGTGGTGATGTGGCATCCTTAGTAGAGGGTTACTGTAGCTTAAATATTCGGGCGTCACAATTCTCCTCCACTACAAGGAATCTCGTCCCGAGATTTAAGAGGGAAGTAAAGGGGGAAGGTCTGGTTACGAAACGCTAACGAATCTTCTCAGTCTTGGTTGCTCTTCTTGAAGAGGCCGATCCATTACATTTACGTCTTCATTTCTCTGCTTCAGGTCATCATGGTGATGTCGTCCTTTTCTCGGGAACTCCAACATACTTACGAATAGGTAGGGGGCAGCTTGGCTATGACAACATGCTTATGAGGGGAATAATCTGGGTTAACCTTGAATGAGCATAAGATTATCTCTCGAGTTGAACATATAAAATACTTTGAGAGTACGATACGAAGGTACAATGAGAGGGTCCAAGCGGATAGATAGCTGCTCAAAGTCTGAACCAGAGTGAGAAAGGGGTTCAGAGCGGCGAGAGTAAGCATTGTGTCTGATACCAGAATAAAGCACTAGGAAGCTAGCCCATGAATTAAATACAAAGACAAGCATGGAGAATAACCATTAGAAACAGGGTTGTACAGGAGAGTCAGGTTTCGATCCTGTGGAACTGTGGGTTATGGGCCCACCATACGGGATAAAGGTAGAAGGAGTGGTGACATCTTGCACGGTCATGATAGCAAGGCATGCCAGAGGAAAGACTGTTGATTATGTCTGCAACAACCATTGGTACCAAGGAAGAGGGACGAAGAGAACCATTTTCCTGCTCGTTGAACGAGGCAGACCAATAGGCAAAGCTCGTCCATCGGTGGTTACCGGAATGCTATCAACAAAAGCAATAGGGTCTTACTGACAGAGTCGTACGCTGAGGTGCTTATAAAAGGAGTGACGTATTACTGCTTAGATCATATAAACCTCAAGAAGGTTAAACAGAACAATGGAAAGGAAAAATGTGATTCTTAGATTAAACAGAAGAATGGAAAGGAAAATGTGATTAAACACATATTACAGGGGGTATATCCTCCCCATGAACAAGCAGATTATGATTTCCCAGACCGGATAGAAGGTAGAAAACTCTTTTAGGTAGGAGAGAAAAATTTCATGACATTACCCATACAACGGTGTTTGGGTAATTTCAACAAGAAACATTTAGCATGGTGCTTCAAATGTTCTTATTGAAAATCGGAGTACCATAGACATGCTTCGAGATAGCGCTGACATGGTCAACAGGTGAAAATCAGACTTTGGAAACAAAAAGGATCCATCAGGAATAACTTGTGAAATAAGTCCTACAATTCCCTCACGGAAGAATGGCTAAACTTGCTAAAAAGGATACTACAACAATAGGTCCTCCATCCAGGTGTGCTAGGCCTGAAATAACCTTACCGGGTCATATATAAAGACCAACATTATAACTCTTGGAAATAAGTTCCAACCATCATATCTGACCGAGATTCAGATTTGATTGGTGTCAGGATACCTCAGACTCAGGATGCCTGAGAAGGAAAAGTGCAAAATGAATTGACGAGACGACATTGTAAGATTCTCGGGAAATCTACTATGGAAGCGAGTTCCGAAATAGGAGCTCATCTTTAAACCGATGAAGGGATAAGGTGGTAGCTGATGAACTCAGCGACAATTCATCGAGATTTCCAAAAAGATGTATTTCCACAAGTATGTGAACAAGGATATAACATTTGTCAGAACAAAAGATATAACGATGTATGCTTGAGGAAAACATACACAATTAAACATTGGTTGAAAGGTGCGCCCGAAATATGGGTAGGGTTGCACGACCAATGTCAGAATGGTGATTCGGTAATCAATAGCCTAAGAATGAACGGCCGACCATTAACTTCCAAGCAATAGGGTTGCTAGAAGGGGAAGAATCCAAACAACACCGTTCACCTGTTGGAATCAACACAGGGACCAAGAAAGAATGGTGATGGTGAGAAGTACCACTAAACCAAGAATTTTTTTAAGAGGTGATGAAACTCTCACGACATTCTTGACATAAAAGATGGTAATATTCCAAGGTAAAGAAGAACAAATGCTGGATAGTAAGGATCTCAAGGTATAACTCAAAACACGAATAAGTTTGTGTTGGAGGGAAGGCAATAAAGTGGCCGATGATAATACAATTCATCGGGGGCAAGGATGGTATTTCTCGTCATGAATTCAATTGATATCCAGGAAGACCTCATAAGGTTGATGATCTTCACGGCACATTGGTCGAGAGATTTCAAGATGTAATCAATCAGTGACAACATCAAATCAAAGGAATGATGAAGCGGAAGGTTATTGGAACCATGGGTAGGGCACAAACTTGAAATCAAGCTTGTTGTTCAAGGTGAATTGATATGACGAGGAAGATCGACGTAAGCTTAGCTCATCATCGAAAGTTGTGCTCCGGGATTAAGGACCAGGTAGCACAGTTAAAATTTAGCATGATAATGATATAGCCGATCAGGCTAGGAATGGCATGATCGAGTACAAACTCGGACTTAAAGAAGATTATCAAGAGTTGCTGAACCGTAGGGCAGACTCGGTTCAGTTATCGGTGTCTTTGAGTGTTTAATAACTCAGAGCCCATGAAAACTGTAATCAGTGAGAATGTAGTACTTGATGAAGAACTCATAAGAAGTTATGCAGTTTCAAGATAATCTCGAGATACCAGGGGGGTAATACTCGAAGACGGATCAAAGTAGAGGTTGGACCCAGGTATTGATCCACATGAGACAAGTGCTTACACTTGCATCGAAAATGGTATTTAAAAGAGAACATGGTCGGAACCACGATTGAAAAAGGCCGGATCCCAGATATAAGATGAACTTATACCAAGGGAACTAATATCATTTACAAAAAGCTTCGATGATAAGTTTCACATCGGGTCCATGGGCATGAACGCAAAGGCTCAAGGTCGACTCCCAATTCTTCCATGTATAACCTTTCATTTTACTTCTCGCTTTTGATGAAGCTGTAGTATAGAAATTTTATCTAGCAAAATACCAGAAGAGTATGACTCGTGAAAACTTTCGAGTTCACACAGTTTAGAGAAGGCATATGTTCAACCCATCAGGGCATCTTAGGAGTATATACCACAAATTTCAAGAATAAATAACACCAGCTCGATAGTAGAGCATGTTTGAGAAAGCAGAGGATACAATTTACCAAAGGTATTATGTATCCGAGGAAAGGCTCACAGACTTATTGAATATGAAGGACGTTGTCGGATAAAATCCCGCAAATGATCTGGTGGTTCTCAAGGAATCTGGTGCGAGCATCGGTACTCAACCAGAGGGAGAAACAATGCAAGGAGATCAGACTTTAGAAACAACTGACTAATTCAAGGCTCAAATGCAAAGGAATTATCAATTCCAAGACAAGGGATCAGAAGCAATGCTCTGATCAGGGATGGATAAGTTGAATAGCCTTAAGGGTACAATCGACAGCAATTTGATTGGTCGAGATCCAGCTCATGTTTTAAAATAACGTCTAAGCCGAAAAGATAATTTAAAAGGATCAACTGATGATTGCGTGCATTCGCACTCAAGTTGAATCAATAGGATCAAAAGACGATGCATAAGGATACTAACGAATATCGCTAGACATATGGAAAGCATCCATAATGCAAGCAGGCAAGTATTGCAGAGCAATAAGCTACTAAGGATTTTTGGAGGATCGAATAGTATTTCGAAGACCATTGTGAAACACATGAACAACTGGGGATGAGTGGATACTCGACAAGTGCGAGGATTTAATTGAAGGGGTATTCATATGGCAAGGAACTGCTAGGCAGTAGGCACAAAGTATCCTCGGAACAATAGAGAAGACTCTGGGGTATCTTGTAATAACAAGATCAATGGGGGATGATCGTATGAATGGCAAGTGTAAGTAGTTATCCATAAGGATTTATCGGTGGTCGGGAATAGCAAAAGTGATGGTCACAAAGTCTCGAGAGGAATAGCAAAGAGTATCTTCGGAATCTTCTGGTGAAGCAGGCCATCATCTGGAATGAAGGGGCTCTCCGGGAGAAAGTACTTACGAGATCCTAGTGTCAGAGTTAGTAAATTCATTTTAACCCGAATAGAAGAGAGATCAGAGCCCCAGAGTAATGATCGAGGAGTAAAAGATCCTAATACCACCCAAATGGCGACGTGGGCCCATGGGCCACACAGCCATGTTAGTAACACAGCTTTCATCGACTAGACTCAACTTCGGCCAAGGAGTTTGGAAGGGGAATTCCTACAGGCAGTCGGCTCTGATACCAACTTGTGACGCCCCCGATTTGACCGTACACTAATCATGCATGCAAATGTGTACGATCAAGATCAAGGACTCACGGGTAGATATCACAACACAACTCTACAAATAAAATAAGTCATACAAGCATCATATTACAAGCCAGGGGCCTCGAGGGCTCGAATACAAGAGCTCGATCATAGACGAGTCAGCGGAAGCAACAATATCTGAGTACAGACATAAGTTAAACAAGCCCGCCTTAAGAAGGCTAGCACAAACTGGGATACAGATCGAAAGAGGCGCAGGCCTCCTGCCTGGGATCCTCCTAAACTACTCCTGGTCTTCGTCAGCGGGCAGCACGTAGTAGTAGGCACCTCCGGTGTAGTAGGAGTCGTCGTCGACGGTGGCGTCTGGCTCCTGGGCTCCAACATCTGGTTGCGACAACCAGGTAGAAGGGATAGAGGGAAAGGAGGGAGAAAGCAACCGTGAGTACTCATCCAAAGTACTCGCAAGCAAGGAACTACACTACATATGCATGGATATATGTGTAAAGGCCATATCAGTGGACTGAACTGCAGAAAGCTAGAATAAGAGGCTAATCCTGTCGAAGACTACGCTTCTGGCAGCCTCCGTCTTGCAGCATGTAGAAGAGAGTAGACTGAAGTCCTCCAAGTAGCATCGCATAGCATAATCCTAACCGATGATCCTCCCCTCGTCGCCCTGTGAGAGAGCGATCACCGATTGTATCTGGCACTTGGAAGGGTGTGTTTTATTAAGTATCCGGTTCTAGTTGTCATAAGGTCAAGGTACAACTCCGGGTCGTCCTTTTACCGAGGGACACGGCTATTCGAATAGATAAACTTCCCTGCAGGGGTGCACCACATACCCCAACACGCTCGATCCCATTTGGCCGGACACACTTTTCTGGGTCATGCCCGGCCTCGGAAGATCAACACGTCGCAGCCCTACCTAGGCACAACAGAGAGGTCAGCACGCCGGTCTAAATCCTATGGCGCAGGGGTCTGGGCCCATCGCCCTTTGCACACCTGCACGTTGCGTATGCGGCCGGAAGCAGACCTAGCCTAGTGGCTTTCCAGTCCAATCCGGCGCGCGCCACTCAGTCGCTGACGTCACGAAGGCTTCGGCTGATACCACGACGCCGGGATACCCATAACTGCTCCCACGTAGATGGTTAGTGCGTATAGACCAAATGGCCAGACTCAGATCAAATACCCAGATCTCGTTAATCGTGTTAAGTATCCGCGAACACCGACCAGGGCCAGGCCCACCTCTCTCCTAGGTGGTCGGAACCTGCCCTGTCGCTCCGCCTCAAAGATCCACTCGCGGGTGCTCCTACGAGCCTACCCGTCTTTAGTCACCACATGTATCATGTATAAAGTATATAGTATATACCCGTGATCACCTCCCGAGTGATCACGGCCCGATAGTATAGCATGGCAAACGGACAAGAATGTAGGGCCACTGATGATAAGCTAGCATCCTATACTAAGTATTAGGTCTGCAGGTAAAGGTAACAACAGTAGTAGCAAGGACAGGCTATGCATCAGTATAGGATTAACGGGAAGCAGTAACATGCTACACTACTCTAATGCAAGCAGTATAGAGAAGAGTAGGCGGTATCTGGTGATCAAAGGGGGGGGCTTGCCTGGTTGCTCTAGCAAGAGAGAGGGGTCGTCAACTCCGTAGTCGTACTGGGTAGCAGTGGCGTCGGTCTCGGTGTCTATCGAGAGAAGAGGGGGGAGAAACAATAAATATTTAAGCAAGCATATGCATAGTGATGCATGACATGACAAGTAACGGCGTTAGAGGTGCCCTAACGCGGTAATAGGTGATACCGGTGAAGGGGGATGACATCCGGGAAAGTATCCCCGGTGTTTTGCGTTTTCGGGCAGAGGACCGGAGGGGGAAAGTTGCGAGTTCGATAGGTTAGGGAGGTGTGGTGGACGAACGGGTTGCGTATCCGGAATCGTCTCGTCGTTCTGAGCAACTTTCATGTACAAAGTTTTTTTCATCCGAGCTACGGTTTATTTTATATTAATTTTAAAAGATTTAAATCATTTTTAGGATTTATTTAATTAATTTAATTAAACATTATCAGAATACTGTCTGCTGACGTCATCATGACGTCAGCATGACGTCAGCAGTCAACAGAGGCGTTGACTGGTCAACTGACGTGTGGGTCCCGTTCGTCATACTCTGTTTTAATTAACTAACCGTTAATTAGGTTAATTAGTGATTAGTTTAATCTAATTATAATTAATTAACTTAATTAATTACCTTAATTAATTAATTAATTAATTTAATTATTATTGTCTATTTAATTATTTTAGTTATATTTTTTTATTAATTTTTTTTCCAACAGGGGCGTGGGTGGGGGGCCCACTGGGCAGTGGCCCATAGGGCCAAACAGGCATGCGGGCGTGCGGGTATTGGGCGTGGACGCCCGACGGGCGCAGCATCGCCAGAACGGGCGCGCCGGCGAGGCGCGACTGCGGCCGGAGGGGAGGCGCGGCCAGGGGCGGTGCAGGGCCCCGGGGGCGCGCGTCGGAGGCGGGCGGTGCAGCTACGGGCGCGCACGGCAATGGTGGCCGTGGCGGGCAGCAGGGCCAGCGAGGCTGGTCGGGACTAGGCGTGGGCGAGGGTCAGCAGGAGGCAGCGCGGTTAGCGTGGCGCGGTCGCGTACGACGACGGCCGAGCGCAGGCGGGAGGAGAGGCGTGCAGCAGCGCAGCGGCAAGCAGGGGGGCCTCGGGACGCGCGGGCGGCGCAGCGCGAGCGAGCAGCGTCGCGGCAGAGCGAGGCGGGGCTCGGGCGCGTATGCGCGGGGGCACGCGCGAGCGGTGCGGCGGGCGAGCAGGGAGGCGCGGGCGCGCGGTCGCGGTGAGCACGGTGTGCGGGCGCGTTCGGGCGCGGACGGTGGCCAAGGTGCGCGGCGATGGAGCGGCAAGAGGCGACGGAGACGAGCGCGACGGCGGGGCTCACCGAGGGGTGTAGGGATTCGGGCAGCGAGGGGGCGAGGTGGAGGTCGGAGACGCGCGACGGAGAGGGGAGGCAGGCCGGCGAGGAAGCGCTTGACGAATCCGGTGAGGGCGGCGCCGTGCGCGGTCGTCGGGGCTGAGGACGAGGACGACGAGGTCTAGCGGCTGCGGTGAGAGGCGCCCCGGCATGGGCCACGGGCAACGACGGCAGCGCAGGGGGGGGGCTGTGTCGCCGGTGTCGAACGCAGGGCGCAACGGGCCCCGATCCAGATCGGATCGGGGGAGGGGCGGGGAGTGGCGACGACGAGCGGGATCGGGCGCGATGCCACGATCCAGATCGGGGGGAGGAGAGAGTAGTGGGGGGGCAAGTGGGGGTTACGGGTTAGGGTTTGCCCAGGGGTGGGGGTTATGGGGGGGAGTGGGGTGGCCGGTTGGGCCAGTTGGGCCGGCCTGGCTAACAGCTGGGCCGGCTGGTCCAGTGGGGGGGCCTCCTGCCTCTTTTTTTTTGTTTTCTGTTTTTGTTTTTTTTAGTTCCTGTTTTCATTTTAGTTTCACTTTATTTTTAGTTTTACAAAATATACCACTAGCCCCTAAATTAGTATTTATAAATACTCTATTGCCACATTAATTTCTCATACCAAAAAATAGTTTAATGTTTTAATATTTATAAATTGCATTTAATTATTTGTTTAAGCCACCGTTCTATTTAGTTTAGCGCTTTTAATTATTTTATAAAAATGTGATCCTCCACCATAATTACCTATGCAATATTTGCCGCCTCTAGAACATTTTAATTTTAATGTTTGAAAACTTTACCATTTGACTTGATTTTGAATTTTGAATTCAAACGGGATTTGAATCATCGTGAGATCAACAACAGTAATCGTGGCGATGTGGCATCCTTAGTAGAGGGTTACTGTAGCTTAAATATTCGGGCGTCACAACAAGTCTGTTTCCTCCGTTTTGCGGTATGCCACACCCCTCCCGATCAACAGGACCCCCGTTCCGACCGTAGGAGGTCCGTTTCCTCCGTTTTGCGGTACGCCAGACCCCTCTCGATGAACAGGATCCCATTTCGAACGTGGCCGGTCGAACACAAGGCCGTTTCCTCTGTTCTGCGATACGCCAGGCCTCGTTTCCATCGCCTGTTCTGTCCAAGCCCTCCCGATGAACACAACGCATTCCGTTGCCTCCCCATGAACACGACGCATTCCGTTGCCTCCCCATGAACACGACGACGACGCTGTTTCTCCGTTCCGACCCAGCCATGTACACGGGTCGTCGCCGTACGTATGCGCGAGTAGGCGTTCGAGACCCCGCCCGTATGTACACATACGTGGTCGTATTTTCTTTCTTGCACCTTGGCCGCTGTACGTACGTGTAAATGCTACGTGCCTGCCTCTACTACGACACGTGCGTGCCTCTACTACGACACGTGCGAGCCTCTACTACGACACGTGCGCGCCTCTACATTGACCAGTGTGTAGGTACACGTTCACGACCAGAATGACAACGCTACGTACGGTTCAACCAGGTGGGTTCCGACTGTCAGGCACTTTGAGGGAGTCCTGGATTAGGGGGGTCTCCGGACAGCCGGACTATCTCCATTGGTCGGACTGTTATACTATGAAGATACAATATTGAAGACTTCATCTCGTGTCCGGATGGGACTCTACTTGGCGTGGAAGGCAAGCTAGGCAATACGGATATGGATATCTCCTCCTTTGTAACCGACCTTGTGTAACCCTAACCCTCTCCGATGTCTATATAAACTGAAGGGTTTTAGTCCGTAGGACAACAACCACAACATACAATCATACCATAGGCTAGCTTCTAGGGTTTAGCATCTCTGATCTCGTGGTAGATCTACTCTTGCACTACCCATATCATCAATATAAATCAAGCAGGACGTAGGGTTTTACCTCCATCAAGAGGGCCCGAACCTGAGTAAAACATTGTGTCCCCTGCCTCCTGTTACCATCTGGCCTAGATGCATAGTTCGGGACCCCCTACCCGAGATCCGCCGGTTTTGACACCGACATTGGTGCTTTCATTGAGAGTTCCTCTGTGTCATCACCTTTAGGCCCGATGGCTCCTCCGATCATCAACAACGATGCGGTCTAGGGTGAGACTTTTCTCCCCCGACAGATCTTCGTGTTCGGCGGCTTTGCACTGCGGGCTAATTCGCTTGGCCATCTGGAGCAGATTGAAAGCTACGCCCCTGGCCATCAGGTCAGATTTGGAAGTTTGAACTACACAGCCGACATCTGCGGAGACTTGATCTTCGACAGATTCGAGCCACAGCCGGGTGCGCCGCACTATCACGACTGGTATGACCTAACTCTGCCGCCGAACAGTACCCCAGAGGCCGCGCCCGCATCAGCTCCGACCCTTAGCTCGGAGCCAACTGCGCTAATCGAGGATGGTGGCTAGACACCGCCTCAGGGGCTGCAGTCTCAACGGCGATCGAGCCAAACACGAGCCTAATCCTCTGCGAAGCCCATGACTCCAAGGTGTCGGACTCTTTTCCGGACTCCGAACCGTCTGTGCCCCTACCAATCGAATCCGATCGGGCGCCGATCATGGAATTCACCACCGCGGATGTCTTTCAGCACTCGCCCTTCGGTGACATTCTGAATTTACTAAAGTCTCTCTCTTTGTTAGGAGAGTCGTGGCCGGACTATGGCCAACAGGATTGGGATGCGGACGACGAAGAAATTCGACGCCCACCCACCACCCACTTTGTAGCACTGTCAATGATTTAACCGACATGCTCGAATTCGACTCCAAAGACATCGACGGTATGGACGACGATCTAGGAGACGAACATGAACCAGCGCCTATAGGGCACTAGAAAGCCACCTCGTCCTATGACATATACATGGTGGATACACCCAAAGAAGGCAATGGCGACGAGACAACGGAGGATGACCCCTCCAAGAAGCAACCCAAGCGCCGATGTCAGCGGCGCCGCTCTAAGTCCCGCCAAAGCAAAAGTGGTGATACCGGCACAGGAGGTAATAGCACTCCGGATAGCGCTGAAGACAACAACAATCCCCTCCAGCAAGATTTAGAGCAGGAGGAGGGAGGAGCCAGCCCTCCTGAGAGAGCGGCAGACAGAGAGGAGGAGGATGACAATTACATGCCCCCCTTCGAAGACGAGGCAAGCCTCGGCGGCGATGAATTCGCCGTACCAGAGGATCCCGTCGAACAAGAGCGCTTCAAGCGCCGGCTTATGGCCACGGCAAATAGCCTGAAGAAAAAGCAGTAGCAGCTTCAAGCTGATCAAGATCTGCTAGCTGACAGATGGATTGAAGTCCTCGCGGCCGAGGAATATAAACTCGAGCGCCCCTCCAAGAATTACCCAAAGTGTAGGTTACTACCCCGACTGGAGGAAGAAGCGTATGATACGGCTGATCGGCCACCTCGTGGCCGCGATAGAGAGGCATTCCAGCCAAAAACTCAGCCTCTACCCCGACGCCATTCAAATAAAAAGGCATGGGGAGATACGCCGGACCTGCGAGACATATTGGAGGACAAAGAAAAGCATGCAAGATCGATCTACGGATCACGAGGGTGCACAACTCTGTGAGACGATAAATGTCATGCCGGATACAGTAAAAGAAAATCTGGCAGGGCCGAACACAACGGGCAAGACCCATTCAAGCTGCGTCGCGATATAGCCCAATACAGAGGCGTCGCACACCCCTTATGCTTCACAGACGAAGTAATGGAACATCCATTCCCAGAAGGTTTCAAACCTGTAAATATTGAATCATACGACGGCACAACAGATCCCGCAGTATGGATCGAGGATTTCCTCCTCCACATCCACATGGCCCGCGGTGATGACTTACACGCCATCAAATACCTCCCACTAAAGCTCAAAGGACCAGCGCGGCATTGGCTTAACAGCTTGCCAGCGGACTCCATTAGCTGTTGGGAAGATCTGAAAGCCACATTCCTCGACAACTTTCAGGGCACTTATGTGCGACCACCAGACGCCGATGACTTGAGCCACATAATTCAGCAGCCAGAAGAGTCGCTAGGAAATTCTGGACTCGGTTCCTTACAAAGAAAAATCAAATCGTCGACTGTCCGGATGCAGAGGCCTTAGCGGCTTTCAAACACAACATCCGAGACGAGTGGCTAGCCCAGCACCTTGGTCAGGAAAAGCCAAAATCTATGGCAGCTCTCACGATGCTCATGACCCGCTTTTGTGCGGGAGAAGACAGCTGGCTGGCTCGCAGTAATAACATATCAAAGAACCATGGTACCTCGGATACCAAGGACGGCAATAGCAGGTCACGTCGCAACAAACATAAGCGCCGCATTAACAGCGAAAATACCGAGGATACGGCAGTCAATGCCGGATTGAAAGGCTCTAAACCCGGTCAGCGGAAAAAGCCATTCAAACAAAGTACGCCGGGTCCGTCCAGCTTGGACCATATACTCGATCGCTCGTGTCAAATACACGGCACCCCAGACAAGCCAGCCAATCACACCAACAGGGATTGTTGGGTGTTCAAGTAGGCCGCCAAGTTAATTGCCAAAAACAAGGACAAGGGGCCACATAGCGATGACGAGGAAGAGCCCCGGCAGCCACACACCGGAGGACAAAAGAGGTTTCCCCCACAAGTGCGGACGGTGAACATGATATACGCAACCCACATCCCCAAGAGGGAGCGGAAGCGTGCGCTCAGGGACGTATATGCATTGGAGCCAGTCGCCCCAAAGTTCAACCCTTGGTCCTCATGTCCGATCACCTTCGATCGCAGGGACCACCCCACTAGTATCAGTCATGGCAGATTTGCCGCACTGGTCCTAGACCCAATCATTGATGGATTTCACCTCACTCGAGTCCTTATGGATGCCGACAGCAGCCTGAACCTACTTTATCAGGATACAGTGTGCAAAATGGGTATAGACCCCTCAAGGATCAAACCCACAAAAACGACCTTTAAAGGCGTCATTCCAGGTGTAGAGGCCCATTGCATAGGCTTAATTACATTGGAAGTGGTCTTCGGATCCCCGGATAACTTCCGAAGCGAAGAGTTAATCTTCGATATAGTCCCATTCCGCAGTGGTTATCACGCGCTGCTCGAGCGAACCGCATTTGCTAAATTCAATGCGGTACCGCACTATGCATACCTCAAGCTCAAGATGCCAGGACCTCGTGGAGTTATTACAGTCAATGGAAACACAGAGCGCTCTCTCCGAACAGAGGAGCACACCGTGGCCCTTGCGGCAGAAGCGCAAAGCAGCCTCTCAAGGAAATCAACCAGTTCGGCGCTTCAAAGCCCGGACACCTTCAAGCGCGCTCGGAGCAATCGGCAAATAGACCGCCTGGCACGATCTGAGCTCGCGTAGCAATACGGCGGCTACCCCAACCCCATCCCAACGGCGAAACTCGTGCCACGCGTACATAATTATGCATTAAAAATACCATGGGCACAGGTGGGGAGGGGGACACAACTACGGCACGCCCCAAGACGCGGCTTAAACCGCACTAGGGGCTTCCCGTTTGGTCATTTCTCTCTTTTTTCAGGATCTTAATCTCTGGAAACACCGTCCGGCAGCACTATTGCCGAACACATGATGCAGCAACCAAGGAGGCAGACAGCTATGTCATACCACGGAATTCCCAGGTGGATTAGAGTAACGAGCGAAATATTCGATTTAATATCATTCCTAAGCTTGCCCTTGGAAGGGACATAGTCCTACTCTTTGCTTATCGCACTATCTGTATCACTCTGCTTTAACGCAATTTTTTGAATAAACAAAGCATGACATTACGACTATTATTGCATTCTCGTTATATATATATATATATATATATATATATATATATGTGTGTGTGTGTGTGTGTGTGTGTGTGTTCATTAACGACGCCTTGCAACCGTACACTTTGGTACGGCTAATACACCAGGGGCTTACGTACCCCACAATATGGTGTGAAAAGTCCGAACACTTTCACAAGTGTGGCACCTCGAACTTATAGCAATATATGCATCAGCTCCGAATCATGTCTTTGGTCAAATGTTGGGTTTGCCCGGCTCCTATGTTTTGGTACCTTACGTTTCGCTCTATCGGCTAAGGTAGCGCTAGGACAACTACTGCAATTTGTGCCCCGGTTCTGCTGGGTTCAGCACCTCAGTAGAGAAAGCTAAAACTGACTGTCATGATAAGGCGAGAGACTGGTCGCTGTTCGGCGAGGTTTTCGATCCCCTAAAGACTTATGCCGCTTAGAGCGAGGGGCCGGCCCTGTCCGGCTTAAAGGCGTGTATCGCGCCCCAAATTCGGCCTTCCGAATACCAGGGGCTTCGCCAAAATTTAAAATTATAGAATTCTATGGCTAAGTGAGAGTGATAAAGCATTATTAGTCCGGTTGCCTTGTTCGCTGTGCTGAGCACCTCCCTCGAAGGACCCAAACATGGGAGCAAGAGTGCTGGGTTTATCCCGAACACCCCAGCACTCGTGGCATGGGGGCAGAAGCCGAGGACTAGCCATCTCTCAGATTGGATAAACAGCCAAACAAAAGGTAATATTTTAAATTCAAACAAGCGTTGCATAGCGCATATGAAACAAGTTTTCATAAATACAGGATAAAACAACCAAGTCTCACTCAAATATTACATCTTTTGAACACTCATCCGCTATGAGACGGGCACCCGATAGAACACCCTCGTAGTACATCTCGGGGTGGCGGTGTTCCTTGCCCTCCGGTGGCCCCTCCTTGATCAGCTTCACGGCGTCTAGCTTGACACACTGCAATTTCACATAGGCAAAAGCCTGGCTTGCACCTTCAATGCAGACAGATCGCTTGACGACCTCCAGCCGCGGGCAGGCATCCACAAGCTGCCTCACCAGGCCGAAGAAGCTGCTCGGAACGGCGTCGTCAGGCCACAGCCGGACTATAAAGCTCCTCATGGCCCGATCGGCCGCCTTATGTAGCTCAACCATCTGCTTCAGCTGGTCGCTCATTGGCATCGGGTGTTCGGCCTCAGCATACTGAGACCAGAACAGCTTCTTCGTTGAGCTTCCATCCTCGGCCTGGTAAAATTGTGCAGCATCGGACACGCTGCGGGGCAAATCTGTGAATGCTCCTGGAGAGCTCCGGATTCGGGTAAGTAATCGGTAATTTACTTTTACATGCTTGCTTTGCATATAGAAAGCCTTACCCGCTGCTATCTTCTTCATTGCGTCGATCTCCTAGAGGGCCTTTTGGGCTTCGGCCTTGGCACTTCTTGTGCTCTCGAGGGCCGCGGCAAGCTCAGACTCCCGCGTCTTTGAGTCAAGCTCCAATGCCTCGTGCTTCGCCACGAGAGCCTGGAGCTCTTCCTGCACCTCGCCCACCCGAGCCTCGTGCTTCTCTCGCTCGGTGCGCTCCTTGGCCGCGTTATCTTCGGCCTTGGTTAGCGCTTGCTTCAGGGTCACCACCTCGCTCGTGGCCCCTGGCAAATATACGTTGATCCTGTCATTTTGCAATCGCGTCTTCTTTTATATATACATATCTATAGACGGGGTATTACTTACCATTGTTCTCCTCGAGCTGCCTCTTGGCAAGGCCGAGCTCTTTCCTAGACCCCTCGAGGTCCTGCTTCAGTACGGCGACCTCCACAGTCAGTGCGGCGGATGCCAGCAGCGAAGCCTGCATATGCATATTGACATACTTATATTAGACTCCTGCGATATTATTTGATCCTCTGTTTGGCTTTTCTTTGTGAACACCGAAGAAAGCATCAGGGGCTACTGTCTATGCGGTAATATTTCTACTACATTTTAAAACACTTACCTCAAAGCCTGTTAGAAGGCTGGCACAAGCTTCAGTCAACCCGCTCTTGGCAGACTAAACCTTCTGGACCACCGCACTCATAACAGTACGGTGCTCCTCGTTCATGGAAGCGCTGCGAAGCGCTTCCAGCAGATTGTCCGGTGCCTCTAGATGGACAGAGGTCACCGGCACAGGCGTCTTGCCCCTCTTAGAAGGAGGCCGCCTGCCCGAGCCTGGAACCGCTAGAGGTTCCAGCGCGGTGTTCGGCTGAGGGCCGAATTCGGAGCTCTCAGGGGCCCCGTCCCCTCGGCTCCCGGAGTCCGGAAGGTCGCCTTGAGGCGCCTCCGGGACTGTCTCCCCTTGATCCGGTGCCTCTTGAGACAACACCTCGGCGTCGTCCGCAGGAGGAGGGGTGTAACATCCCAAATTTTCAATTTGGAATGTTATACACTAGATCATCATGCATATCATATTTTCTTGCATTTTGGTCGATCCTAGAAATTTCACGCAACTCAAGGACCCTCGGAGAGAGTTGGAGATTTCGTCATTTTCACATTTGAGCTTTCTCAAATTTTGAAAAGAGGATCATTGGATTTGTCAGAGTTTATTTGCCTTTTATTTGGATAGGGAAAAATGCGCGTTTTCAAAATTTGCATTTTAGGCCCGGAGAAAAGTTCATTTTGTTCGACTCAATTTTAGGAGTCGGGGAAATTTTACTTTGGGAGTTTTGGAGTTCGTTTAGATTTCTTTTCTTTTGTTTTTTTGCGCGCGTAACCGTTTAAGAAAAATCCGCAGCGCCGCTTGGGCCAAAGGCCCAGCCGGCCGGGCCTCTCACCGCGCCGCGCGCCTAGCGCAGGCAGGCCGCCGCCGCCCTAGAGTCCAAGTAGGACTCCGTTTCGTTTTTTCCTCTCCTTCTCTTTTTCTTGCCCCTTCCCCAAGTTTCCTCTCCCCTCACCTATATAAATACCCAAGCACCCCCCCCCCTCTAAACCCCACACCAAGCCCCAAGCCTCCCCAAGACACGCCCCACCCCGCGCCCTTGCACCCCGCGCCGCCACCGCCCCTTGCTAGTGCCGCCGCCGCCTAGCACCACCGCCGCCCAACGCCGCCGTCACCGGAACCTCGCCGGAGGTAACCCCGCGGCGCATCTCTTCTATCCCCTTGGTTCGGTTTTTCTTATAAACCGTTCTGATTCTTTTCTTCTCTTCCGATTCGTTTTCTAGATCCGTTTTTCGTTTCGGTTTTCTTTTCGAAACCCTAGATCGGTTCCGTTTTCTTTTCCGGTTTAGTTGCCTAGAGACCGTTCGCCGGACCGTTCGTCTTAACGAACGTGATCACCGGATTATCCTAGGTTAACGAATGTCTATTCGTTTAACCATTCTTCTTTTTCTTTTCGTCGGATTTATTCCGCAATCGCGATCTCAGATCCGATCTTCGTTCTAGTCTATCTTCTCGCTCGTTTATCGGAATCAGGTGATTCAAGCGCCTGGAGTTTCGTTTCGAAACCGCCGTTCCGACTAATCAACTTAAACAAGATTTTGCTACCGTAAAATTTGACCTAGTTTCAACTTGCTAGAACCGAGTTGTTTTCTTCCGCCGTTTGTTTTCGGTTTCTTTGTTCGGTTCTTTCTTTCTTTGCAACCGGAGTTCTTAAATTGAACTTTCTGGTTTGATCTCTTGTTCGAGTTTTACCTGTGCATTAGATGAGTACTTATTGTATGCTTGTTGTTTTTCTGCGATAGATTACCCGGATTGCGCCGCCTGTTACTTCGAATCTCTAGGACTCGCGGATCATCAGCAAGGCAAGTAACACTTTGATCATACCTTTTCTACAACCTAGTTTTATTGCATTAGATCCATCCTCACACATTGCATGATTAGGATCTAATTAAATTGTGGGATGGGAAGTAGATGAGGTAGTACCTATTACCTATTTATTATGAAACCTTTGGGAGTTACTTCTACGTTTGCTTATTATGCCATGCTATGCTAGTAGACGTGGATTGGGTGAGTGATATCCATGACAGATGTGAGATTGATAATTTTAATGGTTTATCTAAGGTGGCAACTTAAACACACATCTGGGTGGATTGAGGCACCTGATGTCTATCAGGACTTGCCTGTTTTATTTTGGACCGCCACCCAGGCTCAAAGGGATCATAAGATCTTTCATGCTAAATACTTACGTGTGCAGCCACAAGCCATTATGGGCTCTGGCATAGTTGACTAAGTCGTGCGAACTCTTACAGGGTAGACTAGCAGATGTAGGGGAAAGTAGGTGTACCGGTCTATCCATCGTAAGGTGCTAGCGCTTCTGAAAGACTGTGTCTCGGTCATCCGTTTCTCAAACACCAGTAGTGCGAGAAATCCAACGAAGGCGATCGAGTCTTGTGGGGAAAAGTGCGCAACCCTCTGCAGAGTGTAATAAACTAATCATGATTAGCCGTGTCCCCGGTTATGGACATCTTGAGTATCTAGTACTTGAATATATGTGAATCTCATCATGTTACTTCTAATTAATATTGTTGGGTTTTAATTGTTCACTTAATTGGGATTGAGAATGTTGTGAACCATTCTCAATGTTTAACAACCACCATGATAGTTAAATAAATTTATTCCTTTGCAGTAGGGAAAAATTGGCTTTACGCAAAACAGTAACCATAGAGCTTTCCACCAGCCAAATTATGCATATAGTATAGCTGTTTCATTCCATTACTCTCTATGTGTCACATTGCCAGCATATTCCATGTGCTGGCCCGTTTCGGGCTGCAACGTTAATGTTGCAGACTTTTCAGACAACGATTAAGGTGCTTTTAGGTCGTGGTTCTATACTCAGTGATGTCGTTGGAGTTGATGGACCCATTTACCTTCCAAGTCTTCTGCTGTTATCGATATTAGATGGCCTTAAGCCATATTATTGTAATAAGTTCTCTTTTGAGACATCGATGTAATAAGTGTGTGATTGCCACTCTGCTATAAATCCTTCGAAGTACTGTGTGGTGTCAGCATTACTGATCCAGGGATGACACCGGAGCACAGTAGACTTGATCCATTCGGGTCGGGTCGCTACAGAGATGGTATCAGAGCACACGCTGACTATAGGACACGACCACTAAGTTAAAGCCATAGATCACTATTCTCTCCTCATTTTCTAACTCCTCATCTTTTCTACACTTTAGGATGAAGGACGCGAAGATTAAGTACGCTCAACCGGATGAAGGCACACCTTTTGGATTTCACTTGAAGGAAGTCACCAAATACCTAAACCTTGGATTACCAAGTTTCACGGGAACCTTCAACGCCACTCTGCCTGAAGAGGAGCACTGGAAGATTCAAGCTCACGTTCCGGGAAGAACATTCGCGCCAATCACAAAGCCCATAGATAGTGTTTTCAATGCACCAACTTGGAGTCTAGGAAGGAGCATGGCAGCCCATATCACCATAGGACGCATTGGAGAAGTTTATCAAGAAGACCTCAAGGACACTATCTACCAGATTTGCGGATGCCGAGATGAACAATGGGAGTTAGTCATCACCAAGAAGGATAGATCCATTGCAGCTTTCATCCAGGAGTTAAACCAGCACATCCGACGCCACAAGAACCAGATGTGCAATGATATGATGGAGTTGAAGAATGCAAAGACAAGGATCATCGAGCTAGAAGGAGAACTGAAGGCTACACGCAAGGACTACATGGACGAGATCGTAGCTCTAGCAAGACACAACGTCGATCTTAAGCAAGAGATTGAAGAACTCAAGAGGGAGTTAGCATCCAGGAAGGAAGACATGTATGTCGCATGTCCGGACAACTACATCATCATCGACGACACTGATTCGGATCCAAGTGAACCCGACTTTGAAGACGAAGCTGGAGCGGACATCATGGAGTCTTCCACCGGTTCAAATTTCTAGATGACCACCAAATATCAGTAGTATTTCCCCCATGTAAACACTATAGTTCGAGCACCTTTGCGATAGCTATATCGATTGTAAGCCCTTGTTTGATTGAATGAAGTGATTTTGTGTGCATTTGCTCATGTGCATTGGGGTAGTATTTTCTCTTTAGACCTCATTCTATTCTTATTTCTCGTCTTTTCTAAACCCTCAGATGCCTCCGAGGTGTGACAATGGATTTCCACCGGAGCTCACTCAGTTGATCCAGCAGCAGAATCAATTGATGCAGATGTTAGTCCAGAACCAGCAGAACAACAACAACAACCCACCACCACCATCGCCACCTGTTGACCACTTAGCCCGTTTCCTTAGGCTGAATCCGCCGGTGTTTTCTAGTAGCATCGAGCCGATAGTAGCAGACGATTGGCTCCACAAGATTGGAAGGGAGTTGACCACTGCAGGATGCACGGATGGTGAGAAGGTGAAGTTTGCCGCACATCAGTTAGAAGGACCCGCGGCAGCATGGTGGGAGAATTTCACAGCCACCTTCCCAATTGACACCGTCACATGGGATCAGTTTCAGCAAGCTTTTCGCACTACACATGTTTCAGCAGGAGCTATGGCCATGAAGAAGCGTGAGTTTCGCAACTTACGCCAAGGAGGAAGGACAGTTGGCCAGTACGTTGACGATTTCAGCAAGTTAGCATGTTATGCCCCAAACGACGTTCCTACGAATGCAACCAAGTAGGAGAAGTTTCTGGAAGGGTTGAATGATGAGTTGAGTATGCAGCTGATGGTAGCAAGTTTCCGCAACTGCCAGGAGTTGGTAGATCGTGCCATCATGATTGAAGGGAAGAAACAGCAGATTGAGAACCACAAGAGGAAGTATGGACAGGGGAAGTATAACTCTGGAGCCCAGCAGAAGCCCCATTTTACCCCTAAATCGGGATTTCAGTTTCAGCATACCCATGGAGGAGGTAGTTCGCACAACCATAATGGCCACAAGAATGGTAATGGGAATGGAGGAAGCAACGGCCAGAACCGGACCACCCCATCAACCCCATCCAAGAGAGATCTGAGTCAAGTCACCTGTTTCAAGTGTTCCAAGACCGGACATTATGCCAATGAATGTCCTGAAGGCCAGAATGGAAATGGCAATGGAAGCTCAAGGAAGAAGCCGAACCCTTTCAATAGGGGATAGGTGAACCACGTTAACGTGGAGGAAGTTGAAGATCAGCCCGATGCAGTAATCGGTAAGTTTTTGGTGAAGTCATTTACCGCACTCGTTCTTTTCGATACTGGTGCATCACATTCATACATATCAAGGGGATTTGTGGAAAAATATAGCCTGCCCACTAGGACTCTTAAAACGCCTATGCTAGTAACTTCGCCAGGAGCAGAATACATGGCCAGTCAAGGATGTTTTCAAGTGCCATTAAGCATAGGAAGGCATGTTTTCCCAACAAATTTAATTATTCTGGAATCCCAAGGTTTGGATGTAATTCTTGGTATGGATTGGCTGTCGATGTATGGAGGAAACATCGATTGTGCTAGTAAGACAATTTTGCTTACAACGCCAGAAGGAAGAAGGATCAAGTATGTATCCTGGCATGTGCCAAATAGGACACAAGTAAATTGCCTAACAAGAGTTGTGCAGGAGGAAGTACCAGTGGTAAAGGATTTATCTGATGTATTTCCTGAAGAATTGCCAGGCATGCCACCGGATAGAGACATTGAGTTTTTGATTGAGTTGTTGCCAGGTACAGGCCCAATATCAAAGAGACCCTACCAGATGCCAGCAAAGGATTTGGTAGAAATTAAGAATCAGATTAAGGAGTTATTGGAGAAAGGTTACATACGCCCAAGTTCTTCGCCTTGGGGATCACCCGTACTTCTAGTGGAGAAGAAGGATGGATCATTACGAATGGTTGTTGATTACCGTGGATTAAATGAAGTAACCATCAAGAACAAGTACCCACTGCCAATGATTAATGATCTGTTTGATCGTTTGCAAGGAGCTAAAGTGTTTTCCAAGATCGATTTGCGATCAGGGTACCACCAGTTGAAGATTCGAGAGCAGGACATACCTAAGACAGCATTCACCACAAGATATGGACTGTATGAGTATACCGTTATGTCATTTGGATTGACTAACGCACCTGCCTATTTTATGAACCTGATGAACAAAGTGTTTATGGAGTTTTTGGATAAGTTCGTCGTAGTGTTCATTGATGATATCCTGGTTTATTCGAAGAATGAAGAAGAGCATAAGGAACATTTGCATTTGGTTTTGGAGAAACTAAGGGAACATCAGTTATATGCCAAATTTAGCAAATGTGAGTTTTGGTTGAAGGAAGTAGGATTCCTCGGACACGTTATATCCGGAGAAGGGATAGCAGTTGACCCCGCCAAGGTTGAGACCGTAACCGAATGGGAAGCACCAACGACAGTTGGAGAGATCCGGAGTTTTCTTGGACTCGCAGGATACTACCGGAGATTCATTGAGAATTTTTCAAAGATTGTGAAGCCTATGACGGAGTTGTTGAAGAAGGATACCAAGTTTAATTGGACTGAGGAGTGTGAGGCTAGTTTCCAGGAGTTGAAGAAACGTTTGGTTACCTCACAAGTGTTGATTTTGCCAGATCAGACCAAGGATTATGAGGTGTATTGCGACGCTTCACGTCGAGGACTTGGAGCAGTGCTGATGCAGGAAGGGAGAGTTGTTTCGTATGCTTCATGACAACTGAAGCCTCATGAGTTGAATTATGCTACGCATGATTTGGAGTTAGCAGCCGTAGTGAATGCATTGAAGATATGGAGACATTTCCTCATTGGAAATCATTGTGAGGTGTACACGGATCACAAGAGTTTGAAGTACATTTTCACGCAGAAGGAGTTGAATCTCAGACAAAGGAGATGGTTGGAGCTCATCAAGGATTACGATATGAGATTGCATTATCATCCCGGAAAGGCTAATGTAGTAGCTGACGCATTGAGCTGTAAGAGCCATGTCAATACGTTAATGACGGGAGAAATACCCAAGGAGTTAGTAGAAAACCTTCGTGAAGTAAGTTTAGAGATAGTTCCGAAAGGCTATGTAGCAGCGTTGGAGATTCAGTCAACATTGATGGATAAAATTAGAGAAGCTTAGAAATCTGACAAGGAAATTGCTGCTATAAAGGAGAAGCTAAGTAAGGGAAAAGCAAAGGGGTTTCGTGAGGATGAGCACGATACCCTATGGTTTGAGGACCGTGTTTATGTGCCCAATGACCCGGAGATCAGGAAGTTGATTTTACAAGAGGCACATGATTCACCATATTCGATTCACCCAGGAAATACCAAGATGTATTTGGATTTGAAGGAGACATTCTGGTGGACCGAAATGAAGAAGGACATTGCAGCACATGTAGCAGTTTGTGACGTATGTCATAGAGTAAAGATAGAACATCAGAAGCCAGCCGGATTGTTGCAACCATTGCCGATACCCGAATGGAAGTGGGATAAGATAGGCATGGATTTTATCACAGGACTACCCAGGACGAAAGCAGGATATGACTCGATATGGGTAGTAGTTGATCGTTTGACGAAGGTAGCACATTTCATTCCAGTTAAGACCACTTACACCAGTGCTAAGTTGGCAAAGATATACATGACTAGGATCATTTGTTTGCATGGAGTTCCGAGGAGTATTGTATCAGACAGAGGAACCCAATTTACCTCAAAGTTTTGGAATCAGTTGCATGAAACTTTGGGAACCAGGCTAGAGTTCAGCACCGCTTTTCATCCGCAGACAGATGGATAGACCGAGAGAGTCAATCAGATTTTGGAAGATATGCTGAGAGCTTGTGCACTAGATTATGGATCTAGTTGGGACGATAACTTGCCGTATGCGGAGTTTTCTTATAACAACAGTTACCAAACCAGTTTGAAAATGGCACCTTCCGAAGCTTTATACGGAAGGAGGTGCAGGACACCGTTGTCATGGGACGAAGTTGGAGACCGTCAATTCTTTGGACCAGATTTGATTAAGGAGTCTGGACGGAAAGTTAAGTTGATTCGCGATAGGCTCATGGTAGCCCAGTCCAGGCAGAAGAGCTACGCGGATTCTAAATGCAAGGAGACAGTTTACGAAACCGGAGACAGGGTGTATCTCCGAGTATCCCCACTTCGAGGAGTTAAACGCTTTGGAGTTAAGGGAAAATTAGCACCGCATTTCGTTGGACCATATAAGATCTTGCAACGTATGGGAGAAGTCGCGTATAAGTTGGAATTACCAGAGGGACTGTCAGGAGTTCATGACGTATTCCATGTTTCTCAGCTGAAGAAATGTCACGCCGAGATGGCGGAGGTACCGTTAAGAGATACAGTGCCGCTTGAAGCGATTCAGTTGAAGGACGACTTAACGTATGAGGAGAAACCAGTCAAGATTCTCGAGTTTGCCAGCAGAGTTACCCGCAGCAAGGTTATCAAGTTTTGCAAAGTTCAGTGGAACCACCACTCAAAGGATGAAGCCACCTGGGAGAGAGAAGAAGATTTGCTCAAGGACCACCCTCACCTATTTTCTAGCCAACCCGAATCTCGAGGGCGAGATTCATCTTAAGGGGGGTAGGTTTGTAACATCCCAAATTTTCAATTTGGAATGTTATACACTAGATCATCATGCATATCATATTTTCTTGCATTTTGGTCGATCCTAGAAATTTCACGCAACTCAAGGACCCTCGGAGAGAGTTGGAGATTTCGTCATTTTCATATTTGAGCTTTCTCAAATTTTGAAAAGAGGATCATTGGATTTGTCGGAGTTTATTTGCCTTTTATTTGGATAGGGAAAAATGCGCGTTTTCAAAATTTGCATTTTAGGCCCGGAGAAAAGTTCATTTTGTTCGGCTCAATTTTAGGAGTCGGGGAAAATTTACTTTGGGAGTTTTGGAGTTCGTTTAGATTTCTTTTCTTTTGTTTTTCGGCGCGCGTAACCGTTTAAAAAAAATCCGCAGCGCCGCTTGGGCCAAAGGCCCAGCCGGCCGGGCCTCTCACCGCGCCGCGCGCCTAGCGCAGGCAGGCTGCCGCCGCCGCCCTAGAGTCCTAGTAGGACTCCGTTTCATTTTTTTTCCTCTCCTTCTCTTTTTCTTGCCCCTTCCCCAAGTTTCCTCTCCCCTCACCTATATAAATACCCAAGCACCCCCGGCCTCTAAACCCCACACCAAGCCCCAAGCCTCCCCAAGCCGCGCCCCATCCCGCGCCCTTGCACCCCGCGCCGCCACCGCCCCTTGCTAGCGCCGCCGCCGCCTGGCACCGCCGCCGCCCAACGCCGCCGTCGCCGGAACCTCGCCGGAGGTAGCCCCGCGCCGCATCTCTTCTATCCCCTTGGTTCGGTTTTTCTTATAAACCGTTCCGATTCTTTTCTTCTCTTCTGATTCATTTTCTAGATCGGTTTTTCGTTTCGGTTTTCTTTTCGAAACCCTAGATCGGTTCCGTTTTCTTTTCCGGTTTAGTTGCCTAGAGACCGTTCGCCGGACCGTTCGTCTTAACGAACGTGATCACCGGATTATCCTAGGTTAACGAACGTCCGTTCGTTTAACTGTTCTTCTTTTTCTTTTCGTCGGATTTATTCCGCAATCGCGATCTCAGATCCGATCTTCGTTCTAGTCTATCTTCTCGCTCGTTTATCGAAATCAGGTGATTCAAGCGCCTGGAGTTTCGTTTCGAAACCGCCGTTCCGACTAATCAACTTAAACAAGATTTTTCTACGGTAAAATTTGACCTAGTTTCAACTTGCTAGAACCGAGTTGTTTTCTTCCGCCGTTTGTTTTCGGTTTCTTTGTTCGGTTCTTTCTTTCTTTGCAACCGGAGTTCTTAAATTGAAATTTCTGGTTTGATCTCTTGTTCGAGTTTTACCTGTGCATTAGATGAGTACTTATTGTATGCTTGTTGTTTGTCTGCGATAGATTACCCGGATTGCGCCGCCTGTTACTTCGAATCTCTAGGACTCGCGGATCATCAGCAAGGCAAGTAACACTTTGATCATACCTTTTCTACAACCCAGTTTTATTGCATTAGATCCATCCTCACACATTGCATGATTAGGATCTAATTAAATTGTGGGGTGGGAAGTAGATGAGGTAGTACCTATTACCTGTTTATTATGAAACCTTTGGGAGTTACTTCTACGTTTGCTTATTATGCCATGCTATGCTAGTAGACGTGGATTGGGTGAGTGATATCCATGACAGATGTGAGATTGATAATTTTAATGGTTTATCTAAGGTGGCAACTTAAACACACATCTGGGTGGATTGAGGCACCTGATGTCTATCAGGACTTGCCTGTTTTATTTGGACCGCCACCCAGGCTCAAAGGGATCATAAGATCTTTCATGCTAAATACTTACGTGTGCAGCCACAAGCCATTATGGGCTCTGGCATAGTTGACTAAGTCGTGCGAACTCTTACAGGGTAGACTAGCAGATGTAGGGGAAAGTAGGTGTACCGGTCTATCCATCGTAAGGTGCTAGCGCTTCTGAAAGACTGTGTCTCGGTCATCCGTTTCTCAAACACCAGTAGTGCGAGGAATCCAACGGAGGCGATCGAGTCTTGTGGGGAAAAGTGCGCAACCCTCTGCAGAGTGTAATAAACTAATCATGATTAGCCGTGTCCCCGGTTATGGACATCTTGAGTATCTAGTACTTGAATATCATGTGAATCTCATCATGTTACTTCTAATTAATATTGTTGGGTTTTAATTGTTCACTTAATTGGGATTGAGAATGCTGTACCATTCTCAATATTTAACAACCACCATGATAGTTAAATAAATTTATTCCTTTGCAGTAGGGAAAAATTGGCTTTACGCAAAACAGTAACCATAGAGCTTTCCACCAGCCAAATTATGCATATAGTATAGGTGTTTCATTCCATTACTCTCTATGTGTCACATTGCCAGCATATTCCATGTGCTGACCCGTTTCGGGCTGCAACGTTAATGTTGCAGACTTTTCAAACGACGATTAAGGTGCTTTTAGGTCGTGGTTCTATACTTAGTGATGTCGTTGGAGTTGATGGACCCATTTACCTTCCAAGTCTTCCGCTGTTATCGATATTAGATGGCCTTAAGCCATATTATTGTAATAAGTTCTCTTTTGAGACATCGATGTAATAAGTGTGTGATTGCCACTCTGCTATAAATCCTTCGAAGTACTATGTGGTGTCAGCATTACTGATCCAGGGATGACACCGGAGCACAGTAGACTTGATCCATGCGGGTCGGGTCGCTACAATGGGAGGTGGCGGTTGGGACTGGATCGCTATCCATGTCCGACGAGCCCAGGGAGCCGTCCGATGATACATACATGCTGGTTCGCGGCGGCCTGCATAATCATGTTCGACGTTAGGGAAAGCAGTGCGACAAAGGAATGCTACGAGTTACTCTGGTATCCGAATACTTACAATCTCCCCAGGGGCTTGGCCCTAGGCAACCACTCGTCTTCGTCTTCGTCGGCGGCGGTGGAGCTGTCCGGAAGGAGAGTCCTTCCCTTCTTGGACCCTTCGCCCCCCTCCCCCCCCCCCAGTTGGGGCGGCCTTCTTTTTCTTATCTCCCCCTGCAGGAGGGGGAGCATCTTCTTCTTCTCCGGCACCATATAAGGAGCCGGAGTCAGCATCTTCGCCAGAAGAGCGTCTGTTGGGCCTTCGGGCAAAGGAGCCGGATAGTCGATCTGTTCGGCCGTCTCCTGCCAGTCCTGTCAAAGGTACGGGAGTTTAGATCCCGCATGGAGTTAACCTATAAAAAATAAGTATCATGCAAGACGTAAAGCAACTTACCACTTTAGCTTGGCGCTTCGCGCTGAATCCATGATCCTCAGTAATAGGAGGGGGGACCTCGGCGCTTTTGTAAAGCACCCTCCAGGCATCTTCGTGAGTTGTGTCGAAGAGCCTGTTCAGAGTTCGGTGCCGCGCCGGGTCGAACTCCCACAAGTTGAACTCCCGTTGTTGGCACGGGAGAATCCGGCGGTGGAGCATGACCTGGACCACGTTGACAAGTTTGAGCTTCTTGTTCACCATGTTTTGAATACATGTTTGGAGTCCGGTCAGCTCTTCCGAACTACCCCAGGACAGGCCCTTCTCTTTCCAGGAGGTGAGCCGTGTGGGGATGCCAGATCGGAACTCGGGGGCCGCTGCCCATACAGGGTCGCGCGGCTCGGTGATGTAAAACCACCCCGATTGCCACCCCTTTATGGTTTCCACAAAGGAGCCCTCGAGCCATGTTACGTTGGGCATCTTGCCCACCATGGCGCCTCCGCACTCCGCCTGGCGGCCACCCACCACCTTCGGCTTGACATTGAAGGTCTTCAACCATAAGCCGAAGTGGGGCTTGATGCGGAGGAAGGCCTCGCACACGACGATAAACGCCGAGATGTTGAGGATGAAGTTCGGGGCCAGATCGTGGAAATCTAGGCCGTAATAGAACATGAGCCCCGGGACGAATGGATGGAGAGGGAATCCCAGTCCGCGGAGGAAATGGGTGAGGAATACTACCCTCTCATGGGGCCTGGGGGTGGGGATGAGCTGCCCCTCATCTCGGAGCCGGTGCGCGATGTCGTCAGGCAGGTATCCAGCTCTCCTCGGTTTCTTGATGTCTCCATCCGTGACGGAGGAGACCATTCACCTGCCTCCCGCTCCGGACATGGTTGGAGAAGGTTGAGGTGGGAAGTGCGGACTTGGGCGCTAGAGCTCGAGTGTGCAAAAATGGATGAGCAAAGGAGGAAGAAGGCGTGGATAGAAAGGTGAATCCTTATCCCTTTATATGGGCAGGCGAAACTAAGCGTCCCCACTTGCCTGGTAAAACTCGCGTATCCCCCAAGCACCGTAATCGATGGCGCGGTTGGGTTCCCACGCCCATATTGATGAGAATCCCGTAATAAGGGGACACGATCTCTGCTTTGACAAGACGTATCGAAAAACTGCCTCGCATTATATGCGGGGCTGGTTAAAGGAAACGGTTCGAATAATCACCGGCCCATGACATAACGTCATACTATCAAGACAAGTCAGCAAATTAGAGTTGTGAAAATATTATTCTCTCTATGGTGGTATGTGGAACTTATTTTGCAGGGTCGGACACTATCCTCGTATTCAAGTTCTTCTGTGATGTATTCAGAGAAGGAACCCGCCTTGCAATGCCGAAGACAATACTGCGCGCCGGACTCATCGTCATTGAAGCCTGGTTCAGGGGCTACTGAGGGAGTCCTAGATTAGGGGGGTCTCCGGACGGCCGGACTATCTCCATTGGCCGGACTGTTAGATTGTGAAGATACAAGATTGAAGACTTCGTCTCGTGTTCAGATGGGACTCTACTTGGCGTGGAAGGCAAGCTAGGCAATACGGATATGGATATCTCCTCCTTTGTAACCGACCTTGTGTAACCCTAACCCTCTCCGATGTCTATATAAACCGAAGGGTTTTAGTCCGTAGGACAACAACCACAACATACAATCATATGATAGGCTAGCTTCTAGGGTTTAGCCTCTCTGATCTCATGGTAGATCTACTCTTGTACTACCCATACCATCAATATCAATCAAGCAGGACGTAGGGTTTTACATCCATCAAGAGGGCCCGAACCTGGGTAAAACATTGTGTCCCCTGCCTCCTGTTACCATCCAGCCTAGACGCACAGTTCAGGACCCCCTACCCGAGATTCGCCGGTTTTGACACCGACACACTTCCTTGCGTGCGAAGATGTAGCTAGTCGGTCCCAACAGTCAGGGGGCGAATCGTTTTGTTTTTTTTGGCCAAACGCACTTCCTTGCATGCGAAGATGTAGCTGGTGGGTCCCAGCAGTCAGGGGGAATTGTTTTTTTCGCGAAATACGGTGGCCCGTCCGGTGGGTCCCGCTATTAGGTGGAGGAATAATTATTTTGCACGTAATAAGGAGGCACTTCCTTGCTGCGGCCGTGGACCCAACTGTCAGCCTCTCCACGTACAGTCCACGTCTGATGGAAGCCGTTCCTTGACCACGTTGACCACGCCATGCCGAGAGCACTAGGGCGGTGGACGACGGCGAGGCCTAGGAAGGGGACGGCAGGGAGTCGGGGAAGACGCGGCAGTGGATGCCCACGCGTAGAGGAGTACGAGGGTTCACTAGTTCGCTGCGGTGTGAGGCTACCGTCGCCGCAGAATAACAGGGGGTGTGGGTGAGTAGAGGGATGGCCTGGCTAGCGGTGGGAGTACTATGGGGCGGTGAGGCCTCCACCGCATCGCAGCCGGCCACGGGAGGCAGGAGCATGAGGCACAACCGGTGCTGGTTTGGGCGGCTGGAGCAAGAAGACCAGAGGTTGAAGAAGCACTATGGCCGTTGGATGGACATCGTATGGTCACTGGAGCTAGAATCATGCATATTGACTAAGTTGACAAAGCGCTCCATCCCCGTCAACTTAGTAGGCCCACAAGTCAGCCTGCCACAATATTGGGTCCCAGCTAACAGGGGGAGTATTCATTTTTTGTGCGTAATAAGGAGGCACTTCCTTGCGTGCGAAGATATAGCTGGTGGGTCCGAGCTGTCAGCGGTGGTAACTTTTTTTTCATGAAATACAGAGGCCCATTCGGTGGGTCCCTGATGTTAGGTGGAGGAATCATTATTTTGCGCGTAATAAGGAGGCATTTCCTTGCGTGCGGCCGTGGACCCAGCTGTCGGCCTCTCCATGTAAAGTCCACTTCAGATGCATGTCGGTCGTTGACCACGTTGACCAGGCCGCGCCGAGAGCACCAGGGCGGTGGACGACGGTGAGGCCTAGGAAGGGAATGACACGGAGGCAGGGAAGACTCGGCAGTTGTTTCCCATGCGGAGGGGAGTATGACTGTACGAGGGTTTACTGGTTCGTCTGCCGTCACCGGAGAATAACAGGAGGTGTGGGTGAGTAGAGGGATGGCTAGGCCAGCGATGGGAGTATGGTGGGGCGATGAGGCCTACGCGGTAGCAGAGCCAGCCGCGGAGAGGAGGGAGCAGGCAGTCCCACCGGCACCTATTTGAGTGGCTGGAGCAGGAAGAGCAGAGATTGAAGAAGTACGACGGCCGTTGGATGGCCATCCAACAGTCACTGCTTGTGCGTCAACCTTTTTTTTAGGAAAGCCTCAAATCTGTGGAAAACAGCATACAGCCCATTTGCTAATTCTTAAGGTTTTTTTTTGGAGCCCATATTCTTTTTGTTAGCATTACAGCCCATATTGTGGCCACGGTTAGAAAATTATACCAAATTTTGCATATTTTGGTGCGGTCTGAACTGTTTTTAATCCCAAAATTTTGACTCACATTCAAACTGATTTTAAAAATAAATGTATATCAATATAAAATCCAACAAATTCTCCACGCATAAAAATTAATGTAATTTAAAATCTCAAAATGAAAAAAAAGATATTTGAAACTAATTGCCGGTTTGATGTGTTTTAAAAATGTATAGCCCATTTCTCCTTACTGATGGGCCATTTTCTCAGCCAGCCAAATGAAAGCTCTCCTCGTCTTGAAAGATTTGCAGCCCAACAGGCCTGACAAAGTGACTTACTTGGCAAATCACAAAAAAAACTGGGCTGTGGCTGTGGACCCAGCTGTCAGTCCATTTGTTTTTTTAGTCCATTTGGTGGGCTGCGTGAAACAATGATGTAGCATATATGCAGCCCATTTAAATCCCTTTTGCATTTTTCTCGAAAGTGGCGGACTTGCTGGGCTGGGTGAAAATATCATGTTGGGCTAGACGGAGAAATGTTGTAAAAACATAAACACATGATTGCACGTCAGTAAAATCTTTGCAAGCTTATGTACGCAATCACTAGGAGTTAACTTGACAAGTTATATATAAACAATTATTATTATTATTTTGTAAGAACTTTCAACTTACAAAATAAAATATCATTTTAATTTGATGAGTTAATAGTACGTGGGGTATTATTATTTTTTAGGCTAGACGTGGGACAGTTGAGTTGGTTCTAGGGGAAAGTACTGGGAGAAAACTCAGTTTACATCGAAAAAGAAAGTGGGAGAAAAATTCAGAGACCTGCTGGGTCCACCTGAGGAGGGGAATATGTTGGGAGGAAGGAGATTCATAGCACGGCAGCCGAGTGAACTAGTTTTTTTACGGACAAGTGAACTAGTTTACATACATAAGCAAATTGCCACTAAAAAGCAATCAGGTTAATGAGTTCTTAAAAGAAATATTTCGGACAAAACAGATAATTGCGACACATAGGCTAATGCATGAAACACTCACATGATAAAGGTGCTTATAAACAGATAAAGTACAACATCTAGACCTTCCTGGCATGCTTGATCATGATGCTGCGGCTGTCCGTGTACTCGTCGGTTACGGGAAGCAGACAAGCCCTCATGTCCAAGATCTGCATGTACATGTCGTAGCATGTGTATGTGCCCTTGGCCGCGTAGGTTATGTAGGCTAGATTCAGAGGTACCTCCCACATGTTCAGGTCGTCTTCTTTCATGTTGGCGTATCAGGGGTCGATGATGGTCTCAGCGAGGTCAACCACGGAGCCCTTCTCCTGCCCGTTGCTGATGATCTTGTATTGCTTCTGGATGTCGACAAGCTTGTTGCACCAGATGGCCGAATCGTCGCGTTCTTCCTTCTCTCCACCGTAGCGAAGGTGCAGTCGGCGCTGCCGATGAAACGGGCAAATGCTCCAGAACCTGGTGCAGCCATAGGACTGAGGCGAGGCAGAGCTTCACCGAGTCCGTATCGTTGGTGTACATCACATTCAACTTGTTGCAGCCATAGGACTGAACGGTGAACTCAAAGGGGAACTCCTTGCTGAAGTCCATATCCAGCGGGCTCACCCCTCGGATCGCCATTGGAGTCTCTTCGAGTGAACGAGTGTGTAGGCGGCGGCAGCAGTTCGTTTTTCAGCTCTTGGGGAACTGGATTCAACAGTAAGCTGAGTGTGTACCGGCGACAACAGTTACTACCCCTTCCTCGTCTGCTGCACGCCCGGCAGAAGATGCACCCTCGGCCACACGTGGTTCACGAGCGGGTCTGTATTGGTACTGTAATAACAGGAGTTAGTGGTCACTTTACTTAAATTTAATTAGCTTTAATAGAAATTTGTACTTAAAACAAGCAATGCATTCGCTTGTTCTATCAGTGCCACAGGATCAACATGCACAACAATTAGAATTATTATTCTCAGGACGCACACGATCATCACATTTCTCGCACTTTCACAAAAGATAATACTACCGGGTTTGAACTGTTTGTTATGGTTGTTGTCCTTTGCATCATCATGCCGTGTTTCCCAGCTTGCAAGATTCAGAACCAACAAATAAGATCCAAATAATAAGTACAACAAAGATGCCTACACCTCTCATTGATTCCCAGCTTGCAAGATTCAGAACCAACAAATAAGATCCAAATAATAAGTACAACAAAGATGCCTACACATCTCACTGATTCCCAGCTTGCAAGATTCAGAACCAACCCATTAGAGCCTTTTGATAAAGTGAATATTGGGATTAAATCCATCTTGGATAGCCATGTCATACAATCGAAGAACTTGGCGAATGCTCTTGACCGTCACAACATCTGTAGTTGAGTATTCCTGTTTGCACAGCATGTTTGCATAGCACAAACAAGGAGACAGGAGAGCATGATTTCGCTTTAATAGCGGCCTCCTTGAACTCAACCTCCAGCTCTACTTGGATGAGGTCTGCCTGGAGTTCCATGATTCAATTCATGCGCCTTTTTCTGCAGTTCACCTGAAATGAAGCAAAGATTGCATCATTCAGCTAGCAAGAAGTACTTGCTCTTGTGAGCTGGCAGGTTCTTCTTTAGTAGTTGCACTAAAATTGAGGAACATTAAGGTTGGATGTCCGGCTCATGTAAGGTGCAACTATAATTTTCTTATCCTTTTGTGCAGTTCCACTAAAATAAAGTGCCATTGTGGTGACAGTGACGGCTCCATCTTGCAAAGGCTAATAAAATGTTGCACGAGATTACTAGCAGAACTTGACGGAGATTTTGGAAACTCCAATCACCATTTTGTGCAGTTCCACCAAAATTGAGAGATGTTGCCCACGTGACATTTTAGTTGAACTGCACAAGACACTCATTCCAAAAAAAGTGTTTTCTGCAGTTCACCAAAAGGTCACAATAGCAACAAGGTGAAATGGATATCCCTATCTGCACAAAAAGATAGAAAGTAAACAGTTGCTGGTCAATAAGAATATACGAAACATATACAAAATGAAAAGAAGCATCTTAATTATGTTCATGGCAATCACGCAAGGACAATAGAAATTTTAAAACGTCAGCGATGCTTCATGTTACCAGAAGCATTACAATCAACAATGAGATTCCTCAAATATGGGATTACTTTAATGGTGGCATTGCTTGTTTACCAGACACAGTAAATCAACAGCAGCTAAAGAGTTGGTTTAAGGGCATGGGACCGTGGGGACAGGAAACTAGGACACTCAGCAGCGTAAAGGAGCAACTTACTTATCATACTCGGGAAAACAGCAAGAGTGCCATTGTACTATGTGAGGGCAGCAAATCTAATCCTGGAGACCTTTTACTATGTGAGGGCAGCAAATCTAATCCAGGAGACCTTTTACTATGTGATGGCAGCAAATCTAATCCTCAGACCTTTTACTATGTGAGGGCAGCAAATCTAATCCTGGAGACCTTTTACTATGTGATGGCAACAAATCTAATCCTGGACATACTCTGTTGACTTGTCCACCAGCCGCCACTTTCTATCCCTTTTTCAACCAATAATAGATCTGTTCCTTATCCAGTTTGTACTGCGTTTTCCCATTATTTCCCTTTTCAACCAAGAGACCGGTTGGGTATCCGGTCTCTACTACTTTCACCATATTGTTTCCTCTTTGAATCAAGTCCTAGATTCATGCTACAACTTTCCCCACCTTTCTTCGTTGTTTGAACAAAGCCCTAGATTCGAATGCATGAAGTAGCTTTACCTCTAATAATACTAAAAATTTAGGTGGCTTTGGAAGAGCTGATGGGAGTAGAAAAAGATGCACATGCAGACACGTGGGGAGCTGGGGCAGTAGAGCAAGGCCGCTTTCGAAGAACTTATACATGAGGGTCGCCGGGATGTCGGCGACGGCAGGTCGGATCTGCGGACAATACGGCAGGGAGGAAGAAGGGTCGGAGGACCTCCCGAGCCGGCCATGTGTCGGAGAGAACGGCACGGGCAGAGGATCGGGCCCCTTCGGCAGCTGTGGGTTTCCTCCCTCGGCGGCGATGACCGCGTGAACGATGCACCTTTTAGTCCTCTACACACACCGGCCGAAGGGATCCGACCGGATCTGTGACCAGCGGTGAGCAGAGAGAAAATGTCGCCACCGCTGTCTTGTTTATATCTGGAGAGGATGACAGAATGAAGAGAGCAACCCTAGTAAAGCAAGCGCTCAGGCCCCTACATCCATATATAGTGGAGTGATTATATTTTTCTCTCCACAACAAGCGTTTCAATTTGTGTATGTGGCATTAAAGAAAAGAAACTCTCTATTTAAGGTGACTACTAAACGACTCCTACTTACTACTAGTAGTACTACAGTATTGTTCACTTCTGCTCCCCGCTCCTCCATTCATTGAACAACCCCACGGGTCAATAAACATATAGTAAGTACTGTATTTATATAGAACGAACAAGCTCGAAGTGTTTTCGCGTAGTTAAAAGTTGAGGGCGGGGCTTTTCCCGGGTAGTACGCGCGGCAGTTTTCGGGTAGGGCCAGAAGACTATTTTAATTTATTTTTTAAAACTTCGAGACGGCCACATAGCATGGAGCCGACCCCAACGATTTTAAGCTTACAGGCACAATACATGCTATCCTAGACTACTATACACATGAAACTGCCACACGAGCGTCCGGGCTGCGCTTGGCTCTTTGCCTCTTCGGGAAGTCGAACAATGATGGAATACTACTGCACTGGAGGAGTACTACAGTACGCTTCTGGCCATCTGACACCGATTGAACTGTTGCATGTCCACCGCATGCGAGAGGGAGAGCGTGTAGCTCTCCTAGTCTTGCCAGCCACCACGCTCATGGGCGAGGGAGGGACGCTCCTGCCTTTGTGTGTATGACAGGTGGGCCCTACAGCTGTGTGGCCAACCTGTCATACAGCCAAAGGCATGTGCAGTTAAGTCCGCGAGGGAGAGGATAATCAAACTTCTCGTTGATGTACGAGTTGATGCGACACATCAAAGCACTACACTCGATATATTTCAATAATTTGCGTGTGTGACTCCCAGATGCAGAGGCCGGGGGTCATCATCCTCCTTTTCGAGAAAAAATAGATGCGTGTGTGAGAGGATGAGTGCGTGTGTGCACCTCTTCTCTTCCTGTATAACATACTACTAAACTCAGAGTACAAGTTTTTGTGGGTGGAACGATGGTGCGTGCGAGAAGTCCTGAGAGATAGGTTTAATGCATTAGTTGCAATGCATGCATGCATAAAGTACATGCATTGGTCAATTTTCTCTTAATACTTGCATGCAATGATTTAATGCACCTTGGAATCTGAACATGTGTTGGGGACAACCAAATTGAGCCTTATAAAATGGAAAAACTAAAATTTTGAGATAAGCCCTATAAAACCGGAAAGGAGGGAGTAGAAAAAGAAGTACTCCATCTGAAAGTGCGTTATATCGACTAGAGGGGGGTGAATAGGCAATTTTTATGAAAGTCTTCAAAACGTGGAAGTTATGAAGACAAACAGAGTGGACAAGCCTATCACTATGCAGCGGAAGTTAGATTACACAACGCAAGCCATAGTCAAGTATACAATATAGTGAAAGCATAGTGACAAACAGCTTCAGTGTAATGAGGATCAGGTTGGAAGAAGTTATGAAGCCAAACAGATCATACAGTCAAGTTGTGAAGACAGAAGATAAAGCAAGCATGCAATAGCTTCACAATGTGTACTGGTAAGTAAAGGGAGGTGAAGATGAAACCAGTGACACGTTGAAGACAATGATATGTTGGACCAGTTCTAGTTGCTGTGACAACTGTACGTCTGGTTGGAGCGGCTAGGTATTTAAACCAAAGGACACACAGTCCCGGACACCCAGTCCTGAACACGCAGCTCAGGACACCCAGTCCTCACCGTTTTCTCCTTGAGCTAAGGTCACACAGACCTCGCCCAATCACTCTGGTAAGTCTTCAAGGTAGACTCCCAAACCTTCACAGACTTCGTTCACCGGCAATCCACAATTTCTCTTGGATGCTCAGAACACGACGCCTAACCGTCTGGAGGATGCACAGTCCTCAAGTGTAATAAGTCTTCAGATCACTCAGACAAGAAGACTTAAGTGATGCCCAATTACTCTGGCTCTGGGTGGTTAGGGCTCTTCTCCTCGCTAGGGATTTTCTCTCAAAGGCTTCGAGGTGGGTTGCTCTCAAACGACAAAAGCCGTGCACTGAAATCTGAGCAGCCAACCGTTTATGGTTGTAGGGGTGGACTATTTATAGCCACTTGGCAACCCTGACCTGATTTGTCTAAAATGACCCTGGGTCACTAAGGAACTGACACGTGTACTAACGGTCGGATTTCGAACTCTCACAGCAACTTTACTTGGGCTGCAAGTAAAGCTGACTTGTCTGACTCTGGACAAGATTTTCTCTCATTGTCTTCACTCGAAGACATAGGATTTGAATTAGGCATCACTTCAGTCATCCTGACTGGTTCTCTTGGACCCCACTTAACAGTACGGTGGTTCCTATGACACAACATGAATAAAGTAAAACTACGAAGGATCTAAGTCTTCGAGTTCCATAGGCTTCATGGGGAGTCTTCATATGTCATTGTCTTCGACATGAATGTCTTCATGAACCACCATTGTCTTCAATGTCTTCGTACATTTTAGGGGTCATCTCTGGTAACTAAACCGAATCAATGAGGGACTTCTACCTGTGTTATCCTACAATTCTCACAAACACATTAGTCCCTCAACTAGGTTTGTCGTCAATACTCCAAAACCAACTAGGGGTGGCACTAGATGCACTTACAATCTCCCCCTTTTTGGTGATTGATGACAAACTAGTTGAAGTTTTCAACGGGGAATATAATTTGTGAAATTGTAGAGGAATTGTCTTCATAAGCTGCAAGGGCTCCCCCTGAAGATGTGCATATAAGTGATTTGCTTCTAGAACGCAAATGCACATAGCAGGTTGTATTTGTGGGAATCCACTTCAACTTATGATGACAATCCATCATGCATGTAAGGATATATGAAGATAATGATATGCATAATGAAAAATGGACGTCTGCAAAATGATATAAGTGCAGAAATTATCGTCGTACATGCGGAATTTATCTTCGCAAAAACACAGTGGCAAACATAGTAGCAGACGACCATCAAGTTTAAGTGTTACAACTCAAAGAACCAAATGTAGCAAAACGAGAGTTGTAAACACGAAGCAAAATGCAAAATATAAAGCACCCGCCCATATTATTGACCCGCTTGAAGACTATAAACATCATATGCTTCTCCCCCTTTTGTCAGTGATGACCAAAAAGGTTTGAAGACATAGAGTTTTCTACGCGTTCCCAGGCGCAGCAGGGTCGGTGGAGGAGTTTGGTGGTGCTGGCGAGCTTGGTGCAGTGACGACGTGCGGAGAAGACATTGGTGGTGATGTAGCGTCGTCTTCTTCCTCAATGATTTTTCCAGTCACTGTGGCAGCCGAGGAAGAGAACTCTGATTCTTCAAGCGACGGAGTTCCGCGCAGCACAGCTCTTCTGGGGGGTGTGGAGTCAAACTTGAATCTTTCTTTGAAGCCATCCTCTTGCATTTCAGCTTCAGTGCACATCATGGTGAGGCCTTTCCAAGTTCGGCGACAGGTTTCATGTGCGACAAAAGCATTCTTGGTGGCCAGATTCCTGATGCGATTGACGTCTTGCATGATACTGCGCATCTGCCTTTTGAGCCAGTCGTGATGCCTATCTTGCTTTTGGTGCAGAGCCACAAGAAGTTCACGGTCAGTGAGCGTACGAGCGCGTTTCTTGGGTCTCTGTGAAGCTGTGCTGTCAGTGGCTTCAGTTGATGCAGGGGCACGTGTGGTGCCAGCCATTGGATAGACTCTGGAAATGGCTTCGACACCTTCATCATGCTGAGTGAAGCTCTGGTGTTCTGCATTCTGAAGACTTAATGGCTGCTTGGCAGGCTCAGGATAAATCGCTTCAGCAGAGGTGTCTACATCAGGTAAGAAGATTCTGTGGTTGCGGGCAGAGGGTTGATAGGATATAGCTGAGTGGAGCTTGATGAGCCTCATAACCCATGGAGCATAAATCTTCAGACCAAAGAGATCTGAGCCAGACGCTGCAAGTTGACGTATGAAGAGATCCTGCGCATTGAAGCATTTGCCATGCAGGATGCAGAAGATGAGAGTCTTCATGGCACCTTCAACCTTGGCATATCGAGAATGCCCCTTAATGGGCCATAGAGTCTGCCTGACGATGTGATAGATAGTTCTGGGCAGGTACTCTAAGTCTTCAATGAAGAACTCGGTTGGGTACGGTGCGTCAGGAAGCAATGGCTTCATCATTGAGAGCATCTGACTCATATTTGGCTCAGGTCGCTGAAATATGCTCTCAACTGCTTCAGCATGGAGTTGGCAGCCTTCTTCGAAGAGTTCGCCAGGAGTGGGTAGGCCGGTGAGCTCAATGATATCAAATGCATTGGCTTCATGATGGACATTGCCGGTCATCCACTCCAGGACCCAAGTCTTCGGATCTCTGTTGTAGCCTTTGATGTGCAGTGTGGCATAGAACTGGAGCAGAAGCTCTTCGTTCTAGTGCTCTTCATCTGTGACAAATGGCAGCAGGCCAACTTGCTTGAAGCAGTCCAGTGCTTCTTCCAGACCAGGCAGACCAGCAATAGCTTCAACCTCAAGGTGCTGGTGTGGAAAGATACGGCCTTGGTTGTAGAGGACGCGGGAGTAGTAGCTGCGCTGTGGGTAGCTCCAGAACCTATCTGATACGATCCGTTCCCTTGAATAAGGGTTCTTGGAGCGGTTGAAGAAAGTGTTGTCTGCCTTGAAGCTATTGACATTAAAGGTGCCAGGAGCTGTTGCAGGACCTGGGAACCTTGGCAGTCGTGGGATTGGCTTCTGGACCTGGGGCCTGTGCGCAACATGATAGTTGAACTGTGGACCGGCAGCAGACTCAGGCACAGAAGGGTCGGAGGCAGTAGCTTCAGTATCTCTTGAAGCTGTTGGTTGGTCGGGCTCCACAAATGCTTCAGTATTGGGTGTGGCAGCCGCAGTGGTGTCAGCCTCATCACGTGTAGTGAGAGGGATGGATTCAGGTACGTTCTCCTTGAGAACTTCTTCTTGTTGGTGCGGGGGAGATGGAGCTTGAGGTTCTTCATGCTCTTCTTCATGTTCTTCAGCTGATGCAGCCGGAATGTCGTCAGTAGTCTGAGCCCTTGGCCCTTTGCGAAGCCTACGGAATGCAGGCGACGCTGGTGGAGTTGCTATGGGCTGGGGCTCATTCTCTTCCTCCTGTGGGCGATCTGCCCACGATGCATCTTGGGTGATTGGCGTCAAGGGACGACCAATGCTGATCATTTCGCTCGTTTCGAGCTGAGGAAGGACTGCATCACCTTGCACATTGTCTTGGAGACCAATGTCTTCAGCAGCGTTGGGGTCGGCTGCTGGAATGTCTTCAGCGTGCGGAGCCTCTGTGAAAGCAGGCTCATGCATGGTCAGCTGACGATCTTCATTAGGAAAGTGGACGGAGAGGGGTTCGACTATCAGGGGCTCTGTGGGAGCAGCCCGTGACTTCTTGGTCTTGCGCTTCTTGATGGTGGGGTCTGAAGGAGAGGCTTCAGGGTGTTTCCTCTTCCTTGCTTCAGCTTCGGCTGTCCTTGTCTTCTTAAGCTCTGAAGCGGTTGAGCGGTGCTTTGGCTTCGAGCCAGGCTTGGCAGTGGGGAAGACAATCGGAACAGCTTCTTGTCGTGGGGCCTCTTGTTCAGCCACAGTGGGCTTCTTCTTTTTCTTTGCGGCCATCCTGGTGTCGATGCCGGGACGCCCAAGAGCCTTTCGCTTTTCGGCCTCATTGTAGGCCTGCACACAGAGATCAGCCAAATTCTTCATGCGCTCACGCGAACCCTGAGCCTCTGCACGTTTCTGCATAAAGTTTTCCTTCAACTCGTGCAGCATGACTTTGAAGTCTTTGACATCTTGGACGCTGAGCGTGGCCATGTTCTGCTTGAACTGAGCCTTTTCAAAATCTATCTTTTGCTTCAGTTCCACTATGCGCTGGGCAATTGCGAGTTCTGAAGCAACAGCTCCTTGGAAGGCTACGCTGAGGCCAATGGGCAGCTGCAGATCATCGAAGCTGATGTTGGGTGTATCAAACCACTCATCAATGAAGTTGTGGATGATTGTTGCATCGAACAGAGGCAGATTGTTGAAGATTTCAGCCTCCTCCTTGCTCTTGATTAGCTGCTCAAGAGCGTCATCGGCAAGATCATCGTCACTTGACAGATCAATGGCCTCGTAGCGCAGAACGGCAGCGGCAGTGAGCTCTTTGCCAGTATGTGGCTGAGGCTTCTTGGCTTCTTGGGGCTTGGAGACTCGTGATAAGTCTTCAACTGCACACTTGGTTCGGGAGGTGTAGTGGCCAATGGCTTTGCTCTGGAGATCTTGGGAGAAGCAGCTGGCTTGGAAGCTTTTGGCTTCTTCTTCATCTGCTTCGGCTCCGGGGCAGCAGGAGCGTCATCAGACTCAGTGTCTGCTGGAGGGTCGTTCACGGCAGTCCCCTAGACTAGAATGCGAGTGATGAGGCCTTCGAGATTGGCATATGGCCCGATGACATTGGGATTTGCGTCGCGTGTGCCATCTGCCCTTGGTTTGGAGGGACCAGGGTTGAAGTCCAACCCAAACGCCTTCTTGTTTTGCTTCGCAGAGTTCTGAGCAAATTGGAAGTTGCACTTGAATAGAGTGTCATCGCGACACCAGAGAAGGGATGACGGATGTGCGTCAGCTGGCTGTTGTCCCCTGACCATGCATGGAAAGAAGCCTTGAGCAATGGCTTCGTCTCTGGTTCGGGGTACAAGGTTTTTGTACAGTGCATCTCCCCATGGTCTCTTGATGGCGCACTTTTCTGCATATTCCTTGGTTACGAAGCGGTATTGGAACCACTGTTCTGCCCAATATTTTCGAATCCATTGGATTCGTGTCTTGCGCTGACCATAGCTCTCTTCAGGATCAGTTTGGTACATTTCTGCCAAGTCTTCAGGCAGATCCTTAGACGTTTCACCACGTCTCTGTCTACCTCCCTTCCTTGCTGGTTTTTCTGTTGCCATGAAGCTTAACTTGGAAGGCTTCAAGAGATTCAAAATCTTCAATGGCTTCCTTTTGCTTGACCAACAGGAACTTGCTGCGGGTGAATTGATGTGATGCTGTAGGAACTCTGCAAATGAATGCAGACTATGAGAACCAAAGGATTCTCCCACGGACATGTACCTGTGACAACATTAAGGTGCGAGGGAAGGGGAAGAGGTCATATGCATTCTCAAAAGATTTTGAAGACAAATCAGTTTAGAAGATATTGACCTTATCATGCGAAGACATTCACTTTATAAGAAAGAAGTTGGTTCCAGAAGTGAGGAATCTAACTACTTCATGAAGAACAAGTGAATATACTAGGCAAGTTATGAGTTGCAGATGAGAGAGATGTAACTTGTGTGAATGGAAACCTCTTTTGGCAGAAAGTGATGAAGCTATAGGATCAAAAGAGGCTGTTAAAAAGACTTGTCATTTACCAGACTTGGAACTACTAGATGAGGTGAGAGTTGAGGCCGAGCAGTTCGATCCTCCGTGCCCTAACTTGGCGACGGAAGACACCTAAGGCGACGGCGGAGAGACTGATGTCCGCAGTCGGTGTGAGAACGGCGTCGGAGAGGTTGCGGCAGTGAAGCACTTCGTCGCCGGCGTCGTTGAGAGTTAGCGGTGGCGCTAGGGTTCGTGCGAGGGTGGAAGAAAAGATAATGACCGCAGTGAAACGTGTATTTATAGGGATATGGGCGGCACTGCGCTATTACTCAGGTGCCCCTGGCGATTCGCATCTGATCAGTACGTGGCCAGCATGCGGAATTGTGGGGGCAGTTTCACCCCACGCACGCCTGTTTGTCGGGAGCCGTTCCTACTCCTCCGGATTTCTTGTTGATGGAGAAACATTGAAAGCTGTTTTAAAGTTTGTCTCTGTGTCTTCATCTGACAAGGATGCAGTGAAGACATTCGACAGTTTCAATAGAATGCATATGACTTGGAGAGATAGAGTTTGAGGTAGGAAGCATCGAGAGGTTAGGGTCCGATCACATTCACTTAGTTCAAAAGATTCAATCAAGAAGACATAGCTATAAGTGAATGTTGTAGAGGACAGAACACCAGTACATATATAATCAACATAGTGAAGATAATCATGAAGACATGTTGAGATTGAAGCCAAACCAAATGTGAAGACATAGCAAATGTAATGCCATGAGTGAAACACTTCAAGCAGAAAATTTGGTGGTGGCGTTACCCACCGTATAGGAAGTATTAGACCCAGACACAGCGCACAATTATCGTGGCGCTCCGAAGTCAAATTCCACGTTAATGTATTCACACTTAGAATGTATGTCTTCATTACTTGAAGATATACGTTACTTCGTGTGTTGCACATCTAAGTCATCATCATGCATAAGTGTTAGGATGTGTGCCTGATCACAGGACATTTGAGGATTCCAAGATATTTAGCTCACACCGTAACTTGCAAAATCTCTTCTCATCCAAGGGCTTGGTGAAGATATCTGCCAGTTGCTCTTCAGTGTTGACGTGTATGATATCAATGTCTTCCTTTGCAACATGATCTCTGAGAAAATGATGACGAATTTCAATGTGCTTTGTCTTCGAGTGCTGAACTGGGTTGTTGGCGATCTTGATGGCGCTTTCGTTGTCGCAGTAGAGTGGCACTTGCTTCAGATGAATGCCATAATCCTTGAGGGTTTGCTTCATCCATAGAAGCTGAGCGCAGCAGGATCCAGCAGCAATGTATTCAGATTCAGCAGTGGAGAGAGATACACAGTTCTGCTTCTTTGAAGACCAACAGACAAGTGATCGGCCCAGAAAGTGACATGTGCCTGATGTGGACTTCCGATCAACCTTGTCACCAGCGTAATCAGCATCCGAAAATCCAACCAGATCAAACTCTGAGCCCTTTGGATACCATAACCCTAGAGTTGGGGTGTGAGCCAAATATCGAAGAATTCGCTTCACAGCTAAGTGATGCGACTCCTTTGGTGCCGCTTGGAACCGAGCACACATGCAAACACTAAGCATAATATCTGGCCTAGATGCACATAGATAAAGCAAAGAACCAATCATGGAGCGGTATACCTTTTGATCGAACTCTTTACCATTGTCGTCAGGACCCAGATGATGTTTGGCTGGCATTGGTGTTGTGAAGCCTTTGCGGTCTTGCATACCGAACTTCTTCAGGCAATCTTTGAGATATTTCTCTTGAGATATGAAGATGCCATTGCGTTGTTGCCGTATCTGAAGACCGAGGAAGAATTTCAGCTCTCCCATCATAGACATCTGATATTGCTCTTGCATCATATATCCGAACTCCTCACTGTACTTCTGATTAGTGCAGCCGAAGATAATGTCATCCACATATATTTGGCACACAAACAGTTCACCATCATATGTTTTCGTGAAGAGAGTGGGATCTAGGGAACCAGGTATGAAGCCTTTGCTCTTCAGGAAGTATTTGAGTGTATCATACCAGGCCCGAGGGGCTTGTTTGAGGCCATATAGTGCCTTATTGAGCTTGTAAACCATGTCAGGATGTTTTGGATCTTCAAACCCAGGTGGTTGTGCAACATACACTTCTTCTTCAATTTTGCTATTGAGGAAGGCACTTTTTACATCCATTTGATACAGAATGATGTTGTGATGATTTGCATAGGCCAGCAGTATACGGATGGCTTCAAGTCTGGCAACAGGAGAAAATGTTTCATCGAAGTCAATGCCTTACACTTGAGTATATCCTTGAGCAACGAGACGAGCCTTGTTTCTGACGACTTGGCCATGCTCATCTTGCTTGTTGCGGTATATCCATTTGGTGCCTATTATGTTATGCTTCCGTGGATCAGGACGCTTAACCAACCCCCATACATTGTTCAGCTCAAACTGTTGAAGCTCTTCTTGCATAGCTTGAATCCATTCAGGTTCCATAAAGGCTTCATCAATTTTCTTGGGTTCAGTGATTGAGACGAATGCGAAGTGTCCGCAGAAATTTGCCAGTTGAGTTGCCCTTGAACGAGTCAGTGGACCAGGTGCATTGATGCTATCAATGATTCTGTCAATCTGCACTTCATTGGCAACACGAGGATGTAGGGGTCGAAGACTTTACTCTTGCTGATCTACGTTGTCATAGGGAGGAATGTCTTCAGGCTGAGCATTGTCTTCATGTGGATCAGGTGCTGAGATAATAAGTTCTTCTTCAGGATGAGCTTCAGAAGGTATAATTTCTCCAGTTCCCATTAGCTTGATTGATTCACTGGCTGGAACTTCATCTAGCACATCTGGTAGTTGCTCTCTTTGTGACCCATTGGTCTCATCGAACCGCACATCCACTGTTTCAACCACTTTTTAGTGAAAGAGATTGAAGACTCTGTAGGAGTGTGAATCATTTCCATATCCAAGCATGAAGCCCTCATGTGCTTTTGGAGCAAATTTTGAGGTGTGGTGAGGGTCCTTGATCCAGCATCTTGATCCAAATACTCTGAAGTAACTGACATTTGGCTTCTTGCCAGTCAGAAGTTCATAAGATGTCTTGTTCAGCAGCTTGTGAAGATATACACAGTTGATACTATGTCATGCAGTGTCAATGGCTTCAGTCCAGAATTTTCTTGGTGTCTTGTACTCATCTAACATCGTTCTGGCCATCTCAATGAGTGTTCTGTTCTTGCGTTCGATGATGCCATTCTGTTGTGGCGTGTATGGAGCTGAGAATTCATGAGTGATGCCCAATGTATCAAGATATGTGTCAAGGCCAGTGTTCTTGAATTCTGTGCCATTGTCACTTCTGATGTGCTTTATCTTGGCGCCATAATTGTTCATAGCCCGATTTGCGAAGCGTCTGAAGACATCCTGCACTTCAGTCTTGTAAAGGATTATGTGCACCCAAGTATATCTAGAGTAATCATCAACAATGACGAAGCCATAGAGGCAAGCAGTAGTGGAAAAAGTCGAGTAGTGAGTGGGACCAAAGAGATCCATGTGAAGCAGTTCGAAGGGTTGAGTAGTGGTCATGATTGTCTTCAAAGGATGTTTTGCCCTTGTCATCTTCCCAGCTTCACAGGCACCGCATAAGTGATCTTTCTTGAACTTGACGCCCTCGATGCCTATGACATGCTTCTTCTTCGCAAGGGTGTGGAGGTTCCTCATGCCAGCATGCCCAAGTCTTCGATGCCAAAGCCAGCATTCTGAAGCCTTTGCGAGAAGACAAACTGCAAGCTGTGGCCCTGCTGAGAAATCTACCACATACAAATCATCTTTTCGATATCCTTCAAACACTAGAGACTTGTCAGATTCCATTAGTACCAGGCAACGATATTTTCCAAAGATTACAATCATGTTCAAATCTCAAAGCATCGAAGCAGACATTAAGTTGAAGCCAAGGGATTCAACAAACATGACTTTATCCATGTGTTGATCCTTTGAGATTGCAACTCTACCTAAACCCAGTACCTTACTTTTACCAGTGTCAGCAAATGTGATGTGGCTCTTGTCAGATGGACGTAAGGTTGAGTCCATAAAGAGACTTCTTTTGCCAGTCATGTGATTTGTACACCCACTGTCAATAATCCATTCTGAAGACTCTGAAGTCGCTGGTGTCGTACCCTACAGTGCAGTTAGGGGGATAGGCTTCACCAAGAGTATTGTGAAGCAAAAACATTTGACAAACCAGTGGGTTATGAAAACTTAAATCCAGGTTAGGGTAAGTAGGGAGAGTAGCATGCGATTCAGGTATGAAATACATAGTGATGCCATTCGGGCATTTGATCTTGCGCCCCACAAGATTTTTAAGGTACCCAGCAATAGCGTCAGAAGATTTTGGTTTTGTGCTGGAGACCTTTCCCTGCAAAAGAGAGTTAAGCTTTCTTAACCACCCACATCTTCAAGGGTGGCTTAGAAGCAATAAGTCTAAGTGCAGCATCTGAGAATTTTGGCTTTGGAGCCCTAGCAAACAATCTAGCAGGTGGGCAATAGTACTCATAAGAATAGGCAGAATAGTTCTTGGTCATATGAGAATGACGGTTTGAAGAACCGCTCTCATATGCCTGAGCATGGTTTCCCTGCAAAACATTTGTGTTAGTGCGACTCAAGTGAGTCCTCTGCCTATATGAAGCCTTTGGACCATATGAAGCCTTTGGTCTGAGGTTTGTCTTCTTCATGTGAGGTGTCCTGAAGACATTCACAGGAAGATTCTCAAGACACGTTTTTGGAACCCAGATCTTCTTCATAGGCGGTCCATTCCTGCAGTTAGTACCAATGTACCTGGCAAATACTTCACCATTCTGATTCTTAAACAGTTTATAGTTTGCATCAAAGGATTCATCAATGATAATAGGATTAGCACAAGTGAAGCCAGATAGATTGGATGGATCTGCTGAGGATTTCTTTGCAGCAACCCATGTGGTTTTGGGGTACTGCTCAGGTTTCCAGTAAGAGCCATCTGCATTAATTTTCCTCACGAACCCAACACCCTCTTTCCTAGGGTTTCGGTTCAGAATCTGCTTCTTGAGGACATCACATAATATCTGATGTCCTTTGAGACTTTTGTACATCCCTGTTTCAAGCAATGTCTTCAACCTAGCATTCTCATCAGCAATAGCAGTGGTATCCTCAGCAGAGGGGTTAGTTACCACTTCAACAGTTGAAGATATTGCAACAGCAGTAGCAGTGGAACATTCAGCAACAGAAGTAGCATTATCATGCTCAATGCATTTAAGGCATGGTGGTTCAAATCCTTCCTGAGCAGACCTGATCTGTTCGGCTCGAAGTGACTCGTTTTCCTTTTGAAGATCTTCATGATCCGCTCTCAACTTCTCAAGATCTTGCTTCTTTTGAAGATAATCATAGGAAAGCTTTTCATGAGTAGTTGAGAGAGTCTCAAGACGATCTTCGAGTTCCTGATACTTAACATGAAGATTTTTTATGTCTTCAATTAAGGATTCAGAACGAGTCATTTTAGCACCCAACAGATCATCGCTTCTGTCTAACAGTTTTTGAATATGTTCCATGGCCCTTTGTTGTTCAGTTGCAATTTTAGCAAGTGTTTTGTAGCTGGGTTTTGAATCACAATCAGAGTCATCGTCACTGGATGTTTGATAGTGAGTAGTGCGTGTGTTTACCTTGGCACCACGTGCTATGAAGCAGTAGGTAGGAGTAGAGTCGTCCTTGTCATTTGCATCGGTGTTGGTGATGGAGTCATTGTCTTCAGTGTTGAAGATGGACTTGGCGACGTAGGCTGTAGCCAGACTCGCAATGCCTAAATCAGACTCCTCCTCAGACTCCACCCCTGCCTCCTCAGAAGCGGACTCCTCCTCTGAATCCATTTCCTTGCCAACAAACGCACGAGCCTTGCCAGATGAACTCTTCTTGTGTGATGAAGACTTTGAGGAAGACTTGGACGAAGACTTTGAGTATTTCTTCGTCTTCTTATTGTCAGAGTCATATTCCTTGCTCTTCTTCTTCTTTCTGTTCTCATTGTCCCACTGTGGACACTCAGAGATGAAGTGTCCAGTTTTCTTGCACTTGTGACATGTTTTATTCTTGTAGTCATGAGCAGAAGCTTCATCATTCCTTGAGCTTGATCGTGAAGACTTTCTGAAGCCTTTCTTCTTGGTGAATTTCTGGAACTTCTTCACTAGCATTGCAAGTTCCCTTCCAATGTCTTCAGGATCATCAGAACTGCTGTCAGATTCTTCTTCAGATGAGGACACAGCTTTTGCCTTCAAGGCACGAGTTCGCCCATAGTTTGGACCGTAGATATCTCTTTTCTCAGAAAGCTGAAACTCATGTGTGTTGAGCCTCTCAAGTATGTCAGACGGATCGAGTGTCTTGAAGTCTGGACGTTCTTGAATCATCAGGGCTAGGATGTCAAATGAACTGTCAAGTGATCTCAGCAGCGTCTTGACGATTTCATGTTTGGTGATCTCAGTGGCGCCGAGGGCTTGAAGCTCATTTGTGATGTCAGTGAGCCGGTCAAATGTGTGCTAGACATTCTCATTGTCATTTCGCTTGAAGCGGTTGAAGAGATTGCGAAGAACACTGATTCTCTGATCTCTCTGGGTTGAGATGCCTTCATTGACCTTGGAGAGCCAGTCCCAAACCAGCTTGGATGTCTTCAAGGCACTCACACGGCCGTACTGTCCCTTGGTCAGATGACCACAGGTAATATTCTTGGCAGTGGAGTCCAGTTGAGTGAACTTCTTGACATCAGCAGCAGTGACACCTTATCTAGCCTTGGGAATGCCGTTTCGACGACATACCATAGGTCGACGTCAATGGCTTCAAGATACATGCGCATCTTATTCTCCCAGTAGGGATATTCAGTTACATCGAAGACGGGGCACGCAGCGAAGACTTTAATTATCCCTGCAGTCGACATAGCTAAAACTCCAGGTGGTTAAACCGAATCACACAGAACAAGGGAGCACCTTGCTCTGATACCAATTGAAAGTGCGTTATATCGACTAAAGGGGGGTGAATAGGCGATTTTTATGGAAGTCTTCAAAACGTGGAAGTTATGAAGACAAACAGAGTGGACAAGCCTATCACTATGCAGCGGAAGTTAGATTACACAACGCAAGCCATAGTCAAGTATACAATATAGTGAAAGCACAGTGACAAACAGCTTCAGTGTAATGAGGATCAGGTTGGAAGAAGTTATGAAGCCAAACAGATCATACAGTCAAGTTGTGAAGACAGAAGATAAAGCAAGCATGCAATAGCTTCACAATGTGTACTGGTAAGTAAAGGGAGGTGAAGATGAAACCAGTGACACGTTGAAGACAATGATATGTTGGACCAGTTCCAGTTGCTGTGACAACTGTACGTCTGGTTGGAGCGGCTAGGTATTTAAACCAAAGGACACACAGTCCCGGACACCCAGTCCTGAACACGCGGCTCAGGACACCCAGTCCTCACCGTTTTCTCCTTGAGCTAAGGTCACACAGACCTCGCCCAATCACTCTGGTAAGTCTTCAAGGTAGACTCCCAAACCTTCACAGACTTCGTTCACTGGCAATCCACAATTTCTCTTGGATGCTCAGAACGCGACGCCTAACCGTCTGGAGGATGCACAGTCCTCAAGTGTAATAAGTCTTCAGATCACTCAGACAAGAAGACTTAAGTGATGCCCAATTACTCTGGCTCTGGGTGGTTAGGGCTTTTCTCCTCGCTAGGGATTTTCTCTCAAAGGCTTCGAGGTGGGTTGCTCTCAAACGACAAAAGCCGTGCACTGAAATCTGAGCAGCCAACCGTTTATGGTTGTAGGGGTGGACTATTTATAGCCACTTGGCAACCCTGACCTGATTTGTCCGAAATGACCCTGGGTCACTAAGGAACTGACACGTGTACTAACGGTCGGATTTCGAACTCTCACGGCAACTTTACTTGGGCTGCAAGTAAAGCTGACTTGTCTGACTCTGGACAAGATTTTCTCTCATTGTCTTCACTCGAAGACATAGGATTTGAATTAGGCATCACTTCAGTCATCCTAACTGGTTCTCTTGGACCCCACTTAACAGTACGGTGGTTCCTATGACACAACATGAATAAAGTAAAACTACGAAGGATCTAAGTCTTCGAGTTCCATAGGCTTCATGGGGAGTCTTCATATGTCATTGTCTTCGACATGAATGTCTTCATGAACCACCATTGTCTTCAATGTCTTCGTACATTTTAGGGGTCATCTCTGGTAACTAAACCGAATCAATGAGGGACTTCTACCTGTGTTATCCTGCAATTCTCACAAACACATTAGTCCCTCAACTAGGTTTGTCATCAATACTCCAAAACCAACTAGGGGTGGCACTAGATGCACTTACACCATCCGGGAATAGTGTCGCACTTTGAAACTAGAACCGTCAATAAATTTTGAGCTTGCATCTCGTCACATTCCAAATTACTCCATGCTATATTGAATTGCAAACCTGTTCACACCGATCACAGCCTAAACAGTTTCCCACTTAGGAGCGTATTAGTACTCGGTTATAAATACTAGTATGCCAAGATGACTGCACATTCCTCCTCAACTCCTCGTCCACAAAAACAAACAAGTCATTCAGCATCCTTCCCTTGTGTCTGCCATGGCCAGCGTGAGTTCTGGGTTGAGAGATTGCCACCAGGGAGAGGCGAGCATGGAAGCAGAAGCACGAGAGATGTCCCGCCTCGCTGCGAGAGCAGCCGACATGTCCCGCCGCGCGGAAGTAGCAGCACAGAGGTCCCGCCATGTCGCTAAAGCAGCACGGAGGTCCCGCCGCACCATCGATGCAGCAGACTGGTCCGGCCGCGCCGCGGAAGCAGCAGAGATGTCCCGCCGCGCCACGAATGCAGTAGAGATGTCCCGCCGCGCCGCGGCGGCCTAGAAACATTTCTCGCGGGCACACGACGACTATTACAGGTGCATGCATGCGATCGTCCATAGCCAGACGGATCAGATCTCCCGCTCGGCGAGGTTGCAGGACGACATGATAGCCTCATTTGAACAGGCTACCGGCGTCATCCGGCAACTAAGGGAGGGCAATGAGAGGCTCTGGGCCAAGCGCGACCTGCTGAGGGAGAAGATCATCCGAAGTGCAGACCTGCAGGAGGAGACTAGTGCCTTGTTGAAGAAACTTATGGACGAGAATGACATGCTCCGCAATAAGCATCAAAGGCTGGTGGAGGAATCCGTGGATGTTCTCAAGCAGCGTCTTGAGGACATGAAAGAGCTCATTGCCGCTCGCTGCGGAGACTAGTTTCCTGGTTTCTTTTGATGTAATAATCGATTTAGGATGTGGATTGTGTCGTCGGTTGTGAAATGTTGGATTCTAGCACGGATGTTTGGCCTTTGTTGGACTCTTGGGATGTTGCGATTTCAATCTAGTAGCTTTTAGTCCTTCGTGTTAGGCTGGAGTTGTGTTGAACTTCTTGTGAATTGTGGTGGTTTTCAGTAATGAAAATTGGAAGGGGCAAGCCCTTCTTTGATCAAAAAAAATTAATCGTCCTTATATATTTATCAGTCTTGCTATAAGTCGCAGTAGATGCTATAGAGGTCCGTCAGATCTTACATCAAGATCTGTGCTTTCAGATTTTCTTTTTTCTCTCATAAATCTCAGTCGAGTGAGACATAGCCACGCCATTAAACAGAGGATCAGGCGCCATTAATGGAGACCTTGGGAGAGAGGTGGACGACAGATGGAGGTCAAAGGGCTATCCTCCCGATAAGCACGCGCAGGGGTCTGATCGCACGCCTCTCGTACTCAAATAGCTACCCTGCACGTCGCCTCCTAGCTAATAAAAAAGGGGACGCGTGGCGGCACGTGAATGGTACTAGTAAGTAGAACGCCCACGATTTCAATAATACTTGTGTTTCCGATTGTAACGTGACAGCACTTCTTCCAAAATGACTTTGTTGATTGTTAATGTGTGCGCCTTCGCAAATCGGACTGCAAATTTACCACAGCATGTTGGTGCCATGTCATGGCACCAAGCCAAGTTTCATTATTTTCATGCGTGTTTTGGATTTACAGGAATTACAAAACTAAGTTTCTCAATGTTTCCAACCCAGCCACGACGCCCAGAATTTTGAATTTCATTCCCATTTCTTGCATGAAACCTAGAAATTTACCCGAGGACACACATGTGATTTTTCAACCAACTTTGGTGCACTGGAACATGTGCTTGTATTTCAAATTTGAATTATGCACACAAAGGTGACACGTTCCCTCCCTGTCGGGGATATACCCCGCGGCGTAAACCGGCTGGAAGTATAACCCGGCCGGACTAGGCGTTTCATTGGTAAACCGCCAGAGGATTGGTGGTTTACGTGATTGGCGGTTTACGTGTCTGGCGGTTCACTAGTATGACGATTCACGAGCCTAAAGACTCATTGGTGACCCGGCGCGTGTTTCAGATGGATGACAAGGCCCAAGGCCCAGCGTGCCGGTTTATGTTAATGGTGGGCCGGTTTAAAAGGAAAGGCATGAGGAACATTTATCTTACAAGAAGTTAAGACCTGTACTTGTATCCGGTTTGTATTAGAGATAGACTGGTCCTAATCCTAATAGGACTCTACATGTAACACGCCCCTCCAACATATATAAGGAGGGGCAGGTCTCCCCAAAAGGGACAAGATTCACAAGTTCCACAAGTTGGACAAGTTAGGTTTAAACAATAGCTCTCGAGATAGAGCACTCTTGTAACCGTGATCATCATCATCAATATCAATGAAGCAGGATGTAGGCTTTTACCTCCACCGTGAGGGCCCGAACCTGGGTAAAACATCGCGTCTCTCGTCCCGCTCAACCCCTCTCAAGATACCAAATAGATGCGTTGGCCTCACGACTAAGTCCTGACACTAAAGACATCTGCCGTGACAATTCCACGACAGTTGGCGCCCACCGTGGGGCACGTGCATGATAGTGTTGAGTTCTTGAAGGGATCTTTCTCAGAGATTGTAAAGCTCGTGATATGTCAGATGAAAAAGCGCCAGCACAGAAAGCGCGCAGAGTAACCCAGTGTGAGACAGCCTTCGACAGAGCCGGCATGTTCACGGGTCTATGTTCAGAATTATGATTAAATTTGCTTCGATGTGCCTCTGCCTTGAACCGGGTCCGCCTTCGAGCCGACCGTCGCCTCTGCCGGTTCGAGCCGCCATCTCCGCTTCTAGTCTCGGTCCCCGTCGCCTTCATCGGCTACTGCTGCTGAGCCGGCCGCAAGTCGGCCCTGCCACGCGGGTCAAGAGGAGACTCCGAGTTGCCGTATCTCGCCTCGCCGACCGCCGGCCTCCACAGCGGCTGCATTTGCTGCGGCCTCCCTGAATTGCCGCCACGGCCTCGTCAAACCGGACGTCAATCTGCAGTCTAATGAAGGAAAGGGAAAGGGGGTCTATGACCCGGAGGCAAATACAGCCGCGATTCGGATTCGCCGCCGCGGGATCTCATCTAGCTCGTCCCGCGAGTGGTTCGGCCGGCCTGTCAACCCACCGTTAAAACTGCCCCGGTTTGTTGCCCCCGCCGCCGCCGTTGCACTTGTAAACCACCGCGTCGCCGGATCACTTCCTGCATCCACGCCCTCACCAGCATTTCTGCCACAAGCCTTCATGTCTCCGGTGCTGTGTCGGAACCGCCGTAGCCACGGTGAGGCCATGGCCCGCCGGACCCGTGAGCCGGCATCGCTCACCTCAGCCTGAGCTGCTCCGCGCCTGCCGGGTCGGCTCTGATTTGTCATTTTCACATCGCCGGATCACCGCGCTGGCTCGCGCCCCTGAGGTGCTTCTGCTTCCTGCTGCCGCGGCCTTGCTTCGCTGCCACCCTCCCTGTCGCTCTCCGCTTCCACCTGCAGAGAACCGGCCACAACCTCCGCCGCCGGATTGAGTCGGCCCTGTCGCCTTCGAAGTGCTGCCCCGTCCGCGTTGGCTGCAACCTCGTCTCCCTCTTCACTTCCGGTGCTATGGAACGCAGCTCCGCGTCAAAACCGCCATCGCCGCCTTGCCAAGTCGCTGGCGCCCTTCTTGCAAACCGACAGGGGAGCGTGTGGGATCAGAGGCCCCGAGCTGCCGGTCTATATTTTCGAGCTACGTGTGGCTTCCCGTCACTGCACGCCTACTCCACGACCACTCTGCGAGCCACCCGCCGCCAAGGAGTCTCTAAGATGTTTCTTTCATGAGTAAATCACCGCCTACAGCCGCTCTAATGCGCCGCCGAGTCGCCACTGCTGGAGACCACGTTAAGTCCAAGCTTTTGTCTGAACCACCCGCCTTACGTAAAGACCATCAGTCAACAAGTACAACTAATCAAGCTGTTACATCTGCTCCAAGATCTCTAATATGGGAGCAGACTTATTTGCCAAAGTACTGCAAGGGATCGTTGTCTGTCCGCTGGAGTAATTTTTTATAAAAAGAAACAATTCATGGCGGAGTGTACACGATGGATGGGCAGATTTATTTGCGCCCGTGTGCTTGCATCAATTGAAACTGATATGACATCAACGTCCCCGTGGTCTCCAGAGTGGAGAAGTTTAAGTACAGATATGGAAGGCTATTTGATGAACAGTGTGTCTGTGCACGGGCCTGGAAGAAAAGTTACTGAGAAAATCCATTGGTTTGACTGGTTCTAAGGAGAACAAGGGATTATTTGTTCAGTCTGTGTTCATCCGGCAAAAATATCATGTGCTATCTGTCCTATTTATTTCATCATTATGCTTTAATTCCTTCGAGAAACATTATTCTGCCTTTAATGTTTTTATACGCAGGACAATTATTCATTATAAACGTGGTTTATATCATGAGTACGGAGCACGCGCTAGCAACGTCCTGCCCGGTGATCGTCCATGCCACGTTACACAGTGAATGGACGCGTGCAAGACGCCGCCCTTACGGCCTGGTTTACATCAGCTTGCCGGGACCACACCTGCGTTTGTCTCGCCCGTCCGAACCGGTTTACAACGCCGCGGCCGACTCTTTTGTCCGTACTGGCGTATAACCCCGCGATGGATATCAACTGGACTGACGTATCAGGTGAAGTCCATCCAATATATTTTTATATTACATATTGCTTTCTTTGAAAGAGCAATTACTCCGGCTTGCAAAGTTATCTAAATGCAGGACCCTAAACCGCCATATTGGTGCAAATTTTAAAGACCGTCAGAAAATTTTCGGTTAAAAATGAAGATTCCGGTTTAAAATCCGATTCAAGGAAAAGATGTCTCCCACAAAGCTTTGAAGCTCTCAATATCCGGTTTAACATCCGGTTCAAGAAGGATTTATCTCTTGCAAAAAGTTAAAAGGTGCCAAAGAGGACCTGCTGCCATGATGTGCGGTTCAAACATGGGTATCATGCCTTACTGGCTTATCATATTATTGATCACTTGGGGACTTGTGGTCACGTCTGAACCATAGTCACGCCTCTTGATCGGCCTAGTGCCACAGCATCACTTGGGGGCTTTGGTCGAACTCGAACCATTGCTACAGCTCTTGATCGGCGTAATGCCAATGCATCACATGGGGACTTGTGGTCACATCTGAACCGTAGTCACGCCTCTTGATCGGCCTAAGGCCACAGAATCACTTGGGGGCTTGGTCGAACCCGAACCATTGCCACGCCTTTTGATCGGCATAATGCCACTGTTTCATTTGGAGACCTGGCTGACTTGAACCATAGCTACGCCTATCGGGAGCTTGGTCGTGTCCGACCATGGTAACGCCATTTGATCGGCTCAATAGCCTCTTTTTGCAAATGGTTTTATCATTGCCTTTGCTTGAAATGTTGTTTTGATAAATATTTCTTTTGTTGCGTTTTTAAACCAACAATTCTTAAACCGGTTTGACTATCAAATTACAAAAAGACTGAACACGGTCAAATCTTAATCCGGAGGCTATCTGCCCGGTTTGATTTTCTGTTACCATCCTATTATGGAGTAAACCGGTGTTTATCAACCCGGCTCGACTTTCAACTACAAGTTGTCAGTACACGATCAAGTTATAATCCGGAGACTATCAGCCCGGTCTGGTTTGACTACGAGTCGCCAGTATTATATGTGGTTAAACCGGTGTTTATCACAACCCGGTACGGTTTATCATAAACCGACACAATATGGAAGGAGTTATCAGTACTCAAAATTTGGGCTATTACCTTTATTACAAAAAGTTGGTAAAACCAACAATGTGATTCAATGTCACAGGTATGATATATTTCATATTTGATTATTCTTAAGTGCAGCCTTGGTTATAAACCCGGGTTATATGTTGGGCATTATGACCCGTCCGGCGGTAAACCGCCAGGACACTTTAAACTTGTTGTATGCAGAAACAGGCTTGTTAAACCGGCCTGGCTTTGGACCATAAGTCGCCAGTATATATATTTGGATTGCGCCATTGGAATCATGCGCTTATAAATCATTGGGTTATATTATTCAAATAGCCAAACTTGGCTGAATTTTCATTATGATATTTAATGAATAAGGTTTTCATACCGGATTATATTATCTTGAATAGCCAACATGGCTGGATTTTTATGGTTATTAATAACCGGTATTATTAAGTTTTCAAAGTCGCTTTAGCGCAATGGCTATTATTTTATCAAAGGATATGATTTATTCTACAATGGAAGGAATAGTCCCGAGTCGCTGCAAGCTTACAACCCGGCACTTGGGGGCTACATTATTAAATTGAGATTACATGCAAGTCTCATGTCGCCGCAAGCATGCATCATGACACTTGGGGGCTAATGCAAAGTCATTTTTACTAGTCTTATTGAAGATCCGACTCATCATATTATAATGAGCCGGCCCTCGGGGGCTACCAATTGCTCCTGTCACCAATTCAAGGTACACAAGTTTTCGTCCATAATATTGAAGGATCCATTGCTCAGTTGGTAAAGCACAAAGCTCTTAACCTTGTGGACGTGGGTTCAAGCCCTATGATGGAAGCTACATTATAAGATGTTATTTTCATTAAAGTATATATCAAGTCCCGGTTCAGTATTATCTTACTAAGCCGGCCCTTGGGGGCTACACATCACTGCTAAAATCTACATAATTATATTTACAAAGTTCCTGCTCATTATTTCATAATGACCCGGCCCTTGGGGGTTACACTAATTGAAGTTTTTATAAGCAATTACAAGTCCCAGGTTGCTGCAAGCATGACAACCGACACTTGGGGGCTACATATATGGAGTATTTAGTTTTTAGATGAACAAACTGGATTTCTTCAAGGTTGAAACACTTATTGGAGCAAGTCTTAAGTTATCACTATGTTCTCCTCTTAAGACTTGGGGGCTACAGGTATTATGCATATAAAGGAGGAACATCTTCATTTTATCAGTTTTGAGCAAATCAGGAAGATCACTTAGATGACCCGGTGTCGACAACAATTATGACCCGGTGCCATTAATATTTATAAACAGGCCATTTTTGTAATATTAAACCGGCAAGTTTTACATCTTCAAACCGGCTGAATACCAGATAAGTATTTCAAGACCCATATTTCTTAAACCGGCGTTTTGGGAACTGAGTCAAAGGAGTTATTCTTCACAATATTTCGGTGACAAACCAATGTCGGCAAATTGATTATGAAGCTGGTCTGTTGACCCGGACTTCCCAGAAGGAGGAAATAACAAGGACTTAAGGGTGATCAAGTACCGGTTTACAAAAATTCTTAACCCGGAGCATAACCTGTCAAATTTGTTCTTGTGTTTATTTTGCAGCATAAGTTTACCATGGATAAATCCAAGCTAAACTTGGGGGATAATGTCGGGGATATACCCCGCGGCGTAAACCGGCCGGAAGTATAACCCCGCCGGACTAGGCGTTTCATTGGTAAACCGCCAGAGGATTGGCGGTTTACGTGATTGGCGGTTCACGTGTCTGGCGGTTCACTAGTATGACGATTCACGAGCCTGAAGACTCATTGGTGACCCGGCGCGTGTTCCAGATGGATGACAAGGCCCAAGGCCCAGCGTGCCGGTTTATGTTAATGGTGGGCCGGTTTAAAAGGAAAGGCATGAGGAACATTTATCTTACAAGGAGTTAAGACCTGGACTTGTATCCGGTTTGTATTAGAGATAGACTGGTCCTAATCCTAATAGGACTCTACATGTAACCCGCCCCTCCAACATATATAAGGAGGGGCAGGGCTCTTCAAAAGGGACAAGATTCACGAGTTCCACAAGTTGGACAAGTTAGGTTTAGACAATAGCTCTCGAGATAGAGCACTCTTGTAACCGTGATCATCATCATCAATATCAATGAAGCAGGATGTAGGCTTTTACCTCCACCGTGAGGGGCCGAACCTGGGTAAAACATCGCGTCTCTCGTCCCGCTCAACCCCTCTCAAGCTATCACATAGATGTGTTGGCCTCACGACTAAGTCCTGACACTAAGGACATCTGCCGTGACAATTCCACGACACTCCCAGAACCACGAGCCTTCTTGAGAGAAGCTCCGATTTGCAAGAAGCTTATACCAAAATTTGTTCCTATTCGGCCAAATTTTTTTACCACGGCATGGTACTACCATGACATGACACCATGCCAAGTTTCATGATTTTAAAACCAAGTTTCTCAATGTTATCGACCGAGCCACGATGCCGAGATGTTTGAATTTTATTCTCATTTTTTGCATGGGACCTACTCCCTCCTTCCATCTATATAGGGCCTAATGTGTTTTTCAAGACAGCCTTTGACTATTGACAATATTAATAGCACATGAGATGTATACTATGCAAATTATATTATTGGAAGCTCCTTTGACATACAAAATTGAAGGTATGCTTTGTGTAAGTTGCATGTCATATATTATTGCTCTAACGTTTGGTCAAAGTTAGCCTCGAAAAATGCATTAGGACCTATATGCATGAGAGGAGTCGACTTCGAGAGAACGTGTTTGTTCGAGAGACACCGAGGAAGACTACTATATATCGATGGTGCATGTAGGCGGGAATTAAACTAAGGGATGGTCTTATTGGTTTCGGGGATATAGGGGAAGAGTGAGAGGCGGGGAGTAGCTAGAAGAAGATTGTTAAGTGTGAGTGTGTGTTTTACCCATCTAGGCGGAAGTTATGTGCACAGAAGAGGAGAACGATTCGATGTGGCGTTAGGATTGAGGGTAATTAACTACGTATGGAGACATAGAGACCTTGAACGTGCATGTGTGAGAGGTATACATGTATACGTGGGATGTGTGTGTTGCGCGCGCGCCTGATCGAGATAAAAGAAAGAAGACATAAGTCATAAGATCAACGACATGGGAGAGATGGATTGGTATGACAATATGCATGCATGTGAGAATGCATGGAAGAAGTCCCGACGATTGAGCATGTGTTTTTGTCTTTAAGAGATAGTGGCGTGGGCTAGAGCATGCATCTATGGCGATAGAGGGAGTGAGGTGCAACGATTGTGCAAAAGAGACCAACCTATAAATGCATATGTATGGAGAGACATATATAGTGTGGGTGATAGGAAGCAAGACTCCGTGCGAGAAAGAAATGTTGACGGAGAAACTACGGATAGATACAGAGGTGGAGATGCTAGCTAGAGGGACATCCGCTAGTTTGGGTGTTGGAGATGACCATGGGGTGGTTCAAAGGGTGAAGTTATATATGTGTGTGAGAGGGCACTTGACTGCATGTAGAGAGAAATATATGTAGTGTGCGTGATAGGAATCAAGAGTGAGGGCGAGAAAGAAGGTTGATGGAGAAACAGATAAATAGAAAGATAAAGATGCTAGCTAGTGTGCGTTAGAGATAGGAGTCGAGTGGATCAGAAGGCTGGGTTATGTGTGTGGGTGTGAGAGAGATAGAGAGAGGGTGCGTGTGAGTCACATACAAACAGATATCAGAGAGAAATGAGATCCAGAGAGACGGAGTTTTGTGTCTGCGAGAGAGAAAGATATTTCACAACGAGAGTGATAGCTGGAGAGACATACGAGGGAACGCAAGATATCTCTAGGGAGAGAGGGTGTGTGTGAGCGACATACAAGAGAACAATGGAGAAATATGAGACCCTGGGAGACAGAGTTTGTGTTTGTGTGTGAGAAAGAGATATTGATGAGGAAGAGTCATAGGTTCTCATATCTAAGGAGCGAAAAACATCTCTGTATGAGGGGTGTGTGAGCGGCACACATGGAAATAGTAGAGAGAAATGAGACCCCGGGAGACAAAGTTTTGTGTTTGTGTGAGAGAAAGAGATTCCACATGGAGAATCATAGTTAGAGACACATAGCAGGGAGCGAGATATACTTAGAGAGAGATAGAGTGATGAAGGTCGAGGGAGAGAGTACCGTCAGTGTGTTACAAAGATAAAAGATCATTGTCGACATACAGGTAGCACGAGATATGCCTGAGAGACGATGAACGCGTATAGGTCCAGAGAGATAGTCCTATATAAGCATGAGTGATAGCTATATGAGACGAATATCTGGATTAAAGAGGATTCAAATATTTAAATTGGAGATCACGACATCGATAATATCATAATGCAAATTGGTGTATCAAACATGCATATTCATTTGAATTTGGGCACATGTGTAATGTTATATAGTTTATCAATATTGGTGATCCATAGATTCTTCAATTACAAACAATGCATGGTTTATATGCAATTAATGTCTAAACGGGATTACACTATATGTTGTGTGTGTGAAACGCATTATACATGTTTGAGAAGTAAAAAAACCGCATGAAACACACATTAATTGGAGACAGTTAGCGAGGAATGCATACATTGGATTTCAACATAAAGTGGTTTCAAATATTTGAAAATCCAAATTGATGGATACAACCTTATGAATCTGAGATCATGCCATTTGTAAACCATATTTATGTATAAATGGTGTTGTGCTTTTGAAAGTATATATAAAAAAATGATGTATATAGAATGTAATTCCAATTCAAAATGGATCCCGCCCGAAAAAAATAGAATACAGACGGTATTCGAATTGAGTTGGCACGGTAAACGTGCACTCTGCAAAATTTGAACGAAGCGGGGAAAGTCGCAGTAACCACCCGGAACCAAAATCTGCGAGATGGAAATCACTGCTACCTATCCCTGCCACGCAAAGCCTATATGCTGGATTTCTATAGGTTTCGATAGGGGTAGGTTTGTAATTTCACCCAAACGTGACGTAATCGCCTCTCACCCGGATTCATACACGGTGGGCGCTAAAACACAGTGTGTCCTCGGCCGAAATCGACTCCCTCCCCGATTCATATTCATACACGGTGGGCGCCAAAAACAAACTCTCGTCGGCAAATATTCGGTGTATGCGAGATTATCGTCCTATCCCCGACCGACTAGTGTTGCTGTGATGTAGTAGAAATTTGAAACGGGGGCTAAGTTTGTAAATTTCCTCGCATTTGAGACAAGCGCGCCCTGAATACATGGTTCCCCCTTCCTCTCTACCTCCCTTTTCCCCATCCGTACTCTGTGGGCGCCAAAACACCCTCTCCACCCCACCCTCCTCCGTCCTTCTCCGTCCGCCACCCCATCCACCGCCGTCCTCCTCCACCATGCCGGAGCTGATACCCCGATGCTGCCGTCCATTACAAGAGACCGACCTCTCTCATCCACGGCTTGGGACCGGGATCCTTGCATCCCGTCCTCTCGCTTTAGTCCCGCCGTCGTCCACCTTGCCGACGCCGCTCCTACGACCGTCCCGTCCACCGCGCCCTGCCGCCACCGTCTACCCTCCTAGATCTGCTTCCATGCCACCGACAGCCATCACTACCGCAGCACCATCAAATTCTCAGCAGATGCCTACACAGCGCCACACCAGAGGCGGTACTCTTTCGTATCTGCTCAACTTATTTATCGCAGCAAGAAAATAGATCGCTACTGCTTTACTCTGACTTCTTGTCTTGGTTGCGAAGTTGCCTTTGTCCGGTTTGCACCTTCAGATCCGCCATGGCACGCTCAACACCATACTCACAATGCTTATGGTTTTCCCCTTTTATATTCCACACTAGTTAAATCGCAGTAGACTAAATTTCAAAATTGGGTCAGTCGATTTTTCAGAGCTCGCCGGAGTTCGCCGGTGCGATCGAAGGGGCTCGGGTGGTTGTGGGGCCTCACCGAACGAAGAAAACTCGACGCGGGTGGGGGTTGGGGTGGGGTGGGGGTGGCGGAGGAACACAGGCGATGGGGGTCGGTGGTCCGGTCGGCGGCCCGTGCGGTGTTCTGTATGGGAAGAATCAGAGACGGGGAAGAAGAAGGGTTAGGAGACGTGGGATCTTCATCCAACCGCCTGAAATGGTCGAGAGACAGCTAGGAGTTGCATTCTTAATGCACTCTGGTTCATCATGTGTGGGCACTGCGCAACCAACATTTTATTATCCAAAATCTGCTTGCTCTTCTTTACCATGTTCCTCTTCCGTTCTTCTTTAATATGTACTCTCTCCGTTCCTAAATACAAGTCTTTGTATAGATTCCACCATGGACTACATATGGAGCAAAATGAGTGAATCTACACTCTAAAATGTACCTGGATACATCTGTATGTGATCCATAGTGGAAATCTCTACCAACACTTATATTTTGGAACGGAGGGAGTATGATAGTAGTACAGTATGTTCCTTGTACTAAAGATGAGCAGGGACATTTGCAGTGTAGAGGTCTATACGGTCGGTTGTGATGGACACTTTGAGCCTCTTTGATTCGTAGGATCTTGTAAACATAGGAATAGGATTCGTAGTGGCCGGCCCACTTGAATCCTATAAGAATAGCAAGGAAATGCGGGGAGCTGTGTCACCTTTGAGAGTTACATTGATATTAATAGTATCGCACCTTCACTTGAAGAGAGCTGGTATCCGAAGCCTTTCTAGCCGTACCGGCAATACTAGCACATATATTCTAGCAAGTTCCACTTTGCTGATTTTACTATGATGCTTAAGGTTTTCCCGTTATATCTACACTATGATCTGTGTAGCTGCTTTGTGTCGCACTAGCAGCAGTCCACTCTTGAAGCTAAACACTGCAATGACTTACAAAATTGGCACCAAGGCATTGAGTGCCATTCTGGATGCAATGAAACTCATACGATCCCCACCTGTTGATTCTTGTTCAGAATATCATCCTAATGACTATTCTAACCTCGAGGAGTCAAAGGCAGATGGCCTGTCCTGTTCACCCATCAAGGTGCCTGTTCTAATTTGGCAATGTTTTATTGATTGCAGGTATCTTGCATATGTTGTCTTGCATTTCTTCTACTTTGTTGCACCGCCATCTGCTTAGTTTACTCATCAAATATGTCGAGATGCCATGCCCATCCATTATCAATACATATTCCATCTATCATCATACCATGTTTTTCCACTCAAATGCTGTTCTTGTGCATTAGACATCAAAAAGGAAGAGGGTGATTGCTGAACCTGAAGGAGCACCATCAAAGTCCTTGAAAAACATGGTGGTGCCGGAGAAATCAGACAGCACCCCACTTATATTGGCTGTACAACCAGTGACACAAAACGTAGGACCGACTCCAGCAGACTGTACCCATACTTCACTGGCCACACCACTAGCCCCACCACACATGACCTGCACTCCAGCAAAAAGGTATACCGATTTCATTTGCCATAGCACCAGCTGTACCACAGAAAAATCCCACTCCAGCAAAAAGTACAGCAAGTCCACCGGCCGAAGACCTATCCCAACTGCAGAGATGGCCAATTCCTGCAGATTGGAACCCCATTCCATTTATTCCCAGTTTAAAAGACAATGCTTTCAATGTTGTTAGGGACTACATGCATATATTCCCATCATGGGAAGATTATTGTGAAGACAAACACCATTTTCACATCTTCCTGTCCAACTTACGTGTAAGTGCTATTATTCATGGCTATTATTTTCCTGTTTTCTGCTGATTGAACACATCAATGATTTACATTACATTGTTGTAACTAGGCGAGGGTCAATCTGGATAGTCATGATGAGCAAAGCTTGCTTGTGCTTTTCAAGGAAGCATTGCAGCAGTATCGGTGTTACCTGAGGAAATCACACTTTGATGGCAAGTCTATAAACGAATTTCTGGTGAAGTCTCCTGTGCTAAATTTAGAAGACATTGAATGGAAAAACCTTGTTATGCACTAGTCTCGTTCCCAGGATGAGGTACTGTCTATGAAATCACATGACAATTTGAACTTGTACTTTCCCGCATGTGCCTTACGGATCTGTTTTGCAGGAAATCTACTCGAAGAAGAATTCCGGTTTGACAAGAACAACAGGATATATCAAATATGCTGCCCGCTGCTTTGCTCTTGTTAGTACCTATTGTCCTGTATCACTGTACTTGCATACATACCTGGTTCATTATGTGACAGCAGTATGCATGATAGCTTGCTTATCAATTGTTTGCTCCAAATTATCTGACCTATATGAATGGTTACATTAGTATAGAATATATCCAATGCCAATGTTTTTTAGCTCTGCATTGTTCTTGTAAGTATATGCTATCCTTTATCAGTGTACTTATAATGACAGGTAGTTGTTCATGTACCATCACTCTGCAGCTTATTTTCCTTTGCCCTCCATTTTCTACACATCAGATCTATATTTACTTTTACCATAAGGTTGGTACTGAAGAAGTTTAGCTGTGCATTGCTCTTGGTTGTACCTTTTGCCTGTATCGCTGCACTTACATTTATAGCTACTTGGTTATGTAGCATCACTCTTCATCTTATCTTAAATATTCTCCATTTTTCGTATATTATCACATCTATATTTACTCTTAACAAAATGTAGAATAAAGGCAATGCTTTTGAAGAAGATTCTATGGTAAACTTCTTGAATTGCTCCCCCCATCAGCATGGACAAGGCCTTTATAGAGCCTGTATTCACCAATAATGTAAGTTTGTCCATCTCAAGCCCTCAAACTTTGTTGTATATATTTGGTTAGGCATGACTGCAACGGCTGTTTATTTTTGGTTTTTGCATCAAAATGCTTGTTTAAAGTTTATTATATGTAGTTCATAAACAAAAGTTCGTCCTTTCTCAATTTAAGTTTTCAGTTGTACAACCAAGTTCCTTCTTCATACCATGTAAATTAAACTATACAGAGCAAGTGATCTTCTTTTACACTACATCTATGCTTTTGTTCTTCATCTGTAATCCAGTGGTGTGGTGAACCTACCCACTACAGCACAATGTCATATTCTGCAATGTCTTAACTGTGAAAAATGTCATATCATTCTACTATTATTTAAACCGTCTCTTTATTTACCAATCTGGAATGGTATAAATTGACAGCACACTAACCATTGATACTTATGAGTTGTTGATCTGTAATCCAGTGGTGTCGTGAAGCTGCCAACTCCTTCACAATGTCATTTCCTGCCATGTCTTGACCTGAACAATACCATACTGTGTTAATGCAAATTTAAACTGTGTCACTTTATTCGTTAGTAAGAAATGTGATGAATTGTCAGCACTGATACTTTTATGTGCAAAACCTGTCATCTGTCTGCTTGTTTATCTTTCAGAGTGAGGAAGATATAAGTGTTGAACAAGCGCAGTCTCATCCTCTTGCTCAACTGCTTGCGCTGTAGCCCCCCAGCAGGGCTAACCTTTCTTGAACTCTATTGAAGTGCTGTCGGTTTTGTATATTATTTTGCCGGCGTGTTTATTTGCACTGGTGGCGATCTTTGATGCCCAGTGTATGTAATCTGCTGTCTGCTTGTGCTTTATTATCATAGTGGCGAACTTTGATGCCCGGTGGATGTAATATGCCGTAATTTCTTTATTGTATAGTATAGGTTTTTTCTTATTCACGGTGCTGCAGTTATTTTACTGTATATATATCTTGTCCTCGCAGTAAACCGACCAAACCGTAAAATTACGGTACATAATTGGGCCGCCATGCAATCACGATGTAGGTTGGGCCTGAAACGTGCTGATCAGCTCACGGGCCGGCAGCAGCCCGAAATGAACCCCGGCCCATGATTGTGCGAATCAAATCACGGGCTTTTAACAGGCCAAAATTGTCTGGGTCCTTGTTTGGCCCAATCAGATATCGGCTGCGAGCAGGCCGGATGCAAACCGGGCCATAGTTAGGCCCAACTATATGGCGGGCTTTTAACAGGCCGAAATTAATATAGGGCCGAAATGTTAAACAGGCCCTTAACAGGCCAAAACTAATATCAGGCCGAATTACTAAGTGGGCCTTTAGCAAGTGGGCCCAAAAGCATAGTGTCCAGTTGACGGGCCGAATCTGATATGGGCCATAATTGAGCCCAAGGCCTCTTAAAGGGCCGGACCTGATCTGGGCCGTAATTTGGCCCAGAACATGGTAGGCTTTTAACGGGCCGGATCTCATATGGGCCACTATTAGGCCCGGAGCGTGGCAGGCCATTAATGGACCAGATCAAATATGGGCCGGCATTTGGCCCAAAACATGGCAGCCAATTAATGGGCCAGCCTACTAGGGTCCTCAAAATCTTGAGGGCCTACAGCTGGGCCGGCCCATTAATGTCGACAAAATCTCGTGGGCCTTTAGCTAGGCCGGCCCATTATGACCCGCAAGAATCTTGTGGGCCTTTACCTGGGCCGGCCCATTATGGCACAAAAAAATCTTGTGGGCGTTTACCTAGGCCGGCCCATTATGGCCCGCAAAATTTTGTGGGCCTTTAGCTGGGCCAGCCCATTATGGTCCGCAAAATTTCGTGGGCCTTTAGCAGGGCCGGCCCATTATGGTCCGCAAAATCTTGTGGGCCTCTAGTTGGGCCAGCCCATTTAAACTTGTTGGGCTGTGCCATGTGTCGACGTATCATAGGCGCCTTCTGTCCCGTGAGTGGATGACATCTATCCCGACGATGAGCTGGCACGTGTTTCCTCTAGCCAACGATGATTTTACACGTGAAAAATCCCCATTGGTCGGGGCTATTAACGGGTTATCGGATCCAAAACCCGACCCGATAGCTTAACGGCTTTCGGTTACGGTGGATGCCACGTGTCGGTCACCCTTGACGAAAGCACTTCTGTGACGCGTGATTTATCGTCATGGAAGTGGACACTTCCATGATGATAATTTTGGCAATGTCATGCAACACTTCTACGACAGCACAGGTATGACTATCTTGATTCTGTCATAAATTTGTCATGGATGTACATGCATGACAAAAAAAGCAACCTACTATGACAAACACGTATCATCACGGAATTGTATTTTTTGTAGTGAGTCTGTTCATTAGAAACTTCAGGCTGAAGAACAACATGAGCTTGTATGTTTGCACCGGAAACTTGATTAGATACATCAGATTCAGTCAGTTCAGTATTGATTGAGGGAGTTATAAAATAAGTAGAAATTGATTTCATTTTCTCATAGATTCCCTACATACAAGCAGTTTTACAACACCGTCAGGTTTAACTATTGGCCAGAAATTGAAGAGTTGAATTAGATATAATCAGGGATGTGATGTACCTGCTCGTTGCGCATGCTACTCTTGCAAGCTGCGACTGTCCGTTTGCGCAAGCTCGATGCCATGCCCGTGCTGCCGCCGCTGCCTCCCACGCAGGCTACACCCAGGGTTGGATCTTCGTCTTCTTGTCCTTCCGTTCGCTTGAAGCCCAGCGACCGCCCTCCAACGAGGGCGCGAGGAAGTGCTGTGTCGGTCTGTCCAGCGGCGGCTAGGTTAGGAGCGAACCAAACTGGAGGCTGGAACGAATGAATTGGGATTTTCCTGGTGTCGATCGATATGGGAGGCGCTCGTTTGGGCCGCGAGCCTGCTATAGGGCCTGCCTTGCACTTATGTTATTGGCCCATCCAAATTGAAACATTTTTCTTCATTTTTTACATTGCCTGCTCGTGCGTTGGGATGAACAAAACTAGCGTGGGCCAACCTGGACGACTCAAACTAGGTGCACACTTTCCAGCCACCTGAGGCGGCCGCCCATACCAGCCCCTATGGTGGCTTTGCCCCTTTTGCGTGTATGATTGTATAGTGAAAAATATTCCAGTGGCGCTTTTGATTTACCCACAGAATGGTTGAATTGCTTGTTTCTATGAACTGAGTTCGCCAATAATGTGAAGGATGCAAGTCTTTTCATCGTATTGTAGATTTCTTAGATCTCGATATACCAAAAGTAATCGCATGAAATATAGAGTAAAAGCCAGTGTGATGTGTTTGGCTACAACTAGTCTGACTACACGTCCTCATATAACATATCAAGGACGCACCATCTTACCATATTAACCATTTGACTTACCCATGCAGTGTGGGAAGAAAGAAGTATTGGGACTGTGTATCCAAGCAATTGATGCCATGGACTCCTTCGTACAACCTTGTAAGCGAAAAAGAAGTTGCAGTGTGCTTGTACAAAGAACTAGCATAAGTTCAGTTACCTGCATCTCAGAATTTTAGTTAGCCACTTACTGCAAAATTGTTCAATTACGTTGCTTGGCTTAATTTAGTTTCCTACTAATTGCATAATGGCACAGCCTGTTAATCATATTGTAGATTGTGCCTATCTATGTGTTTGATACTTACTGTTAAGAATTACCTGTTGTCGGGGGTTGCTGATCCCACGTACACCTATGGGGATCGGCGGACCGAGCCCCTTTCGGTTCGGCAGGGGGCGGTGGATGCACAAGGAGCAGATCGAGGCGAACGCACGAGCGACGCGGTCGGTTTACCCAGGTTCGGGCCGCACGGATGCGTAAAACCCTACTCCTGCTTTGGTGGTTGTATTGAGTTCTTGCTCGGGAGCGATGAGTGCTACAGTACACTCAAGCAGCTGGCGAGACCGAGCGTGAGAATGGCCGTCCCCCCCCCCCTCTCTGTTGCGCATGGGCCTCCTTTTATATGTCTAAGGGGTCACCGACAGGTGGCAACAGAGGTGGGGGTAAAAATGTAAAAGAGGTGGTAGTTGGCTCCACCGCCTACGACAGTCGTATCATACCTAACCCTGACGGCAGGGGACAAGGGCATTAAATGCCTGTCTGTGTCACCTAGACGGTACAGAGAGGGACCGCTAGGAACGCCACCGTTTGCCACGATGGCTATCTTGTCAGCGCTTGCTTGCCACCGCATGCCCCCGGCTGCCCAGCCTCCGGCCACGTACGCCAGGAGCGGTCCCAGAGCGACACGTTGGTGGGTGAGCTGGGGCGCGGGCTGCGGAGTAGTAGCTTGCCGCGGCAAGCGCCTTGCCGCGGATGTTGCCTTGTTGCGTCCGAGAGCTTGTCGCTCACCGGGTCTTGTCGGGATGCGCAGTGCGCCGTAGCGAGCTTCTTGAGATGCTTTGGTTGTCTTCCCGGCAAGCTCCTCTTGCCGGGGTCTCGTCTCCTTCCCGGCAAGCTCCTCTTGCCAGGGCCTCGTCTCCTTCCCGGCAAGCTCCTCTTGCCGGGATCTTGTCTCCTTCCCGGCAAGCTCCTCTCGCCGGGGCCTTGTTTTGCTCTTGGATACTTTGTTCTTGAATGGCCCCAAAGGAACCACGGAGGGTCTTGGCGGTCGCCCGGCAAGCCTTGCCGCGGGTCGCTGCGACTGCCCGTGCACAAGTTCGGGATACTAAGGTACCCCTACTTTAGTACACCGACAGGAGCCCCCGGGCCTGGGCCATACACGGTGCCGAGCGCTGTTGGGCCAGGCCCAAAACAGTGCACGGGCACGCGCGGCCTAGGTCACGCCATAACTCACTCCGCATCCACCGCGCCCTCCCCGCACGGCACGCGCGGCCTAGGTCACGCCATAACTCACTCCGCATCCACCGCGCCCTCCCCGCACGGCACGCGTCAAACGCGGCATCATGGGAGAGATCGTGGACGGTTTTCGAGGTGCCCACTCCCCATGATCACGGGGTGGGGAGAGGCTGCCCCATCCGTCGCCTCGGTTCCGCACGCCTGCCACGCGGCTCCCATGCACTTGGGGTCGCGGACGGCGGAGGCGGGAAACGGGGCCGTCGCGGGTCGAGGCAGCGGGTCGGCCCCAGCTCCCTGCCTTCCCGCGTCTTGATTCGCTGAGCGGGGTGGCCGAGCCCCCACCTCGCTCCTCTATAAAGAGCGGGAGGGGAAGACGGAAGCCCGCATTCTCTCATCTTCTCCTTCCTTCAGCTCCTGCTCCCCTTTCTCTCATTCGCCATGGAGAAAGGGAACCCTGGTCCTTCATCAGTGGCGGTGAGGGTTGCCGCCAGACAGCACATCCCTCCCTCTTCCGCACCCGTGGTGGCGGAGCCAGCCGTAAGGGGAAGAGGGAGGGGGCGAGGTCGTGAACGAGGTCGAGGATGAGGCCGTGGCGCTCGGGGAAGAGGTGGAAGGCGTTCGCCCGTATCCACAGCTTGACGGCGGGGCTCACCCTCCATTTTGAGTTGATGGAGGGCGATCTCCTCTCCGTCAAGGTCTTTGGGTGCTTCGACACTCGGGCGAAGTGCTGCGTGGACAGCTCCTCCTATAGCAAAGGCCCCTCCTCGAGCGAGATTGACGAGGAGGGGAGCGACAGCGACGACGAGGGTAGCGGGCGGCAGGACGACGGGTCCGACTAGGTGTCGGGCACCGCTCCGTGCGGCACCGGCGACCCCATCATCCGTGTCGCCGGCTCCTTGAACTCCCCGGGGTCGTCTCCTTGGGCGGCTGGCGTAGGGAGGCTGCAGAAGAGGAAGAGGGCTGGCGGCAAGGTCGTCAAGCTGGAGTACGAGGGCGTGGTGCCCTCGACAGCATGCTGACGTCCTGCCGCCTCGTCTTCGAGCCCCGCTTCCGGCGCCGCCATCACCGTCCAGCCTTGACGGCCCCCGGGATGTTCTCTTGGTGTCTTCTGGCTCTCGTAGCTCGCCTAGGCGCCCCTTTTCCCCTTTTCGCCTCCTTGACCTACCTCCTGAAGAGAGGGACGGGAAAGGGATCACGGGCATCTTATCTTTTAAATTTGTAAGCCTTCGGGCCTTAGTTGCATTTAAAACTTGTAATTCTCTCTTTCATGTTTTTCATCCTCTATGGACTGTACCTGCGTGGAATGTTTTTTAATGAAAAGGGGATGTTTGCCGGGTCATTTGTCTCGCGGGTAGAACCCACGTCAAGGAGCAAATCCTTGGTATCTTTCAGATAGACACTCCTTCCCCGGCAACAGGCCCTGCCGTCTTCCCACGTCGCTCGACCTTTCTCACGCTCTTGACGGAGGCAGGGACGAGGCGGGTGCGGCCCCTTGTTTCATCCCTTTGCTGCCGCGACTACGACCAAAACTCGGCCCCAGGAACGAGCCCCAGGGCCTAGAGCTAAGGGAGCACGGTAGTTTTCGGGAAGAAACGAGGTTTCATATTCCCCAGTCCATAAGAGAATGCATGAAGAGGGATGAAAGACTTATCTGAGATTGCAGCCCCCGGCAACTCTGGCTTGCCGTGGGTGAACCTTGGTACTTGCAGCCCCCGGCAACACTGGCTTGCCGGGGTCCAGATGCCGGCACGTCCTTCTTCTCCTTTTCGTCCCCAGGCGGTCCGGCAAGGATATGCGAGCCCTGCGAACCAAAGGAAACGAAAGAAAGGCAAAGGGACGCACACTCGACCTCTAAGTTAGGGGTTAGTCGCTGTTAAGCACTATCAACCCTAACCAAGGACCCGACTCGACCTAGCATGCATGCTATAACTCTGGGCGCCAGCGCTTCATTTACTTGTGCTCAGGGTCTGCGCCTGGCTTTGTACAAAGGATTACATGCAACAGCGGCAAGACTTGTACAAAAGGGTGGTTGCCGGACAGGGTCTGACAACCGCGCCTTACGGGTAAAACTTACGAAGATGCTCGATATTCCAGGAGTTGCTCACCGGTACGCCATCTTCGGTCTCCAGGCGGACAGCGCCAGGCCTGGTGACTCGTTTCACCCGGTAAGGGCCTTCCCACTTCGGCGTCAACTTGTTGGAATTCTTGGCGGACTGAACGCGCCGAAGAACAAGGTCGCCTTCCTCGAGACTTCTGGCGTTAACTTTGTGGCTATGATAGCGGCACAAAGCTTGCTGGTAGCAAGCGGCTCGCACAGCAGCCTGAAGACGATCTTCCTCAAGGAGCAGCGCGTCATCTTGCCGCAGCTGCTCTTGCTCAAGCTCATCATAAGCGAGCACTCGAGGTGACCCGTATACGAGTTCCGTGGGGATAACTGCCTCCGCTCCATAGACTAGAGCAAAGGGTGTCTGGCCAGTGGCTCGATTTGGCGTCGTCCTGATCGACCAAAGAACCACCGGCAGCTCCTCGATCCAGTTGTGTCCGCACTTGTGCAGCCTGTCGAAAGTCCTGGTCTTGAGCCCGCGCAGCACTTCAGCATTTTCCCTCTCCGCTTGGCCGTTGCTTCTCGGGTGAGCAACAGAAGCGAAGCAGACCTTGGTGCCAAGGTCTTGGACGTACTGCATGAAGGTGTGGCTCGTAAATTGTGTACCATTGTCGGTGATTATCCTGTTGGGGATTCCGAAACGGCAGACAATCAACCTGAAGAACTTGACTGCTGACTGTGCTGTCACCTTCCTCACTGGTTCCACTTCCGGCCACTTTGTGAACTTGTCGATTGCGACGTACAAGTACTCAAAGCCCCCGACGGCTCGGGGAAAGGGGCCGAGGATATCGAGCCCCCAGACCGAGAATGGCTAGGATAAAGGGATCGTCTGGAGAGCTTGAGCTGGCTGGTGTATCTGCTTGGAATGGAACTGGCACGCTTCACACTTGGTTACTTGTGCAGTTGCATCCTGGAGGGCTGTCGGCCAGAAGAAGCCTTGCCGGAATGCTTTTTCGACAAGAGCTCTCGCGCCAATGTGGTGACCACATATGCCTCCATGTATCTCTGCCAGCAGCTTCTGTCCATCTTCCCAAGGAATACACTTCAATTTCACACCGTTGAGTCTTCTTCTGCATAGTGTGTTGTCGACAAACTGGTACATACTAGACTGCCGGGCTACTCTTTCCGCTTCTTCTGGTTCCTCGGGAAGCTCTCCTGTCTGAAGGAAACGGACAATCTGCTGCGCCCATGTTGGAGCCTGTGGCTCGACAACAAGGACTAAAGGCACATCTGCTGCTGCGGGAACGTCCGCTTCTACAGCAAGAGCCCGTGGCTCTGCCGGAGCTTGACGTTCCCCGGCAAGCTTGCTGGAGCAAAACTTGTCGGGGGAATCTGCTTCAATGGAACAAACCCTGGGGCTTGCCGGAGTAGACTGCTCCTCAGCATTCTTGCCGTCGATCTTGGGGACCTTCTTGGCGGCGGCTTCAGGAAGCTCTGCCGGAAGATAGTCACCAAAAATCAACTTCCTCTTCTTGCTCTATCCAGTTGATGGTGTTACGGACGGCTGAGTCAGCTTGAGCACAAAAATCCCTGGTTCCACAGGTAATTTAAGTGCAGCGCTCTTCGACAAGCCATCGACAATGTCGTTCTCAGCTCTTGGAACGTGTTCCATTTGCAGGCCGTCAAAGCGCTCTTCTAGTTTCCTCACTTCATCAACGTAAGCTTCCATCAACGGACTCTGGTAAACCTTGTTCACTTGGCAGACGACAAGCTGCGAGTCACCCCTGACAATGAGCTTCTTAATCCCAAGTTCTGCCGCGATCCTGAGACCGGCAAGCAAGCCTTCATACTCTGCAGTATTGTTTGTCACTTGCTCCTTGGGAAAGTGCATCTGGACTATGTACTTGAGGTGCTCTCCGGTGGGTGCGAAAAGCAGTACACCAGCACCGGCGCCTTGCAGTGAGAAGGCACCGTCAAAGTACATGAGCCACTCTTTGCTTGCTTCCTTGGCGGGGATGCTCGTCTCCGGAATTTCTTCGTCTGGAGTTGGCGTCCATTCTGCTATGAACTCTGCCAATGCTCTGCTCTGGATTGTTGATGTACTCTCAAACTTGAGGCCAAAGCTTGACAGTTCCAGTGCCCACTCGACAATCCTGCCTGTTGCTTCTGGATTTTGCAATATCCTCTTCAGCAGAAAGCGAGTGACAACTGTGATCTCATGTGCTTGGAAGTAATGGCGCAGCTTTCTTGAGGCCATGAGAAGGTCGAAAAGCAACTTCTGCACACCAGAGTACCTTGACCTAGCCCCTTGCAAAAGGGAACTGACAAAGTAAACTGGGCGCTGCACCATCTTCTTCTGTATCTCCTCTTGCATCTGCGCAGACCCCTGCTTGTCGGGACCAGAGCTTGTCGGGGAAGCCCCCTGCTTGTCGCTGGATGTGCTTGCCGCGGTCGCTGGCTCGTCATCTGCCTCCCTCTCTGCTACTAATGCAGCACTAACCACTTGATTGGTTGCTGCTATGTACAGCAGCAACTTCTCTTGTGGTTTAGGTGCGACAAGTGTTGGAGTGGAGGACAGGTATCTCTTCAAGTCTTGCAGCGCAGCCTCCGCTTCCGGAGTCCATTTCATTGGACCTGCCCTTTTCAAAATCTTGAAAAACGGCAGGGCGCGCTTAGCAGACCGAGAGATAAACCTGCTAAGAGCAGCCACGCAGCCGGCAAGCTTCCGTACATCCTTGACGGGCTTTGGTGCTTCGATCTGCTCAATGGCCTTGATCTTGTCGGGATTAGCTTCGATTCCCCGCTGAGACACAAAGAACCCGAGAAGTTTGCCAGAAGGGACTCCAAACACACACTTCTCGGGGTTGAGCTTGAGGTTGACCTTGCGCAGATTTGCAAAAGTCTCTTCTAAGTCTTGGATCAGAGTTGCCCTGTCTTTGCTTTTGACCACTATATCATCCATGTAAGCTTCTACATTTCTGTGTATCTGTGGCTTCAAAGCGATATGGACTACTCTGGAAAATGTTGAACCAGCATTCTTTAATCCGAAAGGCATCCGTACGAAACATTACGTGCCACATGGAGTAATGAATGCGGTTTTCTCCTCATCCTCTTCTGCCATGAAGATCTGATGGTATCCTGAATATGCGTCAAGAAATGAAAGCAACTCACATCCAGCCGTGGAGTCAACAATCTGGTCAATGCGCGGCAAGAGAAATGGATCTTTGGGACAAGCTTTATTAACATCAGTAAAGTCAATACAAAGCCTCCATTTCCCATTCGCCTTGCGCACTACAACCGGATTGGCCAACCACGTGGGATGGAGCACCCCTCTGACAAGGCCCACTGCTTCCAATTTCTTGATTTCTTCTGCTATGAATTCTTGGCGTTCCACCACCTGTTTCCTGACCTTCTGCTTGACGGGCCGCGCATGAGGACAAACGGCAAGATGGTGCTCAATTACCTTCCTGGGAACACCGGGGACGTCAGACGGTTGCCATGCAAACACGTCGACATTCGCCCGCAGGAAAGTAACGAGCGTGCTTTCCTATTTAGGGTCAAGCGTGGCACTGATGGTGAAGGTACCACCAGTGCTGTCCTCCTTGGCGGACACCTTCTTGGTAAACGGTGGAGCTGCCATCGTCTTCTTACTCTTGCCAGTGGAGCTCGATGGTGCGTCCTCGACGGCAGCGCAGCACTCCGAAGAGGCGCGCTCGCCGGAGTAGGCATCAGAGCTCTTGCCGGACTTGGTCTTCTTCTTCCCCCCGGGAGCTTCAGCGGCAAGTGTCTTGCGGTCTGTCACGGCAGCTGCTTCCCGGTAGATCTTGTCGGCGCAGATAAGGGCATCCTTCTTGTAGCCAGGGACAGAGATGACGCTTATCGGGCCTGGCATCTTGAGCATGTTGTATGCATAGTGAGAGGCTGCCATGAACTTGGCGAGCGCTGGACGGCCAAGTATCCCATTGTAAGGCAATGGGAAATCAGCAACGTCAAAAGTGACCCTCTCCGTTCTGAAATTCAACTCGCTGCCAAATGTCACCGGCAACGTGACCTTCCCTTTCGGCTTGCTCCTTCCCGGGTTAATTCCTTGGAATGTACCGGTCTCTTCGAGCTCGCTGTCCGGGATCTGGAGTTTCTGGAGCACAGCGGAGGAGATCAGATTTAAGCCGGCCCCGCCGTCAACTAGCATCTTGGTGACCTTCAGGTTGCGGATTGTTGGCGAAACCAACAACGGCAAGCACCCGACCGCAGTTGTGCGATCAGGGTGGTCCTCAATGTCAAAGACGATAGGCGTGCTGGACCACTTCAGAAGCTTGCGTGATTCGACAGGTGGCTCTGCCGCATTAACTTCCCGGAGCCACTGTTTGAGTTGGCGGTGGGAAGTATGCAGAGAAGCACCACCGTCAACACACAAGACTTCTGTAGCCTTCTGAAACTCCTGCTCACTGTTCTCAACATCATCCATGTCTTCGTCATCGTCTTCGTCATCATCCTTGTCGCGGCCGCGGGGAGGTCTATCTCCTTGCCGCTGCTTGACCTTGTCACAGCGTCCTCCCTGGCCAACGCGCTTCTTGCAGGCCTCTCCACCACCTCCTTGAGCTCTCTCCTTGTCGCGCCGCTCGTACTCAGCTTTTTGTTGCTGGACAAGCTGCTCGACCTTCCTGCAGCTCTGGAGATCGTGGCCCTTGGTGCGGTGGATCTTGCAGTACTGCTTGTCGGAGCTGCCCTGCTTGTCGGCGGCCGCCACAGCTTGGCAGTTGGTGCATGCGGCAACCTCCTTGCCGGAGCTACCAACTTTGGCTTGCTTGGCGGTGCCGTCATCGCCGGACTGCTCAACGACTAGCACCTCTTTGCCCTTCCTCCTGTTGCGCCTCCGGTTCTTCTTTGCCGGGGCGGCATCCTCACTGTCAGATCCCCCTGTTCCAGTAGTCTCTCCGGGGAGTTTCCTCCCTTCCTTAGTGCGTGCGCACTTGTCGGCCAGGGCGTATAGCTCACTGACGTCTCTGATCCTGCTCATCGCCATCTCCTCCCGCATCCTGCGATTACGCACGTTCTGATGGAATGCGCTGATAACCGCGGCAGGGTGGATGTTCGGGATGTTGCGCTGCACGCGGCTGAATCTTTGGATATACTTGCGCAGGGGCTCTCCTTCCTTCTGGGCAAGCAGGTGGAGGTCACTCTCTTGGCCATGTGGTTTGTGGCCGCCTATAAAGGCGCCGACAAACTGATGGCACAAGTCCGCCCAAGAGGATACGGAGTTGTCCGGCAAGTGCATGAGTCAGGATCTGACTTCGGGCTTGAGCACGAGCGGGAAGTAGTTGGCAAGGACCTTGTCGTCTCGCCCCCCGGAAGCTTGCACCGCAATGGTGTAGATGCTGAGGAACTCCGACGGGTGCGACTTGCCGTCATACTTCTCCGGCACGTCTGGCTTGAAATGTTTCTGGCTGGGCCACTGGACTTGCCGCAGCTCACGGGTAAACGCAGGTCAACCTGCCGCGTACGGCAAGTTGCCTGGTTCTCCGGGCGCATGCATGTCAACAGAGGGCCCAGCGCGCAGGTCTGATTGACGCCGCGCTTCTCTTCGGCGCTCGATGCGTGTTCGAGCGTCTTCCTGCTGTCTCTCATGAAGAACTTGGCGCTGATCGCGACGAGCTCGCGGATCTGACGACGCGGTGGAGTAGCTATCGAGGTGGATCCGGCGAGTCGGCGATCTTGGCCTTCGGGGCGGAGAGTGCACAGTGGTTGCACCTTCGCCGGTCTTGTCGCCACCGGCTCGCGCCTGGCTGACTTGCCGCGGCAGCGATGCGCTCGGCTGCCGTGGGTTGTCACCGTTGGCGAAGCCGATGAGGCTCTGGATGGTGGCCCTCCAGTCATCGATCTTCTCTAGCGCTGGAGGGTAGTCTAGGAGCAGCTGGGCATGTGCCAACGCTTCCGCCGGAGTGGTGGGCGGCGGCAGCGAACGGTGCGAGGAGCGAGATATGCTTGGGCTTCTAACTGCGTTAGAAGGAGCAACATCTCGTCCAAGCGACCGCGCCACGCTCGCGCCAGCATGTTGGCGTGCATGCTGGTCCTGAGCACTCCAGGATCCGCCAGCTTGATCTTGGCCCAGCAGACGTATGGTACCGTGGGTACCATGACGCTGCTGGTCCCACGCCTCCTGGGACGGGCGCGGTGCGTGTACGGACGCCGAGGTCTTGGAGTGCGCGCGGTCGTTGTGGGAGGCGACCGCGCCACCGATGTGCGGCGCAGCCTTGTCCTTGGACTCGGCAGCACCATGAGTCCCCCCGTCGTCACCCGCTCTTCCGCCGGCGCCTACCCCACCAGCCGTTCGCTCCGGCGATGGTGGGATCGACGCAGACGGAGCGGCTACCTCCGAAGCCTTCTTCTTCGGCGGCATGTTGATGAAGAGGATGAAGATTTGGCTCGTGCGAACGCCGGATCAGGTTCGCACAACCTCGACGCACCCCCTACCTGGCGCGCCAAAGATGTCGGGGGTTGCTGATCCCACGTACACCTATGGGGATCGGCGGACCGAGCCCCTTTCGGTTCGGCAGGGGGCGGTGGATGCACAAAGAGCAGATCGAGGCGAACGCACGAGCGACGCGGTCGGTTTACCCAGGTTCGGGCCGCACGGATGCGTAAAACCCTACTCCTGCTTTGGTGGTTGTATTGAGTTCTTGCTCGGGAGCGATGAGTGCTACAGTACACTCAAGCAGCTGGCGAGACCGAGCGTGAGAATGGCCGTCCCCCCCCCCTCTCTGTTGCGCATGGGCCTCCTTTTATATGTCTAAGGGGTCACCGACAAGTGGCAACAGAGGTGGGGGTAAAAATGTAAAAGAGGTGGTAGTTGGCTCCACCGCCTACGACAGTCGTATCATACCTAACCCTGACAGCAGGGGACAAGGGCATTAAATGCCTGTCTGTGTCACCTAGACGGTACAGAGAGGGACCGCTAGGAACGCCACCGTTTGCCACGATGGCTATCTTGTCAGCGCTTGCTTGCCACCGCATGCCCCCGGCTGCCCAGCCTCTCGCCACGTACGCCAGGAGCAGTCCCAGAGTGACACGTTGGTGGGTGAGCTGGGGCGCGGGCTGCGGAGTAGTAGCTTGCCGCGGCAAGCACCTTGCCGCGGATGTTGCCTTGTCGCGTCCGGGAGCTTGTCGCTCACCGGGTCTTGTCGGGACGCACAGTGTGCCGCAGCGAGCTTCTTGAGATGCTTTGGTTGTCTTCCCGGCAAGCTCCTCTTGCCGGGGTCTCGTCTCCTTCCCGGCAAGCTCCTCTTGCCGGGGCCTCGTATCCTTCCCGGCAAGCTCCTCTTGCCGGGGTCTTGTCTCCTTCCCGGCAAGCTCCTCTCGCCGGGGCCTTGTTTTGCTCTTGGATACTTTGTTCTTGAATGGCCCCAAAGGAACCACGGAGGGTCTTGGCGGTCGCCCGGCAAGCCTTGCCGCGGGTCGCTGCGACTGCCCATGCACAAGTTCGGGATACTAAGGTACCCCTACTTTAGTACACCGACACCTGTTTGCCTTAACTTAAATATCTACTTGTTTGTTTAACTGCTTTGTTGCTGCAACAGCGGGTTACAATGATGTTAATAACTACTTTTCAGCATCAAATTGAAACTCTTTAATTCCTTGTTTGTTTAATTGGTTTGCTGTTATAACTCCCAGTTGAGATGTTTTGCTAACTTCAACTTTTCTAAATCCAATCGGAACTTTAATGGCAAAACAGGTTAGCCCAAGATCAAAGAGCGAGGTCCCCATGGACGTTGCATCATCCCACAGCAGTGGCACCGGCCCAATCGTGCATTATGAATTGCCAACTGCTGATGCTCTAGAGGCTAAACTAGTGGTAGAAAGAGATTCTCCTTCTGCACTTAGAGATGAAGTTGACATGTTCAGGAAGCAAACGGCACAATTACAAGCAGTACTCAAGACAACCATTAAATATTTGGTGGATTTCAAAACGAAGCAAGCTGAGACTGACCAGATTGTTAAGGTCCCAAAGGAAAAAAGGAAATTAAATTCCTACTTGGTAAATCATAGGTGAAATGTTCTTTCCATAGTTGAATAACCTTTGTGTTGTCTGTTCATGTAATCAATCAAACCATCATGTAATAATTGTTTTTTGTTTGTAATTTTATTTGAGCACAAGTCTGTATTAATTGATAGGACTCGGAGACATTTCATTTGGATTGCTGTGCCAGACCTACAAATATGCCAATCGGGCTGAATGTGCATTCAGCAATAGTAGTATAGATGGACCATAAGTGGCACGCATCGGAAAGGGCCAAGATGTTGGCTAAAAAAAGGATTGCTGTTGTAGCCAAAAAAAAGTACAGCGGCCTGGCTTATGTATGTTAGTTGATATTATTGATCCGTATACTCTATAAGTGTTTATATGTCTATTAGTTCCGTACATTCTTGGTTGATTGACTCGGTATTTGAATCTTGATACATCGCTTGTTTACATATCTAAATGGGAGTACACATTATGTTGCGTGTGACATTTGAGTTGGACATGAAGTGTTCCAAATATTTGAATTCACCTTAAACTGGATTCTAGTTTCTGAATTTGAGTATCGGCATTTGTAAACCATATTCATATATGACAGTGGAATACATCTTTGTCATCCTTTTGAAGATATATAAAAACACATAGAATGATTTATAAAGATTCATATAGAAATACAAAATGGTTTCGAATTTAGTTGCCAGGGTAAACGTGGATGCTTATTGTCCCAAAATTTGAAAGAAACAGCAAAATGTCCACTCCCACATCGGCTGCCCAAAGCCAAGTGTTTGGGAGATGGAAATTACTGTCTACCCATTACACGGACAATCCATCGGCCCGATTTCCACTGCTCTAAATAGGGGTAGGTTAGTAACTTCAATTAGACGTGACACGACCGCCTCTGAGCCCATTCCGACATGGTGGGCATCAAACATGGGCGGCAAAACTCATTTGATTCAAGCTCGTCCGAAAGATCTCTGTTTCTCCCTCCATTCCCCATTCATACATGGTGGGCGGCAAAACACCCTCTCCTCATCTGAAATATATGTAGGCTAATATTTTAAATAGGGGCAGATGTGTAACTTCCATCAGACGTGACACAACCGCCCTACCTGTCAGCCCCGTTCATACACCGTGGGTGCCAACCGTGGGCGGCAAAACACCCTCTCCTTGCCCGAAAGAGTTGCTGGCAAATATTTGGGAGATGCGAGATTACCGTCCTATCCCCAACCGACGAGACGTCCAAATTTGAAACGGGGGATAAGTTCGTAACTTTCCCATATTTCAGACAGGCGCGTCCGAAAAACATGGTTCCCCGTACCTCTCCCTCCATTTTCCCATTCATACACCGTCCGCGCTAGAATACCCCATTCCCACACCAGCCTCCATCCGCCACCCCATCCATCGCCGCCGTCCTCCACCACATTCATTGCCACCGTCCTCCACCATGCCGGAGCGCCTACCAAGACCGCGTCATCCACTGCTAGAGATGGACGTTTCTCATCCACGGCGACGGACCAATAGCCTTGCATCTCGTCCTCTCGCTTCATCGGCGCCATCGTCCTCTTTGTCGGGGCCGCTCACACGACCTTCTCTTCCACCGCAACGGGACTTATCCCCCGATGCACCCGTCTACCATCGCAGATCTGCTTCAACGCCACCGACAGCCATCGCACCCCCGATGCCTACACGGCGCCGCAAGAGAGGTGGTACTTCATATCTCCTCAACTTTTTGATCTCAACTAGAAAATAGATCTTAACTTGGTTACTCTACTTTCTTTTCAGCTCTTAGAATTTAGTTCTTAGTTCGAAGCAAACAATGGATGCTAAATATCATTTCTCTAGTTTGCAGCTTCAAATCTGCCATGGCACAGCCATAATACGATTTAATTGATCATGCTTAGGGTTTAATTGATCATGTTGGTTCCGTGGTGGTTTCTTTAATAGAAATCAGAGGGGAAACCCTCTTTTGCTAAAAATATATGCTTAGAGGTTCCCCCTTTTATGATCACTATACGATCAGAATACATGCTTCGTGTCATAATAACACTGCTCCACCCATGAAGCTAAACAAGCTTAGTTGTTCAAATACGAATCTGATATTATTAAAACAGAGTTGTTTAATTGGTCAGCCAAATGTTCCTAAATTAGTTTCGAAAATGCATGTTCGCCGCTCGGGTGTGTATCTCTGTGTGTGGTCTGGTCAGCACGGTTGGGGAGGTGAACTTTGCATATGCAGGGGTTTATAGGGAGACACTCTCCGAGTTGAAACCGCAATGCATTCCATAGATAATCTGACTACTTTTTATGTTTTCATGAATCTCAGATTTTGAACAGCATCATAATGATTATGAGCTTGCGCGCATGAAAAGAATGAAGCAGAACAATGCCATGGTTGTCAAACTTGGCATTAAGGGACTGAAATCAAGTCTGGATGCAATGCAATGCAAACACTCTCCACCTACAGATTCATGCTCAGAATATGATCCTAACAGTGATTCTAAGCTAGAGGGAGACCTAAGTCAATGTAGCTCCCTAGTGAAGGAGTCAGAGGAAGATGCCCTATCTTATTCACCCTCAAGGTACTTGCTCTAACTTTCCAAGGTTACATTGCTCGCACATATCTTGCAACTGATGCTTTGCATTGCTTCTACTTTGTTGAACTGCCATTACCTTAGTTTACACATCGTGTATGTGAATACGCCCTGCCTATCCATTTTCAGTACATATTCCATCTATCATCATACCATATTTATCCATTCAAATGTTGTTCTTGTGTATCAGACGTTCAAAAGGAAGAGGGCGATTGCTGATCGTGGAGGAGCACAAGCAAAGTATTTGGAAAAGGTAGTGGAAACTGATAAATCAAATAGCCCATTAGGTGTAGTTGCAATATCACCTGACCCACAAAATACCCCAACTCTACCAGACTCTAGCCCTACTACACTGGTCATTTCTGATGCCCCAACTCAGCAGACCCCAGCTGCAGCAAACAGTATGATTATGCCAGTTGACATAGCACCAGTTGTACGACGTAAAACCCCCATTCCAGCAAAGAGTACACCAAATCCAGTTGCCAAATCCCTTTTCGAACTAGAGAGTGCCCCAATTGCAGCAAATAGGACCCCTGTTCCATTTCTTCCCAGTTTAGAAGATGAAGCTTATGTTGTTGTCAGGAACTTTGTGCGCATCTTTCCTTCATGCAAAGATTATACCGCAGACACAGAACAATTTCCAGTCTTCCTCCGCAACTTACGCATAAGTAATGTACTAATGTTATTCATGGTCATTACTGCATATGTTTCTGCTGACAGAAGACACAAGATTTCATTCTTTTAAATAGGCGAGGCGCAAACTGGATTGTGATGATGAGCAAGGGTTGGTTTCTCTTTTCAAGCACTCGTTGGTGAAGTATCGTTCCTACCTGAGGCAAGTGCACTTCGACGGCAAGCCTCTAAACGAAATTTCTGTAAAGTCTCCGGTGCTACATTTATCCGACAGTGACTGGAATAATCTTGTTACACATTGGTCTCGGCTGCAGCGTAAGGTACTGTCTATGATATCACATCACAATTTGAACTACATTTCTTCATTTGCCTTAATGTCCCACTTGTACGAAAACTGTTAGCAGAAGAACATTCGTTCTCAAGGGACCACAGAATCTTGCAACTATACTGCACACTGCATTGCTCTTGTGAGTACCTCTTGCCCTGTATGACCATACTTACTTTCATAGCTGTTTGATTATGTAGCATCACTTCACATGTTAGCCTCGTAATCGTCCATTTGGTGGACATTATAAGATCCGTATGAACTCTTACATCAATTTAGAATCAACCCAATGTTTTTGAAGAGGTTTAGCTCTACAGTCCTCTTATAAGGACTGAACGTGGTCTATCACTGTACTTACATTAACAGCTACTCCCTCCGTCCCATAATATAAGAACGTTTTGTACAGTACACCAGTGTTCAAAACACTCTTGTATTATGGGAAGAGGGATTGGTTCATTTTGTAGCATTCTGCATCTTATCTCCCTCGCCCACCATTTACTAAAAAAGATCAGATCTTATATTTAATCTTACCAACAAGTAGAATACACAGACAATGCCAGTGTAGAAGTGTAGCCCATTGCTCTTGTCAGTACATTTTGTCATGTAACGCTTGTACTTCCAGGGATTGGTAGTTGATTATGTAGCATCAATCTGCATCTTATCTTCATTATCCTCTATCCCTTCCAGTATTATCATATCTATAATTACTCTCTACAAAATGTAGAGTACAGGCAATGCTTATGAAGAAGATTCTGTGCTGAAATTCTTGAGTTATCCTTCCCTTGCCATGGAGAAGGGCATTATAAAGCTGGTGTTAATTGTTAATGTAAGTCAGTCCTTCTAAAGCCTTTATCCTCAACTGCTGTTTAATTTGCTCATACTCCCTATCGTTTACTGCTGTTTAGTTTGTTGTTTCTACCAAAATGCATGTTCGTAAGAACCGTAAGTTCTAAGTTTTACTTGTAAAACCAAATTCCTTATTCATACCATGCACATTACTTAATACTCCCTATATGTATGCTTGTTTTTGTGGATCTATAATCCAGTGTGTGGTGAAGCAACCCACGTTTGCACCTTGTCATCTCCTATTTTATCTTACTGATGTGGCCGATGATATGAACAACATGCCATGCACATTATCCAAAATATATACAATGATTTTCTTTACCCTTCATCTATGCTTGTTATGTTGACATGGTAATCCAGTAGTGTGGTGAAGCTCCCCGCATTATGAACAATGCTAAATTATGCTATTGATATTTTGAACATACTCTTTATTTTCTAATTTGAAATTGGATAGAATTGACAGAACAGTTATCATCTTTGTTTATACACGTGCAAAACCTGTCATCTCTCTGCTTTGTTTCAGGGTGATATGCCTGATGGCATGCACAAGTCTGCTGAAGGCTGTGAGACAAACCCAACATATATTGCAGCAAAGAAGGAAAAACATCTTGAAGATAGCGAGACAACCCCAAAGTCTTGTCTTGATGCAGTGTTCAAGTTACTTGAGACTAACAGTCAGACAAGCTCACAGAATTCGTTGTCTGAATCGGTTCGCCTTCTTCAGTCCCAAGTTCTAGCAGAAAGGCATTCTGCAACTCAACTTCGACTTGAAGTCCTATCTCTAAGAAAGATTGCGGAGAACACCGATGAGAACCTCGTTGCTAAACAGCTACACCTGGAAGCTATGACCGACATGCTAGGCCGGTCTCACAGCCTTGCTCAGCAGCTTGCGCAGCAGTTCCCCCGCAAGGCTAACCTTTCTTGAACTGTCTTGGAAGTGGTCTCGGTTCAGTATTATTTTGTTACGCTGCAATGGTGCCCAGTTTTTGTAATCTGCTTCTTCGTTGCGCTTTATGATCACTGGTGGCGAACTTTGATGTCTAGTGGATGTAATATTCCTTAAATCCTTTATTCTGTAGTGTAGGTTTATTCTTAGTTACTATGCCGTAATTTCTTTATTGTATAGAGTAGGTTTGTTCTTAATTCCTACTAGTTACGCAGCAGCCCGAAATGAACCCCGGCCCATGATTGTGCGAATCAAATCACGGGCTTTTAACAGGCCAAAATTGTCTGGGTCCTCGTTTGGCCCAATCAGATATCAGCTGCGAGCAGGCTGGATGCAAACCGGGCCGTAGTTAGGCCCAACTATATGACGGGCTTTTAACAGGCCAAAATTAATATAGGGCCGAAATTTTAAACGGACCCTTAACAGGCTAAAACTAATATCAGGCCGAATTACTAAGTGGGCCTTTAGCAAGTGGGCCCAAAAGCATAGTGTCCAGTTGACGGGTCGAATCTGATATGGGCCATAATTTAGCCCAAAGCCTCTTAAAGGGCCGGACCTGATCTGTGCTGTAATTTGGCCCAGAACATGGTAGGCTTTTAAGGGGTCGGATCTCATATGGGCCACTATTAGGCCCGGAGCGTGGCAGGCCATTAATGGACCGGATCAAATATGGGCCGGCATTTGGCCCAAAACATGGCAGCCAGTTAATGGGCCGGCCTACTAGGGTCCTCAAAATCTTGTGGGCCTACAGCTTGGCTGGCCCATTAATGTCGGTGAAATCTCGTGGGCCTTTAGCTGGGCCGGCCCATTATGACCCGCAAGAATCTTGTGGGCCTTAACCTGGGCCGGCCCATTATGGCACACAAAAATCTTGTGGGCCTTTACCTGGGCCAGCCCATTATGGCCCACAAAATCTTGTGGGCCTTTAGCTGGGCCAGCCCATTATGGTCCGCAAAATCTCGTGGGCCTTTAGCTGGGCCGGCTCATTATGGTCCGCAAAATTTTGTGGGCCTTTAGTTGGGTTGGCCCATTTAAACTTGTTGGGTCGTGCCACATGTCGACGTATCATAGGCGCCTTCTGTCTAGTGAGTGGATGACATCTGTCCCGACGATGAGCCGACACGTGTTTCCTATAGCCAATGATGATTTTACACATGGAAAATCCCCATTGGTCGGGGCTATTAATGGGTTATCGGATCCAAAACCTGACCCGATAGCTTAACAGCGTTCCGTTACGGTGGACGCCACGTGTCGGTCACCCTTGACAAAAGCACTTCTGTGACGCGCGATTTATCGTCATGGAAGTGGACACTTCCGTGATGATAATTTTGGTAATGTCATGGAACACTTCTACGACAGCACAGGTATGACTATCTTGATTCTGTCATAAATTTTTCATGGATGTACATGCATGACAAAAAAAGCGACCTACTGTGACAAACATGTATCATCACGGAAGTGTATTTTTTTGTAGTGTTAGGTCCAGACTTGGGCTTCTTCACTTGAGCACGAACTTTCTTGTCGTTCTTCTTGAAGTTCCCCTTCTTCCCTATTCCCTTTTCTTGAAACTAGTGGTCTTGTTAACCATCAACACTTGATGCTTTTCTTGATTTCTACCTTCATCAATTTCAGCATCACGAAGAGCTTGGGAATCATTTCCGTTATCCCTTGCATATTATAGTTCATCATGAAGTTCTAGCAACTTGGTGATAGTGACTAGAGAACTCTGTCAATCACTATCTTATCTGGAAGATTAACTCCCACTTGATTCATGTGATTGTAGTACTCAGACAATCTGAGAACATGCTTACTGGTTGAGCTATTCTCCTCCATCTTGTAGGCAAAGTAATGTCAGAGGTCTCATACTTCTCGACACGGCATGAGTATGAAATACCAATTTCAACTCTTGGAACATCTTATATGCTCCGTGGCATTCAAAACATTTTTCAAGTCCCGATTCTAAGTCGTAAAGCATGGTGCACTAAACTATCAAGTAGTTATCATACCGAGCTTTTGTCAAAACGTTCAAAACGTCTGCATATGCTCCTGCAATAGTTCTGTCACCTAGAGGTGCATCAAGGACATAATACTTCTGTGCAGCAATGAGGATAATCCTAAGATCACGGAGCTAGTACGCATCTTTGCTACTAACATCTTTCAACTTATTTTTCTCTAGGAACATATCAAAAATAAAACAGGGGAGCTAAACACGAGCTATTGATCTACAACATATATATGCTAATACTATCAGGACTAAGTTCATGATAAATTAAAGTTCAATTAATCATATTACTTAAGAACTCCCACTTAGATAGACATCCCTCTAATCATCTAAGTGATCACGTGATCCAAATCAACTAAACCATGTCCGATCATCACGTGAGATGGAGTAGTTTTCAATGGTGAACATCACTATGTTGATCATATCTACTATATGATTCACGCTCGACCTTTCGGTCTCAGTGTTCCGAGGCCATATCTGCATATGCCAGGCTCGTCAAGTTTAACCCGAGTATTCTGCGTGTGTAAAATTGTCTTACACCCGTTGTAGATGAACGTTCAGCTTATCACACCCGATCATCACGTGGTGTCTCGGCACGATGAACTTTGGCAACGGTGCATACTCAGGGAGAACACTTTTACCTTGAAATTTAGTAAGGGATCATCTTATAAAGCTACCACCGAACTAAGCAAAATAAGATGTATAAAAGATAAACATCAGATGCAATCATAATATGTGACATGATATGGCCATCATCATCTTGTGCTTTTGATCTCCATCTCCAAAGTAATGTCATGATCTCCATTGTTACCGGCATGACACTATGATCTCCATCATCTTGATCTTTTATCAACGTGTCGCCACATGGTCGTCTCACCAGCTATTGCTTTTGCAACTATTGCTATCGCATAGCGATAAAGTAAAGAAACTACATAGCACTTGCATCTTATGCAAATAAAGAGACAACCATAAGGCTCCTACGAGTAGCTGATAACTTTAACAAAACATGATCATCTCATACAACAATTTATATTTCATCACGTCTTGACCATATCACATCACAACATGCCCTGCAAAAATAAGTTAGACGTCTTCTAATTTGTTGTTGCAAGTTTTATGTGGCTGCTACGGGCTGAGCAAGAACCGTTCTTATGTACGCATCAAAACCACAACGATAGTTCGTCAAGTTAGTGTTGTTTTAACCTTCACAAGGACCAGGCGTAGCCACACTCGGTTCAACTAAAGTTGGAGAAACTGACACCCGCCAGCCACCTGTGTGCAAAGCACGTCGGTAGAACCAGTCTCGCGTAAGCGTACGCGTAATGTCGGTCCGGGCCGCTTCATTCAACAATACCGCCGAACCAAAGTATGACATACTGGTAAGCAGTATGACTTGTATCGCTCACAACTCACTTGTGTTCTACTCGTGCATATAACATCTACGCATAAACTTGGCTCTGATACCACTATTGGGGAATGATACGTATCCAAAGTATCTATAATTTTTCATTGCTCCATGCTATTATATTATCTATTTTGGATGTTAATGGGCTTTATTTTACACTTTTATATCATTTTTGGGACTAACCTACTAACCGGAGGCCCAGCCCAAATTGTTGTTTTTTTGCCTATTTTAGAGTTTCGCCAAAAAGGAATATCAAACGGAGTCCAAACGGAATGAAACCTTCGAAAATGTGATTTTCTCAACAAACGTGACCCAGGAGACTTGGAGTGTGCGTCAAGAAAAAAACAAGGCGGCCACGAGGCAGGGGCGCGCCTACCTCCCTGGGCGCGCCCTCCACCCTCATGGGCCCCTCGTTGCTCCACCGACGTACTTCTTCCTCCTATATATATCCACGTACCCCCCCCAACATCCAGGAGCACCACGAAAACCTAATTCCACCAACGCAGCCTTTTGTACCCGAGAGATCCCATCTTGGGGCCTTTTCCGGAGCTCCCAGAGGGGGCATTGATCACGGAGGGCCTCTACATCAACTCCATGGCCTCTCCGGTGATGTGTGAGTAGTTTATTTCAGACCTTCGGGTCCATAGTTATTAGCTAGATGGCTTCTTCTCTCTCTTTGGATCTCAATACAAAGTTCTCCTCGATTCTCTTGGAGATCTATTTGTAATCTTCTTTTGCGGTGTGTTTGTTGAGATTCGATGAATTGTGGGTTTATGATCCAGATTATCTATGAACAATATTTGATTCTCCTCTGAATTCTTTTATGTATGATTGGTTTATCTTTGCAAGTCTCTTCGAATTATTAGTTTGGTTTGGCCTACTAGATTGATCTTTCTTGCAATGGGAGAAGTGCTTAGCTTTGGGTACAATCTTGCAGTGCTCGATCACAGTGACAGAAAGGGAACCGACACGTATTGTATTGTTGCCATCGAGGATAAAAAGATGGGGTTTATATCATATTGCATGAGTTTATCCCTCTATATCATGTCATCTTACTTAAAGCATTACTTTGTTCTTATGAACTTAATACTCTAGATGCATGCTGGATAGCGGTCGATGTGTGGAGTAATAGTAGTAGATGCAGAATCGTTTCGGTCTACTTGTCGCGGATGTGATGCCTATATACATGATCATACCTAGATATTCTCACAACTATGCTCAATTCTATCAATTGCTCGACGGTAATTCGTTTACCCACCGTAATACTTATGCTCTTGAGAGAAGCCACTAGTGAAACCTATGGCCCCCGGGTCTATCTTCCATCATATTAATCTTCCAATACTTAGCTATTTCTATTGCTGTTTATTTTACTTTGCATCTTTATTTCTCTTTATCATAAAAATACCAAAAATATTATCTTATCAGATCTCACTCTCGTAAGTGACCGTGAAGGGATTGACAACCCCTTTATCGCGTTGGTTGTGAGGTTCTTATTTGTTTGTGTACGTGCGTGGGACTTGAGCATGATCTCCTACTGGATTGATACATTGGTTCTCAAAAACTGAGGGAAATACTTACGCTACTTTGCTGCGTCACCCTTTCCTCTTCAAGGGAAAACCAACGTAGTGCTCAAGAGGTAGCAAGAAGGATTTCTGGCACCGTTGCTGGGGAGATTCGCACCAAGTCAAGTCAAGATTTGACTCCCGACAGCGAGCCATTACTGGCACCGTTGCTAGAGTCTATGCACAAGTCAAGACATACCAAGTACCCATCACAAACTCTTATCCCTCGCATTATATTATTTTCCATTTGCCTCTTGTTTTCCTCTCCCCCACTTCACCCTTGCCGTTTTATTTTCCCTCTCTTTTCCTCTCTCCTTTCTTTCACTATGTCGGAATCAAAAAGAGTTGGGGGTTCTCTCCCGAGTTTTAGCACTTTGGACAATCCTTCTATTCTCTCTAAATTCATAAATAATGATGCTATGGAAAGACCTACCGGAGTTATCAATGAGAATCTTAATAATTTTGATGAAGATGATTCCGGAATTTTTCGTTATTTACTCGATGAATCTTTGAAAGATGCTTGGGATATACTATTAAGGATCCGGGCCAGCTATGTGCCCCAATACCAAATTGAAATTTACTTGAAGAGCTTTTATGTTGCCCTACCTTCGTCGTTTAAGCATGTATTAGAATTCTATATTTGAAGAAGGTTTTCTTGAAGGGGATGCCATAGACACTTATGAAAAGATGAAAACCATATTTGGGCACCCCATGAATGAGAAGGTTGAATCCACATCTCTTTTGCTCTCCTACCAAAACGAATCTATCAAAGAGATGAAAGCCAGCTTAGATGCAAATTTCCGTAAAATGCTTAATATTTCTTCTACCATTAACGGCCATGTGCTTTATCAAAATAGAAAGATTCATGACATAGATAATAAGTTTGCTCTTTTCTTCCCTAAAACCAAAGATGACAATACCTAGATCTATCCTTACTTTTATGCCTAGCTAGGGGCGTTAAACGATAGCGCTTGCTGGGAGGCAACCCAATTTTATTTTTATTCCTTGATTTTTGCTCCTGTTTAGTAATAAATAATTTATCTAGCCTCTGTTTTGGTTGTGTTTTTTGTGTTTAATTAGTGTTTTTGCCAAGTAGAACCGTTGGGAAGACTTGGGGAAAGTCTTTTTGATCTTGCTGTAAAAAACAGAAACTTCAGAGCTCACGATAATTGCTGCCATTTTTATTTTGAAAGTGATATTTAGTTAATTCTTTTTGAAGATGATTAATAGATAAATTCATCACGTCCAGAAATTTATTTTATAATTTTTGGGGTTCCAGAAGTTGCGTTAGCTATAGATTACTACAGACTGTTCTGTTTTTGACAGATTCTGTTTTTCTTGTGTTGTTTGCTGATTTTGATGAATCTATGGCTAGTAAAAGATTTTATAAACCATAGAGAAGTTGGAATACAGTAGGTTTAACACCAATAAATCAAGAATGATTTCATTATAGTACCTTAAAGTGGTGTTTTGTTTTCTTTCGCTAACGGAGCTCACGAGATTTTCTATTTTGAGTTTTGTGTTGTGAAGTTTTCAAGTTTTGGGTAAAGATTTGATGGATTATGGAACAAGGAGTGGCAAGAGCCTAAGCTTGGGGATGCACATGGAACCCCAAGGTAAAATTCAAGGACACCAAAAATACTAAGCTTGGGGATGCCCCGGAAGGCATCCCCTCTTTCGTCTTCGTCTATCGGTAACTTTACTTGGAGCTATATTTTTATTCACCACATGATATGTGTTTTGCTTGGAGCGTCTTGTATGATTTGAGTCTTTGCTTTTTAGTTTACCACAATCATCCTTGCTGTACACACCTTTTGAGAGAGACTCACATGATTTTAAATTTATTAGAATACTCTATGTGCTTCACTTATATCTTTTGAGCTATATAGTTTTTGCTCTAGTTCTTCACTTATATCTTTTAGAGCACGGCGCTGGTTTTATTTTATAGAAATAATTGATCTCTCATGCTTCACTTATATTATTTTGAGAGTCCTTTAGAACAACATGGCAATAATAAAAACTTTCATACAATTGCATTGAATACTATGAGAAGTTTGATACTTGATAATTGTTTTGAGATATGGAGATGGTGACATTAGAGTCATGCTAGTTGAGTAGTTGTGAATTTGAGAAATACTTGTGTTAAAGTTTGTGATTCCAGTAGCATGCATGTATGGTGAACCGTTATGTGATGAAGTTGGAGCGTGATTTATTTATTAATTGTCTTCTTGCTACCTCTTGAGCACTGCGTTGGATTTCCTTGAAGAGGAAAGGATGATGCAGCAAAGTAGCGTAAGTATTTCCCTTAGTTTTTGAGAACCAAGGTATCAATCCAGTAGGAGGCTACGCGCGAGTCCCTCGTACCTGCACAAAACAAATAACTCCTCGCAACCAACGCGATAAGGGGTTGTCAATCCCTTCACGGTCACTTACGAGAGTGAGATCTGATAGATATGATAGGATAATATTTTTGGTATTTTTGTGATAAAGATGCAAAGTAAAATAAAAGCAAAGGAAAAAGCAAAGGAAATAACTAAGTATTGGAAGATTAATATGATGAAGATAGACCCGGGGGCCATAGGTTTCACTAGTGGGTTCTCTCAAGAGCATAAGTATTTTATGGTGGGTGAACGAATTACTGTTGAGCAATTGACAGAATTGAGCATAGTTATGAGAATATCTAGGTATGATCATGTATATAGGCATCACGTCCGAGACAAGTAGACCGACTCCTACCTGCATCTACTACTATTACTCCACTCATCGACCGCTATCCAGCATGCATCTAGAGTATTAAGTTCATGAAAACAGAGTAACGCCTTAAGCAAGATGACATGATGTAGAGGGATAAATTCATGCAATATGATAAAAAAACCATCTTGTTATCCTCGATGGCAACAATACAATACGTGTCTTACTGCCCCTATTGTCACTGGGAAAGGACACCGCAAGATTGAACCCAAAGCTAAGCACTTCTCCCATTGCAAGAAAGATCAATCTAGTAGGCCAAACCAAACTGATAATTCGAAGAGACTTGAAAAGATAACCAATCATACATAAAAGAATTCAGAGAAGATTCAAATATTGTTCATAGACCCACAATTCATCGGTCTCAACAAACACACCGCAAAAAGAAGATTACATCGAATAGATCTCCACCAGAGAGGGGGAGAACATTGTATTGAGATACAAAAAGAGAGAACAAGCCATCTAGCTAATAACTATGGACCCGAAGGTCTGAGGGAAACTACTCACACTTCATCGGAGAGGCTATGGTGTTGATGTAGAAGCCCTCCGTGATGGATGCCCCCTCCGGCGGAGCTTCGGAACAGGCCCCAAGATGGGATCTCATGGATACAGAAGGTTGCGGCGGTGGAATTAGGTTTTTGGCTTCGTATCTGATCGTTTGGGGCTACGTAAGTATATATAGGTGGAAGGAGTACGTCGGTGGAGCAACAGGGGGCCCACGAGGGTGGAGGGCCCGCCTGGGGGGGTAGGTGCGCCCCCTACCTTGTTGCTTCCTCCTTTATTTCTTGACGTAGGGTCCAAGACTCCTGGATCATGTTCGTTCCGAAAATCACGTTCCCGAATGTTTCATTCCGTTTGGACTCTGTTTGATATTCCTTTTCTGCCAAACTCTGAAATAGGCAAAAAACAGCAATTCTGGGCTCGGCCTCCAGTTAATAGGTTAGTCCCAAAAATAATATAAAAGTGGATAATAGAGCCCAATAATGTCCAAAACAGTAGATAATATAACATGGAGCAATCAAAAATCATAGATACGTTGGAGACGTATCATCTTCCTTATGAGTGGCGGTCGGGGACGAGCGATGGTCTTTTCCTACCAATCTATCCCCCTAGGAGCATGCGCGTAATACTTTGCTTTGATAACTTGTAGATTTTTGGAATAAGTATGTGAGTTCTTTATGACTAATGTTGAGTCCATGGATTATACGCACTCTAACCCTTCCACCATTGCTAGCCTCTCTAGTATCGCGCAACTTTCGCCGGTACCATAAACCCACCATATACCTTCCTCAAAACAGCCACCATACCTACCTATTATGGCATTTCCATAGCCATTCTGAGCTATATTGCCATGCTACTTTCCACCGTTCCATTATTATGACACGCTTCATCATTGTCATATTGCTTGCATGATCATGTAGTTGACATCGTATTTGTGGTAAAGCCACCGTTCATAATTTTCATACATGTCACTCATGCATCATTGCACATCTCGGTACACCGTCGGAGGCATTCACATAGAGTCATATTTTGTTCTAAGTATCAAGTTGTAATTTTTGAGTTGTAAGTAAATAAAGTGTGATGATCATCATTATTACAACATTGTCCCAGTGAGGAAAGGATGATGGAGACTATGATTCCCCCACAAGTCGGGATGAGACTCCGGACAAAAAAAGACAAGAGGCCAAAAAAGGGGGGAAAAGAAAGAAGGCCCAAAGGAAAAAAAGAAAATGAGAGAAAAAGAGAGAAGGGACAATGCTACTATCCTTTTTTCCACACTTGTGCTTCAAAGTATCACCATGATCTTCATGATAGAGAGTCTCCTATGATATCACTTTCATATACTAGTGGGAATTTTTCATTATAGAACTTGGCTTGTATATTCCAATGATGGGCTTCCTCAAATTGCCCTAGGTCTTCATGAGCAAGCAAGTTGGATGCACACCCACTTAGTTCTTTTGTTGAGCTTTCATATACCTATAGCTCCAGTGCATCCGTTGCATGGCAATCCCTACTCACTCACATTGATATCTATTAATGGGCATCTCCATAGCTCGTTGATACGCCTAGTTGATGTGAGACTATCTTCTCCTTTTTGTCTTCTCCACAACCACCATTCTATTCCACATATAGTGCTATATCCATGGCTCACGCTCATATATTGCGTGAAGATTGAAAAAGTTTGAGAACATCAAAAGTATGAAACAATTGCTTGGCTTTTCATCGGGGTTGTGCATGATTTAAATATTTTGTGTGGTGAAGATAGAGCATAGCCAGACTATATGATTTTGTAGGGATAACTTTCTTTGGCCATGTTATTTTGAGAAGACATAATTGCTTAGTTAGTATGCTCGAAGTATTATTAGTTTTATGTTAATATTAAACTCTTATCTTGAATCTTATGGATATGAACATTCATGCCACAATAAAGAAAAATTACATTGAGAAATATGTTAGAAAGCATTCCACATCAAAAATTCTTTTTTATCATTTACCTACTCGAGGACGAGCAGGAATTAAGCTTGGGGATGCTTGATACGTCTCCAATGTATCTATAATTTTTGATTGCTCCATGCTATTATATTATCTATTTTGGATGTTAATGGGCTTTATTTTACACTTTTATATCATTTTTGGGACTAACCAACTAACCGGAGGCCCACCCCAAATTGCTGTTTTTTGCCTATTCTAGAGTTTCGCCGAAGAGGAATATCAAACGGAGTCCAAACGGAATGAAACCTTCGGGAACATGATTTTCTCAACAAACGTGATCCAGGAGACTTGGAGTGTGCATCAAGAAACAAACGAGGCGGCCACGAGGCAGGGGGCACGCCTACCCCCTGGGCGCGCCCTCCACCCTCGTGGGCCCCTCGTTGCTCCACCGACGTACTTCTTCCTCCTATATATATCCACATATCCCCCAAACATCCAGGAGCACCACGAAAACCTAATTCCACCGCCGCAACCTTCTGTACCCGAGAGATCCCATCTTGAGGCCTTTTCCGGAGCTCCACCGGAGGGGGCATTGATCACGGAGCGCCTCTACATCAACTCCATGGCCTCTCCGGTGATGTGTGAGTAGTTTATTTCAGACCTTCGGGGCCATAGTTATTAGCTAGATGGCTTCTTCTCTCTCTTTGGATCTCAATACAAAGTTCTCCTCGATTCTCTTGGAGATCTATTTGATGTAATCTTCTTTTGCGGTGTGTTTGTCGAGATCTGATGAATTGTGGGTTTATGATCCAGATTATCTATGAACAATATTTGATTCTCCTCTGAATTCTTTTATGTATGATTGGTTTATCTTTGCAAGTCTCTTCGAATTATCAGTTTGGTTTGGCCTACTAGATTGATCTTTCTTGCAATGGGAGAAGTGCTTAGCTTTGGGTTCAATCTTGCGGTGCTTGATCCCAGTGACAGAAAGGGAACCGACACATATTGTATTGTTGCCATCGAGGATAAAAAGATGGGGTTTATATCATATTGCATGAGTTTATCCCTCTACATCATGTCATCTTACTTAAAGCGTTACTATGTTCTTATGAACTTAATACTCTAGATGCATGCTGGTTAGAGGTCGATGTGTGGAGTAATAGTAGTAGATGCAGAATCGTTTTGGTCTACTTGTCGCAGACGTGATGCCTATATACATGATCACACCTAGATATTCTCATAACTATGCTCAATTCTATAAATTGCTCGACAGTAATTCGTTTACCCACCGTAATACTTATGCTCTTGAGAGAAGCCACTAGTGAAACCTATGCCCCCCGGGTCTATCTTCCATCATATTGATCTTCCAATACTTAGCTATTTCTATTGCCGTTTATTTTACTTTGCATCTTTATTTCTCTTTATCATAAAAATACCAAAAATATTATCTTATCATATCTATCAGATCTCACTCTCGTAAGTGACCGTGAAGGGATTGACAACCCTTTATCGCGTTAGTTGCGAGGTTCTTATTTGTTTGTGTAGGCGCGTGGGACTTGAGCGTGATCTCCTACTGGATTGATACCTTGGTTCTCAAAAACTGAGGGAAATACTTACACTACTTTGCTGCATCACCCTTTCCTCTTCAAGGGAAAACCAACGCAGTGCTCAAGAGGTAGCAGGGAACGTAGTAATTTCAAAAATTTCCTACACACACGCAGGATCATGATGATGCATAGCAACGAGAGGGGAGAGTGTGTCCACATACCCTCGTAGACCGGAAGCGGAAGTGTTTAGCACAAGACGGTTGATGTAGTCGTATGTCTTCACGATCCAACCGATCCAAGTACCGAACGCATGGCACCTCCGAGTTCAGCACACGTTCAGCTCGATGATGTCCCACGAACTCCGATCCAGCAGAGCTTCGAGGGAGAGTTCCGTCAGCACGACGGCGTGATGAGGGTGATGATGATGCTACCGACGCAGGGCTTCGCCTAAGCACCGCTACGATATGACCGAGGTGGATTATGGTGGAGGAGGCACCGCACACGGCTAAAAGATCAATGATCAATTGTTGTGTCTCCAAGGGGTGCCCCCTCCCCGTATATAAAGGAGTGGAGGAGGGGGAGGGCCGTCCCTCTCTATGGCGTGCCCTAGGGGAGTCCTACTCCCACCGGGAGTAGGATTCCCCCTTTCCTAGTAAAACTAGGAGCCCTTCCAAGTAGTAGGAGTAGCAGAGAAGGAAAGGGAAAAGAGAAGAGAAGGAAGGAGGGGGCGCTGCCCCTACCCCTAGTCCAATTTGGACTAAGCATTGGGGGGTGTGCAACCTCTCCTCCCTCTTTCCCCTAAAGCCCAATAAGGCCCATATACTCCCCGGCGAATTCCCGTAACTCTCCGGTACTCCAAAAAATACCCGAATCACTCGGAACCTTTCCGATGTCCGAATATAGTCGTCCAATATATCGATCTTTACGTCTCGACCATTTTGAGACTCCTCGTCATGTCCCCAACCTCATCCGGGACTCCGAACTATCTTAGGTACATCAAAACACATAAACTCATAATACAAATCGTCACCGAACATTAAGCGTGCGGACCCTACGGGTTCGAGAACTATGTAGACATGACCGAGACACGTCTCCTGTCAATAAACAATAGCGGAACCTCGATGCTCATATTGGCTCCTACATATTCTACGAAGATCTTTATCGGTCAAACCGCATAACAACATATGTTGTTCCCTTTGTCATCGGTATGTTACTTGCCCAAGATTCGATCGTCGGTATCTCAATACACCATCCCGCAACTAACTCATTAGTTACAATGCTTGCAAGGCTTATAGTGATGTGTATTACCGAGAGGGCCCAGAGATACCTCTCCGACGATCAGAGTGACAAATCCTAATCTCAAAATACGCCAACTCAACAAGTACCTTCGGAGACACCTGTAGAGCACCTTTATAATCACCCAGTTACGTTGTGACATTTGGTAGCACAGCAAGTGTTCCTCCGGTAAACGGGAGTTGCATAATATCATAGTCATAGGAACATGTATAAGTCATGAAGAAAGCAATAGCAACATACTAAACGATCAAGTGCTAAGCTATCGGAATGGGTCAAGTCAATCACATCATTCTCCTAATGATGTGATCCCGTTAATCAAATGAAAACTCATGTCTATGGTTAGGAAACTTAACCATCTTTGATTAACGAGCTAGTCAAGTAGAGGCATACTAGTGACACTATGTTTGTCTATGTATTCACACATGTATTATGTTTCCGGTTAATACAATTCTAGCATGAATAATAAACATTTATCATGAAATAAGGAAATAAATAACAACTTTATTATTGGCTCTAGGGCATATTTCCTTCAGGCTCGTCAAGTTTAACCCGAGTATTTCTGCATGTGCAAAACTGGCTTGCACCCGTTGTATGTGAACGTAGAGCTTATCACACCCGATCATCACGTGGTGTCTCGGCACGACGAACTTTGGCAACGGTGCATACTCAGGGGGAACACTTGTACCTCGAAATTTAGTGAGAGGTCATCTTATAATGCTACCGTCGATCAAGCAGAATAAGATGCATAAAGGATAAACATCACATGCAATCAATATAAGTGATATGATATGGTCATCATCATCTTGTGCCTTTGATCTCCATCTCCAAAGCACCGTCATGATCACCATCGTCACTGGCACGACACTTTGATCTCCATCGTAGCATTGTTGTCATCTCGCCAAATATTGCTTCTACGACTATCGCTACCGTTTAGTGATAAAGTAAAGCAATTACATGGCGATTGCATTGCATATAATAAAGCGACAACCATATGGCTCCTGCCAGTTGCCGATAACTCCGTTACAAAACATGATCATCTCATACAATAAAATATAGCATCATGCCTTGATCATATCACATCACAGCATGCCCTGTAAAAATAAGTTAGACGTCCTCTACTTTGTTGTTGCAAGTTTTACGTGGCTGCTACGGGCTGAGCAAGAACCGTTCTTACCTACGCATCAAAACCACAATGATATTTCGTCAAGTTGGTGTTGTTTTAACATTCAACAAGGACCGGGCGTAGTCACACTCAGTTCAACTAAAATTGGAGAAACTGACACCCGCCAGCCACCTGTGTGCAAAGCACGTCGGTAGAACCAGTCTCGCGTAAGCGTACGCGTAATGTCAGTCCGGGCCGCTTCATCCAACAATACCGCCGAACCAAAGTGTGACATGCTGGTAAGCAGTATGACTTGTATCGCCCATAACTCACTTGTGTTCTACTCGTGCATATAACATGTACGCATAAACCTGGCTCTGATACCACTTTTGGGGAACGTAGTAATTTCAAAAAAATCCTGCGCACACGCAAGATCATGGTGATGCATAGCACCGATAGGGAAGAGTATCGTACACGTACCCTCGTAGACCATAAGCGGAAGCGTTATGAGAACGCGGTTGATGTAGTCGTACGTCTTCATGATCCGACTGATCCAAGTACCGAACATGCGTCACCTCCGAGTTCAGCACACGTTCAACTCGATGACGTCCCATGAACTCCGATCCAGCAGAGCTTCACAGGAGAGTTCCATCGGCACGATGGTGTGATGACGGTGATGATGTTGCTACCGACGCAGGGCTTCGCCTAAGCACCGCTACGGTATGATTGGGGTGGATTATGATGGAGGGGGGCACCAGACACGGCTTGGAACAATCAACTTGTGTGTCCTAGGGTGCCCCCCTGTCCCCGTATATAAAGGAGAAAGGGGGGAGGCCGGCCGGCCCTTGCAGGGTACGCCAGGAGGAGGAGGAGTCCTCCTAGTAGGAGTAGGACTCCCCTTTCCTACTCCTACTAGGAGGGGGAAAGGAAGGAGGAGAGGGAGAAGAAAAGGGGGGCTCCGCCCCCGTTTCCCTAGTCCAATTCGGACAAGAGGGGAAGGGGCGCGTGGCCTGCCGTGGTCGGTCCTTTCTCTCTCTCCACTAAGGCCCATGTGGCCCATTACTTCTCCCAGGGGGTTTCGGTAACCCTCCAGCACTCCGGTTTTCTCCGAAATCACCCGGAACACTTCTGGTATCCGAATATAGTCGTCCAATATATCAATATTTATGTCTCGACCATTTCGAGACACCTCGTCATGTCTGTGATCACATCTGGGACTCCGAACTACCTTCGGTACATCAAATCACATAAACTCATAATACCGATCATCACCGAACATTAAGCGTGCGGACCATACGGGTTCAAGAACTATGTAGACATGACCGAGACACGTCTCCAGTCAATAACCAATAGCAGAACCTGGATGCTCATATTGGTTCCTACATATTCTACGAAGATCTTTATCGGTCAAACCGCATAACAAGATACGTTATTCCCTTTGTCATCGGTATGATCGTCGGTATCTCAATACCTAGCTCAATCTCGTTACCGGCAAGTCTCTTTACTCATTCCGTAATGTATCATCCCACAACTAACTCATTAGTTGCATTGCTTGCAAGGCTTATAGTGATGTGCATTACCGAGAGGGCCCAGAGATACCTCTCCGACTATCGAAGTGACAAATCCTAATCTCGATCTATGCCAACTCAACAAGTACCATTGGAGACACCTGTAGAGCACCTTTATAATCACCCAGTTACGTTGTGACGTTTGGTAGCACACAGAGTGTTCCTTCGTAATCGGGAGTTGCATAATCTCATAGTCATAGGAACATGTATAAGTCATGAAGAAAGCAATAGCAGTAAATTAAAACGATCAAGTGCTAAGCTAACGGAATGGGTCAAGTCAATCACATCATTCTCCTAATGATGTGATCCCGTTTATCAAATGACAACTCATGTTTATGGTTAGAAAACATAACCATCTTTGATCAACGAGCTAGTCAAGTAGAGGCATACTAGTGACACTCTGTTTTGTCTATGTATTCACACATGTATTATGTTTATGGTTAATACAATTCTAGCATGAATAATAAACATTTATCATGAAATAAGGAAATAAATAATAATTTTATTATTGCCTCTAGGGCATATTTCCTTCAGGTAGGTCCCAAAATATAGATTTCTTCTTCCACATGGGTGCGGGTCCCTCAGCGTCATTCGGAACAGATAGTCCGTCGGGACCCTTTCCAAAGATTACGTGTAAATCATTGACCGTAGCAAGTACATGATCACCGGTACGCATGGCAGGCTTCTTCCAGTGATCTACCTCGCCTTTGAAATGCTTGCCTTTCTTTCGACATTGATGGTTGGTCGAAAGAAATCGATGATGGCCCAGGTACACATTCTTCCTGCATTTGTCCAGGTATATACTTTCGGTGTCAGCTAAATAGTGCGTGCATGCGTGGTAACCCTTGTTTATTGATAACCCACAAGTATAGGGGATCGCAACATTTTTCGGGGGTAGAGTATTCAACCCAAATTTATTGATTCGACACAAGGGGAGCCAACGAATACTCTCAAGTATTAGCAGCTGAGTTGTCAATTCAACCACACCTGAAAACTTAATATCTACAGCAAAGTATTTAGTAGCAAAGTAATATGATAGTAGTGATAACGGTAACAAAACGTAACAGTAGTAAAAGTAATGTTTGGTATTTTGTAGTGATGATAGCAATAGCAACGGAAAAATAAATAAGCGAAGAACAATATATGGAAAGCTCGTAGGCAATAGATCGGTGATGGAGAATTATGCCGGACGTGGTTCATCATGTAACAGTCATAACCTAGGGTGACACAGAACTAGCTCCAGTTCATTGATATAATGTAGGCATGTATTCCGAATATAATCATACGTGCTTATGGAAAAGAACTTGCATGACACCTTTTGTCCTACCCTCCCGTGGCAGCGGGGTCCTTACGGAAACTAAGGGATATTAAGGTCTCCTTTTAATAGAGAACTGGAACAAAGCATTAACACATAGTGAATACATGAACTCCTCAAACTACGGTCATCACCGGTAAGTATCCCGATTATTGTCACTTCGGGGTTAACGGATCATAACACATAATAGGTGACTATAGACTTGCAAGATAGGATCAGAACACTCATATATTGATGAAAACATAATAGGTTCAGATCTGAAATCATGGCACTCAGGCCCTAGCGACAAGCATTAAGCATAGCAAAGTCATAGCAACATCAATCTCAGAACATAGTGGACACTAGGGATCAAACCTTAACAAAATTAACTCGATTACATGATAGATCCCATCCAACCCATCACCGTCCAGCAAGCCTATGATGGAATTACTCACGCACGGCGGTGAGCATTATGAAATTGGTGATGGAGGATGGTTGATGATGACGATGGCGACGGATTCCCCTCTCCGAAGCCCCGAACGGACTCCAGATCAGCCCTCCCGAGAGGTTTTAGGGCTTGGCGGCGGCTCCGTATCGTAAAACGCGATGATTTCTTCTCCTTGATTTTTTTTTCTCCCTGAAACTCAATATATGGAGGTGGGGTTGGAGTCGAAGAGGCAACAGGAGGCCCACGAGGTAGGGGGTGCGCCCCCCACCCTCGTGGCAAGGTGGTGGGCCCCCTGGCCTTCATCTTTGGCCGGTATTTTTCTTATTTTCTGAAAAGTGTCTCTGTGAAGTTTCAGGTCATTCCGAGAACGTTTGCTAGTGCACATAAATAACACCATGGTAATTCTGCTGAAAACAACGTCATTCCGGGTTAGTTCCATTCAAATCATGCAAGTTAGAGTCCAAAACAAGGGCAAAGTGTTTGGAAAAGTAGATACGTTGGAGACGTATCATTTGTCTGTCCTGAAAGGTTATTGAGAGCGGGCCAATCGCTGATGGTTACAAACAGCAACGCGTGCAGGTTAAATTCCTCTTGTTTGTGCTCATCCCACACATGTACACCGTTTTTATTCCACAGCTATAAAAATTCTTCAACTAATGGCCTTAGGTACACATGAATGTCATTGCCGGGTTGCTTAGGGCCTTGGATGAGAACTAGCATCATAATGAACTTCCGCTTCATGCACATCCAAGGAGGAAGGTTATACATACATAGAGTCACGGGCCAGGTGCTGTGATTGCTGCTCTGCTCCCCGAAAGGATTAATGCCATCCGCGCTTAAACCAAACCATACGTTCCTCGGGTCACCTGCAAACTCGGCCCAGTACTTTCTCTCGATTTTTCTCCACAGCGACCCGTTAGCGGGTGCTCTCAACTTCCCATCTTTCTTACGGTCCTCTCTGTGCCATCGCATCAACTTGGCATGCTCTTCGTTTCTGAACCGACGTTTCAACCGTGGTATTATAGGAGCATAGCACATCACCTTCGCAGGAACCCTCTTCCTGGGGGGGCTCACCGTCAACATCACCATGGTCATCTCGTCCGATCTTATACCGCAATGCACCGCATACCGGGCATGCGTTCAAATCCTCGTACTGTAGCGACCAGACCTCAAACAGTCTGATCTCTGTGCTCCGGTGTCATCCCTGGATCAGTAATGCTGACACCACACAGTACTCGGAGGATTTATAGCAGAGTGGCAATCACACACTTATTACATCGAGTGTCTCAAAAGGGAACTTACTACAATAAATATGGCTTAAGGCCATCTAATAACGATAACAGCGGAAGGCTTGGAGGATAAGCGAGTCCATCAACTCCAACGGCATCACTGAGTATAGAACCACGACCTAAAACTCCTTAATCGTCGTCTGAAAATTCTGCAACATTAACGTTGCAGCCCGAGAACGGGTCAGCACATGGAATATGCTGGCAAGGTAACACATAGAGAGTAATGGAATGAAACAACTATACTATATGCATATTTGGCTGGTGGAAAGCTCTATGGTTACAGTTTTTGCGTAAAGCCAATTTTTCCCTACTTCAAAGGAATAAATTTAATTACTATCATGGTGGTTGTTAAACATTGAGAATGGTTGACAGCATTCTCAATCCCAATTAAGCATCATCATTTAACAAACCCAACAAAATTAACTTTAGAGTAACATGTTGAGATTCACATGATAATCTAGGTACTAGATACTCAAGATGTCCATAACCGGGGACACGGCTAACCATGATTAGTTTATTACACTCTGCAGAGGTTTGCGCACTTTTTCCCATAAGACTCGATCGCCTCCATTGGATTTCTCGCACTACATGGTGTTTGAGAAACGGATGACCGAGACACATTCTTTCAGAAGCGCTAGCACCTTACGTTGGATAGACCGGTACACCTACTTTCCCCTACATCTGCTAGTCTACCCTGTAAGAGTTCGCACGACTTAATCAACTATGCTAGAGCCCATAATGGCTTATGGCTGCACACGGAAGTTTCTAGTATGAATAATCTCATGATCCCTTTGAGCCTGGGTGGCGGTCCAAAAGAAAAACAGGCAAGTCCTGAAATACCCAGGTGCCTCAATCCACCCAGATGTGTGTTTAGGTTGCCACCTTAGATAAACCATTAATTAACAATCTCACATCTGTCATGGATATCACTCACCCAATCCACGTCTACTAGCGTAGCATGGCATAATAAGCAAACGTAGAAATAACTCCCAAATGTTTGATAATAAACAGGTAATAGGTACTACCTCATCTACTTCTCATCCCACAATTTAATTAGATCCTAATCATACAATGTGTGACGATTGATCTAATGCAATAAAACTGGGTTGTAGAAAAGGTATGATCAAAGTGTTACTTGCCTTGCTGATGATCCGCGAAACCTAGAGATTCGAAGTAACAGGCGGCGCACTTCGGGTATTCTATCGCAGACAAACAAACAAGCATACAATAAGTACTCAACTAATGCACAGGTAAAACTCAAATAGAAGATCTAACCAGAAAGTTCAACTTAAGAACTCTGGTTTGCAAAAAGAATCAAATCGAACGAAGCAAAAGAAATCAAATGGCGAAAAATATCAACTTCGTTCTAGTAATCTGGATCTAAGTCAAATTTTACAGTAGTAAAAACGTATTTAAGTTGATTCTTCGGAAAGAGGGTTTCGAGGCAAAACTCCAGGCGCTTGAATCGCCTGATTCCGAGAAACGAGCGAAAAGTTATACTAAAACGAAAATCGGATTAGAAATCGCGATCAGAAAAATAACCGCGGAAAATCCGACGAAAAAGAAAAACGACGAACAGATTAATCGTTAATTAACCTAATCCAAAAATAATTAAAATAATGCAATAATATAAAAAATATTAAAATAATAATAAAAAAATAAAAAAATCGAAAATAAAACCGACGAAATTTTTTAAAAACAAAAATCGGCACGGAAGTCGAGGCGGTGGCGAACCTCGGGCAGCGCGCTGCTCCGGCGGCGGCGGTGGCGAACCTCGGGCAGCGCGTTGCTCCGGCGGCAGCGGCGGCGAACCTCGGGCGCGGGACTGGTGTGGGCTGGGGCTCGGGTGCGGCGCTATATAAAGGTGCCCCCGGGCGGAGTCCCGCTCGGGTACGGCCCATAGTCGGTTTCGTTTTTTTCTTTTTTTTAAAAATAATTACGCTCGAAAAAAAATAAAAAGAAATACTAAACGGACTTCAAAAATCATGAAATAAATTTTCCCGGGTTTCTAAAATCAAGCCCGATAAAGTGAACATTTATTTGGGCCTAAAATACAACTCTGAAAAACGCGTATTTTCCTAAATTCAATTAAAAATACCGAAAAACTCCGAAATAAAACTTGTTTGATTTTTTTATTAAATCCTCAATATTTTTATATTTTGGGAAAGTCATTTTATTCCCTCTCTCATATCTTTGTAGTAGAAATAATTGACGATAAAATAAATAAAATCAAATGATCCTGTTTACAAAATTTGAGAAAACTCAAATATGTAACTAACGAAATCCCCATCTCTCTTCGTGGGTCCTTAAGTTGCTTAGGATTTTCTAGGATCAAAACCAAAAGCAAAATAAAATATGATATGCATGATGATCTAATGTATAACATTCCAAATTGAAAATTTGGGATGTTACAAACCTACCCCCCTTAAGATGAATCTCGCCCTCGAGATTCGGGTTGGCTAGAAAATAGGTGAGGGTGGTCCTTGAGCAAATCTTCCTCTCGCTCCCAGGTGGCTTCATCCTCCGTGTGATGGCTCCACTCAACTTTGCAAAACTTGATAACCTTGCTGCGAGTGACTCGGCTGGCAAACTCGAGAATCTTGACTGGTTTCTCCTCATAGGTCAAATTGTTATCCAACTGAATTGCTTCCAATGGCACTGTGTCTCTTAAAGGTATGTCAGCCATCTCCGCGTGACACTTCTTCAACTGAGAAACGTGGAACACGTCATGAACTCCTGTCAATCCTTCTAGCAATTCCAACTTGTAGGCCACTTCTCCCATACGCTCCAAAACTCGATATGACCCTACAAATCGTGGCGCTAACTTCCCCTTAACTCCAAAGCGCTTAATCCCTCGAAGCGGGGATACTCGAAGATAAGCTCTGTCTCCGACTTCGTAAACTGTCTCCTTGCGTTTAGAATCTGCGTAGCTCTTCTGCCTGGACTGGGCTACCTTGAGCCTATCACAAATCAACTTCACCTTCTGTTCAGACTCTTTAATCAGATCTGGTCCAAACAACTGGCGGTCTCCAACTTCGTCCCATGACAACGGTGTCCTGCACCTCCTTCCGTACAAAGCTTCGAAAGGGGTCATCTTCAAACTGGTCTGATAGCTATTATTGTAAGAGAACTTTGCATATGGAAAATTATCGTCCCAACTAGATCCATAATCTAGCGCAGAAGCTCTCGGCATATCCTCCAAAATCTGATTGACTCTCTTGGTCTGTCCATCTGTCTGCGGATGAAAAGCTGTACTAAATTCTATCCTAGTACCCAAAGTCTCATGCAACTGCTTCCAGAACTTTGAGGTAAACTGGGTTCCTCAATCTGATACGATACTCCTCGGAACTCCATGCAGACATACGATTCTCGTCATATATATCTTTGCCAACTTAGCACTGGTGTAAGTGGTCTTTTCTGGGATAAAATGAGCTACCTTCGTCAATCGATCAACTACAACCCAAATCGAGTCATAGCCTGAACGAGTCCTTGGTAATCCCGTGATAAAATCCATGCCTAGCTTATCCCACTTCCATTCGGGTATCGGCAATGGTTGCAACAGTCCTGCTGGCTTCTGATGCTCTGCCTTTACTCTCTGACATACGTCACAAACTGCTACATACTCCGCAATATCCTTCTTCATTCCAGTCCACCAGAAAATATCCTTCAAATCCAAATACATCTTGGTATTTCCTGGGTGAATCGAATACAGTGAATCATGTGCCTCTTGCAGAATCAACTTTCTGATCTCCGGGTCATTGGGTACATAAACACGGTCTTCAAACCATAGGGTGTCGTGCTCATCCTCACGAAATCCCTTAGCTTTTCCTTGGCTCATTTTCTCTTTTATAGAAGCAATCTCCTTGTCAGATTTCTGAGCCTCTCTGATTTTATCCATCAATGTTGACTGAATCTCCAATGCTGCCACATAGCCTCTCGGAACTATCTCCAAACCTAGTTCACGAAGGTTTTCTGCTAACTCCTTGGGTATTTCTCCCGTCATTAGTGTATTGACATGACTCTTACGGCTCAATGCGTCAGCTACTACATTAGCTTTTCCGGATGGTAATACAATCTCATATCATAATCCTTGATGAGCTCCAACCATCTCCTTTGTCTGAGGTTCAACTCCTTCTGCATGAAAATGTACTTCAAACTCTTGTGATCCGTGTACACCTCACAATGATTTCCAATGAGGAAATGTCTCCACGTCTTCAATGCATGCACTACGGCTGCTAACTCCAAATCATGTGTGGCATAATTCAATTCATGGGGCTTCAGTTGTCTTGAGGCATATGAAACAACTCTTCCTTCCTGCATAAGCACTGCTCCAAGTCCTCGAAGTGAAGCGTCGCAATACACCTCATAATCCTTGGTCTGGTCTGGCAAAATCAACACTGGTGAGGTAACCAAGCATTTCTTCAATTCCTGGAAACTAGCCTCACACTCCTCAGTCCATTTGAACTTAGTATCCTTCTTCAGCAACTCCGTCATAGGCTTCGCAATCTTTGAGAAGTTCTCAATAAATCTCCGGTAGTATCCTACGAGTCCCAGAAAACTCCGGATCTCTCCAACTGTTGTTGGTGCTTCCCAATTGGTCACAGTGATAACCTTGGTGGGGTCAACTGCTATTCCTTCTCCGGATATAACATGTCCGAGGAATCCAACTTCCTTCAATCAAAACTCACATTTGCTGAACTTGGCATATAACTGATGTTCTCTGAGCTTCTCAAGTACCAATTGCAAATGTTCTTTATGCTCATCTTCATTCTTTGAGAATACCAGAATATCATCGATGAAAACCACGACGAACTTATCCAAAAACTCCATAAACACTTTGTTCATCATGTTCATAAAATAGGCAGGTGCGTTAGTCAGTCCAAATGACATAACGGTATACTCATACAGTCCATATCTTGTGGTGAATGCTGTCTTAGGTATGTCCTGCTCTCGAATCTTCAACTGATGGTACCTTGATCGCAAATCGATCTTGGGAAACACTTTAGCCCCTTGCAATCGATCAAACAGATCATTGATCATTGGTAGCGGGTACTTGTTTTTGATTGTTACTTCGTTCAATCCTCGATAATCAACAACCATTCTTAACGATCCATCCTTCTTCTCCACTAGAAGTACTGGTGATCCCCAAGGCGAAGAACTTGGGCGAATGTAACCTTTATCCAGTAACTCCTTAATCTGCTTCTTAATTTCCACCAAATCCTTTGCGGGCATCCTGTATGGTCTCTTCGATATTGGCCCAGTGCCTGGCAAAAGCTTAATCAAAAACTCAATGTCTCTATCCGGTGGCATGCCTGGCAACTCTTCTGGAAATACGTCAGGAAAATCCTTTACCACTGGTACTTCCTCTTGCACAACTCCTGATAAGGAATTTACTTGTGTCCTGTTTGGCGCATGTCGGGATACATACTTGATCCTTCTTCCTTCTGGTGTGGTAAGCAAAATTGACTTACTGGCGCAATCGATGTTTCCTCCATACATCGACAGCCAATCCATACCGAGAATTACATCCAAACCTTGGGATTCCAGAATAATTAAATCCGTTGGGAAAACATGCCTTCCTATACTTAATGGCACTTGAAAACATCCTTGTCCATACTTCCTCTTGCGGTTCTCAATTTGCTGCTGCTTCCCTTCAATCATAAGAGCACGGTCTACCAACTCCTGATAGTTGTTGAAGGTGGCTACCATCAACTGCATACTCAACTCATCATTCAGTCCTTCCAGGAATTTCTCCTGCTTAGCTGCATCCGTAGCAACGTCATCTGGGGCATAACGTGCTAGCTTACTAAACTCCTCCACATTCTGGCCAACTGTCCGTCCTCCTTGGCGCAAGTTACGAAACTCACGCTTCTTCATGGCCATTGCTCCTGCTGAAACATGGGCAGTACGAAAAGCCTGCTGAAACTGGTCCTATGTGACAGTGTCGGCTGGGAAGGTGGCTGTGAAATTCTCCCACCATCATGCTGCGGGTCCTTCTAACTGATGTGCGGCAAACTTCACCTTCTTCGCATCTGTGCATCCTGCTGTGGTCAACTCCCTAGCTGTCTTGCGGAGCCAATCATCTTCTACTATCGGCTCGGTGCTACTGGAAAACACCGGCGGATTCAGCCTAAGAAAACGGGCTAAGTGGTCAACAGGTGGTGGTGGTGGTGGGTTGTTGTTGTTGTTCCCTTGATTCTGATTCTGAACTAGCAACTGCATCAAGGTGTTCTGCTGCTGGATCAACTGGGTGAGCTCCGTCGGAAAGGCAAATCCGGGGTCACGTCTCGGAGGCATCTGAGGGTTTAGAAAAGATGAGATATAAGAATAGAGGGGGTCTAAAGGGAAAACACTACCCATATGCACATGAGGCAAAAGCAAACAATTCACTTCATTCAATCAAACAAAGGCATACAATCGATCTAGCTATCGCAAAAGTGCTCGGACTATTAAATTTACATGGTGGACTACTACTACTGGTGAGGTGGTCTACTAGAAATATTCTATGGTTGTAGACTCCATGATATCGGCTCCAGCTTCATCAACATAGTCATCATCGCTACTATCTGCTTCCGAGTCGGTGCCGTCGATGATGATGTAGTCTTCCGGGCTAATCTCCTTGGGTTCTTCGTCTTCATCTACTGGTGTCGGGCCTCCCATAAATATTCCAATCTTCTTGATCAGGTCGTCATTCTTCTCCACCAATACTTCAATTTCTTCTTCATAATCTTCACATGTAGCCTTGAGTTCTTCCTCCAGTTCCTTGATTCTAGTCTTAGCCTTCTTCAGATCTATCATGTCGGCGCACATCTGATTCTCCTGTCGTCGAATGTGCTGGTTTAACTCCTGGATAAAAGCTGCAATTGATCTATCTTTCCTGGTGCTAATCATCTCCCAGTGTTCATCTCGGCGCCCACAAATCTGGTAGATAGTATCCTTGAGATCTTTGCGGTAGACTTCTCCAATGCGTCCCATGGCAATGTGAGCTGTCATACTCTTTCCTAGACTTCAAGTTGGTGCATCAAAAGAAAACTCTATGGGCTCAGTAACTGGCATGAACGTCCTTCCTAGAACTTGAACTTGAATCATCCAGCGCTCTTCTTCAGGTAAAGTGGCGTTGTAGGTTCCCGTGAAGCTTGGTACTCCTATGTTCAGGCATCTAGTGACTTCCTTCAAGTGGCGTCCAAAGGGTGTATCTCCATCTGGTTGTGTGAACTTGTTCCTTGCATCCGCTATCCTAAAGAGTAGAAAAGATGAGAAGTCAGAAGAGAATAGAGTGAGTAGTGATCTAGGTCTTTTAGCTTAGTGGTCGTGTCCTACAGTCAGCGTGTGCTCTGATACCATCTCTGTAGCGACCAGACCTCAAACAGTCTGATCTCTGTGCTCCGGTGTCATCCCTGGATTAGTAATGCTGACACCACACAGTACTCGGAGGATTTATAGCAGAGTAGCAATCACACACTTATTACATCGAGTGTCTCAAAAGAGAACTTACTACAATAAATATGGCTTAAGGCCATCTAATAACGATAACAGCGGAAGGCTTGGAGGATAAGCGAGTCCATCAACTCCAACGGCATCACTGAGTATAGAACCACGACCTAAAACTCCTTAATCGTCGTCTGAAAAGTCTGCAACATTAACGTTGCAGCCCGAGAACGGGTCAGCACATGGAATATGCTGGCAAGGTAACACATAGAGAGTAATGGAATGAAACAACTATACTATATGCATATTTGGCTGGTGGAAAGCTCTATGGTTACAGTTTTTGCATAAAGCCAATTTTTCCCTACTTCAAATTAAAGGAATAATTTTAATTACTATCATGGTGGTTGTTAAACATTGAGAATGGTTGACAACATTCTCAATCCCAATTAAGCATCATCATTTAATAAACCCAACAAAATTAACTTTAAAGTAACATGTTGAGATTCACATGATAATCCAGGTACTAGATACTCAAGATGTCCATAACCGGGGACATGGCTAACCATGATTAGTTTATTACACTCTGCAGAGGTTTGCGCACTTTTCCCCACAAGACTCGATCGCCTCCGTTGGATTTCTTGCACTACATGGTGTTTGAGAAACGGATGACCGAGACACAGACTTTCAGAAGCGCTAGCACCTTACGTTGGATAGACCGGTACACCTACTTTCCCCTACATCTGCTAGTCTACCCTGTAAGAGTTCGCACGACTTAATCAACTATGCTAGAGCCCATAATGGCTTATGGCTGCACACGGAAGTTTCTAGTATGAATAATCTCATGATCCCTTTGAGCCTGGGTGGCGGTCCAAAAGAAAAACAGGCAAGTCCTGGAATACTCAGGTGTCTCAATCCACCCAGATGTGTGTTTAGGTTGCCACCTTAGATAAACCATTAATTAACAATCTCACATCTGTCATGGATATCACTCACCCAATCCACGTCTACTAGCATAGCATGGCATAATAAGCAAACATAGAAATAACTCCCAAATGTTTGATAATAAACAGGTAATAGGTACTACCTCATCTACTTCCCATCCCATAATTTAATTAGATCCTAATCATGCAATGTGTGAGGATTGATCTAATGTAATAAAACTGGGTTGTAGAAAAGGTATGATCAAAGCGTTACTTGCCTTGCTGATGATCCGCGAAACCTAGAGATTCGAAGTAACAGGCGGCGCACTCCGGGTATTCTATCGCAGACAAACAAACAAGCATACAATAAATACTCAACTAATGCACAGGTAAAACTCAAATAGAAGATCTAACCAGAAAGTTCAACTTAAGAAACCTGGTTTGCAAAAAGAATCAAATCGAACGAAGCAAAAGAAATCAAACGGCGAAAAATATCAACTTCGTTCTAGTAATCTGGATCTAAGTCAAATTTTACAGTAGCAAACACTTGTTTAAGTTGATTATTCAAAAAGAGGGTTTCGAGACGAAACTCCAGGCGCTTGAATCGCCTGATTCCGATAAACGAGCGAAAAGTAATACTAAAACGAAAATCGGATCAGAAATCGCGATCAGAAAAATAACCGCGGAAAATCCGACGGAAAAGAAAAACGACGAACAGATTAATCGTTAATTAACCTAATCTGAAAATAATTAAAATAATAAAATAATATTAAAATAATAATGATAAAAATAAAAAAATCAAAAATAAAACTGATGAAAAATATTTAAAAAAAATCGGCACGGAAGTCGAGGCGGCGGCGAACCTCCGGCGGCGGCGGCGGCGAACCTCGGCCGCGGGGCTGGTGTGGGCTGGGGCTCGGGTGCGGCGCTATATAAAGGCGCCCCCGGGCGGAGTCCCGCTCGGGCACGGCCCATAGTCGGTTTCGTTTTTTTTAAATAATTACGCTCAAAAAAAATAAAAAGAAATACTAAACGGACTCAAAAAATCATGAAATAAATTTTTCCGGGTTTCTAAAATCAAGCCCGATAAAGTGAACATTTATTTGGGCCCAAAATACAACTCTGAAAAACACGTATTTTTCCTAAATTCAATTAAAAATACCGAAAAACTCTGAAATAAAACTTATTTGATTTTTTTATTAAATCCTCAATATTTCTATATTTTGGAAAAGTCATTTTATTCCCTCTCTCATATCTTTGTAGTAGAAATAATTGATGATAAAATAAATAAAATCAAATGATCCTGTTTACAAAATTTGAGAAAACTCAAATATGTAACTAACGAAATCCCCAACTCTCTCCGTGGTCCTTGAGTTGCTTAGGATTTTCTAGGATCAAAACCAAAAGCAAAATAAAATATGATATGCATGATGATCTAATGTATAACATTCCAAATTGAAAATTTGGGATGTTACACGTACGCACCGCGGTAAAGGATGCAGTCATTAGGGTATGCATGTATCTTCTGCACCTCCAATCTTAGAGGGCATATGACCGTCTTTGCTGCGTACATACTGTCGGACAATTCGTTATCCTTTGAAAGCTTTTTCTTCAATATTTTCAGTAGCTTCTCAAATCCTTTGTCAGGCACAGCATTCTCTGCCATTCACTGCAGCAATTCCAGTACGGTACCAAGCTTTGTGTTGCCATCTTCGCAATTGGGGTACAACCCTTTTTTGTGATCCTCTAACATGCGATCGAACTTCAGCTTCTCCTTTTGATTTTCGCACTGTGTCCTTGCATCAACAATGACTCGGCGGAGATCATCATCATCGGGCACATCGTCTGGTTCCTCTTGATCTTAGCAGCTTCCCCCGTTGCAGCATCACCGTATTCAGGGGGCACATAGTTGTCATCGTCCTCTTCTTATTCGTTGTCTCCCATCATAACCCCTATTTCCCGTGCTTGGTCCAAACATTATAGTGTGACATGAAACCCTTATAAAGTAGGTGGGTGTGAAGGATTTTCCGGTCAGAGTAAGACTTCGTATTCCCACATATAGGGTATGGACAACACATAAAACCATTCTGCTTGTTTGCCTCAACCACTTCGAGAAAATTATGCAGGCCCTTAATGTACTCGGAGGTGTGTCTGTCACCGTACATTCATTGCCGGTTCATCTACGTGCATTATATATAATTATGTGTGTCAAAAACCATTACATATTCACATGGATAGATAAGTGACCAAATTAATAGAAGTTCATCATCACATTAAAACCAAAGTACATACATAGTTCTCATTGAACAACATATAGCTCTCCAGAGCATCTAATTAAACCATACATTGAAACTATGTAAAACCTTTCAATGCAACAACAAATGCGATCATAATCACAACCAAGGTAATAATTGATCCAACAGCATAATGATACCAAGCCTCGGTATGAATTGCATATTTTCTAATCTTCAACAGCATTGTATCCATCTTGATCTTGTGATCATCGACGACATCCGCAACATGCAATTCCAATATCATCTTCTCCTCCTCAATTTTTTTATTTTTTCCTTCAAGTAATTATTTTCTTCTTCAACTAAATTTAACCTCTCGACAATAGGGTCAGTTGGAATTTCCAGTTCACATACCTCCTAGATAAATAAAATCCATGTCACGTTGGTCGGCATAATTGTCATAAACAATAAATGAACCAAATAGTTATAAAAAATAATATATACCACATCCGAATCATAGACAGGACGAGGGCCGGCGGGGGCGGATACCAAAACCATCACACTATATAATAACAAGCAATAATAAAAGTAATAAAATTATACAAGTATCTATCTAAAGTAAGAACTTTTTTTCTTTTAGAAAGAAGATAAGAACAAGAGGCTCACCATGGTGGTGCCGTCGACGAGATCGGCACGGGCGATCGACGGCGGTGAAGCCGGGGACGGGATGTGACGGGCCGCTAAACCTAGACAAATCTCGAGGAAAATGGAGCTTGGAGATCGAGCTTCGAGAGGAGAAAGCTTAACTAGTGTGGCTCGGGCATTTCATTGAACACCTCATGTGCATAGGAGGTGAGCTAGAGCACCACAAAGCTCTCCCTTCGCCGGCCAGAAAAAACAGAGCACCGTGGAGTGCTCTGCCGCGGCGATGGGGTATATATAGCACCTCATTGGTCTCGGATCGTGGCTGGAACCGGGACTAAAGGCCCCCCTTTGTCCCGGTTCTAGGCACGAACCGGGACCAATGGTTGTGGGCCAGGAGCGAGGACCATTGGTCCCGGTTCGTGCTTAGAACCAGGACAAATGCCTCCCGAGACTCGGCCGCCCCCTGGGCGCATGAACCGGGACGTATGCCCCCTATGGGTCCCGGTTCGTGATAGAACCGAGACTAATGGGATAGCCCGGCCCCAACCAAAGCCATGTTTTCTACTAGTGAAGAGAATGTAGAGAGGATCGACGCCGGTGTGCTAGTGCAATAGTACGCGGGAGAGGAGGTCGAGAGGAGCAACACCGGCGGTGACACGTGTGTAGCAGGACACCGGAGAGGAGACTGAGATTAAGGAGTGTCATTAAAACCATACATATGCGTGTATACTTTTCACGAGGAAGAAGTTAGATCTAATCGTCTACGATCGTTGAAACAGAAAATGCGCAACATGAAAGTCATGTGAAACTATAACATCGTTATGCATCCAAAATAGCAAAGGAGATTTCAAACGGTCAACCATGCGTGACGGATTTGAAAATATTCATCCAAAATAGCTCCAAACATGAACACGAAATTGAATATTTACGGTCGACGAAACTTTCAACCGATCGCAAAAATGGAACCATAATATTGATATGCATCTTTTTCATGTAGAGCTTATCTCGATTTGATGCACCGTTGTGTAGATTAGAAGGGACTAATAAGTGAACAAGGTTACAAGTTAAACCAACACACCACGTGCAAACTCACGTACACCTAGTGCAATAACACGCGGGAGAGGAGGTCGAGAGGAGCAACACCGGCGGTGACACGTGTGTAGCAGGACACTGGAGAGGAGACTGAGATTAAGGTGTGTCATTAAAACCATATATATGCGTATATGCTTTTCATGAGGAAGAAGTTAGATCTAATCGTCTATGATCGTTGAAACAGAAAATGCGCAACACGAAAGTCGTGTGAAACTATAACATCGCTATGCATCCAAAATAGCAAAGAAAATTTCAAATGGTTGACCGTGTGCGACGAATTTGAAAATATTCATCCAAAATAGTTCCAAACATGAACATGAAAATGAATATTTACGGTCGACGAAACTTTCAACCGATCGCAAAAATGAAACCATAACATCGATATGCATCTTTTTCATGTAGAGCTTATCTCGATTTGATGCACCGTTATGTAAATTATAAGGGACTAATAAGTGCACAAGGTTAGAAGTTAAACCAACACACCACGTGCAAACTCAGGTGCACTAACCAACGAGGCTGCATCCATCGAGCCACCCACCTGCCCTGGCCTCAGGCCTGGTTGGCGAAAAACGTCTAAATTGAGCGTTTCCAGGGATGCAGGTCCAAAGGCATGTTAAAGTCCGTACTATGCAGGCCCAACGTGAATGTGGGCAATTAAACGAGCCAAATCCTTCCTACACGAGTCTGGCTGAACCTAATGCAGGCAACCAAACACGTCTATAGTATTTGAGTTGAGCATATGTAACTCTGGATTTTCTAGAAAAACAAATATCAAGATAACCAATCATTTGTTAGATGGTTAGGGTGTTACCCTATCCCACTAGGGATGAAACCACATGTTTAATGCTTTGGTGTTATGTGAAATATCCTCTATTTATCAGTCTTGAATCTATGTAACTCTTGTCTTTAGTAGGCATTGCATGAGTACATGAATGTTCATGCGTGCCTACACTGTATTTGGTCGGTCCAACCGATCATGAATCAAACATGTAATTACAATTCTTGTTGTTACTTTTGTGAAGAAATAGCAAGAGAGCGCCAATTTCCAAGTTATACCAAAAAAACTGTCAATCAATTTTCTCTTGCATTGGATTAACATATAGTGAGGAAGTATTTGACGAATAAAATCACTCTGCTTCATTCGATTTTATTTCCTTTTGGACCTAGACAAAAGGATTAAAACAAAATAGGCTTAAAAACAGTCAATATCATTAAATGCGTTGTAACATGCATCCAAACTACTATAATCATAAAATAACTTAAGGAAATCAAAGAATAAACGAGTCTACAATTTAAAACAAAAATAGAGAAGGGACAAAATCACACATACACAAACAAAAATGATCTATAATTGGAAAAGGTAGTGTTTCCATAAAGTATTAAACATAGGTATACAGAATAAATTAAGACATAACCAATCAATGCCATAAAATTATGACATAGGTTAATAGGTATAAAGTATAAACATAGGTATATCTTTTCCCTAATAATAAAGCACGGGTTGAGTTTATTGGGTTCATGGTGATTTTACACAAAAGTCCCTGTATTGTTTAGGAATTGAACCCGCAGTACATAATTAATCTATCACGCAAAAGAAAGAAATGGTTCATTGAAAAAAAACACCCATACTCATCTGCCTCCTCGACCCCTCACATGTGCCCAAGCCGAGCCATCCTTACGCCATCGCCACCAGACCTCCTCCAGCTCGCCCCGTGGCCGCCGCACCTCGGCCAGCTCGCCGCCGTAGCCGCACCTCTGCCATCTCGCCGCCGCGGCCTCACCTCCTCCAGATCTTGCCGCCGCGGCCTCAACAGCGGCCTTGTATGGGCTTGCGGTCGCGCGGTCGGCGAGGACCTGCCGAATCTCGCCGGATCCGATGGGAAGTGGCGCTCAGGCGGTGGATCTGAAAGGAAGGCGACTGAAGCTCGGAGCACAACAGTAGGCGGGCGCGGCATGGTGTCGGGTAATTGTGAGAGAAGAGAGAGATGAGCGGGAGAGAAAAGGGAGCACATGAGGAAGGAGATGGGAGGCCGGAGGGAGAGAGAAGGGAGCGGTGAGGTGCGGCGGTGGTCCTGCTGCTGCTCGTCGACCATCTGCGAGCCGGAATTGCGGCCCCATGCGAGGGAAAGATCGGTGTTGCTGCAACCACGGCAAGACGCCCACCATGAGCGTACCTTACAAGCAGCAGCAGCCTCACTTCGCCTAGGACGACATGACGATTACGAAATATTCAGTCATCCCTCTTGCGCCTGCCTGTTGGATACTTGGACCTGCTCGTGTGTTTGAGGTAATTCTTAAATAAGATAGCTATGTAAATTGTTATTTTTGTTCAGATGAATGTCGGGATTTGGTAATGCTTAAAGAAAAGATCTACTCTATGGTTGTTTCTCTGCAGATGATTGTGCAGAAAAGTTGAAAACGGGGTATAATGATGCTTGGACTTAACAAATTGGGCAAATGATGTGTCGTCAACAAAGCACCAGGAAGTAGTGTTACGATCAAGCATTCAAAAATCATAGGCATAGAAATAAAAGAATGAAACAATCACCCACGAAATAAAAACAGAAATAACCCAAATGTGACCTCCGCCAGCTCGCCCCATGGCCTCCGCACCTCGGCCAGCTCGCCGTCGTAGCCGCACCTCTGCCATCTCGCCGCCGCGGCCTCACCTCCTCCAGATCTTGCCGCCGCGGCCTCAACGGCGGCCTTGTAGGGGCTTGCGGTCGCGCGGTCGGCGAGGACCTGCCGAATGTCGCCGAATCCGGTGGGAAGTGGCGCTCAGACGGTGGATCTGGAAGGAAGGCGACCGAAGCTCGGAGCACAACAGTAGGCGGGCGCGGCATGGCGTCGGGTAATTGTGAGAGAAGAGAGAGATGAGCGGGAGAGAAAAGGGAGCACATGAGGAAGGAGATGGGAGGCCGGAGGGAGAGAGAAGGGAGCGGTGAGGTGCGGCGGTGGTCCTGCTGCTGCTCGTCGACCATCTGCGAGTCGGAATTGCGGTCCCATGCGAGGGAAAGATCGGCGTTGCTACAACCACGGCAAGACGCCCCACCATGAGCGTACCTTACAAGCAGCAGCAACCTCACTTCGCCTAGGACGACATGACGATTACGAAATATTCAGTCATCCCCCTTGCGTCTGCCTGTTGGATACTTGGACATGCTCGTGTGTTTGAGGTAATTCTTAAATAAAATAGCTATGCAAATTGTTATTTCTGTTCAGATGAATGTTGAGAATTGGTTGCTTAAAGAAAAGATCTACTCTATGGTTGTTTCTCTGCAGATGATTGTGCAGAAAAGTTGAAAACAAGGTATAATGATGCTTGGACTTAACAAATTGGGCAAATAATGTGTCGTCAACAAAGCACCATGAGGTAGTGTTACGATCAAGCATTAAAAAACTGCAGGTATACAAATAAAAGAATGAAACAATCACCCACAAAATAAAAACAAAAAATAGCCCAAAAGTTAATGCGCGGAAAGTATAGGGACGTAAACAACGCATGCTAATTTCCCTGTGGTTTTCTTACACGAATGTTTTCTCCTCTCATCAAGTTGCTTTCAGCATTTCCCCTCAATAAAGTCCGTCTACCTTTTTATCACTCCCTGCTAGAACTCTTACGCCATAGCCATGGGCGACTCACTGTCGCCTCTATTTATCTTCTCTTTGGTCTGACACAATGGCTTTATGAAAACGCATCAGCCCCAACAACAATAACATTAAACAAACCCAAAACGAGTCAATCATTGAATCGTGCCTTAACAGCCCACATACATGCTCCACTTTACTTAATATGGTGAGCAAAGCGAGCAAGACAAGAAGTTCAATCACCACAACCCCATCTCACATCCCCAATTGCCATCCACACAACCCCCTAACCACACCTCGCCACACATCTTCACCAGAAAGCCAAAGACGCATCATCCCCCAACCTAATAAAGCAACAAACCGTGCAAACAAGCTGTCCTCAACAAAAAAACCGGCCTCATCGTCGCCAGCCAGCCAGCCAAACAGCACGTAAAACGGGAAAGGAAACGATGCGGCACCGGCCCCCGTCTGGCTCCACGCCGCCCCTCTCGCTCTCCCTATCGGAGCGGGCGCGCCTCCAAACCGAACGAGGCCAAGCGATTTTCTTTTCTCCTTTTATATATAAATATAAATATAAATATAAACGGAAGATAAGCAGAGGCAGGCCCGGAAATCTAGTTAAACAAACAGAGAAATAAATCTCGGGTATAAATTCCGAAAGCGGAGGCCACCGGTGGCCTTCTCTCTCCTGACCTCCCAGCTACCACCGCCCCCCCTCCCCCCCTCTGTCCTCGAGCTTCGCCTTGGATCGCAGCGCAGCTGGACTCCTCCCCTCGGCCGCGTCCCCCTCGTCGTGCGCGCGCGTGAGCGAGTGAGCTCCCTCCCCTCCCCTTCCTTCCCCGCCCTGCTCCCCCCTCTCTCTTGCTGGATCGGGGGCGCTCAAAGATCTCGCCTTTCTCGCGCAAAAGATCCCCTCTCCTATCGGGGGAGATCTGCCGTGAGGAGGCGGCAGGGGCGGGCGAAGAAGGCCGCGCCCCTCTCTCTGTTCCGCTCAGCGCCCCTGCCGCCCCCACGCTCTAGTGCCGTGCGGGGAGTTAGTAGCAGCCTTCTTTCTTTTCTTGGAGTGGATTGGTAGTGTTCTTGGTTCGGGATCTTGGTGCGTCTGGAGCTTTTGCTCGCCGAATCGCGAAGCTGCGGTGTCCTGGTGGTAGGCTTGTTCCCCGCCGTAAAACCTGGCGGCTAGACGGATCTACTCGATTTGGAGTTGAGTTGCTTTACAGATTCGTGGGCGTAAGATGCTCGTACGTTTTGGTGGAAACAATTGACGTCGGCTGCTTGGTTTCGTATGTCTCGACAGTTTCTCTTGTAAATTCATGCCCGGCAGTAATGGCGCTACTGTTCATTTATTCACAACCCTCTCAGTTCAAGCTATGGACTTGACTCGAGTGGTTGTGCTGTCGTGTTCATATTTCTACCCACCTCTCTGTGCGGCAATATGCATGCTTCATGCCATCCCAACAATTCCATCGTTTGGGCAAAAAGTTTCACTTGTTTTGGAGAACGAAAGTAATGCCCCCTAGACATCGTTGCATCACGTGGTTCTAGTGCTTTTCTTTTGCTTCCAAGCAGCTTTTTTCAGATAAAATTTGTTACTTGACGATTGAGACCGTGCTAGTTTGCGTCGTATGAATTCTCCATGGAACTTAATTTCCTATGTGGTCATTTTCGCGTAATATTTGGCTAGTGTCTTTTTGTACATAGTCCTCGTCGCTTGCCAAATTATGACTCTAATATCTATTTTGAGTGTCACCATCTCACCATGTCATACTAAAGAACGCAATTCATCAGTGCTCAAGCTGACTCGTATTCTGTTTTGTGTGACACAGACATCTCAAATGGACTTTTTTACCGAGTATGGTGAGGGAAACAGATACAAGATTGAAGAGGTTATAGGGAAAGGGAGTTATGGCGTGGTCTGCTCTGCTTTGGATACTCACACGGGTGAGAAAGTTGCTATCAAGAAGATAAACGACATCTTTGAACATGTGTCTGATGCGACACGGATACTCCGCGAGATCAAGTTGCTTAGGCTCCTAAGACATCCCGATATCGTGGAAATTAAACATATTCTACTTCCTCCATCGAGGAGAGAGTTCAAGGATATATACGTTGTTTTCGAACTCATGGAGTCTGATTTGCACCAAGTTATAAAGGCGAATGATGACTTGACTCCAGAGCATTATCAGTTTTTCTTGTATCAGTTGCTCCGAGGATTGAAATACATACATACAGGTAACCGATTTATTTTCGCATCAAAGATGGCTCTTTTGCATATTACAACAGCTGGATGTCAGGCATCTCAATTTACTAATAATTGTAGCAGCCATAAATGGTCAATGTGTTTAAAAGTGATACATATGTCAGTAGATAACAATGCCATGTCAAATTCGGAACTATATTTCTAGTATCTGGCGACGATGCATTGGTCGTGTTGGTATTTGTGAAAACCCTTTAAAACCCATGGTATGTTCCATAAACTTTGTAGTCACGAGAGCAATATGGACCTGTGTAGTACTTTGGTACAGGTCACACAGTTCGCTATAGTGCTCAGAGAACTCTGGAAATCCAGGTCTTATTTGTGATTTGTTGAATTTGTGCTAGCTTGTCACAGCCTGAGTTGTGTGTTCTAGTCTAATCACCTAGTAACTGATCAATGCTGTGATGAAAAGTTACTGTTAATCATTTACGTAGCTATAATCTGGATGTACTCCCAAAGCTTCTTGTGATGCTACAACAGAACTGTGGTCCTAGTGAGGAGCTCTTTGTGCCAAAAGTCAGCAACTAGATAGGCATACTAATCTCTTATAAATATAAATAACTTATTTGTGATCAAATAGGTATTTTCAGTTCTCTTTTTTGGCATGCTAAGAAGTAAGTAATATTTTGCTGGTATAATAACAATGAAAAATGCATGCGCCATCTCTCCATTCAAAGAGCAATACTGTAGAAATCCCTATTTTTCAGATTATTTAAACATATGAGAATTAATACTTTTGCTATAGATACAAATGTGGCATTATGAGTTTGATTGGCAATAATATAAAACAAGACTCATAAAAAATCATTTTGGCTGATGCATCTTCCAATAGCTTCTTGCAGCAAATGTATTTCATCGAGATCTCAAACCAAAGAATATCTTGGCTAATGCTGATTGTAAGCTCAAAATATGTGACTTCGGTCTTGCAAGGGTAGCTATAAGTGATACTCCAACCGCCATATTTTGGACGGTATTGCAATTTCCCCCTACCATGCTGACCATTTCTTTTGGCTACTCAATATCAATAACAGCAGCTAATTTCTTATCCTGTTTTTAGGATTATATTGCAACAAGGTGGTACCGAGCACCTGAACTATGTGGATCTTTTTTCTCCAAGGTCTGTATATGTTAAATTTCATATGAATCATGGTATCAACAGTATTTTTCATTATTTTTCCCTCATATGAATCTGATTTACTTCGTTTAATGTTTAAGGCTTTATGGGTGCTGCAACTTTGTGACAGCAAAGCAAAGTAACCTCCCCCTGGCATTTCCTTAGTAGTTCTTTTCCTATTTCATAACAGGTTATGTTCTAATATATATTAGCTATGGGAAACAATGCCAATCAGCCAGCATGGTTAAAAATAAATGTTTAAGAACACATTCCAACATCTGGCACAGTTCATGTTTTTTTTTTGTCTTCCACCCTCAACGGACAAATATTTTTTAATGTGCATATTGTTTTTATGTTCAGGGTAATCATATTGCTTCAATGTCATTCAGGAATGACCTTGTTTTCTGTATTTCTTTTCGCAAACCGAATGATTAAGCTGTCAAAGGAAAAAGGGCACCTCTAGTTGTAACTCAAGTACTCTATGTCTAGGTTTGATTAATCCAGCTATACATATTCTGGAATATCTGGAGCGCTGTATAACATTATGTTCTTCAATATCTTGCAGTACACACCAGCAATAGATATATGGAGTATTGGATGTATATTTGCGGAACTTCTAACTGGCAAACCTCTTTTTCCTGGGAAAAATGTGGTGCATCAACTTGATATAATCACAGATCTCCTGGGAACGCCCGCTCCAGAAACAATTGCTAGGGTCAGTATGGTTGGGCATAAAACAGTGTGTTGTTTCCAATATAACCTCTGATGTTTATAGCTATCCTACAGATTCGAAATGAGAAGGCCAGGCGCTACTTGAGCAGTATGAGGCGGAAAAAGGCTGTACCGTTCACGCAGAAGTTTCCAAATGCAGATCCACTTGCATTAAATTTGTTAGAGAGAATGCTAGCATTTGATCCAAAAGACAGGCCAAGTGCTGAAGAGGTACCATGCCTGCCAGCATTTTTTCCTGTGTTTCTTCTTTCCTTATAACCTTGAATACCATTAGCTAATGTATTAGGCATGTTGACAGGCTCTTGCTGATCTTTATTTCAAGAACATTGCAAGTGTGGATAGGGAGCCTTCTGCACAGCCCATTACTAAGCTTGAGTTCGAGTTTGAGAGACGAAGAATTACGAAGGACGACATAAGGGAACTCATATACAGAGAAATTCTGGAATATCATCCAAACATGCTGAGGGAATTCCTTGAGGGGGCCGAGCCAACTAATTTCATGTACCCAAGGTGCGAAGTTCTCTTTCAATACTTTAACATCCTTAACTGGAGTGGAGTGCCTTGTTTAATTCCAGAGACAATGTAGTGACATTATTCTTGTTGGTCAGTCTAGTTCTACAAATTTTTTTGGTATCATTAATCTCTGTGCAGGTTCATGAATAAATATCAAGTGTTTATACACACACTATTATGGTTATTGATAAATAAAGCATGCGGAAATTGTTTTTGTTTATTGTTGATTAGGTAGTGCATACCTATTCTCTGTGTTCTTATTTGTTGCTTGGAGTCAGTCGCGCACTGCATAAGATACTGACTGATTCATCGATCTAACATTGTTTGCTCTATTCGGATTTCAGTGCAGTAGATCATTTCAAAAAGCAATTCACATTCCTTGAAGAGCATTATGCAAAGGGATCAACAGCAGCACCGCCTGAGAGGCAACATAATTCATTACCAAGGTATGATATCGACTTTGCTTTAACATTGTATGATGGACTGATGTCACTTCTAGCCACAAATTGGAAGTGTGGTTCTTGACTATCTAGTTTTCTGTTAACAGGCCGAGTGTTATCTATTCGGATAACCGGCCACAGGGTTCAGATAGCCGACCACAGGGTGCTGCCAACATTACGGATGATCTTTCCAGGTGTATAATCAGAGATAATGCACAAAAGCCACGCAGAGATCCTGCTTCAGTTGGTGCAAACAGAGTTCCTCAAGGTAAGCACCTGGGCCGTCCAATACTTTTGAATCTGCAAACAAGCCTGCATGACTGTATCCTTAACTGTATCTATCGGGCCTTGTAACTCGAGGGTAACTTGATACACCACTTCATCATACAGGTGCTGCTGTCGCAAGGCCTGGTAAAGTGGTTGGTTCGGCACTTCGTTATGGTAACTGTTCGACATCTGGTACTGAGCAATATGAACAGCGAAGGGTCATCACAAGCCAAGGAATTGTTCCAAACGGTGTTCCTTCAGGCAGCTCATACCCTAGAAGAAATAACACCTGCAAGAGCGAAACAGGTGAAGCTGAAAGGATTGACGTGAGCCAAGCTGGGCCACCAAAGCCATATACCGGAAATAAACTACCTGCAACCGTGGATGGCCGCAACGGGCACTGGTAGGCTGCTGTGGCAATGCCAGAAAATCCTTGCCATTGGATCAGGAAGGGTTACTCATTCCAAGGACACACCTTCAAACATGCCATTCTGTACAGAGTTATATTATCTGTCATGCTTACTTCTCCCGGAGACGATAAAACTGTATGCGAAGTTGTTGCGGCAGGCTAGTCTCCTGTTAAGCTCAACTCTGGTCTGGTTACCTGCAATTGGGTAGATCCAGTTCAACTGTTCAACAAGTATAACCAAAAAACTGGAAACTTTGAGCGGCATTCGCGACAAAGGACTGTTACTGACCTGACTGATGGTGTTCCGCAATTCGTTTCTCCAAGCTGGTGACCCTGAGGGAGGTTCAGAGAGCCCACTGTACACTATCTAATGTTGTAACACGGAGTTTAATTAATTGACTTTAAAGTATGTTCTTGTTGCTTGTAGTCTGTCATCCAGCTGTAGTGTTGAACTATTGAACACTGCTATTTCTGATAACACGTTATTTGGACCCTGCTCGCTATTGAAACCCCAGGTTTTTTGTGCGGAATTTGTAATGTGATATGCAGTAAGTTAGTAGCCCGAGCAAAACGGAGTTGCGACGTATGTTTACTGAATTGCGCAACATGTTTACTGTCCTGTTTTTCAAGAAATTACATAGTGCCTGGTTTGTAGCATATCCAGTAGAAGCTTTCCTGGTTACCGATGCTTTGGCCCACCTCCAAATCCATTAAACTGTAGCGTGCGAATGGGATGCCCCTGTTTTGAATGCATTCTCTTTGTTTCTCCGTATAATTCATTTGAAATTCATGTATTTCAAATACTTACTGCATATTACCGGAAAAAAACTGTTTGGCAAAACATGAGCAATCACTATGGTGTCGCTCGGTTGAAACTGCAACAAAATGTTATATATGTGCAACAAATGCCCATTTGTCGCAACAAATTGTCATGCTGTGGAAAAGTGCTGTATTCACGGGTAGCATGGTATTTGCTGATGTTTTTGCGCTTACTGTTAGTTTTGTCAGCACACAGTCTTTGCAATCGTGGCCTCTTGTCAATATTTATGGTCCTTGTTCGGGGGACGATCGTGAGGCGTTCACCACTTGGTTATACGATGTCCACATCCCTAATGGACAAAACTGGCTTCTTCTTGACGATTTCAACTATATGCGGGCCCTTGATAACCGTAACAAGCCGGGTGGGAACTTAAATGATATGATTACATTCAACGATATCATCCGCAAGCAGCAACTAATTAAAATTCCGGTTCAAGGCAGAACGTACACATGGAGCAATATGCAACTTGACCCCCTGCTCGAACAAATTGATTGGTTTCTTATTTCACTGCACTGGACCAACACGTATTCTAAAACCCTGGTTAAACCACTTGGCAAACCTGTTTCTGACCATATTCCTTGCGTGGTAACTATTGAAACTAAAATCACCCGCAGCAAATTCTTTAGATTCGAATCTTACTGAATTTTGCACCCTGGGTTCATGGATGTCGTTCAAGAGGTTTGGAATAAACCTGTCTTTAACAAAAATGCTGCGGCCACACTAGCCCACAAGTTTAAGGCCCTCAGACACGCGCTCAAAATTTGGAGTAAGCACATCTCAAAGCTATCCATTGCAATCAGTAACTGTAACGAGGTCCTAGCTGATTTAGATGAGTTAGGAAACAAGAGATGCCTCACAATTCCTGAATCTAACTTCAGAACCATCCTCAAAGCTCATCTGCTCAAGCTGCTCAAATATCAGAAGCTATATTGGAAAAAACGTTGCACCATTCGTTGGGTCAAGTTTGGCGATGAGAATACCAAATTTTTCCAGGCCATTGCCACTGAAAGGTTTTGAAAGAACAACATTGCTTCTTTTCGAACTGATGATGGTAGTTTAGTCGAAGATCACCCTGGCAAAGAGGCACTCCTTCACTCCACTTATAAATCCAGGTTAGGTACTACAGCCTCATGTGATATGAAATTCGACTTGCCTGCAATCATTCCGCGCGCCTATAACCTTGATCATCTTACTGATCCGTTCACCGAGGAAGAAATTGATGGTATTGTAAAAGAAATGCCCCCTGATCGCGCCCCTGGCCCTGATGGATTTAGCGGAGCTTTTCTTAAAGCATGCTGGCCCATTATTAAACATGACTTCTATGCACTTTGCTCCCAATTCCATCAAGGCACTCTGGATATCACTAGCATCAACGACGGTCTCATTACACTAATACCCAAGGTCAATTCACCCGAGTCAGTAAATGATTACAAACCGATCACCCTTCTTAACTGCTGCCTAAAGTTGATCACGAAATTGCTCGCTAACCGCCTCCAACAGGTTATCCTTCAACTGGTTCACCGTAGTCAATACGGATTTCTTAAGGGACGGACCATCCAAGACTGTCTGGCGTGGGCCTATCAGTATATTCACCAATGCCACACTTCGGGCAAAGAGATAGTTCTGCTTAAGCTATACTTTGCAAAAGCGTTTGACACGATTGCTCATGAGCCCATGATCAATATAATGCGGCATATGGGGTTTAACGATCGATGGATTGCTTGGATTAACTGCCTCTTTTCCTCTGGTCGATCCTCAGTTCTTCTAAATAGAGTACCGGGGCGTCAGTTCCTCTGTAAGTGTGGGGTTAGGCAAGGTGACCCACTATCCCCACTCACCTTTGTTCTCACGGCTGAGTTGCTCCAGACTACAGTTAATGACATGTTCAGAAAAGGCAGGATCCATCTCCCTTTCCCTTGCAGAGGACAAACTGACTATCCTGTCCTTCAATATGCGGAAGATACACTCATTGTCCTCCCCACATGCACTCAACAAGCCACATTAATCAAGCAACTCCTCTCGGACTATGCCTTCTCTATTGGGCTTAAGATCAACTTCCATAAATCCACGTTAATACCAATCAACCTGGGCTTGGAAGCTACAAACAATTTGGCAAGAGTTTTCGGATGTGCAATTGACTCTATGCCATTCACCTACCTTAGCCTCCCATTAGGCACGACAAAACCCTCCGTGCAAGAGCTCATGCCTCTGGTCTGTAGATTAGAAAGACAGCTCACGTCCATAACTGCTTTGATGTCGTATGGAGGCAAGCTTGCTTGGTTAAATGCGTCGGTTACATTGCTCCTCGTGTTTGCCATGTGCACGCTCAAGTTCCCTCCTAAACTCATTGAGATCCTTGATAAAATCAGGCGTCGATGCCTTTGGACTAAGAAAACAGAACAAGGGGACAAATGTAACTCGTTGGCTGCTTGGGATTTGGTTTGCCGACCCAAGAAAAATGGAGGGCTTGGAGTGATCAACTTAAAGATACACAATGAGGCTCTGCTGCTAAAATTCCTGCACAAGTTCTTCAACAAACTGGATATTCCCTGGGTGAATCTCGTTTGGGACAATCATTACGTGGACAAAATACCTCATGCGGTGGACACTGTTGGCTCGTTCTGGTGGAAAGACATCTTAAAACTCACCGCCATTTTCCGCGGAATCACCTGTGTTCAGGTGGTTGACGGCAAGACGACGCTCTTTTGGAAAGATCTGTGGAAGGAGGAAATCCTACAAATATCTCACCCTCGTGCTTTTTCATTTGCCATTCATGAAGATCTTTCTGTGGCTGAGGCAATGAATAGTACGGATCTGCATGAAACCTTTCACCTACCTGTCTCGCCGTAGGCGCTTGAAGAAATCCAAGATATGCACTCCTCTCCACATTGGATTTCCCCCTCGACCTCACTACATGATGTATGGCATTACTCGTGGGGGGTGGCGTACTATCAGCCAAAGGACTACTATAACAACTACTTCAGGGACGGGGAGGCGCACCACGCTTTCAATCATCTGTGGAAATCGAGATGTACTATGAAAATCAAAGTGTTCGACTGGCTGCTCTTCCTTGATAGGCTCAACACACGCAATATGCTCAAAAGGAGGCATTATAACATCGGGAATAACTTTGATTGCCTACTGTGTGAGCATCACGTCGAGGAAACCGTTGACCATATGATCTTCACTTGCCCGTTCAGCCAAAGCTGCTAGGCGAAACTCCACATAGTTTGGGCACCTTTTGACAGCCACCTCGATCTCCTTCAAACAACAAAAGACGCTCGGCCGAACCCTTTCTTCTTTGAAACATTCCTCACCTCGGCTTGGAGCATTTGAAAAGAGAGAAACAACAAATATTTCAGAGGAGTGGCTCCGACGGTGGGGGGCTGGCTGACACGATTCAAAGAGGATCTCCAGCTTCTTCAACATAGAGTTAAAGCAGCCCATAGAGCTGCCTTTATCACCTTTTGTAACTCTATGTATAACCAAAACTTACACTGTATTAGAGCTCCCTAGCTGCACACTAGGTGAAAAGGTGCACCTTGTAAAATGGCTGATATGTCTATGTAAACATCCCATTTATATAGATATATGAAAAACAGTAGGGGTTTCCCCCCTACTGTCAAGTTAAAAAAAAACAAATTGTCATGCATATGTAGGATGGGAGCACACTTTTACCAAAAACACTTGCATAACAAAAACACAATGTTTGAAGTAGATACCATTGAGTTATTGCAACACGTCTCACACCCGAGCTTGCAGCGTGTCGAGAAGATGTTTGAAACTTTGAAAAATTGCAAATCACTAACTTTATTTTTAGCATCGACTTCATCGGATTGAGCTCGTTGACAACAAATCCATCTCGCCAATGCCCCGTTGAATCTAATACCCTTGGTCCACCGTCTCCCCTGGGCTTGGCACGGTGAAGAATCTCGAATCGGAGCTACATCGTGGTTGTGTCCATTGCGACACAGTGAGCTCCAAGGACCACCATCCGCAATGATGGAAGACAACAACGAGGGAGCAGAGTGAGCAAATTAGGATGGGAGAGGCGACACGTGGAAGGAGAGAGGAAGCCGATTTTGCAAATGAGCGACGTGACCCAACCGATCCATTCACTCAATCTGTCGGCGGGCACATATTCTGATAGGGAACATCGCAGTTGTATCTAATCGTTTTCCAACATTTGGATCCAAGTATTTTCAAAATAAATGCATCGTGCATGTGTTTCCTTCTAAGTCCACCTTTGGTCCACATGATTCTAAAAATGCAGGAAAGGAAAAACGCGAGGATGGAATAGGAATGCGTGTGTAAAACAAGGATTGGAAAACGTAAGATTTTTGCACACTTGGATGTTTAGTCCACAGGAATAGGAAAAAACATTGGAACTCAAAACAAGGATTGAAAAACGTAAGAATTCTGCACACTTGAATTTTTAGTTCACAGGAATAAATATAGTCAAATCAAACTCAAAACACGTGGAAAAGGTATAATTAGCATGCTATTATGCCATCAAGGAACTTAATCGTGTTCTTCATGCGTACTCCCTCCATTCCTAAATACTTGTCTTTCTAAGCATTTTAACAAGTGACTACATACGGAGCAAAATGAGTGAATCTACACTATAAAATATGTCTACATACATCCGTATGTAGTAGTCATTTGAAATGTCTAAAAAGACAAATATTTAGGAACGGAGGGAGTAGATTTTTCTTTAAAAAGTGTCCAAGTGAATTATGGAATTCCTGCAATTTTTTGTCCGAAACCGAGACGGGAGGAAAATTTCTTTCATGTTCTTTGCTATATTCTTTTATTTAAACCAAAGGCTTAAATAGTGTCACCATAACGGCAAGCCTAGTAAGCTATAAAATAAATAAATAGTTTCACCATAAGAAAATTTCATATATCCCGCAAAATAAATAAATTCATATTGCTACGTGTTTCCTTCATTTTCATGTGAACGAGAAGGAGGCCTCATATAGCCAGGCCCACAACTCAGGGCCCCACCTGGCAGAACACCAGCCCTCTCCAAATAACCCAACCCGACGAAGGCCAGAAACCCTAATAACTTCCCCGCCTCACTCCAAGACCCTTCCCGCTCCCCCGAGGCGGCGGCGCGAGCGAGCGAGCAACCGGCGGCGATGGGAAAGGCGGCGAAGAGCTCGCGGAAAGGGAAGAAGGCGTGGCGGTCCAACATCAGCACCGACGACATCGACGAGTTCTACGAGAAGCAGACGCGCGACGCCCACGCCGGCGCCGCCGCCATTCCCTCCCTCCCGTCCGACTCCCTCTTCTTCGTCGACAAGCCCGCCTCCGCGTCCACCTCCTCCGCCGCCAACGCCTCCGACCCGGCCCCCAAAGGTCAGTCAGTCAGTCAACCCCTCTTTGTTCTCCTGCGTGTTAGTTTGAGGTTTGGTGGTCTAGCTCCGGACTAGGATTGAGGCACCAGTCGCGAATTAGAGGCTAAAGTTTGTGATACCACTAGAATGCAGTGACGTGAAAAATGCTGATCATATAGTTTTGTTAATCTAGTTACAACCTAATGTTGTAGCTGCTCCTTTCAATGTTAAGCACTTGGTACTTGGAATCCTTGATGGAATTGTTGCATTAGATTCATATTAGGGCTCAAAGTATGCATCACTGCATTATACTCCCTCCGTCCGAAAATACTTGTCATCAAAATAAACAGAAGGGGATGTATCTAGACGTATTTTAGTTCTAGATACATCTCTTTTTATCCATTTTGATGACAAGTATTTTTGGACGCAGGAAGTATGTTTGATGTACTGAATCGTAAAAGTTGCCATGTTCAGTAAGCTGCAAAAGGTTGTCTAAATCACTAGTGGTGCTGAACATTTGTTGCTGTTTGTAGATGTTCCTGTCAAAAGGAAGATCGAGAAAAACAGGGAGAAGGTCCTTCACCATGAGAGTGTGTTGAAGCGGAACCCTTATATACAGACAATTCCATCTTCTTTGATGTCAAAGAAGGATAAGAAGAAGTTCAAGAAGCACGCAAAGAAAAAGGAATTGCAGGAGTCACGGGAAGAAAAAAGTGTTCCCATGGTATTAACTGTTGGAGAGTTGTGCAACTTCCTTTCTCTTTGAGGCTCAGCTTGCTAATTGCGGGATTTATTTCGTTTACAGGAAGAGGATTCAGCTGAGAAGAACCTCGACATCTGGGGTGGAGATGCTAAAGGGGCTGCTTTGCCCAAAAAAGGAATGAAAAGGCTTAAGAAAAATGTAAGTCTGAATGCGCAAAGCTTGCAGTCATATTTGTGCAAATTTGCAAACATATCTTCTTGCCAAATGCTGCACCTGGTAGCTTCTGCATTTTTGTAGGTCTTAACATGTCTAGGTTTAATGGATTACTTCTTGCAGAAATCTACCACATCTGTGATTCCTGCAGTTGAAGTTGAGCCTCAAGGATGTTCATTTAATCCTCCACATGAAGCCCATCAAGTATGTGCTTGAAGATATGTTCTAAGTTCAGGACATTTGTAATATTATCCACTTCTTAATTCTAAGTTCAGGATATTTGTAATTTTATCCACTTCTTAATTGCTAAAACCTTTGGCTGTTGGATGTCTGGGTGCTTTTAATAATAAGTTCTTTTACTCATGTTGTTTGTGTTGGTGTTTGTAGGACGCTCTTGCTCTAGCTGTTGCTGATGAAATGCGCAAGATCTACACGAAAGAGTTAGGCCCCACACCAGTGCCACTCACTGTTCTTGGTCAAGCAGTAGCTGAAGAAGATGTAAGTTCTACGACTGCCTTTACACATAGCCCTTCGAGGAGATGACTGGAATTTGGACAATATCCCAACCTTCTATCTGCTTTTGAATACTTTCTCACTCGTTATATTGGTATATTGCTTCTGATGAACATAGGCATGCACTATGATTTTTTTAGAGACTTAGGTTCCAAGGAAGTGGACTGTTGTATTCTCGCAAGTCTACCTTGCACCAAGTAATAGAAAAAAAATCCTTGTAATTCTATTGACGAAGGTTGTCATCCAGGCACAGTTAACATTAGTATAAAGACTGAGGTTATTCATCTAGTCTTTTTAAGGTGCTATCTTATTGTCTAGTTCATTCTGAGATTTTTCATTCTAGTCTATAGAGGTGTTTTGTAAGTATATCATGAAATGACAAGTTATTTGATCCACATATATCCATACCCAGGTTCGTGCCATCTAGGCTGTAACGAGCTATGTAAGCAATGTAACATGAATTCCATTTTTGCAAGTTGTGTTCTGCAAATCATATGACCTGTATATATATTGGAATTTTATCAAAACCATTTCGGAGTACTTGTCAGCTGCTGACTTTAGTCTCGGAACAGTATAGTATCGTTCCATGCTGTATTACTGGATTGTGTTCTTGTGATTCGACATGCTTATCCCTTTTCTTTCACCTGGCCTGCAGAAATTTTTTCTTGATGCTGCTGATGATGGAGATGCTGCTGCTGATGGAGATGTAGATGCTGCAGAAGGTGATAAAGACCAGGATGCTGATGCTCTAACTGGAGAGAGGTTACACTTGACTATGTTATGAAAAATATATAGTTATTATGAAGTAAAGCATTTTGGCTTCAGTACATCATACCTCTATCCTCATGGCTTTTGTGAGTAGTACTCCCTCCGTCCGGAAATACTTGTCAGGTATCCATTTCCCCGACAAGTATTTCCGGACGGAGGGAGTACATGTTAATGATGGTTGAAGCTTAGTGTCACACCGCCATTCACTATTTTTGACATGTTTATATATTATGCAAAATGAGTTAGTTTTTCAGAAAGTTGGGTGCTGCTAAGTGTTGTCTTATTCTTCCATTGGTAGCGTTAGAAAGCTAGTAGAGTGCAGGAGGATTGCAGCTCACATTTTAGAATCTGATTGGAAGATTATGTGCTTTTTCAGACATACCTTTTTGATGTTTCAATTTAGTTGCTTTGTTGTCAATTTGCAAAATATTATCGGAATAGCTGTTGTGTCCGGTTTATCTTTATAGATGATATCTTTTAATGGTATGATCTATTAATTTTCAGGAAGAAAACAAAAAGAGTTACGAGAGTGGAACTGAACAAAAGGGCTCGTCGTAAAGAGAGGTTAAGGACAGAAGCAGATGCGAAGAAACTGGAAGTTTTTTCAAAGCAAATAGACAGGTAGGTTTCACATTCCTGTCTCGTCAAGCTCCCAAGAATGGTCTACTTTTAGTTCTCTGGTTACCATATTTTTGCTATTCTTTTTTGCAGCTTGCCAAATATATTAGAGGAGATAGCGAAAGAAGACAAGGAAAAGGAGGAAAAGCGCATAAGGCTAACTGTGGCTAAGCAGGAAAGACTCAAGTCAGCCCCACGTCGTCTGGGTAGACACAAGTACATTTCTAACCTGGATGTTTTTTTAACAGTTGCAAGTTTGTGCTACATATATTAGTGTTGCTATTTTCATGAAACTTACAACTGCCAGTGTAATCTGGTTTACTTCGGTAGAGGTTTAAATAATAGTTAATCTGCTCATTGAATCTTTTTTATACCACTCCTACTATGCTGTAAAGTTTGATGACATTACTAATTTTTTGGGGTATATTGTAGTATTCTTTTTGGGCACATGGTGTCATATATGGCTATGATATTTGATTCTCTGACAATAACTAAAATATGAATGCAACAGGTTTGAACCTGCTCCCGTTCAAGTTCTGTTGACAGAGGAGATTAGTGGCTCGCTTAGAAAGCTGAAGGTAACATTCTCTGGTTTTGTTGCTGTCTACTAGAATTCTGCAGGGGCTAACTGCTATATCTTTGTGCAGGGGTGCTGCAATCTAGCGAGGGATCGCTATAAGAGCATTGAAAAACGTGGCATACTTGCACCAAATAAGAAATTAAGGTCTGTCTTTCTTTGCTTGTCTTGCATACAAATTATTTAAGTTGAAGTAGCTTTGCTGATTACAAAGTATTAGCGAGCATTGTTATTTCCTTTGGTTCGCCTGAATAAGGCCAGAATCACCGATTAGAAAGCTTCAGCGACCTTTGTTGTTATGTCCATTTGTTTGCTCGAGGTCTAAAATACCTTGCACTCCATTTGTTAAGCATAACCGGTCTCAAAATATAAGATGATTTTTGACACTTGCGCTGACACATTTATTTATCCATGAGCAGCAAGCGTCCTCGCCGCTAAATGTGTGGTGTATGTTCCAACACGGCGAGGAACATGGTCTATCTCACTGGGAGTCTGAAAGCAACTTGAATTGACTGGGGAGACCAGTGCTGACAAGGCTATGGAAAATATAGTTCTCCAATTTACCTTGTTAGTATTGCTGAGGGGGTTAAAAGAGTTGCACCGCTTGAATTTTATTTTGTCGCTCACTCTCATGTCTGGCCGACAACGGCCTTCGTCGGGCAGGTTCCGTATATCAGACTTCTTGCTATCTTTGTATCGACTGTAATAGATAATTACTTTCTCAGTGAAAGTATGATCTCCTTCACTATGTATACTGCGTTTCAACTGTAAAAGAACATTGCATTGTCAACTGCTCTTAGGTCATCACAAAGAGTTAATTGACGCTGGTGATACAATAACTTCACCTGTGGGTGCAGTTCCATACGGCAAGTCGCAAAATGCTCGAACATGTCAAAATCCCCACGTCGTTGCCTCTCCTAATCTTGTGTTTGGAGATCGGTATACATCGGAAACATCTTTTGAGTGCAAGTTCTGTTATATTTGTTAGGGTATGTAACTCGAGTAGGGCATTTTGGAGACTGTTGGCCTTAATCTTGAAAAATTCAAAAATCAAAATGTTTACTTTCAAGTTCTAAGAAAATTACACATGTATAAAAGGTTGTACTGTGTGCGTGTGTAAAATTTCACATAAAATACCTTGAATTTTGAGCTGCACAAAAAAACTCATGAACTTTGAGGATGAACAATATACTCCCTCCATTCCTAAATATAGGGTGTATAGTTTTTGCCACGGAAATTAAAAAACACACGTGAAGGTAAAATTATACAAGTTTTGAGCGAGATTACGCCTGACTAATTGGCATGAGAAAATAGAGGAGGTTGCCTAATATAAGGAAATGTAATCACATCCCTAAAGAAAATATCCAAACGAGTGGTGCAATGCAATACACCTTATATTTTGGGTTTTTTCTCAAAAGTTTATACACCTTATATCAAGGAACGGAGGGAGTATATGCTAAAAAGCCTAGATTTGTCTTCTTTGTGTATCTCTTATTTTTTTTTTTGAAAAAACTTTCAATCTATTCATCATCAATCACGATAGTAAAACGAATATCAAAAATTATAAAAATTACATCCAGGTTTGTTGACCACCTAGCGACGATTAGAAGCACTGAAGCGAGCCGACGGCACACCGATGTCATCGCCTCTCCCTCCCTGGAGTCGGGCAAAACTTGTTTTGGTAGACAGTTGAAAAGTTATTGTGCTAAGGCCCTATGTTGTAACGCCCCGAGACCGATGTGCCAGGTGTCTTCCAGTTATTCGCCGTTGTTGCCTTGTCATTGCTTACGTGTCATGCATTCCATATCATGTCTTCATGTGCATTTCATTTGCATACATGTTCGTCTCATGCATCCGAGCACTTTCCCCGTTGTCCGTTTTGCATTCCGGCGCTCCTATGTCACCCGGTGTCCCTTTCTACCTCTTTTCGTGTGCGGGTGTTAAACGTTTTCGGATTGGACCGAGACTTGTCATGCGGCCTTGGTTTACTACCGGTAGACCGCCTGTCAAGTTTCGTGCCATTTGGACTTCGTTTGATACTCCAACGGTTAACCGAGGGACCGAAAAGGCCTAGTGCGTGTTGCAGCCCAACACCCCTCCAAAGTGGCCCAAAATCTATCTAAACCCCCTCCATCATCTCGGTCTTTCGATCACGATCGCGTGGCCAAAAACCGCACCCCATTTGAAGTCTCCTAACTCCCTCTACCTATATATTTGTGTCTTCCCCGAATTTTTCCGCAGATGAAACCCTAGAAAACCTCCCTCTCGCCGCCGGACATGTCCAAGTCGACCGGACAAAACCCGCCGCCGCGCCCGCACCAGTGGCGTCCTGCCGCCCGCCGCCGCCGCCGCCGGCCCGGCGAGGCCCAGTTCGGGCCCCCGAGCCCATCTCCTCGCGCCCGCGCGCCCCGACGTCTTCCTCCTCGCGCCCCGGCCGCCATCCTTGCTCCGCCGCCTCGTCGCCGGCACCACCTCGCCGGTGCGTCGCCGCTGCTCGCCGCCCGGCCCGCGCCTCGCCGTCCCACTACTCCTCCGACGTAGACGCGCCTAGCCCGCCGCCTGGTTCTCCAACCGCGCCGCCTCGCTCGACGGCCGCGCCACCCGCGCCGCCGCAGCGCTCCGCGCCGGCCGCCGCACCTCCCGCCAGCGACGAGCTCGCCGCCGCACCACCGCGCCGGCTGCCCGCGCCTCGCCGGCCACCGCAGCGCCTCCGGCCGGATCCTCCTCACTCCGGCGAGCTCTCCCTCCTACCCCGACCACCTCGAGTTCATCGCCGACGAACCTCGGGAGGCATGATGAACAGTGATCTCGGCGAGATCTAGATCCAGATCCAATTTCTTGGTTGACTTTTCGTCCCTAACCCTAATTTTTATGCCATCTTCATCATGTCATAACTCTATCATCGTTGCTTCGATTCATGCGTGTAGCATATCAAAATGTTCGCTCCGACGAGTACATCATTTCTTCTCATTGCATCATTTTCATTTGAGCTCATCTTGATTCCCGAAACGCTGTTGGAAGAGGGCTATGTGACGAATATGTTAGATCTGTTTCAGCAAATGGCCTTTTGTCATTTTTGCCATGTTTAATGTGTGCATGATATTGAAAGTGCGTTATATCGACTAGAGGGGGGGGGGGTGAATAGGCGATTTTTATGAAAGTCTTCAAAACGTGAGGGTTATGAAGACGAACAGTAGAGATATGCCTATCACTATGCAGCGGAAGTTAGATTACACTAGGCAAGCCATGGTCAATTATTCAATAGAGTGAAAGCACAATGACAAGTAGCTGCAGTGTAATAAGGATCAGGTAGGAAGAAGTTATGAAGCCAATCAAATCATACAGTTACGTTGTGAAGACAAAAGATAGAGCAAGCATGCAATGGCTTCACAAAGAGTAACAGTAAGTAAGGGAAGTGAAGATGAAACCAGTGACTCGTTGAAGACAATGATTTGTTGGACCAGTTCCAGTTGCTGTGACAACTGTACGTCTGGTTAGGGCGACTAGGTATTTAAACCAAAGGACACACAGTCCCGGACACCCAGTCCTGAACACGCAGCTCAGGACACCCAGTCCTCACCGTATTCCCCTTGAGCTAAGGTCACACAGACCTCGCCCAATCACTCTGGTAAGTCTTCAAGGTAGACTCCCAAATCTTCACAGACTTTGTTCACCGGCAATCTACAATGTCTCTTGGATGCTCAGAACGCGACGCCTAACCGTCTGGAGGATGCACAATCCTCAAGTGTAATAAGTCTTCAGATCACTCAGACAAGAAGACTTAAGTGATGCCCAATTCTCTCTGGCTCTGGGTGGTTAGGGCTTTTCTCCTTGCTAGGAAATTTTCTCTCAAAGGCTTCGAGGTGGGTTGCTCTCAAACGACAAAAGCCGTGCACTAAAATCTGAGCAGCCGGCCATTTATGGTTGTAGGGGTGGACTATTTATAGCCACTGGGTAACCCGACCTGATTTGTCCGAAATGACTCTGGGTCACTAAGGAACTGACACGTGTTCCAACGGTCAGATTTCGAACTCACACGACAACTTTACTTGGGCTACAAGTAAAGCTGACTTGTCCGACTCTGGGCAAGATTTGCTCTCATAGTCTTCGCTCGAAGACATAGGATTTGAATTAGGCATCACTTCAGTCATTCTGACTGGTTCTCCTGGACCCCACTTAACAGTACGGTGGTTCCTATGACTCAACACAAATGAAAAAGAACTACGAAACATCTAAGTCTTCGAGTTCCATAGGCTTCACGTGGTGTCTTCTCTTGTCATAGTCTTCAATGTGAATATCTTCATATACCACCATTGTCTTCAATGTCTTCGTACATTTTTAGGGGTCATCTCTGGTAGTAAAACCGAATCAATGAGGGACCTCTACCTGTGTTATCCTGCAATTCTCACAAACACATTAGTCCCTCAACTAGGTTTGTCGTCAATACTCCAAAACCAATTAGGGGTGGCACTAGATGCATTTACAATCTCCCCGTTTTGGTGATTGATGACAAACTAGTTGAAGTTTTCAACGGGGAAGATAATTTGTGAAATTGTAAAGGGATTGTCTTCATAAGCTGCAAGGGCTCCCCCTGAAGATGTGCATATAAGTAATTTGCTTCTGGAATGCAAATGCACATGGCAGGTTGTACTTGTGGAAATCCACTTCAACTTATGATGACAATCCACTATGCATGTAAAAGTATATGAAGAGAATGACATGCATAATGAAAAATGGACGTTCGCAGAATGATCTAAGTGCGGAATTTATCTTCGCAAAACATAGTGGCAAACAAGTAGCAGACGACCATCAAGTTTAAGTGTTACAACTCAAGGAAGCAAATGTAGCAGAACGGGAGTTGTAAGCACGAAGCAAAATATAGCAAAATATTGACCCGCCCATATTGACCCGCTTGAAGACTAACAACATCATATGCTTCTCCCCTTTTTGTCAGTGATGACCAAAAAGGTTTGAAGACATAGAGTGTTCTACGCGTTCCCAGGCGCAGCAGGGTCGTTGGAGTTGTTTGGCGGTGCTGAAGAGCTTGGTGCAGGGTCGACGCGCGCTGAAGGAGGTGGTGGTGATGTAGCGTCGTCTTCTTCCTTGATGATTCTTGCAGTCACCGTGGCAGCAGATGAAGAGAACTCAGAATCTTCAAGTGATGGAGTTCCGCGCAGCACAACTCTTCTGGGGGGTGTGGAGTCAAACTTGAATCTCTCTCTGAAGCCATCCTCATGAAGATCAGCTTCAGGGCACAACATTGTGAGGCCTTTCCAGGTGCGGCGACAAGTTTCATGAGCAACGAATGCATTCTTGGTGGCAAGATTTCTGATGCGATTGACATCCACCAAGAGGCTTTTCATCTGTCTCTTCAACCAGTCGTGATGCCTATCTTGCTTTTGGTGAAGGGCCACAAGAAGCTCTCGGTCATTGAGGGCACGAGAGCGCTTCTTGGGTCGCTGAGCAGTTGCGCTGTCAGTGGCTTCAGTGGATGCAGGTGCACGTGTAGTGCCAGCCAACGGGTACACCCTAGAGATGGCTTCAACACCTTCAACGTTCTGCGTGAAGCTTTGGTGTTCTGCATTCTGAAGACTTAAGGGTTGCTTGGCAGGCTCAGGATATACAGCTTCAGCAGAGGTGTCCACATCTGGCAAGAAGATCCGATGGTTGCGGGCTGAGGGCTGATATGAAATCGCAGAGTGAAGCTTGATCAGCCTCATTACCCAAGGAGCATAGAACTTCAAACCAAATAAGTCTGAGCCTGACGCTGCAAGTTGGCGAATGAAGAAATTCTGTGCGTTGAAGCATTTGCCACGAAGGATATAGAATATGAGAGTCTTCATTGCACCCTCAACCTTGGCATGTGGAGAGTGTCCCTTAATGGGCCAGAGAGTCCGCCGGATGATGTGATATATGGTTCTGGGCAGGTACTCTAGGTCTTCAACGAAGAACTCAGTTGGATAGGGTGCATCATGGGGCAATGGCTTCATCATTGAGAGCATCTGACTCATATTTGGTTCAGGCCTCTGGAATATGCTCTCAATAGCTTCAGCATGTAGTTGACAGCCTTCCTTGAAGAATTCACCAGGAGTGGGTAGGCTGGTAAGCTCAATGATATCAAATGCATTGGCTTCGTGATGGACATTGCCGGTCATCCACTCTAGGATCCAAGTCTTCTGATCTCTGTTGTATCCTTTAATATGGAGGGTGGCATAGAATTGAAGCAGAAGCTCTTCATTCTAGTGCTCTTCATCAGTTATGAACTGCAGCAGACCCATTTGCTTAAAGCAATCCAAAGCTTCCTCCAAACAGGGCAGTCCAGCAATGGCTTCAACGTCAAGGCGCTTATGCAGGAAGATGCGACCTTGGTTGTAGAGGATGCAGGAGTAGTAGCTGCGCTGAGGATAGCTCCAGAACCTATCTGATACAATCCTTTCCCTTGAATAGGGGTTCTTGGAGCTGTTGAAGAACGTGTTGTCGGCCTTGAAGCTAGTGATGTTGAAGGAGCCAGGAGCTGATGCAGGACTTGGGAACCTTGGCAGTCGAGAGATTGGCGTCTGGACCTGAGGCCTGTGCTCAACATGGTAATCAAATTGAGGACCTGCAGCAGACTCAGGAACAAACGTATCTGGATCAGTAGCTTCACTGTCTTCAGAAGCTTTGGGTGGGGAGGGCGCCACATTGGCTTCGGTGTTGGTTGTGGCAGCCTCAACATTTTCAGCCTCCACTTGTGTAGTTGGAGGGACAGACTCTGGCACGTTCTCCTGGAGAACGGCTTCTTGTTGGAGCGGGGGAGTTGGAGCTTGTGGTACTTCTTCATGCTCTTCGGCTGATGCAGCCAGAGTGTCTTCAGCCGGATCTTGAGGCCTTGGTCCTCTGCGAAGCCTGCGGTATGCAGACGACGCCTGTGGAGTTGGAGTGGGCTGGACCTCAGATTTTTCTTCCACTTGTGGGCGATTCGCCCATGATGCATCTTGTGCAATTGGCGTCAGAGGACGACCAATGCTGATAAGTTCGCTTGTCTCAAGCTGAGGAAGGGCTGCATCATCTTGTATATTGTCTTGGTGACCAATGTCTTCAGCAGTGATGGGGTCGGCTGCTGGAATGTCTTCAGCTTCAGGAGCCTCTGTGGGAGCAGGCTCATGAACTGTCAGCTGACGATCTGCGTCAGAATAGATGACAGAGAGGGGTTCAACCATCAAGGGCCCTGTGGGAGTAGCCCGAGCTTTCTTGATCTTGCGCTTCTTCTTGGTGGGGTCAGAAGGAGAGGCTTCAGAGTGTTTCCTCTCCCTAGATTCAGTCTCTACAGTCCGTGTCTTCTTGAGCTCTGAAGCGGTTGACCGGCTCTTTGGCTTCGAGCCAGTCGTAGCAGTGGGGAAGACAATCGGAACAGCTTCTTGCCTTGGTGCCTCTGGTTCAGCCACAACAGGCTTCTTCTTCTTTGCGGCCATCCTGGGGTCGATGCCGGGACGCCCAAGTGCCTTGCACTTCTCGGCCTCATTGTAGGCCTGCACACATCGATCAGCTAGAGTCTTCATTCACTCCCGCGAACCCTGAGCTTCTGCACGCTTCTTCAGAAAGTTTTCCTTTAACTCGTGCAACATGATCTTGAAGTCCTTGACTTCTTGCACGCTGAGCCTGGCCATATACTTCTTGATCTGAGCCTTTTCAAAATCAATTTTCTGCTTCAGTTCAACAATGCGCTGGGCAATTGCAAGTTCTGAAGCAATAGCGCCTTGGAAAGCGACGCTGAGGCCAATGGGCAGCTGCAGATCATCGAAGCTGATATTTGGTGTAGCAAACCACTCGTCGATGAAGTTGTGGATGATGGCGACATCAAAGAGAGGCAGATTGTTGAAGATTTCAGCTTCTTCCTTGCTCTTGATGAGCTACTCAAGAGCGTCATCTCCAAGATCTTCATCACTTGACAGATCAATGGTTTCACTGCGCAGAATGGCAGCAGCTGTGAGTTCTTTGCCGGTGTGTGGCTGAGGCATCTTGGCCTTCTGGGGCTTGGAGACTCATGATAAGTCTTCAGACTGCACACTGGCTTCAGGAGGTGCAGTTGCCATTGGCTTCGCCCTTGAGGTTTTGGGTGAAGGGGCTTGCTTTGAAGCTTTTGGCTTCTTTGACTGCTTTGGCTTCGGTACAGCAGGCGCTTCATCAGACTCAGAGTCAGCAGGAGGGTCATTGACTGTAGTCCCTTGGACTAATATGCGGGTGATGAGGCCCTCAAGATTTGCATACGGACCGATGATATTGGGGTCTGCCTCGCGTGTGCCATCTGCCCTTGGTGCGGAGGGACCAGGGTTGAAGTCTAAGCCCAATTTCTTCTTGTTTTGCTTCGCTGAGTTCTGAGCAAACTGGAAGTTGCGCTTGAACAGATTGTCGTCACGACACCAGAGTAGTGACGACGGATGTGCTTCAGCTGGCTGTGGCCCACAAACCATGCACGGGTAGAAGCCTTGAGCAATGGCTTCATCTCTGGACCTGGGCACGAGATTTTTGTATAGTACGTCTCCCCACGGTCTCCTGATGGCGTTTTTCTCAGCGTACTCCTTGGTGACGAAGCGGTATTGGAACCATTGCTCTGCCCAATAGCGTCGAATCCATTGCATTCGTGTCTTGCGCTGATTGTAATCCTCTTCAGGATCTGTCTTGTACAGTTCTAAGAGGTCATCGGGCAGATCTCTTGATGTTTCTCCTCGACGCTTTCTGCCACCCTTCCTTGCTGATTTTTCTGCAGCCATGAACTTTAAACTGAATGACTTCAATATGTTCAAAGGCTTCAAAGGCTTTCTCTTGCTGGTCAAACAGGAACTGGCTTCAGGAGAATTTATATGATGCTGTAAGAATTCTGCAAATGAATGCAGACTATGAGAACCAAGGGATTCTCCCACGGACATGTACCTGTGACAGCATTAAGGTGCGAGGGAAGGGGAAGAGGTCATATGCATTCTCAGAAGATTTTGAAGATAAATCAGTTTAGAAGACATTGACCTCATCGTGCGAAGACATTCACTCATAGATAAGAAGTCGGTTCCAAATTTGTACGAACCCACAGATCAGTACAAGTGAGGAATCAAACTACTTTATGAAGGATAAGTGAATATTCTAGGCATGTTATGAGATGCAGATTGAGAGAGATCTAACTTGTGTGAATAGAAACTTCATATGGCAGAAAGTGACAGAACCATAGGATCAAAAGGGGCTGTAAAAAGAAGATTTATTTACCACACTTGGAACTGCTAGACGGAGTAAGAGATGAGGCCGAGCAGTTCAATCCTCCGTTTCCTAACTTGGTGACGGAAGACACCTACGGCGACGGCGGAGAGGACGATGTCCGCGGTCGGCGTGAAAACGGCGTCGGAGAGGTTGCGGCAGTGAAGCACTTCGTCGCCGGCGTCGTCGAGAGCTAGCGGTGGCGCTAGGGTTCGTGCGAGGGAGGAAGAAGGAGATAATGACCACGGTGAGGGTGTATTTATAGTTACAGGGGCGGCACTATGCTATTACACAGGTGCCCCTGGCGATTCGCCTCTGAACAACACATGACCATCATGCGGAATCTCGGGGGCAGTTCCACATCCCACGCACGCCTGGATTGTCGGGTGGTCGTTCCTACTTCTCCGGATTTCTTGTGGATGAATGAGCATTAAAAACGGTTTTAAAGTTTGTCTCTGTGTCTTCTGCTGACAAGGACGCAGAGAAGACATTTGACAGTTTCAATAGAATGCATATGACTTGGAGAGATAGAATTTGAGATAGAAAGCATAGAGAGATTAGGGTCCGATCACATTCACTTAGTTCAAAAGATTCAAACAAAAAGACATAGCTATAAGTGAATGCTGTAGAGGACAGAACACTAGTGTGTATATATATATATATATATATATAAAATCCACGTAGTGAGGATAATCATGAAGACATGTTGAGATGTAAGCCAAACCAAATATGAAGACATTGCAAGGTAACGCCATGAGTGAAACACTTCAAAATAGAACGTTTGGTGGTGGCGTTACCCACCGTATAGGAAGTATTAGACCCAGACACGACGCACAATTATCGTGGCGCTCCGAAGTCACATTCCACATTGATGTATTCACACTTAGAATGTATGTCTTCATTGATTGAAGATATACGTTACTTCGTGTGTTGCACATCTAAGTCATCAATATGCATAAGTGTTAGGATGTGTGCCCGATCACAGGACATTTGAGGATTCCAAGATATTTAGCTCACACCGTAACTTGCAAAATCTCTTCTCATCCAAGGGCTTGGTGAAGATATCTACCAATTGCTCTTCAGTGTTGACGTGTATGATATCAATATCTTCCTTCACAACATGATCTCTGAGAAAGTGATGACGAATTTCAATGTGCTTTGTCTTCGAGTGCTGAACTGGGTTGTTAGCAATCTTGATGGCGCTTTCGTTGTCGCAGTAGAGTGGCACTTGCTTCGGATGAATGCCATAGTCCTTGAGAGTTTGCTTCATCCACAAAAGCTGAGCGCAGCAAGATCCAGCAGCAATGTATTCAGATTCAGCAGTGGAGAGAGATACACAGTTCTGCTTCTTAGAAGACCAACATACAAGTGATCGTCCCAGAAAATGACATGTGCCTGATGTAGACTTGCGATCCACCTTGTCACCAGCATAATCAGCATCCGAGAATCCAACCAGATCAAACTCTGAGCCCTTTGGATACCATAACCCTAGAGTTGGGGTGTGAGCCAAATACCGAAGAATTCGCTTCACTGCTAAGTGATGCGACTTCTTTGGTGCCGCTTGAAATCGAGCACACATGCAAACACTAAGCATAATATCTGGCCTAGATGCACATAAATAAAGCAAAGAACCAATCATGAAGCGGTATACCTTTTGATCGAACTCTTTACCATTGTCGTCTGGACCCAGATGATGTTTGGTTGGCATTGGTGTTGTGAAGCTTTTGCAGTCTTGCATACCGAACTTCTTCAGGCAATCTTTGAGATACTTCTCTTGAGATATGAAGATACCATTGCGTTGTTGCCGTATCTGAAGACCGAGGAAGAACTTCAGCTCCCCCATCATAGACATCTGATATTGCTCTTGCATCATATATCCAAACTCCTCACTATACTTCTGATTGGTGCAGCCGAAGATAATGTCATCCACATATATTTGGCACACAAACAGTTCACCATCATATGTCTTCGTGAAGAGAGTGGGATCTAGGGAGCCAGGTATGAAGCCTTTGCTCTTCAGGAAGTATTTGAGTGTGTCATACCAGGCCCGAGGGGCTTGTTTGAGGCCATACAGTGCCTTATTGAGCTTGTAAACCATGTCAGGATGTTTTGGATCTTCAAACCCAGGTGGTTGTGCAACATACACTTCTTCTTCAATCTTTCCATTGAGAAAGGCACTCTTCACATCCATTTGATATAAAAGTATGTTATGATGATTTGCATAGGCCAGCAGTATACGGATGGCTTCAAGTCTGGCCACAGGAGCAAAGGTTTCATCGAAGTCGATGCCTTCCACTTGAGTGTATCCTTGAGCAATGAGACGAGCTTTGTTTCTGACGATTTGACCATGCTCATCTTGCTTGTTACGGTATATCCATTTGGTGCCTATTATGTTATGCTTCCGTGGATCAGGACGCTTAACCAATTCCCATACATTGTTCAGCTCAAATTGTTGAAGCTCTTCTTGCATAACTTGAATCCATTCAGGTTCCTTGAAGGCTTCTTCAACTTTCTTGGGTTCTGTAATTGAGACGAATGCGAAGTGCCCGCAGAAATTTGCCAGTTGAGTTGCCCTTGAACGAGTGAGTGGACCAGGTGCACTGATGCTGTCAATTATTCTGTCAATCTGCACTTCATTGGCAACACGAGGATGTATAGGGCGAAGACTTTGCTCTTGCTGATCTGTGTTGTCGTTGGGAGGAATGTCTTCAGGCTGAGCATTGTCTTCATGTGGATCAGGTGCTGAGATGATAAGTTCTTCTTCAGGATGAGCTTCAGAAGGTATAATTTCTCCAGTTCCCATTAGCTTGATTGATTCACTAGCTGGAACTTCATCTAGCACATCTGGCAGTTGCTCTCTTTGTGAACCATTGGTCTCATCGAACCGCACATCCACTGTTTCAACCACTCTATAGTGAAAGAGATTGAAGACTCTGTAGGAGTGCAAATCCTTTCCATATCCAAGCATAAAACCCTCATGTGCTTTTGGTGCAAATTTTGAGGTGTGGTGTGGGTCCTTGATCCAGCATCTTGCGCCAAATACTCTGAAGTAACTGACATTTGGCTTCTTGCCAGTTAGGAGTTCATAAGATGTCTTGTTCAGAAGCTTGTGAAGATAAACACGGTTGATTGTATGGCATGCAGTGTCAATGGCTTCAGGCCAGAATTTTCTTGAAGTCTTGTACTCATCTAGCATCGTTCTGGCCATCTCAATGAGTGTTCTGTTCTTGCGTTCGACGACGCCATTCTGCTGTGGCGTGTACGGAGCTGAGAATTCATGTGTGATGCCCAAGGTATCAAGATATGTGTCAAGGCCAATGTTCTTGAATTCAGTGCCATTGTCACTTCTGATGTGCTTTATCTTGGCGCCATAATTGTTCATAGCTCGATTGGCGAAGCGTCTGAAGACATCCTGCACTTCAGTCTTGTAAAGGATTATGTGCACCCAAGTATATCTAGAGTAATCATCAACACTAACAAAGCCATAGAGGCAAGCAGTAGTGGAAAAGGTTGAGTAGTGAGTGGGACCAAAAAGATCCATGTGAAGCAGTTCGAAGGGTCGAGTAGTGGTCATGATTGTCTTCGAGGGATGTTTTGCCCTTGTCATCTTCCCTGCTTCACAGGCACCACATAAGTGATCTTTCTTGAACTTGACGCCTTCAATGCCTATGACATGCTTCTTCTTTGCAAGGGTGTGGAGGTTCCTCATGCCAGCATGCCCAAGCCTCCGATGCCAAAGCCAACATTCTGAAGCCTTTGCCAAAAGGCATACTGCAAGCAGTGGCCCTGCTGAGAAATCTACCACATACAGATCATCTTTCCGATACCCTTCAAACACTAGAGACTTGTCAGATTCCATTAGTACCAGGCAACGATATTTTCTAAATATTACGACCATGTTCAAATCGCAAAGCATTGAGACAGACATTAAGTTGAAGTCAAGGGATTCAACAAGCATGACTTTGTCCATGTGTTGATCCTTTGAGATTGCAACTCTACCTAGACCCAATACCTTACTTTTACCAGTGTCAGCAAATATGATATGGCTCTTGTCGGATGGACGTAAGGTTGAGTCCATAAGAAGGCTTCTTTTGCCAGTCATGTGATTTGTACACCCACTGTCAATAATCCATTCTGAAGACGCTGGTGTCGTACCCTACAGTGCAGTTAGGGGGATAGGCTTCACGAAGAGAATTGTGAAGCAAAAACATTTGACGAACCAGTGGGTTATGAAAACTTAGATCCAGGTTAGGACTAATAGGGAGAGTAGCATGCGATGCAGGAACGAAATACATAGTGATGCCATTCGGGCATTTGATCTTGCGCCCCACAAGATTTTTAAGGTCCCCAGCAATAGCGTCAGAAGATTTTGGTTTTCTGCTGGAGACCTTTCCCTGCAAAAGAGAGTTAAGCTTTCTTAACCACCCACATCTTCAAGGGTGGCTTAGAAGCAATAAGTCTAAGTGCAACATCTGAGAATTTTGGCTTTGGAGCCCTAGCAAACAGTCTAGCAGGCGGGCAATAGTACTCATAAGAATAGGCAGAATAGTTCTTGGTCATATGAACATGACGGTTTGAAGAACCGCTCTCATATTCATATGCCTGAGTATGGTTTCCCTGCAAAACATTTGCGTTAGTGCGACTCAGGTGAGTCCTCTGTCTGTATGAAGCCTTTGGACCATATGAAGCCTTTGGTCTGAGATTTGTCTTCTTCATGTGAGGTGTCATGAGGACATTCACAGGAAGATTCTCCAGACACGTTTTTGGAACCCAGATTTTCTTCATAGGCGGTCCATTCCTGCAGTTAGTACCAATGTACCTGGCAAACACTTCACCATTCTGATTTCTAAACAGCTTATAGTTTGCATCAAAGAATTCATCAATGATAATTGGGTTAGCACAGGTGAAGCCAGACAGATTGGATGGATCTGTTGAGGATTCCTTTGCAGCAACCCATGTAGTTTTGGGGTACTGCTCAGGTTTCCAGTAAGAGCCATCTGCATTTATTTTCCTCACGAACCCAACACCCTCTTTCCTAGGGTTTCGGTTCAGAATCTGCTTCTTGAGGACATCACATAATGTCTAATGTCCTTTGAGACTTTTGTACATCCCTGTTTCAAGCAATGTCTTCAACCTAGCATTCTCATCAGCAATAACAGTGGTATCCTCAGCAGAGGGGTTAGTTACCACTTCAACAGTTGAAGATATTGCAACAGCAGTAGCAGTGGAACATTCAGCAACAGAAGTAGCATTATCACGCTCAATGCATTTAAGGCATGGTGGTTCAAATCCTTCCTGAGCGGAACTGATCTGTTCGGCGCGAAGTGACTCGTTTTCCTTTTGAAGATCTTCATGAGCCGCTCTCAATTTCTCAAGATCTTGCTTCCTTTGAAGATAATCATAGGAGAGCTTTTCATGAGTTATTGAGAGAGTATCATGACGATCTTCAAGTTCCTGATACTTAACGTGAAATTTTTTTATGTCTTCAATTAAGGATTCAGATCGAGTCATTTCAGCACCCAACAGATCATCGCTTCTGTCTAACAGTTTTTGAATATGTTCCATAGCTTTCTGTTGTTCAGTTGCAATTTTAGCAAGTGTTTTGTAGCTGGGTTTTGAATCACAATCAGAATCATCGTCACTGGATGTTTGATAGTGAATAGTGCGTGTGTTTACCTTGGCACCGCGTGCCATGAAGCAGTAGGTAGGAGTGGAGTCGTCCTTGTCATTTGCATCGATGTTGGTGATGAAGTCATTGTCTTCAGTGTTGAAGATGGACTTGGCGACGTAAGCTGTAGCCAGACTCGCAATGCCAGAATCAGATTCTTCCTCAGACTCCACCTCTGCCTCCTCAGAAGCGGACTCCTCCTCTGAATCCATTTCCTTGCCAACAAACGCACGAGCCTTGCCAGTTGAGCTCTTCTTGTGTGATGAAGACTTTGAGAAAGACTTGGAAGAAGACTTTGAGTATTTCTTCTTCTTCTTGTCGTCAGTGTCATATTCCTTGCTCTTCTTCTTCTTTTTGTTCTCATTGTCCCACTGTGGACACTCAGAGATGAAGTGTCTAGTTTTCTTGCACTTGTGACATGTTTTCTTCTTGTAGTCATGAGCAGAAGCTTCATCATTCCTTGAGCTTGATCGTGAAGACTTTCTGAAGCCTTTCTTCTTGGTGAATTTCTGGAACTTCTTCACTAGCATTGCAAGCTCCCTTCCAATGTCTTCAGAATCATCAGAACTGCTGTCAGATTCTTCTTCAGATGAGGACACAGCTTTTGCCTTCAAGGCACGAGTTCGCCCATAGTTTGGACCGTAGACATCTCTTTTCTCAGAAAGCTGAAACTCATGTGTGTTGAGCCTCTCAAGTATGTCAGACGGATCGAGTGTCTTGAAGTCTGGACGTTCTTGAATCATCAGGGCTAGGATGTCAAACAAACTGTCAAGTGATCTCAGCAGCGTCTTGACGATTTCATGTTTGGTGATCTCAGTGGCGCCAAGGGCTTGAAGCTCATTTGTGATGTCAGTGAGCCGGTCAAATGTGTGCTGGACATTCTCATTGTCATTTCGCTTGAAGCGGTTGAAGAGGTTGCGAAGAAAACTGATTCTTTGATCTCTCTGAGTCGAGATGCCTTCATTGACCTTGGAGAGCCAGTCCCAGACCAGCTTGGATGTCTTCAAGGCACTCACATGTCCATACTGTCCTTTGGTCAGATGACCACAAATGATATTCTTGGCAGTAGAGTCCAGTTGAGTGAACTTCTTGACATCAGCAGGAGTGACACCTTCTCCAGCCTTGGGAACGCCGTTCTCGACGACATACCATAGGTCGACGTCAATGGCTTCAAGATGCATGCGCATCTTATTCTTCCAGTAGGGATATTCAGTTCCATCGAAGACGGGGCACGCAACAGAGACTTTGATTATCCCTGCAGTCGACATAGCTAAAACTCCAGGTGGTTAAACCGAATCACATAGAACAAGGGAGCACCTTGCTCTGATACCAATTGAAAGTGCGTTATATCGACTAGAGAGGGGGTGAATAGGCGATTTTTATGAAAGTCTTCAAAACGTGAAGGTTATGAAGACGAACAGTAGAGATATGCCTATCACTATGCAGCGGAAGTTAGATTACACTAGGCAAGCCATGGTCAATTATTCAATAGAGTGAAAGCACAATGACAAGTAGCTGCAGTGTAATAAGGATCAGGTAGGAAGAAGTTATGAAGCCAATCAAATCATACAGTTACGTTGTGAAGACAAAAGATAGAGCAAGCATGCAATGGCTTCACAAAGAGTAACAGTAAGTAAGGGAAGTGAAGATGAAACCAGTGACTCGTTGAAGACAATGATTTGTTGGACCAGTTCCAGTTGCTGTGACAACTGTACGTCTGGTTAGGGCGGCTAGGTATTTAAACCAAAGGACACACAGTCCCGGACACCCAGTCCTAAACACGCAGCTCAGGACACCCAGTCCTTACCGTATTCCCCTTGAGCTAAGGTCACACAGACCTCGCCCAATCACTCTGGTAAGTCTTCAAGGTAGACTCCCAAACCTTCACAGACTTCGTTCACCGGCAATCCATAATGTCTCTTGGATGCTCAGAACGCGACGCCTAACCGTCTGGAGGATGCACAGTCCTCAAGTGTAATAAGTCTTCAGATCACTCAGACAAGAAGACTTAAAGTGATGCCCAATTCTCTCTGGCTCTGGGTGGTTAGGGCTTTTCTCCTCGCTAGAAAATTTTCTCTCAAAGGCTTCGAGGTGGGTTGCTCTCAAACGACAAAAGCCGTGCACTAAAATCTGAGCAGCCGGCCATTTATGGTTGTATAGGGGGTGGACTATTTATAGCCACTAGGCAACCTGACCTGATTTGTCCGAAATGACCCTGGGTCACTAAGGAGCTGTCACGTGTTCCAACGGTCAGATTTCGAACTCACACGGCAACTTTACTTGGGCTACAAGTAAAGCTGACTTGTCCGACTCTGGACAAGATTTGCTCTCATAGTCTTCACTCGAAGACATAGGATTTGAATTAGGCATCACTTCAGTCATTCTGACTGGTTCTCCTGGACCCCACTTAACAGTACGGTGGTTCCTGTGACTCAACACAAATGAAAAAGAACTACGAAACATCTAAGTCTTCGAGTTCCATAGGCTTCACGTGGTGTCTTCTCTTGTCATAGTCTTCAATGTGAATATCTTCATATACCACCATTGTCTTCAATGTCTTCGTACATTTTTAGGGGTCATCTCTGGTAGTAAAACCGAATCAATGAGGGACCTCTACCTGTGTTATCCTGCAATTCTCACAAACACATTAGTCCCTCAACTAGGTTTGTCGTCAATACTCCAAAACCAATTAGGGGTGGCACTAGATGCACTTACAAATATGATCTTGAGCTCTACATGTGTTTTGTTAAATGCCATGCCATATTTATAGGGATGTATGCCATGTATTTTTGTGATCTTTGTGGTGACTAGCACAAGCATGCAAAGTAGCGTAATCGTTGATGCTGATTTCAGGGACTTAGAATTTCACCAAGTCCTTGTCCTGATATTGTTTTTATGCCATATGTTCATGTTGTTTCCTAGTGATCCGTGCCTCTTTTGAGGATGATTAGTGAGGATGTTTTGTTAATATTGTTGTGCTCTATCCATCCATGTCTTTGTTTACAATTTTGGAGCACCCTAGCTTGAGTCAACCGAGCTCTACTTTTGCTATAAAATGTTCCTGGTAGATTGTTAACATGTTTAGCGATTTTGTCGAGGATGTTGCTATTGATCCGTGCATGCTATGATGTTGTTCTTGCCATGTCTAGCTTCTATGCCATGTCTTCTTGATGGGTGTATGCTTAGTTTTTCATGCCATGCTCTGTAGTGAGTGCATCGAGCTCGTAAACATGCCTCTTGTTAATCTGTTTTGTATGCTTTAGTTTTTCACGAAGTCTAAATCTGTTTATATTCTTGCCATGTTCACATGCTTGCAATTGTATTTTCTGATCCCTTTTGGCTCATGGTCACTAAGGGACTTTTGCTATGTGCTTAGAGTATCTTCATGCCATGCCTTGCTTTGCCATGATATGTTCCTGTAGCATGTAGTTTTCATGCTCTAAAGATTGCTTCCTGCTGATAAATTCCTGACATGCTGTTAATTTCACTAAGTCTGAAACCTGTTGTCATTTGCACTTTTGCCATGCTTGTTTGAACCTGTTAATGGATGAATTAGCTGTACCTCAGTGTTCATCTTTTGTCAAGCATCATGAGTGGATCCCTGCCATGTATTTTGTTGTTATGTTTGAGTGCTGTAGCATATTTATCTTGATGCATTTAGTTGGTTACTTGCTGATTATCGCAGACCGGTGCCATATTTGTTTTGCTTGTCTTTTCCAAACCGTGCATCCGATTCCGGTGATCTTTATATCGATTTCGACTGAAATCAACTTCCCTTTTCAGTGGCACTCTTGGATTTCCAAGTTGAGGCCAGGTTCAATCATTCCTTTCCAAATCATGCATATGCATCGCATACCGCATCCCGCATATCATGCCATGTTCATGTGTTGATTGTTTACTATGTTGTGTGCTTCTTTCCGGTGTTGCTTCTTCGGGTTGGTTCCGGTAACGTCGTGATTGTGAGGACCCGTCCGACTACGTCCGTTTGTCTTCTTCATGGACTCGTTCTTCTTCTTTGCGGGATTTCAGGCAAGATGACCATACCCTCGAAATCACTTCTATCTTTGCTTGCTAGTTGCTCGCTCTTTTGCTATGCCTATGCTGCGATACCTACCACTTGCTTATCATGCCTCCCATATTGTTAAATCAAGCCTCTAACCACCTTGTCCTAGCAAACCGTTGTTTGGCTATGTTACCGCTTTGCCCAGCCCCTCTTATAGCGTTGTTAGTTGCAGGTGAAGATTGGAGTTTGTTCCATGTTTGGAACATGGATATTTTGTTGGGATATCACAATATCTCTTATTTAATTAATGCATCTATATACTTGGTAAAGGGTGGAAGGCTCGGCCTTATGCCTGGTGTTTTGTTCCACTCTTGCCGCCCTAGTTTCCGTCATATCGGTGTTATGTTCCCGAATTTTGCGTTCCTTACACGGTTGGGTTATAATGGGAACCCCTTGACAGTTCGCCTTGAATAAAACTCCTCCAGCAAGGCCCAACATTGGTTTTACCATTCGCCACCTAGCCTCTTTTTCCCTTGGGTTAGGCCAGCCCAAGGGTCATCTTTATTTTAACCCCCCCGGGCCAGTGCTTGTCTAAGTGTTGGTCCAAACTAAAGTCCCTTGCAGCACCATCTCAGGGAAACTCGAGGGCTGGTTTTAGTTGTACGGATTGCTTATCCGGTGTTGCCCTGAGAACGAGATATTTGCAGCTCCTATCGGGATGTCGGCGCATCGGGTGGTCTTGCTGGACTTGTTTTACCATTGTCGAGGATGTCTTGTAACCGGGATGCCGAGTCTGATCGGATTGTCTTGGGAGAAGGAATATCCTTCGTTGACCATGAGAGCTTGTGATGGGCTAAGTTGGGACACCCATGCATGGTTTTGACACATGCACACACAAGAACAAAGAGCGGATCCACGTGGATTCACCGAAAATAAACGCCGACCGAATCACGCGAGATTCGTCGCCGACCGAATCACGCGAGATTCGCCGGGGACAAATCTCCACACGCTCTCAGATGACACTAGGCCCAGTTCTTTTGCCAGAATCTGGGGATTCTCCCAGAATTCGACCCCTACTCAGCTTCTCCCAGAATCTTTGGGCCTCATTTGTTTTAAAATCCTATCTAGTTATGGTCTAATTACATAGGATTGTCAAACAAATGGGGCTCAAAGATTCTGAAAGAAGCTGGGTAGGGGTCGGATTCTGGCAAAAGAACCGGGCCCACCACTAGCGCGGGGCTAGGGGCAAAGAACTTTATTTTATCTTTAGAAAGCCGCCGTCGCCTCATCTCTTCGAGTAAGACACAAATCCTAAGAAACTCAGAAAAACATCTAGAAACAAAGTCCTCCTACCGGCAAGGGCCGAGATCCACCACGTCTCCATGACCTTAAGGCCATAGGAGACGAGGCAGACCGGCGCTGGTGCCGGCGGAAGGCAGAAGTAACCCTAGCAGTAGCTGGGTACGAGCACCTCCATGTAACTCTCATTTCAACTTATTTTGACCTGAAAATTTACACACATGTACATTATGTCTAGGTATATATGTGTTTTTTCAGATTTTTTGAAAACTTGAAACTTGAAAATTTCAAATTAAGGCCTTCATGGAGCTCGATCTCCATTTGGCATTTCCGATATGATCATTTAAATCGGTGGTCAATGTTGGAGTGGACACATGAGGGTGCAATGTAAACTGAAAGAGTAGTTTTTGTTTTTTCCCCAAAATCATGGTCAAATATAATGACATGCCCTTGCAGTCAGGTGCTACTCCAGCTTTACTGTTGTTGCAATGTCAAATATGCAGCCTGCTAGCTACTCCATAGGCGAAAAAAGCTACTCCATAGGGATGCAGAGTTTCTTATCAATGAGCTTGAGTGAATAGTAAAATCGAAAAAAATTCAAAAAAATCTGATTTTTTTGTGACAAACATTGACAAAAGTTTCAAATGCTTACAAAAATTTGTCATGGAATCACATTCCTAGAAGGGTGGCCAAAAAAAAAATCGGTTCTCTAAAAATGCTACTTTCAAAAGCATTTTGAAGCATTGAATTTGTTTTTTTTGCCACACTTTACAGGAGCGTGATTCTATGACGAATTTTTGCAAGCACTTGAAACTTTTATCAGTGTTTGTCACAAAAACTAAAATCAGATTTTTTTATTGTTTTTTGATTTTACTGTTCACCGTGCTCGTTTGAGCTCGGGAGCATAAGAACACTTTTGAATCCATTGGCCGTACACGCTCGCAAATTGTTTACAGGGAGTACTTTTTGTTGCCTTCTTTCGCAAGGCCGTACATGCTCGCAAATTCAATGTTTCACCATTACATGTCTTACAACCGAAGCTCCAAAATAAACATTAGACAATACGACCACACACATAAATGAAATCAATTTGCAAGATGACATCAGTTTATAAATTTATTTCATGAGCTAACCATAGCTCCCTAGCTAGCTAGCTTAGCTAGCCAACCTTTGGGGCGAGGACGACGGTCACCACGCTGGCGATGGTGCCGACGAAGACGCGGACGCGGTTTAGCGTGAGGTCCTGCTGCACCCCCGCCCCGAAAGGCACGAAGATCACGTCGGCGTCGGGCTTGTCCTTGAGGATGACGGCCTTGGCCTCACCGGCCGGCAGCCCCACCACCTCCGGCCACGACGCCTTCTTGCCGCCGCCGGCGACGTTGCCCGTGGAGCTCATCGTCGCACGCACGGCACCACTGCGGATCGCACAGTCGATATCTGTAGTACCAAACCAGACCGTAGGAATGATCGAAGGATTGCAGTTGATCTTGAGGCTTGAGCTTACGTACGTACCGACCGGTCTGACCTGTTCAACTGAATGACTGATGAACGGCCGGCGACACAGCGGAGGCGAGGATCAGTTGATCGACTTGGACAACGTTGGTTGTTATATATATGCCTCTATTTGTTGGAGTGGGAGATGTGGGTGGTGCTGAGGTGCATGTATGTGTGGTATGTATAATGTATTGTTCGTGGAATGGCCGAAGCATGCGTATGCAGTTGGGTAAGTACAAGCAAGAAGCAACCTAGACAATTAGTCAGGCTTTGAACCTACTTAGGCCCTGTTTGTTTGTGTTGAGTTGTGTTGTAACGTGCTGTTATGCATGCCCACGTATATAGGATCAAGGGCCTGCGTGCCTCATGACTCGGGCAGCATCCGGTGTATATAAACCATGTATGTAACACTTGATGATCAATAGAGAGTGTGAATTATATCCTCCAACTTGGTATCAGTTACCAGGCCCTCTTCTTCCGTCGCCATGGTTGAGCCCGGCTCCTCTTCTGCCGCCACCGACGCCGCGACCTCGTCGAGCTCCCTCTCCTCTTCGGCGACTGCCCCTGCCACCTCTTCGGCGACCTCGCCGGGATCCTCCCCGTTCATTTTCTCCGGCGCATCCGGGAGCACTGGTCCCTCTCAGTTCACTCCCCTCTTCTCGTCCTCCACTCCTGCGCCGCCCACCCCAGCCCCTCGCAATCCGATCTTCTTCGATCACATCACCAACCACATCAAATTCCTGCTCAATCCCGCCGAACACAACTACCACAAGTGGAAGTCATTCTTCCTCGTTCTCATCCGCTACGGCGTCAGTTTCCTGATCGAGCATCCCCCGCCGCCCAACGCCGACGCCCAGTACCTAGAGCCGGACGCCCATGTGGTGCTCTGGATCTACGCCACCCTCGCCGACCCCCTCATCGACCACGTCGTCGGCGCCACCACCACGTATGACCTTTGGACCAAGATCCAGGCCTTCCTCGCCAATCGGGCTGCGCGGTTCATGATGCTCAACCGCCAGTACCGTAATATGAAGCAGGGCGACCTCTCCGTCACCGAGTACGCCCGTCGCCTGAAGCTGCTCACTGACGGTCTCGCTGACATCGACCACGCCGTCAAAGAGGTGGATCTCACCACCCAGTTCCTTCACGGCCTCGACAAGCGGCTCGACACCATCCGCGTCGTCCTCGGCGATCAGGCATCCACCATGCCCTTCGACACCGTCCTCTCCCGCGTCGTCCTGGCGGAGGAGTCCTAGGCCCAGCGTGCTGCTGAGGAGAGCGCTTCGGCGTTCGCTCTCCCTGGCCCTTCCGGATCGGGCGACGCCTCTGGATCTGGCGTGCGCTCTCAGGGTGATCGCGGCGTCCGCTCTGGTGATCGCGGCTCCGATCGTTCCCAGGCTCCGCCTCCGCCTCCGCAGCAGCCCCGCGGCTGTGGTGACCGCGCGGTGACGGTGCCGACCGTGGCCGCGGGCGTGGACGTGGACGCGGGCGTGGCCGTCACGACTCTGGCGGACGCGGCTTGCTGTTGCAGCCCGCCCCGTTCACGGGCTACTTCGCCCCGTATGGGATGGCGCTCCCTCTGCCTCGACCTGGATGGGTGCCGCCTAACTCCGCCGGGGTTCTCGGCCCCCGGCCGAGCTCGCATGCCCACGCCTACCCGATGTATCCGCCGGCGCCTCCCCCGTCCTCACCGTACTACCCGCCCGCACCACCTTCACGGGAGCATCTCGCCATGTTGAACGCCGCCTACAGCAACGGCGGCCTCCCCCCCACTCCGTCGCCGGACTAGTACCTCGACAGTGGCGCTTCCTCCCACATCATCGGCAATCCAGGTACCCTCACCTCGTCTAGTTCTTCTTTAAAGCATGTGCCACCTAGCATTCTTGTCGGCAATGGCCAACACATACCCGTCACAGCCATCGGCTCTGTCGCCCTTCCCCCTCACGATTTCCGCCTCACCAATGTTCTCGTTTCTCCACACGTAGTAACTAGCCTCATTTCTGTTCCGTTGAGTTTTACCCATGTGGCTTTCTTGTGAAGGATCTTCGAACGCGGCGGGTCCTCATGATCTCCATTAGCAACGGCGACCTCTACCCCTTTGTTAGCCATAAAGCATCCTTGGCGTCCGCACTTCTTGCCACTGCCTCGCCTGACTTGTGGCATCGTCGGCTCGGACACCCCGGTGGTCATACACTCTCCACATTAGCTAGAACTGTTCTTCCCGATTGTAATAAAGAGGCTCATACACCTTGTACTGCTTGTCAACTAGGCCGTCAGCCTCGTCTCCCCTTTCCCTCTTCTTTTAGTAAATCGTATGCTCCATTCGATCTCATCCATTGTGATTTGTGAACCTCCCCGGTTGTAAGCTTCTCTGGTTATCAGTATTATCTTGTTGTGTTGGATGACTTTACTCATTACTCCTGGTCCTTCCCTCTCCGTCACAAGTCCGACACGTCTACTACTCTCCAACGCTTCTTTTCCTTTATCCGCACCCAATACAACTTCGTCATTAAGGCCATGCAATGCGACAACGGTGGTGAGTTCATCAACACCCCCTCCGTTCGTTCTTCTCCTCCAACGGCGTCGCCTACCGATTCTCCTGCCCACACACGTCGCCCCAAAATGGCAAGGCTGAATGCCTCATCCGCACCACAAATGACATCGTTCGTACCCTTATTTTCCAAGCCAATCTCACCCCTCCCTTTTGGGTAGAAGCTCTTCACACCGCCACATACTTGCTAAACCGACGCCTCTCTCGTGTTATTGCCAGCGTCACACCATACTATCTCCTTCACGGCTCCCATCCCACGTACGATCATCTCCGAGTATTTGGTTGCTTGTGCTTCCCTCACACATCCTCCACCATGGCCCACAAGCTCTCTTCTCGCTCTGTCCGCTGCGTCTTCCTAGGGTATCCCCTCGAGCACAAGGGTTATCGGTGTTTTGATCTGGAGTCGCGCCGCATCATCGTCTCTCGCCATGTCATTTTTGACGAAACGTGCTTTCCATACACACAGCCACACACCCGCACGTCCACAGACGATCCCGCCCACCGTATCTCCCCTACCAAATCTCTAACCGATCCTGCTTCCTCGGATTCACCGCCCGATCGTCCCGATTCTCCGGACCCCACCACCCCATGCACGGCCGTGCGCGCTTGTCGCGACGCGCCCCCATCGCCTGGCTCCACCACGTGCCCTCCCTCTACCGGCCACTCTTGCGGGTCCACCACTACCGCCTCGACCGCGTCCACCCCCACCCAATCCCCGCCCGCCTCTGCCGCACCTGCCAGCCCCACTGCGCCCGCATCCTCCTCGCTCCACGCGCCCTGCCGATCGGATCTCTCTGCCACCAGCCCCACCGAATCTTCCTTAGGATTGCCGCTCCCATGCACCCCACCGCACCATGTACCGCCTCGTGCTGTCCCTGTTGCACCACCCAATAATGCACACAAAATGTCTACTCGCGCCAAATCCGGCTTTTGCATGCCTCGTCGCCTTTTCCTTGCCGACACGCCATCCACCACCATCTCACCCATTCCACCCACCTACAAATCGGCTCTCAAAGACCCAAATTGGCGCCAAGCAATGCTAGATGAGTACACTGCTTTAATGAATAACTCTACGTGGTCTTTGGTGCCTAAGCCTGCAAGTGTTAATGTGGTCACGGGGAAGTGGATCTTTCGCCACAAATTCAACATGGACGGCTCCTTGGCACGGTACAAAGCTCGATGGGTGCTTCGAGGCTTCACACAACGGGAAGGCGTGGACTATGACAAGACGTTCAGTCCGGTGGTCAAGCCGGCTACTATCCGTGTGGTGTTGAGCATTGCCACCTCCCACTCTTGGCGCATTCATCAAATGGACGTCAAGAATGCCTTTCTCCATGGTGATCTCAACGAGCTCGTCTACTGCTCCCAACCGGCTGGTTTTGTTGACACCGCTCGTCTGGATCATGTTTGTCGCCTCCACAAGTCTCTTTACGGCCTCAAGCAAGCTCCTCGCACGTGGTTTCTTCGCTTTTGGGCCTTCCTTCTCTCCCTTGGATTTCACGGCTCCAAGAGTGACACTTCCTTGTTCATTCTTCATCACGGCACCTCCATCGCATACTTGCTTGTGTGCGTGGATGATATCATTCTCACAGCCAGCTCTCCTCAAACCCTACACCACATTATCTCGGCTCTCAAGTCTGAGTTTTCCATGACCGATATGGGGCCCCTCCACCATTTCCTCAGCATCAACGTCACTCCAACCTCCTCGGGACTCTTTCTAAGCCAGCAACAGTACACCTTGGAGGTTCTTGAGCGTGCCAACATGCTACATTGTAAGCCCGTCTCTACCCCCATAGACACGAGCTCCAAGCTGTCCCTCTCACATGGCCGGCTTCTCTCCAACCCCACATATTACCGAAGTCTTGCAGGCGCGCTTCAGTATCTCACCTTGACCCAGCCGGACATATCTTATGCCGTCCAACAGGTGTGCCTTTTCATGCATGAGCCCCGCGACACTCATATGCAGCTTGTCAAGCGCATTCTTCGTTACCTCCAAGGCACCTCCCACTACGGCTTACAATTCTACAAGTCATCTTCCAAGGAACTCATCGCATACACGGATGCGGACTGGGCCAGTTGCCCTGACACGAGGAAGTCCACGTCGGGTTTTTGTGTCTTCCTTGGTTCCAATCTCATATCTTGGTCATCCAAACGCCAGGCCATTGTCTCTCGTTCTAGCGCGGAGGCCGAGTATCGTGGTGTTGCAAATTGCGTTGCCGAGTCCTGCTGCTTACGCCAACTCCTTCACCACAGCGTGCCACAATCGTCTACTGTGACAATATCAGCGCCTCCTACCTCGCGTGCAATCCGGTTCAACATCAACGCACCAAACACATCGAGATAGATCTTCACTTTGTGCGTGATCGCGTTGCCTTCGGCGACGTCCGTGTCTTGCATGTCCCTTCGAGCTCACAATTTGCTGATTTGTTCACAAAAGGCCTGCCATCTCCGGTGTTCCACGAGTTACAGATCCAGCCTCAACGTCCATGCCAATGGAGTTCCGGCTGAGGGGGGGGGGGGGGTGTTGAGTTATGTTGTAACGTGCTGTTATGCATGCCCACGTATATAGGATCAAGGGCCTGCGTGCCTCATGACTCGGGCAGCGCCCGGTGTATATAAACCATGTATGTAACACTTGATGATCAATAGAGAGTGTGAATTATATCCTCCAACTATTTGGGCTTTTGCTTTTGCTTTTGCAGCCTTTTCATTTTGTCCGAAAAGGCATAAAAACTCCTAAATAGGTGCTTTTGGGGTTTTTGATGAATCAATATAACAATATTTAGCTTCAAGCACAGGCTTCAAAAACTTTGTAAGAATGAAAGATGAGCCATATGCTAATATAGTAGTACATCCTTCGTCCCACAATACAAGATGTTTTTGCAAGCCGAGAGAAGTATTTCCTTCCAACTACTATACATGTTGTGGCTTTAAATGACATTACAACATGCTGGATATATTGTTTTCTTTTGAAGCTTGCTGGATATATTGTTAACCATGCTCTTTGCGCGCCTAGAGAGCAACAAGCAAGGTAATTAGCGGATTAGGGCTTAATATAAGTCGACCAAGCAACCGAGGCAGTAAATTAGGGCTTTGCTACTCGTAACGTATACATATATACAGCTCCGACTCATGCTTCACCTAACCAGATGCTGGCTACACGAACTAACGCGCTACACTCGCGGGTCAACTATCTCCCGCTGGCCTAAGCAAATTTCTTTTTATGAACCGAGAATCTTTTTTCTTTTCTTTTGCAGGTCAAGAACCGAGAATCTTATCGATGCATCAAATTTTTATAGAAATACTCATCAAAGGCTCATCCCTTGTAACAACACGATGATAAGAATCAAAGATGCTCATGGTTTGAACAACCAGCTTTGCATAGTTAACGGAGTGCCCGGTGGATTTCTTCTGATGCATGAACGGCCGCACCAAATGTACTCTCTCTGTAAAGAAATATAAAATTATTTAAATCACTATATTAGTGATCTAAATGATTTTATATTTTTTTACGGAGGGAGTAGTACTAGGATGTACCTATATGAGACAATTATCGAATTGCTAGGAAGTGATCGACCACTCACAGGGACCGAACTCTCCGTCAAGGATGAAGTACGACAAAAGGGGCATCAGCCTTTTTCGGTAAGAAGAAAGAGGAGGAAGCCCGAGAATGAGTGGAGAAGGAAGAAGGTGAGAGCACTCACGCAACAGAAATGGGTGGGAAAACTAATCAACGACTATGAAGATCTCCTAGGAGCATCTCTAGCACTTTCTCTTGCTCCAATAAAATTCTGATATTGGAGGAGTTGGGCCAAAAAAGCTGCTCCAACAAGTCTCCTTTACCTAATAAATTATTGGTGATCACCAAAAAATAATCCACCTTTTCCTATTTGGTACGGGAGTTGGCTTTCTCCTAATCCAATCGCCAATACCGCCACGCCAGCACGCCGCCGTCGGACCACCGCGCTGCAACCGAACGTCGTCGGACTGCCGTCGCTACATATTGTCGGAACGCCACCGCACGTCGCCACAAGTCTTCTCGCTACCCGCCGGGCGTTGGAAGAGGATGAGTAGGAGCCGTGTCAGAGTTATGACGTGCATTGAAATACATTGACCGATTCTCTTCATTTCAAACATTTGGATGAATGGGGTTTAAATGGAGCATAAATTTAGTTGATCCAGTGGCCGATATTAAATGGCCAACCCAGCGATTTGACACAGTCGCCCCGCACAAGGTCGGTCTCTCTCGGTCGCACGACCGGATTGAGATCCCCCTCCCTCCTGACCAAGTGGCAATGCAGCCACCCCGTGCCTCCCAAAGGCCGTCTACTCAGACGCAAACTGCCGGTTGCATCCTCGTGGACTTGCCCTTCGTCACATAGTAACTCAGTACTTGCCCTTTTTCTCTCCACTGGTAGTTAATTGCTTCATCTTGTCCAATCACAGAAATGAATGGCCCACTTAAGGTGATGTACCATAAAAGATCTCACTAAATATAACATCCAAGCAAGAAGTTTTGAGTTCAAGATCCTGCCAACTTGGTATTAAAAAATATGCGGCCTACATCGATCCATGCCCAAGTAGTTAAAAAAGACTAGACATGTGTGTGTGTTGGTGGTGGTGGTGTGTGTGGGTGTGTGTGTGTGGGTGTGTGTGTGTGTGTGGGGGGGGGGGGGGGGGGGGGGGTTGAATTATTGGTTTGAATATTTAGACAAATTTACTAGAGCATTAATCTATAAAGTGCCCCTGTTGCAAGCGAAGGGTGGTGAAGGTCTACACCATGATTGATCCTACTCCCATTCTACCGACAATTCAGTAGCAGTGCGCAAATGCACACTTTCAACACAGATCTCCGCGTGTTACCACTAAGTGCATACGATGGCGTGTTGGGCATCGACTGGCTCTCCGCCCACAGCCCGATGTTGTGTCACTTGGAACTGAAGACAATTCAGTTTGACACCGAGGGCAAGACCGTGAAACTGCAGGGAGTGAAAACCACCAATCTGTCTCGCAATGCCGAGTTAGATGCTTACGAGCTTCATCGTATGGAAGTAGCGAATGACATCTGGACAGCTGCCCTGGTCACCGTGGAGAAAATTTATGAAACACCACTCGCGCCAGTGCCACCCAGTATTCAGAAAGTTCTGCACGAATATCAGGATGTGTTTGCAGAACCAACCACCCTGCCTCCGCGCCGTCGGTACGATCACAGCATCAACCTGGAGCCAGGCACTGCACCTATCAACACAAAGCCGTACCGCTACTCACCGGCGCAGAAGGATGAAATGGAGCGACAAGTTCAGGAAATGCTCGACTCGGGTCTCATCGCGCACAGCATGAGTCCTTACGCCGCGCTCGTGCTGCTTGTGAAAAAGAAGGACGGCAGCTGGCGATTTGCGTTGATTTTCGACGTCTGAATACAGCAACGGTCAAAAACAAGTTTCCTCTGCCGGTGGTCGATGAACTGCTCGACGAACTGGCCGGGGCCCAATACTTCTCCAAGATTGATTTGCGCGCGGGTTACCACCAAATCCGTATGCGGGAAGAGGACGAGGAGAAAACAGCTTTCAAGACGCATCACGGCCATTACCATTTCCGCGTCATGCCATTTGGATTGTGCAATGCGCCAGCTACATTTCAGTGTCTGATGAACACTGTCTTCGGCCGCTACGTTCGTAAGTTCATCATTATTTTCTTGGATGACATCTTGGTTTTCAGCCTCGACCTGCAGGAGCACGAGGAACACCTACGCCTCACTCTGGACCTCCTCCGCGAACATCAGCTGTTCGCCAAGGCCAGCAAGTGTTCGTTCGCACAAACAAGTATCGAGTACCTGGGGCACGTGATCTCACAAGACGGCGTCGCCACGGACACAAGCAAAACCAGTGCAATGCAGGACTGGCCCGTGCCCTCGACACCAACCGAGCTGCGCGGGTTCCTGGGGTTGACAGGCTACTACCGCAAATTCGTTCCTCACTACGGCATCATCGCCAAGCCCCTGACACAGCTCCTATCGAAGAAAGGATTCGTCTGGGACAACAAGGCACAACAAGCATTTGACATGCTCAAGCAGGCGATGATGAACACACCGGTCTTGGCGCTTCCCAACTTCGCGCGGCCGTTCGCCATTGAGACTGACGCTTGCGACACTGGCGTGGGCGCGGTGCTCACCCAAGACGGCCACCCTGTCGCCTACCTTAGCAAGGCTCTCGGGGTGCGGAACCAGAAGCTCTCCACGTATGAAAAGGAATTTCTCGCTGTGATGATGGCCATTGACAAGTGGCGGCCATATCTGCAACGCGCCCCGTTCGAAATCGTCACCGACCACAAGAGCCTGTGCGCATTGGGAGATCAGCAGTTGGTCACCGACCTGCAACGCAAGGCCATGTCGAAGATGGTGGGCCTTCAATTCTCCTTCCGTTACAAGAAAGGCGTCGACAACGGCGCCGCCGATGCCCTGTCTCGCGTTGGCCACCTGCTGGCACTCGACGCGCTCTCCATGTGCCAGCCCCAGTGGCTGCAAGAGGTGGCGAACTCCTACGAAACCGATCCCGAGTCGCAAGAATTGCTCGCGAAGCTGGCAGTTGTGGGCGAGGACGACCAAGGCCGAACACTGCAGAACGGAGTAATTCGCCAGCGCGGGCGCCTGTGGATCGGCGCCAACTCTGCGCTTCAGACCAAGCTCGTCGCCGCGCTTCATCACAGCGCGGTGGGGGGCCACTCCGGCGCTACGGCCACCTACCACCGCGTGCGCAAGCTCTTCGCCTGGCCCGGCCTCAAGCGCGCCGTGGAAGACTTCATTCGCCAGTGCGGCATCTGCCAGAACGCCAAGCACGAGAACAAGCACCCGGCCGGCAAGCTGCAGCCGCTACCGATTCCGGACGCGCCATGGCAGGATGTGACCATGGACTTCGTCGAAGGACTACCCAAGTCTGAAGGCCGTGACTCCATTATGCTCGTCGTCGATCGGCTCACCAAGTTCGCACACTTTGTGCCGCTCCGTCACCCCTTCACCGCGGCGCAGGTGGCCCGCGCATTCTGGGAGCACATCATCAAGTTGCACGGAGTCCCCCGCTCCATCGTCTCTGATCGCGACAAAATCTTCACCAGCGCAATGTGGCGCGAACTGCTCGCCGCGGCCGGCACCAAGCTTCTCTACTCCACCGCCTACCACCCCCAAACGGATGGCCAGACGGAACGAGTCAACCAGTGTCTCGAGATGTACCTTCGCTGCGCCGTCCACGACACTCCGCAGCAATGGCGCAAGTGGCTGCCGGCAGCAGAGTTCTGGTACAACTCCACGCATCACGCGTCCCTCAAGTGCTCACCTTTTCGGGCGCTCTACGGCATCGACCCCAACCTAGGGGGCCTGTCGCACTTCAACACCGACTCGACGCCGAGCGCACCTGCGGACGACCTGGACTGGGCCACGCACACGGAACGCCTCCGTGCCCAGCTTGCCAGAGCCAGACGCGCTTCAAGAAGCAAGCCGATCGTCATCGTGCTGAGCGCGCGTTCGACGTCGGCGAACAAGTACTACTGAAGCTGCAGCCATACGCGCAGTCATCTGTCGTCAACCGCCCCTGCCGCAAGCTCTCGTACAAGTTCTACGGGCCGTTCACGGTGACTGAACGGATCGGCAACCTGGCGTACCGTCTTCAACTGCCAGCGGACAGCCGCATTCACCGGGTGTTCCATGTCTCCCAGTTGAAGCCCTACACACCAGACTGCACTCCGGTCTTCTCTGAGCTGCCGCAAGTACCAGACCTCGTCGCCGGCGACGCAGAACCAGTGGCCATTATGGAGCGTCGTATGATGAAGAAGGGCGACATGCCAGTCATCCAACTGCAAGTTCAGTGGTCCAACCGTCCGCCTGCGGCCACAACCTGGGAGGACTACGACGTTCTCAAAGCGCGCTACCCATTGGCATGCATCTGGGAAGAAGCACCTTCTCAAGACGGGGGCAATGTCACGCCTGCAGCTGGCGATCTGCAGCGGACTGCAAGTGCAGTTCAGTTAGCAGGTGCTAACTGAACCGCAACCGTGTGTTGGGCCAGAGGCCATGTAAGGTGGCGTGTGTTGAGTCGCGGCCCAGGGCCCAGTGGGCGACTACTTATTGTACGGTGATCGAAGGCTGAGACAGCGAAGGATGAGAAATCAAATCTTCTTTCCCCTTTCTCAGCTCTCCCCTCACCTGCTCTCCTCATCTCCGATCCGATCTCGATCCCCTCTCACCTCCCTTCTCTCTGGGTCGTGACAAGGAATTGATGGTCACGGTGGGGTGGTAGCTAGTAATCTTTGCTACGTTTCATCAGCAGGACAAAAGAACAGAGAGGAGTTAAGAGGTGAAAGATGCAATTGTAGCTGTTGCTAGTGACCATGATGTCCTAGCACGTAGGTTGAATGCCATTGTGAGAGTCCTTGTTTGGATTAGGATGCTTTGATTAGGTTAGTGAAGTGGAAGTGAAATGATATGCAATGACTGGGTAATTGCATCTCTTTTGGCGATGCTGCAAAGAAATGATGCATTTATTATCATATTTGTGCAATTTTTTCAATGACAGTTAATAGAAGTCAGAGGAAGTTATTGGCAATAGGTTCCTATCCTATTAAACATCATCAAATCAATACTCTTTGCCCATTACCCTAAGATAGTATTTTGCGTGAATAATTGCATGATGCCACCCTCGGCAAATCATTGCATGCACGCGCAGTACATCTAAAAATTCCTACACTTTCACCTCGCTAAGTATTATGTTTTGCAACTTTACCAAATTGGTAGTTGCACATGAATGCACAACTAGCCCTAAATTGGCAACATGTAACACAAAAGAAGTAAGAACCACCAAATTGCCAGCCTAAACATCATTATGGTCGCATACAACCACCAAATCAATCACAAACCCAACGGTCATGGCTGATTAAGGCACTAAACCCCTACCTATTGTGGGAGGGTGGAGCTCTCACCATAGTTGAGAGCAGAGCAATGCTTGCCCTCCACGGTCACCCGCACGATCGCTGGCACGACACCACTGTTTGCTCTTCATCACCCGCATGATCGTCGACATCAATCAGGTGAGCCTGACGCCATCGCCTGCCTGCCAACCACCAATGTTCGCAACTCACAGACCTCAAACACATCAATGTAACTGGAAGAGCAGGGACAATATTTTGAGGATGAAACCACACCCACAGGTCAAGTTGTTGTATCACCAGCGTTATTTACTTCTGTATGGCAACAGAATGCACATGCATTTTAACTTACATAGTTACAATTTTCTCTCAACAACAACAAAAAAACTTGTATAGTTACATATGACTTTGTCACTGACACCACCTGATCAACTGCAAACAAATTTACAAAAGCAACGGCTACATCTTTGTTTACATCACTATTTTCTATCAGTGACAGCAAGAGGAGCACAAGTTGCCTCAGATATACAATGCATGACTGCTTGTGCTTATACTGCCATAGAAGCACATCAATCATAAACTGCCACAACCCAACACCAGGTGCATCACGAGCTCGCTCCGGCTCTGCTTACTGCGCCAGGTCCTCTGCAACTTACTACAGGGCAAAAGAGAGCCCGTATGTCTGGTCGTAAGGGCTAGTCCTCTGCTCGTCGCACGTGAGCACCGAGGGGTCCTCGTTGTTGCCTGATGCCTCCCACCGGGCCAGATAGCCGTCCCAGGAAGAGCTTACGAGCGTTGGACGGTAAGGATGCCAGGTGCAGTCTCTGATGATCGAACCGTGCCACGAGAGCTTCTTGACGGTCGCCCCTGTTACCTGCACGAGCAGCAGGTTTGTAGTGGATAACAACAATCTGCAAACACTGAAGTAGGCATGCTATAATTTGGAAAATGTGGGAAGATTGGATTTACATACCACATCGTAAATATGCACTGAATCGTCACTTGATCCAGTGTATATGTACCTCTGGCCTGTGCTGCAAAAGATAACACAAGAATTAAAAAGAAAACAATGAGGTGCTGCAAAAGATAACACAAGAAGTAAAAAAGAAAACAATGAGGTCACTTGCGTGGTTACTAGTTACACATGATCTAAATGTCTGTTGAAAATGCTAATTTAGATGCACTGTGGCTAATAATGTGGCATCATCACAAGTTTGATTTCAAGTGGGTACAAACTATAGCAACCAATGTTGTTGGGAACCTAGAAACAATTGAATTAGGTTACTTTGTCCATGGTCCACCAGCTTTTTCACATGGCGATCTCTTGTTGTGCAGCCTACGGGTCAATACTTAATACTTGCAAGATCCATGTACCAGAAGTCCTGACTACCAGACATGCTTTGTTGGCCTCATACCGCCAGTCGTGGCCAGAGTGCAATGCAATGCCAACTTAATTGATGAAGAGGAGCAACCAACAACAGCAAGAGACACTCTAGTGTTTCTTTAGACATTTACGTACGGAGCGGGAAGTACCAAATAAATCAAACATCCCGAACTCAACTTATCGTGTATATTCGTTTTTCAAGCAACCAGACATGATTTGCTTTTAAAAATGCAATCTGATAGAACCACAACTGAATCTTAATTTTAGTGGCCCTGCCTCCCAGATCTGGATCGCAAGCCCAATCCCTTTTTCTCTTTTGTTCCACAGACAAACAGACGCATGGGAGTGCGCCACCTTAACATACGCCTGAATCTGATGGAGACCAAGAACAAATCCACAATTTTCACAAAGTTTCTACTGAAGCCCACCCAAGATTTGAACCATGGTGGCTGGAGTAGTGCCCCCACCACTCCATCACAATGCCAAGAGTCGCTTTCTGGATCACAGGCCCAATCTGATCAGATCACACCAAATACTCCATACCACAAGACCCGGTAGGATCATAGGGTAAACCCAACAATCCAGATTAAAGTGCTAATAACCTTTCCAGCAATAACAAAAGCCATGCTAAATTAGTTAAAAAGCAAATCCAAATTTGAATGTGACAAAGCATAATCCCTAATTCACTCCTAACCTGTGCATTGGAGAGAAGTAGCAGCGGATAAGTGTCCGCAGAACTGAATGACCCCTGTATGTTGCCAGAGATAGATCATTTGGATGCTTATAATATCTAGCGTGTGACGGGAACGGCATCCATCTGTAGTCCCAGTCATACAATCTTGGTTGTCGTCTGTGAAAAAGGTAGAAAATTGAGAAATACACAAAATTGGGAGTTGTCATGGTCGAATTGGACTAGAACATTGTTAACATTATGTACACATGTAAAACAAAAGCATCACCCTTTTACGGTGGCGGACATCTTTCTGATGTCCCAAAGTTTGATAGTCTGATCCTTGCAGTTGGAGATTAGATAACGCCCATCACCACGGCTATCAATACATGTAATCCCATCTAAGTGACCTGTCAAAACACCTGCTGGTTTCTCTCTTACAAGGCAACGCCTATCCCAGACCTAAGGGTTATGAAGTATCGTTAGGCTAATGCAAGAAGGGATAAAAGGGTGGAGCATATATAAAAGGTTGATCAACTTCCAACAGGCACTCAATTGTTTACTTTTGTAGCAGAATCTAAACAATAACAGGCACATTCTGCTCTTTTAAAGCCATCGGAAGCATAAACTTATGCTTTATTAATTACTCTTCAAGTCCAGCTAGGCAACTACATTTATTATACACAAAGTGTATTTTAGTTCTGTTCACCACCGAATAAACTACTCCCTCCGTTCCAAATTACTCGTCGTAGAAATGGATGTATCTAGAACTAAAACACATCTAGATACATCCATTTCTGCGACGAGTAATTCGGAACGGAGGGAGTAGAATATAATTACTAGATAGTCATATTGAAGCAAAATAAAAAGAAGGAAGTTTAGTAAAACAGCAATCTAGAGAAATTAACAAGAATACTGACCTTACAGAGATTATCATCACTTCCAGAGTACAATAAATTGCCACTTTCATCAGCAAAGGTGACCGTGTTGACATCAGACTTGCAGAACCAATGGAGAAGAAAATGAGATTGTGAAAAACGAAGTATTACTAATTTACTCCAGGGCATCCAACAATCATATGAATCTTGTACTGCTCATGCGAGGATGGTTCTAGCTTTGACACCATCAGTACATCATCTACATCCATGTGATTCTAATTTTACATAAAGTCCTCTTATGTAAAATGTAATACATGATTATGCATTAATGCAATGAACTGATGATCCAGTGGTTAGTCACGATACTCCCATAAACCTAGACTACCTCAAACCTGGAATACATACCCATCATGATATACTGTGATGGAAAAATGAAAACTATGTTGCAAACAGTGCTATTTCATTTTGTTTCTTATGTTTCCTCCAAAGCATTTCATCAGTATTCAAGATGGCAGACTCACATTCAATGAAACCGTGTGACTACTTCCAACTTCCCAAAAGAAAGTACGGAAAATCTCAAGGTACAACATAGTACACTTTTATGATGAAAGGACTGAGATATACGGAAATCCGCTTTGGCTCCCGTCCCGAGCACACTTGCACATGAAATCTGGACCATGCAGTCCTCTTGGGATTTGCAACGCACTGTGTATTTCTGCATGTATAGCCAGCTTTTATAGACATTTCCAGTCGTTCGTGGCCCACACCTGGCTGGCATCCTACTTAAATGTGACAATGGCTATTCATGGAAACGGCGCAGATGGAATTTTACATCCTGGTCTGACATGCTAGACTTTCTGGACGGACTTCTAGCAGGAGCCAAGCTAGCAGTTCGGCAATACTGAAAACTGAAATTGCTTGAGTTAAATGTTCCCCTCCAACCGATTCAGATTTTGGAAGCTCACAAATTGAATTGCTATCATTGTATGAGACTGCACAGATGGAAAATTCCAGTGAAAAATTGAGTGTATGCCTAGGCGTGCTTAAGCGCTGAGGGGAGGCCTACCGCTTCGCTTTTGGGGTAAGCGCTGAAAAAAACGCTCGGACGCCTAGGGTTAGACAAAGGAAAGCAGGGTGAGAGAGACATAGGAGAGCAACGCGACCTTGTGCCGCCAGATCTGGGGCTTTCTTCCCCGACCTAGCGCTGCTCCACCTCGAGTTTTCCTGACCTTGCTGCTAGTCCTCCCCCTCTTCCCTGATCTCGAGCTCCTCCTCATCTAGGCTGGAGCCTGGTGGCTTCTCTTCCCCGACCTCGCTGCTGCCAGCTTTCTTCCCCCTCCCCGACCTCAGCTCCTCCTCATGTCTCCTTCCCCAACATGCTTGCTATTTTAGGCTTATATATACATGCCTTGCGAGCACTTGGAAACCCGCTTCCTCGCCTCCTCCCGTGAGCGTCCAGGAGGCTAACCCTAGCGCCGCCGCCTCCCCTCCCCTCTTCTCCACTTTCTTGCCGTCACCAGGGGCATGCGCGGGCGAAGCCCGTGCGTCGCCGGCGACGGCGGGACTCCTTCGTCTCCTCGCGCAGGGGGTGCAACGCGGGCCAAGATGCGGCGCTAGATGCCGGGCGCGGTAGCGGTGCGACAGGCAACATGTTGGTGGTGACGGCGGCGGCGGCTTCGTGGCAGCGCGTCCGGATCCGCCTCTCACGCTGCGGGTTGCGGGTGGCCTGGGCCGTGGGCGACCTAGGCCGTGGGCGGCCTCTCTCACCGTGGCGCGATGGTGAGGGGGCGCGTGCGACAGTAGTGGAGTTGGGCAACACTCGTCCAGTCGGGCCCTTGCGGCTGGACGGCGGCGCTCGGCGCGGGAGGGCCTCCCTAGTGGGCTACTTTGGATACGGCTGCAGGTCAATTTGGTATCCCTCGTCGGTGGGCATGCAATTGCTGGTGGCCTCGCCGGGATGTGTGCCGGCTGCCATGGTAGGGCGACACGGAGGTGTGTTCCATGGGGAGCTCGGTAGGAGGGATGGGTGGCGTCGATGCGGTCGCGTCACCTGTCGCCGGCACAAGGGTGTGCCAGTCCGGATGCGTCCGCTCCTCCTCCCCCTTCCTCGTGTTCGGCGGGGAGCTCGGTAGGAGGGATGGGTGGCCTCGATGCAGTCACGTCACCTGTCGCTGGCACAGGGGTGTGCCGGTCCGGATGCGTCCGCTCCTTCTCCCATATGGGTGGCCTCGGTCGCGGACATGTCGGCGCAGGTCCGCCGATGTTCGGGGCGGAGCGTCTGCTGTGGCTCCATCGGTCGGGGGCTACCGGTTGGGCCAAAGCCAGGGACTTTGTGTGGTCTCGGGGTTGTCTGGTTGCAGGGCGGCGGCTCTGGCGGTGGGAGGCGCGGCGTTTGGGGGTGGAGCGTGCATCTAAGGTGCAGGCGGGCAACCATGGCCACGCGGGTGGCGTGGTTGCGGGTGGTTGACAGAGCTAGGGTGCGACAGAGGGGGTGAGCGCCGGGGTACACCACTTGCTCAGTCCTTTGACTGGCCGACAGTAGCGGCAGCCGTCGACGCCTTATCCTTCCTGAAGGCTCCGTCGTTGCTCCGGGTGAAAACCTGATCTTCGGGATTGAGCGGTGGCGGCTATCCATGGTCGTACCCTTCTGGGAGGCACCGCTTTTGAGTCCTGGCTTCGTTGTTGTCCAACTCACCTCTCTATTGTGGTTGCTCATGGTGGAGGTCTCCGTCGGCCCGAAGTGGTCTTCGTCGCTCATCTGTAGTTTGCTTGGTGGTCGGTGGGGTGGTGTGTCGGTGCCCGACACCTTTGTATATTGCCTTGGGTGTGTGTTTGTATCGGTCTCTCGGTTGTAATTGGTGATAGTTGCTTTATAATATAAAGGCAGGGGAAACCCTTTTTGGTATACATGCCTTGCATGCTATGAAAACTGATTTTGGGTGCCCTTGTTCCTGTCCATATGACGTCCGTACATAATGCTTAAGAGCACCCAGGTGCCGCTTATGCTGTCATTGAACTAAGCGGAGGCACAACGCTCGCTCAACGCCTAGCGCTTAAAAAACCTTCGAAAATTCTCTACACAAACGGAGCTAATGGAAAATTCTACACATCACCACTACAAGATAAATCTCTTCTCACCTTGCAGACCTTCTCTATAGACGCACGAGCACATATAATAGTTGAACGCATGCTGAAAGTAATTGTTCACACCCACTAATAGCCTAATTGGCATGCCGTAATGGTTTCTATGGTATGTCATGACATCTCTACAAAATTTGTCCTCACATCGACTTTGTCATCTCCACGCTCAACCTGCTCTTGCCGTACCAAATTCCAAACCCAATCTCCTAGGAGTAGAGGATGTAGAGGTCGTATGCTTCACCCAACGAATCGAGGGCCGTCTCTAATGTCCGGCTCATGGTATTTCAATTCTCTTACCCAAACCCCTGATCGACCTCTTGAGTAATCCGACTCTGTTGGCACATTTCACACAATCACATGGAGCAGACCTAATACGTCAGCTTGTATCCAACATGCTTCAATTCTGGATACTAATTTTCTCCGAAGGAAACAGTGCACACATGTTTTTAACTTTCAGTCCAGCTAACACATAAAAAATGAACTGCATATTTACCATTGCTAGAACAAAGAAAATGTCTCTTGATCTTGGAATGAATTTTTCATTTGCATGTAACGTGCACATTGTTTTATTTCTACTTTGCTATGCCAATCGCCAAATGAAGAGAAGATATACTGATTTTTTTTGCGGGGGAATCGAACATATACTAATATCACCGCTAAAGGACCGAAGATACTTCTGAATTAATATGAGCTACGTTTTAATCTGAAATCACATACAAAAATAATGACTAGACACTTGTAAAAACAGGCTGCCATTGACTGAAGATAGGGAGCAGTACTTGACTGAATGCCCGGCGAGCTACAAATCGAGTAGTTACAACTTCCAAGTACTCGATTATCACTTTTCCGGGCGATTGCCCAGATTCACCATGAATTTCAGTGCTCAGATTCACAGCCTCTTCTTCCTCCTACTATGTGCTATTCGTTTGCTCCATCAATCTAATCCAGCTCAGTTTCCGGGCCATTGGTTATATTTGTGTGATACTGTACCATGGACGGTCCAAGTGCAAGGGGCTGCCGGCCTAACGTCGCTACAGGCTCTCATAGAGTTATTGGTCCACAGGACGCCTCCGCATACATACATCTTATCTCTACTATTCATTATTGCTGGGCCGTAGCCAGGTAAAATACAAGAGATGCAACGCCGAAGACGGCACAACCCTTACATCGCCAAGGATGGCACGACCCAAAGAACACGTCAACACCACAACCCTTTTATGATGTTGTTTAGGAATTTTAAGTGATGGTGATTCGCTTTGACCTTTGAGGCAATAATTGTTCTTGTGTGGATAACAAACATTTTTTTTAGGAATCTTAAACATGGTATGGAATGAGATAGCCGAGACAACATGGAATGGAATGAAAGAAAGAATAAAGCAGCCAGAGAAATGATTGAACCAAGATGCATATGGCTAATCGAGTTATTTCATACCGTATGAGCACGGATACGGTCTGACACTTTATTTCCTCCAAGATCATAGACATATATTGAACAATCATTGTTCCCAACAACTACTTCTCTACCATCTTTCGAAAATTTCACAGAGAATATCCCGAAAGAGTATTCATCGTTATCACAGAATTCCAAACCATCGTGAATTTCCTGCAGAAAAAGAAAAAAATTTAAAACATGTATTACGTGCACATCACTTACATTTTATAAGTACGGCATGACCACATGAGCATGCAGTCATAGTTTCAGAGTGTAGAACATACAGTAACATTAGCATCCGATTCCCTTCCAGCATTCTGCACATTCACAATGTGAACAATAGGCGACAAACTGGAATAGGCCTGTGAAGGATCGAACGACTTGAGTGAAAAATGAATAGGAAAGCATATAAACGAGCATGAAATAACCAGAATACAACTTGATTAGTCAGCAAACAACTGCATAAAAAAACCTAGAAAGTACACCTCAAGGAAAAATATTCCAGATAAAAAGTGAGTGCTGTGTATAAATTTGATTTAACTTTCAACTTAAAATGGTAATGTAAAGTAGCAAACCTTGAAATGACTGATTGAGTAAATGCTAAAAGAAAGCCTTGTATTTTAGGGGATTAACTTTTATTCCCGCAAAAGAAAGGGGATTAACTTTTATTTTTGGATACAGTATGTCTTCAAAGCATTATTTCAAAGTACATAGCGAAGTATTGAATATGTATAGCAATTGGCCAAATTTATGCCTAATTTAATCCGACCATCTCCATGCAATTAACATTGGTACAGATACCGGTGCTGCACACCCGAGAGCCGAACGTCTGTGTCCGACTCCAAATGCACTACAAAAGTATCTTAAGGGAAAAAACTATTGACCTAACAAAAAACTATTGGACATGGGCTGTTGCGTTCAAACTAAACTCTAAGAGTTGTAGTCTTGCCATAAGTGTTGGATGTAATGGCCTAGTCTTAGGCTTGTAAAAAATGATCGACGAATTGAAACGCAAGCTTCGCGTTTTCTTGAAAAAAAGTGCAGACAAATGCCAGTACTATAAATGATCTGTTTTCCACAACCAAGTAATGCAATCAGTGCTTCAATCTTTAACTATTCATTTTATCTATGTCCAAGAATTATCGAGAAAAATAATGGTTGATCCAACCCAAGGGAGAGAATATGGAAGCAAAACAGACTTACAAGATATCGCTGGTCAGGGGAGAGAGCAATATCTGAAACCGTCCACCTCATACTTCTGCAGCTTATGTTCTTATGAACCTTCCACCCTTTATCGACATCGTAAACTCTGATGCGGCTTCCCTTATCATCAAATTTAGGAATGTAGAGAAATATTAGCCACACTTGCGGCACAACTTATCTGTTCGCAGGTTTCCATATGGGTCATCTAAAGAAGAAGAGGAAGCAAAATCACCTACCCTAAACCCGGCAACGAGCAAGGAGCCATCGCTGGAGAACTGCGAGACATAGGCCTCGCTATCCATGTCTTCGACGCACCACGGCCCTTCCGACGGGAGGTGCTTCCCGGCGGCGTAGGCGCGGTCGGCCGAACAGAACCCGCCGCCCCCGGAGCGGCCGGACTCCCTCGAAGACACCATCTCGAAAGCCGAGAGGCCCCTCTTCCGCTTGGCGCCATGGATGGCGGCGCGGGTGCCGGGGCACGGCTCCGACCGGACCCGGGTGAGGTGAGACACCTCCTCCTCGATGGTGAACGGCTCGGGCTCGCACTCCACCTCCTTTGCCCGCCGCCGTCCCCGCAGTCTCCCTGCCGCCGCCATCGCCCCACTCACCAAAGGGCACAGGAGCTGCTTCTCGACACCGGCTGGGTAGAATTCGCGCTGTCGCATCAAACGTTCATGGAGCGGATCAATCCAGGGAAAACCAACAGGATCCTGCACAGAATTCGGATGTCGGCCTGATTACAGGCAGGGTTTTGTTCAACCCCGGACCTTCCGCCGCTCGAATCAGCGACGGGATGATGGGTAAAAAAAATACGGAGCGGATTCTGCTCGCCCGATTGCGTCGCCGGAGCGCGAAATCGAAGCGGGAGGCCGGAGAGGCGGTACCTGGATTGGATTCGGCGGAGTGGCCGGCGGAGGAAGAACGGTGGGGGGAGTGGGGAGGGGAGGGGGAGGGGACTAGACTGTTGTGAATGGGATGGGATCGGGTTGGGATTGCGGAGAAGGGGAGGGGCGTCTCTGCAAAATACGGGTCCCGCAGTCTCGTCCCGCTCTCCCTGGCGCGTGGAGGGAGTGCGCTGACGTGTACGTGCGCGCTCCGCGGGACGAGCGCGAGGATGAGGAGGTGGACGCGTGGCCGTTGTGGGGTCGCGCCACTGACGTGGCCCGCGGGTTGGGCCGAGAGGTGGGACTGAAAACGTAGGCCCGCAGAGTGCGTATTGCCGCCCTGAAAGCGGGTACTGGGAATACGCCTCTATTGCTTCAGTTCAGCGATGGCGGCTTGACGGGAGGTGGTTTTGGTCCCAAGTTTTTTAGATCCGACGGCGAGGCACAACCCCGCATCTCCCCCGCCGGCGACCATCAGGGCCGGCCAACCGCGCCGTCCCGCCCCGCGGCCCCATTCCGCCGTAGATCCTCGCTGCCCCGGCCGCCGCCCGCGCCTCTATGACCGTCCCCGGTTCGCCGGTTTCTCCCGGTGCAAGCAAGATGAGCAGCGTCCCGTGGAAGCGGCTGGAGCTCGCCGCGCTGTGCGCCTACGCGGTGGTGTTCTACAGCGCCATGGTCCAGAGGTCGCTTCGCCTCGCCCGCGGTACCAGCCATTCCCACCCCCTCTCCGCCTACTCTTCCGTTCACCAATCTCAGTGCTGCCCGGCATCACATCGCATTTACTCTCTCTTGACGCGCAGATTACACCGGGAAACTCTACGGCCTACGAGCTGGATCAATCCCCGGCCGTCTGAACGTGTGTAAATTCGCGCCTTCACTCTTCCAGTTCACCTCAAGGATTAACAAGAGCCACCCGGTTTGATTTCCTCGTGTGGATGTCGCAGGACTCGTCTGACGCGCAATGGAGAAACTTCCGTGGGAACTTACCTATTCTCACCGTTGTAATGGCTGCATTTCTGATCGTGGCGAACGGGCTGCGATACGGCTGTAGCTTGAAGGGCAGAGGGGCCTCGTTGGTCTGGCTTATATTGTCCCTGATCTATCTATGCTACCTACATGGTGCTTGGTAGGCGACCGGCCGATCCTAGTTTTATGCCCCTTCTCTCTCTTTTTTTTTTTAAATAAACGTGCTAACTTGTTTACTTATGTGACAGTGTTGGCTTCATTCTTGTAATAGCAGGGGTTAATTATGCCATAGTCAAGGTCGGTGCTGACATTTTTTTTATCAAAGCTATTGTTCTGACATTTTTTCAGTTGTCTAAATTTTTCTCGTCTGTTGTCTGTGTAAGCATATAAAGATACTTTTAGGAAACGAATAATGGAAGGACATGGTAGGCTAATTGGTTTACTAGCTGAAACTCTTGTTCTGAATCATCATCAGTTAAAAGCAACCATTTGTTTCTAGTGGCTCAAGTTCTTCTAGAAACTTTGTCTAGGCACAATACTTGTTTGGTTGGTCCGCTGATGTGTGCATTTAAGTGCAAGCCTGCTGTCTTTATTATTCATGTTCCATTCACGAATGCAAACCTGTTAACCATAACAATTACTCCATTTAAGAATCGAGTAGTTGACATAGTGAACATGGTGAAGAAAGCCAAGCTTACACCTGATCTGCTATGTGAGTCTACATCATCTACCAGCAAGTGGCACCATCAGTTGAACTCGATCATGTAGGCTGCAGTGACCAAATTGATTTCTTCTTTCTACAGGTATAGGTTTGGTTAATGGTTATTTGATGAATCTACTAATTGCTAAGCTAAGAGAATGGTCAAAACAAACAAAGAAACACCATTTATCATTTACTTTGTGAAGCATCAGCACATTTGGTCTCCTGATATGAATCAAATTAGCATCTGTTGTTGATCACAATCTTTTGTTTGTAGTTATTTGCTCGATATAAATATTGCACTGGCATCATATGGAGCTTCAACTTAGCTATGCTTACACTTAATCGGGTCTACGAAGGCTATTCATTCTCATTGTTCGGGTGAGATTTTTAATGTTGCTGTACTGCTTCTTGCACTTTCCCTTAGTAAGATTCCTCTTCATTTAGGTTCTGATGATATTTATGTTCATATAAATAGGCAACAACTGGCTTTCCTTGATAACTATCGGGGTACATTTCGATGGCACATATGCTTCAATTTTGGTACGATTTCCATGTCGTGTTTGTTACTTGGTTTGACTCTGATTGAAAAAGTCTTGACAAATTTTGCTGTTGATGCTTACTGTATGGAAATGTAGGGTTACTCTCGCTTGAAATAGTAGTTAGGAGGTTTTGAAAGGCTTAAATTCTGGAGTGTTGTTTGTGTTGAATACTTGAATTGCAAAACTAGACTTATAAGCAGTTCATGTATATCTCATCTAGAGACCATGAGTTATTACCACATGAACTGTGTTAAATTATACTCCCTCCGTCCGAAAATACTTGTCATGAAAAAGAATGAAAGGGGATGTATCTAGATGTATTTTAGTTCTAGATACATCCCTTTTCATCCATTTTGATGACAAGTATTTTTGGACGGAGGGAGTATTTTTCAGTTGGTAGGAACAGATTCTTCAGATCTCAGAGTTTCGAACCGATGAGGCAGTAAACTTAAGCTATTGAATTACATGACTACTTTCCTCCCCTGTATCAAGTCAGTGAACACCGTTTCGTTATGGTTGCTTTTGTGGGATCAAGTGTCATAGAACTTGACTACCTCATATAGAAAACTGTCCTGCTGTGTAGGTTTGATCTGGCTATCACAACAGTTACTTCATATATATAGTTCATCATAGTGTTTATGCATCATATTTTGTGCCTTTTGTGTTTCTTCTAATTTGTCTGGATTGTTGACATATGCCGTTATCATCAAATTTGTTGTTTTGATGCCCTTCTCCATTTCATGTGACAGTTGTATTACGGATGATTAGCTTTGGATGTGATTACTGCTGGACACTTAGTTCGTCTCACTTTGATCACAAGGTACTATGTACCCTGATAACTTAGCTTTTTGTCCTATGTTATGCATATTAAGTTTTGTATCCATGAGATGCTTTAAAATACACAGATAGCTAGAAACAGGGTTTTTCTAATTTTCACACATTTATTAAGTAGTTTGGATTTGAAATCAAGCTAATCTCGTGAACACGTGGATGTACATCCAAATTCAGATGTGAATTCTAGTCCAAGAAGTATTTGTGGTGTTTTCAACTACTCAAATTCGAACTTAAATTGCCAACATTAACTCTCTAAAAAAATTCGACTCAATTTACTTCTATGAAAATGACAAGAAAGATCCTTCATTTTGTTTTTGACCATACATTGGACATATTTATATCCCTGTCATACCATCATCTTCCGTTTGCACAGCACAGTATCTTGTCTTGTCACATACTGGACTGTGCTGACATGAGTACTCTTGGTACAGAAACACATGCAGAAATGTGAAGTTTGTTATTCTGGCAAGACATGCTACTTTGCTTTGCAGGTACTTCATTATTCCAGTTTATTCGTACCAGTTAAGTTAGAATGTGTATTATCCAGGTGATGTGTAGTATGGCAGTGATAAAAGAGAGACCCACTGTTAGTTTAGATTGTACTTCTTGAGTTTGTCTACAGATTAGGTGTTGACCCATGGAAGAATGGAACTGGGAATTTTATTTAGAGATGTCGGTAATTTCCAAGCATAAATGAATGGTCGATGTCCTGTTGACCTGAGATTTACCTGTTATTTTCTATAGGCAGATGCATATAAAGCAGGTCTCAATATTACTATTCCCTTTTCTCCTTTTTGCACATCATGGCATTACGGAATTTCAAGCCTCGGTCAATATATTAAACATGTCTTTATCTCAGATTGAGTTAATATTCATTCTTTGTGTCTGGTGATAAGATATTACATTGTTCTTGGCAGGAGAAAGGACTCAGTGTTGACAAATACACATTCCTAACATATTTATGCTACCTAACATATGCTCCACTCTATATTGCTGGACCTGTTGTAAGCTACAACGCATTTGCAGCTCAGGTTAGTCTTTTATCCAGGTAGTTTTCTGTTGTAGCTGATTTGTCTTATTTAAATTTCGAAAGCTGAAAACAACAACTTGAATGATTTTTGGTTATGGATTATGATTTATGAAAGGATTTTTTCACATTGCTTGATTCTTAGGCTACATAATCGAAACAATACATAAATAATTTGCAACATTCCGAATGAAACATCTATGAGTCTTAGTAGCTTGAAAAAGGAATGGTAGGTCTTCGGTTCATGTATGGCATCGACCATACATAACACTAACTGATTTCAATTTCAAATTGTACTTGGTGACTTTAAAAACTGTCTTGCAGTAGTCCATAGAAGATTTGATCTGTGTGTTCAAGCAGTGGCTTTACTCTTTGGTGCCACAGAGATCCCCCAGTTACATATTACTAACCGGTTGTTTATGTAGCGACCTTGCAGTTAGATGTACCTCAGAAAAATTATTCAGTTGGGCAGATATGTTGTTATGGACTAAGGTGGATCCTAAATTTCCTTCTAATCGAAGTCATGACACACTTTTTCCATTACAACGCGTTTGTAGTCAGGTACTTCTGTTTATACATTACGATAATCCTTTATTATGATTATCATGATACCCATTCTGAATTTTGAATTAAATACTCTGATGGCAGCCGATTATGGCGGCAGTTGACACCGTTTGAGATCTTCATCATTAGTTATGGGGTAAGATTATACACATTGCAGTTGGTATTCATCGGTAGTCACTTAGGGTGAGCGTGTGGCAGTTGATATTCTCACTTGTGCTTATTATTTCTGTTTCAAGCGAAATTCTTATTAATTAAGTGACCTGCATGTAAGTTTTCCATTTCCACTAAAAAGTAAAGAAGTTTCCATTTGCCACTAACCTGTGAATGTTCATGGCAGTGAGGCAAGTGTGATTTTTCTGGGCTCAAGCCCAGTTTTTCAACTTGCAGGCTCAGCCAGATGCCTGGAAAAGCCCAGCAAATTATAACAATAATTTAGATAATGTTTGTTAACTTTATTCAGAAAAAAAGATTTTTGGGTTTGGGCCTGCCTTTTTAGGCTTGTCATCCTTGACACGGCCTTGCTTTTCTAGGCTGGGCCTCTCTAGGCCCTTGCTGGAACCTGCATCAGAGCTTGAACGGGTGTAATCTGAACAGGTTTAGGGCGCGATCGGATCATCGTTTCATGGACGATTACAGGCGTAAAACATCCAGGTCAAAAATTAATACGCACTTCTCGGAGTCAGCCGCTTGGTTGGTTGTCTAGATCCTTAAAAGGGGGCCTTTTTTGCCTTACACCTGGAAAAAGAATACACACCTCCCGCACTCCGTTTCCTTTCCACCCGGATTTTGCGGGTACCCAGTTTAATGCGGATGGAAGAGGTTACGGGTGGAAAATAAATACGGTGGAGAAACAATGAACCAAGCGCGGCCTTAACTGTAACAACATTGCATTTTCATAGGTTTTTGCATGGGTTGTGATGCACTAGACTACCACATTAGTCACTTCTACTATTTCTGTTGTCTATTTTGTTAGCTAACACACTGGAGCTCCTATGCAGGTGTTGTTCTTTATGTGGTTAAAATTCTTCCTTATTTGGCGCTACTTCAGGTTCTGGTCACTGGTAATACAACATTGAAATTCTGTACTCAATATGCACCATCAGTTCGTTTTGCAGCACTGCATACTTCCTCTTGAAGTGATAACTCTCAGTTTGTTGTATTTTGTGCTAAACTGACTTCACTATGTCCTTTTTGCTGGACAAATGTTCTTGTTTGTGCTGAAATTCAAGTGAACCTAAACAGACAAGGATTTAACCTTAGCATTTTATTACAGGTAGGAGGAGTTGAGACACCTGAAAACATGCCTAGGTGCATAAATAATTGTCCTGACCTGGAGAGTTTCTGGAAAAGCTGGCATGCTTCCTTTAACAGATGGCTGGTCAGGTCTGTGTAGAAGTAGACAGCTTAAGTATCATGGTACCATGCTAGCAAATTTTCCCGTCTAGTTTACTGTTATTCATAGCATCACTGCACTTTGATGTATATACATATTGTAATGGGATGGGATGTATATAATGATTAACAAATCTTTCCTACTACTTGAATAAAAAGTGCATGAAGTTCAGATATAGTTAATCCCATGGCCCATGCATGGAGCTCTAGAGTTGGTATATGTCTATACAGAGGTGCATTTGCAGTCAATACACAGGCATTGATTAATCCCAGAGTGTAAGTTTCATTATCCATCTCTTGTTGCAGGTACGTTTACATACCTCTTGGTGGGTCTCGAAGAAAACTAATTAGTGTCTGGATTGTATTCACATTCGTAGCAGTCTGGCATGACCTGGAATGGTACCTTTCAAACTATCTCCTTAAGTCTTGTAAACATCCAAGTTGCGAACAAACTTGTGTAACTTACATTGACCATTTGGTTGCTTTCTCTTAAACAGGAAACTTATTTCATGGGCATGGTTAACATGCTTATTTTTTGTCCCTGAAATAGTGATCAAGTCTTTTTCCAACAACTTCCAGGTAATCTCCGAAGGTTATTATTGGCCGCCCTTGCAGTTTATCTGCTTGTTATCAAGTTTCAGATTTTCTGAACCGCTTGCCTGGTGACTAAATTTAGGTTACTGTATCAACTTACTTTTTTTGTTTGGAGAAAGTTGGACACTCTTTAAATCTGAAGTTAAGAAAGACATACAAATTGAATGTCCAAACAACAAAGCTAACATGATGTCTAGGTATCTGCAGTACCACAACAATGTGTGGTCTTGTTCCTTTTATGCTTGATGTTTCAAGTCTATATGTTTGTTCTCTCCTGCACGCATATATCTTTTAGCATTCTTTCTAGACGCTTCAATTTTTCATTGTTAGCAAGTAATACTTCCAAAATAACATTTTCTGCAGGCAAAAAGTACCCTTGGGCGGTTCATTCATCGTGAATTATGTGTAATTGCTGGTGCTGTGACAGTCAGCTCCCTTATGGTACTTCCGTCTTTATATTTGAGTGTTAATTAGTCATGATTTTCTGCACAATCTTGAAACATGGAGAGATTATGAGCTACACACTAGATTAGTCAGCTAGGAGTACTACTTACCTTCTTGGTTGTAAGCAAACTGCTGGTCCTGACATGTCCAATGCTTGTAGGTGGCAAACCTTGTTGGCTACGTTGTAGGGCCGTCAGGCATTAAGGTTCTGATGTCGCGGATGCTCCACAAGGATGGTGAGTTATATGTTCACATCCATTACTTGTAATACAGTTTCGTTGGTGAAATGTACACAAACTATGTAGCTAATACATGACTTCGTTTCTGCAGCCCTTCCTGCACTTGGCATCATATTCACTACTTTCTATGTGGGCGTCAAGGTGATTATTTGCTAATAATTTCTTTTGAACTCACAGAAATGGATCTTCTCATTGTTTGTTAATCTTATTTGCAGCTTATCTTTCATATACGGGACGCTAGAAAGACTTAACGGGTGACAAGAACAACTATGCAGGTTTGACTCTGAACTCGGTGATATTGCAGGCATCGTGATAACATAGCAGGCTTCCAGCACTGCTTTGTTGGCTTTGTTTGACACAAGCAAAAAGCTCATGTAGGCATTTATCTGGGATTCCTTCGCTGTAGGTTAGGGCCTAGTATGCCTGCTGGTGATCTTTCACTGCGTATGATCTTTTGAATTCGGTTGGCCTGGGGTGATATTGCGGAACGCATGCTTGTAACGACGATTCCCATATTGTTGCTTCAATGCCTGTGACCGGCAACTCGTCGTTTTTCGCTACTGTTTATATTCACGCCAATTCAGTGGAGTCACTTGGCTGTAACTAGGACTGAAGATGATAATGGGAAAAGGTTTGCGGCGGAATCCAGAGTTATGTAAAACTTGGCAGGTGAAATGGTTTGCAGAACGCGCATATCGGCATATGGCACCCTGGCCTTGTTTGGATCAGCGTTTCCGTTTCAAATACCAGCCTGTTACATTAGCCATCGTTTAAGTGTTGTCCAGCAAAGTGTCGTGTGTGAAGTGTTTTCGTTCCAAATATGGCTAGTATCGTTGATCGTTGTTGACAGCTGCTGTAGTAATAAAGTTGAGCTTTTGCCTTCTTCATTTTGACAAAAAAGCCTCTAAATAGGTGCTTTTTGCTTTGGCTCTTTTTTGTTAAAGTGAAAAAGCTGCAAAAGCAGAAGCAAAAACCCAAGCAAACAGGACCTTAAGGCCTCCTTTGGTTTAGAGGAATTTCATAGGAATTCTAGAGGATAGGATTCTTATAGGATTTTTTCCTTTAGAGCCCTTTGGTTCATAGGAATGGATTCCTATTCCTTCATAGGATTGGTTCTATCCTCCACATTTCATAGGAAAATAAAAAAGAGCCTAGACTCAATGGAAAAATTTCTTTGATGTCAACCAAATGACATCTTATTTCCTATTCCTACTCATAGGATTTGAGATACATATTATCTTATTTCCTACAAGATTCCTATTCTTATGATAATCCTATCCTATGAACCAAAAGAGGCCTAAGCAAGAAATTGTAGAGGTTGGAGAGCAAGCGGGATAATTTACTGCCATCTTTAAAACTCAAATCTTGCAGGGAGCAACTGAAACCCACACGAACTTTGAGTTGCCTCACTAGTATACTCCCTGTAGTGTTCTAAACGCTTTTATCTTTCTTTACCAGAGAAAAACCGGGTAGAAGAAAACATAAGGAACACATAGGAGACTGATAAATATTTAGGCATAAGGGAGCCACCAGAGAACTATGGTGTATCTTACGACCGATATTTTCAAGACAAACATAAAGGGAGCATTGTAAGTCAAACATAAAGGGGGCATTACAGACTTACAATAGTTCTCTGATGGCTTGACTTACAATAGCTTGTAATGTCAAATTAGAGAAATGTGGTAAAGGTGTCTGTAATTTTGAGGAGTATAATAACTAGCCTGACATATACTTCCTGTGTTCCAAAATACCCGTCGTGGTTTTAGTCCAAAATTGAATTAAAACCACGGCGAGTATTTTGGAACGGAGGGAGTATATCTTACATGTATACAGATGACACAATAATACGTGGATCCGAAAACCTATTTGACATTAATTACAAGCTCAAATTTATATATGTTGTCTATATATATCATGGGGTACATTCATTCAGTAGGTACCAACCACAACGGCGGTCGAACTGGCATGATATAACCCTTGTGCCTGAAAGGCCGTTGCACCTCTTCAGTCCCCTTGCCCACGTCGATGACATGCAGAAAGTTCTCAGTGATGGCCATGTGATTCAGAAAATATATGCAGTTGCCTCGCAGACCACCACCACCGGTGTGATAAGCAGTGGAGCACGACGCCCCGAAATTGGAGATCCCAATCCTATCCCCGCCAAGAAGGAACGCTCTATCATCACCGATGTTGTCCACCTTGCACCACGCCGGTTTCGAGAAGTCCATCCTGTAGACCGCATGCTCCGCTATCCTGTGCACATTGTCGCCGTCGAAGAAGACGACGACGAGGAAGAGGTCGCCGCAGGATTCAACTAAGTAGGTCGCCGCCATCGGCATGCTCAGCGGCAGATCGACCATGTCGACAGCTATGGCGTCGAGCTCCGGACTACCATCGTCATCGTTGAAACGGATGAACCCCAGCTCGTCGCCGGTCATCTCGTAGTAAATCTTGCCGCCGACGGCTGCCATGCCATGGCACTTGGCCATGTTCTTCTCCCGGGGCACGTCGCCGTCGAGGAACATGGTGAGCTGGTAGCGGTGTATTTCCCCCTGTTAGAATAAATCCGAGGCATATCGTTGATCATCAAAGGACCAAGCAATCACACGAGGCACGACACCGAGATTTGTTTACGAGGTTCACCGATATGGCTATATTTTTGGGGCATGACTACGGGCGCTCCTCCCCGTGACACCGTCACAATACCACACACCGGTCACCCGGGCGCCGGCATACGCCGCCGGCTCCCCCTTGTGCGCCTGTGCTATTATGTTGGCATAGGTTACATCGTGTGTCTAGCCCCACTATATATGAGAGACCTAGGATACAAGTGTCCTACTTGGACACGACTACATATCCTATGTAAACACAATATAACTCCTAGTCCAACTGTAACCTACCTTGTACACAATATTCGACACAACTTTAACAAACTCCACATTGGCGAATATTCTGCACCACCTTGAGTTCGTCAATGCATCAAACTTTCATGTACATTGGACTTGAGCTTATTCCATGAGTACCGCTGCTACTCCAAAGACTCCATGCGACTTCACCTGCAACTTGTAGTCCCTTCTTTACTTGACAACAGTCAACACTCGAGCAAAATTAAGTTTCTTATTACTCTAGTTTGTGCTCCCAACTTCCAGAGTATCCGTCCAACGCCATCACACACTGATCACTGACCTGCGTGAAAGTGAACAACTCACATATTGGGTGTCACACATAAGAGTTACCTGAACTCAACATCACCGCTCCTTTCTTGACCGCCTGTCCGAAACTTGAAGAAATTTCACCGTTGCTTGTAGTCATCCCGAGTCAAATCCACAGTTGTCTCACCACATGTATGACCACCAGAGCCCTGGCCCGTCTCCATGTCCCGTGCGTACCGCACGCCTCGCCGCTATTACCGCGTCGAGCCTCCGCTGTCCCGGTCGAGTCTCAAGGGTCGCGAAACCACACCACTCAACCCCCACTGCAGAGTACCACCGATCATCACCGACCGATGACGAGTTTCACGCTTCCATCAGACCACTGGGCTCCAGTCCAAACTGTGTGTCACTCGCTTTTCTCCCTTGCTGAATAGGCTTCGATTATCTGAATCCTTACACCGTAGCCCCTCAATCCAGCTCCACCTTCAACAATACTCCATGGTAGATGATCAGTCCACCCCTGCGCCTCATCGACTTCAAGCTCTATGTATACACCACCTTGAATCAATCCCGCGCCATAGTCTTGTCGAAGCCGCACAAGCCTCGGACCCGCGCCACGTGTTTCCACGCCCCAGAAGTCGGTCACCATCAGCATCACGCTCCTACGCCGTCTTCGCCGATTCCACCACCGTCTTCCGTACCAACCGACTTGCGTCAATCCGTCAGACTGCCTAGTCCGACCCAGCCGAACTCGTCGACTGTATGACACGCTCGAGGCTCCCAAATCGTCTTCCGCGAATTTCCATCCATCACCTGATAATTTCATCTTAGCTGACATGACTTCCTGCAACTCCTTCAAGCATCCATGTCGTGCCAACAATCTTTCACCCATGTTCGCCATAACCCAAAGCTTCCAGTCCCGTCGAACTTCTTCACCTCAAACCTGATACCCATTGACGCCATGGTTCTTTGTACGGCTGACCCTGCGAAAAATTATCCGAGCTTTCCTCACGTGATGCCCAAGTGCACAAGCAAAACCTGACGTGATACACCCTCGTGCACTAATAGCAAAATCCAACCAATCTTGGTCTTCACGTGTAACTGCTCCAGGCACAAAACTCTAATGCTAGCTTTGCTTTGCCATGACCTTTTGCTTTCCAATGGATACTTATCGTTGATGGATTTTCTCACGCTAGATGTGATCTGCCTCCGTCCGCGTCATACATGGAGACTCGGTCTCCTTTTTGTTTCCAAACAAATCCCGTGCTCAGCTTTTGAGTCCAGCGCCCTGCGCGTACAAGAGTACGCCCGAGCCTCCGCTCGGCCAGCCCCGCCTGGGCTTGCCTGCAATGGGCCGCCCCAAACCCCGCTCAACGATCTCAACATGCGCCTCCTATACGCTTGCCCGATCGATCCATTGATCGACCGCCGCACGACTTTCCTACGCTGTTTTCAATCGCATCTCGCCGAGTAAGCCAAAAACTGCTGCCATGTATCTGCTTCACGATCTGATTACTGCTCGAAAGTAACACAACATGACCGGTCTGCCTGGATCGTAACTCGCCGATGATATTCATCCCATATTACAATCGCTTCCTGCAGATTTATGTCGACGCTTCTTCCTCTCGATCAACGATCCACAACCTCTGAATGACCTAGCTCATGATACCACTTGTTAGAATAAATCCGAGGCATACCGTTGATCATTCAAGGACCAAGCAATCACACGAGACACGACACCGAGATTTGTTAACGAGGTTCACCGATATGGATACATCCTCGGGACATGACTACGGACGCTCCTCCCCGTGACACCATCACAATACCGTACACCGGCCACCCGGGCGCCGGCACACGCCGCCGGCTCCTCCTTGCGCGCCTGTGCTATTATGTTGGCATAGGTTACATCGTGTGTCTAGCCCCACTATATATGAGAGGCCTAGGATACAAGTGTCCTACTTGGACACGACTACATATCCTATGTAAACACAATACAACTCCTAGTTCAACTGTAACCTGCACGTCCACATCTTGCTGTCGTCGGGATCAAAGACCACGACGGCGCAGCCTGGCTTCGCAACGGAACTGTCGGAGAGCAGGCACTTGCAGCGCAGCGGGAGCGCCTCCTCCAAGGGCGGCAGCTGGACCCTCTCGCCGTCCTGAGGCCGCAGCAGGAACGTGTGCAGGGAGGCCGGGTCCAGCGCGAGCACCCAGCCCTGCGGGGTCTCGAAACACCGGTGGTCTCGCAGCACGCCGCCGGCTGCCGTGCTCATCAGAGCTTGGCTTGAGATGCTGTACTGCGTCTGCGAATCTTCGGCACGGGTTCCAAGATCGTGCACGAGCACCGGCAGCGGCAAGATCGCTGGTGATTCGCCTACCATCCCCATCGATCGGCGAGAAAAGACTGGCCGGATTCTCCCGTGAGAAGCGTTTCCGATCTTAGGACCGCCCAGCGACCCGCCCTTGGCAGATCTTGTTCTCGGCTGATTGATCGCGATGGCCTCTCCTTGATTCTCTGGGCGCACTTTTGTAGTAGGCACGGGGCTGCTAAATCGAATTGAGTACTGAGAGAGACTGCATTCTTCTCGGAATCGGTCTCCTCTCTCTGCTCTGCTCTGCGGTGCGAGGCTAACGCACAAACGAATTGGCAGTCCGATACGAATTCGTACGCTGCAAAGCTCTGCCTCGGATGCGGATTGGACGGCGGACTGGCCCTGACACTTTTCTCGTCCACGAAAACCGGTGGCGGGCGGCGGACTGGGCCACGAGGGATGGAGTGGGGCGGGGATGTGCTTGGGTTGGGTCAAGGCACTATTTTTTTTTTTAAACCGGTAAGACACTACTCCTTCGGTCCATAATGTAAGGGCTTATTTGATTTGGAGGATTTTTATAAAAAAAAACATGAGAACAAAGATTGCAGAGGAAACTTTCCTCCCAAAATCTAAAAAGTGCATGCGCGCTATCTGGGCGAACCGAGCGGCCGCGCGGTGACCGCTCGATACATGTGTATCGTACGGCCCGCGGTGCCAGGCGTTATCTGGTCGGGAGAGTTTTGCGGACCGCTCACCCGGATAGCCACGTTGTGTTCCTTATCCACTCAACCACCCTCCCACTGCCGCCTTGCTTCCTCCTGCGACGCCGACCGCCACGTCATTCCTCTTTCGGGCAACGCCCCTCCGCCGCGCTCCTCCTCCCCGCAACGCAGCCGCCGCTCCGCTCCTGCTGCCGGCTACGCGCCCGCTGCCACGCCCCTCCGGCCGCCTCCCGGTGACGTACGCCATGCCCAGCATGCGTCAGGCCGGTCCCGTCCTCCTGGCGACGCGAGCCGCGCCCGGCGGACCTGCTCCCCTGCTTCCGTATGCCCTGTATGTTGCTGGCCGCCTCCTCCTCTTTTGCTTGCACAAGCGCCGTTGTGCTATCCATCTGCAGGTCACAGCCTCCTTCAGCAACAGGCCGATGCTGCCGTGACCATCCATGGCGGCGAGTAAACCCGACCACGGCGGCCTCAGCCAAGTGCCCGTCCGCCGCACCCAGCGTCCCGAAGTAGCCGCCCTTTCGCTGTTCCACACCACGCGCGATGGCCGCATCAATTCGATTTTGATGTGCATGCATTCCGGTACCTGATTTGACAGCCTCTCTGTCGATTTTTGGTGCTTCTCTGTCAGCACGGCATAGTGTTGCCTGCATTTTTTTACGATGCATCAGCGTGTGTGGTCGCGTTGTACCCCTAGGCAACACTGGATGCACGCAGGGAGCTTAGATTAGGGGGCTGGGAGTTCTTGTGCAGTTCGCCGCAGGGGATGAGGTTGCGCTTTTTGTGGTGAGTGCTTGTTGGGAATTTTTCACGAGATTGGGTGTTGTTCATGTGGTCTAACGACTTGATTCTGTTGTTTTACACAAAACACTATGCGCATTGGTCTACTTGACTAAACTAGTTGGCTAGTCAGGTTTGTGCGGTTGCACAAGAGCTTGTACTTAGTTGGCTTCTGGAGCTGGCGATGAAGCATGGAGGAGCAAAGGAGCACGGAACACCGGCGTTGACGCACTGCTCCGTCATCTCGCCGGGGCCGTCGTATTCCCTGTTGCCTCCCTAACTCACTGTTCGCGAGCACCCCGTGGCCTCCGGCGTGCTTAAGCCGTCATCGGAGCCTGCAAGCTGTGGCAACCTCCCAGCGCATGGATGCATCGACCTTGAGTAGTGGCCGTCGCTACCATCCCGTTCATGGCAGACACTTTTTCCTCTCGTGTGTGTGTTTCTTTCTCTCGTGTGTGTGGATTGTTACGTTTACTACTTGGCTCATGTCAGGTGGATGGATCTGTGTGTGGATTGTTACGTTTACTAGTTGCCAATAGTTTTTTTGTCAACTAAACATCAATGTGTGTGCAACTATACTATTAACGTGTCAATTGAACTTATGTGTGTGTTAATAGTCCTGCCAACTAAACATCAATATGCGTGCAACTAGACTACATTGTCGCGTCAATTGCGCATATGTGTGTGCAACTAGCGTCCTGCCAACTAAACATCAGTATGTGTGCAATTAAACTAAATTACAAGCCAACTGAGCATATGTGTGTGCAATTAGTCCTTCTGCCAACTAAACATCAATGTGTGTGGAAGTAGACTACATTACAAGCCAATTAAACATCAATGTGTGTGCAAGTAGACTAAATTACAAGCCAACTGAGCATATGCGTGTGCAACTAGTCTTCCTGCCAACTAAACATCAATGTATGTGCAACTAGACTATATTACAAGCCAACTAAACATCAATGTGTGTGGAAGTAGACTACATTACAAGCCAACTAAACATCAATGTGTGTGCAACTAGATTACATTACAAACCAACTAAACATCAATGTGTATGCAACTAGACTACATTACAAGCCAACTAAATATCAATGTGTGTGCAACTAGACTGCATTACAAGCCAACTAAATATCAATGTGTGTGCAACTAGACTGCATTACAAGCCAACTAAATATCAATGTGTGTGCAACTAGACTGCATTACAAGCCAACCAAATATCAATATGTGTGCAACTAGATTATATTACAAGCCAACTAAACATCAATGTGTGTGCAACTAGACTACATTACAAGCCAACTAAGTATCAATGTGTGTGCAACTAGACTACATTACTAGCCAACTAAGCACAAAGTGGCTGAATATAAGACACCCTTGATTACATCAAGTTCCGCCAGGTCTGCTGCGGTACTGTCGGACGCATTGAGGAGGTTGGACTTGAGCACGGTCAAGCTCTCGGGGAAGAGGAGGGGCCAGAGTCGGAGGATGTCGTCGGAGAGAGGAGTTTGCGAAGGAGGACAGCAGCCATGGTGCGGAGCTCGGCGATTGACGGGTCGAAGGAGGCCCAAAGTAGGGACATGGCTTGCAATCCACTACTAGATAGTTGGTCAGGGTAGTAGACTAGTTGCACATCAAGTTGTTATGGTTGATAGGTTGCAACCTCATATGAAGTTAGATCATATAGCTTAAAAGTTGGTTTTTTAAAAAAGCTGCACCATGTAGTACTAAATTTGCACAATGCAGTACTTTAGTTGCATCATATAGCATCAAAGTTGGCATCAAAAAAATTCGTCGAAACATACCCATGCGGGATCTAGTTTCGAAGATCTCGTCGCGATGAATCCAAAGGTGAAAACGGATCTGAATTCCGACGTGTGGTTTAAAAGATATGACTTTTTAAAGGTTTAATAGCGAAAATAAATGTGTTTCACAGACTAGTCTGTACGCATTTGCTGTACGCATTTAATGCTAACAAAAACGTCCACTATCTGACAAAAAAGACACGCACTAAGTAATTGCTATTTATAAATTATTAGGGGACCAAAACTTGCAATTTTAGGCCGGCCGCTCGCAAAGTGTAGCGAGCAGCCGGCCGCTCGCTAGACCGGTCCAACTTTCCTATATATGTATTCAGTTTGTAGGAAATGCGTACAAGAATTTCGTAGGAATATTATTCATTTCCTATGCTTTTGGAGAAAACTACACATCCACTCAAAGCTCATTTTGCGCGTAGGAACGAGGCAAGTCAATTCCTTAGGGTGGCAAGTGCCATCCTATCAAATTCCTATACTACTTCAAATTCCTACGTTTAGATTTCTTCCAAACCGAATGAGCCCTAAGATATCTTTTCTTTTTCTTTTTTGAAACTTCAAGACACAAACAACGGACGAAGATTGGATTCGAGTAGATCTATCAAAGACAACCACCGACTAAATCCTGTGAGATCGGCCGGAGAGACACTTTCACACATCCTATGACGATGCTAGACGCACCATCAAAGAGAGGCTAGGCAGGGAGAACATTATTTCATCTATAGGGAGCCGTCACTATCTCGTCTTTCTAAGCAGGATACAAACCCTACAAAGAAACATCTAAAAATGAAGGTCTTTCACTGGCAAAGACCAGGATCTATGGTGAGCCGCATGCCATGCCGAAGGGCAATGTTTCACCGAGACGGCTCTGCACTCTTCTGGGCCACACCACGACCAGCATCACAAATAGAGACAATCAGGACACTATGAGGCAACCAAACCTCAAACCTCATCGAAGGGCACCAAACTCCGAGAGCTCACCACCATCACGAGCCCCCAACAGAGAGGTCGACCAACAGCACCAGAATGGCCAAGGCAAAGACCGCTGCCATAGATTAGACCCACCGCCACAACCAGACACCCCAAAACACCCACCACGCTCCAACCGAGACATCAAAACGACCAATAGCGGACCAATGACTCTAAGACAACGCCCCCAAGGAGGAAAGTGACATCGCAGATGTCGTCGTCATCCAATCCAGAGATAGATCTTAGGCTTTCGCCCAGAGCACACCAAGAGCGGTTGACGAAAGCTCACATGCCCGATGGTATCACCATCATCGCCGCCGACCAAGTCGGCATTAGGCTTTCGCTTGAAGCGTCGCGATTGTGCCTCACCTCAACACACTGTCCTTCGAGTCCGGGAAGCACATGAGCGCAAGACTTTACCACCCTCCTGGCAGGCCATGATGAGCGTCCTCGCCATGTCAAAAAGGAGACCCTCTGCAAACGCAATCACTCACCTCAAGCACAAGAGTCAATGGAAGGTAGGATCGGTCCTGACCGCCGCACTGGTACGTCTATCAACCGCCAACTGCCACCCGCGCAAGCCCTTGCCCCTCCCCACCATCGGAATATGTGGGTAGCACCCTGTTGTCGTCGACGTGGACACCTAATCCCCCACCAGCGGCCAAAAATACATCCACCGCCATGAACCCAACCACGCCGTCCATAACCACCACCACCATCCTCGTGGCCAACCTGTCCAGTTAAGGCCACGGTTAACGTTGGCTTAGCCGAGCCCGGGGTGGTCATATCCGGTGATAAATGCCCCCGGCGGCCAGCCTGTCCAGTTGCGGCCACAGACAACCATCAGCTTAGCCGAGCTCAGGATGGATATATCTGGTGAGAAATGTGAAGGAAATATGCCCTATAGGCAATAATAAAGTTATTATTTATTTCCTTATTTCATGATAAATGTTTATTATTCATGCTAGAATTGTATTAACCGGAAACATAATACATGTGTGAATACATAGACAAACAAAGTGTCACTAATATGCCTCTACTTGACTAGCTCGTTAATCGAAGATGGTTATGTTTCCTAACCATAGACATGTGTTGTCATTTGATTAAATAAGATCACATCATTAGGAGAATGATGTGATTGACATGACCCATTCCATTAGCTTAGCACCCGATCGTTTAGTATGTTGCTATTGCTTTCTTCATGACTTATACATGTTCCTATGACTATGAGATTATGCAACTCCCGTTTGCCGGAGGAACACTTTGTGTGCTACCAAACATCACAACGTAATTGGGTGATTATAAAGAAGCTCTACAGGTGTCTCCAAAGGTACATGTTGGGTTGGCGTATTTTGAGATTAGGATTTGTCACTCCGATTGTCGAAGAGGTATCTCTGGCCCTCTCGGTAATGCACATCACATAAGCCTTGCAAGCATTGCAACTAATGAGTTAGTTGTGAGATGATGTATTACGGAACGAGTAAAGAGACTTGCCGGCAACGATATTGAACTAGGTATTGAGATACCGACGATCGAATCTCGGGCAAGTAACATACCGATGACAAAGGGAACAACGTATGTTGTTATGCGGTCTGATCGATAAAGATCTTCGTAGAATATGTGGGAGCCAATATGAGCATCTAGGTTCCGCTATTGGTTATTGACCGGAGACGTGTCTCGGTCATGTCTACATTATTCTCGAACCCGTAGGGTCTGCACGCTTAAGGTTTCGATGACAGTTTCATTATGAGTTTATATGTTTTGATGTACCGAAGGAGTTCGGAGTCCCGGATGAGATCGGGGACATGATGAGGAGTCTCAAAATGGTCGAGACATAAAGATTGATATATTGGACGACTATATTCGGACACCGGAAGTGTTCCGGGGAAGTTTCGGATAAAACCGGAGTACCGGGGGGTTACCGGAACCCCCCGGGGGGTTAATGGGCCTCATGGGCCTAAAGTGGAGAAGAGGACGGGCAGCCAGGGCAGGCCGCGCGCCCCCTCTCCCCCTAGTCTGAATTGGACAAGGAGGGAGGGGCGGCGCCCCCCCTTTCCTTCCTCTCCTCTCTCCCTTCCTTCCCCCTCTCCTACTTGGACAAGGAAAAGGAGGGAGTCCTACTCCCGGTAGGAGTAGGACTCCTCCCTGGCGTGCCTCATCATGGTCGGCCGCCCCTCCCCCTTGCTCCTTTATATATGGGGGCAGGGGGGCACCTCTAGACACAACAATTGATCCATGAGATCTCTTAGCTGTGTGCGGTGCCCCCCTTCGCCATAATCCTCGATATTATTGTAGCGGTGCTTAGGCGAAGCCCTGCGACGGTAGAACATCAAGATCGTCACCATGCCGTCGTGCTGACGGAACTCTTCCCCGACACTTTGCTGGATCGGAGTCCGGGGATCGTCATCGAGCTGAACGTGTGCTAAAATTCGGAGGTGCCGTAGTTTCAGTGCTTGATCGGTCGGGCCGTGAAGACGTACGACTACATCAACCGCGTTGTTATAACGCTTCCGCTTTCGGTCTACGAGGGTACGTGGACAACACTCTCCCCTCTTGTTGCTATGCATCATCGTGATCTTGCGTGTGCGTAGGATTTTTTTTTGAAATTACTACGTTTCCCAACAGTGGCATCCGAGCCTAGGTTTTATGTGTTGATGTTATATGCACGAGTAGAACACAAGTGAGTTGTGGGCGATATAAGTCATACTGCTTATCAGCATGTCATACTTTGGTTCAGCGTGTTGGATGAAGCAGCCCGGACCGACATTACGCGTACGCTTACGTGAGACTGGTTCTACCGACGTGCTTTGCACACACGTGGCTAGCGGATGTCAGTTTCTCCAACTTTAGTTGAACCGAGTATGGCTACGCCCGGTCCTTGCGAAGGTTAAAACAGCACCAACTTGACAAACTATCGTTGTGGTTTTGATGCGTAGGTAAGATTGGTTCTTGCTTAAGCCCGTAGCAGCCACGTAAAACTTGCAACAAACAAAGTAGAGGACGTCAAACTTGTTTTTGTAGGGCATGTTGTGATGTGATATGGTCAAGACATGATGCTAAATTTATTGTATGAGATGATCATGTTTTGTAACCGAGTTATCGGCAACTGGCAGGAGCCATATGGTTGTCGCTTTATTGTATGCAATGCAACTGCGCTGTAATGCTTTACTTTATCACTAAGCGGTAGCGATAGTCGTGGAAGCATAACATTGGCGAGACGACAATGATGCTACGATGGAGATCAAGGTGTCGCGCCGGTGATGATGGTGATCATGACGATGCTTCGGAGATGGAGATCACAAGCACAAGATGATGATGGCCATATCATATCACTTATATTGATTGCATGTGATGTTTATCTTTTATGCATATTATCTTGCTTTGATTGATGGTAGCATTATAAGATGATCTCTCACTAAATTTCAAGATAAAAGTGTTCTCCCTGAGTATGCACCGTTGCCAAAGTTCGTCGTGCCCAGACACCACGTGATGATCGGGTGTGATAAGCTCTATGTCCATCTACAATGGGTGCAAGCCAGTTTTGCACACGCAGAATACTCAGGTTAAACTTGACGAGCCTAGCATATGCAGATATGGCCTTAGAACACTGAGACCGAAAGGTCAAGCATGAATCATATAATAGATATGATCAACATAGCGATGTTCACCATTGAAAACTACTCCATTTCACGTGATGATCGGTTATGGTTTAGTTGATTTGGATCACGTAATCACTTAGAAGATTAGAGGGATGTCTTTCTAAGTGGGAGTTCTTAAATAATATGATTAATTGAACTTTAATTTATCATGAACTTAGTCCTGGTAGTATTAGCGTATCTATGTTGTAGATCAATAGCTCGCGTTGTTGCTTCCTTATGTTTTATATATGTTTCCAGAGAAAACTAAGTTGAAAGATGTTAGTAGCAAAGATGCGGATTAGATCCGTGATCTGAGGTTTATCCTCATTGCTGCACAGAAGAATTATGTCCTTGATGCACCGCTAGGTGACAGACCTAATGCATGAGCAAATGCAGACGTTATGAACGTTTGGCTAGCTCAAATATGATGACTACTTGATAGTTTAGTGCATCATGCTGAACGACTTAGAATCGGGACTTCAAAGATGTTTTGAACGTCATGGACCATATGAGATGTTCCAGAAGTTGAAGTTAATATTTCAAGCAAATACCCGAGTTGAGAGATATGAAGTTTCCAACAAGTTCTATAGCTAAAAGATGGAGGAGAATCGCTCAACTAGTGAGCATGTGCTCAGATTGTCTGGGTACTACAATCGCTTGAATCAAGTGGGAGTTAATCTTCCAGATAAGATAGCGATTGACAGAATTCTCTAGTCACCATCACCAAGTTAGTAGAACTACGTGATGAACTATAGTATGCAAGGGATGACGAAAACGACTCCCGAGCTTTTCATGATGATAAAATCGATGAAGGTAGAAATTAAGAAAGAGCATCAAGTGTTGATGGTTGACAAGACCACTAGTTTCAAGAAAAGGGCAAAGGGAAGAAGGGGGAATTCAAGAAGAACGGCAAGCAAGTTGCTACTCAAGTGAAGAAGCCCAAATCTGATCCTAAGCCTGAGACTAAGTGCTTCTACTGCAAAGGGACTGGTCACTGGAAACAGAACTACCCTAAGTGATTGGCGGATAAGAAGGATGGCAAAGTGAACATAAGTATATTTGATATACATGTTATTGATGTGTGCTTTACTAGTGTTTATAGCAACCCATCAGCATTTGATACTAGTTCAGTTACTATGATTAATAACTTGAACCGGGAGTTGCAGAATGAACAGAGACTAGTTAAGGGTGAAGTGATGATGTGTGTTGGAAGTGGTTCCAAGATTGATATGATCATCATCGCACATTCCCTATACTTTTGGGATTACTGTTGAACCTAAATAAGTGTTATTTGGTGTTTGCGTTGAGCATGAACATGATTTGATCATGTTTATTGCAATACGGTTATTCATTTAAGTAAGAGAATAAATTGTTGTTCTGTTTACATGAATAAAATCTTATATGGTTACACACCCAATGAAAATGGTTCGTTGGATCTCGATCGTAGTGATACACATATTCATAATATTGAAACCAAAAGATGCAAAGTTAATAATGATAGTGCAACTTATTTGAGGCACTGCCGTTTATGTCATATTGGTGTAAAGCGCATGAAGAAAATCCATGCTGATGGGTTTTTGGAATCACTTGATTATGAATCAGTTGATGCTTGCGAACCATGCCTCATGGGCAAGATGACTAAGACTCCGTTCTCCAGAACAATAGAGCGAGCAACAGATTTGTTGGAAATCATACATACTGATGTATGTGGTCCGATGAATATTGAGGCTCGTGGCAGGTATCATTATTTTCTGATCTTCACAGATGATTTGAGCAGATATGAGTATATCTACTTGATGAAACACAAGTCTGAAATATTTGAAAAGTTCAAAGAATTTCAGAGTGATGTGGAGAATCATCGTAACAAAAATAAAAGTTTCTACGATATGATCGCAGAAGTAAAATATTTGAGTTACGAGTTTGGCCTTCAGTTAAAACAAATGTGAAATAGTTTCACTACTCACGCCACCTGGAACACCACAGTGTAATGGTGTGTCCAAACGTCATAATCGTACTTTATTAGATATAGTGCGATCTATGGTGTCTCTTACCGATCTACCACTATCGCTTTGGGGTTATGCATTAGAGACAGCTAGATTCATGTTAAAAAGGGCACCATCTAAATCCGTTGAGACGACACCGTATGAACTGTGGTTTGGCGAGAAACCTAAGCTGTCGTTTCTTAAAGTTTGGGACTGCAATGCTTATGTGAAAAAGTTTCAACATGATAAGCTCGAACCCAAATCGGAGAAGTAAATCTTCATAGGATACCCAAAAGAAAATGTTGGGTACACCTTCTATCACAGATTCGAAGGCAAGTTATTCATTGCTGAGAATGGATCCTTTCTAGAGAAGGAGTTTCTCTCAAAAGAAGTGAGTGGGAGGAAAGTAGAACTTGATGAGGTAACTGTACCTGCTCCCTTATTGAAAAGTAGTTCATCACAGAAATCTGTTCCTGTGACTACTACACCAATTAGTGAGGAAGCTAATGATGATGATCATGTAACTTCAGATCAAGTTACTACCGAACCTCGTAGGTAAACCAGAGTGAGATCCGCACCAGAGTGGTACGATAATTCGGTTCTGGAGGTCATGTTACTTGACCATGACAAACCTACGAACTATGAGGAAGCGATGATGAGCCCAGATTCCGCAAAATGGCTTGAGGCCATGAAATCTGAGATGGGATCCATGTATGAGAACAAAGTATGGACTTTGGTTGACTTGCCCGATGATCGGCAAGCCATTGAGATTAAATGGATCTTCAAGAGCAAGATGGACGCTGATAGTAGTGTTACTATCTACAAATCTAGACTTATCGAAAAAGGTTTTTGACAAAGTTCAAGGTGTTGACTACAATGAGATTTTCTCACTCGTATCGATGCTTAAAGTCTGTCCGAATCATGTTAGCAATTGCCGCATTTTTATGAAATCTGGCAAATGGATAACAAAACTGCAATCCTTAATGGATTTCTTAAAGAAGAGTTGTATATGATGCAACCAGAAGGTTTTGTCAATCCTAAAGGTGTTAACAAAAATGTGCAAGCTCCAGCGATCCATCTATGGACTAGCACACGCATCTCGGAGTTGGAATATACGCTTTGATGAGTTGATCAAAGCATATAGTTTATACAGATTTGCGATGAAGCCTGTATTTACAAGAAAGTGAGTGGGAGCACTACAACATTTCTGATATGTATATGTGAGTGACATATTGTTGATCGGAAATAATATAGAATTATTCTGTAAAGCATAAAGAAGTGTTTGAAAGGAGTTTTTCAAAGAAAGACCTCGGTGAAGCTGCTTACATATTGAGCATCAAGATCTATAGAGATAGATCAAGACGCTTGATAAGTTTTTTCAATGAGTACATACCTTGACAAGATTTTGAAGTAGTTCAAAATGGAACAGTCAAAGAAAGAGTTCTTGCCTATGTTACAAGGTGTGAAATTGAGTAAGACTAAAAGCCCGACCACGGCAGAAGATAGAAAGAGAATGAAAGTCATTCCCTATGCCTCAGCCATAGGTTCTATAAAGTATGCCATGCTATGTACCAGATCTATCGTATACCCTACACTGATTTGGCAAGGCAGTACAATAGTGATCTAGGAGTAGATCACTGGACATCGGTCAAAATTATCCTTAGTGGAATAAGGAAATATTTCTCAATTATGGAGGTGACAAAAGGTTCGTCATAAAAAGTTACGTCGATGCAAGTTTTGACACAGATCTGGATGACTCTAAGTCTCGATCTAGATACATATTGAAAAGTGGGAGCAATTAGCTAGAGTAGCTCTGTGCAGAGCATTGTAGACATATAATTCGCAAAATACTTACGGATCTGTATGTGACAGACCCGTTGACTAAAATTATCTCACAAGCAAAACATGATCACACCTTAGTACTCTTTGGGTGTTAATCACATAAACAATGTGAACTAGATTACTGACTCTAGTAAACCCTTTGGGTATAGGTCACATGACGATGTGAACTATGGGTGTTAATCACATGGTGATGTGAACTATTAGTGTTGAATCACATGGCGATGTGAACTAGATTATTGACTCTAGTGCAAGTGGGAGACTGAAGGAAATATGCCCTAGAGGCAATAATAAAGTTATTATTTATTTCCTTATTTCATGATAAATGTTTATTATTCATGCTAGAATTGTATTAACCGGAAACATAATACATGTGTGAATACATAGACAAACAAAGTGTCACTAGTATGCCTTTACTTGACTAGCTCGTTAATCAAAGATGGTTATGTTTCCTAACCATAGACATGTGTTGTCATTTGATTAAACGAGATCACATCATTAGGAGAATGATGTGATTGACATGACCCATTCCATTAGCTTAGCACCCGATCGTTTAGTATGTTGCTATTGCTTTCTTCATGACTTATACATGTTCCTATGACTATGAGATTATGCAACTCCCGTTTGCCGGAGGAACACTTTGTGTGCTACCAAACGTCACAACGTAACCGGGTGATTATAAAGGAGCTCTACAGGTGTCTCTAAAGGTACATGTTGGGTTGGCGTATTTCGAGATTAGGATTTGTCACTCCGATTGTCGGAGAGGTATCTCTGGGCCCTCTTGGTAATACACATCACATAAGCCTTGCAAGCATTGCAACTAATGAGTTAGTTGTGAGATGATGTATTACAGAACGAGTAAAGAGACTTGCCGGTAATGAGATTGAACTAGGTATTGAGATACCGACGATCGAATCTCGGGCAAGTAACATACCGATGACAAAGGGAACAACGTATGTTGTTATGCGGTCTGACCGATAAAGATCTTCGTAGAATATGTGGGAGCCAATATGAGCATCCAGGTTCCGCTATTGGTTATTGATCGGAGACGTGTCTCGGTCATGTCTACATTATTCTCGAACCCGTAGGGTCCGCACGCTTAAGGTTTCGATGACAGTTTCATTATGAGTTTATATGTTTTGATGTACCGAAGGAGTTCGGAGTCCCGGATGAGATCGGGGACATGACGAGGAGTCTCGAAATGGTCGAGACATAAATATTGGTATATTGGAAGATTATATTCGGACACCGAAAGTGTTACGGGGAAGTTTCGGATAAAACCGGAGTATCGGGGGGTTACCGGAACCCCCGGGGGGGTTAATGGGCCTCATGGGCCTAAAATGGAGAAGAGGAGGGGCAGCCAGGGCAGGCCACGCGCCCCCTCTCCTCCTAGGCCGATTTGGACAAGGAGGGAGGGGCGGCGCCCCCCTTTCCTTCCTCTCCTCTCTCCCTTCCTTCCCCCTCTCCTACTTGGACAAGGAAAAGGAGGGAGTCCTACTCCCGGTAGGAGTAGGACTCCTCCCTGGCGCGCCTCATCATGGCCGGCCGCCCCTCCCCCTTGCTCCTTTATATACGGGGGCAGGGGGCACCTCTAGACACAACAATTGATCCATGAGATCTCTTAGCCGTGTGCGGTGCCCTCATTCTATGGTATTGGCGTTGGTGGTGTCGCGGGGGTCCAATATAGAACAAATTTTCATCTGATTCCCCTCATTCTATGGTATTGGCGTTGGTGGTGTCGCGGGGGTCCAATATAGAACAAATTTTCATCCGATCCCCCTCATTCTATGGTATTGGCGTTGGTGAATCTCGGGTATGATCTTTCTCGAGACTTGTACACAATTCCCTCTTTTCCCAACGAATCCGCGTTTAGGGACGTGTCATTGCAATTTTAGCCATGGTCTTTCTTAAGACTTCCACGTAACGGTCGTTCTCTCTGTAAATGTATAAGACGTTCTTTTCTCAACAAATGCAACAAGACAGAAAACGTTGGTATTTACTCCTTGAAATAAAAATGATGTGTGATCGAAAATGGGGACAAACATGCAAAAGAAAATGCCATGTGCTAATGTCTAGCACACTCATCTATCTGTACATGCTACATACTGTACAACATTTTCTTTTGTACATATGTACAATTTTATAATTTATTCATAATTTAAAATATAAAACATTTTTTTTTTGCATTTGCACCCTTGTCGGGTGCGAAGAGATATGACCAGCCGTCTATTTTAAATTGACCCTATGTCATCCTACTAAGCAGTACAGTATAATTGTTTCAGGGCGACCCACCGATGAAAATTAGGGAGGAAAACCGATGCTAGTCCTATAGTCCTCCGCCAACAACCACCCCGCCTCCGTGGCTTCGCTCCACGCCGTGCTCCCGCCGACCGCTGGCACGGTACCTCCGACGGCGTGCGATTGCCATGCGCGCCACCACCATCATGCAACCGATCGGATGCACGGCAGCCCGGCCTGCCATGGGACACGAGGCGCTGCGCACTCCTACCCTGTTTTCTCCTGGCAGAAAGCCCCATGATGACTTAGATCTTTTCCGGCTCAGTTCCTTAATTTCAACCTATAAGGATGCTAGCCGACCCTTCTCCATGGAGCTCCCCCGATTTTATGCAGTTCTGGCCGTCCGATCTGGCCTTTGACTTATTTGTGCCATTGGATATTCGCCTTTAGTAAATTTTGTTTTCATCACGCGGTGGTTTTTCGTGGCCTATGAGTCTATGACTGGTGGGCTGGTCCGTCGCATGGATTGGCCGCGCACACAAGACACATTGCACGAACCCTAGCCTCCAATCCTCTGCCAGCACACCCTCACTCCTCCCTCGCTCCACTGCAGCCGCCGCTCTTCTCTCTCCTCGGTTCTCTCTTCCCCCTCATTCACCACAGCCATAGCCCCAGGAGCTCCGCCGTCCCTGTCAAGGAGATCCATGGCCTCCCGAGGTACTCATCTGCCCAGGTCATGAGGAAGCCGGGAGAGGAGGAGACCTCGTCGTGAGGGAGTTGCGGGAGGAGGAGCTCAACCCAAGAGGAGAGGATGCCAGCCAGGGAGTCGTCTTGGCTGGACATGGTCCTTCGCGTCTTGAACCTAGCGCCGTAGGCGGCTCATGCAGTGGCGCAGCGGAGGACGGCCTCAGCTGGTGGGTGACGGCGCCCGCATCTGGTGCATGACCTCGCATCCTGGGTGCGTGCTAGATGAGCTCGCGTCTTCACGGCCTTCAGGTGTGCACCTCTCTCTCTCTCTCTGCCTTTGAGGTTGCAAATGCGAGCATGAGCTGTTTGTCAAAATGCTCAAGGAGTAGTATGTGTGTTCGAGAGAGGGGTGGAAAAGAGGGTGACTGGAATAAGTGGAGAAGAAAGTTATTAGTTGATTTCCTATCAAAGAAAAGTAAATATCAGCCATGTTATACTTTCAGTGTGTTTGTTGGTTCCATTTGCATATAACTAGAGTAAACTGCACTGGATCCACATAATTTCTCCAACTCCCTTGAAAGCTAATGTATTTGACCCACCATTTGACTGTCAATTTGTAGTATGCTTTCTTATGCTTGAGTGGTCGATAGATTTTAGGTTTGAGCAGCTAATTGTCAAATTTAAAAGTATAAGGGACAAGATAAATTGTGATCTTGCATTGTCTACTCCCCTATTGGTGTGGCTCTTGATTTCTGAAGCTCCCAAGATTTAATAAGATGTATTGGGCTTCATTGGAAAAATGATCTACCTGGACTAATGATACATGCAAGTCTTTTATTTTAAACACTAAAAGCATTAAGTTATCAGGTACTAAAACATCTGAACTATGTTAATTGGCTGTCCTTTGATGGCAGTGTAGATTGGCATTGAAGCATGATGGACTTTTTCTTGCACCAATTCTTCTCTCGTGTGTGCTCCAGTGTTGATAATCTTTTGGGACCATTTTTTTTTCTGTAACTGCTTATACAGATGTTTAATTAGTTGCACAGACATACATACATGATTTTGCGAGGAAATTACTTTCTTTGATCTGTTCTTTATAAATGTTTTTTCAGTGGTTGTTTAATATAGATGTTTCATTTCTTGCGTAAGCATATATGATTCTATGAGAAAATTATCTTCACTGGTCTGTTTTAGAGGGATGTTTGATTAGCTGCACAACATACATAGTTCTGTTAGTAATTTGTTTTCCCTAGTCATGTTGATATTCAGTTCTGTTGGTGACCGTTTGCATGGTGGGTCATGTTAGCAGTGGGTATAAGGGTATCCAGTGCCCAGCCTTTATATTTTTATCAGGTGTATTCACCACTATGCATGTGTACATGCTGTTGGCCTAACTGTATACATTTTGTTGGTGTGATGATTCATCCTCTAAAAAAATTATATTGTGTCCTGTTGTGCTAGATGTTTGAGGTTTGGCTTTAAAAAGAAGTTATTTCTAACGGAAGGTCAATGTGAGAAAAAGGCAGTGTATACATTTTATTTGGAGCTTATTTGTGACCTTGTGCACTTGTCTTTATATATGCTCTTCTTTGTAGATATCTTCCTGTCGGTTCTCTTATGAAGATCTTTCCCCTTATCTGATTTGTTATACCATATCAGGAACCATGGTGTCCCACTGCACTTGATCGGTGATCTGTACGAGACCTTCCACAACTTCAAAATTCATGTTTCAGATTATGTGCACCGCAGAAAGACAACTTCCACCATGAATAGTTTAGGAGGATCCCAGTCAGGAGGTGCCTACTACTACGTGCAGCCCGCTAACGACGACCAGGAGTAGTTTAGGAGGATCCCAGGCAGGAGGCCTGCGCCTCTTTCGATCTGTATCCCAGTTTGTGCTAGCCTTCTTAAGGCAAACTTGTTTAACTTATGTCTGTACTCAGATATTGTTGCTTCCGCTGACTCGTCTATGATCGAGCTCTTGTATTCGAGCCCTCGAGGCCCCCCTGGTTTGTAATATGATGCTTGTATGACTTATTTTATTTGTAGAATTGTGTTGTGATATCTTTCCGTGAGTCCCTGATCTTGATCGTGCACGTTTGTGTGTATGATTAGTGTACGATTGAATCGGGGGCGTCACACCCTTGCCCCTCCCCACCATCGAAATATGTGGGTAGCACCCCGTTGTCGTCGACGTGGACACCTAGACCCCCACCAGCGGCCAAAAATACATCCACTGCCACGAACCCAACCACGCCGTCCATAACCACCACCACCATCCTCGTGGCCAGCCCGTCCAGTTCCGACCACGGACAACGTTGGTGTGACACCCCGATTCAATCATACACTAATCATACACGCAAACGTGTACAATCAAGATCAGGGACTCACGGGAAGATATCACAACACAACTCTACAAATAAAAAAATCATACAAGCATCATATTACAAGCCAGGGGCCTCGAGGGCTGGAATACAAGAGCTCGATCATAGACGAGTCAGCGGAAGCAACAATATCCGAGTACAGACATAAGTTAAACAAGTTTGCCTTAAGAAGGCTAGCACAAACTGGGATACAGATCGAAAGAGGCGCATGCCTCCTGCCTGGGATCCTCCTAAACTACTCCTGGTCGTCGTCAGCGGGCTGCACGTAGTAGTAGGCACCTCCCGAATAGAAGTAGTCGCCATCGACGGAGGCGTCTGGCTCCTGGGCTCCAACGTCTGGTCGCAACAATCGAGTATAGAAAGGGAGAAAAGGGGGAGCAAAGCAACCGTGAGTACTCATCCAAAGTACTCGCAAGCAAGGAGCTACACTACATATGTATGCATTGGTATCAAATGGAAAAAGGGTATCTTATGTGGACTGAACTGCAGAATGCCGGAATAAGAGGGGGATAGCTAGTCCTATCGAAGACTACGCTTCTGGCAGCCCCCGTCTTGCAGCATGTAGAAGAGAGTAGACTGAAGTCCTCCAAGTAGCATCGTGTAGCATAAACCTACCCGGCGATCCTCTCCTCGTCGCCCTGTTAGAGAGCGATCACCGGTTGTATCTGGCACTTTGAAGGGTGTGTTTTATTAAGTATCCGGTTCTAGTTGTCATAAGGTCAAGGTACAACTCCAAGTCGTCCTGTTACCGAAGATCACGTCTATTCGAATAGATTAACTTCCCTGCAGGGGTGCACCACATATCCCAAAACGCTCGATCCCGTTTGGCCGGACACATTTTCCTGGGTCATGCCCGGCCTCGGAAGATCAACACGTCGCAGCCCTACCTAGGCACAACAAAGAGGTCAGCACGCCGGTCTAAACCCTATGGCGCAGGGGTCTGGGCCCATCGCCCTTTGCACACCTGCACGTTGCGAACGCGGTCAGAGAGCAGACCTAGCAACCTCCATTACAAAGGAAGTTGCGTTACGCGGTCCAACCCGGCGCGCGCCGCTCAGTCGCTGACGTCACGAAGGCTTCGGATGATACCACGACGTCGAGTGCCCATAACTGTCCCCGCGTAGATGGTTAGTGCGTATAGGCCAGTAGCCAAACTCAGATCAAATACCAAGATCTCGTTAAGCGTGTTAAGTATCCGCGAACGCCGACCAGGGCCAGGCCCACCTCTCTCCTAGGTGGTCTCAACCTGCCCTATTGCTCTGCCTCAAAGGAACAGTCGGGGGTCGTCGGGAACTCAGGCCTATCACTACCTGGATGGAGCCACCTGCCCCTTCAGCCCCCATCTCCGAACAGTATCATAAGTAATGTAACAGTATAAGTATATATGATATGCCCGTGATCACCTCCCGAAGTGATCACGGCCCAGTAGTATAGCATGGCAGATGGACAAGAGTATAGGGCCACTGATGGAACACTAGCATCCTATACTAAGCATTTAGGATTGCAAGTAAAGGTAACAACAGTAGTAGCAAGGACAGGCTATGCATCAGGATAGGATAACGAAAAGCAGTAACATGCTACACTACTCTAATGCAAGCGGTAGAGAGAAGAATAGGCGATATCTGGTGATCAAAGGGGGGCTTGCCTGGTTGCTCTGGCAAGTAGGGGTCGTCAACACCGTAGTCGATCGGGGGTACCGGCAGCGGTCTCGGGGTCTATCGGAAAGAAGTAATGGAGGGGGAACACAATAAATAGTAGAGCAAACAAAGCAACACAAAGCATAACATGGCAATGCGCGGTGCTAGGGGTGACCTAACGCCGTATGAGGTGATACCGGTGAAGGGGGGAAACATCCGAGAAAATATCCCGGTGTTTCGTGTTTTCGGACAAATGAATCGGAGGGGGAAAGTTGCATGTTTGCTATGCTAGGGGCATGTGACGGACGAATGGGCTGCGTATCCGGATTCGTCTCGTCATTCTGAGTAACTTTCATGTACGAAGTATTTTCTTCCGAGCTACGGTTTATTTTCTATGATTTATCAAAGTTTTAATGAATTTCTGGAATTATATAAATTCGAAATAAAATGGGTAAAATGCTACGGGTACACAGAGGGTGTACCCAGAAGTTCACCTATGAGGCTGACTGGTGGGGTCCAGTTGACTGCCCAGTCAGCAGTCAACATTGACCAGTTGACTAGTCAATGAGCCTGCTGGGACCCACATGGCATTGTCTCATATATACCTTTTTAACAGAGATTATTGACTGACTTTAATCAGGTTTAATTAGGGGGGGTCCACTGTCATAGGTTATTAGTTTAGCAAATCGAATTAATTAGGTTATTTTTTCCAAACAATTAATTAATTATTTAATTTTTCATTTTATTTTCCTTGTCCTTTTTTAGGGGCGGGTCCACAAGGCAGTGGCCCGAACCGGCCGCAGCTGGGCACCCGTGGCTGCACAGGGCGCCGACGGCCACTGCGGTTGTGCACGCCGTGGGCCGCAGGGGGTGGCCGGGGTAGGGGCGGAGCAGAGCAGCACGGCGGCAGGTGGGGCGCGGTAGGGGGCGCGCGAGCACGCGGGAGCAAGCAGCAGCAGCAGAGCGGGGCCGCCAACGTGGGGCGCCATCGAGCGCGGCGGCCAGCCACAGCAGCGGGGACCGAGGCGGGGCGAGGGGCATGGCCCCGAGCGGCTTGCACGGGTGCGAGACGGTGAGAAGCGGGCGCGGGGGGCTCTCCATGCGGCGCAGCGGGGCGAGGCTGAAGGAAATATGCCCTAGAGGCAATAATAAAGTTATTATTTATTTCCTTATATCATGATAAATGTTTATTATTCATGCTAGAATTGTATTAACCGGAAACATAATACATGTGTGAATACATAGACAAACAGAGTGTCACTAGTATGCCTCTACTTGACTAGCTCGTTAATCAAAGATGATTATGTTTCCTAACCATGAACAACGAGTTGTTATTTGATTAACGAGGTCACATCATTAGTTGAATTATCTGATTGACATGACCCATTTCATTAGCTTAGCACCCGATCGTTTAGTATGTTGCTATTGCTTTCTTCATGACTTATACATGTTCCTATGACTATGAGATTATGCAACTCCCGTTTGCCGGAGGAACGCTTTGGGTACTACCAAACGTCACAACGTAACTGGGTTATTATAAAGGAGTACTACAGGTGTCTCCAATGGTAGATGTTGGGTTGGCGTATTTCGAGATTAGGGTTTGTCACTCCGATTGTCGGAGAGGTATCTCTGGGCCCTCTCGGTAATCCACATCACATAAGCCTTGCAAGCATTATAACTAAGATGTTAGTTGTGAGATGATGTATTACGGAACGAGTAAAGAGACTTGCCGGTAACGAGATTGAACTAGGTATTGGATACCGACGATCGAATCTCGGGCAAGTAACATACCGATGACAAAGGGAACAACGTATGTTGTTATGCGGTCTGACCGATAAAGATCTTCGTAGAATATGTAGGAGCCAATATGGGCATCCAAGTCCCGCTATTGGTTATTGACCGGAGACGTGTCTCGGTCATGTCTACATTGTTCTCGAACCATAGGGTCCGCACGCTTAACGTTACGATGACAGTCATTATGAGTTTATGCATTTTGATGTACCGAAGGTTGTTCGGAGTCCCGGATGTGATCACGGACATGACGAGGAGTCTCGAAATGGTCGAGACATAAAGATTGATATATTGGAAGCCCATGTTTGGACATCGGAACTGTTCCGGGTGAAATCGGGAATTTTACCGGAGTACCGGGAGGTTACCGGAACCCCCCGGGAACCAAATGGGCCTTAGTGGAAAGGTGAAAGGGGCAGCCCAAGGTGGGCTGCGCGCCACCCCCTCCCCTAGTCCTATTAGGACTAGGAGAGGTGGCCGGCCACCTCTCTCCCTCTCTTTCTCCTCGGGAATCCTATTAGGAATAGGATTGGGGAGGGGGGAGTCCTACTCCCGGTAGGAGTAGGACTCCTCCTGCGCCTCCCTAGCTTGGCCGGCCAGCCCTCCCCCTGTCAACCTTTATATACGGGGGCAGGGGGCACCTCTAGACACACAAGTTGATCCTTGAGATCGTTCCTTAGCCGTGTGCGGTGCCCCCTGCCACCAAATTCCACCTCGATCATACCGTTGTAGTGCTTAGGCGAAGCCCTGCGTCGGTAGAACATCAAGATCGTCACCACGCCGTCGTGCTGACGGAACTCTTCCCCGAAGCTTTGCTGGATCGGAGCCCGGGGATCGTCATCGAGCTGAACGTGTGCTAAGAACTCGGAGGTGCTGGAGTAACGATGCTTGGATCGGTCGGATCGGGAAGAAGACGTACGACTCCTTCCTCTACGTTGTGTCAACGCTTCCATTGCGATCTACAAGGGTACGTAGATCAGACTCTCCCCCTCGTTGCTATGCATCACCATGATCTTGCGTGTGCGTAGGAAAATTTTGAAATTACTACGTTCCCCAACAGTGGCATCCGAGCCTAGGTTTTATGGTTTGATGTTATTTGTACGAGTAGAACACAAGTGAGTTGTGGGCGATACAAGTCATACTGCCTACCAGCATGTCATACTTTGGTTCAGCGGTATTGTTGGACGAGACGACCCGGACCAACCTTACGCGTACGCTTACGCGAGACCGGTTCCCTCGACGTGCTTTGCACATAGATGGCTTGCAGGCGACTGTCTCTCCAACTTTAGTTGAACCGAGTGTGGCTACGCCCGGTCCTTGAGAAGGTTAAAACGGAGTCTATTTGACAAACTATCGTTGTGGTTTTGATGCGTAGGTGAAATGAGTTCTTGATTAAGCCCGTAGCAGCCACGTAAAACTTGCAACAACAAAGTAGAGGACGTCTAACTTGTTTTTGCAGGGCATGTTGTGATGTGATATGGTCAAGGCATGATGCTGATTTTATTGTATGAGATGACCATGTTTTGTAACCAAGTTATCGGCAACTGGCAGGAGCCATATGGTTGTCGCTTTATTGTATGCAATGCAGTCGCGATGTAATGCTTTACTTTATTGCTAAGCGGTAGTGATAGTCGTGGAAGCATAAGATTGGCGAGACGACAACGATGCTATGATGGAGATCAAGGTGTCGCGCCGGTGACGATGGTGATCATGACGGTGCTTCGGAGATGGAGATCACAAGCACAAAATGATGATGGCCATATCATATCACTTATATTGATTGCATGTGATGTTTATCTTTTATGCATCTTATCTTGCTTTGATTGACGGTAGCATTATAAGATGATCTCTCACTAAATTATCAAGAAGTGTTCTCCCTGAGTATGCACCATTGCCAAAGTTCGTCGTGCCCAGACACCACGTGATGATCGGGTGTGATAAGCTCTACGTCCATCTACAACGGGTGCAAGCCAGTTTTGCACACGCAGAATACTCAGGTTAAACTTGACGAGCCTAGCATATGCAGATATGGCCTCGGAACACAGAGACCGAAAGGTCGAGCGTGAATCATATAGTAGATATGATCAACATAACGATGTTCACCATTGAAAACTACTCCATCTCACGTGATGATCGGTTATGGTTTAGTTGATTTGGATCACGTGATCACTTAGAGGATTAGAGGGATGTCTATCTAAGTGGGAGTTCTTAAGTAATTTGATTAACTGAACTTAAACTTATCATGAACTTAGTACCTGATAGTATCTTGCTTGTTTATGTTGATTGTAGATAGATGGCTCGTGCTGTTGTTCCGTTGAATTTTAATGCGTTCCTTGAGAAAGCAAAGTTGAAAGATGATGGTAGCAATTACACGGACTGGGTCCGTAACCTGAGGATTATCCTCATTGCTGCACAGAAGAATTACGTCCTGGAAGCACCGCTGGGTGCCAGGCCTGCTGCTGGAGCAACACCAGATGTTATGAACGTCTGGCAGAGCAAAGCTGATGACTACTCGATAGTTCAGTGTGCCATGCTTTACGGCTTAGAATCGGGACTTCAACGACGTTTTGAACGTCATGGAGCATATGAGATGTTCCAGGAGTTGAAGTTAATATTTCAAGCAAATGCCCGAATTGAGAGATATGAAGTCTCCAATAAGTTCTATAGCTGCAAGATGGAGGAGAACAGTTCTGTCAGTGAGCATATACTCAAAATGTCTGGGTATAATAATCACTTGATTCAGATGGGAGTTAATCTTCCAGATGATTGCGTCATTGACAGAATTCTTCAATCACTGCCACCAAGCTACAAGAGCTTCGTGATGAACTATAATATGCAAGGGATGAACAAGACTATTCCCGAGCTCTTCGCAATGCTGAAAGCTGCGGAGGTAGAAATCAAGAAGGAGCATCAAGTGTTGATAGTCAACAAGACCACTAGTTTCAAGAAAAAGGGCAAAGGGAAGAAGAAGGGGAACTTCAAGAAGAACAACAAGCAAGTTGCTGCTCAGGAGAAGAAACCCAAGTCTGGACCTAAGCCTGAAACTGAGTGCTTCTACTGCAAGCAGACTGGTCACTGGAAGCGGAACTGCCCCAAGTATTTGGCGGATAAGAAGGATGGCAAGGTGAACAAAGGTATATGTGATATACATGTTATTGATGTGTACCTCACTAGAGCTCGCACTAGCACCTGGGTATTTGATACTGGTTCTGTTGCTAATATTTGCAACTCGAAACAGGGACTACGGAATAAGCGGACACTAGCAAAGGACGAGGTGACGATGCGCGTGGGAAACGGTTCCAAAGTCGATGTGATCGCGGTCGGCACGCTACCTCTACATCTACCTTCGGGATTAATATTAGACCTAAATAATTGTTATTTGGTGCCAGCGTTGAGCATGAACATTATATCTGGATCTTGTTTAATGCGAGACGGTTATTCATTTAAATCAGAGAATAATGGTTGTTCTATTTATATGAGTAATATCTTTTATGGTCATGCACCTTTGAAGAGTGGTCTATTCTTGTTAAATCTCGATAGTAGTGATACACATATTCATAATGTAGAAGCCAAAAGATGCAGAGTTGATAATGATAGTGCAACTTATTTGTGGCACTGCCGTTTAGGTCATATCGGTGTAAAGCGCATGAAGAAACTCCTTACTGATGGGCTTTTGGAACCACTTGATTATGAATCACTTGGTACTTGCGAACCGTGCCTCATAGGCAAGATGACTAAAACACCGTTCTCCGGTACTATGGAGAGAGCAACAGATTTATTGGAAATCATACATACCGATGTATGTGGTCCGATGAATATTGAGGCTCGTGGCGGATATCGTTATTTTCTCACTTTCACAGATGATTTAAGCAGATATGGGTATATCTACTTAATGAAACACAAGTCTGAAACATTTGAAAAGTTCAAAGAATTTCAGAGTGAAGTTGAAAATCATCGTAACAAGAAAATAAAGTTTCTACGATCTGATCGTGGAGGAGAATATTTGAGTTACGAGTTTGGTGTACATTTGAAACAATGCGGAATAGTTTCGCAACTCACGCCACCCGGAACACCACAGCGTAATGGTGTGTCCGAACGTCGTAATCGTACTTTACTAGGTATGGTGCGATCTATGATGTCTCTTACTGATTTACCGCTATCGTTTTGGGGTTATGCTTTAGAGACGGCCGCATTCACGTTAAATAGGGCACCATCAAAATCCGTTGAGACGACGCCTTATGAACTATGGTTTGGCAAGAAACCAAAATTGTCGTTTCTTAAAGTTTGGGGCTGCGATGCTTATGTGAAAAAGCTTCAACCTGATAAGCTCGAACCCAAAGCGGAGAAATGTGTCTTCATAGGATACCCAAAGGAGACTGTTGGGTACACCTTCTATCACAGACCCGAAGGCAAGACATTCGTTGCTAAGAATGAATCATTTCTAGAGAAGGAGTTTCTCTCGAAAGAAGTGAGTGGGAGGAAAGTAGAACTTGACGAGGTAACTGTACCTGCTCCATTATTGGAAAATAGTACATCACAGAAAACTGTTTCTGCGACACCTATACCAATTAGTGAGGGAGCTAATGATGATGATCATGAAACTTCAGGACAAGATACTACTGAACCACGTAGATCAACCAGAGTGAGATCCGCACCAGAGTGGTACGGTAATCCAATTCTGGAAGTCATGCTACTAGATCATGATGAACCTACGAACTATGAAGAAGCGATGGTGAGCCCAGATTCCGCAAAGTGGCTTGAAGCCATGAAATCTGAGATGGGATCCATGCATGAGAACAAAGCATGGACTTTGGTTGACTTGCCCGAAGATTGGCAAGCAATTGAGAATAAATGGATCTTCAAGACTGACGCTGACGGTAATATTACTGTCTATAAAGCTCGACTTGTCGCAAAAGGTTTTCAACAAGTTCAAGGGGTTGACTATGATGAGACTTTCTCACCCGTAGCGATGCTTAAGTCTGTGAGAATCATGTTAGCAATTGCCGCATTTTATGATTATGAAATTTGGCAGATGGATGTCAAAACTGCATTCCTGAATGGATTTCTAGAAGAAGAGTTGTATATGATGCAACCAGAAGGTTTTGTCGATCCAAAAGGAGCTAACAAAGTGTGCAAGCTCCAGCGATCCATTTATGGACTGGTGCAAGCATCTCGCAGTTGGAATAAACGCTTTGATAGTGTGATCAAAGCATTTGGTTTTATACAGACTTTTGGAGAAGCCTGTATTTACGAGAAAGTGAGTGGGAGCTCTATAGCATTTCTGATATTATATGTGGATGACATATTGCTGATTGGAAATGATATAGAATTTCTGGATAGCATAAAGGGATACTTGAATAAAAGTTTTTCGATGAAAGACCTCGGGGAAGCTGCTTACATATTAGGCATAAAATCTATAGAGATAGATCAAGACGCTTAATTGGACTTTCACAAAGCACATACCTTGACAAGATTTTGAAGAAGTTCAAAATGGATCAAGCAAAGAAAGGGTTCTTGCCTGTGTTACAAGGTGTGAAGTTGAGTCAGACTCAATGCCCGACCACTGCAGAAGATAGAGAGAAAATGAAAGATGTTCCCTATGCTTCAGCCATAGGCTCTATCATGTATGCAATGCTGTGTACCAGACCTAATGTGTGCCTTGCTATAAGTTTAGCAGGGAGGTACCAAAGTAATCCAGGAGTGGATCACTAGACAGCGGTCAAGAACATCCTGAAATACCTGAAAAGGACTAAGGATATGTTTCTCGTATATGGAGGTGACAAAGAGCTCACCGTAAGAGGTTACATTGATGCAAGCTTTGACACTGATCTGAACGATTCTAAATCGCAAACCGGATACGTGTTTACTTTAAACGGTGGAGCTGTCAGTTGGTGCAGTTCTAAACAAAGCATCGTAGCGGGATCTACATGTGAAGCGGAGTACATAGCTGCTTCGGAAGCAGCGAACGAAGGACTCTGGATGAAGGAGTTCATATCCGATCTAGGTGTCATACCTAGTGCATCGGGTCCAATGAAAATCTTTTGTCACAATACTGGTGCAATTGCTTTAGCAAAGGAATCCAGATTTCACAAAAGGACCAAACACATCAAGAGACGCTTCAACTCCATCCGGGATCTAGTCCAAGTGGGAGACATAGAGATTTGCAAGATACATAAGGATCTGAATGTTGCAGACCCGTTGACTAAGCCTCTTCCACGAGCAAAACATGATCAGCACCAAGGCTCCATGGGTGTTAGAATCATTACTGTGTAATCTAGATTATTGACTCTAGTGCAAGTGGGAGACTGAAGGAAATATGCCCTAGAGGCAATAATAAAGTTATTATTTATTTCCTTATATCATGATAAATGTTTATTATTCATGCTAGAATTGTATTAACCGGATACATAATACATGTGTGAATACATAGACAAACAGAGTGTCACTAGTATGCCTCTACTTGACTAGCTCGTTAATCAAAGATGGTTATGTTTCCTAACCATGAACAAAGAGTTGTTATTTGATTAACGAGGTCACATTATTAGTTGAATGATCTGATTGACATGACTCATTTCATTAGCTTAGCACCCGATCGTTTAGTATGTTGCTATTGCTTTCTTCATGACTTATACATGTTCCTATGACTATGAGATTATGCAACTCCCGTTTGCCGGAGGAACACTTTGGGTACTACCAAACGTCACAACGTAACTGGGTGATTATAAAGGAGTACTACAGGTGTCTCCAATGGTAGATGTTGGGTTGGCGTATTTCGAGATTAGGGTTTGTCACTCCGATTGTCGGAGAGGTATCTCTGGGCCCTCTCGGTAATCCACATCACATAAGCCTTGCAAGCATTATAACTAAGATGTTAGTTGTGAGATGATGTATTACGGAACGAGTAAAGAGACTTGCCGGTAACGAGATTGAACTAGGTATTGGATACCGACGATCGAATCTCGGGCAAGTAACATACCGATGACAAAGGGAACAACGTATGTTGTTATGCGGTCTGACCGATAAAGATCTTCGTAGAATATGTAGGTGCCAATATGGGCATCCAGGTCCCGCTATTGGTTATTGACCGGAGACGTGTCTCGGTCATGTCTACATTGTTCTCGAACCGTAGGGTCCGCACGCTTAACGTTACGATGACAGTCATTATGAGTTTATGCATTTTGATGTACCGAAGGTTGTTCGGAGTCCCGGATGTGATCACGGACATGACGAGGAGTCTCGAAATGGTCGAGACATAAAGATTGATATATTGGAAGCCTATGTTTGGACATCGGAAGTGTTCCGGGTGAAATCGGGAATTTTACCGGAGTACCGGGAGGTTACCGGAACCCCCCGGGAACCAAATGGGCCTTAGTGGAAAGGTGAAAGGGGCAGCCCAAGGTGGGCTGCGCGCCACCCCCCTCCCCTAGTCCTATTAGGACTAGGAGAGGTGGCCGGCCACCTCTCTCCCTCTCTTTCTCCTCGGGAATCCTATTAGGAATAGGATTGGGGAGGGGGGAGTCCTACTCCCGGTAGGAGTAGGACTCCTCCTGCGCCTCCCTAGCTTGGCCGGCCAGCCCTCCCCCTGTCAACCTTTATATACGGGGGCATGGGGCACCTCTAGACACACAAGTTGATCCTTGAGATCGTTCCTTAGCCGTGTGCGGTGCCCCTGCCACCAAATTCCACCTCGATCATACCGTTGTAGTGCTTAGGCGAAGCCCTGCGTCGGTAGAACATCAAGATCGTCACCACGCCGTCGTGCTGACGGAACTCTTCCCCGAAGCTTTGCTGGATCGGAGCCCGGGGATCGTCATCGAGCTGAACGTGTGCTAAGAACTCGGAGGTGCTGGAGTAACGGTGCTTGGATCGGTCGGATCGGGAAGAAGACGTACGACTCCTTCCTCCATGTTGTGTCAACGCTTCCGTTGCGATCTACAAGGGTACGTAGATCAGACTCTCCCCCTCGTTGCTATGCATCACCATGATCTTGCGTGTGCGTAGGAAAATTTTGAAATTACTACGTTCCCCAACAGTGGCATCCGAGCCTAGGTTTTATGGTTTGATGTTATTTGCACGAGTAGAACACAAGTGAGTTGTGGGCGATACAAGTCATACTGCCTACCAGCATGTCATACTTTGGTTCAGCGGTATTGTTGGACGAGACGACCCGGACCAACCTTACGCGTACGCTTACGCGAGACCGGTTCCCTCGACGTGCTTTGCACATAGATGGCTTGCAGGCGACTGTCTCTCCAACTTTAGTTGAACCGAGTGTGGCTACGCCCGGTCCTTGAGAAGGTTAAAACGGAGTCTATTTGACAAACTATCGTTGTGGTTTTGATGCGTAGGTGAGATGAGTTCTTGCTTAAGCCCGTAGCAGCCATGTAAAACTTGCAACAACAAAGTAGAGGACGTCTAACTTGTTTTTGCAGGGCATGTTGTGATGTGATATGGTCAAGGCATGATGCTGATTTTATTGTATGAGATGACCATGTTTTGTAACCAAGTTATCGGCAACTGGCAGGAGCCATATGGTTGTCGCTTTATTGTATGCAATGCAATCGCGATGTAATGCTTTACTTTATTGCTAAGCGGTAGTGATAGTCGTGGAAGCATAAGATTGGCGAGACGACAACGATGCTACGATGGAGATCAAGGTGTCGCGCCGGTGACGATGGTGATCATGATGGTGCTTCGGAGATGGAGATCACAAGCACAAGATGATGATGGCCATATCATATCACTTATATTGATTGCATGTGATGTTTATCTTTTATGCATCTTATCTTGCTTTGATTGACGGTAGCATTATAAGATGATCTCTCACTAAATTATCAAGAAGTGTTCTCCCTGAGTATGCACCGTTGCCAAAGTTCGTCGTGCCCAGACACCACGTGATGATCGGGTGTGATAAGCTCTACGTCCATCTACAACGGGTGCAAGCCAGTTTTGCACACGCAGAATACTCAGGTTAAACTTGACGAGCCTAGCATATGCAGATATGGCCTCGGAACACAGAGACCGAAAGGTCGAGCGTGAATCATATAGTAGATATGATCAACATAACGATGTTCACCATTGAAAACTACTCCATCTCACGTGATGACCGGTTATGGTTTAGTTGATTTGGATCACGTGATCACTTAGAGGATTAGAGGGATGTCTATCTAAGTGGGAGTTCTTAAGTAATTTGATTAACTGAACTTAAACTTATCATGAACTTAGTACCTGATAGTATCTTGCTTGTTTATGTTGATTGTAGATAGATGGCTCGTGCTGTTGTTCCGTTGAATTTTAATGCGTTCCTTGAGAAAGCAAAGTTGAAAGATGATGGTAGCAATTACACGGACTGGGTCCGTAACCTGAGGATTATCCTCATTGCTGCACAGAAGAATTACGTCCTGGAAGCACCGCTGGGTGCCAGGCCTGCTGCTGGAGCAACACCAGATGTGAACGTCTGGCAGAGCAAAGCTGATGACTACTCGATAGTTCAGTGTGCCATGCTTTACGGCTTAGAATCGGGACTTCAACGACGTTTTGAACGTCATGGAGCATATGAGATGTTCCAGGAGTTGAAGTTAATATTTCAAGCAAATGCCCGAATTAAGAGATATGAAGTCTCCAATAAGTTCTATAGCTGCAAGATGGAGGAGAACAGTTCTGTCAGTGAGCATATACTCAAAATGTCTGGGTATAATAATCACTTGATTCAGATGGGAGTTAATCTTCCAGATGATTGCGTCATTGACAGAATTCTCCAATCACTGCCACCAAGCTACAAGAGCTTCGTGATGAACTATAATATGCAAGGGATGAACAAGACTATTCCCGAGCTCTTCGCAATGCTGAAAGCCGCGGAGGTAGAAATCAAGAAGGAGCATCAAGTGTTGATAGTCAACAAGACCACTAGTTTCAAGAAAAAGGGCAAAGGGAAGAAGAAGGGGAACTTCAAGAAGAACAGCAAGCAAGTTGCTGCTCAGGAGAAGAAACCCAAGTCTGGACCTAAGCCTGAAACTGAGTGCTTCTACTGCAAGCAGACTGGTCACTGGAAGCGGAACTGCCCCAAGTATTTGGCGGATAAGAAGGATGGCAAGGTGAACAAAGGTATATGTGATATACATGTTATTGATGTGTACCTTACTAGAGCTCGCAGTAGCACCTGGGTATTTGATACTGGTTCTGTTGCTAATATTTGCAACTCGAAACAGGGACTACGGAATAAGCGGACACTAGCAAAGGACGAGGTGACGATGCGCGTGGGAAACGGTTCCAATGTCGATGTGATCGCGGTCGGCACGCTACCTCTACATCTACCTTCGGGATTAATATTAGACCTAAATAATTGTTATTTGGTGCCAGCGTTGAGCATGAACATTATATCTGGATCTTGTTTAATGCGAGACGGTTATTCATTTAAATCAGAGAATAATGGTTGTTCTATTTATATGAGTAATATCTTTTATGGTCATGCACCTTTGAAGAGTGGTCTATTCTTGTTAAATCTCGATAGTAGTGATACACATATTCATAATGTAGAAGCCAAAAGATGCAGAGTTGATAATGATAGTGCAACTTATTTGTGGCACTGCCGTTTAGGTCATATCGGTGTAAAGCGCATGAAGAAACTCCTTACTGATGGGCTTTTGGAACCACTTGATTATGAATCACTTGGTACTTGCGAACCGTGCCTCATAGGCAAGATGACTAAAACACCGTTCTCCGGTACTATGGAGAGAGCAACAGATTTATTGGAAATCATACATACCGATGTATGTGGTCCGATGAATATTGAGGCTCGTGGCAGATATCGTTATTTTCTCACTTTCACAGATGATTTAAGCAGATATGGGTATATCTACTTAATGAAACACAAGTCTGAAACATTTGAAAAGTTCAAAGAATTTCAGAGTGAAGTTGAAAATCATCGTAACAAGAAAATAAAGTTTCTACGATCTGATCGTGGAGGAGAATATTTGAGTTACGAGTTTGGTGTACATTTGAAACAATGCGGAATAGTTTCGCAACTCACGCCACCCGGAACACCACAGCGTAATGGTGTGTCCGAACGTCGTAATCGTACTTTACTAGGTATGGTGCGATCTATGATGTCTCTTACTGATTTACCGCTATCGTTTTGGGGTTATGCTTTAGAGACGGCCGCATTCACGTTAAATAGGGCACCATCAAAATCCGTTGAGACGACGCCTTATGAACTATGGTTTGGCAAGAAACCAAAGTTGTCGTTTCTTAAAGTTTGGGGCTGCGATGCTTATGTGAAAAAGCTTCAACCTGATAAGCTCGAACGAAGGAGTCTGGATGAAGGAGTTCATATCCGATCTAGGTGTCATACCTAGTGCATCGGGTCCAATGAAAATCTTTTGTCACAATACTGGTGCAATTGCTTTAGCAAAGGAATCCAGATTTCACAAAAGGACCAAACACATCAAGAGACGCTTCAACTCCATCCGGGATCTAGTCCAGGTGGGAGACATAGAGATTTGCAAGATACATAAGGATCTGAATGTTGCAGACCCGTTGACTAAGCCTCTTCCACGAGCAAAACATGATCAGCACCAAGGCTCCATGGGTGTTAGAATCATTACTGTGTAATCTAGATTATTGACTCTAGTGCAAGTGGGAGACTGAAGGAAATATGCCCTAGAGGCAATAATAAAGTTATTATTTATTTCCTTATATCATGATAAAAGTTTATTATTCATGCTAGAATTGTATTAACCGGATACATAATACATGTGTGAATACATAGACAAACAGAGTGTCACTAGTATGCCTCTACTTGACTAGCTCGTTAATCAAAGATGGTTATGTTTCCTAACCATGAACAAAGAGTTGTTATTTGATTAACGAGGTCACATTATTAGTTGAATGATCTGATTGACATGACTCATTTCATTAGCTTAGCACCCGATCGTTTAGTATGTTGCTATTGCTTTCTTCATGACTTATACATGTTCCTATGACTATGAGATTATGCAACTCCCGTTTGCCGGAGGAACACTTTGGGTACTACCAAACGTCACAACGTAACTGGGTGATTATAAAGGAGTACTACAGGTGTCTCCAATGGTAGATGTTGGGTTGGCGTATTTCGAGATTAGGGTTTGTCACTCCGATTGTCGGAGAGGTATCTCTGGGCCCTCTCGGTAATACACATCACATAAGCCTTGCAAGCATTATAACTAAGATGTTAGTTGTGAGATGATGTATTACGGAACGAGTAAAGAGACTTGCCGGTAACGAGATTGAACTAGGTATTGGATACCGACGATCGAATCTCGGGCAAGTAACATACCGATGACAAAGGGAACAACGTATGTTGTTATGCGGTCTGACCGATAAAGATCTTCGTAGAATATGTAGGTGCCAATATGGGCATCCAGGTCCCGCTATTGGTTATTGACCGGAGACGTGTCTCGGTCATGTCTACATTGTTCTCGAACCGTAGGGTCCGCACGCTTAACGTTACGATGACAGTCATTATGAGTTTATGCATTTTGATGTACCGAAGGTTGTTCGGAGTCCCGGATGTGATCACGGACATGACGAGGAGTCTCGAAATGGTCGAGACATAAAGATTGATATATTGGAAGCCTATGTTTGGACATCGGAAGTGTTCCGGGTGAAATCGGGAATTTTACCGGAGTACCGGGAGGTTACCGGAACCCCCCGGGAACCAAATGGGCCTTAGTGGAAAGGTGAAAGGGGCAGCCCAAGGTGGGCTGCGTGCCACCCCCCTCCCCTAGTCCTATTAGGACTAGGAGAGGTGGCCGGCCACCTCTCTCCCTCTCTTTCTCCTCGGGAATCCTATTAGGAATAGGATTGGGGAGGGGGGAGTCCTACTCCCGGTAGGAGTAGGACTCCTCCTGCGCCTCCCTAGCTTGGCCGGCCAGCCCTCCCCCTGTCAACCTTTATATACGGGGGCATGGGGCACCTCTAGACACACAAGTTGATCCTTGAGATCGTTCCTTAGCCGTGTGCGGTGCCCCTGCCACCAAATTCCACCTCCATCATACCGTTGTAGTGCTTAGGCGAAGCCCTGCGTCGGTAGAACATCAAGATCGTCACCACGCCGTCGTGCTGACGGAACTCTTCCCCGAAGCTTTGCTGGATCGGAGCCCGGGGATCGTCATCGAGCTGAACGTGTGCTAAGAACTCGGAGGTGCTGGAGTAACGGTGCTTGGATCGGTCGGATCGGGAAGAAGACGTACGACTCCTTCCTCTACGTTGTGTCAACGCTTCCGTTGCGATCTACAAGGGTACGTAGATCAGACTCTCCCCCTCGTTGCTATGCATCACCATGATCTTGCGTGTGCGTAGGAAAATTTTGAAATTACTACGTTCCCCAACAGTGGCATCCGAGCCTAGGTTTTATGGTTTGATGTTATTTGCACGAGTAGAACACAAGTGAGTTGTGGGCGATACAAGTCATACTGCCTACCAGCATGTCATACTTTGGTTCAGCGGTATTGTTGGACGAGACGACCCGGACCAACCTTACGCGTACGCTTACGCGAGACCGGTTCCCTCGACATGCTTTGCACATAGATGGCTTGCAGGCGACTGTCTCTCCAACTTTAGTTGAACCGAGTGTGGCTACGCCCGGTCCTTGAGAAGGTTAAAACGGAGTCTATTTGACAAACTATCGTTGTGGTTTTGATGCGTAGGTGAGATGAGTTCTTGCTTAAGCCCGTAGCAGCCATGTAAAACTTGCAACAACAAAGTAGAGGACGTCTAACTTGTTTTTGCAGGGCATGTTGTGATGTGATATGGTCAAGGCATGATGCTGATTTTATTGTATGAGATGACCATGTTTTGTAACCAAGTTATCGGCAGCTGGCAGGAGCCATATGGTTGTCGCTTTATTGTATGCAATGCAATCGCGATGTAATGCTTTACTTTATTGCTAAGCGGTAGTGATAGTCGTGGAAGCATAAGATTGGCGAGACGACAACGATGCTACGATGGAGATCAAGGTGTCGCGCCGGTGACGATGGTGATCATGATGGTGCTTCGGAGATGGAGATCACAAGCACAAGATGATGATGGCCATATCATATCACTTATATTGATTGCATGTGATGTTTATCTTTTATGCATCTTATCTTGCTTTGATTGACGGTAGCATTATAAGATGATCTCTCACTAAATTATCAAGAAGTGTTCTCCTTGAGTATGCACCGTTGCCAAAGTTCGTCGTGCCCAGACACCACGTGATGATCGGGTGTGATAAGCTCTACGTCCATCTACAACGGGTGCAAGCCAGTTTTGCACACGCAGAATACTCAGGTTAAACTTGACGAGCCTAGCATATGCAGATATGGCCTCGGAACACAGAGACCGAAAGGTCGAGCGTGAATCATATAGTAGATATGATCAACATAACGATGTTCACCATTGAAAACTACTCCATCTCACGTGATGACCGGTTATGGTTTAGTTGATTTGGATCACGTGATCACTTAGAGGATTAGAGGGATGTCTATCTAAGTGGGAGTTCTTAAGTAATTTGATTAACTGAACTTAAACTTATCATGAACTTAGTACCTGATAGTATCTTGCTTGTTTATGTTGATTGTAGATAGATGGCTCGTGCTGTTGTTCCGTTGAATTTTAATGCGTTCCTTGAGAAAGCAAAGTTGAAAGATGATGGTAGCAATTACACGGACTGGGTCCATAACCTGAGGATTATCCTCATTGCTGCACAGAAGAATTACGTCCTGGAAGCACCGCTGGGTGCCAGGCCTGCTGCTGGAGCAACACCAGATGTGAACGTCTGGCAGAGCAAAGCTGATGACTACTCGATAGTTCAGTGTGCCATGCTTTACGGCTTAGAATCGGGACTTCAACGACGTTTTGAACGTCATGGAGCATATGAGATGTTCCAGGAGTTGAAGTTAATATTTCAAGCAAATGCCCGAATTAAGAGATATGAAGTCTCCAATAAGTTCTATAGCTGCACGATGGAGGAGAACAGTTCTGTCAGTGAGCATATACTCAAAATGTCTGGGTATAATAATCACTTGATTCAGATGGGAGTTAATCTTCCAGATGATTGCGTCATTGACAGAATTCTCCAATCACTGCCACCAAGCTACAAGAGCTTTGTGATGAACTATAATATGCAAGGGATGAACAAGACTATTCCCGAGCTCTTCGCAATGCTGAAAGCCGCGGAGGTAGAAATCAAGAAGGAGCATCAAGTGTTGATAGTCAACAAGACCACTAGTTTCAAGAAAAAGGGCAAAGGGAAGAAGAAGGGGAACTTCAAGAAGAACAGCAAGCAAGTTACTGCTCAGGAGAAGAAACCCAAGTCTGGACCTAAGCCTGAAACTGAGTGCTTCTACTGCAAGCAGACTGGTCACTGGAAGCGGAACTGCCCCAAGTATTTGGCGGATAAGAAGGATGGCAAGGTGAACAAAGGTATATGTGATATACATGTTATTGATGTGTACCTTACTAGAGCTCGCAGTAGCACCTGGGTATTTGATACTGGTTCTGTTGCTAATATTTGCAACTCGAAACAGGGTCTACGGAATAAGCGGACACTAGCAAAGGACGAGGTGACGATGCGCGTGGGAAACGGTTCCAAAGTCGATGTGATCGCGGTCGGCACGCTACCTCTACATCTACCTTCGGGATTAATATTAGACCTAAATAATTGTTATTTGGTGCCAGCGTTGAGCATGAACATTATATCTGGATCTTGTTTAATGCGAGACGGTTATTCATTTAAATCAGAGAATAATGGTTGTTCTATTTATATGAGTAATATCTTTTATGGTCATGCACCTTTGAAGAGTGGTCTATTCTTGTTAAATCTCGATAGTAGTGATACACATATTCATAATGTAGAAGCCAAAAGATGCAGAGTTGATAATGATAGTGCAACTTATTTGTGGCACTGCCGTTTAGGTCATATCGGTGTAAAGCGCATGAAGAAACTCCTTACTGATGGGCTTTTGGAACCACTTGATTATGAATCACTTGGTACTTGCGAACCGTGCCTCATAGGCAAGATGACTAAAACACCGTTCTCCGGTACTATGGAGAGAGCAACAGATTTATTGGAAATCATACATACCGATGTATGTGGTCCGATGAATATTGAGGCTCGTGGCGGATATCGTTATTTTCTCACTTTCACAGATGATTTAAGCAGATATGGGTATATCTACTTAATGAAACACAAGTCTGAAACATTTGAAAAGTTCAAAGAATTTCAGAGTGAAGTTGAAAATCATCGTAACAAGAAAATAAAGTTTCTACGATCTGATCGTGGAGGAGAATATTTGAGTTACGAGTTTGGTGTACATTTGAAACAATGCGGAATAGTTTCGCAACTCACGCCACCCGGAACACCACAGCGTAATGGTGTGTCCGAACGTCGTAATCGTACTTTACTAGGTATGGTGCGATCTATGATGTCTCTTACTGATTTACCGCTATCGTTTTGGGGTTATGCTTTAGAGACGGCCACATTCACGTTAAATAGGGCACCATCAAAATCCGTTGAGACGACGCCTTATGAACTATGGTTTGGCAAGAAACCAAAGTTGTCGTTTCTTAAAGTTTGGGGCTGCGATGCTTATGTGAAAAAGCTTCAACCTGATAAGCTCGAACGAAGGAGTCTGGATGAAGGAGTTCATATCCGATCTAGGTGTCATACCTAGTGCATCGGGTCCAATGAAAATCTTTTGTCACAATACTGGTGCAATTGCTTTAGCAAAGGAATCCAGATTTCACAAAAGGACCAAACACATCAAGAGACGCTTCAACTCCATCCGGGATCTAGTCCAGGTGGGAGACATAGAGATTTGCAAGATACATAAGGATCTGAATGTTGCAGACCCGTTGACTAAGCCTCTTCCACGAGCAAAACATGATCAGCACCAAGGCTCCATGGGTGTTAGAATCATTACTATGTAATCTAGATTATTGACTCTAGTGCAAGTGGGAGACTGAAGGAAATATGCCCTAGAGGCAATAATAAAGTTATTATTTATTTCCTTATATCATGATAAATGTTTATTATTCATGCTAGAATTGTATTAACCGGAAACATAATACATGTGTGAATACATAGACAAACAGAGTGTCACTAGTATGCCTCTACTTGACTAGCTCGTTAATCAAAGATGGTTATGTTTCCTAACCATGAACAAAGAGTTGTTATTTGATTAACGAGGTCACATTATTAGTTGAATGATCTGATTGACATGACCCATTTCATTAGCTTAGCACCCGATCGTTTAGTATGTTGCTATTGCTTTCTTCATGACTTATACATGTTCCTATGACTATGAGATTATGCAACTCCCGTTTGCCGGAGGAACACTTTGGGTACTACCAAACGTCACAACGTAACTGGGTGATTATAAAGGAGTACTACAGGTGTCTCCAATGGTAGATGTTGGGTTGGCGTATTTCGAGATTAGGGTTTGTCACTCCGATTGTCGGAGAGGTATCTCTGGGCCCTCTCGGTAATCCACATCACATAAGCCTTGCAAGCATTATAACTAAGATGTTAGTTGTGAGATGATGTATTACGGAACGAGTAAAGAGACTTGCCGGTAACGAGATTGAACTAGGTATTGGATACCGACGATCGAATCTCGGGCAAGTAACATACCGATGACAAAGGGAACAACGTATGTTGTTATGCGGTCTGACCGATAAAGATCTTCGTAGAATATGTAGGAGCCAATATGGGCATCCAAGTCCCGCTATTGGTTATTGACCGGAGACGTGTCTCGGTCATGTCTACATTGTTCTCGAACCATAGGGTCCGCACGCTTAACGTTACGATGACAGTCATTATGAGTTTATGCATTTTGATGTACCGAAGGTTGTTCGGAGTCCCGGATGTGATCACGGACATGACGAGGAGTCTCGAAATGGTCGAGACATAAAGATTGATATATTGGAAGCCCATGTTTGGACATCGGAACTGTTCCGGGTGAAATCGGGAATTTTACCGGAGTACCGGGAGGTTACCGGAACCCCCCGGGAACCAAATGGGCCTTAGTGGAAAGGTGAAAGGGGCAGCCCAAGGTGGGCTGCGCGCCACCCCCCTCCCCTAGTCCTATTAGGACTAGGAGAGGTGGCCGGCCACCTCTCTCCCTCTCTTTCTCCTCGGGAATCCTATTAGGAATAGGATTGGGGAGGGGGGAGTCCTACTCCCGGTAGGAGTAGGACTCCTCCTGCGCCTCCCTAGCTTGGCCGGCCAGCCCTCCCCCTGTCAACCTTTATATACGGGGGCAGGGGGCACCTCTAGACACACAAGTTGATCCTTGAGATCGTTCCTTAGCCTTGTGCGGTGCCCCCTGCCACCAAATTCCACCTCGATCATACCGTTGTAGTGCTTAGGCGAAGCCCTGCGTCGGTAGAACATCAAGATCGTCACCACGCCGTCATGCTGACGGAACTCTTCCCCGAAGCTTTGCTGGATCGGAGCCTGGGGATCGTCATCGAGCTGAACGTGTGCTAAGAACTCGGAGGTGCTGGAGTAACGGTGCTTGGATCGGTCGGATCGGGAAGAAGACGTACGACTCCTTCCTCTACGTTGTGTCAACGCTTCCGTTGCGATCTACAAGGGTACGTAGATCAGACTCTCCCCCTCGTTGCTATGCATCACCATGATCTTGCGTGTGCGTAGGAAATTTTTTGAAATTACTACGTTCCCCAACAGAGGCCACTATGGCGACGGGGCTCGCCCAGCCCGACTGGTCCCTGGCGCCGGCTGGGACGGAGGAGGGCGCATGCCAGGGCAAGGGAAAGGGGCAGAGTCGGGACGGCGGACGGCACAAGCACGACATGGACGGCGACTACGGGGGCCGGCGATGAGCGCGAGCGCGCGCGGAGGAGGAGCGGGGGCGCATCGACGAGACGGTGCGGACGACGCGGAAGCTCACCGCGGGAGCATGGGGTCTAGGCAACAGCGCACGGGGAGCGGCTTGGGGAGGAGGTCGGCGGCGATTCGGCGAGAAGGTTAGGCGGCGGGCGGCGTCTGGATTGGGTGCCAGCGACGGAGGCGCGGGGCGGCACGGGATCGAGCCCCGATCCAATCGGCGGGGAGAGAGGAGCGAGTGGGGTTCGTGGGGGTGTGTGGGACGAGTCGTCTAGATATTTTCGGTGCGTGTTGGATAAGGGAGAGGGAGAAGTGGGCCGACCAGGGTGGTGGCCTGGTGGGCCGAGGCCGTCCGGCCAAGTTGGGCCACAGCCCAGGGGGTGGGTTGCCTGCTTTTCATTTTTGTTGTTTCGTTTTGTTTTTCTTTTTCTATATTTTAATCCTTAATTGCTTTAGTTTAAACAAAACACAATAAGAGTCTCTAAATTATCGTTACTAAATATTCCACTTCCACAAATAAGTTGGCACATTAATCAAAGTAGTTTGTATTTGTTTATTAATTTAAGAGCATTTAAATAATAGTTTTGCCACTGTTTTATTTATTTTAGTGCATTTAACTACTTTATAAAAGTGTGAATTCTCGACCATAATTTCCTTATCCACTATTTGGCTCACTCCGAACGTTTTATATTTGAAAACTTTTATTGTTTGCTTGATTGTGATTTTGAATTCGAACCGGTTTCCGAACTAACGCAAGATTAGCAACAGTAATCGAGGTGACGTGGCATCATTAGTAGAAGTTTATTGTAGTCTAATTATACGGGCGTCACAATTCTCCTCCACTACAAGAAACCTCGTCCCGAGATTTAAGAGGGGAGTAAGGGAAAGATGTGGCTACGAAATTTTATCGAGTCTTCTCGGTCTTGGTTGCTCTTCTCGGAGAGGTCAATCCATTACATCGACACCTTCATTTCTATGCTTCAGGTCATCATGATGAAGTTGGCACCCTTTCTTCGGGAACTCCATCGTACTTCAAAAGACGGAAGGGTGGTTATTCTGGGAAAACGGACCTCTGCAAGGTTGACCATCTGGTCGATAAAATCGGGGAAGGTGGGGGAGAGTAACTCTTGAATTGAAACTTAAGAAAATATCGAGAGCAAAGTAAAGAGGTATCATGAGAAGTTTCGAGCGGACAGGCAATCGTTCGATGCCTGAAACAGGGCGTGAAAAGGGGTTTACAACCGCGGGAATAAGTATTGTGTCTAATACCAGAATAGATAATCTCTAGGAAGGTGACCCAGTCAAACACGAGGAATAACTATGTCAAACAAGGGTGTACATGAGAGTCAGGTTTCGATCCTGTGGAACTATGGGTTATGGACCCACCATGTGGGTTAAAAATAGGAGCGGCGACATCTTGCACGATCATGATAGCAAGGCATGTCAGAGAGTAGCATGTCAGTTATGTCGGCAACAACGTCGGTACCAAGGGCGAGGGATGAAGAGAACCATTTTCCTACTCGTTGAACGAGGCGGACCAATAGGCAAAGTTCCCGTCCATCGGCGGTTACCGGAAGTCATCAACAGTAGAAACAGGGTCTCATTGACAGAGTTGTACACCGAGGTGCTTCCATAAGCAGTGAATTATTACTGCTTAGCTCATATAGATCACAAGAAACGTTAACCCAACAAATGGAAAGGAAAATATGATTATCAGATTAAACAGAACAATGGAAAGGAAAATGTGTTTAAACACATATTTCAGGGGTATATCCTTCCCACGGTCAAGTATGGTATGATATCCATGACAGGATATAAGGTAGAAAACCTTTTAGGTAAGGGGAGAGAAACTTCATGACATTACCCATACAACGGTGTTTGGATAACTGAGGAAGAAACATTAGCATTGGGCTTCAAATGTTCTTGTTGAAAATCAGAGTACCATAGACATGCTTCGAGATAGCATTGACATGGTCATCAAGTAAGGGTCAGAATTTGGATGCACAAAGGATCCATCAGGAACAACTTATAGAATAAGTCTTATGATTTCCTCATGGAAGAATGGATAACCTTGCTGAAAAGGAAACTATAACAATAGTCCTCCAATCAGGTGTGCTAGGCATGACCTCACCTTACCGGGTCATATAAGATCAACACTATAACTCTTGGATATATGTCCCAACCATCATATCTGACCAAGATTCAGATCTGATTGGTGTTAGGATAAATCAGATTCAGGATGCCTAAGAAGAAAGGTGCAACACAAATTGTCGAGATGACATTGTAAGGTTCTCAGGGAAATGAACTATGGAAACGAGTTACAAAGCAAGAGTTCATCATTAAAACAGGGAGAGGGTGAGGAGATGGCTGGTGGACTCAGTGACAATCCATCGAGATTCTCAAAAGATGGATCTCCCCAATTATGTGAATAAGGAGATAACATTTGTCAATTCAAAATGGTATAATGATGTATGCTCGAGGAAAACATACACAATTTAAACATTGGTTCAAAGCAACAGGGTTGCTGGAAGTTTTAAATTCACACATCATAGTTCATTTGTCAGTATTCCGGTTAGGAACAACACGAGGACCCAGAAGGAATGGTGATGGTGATAAGTATTACTCGTATCAAGAATTCTCAGGAGGTGGTGAAATTCTCACGACATTCTTGCCATAAAATGTGGTAATATCCAAGGTAAAGAAGAACAATGTTGGGTAGCAAGGAACTCAAGGTATAACACAAAACATGAACAAGTTTGTGTTGAACAAAAGGCAATAAGTGGTCGATGATAACACAAATCATCGAGGGCAAGGATGGTATTTCTCATCATGAATTCGATTGGTATCCTGGAAGGAGTTAAAATTATGATGATGATCACAACAAATTTTGTCGAGAGGCTCCATGAGGATGCAATCGCTTGGCGATGACATCAAGCCAAGGGAATGGTGAAGCAAAAGGTTATTATAACCATAGATAAGATGCCATCTCAGAATTCAGAGTTGTCTCTCAAGACAAACAATATGATGGTGAAAGTTCGATGTAAGCTTAGAGCACTGTCGGGATTGTGTCTCAATGATGAAGGACATAGGTAGAATGGTCAAGCAGTCAGCCTGACGATGATGATGTGGTCAATCAGCTGGGAATGACACGATCGAGTACAAACTCGTATGCATTGAAGATTACTAAGAGTTGTTGAATCGCAGTGCGGACTCGATTCAGTTATCGATGTCTTTGAGTGTTAAATTACTCAGAGCCCATGAAAAATTGGAATCAATGAGAATGTAGCACTTGATGAAGAACTCATAAGAGGTTATGCAGTTCCGTGATAATCTTGAGATACCAGGGGGTAATACTCGACGACAAATCAAAGTAGAGGTTGGTCTGGGGTATTACTCCGCAGAAGACAAGTGCTTAAACTTGCACGAGAAATGGTATTTAAAGAAGAACATGGTCGGAACCACGATTGCAAAAGGCCAGATCCCAGATATAAGATGAACTTATACCAAAGGAATAATTAATTAAGAGAGGCTTTAATGATAAGATGTACATCGTGTCCATGGGCATGAACGCAAGGTTCAAGGTCGACTCCCACTTCTTCAAGGCATAACCTTTCATTTACTTCTCGCGTTCGATGAAGTTGTAGTGTTTATCTGGCAAAATACCAGAAGAGTATGACTCGTGAAAACTTTCGAGTTCACACATATTAAGGAAGGCATAGGTTCATCCCGTCAAGGTATCGTGGAAACATATACCACAAGCTTCGAGAGTAAGTATTACTAGCTCGAAGGCAAAGCATGATTGGTCAACTCAAGGAATAGAATTTACCAATGGCATTATGTATCATGGAAAGACTTCCAAAGTGATTGAATATGAAGGACGCTGTCGGATAAAATCCAACAAAGGATCTAGTGGTCCACAAGGGATGTGATGTGAGCATCGATACTCAACCAGAGGAAGAAAGAATGCAAGGAGATTAGATTATAAAAACAACTAACTAACTCAAAGCTCAAATGCAAAGGAATTATAATTTCCAAATCAAGGGATCAGAAGCAATTCTCTGATTAGGGATGGATAAGTTGAATAGCCTTAGGGGTACAATCAATGGCAATCTGATTGGCCGAGAACCAGCTCATGTTCGAAAGACGTCTGAGACGGAAAGATAATTTATAAGGATCAACTGATGATTGCGTGCATCCGCACACATATAGAATCAACGGACTCAAAATGGTAGTGTCAAAGGATGCCAATAAGGTTACTAGACTTATGGGATTAACCACAATGAAAGCAAGCAAGAATTTCAAGAGCAATAGGCTGCTCAGGATTTTTAGAAGACCGAATAGTATTTCGAAGACTTTTCTGAAATACATGAATCAACTGGGAATGAGTGAATCCTCAATAAGTGCGAAAAATTATTCGTAGGGGGTATTCAGGTGGCAAGGAACTGCAAGGCAGTAGGCACAAAGTATTCTCGGGGTATCTTGTAATAACAAGATCGATTGGAAATAAAAGTAAGAACGACAGACGATAGTTGTAAGTATTTATCCATAGGGATGTTTCAGTGGTAGGGGATTGTAGAGTCGGTGGGCACAAGGGTCTCGAAAAAACCCCGGAGAGTAACTTCAGAATTTTCTGGTGCAGCAAGCGATCATCTGGAGTGAGGGGCTCTCCGGGAGAAAGTCTTTCGAGAACCTAAAGTTAGTTCTTTTAGCAAAATCATTTAACCCGAATAGAAGAGAGATTAGAGTCCCAGAGTATAGGTGAGGAGTAAAACATCCTAATACCACCCAATGGCGACGTGGGCCTAAGGGCCGCACAGCCAAGTTAGTAAAACAATCTTCATCGACTAGACTCAACTTCGGCCAAGGAGTGTGGAAGGGGGATTCCTACAGGCAGTCGGCTCTGATACCAACTTGTGATGCCCCGATTCAATCATACACTAATCATACACGCAAACATGTACGATCAAGATCAGGGACTCACGGGAAGATATCACAACACAACTCTACAAATAGAAAAAATCATACAAGCATCATATTATAAGCCAGGGGCCTCGAGGGCTCGAATACAAGAGCTCGATCATAGACGAGTCAGCGGAAGCAACAATATCTGAGTACAGACATAAGTTAAACAAGTTTGCCTTAAGAAGGCTAGCACAAACTGGGATACATATCGAAAGAGGCACAGGCCTCCTGCCTAGGATCCTCCTAAACTACTCCTGGTCGTCGTCAGTGGGCTGCATGTAGTAGTAGGCACCTCCCGAGTAGAAGTAGTCGTCATCGACGGAGGCGTCTAGCTCCTGGGCTCCAACGTCTGGTTGCAACAATCGAGTATAGAAAGTGGGAAAAGGGGGAGCAAAGCAACTGTGAGTACTCATCCAAAGTACTCGCAAGCAAGGAGCTACACTACATATGTATGCATTGGTATCAAATGGAAAAAGGGTATCTTATGTGGACTGAACTGCAGAATGCCGGAATAAGAGGGGGATAGCTAGTCCTGTCGAAGACTACACTTCTGGCAGCCCCCGTCTTGCAGCATGTAGAAGAGAGTAGACTGAAGTCCTCCAAGTAGCATCGTGTAGCATAAACCTACCCGGCGATCCTCTCCTCGTCGCCCTGTTAGAGAGCGATCACCGGTTGTATCTGGCACTTTGAAGGGTGTGTTTTATTAAGTATCCGGTTCTAGTTGTCATAAGGTCAAGGTACAACTCCAAGTCGTCCTGTTACCGAAGATCACGTCTATTCGAATAGATTAACTTCCCTGCAGGGGTGCACCACATATCCCAACACACTCGATCCCGTTTGGCCGGACACATTTTCCTGGGTCATGCCCGGCCTCGAAAGATCAACACGTCGCAGCCCTACCTAGGCACAACAAAGAGGTCAGCACGCCGGTCTAAACCCTATGGCGCAGGGGTCTGGGCCCATCTTGCACACCTGCACGTTGCGAACGCAGCCGGAGAGCAGACCTAGCAACCTCCATTACAAAGGAAGCTGCGTTACGCGGTCCAACACGGCGCGCGCCGCTCAGTCGCTGACGTCACGAAAGCTTCGGCTGATACCACGACGTCGAGTGCCCATAACTGTCCCCGCATAGATGGTTAGTGCGTATAGGCCAGTAGCCAGACTCAGATCAAATACTAAGATCTCGTTAAGCGTGTTAAGTATCCGTGAACGCCGACCAGGGCCAGGCCCACCTCTCTCCTAGGTGGTCTCTGTTGGGGAACATAGTAATTTCAAAAAATTTCCTACGCACACGCAAGATCATGGTGATGCATAGCAACGAGAGGGGAGAGTGTTGTCTACGTACCCTCGTAGACCGATAGCGGAAGCATTATGACAACACAGTTGATGTAGTCGTACGTCTTCACGGCCCGACCGATCAAGCACCGAAACTACGGCACCTCCGAGTTCTAACACACGTTCAACTTGATGACGATCCCCGGACTCCGATCCAGCAAAGTGTCGGGGAAGAGTTCCATTAGCACGATGGCGTGGTGACGATCTTGATGTACTAATGTCACAGGGCTTCGCCTAAGCACTGCTACAATATTATCGAGGACTATGGTGGAAGGGGGCACCGCACACGGCTAAGAATATGATCACGTGGATCAACTTGTGTCTCTAGGGGGTGCCCCTGCCTCCGTATATAAAGGCTCAAAGGGGGGGGCGGCCGGCCAAGAGGAGGCGCGCCAGGAGGAGTCCTACTCCCTCCGGGAGTAGGACTCCCCCCTTTCCTAGTTGGAATAGGATTCGTGGAGGGGGAAAAGAGGAGAGAGAGGAGGAAGGGGGCCCGGCCCCCTCTCCTTGTCCTATTCGGACCAAGGGGGGGGGAGAGGCGCGCGGCCCATCTCTGGCCACCTCTCCTCTCTTCCACTAAGGCCCACTATGGCCCATATACCTCCCGGGGGGTTCCGGTAACCTCCCGATACTCCCGTAAAATCCTGATTTCACCCGGAACACTTCCGATATCCAAACATAGGCTTCCAATATATCAATCTTTATGTCTCGACCATTTCGAGACTCCTCGTCATGTCCGTGATCACATCCGGGACTCCGAACTCCTTCGGTACATCAAAACTCATAAACTCATAATATAACTATCATAAAAACCTTAAGCGTGCGGACCCTACGGGTTCGAGAACAATGTAGACATGACCGAGACTCGTCTCCGGTCAATAACCAATAGCGGAACCTGGATGCTCATATTGGCTCCTACATATTCTACGAAGATCTTTACCGGTCAGACCGCATAACAACATACGTTGTTCCCTTTGTCATCGGTATGTTACTTGCCCGAGATTCGATCGTCGGTATCCAATACCTAGTTCAATCTCGTTACCGGCAAGTCTCTTTACTCGTTCCGTAATACATCATCCCGCAACTAACTCATTAGTTGCAATGCTTGCAAGGCTTAAGTGATGTGCATTACCGAGAGGGCCCAAAGATACCTCTCCGACGATCGGAGTGACAAATCCTAATCTCGAAATACGCCAACCCAACATGTACCTTTGGAGACACCTGTAGAGCACCTTTATAATCACCCAGTTACGTTGTGACGTTTGGTAGCACACAAAGTGTTCCTCCGGCACACGGGAGTTGCATAATCTCATAGTCATAGGAACATGTATAAGTCATGAAGAAAGCAATAGCAACATACTAAACGATCGGGTGCTAAGCTAATGAAATGGGTCATGTCAATCAGATCATTCAACTAATGATGTGATCCCGTTAATCAAATGACAACTCTTTGTCCATGGTTAGGAAACATAACCATCTTTGATTAACGAGCTAGTCAAGTAGAGGCATACTAGTGACACTCTGTTTGTCTATGTATTCACACATGTATTATGTTTCCGTTAATACAATTCTAGCATGAATAATAAACTTTTATCATGATATAAGGAAATAAATAATAACTTTATTATTGCCTCTAGGGCATATTTCCTTCAGTCTCCCACTTGCACTAGAGTCAATAATCTAGATTACACAGTAATGATTCTAACACCCATGGAGCCTTGGTGCTGATCATGTTTTGCTCGTGGAAGAGGCTTAGTCAACGGGTCTGCTACATTCAGATCCGTATGTATCTTGCAAATCTCTATGTCTCCCACCTGGACTAGATCCCGGATGGAATTGAAGCGTCTTTTGATGTGCTTGGTTCTCTTGTGAAATCTGGATTCCTTCGCCAAGGCAATTGCACCAGTATTGTCACAAAAGATTTTCATTGGACCCGATGCACTAGGTATGACACCTAGATCGGATATGAACTCCTTCATCCAGACTCCTTCGTTTGCTGCTTCCGAAGCAGCTATGTACTCCGCTTCACATGTAGATCCCGCCACGACGCTTTGTTTAGAACTGCACCAACTGACAGCTCCACCGTTTGATGTAAACACGTATCTGGTTTGCGATTTAGAATCGTCCGGATCAGTGTCAAAGCTTGCATCAACGTAACCGTTTACGATGAGCTCTTTGTCACCTCCATATACGAGAAACATATCCTTAGTCCTTTTCAGGTACTTTAGGATGTTCTTGACCGCTGTCCAGTGATCCACTCCTGGATTACTTTGGTACCTCCCTGCTAGAATTATAGCAAGGCACACATCAGGTCTGGTACACAGCATCGCATACATGATAGAGCCTATGGCTGAAGCATAGGGAACATCTTTCATTTTCTCTCTATCTTTTGCGGTGGTCGGGCATTGAGTCTGACTCAATTTCACACCTTGTAGCACAGGCAAGAACCCTTTCTTTGCTTGATCAATTTTGAACTTCTTCAAAATCTTGTCAAGGTATGCGCTTTGTGAAAGTCCAATTAAGCGTCTTGATCTATCTCTATTGATCTTAATGCCTAATATGTAAGCAGCTTCACCGAGGTCTTTCATTGAAAAACTCTTATTCAGGTATCCCTTTATGCTATCCAGAAATTCTATATCATTTCCAATCAGTAATATGTCATCCACATATAATATCAGAAATGCTACAGAGCTCCCACTCACTTTCTTTTAAATACAGGCTTCTCCGAAAGTCTATATAAAACCAAATGCTTTGATCACACTATCAAAGCATTTATTCCAACTCCGAGAGGCTTGCACCGGTCCATAGATGGATCGCTGGAGCTTGCACACTTTGTTAGCTCCCTTTGGATCGACAAAACCTTCTAGTTGCATCATATACAACTCTTCTTCCAGAAACCCATTCAGGAATGCAGTTTTGACATCCATCTGCCAAATTTCATAATCATAAAATGCGGCAATTGCTAACATGATTCGGACAGACTTAAGCATCGCTACGGGTGAGAAGATCTCATCGTAGTCAATCCCTTGAACTTGCCGAAACCCTTTTGCGACAAGTCGAGATTTGTAGATAGTAACATTACCATCAGCGTCAGTCTTCTTCTTGAAGATCCATTTATTCTCAATCGCTTGCCGATCATCGGGCAAGTCAACCAAAGTCCACACTTTGTTCTCATACATGGATCCCATCTCAGATTTCATGGCTTCAAGCCATTTTGCGGAATCTGGGCTCACCATCGCTTCTTCATAGTTCGTAGGTTCATCATGATCTAGTAGCATGACTTCCAGAACAGGATTACCGTACCACTTTGGTGCGGATCTCACTCTGGTTGATCTACGAGGTTCAGCAGTATCTTGTTCTGAAGTTTCATGATCATTATCATTAGCTTCCTCACTTATTGGTGTAGGTATCACAGAAACAGGTTTCTGTGATGCATTACTCTCCAACAAGGGAGCAGGTACAGTTACCTCGTCAAGTTCTACTTTCCTCCCACTCACTTCTTTCGAGAGAAACTCCTTCTCCAGAAAGTTTCCGAACTTAGCAACAAAAGTCTTGCCTTCGGATCTGTGATAGAAGGTGCATCCAATAGTCTCCTTTGGATATCCTACGAAGACACATTTCTCTGATTTTGGTTCGAGCTTATCAGGTTGAAGCTTTTTCACATAAGCATCGCAGCCCCAAACTTTCAGAAACGACAACTTTGGTTTCTTGCCAAACCATAGTTCATAAGGCGTCGTCTCAACGGATTTTGATGGTGCCCTATTTAACGTGAATGCGGCCGTCTCTAAAGCATAACCCCAAAACGATAGCGGTAAATCAGTAAGAGACATCATAGATCGTACCATATCTAGTAGAGTACGATTACGATGTTCAGACACACCATTACGCTGTGGTGTTCCGGGTGGCGTGAGTTGCGAAACTATTCCGCATTGTTTCAAATGTACACCAAACTCGTAACTCAAATATTCTCCTGCACGATCAGATCGTAGAAACTTTATTTTCTTGTTACGATGATTTTCAACTTCACTCTGAAATTCTTTGAACTTTTCAAATGTTTCAGACTTGTGTTTCATTAAGTAGATATACCCATATCTGCTTAAGTCATCAGTGAAGGTAAGAAAATAATGATATCCGCCACGAGCCTCAATATTCATCGGACCACATACATATGTATGTATGATTTCCAACAAATCTGTTGCTCTCTCCATAGTACCGGAGAACGGCGTTTTAGTCATCTTGCCCATAAGGCACGGTTCGCAAGTACCAAGTGATTCATAATCAAGTGGTTCCAAAAGTCCATCAGTATGGAGTTTCTTCATGCGCTTTACACCGATATGACCTAAATGGCAGTGCCACAAATAAGTTGCACTATCATTATCTACTCTGCATCTTTTGGCTTCAACATTATGAATATGTGTGTCACTACTATCGATATTCAATAAGAATAGACCATTCTTCAAGGGTGCATGACCATAAAAGATATTACTCATATAAATAGAACAACCATTATTCTCTGATTTAAATGAATAACCGTCTCGCATCAAACAAGATCCAGATATAATGTTCATGCTTAACGCTGGCACCAAATAACAATTATTTAGGTCTAATATTAATCCCGAAGGTAGATGTAGAGGTAGCGTGCCGACCGCGATCACATCGACTTTGGAACCATTTCCCACGCGCATCGTCACCTCGTCCTTAGCTAATGTTCGCTTAATCTATAGTCCCTGTTTCGAGTTGCAAATATTAGCAACAGAACCAGTATCAAATACCCAGGTGCTACTGCAAGCATTAGTAAGGTACACATCAATAACATGTATATCACATATACCTTTGTTCACCTTGCCATCCTTCTTATCCGCCAAATACTTGGGGCAGTTCCGCTTCCAGTGACCAGTTTGCTTGCAGTAGAAGCACTCAGTTTCAGGCTTAGGTCCAGACTTGGGTTTCTTCTCTTGAGCAGCAACTTGCTTGCTGTTCTTCTTGAAGTTCCCTTTCTTCTTCCCATTGCCCCTTTTCTTGAAACTAGTGGTCTTGTTGACCATCAACACTTGATGCTCCTTCTTGATTTCTACCTCCGCAGCTTTCAGCATCGCGAAGAGCTCGGGAATAGTCTTATTCATCCCTTGCATATTATAGTTCATCACGAAGCTCTTGTAGCTCGGTGGAAGTGATTGGAGAATTCTGTCAATGAAGCTATCATCCAGAAGATTAACTCCCAGTTTAATCAAGTGATTACAATACCCAGACATCTTGAGTATATGCTCACTGACAGAACTGTTCTCCTCCATCTTGCAGCAATAGAACTTATTGGAGACTTCATATCTCTCAATCTGGGCATTTGCTTGAAATATTAACTTCAACTCCTGGAACATCTCATATGCCCCATGATGTTCAAAACATCGTTGAAGTCCCGGTTCTAAGCCGTAAAGCATGGCACATTGAACTATCGAGTAGTTATCAGCTTTGCTCTGCCAGACGTTCATAACATCTGGTGTTGCTCCAGCAGCAGGCCTGGCACCCAGCGGTGCTTCCAGGACGTAATTCTTCTGTGCAGCATTGAGGATAATCCTCAAGTTACGGACCCAGTCCGTGTAATTGCTACCATCATCTTTCAACTTTGCTTTCTCAAGGAACGCATTAAAATTCAACGGAACAACAGCACGGGCCATCTATCTACAATCAAACATACATAAGCAAGATACTTATCAGGTACTAAGTTCATGATAAATTTAGTTTCAATTAATCATATTACTTAACAACTCCCACTTAGATAGATATCCCTCTAATCCTCTGTGACGCCCGGATAATCAAGCTACAGTAAACCCCTGCTAGTGTTGCCACGTCACCACGATTACTGTTGAAAATCTCACGATGATTCAAAACTCGTTCAAATTCAAATTTTAGATAAAGTCAAACTAGAAAAAAAATTCAAACGTCAAAACTAAAATGTTCGGGTTGTGTCAAATAATGCATAGGTAATTATGGTGGAGAAACCACACTTTTATAAAATGTTTAAATACTCTAAAATAAATAAAACAGTAGCAAAAACAATTAATTAAATGCCCTTTTTAATTAATAAATTACTAAACTATTTTATTTTGTCACCACACTTTTTTTTGTGGCATTGGGGTATTTTGTAACACTAATTTAGGTACTACTTGTATATTTTATAAAACAAAAATATATAGAAAATAAAATAGAAAACTAATAAACAGAAAACAAAACAACAAAAAAAAAGAAAAAGGAAAAGGAGAGAACCCCTCCCTGCTGGGCCGAGGCCCAGCTGGCCTCCAGGCCGCTCGACCGGCCAACCAGGGCCAACCGGCCCGCCCACCCCCACTGCCTTATCCCCCCATGACCGAAACCCTAGCCACCCCGTCACCCACTCCCTCCCCCTCGTCCCACTTCTCCCTCTCGCCCTTCCCGGATCTGGATCGGGGCAACCCCCCCCCCCGATCCCATCGCCCCACCCCGCTCGTCTCTCCTCTCCCCTCCCGATCCGATCTGGATCAGGGACGAACTGCCCCCCCCTCTCCCGCGACGCCAGCGCCCCACTTCCCCATCGTATGGCGCCCGACGCCGTCGCCCGTTGCCGCCTGGAGACCACGCCGCCCCGGACCGCGTCGCCGGACTCCCTCCCCGTCGCCCGGTCGTCCCCGTCATCCTCCCCGGCCTCCACCGAGCACGCTGCCCAGCCCCCACGCTCCCGCGGTGAGCCTCTGCGCCGGATGCGCCCTCCCGTGCCTCCTCTGGCCGCCCGCGCTCCCGCACGCCCGCGCCCGACCACACCTCGCGCCGCCCCGCGCCGTTTCCTCCCTCCCTCTACTCCGCTCCGCTGGCGCCGCCGTGGCCTTGCCGCGCCCGACGTGCCCCCGCGCACGCGCGCCCGAGCCCCGCCTCGCTCTGCCGCGGCGCTGCTCGCTCGCGCTGTACCGCCCACACGTCGCCCGCGCGTCGCCCTGCTCCCATCCCCCCCCCGAGCCGCACTGATGGTGCTGCTCACCATGGCCTCACCCCGCTGACGCTGCTCGCCGGCCACCGCGGTCGACCTCGCCCCTCACCCCCAGCCTCTACCCCCCTCCCCCGCTCCGATCCGTTGCCGTGGCCGATGCCCCACTGGGCGGCCACGGGCGCACGGCCAGGCGCCCGCAACCCCATGGCGCCCTGCTCCGTTTCCCCCCTCGCGCCATGCGCGTCCGCTGAGGCCGCCGGCGCCACCGGCCCCCTGCGCCGGCCCCTGCCGGGTCCGCTCGCATTGGGCGTGCGCCCGCTCGGGCGCGTCCGACGCCCGCGGCCTGCACCCAGCGCCCGCAAGGCCCCCCGGGCCAATGACGTGTGGGGCCCAGTCCCCCACAGAACGTTTCTGTTAAAAAAAAGAATAAAAAAATAATTAAAAAAATAATAATTGAAATAATTAAATAAACAATAATAATTTAATTAATTAATTAATTAAGGAATTAATTAAATTAATTAATTATAATTAGATTAACCTAATCACTAATTAACCTAATTAATAGTTAGTTAATTAAAACAGTGTATGACAGGTGGGTCCCACTGGACCCACACGTCAGTTTGACCAGTCAACACCTCTGTTGACTGCTGACGTCATGATGACATCATGATGACATCAGCATATACTATTCTGGATAATGTTAGAGTTAAATAATTAAATAAATTCTAAAAATGATTAAATCTTTAAAAATTAATATAAAATAAACCGTAGCTCAGATGGGAAAACTTTGTACATGAAAGTTACTCAGAACGACGAGACGAACCCGGATACGCAGTCCGTTCGTCCGCCACGCATCCCTAACCTATCGAACTCGCAACTTTCCTCCTCCGGCTCCTTTGCCCGAAAACGCAAAACACCGGGGATACTTTCCCGGATGTCATCCCCCTTCACCGGTACCACCTACTACCGCGTTAGGGCACCTCTAACGCCGTTACTTGTCATGTCATGCATCACTATGCATATGCTTGCTTAAATATTTATTGTTTTCTCCCCCCTCTTCTCTCGATAGACACCGAGACCGATGCCGCTGCTACCCAGTACGACTACGGAGTTGACGACCCCTCTCTCTTGCCAGAGCAACCAGGCAAGCCCCCCCCTTTGATCACCAGATATCGCCTACTCTTCTCTATACTGCTTGCATTAGAGTAGTGTAGCATGTTACTGCTTCCCGTTAATCCTATACTGATGCATAGCCTGTCCTTGCTACTACTATTGTTACCTTTACCTGCGAACCTAATGCTTAGTATAGGATGCTAGTTTATCATCAGTGGCCCTACATTCTTGTCCGTCTGCCATGCTATACTATCGGGCCGTGATCACTCGGGAGGTGATCACGGGTATATACTATATACTTTATACATGATACATGTGGTGACTAAAGACGGGTAGGCTCGTAGGAGCACCCGCGAGTGGATCTTTGAGGCGGAGCGATAGGGCAGGTTCCGACCACCTAGGAGAGAGGTGGGCCTGGCCCTGTTTGGCGTTCGCGGACACTTAACACGCTTAATGAGATCTGGGTATTTGATCTGAGTCTGGCCATTTGGTCTATACGCACTAACCATCTACGTGGGAGCAGTTATGGGTATCCCGGCGTCGTGGTATCAGCCGAAGCCTTCGTGACGTCAGCGACTGAGTGGCGCGCGCCGGATTGGACTGGAAAGCCACTAGGCTAGGTCTGCTTCCGGCCGCGTACGCAACGTGCAGGTGTGCAAAGGGCGATGGGCCCAGACCCCTGCGCCATAGGATTTAGACCGGCGTGCTGACCTCTCTGTTGTGCCTAGGTAGGGCTGCGACGTGTTGATCTTCCGAGGCCGGTCATGACCCAGGAAAGTGTGTCCGGCCAAATGAGATCGAGCGTGTTGGGGTATGTGGTGCACCCCTGCAGGGAAGTTTATCTATTCGAATAGCCGTGTCCCTCGGTAAAAGGACGACCCGGAGTTGTATCTTGACCTTATGACAACTAGAACCGGATACTTAATAAAACACACCCTTCCAAGTGCCAGATACAACTGGTGATCGCTCTCTCACAGGGCGACGAGGAGAGGATCATCGGTTAGGATTATGCTATATGATGCTACTTGGAGGACTTCAGTCTACTCTCTTCTACATGCTGCAAGACGGAGGCTGCCAGAAGCGTAGTCTTCGAAAGGACTAGTTATCCCCCTCTTATCCCGGCTTTCTGCAGTTCAGTCCACTTATAATAGCCTTATCCCAGTTGATACCAATGCATACATATGTAGTGTAGCTCCTTGCTTGCGAGTACTTTGGATGAGTACTCACGGTTGCTTTCTCCTTCTTTTCCCTCTATCCCTTCTACCTGGTTGTCGCAACCAGATGTTGGAGCCCAGGAGCCAGACGCCACCGTCGACGACGACTCCTACTACACCGGAGGTGCCTACTACTACGTGCTGCCTGCTGACGACGACCAGGAGTAGTTTAGGAGGATCCCAGGCAGGAGGCCTGCGCCTCTTTCGATCTGTATCCCAGTTGTGCTAGCCTTCTTAAGGCAAACTTGTTTAACTTATGTCTGTACTCAGATATTGTTGCTTCCGCTGACTCGTCTATGATCGAGCTCTTGTATTCGAGCCCTCGAGGCCCCTGGCTTGTAATATGATGCTTGTATGACTTATTTTATTTGTAGAGTTGTGTTGTGATATCTTCCCGTGAGTCCCTGATCTTGATCGTACACGTTTGCGTGTATGATTAGTGTACGATTAAATCGGGGGCGTCACAAGTTGGTATCAGAGCCGACTGCCTGTAGGAATCCCCCTTCCACACTCCTTGGCCGAAGTTGAGTCTAGTCAATGAAAATTGTTTTACTAACTTGGCTGTGCGGCCCCTGGGCCCACGTCGCCATCGGGTGTTATTAGGATCTTTTATTCCTCGATCTATACTCTGGGACTCTAATCTCTCCCCTATTCGGGTTAAATGAATTTTGCTAAATCTAACATTAGGATCTCGTTATCACTTTCTCCCGGAGAGCCCTTCATTACAGATGATCGACTGCTTCAACAGAAGATTCTGATAATACTCTCTGATGTTCTCCTGAAACTTTGTGCCATTGCTTTTGCAATTCCCTACCACCGAAAAATCCCTATGGATAAATACTTGCACCTGTCGTTCTTACTTTTATTCCCAGTTGGTCTTGTTATTACAAGACACCCCGAAATACTCGTCGTTGTTTCGATAATCCTTTGAGCTTACTGCCTTGCTGTTCTTTGTCACCTGAATACCCCTATGGATAATTCTCACACTTATCGAGTATCCGCTCATCCCCCCAGTTGTTCATGTGTTTCACAATGGTCTTCGAAATACTATTCGATCTTTCAAAATTCCTTAGTAGCTTATTGCTCTGCAATACCTGCCTGCTTACATTATGGATGCTTTCCATATGTCTGGCGATATTCGTTAGTATCCTTAGGCATCGTCTTTTGATCCTATTGATTCAACTTGAGTGCGAATGCACGCAATCATCAGTTGATCCTTTTAAATTATCTTTCCGGCTTAGACGTTATTTTAAAACATGATCTGGATCTCGACCAATCAAATTGCTGTCGATTGTACCCTTAAGGCTATTCAACTTATCCATCCCTGATCAGAGCATTGCTTCTGATCCCTTGTCTTGGAATTGATAATTCCTTTGCATTTGAGCCTTGAATTAGTCAGTTGATTCTAAAGTCTGATCTCCTTGCATTGTTTCTCCCTCTGGTTGAGTACCGATGCTCGCACCAGATTCCTTGAGAACCACCAGATCATTTGCGGGATTTTATCCGACAACGTCCTTCATATTCAATAAGTCTGTGAGCCTTTCCTCGGATACATAATACCTTTGGTAAATTGTATCCTCTGCTTTCTCAAACATGCTCTACTATCGAGCTTGTGTTATTTATTCTTGAAATTTGTGGTATATACTCCTAAGATGCCCTGATGGGTTGAACATATGCCTTCTCTAAACTGTGTGAACTCGAAAGTTTTCACGAGTCATACTCTTCTGGTATTTTGCTAGATAAAATTTCTATACTACAGCTTCATCAAAAGCGAGAAGTAAAATGAAAGGTTATGCATGGAAGAATTGGGAGTCGACCTTGAGCCTTTGCGTTCGTGCCCATGGACCCGATGTGAAACTTATCATCGAAGGTTCTTGTAAATGATATTAGTTCCCTTGGTATAAGTTCATCTTATATCTGGGGTCCGGCCTTTTACAATCGTGGTTCCGACCATGTTCTCTTTTAAATACCATTTTCGATGCAAGTGTAAGCACTTGTCTCATGTGGATCAATACCTCGGTCCAACCTCTACTTTGATCCGTCTTCGAGTATTACCCCCCTGGTATCTCGAGATTGTCACGGAACTGCATAACTTCTTATGAGTTCTTCATCAAATACTACATTCTCACTGATTACAGTTTTCATGGGCTCTGAGTTATTAAACACTCAAAGACCCCGATAACTGAACCGAGTCTGCCCTACGGTTCAGCAACTCTTGATAATCTTCTTTAAGTCCGAGTTTGTACTCGATCATGTCATTCCTAGCCTGATCGGCTATATCATTATCGTGCTAAATTTTAACTGTGCTACCTGGTCCTTAATCCTGGAGCACAACTTTCGATGATGAGCTAAGCTTACGTCGATCTTCCTCGTCATATCAATTCACCTTGAACAACAAGCTTGATTTCAAGTTTGTGCCCTACCCATGGTTCCAATAACCTTTCGCTTCATCATTCCTTTGATTTGATGTTGTCACTGATTGATTACATCTTGAAACCTCTCGACCAATGTGCCGTGAAGATCATCAACCTCATGAGGTCTTCCTGGATATCAATTGAATTCATGATGAGAAATACCATCCTTGCCCCCGATGAATTGTATTATCTTCGGCCACTTTATTGCCTTCCCTCCAACACAAACTTATTCGTGTTTTGAGTTATACCTTGAGAACCTTGCTATACAGCATTTGTTCTTCTTTACCTTGGAATTTTACCACCTTTTATGTCAAGAATGTCGTGGTAATTTTACCACCTCTTGAGAATTCTTGATATAGTAATATCTCTCGCCATTTGCGTTCATTTCTTGGTCTCCGTGTTGTTTCTAACCGGGATACCGATAAATGGTCTGTGATGTGTAAATTCTAAACTTCTAGCAACCCTATTGCTTGAAGTTATTGGTCTACAGTTTCATTCTAAGTCTATTGATTATTGAATCATCATTCAAACATTGATCGTGCTACCTAGTCCAGATTCCTGGTTGCACCCTTCTATCATTGTTCAGTTGTGTATGTTTCCCTCGAGCATACATCATTATGACATTTGATCCGACAAATGATATTTCCTTGTTCACATAATTGTGGAAATCAATCCTTTGGAAATCGCGATGATTTGTTGCTGAGCCTATCAGCCACCTCCTCATCCTCTCCTTGGTTTAAAGATGAGCTCCTATTTCGGAACTCGCTCCCATAGTACATTTCTCGAGAATCTTACAATGTCATCTCGTCAATTTGTTTTGCACCTTTTCTTCTCAGGCATCCTGAGTCTGAGGTATCCTGACACCAATCAGATCTGAATCTCGGTCGGATATGATGGATGGAACATATTTCCAAGAGTTATAACAGTGGTCTTTATATGACCCGGTAAGGTGATGTCACGCCTAGCACACCTGGCCGGAGGACCTATTTTTATAGTTTCCTTCTTGGCAAGGTTAGTCATTCTTCCGTGAGGAAATTGAAAGACTTATTCTATAAGTTGTTCCTGATGGATCCTTTATGTATCCAAAGTCTGACTTTTGCTTGAATACCATGTCAATGCTTCTTGAAGCATGTTTGTGGTACTCCGATTTTCAATAAGAGCATTGAAAGCGCAATGCTAAGTTTTCTTTAACCATTATCCAAACACCGTTGTATGGGTACTGTCATGAAATTTCTCTCCCCTTACTTAAAGGGTTTTCTACATGATATCCTGCCACGGATATCATGCTCTGTTTGTCCTTGGGAAGGATATACCCCTGAAATATGTGTTTAAACACATTTTCCTTTCCATTCTTCTGTTAAATCTGATAATCATATTTTCCTTTCCATTGTTCTGTTTAACCTTCTTGAGGTTTATATGATCTAAGCAGTAATACGTCACTGCTTTTATAAGCACCTCGGCGTACAACTCTGTCAGTAAGACCCTGTTACTATTGTTGTTGACATTCCGGTAACCACCGATGAACGAGAACTTTGCCTATTGGTCCGCCTCATTTCAACGAGCAGGAAAATGGTTCTCTTCGTCCCTCGCCCTTGGTACCGACATTGTTGCCAACATAAATGATAGGCTACCCTCTGACATGTCTTGCTATCACGACCGTGCAAGATATCAACGCTTTACCTACTTTTAACCACATGGTGGGCCCATAACCCACAGTTACACAGGATCGGAACCTGACCCTCCTATACACCCCCGGTTTCCAAATTTAATTCCTCGCACTTGGCCTCGTTTGTGATTCACGAGCCACCTTCCGAGAAATCATCGATTCTGGTATTAAACACAATACCTATACCGTTGCCTTGTTTCAGGCAACGAAGATTGTCTATCCGTTTCAAACTTCTTATGGTACCTTCTTACTTTGCTCTCGATGTGTTGTAATTGTTCAACTCGAGAGATACTCTTATGATCATTCGTGGGATACCCCCTAAATGAATTTCCCTTATAACATTCAATTGTTGTAAAGCTGCCCCTTACCTATTCGTAAGTATGATGGAGTTCCTCGAAGAAAGGACGACAACTTCATCATGATGCATTGGAATAAAGAACTGAAGACATCAACGAAGGGAATTAACTTCTTCGAGAAGATCCATTAGCATATCGTAACCAGAACTTTCCCCTTACTCCCCTCTTAAATCTCGGGACGAGATTTCTTGTAGTGGAGGAGAATTGTGACGCCCGGATAATCAAGCTACAGTAAACCCCTGCTAGTGTTGCCACGTCACCACGATTACTGTTGAAAATCTCACGATGATTCAAAACTCGTTCAAATTCAAATTTTAGATAAAGTCAAACTAGAAAAAAAATTCAAACGTCAAAACTAAAATGTTCGGGTTGTGTCAAATAATGCATAGGTAATTATGGTGGAGAAACCACACTTTTATAAAATGTTTAAATACTCTAAAATAAATAAAACAGTAGCAAAAACAATTAATTAAATGCCCTTTTTAATTAATAAATTACTAAACTATTTTATTTTGTCACCACACTTTTTTTGTGGCATTGGGGTATTTTGTAACACTAATTTAGGTACTACTTGTATATTTTATAAAACAAAAATATATAGAAAATAAAATAGAAAACTAATAAACAGAAAACAAAACAACAAAAAAAAGAAAAAGGAAAAGGAGAGAACCCCTCCCTGCTGGGCCGAGGCCCAGCTGGCCTCCAGGCCGCTCGACCGGCCAACCAGGGCCAACCGGCCCGCCCACCCCCACTGCCTTATCCCCCCATGACCGAAACCCTAGCCACCCCGTCACCCACTCCCTCCCCCCTCGTCCCACTTCTCCCTCTCGCCCTTCCCGGATCTGGATCGGGGCAACCCCCCGATCCCATCGCCCCACCCCGCTCGTCTCTCCTCTCCTCTCCCGATCCGATCTGGATCAGGGACGAACTGCCCCCCCCTCTCCCGCGACGCCAGCGCCCCACTTCCCCATCGTATGGAGCCCGACGACGTCGCCCGTTGCCGCCTGGAGACCACGCCGCCCCGGACCGCGTCGCCGGACTCCCTCCCCGTCGCCCGGTCGTCCCCGTCGTCCTCCCCGGCCTCCACCGAGCACGCTGCCCAGCCCCCACGCTCCCGCGGTGAGCCTCTGCGCCGGATGCGCCCTCCCGTGCCTCCTCTGGCCGCCCGCGCTCCCGCACGCCCGCGCCCGACCACACCTCGCGCCGCCCCGCGCCGTTTCCTCCCTCCCTCTACTCCGCTCCGCTGGCGTCGCCGTGGCCTTGCCGCGCCCGACGTGCCCCCGCGCACGCGCGCCCGAGCCCCGCCTCGCTTTGCCGCGGCGCTGCTCGCTCGCGCTGCACCGCCCACACGTCGCCCGCGCGTCGCCCTGCTCCCATTCCCCCCCCCGAGCCGCACTGATGGTGCTGCTCACCATGGCCTCACCCCGCTGACGCTGCTCGCCGGCCACCGCGGTCGACCTCGCCCCTCACCCCCAGCCTCTACCCCCCTCCCCCGCTCCGATCCGTTGCGGTGGCCGATGCCCCACTGGGCGGCCACGGGCGCACGGCCAGGCGCCCGCAACCCCATGGCGCCCTGCTCCGTTTCCCCCCTCGCGCCATGCACGTCCGCTGAGGCCGCCGGCGCCACCGGCCCCCTGCGCCGGCCCCTGCCGGGTCCGCTCGCATTGGGCGTGCGCCCGCTCGGGCGCGTCCGACGCCCGCGGCCTGCACCCAGCGCCCGCAAGGCCCCCCGGGCCAATGACGTGTGGGGCCCAGTCCCCCACAGAACGTTTCTGTTAAAAAAGAATAAAAAAATAATTAAAAAAATAATAATTGAAATAATTAAATAAACAATAATAATTAATTAATTAAGGAATTAATTAAATTAATTAATTATAATTAGATTAACCTAATCACTAATTAACCTAATTAATAGTTAGTTAATTAAAACAGTGTATGACAGGTGGGTCCCACTGGACCCACACGTCAGTTTGACCAGTCAACACCTTTGTTGACTGCTGACGTCATGATGACATCAGCATATACTATTCTGGATAATGTTAGAGTTAAATAATTAAATAAATTCTAAAAATGATTAAATCTTTAAAAATTAATATAAAATAAACCGTAGCTCAGATGGGAAAACTTTGTACATGAAAGTTACTCAGAACGACGAGACGAACCCGGATACGCAGTCCGTTCGTCCGCCACGCATCCCTATCCTATCGAACTCGCAACTTTCCCCCTCCGGCTCCTCTGCCCGAAAACGCAAAACACCGGGGATACTTTCCCGGATGTCATCCCCCTTCACCGGTACCACCTACTACCGCGTTAGGGCACCTCTAACGCCGTTACTTGTCATGTCATGCATCACTATGCATATGCTTGCTTAAATATTTGTTGTTTTCTCCCCCCTCTTCTCTCGATAGACACCGAGACCGATGCCGCTACTACCCAGTACGACTACGGAGTTGACGACCCCTCTCTCTTGCCAGAGCAACCAGGCAAGCCCCCCCCCCCTTTGATCACCAGATATCGCCTACTCTTCTCTATACTGCTTGCATTAGAGTAGTGTAGCATGTTACTGCTTCCCGTTAATCCTATACTGATGCATAGCCTGTCCTTGCTACTACTGTTGTTACCTTTACCTGCAAACCTAATGCTTAGTATAGGATGCTAGTTTATCATCAGTGGCCCTACATTCTTCTCCGTCTGCCATGCTATACTATCGGGCCGTGATCACTCGGGAGGTGATCACGGGTATATACTATATACTTTATACATGATACATGTGGTGACTAAAGACGGGTAGGCTCGTAGGAGCACCCGCGAGTGGATCTTTGAGGCGGAGCGACAGGGCAGGTTCCGACCACCTAGGAGAGAGGTGGGCCTGGCCCCGTTCGGCGTTCGTGGACACTTAACACGCTTAACGAGATCTGGGTATTTGATCTGAGTCTGGCCATTTGGTCTATACGCACTAACCATCTACGTGGGAGCAGTTATGGGTATCCCGGCGTCGTGGTATCAGCCGAAGCCTTCGTGACGTCAGCGACTGAGTGGCGCGCGCCGGATTGGACTGGAAAGCCACTAGGCTAGGTCTGCTTCCGGCCGCGTACGCAACGTGCAGGTGTGCAAAGGGCGATGGGCCCAGACCCCTGCGCCATAGGATTTAGACCGGCGTGCTGACCTCTCTGTTGTGCCTAGGTAGGGCTGCGACGTGTTGATCTTCCGAGGCCGGTCATGACCCAGGAAAGTGTGTCCGGCCAAATGGGATCGAGCGTGTTGGGGTATGTGGTGCACCCCTGCAGGGAAGTTTATCTATTCGAATAGCCGTGTCCCTCGGTAAAAGGACGACCCGGAGTTGTATCTTGACCTTATGACAACTAGAACCGGATACTTAATAAAACACACCCTTCCAAGTGCCAGATACAACTGGTGATCGCTCTCTCACAGGGCGACGAGGAGAGGATCATCGGTTAGGATTATGCTATATGATGCTACTTGGAGGACTTCAGTCTACTCTCTTCTACATGCTGCAAGACGGAGGCTGCCAGAAGCGTAGTCTTCGAAAGGACTAGCTATCCCCCTCTTATCCCGGCTTTCTGCAGTTCAGTCCACTTATAATAGCCTTATCCCAGTTGATACCAATGCATACATATGTAGTGTAGCTCCTTGCTTGCGAGTACTTTGGATGAGTACTCACGGTTGCTTTCTCCTTCTTTTCCCTCTATCCCTTCTACCTGGTTGTCGCAACCAGATGTTGGAGCCCAGGAGCCAGACGCCACCGTCGACGACGACTCCTACTACACCGGAGGTGCCTACTACTACGTGCTGCCTGCTGACGACGACCAGGAGTAGTTTAGGAGGATCCCAGGCAGGAGGCCTGCGCCTCTTTCGATCTGTATCCCAGTTGTGCTAGCCTTCTTAAGGCAAACTTGTTTAACTTATGTCTGTACTCAGATATTGTTGCTTCCGCTGACTCGTCTATGATCGAGCTCTTGTATTCGAGCCCTCGAGGCCCCTGGCTTGTAATATGATGCTTGTATGACTTATTTTATTTGTAGAGTTGTGTTGTGATATCTTCCCGTGAGTCCCTGATCTTGATCGTACACGTTTGCGTGTATGATTAGTGTACGATTAAATCGGGGGCGTCACATCCTCTAAGTGATTACGTGATCCAAATTAACTAAACCATGTCTGATCATCACGTGAGATGGAGTAGTTTCATTGGTGAACATCACTATGTTGATCATATCTACTATATGATTCACGCTCGACCTTTCGGTCTCCGTGTTCCGAGGCCATATCTGTATATGCTTGGCTCGTCAAGTATAACCTGAGTATTCCGCGTGTGCAACTGTTTTGCACCCGCTGTATTTGAACGTAGAGCCTATCACACCCGATCATCACGTGGTGTCTCAGCACGAAGAACTTTTGCAATGGTGCATACTCAGGGAGAACACTTCTTGATAATTTAGTGAGAGATCATCTTATAATGCTACCGTCAATCAAAGCAAGATAAGATGCATAAAAGATAAACATCACATGCAATCAATAAGTGATATGATATGGCCATCATCATCTTGTGCTTGTGATCTCCATCTCCGAAGCACCGTCGTGATCACCATCGTCACCGGCGCGACACCTTGATCTCCATCGTAGTATCGTTGTCGTCTCGCCAATCTTATGCTTCCACGACTATCGCTACCGCTTAGTGATAAAGTAAAGCATTACAGCGCGATTGCATTGCATACAATAAAGCGACAACCATATGGCTCCTGCCAGTTGCCGATAACTTGGTTACAAAACATGATCATCTCATACAATAAAATTTAGCATCATGTCTTGACCATATCACATCACAACATGTCCTGCAAAAACAAGTTAGATGTCCTCTACTTTGTTGTTGCAAGTTTTTACGTGGCTTCTACGGGCTGAAGCAAGAACCAATCTTACCTACGCATCAAAACTACAACGATAGTTTATCAAGTTGGTGCTATTTTAACCTTCACAAGGACCGGGTGTAGCCACACTCAGTTCAACTAAAGTTGGAGAAACTGTCACCCGCAAGCCACCTATGTGCAAAGCACGTCGGGAGAATCGGTCTCGCGTAAGCGTATGCATAATGTCGGTCCGGGCCGCTTCGTCGAACAATACCGCCGAACCAAAGTATGACATGCTGGTAAGCAGTATGACTTATATCGCCCACAACTCACTTGTGTTCTACTCATGCATATAACATCAACACATAAAACCTAGGCTCGGATGCCACTGTTGGGGAACGTAGTAATTTCAAAAAAATTCCTACGCACACGCAAGATCATGGTGATGCATAGCAACGAGAGGGGAGAGTGTTGTCTACGTACCCTCGTAGACCGATAGCGGAAGCATTATGACAACGCGGTTGATGTAGTCATACGTCTTCACGGCCCGACCGATCAAGCACCGAAACTACGGCACCTCCAAGTTCTGGCACACGTTCAGCTCGATGACGATCCCCGGACTCCGATCCAGCAAAGTGTCGGGGAAGCGTTCCGTTAGCACGATGGCGTGGTGACGATCTTGATGTACTAATGTCGCAGGGCTTCGCCTAAGCACTGCTACAATATTATCGAGGACTATGGTGGAAGGGGGCACCGCACACGGCTAAGAATATGATCACGTGGATCAACTTGTGTCTCTAGGGGGTGCCCCTGCCTCCGTATATAAAGTCTCAAAGGGGGGGGCGGCCAAGAGGAGGCGCGCCAGGAGGAGTCCTACTCCCGGACTCCCTCCGGGAGTAGGACTCCCCCCCTTTCCTAGTTGGAATAGGATTCGTGGAGGGGGGGAAGAGGAGAGAGAGGAGGAAGGGGGGCCGGCCCCCTCTCCTTGTCCTATTCGGACCAAGGGGGGAGAGAGGCGCGCGGCCCATCTCTGGCCACCTCTCCTCTCTTCCACTAAGGCCCACTAAGGCCCATATACCTCCCAGGGGGTTCCGGTAACCTCCCGATACTCCGGTAAAATCCTGATTTCACCCGGAACACTTCCGATATCCAAACATAGGCTTCCAATATATCAATCTTTATGTCTCGACCATTTCGAGACTCCTCGTCATGTCCGTGATCACATCCGGGACTCCGAACTCCTTCGGTACATCAAAACTCATAAACTCATAATATAACTGTCATCGAAACCTTAAGCGTGCGGACCCTACGGGTTCGAGAACAATGTAGACATGACCGAGACTCGTCTCTGGTAAATAACCAATAGCGGAACCTGGATGCTCATATTGGCCCCTACATATTCTACGAAGATCTTTATCGGTTAGACCGCATAACAACATACGTTGTTCCCTTTGTCATCGGTATGTTACTTGCCCGAGATTCGATCGTCGGTATCCAATACCTAGTTCAATCTCGTTACCGGCAAGTCTCTTTACTCGTTCCGTAATACATCATCCCGCAACTAACTCATTAGTTGCAATGCTTGCAAGGCTTAAGTGATGTGCATTACCGAGAGGGCCCAGAGATACCTCTCCGACGATCGGAGTGACAAATCCTAATCTCGAAATACGCCAACCCAACATGTACCTTTGCAGACACCTGTAGAGCACCTTTATAATCACCCAGTTACGTTGTGACGTTTGGTAGCACACAAAGTGTTCCTCCAGCACACGGGAGTTGCATAATCTCATAGTCATAGGAACATGTATAAGTCATGAAGAAAGCAATAGCAACATACTAAACGATCGGGTGCTAAGCTAATGAAATGGGTCATGTCAATCAGATCATTCAACTAATGATGTGATCCCGTTAATCAAATGACAACTCTTTGTCCATGGTTAGGAAACATAACCATCTTTGATTAACGAGCTAGTCAAGTAGAGGCATACTAGTGACACTCTGTTTGTCTATGTATTCACACATGTATTATGTTTCCGGTTAATACAATTCTAGCATGAATAATAAACTTTTATCATGATATAAGGAAATAAATAATAACTTTATTATTGCCTCTAGGGCATATTTCCTTCAGTCTCCCACTTGCACTAGAGTCAATAATCTAGATTACACAGTAATGATTCTAACACCCATGGAGCCTTGGTGCTGATCATGTTTTGCTCGTGGAAGAGGCTTAGTCAACGGGTCTGCTACATTCAGATCCGTATGTATCTTGCAAATCTCTATGTCTCCCACCTGGACTAGATCCCGGATGGAATTGAAGCGTCTTTTGATGTGCTTGGTTCTCTTGTGAAATCTGGATTCCTTCGCCAAGGCAATTGCACCAGTATTGTCACAAAAGATTTTCATTGGACCCGATGCACTATGTATGACACCTAGATTGGATATGAACTCCTTCATCCAGACTCCTTCGTTTGCTGCTTCCGAAGCAGCTATGTACTCCGCTTCACATGTAGATCCCGCCACGACGCTTTGTTTAGAACTGCATCAACTGACAGCTCCACCGTTTAATGTAAACACGTATCCGGTTTGCGATTTAGAGTCGTCCGGATCAGTGTCAAAGCTTGCATCAACGTAACCGTTTACGATGAGCTCTTTGTCACCTCCATATACGAGAAACATATCCTGAGTCCTTTTCAGGTACTTTAGGATGTCCTTTTCAGCCTGACTGGTCCCTGGCGCCGGCTGGGACGGAGGAGGGCGCATGCCAGGGCAAGGGAAAGGGGCAGAGTCAGGACGGCGGACGGCACGAGCACGGCATGGACGGCGACTGCGGGGGCCGGCGATGAGCGTGAGCGCGCGCGGAGGAGGAGCGGAGGCGCGTCGACGAGATGGTGCGGACGGCGCGGAAGCTCACCGCGGGAGCATGGGGTCTAGGCAACGGCGCGCGGGGAGCGGCTTGGGGAGGAGGTCGAGGAGGTCGGCGGCGATCCGGCGAGAAGGTTAGGCGGCGGGCGGCGTCTGGATTGGGTGCCAGCGACGGAGGCGCGGGGCGGCGCGGGATCGAGCCCCGATCCAATCGGGGGGGAGAGAGGAGCGAGTGGGGTTCGTGGGGGGGGAGGGGTGGGACGAGTCGTCTAGATATTTTCGATGCGTGGGGGGGATAAGGGAGAGGGAGAAGTGGGCCGGCCAGGGTGGTGGCCTGGTGGGTCGAGGCCGTCCGGCCAAGTTGGGCCACGGCCCAGGGGGGTGGGTTGCCTGCTTTTTATTTTTGTTGTTTTGTTTTGTTTTTTTTTCTTCTGTTTTTTAATCCTTAATTGCTTAGTTTAAACAAAACATAATAAGAGTCTCTAAATTAGCGTTACTAAATATTCCACTTCCACAAATAACTTGGCACATTAATCAAAGTAGTTTGTATTTGTTTATTAATTTAAGAGCATTTAAATAATAGTTTTGCCACTGTTTTATTTATTTTAGTGCATTTAACTACTTTATAAAAATGTGAATTCTCCATCATAATTTCCTTATGCACTATTTGGCTCACTCCGAACATTTTATATTTGAAAACTTTTATTGTTTGCTTGATTGTGATTTTGAATTCGAACCGATTTCCGAACTAACGCAAGATTAGCAACAGTAATCGAGGTGATGTGGCATCATTAGTAGAAGTTTATTGTAATCTAATTATCCGGGCGTCACAGTTGGCTTAGCCGAGCCCAGGGTGGTCATATCCGGTGATAAATGCCCCCAGCGGCCAGCCCGTCCAGTTGCGGCCACAGACAACCATCAGCTTAGCCGAGCTCGAGATGGATATATCCAGTGAGAAGTGCACCCGACAGCCATATGTGTGGTCCTCAAGAGTGGGCGCCTGTACCTCGTGTGTCAGGCCGGAGCCCAGCTACCAGCCCGCTCCCGCCTCACTTCCACGATCACCTGGCCACCATGCCGAGTCCATTCCCGGCAGCCGCCACCAGCCACGCACTCGAGGGATGTTCACTTCCACCTTGCGATTGCTGATGCAGCGACTCGCCAACGTCGTCCCTGAATCCAGTTGAGTGGCGACGGCGGCGAGAAGAGGGAGGGCTGTGGCGGCGCTAGGGTTCCGCCCCCAAGTCACCAGGGAGGGCGTCACGGGGTCCAGTATAGAACAAATTTTCATCTGATTCCCCTCATTCTATGTATTGGCGTTGGTGAATCTCAGGTATGATCTTTCTCGAGACTTGTACACAATTCCCTCTTTTCCCAATGAATCCACGTTTAGGGACGTGTCATTATAATTTTAGCCATGGTTTTTCTTAAGACTTTCACGTAGCACTCGTTCTCTCTGTAAATGTATATAAGACGTTCTTTTCTCGACAAATACAACAAGACAGAAAATATTGGTATTTACTTGAAATAAAAATGATGTGTGATCCAAAATGAAAACAAACATGCAAAAAAAAAAGCCATGTGCTAATGTCTAGCACACTCATCATTCTGTACATGGTACATACTGTACAACATTTTCTTTTGTACATATGTACAATTTATAATTTATTCATAATTTATAATATACAACATTTTTTTTGCATTTGCACCCTTGCCGGGTGCGAAGTGATATGACCAGCCGTCTATTTTAAACTGTGTCTACGTTGTCCTGCTAAGCAGTACGGTATAACTGTTTCAGGCCGGTCCGCCGATGAAAATTACGGAGGAAAACCGACGTCCTACGGTCCTCTCCGTCAACGATCGTACGTCCTACAGTCCTCTCCGTCAACGATCGCCCCGCCTCTGGCGGCTTCGCTCCACGCCGTGCTCCCGCCGACCGTTGGTACGGTACCTCCGACGGCGTGCGATTGCCATGCGCGCCGCCACCGCCGTGCAACGGCAGCACGGCCTGCCATGGGACACCAGGCGCTGCGCACTCCTACCCTGTTTTCTCCTGGCAGAAAGCCCCATGATGACCTAGATCTTTTCCGGCTCAGTTCCTTAATGCTTGATTAATGACCTCTGGTGCACCCCCCTGCCAATGCCAGCACCAAGAACATAGAGCATATGTCTTCAAAAGTGGAGAGGTGAGTGCAAGAGCTGCATCTAGAGTGGCAACAATGGAGCTAGGATGATCATGAGCTACAGGAAGCGATGGGTATGCAGTGGAAGCATCTAGTGTATGCACGTGTGATGTTCAATGAAAAAATCGCAATGTAATGTTTGTGTTTTGCGCAATGTGGAGATCAGCAATCTTGCTCCATTTTTCCTAAACTATTCAAGTTTCAAGAATTTCAATATTCTGTGGCCATGAAAGAAAGCAATCCCAAGAGCTCACAAGATCCAGTTTCTAAGGGAGCTTAGAGCATCTACGACCGGAGTTGCCTAATCCGGGCCCCTATACGTCCGCGGAGGGCACATCCGCCGACATTTACCGGGCAAGCATCCAAAGTATGCGTCCATATCCGGATCCATCAAACCAAATCCTCAAATCCATACTAGTCTCCTGCAACGTTAAACATGTGTAGTTCAACACATGTCATCGAACTATCAAAAATTGACATGTTCTACTAAGTTTATCCACGGGCGCCCTTGCCCTTGCTATCTTCCATGCAACAGTAGCGGTCGAAGACGCAAAAGGGATCGAGGTGGATCTACTCACTGCTGGGGTTGCCCGATCCGTCGCCGTCCTCATCATTTTCCTCCTTGGGGGGCAGTCCGGCCATGACAGAGACCGCCTTGCTTTGCTCTTTTGCCATGGCACGAACCGCCCTCCTTTGCCGCATCTCAGCGATGCAGGCACAGAGGGTTTCCTCTTCGCTGCCCATGCTGGCGTGCGATTCCGCCGGCTCCGCCTCACGGGCTGCCAAAGCCGCCTCCGCTTCAAGGCATGCCCGTAGGCTCACATGGCGGGCACGCCGCGTCTCCTCATTTTGGTCACGAACCATGGAGGCGGATATGGCCTCCATTCGGTGGCCGACGCCGCAGGAACGAGGTGACACCTAAACGGTTCTGCCAGCAAATCAGTGTTGCTTTGCCATGCGGTGGTCACCGCTTCCAGCAAGGCCGCTATCATGCATTGTGATCCACCGGCCCCGATGGATCCTGGCGCCATTTTAGTGGAAGCAATGATTCCCACCAGATGGATGAAGACTGCGGGAGGGCACACTCCTTCCGGAGCGTCATAGAGCACCGGTGACGGCCATCTGCTCCTCGGGGCTACAAGGGATGAGGTCCCAGTCCTCGGATCCGGACATCTCAAAGTCAGATCTAGTGCCCACCATGAAGGAGTACGCCGGAGAGGAGCTGGGTAATGTAGGAGTGGAGTGGAATGGAGTGGACTGCAGCTAGGATTTCGACCGGAGTGCGGACTGAGTTGAATATATGTGGGGTCAGATGAGCAACAGTGGGCCGAATCTAACACGGGGGGCACGTCCTGACATCCCCATATCCGCCCTAGATATGGGGCCGGGTTTTGGAGTGCCGGTCAATCCGGGCAGTTGGGCCGGATTTGCCAGGTTCGGTTGGGTGGCAATTTTACATCCGGGCGTTGGGGCAGATATGGAGGGTCCAGTTGTAGATGCTCTTAGTAAGTGAAGGGGTTTTCAATGGTAAATCATTTTTACAGTGAGCCTGGAAAAAAATGTTGTAATCTTCCATCATTCTCTTCAGCTCTGATGTACATCTGAGTTCGCTAAGTTCATAAACTTAGTATCATCACACTGTAAAATTGGCTACATGATATTCAAAACTTCAAATAGTGCATGTACTGTGCGAATAGAACTTCAAAAGAGATCCTTTAAGAAAACTGCGGATGTCCAAAAAATCACAGATTGTCGAATTACCATTCTTGCTTTCAACAAATTTATTTGACTTGGAAAGAACCTTGACCTGGGCCTGTACTATATGCAGGTCATGCAAAACGATGTTAAAATGGACCTCCCTATAGGAATCATATGTAGAAAAATGACAGAAATACACAAGGTGTGATCGGTCCAAAATACTGGTGTGGAGATCTATACTCAATCACAGGCATCAGATTGGTATTGCAAGAAATTGGCATGACTCTACTACTGTGAAGCAACATTACATGGAAATATTTTGGTTTATTTTGCCATATAATTGTGTGGGCAATTCGGATCATTTTCAAACATGCATGAACTATTTAGCCACGCAATGGGGTTCTGGACTCTGCCAGCAGTAATGAAGCACCAACGAAAAGAGAAAACTGTACCAGCTATGCCTGAAATAAAATTGCAATCAAATTCCCTCTTCAGATGGAGTCCCCATAGCCTGCAAAAAGGGATCAAGGAACCCAATGAAATCCTTCCAGATTAAATTACGAAATTGAACCAGAAAGAAGACATGTGGCCCATCATGGCATGCTAAGTGAAGAAACCATAGAAATCAGAAAGAATATATACATTGTTGCCCAATTGCTGTACCAAGATCACCTCAAATCATGTCTGCGGATCGCCACTCCACAATTTACCAGTTAACCGGGCATAGGGAATCAGAAAATAATCAAAATCATATAGACACATGTGGACTGGATTATCACATGTCGGTTACAAAAGAGAACTTGGCATATATGGGGAGGCATGGATTATGGAAGGCCTGCACCTGAATATTGTATCGAGCCGGAAATGTAGAAAGAAAGGGAAAAAGCAGCCAACTCATGCATTCGATTAGATTATCGTCCAAGGTGCACCCTGCGTCGCAGCCATCTGATCTCCTCTTGGCCGAAGCTACCTCCCTGCTGCTTGAACTTCCACCAAACTTCACGACCCTTGGGAACCCTATATACATGAGCCTTGGTGAATTCTGTTTCTGAGGAAGATAGGACTGTGCTTAGAGTAAGTTGGGGTGCAGCCAGCCCCCTTTGTAGCATCCAACTGTACATCAACATCTTAAGTTTGCTTATGTGCACAGTGAACTCTAGGTACCGTGGGAAAGCAGCCACAGCACTCAGGGGATAGCCCGCCACATGCACAAGGAAGGATATCTTATAAGCAATGGCGTCCGTCTTCTGATTCAGAATCCGAGGAGCCATCTTCACCATGTGAGGAGGGCGCCTGAGGTTCGTGCGGCGGTAGAAGGCGGCGAATCAGCCACGGAGCGAGGCCCACGCGCAAACAGGATGCCCGCACGCGGGTGCGCGGCGGCCGGCGGGAGGAGAGGCAGAGGCCGGCACGACGGCGGCGGAGACCGGGGAGACGGACCTGGGCTTTTCGAAGTGAGGAGATCCAAACGCTCTCTTTTCTTGGGCTAGAACGATATCGAATGGAAAGGCCCAGAAAGTGCACTTCTCCTCTTTCTTTCTTTTTTTTTCTGAAAAAAAAAACAAAAACGCACTTCCACTATTTCCAATTTTCGCGACGAGCATCGTGCGCCAACTCGGGACTCGGAACCATGGTGAAGTTCTCTAAAAGAGTCTTGCCAAAAACACGTTCGGTATTCCAGTGAACATGAATAGCACCTGTCACGTTTTGCGCTTTAACAAAACTCCCAACATGATTGAGGCAACACGGTTTCTGAAAAAGCGAAGTATTTTAAAACCATGGTATTCTTATGAGTGGGCAACAAATACTCTGGTTTTCAAAAACCATAGTCTTTTCCAGTTTTGTCAAGTCCACCGAAGCGTTTAGCTGGCATTGTTTTGCTGCAGTTCTTACTGATAAGTACATGGCCGAATAGCATGTGCTAACTCAGCAACACCTAAAAAGCAATATCACCTGATTAATCAGCATGTGCTGGTGTACGACCGGATTAATCACCTTTTTTTGTAATTAATCACCTGCAGCTACATGGCCATGCACGAGGTTAACCTCCTGTGTAAAGTGTGCTCTAAGGCCCAATCTATTTAACAAGTTAGCTTTGTTCGAGACATGCAGAAATCAATAGGCAACCGGTGAATTCATTTAGTACGTAAAATATACTCTCTCTTTTCCGGTTTATAAGGATCAATTCAAAAATCTCACCAACCAAGATAGATGATGAGTGGTGAAATATTTTTGTAGTTTGCAAAAGCACCCAATTAATGCTCTTGTTTTCCTCAAAAAATTATATTTATGAATGCATTAATTGCAATGCATGCATGCATAAAGTGCATGCATTGGTCAGTTTTCTCTTAATACTTGCATGCAATGATTTAATGCATCTTGAAGTCTGAACATGTCATGAGAAACAACCAAATTGAGCCTTATAAAATGGAAAAACTGAAATTTTGAGATAAGCCCTATAAACCGGAAAGGAGGGAGTAATAGATAGAGCAGTCGTCGGAGACGGCGATTGTATTTTCTGATCAGTAAGTAGATGACGACGTCAACAGGCTGAGTGCTCTCCCAATGATTTCGCTTGGTTCAGTTTTTAAAAAAATGGTTGCGACCTCTTTTTAAAATACTGCAGAAAAACTACAATATGAGAGAAACCACAGTATATTAAACTTCAGTAATTTTTTGAGCCAAACACTTCAAAGTATTTAATACCAAGGTTTTTCTTGAAAACCATAGTATTCCTTAAAAAAATCAAAAATACTTTGCTCCCAAACGCACCCTGAATGATATGTCTCTGACAAACTATACCACAGCTCTGCGAGCAGTTAGGGTTCACCAAGCAACGGGAGGGTCCTTTTGTGTGTCATGCCATCGCCGGATCAGGCAAACATAAACAAATCCTAACCGCTCAGAGGCATGATATAGTTTGACAGAGGCATATCAATCATGGAGACATGACTGGGGAGCGGTGTCGCCGCCACGCGAAGAGGAGCTCCGCCGCAGAACCACCCCGTATCGAAGGAGGCCAAGCCCCGCCTCACGAAGAGGCAAAAAGGACGAAACACCTTGCCACCACCCTTCTTAGGCACGCTCGGACTACGCCGGCGTCCCCTCCAAGTACGCCACGGATTAGGTGGCTAGTCCCGGTGTGTTCGGGAGTCCTGCTTTGATCAACCTTCTTTTTTAGTTGGATGATCCTCCTTATTATATCCTCTATAACACTAAATTCCTTAGGTCTAAAGAGCTCACACTCAATTGAGCTCTTCAATTGAAATTGGGTCACTCCATTTTGACCGGATTAACAATTTATCAAAGCTCTCCCATTCAAAAAATTTATACTATACACTTTGTTTTCTAATTTTTAGGGCCTCACAATTAATTGAAGTGTTCAATTTAGAGTTCAGCCACCCGATATTGACCGGGTAAACAATTTCTCAAGCAGCGCTCTCATTCAATTCTCTATATTCCTTAATTTTGAAGCTCTTTCATGCAATTGAGGCAACAATTGGCCTTTCGAGCACTCTTCCACCACCTAGAAAAAAGAAATGGCATCATGTGATACTGTAGCACCAATATAGTACATGCAGCCACCGATGCAAAAATTTCCTCACATAAATGTACTTTAGTTAGCGGATAACACAGGACCACACCAGAAAGGTCCATCAAATCACGCATTATAAATGAAAATAAAACACACTCCATCATCTGCCCCACCGGCCAAACTAAATATTCTATCAATTCCAAAATATAAGGAGCATTAGTTTTTTGATCAATCAAATTTCTTTAACTTTGACAAAGTTCAGAGCAAAAGATATCAACACCCACAAGATTAAGAAAACTATGGAAATTCATTCCATGATGAATCTAATCACACCGATTTGATATCATGGCTTGATATATTTCTCTACAAATTTGATCAAACTTAAAATGGTTGATTTTTTAAAAAGTAATACATCTTATATTTTGAAACAGAGCGAGTGATTTTTTTAACAAACCCAACAATAGCAACCGCGCAGCAAAAGCGCACACAACCTCCTAGTACTCCCTTCGTTTCTTTTTAGTTTGCATATAAGGTTTGGTCAAAGTCAAGCTTTGTAAAGTTTGACTAACTTTATATTAAAAAATATAAACATTGGCAATATGAAATCAACATTATCAGATGCATCACGAAATGTATTTTCATACTATATAGTTTTAATATTGTAGATGTTCATATTTTTATATATAAATTTGGTCAAAGTTTGTGTAGTTTGACTTTGACCAAATCTTATATGCGGAATAAAAAAACGAAGGAAGTACTGTAGTGAATCCGGTGGATGATGTAATGGTGAATCGGAAGTAATAAAGGTTATATTTTTTTTGTTCATGTAAAGAAATTACGCCACAAGACATGATCCGTGTATCCTGATATGGTTCAAAAAAAATACTTTTCATAGATCGACCTGCAGAAGTTGAGGACTAATATTACTCGACATCATTTCATCCAATCAAACCCTTGGCATCTAATTTAGCCACATATGTATTCTTTTCATCAAATCAACGTGCACAGCTAATACTTTTTTTAACACTGCACAACTATTTTTTCGCAAAAAATAAATAAAAAAACACTGCACAACTACGAGTAATACTTAGGAGGACAAAAAAGAACGACGTGTGTGTTTTATGCGTGGCGAAATACTGAAGTAGTGACCTATGTGCGCTCAATTTGTACATCCGAGGTGAGCCCCTGCATCAGACGTCGGGAGAATCGGCGGCAGCATCAAAGGGCAGCGCCGCCCCTTCAAGATATGCCGACCGTCTTCCCCAGCAGCCACATGACGAGCGAGAACTCGATCATGAAGAGCGCGTGCAGCCATGTCCGGTCGACCACGAAGCCGTACACCGTGATCCCCGCCCGGTTGTTCTCCAGATAGTTCACTGAAAAAGAAATACACCGGCCGCCATTAGCAACCAACAAGAAGCTAAGCTGGTGTCGATGTGCGCTTGCGCTTGCGCTTACCCAGTGCCTGCCTCTTCTGGAAGCACATGTTGTTGACCTGGAAGGGCACGAGCTTGGAGTCGTCGATGGAGCCCTCGCTCATGTTGTCGTCGTTATCGTCGTCGTCCCCGTAGCCGTCGGACTCCTCGCCGGGGGCCACCCGGTAGGCGTTGGCCGGCGCCAGGTAGCCGGTGGCGGCGGGCAGGGCGGGGTCGGGGTCCTCTAGGTCGTTGTCGAAGGCGTGGATGGTGGCGTCCGCGTGCCACGCCGCCGCCACGCTCGTGATGGCCTGCGTCTTGTGCGTGATCTTGGCCGCGCTGTGGAGGCAGACCAGCAGCCCCGCCACGAGGCTCACTGAGCAGAGCTGCATGCAGACAACAATGGTGATCTTGGTCAGTGCTCTGCTGGCGTGGCCAATGCAGGGATTTTGCTGTTAGGTTAAGGGACGACACTCCACAAATATATCCAACAAATGAGACTCGACAGATGCTAATCAAATGAGACTGCAATTAGACAGATTCTAATTATCCCCATTTTCGATTCGATGTCTATACATATACTACAACCGGTCTTTTTTACTACGGGTATTAGATTTGTGTCAATTAAACATTACAAAGTTTCACCAAATTTATATTACAAAATATTAACATCCACAATACCAAATATATGCATTGTGAATGCTGAAACTGTTTTCTATATGTATGGTCAAAATAGAGATCCTTTGACTCTTTTTTATAATAAGAGTTATCCTGCATTTATTAAGAAAAAAATAATTGCTCATTTAATTAGGAAAAACCAAGCGAAAAACAGATTGTCCTGTTAAATATGAAAAACCGGATGAAAACTATCACAACCACTGAGCGACACACACAAGATACCCTGCGCACACCACTCCAATGAGGGCCTCACCCAGACAGCACTCGGGCATCATCATCATCACTCCTCCTCTAGAGCGTCATCCCTAAACCCTGAGCAAATAACTCCAACTTCACCATAGGCGATCGTCGACACAACACACACTGTAGAGGCCGCATGAAGATGAATGAAGATCCATGCCAAAATTCAGCCATCTGCGATCAGACAGCGTAGCTCCAACTCTGATGGAGAACTAAGAAGGACAAACCAAGGCACGGCTGGCGCCATGGAAGATCGCCGAACAGACCACCTGCAACCAGTCATCGTATACCATAGAGGCCCCGCCGCTAGAGCTTCAACTTCACAAAAACAAACAAACTGAGGCAATCCCGCGGACACGCTGAAGAAGAGCCGACCACCTCAACCATTGCCGTGTTGCCGACATCGCTCCCACCATCATCTTTGCCACATAGGTCTGGACGCCACAACCGCCGCCATTCACCGGTCCCACTCGCCGATGCCAAGCTATGAGACGAAGCCCCCAAGAGAGAAAACGACACTAACCCGCCGTCATCGCCCGATCACACAAGATTAAGGGTTTCCCCTGGAGATGCCGTGATGGCCGGATCCATGCAGAAGGGGTGTGGAAGGAAAGCAACAATGCCTCAAGGTTAACGATGGTTGCAACCGCTGCCATCGCTGGTCACAACACATGCGGTGGGCACAACACAAAGCCGAGACGGGGTTTTCACCCAAGCTCCCTCACCACCTCGACCGCACATCATCCTGCACCGGCGCCAGCAAGCCCACCAAACACTGCCACACCATCAAAGCCGCCCATCGATAAAGAAGCATCGAGATCCGCCACAGCCAACCGCACCACGCGGAGACCACCAGCGGCCAACCTCCATCAAAGGGGCCAGATCCATCCACAGTCGTCTATACACAGAGGCACTGGACGCAGCGCGAGTCACTATGCCCTGCCGAGCACCATGTCGATAGGGGACAAAAGAGCGCTACCCGAGGCCAAGAACCACCATGGTTCCAAGTCGTGGCCAAGCCTCAGGTGCACCGACACGCCCCACGCACACCACCACGCCCTCCGGAGACCAGATCTGCCGCATCCATAGCCGGAGGCGCCCTTCTCTGCCAACCTGGGCCTCCGCTCGACGCCAGAACCACGGCGCCCGATCCCCTTGTGCAGCAGCGCGCCCAGCACAACAAATCTGTGGCCCTGTTTGGATACTCTAACACAGTTAGAGTTCGAGTTATTTTCAAACCCACTCTAACCCAAATAAGCACCTCTCCACCGGGATAGTTGGATTAGATGAAACTATCCCACTCTAACCCTCCCTGTTTGGATACTTTTGGGTTATTTGAGCCTCCAACTAACCCAAACTAGCTCTAACCCCATGATCCAAACAGGGCATGTGTTGTCTCCTCCCCGGTCTGCCGCGCTACCCGAGCAGCAGCCACTGACCACGCCGATGCGCAACCTCACGACGGCAGAACCATGCCGCTGGACACCTCATGTCGCCCCTCCCCACACAGATGCACTGCGACCTGGCCACGGCCGCACCTCCCCTCTAGCCGCATCTCCTCGCCAGAGCACCACCAGGTCATGCCCATACCAGCCCATGCCGCGCCAGACTAGATCGGCGGAAGCACGAGCCACCGCCCCACAATGCCAGGTCCCGCATGCGCACCACCAGATCCAGGCACGAGGGCCCTGGATCCGCCGTCCCCGCCGAAGGAGAGGAGCTCCAGCCCGCCGATGTCGAGCTTGCCACGACCACGCGCCGGCGCCGCACAAGGCAGCCGCGGGCCGCCCGCTCCTAGAGAACAAGCCCCGCCGCCGCCGCTGCCACACGGGCTTTGCCCTGCGGCGCATCCCGGCGGCGGCGAGGAGGGGGGGGGGGGGGGGGGGGGGGGGGGGACAACGGAGGAAGCACTTTCGGCGAAGGCTTGGGTCGCCGCCCGTGTCGCTCGTGCGGAGCGATACGGGGGCCCTGTTTTTTTTCAATGAACATGTCCAACTAATTTGGACGTAATGATGCTTTGACTCTGGATAAAACTTATACGCACACTAAAAAAGACAGTGAGTATATCCTATCCATATCTACCAGCCAGCATATTTATGTTTCACGGATACTCGGTGGGATACCGTTTGCTTTTGATGGCAGAATCTTATGCGTGACATGAACATGATATGCTAGCTACAACCACGAGTTTCTTCATTTCGAACACCACATAATTGTTATCCGAACTTAGATTGCTACACCCATGCTTAGCTGGAGACATTTTTTATTTTGTCTGACTCGATGGAAATTTGTCTACTGCAATTACAGAATTACGTGGTGAAATTTCATCATGGATCATTAGAAATACTTGATCTCTGTCTACAATGCAATATACTATAGTAGTAGTAGTACTCACCGCGAGCTCGCCGGCGGTGGCGATATTGATCCGCGCATGTGGCCTGGTGGTGGCGAGCAGGGCGGAGAACTGGCTGGCGGTGACGAGCACGAGGCAGAAGATTATGAAGCGCCGGTACCGGTGGCTGATCCGTCGGAGCTGGTCCCTGATCCGGCGGTGGTGCTCCAGCACGACGGCGACGTCGGCGAACCTGCCGAACTCCCTTGCGAAGCCGACCATGCGCAGCACCTGCAGGTAGCAGATGACCCGGAAGAGCACGCAGATCATGAAGAAGACGGCGGTGCGGTAGACCCAGGAGGCGGCCTCGAGCGCGCATGCGGCGGCGTTCCACCAGGGCGAGCGGAAGGGCGCCGCGGCCCAGTACCAGTAGACCTTGTAGGCGGCGTCGGCGAGGGAGCAGGGCGCGAGGAAGCAGGCGAGGACGCGGAAGGAGCGGTTGAGCTGCGCGGTGTAGCCGGCGCGCACCTCGTCCGAGTCGTGGCGGAGGCGGTCGATGCAGAGCAGGCGGCGGAGGCCGACCCGGAGCAGCGAGCAGAGGGAGAGGAAGGCGAGCGTGGCGGCCAGGGTGAGCGACACCTGCACCTGCCCGTCCAGCGGCCGCGGCGGCGCCGAGGCCGGGAGGGCCAGGGTGACCGCGGCCGGCGCGGCGACAGCGAGCAGGAAGAAGACCGCCCAGGAGCCCGCGGAGCGCGGCCCGTCGGTGTGGTCGATGCACATCCAGCGGAGGCAGGCCCGGAAGCTGCGCAGCTCGTCCCCCGCGTGCGACGCGCTCCGGGTGTACTGCGCGGCCGCCGCCGACGCCGACTTCTTCCGCGGCAGCAGCAGCGGCCCTACCGCCGCCGCCGCCGCCGACCGGTTGTCCGCCATGGCGCACGCCGTTCTCGGATCGCGCGCGGGTGGTTTGCCGCTCGAGCGGGAAGAGTCGACGGGGGCCCAGTCGCGGGCACAGAGAGAAGTGCGGGAGCGGGAGTGTGCTCACGGCCCCCCGAGTTCGCTAATCTAATCTCTGGGATTTCTGAGAGTAGATGCTTATAGAAGAAGGGAATAAAAATAATGGTGGCGATGGGTTGCGTGCTGCGGCGGACGGGATCACGGGCATGACGGGGGAGGATCATGTGCCGCGCCGCGCCTTTGATTTACATAGACAAATGGGAAATGTCACAGGTGTCACGCCGGGATGGTGAGATGGACTTGATCGGTCGATCCTATTTCTGTGTGGCGAGTCTGAGTTGGTTATTAGTATGTGAGATGGAAAATCATGTGCGTGGCCACCTGCTGACAGGCAGCCACAGGCCACAGGTGGAGTGATCAATCCGTATTTAGTGATTTGGCCTCAATCATCGGTCAGCTCGGGGTAGGCGTGCAAGCGTCATTTTGTGTTGCGTCGCTGGCAGAGGCCGACCGGCCGGGCAAATACGAGGTGTCCACCGTGTGAGGAGTCATGGATATAGAGGTACTCCCGGAAAAGAACAAGAGATGGAGAGGGAGGCGGGGGCGGTGGCCGCGGGCGGGGAGGAGTGGTTGGCAGTGTGGCATCGCAGCCTACGGCCCACCTGTCGTCGTCGTCGGGCATGAATGATGAAGATCATGACAGAATGCAAGAATGGCTTCGTTTGTCATGTTTTTAATTTTTACTTTGCGGGCTTCGTTTGTTGTGGTTGCCAAAGGAGGCGATGACAGGACACATGAGGCGCTTTTTTTAGTCACACACATGTAAGCCGGGTCTATTATCTGAAGGCACCGAGGGGCAACCAAATAGACTAAACATGAGAATGAGATAGTAGGCTAGATAGAGATCACGACAGAGATGGTCCAGATGCCGCGCGGTGGCCGAACTGTGTCTGTGTGACGGCCACTGCGGATCCATTGAAGGTTATAGTATGTTGATTTAGTACGTGAGGAAGAGTGTTTGTAGACACGTTCATGAATATAGATATAGTCATGTTGATGAACCTCTTAACAAATCTCGGCGACGTGTTTATGTCTGTGCGGTTGATTATTCTCAACGGATCAATAGAGGCGAAGGTGACATATGATGAGCTTGTCGAAGAGAGCTGAGGACACCGACGGTGGAGACACCCAAGATTGGATTAGCGTGCATGCGTTGGATCGGTTGCTGCAACGGTAGGTCATGGCTGCTCATTTATGTGTGTCGATGCGAGGAATTATATACTCCCTCCTTCCATCTATATAGGGCTTAATGTGTTTTTTAAGACCGCCTTTGACTATTGACAAGATTAATAGTACATGACATGCACTGTGAAAATTATATCATTGAAAGCTCCTTTCACACACGAATTTAACAGTGTGCTTTGTGTAAGTTGCATGTCATATATTATTGTTTTAATATTTAGTCAAAGTTAGCCTCAAAAAACGCATTAGGCCCTATACAGATGGAAGGAGGGAGTAGCTTATATAGTCCATCTCTAGGCCACTGAAGCAAACCTCAAATTCTGGTGGTTGTGGAGAGGTTTGACGCTAGTGTGGAATCAGATTGTCGATATAGAGAATTTCCCTTTAATTAACCCGAAACACAAGGCAAACTAAGCGTAATTTAGATGATTAGATTTCTTGTGGTGGAACCACTCGTTCAAGTCTTAGACTTGGTATTGGTAGTCACATTTTTTTAATTTATTTTAGATCTTCCGGCGATCTGCGTTCAGTGAGAGAAGACGGTCCCGTTGACTATAGAGACGTAAGTATGTGGTAGTGATATACTCTCTCTATTTTTACTTACTCCCATATTAGCTTTAACTAAAGTCAAACTTTACAGAACTTGACTAAGTTTATAAAAAATAATTAACATTTATAGGACCAAATTTACATGATATGAAAATATATACAACGATGAATACAATGGTTTTAATTTGATGGTGTATATGTTAACATATTTTTTATAAACTTGTTGAAGTATATAAAGTTTGACTTTACATAAACTTAATATGCAGAGGTGAACCAATCTGTAGTTGGATGGTTAGAGGGACTGTCGGGGTAAATAGCCATGGGTAGCCCAGCCGGCTTCCCCTGGCCCATCAGAAAAAATTACAAGCCTGGCCGACTCTCAAGAAGATTCAAGACCTGGGCCGCCTCCCCCCTAGCCGACTACCTTCCTGGCCGGCTTCGGGGGCGGCCGGCCCTTCACCCTCATGAAGAAAGCTGTGGATGGCCGACTACGAGAAGCCGGCTACGGCAGGGCCGACTACCAGAGGCCGGCTCCCATAAAGCAGTCAAAGCCGTACCCGCAATGTACGCGTCCACCCTGCGATGATGAAGCGGGGCGTGGCTACAGTGGAGCCTGCCACCCCAAAACCCGGAGCACGCCTGGTACAGCGCGCCGTGCGGGCAGCCACGGCCCGCCCGGCGCGGCACTGTAACCACGGCGGCTCTGACGCCGTCCACGACGGGCCGCCAGCGTGGCCCCCGAGGCGGTGGGCCCCTTCGGGCAGAGAGATGCCGAAGGCGGCCGCACCTCCTCTCAAGCCGGCAAGATAGAGGGCTGGCTTCCCATAGCCGGCCTGCCACCTTCCTCAAAGGAGACGCCCATTAAGGAGACAAGATGCGGCGGGGCTACAGTAATCGCCTGCCAAGGCGGCGCTACTGTAGCCACGCTTACCCCGACCAAGCATGCGTCAACAACACGGAGTAACAGTAACAAGCCACCGACCAGGCCCTGGCCGATGGGGCCTGCCTGTCGACCAAGGAGCCGGCAGCCGGCGGGACCCACCAGCCGGCGGGCCCCAGAAGCCGGCGCAGAAGCCGGCGAGCATAGTCACAGACAGCTGGGCCCCGCGCCCAGTCGGATTACCATTGTACCCCCGGGGGGTAGGCCTATACAAACCCCCCGGTGCACCCATGCAAAGGGCTGGACTCTCAATCTAGACCTAGAGACCACACAAGGAGAGGAAGCAAGCTAGCTGGGCCCTTCTTCCTCCTTCCACCCAAAACAGCTCAAGGAGCATTGTAGCTACTTGTTCATATAGTTACCATGCGGAGACCCCGCAGAGCAGCAGTAGGGGTGTTATCTCCCCGGAGAGCCCTGAAGCTGGGTAAGATTCGCCGGCGTGCATGTCTTCGCCTCATCCCGTTTCCAGGCACCGGCGATGTTTTATTGGCCCCCGCAATGATAAGCCACCCGTTGGCATATGTCGCTCCTACCACCCGACATTTGGCGCCCACCGTGGGGCCAGGTGCACCGTCGTCCGGAGACCTGTTCTGGACGGGAACCCTTTTCCTTCCTCGCGAGCGTAGCCAGCCCGGCTCGCCCGATGGCGCTTGCCGCGACGCGCTGCATGGCGTCACCAACATCTGCGCGGCGAGCGGCCTCGCCGACCTCTTCGACAAGGCCCGCATCTCCGACGAGCTTGCCTCCGATGCGGGCATCGATCATCTCGCCAATCTCCTCGGCCAGCTCCACGTCTCCAGCGAGCCCGCTGCAGATTTGGAGTCGGTTGGCTCCACCGACCCGATGCCTGTCGACTCCGACACGACATCCTACGACACCTTCCCCACCAACGTCACGATCTACAACGACCCGCTCCCTCCGGCTGGCGATCGCGATTCTGACGCTACCGAGGTGATGGTTATCGGCCTCGATGGCCCGACCGACGAGGGCGCCCGCGATGCCCCACGCGCGGCGGCCCACGACTTGTCCGCCCCCCTTCCAGCTGACGCCAGCGACGAAGTTCTGGAGGCGCGCCGCCTCGCCCTCCTCGCGGAGGGCCGGCGGCTAGCCTCCGTAAGACGCCTCACCGAGGCCTACCAGCGCGAAGCTGACCGCGCCGCCTTCGGCACGCCGGCTCCGGCTGGCCCAAGCCGGGCTGGTGCTGTCAGGCAACGCGGCGCCGTCATCGCCGACACGCTTGGAGTGGATCGCCCGGTCTACGCCACCCCGCTTGAGAACCTGCGCGCCGCCCAGGCGGCCGTAGACGAGCTGGACGGCTTGGAAGTCGAAGACCTCCCCCACATGACGCGGCGCATCCAGCAACTAATCAACGCGGCCGCTCGGCGGCACGAAGCCGACGCGTGCGCGGGGAGCCTCCCCCGCGCCGCGACCACGGCGCGACTTCCCGATCGCCGACTACAAGCAACACCCGCGCGCGGCGCGAGAAAGAGACGGCTTCCAGCCGAAGCCGGACCCAAATCTCCATCGAGCGAGATGCGGACGGCCGCCCCCGAGCCATGGAATGGCGGGGCACCCCGCCTCCGCCTCGAGCTCGCGGAGAGAGATACCCTACCCCGCCTCCAGTGGCCCACCCGACTCTCAGCGGCCGGCTTGGTCGCCGCGAGGGAGTCGGCGAAAACGACGCCCGCCACCGGATCGACCGCCTGGCCCGATCCCTGGCGCTAGAAGAAGAAGACGATGTTGGCCCGCCTTGCTTTGGCCCCCGCATCCGCGACGAGCCCTTCCCCAAAGGGTTCTCGCTCCCAAGAGACACGCCCAAGTACAACGGCTCGGTGAAGCCGGAAGACTGGCTGACCGACTACTCCACAGCCGTCAGCATCGCCAATGGCAACCGGCGCGTTGCCGTAAAGTACGTGCCCCTCATGCTGCAAGGCACGGCACGGACTTGGCTAAACAACCTCAAGCCTCTCAGCATCAACAGCTGGGTGGATTTCACTGAAGCCTTCGTTCGCAACTTCACCAGCACCTACAAGCGGGCTCCCAAGCCCAGACAGCTCTCCCTGTGCGTACAGGGCCCAGCCGAGTCCACTTGCGACTACCTCACGCGTTGGGCCGAGCTCCGCAACTCCTGCGAGGGGGTGCACGAGGTGCAAGCCATCGAATACTTCACTGCCGGGTGCCGAGAGGGCACCCTCCTCAAGCACAAGCTTCTCTGCGATGAGCCGACTACCCTCGACGAGCTCCTGAACATCGCCGACAAGTACGCCACCGCCGACTCCTCGATGAAGACCGAGCTCCGGGTGGACGCGTCCGGAAAAGTGCTCAATCCGGCGCCCCAAGCGCCGGCTGGAGACGGCGGCCGACGCCAACACCAGAACGATCAGAAGCGTAAAGGCCCTGCGCCGCCTCCCGCTAGCCGGCAGGTGGCCACGGTCGAAGATGCGCTGCCCGAGGGGCGGCCCGCGCCCAAGAAGCCCAAGGGCGGCCGGCCGGCTTGGCAGCCGGCCTTCTCCTATGAGCAAACCCTTGATGCCCCGTGCAAGTTCCACAGCGGCGCGAAGCCGTCCAACCACACGACCCGCAAATGCAACTGGCTCGCCCGAATCTCCAAGGGCGAAGGGCTCACGCCGACTCCGCCTGCCGGCCCGCCGCCGCTGGCTCCGCCGCCCAAGGCCGCCCGGCCCGCGGTTGACGCCGTGCAGGACGAGTTCCCCGATGAGCAAGCATCTTATGTTGTCTTCACGAGCCAGCCCGAAGACCGGCGCAGCAAGCGCCGAGAGCAACAAGAAGTCAATGTGGCCGCCGCCAGCGCAGCCGGCCACGTGCACTGGTCAGAGAAATCCATCAGTTGGAGCCGGGCCGACCACCCAAAGGTGATGCCGTCCCCCGGCTCCTACGCCTTGGTCCTGGAGGCCACCCTTGCAACAGATACGCGCGCCGCACGCTTCTCCCGCGTGCTGATCGACGGTGGAAGCAGCATCAACATCCTATATCGCGACACCATGGAGAAGCTGGGTGTTAAGGCAAAGCAGCTTGCGCCGACTCGAACGGTGTTCCACGGCATCGTACCCGGTTTGTCCTGTGCCCCCATCGGCAAGATCAAGATCGATGTACTCTTTGGGGGCAAGGACCATTTCCGCCGGGAAGCAATCTGGTTCGAGGTGGTGGACCTGGAGAGCCCTTACCACGCCTTGCTTGGCCGACCCGCCTTGGCCAAGTTCATGGCGGTCCCCCACTACGCTTACCTCAAGATGAAGATACCAAGCTCCAAGGGTGTCATCACCATCGCCGGCGAATACAAGAAGTCCGCCGACTGCGCCGCGGCCAGCAGCCGGCTGGCCGAATCCCTCGTGATTGCCGCAGAGAAGAAGACGCTGGACAGGGTCGTGGCCCTGGCTAGCAAGCAGCTAAACCAACCCGCCGACTCCAAGGAGTATGATGCCCAAGGATCGTTCCAGCCGGCCAAGGAGACCAAGAAGATACAGCTCGACCCCGAGCACCCCGAGAGGTTTGCCGTCATTGGGGCGAGCCTAGACGGCAAATAGGAAGGCGAGCTCGTCGATTTCCTCCGTGAGAATTGGGATATCTTTGCATGGTCCCCCAAGGACATGCCGGGTGTTCCGAAGGATTTCGCCAAGCACAAATTACATGTGCGGGAGGATGCCAAACCAGTCAAGCAGCCTCTCCGCCGACTGTCAGAGGAGAATAGAAGGATCGTAGGGGAGGAGATAGCCCGGCTTCTCGCAGCCGGCTTCATCATGGAAGTTTTCTTCCCTGAGTGGCTCACGAACCCGGTCCGCGTGCTGAAAAAGAATAACAAGTGGCGCATGTGTATAGATTACACAAGCCTCAACAAAGCCTGCCCAAAAGATCCCTTCGCTCTGCCTAGAATTGATCAAGTGATAGACTCCATAGCCAGATGCGAGCTATTAAGCTTTTTGGATGCCTATTCGGGATACCACCAGATAAAGCTGAACCCGGATGACCAACTGAAGACCGCCTTCATCACGCCGTTTGGAGCCTTCTGCTACCTGACTATGACGTTCGGCTTGAGGAATGCCGGCGCCACTTTTCAACGTTGCATGCAGAAGTGCCTCCTCACGCAGCTCCGCAAGAATGCCCACGTCTACGTGGATGATGTTGTGGTGAAGACGGAGAAGCGTGGCACTCTGCTGGAAGACTTGAAGGAGACATTCGAGAACCTGCGCCGGTTCCGAATCAAGCTCAACCCTGAGAAATGCGTGTTCGGAGTGCCAGCCGGCCAGCTCCTAGGCTTTCTGGTCTCCGAACGCGGCATAGAGTGCAACCCTGTGAAGATCAAGGCCATCGAGAGGATGGCGGTCCCAACCAAGCTTAGAGAGATTCAGAAGTTCACCGGGTGCCTGGCCTCTCTGAACCGTTTCATCAGCCGGCTTGGAGAGAAAGCCCTCCCTCTCTACCGCCTCATGAAGAAGAGCACTCACTTTGAGTGGAATGACCAGGCCGACCAAGCTTTCCACGAGCTGAAGAAAATGCTGTCCACGCCGCCTGTCTTGGCGGCACCGACTGAGAAAGAGCCCATGCTCCTTTATATTGCCGCCACTAGCCGGGTGGTCAGCACCGTCATTGTGGTCGAACGCCCCGAAGAAGGCCGAGCCCAGCCGGTCCAGAGGCCGGTTTATTACCTGAGCGAGGTGCTGTCCGCCTCGAAACAAAATTACCCGCACTACCAGAAGATGTGCTACGGCGTGTACTTCGCCGCCAAGAAGCTGAAGCCGTACTTTCAAGAACACCCCATCACGGTCGTATGCACTGCCCCGCTGGCCGAGATCATAGGCAGCCGGGATGCATCCGGCCGGGTGGCTAAATGGGCCATCGAGCTGGCCCCCTACACGATCTTCTACCAGCCCCGCACCGCCATCAAGTTGCAAGCACTGGCCGACTTCCTCGTCGACTGGGCCGAGACCCAGTACTTACCGCCAGCTCCCGACTCCACCCATTGACGCATGCACTTTGACGGATCAAAGATGCGCACCGGCTTGGGAGCCGGCGTCGTCCTTACCTCTCCTAAGGGCGACAAGCTCAGATACACGCTACAGATCCACTTCGCCGCCTCCAACAACGTAGCCGAGTACGAGGCGCTCATACACGGGCTCCGGCTTGCCAAGGAACTCGGCATCCGCCGGATCCTGTGCTATGGCGACTCGGATTTGGTGGTGCAGCAATCCTTCGGCGACTGGGACGCCAAGGACGCAAACATGGCGAGCTACCGCTTCCTGGTGCAGCAGATCAGTGGATACTTCGATGGATGTGAATTCCTCCATGTACCGCGAGCCGACAACGAGCCAGCAGATGCCCTGGCCCGAATAGGCTCCACGCGGCAAGCAATACCAACCGGCATCGCCCTGCGGCGCCTCCTCAAGCCATCCATCAAGCCGTCTCCGGAATCCGACTCCATCTTCGTGCCGCCTAACACCGATGGGGCCGGGTCCGGCTCGAAGAATCAAGCAGCCGGCCCGGGGACTTCAATACTCGGCTTGGGACTACAGTACCCGGCTCGGGGACTGCCGCACCCGGCCCGGGGACTGCGGTAGCCGACCCGGGGACTTCTTCAGCAAAGCAAGCGGCGGCCGACTCCAGCACTTCATTACCCAGCCCGCCCACCCTGGTGGCTGTTGCCACATTGGTGGCAGAGGAAGTCGCCGCTCTATCATGGGCCCAAACCATCCGCAACTTTCTGGTGAACCGCGATCTGCCGGCTGACGAAACCGAAGCGAGACAAGTCCAGCGCCGAGCCGGAGCATACACAATCATCAACAGAGAGCTTGTCAAGCGCAGCGCCACTGGAGTCTTACAGCGATGCGTCGAGCAGGAGAAAGGCATTGCAATCCTCAGGGATATACACCAAGGAGAGTGCGGCCACCACGCCGCATCAAGATCACTTGTCGCCAAAGCCTTCCGCCACGGTTTCTTCTGGCCGACTGCTTTGGACGACGCTAAAGAGCTAGTCAAACACTGCAAAGGCTGCCAGCTTTTCAGCTCACAGCAACACATGCCGGCTTCGACACTCAAGACCATTCCCATCACCTGGCCCTTTGCCGCCTGGGGATTGGATATGGTGGGCCCATTCAAGACGGCGCGCGGTGGCATGACACATTTTCTCGTCGCCATCGACAAATTCACCAAGTGGATTGAGGCGAAGCCGATCAAAAAGCTGAATGGGCCGACTGCGGTGACTTTCATCGCAGATATAACAACCCGGTATGGCGTACCGCACAGCATCATCACCGACAACGGCACGAATTTTGCCAAAGGTGCCTTGGCACGGTTCTGCGCTGCACAAGGTATCCGGCTGGACCTTGCGTCAGTCGCCCACCCGCAGTCAAACGGCCAAGTGGAGCGAGCAAATGGCCTCATCCTGTCCGGCATCAAGCCCCGACTGGTCGTACCTCTGGAGCGTTCAGCCGGCTATTGGCTCGATAAGCTGCCAGCTGTCCTATGGAGTCTGCGTACTACCCCAAACAGATCAACCGGCTTCACTCCTTTCTTCCTTGTATATGGTGCCGAGGCAGTCATCCCAACAGACATCGAGTTCGATGCGCCTCGGGTAACCATGTACACGGAAGCGGAAGCCAAAGAAGCAAGAGAAGACGGCGTCGACCTACTGGAAGAAGGCCGGCTGTTAGCCCTCAGCCGGTCTGCCATCTACCAGCAGGGCTTGCGCCGCTACCACAGCCGGAGGGTCCGACCAAGATCCTTCCAGGAGGGCGACCTTGTGCTCCGGCTGATCCAGCGAACAGCCGGCCAGCACAAGCTCGCTGCCCCCTGGGAGGGCCCCTTCCTCGTCAGCAGAGCTCTAGGCAACGATGCCTACTACCTCATCGACGCGCAGAAGCCGAAGGCACGCAAGAGAGACGATTCCGGCAAGGAGTCGGAGCGACCATGGAATGCAAACCTTCTCCGGAAGTTTTACAGTTAAAATGCAGTATGTATTATGTCCACTTTTGTATTAAGTACGAAACAGTAGGCTCCCCGAGGAGGACTCGGGGACTGCCATCCTTTATTTTATGAATGAAAGTTATCATGCGTATGATATCACCTGTTCATTTATTTTGTCCGGCACCGGGTTCGACGAGTCGGCCCGGGGACTAGCCGACTGGAGTTATATTAGGAGCCCTACCCGCAGTCAGGCAAGTAATGTGCCGACACCCAGGCTTGGCTCTTGCCAAAATCGCAGCTCGAAGAACCGACTGCCCGGCTGGCAAGAGTCATAAGCCGGAAAGGGTGCGCACACGAAAAACGGCTAGGGACTAACGGGCTTACATATATAACAAAAGCCGGCTTGCCGCCTCCCGTCGACCGACTACCAGAGTAGCCGGCCGGCCGGCTTACATTCAGTCTGCTTCAAATCCAAGAAAGCTCGAGTACTTGCCTTCCCAAAGAGGGAAGGCGGCAAAGGAAAAAGCCTAAGGATAAAAAAGCGCACTTGAATGGAAGCCAACACATGCATACATTAATATTTACACAAAGGACCTCCAGAGAGGTCGACATCCAACATTGTTCGATACACCCCCAGTGGGTGGAATTGCGGAAACTTAAAATTGTTCGAAAAAGCAAAAGCAGGAACAATAGGAACGGCAGATCAAGCCGGCGGGGCCGCTGACGAGCCGGGCTGGGCGGTGGAGGCGGTCGTGCCGGCTGGAGGAGCGGCCGGCTGGCCAACTTCGGCCTGATCATCGCCTCCGGCAGAGGGCGCGCTTCCGCGTGGCTCGTTGCAGGAGGCACGGTCGGCTTGAGGGCGGTCGGCCATCTCACCAGTCGGCTCGGCGTCTTCGCCGTCTTCCTCCTCGTCGTCCTCGCCCTCGTCGCTGGAGGCGATCTCCTCGGCCGAGTCCTCGCCTTCCGCCGGGTTCAGCCCGAACCACTCCTCCGGCTGGGCGGCGCCATCATCATTGAGCTCCGGCGCGAAGACGCTGGTGTCGGTGCACTCGGCGATCGTCGAGGCGCGCTGCGTGATCACCGGCCGCACCTCCTCCAGCTCCGCGTCGGCCTCCAACCGCCAAGTCCGCAACTGGTCCAGGCTTAGCCCTGGGTACCATGCGCGGACGAACTCCAGCGCACGCCCGGCTCCGAGGCGGGCTGCGGACGCCTTCCAAGCCTCGAAGCGGCCGACTGCGACTTCTAGCCAGTCGGCAGTCCGGCTTGGGGTGCGGGGAATCGTCTGGCCGGGCCAGAGCGCGGCCAGCACCTGCGCCCCGGCAAGTTGGAGCCGGCGGAGTAGCCGATGGGCCGGCTGCAGTCGCGCTTGGATGGCGATGAGCTGCTCCGACATCATTCAATTTGCATCCGGCGGAATCACAACTCCGTCCTGACGGCGCGCCTCGCGATGAGCCTCGATGGCTTGGGCGGCGAGGACGGATTGGCCGGGAAAGTATTCTGCGCAAGGTAGCAAGCACAAGTCAAAACAAAACCTCAGGCGGCCGGCAGATGGAGGAAGGGCAAGAAAGGCGGCTTACCATCGATCAGATCCTCGATTCGGCCGAAGCCTTCTTCCAGCGCCTGGCGCGTTTCGGCCCAGCTCGCCTCCCTGGTCTCGAACTCCGCCTTCAGGGCAGCCTCGCCGTCCTGCGCCTTCTGCAGGGCCGCCTTGTGGCTTTCCTCCTGGTCGGCCAGTCTCTTGGCCAGGCGGTCGCGCTCCTGAACCAGGTCGGCGTACTCGGCGTCCCTGGCACGAAGAGCGGCCTGCACTTCGCCGAGTTCCCTCCGCAAGTCGGCGTTGGCCTCTACACGAGTAAAAGACAAAGAGAAAAAGTCAGCAAGGGAAAAGCCGTCAAGGAAGATCCGACCCGACTGCTCTGCAGTCGGCCCGAATCTCGGGGACTACACCCAGTGGGTGCGCTGTCGCGCCCCCACGAGAAACAGATAAAAGCAACACACTTACGTCGGCTTCTGGCCAGGTCTTCGGTCCTCCGGCTCAGCTCCCGAGCCTGGGAGTTGAAGGCGGCGGCACAAGAGTTGTGATAGTCCTAAAAAGATCGGACAGAAAACAGTTAAGATAGTCGTCGAGTAAGATCCGACCCGACTGCGCTGCAGTCGGCCCGGATCTCGGGGACTACACCCAGTGGGTGCGCTAGCGCGCCCCCACAGAAAGAATCAGAGGAACAGCGCGGTCAACAAGTAAAAAACTTACCCGGATTGCGGACCGCGTCAACAGAAACTCCTAAGTAAATTGCCTCAGGAGGCCAGCCTGTGCCTGCAGCCGGCTCCGAATCCCTTGGGCCGCCACGTTCAGCTCGCCGCTTCCTCCGCTGGGAGTCCACCCGGACGTGGCAGAGCTGGCCGCCTCCAAGGCGTCTGCCGTCTGGTCGGCACCCGTGGCTCGGCGCGTGTCCGGCGGGGCCGTGCTCCCTCCGGCGCGCTGGCTCGCCGCCAGCTCGATTTCAAGACCGGCTCTGGCCTCGGGTGTGGCCCGGGCCGGCTCCTCCGGCACCGCCGATGAATGGCCGCCTTCGCCTGCTCCGGCTGGCGCTGCCGGCGGCGTCCTCTCCGCGAAGATCTCGAAGAGTTCGTCCCTCTGCACCGGCGGCTGATCGGGGGTGATCTCCTCCGCCGTGGGCAGCGGGATGTCCGGGTCCAAGGTGTGGAGGGGGATGGCGAGTAGCGGAGGCCGGCTACGCGTGCGCTCCGCCTCCGTCTCCACGGCCGCCCGCTCCGATGGGGTCTCGGCTGCCGCGTTCGCTCACTGTGTCGCTGCCCGGGCGGCCTCCCGCTCCGCCGCCTCCCTCTCTTGTCGCGCCTCGCGAGCGTTCCGCTCCGTGGCTTCTGCAAGATCGGCGCGGGGGTCCACGCGGCGGGGCCTTGAAGATCCAGCACCCGGCTCGACCACAGAGCCGCCTGGGCCTCGCTCGAGGGAGAGCGGCGCCCTGCTCAAGAAATCAGAGAAGAGTTAAGACAAAGGAAGACAACGAAAAACAAGCATGTAAGCGGCCAGAGGGCTTACGCGGAAACTGCTGGAGGTTTCTTCACCGCCTTCCGGAAGCGGGCCGCCTTCGCCGCCGCTTCGTCTCGCTTCGTAACCGCGGCGGAGGCCCTCGTCTTCTTCGGCCGGCTTCCGAAGAGAGGAAGCGCGGCCCGGCGTTTCGCCTTTCCACCACCGGCAGCCAGCGCGGCGGACGAGCCCGCGCTGTGGCGGTCGGTTGCCGGCTGGTGGCGTGGGATTTCTTCGGCGTCGAAGTCATCCGGCCAGTCGTCGAAACTGGCCGAGAGCCCCGTGCCTCCGGGCTCGGCGACGTCCCCCGTGGCGGTGTCCTCCATGGCGACTGCGGCCAAGTCCGGGTCGTCGAGGTCGTCTACCATGCGGTCCGGGGCATACTGGTGTTCGACTCCAGCCGCCCCGGCTGGCGGCGGGAGAAGAGGGTTCTGATAAAAGAGAAAAGAGAAGAGCCGCCTGGTCAGAAGCCGGCCGACTCAAGCTGGCTGATGACAGAAAGAAGGACTTACCACAGGCGGAGGATGGGCGCGGGAGTACGGCGCCTTGCCGAATTGCCAGTCGTCGGTGAGCTTGAGGTTGGCGATGTAGTTCACCATAAGAGCTACCTCGGCATGGGGGCATCTCCCATGTGCTCAGCCGGCACGGGTCGAAGCGGCCGCTCATCTGGCACAACATGTGGGGCCGGCTCTGAAGGGGAAGAATCCGGCGCTCGACGAAGGCGGCTACCAGGTCGGCTTCGCGCAGGCCTTCCGACTGGATCATCACCCAAAGCCGGGCGATGGAGGCGTTCCCAGCCGAAGACAAGGACTTAGACCGGAAGCCCCAAGACGGCCGCCTCCTAGCCGGCGGGCCGGCTACGTAAGCCGGCAGATTGACGTAGTCGCCGTGCGGGGCGACGTTCTTGATGTAGAAATAAGATTTCTGCCAGAGTTTGACAGATTGGATTAGAGGAATGTGCGGGAAGGGGTTGTTGTCGCTTGCCCTCTTCATCGCGATGAAGGCCCCGCAGGGAGCCGGCACGCCGGCGGAGACGGTGCCGAGCTTGTTCTGGAAGAGCTCCGCCCAAAGCTCCAGCGTCGGCAGCACCCCCAAGAAACCTTCGCAGAGAGAAACGAAGGCCGACAGCTGCATCACCGCGTTGGGCGTGAGGTGATGCGGCTGGAGGTTGTAGAAGTCGAGGAAGGATCGCATGAAGCCGCTCGCCGGGAAGCCGAAGCCACGCAGGAAATGCGTGCGGAAGACGACTCGCTCGCCTTCCTCTAGCGCCGGTGAGATCTCCGTCTCCGGCGCCAGGCGAACCTGCACGAGGTTGGCGGCGGGCAGGCGCCGGGTCTGGCGGAGAAATTCGATGTGGTCTTCGTGGACGTTGGACCCGTCCCATGAGCTTGACAGCGCCATAGACATGGCGGCGTGGGCGGGCTGCGGCGGGAGGCTGCGTCGGGCGCGAGGAAGAAGAAAGGGAAGAAGAAGAGCAAGGAGGGACGGGGAGCGGGGGAGCGAACGAGCCTTTGTCTCTCCCCTCCCCCTCCTACTTGTAGGCTCGTGCGCCGGAGCCGAGGAGGCGCGGCGTGGGGGATCGTGGGGATCGATCGTGCCCATCTCCCCCACGCCCGCGTTAATTGCGCGCCTTGATGACACGAAGAAACGGCCGCGGGGAGTCGAGCAGTCCCCTCGGGCCACAGAAGATCTGCGCCCGGGCGGAGGCCAAGGAGTGGCGGGCCCGGGCCTGCGGCGGCGTCCCATCGTGCGCGTGCGACGGCAGGACTTCTCCGCCATGTGGCCCGTCGTGGGGCCCGCGGCCAGCCTACGGGTCAACCACGGTCACATTAATAAACAAGAAAGTTCTCCGAAGTCGGCCTACGACGGCAAGGTCGGCTCCTCAGGGTGGGAAGCCGGCCAAGCTTCCTGTCCTTCTGTCCGCCGTGAAGCTCGCCCGGCTTTGGGGACTACTGTCGGGGTAAATAGCCATGGGTAGCCCAGCCGGCTTCCCCTGGCCCATCAGAAAAAATTACAAGCCTGGCCGACTCTGAAGAAGATTCAAGACCTGGGCCACCTCCCCCCTAGCCGACTACCTTCCTGGCCGGCTTCGGGGGCGGCCCGCCCTTCACCCTCATGAAGAAAGCTATGGATGGCCGACTACGAGAAGCCGGCTACGGCAGGGCCGGCTACCAGAGGCCGGCTCCCATAAAGCAGTCAAAGCCGTACCCGCAATGTACGCGTCCACCCTGCGATGATGAAGCGGGGCGTGGCTACAGTGGAGCCTGCCACCCCCAAAACCCGGAGCACGCCTGGTACAGCGCGCCGTGCGAGCAGCCACGGCCCGCTCGGCGCGGCACTGTAGCCACGGCGGCTCTAACGCTGTCCACGACGGGCCGCCAGCGTGGCCCCCGAGGCGGTGGGCCCCTTCGGGCAGAGAGATGCCGAAGGCGGCCGCACCTCCTCTCAAGCCGGCAAGATAGAGGGCCGGCTTCCCATAGCCGGCCTGCCACCTTCCTCGAAGGAGACGCCCATTAAGGAGACAAGATGCGGTGGGGCTACAGTAATCGCCCGCCATGGCGGCGCTACTATAGCCACGCTTACCCCGACCAAGCATGCGTCAACAGCACGGAGTAACAGTAACAAGCCACCGACCAGGCCCTGGCCGGTGGGGCCTGCCTGTCGACCAAGGAGCCGGCAGCCGGCGGGACCCACCAGCCGGCGGGCCCCAGAAGCCGGCGAGCATAGTCACAGACAGCTGGGCCCCGCGCCTAGTCGGATTACCATTGTACCCCCGGGGGGTAGGCCTATATAAACCCCCCGGCGCACCCATGCAAAGGGCTGGACTCTCAATCTAGACCTAGAGACCACACAAGGAGAGGAAGCAAGCTAGCTGAGCCCTTCTTCCTCCTTCCACCCAAAACAGCTCAAGGAGCATTGTAGCTACTTGTTCATATAGTTACCATGCGGAGACCCCGCAGAGCAGCAGTAGGGGTGTTATCTCCCCGGAGAGCCCTGAAGCTAGGTAAGATTCGCCGGCGTGCATGTCTTCGCCTCATCCCGTTTCCAGGCACCGGCGATGTTTTATTGGCCCCGCAATGATAAGCCACCCATTGGCATATGTCGCTCCTACCACCTGACAGGGACTGTGGTATCCCCAGTCCATCAGGGTTCAAATCCTGTTGCTCGCATTTATTCCTGGATTTATTTCAGAATTTCGGCGATGCGCATTCAGTGAAAGAAGACCATTGTCCAAGAACGCTTATTTTGTTTAAAGAAAGGCACAAGCCACGTACTGCTTTAAATTAATAAAACGAACACAAGTCACATACGTTAAAGTAGTTATTTTACAAGCCAACCGAAGGTAATATCGCTGCCTAAAGTCTTAAGAGTGCATGTGCGCCTTTTCGAGAGAATGAGCGGCTGACTCGTGACCACACGATCGCGTTGCGATCGCCTCACACGAGCGCCAGGTGCCGCTTGCTCTGATGCCTCCCATCACGCGGTCATGGGCGAGTTGTCCTTATCCGAACCAGCGCGTGACCCACATGTAAGCGACTAGAGGGAGATCGTGGGAACGCGAGCCGTTCTCTCCTCCATTTTCTCCGCTGGCCGTGGCATTTCCGTTCCTCTCCTTCCTTCTCGCTCTTGCGCCGCAACTGTGGCGAAATCGCGCCACGGCTCTCAAATCGCCGGCGGATTCGTTGCTGGACCGCGCGGGGGGGGGGGGGGGGGCGCTGTTGGCCCTCGTCAGCGTTGCAGGTACCCATTGTTGTCCTCCCTTTCTCTGTCTCGTCGCCGGTCCAGGTCGTGTCGAGGTTGTCGGTGGCGGAAATGGCAGGCTGGGATTCCTAGGGTTTTGGGGGTATCAACTGCCTCATATGGTCGATTTGGTGTAGACGTTTTCGTGTGTGCTTCCGTTCGACTCTCGTGTCCTTGGATTTGTGCGGCAGCAAGGGACAGTGGTGGTGGGGATTCATGGGGGGGGGAGTGCGTTGTTGCTGGTGCAGTGGTTGTTGGGATTTGCGCTCAAGGCAGACGTCCTCGGTGGCCTTCTGCTGTCCTTCCTATGTCTGTCTCGTCGCCGGGGGCGAGGTCGTGTCTAGGTCGACGGTGGCGGGCTGCATAGGGATCCCTTGTTGTGCTTGCTTCTATTCGACCTTCGTACGCTTTGTTTTTGTGCGGTTGCAAGGGGTAGTGGTGGTTGGGATTCATTACCGAGTGCTTCTTTGGTCATGTCGCAGTGGTGGTTGGGATTTTGCGGTTGAGGCTGAGGTACCGATGCGCCCAATATACCATGTTCTGGTCCCGGCTGTGGAAAGTTTATGAACTGGTTAGCTAGGCATTGTTGTTCGTTGAACTTTGCTTTTCTTAGTTGTGTTCTAGTTGCACAAGTTGATGTGTAGTTGGTAGACACTTGTGTTCCAGTTGCACAAGTTGTTGTTCTTAGTTGGATATATAGTTGAACTAGTTGGTAGGCAATTTTAGTCTAGTTCCACAAGTTGATGTACCTAGTTGGCTACCTGATTGGCCTAAGTGGTTAGTTGTTTTAGTCCAATTGCACAAGGTGTTGTACTCAATTGGCTTCCTGTATGGGCTATTTGGCTAGTCATTTTTAGAGTTGCACGAGTTATTAAATTCAGTTGGTGATTGACATGTTAGTCCAGTTTTTTTTGTTTTTCTTAGTCCGATTTGCGTTTCTTCTAACTGAGAATAAACTATCAGTTGGCTGCATCACTATACTAGTTGGCTGTCCATATGTTGCGCAGTTTGCACTAGTTGTTCTGCTTAGGTGGCTTCTTGTTTGTTATAGTTGGTTGTGCATATATTGTCCAATTGCACAAGCTATACCAGTGATACCTTGGGTTGTGGTGTTGATCTTGATCATGTAGTCGAACTTGTTTTGGGATGCTCAAGGTTGATGTTTTCCATCAAGAATTGGGAACACCACTATTAGTTTGAGTTCATCTTCCTACATGGGTTAGTTTTGCAAGGAAGAGAACTTGTGTATCCAAATTGGCAATCATGAAATTTGACATATGAAAGTAGTTAAAGGATATGTATTGTGAGTTCATGCTTCCTTGTATTCAATAACCAAATCATAGGAACTTGGTGATCTAGAAATTGCTCAAAATGTGAGTGACTTGCAATCTCATAGATTTGGGTTCATCCAAGTAGGGTTAGATAATATGCAAGGGTACAAGTATAGATCCAAGACATATGATCATCTCCGTAATAGAAATATCAAGCATTAGTCATAAAAGTCCCACGCCTTGCATGTATCCAAATGGAGCTTCTACTCCAAGTTTGAGGCATTAATGATATTCAATTCACCTCTCAAACGGCAATCGCTTATCGGTTTGTTGAATATATCCGCCAATTGCTTATTGGTTCGAACATGCTTAAGATTGATGTCTCCTTTAGCAACATGATCTCGAATGAAATGATGACACACTTTAATATGCTTAGTTCAAGAATGTTACACGAGATTATGAGCAATCTTAATAGCACTTTCATTTTCACAAAGCAATGGAACATGTTTGACATGTATCCCATAATCCTTAAGGTTTTGGGTCAACCAAAGTAACTGAGCACAACATGATCCGGTGGCAATGTATTCCGCTTAGGCAGTAGATAAGGATACCAAGTTTTGTTTCTTGGAGGACCAAGACATAAGGGATCTACCAAGAAATTGACAAGCACCCGAAGTGGACTTTCTATCAACCTTGTCACCGGCATAGTACGAATCGGAGTAGCCAACAAGATCAAAAGATTACCTCTTAGGATACCAAATGCCAAAGTTCGGTGTATGAATTAAGTATCTCACTATCCTTTTCACGGCCTTAAGATGACACTCTTTAGGGGCCGCTTGATATCTTGCACACATGCACACACTTAGCATAATATCGGGACAAGAGGCATATAGATATAACAATGAACTAATCATAGAGCGATAAACCTTTTGGTCAACCGGTTTGCCATCCTTAGTCAAGTAAAGATGTCCACTAATAGGCATGGGTGTTTTCATACCTTTTCTTTCTTGCATGTTGAACTTCTTGAAAAGATCCTTGGTGTACTTTGTTTGAGAGACAAAGGTACCTTCCTTAGTTTGCTTGATTTGCAAGCCAAGGAAAATTTTGAGTTCACTCATCATAGACATCTCAAACTTCTCCGACATTACCCTTCGAAACTTTTCAATAAAATGGGGGTTAGTAGAACCAAATATGATATCATCCGCATAAATTTGGCACACAAATAATTCACCATTAACCCTTTTAGTAAAAAGTGTAGAATCAATCTTCCCAATTTCAAAGCCTTTTTCAGTAAGAAACTTGGTCAAGCATTTATACCATGCTCTAGGAGCTTGTTTAAGACCATAAAGGGATTTATGAAGTTTGTAGCCATGATTAGGTTTCTTGGGATTGACAGTCAGGAGGTTTTTTAACATAACCTTCCTCCTTATTCCTCCATTTAGAAAATCACTTTTAATATCCATTTGGTATAAGGTGATATCATGATGATTGGCATAAGCAAGTATCACTACAAAAAAAGACAAATTTGTGACATTTTGGGTCAAACGAATTTTTTTCTGTCATGCTTATGACACTTCTATGACGATAATTGTGACAAAACCCGGTATCATCATAGATGTGGTGGGCTCCTACTTCTATGACAAAAAATCATGATAGAAAGTGGGATTTTCATCCTGGGCGGGCCGGGGACGCAACTGCATGACATTCTTTGGGCCGTCCATGATGGAAAAAACCCGTGGTAGAAGTGAGGGCGAGGAAAATATCGGGGAGTTCCCGGTTACGGTGGGTGGTCGGGGCCGAGCGATGCGCGATTCGCTCGTACACGTACGTGAGTGGGTGCAAGGCGTTGGACTCTAACTAAACCCGAGCGAGGCGTTCACCTACTGAACCCGAGAGAGGCGTTCGCCTACTGAACCCGAGCGATTGCACTACAGGCTACGCGTTACTAAACCCGAGGCGATTGATCGATATGGCTGTTAACTGAACTCGGTCGAGCGATTCCTTCGCTACTACTGCTAACTGAAGCCGATCGAACCTGTTGCCTCTTGATGAACAGTGGGCGTTGTTGGGGGTTGGATGAACAGTTCTCGGTGGGGGTTGGATGAACAGGACCTCGTGGTAGTAGAGGTCATTGCTGCTGGATGAACAGGACCCCGATCGACCGAGCTGGTTGGGGGTGGATGAACAAGACCCCGTGGAGGGCTGGATGAACATGACCCCGTGGAGGGCTGGTTGAACAGTAACCGGTGGAGGGCTAGACGAATAGTAGCCCGTGAAGGGGTGGTTGAACAGGACCCCGTGGAGAGGGCTGGTTGAACAGTAGCCGGTGGAGGCTGGATGAACAGGAGCCCGTGGACGAAAAGTAGCTGGTGGGGGCAGGAGGGAGACACCGTGGATGAATAGTCGCAAGTGGAGGCTGGAGGAGGTCGACGGTGGATGAATAGTAGCCCGTGGAGGCTGGAGCGAGGCAGTAGACAGTGGATGAATAGTAGCACGTGGAGTCCCGTTTTGCGGTACGCCACACCCCTCCCAATAAACAGGACCCTCGTTTCGACCGTAGGAGGTTGAAGAGAAGGTTGTTTCCTCTGTTTTGCGGTATGCCACACCCATCCAGATCAATAGGACCCCGTTTCGACCGTAGGAGGTCAAAGAGAACTCCGTTTCTTGCATTTTGCGGTACGTCACACCCCTCCCGGTGAACAGGATCCCGTTTCGACTATAGGCGGTCGAACACAAGGCCGTTTCCTCTGTTCTGCAGTACGCCAGGCCTCGTTTCGGCTGTTCCTTCCAAGCCGGTTGGCTCCCGATGAACACGACGCATTCCGTTGCCTCCTGATGAACATGACGACACAGTTTCTCTATTCCGACCCAGCCATGTACACGAGCCTTGGCCATACATATGCGCGAGTAGGCATTCGAGACCCCGCCCGTATCTATGTATGTGGCCGTATTTACTTCCTTGCACCTTGGTTGTACCTACGTGTACATGCTATGTCCGCACCTCTACTACGACACGCACCCTTCCTTACTCGGCCACAGTTCATCGCTGTAGCCCGCAGATAGACCGATCGACCAGTATGTACGTACACGTTCACGACCAGAATGACAACGCTACATACACTTTGACCAGGTGGGTCCCGATTGTCAGGGAGGATAAGGAGGCACTTGCATGTGAAGATGTAGATGGTGGGTCCTAGCAGTCAGGGGGAAACGTTTTTTTTTGCGAAATACAGTGGCCCATCTAGTGGGTCCCTGCTATCAGGTGGAGGAATCATTACTTTACGCGTAATAAGGTTGCACATCCTTGCTGCCGCCATGGACCCAACTGTCAGCCTCTCCACGTACAATACTCTTTTGATGGAAGTCGTTCCTTGACCAAATTGACCATGCCGCATCGAGAGCACCAAGGCGGTGGATGATACGTCTGATACGTATCTACTTTTCTAAACACTTTTGCCCTTGTTTTGGATTCTAACTTGCATGATTTGAATGGAACTAACCCGGACTGACGCTGTTTTCAGCGGAACTACCATGGTGTTATTTATGTGCAGGAGCAAACGTTCTCGGAATGACCTAAAACTTCACGAAGACACTTTTCAGAAAATAAGAAAAATACCTACCAAAGATGAAGGCCGGGGGGCCCACCACCTTGCCACGTGGGTGGGGGGAGCGCCTGCCCCCCTAGGGCGCGCCCCCTACCTAGTGGGCCCCCTGTTGCCTCTCCGACTCCAACTCCACCTCCCTGTATTGAGTTTCGGGGAGAGAAAAAACCAGAGAGAAGAAATCATTGCGTTTTACGATACGGAGTCGCCGCCAAGCCCTAAAACCTCTCGGGAGGGCCGATCTGGAGTCCGTTCGGGGCTCCGGAGAGGGGAATCCGTCACCATCGTCATCATCAACCATCCTCCATCACCAATTTCATTATGCTCACCGCCGTGCGTGAGTAATTCCATCGTAGGCTTGCTGGACGGTGATGGGTTGGATGGGATCTATCATGTAATTGAGTTAGTTTTGTTAGGGTTTGATCCCTAGTGTCCACTATGTTCTAAGATTGATGTTGCTATGACTTTGCTATGCTTAATGCTTGTCACTAGGGCCCGAGTGCCATGATTTCAGATCTGAACCTATTATGTTTTCATCAATATATGAGTGTTCTTGATCCTATCTTGCAAGCCTATAGTCACCTATTATGTGTTATGATCCGTTAACCCCGAAGTGACAATAATCGGGATACTTACTGGTGATGACCGTAGTTTGAGGAGTTCATGTATTCACTATGTGTTAATGCTTTGTTCCGGTTCTCTATTAAAAGGAGGCCTTAATATCCCTTAGTTTCCGTAAGGACCCCGCTGCCACGGGAGGGTAGGACAAAAGATGTCATGCAAGTTCTTTTCCATAAGCACGTATGACTATATTTGGAATACATGCCTACATTATATCAATGAACTGGAGCTAGTTTTGTGTCACCCTAGGTTATGACTGTTACATGATGAACCGCATCCGGCATAATTCTCCATCACCGATCCATTGCCTACGAGCTTTCCATATATTGTTCTTCACTTATTTACTTTTCCGTTGCTATTGCTATCATCACTACAAAATACCAAAAACATTACTTTTACTACTGTTACCTTTTGCTACCGTTATCACTACTATCATATTACCTTGCTACTAAACACTTTGTTGTAGATATTAAGTTTCCAGGTGTGGTTGAATTGACAACTCAGCTGCTAATACTTGAGAGTATTCTTTGGCTCCCCTTGTGCCGAATCAATAAATTTGGGTTGAATACTTTACCCTCGAAAACTGTTGTGATCCCCTATACTTGTGGGTTATCAAGACTATTTTCTGGCGCCGTTGCCGGGGAGCATAGCTCTATTCTTTGAGTCACTTGGGGTATATATCTGCTTATCATTATGAAGAACTTGAGAGATCCAAAAACCAAGATCTATCCCTCAACTACGAGGGGAGGTAAGGAACTGCCATCTAGCTCTGCACTTGATTCACCTTCTATTTTGAGTAAGCTTGCGACACCTACACCTGCTTCTCTATTCGTTCTGATATGTCGCATGTTATTGATGATGCCAATTCTGCTATGCATGATACTTATGATGAAACTACCTTTATGCCTGATACTACTATGCTACTTAGTGATTTTCTTGATGAACAACTTGCTAGGGCTAGAGAAATTGAAAATATTGAATCTGATGATACTAATGGAAGTAATCATGAAGAACCACTTGCTATTCTAAGGGTTATGTCTTCGATCAAGAAGCTTCTTTAGGCATTTTAGCTTGCAGAAATAGAACTGAACTTAAAAGATTATTAGCTAAATGGAGTAAGCAATCTCTAAATGCTGGAATGAAACCTGACCCTGCTTTTGCTACTTCACCTATCTTTGTTACTGATAAGGATTATGAATTCTCTGTTGATCCTGATATAATTACTTTGGTTGAATCTGATCCTTTTCATGGTTATGAATCTGAAACTGTTGCGGCACATCTTACTAAATTAAATGATATAGCCACCTTGTTCACTAAAGATGAGAGAACTCGCTACTTTTACATCCTTAAAATATTTCCGTTCTCATTAAAGGGTGATGCTAAGATATGGTTTAATTCTCTTGATCCTGGTTGTGTGCGTAGTCCCCAGGATATGATTTATTACTTCTCTGCTAAATATTTCCCTGCTCATAAGAAACAAGCTGCTTTAAGGGATATATATAATTTTGTGCAAATTGAAGAAGAGAGTCTCCCACAAGCTTGGGGGAGGCTTCTCCAATTACTTAATGATTTGCCTGATTATCCTCTTAAGAAAAATGAAATGCTTGATATCTTTTATAATGGACTAACCGATGCCTCCAGAGAATACCTGGATAGTTGTACTGGTTCTGTTTTCAGGGAAAGAACACCGGATGAAGCTCAAATTCTATTGAATAATATGTTGACAAATGAAAATAATTGGACACCTCTGGAACCAACTCCAGAGCCTATTCCTAAACCAACTCCAAAGAAAAGGGGTATTCTATTTCTCAGTCCTGAAGATATGCAAGAGGCAAAGAAATCTATGAAAGAAAAGGGCATTAAAGATGAAGATGTTAAGAATTTACCTCCTATTGAAGAAATACATGGTATTAATTTACCGCCTGTTGAAGAAACACGTAATCTTAATCCTTTACCTATTGAAGAAACGCATGGTCTTGATAACCCGACAAAGGTAGTAAAGGTAAATTCTCTCTATAGATATGATAAAGCTGTAATCCCATTTACTAAAATTGCTAGCCCATGTTTAGATGAGTTTGATAAATTTATGGCTAAGCAAGAATATTTTAATGCTTATTTTGGTAGACAATTGAAATACAATTCAAATATGCTTGGACACTTGGGTGATTATATGGCTAATGTTAAAGGTGAACTTAAACTTATTAGTAAACATGCTTCTATGGTTACCACTCAAGTAGAACAAGTACTTAAAGCTCAAAATGATTTGCTCAATGAATTGAATAATAAGAATAATGATTATGCTGTTAGAGTGGCTACTAGAACTGGTAGAATGACTCAGGAACCTTTGTATCCTGAAGGCCACCCTAAGAGAATTGAGCAAGATTCTCAGAGAAATAATATAGATGCACCTAGTTCTTCTTAAAAGAAGAAAAAGAAAAATGATAGGACTTTGCATGCTTCTAGTGAACCTATTGTTGAACCACCTGAGAATCCAAATAATATTTCTATTTCTGATGCTGAAACTCAATCTGGTAATGAACCTGAAACTAGCGGTAATACTAATAATAATGTTCATGATGATGCTCAACCTAGTAATGATAATGATGTAGAAATTGACCCTGCTGTTGATCTTGATAACCCACAATCAAAGAATCGACGATATGATAAGAAAGACTTTGTTGCTAGGAAACATGGTAAAGAAAGAGAGCCTTGGGTTCAGAAACCCATGCCTTTTCCTCCAAAACCATCCAAGAAAAAGGATGATGAGGATTTTGAGCGCTTTGCTGAAATGATTAGACCTATCTTTTTGCGTATGAGATTAACTGATATGCTCAAAATGAATCCTTATGCTAAGTATACGAAAGATATTGTTACAAATAAAAGAAAGATACCGGAAGCTGAAATTTCCACCATGCTTGCTAATTATACTTTTAAAGGTGGAATACCAAAGAAACTTGGAGATCCAGGAGTACCCACTATACCATGCTCCATTAAAAGAAACTATGTTAAAACTGCTTTATGTGATCTTGGAGCCGGTGTTAGTGTTATGCCTCTCTCTTTATATCGTAGACTTGATTTGAATAAGTTGACACCTACTGAAATATCTTTGCAAATGGCTGATAAATCAACTGCTATACCTGTCGGTATTTGTGAGGATGTGCCTGTTGTAGTTGCAAACGTTACTATTTTAACAGACTTTGTTATTCTTGATATTCCCGAGGACGATAGTATGTCTATTATTCTTGGAAGACCCTTTTTGAATACTGCAGGGGCTGTTATTGATTGCACTAAAGGCAATGCCACTTTTCTTGTTAATGGTAATGAGCATATGGTACACTTTTCGAAGAAACAACCTCAAGTTCATAGTATCAACTCTATTGGAAAAATTCCATCGATTATATTTGGAGGTTTTGAATTTCCTCTTCCTACTGTCAAGAAGAAATATGATATTCTTATTATTGGGGATGTGCATATCCCCGTTGAGGTAATATAGTGTTATTCGAAATTTCTCCGGTTCCATGTTATTCGGAATGAGTTCGTTAACAAGACTTGATCAACCTTGTTAGTGGATCCCTTTTGATGATCATGAGATTGATGAAACTAGAAGGCACAACCTTCTGTACCCCACTTTTACTTTCTGCTATTTATATTAATAAAATAAAAATAAATATTTTTCTATCTGTTATCTGATTATCCGTGCAATATAAAAATACCTCGAAAATAAAAGTTCTCCAAATGCCCTGAAATTAAATATGATTTTTTCTAGAATATTTGAGGATTTATGGAACTGAGAACACACCAGGGGGGCCAACCACCTGCCCACGAGGGTGGAGGGCGCGCCTACCCCTCTAGGGCGCGCCCCTTGCCCCGTGGGCCCACGGTGGCCCTCCTCCACTTATCCTTTCACCCATACACTCCTTCTTCCTCCCCCAAACACGAATATCCAGCTCAAACCCGAGTCCAAGCTCATTTTGCTGCCATTTTCAATATCCTTGCTCAAAGCACCTCTCACAAAACTGCTTGGGGAGATTGTTCCTTGGTATGTGACTCCTCCATTGGTCCAATTAGTTTTTGTTCTAGTGCTTTATTCATTGCAAATTTTTGCTGCTTAAGTGACCCTGTTCTTGAGCTTGCATGTCAAATTTATATGGTCAAAAGTAGTTTTGATGCATGATATAGGCCCTAGGCACTTGTAGGAGTAGTTGCTATCAATATTATTGAGTTTGGTTTACTTTTATTTTGAAGTTACTAAAAATTTCAGAATTTTTTAGAAAATGATGAGGAGACTATTGAGGGGCTCATCGAGCCAAAGCTCGAAGGAAAATGCATGGAAGCCTAAGTATAATTTGCCGCGCACCGCGGAGGTTCGGGCGTGTGAATGGCCCTCCGATGATTTCTTGAGAGCAGCCGGTATTTATGAAGATTTTCATGAACTGGCTAAAAATGCAGGCCTCACCGCTTTCCTCCACGACCAATGCGATCAGTATCTCTTACTCACAAATATCTTTGTGCAAAACTTTCATTTCCATTCTAGGAACTCGCCACCTACGGTGGAGTTTCATTTATATGATGAGCATAAGGAGATGTCACTTTATGATTTTTGTCGGATTTGTTTAGTCCCTTTTGAGGGCAAGACAGAAGAACCACATCATGATGATGTGGAGGGGTTTATTGTTACTATCACTGTAAGGGAAACAAGGAAGATTTTTGATGCACAAATCACTAGCATACATTTCCCTGTTTTACGTTACTTTGCATTATTTGCTAGTCGTTGCTTAATTGGATGCGGAAACTGTGGAAACCTTACTATCCCTGATATTATTATTCAGCTCCACGGTTTATACAGTAATAACACTTTTAGTATGGGCGGCATTATTGCCAAACGGTTAAGTCTGAACCGTACCAAGGGCCCCATCTTTGGAGGCATCTATGCTTCACGCCTAGCTGCACATTTTAACATACCTATTAGGCATTATGAGAAGGAATAAAAAGTCCTGCCTCGTGTTTATTTAGATTATAAAAGTATGGTAGCACATGATTTTATTGTTAAGAATAGGGAAGGGGCGCTTAAATATCAATTGTTCTTTAATAAACTTCATCCTGAGACTATTACCCTGCCTGCTCCTTCTTTGTTTGATTTATCTATAGGCACGTACCTTGTTCCGTTGAGGGCTATTCACGCCTACCGGAACCCTGCACCAGCCGAGGAGCCAGAGCCGGAACTGAAGGAAATATGCCCTAGAGGCAATAATAAAGTTATTATTTATTTCCTTATATCATGATAAATGTTTATTATTCATGCTAGAATTGTATTATCCGGAAACATAATACTTGTGTGAGTACATAGACAAACTAAACGTCACTAGTGTGCCTCTACTAGACTAGCTCGTTAATCGAAGATGGTTATGTTTCCTAACCATAGACATGTGTTGTCATTTGATTAACGGGATCACATCATTAGGAGAATGATGTGCTTGACATGACCCATTCCATTAGCTTAGCATCCGATCATTTAGTATGTTGCTATTGCTTTCTTCATGACTTATACATGTTCCTATGACTATGAGATTATGCAACTCCCGTTTGCCGGAGGAACACTTTATGTGCTACCAAACGTCACAACGTAACTGGGTGATTATAAAGGAGCTCTACAGGTGTCTCCAAAGGTACATGTTGGGTTGGTGTATTTCAAGATTAGGATTTGTCACTCCGATTGTCGGAGAGGTATCTCTGGGCCCTCTCGGTAATGCACATCACATAATCCTTGCAAGCATTGCAACTAATGAGTTAGTTGCGAGATGATGTATTACGAAACGAGTAAAGGGACTTGCCGGTAACGAGATTGAACTAGGTATTGAGATACCGACGATCGAATCTCGGGCAAGTAACATACCGATGACAAAGGGAACAAAGTATGTTGTTATGCGGTCTGACCGATAAAGATCTTCGTAGAATATGTGGGAGCCAATATGAGCATCCAGGTTCCGCTATTGGTTATTGACCGGAGACATGTCTCGGTCATGTCTACATTGTTCTTGAACCCGTAGGGTCCGCACGCTTAATGTTACGATGACAATTTCATTATGAGTTTATATATTTTGATGTACCGAAGTTTGTTCGGAGTCCCGGATGTGATCACGGACATGACGAGGAGTCTCGAAATGGTCGAGACATAAAGATTGATATATTGGACGGCTATATTCGGACACCGGAAGTGTTCCGGGTGATTTCGGAGAAAACCGGAGTGCCGGAGGGTTACCGGAACCCCCCCGGGATAAGTAATGGGCTTTATGGGCCCTAGTGGAGAGAGAGGGGCGGCCAGGGTGGGCCGCGCGCCCCCTCCTCCTCTGGTCCAAATTGGACTATGAGAGGGGGGGCGGCGCCCCCCTTTCCTTCTCCCTCTCCCCCTTCCTTTCCCCCTCCTAGTAGGAGTAGGAAAGAGGGGAGTCCTACTCCTACTAGGAGGAGGACTCCTCCTCCTTGGCACGCCCAAGGGCCGGCCGGCCTCCCCCATTGCTCCTTTATATACGGGGGCAGGGGCACCTCTAGACACACAAGTTGATCTTCGTGATCGTTCTCTTAGCCGTGTGCGGTGCCCCCCTCCACCATAATCCTCGATAATATTGTAGTGGTGCTTAGGCGAAGCCCTACGACGGTAGAACATCAAGATCATCACCACGCCGTCATGCTGACGGAACTCTTCCCCGACACTTTGCTGGATCGGAGTCCGGGGATCGTCATCGAGCTGAACGTGTGCTAGAACTCAGAGGTGCCGTATTTTCGGTGCTTGATCGGTCAGGCCGTGAAGACGTACGACTACATCAACCGCGTTGTCATAACGCGTCCGCTGTCGGTCTACAAGGGTACGTAGACAACACTCTCCCCTCTCGTTGCTATGCATTACCATGATCTTGCGTGTGCGTAGGAATTTTTTTTGAAATTACTACGTTCCCCAACAGGAACCACAAGTTGATCTTGCATGACAGTCTAATTACCAGTGGGATCCGGAGATGATTGTCAGCCAGTGGCAATCGAAGCCTTCCTCTTCTTCATCTGAGTACGACCCCAACAACTACTATTATGGATATCAGCCAGGCCAGCCGTGGCCATAGACCAACTTAGGCCAAAAGCCTAAGCTTGGGGGAGTACGTATTTCCCACCGACATTACATCTATGTTCACACACTCATTTCTAGATGTCGGTGCTCATACTTTTTCATTTTTTTGACTCGTAACTGTAGGGAAAAACCCCCACGGCATGTCGAAACTTTATTAACAAGGATAAGCTATTACAAGTACAGGAGGGATTACAAGAGGTAATCAAGCTAAAATACAAAAGGAAAAAGAGAAAAAACAGAAACAAGGAGCCTCAAGGAGGTAGAAAAGAGCTCGTACTTTTTCATTGTATCATCCATGCTAGTTTAATTTCCTTTTTATGCTTTCTTCTTGTGTGTTTAATAAACCTTAAGAAAAACCAAAAAAATTAGTTGTAGCTGTTAATTAATTTACTTTCCATGCTTGTAGTAGTAATTAAAAAGAAAACCCAAAAAAAGATTTCTTCTTCTTCTTTTGCTTGTTGGGAGCTTTCTCGTGTAAATAGTTTTATTTCTTTTCTTTTCTTTGGGGGTCGATAGGAGAAGACCATAATTAAATTGTTGAAGTGGCTCTTATATGCATTATTGTTGATCTGACAAAAGAGCCCATATTGCCTTGTCTTCTCCTATTTATTGAATGCTTGCTGATTCCAGCTTAGTCCAATGCACGTGCACTATTATTATTATTATTCACATCGTTCGGTCATGCAAGTGAAAGGCAATTATGATGATATATGATGGACTGGCTGAGATGAGAAAAGCTGGTATGAACTCGACCTCTTTTGTTTTTGTAAATATGATTAGTTCATTGTTCCTGATTCGGCCTAATATGAATAAACATGTTTGCAATGGCAACTAGAGATCATAGTTTCTTATGCCATGCTTGATTAGCTATGAGTTATAATGGTTTACCTTGCGTGCCAACATGCTATTAAAATGGTTATGATGTGGTATGATAGGGTGGTATCCTCCTCTGAATGATTTAAGTGACTTGAGTTGGCACATGTTCACGCATGTAGTTGAAACAAAATCAACATAGCCTTCACGATATTTATGTTCATGGTGGATTATATCCTACTCATGCTTGCATTATGTGTTGATTAATTTTAATGCATGTTCATGACTGTTGTCGCTCTCTAGCTGGTCGCTTCCCAGTCTTTTGCTAGCCTTCACCTGTACTAAGTGGGAATACTGCTCGTGCATCCAATCCCTTAAACCCCAAACTTATTCCACATGAGTCCACCATACCTACCTATATACGGTATCTACCTGCCGTTCCAAGTAAATTTGTATGTGCCAAACTCTAAACCTTCAAATAAATTTCCTGTTTTGTATGCTCGAATAGCTCATGTATCAACTAGGGCTGTCCATATCTTCCATCTTAGGCGGGTTATTCTCAAGAGGAGTGGACTCCGCTCCTCACTCACGAGATAAATGGCTGGTCACCGGGATGCCCAGTCCCATGCTTTATGCAAACTAAATCAAAGTAATTGCAAACAAAACTCCCCCTGGGACTCTTGTTAGTTGGAGGCACTCGTTGTTTCGAGCAAGCCATGGATTGATGCTTGTGGTGGAAGGGGGAGAATAAACTTTACCATTCTGTTTGGGAACCGCCTATAATGTGTGTAGCATGGAAGATATCGCCATCTCTTGGTTGTTATGTTGACACTGAAAGTATACCGCTCAAAATATTATTCACCTCTGTTTCAAAACCGAGCTCTAGCGCCTCTACAAATCCCTGCTTCCCTCTGCAAAGGGCCTATCTATTTACTTTTATTCTGAGTCATCATCCTCTTATTAAAAAGCACTGCTGTCATTTGCATTCATTATTGTTAGTTTACATTGAATATGACTTGACTAGATCTCTTTTACCATGAATTACAATGTCTAGTCAGTCCTTGGTCTTTAAAGGTGCTCTGCATTTATGTTTTGCGGTCTCAGAAAGGGCTAGCGAGATACCACCTTGTTATATCATATTATGATTGTTTTGAGAAAGTGTTGTCATCCGAGTTTTATTATTATGGCTCGCTAGTTGATTATGCTATTGATATGAGTAAACTCGAGACCTATGCGTTATTGTGAATGTGGGTAGTTATAATCTTTGCTGAAAACTTGAATGCTGGCTTTACATATTTACAACAACAAGAGCAAACATAGTTTGTAAAAGTTTTTCTTTATCACTTTCAGTTTGTCAACTGAATTGCTTGAGGACAAGCAAATGTTTAAGCTTGGCGGAGTTGATACGTCTCCAATGTATCTACTTTTCCAAACACTTTTGCCCTTGTTTTGGACTCTAACTTGCATGATTTCAATGGAACTAACCCGAACTGACGATGTTTTCAGCAGAACTACCATGGTGTTATTTATGTGCAGGAGCAAATGTTCTCGGAATGACCTGCAACTTCACAGAGACACTTTTCAGAAAATAAGAAAAATACCTGCCAAAGATGAAGGCCAGGGGGCCCACCACCTTGCCACGAGGGTGGGGGCGAGCCCCCTACCTCGTGGCCCCCCTGTTGCCTCTCCGACTCCAACTCCACCTCCATATATTGAGTTTTAGGGAGAAAAAAATCAGAGAGAAGAAATCATCGCGTTTTACGATACGGAGCTGCCGCCAAGTCCTAAAACCTCTCGGGAGGGCTGATCTGGAGTTCGTTTGGGGCTCCGGAGAGGGGAATCCGTCGCCATCGTCATCATCAACCATCCTCCATCACCAATTTCATGATGCTCACTGTCGTGCATGAGTAATTCCATCGTAGGCTTGCTGGACGGTGATGGGTTGGATGGGATCTATCATGTAATCGAGTTAGTTTTGTTAGGGTTTGATCCCTAGTGTCCACTATGTTCTGAGATTGATGTTGCTATGACTTTGCTATGCTTAATGCTTGTCACTAGGGCCCGAGTGCCATGATTTCAGATCTGAACCTATTATGTTTTCATCAATATATGAGTGTTCTTGATCCTATCTTGCAAGTCTATAGTCACCTATTATGTGTTATGATCCGTTAACCCTGAAGTGACAATAATCGGGATACTTACCGGTGATGACCGTAGTTTGAGGAGTTCATGTATTCACTATGTGTTAATGCTTTGTTCCGGTTCTCTATTAAAAGGAGGCCTTAATATCCCTTAGTTTCCGTAAGGACCCCGCTGCCACGGGAGGGTAGGACAAAAGATGTCATGCAAGTTCTTTTCCATAAGCACGTATGACTATATTCGGAATACATGCCTACATTATATCAATGAACTGGAGCTAGTTTTGTGTCACCCTAGGTTATGACTGTTACATGATGAACCGCATACGGCATAATTCTCCATCACCGATCCATTGCCTACGAGCTTTCCATATATTGTTCTTCGCTTATTTACTTTTCCGTTGCTATTGCTATCATCACTACAAAATACCAAAAACATTACTTTTAGTACTGTTACCTCTTGCTACCGTTATCACTACTATCATATTACCTTGTTACTAAACACTTTGCTGCAGATATTAAGTTTCCAGGTGTGGTTGAATTGACAACTCAGCTGCTAATACTTGAGAGTATTCTTTGGCTCCCCTTGTGTCGAATCAATAAATTTGGGTTGAATACTTTACCCTCGAAAACTGTTGCGATCCCCTATACTTGTGGGTTATCAATGGACGACGGTGAGGCCTAGGAACGGGACGACGCTGAGTTGGGGAAGACGCGACAGTGGTTGCCCACGCGGAGAGGAGTATGAGGGTTGACTGGTTTGGCTACGGTGTGAGGCTGCCCTCGCCGCAGAATAACAGGGGTTGTGGGTGAGTAGAGGGATGGCCTGGCCAGAGGTTGGAGTAGGACGGGGAGGTCAGGCCTGCGCGGCAGTAGAGCCGGCCACGGGAGGCAGGAGCAGGCGACACTACCGGCGCTGGTTTGGGCAGCTGGAGCAAGAAGACCAGATGTTGAAGAAGCACTACGGCCGTTGGATGGACATCGTACGGTCACTCGAGCTAGAATTGTTCATATTGACTAAGTTGACAAAGCCCTCCATCCGCGTCAACTTCGTAGGACCACAAGTCAGCCTCCCACTATGGTGGGTCCCAGCTAGCAGGGGGAGTATTCATTTTTTTGATCTCAATAAGGAGGCACTTCCTTGCATGCGAAGATATAGCTGGTGGGTCCGAGCTATTAGCGGGGGAACATATTTTCGTGAAATACAGAGGCCCTTCCGGTGGGTCCCAGCTGTCAGGTGGAGGAATCATTATTTTGCGGTTAATAAGGAAGCATTTCCTTGCATGCGGCCGTGGACCCAGCTGTCAGCCTCTCCACATACAGTCCTCTTTCGATGGATGTCGTTCGTTGACCATGTTACGCCGAGAGCACCGGGACGATGGACGACGGCGAGGCCTAGAAAGGGAACGACACAAAGCCAGGGAAGACTCGTCAGTTGTTTCCCACATGAAGGGGAGTACGAGGGTTTATTGGTTCGTCTGTCATCGCTGGAGAATAACAGCAGGTGTGTGTGAGTAGAGGGACGGCCAGGCCAGCAATGGGAGTAGGGCGAGGCGGTGAGGCCTGCGTGATAGCACAGCCGGCCATGGGAGGAGGGAGCAGGCAGTCCCGCCGACGCTTATTTGAGCGGTTGGAGCAGAAAGAGCAGAGACTGAAGAAGCACGACGACCGTTGGATGGACATCCAACAGTCACTGCTCTCGTGTGTTGACTAAGTTGACACGATGTTGCATGTGCATCAACCTTTTTTTAGGAAAGCGTACGCGTCAACCTATAGTAGGCGCACAAGTCAGCCTCAAATCTGTGGAAAACAGAATACAATCCATCTGCCATTATTTCAAATAATTTACAGCCCATTTGCTAATTCTTAAGTTTTTTGGAGCCCATATTCTTTTTGTTATAATTACGCCCATATTGTGGCCACGGTTAAAAAATTATACAAATTTTTGCATATTTGGATGCGGTTCGAACTGTTTTTTATCCCAAAATTTTGAGTCACATTCAAACTAATTTTAAACATAAATTTATATCAATATAAAATCCAACAAATTGTCCACACATAAAAATCAATGTAATTTAAAATCTTGAAATGAAAAAAATAATTTAAAATTAATTGCCGGTTTGATGTGTTTAAAAAATGTACAGCGCTGCTACCTCTTGAGCTTGCGTTGGTTTTTTCCTTAAGGAGGAAAGGGTGATGCAGCAAAGTAGAGTAAGTATTTCCCTCAGCTTTTGAGAACCAAGGTATCAATCTAGTAGGAGACAACGCAACAAGCCACCGAATACCTACACAAACAAACACCAACTTGCACCCAACATGGCAAAGGGGTTGTCAACCCCTTCACGGTTATTTGCAAAGTGGGATCTGATATAGATGGATAAATGGTAAAGTAATAGTTTTGGTATTTTTGGTTTATGGAACGGAAAGTAAAAGATTGCAAAGAAAGTAAATAGGGAACTAAAATTGTAGATCGGAAACTTATATGATGGACAATAGACCCGGGGGCCATAGGTTTCACTAGAGGCTTCTCTCAAGATAGAAAATATTACGGTGGGTGAACAAATTACTGCCGAGCAATTGATAGAAAAGCGCAAAGTTATGATGATATCTAAGGCAGTGATCGTGAATATAGGCATCACGTCTGTATCAAGTAGACCGAAACGATTCTGCATCTACTACTATTACTCCATACATCGACCGACTCATCTGTGCATCTAGAGTATCAAGTTCATAAGAACGGAGTAACGCTTTAAGTAAGATGACATGATGTAGTGGAATCAACTCAAGCAATATGATGAAAACCCCATCTTGTTATCCTCAATGGCAACGATACAATACATGTCGGTTCCCCTTCTGTCACTAGGATCGAGCACCGCAAGATTGAACCCAAAGCCAAGCACTTCTCCCATTGCAAGAAAAACCAATCTGGTTGGCCAAACCAAATCGATAGTTCGACGAGACTTGCAAAGATATCAAATCATGCATATAAGAATTCAGAGGAGATTCAAATAATATTCATAGATAAGCTGATCATAAATCCACAATTCATCGGATCTCAGCAAACACATCGCACAAAAGTATTGCATCAAATAGATCTCCAAGAACATCGAGGAGAACATGGTACTAAGAATCAAAGAGAGAGAGAGAGAGAGAGAGAAGAAGCCATCTAGCTACTAGTTATGGACCCGTAGGTCTATGGTAAACTACTCACGCTTCATCGGAGAGGCAACTCTGTTGATGTAGAAACCCTCCATGATCTAATCCCCCTCCGGTAGCATGCCGGAAAAGGCCCCTAGATAGGATCTCACGGGTACAGAAGGTTGCGGCAGTGGAAAAGTGGTTTCGTGGCTCCCCTGAAAGGTTTTGGGGTATTTGAGAATATATAGGCGGAAGAAATAGGTCACTGGAGTCACGAGCGGCCCACAAGGGTGGGGGGCGCGCCCTACCCCCTAGGCGCGCCCTCCATCCTTGTGGTCGCCTCGTGGCTTTCCTGACGTGCACCCCAAGCCCTCTAGATGTCTTTTGGTCCAAGAAAAATCATCGCGAAAGTTGCATTCCGTTTGGACTCCATTTAGTATTCCTTTTCTGCTAAACTCTAAAACAAGGAAAAAACAGGAACTGTCACTAGGCTCTAGGTTAATAGGTTAGTCCCAAAAATGATATAAAATAGCATATTAACGCATATAAAACATCCAAAACAGATAATATAATAGCATGGATCAATCAAAAATTATAGATACATTGGAGACGTATCAGGCATCCCCAAGCTTAATTCTTGCTCGTCCTCGAGTAGGTAAATGATAAAAACAGAATTTTTTATGTGGAATGCTACCTAACACATTTATCCATGTAATTATCTTTATTGTGGCATGAATGTTCAGATCCATATGATTCAAAACAAAAGTTTAATAGTGACATAGAAACAATAATACTTCAAGCATACTAACAAAATAATTATGTCTTCTCAAAATAACATGGCCAAAGAAAGCTTGTCCCTACAAAATCATATAGTCTGGCTATGCTCCATCTTCATCACAGAAAATATTCAAATCATGCACAACCCCGATAACAAGCCAAGCAATTGTTTCATACTTTTGACGTTCTCAAACCTTTTCAACTTTCACGCAATACATGAGCGTGAGCTATGGACATATCACTATAGGTGGAATAGAAGGTGGTTGTGGAGAAGACAAAAAGAAGGAGATAGTGTCACATCAACTAGGCGTATCAACGGGCTATGGAGATGCCCATCAATAGATATCAATGTGAGTGAGTAGGGACTGCCATGCAATGGATGCACTAGAGCTATAAGTTTATGAAAGCTCAAAAAGAAAACAAAGTGGGTGTGCATCCAACTTGCTTGCTCATGAAGACATAGGACATTTTGAGGAAGTTGATATGTCTCCAAGGTAACTATAATTTTTGATTGTTCCATGTTGTTATATTATCATTCTTGGATGTTTTATAATCATTTTATAGTCATTTTTTGGTACTAACCTATTGACAAAGTGCCAAGTGCAAGTTGCTATTTTTTGCATGTTGTTTACATCGCAGGTAATCAATATCAAACGGATTCCAAACGCAGCGAAACTTTTTGTGGATTTTTTTGAGCCATAAGACATCCAATGGGACGGAGAAGCGCCTGGGGTGCTCCAAGGGGAGCACAACCCACTAGGGCGTGCCTGGAGGCCCAGGCGCGCCCTGGTGGGTTGTGCGCACCTCGTGTGCCCCCCCCCCCAAAACCGCCTCTTTTCTCTATAAATACCCCAATATTCCAGAAACCCTAGGGGAGTCGACGAAATCAATTCCAGCTACCGCAGAGTCCAGAACCACCTGATCCAATCTAGACACCATCACGGAGGGGTTCACCACTTCCATTGGTGCATCTCCGATGATGTGCGAGTAGTTCTTTGTAGAACTTCGGGTCCGTAGTTAGTATCTTGAAAGTGCAACTATCCCTGGGTGGTTTTGGTAATTCCTAACAACATATAGCTCATTGAACTAATGCTCTTTCAATATGATCATTTCAGAAAGTTCAATGATTGGCATGGCATGGACTAGGAATGTGAACCCCTCAAAATGTAAGGACACATATTGGCAAAAAGCTCAAGACTCTACATTTTCATTTTAGTGATCCAAGATCACATTGAGTCCATAGGAAAGCCAATACTATTAAAAGGGGATGAGGTGTTGCTTAATGGCTTGCTTGCTCAAAATGCTTAGTGATATGCTCTAAAAGCCCTCAACCACTTTCTCATATCCACATATGTCCCAAACCAAAAGTCAAACTCGACCCCACCGATTTGATCTATCCGGCGCCACCGAGTTCATTTGACATAGCCATAGCCAGAAACCCTAATCAGTTCGGTCTCACTGATAGGGATCTCGGTCTCACCAAGATGGGATTGCAAACTCTCTGTATCCCTTCGTAACGTTTCAGTCTAACCGAGATGAGCGATCGGTCCCATCGAGTTCGCAATGCAAACTCTCTGTTTCCCTTTCGTAACGTTTTGGTTTCACCGAAATGATCGATCCGTCCCACCGAGTTTGCCTAACCAACTCTCTGTTTGCCTATTAAAGAAATCGGTCTCACCGATATTACGTTATGCCCTAACCCTAATGAAATCGGTCCTGCCGAGTTGACATGTTGGTCCCACCAAAAAGCCCAACGTTCACATTTTAAACTAAGTCAGTCTGACTGAGTTTGTACATTCGGTCTCATCGAGTTTGGTAAATTGTGTGTAACGGTTAGATTTTGTGTGGAGGCTATATATACCCCTCCGCCTATCCTCCATTCGTGGGGAGAGCTATCAGAACGTGCCTACACTTCTACCATACAATTTCTGAGAGATAACCACCTATTCATGTGTTGAGACCAAGATATTCCATTCCTACCACAAGAATCTTGACCTCTAGCCTTCCCCAAGTTGCTTTCCACTCAAATTATCTTTCCACCAAACGCTCATTCGTGAGAGAGAGTTGAGTGTTAGGGAGGCTATCATTTGAAGCACAAGAGCAAGGAGTTCATCATCAACACACCATCTATTACCTTTTGGAGAGTGGTGTCTCCTAGATTGGTTAGGTGTTACTTGGGAGCCTTTGACAATATTTTGGAGTTGAACCAAGGAGTTTTTAAGGGCAAGGAGACCGCCTACTTCATGAAGATCTACCCAAGTGAGGCAAGTCCTTCATGGATGATGGTCATGGTGGGATAGACAAGGTTCTTTTTTCGTGGACCCTTCATGGGTGGAGCCCTCCGTGGACTCATGCAACCGTTACCCTTCGTGGGTTGAAGTCTCCATCAACGTGGATGTACGATAGCACCACCTATCGGAACCACGCCAAAAATCTCCGTGTCTACATTGCGTTTGCTCCCTCTAAACTCCTCCCTTTACCTTCATATGCAATGATTTACATTCCGCTACTATACTATTATACTTGCATGTGTAGGTTGATTGCTTGACTTGTGCTAAGTTGCTAAAATCTGCCAAGACTTAAAATTGGGAAAAGGCTAGGTTTTTATTTAGGCAAGTAGTCTAATCACCCCCTGTAGACATACTTTTGATCCTTCAAGTGGTATCAGAGCTTTGGTATCCATTTGCCTTGATTTTCATAGCTTTGGTGATCATAGCGTTGGTTTCACAACCTAGTAGGGTATGGCGTCTAGCGAGGGAAATTACCACCATAGAGGTCCTTTCTTTGATGGTACTAATTTTTTTAGTTGGAAGCATAAGATGAAGATGCATATTCTTGGACATAATCCTGCCGTTTGGGCTATTGCGTGTATTGGCTTGCAAGGTGAATTCTTTCATGGGAGAGAACCGAACCGTGAAGCTAGCGCGGAAGAGTTGAAGATGCTGCAATACAATGCTCAACCTTGCGATGTCCTCTTCAATGGATTATGCCCCGAAGAATTGAACAAAATCAGCCGTCTTGAGAATGCAAAGGAAATTTGGGATACTTTGATTGATATGCACGAAGGTACCGACTCCGTCAAGGAATCCAAATTGCATGTGCTTCAAAGTCAGCTTGACAAGTTCAAAATGAAGGATGGTGAACGTGTTGCTGAAATGTACTCTAGGCTTGCTCTCATCACAAATGAGATTGCCGGCTTAGGAAGTGAAGAGAGGACCGACAGATTCATCGTCAAGAAGATCCTAAGAGCCTTGCACTGGTATGCGTCGGTCCTAAACAAACAGTTTTTAACCCCTTTCCACGATGACATTTGGAACCGTCGCCAAGTGTGTGTGTGTGTGTGCGCGATAGGGTGTCCTTCCCACACGACCCAGAAATCGTCGGGGATAGGCCCTCCTGGGACCAGCCTGGGGTCGTGTGCGATCGGGCGAGGCATCGAAACCCTATCATTTCCGTAGGTATGTACATCCCACACGGTAATCCGAGAAAATCATTTCCGTAGGTATGTACATCCCACACGGTGAATCCCAGAAAAACATTTCCGTTCATATGTATATCACACACAGTCAATCCAAGGAATACGTTTCCGTTCTTATGTACATCCCACACAGTCAATCCAGGGAACACGTTTCCGTTCGAACGTACATCCCACACAGTTTTATGTGTAGGCTCATGTGTGAAAGGTGTGACTATCACACACGGTTTTCCATGGTTAGCCGTTTGCTTTTATCAACTATATCACACATGATTTGGTGAAGAAAACTGTGTGGCATTGGGCTATCCATCGCAATCGTTTTTACTGCTAGAACCGTTTGCAAAGGTCCATGACACATTTAACAGGTTTATTAGTTTACAATTAATAATTCCAGTATTACGCAAATTCACATTTCATATCGAACAACTGTTTGCCAATTTCATATTAGGCACATAAATATATTATAACATCACAGTACGGTAGCTACATGAGAACAGCACAGTACAACATATAGCTAGTTCAACTTCATAAGAACAATATATTCATTTCCCTAATCGAGATCATCCAGGCTCGTCTTATCCACCTTTGCTTTCAGTTCAGTAAGAACCCATTTTGCACGGGCCAACTGGGAAAGTGCCTCCTCCTTCACCAACACCATCTTAGCAAAGTCTGATTTAAAAAATCTGAGCTTATTCTCCACCTTCAACTTTTTATCCCGCATCTTGAAATATGCTTCAACGTTGACAACACTTTCTCTAAGACTACATGAGTTCTCTTCCTCATACATGCTTGATACATCTCCAACGTATCTATAATTTATGAAGTATTCATGCCATGTTTACAATATTTTTATATGATTTTGGCATGATTTTATTAGAACTAACCTGGACTGACGTTGTTTTCAGCACAACTACCGTGGTGTTGTTTTTGTGCAGAAATAAAAGTTCTCGGAATGCGATGAAAATCAACAGAGAATTTTTATGGAAAATATGAAAATACTGGAACGAAAATCTACCGGAGGGGAGTAACGGGGGCCACATGAGGGTGGGGGGCGCGCCCACCCTCAGGGGTGCACCCCCTGCCTCGTGGACTCCCCGAGGGGCCCCCCTGACATGAAATCAATGCCAACTTCTCATATAAATACAGAAAGCTCCAAAAATTAACCCAGATCGGAAGTTCCGCCGTCGCAAGCCTTTGTAGCCACGAGAAATCAATCTAGGCCCTCTCTGGCACCCTGCCGGAGGGGGCCATCATCACCGGAGGGCATGGAGGAGGATCTCGGAGGGGCCATCATCATCATGAAGGCCAAGGACCATAGGGAGAACCTCTCCCCTTCCAGGGGGAGGCCATGGAGGGGGAATCACAAGGGGGAGAACCTCTCCTCCTCTCTCTTGGTGGCACCAGAGTGCCATCGGGAGGGGAATCATCGTCGCAGTGACCGTCTTCATCAACATCACCATCCTCATCTCTTTTATGCGGTCCACTCTCCCGCACCCCGCTGTAATCCCTACTTGAACATGGTGCTTTATGCCACATATTATGATCCAATGATGTGTTGCCATCCTATGATTTTTTGAGTAGATATCCTTTGTCTTTGGGTTGATTGATGATCTAGATTGGTATGAGTTGTATGTTTTATCTTGGTGTTGTCCTATTGTGCCCTCCGTGTCGCGCAAGCGTGAGGGATTCCCGTTGTAGGGTGTTGCAATACGTTCATGATTCGCTTATAGTGGGTTGTTTGAGTGACAGAAGCATAAACCCGAGTAAGGGGATTGTTGCGTATGGGATAAAGGGGACTTGATGCTTTAATGCTATGGTTGGGTTTTACCTTATGATATTTAGTAGTTGCGGATGCTTGCTAGAGTTCCAATCATCAGTACATATGATCCAATAAGAGAAAGTATGTTAGCTTATGCCTCTCCCTCTTATGAAATTGCAATGACGACTATCGGTCTTGTTAACAATTTCCTAGGACAATTCCGCACATCGACCCATCATTATTACACACTCGCTACTTATAATATTTAGTAATATATTCTAACTTTATGATAACAGCACCTACTTTCATATTTTAGCTCTCCGATATCATGCAAAGTTATCCACTTCATACCCACAACGTAGTCTTATTTCTCGTTGCTAGTTGGAAGCGAACATTCGGTATATGTAGAATTGTATCTGTGGCAGATAGGGCTTGATAGAATATTGATCTTACCTTTAGATCCTTGTGGGTTCAACACTCCATACTTATCACTTCCACCTTTGGAAATTGCTACGATGATTCCCTGCACTTGGGGATTATCAAGCTCTTTTTTGGCGCCGTTGCCGGGGAGCAATAGCATGGGGTTGATATTCTCGTGTGTGCTTGTTTGCTTTCTTCACTAAGTAGATTTTGTTTTTCCTTTTTGTTTCTGTTTAATTGTGGGTTAAACATACAAAAATATATATTTAAAATAATGAAAATACAAAAATAATTACTTGCCTCTCATGCCTAAAAAGTTTTTCAAAAAGAGAAGTGATTGGAAAGTTATGCATTGAAGAAGTGAGGGTCGACCTTGAGCACTTGTGTTCATGCTCACGGAAACAATGTAGAATTTTTCATGGAAGTTTCTCTGTAAATAATTATGCCCTTATGTATATCCATTGTATTATAAAAATAATGTGCCAAGCTTTGGTTTTAGGATGATTAGATTGCTTGTTTACTATGTGCAGAACAAAAACAGAAACTTTGGCTGTAGCGCGTGATTTTACGTTTTTTTACCGGAAAGTCAAATGGGCCTGAAACTTTTTGAAAATTACTTCTGTACAAATTGTTCAAAATTTCAAATTTATTTCATAATTTTTGGAGTTACAGAAGTTTACTAAACCTCCAGATTACTATAGATTGTCCTGTTTTAGGAAGATTCTGTTTTTCGTGTGTTGTTTGCATATTTTGATGCATCTATGGCTAGTATCAGAAGGTATGAACCATAGATAAGTTGGAATACAGTATATATAGTTCTAATATGAAAATGTAATGATTTTGAAACAATACCTAATGGTAGTGATTTGCTTTATTATACTAATGGATCTCACAAAGTTTTTGTTAAAGTTTTGTGTGGATGAAGTGTTCGAAGATCGATGAGCTATCAATATGAGAAGAATAAAGGGAGGCAAGAGTTCAAGCTTGGGGATGCCCAAGGCACCCCAAGTAATATTTCAGAGGATACTCAAGCATCTAAGCTTGGGGATGCCCCGGTTGGCATCCCGTCTTTCTTCTTCAACAAATATCGGTATACCTCGGTTTTTGTTTCATTCACATGATTTGTGTCCTTTGTGTTTTTCTTTTTCATTAAGAACCATGCTAGTATGAGATATCCCTTCATCAATTTATAGAATACTTCGTGTGCTTCACTTATATCTTTTAAGTATGATCTTGTAGAATTGCTCTTTGAAGCTTCACTTAAATCCTTTGAGTATGGTTTATAGAATGCTTCGTGTGCTTCACTTATACATTTTGAGCTTGGATATTGGTTAGTTTATATTAATTGTAGAATGCTCCATGAACTTAACTTATATATTTTTGAGTATGAATAATACTATCATCTAAAGCGGGTTTGGAAGAGTGTCAACTTTAGGAATTAGTGATCCCGTTATCCTGAATGAGAAGAATTTTGCTTATGTGGAGAGTAGAAAAATTTCTATGCTTGTAGATCATGAAAATAATGCTTTATGTGATGGTTATATTGTTGCATTCATTCATGATGCTACTGAAAATTATTATTAGGGAGGAATATATGCTTGTAGGAGTTGCAATAATACCAAGTTTCCTCTCTATGCGTTTAAAGTTTTGAAGTTATACTTGTTTTGCCTTCCTATGATAGTTGATTCTTGTTCCTATAAATTATGTGCTCACAAAATTCCTAGGCATAGGAAGTGGGTTAGGTTTAAATATGCTAGTCATAGTCTTCATGGTGCTCTCTTTATGTTTCAATTCTTATCTTTTATGTGAGCATCATTGAAATCATCATGCCTAGCTAAAAGGCATTAAAGAAAAGCGCTTGTTGGGAGACAACCCAATATTAACCATTACTATTTTTGTGTGTTCTCATGATTAAGCTACTGTATTAGTCATGTATTATAGCTTTTTTCCAATAAAGTGCCAAGTAAGACCTTTGGGAAGACTTGGGTGGAAGTTAATGTGATCTTGCTGTAAAAAACAGAAACTTTGCGCTCACGTGATTAGCTGCCATGTTTTACAGAAGAGTGAAATTGAGTTGATTTTTTTCAGAAGATTAACAGACAAATTCCTCATGTCCACCAATTTATTTCAGAATTTTTGGAGCAGAAGAAGTATGGTTGGTGTTCAGATCATTACAGACTGTTCTGTTTCTGACACATTCTATTTTCATTGCATAGTTTGCTTGTTTTCTAGTTTCTATAGCTTATATTTATCAATATAAATTGTAGAAATGATATGGTACAGTAGGAATTGTGTGAGAACAATTATTAACCTTGTATTTGACAATATCAAAGTGAATGGTTTATTCTTTATCATACTAACCTATCTCACGAAGTTCCATTAAGTTCTGTGTGATTGAAGTTTTCAAGCTTTGGGTGAGATATCGATATGAGGAGAATAAGGAGTGGAAAGACCCTAAGCTTGGGGATGCCCAAGGCACCCCAAGGAAATATTCAAGGAAGACTTAGGCATCCCCTCTTTCGTCTTCAAAACTATCGGCATACCTTACCCGGAGCTATATTTTTATTCGTCACATGATATGTGTTTTGCTTGGAGCGTATTTTCAATTTTACTTGCTGTTAGAATAAAATCATTTGATCTGAAATCTTGAATGAAAAAGAATCCTACCATGGCTAGTTAATTACTTTACTACTTAGTGTCCTTCACTTATATCTTTTGGAGTAGTTTGTCATTTACTCACGTGCTTCACGTATATCCTATGAGTAAATGGTTGAATAATTGAATATCATAAATCTGAATTTATATATGTTTCATATGCTTATACCACGTGGAGTAATGACTTCACACAGAATAAGTATAGGTAGTAAACTTATTGAAAGTTAGCAAACGTAGAATTGGTCACTTGAACAATTCATGAAAGAATATTGAAGGAAGAAAGATTTCACGTATAAATATACTATCTTGGACATCTTTTGTAATTGTGAGCACTCATTAAAATATGACATGCTAAAAGGTTGATGTCGGACAAGGAAGACAATGTAATGGGTTATGTTTTCTTATATCTGAAATAAAGTATATTGTCTTGAATCATCCAACATGTTGAGCTTGCTTTTCCTCCTCATGCTAGCCAAATTCTTTGCAGCAAGTAGAGATACTACCTGTGCTTCCAAACATTCCTTAAACCAGTTTTTCCATGAGAGTCCACCATACCTACCTACGGATTGAGTAAGATCCTTCAAGTAAGTTGTCATCGGTGTATGCAATAAAAATTGCCTCTAAATATGTATGATCTATTAATGTGGAGAAAATAATCTTTATACGATCTTGTGATGTGGAAGAAATAAAAGCGGCGGACTGCATAATAAAGGTCCATATCACAAGTGGCAATATAAAGTGACGTTCTTTTGCATTAAGATTTTGTGCATCCAACCATAAAAGCGCATGACAACCTCTGCTTCCCTTTGCGAAGGGCCTACCTTTTACTTTTGTCTTCTACCTTATGCAAGAGTCATGGTGATCTTCACCTTTCCTTTTTACATTTTATCCTTTAGCAAGCACATTGTGTTGGAAAGATCCTGATATATATATCCAATTGGATGTAAGTTATCATGAACTATTATTGTTGACATGACCCTCGAGGTAAAAAGTTGGGAGGCGAATCTATAAGCCCCTATCTTTCTCTGTGTCCGATTAAAACTTTGAACCCATAAATATCACATGAGTGTTAGCAATTGTGAAAGATTAAATGATAGTTGAGTATGTGCAGTTTACTAAAATCAAAGCTCTGACATAGACCCTTCCTGAAAATAAGATGAATTGCAATTGTTTGATGACTAAGAATATAGTTTGTTAGTTTCAAGAAAGTTTATGACCTATACTTTAACATGTGAATAGCTTGTCACCTGATCATGAAAAGTTTTATGAAGATGAGATACTGACATGATATATAATGATGCTAGAAAAAGTGAGTGGAACTATCATTGATCAAACTTGCTAGCATTCACACTTCATAAATTATTTCTTTTATCATTTACCTACTCGAGGACGAGGATGAATTAAGCTTGGGGATGCTGATACGTCTCCAACGTATCTATAATTTATGAAGTATTCATGCCATGTTTACAATATTTTTATATGATTTTGGCATGATTTGATTAGAACTAACCCGGACTGAGCGCTATTTTCAGCAGAACTACCATGGTGTTGTTTTTGTGTAGAAATAAAAGTTCTTGGAATGCGATGAAAATCAACGGAGAATTTTTTTGGAAAATATGAAAAATACTGTAACGAAAATGTACCGGAGGGGAGTCACGGGGGCCCCATGAGTGTGGGGGGCGCGCCCCCTGCCTCATGGACTCCCCGAGGGCCCCCTGACATGAAATCAATGCCAACTTCTCCTATAAATACAGAAAACTCCGAAAATTAACCCAGATCAGAAGTTCTGCCGCAGCAAGCCTCTGTAGCCATGAGAAATCAATCTAGGCCCTCTCCGGCACCCTGCCGAAGGGGGCCGTCATCATCGGAGAGCAAGGAGGAGGATCCCGGAGGGGCCATCATCCTCATGAAGTCCAAGGACCAAAGGGAGAACCTCTCCCCATCCAGGGGGAGGCCATGGAGGGGGAAGCACAAGGGGGAGAACCTCTCCTCCTCTCTCTTGGTGGCACCGGAGTGCCATCGGGAGGGGAATTATCACCGCAGTGATCGTCTTCATCAACATCACCATCATCATCACCATCCTCATCTCTTTTATGCAGTCCACTCTCCCGCACCCCGCTGTAATCCCTCCTTGAACATGGTGCTTTATGCCACATATTATGATCCAATGATGTGTTGCCATCCTATGATGTTTTGAGTAGATATCCTTTGTCTTTGGGTTGATTGATGATCTAGATTGGTATGAGTTGTATGTTTTATTTTGGTGCTGTCCTATTGTGCCCTCCGTGTCGTGCAAGCGTGAGGGATTCCCGCTGTAGGGTGTTGCAATACGTTCATGATTCGCTTATAGTGGGTTGTTTGAGTGACAGAAGCATAAACCCGAGTAAGGGGATTGTTGCGTATGGGATAAAGGGGACTTGATGCCTTAATGCTATGGTTGGGTTTTACCTTAATGATCTTTAGTAGTTGCGGATGCTTGCTAGAGTTCCAATCATAAGTACATATGATCCAAGAAGAGAAAGTATGTTAGCTTATGCCTCTCCATCTGATGAAATTGCAATGACGACTATCGGTCTTGTTAACAATTGCCGAGGACAATTCCGCACACCGACCCATCATTATTCCACACTCGCTACTTATAATATCTAGTAATATATTCTAACTTTATGATAATAACACCTACTTTCATATTTTAGCTCTCCGATATTATGCAAAGTTATCCACTTCATACCCACAACATAGTTTTATTTCTCGTTGCTAGTTGGAAGTGAACGTTCGGTGTACGTAGAGTCGTAACAGTGGCAGATAGGGCTTGAGAGAATATTGATCTTACCTTTAGCTCCTTGTGGGTTCGACACTCCATACTTATCACTTCCACCTTTGGAAATTGCTACGATGATTCCCTTCACTTGGGGATTATCAATGCTCCAGAGCTTCGCAAGGCAAATCTTCAAAGACTGTGGCCACTCCGGATCAACCCACTTCAAGTAAGAACACTTCCATTCATCCTATAATATTTAAAACTAGATCAGTAACAATTGTAGGGGAAATGGGTTTATAGCAACATAGAAAATCACCAATGCTTATTTTGAAAAACTTAAGAAACATGTTAATTATGACATATCTTCTCACAAAGATCAATGTGCAAATGAAATAATTGGTACTGACTACTGAGACAACAACCAAATTATGGAACATCAGAAGCTATAATTAACTACAACGATGCTACAAGTTCTTACTCATGTACAATAAATAACAAATTGAACATTTTATGAGGAAGGTAAATATAATTACAACATCATAGCGACAATGTTTGGATGACAGCAAATTGATACTAACAGGTGTGTACATACACAAATTTAGTAACATAGAACTAATAGCACTAAGGCTGTCCACTATGTATGCCAAAACTGGGGTCTTTGTTGCTACATCTCGCACCGGTGGCCTGCACTAGCGAGCTGATACAGTGGGAAAAAAATCAGGGACCGGGACTCCGGAGCACGTAGGTGCTCCGATGCCCAGTTCCTTCGTGCCATAAAGATGTAGTATTTTACTGCTTGGCTGCTCGGATGTGTGGACCAAAGTTGGCTGCACAAACTGCGGAAGCGGTGCCAAATAATTTTCTAATGGCACCGCTAATGAGATGGCACAATTTAAGATACTAGGTACAAACTGTGACACTATTTTAGGATGAGTTTGGTTGAAGGTGTGGTGTGAATGGGTTGGGACCGTGACAGTGTCTGAATCACATCTAACAAATGATTTGTAACAACGGAAGAGGGTCTAATCTTCTCTGCACATGCCAGAAACTTCCTCCCACTGTCCATAGAATCAAACGCAACTAGCTTCACGCATGGAGATTGATGATGACAACAAGCAGATAGATCTTTAGCCACCCCGCTCCATTCGTTGCCACTGATGGTCTTAGGGAGCTACAAGAGGAAGAAATGACTCAAATCGACCGCCGGGTAAAAATCCTTCATTCAAAGTCATAGCCCGAGAGAGAGAACAGAGGCATACCCGGGTGGTGAAGGAGTAGTCGGAGGAGGAGGAACCGTTGGAGAGGTCTTTGAAGAAGACCATGGCGACCTTGATGGTAGGATCTGTGACGGCGAGAGCGAGGAAGCGGCTATAGCTTAGCAAGGAAGGAAGGAAGGAGAAAACAGGGGAAATGTGACTTGTGGTCGGGGAGAAAAGGGGGTGGGGAAGGGGGGCAGGGGTAGATATTTTAGCGGTAGGCCAAAATTTTCGAAATGTGGAGGGAAACTTTACGCGCGGTGCCATCGGACCATTCACTTTGAACGATTGTGTGATTCGCAAAAGATTCTTCTACTTTACGCGCATGGGATGAGTTTGATAATTCAAATTTTGGTGGAAATTTCCCCGGGCACATCATTGCATTATTTAACATCGCTTGCTAATTTGGGCACACAAAAGAGCATATAGCAAACAGACCACACTTACTGAATCGAGCAATTTTAGTAATTAAACAGAGCCAGTTGACCTCAACATTGCTCTAACAAAAGACCAGCATTGAAAATAAAGCCTAAGTACGCATAATTTTAACAAATCCGCCACTGCGCCGGCCTATGCATCGCCGTTGTGAGATGAGACGTCGATGACTTGTCCTAGCGACATGACACCATCGGTGGACTCCGCGTCTCCCCTGCTGAAGTCGACCGCGTCCTCGTCCTCGTCCTCGGCGCCACCCTCAAGGTTGTAGTACTCATAGTAGTGGCTGCACCAGAGCTCGCGTTGGTGCTCCACCGCCAATTCCTTGATGGACAGACTCTTCTCTACCTCGACCTCGGCCACACGCAACTCCTCCTCCCAGCGCCCTTCGATCTCCGCCGCCTCCTGCATCTCCAGCTCCCGCTCGGCGACCTCATGAGGAAGGAGGTGCTCCATGGCCACCGTCGCCTTTTCAGACGTGGGTTGCATGCTGGAGTCCGAGGTGGCCTAGAATATCTTGGCGTGTGCATCCTCGATCTTGGCGTGGATGGCCTCGACCCGGGCCAGGGCGACATCAGCGGCACGAACGGCAACTCGAGCGCTCTCGGCGTTTGCAGCCGCCGTCGCAGCAGTAGTTGCAGCCATCTCGGCTGCTGCAGCTGCCCCGTTGACTGCCGCAGATGCCCTCTCGGCGGAAGCGAGCACGCTCAATGCGGATGTGTCGGCACTCTCGGCGCAGGCGGCGGCGCTCGCGCGGGGGGGACGCGGCCATCGTACGGGCCTTCACGAAACGTTTCCATGGCGCCATCTTTGCAAGAAGGGGTGTGGGAATGGGGGTCAGGATTCGTGGATTCGGGGGTTGCCGGCACTGGAGCAGACGAGCCGGCGAAGCTTTAGGAGGGAGACTTAAATAGACCCAGATATTTTCATCAAAAACGGTTCCTAGAAAACAACTATGTGTGATGTTGTAGATATTTTTTTATTAGCTGTAAAGACGAATTTGGAGTACAGTGGCAACGGATGGTGTTTTAAATGTATGAGAAATTTTGTAGTACTAATACAACTGTCATGTCAAATTTTGGAAAATTTCAGGGGTCATTTGACCTTTTAAGACATTTAAGTGATTTTCTAGCCATTTAATGACCGTAATTGAAATTTGAACTACATGTACATGCAATAGCTAACCATAATGGTTTGAAAACTCATATTTTGTGTACTTGTATGTGATTTAATTCCATGTGCAGTAAATTGGAACGAATTTTCAAACATATTGGTCTCAAGGCTATGACACAATTAAGCATGGAGTGACATGGCATTTTAATTCCAAAAAAAATATCAGAAACACATGAAACCTTGGTTGATGTAATGTCATGCCACCAAGATGATGTGGAAAACAATTTGACATGTTTGACGAAAGTTAGGACACACACCCCTCACAAACCGGATCAACTCACTAGAAGGCTCATGGTTCCGAGTGGGAAATGCATGTTTGATGACGACCGGGAGATAGCTTCCTCTTACGGCCTTCAATTTTTTTTCTACGTCTAATATGCACTAATACAACTGTCATGTGAATTTTTTGAAAATTTCAGGGGTCCTTTGACCTTTTGAAGACATTTAAGTGATTTTCTAGCCATTTAATGACCGTAATTCAAATTTGAACTACATCTACATGCAACGCCAAACCATAACGGTTTGAAAAATCATATTTTTTGTGTACGAGTTAATTCCATGTGCAGTAAATTGGAATGAATTTTCGAACATATTGGTCTCAAGGCATGGGCACACATGCATGGAGTGCCATTGCATTTTAATTCAAAAAAATAAAAAATTATCAGAAAAACATGAAACCTTGCTTGATTTAATGTCATGCCACCAAGATGATGTGGTAAAAAAATTTGTCTGTTTACGAAAGTTTGGACACACACCCCTCATAAACCAGAGCAACTCACTAGAAGGTCTGTGGTTCCGAGAGGGAACAATGCATGTTTGATGATGAACGGGAGATAGCTTCCTCTTACGGCCTTCAAATTTTTTTTCTACATTTAACATGTACTAATACAACTGTCATGTGAAAAATTTAGAAAATTTCAGGGGTCATTTGACCTTTTAAAGACATTTAAGTGATTTTCTACCCATTTAATGGCCGTAATTCAAATTTGAACTACATCTACATGCAACGCCTAACCATAACGGTTTGAAAAATCATATTTTTGTGTACTTGTGTGCGAGTTAAAAAATCATCAGACAATGTAAATATCTGGTGTTCCAAAAAGAAAATGTAAAGATCTAGAAAGACAACCGGCTCCCACATGATTGACACTCTATCTCGCGGCTCGAGGTTTGGTAGGTGAGTGGTGGTGACCATTAATCAGACATGGTTCTGCATTGGAAACCGTTAGCTATTAGTTCACACACGGATTTTGGCTATTATGTTCACACACAGATTTTGCTGCGGGACTCGTGTGTAATTCAAACTACAGTACTCGTAAATTCCGCCGACTGGCATGTGTATTGTCCCCGTCAATCTAGATTGCGCCCGCCAATAAATACTACCTTGCTCACGTTGTCCCGCCTGCATTCTCGTCTACATCCTCCCCTTGTTCGCCCTCTCTATCTCTCTCAAATCTCTGCCATGGCGCCGCCGGTCTACCCACATGCCGATGAGGAGTCACCGCCCCCTGAGGACGCTCATTCGATTAGCAGCGACAAGGACCCCTACGCGCCGCCTAACGAGGTTGCGCCAGACCCCCCAACTTTGGATTGGTTCTGGGGCCAGTACAATCTTTGTCTGTGGAAGTCGCTGCCGTCGACTGAGATAGCCAGGCAAGTGGTCTTCAAGAAGGAGATGACGGAAGAGGAAGCCATGTACCAGGTGACCTGTGAAGCCCATGATGCCGCCTGGAAAAAGGAGGCGGCGGAGCTTCGGGGGCGGGCGTATCGTCATGCCAAGGAGGTGTACGAAGACGGGTACTTCACGAGGAAGGTCACCGGCGCTGGGCGCCTTGGTGCTGCGTGGAGGTGGGCCGCTAAGCTCCAGCGTGCCACCGACGAGGAGGTCCTGTGGGCGCCCAACGAAATGGCAAGATCGGTCGCGCGCGTTCGCCAGCAAGATGCAGATCGGTACGTCAAGCGCTGCGAGGCGGGGGAGGTGGAGTACTGCCTCTGCACTGGGAAGACTTCGCGCACCAGGGAGGTGCTGGCGAGGGGCTGCCGGAATATTGGCCCCAGGAGGGATTATTAGTTTTAGTATTGTTCGTTTTCAATTTTATGCATTGTACCTAGTAGTTAAGTATCATCACGTATATGTGATGGTATTATATATATATATATATATATTCTGTGATGAACTAATGAACATTTAATATATATATATATATTATGAATTCCATTTTCTATCTGTTTTTGTATACTAATTTGAATCTAGCTGTTATCATCCACATATATAGAATGGAAAACGTATATACACATATTGAAACAGAACATATAAGAATGGAAAACAGAGTAAAAACATTGAAAGAGAGCAATAAACAGAGCAATACTATGACTGCCGTGAATACATAGCTATCCATGTCGAAACGACTTTTCAAAATAAAACGAGTCCACATGAGACCATGACCAGCAGCCCTTACCTACGATAGCTCTTGGCTCTACCTGAACTCGTGCAGGCATTCGTCCAAGCGGTTGACATGCTCGCGGTACATATGGAGCGCGATCTCGAGCTCCAAGTTGGCTATTTCATCAGAGATCACCAGCTCGAGGATGCGACGACCATGTTCCTCTACTGCACCCAGGTGGACACCTGGGCGAAGGAGGCGGTCGAGCCTACGGACCAGCGCGTTGGCATCCAGCAGACCGCGGATAAGGCGAACGGCAGCACCCATGCGAACGGCGCGGCGGGTGTCCGGTGCAAGTACGGTGCGTCCGGCCTCTGGTGCAAGTATGGCGCTGAGGGCCTCTGCCCACTCCTGGCGAGGAATGGGGGTACTGACCGGACGTGTACCCAGCTGCGATGCCATGTCGACAGCAGGCAAGTGCCGATGGATCCACTCTTGCTATGCGGCGCGCCGCGCCTCTCGCTCTGTGGCGCTCCAATGGTCTCGCCGTGCGGCGATCCACAACCTAATGGCGCGGACGCGCCTAGCTTGCTCTCCGGTGCGCCATCGATCATGTTGTGCGGCGAGCTGCAGCCTATGAGCACTGACATGCCTCTCTTGACCCGCGGCGCTCAAGCACCATGCGCCAAAGGTCTGCTCAACCCTGGCGATGACGCGCATCACGATGTTGTCCATCATGTTGCCGGGGAGCGCCTCGGACTCGACGGGTCGTGGCGCCTGCTCGTTTTCCTCATCGATTAGGTTGATGGCAGAGGCGGCGCTTTGGTGGGTTGGCATGCTTGGAAAAGGTGGATGTGCTACAGGCTGCGCTTGTCGCCTCCGTGCGCCGCGCACCGCCTATGCGCAATATTGCTGGGTGGCGGGAAACATGTGAGGAAATGGCGGGAAAAAGTGGCGTGTTCATAAAACACCATCAATTAATGGAGACTTACCATAGAAGGAACATCGAGCTAGCACAAGAAGGAGATGACGATCAGATGAACATGGACCACACTAGGGAACCATTTTTGTTATTATCGGTATTCACACACATTTCTGATTACAGACCTGTTTGCCGCGTATCACAAACATCTTGTTATATTGAACCGTTTCTGCTCTCATGTCTCAACACAAATAGTTCATCCGAGTGAACCGCATGCGGTATATCGCACACACCTTTGATCTGGCTGACCGTTTCTTTTGTGTTGCCTAATCACAAACAGTTCATCCGAGTGAATTGTATGTTGTACATCGCACACACCTTCATCTGGCTGCTCGTTTCTTTTGTTCCTCCTCATCGCAAACAGTTAATCGAGCTAAAACGTATGCCCTGCATCGCACACGCAACAAAAATATGAACTGTGTTTGATGCATGCTCCATCACAAACGTTTTGCACCTTTTTTGATGGGTTTTTTACACCACCTTTGCGATTATGGCATCACACACAGTTTCGTCAAAGGGTCTCTGATCGTAGTGTCGCGTTAGCAGCATCCTGCAGTAGTGTTGGATGGAAAATATGATACCGTGTGCACATTGATCCAAATGATGCCAAACTACAAAGATCTCAAGCCAACGGAAGTCATTGGAAGAATTTTTGCTCATGAGATGTCAGTCAAGGATAAAGAAGAGCTTCACAACAAGTCTAGTGGTGCTTACAAAGCCTCATGTGATGCTCCAACATCATCAAGTGAGAAACAAGACTTCAATGAGTAATTGAGCCTAATGGTGAAGAATTTCAACAAGTTCTACAAGAGTAGAAGCAAAGAAATGAGTTCCAAGTCAAGGTCCTACAATGACAAAAGATCTTCTAGTCGTGAGCGAAATTGCTACAATTGTGGAAGACCCGGACACTACTCCAATGAGTGTACGGCTCCCTACAAAAGAAGAGAAGACTCACCTAAAAGGAGAAGTAGAAGAGAAGAATCACCTCCAAGAGAGATAAGGAGTAGAGATGATCTATATGAACGAAGAACCTATCGCGGAAGCAAGGATTCGAAAAGGAAGGACAAGTCATCAAGGATCTACCCAAAACGAAGACATCAAGCTCATGTTGGTGAATGGGTATCCGGCTCCGACTCCGACCATCACTCGGAGAGAAGTTGTCACTCGGACTCCGAATACACTCAAGATGAAGGTTTTGCCAGTCTAGCACTTGTGTCAACCAACTCCTATGACGTATTTGACTCACCAAATGAAGGAATTGGAAGATGCTTCATGGCTAAAGGCCCAAAGGTATCACACCCCGAGTATGTTGATTGCAATAGTGATGAAGTTGATTTGCTAGGTAGTGATGATTTACTTGTTGACAACTCTAGTGATGAAAACTATGATGAACTTGCTATTAACCATGCTAATCAAGATAAAACGAATGACAGTCATAAGAAGGAGATTGAGCGTCTAACTAAAGAACTAAACACTCTTAAGTTAGCTCATGAAACTACCTTGGAAGATCATCAAGAGCTTTTAAAGACTCATGAGAAGCTACGCTTTGAAAAGCTCTACCTTGAGCAAGAGCATGGGTTCTTAAGGGCAATCAATGATGATCTTCGCTAGAAAAGTTCCTCTTACATTGCCAAGCGTTTACTCTTGTCTACTTACATGCCACAAGTAAAATCTAGCAAGAAGAGTAAGAAAGATTCTTCTTCTAGTAGTAACAATAATCATGCTAAATCCAATGTTGTTGCTTCTAGTAGTTCTCTTGATTCCACTAATGATTCTCTTAGCCATGTTACACTTGAGCAAGAAAATAGCTTATTGAAGGGAATTATAGAGGAAGGTGTTTACAAGAGCCTTGCCGGAAGTAAGAAATTTGAGGAAATTGTACGCAAGCAAGGAAGGCACCGGAAGAATCAAGGTGTTGGTTTTGAACTAAAGTTCAATGCCAATGGAGTTGAGTGGGAAGAATATCAATACCCCAAGACTATGTTTGTTCCTCAACAAGAGAAGTATGATCCTACTTCTTTCAAGGGAACACAAGCTCAAGATGATCTTCCACCACAAGACCACAAGCAAAAAAGGCAAGGACAAGCTTCAAGAGGAGATTGATGCATTTGAAGAAGCTCCCAAGGCCTTAGTCAAGTGGGTTCCCAAGACTACATCAAGTTCTACTTCATCAAGTACGACTACAACTCCAAGGATTCCCATCAAGTTGATGTGGATCCCGAAGAAGAAGAACTAGAGAGTTCTTGAGGGTGACTCCGCCAATGTACTTCACTCATATCATTTTGGCGAGAACAAGTGCAAACAACCTCCACATCTTGCACTAGTTCAAGGAGTCACAAAACCTCTTGTTGGTAAGACAAGGGACAAGGTAACGTAATACTTTCATGGACATCATCTTGTGTGAACTTCACTCTATGTCTATGGATATCCTTGTTTGTTCCTTGTGGGACTAACACATGTAGGTATTGAAAGTGCAACTCACTCCAATGGATTGCTCCAAATGATCTACATCCACATTGAGCATCCACATCTTCAACATCTACCTGAAGTCATCATCGACAAAACCCAAGGTTAGTTCATGCCCCTTAGGGGGGATATCACATAGGGGGAGCTTTACTCTAAGAATTGAGCTAAAGCAACTCTAATCACTACAAAAAAAGACACATCCATGACATTTTGGGCCGAATTAATTTTTTTCTATCATACTTATGACACTTCTATGACGATAATTGTGACAAAACCTGGTATCATCATAGATGTGGTAGGGTCCTACTTCTATGACAAAAAATCATGATAGAAAATGGGCTTTTCGTCCTGGGCGGGCTGGAGACGCAGCTGCATGACATTCTTTGGGCCGTCCATGATAAAAAAATCGTGGTAGAAGCGAGGGCGAGGAAAATATCGGGGGGTTCCCGGTTACAGTGGGTGGTCGGGGCCGATCGATGCGCGTTTCTCTCGTACATGCACGCGCGTGGGTGCGAGGCGTTGGGCTCTAACTGAACCCAAGCCAGGCGTTGGGCTCTAACTGAACCCGAGCGATTGCACTGCAGGCTACGCGTTACTGAACCCGAGCGATCGATCGATGGCTGTTAACTGAACCCAATCGAGCAATTCCTTCCCTACTGCTGCTAATTGAAGCCGATCGATGCTGCCTCTGGATGAACAGTGAGCGTTGCTGGGGGGGCGGGGTTGGATGAACAGTTCCCGGTGGGGGTGGATGAACAGGACCCCGTGGTGTTGCCTCTGGATGAACAGGACCCCGATCGATCGAGCCGGTTGGGGATGGATGAATAGGACCCCGTGGAGGGCTGGATGAACAGGACCACCCCGTGGAGGGCAGGATGAACAGTAGACGGTGGAGGGCTGGATGAGCAGTAGCCCGTGGAGGGGTGGTTGAACAAGAGCCCGTGGAGAGGGCAGGTTGAACAGTAGCAAGTGGAGTAGCGCGTGGTGGAGGCTGGATGAACAGTCACAGGTGGAGGCTGGAGGATGTCGACGGTGGATGAACAGTAGCCCGTGGAGGCTGGAGTGGGTCGACGGTGGAGATGAACAGTATCCCGTGGAGTCCCTTTTTGTGGTACGCCACACCCCTCCCGATGAACAGGACCCCCATTTCGACTGTAGCGCTCCAACACAAGTCCGTTTCCTCCATTTTGCGGTACACCACACCCCTCCCGATCAACAGGACCCCCGTTTCGACTGTAGGAGGTCCGTTTCCTCCGTTTTGCGGTACGCCAGACCCCTCCTGATGAACAAGATCCCATTTCGAATGTGGCCGGTTGAACACAAGGCCATTTCCTCCGTTCTACGGTACGACATGCCTCGTTTCCATCGGTTGTTCTGTCCAAGCCCTCCCGATGAACATGACGATGCATTCCGTTCTGACCCAACCAGTTGGCTCCCCATGAACACGACAACGACACTGTTTCTTCGTTCTGACCCAGCCATGTACACGAGCCCTGGCCATACGTATGCGCGAGTAGGCGTTCGAGACCTTGCCCGTATGTACGTACGTGGCCGTATTTTCTTTCTTGCACACTTGCCTTTGTACGTACGTGTACATGCTACGTGCGCGCCTCTACTACGACACGTGTGCGCCTCTACATTGACCAGTATGTACGCATACTGTCGGTGTCAAAACCGGCGGATCTCAGGTAGGGGGTCCCGAACTGTGCGTCTAGGCGGATGGTAACAGGAGGCAGACGACACGATGTTTTACCAAGGTTCGGGCCCTCTTGATGGAGGTAATACCCTACTATTGGGGAACGTAGTAATTTCAAAATTTTCCTACGCACACGCAAGATCATGGTGATGCATAGCAACGAGAGGGGAAAGTGTGATCTACGTACCCTTGTAGATCGACAGCGGAAGCGTTATGACAACGCAGTTGATGTAGTCGTACGTCTTCACGGCCCGACCGATCAAGCACCGAAACTACGACACCTCCGAGTTTTAGCACACGTTCAGCTCGATGACGATCCCGGACTCCGATCCAGCAAAGTGTCGAGGAAGAGTTCCGTCAGCACGACGGCGTGGTGACGATCTTGATGTACTACTGTCGCATGGCTTCGCCTAAGCACCGCTACAATATTATCGAGGACTATGGTGGCAGGGGGCGCCGCACACGGCTAAGAATAAGATCACGTGGATCAACTTGTGTGTCTATGGGGTGCCCCCTGCCCCTGTATATAAAGGATGGAGGAGGAGGAGGCCGGCCAAGGCTAGGTGCGGCCAGGATGTGGAGTCCTACTAGGACTCCAAGTCCTAGTAGGAGTCCACCAAGAGGGGAGGAAGGGAGAAGGAAGTGGAGGAGAAGGAAAGGTGGCCGGCCCCCTTTTCCCTAGTCCAATTCGGACTAGAGGGGAGGGGGGGCACAGCAAGCCCTTTCTCCTCTTCCCACTAAAGCCCATCAAGGCCCAATACTTCTCCCGGCGAATTCCCGTAACTCTCCGGTACTCCGAAAAATACCCGAATCACTCGGAACCTTTCCGATGTACGAATATAGTCGTCCAATATATCGATCTTTACGTCTCAACCATTTCGAGACTCCTCGTCATGTCCCCGATCTCATCCGAGACTCCGAACTCCTTCGGTACATCAAAACTCATAAACTAATAATATAACTGTCATCAAAACCTTAAGCATGCGGACCCTACGGGTTCGAGAACAATGTAGACATGACCGAGACACGTCTCCGGTCAATAACCAATAGCGGGACCTAGATGCCCATATTGGCTCCTACATATTCTACGAAGATCTTTATCGGTCAGACCGCATAACAACATACGTTGTTCCGTTTGTCATCGGTATGTTACTTGCCCGAGATTCGATCGTCGGTATCCAATACCTAGTTCAATCTCGTTACCGGCAAGTCTCTTTAATCGTTCTGTAATACATCATCTCGCAACTAACTCATTAGTTGCATTGCTTGCAAGGCTTAAGTGATGTGCATTACTGAGAGGGCCCAGAGATACCTCTCCGGCAATCGGAGTGACAAATCCTAATCTCGAAATACGTCAACCCAACATGTACCTTTGGAGACACCTGTAGAGTACCTTTATAATCACCCAGTTACGTTGTGACGTTTGGTAGCACACAAAGTGTTCCTCCGGCACACGGGAGTTACATAATCTCATAGTCATAGGAACATGTATAAGTCATGAAGAAAGCAATAGCAACATACTAGACGATCGGGTGCTAAGCTAATGGAATGGGTCATGTCAATCAGATCATTCATCTAATGATGTGATCCCATTAATCAAATAACAACTCTTTGTCCATGGTTAGGAAACATAACCATCTTTGATTAACGAGCTAGTCAAGTAGAGGCATACTAGTGACACTCTGTTTGTCTATCTATTCACACATGTATTATGTTTCCGGTTAATACAATTCTAGCATGAATAATAAACATTTATCATGATATAAGGAAATAAATAATAACTTTATTATTGCCTCTAGGGCATATTTCCTTCACCTACATCCTGCTTGATTGTTCTTGATAGTATGAGTAGTACAAGAGTTGATCTACCATGAGATCAGAGAGGCTAAACCCTAGAAGCTAGCCTATGGTATGATTGTATGTTGTCCTACGGACTAAAACCCTCTGGTTTATATAGACACCGGAGGGGGCTAGGGTTACACAGAGTCGGTTACAAGGAAGGAGATCTACATATCTGTATTTCCAAGCTTGCCTTCCACGCCAAGGAGAGTCACATCCGGACACGGGACGAAGTCTTCAATCTTGTATCTTCATAGTCCAACAGTCCGGCCAAAAGATATAGTCCGGCCGTCCGGATACCCCCTAATCTAGGACTCCCTCAGTAGCCCCCGAACCAGGTTTCAATGACAATGAGTCCGGCGCGCAGATTGTCTTCGGCATTGCAAGGAGGGTTCCTCCTCAAACTCTGAGTACATGTTAAATAGTGTTCGGCTTCTCGTAAATGTTGCGCTTCTTGGCTTCTGCGTCCAATAATGGCCATCTTCCACGTGTCAAGCGAATGTGAGGAGCCAGGGTGTTTTTACATTTACCACCCCATCTGTGTGAATGAACTGCCTGTTAAAGAGACGAGGATCCTCAGATCCAAACCACACCATCCTTCCTCAGCGAGCATTCATCGGAGCGCGCCTGAAGAAATCCATCCCAACATGGCCGGCCAGCGCAGCTCCTCCTCTCGCTCCCGCAGCCCCAAGCCTAGAGATTGGGAGAGGTGTTCTGTCCCACACATCCAATTAGTGAAGCTACAGACCTAGGGATTCCTCCCTCTAGCGTGTATGGTACCGGTTCGAGCCGGGCTCGCCACCTATAATGGCGGGGAGCAAGCGGAGAGCTTTCCCAACCCCTCTAAAGGAGAGCGGGTATGCCTTGTCCCCTATTTGTTAAGGGGACTCATATTTCCAATCCATCCGTTTCTCCGAGGGCTCCTGGAGTTCTACGGCCTCCAGTTGCACAACCTCACCCCTGCCTCCATACTGCACATCGCTGGTTACGTAGCCCTTTGCGAGCTGTTTCTGGGCTGCGAAGCTCATTTCGCGCTGTGGAAGAAGTTGTTCTGCCTTGTGCCCCGTACACATAGGGGATCAATATATCAAGTGGGCGGAGCCGAAGTTTGGCGCATCGCCGGGACCGGATACCTATCCGGTACCCCGAAGAAGACGTTCGAGGACTGGCCTTCGGAGTGGTTTTACATGGAGGATGTTCCTCTCCCGGATCCTATCCGGATTGGTCTTCCTGAGTTTGACAATGCCTCTTTGAAGAAACGCATAAGCTGGCGCCCACGGAGCCCACAGGAGGAAGATGATAGAGATGTATTTTACCTGATGGCCCGGATAAAGTTGTTGGCCAAATCAGGACTGACCATAACCGAGGTTATGGCAATATGCATTATGCGGGGGGTGCAGCCACTTCAATATCGAGGCTACCCTATGTGGCACTTCAACGGGGAAGATGATGCCACTCGCTGCGGGCGCAAGGGACCGGACTCAGTTGCCGCTCTAGCAAAAGTTCTATCCGATCTGTATAAGGGGGAAGAAGAGGAGTTCCTCCGCATCAAGCCACGGGACGGATTCTCCATGAACAACCCTCGAAGCTGGGTGAGCTTCCGCTTCTTTTTACTTCCATCCTACCCTTGTTTTCGCGATAAATATTTACCTTGCCGTTTCATCGCAGGAACTGCGTAAGGCGGTAGGGGAGATCAATAGCCCACCTCCACAACCGGAGGATCCCGAATGGGTCCTCGACCCCGGCCTCAAAGAGGATCCGGACATATTCATGGAGCTGATTGATAGGGTTTTCTATCAGTTAAGCTGTGATGACGCCATGGTGGCCATTATAGCCGACTACCCTGGGCTACTCCCAGCCTCGCAGGTAAATGAGACCGGAGTCCCAACCTTGGAAAAGGATTTCCTTTTACGCACTTCACCTACCATATACAAATGGTGTTTTATAGGGAAGGCCCTCGGGGCGCCATGCCGAGCCCGCGGCGACTTGCCAACAAGGGGTTTCAAAGCCGGACAGGCTAAAAAGGAAGGTGGTCCGGACGGAGACGCCGGCATAGAGGTATGATGCAACACCTCACTCCGTGGTTGTCGTTTTTTTTAAAACATAATAACACTCGTGTTTCCTAGAAGGAAGAACGCTCGCCGGACAATATCCGGAGAGGTTGCCGATCACGCCTCTACCAGTCGGGCTCCAGGGCCGGACATAGAAGCGGAAGCTAACACGAGGCACACGCCGGATGCTCCTTCTACAGAGGATGTGGATAAGATATCCGCTACGAATTCTGAAGTGGAGAGCGCCATGAATCACAGGCGTCGCCGGACCGTACTCCGTGACGCTTGTTTCTCCCGAGAGGCGTTTGATGCATTCAACTCAGGAGATGCATACATTTGTGCTGCTCAAAATGGTCTAGCCAGAGCCACAGACCAGTATGTAAAGGATGTACGGGTAAGAAAATTTGATGAGTATATTTATCAGTAGCCCCTGAGACGTGAAACAGTTGGCACAACTGATTTAAGGATCACTTATTGTGCAGGTTCTTATAGAGAAGAATACTCAACTGTCATAGGAGCTGGAGGAATGCAAGGCCCAACTTCGGGCCGCCGTTGCCGCATTGAAGGAACCTGAAAAGTCCCTAGCTGGTAACATTTGTTTCAAAGACTAATGGGTACCATATAGTGTGCGGCATGGCTGCAGATCTAATAATAGATATTGCAGATGATTCCGGAGAGAATTCGGCGGACCAGCATGTCGTACGACAGCTAAACGTTGGCGAACGCGTGCTGACTAAGGTCATGCTGGAGAAAAACAAGCCCCAAGATGCCAATACCAAGCTGAGCGTGGAACTGAAAGATGTTCGAGCCCAGATTGAGGACTCCATGAAGGAGAATAAGCGGCTTCGACGCGACATTTTCAGTAAGTGCTTGAACGAACCCTTAAAAGAGTACGACAAAGAAGCCGGCTGACAGAGTTATGTCTGCAGGTATGCTGACGGGTCGTCCCGCGGAGGAGATGCCCGGGTCTGCGGGTGATTTTCTACCCGAGCTCTCACAACTGCACGAACAAGTTCGGCAGGTGATGCAAAGTATTGCCCAGGCCTTGTGGCCATCCATCTCCCTGCCAGCAAGCATTGGAGAGCTTGCGGAGAAGCTCAAGGGAGCATGGCAGCGCTTCCGATTATGGAAGATATCGGCCTGCCGTCAAGGTGCCAGGGAAGCCTGGGCCATGGTGAAGACGCGGTATACCAAGGCTGACCCAAACCACATGGCCGAGGTCGGACCTATGGGCCCCGATGGGAAAGAGATCCCCGTTAGCTTAGTATATGGGCAAGTAGAATTGGCCGCAAAGTATTCCCAACAGGATTGTAAGCTAGATAGCCTGTTGGATGGTATAGAAGAGGAATTTAGTCAGTCTACAAGACTATGCAATTAAAGTGACATGTATAATGCCTTCTAGCCGGATTATAAATCATTTGTCATGGCGGACCTTTTCGCTTCAACCTCAGCACCCAATAGTCCGGAGTGTATCCGAATAGCCGCTCTGTTATATAAGAACCGGGGTATGCATGGAAACCAGGCGTAGGGGTCATTAGTGCTTGAACAGACAAGTACCCAACTAGTTATGTTATATTACATGGATAGTAAGAAACATCTTCCAGGGAGAATAGTTCTGTTAAGGGTTCCTTTCCCTAGGTATGCATGCCCTAAAGTGCATGTCCGGACTGCGACATGAGACGCAGGCAAAAACATCTGGGGGCACATATGGAAAATAAAAAAGTCATCTTTTGTTCATCGATCGAATATTCCCTTAAGAACGCTAGCTTTCGGCTTCACCCAGTCTGAGGTACACATCCGGCTGACCCGGCAGTAACAATCGCAGAGGTTCACCCCTTATGCCCTAGCCGAATTAACGGGAACGTAGGACATAAATACAAGAGCCAGGCAACCCAGCTTGGCCAAAACTTAAGTCATATCGATGCATATAATGGCGAAGAAAAGGTACATGCGGAAGGATAACACATGTGCGGGGCATGAAGCCCACATAAATAATTAAGCTTCTATGTAAGAAGCCCCCAGGTATAATGAGCGCGGTTAGCGCATCAATAGTGTGCAACCAAGGCACAAGTTGGCCCGTGAAGGCCTTGAGAAAGAATAAAAGAAAGAAAGAGAGAAAAAACAGATAATGTATGTGCAAAAAATGGACAGAGGAAGGAGACGAACATAGAGTCCGGCGCTAGGCGTAGAATCTTCGGAGCCTGGCTGCGTTCCATGGGTTCGGCTCAAGTCGATTATTCGATGCATCCCGCAGACGGTACGCTCCACCAGTCAGAACTTGGTCAATAATGAAGGGACCTTCCCATTTGGGCTCGAGCTTGGTCTTTTTCTTCTCCGGCAGGCGTAGAACTAGCTCGCCAACGTTATAAGTTTTGGCCCATACTTCTCTGCTTTGGTATCTTTGAGCCTGTTGCTGATAGAATGCGGAACGGGCTTTTGCCACATCGCGCTCCTCCTCCAGGGTGTCCAGACTGTCCTGCCGATCGAGCTTGGCTTCTCTTTCTTTGTACATGCACACTCGAGGTGAGTCATGAATTATGTCGCAGGGCAGAGCCGCCTCTGCGTCGTACACCATAAAAAGGGGGTGTATCCAGTAGTACGATTCGGCATGGTCCGCAGCCCCCAGAGTACGGAGTCGAGCTCCTCTACCCAGTGCGTGTTAGATTCCTTTAAGGACCGCACTAATCTGGGTTTGATGCCGCTCATGATAAGACCATTTGCTTGCTCAACCTGGTCGTTAGTTTGTGGGTGATAGACAGAAGCATAATCAAGCTTGATGCCCATGTTGCTACACCAGAGTTTTACCTCGTCAGCCGTGAAGTTCGTGTCGTTGTCAGTGATGATGCTATGGGGGATGCCATAACGGTGTACAACCCCGGATATGAAGTCTATCACCGGTCCGGATTTGGCCGTTTTAACAGGTTTGGCTTCTATCCATTTGGTGAATTTATCCACCATGACCAGTAGGTATTTTTTTCTTGTGGGTTCCCCCTTTAAGGGGTCTAACCATGTCAAGCCCCCAGACCGCGAAGGGCCAGGTAATGGGGATTGTTTGGAGGGCGGTGGGTGGCATGTGTCTTTGGTTTGCAAAAAGTTGGCAACCGACGCAGTGTTGGACCAAGTCCTGTGCATCTACCCGGGTCGTCGACCAATAAAAATCTATATGGAAGGCCTTGCTTACAAGGGCCTGGGTTGCGGCGTGGTGGCCGCCGAGTCCGGCGTGAATTTCTGCCAAAAGCTTCTGCCCCTCCTCTTCGGAGATGCACCTTTGAAGGACTCCGGTAGTGCTTTTCTTATAAAGTTCTCCCTCGTGGACCCTATAGGATTTAGATCGCCGCACTATGCAGCGCGCCTCATTTTGGTCCTTGGGGAGTTCCTTCCTAGTTAGGTAGGCCAGGAATGGTTCTGTCTAGGGGCGATGATGGCCATTATTACGTGGGCTGAAGGTGTTATTTCGGTGGCAGAGCCTCCGATTATGTCAGAGTGTTCAGTATCGGGCATTTTGGCCGGGTCAGGACTATTGTTACCAGTGTCCCCTTCCCATACCACGGATGGCTTAAACAACCTCTCCAAAAAGATAATGGGGGGAACCGCATCGCGTTTTGCGCCGATGCGGGCGAGGATATCCGCGCTTGATTGTTTTCCCGAGCCACATGGTGAAATTCGAGCCCCTCGAACCGAGCTGAGATCTTTTGGACGGCGTTGCGATAGGCCGCCATTTTCGGATCCTTGGCATCGAAGTCTCCATTTATTTCGGATATTGCAAGGTTCGAATCCCCATGCACCTCCAGGCGTTGAATGCCCATGGAAACTGCCATCCGAAGACCATGTAACAGGGCTTCGTATTCGACTGCGTTGTTGGAGTCTGTATACAATATCTGGAGTATGTATTGAACTGTATCTCCGGTGGGGGACGTCAGGACGACGCCAGCCCCCAGACCAGCCAGCATTTTGGAGCCGTCGAAGTGCATGATCCAATTGGAGTATGCACCGTGCTCTTTAGGGAGTTCGGCTTCCGTCCATTCGGCGACAAAGTCGGCCAATACTTGCGATTTAATGGCTCACCGGGGTGTGTATGTTATGTCGAACGGGAGGACCTCAATGGCCCATTTGGCAATCCGGCCCATTGCGTCGCGGTTGTTTATAATGTCATTGAGTGGCACCTCCGAGGCTACTGTAATTGAACACTCTTGAAAGTAGTGTCGCAGCTTCCGGGATGCCATGAATACCGCATAGGCTATCTTTTGATAATGTGGGTACCGTGATTTGCATGGAGTGAGGACAGTGGATACATAATATACCGGCCTTTGAAGGGGGAATTTATGTCCGTTCGTTTCTCGTTCGACGACGAGCACTGCACTTACCACCTGATGAGTTGCCGCAATGTACAACAGCATTGGTTCGCCGATGTTTGGCGCGGCCAAGATTGGGTTGGTTGCCAGTATGGCTTTTATATCTTCCAATCCTGCTGTGGCAGCGTCCGTCCACTCGAAGTGTTCGGTGCGCCGAAGGAGGCGATAAAGGGGTAATGCCTTTTCTCCTAAGCAGGACATAAAGCGGCTTAGAGCCGCCACACATCCGGTTAATTTCTGGATTTGTTTGAGGTCCATTGGGATAGCCAACTTGTGACGCCCCCGATTTAATCGAACACTAATCATACACGCAAACGTGTACGATCAAGATCAGGGACTCACGGGAAGATATCACAACACAACTCTACAAATAAAATAAGTCATACAAGCATCATATTACAAGCCAGGGGCCTCGAAGGCTCGAATACAAGAGCTCGATCATAGACGAGTCAGCGGAAGCAACAATATCTGAGTACAGACATAAGTTAAACAAGTCTGCCTTAAGAAGGCTAGCACAAACTGGGATACAGATCGAAAGAGGCGCACGCCTCCTGCCTGGGATCCTCCTAAACTACTCCTGGTCGTCGTCAACGGGCAGCACGTAGTAGTAGGCACCTCCGGTGTAGTAGGAGTCGTCGTCGATGGTGGCGTCTGGATCCTGGGCTCCAACATCTGGTTGCGACCACCAGGTAGAAGGGATAGGGGGAAAAGAGGGAGAAAGCAACCGTGAGTACTCATCCAAAGTACTCGCAAGCAAGGAGCTACGCTACATATGCATGGGTATATGTGTAAAGGGTCATATCAGTGGACTGAACTGCAGAATGCCAGAATAAGAGGGGGATAACTAATCCTGTCAAAGACTACGCTTCTAGAAGCCTCCGTCTTGCAGCATGTAGAAGAGAGTAGACTGAAATCCTCCAAGTAGCATCGTATAGCATAATCCTACCCGATGATCCTCTCCTCGTCGCCCTGTTAGAGAGCGATCACCGGGTTATATCTGGCACTTGGAAGGGTGTGTTTTATTAAGTATCCGGTTCTAGTTGTCATAAGGTCAAGGTACAACTCCGGGTCGTCCTTTTACCGAGGGACACGGCTATTCGAATAGATAAACTTCCCTGCAGGGGTGCACCACATACCCCAACACGCTCGATCCCATTTGGCCAGACATACTTTTCTGGGTCATGCCCGGCCTCGGAAGATCAACACGTCGCAGCCCTACCTAGGCAAAACAGAGAGGTCAGCACGCCGGTCTAAATCCTATGGCGCAGGGGTCTGGGCCCATCGCCCATTGCACACCTGCACGTTGCGTACACTGCCGGAAGCAGACCTAGCCTAGTGGCTTTCCAGTCCAATCCGGCGCGTGCCACTCAGTCGCTGATGTCACGAAGGCTTTGGCTGATACCACGATGCCGGGATACCCATAAGTACTCCCGCGTAGATGGTTAGTGCGTATAGGCCAAATGGCCAGACTCAGATCAAATACCCAGATCTCGTTAAGCGTGTTAAGTATCCGCGAACACCGACCAGGGCCAGGCCCACCTCTCTCCTAGGTGGTCGGAACTTGCCCTGTCGCTCCGCCACAAAGTAACAGTCGGGGGCCGTCGGGAACCCAGGCCCACCACTACCTGGGTGGAACCACCTGCCCCTTCAGCCCCCATCTCCGAACAGTACCACAGGTAATGTAACCGTGTAAAGTATATAGTATATGCCCGTGATCACCTCCCGAAGTGATCACGGCCCAGTAGTATAGCATGGCAGACGGACAAGAGTGTAGGGCCACTGATGGAACACTAGCATCCTATACTAGGCATGTAGGATTGCAGGTAAGGTAACAACAGTAGTAGCAAGGACAGGCTATGCATCAGGATAGGATGAACGGAAAACAGTAACATGCTACACTATTCTAATGCAAGCAGTATAGAGGAGAGTAGGCGATATCTGGTGATCAAGGGAGGGCTTGCCTGGTTGCTCTGGCAAGAGAGAGGGGTCGTCAACTCTATAGTCGTACTGGGTAGCAGCGGCGTCGGTCTCGGTGTCTATCGAGAGAAGAGGGGGAGAAACAATAAATATTTAAGCAAACAGATGCATAACGATGCATGACAAGACAAGTGACGGTGTTAGGGGTGCCCTAACGCGGTATGAGGTGATACTGGTGAAGGGGGAAAACATCCGGGAAAGTATCCCCGGTGTTTCGCGTTTTCGGGCAGTGGTGCCGGTAGGTGAAATGTTGCAGGTTCACTATGCTAGGGACGCGTGGCGGACAAACGGGTTGCGTATCCGGTTTCGTCTCGTCGTTCTCATCAACTTTCATGTTGAAAATATTTTAATCCGAGTTACAGATTAAAAGATATGATTTTCTAAAGATTTTATTAATTTCTGGAATCTAATTAATTATTTAATTAATTCGAAAATGAATTAATGACATCAGCATGATGTCATGCTGACGTCAGCAGTCAACAGAGTTGACTGGTCAACCTGACCAGTGGGTCCCACTGGTCAGTGACACATTTTAATTAAATAGTTTAATTAATCTAATCAAAATTAATTAGGGGGTGGGCCCCACTGTCATATTAATTAATTTAGCTAATTAACAGTAGTTAATTAGGTTAATTAAACATTAGGTTAATTATCCTTAATTAGTTAATTAATTAATTAATTAATTTCATTATTTATTTTAATTTTTTTTATCAAAATGTTCTGGGGCTGGGGCCCCCTTGTCATAGGCCCCTGGGGGCCTAAGCGGGCACGCGGGTTTGCGGGCACTGGTGCCCAGCCCGAACGGGCGTCGATGCCGCAGCGGGCGCTGCGGTGGTGGAGCAGCGCGGGGCCGGCGACGAGCAGGGGCGAGCAGAAGCGGGGGGGACCGGTCGACGATGTCCGCCGGCGAGCAGCTGGAGCAGGGCTAGGGGGCGGTCGGAGCTCAGCCCGGCAGCGGGGGCCGCGGTGGAGCTTGCGAGGGGCGCGAGCGGGGGAGGCTCGAGGCACGACGGGCGCGGGGAGGCCGCGAGCAAGCACGGCCTCGGGCGCGCGGTGACAGAGGAAGAGGGGAGAGGGGCAGCGCGTGCGGGCGCTGGCGCTAGCCCGTTTGGGCGCACGCCCAGGTTACCAGGGGGGCGCCGGCCATGGCGGGGTGCCGGAGCAGCACGGCGAGGGGGCGGGCATGCGTGGTGAACGGCGCCCGCAGCGGAGCAGCAGCAGCAGCAGGTCGGGCACGGGACGGCAGCGAGCGGGTGCAGCGGTTCGCAGGCGCATGCGGGCGCGCAAATCTCGCTGCGGGGCGGCGTGCTGTGCGAGCCACGGTGAGGGCGCGCGTGTCGCAGTGGGGGGGGACAGGGCGGCGCGAGGTAAGGCACGCACCGGGCGCGTGCGGGTGGGCGCGGTCGCCGCGCGACGAGCGCAGAGGGGGAGCGGGGTGAGCGCGTGGGTGGCCGTGGGCGCGCGCGTGCACGACTGTGGGGCGGCGTGAGAAGCAGAGGGCCGTGGCCACGCGCGGGGTGCGGGCGCTCGGCCAGGCCGCGGCTGCGGCAGCTTGAGCACCGACGACTAGGAGCAGGGGCGCGGCCCTAGCGGCAGAGCGGGCAGCGGGGCGCCGGAACGCGTGCGCGAGAGAGAAGGGGGGAGCTCACTGCGGGTGTAGGGGACAAGGCAGCGAGCTCGCGGAGGCTCGGGGTGGTCTGACAGGAGAGATCCGACGAGGAGGATGCAGGCCGGCGAGGGGGGTGTTCGGCGACGGGGAGGTCGAGGCGGAGGCGCGGTCCAGGCGGCGACGTGCGCGCGGGGGAGAGGGGCGAGGGGATCGGGGTCTCCTCCCGATCCAGATCCGAACGAGGGGAGTGGGAGGAGCGAGTGGGGCGACGGGGTGGTTAGGGTTTGCGGGGTGCGGGGATAAGGTGTGGCCGGCTGGGCCAGTTGGGCCGGCCCATTCGGGCGGCGAAGGCCAGCTGGGCCACTTAGCTGGGCCACTTGGCCCAGCGGGGGGGGGGGGGGGGGGGGGCTTTCTCTTTGTTTTTTTTTCTTTTGTATTTTCTTTTCTTTTATTTATTTACTTTTCTGTTTTAATTTTAGTTGCATTCTATTTTAGTAAAATATACACTTAGTATCTAAATTAGTATTACAACTTAGTCTATAGTCACAAAAAGTCTAGACCCCAAATAACTTAGTTCGACATTTTATTAATTATAAAAGTTATTTAAATAATCATTTTTGCTACTATTTTATTCATCTCATAGTATTTAAACATTTTATAAATGTGTGGTTTTCCCCCATAATTATCTATGCAATATTTGCTTCACCCCGAACATTTTAGTTTTAATATTTGAAAACTTTTATTGTTTGCCTATTTTTGAATTTGAATTTGAATCGGTTTCGAACTAACTTGAGATTAGCAACTATAAACGAGGTGACGTGGCACCATTAGCATAGGATCACTGTAGCTTAATTACCCGGGCGTCACAAATCTCCTCCACTACAAGAAATCTCGTCCCGAGATTTAAGAGAGGGACTAGGGGTAAGGTCTAGTTACGAAATTCTAACGAATCTTCTCGGTCTTGATTGCTCTTCTCGAAGTGGTCGATCCATTACGTTGATGTCTTCATTTCACTGCTTCAAGTCACCATGATCAATTTGTCATCCTTTCTTCGGGATCTCCATCGTACTTACAAATAGGTAAGTGGCAGCTCTACAATGATAGGATGTTATAAGGGAAAATCTTCTAGGGGTTTCCCAAGTATGAACATATGAGTATCTCTTGAGTTGAACAAATGAAACACATCGAGAGCTAAGTGGTGCAATAAGAAGTTTCAAGCGGATAGACAATCGTTCATTGCCTGAAACAGAGTGTGAATGGGGTTCAGAGCAACGGGAATAAGTATTGTGTCCGATACCAGAATTGATCACTAGGAAGGTGGCTCGCAAATTACATACGAAGTCAAGTTCTAGGAGTAACTTTGGCAACAGGGTGTATAGGAGAGTCAGGTTTCGATCCTGGGACCTGTGGGTTATGGGCCCACATGTGGGTTAAAAGTAGGAAGGGCGGTGATATCTTGCACGATCATGTAAGCAAGGCATGTCAGAGGATTGCCTGTCATTTATGTCGGCAACAACATCGGTACCAAGGGCGAGGAACGAAGAGAACCATTTTCCTGCTCGTCGAAACGAGGCGGACCAATAGGCAAAGTCCTCATCCATCGGTGGTTACCGGAATGTCAACAACAATAGTAACAGGGTCTTATTGACAGAGTCGTACGCTGAGGTGCTTATAAAAGCAGTGACGTATTACTGCTTAGATCATATAAACCTCAAGAAGGTTAAATAGAACAATGGAAAGGAAAATGTGATTATCAGATTAAACAGAACAATGGAAAGGGAAAATGTGTTTAAGCACATATTTCAGGGGTATATCCTTCCCAGTACAAGCATAGTATGATACCCAAGATCGGATAGAAGGTAGAAACCCACTTAGGTAAGGGGAGAGGAATTTCATGACGTTACCCATACAACGGTGTTTGGATAGTTGAGCAAGAAACAATTAGCATTGGGCTTCAAATGTTCTTGTTGAGGAACGGAGTACCATAAATGTGCTTCGAGATAGCATTGACATGGTCAACAGGTGAAAATCAGACTTTGGAAACAAAAAGGATCCATTAGGAATAACTTGTAGAATAAGTCTTACAGTTTCCTCATGGAAGAATGGATAACATTGCTAAAAGGGAACTATAACAATAGGGCCTCCGGCCAGGTGGGCTAGGTATGATACCACCTTACCGGGTCATCTAAAGACCAACGTTATAACTCTTGGAAATATGTTCCAACCATCATATCTGACCGAGATTCAGATTTGATTGGTGTCAGGATACCTCAGACTCGGGATGCCTGAGAAGAAAAGGTGCAACATAATTTGACAAGATGACATTGTGAGGTTCTCAGAAGTGATCTATGTAAGTGAGCTCTGAAACAAGAGGTCATCAGTAAACCAAGGAGAGGATGAGGAGGTGGCTGATAGGCTCAGCATCAAATCATTGAGATTTCCAAAGGATTGAGTTCCACAATTATGTGAACAAGGAAATATCATTTGTCGGATCAAATGTCATAATGATGTATGCTCGAGGGAAACATACACAACTGAACAATGATAGAAGGGTGCACCCAGGAATCTGGACTAGGTAGCACGATCAATGTTTGAATGATGATTCAATAATCAATAGACTTAGAATGAAACTGTAGACCAATAACTTCAAGCAATAGGGTTGCTAGAAGTTTAGAATTTACACATCACAGACCATTTATCGGTATTCCGGTTAGAAACAACACGGAGACCAAGAAATGAACGCAAAAGGCGAGAGATATTACTATACCAAGAATTCTCAAGAGGTGGTAAAATTACCATGACATTCTTGACATAAAAGGTGGTAACATTCCAAGGTAAAGAAGAACAAATGCTGGATAGCAAGGATCTCAATGTATAACACAAAACACGAATAAGTTTGTGTTGAACGGAAGGCAATAAAGTGGTCGGTGATACAAACCATTGAGGGGCGAGGATGGTATTTCTCATCAAGAATTCGATATATATCTTGGAAGAGCTCAGGATGTTGATGATGACCACGACACATTTGTCGAGAAATTTCATGAAGATGTAATCGGTTGGCGATGACATCAAGTCAAATGATGATGCATCGAAAGTCAAATAATACCTGAAGAAGAACTCATAATAAGTTATGCAGTTCCGTGATAATCTCGAGATACCAGAGGGGGGTAATACTCGATGACAGGTCAAAGTAGAGGTTGGCCTGGGGTATTGCTATACAGAAGACAAGCGCTTAAACTTGCACGCGAAATGGTATTTAAAAGAGAACATGGTCGGAACCACGATTGCAAAAGGTCAGATCCCAGATATAAGATGAACTTATACCAAAGGAATAATTTAATTTAAGAGAAGCTTTAACGATAAGATCTACATCGTGTCCATGGGCATGAACACAAGTTCAAGGTCGACTCCCACTTCTCCAATGCATAACCTTTCATTCACTTCTCACTTTCAAAGAAGTTGTAGTGTTGAAATTTTATTTGGCAAAATACCAGAAGTGTATGGCTCGTGAAAACTTTCGAGTTCACACAGTTTAGAGAAGGCATAGGTTCAACCCATCAGGGCATCTTAGGAGTATGTACCACAAATTTCAAGAATAAATAACACAAGCTCGATAGTAGAGCATGTTTGAGAAAGCAGAGGATACAATTTACCAAAGGTATTATGTATCCGAGGAAAGGCTCACAGACCTATTGAATATGAAGGACGCTGTCGGATAAAATCCAGCAAATGATCTGGTGGTCCTCAAGGGATCTGGTGCGAGCATCGGTACTCAACCAGAGGGAGAAACAATGCAAGGAGATCAGACTTTAGAAACAACTGACTAATTCAAGGCTCAAATGCAAAGGAATTATCAATTCCAAGACAAGGGATCAGAAGCAATGCTCTGATCAGGGATGGATAAGTTGAATAGCCTTAAGGGTACAATCGACCGCAATTTGATTGGTCGAGATCCAGCTCATGTTTTAAAATAACATCTGAGCCGGAAAGATAATTTAAAAGGATCAACTGATGATTGCATGCATTCGCACTCACGTTGAATCAATAGGATCAAAAAGACGATGCCTAAGGATACTAACGAATATTGCCAGACATATGGAAAGCATCCATAATGCAAGCAGGCAAGTATTGCAGAGCAATAAGCTACTAAGGATTTTTGGAGGATCGAATAGTATTTTGAAGACCATTGTGAAGCACATGAACAACTGGGGATGAGTGGATACTCGACAAGTGCGAGGATTTAATTGAAGGGGTATTCATGTGGCAAGGAACTGCTAGGCAGTAGGCACAAAGTATTCTCGGAACAATAGAGAAGACTTCGGGGTATCTTGTAATAACAAGATCAATGGGGGATGATCGGATGAATGGCAAGTGTAAGTAGTTATCCATAAGGATTTATCGGTGGTCGGGAATAGCAAAAGTGATGGGCACAAAGTCTCGAGAGGAATAGCAAAGAGTATCTTCGGAATCTTCTGGTGAAGCAGGCCATCATCTGGAATGAAGGGGCTCTCCGGGAGAAAGTATTTACGAGAACCTAGAGTTAGAGTTAGCAAAACCATTTAACCCGAATAGAAGAGAGATCAGGGCCCTAGAGTAAAGGTCGAGGAGTAAAAGATCCTAATACCACCCAAATGGTGACGTGGGCCCGTAAGCCGCACAGCCATGTTAGTAAAAGTTTTGTAATGTCTAGACTCGACTTCGGCCAAGGAGTGTGAAAGGGGGATTCCTACAGGCAGTCGGCTCTGATACCAACTTGTGACGCCCCCGATTTAATCATACACTAATCATACACGCAAACATGTACGATCAAGATCAGGGACTCACGGGAAGATATCACAACACAACTCTACAAATAAAATAAGTCATACAAGCATCATATTACAAGCCAGGGGCCTCGAAGGCTCGAATACAAGAGCTCGATCATAGACGAGTCAGCGGAAGCAACAATATCTGAGTACAGACATAAGTTAAACAAGTCTGCCTTAAGAAGGCTAGCACAAACTGGGATACAGATCGAAAGAGGCGTAAGCCTCCTGCCTGGGATCCTCCTAAACTACTCCTGGTCGTCGTCAGCAGGCAGCACGTAGTAGTAGGCACCTCCGGTGTAGTAGGAGTCGTCGTCGACGGTGGCGTCTAGATCCTGGGCTCCAACATCTGGTTGCGACCACCAGGTAGAAGGGATAGGGGGAAAAGAGGGAGAAAGCAACCGTGAGTACTCATCCAAAGTACTCGCAAGCAAGGAGCTACACTACATATGCATGGGTATATGTGTAAAGGGTCATATCAGTGGACTGAACTGCAGAATGCCAGAATAAGAGGGGGATAACTAATCCTGTCGAAGACTATGCTTCTAGAAGCCTCCGTCTTGCAGCATGTAGAAGAGAGTAGACTGAAATCCTCCAAGTAGCATCGTATAGCATAATCCTACCCGATGATCGTCTCCTCGTCGCCCTGTTAGAGAGCGATCACCGGGTTATATCTGGCACTTGGAAGGGTGTGTTTTATTAAGTATCCCGTTCTAGTTGTCATAAGGTCAAGGTACAACTCCGGGTCGTCCTTTTACCGAGGGACACGGCTATTCGAATAGATAAACTTCCCTGCAGGGGTGCGCCACATACCCCAACACGCTCGATCCCATTTGGTCGGACATACTTTTCTGGGTCATGCCCGGCCTCGGAAGATCAACACGTCGCAGCCCTACCTAGGCACAACAGAGAGGTCAGCACGCCGGTCTAAATCCTATGGCGCAGGGGTCTGGGCCCATCGCCCATTGCACACCTGCACGTTGCGTACGCGGCCGGAAGCAGACCTAGCCTAGTGGCTTTCCAGTCCAATCCGGCGCGTGCCACTCAGTCGCTGACGTCACGAAGGCTTCGGCTGATACCACGACGCCGGGATACCCATAACTACTCCCGCGTAGATGGTTAGTGCGTATAGACCAAATGGCCAGACTCAGATCAAATACCCAGATCTTGTTAAGCGTGTTAAGTATCCGCGAACGCCGACCAGGGCCAGGCCCACCTCTCTCCTAGGTGGTCGGAACCTGCCCTGTCGCTCCGCCACAAAGTAACAGTCGGGGGCCGTCGGGAACCCAGGCCCACCACTACCTGGGTGGAACCACCTGCCCCTTCAGCCCCCATCTCCGAACAGTACCACAGGTAATGTAACCGTGTAAAGTATATAGTATATGCCCGTGATCACCTCCCGAAGTGATCACGGCCCAGTAGTATAGCATGGCAGACGGACAAGAGTGTAGGGCCACTGATGGAACACTAGCATCCTATACTAGGCATGTAGGATTGCAGGTAAGGTAACAACAGTAGTAGCAAGGACAGGCTATGCATCAGGATAGGATGAACGGAAAACAGTAACATGCTACACTATTATAATGCAAGCAGTATAGAGGAGAGTAGGCGATATCTGGTGATCAAGGGGGGGCTTGCCTGGTTGCTCTGGCAAGAGAGAGGGGTCGTCAACTCTGTAGTCGTACTGGGTAGCAGCGGTGTCGGTCTCGGTGTCTATCGAGAGAAGAGGGGGAGAAACAATAAATATTTAAGCAAACAGATGCATAACGATGCATGACAAGACAAGTGACGATGTTAGGGGTGCCCTAACGCGGTATGAGGTGATACCGGTGAAGGGGGAAAACATCCGGGAAAGTGTCCCCGGTGTTTCGCGTTTTCGGGCAGTGGTGCCGGTAGGTGAAATGTTGCAGGTTCACTATGCTAGGGACGCGTGGCGGACAAATGGGCTGCGTATCCGGATTCGTCTCGTCGTTCTGATCAACTTTCATGTTGAAAATATTTTAATCCGAATTACAGATTAAAAGATATGATTTTCTAAAGATTTTATTAATTTCTGGAATCTAATTAATTATTTAATTAATTCAAAAATGAATTAATGACATCAGCATGATGTCATGCTGACGTCAGCAGTCAACAGAGTTGACTGGTCAACCTGACCAGTGGGTCCCACTGGTCAGTGACACATTTTAATTAAATAGTTTAATTAATCTAATCAAAATTAATTAGGGGGGTGGGCCTCACTGTCATATTAATTAATTTAGCTAATTAACAGTAGTTAATTAGGTTAATTAAACATTAGGTTAATTATCCTTAATTAGTTAATTTAATCAGAATTAATTAAGTTAATTAATTAATTAATTTCATTATTTATTTTAATTTTTTTATCAAAACGTTCTGGGGCTGGGGCCCCCTTGTCATAGGCCCCTGGGGACCTAAGCGGGCACGCGGGTTTGCGGGCACTGGTGCCCAGCCCGAACGGGCGTCGATGCCGCAGCGGGCGCTGCGGTGGTGGAGCAGCGCGGGGCCGGCGACGAGCAGGGGCGAGCAGAAGCGGGGGGGGGGGGGGACCGGTCGACGATGTCCGCCGGCGAGCAGCTTGAGCAGGGCTCGGGGGCGGTCGGAGCTCAGCCCGGCAGCGGGGGCCGCGGTGGAGCTTGCGAGGGGCGCGAGCGGGGGAGGCTCGAGGCACGACGAGTGCGGGGAGGCCGCGAGCAAGCACAGCCTCGGGCGCGCGGTGACAGAGGAAGAGGGGAGAGGGGCAGCGCGTGTGGGCGCTGGCGCTAGCCCGTTTGGGCGCACGCCTAGGTTACCAGGGGGGTGCCGGCCATGGCGGGGTGCCGGAGCAGCACGGCGAGGGGGCGGGCACGCGCGGTGAACGGCGCCCGCAGCGGAGCAGCAGCAGCAGGTCGGGCACGGGACGGCAGCGAGCGGGTGCAGCGGTTCGCAGGCGCATGCGGGCGCGCAAATCTCGCTGCGGGGCGGCGTGCTGTGCGAGCCACGGTGAGGGCGCACGTGTCGCAGTGGGGGGGGGACAGGGCGGCGCGAGGCAAGGCACGCACCGGGCGCGTGCGGGTGGGCGCGGTCGCCGCGCGGCGAGCGCAGAGGGGGAGCGGGGTGAGCGCGTGGGTGGCCACGGGCGCGCGCGTGCACGACTGCGGGGCGGCGTGAGAAGCAGAGGGCCGTGGCCACGCGCGGGGTGCGGGCGCTCGGCCAGGCCGCGGCTGCGGCAGCTTGAGCACCGACGACTAGGAGCAGGGGCGCGGCCCTAGCGGCAGAGCGGGCAGCGGGGCGCCGGAACGCGCGCGAGAGAGAGAAGGGGGGAGCTCACTGCGGGTGTAGGGGACAAGGCAGCGAGCTCGGGGAGGCTCGGGGTGGTCTGACGAGGGAGATCCGACGAGGAGGATGCAGGCCGACGAGGGGGGTGTCCGGCGACGGGGAGGTCGAGGCGGAGGCGCGGTCCGGGCGGCGACGTGCGCGCGGGGGAGAGGGGCGAGGGGATCGGGGTCTCCTCCCGATCCAGATCCGAACGAGGGGAGTGGGAGGAGCGAGTGGGGCGACGGGGTGGTTAGGGTTTGCGGGGTGCGGGGATAAGGTGTGGCCGGCTGGGCCAGTTGGGCCGGCCCGTTCGGGCGGCGAAGGCTAGCTGGGCCACTTAGCTGGGCCACTTGGCCCAGCGGGGGGGGGGGGGGCTTTCTCTTTGTTTTTTTTCTTTTGTATTTTCTTTTCTTTTATTTATTTACTTTTCTGTTTTAATTTTAGTTGCATTCTATTTTAGTAAAATATACACTTAGTATCTAAATTAGTATTACAACTTAGTCTATAGTCACAAAAAGTCTAGACCCCAAATAACTTAGTTCGACATTTTATTAATTATAAAAGTTATTTAAATAATCATTTTTGCTACTGTTTTATTCATCTCATAGTATTTAAACATTTTATAAATGTGTGGTTTTTCCCCCATAATTATCTATGCAATATTTGCTTCACCTCGAACATTTTAGTTTTAATATTTGAAAACTTTTATTGTTTGCCTATTTTTGAATTTGAATTTGAATCGGTTTCGAACTAACTCGAGATTAGCAACTATAAACGAGGTGACGTGGCACCATTAGCAGAGGATCACTGTAGCTTAATTACCCGGGCGTCACACAACTGTGACAGAGCTTGGATTTTGGCCGGATTTGCTTCAATTCCTCTACTGGAGACAATGAAGCCCAGGAGCTTTCCGGCTGGTACACCGAAGACGCATTTTTCCGGATTGAGCTGGATGTCGTATGTTCGGAGGTTGTCGAATACGAGCCTCAAGTCGTCTATTAGGGAGTCGACGTGTTTGGATTTGACGACCACATCATCTACGTATGCCTCTACTGTTTTGCCGATCTGTTTCTCCAGATATGTCTGAATCATGCGCTGATATGTTGCGCCGGCGTTTTTGAGCCCAAAAGGCATTGTGTTGGAGCAGAAGGGGCCGTATAGTGTGATAAATGCCGTTGCGGCTTGGTCGGACTCCGCCATCTTGATTTGGTGATAGCCGGAGTATGCGTCGAGGAAACACAATGAATCTTGTCCTGCGGTAGTATCGATAATTTGATCGATGCGGGGAGGGGGAAGGGATCCTTTGGGCAAGCCTTGTTGAGGTCCTTGAAATCGACACATAGGCGCCAGGATTTGTCCTTCTTTGGTACCATCCCCAGGTTTGCTAGCCATTCTGGGTGTTTTATTTCTCTAATGAATCCGGCCTCTAATAACTTGGCTAGTTCCTCTCCCATAGCTTGTCTCTTAGGTTCAGAAAAACGCCGAAGAGTCTGCTTGACCGGCTTGAATCCCTTTAGAATATTAAGGCGGTGCTCGGCCAGCCTGCGTGGGATTCCCGACATATCTGAGGGATGCCAGGCGAATATGTCCCAATTCTCGCGCAGGAACTCTCGTAGTGCGGCGTCCATGGCGGGGTTTAACTGTGCCCCGATGGAGGCTGTTTTTGTATAGTCCATTGGGTGGACTTGGAATTTGACTATTTCATCTGCTGGTTTAAAAGAGGTGGACTTGGATCTCTTATCATGTATCACGTCGTCCTTGTCCACTGTGGATCACAGCGCAGTTAATTCCTCGGCCACGAAGGCTTTCGATAATGCTCGAGGGCCAATGCGACTGTTTTGTTTTCGGCGCGGAGTGCTGTGTCCGGATCACTAGCGAGAGTGATGATTCCGTTGGGTCCGGGCATTTTGAGTTTCATGTACCCGTAATGGGGTATCTGTGACACCCCAAGACCGGAGCTTCAGACGCCTTCCATGTTTTCCGAGTTTTCATCGTGTGAGTTGTTGGTTTGTTGCTTTCATCTTTGCATCATGTGCATGGCATCATGTCATCATGTCATAAATCTTTTGCATCTCACTTAAATAAATTGCATAGATCATTGATCTACTTAAATCGAGAAAATTCACATGGTGGTTTCTTTTTAAAACATACCCTCCCAATATTTAGGGAGCTATTATAAAGTATTCCATCATTTTGGAAGTATCCGCAACCCACTTGCATGTTAAATCCTTGACCTTTCCTTCTTCCGATTTTCTACTCTCAAACTTTGTCGATAATTCTTTTGTTCTTTTTCCAAGCTCCACCAAAATTCCAAACATTTTTGGCCACACCAAATCTAGTCTGAATTCAAAACCATTTGAATTATATTCAAATGAATTTGAATTTAATTCCTGCAATCTTGTTACTTCTATTTTTCTGTGGTCATACTTATTTTTATGAGTCCAGGAAAATTGTCCTGCTCAAATTCTTCTCCCTAACCCCCCTTCTTTTTCCTTTCTCACTAATTCTTTTCGGTTAAAGAAGAAAGAGAGGAGAGAGAGGAACCCAACAGCCTAGCAGGCCACGAGGCCCAACCAGCGGCCCATCTAACCCACCTCTCCTAGGCCCAGTCGCGCCCCACCTAACCTAGCGATCCTCGCAGCCTCTCCACTCTCTCGTCTCTATCCTCTCGTTCCTTCCTCGCGCCGCCAGGAGTGACAGAGAGGAGCGCACGCCCGCTCCTCCCGATCCGTGGACCCCCCCTCTCGATCTTCTTCGCCAGTGCACCTCCCTCCTCCCCTCGCGTCCCTGCAGCGGCGCTGCTTCCCTGGAGGCCGCCCCCATCCCTCTTCACCGCCTGCGCCAGTTCCTCCCGCGACACCTCTCCTCCCGCTTCTCCTTGCCTCCACCTCCCTCTGCTGCCCTCGCGTCCCGAGCTCGCAGACCCCGGACGACCGGCCAGAGCTGCCCATCTCACTGTGCTCATCTCCCTCTCCTCCCTCGCAGGCTCCTCCTCGTCGACTTGCATCGCTTGCACTGTCGGCGTCAACAACAGCAGTGGTCCGGAGCCCCTGCCTTGCCCTGCCTCCATCGTCGTCCACTCCGTTCCTCTGCTCCGCCCCCTCCACAGCTCCGCCTCCCCTACTTCAGACCAAGGACGCCGCCGACAACGGCGTCGCCATCATCGTCACGCGCCTGCAGCGCTCGGCCTCCTGCCCGAGTCCAGGCCGCCGTCGCGCCTTCTTACCTCATCCGCCCCAAGTTCGTCGCCACCTCGCCGGAGAACACCGGCCTCGCCCGCATCCTCGTTGTTAGCCCTAAGCCTGCCACCGCGCCTGGCCTGTGCCCGCGCTTGGTCCCTCCAGCCCGACCACTTGTCTGCTTCCGGCCAGAGGCTCTTTGATCTTGCTTTGTTTTGGGTCAGCAGGAGAGACGCCAAGACCTGTAACCGGGACAGTCAGGCATCTTCTTTGAGATTTTTGTGATGAAGATTTTTGCCAAGTACCACGACGACCTACCGCCGTCTTTGGAACCGTTAAGAATGGCAAGTACCTGACGCCCGATGCCTAAAACGACTACCGTCGCCGAAGACCTATGAACCAAAAACTTTAAGTTCAACTAGGTCGCAAGAACGAGACCGGCGGGTCCGAAGACCCCATGTACCACGACAACTACGAAGGGATTCGAATTCGTCAAGTTCACCTTCGAAACGTATACCCCTACACCGCAACAAAACGCCGAGTTCCTCTTCGAACGTGTGTGCCCCTACCGTCGACCCCGTGGATGTCAAGTTCCTCGCCGCGACCCCGATCCTCTACGGAGTGTGTACGACTACGGCCCGTGTACCACTACTTCCACGATGAAATGAGTACAACTACCGTCGACATGCTTTTCACCAAGTACCACTACCGTCGACCCCGAAGGGCTTGGAGTCATCAAGTACCTCTGCGATCGAACGTGAACCACTACTTCCCTCAACAAACTCAAACTACTCCGTAAACGCATCTTTGGAAGGTATAACCTCGAGACGACCGTCCGAGAACGATTGCTTGTGTTGTATGAGTTGCACCCTTTGTCTGCGCCATGTCCGTAGTGTCTCTCGCTTCCATGCCATTGACTCATGGGACATCCGGTATCCGGGAGCGCCCCACCATCTTTTGCACGCATCCGCACACTTCTCCTTTGCATCGGTATCTCAATCGAGTTACCGGAACCGGAACGTTGCCGTGGCACCGTTTTCGTTATCGTTGCCGTGGCACCCCTTTCGTTTTCGCCATGATGACTAATGCTTCATATAATGCTCTTGTCAACCTTTTAATAAAAAATTGCATAAACTTGCACATGTCATCCGCATCATGATAACAACATTTAAAATGGTTAAAAGTGTTGTTTGCTTAAATTACTAAATGCACATGAGGTTTTATCGGAATTGTTGTTTGTTGTTTTCGGCCTCATTTAAACTGGCCTAAATAGATAATTTCTTTATGCTTCTCCTCTTGCCATGTTAACCAACATTTAATTTTGTTGAGTACCTAACCGGGAGTGAACTAAATAATTGATGTGGTGTTCCGTCAATATGCAACTCGTTGCATATTGGGCTCCACTTAACTTGTACTTTTGTTTGTGCACTTTGCCATGCCATGCCTCTTTAAACCGGACATGCATCATACTTGGTTGTGTATCATGCCATGTTTATGTGATGGTTGTTTACCATGTTGTTTGCTTCTTTCCGGTGTTGCTTCTTCGGATTAGTTCCGATAACATCACATTTATGAGGATCCGTTCGACTACGTCCGTTTGTCTTCTTCATGTACTCGTTCTTCTTCCTTGCGGGATGTCAGGCAAGATGACCATACCCTCAAAATCACTTCTATCTTTGCTTGCTAGTTGCTTGCTCTTTTGCTTTGCCGTGATACCTACCACTTGCTATATCATGCCTCCCATTTTGCCATGTCAAGCCTCTAACCACCTTATCCTAGCAAACCGTTGTTTGACTATGTTACCGCTTTGCTCATCCCCTCTCATAGCGTTGCTAGTTGCAGGTGAAGATGGAGTTTGTTCCATGTTGGAACATGGATATGTTGGGATATCACAATATCTCTTTATTTTAATTAATGCATCTATACACTTGGTAAAGGGTGGAAGGCTCGGCCTTATGCCTGGTGTTTTGTTCCACTCTTGCCGCCCTAGTTTTAGTTATACCGGTGTTATGTTCCTTGATTTTGCGTTCCTTACGCAGTTGGGTTATAATGGGAACCCTTTGACAGTTCGCCTTGAATAAAACTTCTCCAGCAAGGCCCAACCTTGGTTTTACCATTTTCCTACCTACCACCATATACCTTCCCTTGGGTTCTGCAGACTCAAGGGTCATCTTTATTTTAAACCCCCCCCCCCCCGGGCCAGTGCTCCTCTGAGTGTTGGTCTGAAACGAGTAGACTGCGGGGCCACGTCGGGGCAACTTGAGGTTTGGTTTTACTCGTAGGATGTCTCATACGGTGTGCCCTGAGAACGAGATACGTGCGACTCCTATCGGGATTTGTCGGCACATCGGGCGGCTTTGCTGGTCTTGTTTTACCATTGTCGAGATGTCTTGTAACCGGGATTCCGAGTCTGATCGGGTCTTCCTGGGAGAAGGAATATCCTTCGTTGACCGTGAGAGCTTGTGATGGGCTAAGTTGGGACACCCCTGCAGGGTTTTGAACTTTCGAAAGCCGTGCCCGCGGTTATGGGCAGATGGGAATTTGTTAATATCCGGTTGCAGAAAACCTGACACTTAACTTAATTAAAATGCATCAACCGCGTGTGTAGCCATGATGGTCTCTTTTCGGCGGAGTCCGAGAAGTGAACACGGTTCTTGTGTTATGCTTGAATGTAAATAGTTTCAGGATCACTTCTTGATCACTTCTAGTTCACGACCGTGCTTTGCTTCTCTTCTTGCTCTTATTTGCGTATGTTAGCCACCATATATGCTAGTGCTTGCTACAGCTCCACCTCATTACCCTTTTTCCTACCCATAAGCTTAAATAGTCTTGATCTCGCGGGTGTGAGATTGTTGAGTCCTCGTGGCTCACAGTTACTTCCAAAACCAGTTGCAGGTGCCGATGATAACCATGCATGTGACACTACCGAGCTCAAGGAGGAGCTCGATGAAGATCTCGTTCATTGTGTTGTTTCGTTTCCAGTTGATCAATAGTGGAGCCCAGTTGGGGCGATCGGGGATCTGTTGCATTAGGGGTTGTCTTTCTTTATTTGGTTCCGTAGTCGGACCTTGTTTGTATCTGGATGATGTAATGCTATATTTATGTATTGTGTGAAGTGGCGATTGTAAGCCAACTCTTTATCCCTTTCTTATTTAGTACATGGGATGTGTAAAGATTACCCCCTTGCGACATGCCTACAATGCGGTTATGCCTCTAAGTCGTGCTCCGACATGTGGGAGATATAGCTGCATCGTGGGTGTTACAAGTTGGTAATCAGAGCCTTCCCGACTTAGGAGCCCCCTGCTTGATCGAATAGCTGGCGTTGTTGAGTCTAGAAAAATGTTTTGAGTCTTATAGGATTATATATATCGGAGAGTAGGATTCTTTTTACTCCTCGGTCCCTCCGTCGCTCTGCTGAGGCCTCATGACGTAGAATTTTGACTCTTCTCTTCTCAAATTTCATAAAAAAAATTAGGATCACGCGGGTATCTTGGAATCGTTCCGATAGTCTTGTGACGAGAACATTGTTCTTGGTGCCTCCTGACATTTAGGGGTTGTGGCAGTGTCCCGGGGAGTTGAGCTCCGAGGTGTTATCGTCACAATTTTATCGTTGTAGTTCTGGAATACCTGAGTTCGCCGACATCGAAAATCTCTTTTATGCAGTTGTTGGTGAGATAACCTCGACACCATCCAGTACTGGGACGGGAGTTCGGGAGTATTGCCATAACTTGTATAACAGATACTTTTTGAAGGTTGAGGTAAATGATTTCTGAAGGTTTCTTGGTTATGTGTTGAAGGATGGATACATCTGGATGTAGGTATTGTTAGTTTGGGTGAGATATTATGCTTCCCCTATATCCCCAACACCTGATTGCATAACCGGAAAGTTTCGGGAGTTTATAAGTGGGAATTAAAGTACCTCCTAGGATATCTTTCTGACAGATGTATGATATGAAATTGGGGTTCGACGTCTAGTGGTCCGCCTATCCACAGTTGGTTTTACAGTGGTCTCGTTGTGTCTTCAAGAGTCCTTAGCTATGCTGACTCGGGGACACTTCGTATGTCATGTGCACTGCCTTGTACATGATGGTGCTCTATGATCAAGCCCGTGTGGGCCCCACCACAAAAACTTCGGACGAAATCTCTATCATATGTTTGTTCCGGCTTATTCTGCAAGCCAATCCTTGTTTTGTTTTCAGTTGTGGTATTCGCGTTTGCTTCAAAGTCAAGTGTTGATTCCATACCTTTCCTAAACGGTGTTCTCATACTCCGATGTGAATACCAATCCTTCATGATAATCGAGATTGTCATGTCAATCCTTTTCAACCAGTGTTTTTTTTCTTCAAGCGGATCCGTTCATTTCCAACGTCCGCAAGATCAACTCAAGTCCTCTCAACGGTGTTCGTTTCATCCGCTCCCAAGTTGCCTTTGTTTTTCCCACCCTCCCACCCTTTTCCTCAAGGATTCGGATTTCTTAATCAATTATCATGTTATTGATGTGAAGTCTCTCCATTCTTTTCTATGAATGTTCTTACCCGGTGGTTCTCATGAAGATGTTCTACTAGTTCAGCATTCCTCGTTTCTTTTTCTTCTCCGGTGGATTCAATTCAAGCGTTATTGATCATATCTTTTTCATTGTTTCAAATACCTTCTCATGCCAGTGCTCCTCATATTCATTCATTTGTCGCTATTCAATTATTCTAGAGTGCTCAAGATATCTCGAAGATTCGTGTTTCCACTCTGCATTCGCTCAAGATCTTTCGAGCATGTTCTCTCATTCAAGCCATTTAATTCAACCGGCGCAATCTTTCTTTTAAATCATTTCAACTGTGTATCTTTTGAGTGGGCCCTAACCCACAGGTCTTTTTCCAGGATCTTACCTGACTCTTCTAATTTTCCCGGAGCTATTCTCAAATTAATTTCAAAGTTGACGTAAGAATGAATTATCATCAGTCAAATGCCTTCTCCAAGATCATTTTTCAAATTCTTTTCATCGTCGGTTCAACCTTCTAATATTCATCCCGAAGTATCTCAACAACTCATGTTGGTGTTTTGCATCGTCATTCTCAACATTTGAAGACCGAAGAAGAGTTTTTCCTCCAAATCTTACCAGCTCTCTTCAACATTTGAAAGGATGTTTTCCAAGCCCATTTGTGCTAGAAGTTGTCTTTTTCTTCTCCGTTGTTTTGTTCCGACGATCTACCTTTTATTCCTTCATCCGGAGGCTTTGTGATGTTGCTCTTTTCTCTCATCATATCGAATGGTGAGGATCATGTTCTTTTCATGCTTATCCATTTAACCGGAGTATCGTGCCCTCTTTTCAAGTTCTCTCATCTTATCAAGTTTTGCCTCACTTTTCCACCGGAGTGTTGTCTGAAATCTTTCTACCCATTGTGCCATTCTTTCAATAGTTCCGGAGTTAGTGTGTTGTTGATCTCATCAAGTATCCTCATCTTGTCAAGATCATGTTCGATTCCTTCTATTTACAGTCGGAGTGCTGTCCAAATTATATCATTCTTATTCCTTCTCTATCTTGTTAACCGGAGTGTTGTCGTAATTGATTCTTATCGTTCCTTATACATCTCTTTTCAACCGGAGTGTTGTCCGAATTTGTTCTTCCTAGTTCCTCTTTTCTAACGGAGTGTTTTCAACTTCGATCATCTCGGTTGTTTTCTTTTCTCAAAATGGTTTAACCTCTCAAGGTTCTTTGGTTTCATTCGTTTGTCAAAGAAGAAACTTAGTATTACCTCTTCTCTTCCTCTTACTTTTGCCTCCGGTGCCATCCTAGATCTCAGGACAAGATCCTCTCGTAGTGGTGGAGTGTTGTGACGCCCCAAGACCGGAGCTTCAGACGCCTTCCATGTTTTCCGAGTTTCCGTCGTGTGAGTTGTTTGTTTGTTGCTTTCATCTTTGCATCATGTGCATTGCATCATGTCATCATGCCATCATATCATAAATCTTTTGCATCTCACTTAAATAAATTGCATAGATCGTTGATCTACTTAAATCGAGGGAACTCACATGGTGGTTTCTCTTTAAAACATACCCTCCCAATATTTAGGGAGCTATTATAAAGTATTCCATTATTTTGGAATTATCCGCAACCCACTTGCATGTTAAATCCTTGACCTTTCCTTCTTCCGATTTTCGACTCTCAAACTTTGTTGATAATTCTTTTGTCCTTTTTCCAAGCTCCACCAAAATTTCGAACTTTTTTGGCACCAAACCTAGTCCCAATTGAAAACCATTTGAATTATATTCAAATGAATTTGAATTTAATTCTTGCAATTTTGTCACTTCTATTTTTCTGTGGTCATGCTTATTTTTATGAGTCCAGGAAAATTGTCCTCCTGCTCAAATTCTTCTCCCTAACCCCCCCTTCCTTTTCCTTTCTCACTAATTCTTTTCGGTTAAAGAAGAAATAGAGGAGAGAGGAGCCCAACAGCCTAGCAGGCTAAGAGGCCCAACCAGCGGACCATCTAACCCACCTCTCCTAGGCCCAGTCGCGCCCCACCTAACCTAGCGATCCTCGCAGCCTCTCCACTCTCTCACCTCTATCCTCTCGTTCCTTCCTCGCGCCGCCAGGAGTGACAGAGAGGAGCGCACGCCCGCTCCTCCCGATCCGTGGACCCCCCCTCTCGATCTTCTTCGCCAGTGCACCTCCCTCCTCCCCTCGCGTCCCTGCAGCGGCGCTGCTTCCCTGGAGGCCGCCCCCATCCCTCTTCACCGCTTGTGCCAGTTCCTCCCGCGACACCTCTCCTCCCGCTTCTCCTTGCCGCCACCTCCCTCTGCTGCCCTCGCGTCCCGAGCTCGCAGACCCCGGACGACTGCCCAGAGCTGCCCATCTCCCTATGCTCGTCTCCCTCTCCTCCCTCGCGGGCTCCTCCTCGTCGACTTGCATCGCCCGCACTATCGGCGTCAACAACAGCAGTGGTCCGGAGCCCCTGCGTTGCCCTGCCTCCATCGTCGTCCACTCCGTTCCTCTGCTCAGCCCCCTCCACAGCCCCGCCTCCCCTACTTAAGACCAAGGACGCCGCCGACAACGGCGTCGCCATCATCGTCACGCGCTTGCAGCGCTCGGCCTCCTGCCCGAGTCCAGGCCGCCGTCGCGCCTTCTTGCCTCCTCCGCCCCAAGTTCGTCGCCACCTCGCCGGAGAACACCGGCCTCGCCCGGATCCTCGTTGTCAGCCCTAAGCCTGCCGCCGCGCCTGGCCTGTGCCCGCGCTTGGTGCCTCCAGCCCGACCACTTGTCTGCTTCCGGCCAGAGACTCTTTGGTCTTGCTTTGTTTTGGGTCAGCAGGAGAGACGTCAAGACCCGTAACCGGGACCGTCAGGCATCTTCTTTGAGATTTTTGCGACGAAGATTTTTGCCAAGTACCACAACGACGCGTCATGTTCATCTACCGCCGTCTTCGGAACCGCTAAGAACGGCAAGTACCTCGGCAAGTACCTCGACGCCCGATGCCTAGAACGACTACCGTCGCCGAAGACCCATGAACCAAAAACTTCAAGTTCAACTATGTCGCAAGAACGAGATCGGCGGGTCCAAAGACCCCATGTACCACGACAACCACGAAGGGATTCGAATTCGTCAAGTTCACCTCTGAAACGTGTACCCCTACACCCAGTGGCGAATCTACTAGGGGGGCTTTAACAGGCTTAAGCCCCCCCTCCAACTTTGCAAAATTAGTTTTTACTACTAGTTTAAAGGCCCAATCCAGCTATTTGTGAGCCCAACACAACATATATTGGCATGAAATAGGCACCCAGCCCACCCTCCATTTTCTCTGTAGATTCGCAACTGCCTACACCACAACAAAATGCTGAGTTCCTCTCCGAACGTGTGTGCCCCTACCGTCGACCCCGTGGATGTCAACTTCCTCGCCGCGACCCCGATCCTCTACGGAGTGTGTACGACTACGGCCCATGTACCACTACTTCCACGATGAAATGAGTACAACTACCGTCAACATGCTTTTCACCAAGTACCACTACCGTCGCCCCCGAAGGGCTTGGAGTCATCAAGTACCTCTCCAATTGAACGTGAACCACTAATTCCCTCAACGAAGTCAAACTATTCTGTAAACACACCTTTGGAAGGTATAACCCCGAGACGACCGTCCGAGAACGATTGCTTGTGTTGTATGAGTTGCACCCTTTGTCTGCACCATGTCCGTAGTGTCTCTCGCTTCCATGCCATCGACTCATGGGACACCCGGTATCCGGGAGTGCCCCACCATCTTTTGCACACATCCGCGCACTTCGCCTTTGCATCAGTATCTCAATCGAGTTACCAGAACCGGAACGTTGCCGTGGCACCGTTTTCGTTATCGTTGCCGTGGCACCCCTTTCGTTTCCGCCACGATGACTAATGCTTCATATAATGCTCTTGTCAACCTTTTAATAAAAAATTGCATAAACTTGCACATGTCACCCGCATCATGATAACAACATTTAAAATGGTTAAAAGTGTTGTTTGCTTAAATTACTAAATGCACATGAGGTTTTATCGGAATTGTTGTTTTTTTGTTTCCGGCCTCATTTAAACTTGCCTAAATAGATAATTTCTTTATGCTTCTCCTCTTGCCATGTTAACCAACATTTAATTTTGTTGAGTACCTAACCGGGAGTGTACTAAATAATTGATGTGGTGTTCCGTCAATATGCAACTCGTTGCATATTGGGCTCCACTTAACTTGTACTTTTGTTTGTGCACTTTGCCATGCCATGCCTCTTAAAACCGGACATGCATCATAATTGGTTGTGCATCATGACATGTTTATGTGATGGTTGTTTACCATGTTGTTTGCTTCTTTCCGGTGTTGCTTCTTCGGGTTAGTTCCGATAACATCGTGTTTGTGAGGATCCGTTCGACTACGTCCGTTTGTCTTCTTCATGTACTCGTTCTTCTTCCTTACGGGATCTCAGGCAAGATGACCATACCCTTGAAATCACTTCTATCTTTGCTTGCTAGTTGCTCGCTCTTTTGCTTTGTCGCGATACCTACCACTTGCTATATCATGCCTCCCATATTGCCATGTCAAGCCTCTAACCCACCTTATCCTAGCAAACCGTTGTTTGGCTATGTTACCGCTTTGCTCAACCCCTCTCATAGCTTTGCTAGTTGTAGGTGAAGATGGAGTTTGTTCCATGTTGGAACATGGATATGTTGGGATATCACAATATCCCTTTATTTTAATTAATGCATCTATACACTTGGTAAAGGGTGGAAGGCTCGGCCTTATGCCTGGTGTTTTGTTCCACTCTTGCCGCCCTAGTTTCCGTCATACCGGTGTTATGTTCCTTGATTTTGCGTTCCTTATGCGGTTGGGTTATAATGGGAACCCCTTGACAGTTCGCCTTGAATAAAACTTCTCCAGCAAGGCCCAACCTTGGTTTTACCATTTGCCTACCTACCACCATATACCTTCCCTTGGGTTCTGCAGACTCAAGGGTCATCTTTATTTTAAACCCCCTGGGCCAGTGCTCCTCTGAGTGTTGGTCTGAAACGAGTAGACTGCGGGGCCACCTCGGGGCAACTTGAGGTTTGGTTTTACTCGTAGGATGTCTCATCCGGTGTGCCCTGAGAACAAGATACGTGCGACTCCTATCGGGATTTGTCGGCACATCGGGCGGCTTTGCTGGTCTTGTTTTACCATTGCCGAAATGTCTTGTAACCGGGATTCCGAGTCTGACCGGGTCTTCCTGGGAGAAGGAATATCCTTCGTTGACAGTGAGAGCTTGTGATGGGCTAAGTTGGGACACCCCTGCAGGGTTTTGAACTTTCGAAAGCCGTGCCCGCGGTTATGGGCAGATGGGAATTTGTTAATATCCGGTTGTAGAAAACCTGACACTTAACTTAATTAAAATGCATCAACCGCGTGTGTAGCCGTGATGATCTCTTTTCGGCGGAGTCCGGGAAGTGAACACGGTTCTTGTGTTATGCTTGAACGTAAGTAGTTTCAGGATCACTTCTTGATCACTTCTAGTTCAAGACCGTGCTTTGCTTCTCTTCTCGCTCTTATTTGCATATGTTAGCCACCATATATGCTAGTGCTTGCTATAGCTCCACCTCATTACCCTTTTTCCTACCCATAAGCTTAAATAGTCTTAATCTCACGGGTGTGAGATTGCTGAGTCCCCGTGGCTCACAGTTACTTCCAAAACCAGTTGCAGGTGCCGATGATAACCGTGCAGGTGATGCTAGCGAGCTCAAGGAGGAGCTCGATGAAGATCTTGTTCATTGTGTTGTTTCGTTTCTAGTTGATCAGTAGTGGAGCCCAGTCGGGGCGATCGGGGATCTGTTGCATTAGGGGTTGTCTTTCTTTATTTGGTTCCGTAGTCGGACCTTGTTTGTATCTGGATGATGTAATGCTATCTTTATGTATTGTGTGAAGTGGCGATTGTAAGCCAACTCTTTATCCCTTTCTTATTCAGTACATGCGATGTGTAAAGATTACCCCCCTTGCGACATGCCTACAATGCGGTTATGCCTCTAAGTCGTGCTCCGACACGTGGGAGATATAGCCGCATCATGGGTGTTACAGTATCGCTTGGAAGATCGTGAATGCCTCCCGCCCTAAAAGGGCGTGGTATCCGCTACTGAACGGGGCCACTTGGAATGTAATTTCTTCGGACCTATAGTTCTCGGGCATGCCAATACCACATCTAGTGTGATTTTCCCAGCACAGCGTGCTTCCCGACTGGGGATGATTCCCCTGAAGGTTGTGCTGCTTCGCTCAATGCGGTTCCAGTCTATTTCCATTTTTTTTGAAGAGTTTCCTCATAGATGAGGTTTAATCCACTGCCACCGTCCATGAGTACTTTGGTGAGTTGAAAGTCGTCCACAATTGGACTGAGGACCAGTGCGGCTGGTGCTCGGGCTGTTCGGAGTTTGGGTTCGTGACTGGCATTGAAGGTAATAGTCGTGTCACTCCATGGATTTACTGTTGCCACGTGGCAGATTTCGGCAAGGCTGCGGAGTGTTCGCTTGCGCCTATTATTTGATGCGATGGTCTCAAAGACTGTTAATATCGTATTGTTATCCCCGGGATGGTGCTCTGTGGTATCTGGGATGAGAAGATCCTCACCACTTTTGGCCACCTGCCAGAGTACCCAACATGCTCTAAGGCTGTGTGTTGGTATGATATCCGTTGTACTATGAATTTTGTAGGGTCCGTTGAGCCATCCCTCCAATACGGTTCCATGCCCCGTAGAGGGTTTTTGCTTCTTTGTCATTAACTTGGGTGTCTTATGATAGTGCACCCTTTTGCTTCGGACTAGGTGTATATTCGGAGCCAGATTATCCCAAAATTTCGTTTCGGTTTTCCGGGCGCTTTCCATCGCACAGTACTTTCGTACAATGGACGCCAAGTCAGCAAAGCATTATATGTCACGGCGACTTATGGCGTTAAGGATTCCCTTGGCCGTGAAATTATTGCAGAAAAATGAGACTGCGTCTTCCTCGCGACAGTCCTTAACCTTGTTCATCACAAGGAGGAATCTGGCCCAATAACGATGTACTATTTCCTGGGGCTCTTGCCTGATGTGGGAAAGATCGTCTATGCTTGGGTGGGTGGGTGGATTTGAGTCCGAACCCTTACCCGATCTGAGACCCAGGGGCCGAGGAGTTTCCAATCTTGGAAGTTCGGGTTCTGGGATGTCGCCCGATAAGTCTGGCCCACTGCCTGACTCTAGGTTCAGAGCTTGGTTGATGTCCTCCCGTAAATGGGTATCCGGCTCGGAGAGCTCAGGAATCTGGACATAGTTAGTCCTCAAGATAGGGGAAGAATCGCCGCATTGTTCCTCCACCACCGCAATATGATGGGTGACCGGTGGAGAGTTAATCTCCCTTAGATCGGGTTTAAGCCCAATCTGATCATAGTCCGTAGCGACCCCCAAGGCAGCGATGCGATCCAAGAGTTCGTTTAGGGAAGAGAGCTCCATTGGATCCATCTGCTCGGCGAATTCCGAGCCGATGTGGAGGCTGTTTTCGATGACCCGAGAAGTCATCATCGGTGCAGCAGCCGAACGGGCGGTCATGATGAAACTGCCTAGCCGGAGAGTTTGGCCGACAGCCAGGGCTCCCCCGACGGTAATGTTGTTTTTGATGACAAGACGAGGCATCCTTCCTTACGGTGACGACACAGTGGAACTCTCAATGAAAGCACCAATGTCGGTGTCAAAACCGGCGGATCTCGGGTAGGTGGTCCTGAACTGTGCGTCTAGGCGGATGGTAACAGGAGGCAGGGGACACGATGTTTTACCTAGGTTCGGGCCCTCTTGATGGAGGTAATACCCTACGTCCTGCTTGATTGTTCTTGATAATATGAGTAGTACAAGAGTTGATCTACCACGAGATTAGAGAGGCTAAACCCTAGAAGCTAGCCTATGGTATGATTGTATGTTGTCCTACAGACTAAAACCCTCCGGTTTATATAGACACCGGAGGGGGCTAGGGTTACATAGAGTCGGTTACAAGGAAGGAGATCTACATATCCATATTGCCAAGCTTGCCTTCCATGCCAAGGAGAGTCCCATCCGGACATGGGACAAAGTCTTCAATCTTGTATCTTCATAGTCCAACAGTCCGGCTGTCCGGATACCCCTAATCCAGGACTCCCTCACACATGTTCGCGACCAGAATGACAACGCTATGTACGCTTCCACCAGGTGGGTCCCGACTGTCAGACACTTCCTTGCCTGCGAAGATGTAGCTGGTGGGTCCCCGCAGTCAGGGGGGCGAATCGTTTTTGTGCCTGGACGCACTTCCTTGTGTGCGAAGATGTAGCTGGTGGGTCCCAACAGTCAGGGGGAAACATTTTTTTCACGAGTTGGCCCGTCCGGTGGGTCCCCGTTGTCAGGTGGAGGAATAATTATTTTGCGCGTAATAAGGAGGCACTTCCTTGCTGTGGCTGTGGACCCATCTGTCAGCCTCCCCACGTACAGTCCACATCCAATGGAAGCCGTTCCTTGACCACGTTGACCATGCCGCGCCGAGAGCACCAGGGTGGTGGACGATGGCGAGCCCCAGGAAGGGGACGACGGGGAGCCGGGGAAGATGCGACAGTGGATGCCCATGCATAGTGGAGTATGAGGGTTCACTGATTCACTGCGGTGTGAGGCTGCCGTCGCCGCAGAATAACAGGGGGTGTGGGTGAGTAGAGGGATGGCCTGGCCAGTGGTGGCAGTAGTAGGGGGCGATGAGGCCTCTGCCGCATCGCAACCGACCACAGGAGGCAGGAGCACGAGGCATGACCGGCGCTGGTTTGGGCGGCTGGAGCGAGAAGACCAGAGGTTGAAGAAGCATTACGGCCATTGGATGGACATCGTATGGTCATTGGAGCTAGAGTCGTGCATATTGACTAAGTTGACAAAACCCTCCGTCCCCGTCAACTTAGTAGGCCCACAAGTCAGCCTGCAACTATACTGGGTCCCAACAAGTAGGGGAGTATTCATTCTTTTGTGCGTAATAAGGAGGCACTTCCTTGCGTGCGAAGCTATAGCTGGTGGGTCCAAGCTGTCAGCGGTGGTAACATTTTTTGTGAAATACAAAGGCCCTTTCGGTGGGTCCCAGATGTCGGGTGGAGGAATCATTATTTTGCACGTAATAAGGAGGCATTTCCTTGCGTGCGGCCATGGACCCAGGTGTCAGCCTATCCATGTATAGTCCACTTCAGATGCATGTCGGTCGTTAACCATGTTGACCAGGCCGCGCCGAGAGCACCAGGGCGGTGGACGACAGCGAGCCCTAGGAAGGGAACAACACGGAGGCAGGGAAGACTCGGCAGTTGTTTCCCACACGGAGGGGAGTACGACTGTACGAGGGTTTACTGGTTCGTCTGTCGTCGCCGGAGAATAACAACATGTGTGGGTGAGTAGAGGGATAGCTAGGCTAGCGATGGGACTACGGTGGGGCGGTGAGGCCTACGCAGCAGCACAGCCGGCCGCAGGGAGGAGGGAGCAGGCAGTCCCGCCAGCACTTGTTTGAGCGGCTGGAGCAGGAAGAGCAGAGATTGAAGAAGCACGACGGCCGTTGGATGGACATCCAACAGTCACTGCTTGTGCGTCAACCTTTTTTTAGGAAAGCCTCAAATCTGTGGAAAACATCATACATCCATCTGCCATTATTTCTAATAATTTATAGCCCATTTGCTAATTCTTAAGGTTTTTTTTGGAGCCCATATTCTTTTTGTTAGCATTACAGCCCATATTGTGGCCACGGTTAGAAAATTATACGAAATTTTGCATATTTCGGTGCGGTCCGAACTGTTTTTAATCCCGAAATTTCGAGTCACATTCAAACTGATTTTAAAAATAAATGTATATCAATATAAAATCCAACAAATTGTCCATGCATAAAAATCAATGCAATTTAAAATCTCAAAATGAAAAAAAGAAATTTGAAACTAATTGCCGGTTTGATGTGTTTTAAAAATGTACAGCCCATTTCTCATTACTGATAGGCCATTTTCTTGGCCAGCCGAATGAAGCTCTCCTCGTCTTGAAAGATTTGTAGCCCAACAGGCCTAACAAAGCAACTTACTTGGCAAATCACAAAAAACTGGGCTGTCGCCGTGGACCCAGCTGTCAGCCTCTCCACGTACAGTACTCTTCCGATGGAAGTCGGTCGTTGACCACATTGACCACGCCACGCCGAGAGCACCAAGGCGGTGGACGACGGCGAGGCCTGGGAAGGGGACGATGTGGAGCCGGGGAAGACGCGGCAGTGGATGCCCATGTGGAGAGGAGTACGAGGGTTCACTGGTTCGGCTGTGGTGTGAGGCTGCCGTCGCCTCAGAATAACAGGGGGTGTGGGTGAGTGGAGGGATGGCCTGGCCAGCGGTGGGAGTAGTATGGGGGTGGTGAGGCCTCCACGGCAGCACAGCCGACCACGGGAGGCAGGAGCAGGCGGCACGACCGGCGCTGCTTTGGGCGGCTGGAGCAAGAAGACCAGAGGTTGAAGAAGCACTAAGGCAGTTGGATGGACATCGTACAGTCACTGGAGCTAGAATCATTCATATTGACTGAGTTGACAAAGCCCTCCGTCCCCGTCAACTTAGTAGGCCCACAAGTCAGCCTCCGACTGTGGTGGGTCCCAGCTGGCAGGGGGTATTCATTTTTTGTGCGCAATTAGGAGGCACTTCCTTGCGTGCGAAGATATAGTTGGTGGGTCTGACCTGTCAACAGAGGGAACATTTTTTTCGCGAAATACAAAGGCCCTTCCGGCGGGTCCCAGATGTCAGGTGGAGGAATCATTATTTTGCGCGTAATAAGTAGGCATTTCCTTGTGTGCGGCTGTGGACCCAGCTATCAACTTCTCCATGTATAGTCCACTTCCGATGGATGTCATTGACCACGTTGACCACGCCACGCTGAGAGCACCCGGGGGGTGGACGATGGCGAGGCCTACAAAGGGAACGACACGGAGCCGGGGAAGACACAACAGTGGCTGCCCACGCGGTGGAGAGTATGAGGGTTGACTGGTTCGGCTGCCATCGCCAGAAAATAATAGGAGATGTGGGTGAGTAGAGGGATAGACAGGCCAGGGATGCGAGTATATGATGGGGCCGTGAGGCCTGCCTGGCAGCACAGCCAGCCACGGGAGGTGGGAGCAGACGGTTCCGACGGTGCTGGTTTGGGCGGCTGGGGCAGGAAGATCAGAGACCGAAGAAGGACGATTGCCATTAGATTGACATCTAATGGTCTGGCGCTGGTAGAGTCGATTGTTGACTAAGTTTCTTTTTTTATAAACCTTGTGTACGCATGAACTTAGTAGGCCCACAAGTGAGCCTCCAAATCTGTGGTAGACAACATAGAGCCCATTTGCTATATTTTTAATAATTTGCAACCCATTTGCTAATTCTGAAGTAATTTATTACAGCCCATTTCCTGCCCAGGACCATGGTCAAAAAGTTCAACCTTAGTTTGCATATTTTGGTGGAGTCCGAACTTTTGTATTCCTGAAATGATAAACATTTTTAAGAACTTATTGATTTGCCAAAAAAATCATTTTGTTTTTGTAAGCAAATAAGATGTGGGACAATTGAGTTGGTTTAAGGGAAAACCAGTGGTAAAAAAATCAGCGCTGGGAGGGAAAACAACAACAAAAATAAGGATGTAAATATGAAAAGGAAATTGTATGTATTTTCAATATAATGACACATGTATATGAACTAGTAAAACTATAGGGAGAGATTAGAAAACAGATGTAGGACATGCGTTTCAAGAGGAAAATAGAACTGGGCTGTGTGTTTGATTCAGTAAAAAAAAGTGCCTGCGGATGTTGTAAGACAAAATATAACTAACGCTGGCGGGCTAGAGGCCAGCAAATACCTACTGGATCTTTGTGCCCTGTTGTCGTCATGAGCTGGGCCTGTTAAAAACAAAACCAAGCCTGGGTAGTTTACAGCCCAGTTGAAACTTGCTTGACCTAAAAAAACAATATACGTGCTCAATAAACGAGAGAATTCTGTAAGTACCACTACAAAAAATACACTTCCGTGATGATACGTGTTTGTCACAGTAGGTCGCGTTTTTTGTCATGCACGTACATCCATGACGATTTTATGACAGAATCAAGATAGTCATACCTGTGCTGTCGTAGAAGTGTTCCATGGCATTACCAGAATTATTATCACAGAAGTGTGCACTTCCATGACGATAAATCGCGCGTCACAGAAATGCTTTCGTCAAGGGTGACCGACACGTGGCATCCACCGTAACGGAACGCTGTTAAGCTATCGGGTCGGGTTTTGGATCCGATAACCTGTTAATAGCCCCGACCAATGGGGACTTTCCATGTGTAAAATCATCATTGGCTGGAGGAAACACGTGTTTGCTCATCGTTGGGACATATGTCATCCACTCATTGGACAGAAGGCGCCTATGATACGTCGACACGTGGCACGGCCCAACAGAGGCCCATTCCTGTGAAAAGGCTGGCCCGTTTGACTTGGTCAAAAGGTGGCGGGCCGGCCCATGGAACGCCTGTTAACGGCCTGTTCGCATATAGCCCATTTACAGCCCGCTAACCCAAGGCCCGTTACGCCCTATCCGAATTAGGCCCGGTAGCGTCATCTGGGCCATCCAATATGATTCCACCCCGTTTTCACTTTTGGCCCATGTATGGCCCATGACGTCTTTCGGCCCATATGAGGCCCTATGTAACTGTTGGCCTATTAACGCCCTGTGGTGAAACTGGCCCGTAATGAACAGTGTATCACTTTACACCCATTAACGGCCTGTGGTGAAACTGGCCCGTGGTGAAACTGGCCCGTAATGAACAATGTATCACTTTATACCCATTAACGGCCCATTATTCCGTTGGGCCGTTTCCAGCCCATGTTATCTTTTGGCCTTCTCAGAGCCCATTTATTCTTGGGCTCATTTCCAGCATTTGTTTACTTACAGCCCGTTACTGTCATTTTCTGCTTGTGGGCCAAATTCAGCCCGTGGTTATAGTCGGCCCGTTAATACGGTGGGCCGTTTTCATAGCGTCATCAAATACGGCCAATTAACGATGGCTCGTTATGGTCGGCTCATGAATGGATGATTCCAACTCTAGCCCGTTTATGGCCATAATGCGGCCTGTTATTGGCCCATGTTTGGCCAATCGATCATACGGCCCGTATAAGGCCCATTGATGATATGGCCTGTAGAAGGCCCATTGTTTCTACGGCCTGTAGAAAGCCCATTGTTTCTACTGCCCGTAGAAGGCCTACTATTTCTACGGTCCGTAGAAGGCCCACTGTTTCTACGGCCGTAGGAGGCCCGGTTTCACTACAGTAAATATTAGCCCATGGTTATTGTGGCGTACAAAAAGTAGGTTATTGCAGCCACTAGCAAACCACGGAAAAAGAACTGCACTGACTACAAGCAAACAAATAAACAAGACAATAAGGAAATAAATAAGCAAGCAACTTATGCTAGGGTATCACGGCTATTACACATATTACATCCACTGGGCATCAAAGTTCGCCACCAGTGCAAATATAGGGAACAAAGCAGCATATAAACGCCGCTGCAAAACAAGTCCAGAACTGAAACCACTTCAGAAGAGTTCAAGAAACAATATCCTGAGTACCCATAATGTTGGCAAGATGCTTAGCAAGCTTATTAACTTTCTCTTGTTTGGCGCTTAAATCCTCCAGCGCTTGCTGTTGCACAAGAAAGTATGCATCTGAATTCTACAGGGACTTCCTCAGTCCTTTGGCTTCTTTCCGCAGCATATCTGGCTGATGCCTTTCAGCTTGTAGCTGAGACTGAAGAAGCCGAAGTGATTCAAGCAGTGAGTTCGAAGAGCTTGTGCCAGCGGTACTGGCCAGTAACTCGAACACTACAGCAACGCAAGACTGTGGGGTTTTCTCACTATCTACAAGATTGTTTTTATCACCTTTCTTGGAGACCAACAGGGTTGTCTCACTATCTTGAACCTTATCTGCATTACTTTCTCTACCATTGCATAGTGGGGTGCTCTTCTCCAATATTCTATTTGCATACTACAAGAGAAACAAGCAAACACATCACATGTTTAGCTTGTAGTATACGAAACTCATTTTGGTAAACCGGTTCAGTAGTAAGGTGGACAGGATAACAACATGAAACAAACATATATCTATGTACTATGGTCACTGTATTGTCCATATCATTCTAGTTTATGTTCCTTAATCAATATAGAGACACAGTTCAAATCATATATTTGTAAGACAGAACAACATAGACAGAATATAAGTGTGAGAAACTACACAACATTGGCAGCACTTGTAATGTGCATCACATGAGAACATAACTGTTTATACAACTTAAACTGAAATCAACATAGAGCAAGAAGTTAGAATAGCAATCCAGTTAAAGAAATAGGTTTAAAACATACCTGTTGCGCCATTGGAGTTTCAATTGGATCCTTGAAATTCAAAAGTAGTTGGTATGAGTAAATACAGTGATGCAACAGCAAAGGAGTATGGACCATAGCTACGGAATCTGACCTGAGAATAGTTGCTCTTCTGCTTTAAACGTGGAGTTTGGGTTAGCTGTGGTGGTGTTCGTGCTTTGGGCACTGCAGTAGCATTACAAACTGCTCGTGTGGGGGTACTCTGTGGTGGACATGGTGCTTTGTCAACTATAGTGGGTTACTATCCGCTGGGGTTGCGGTTAGATGGGTTGTAGCTGGTTCTCTGCCCAACGGTGTAAGTGTGCAATCTGGAAGAGTCTCGATTATGTGTGGTGGGGCTAGTTTGTGGGCTAGTACAACCATGGTTCTATCTGCATCAACGGGTAGCACTGTCTTTTGTGAAGAATAGGGTTTTGCTCCCTTAGATACTGCCATCACCCCCTCCAATTCAAATGGCTGATAAACAAGAAAAGAAATTGAACATACAGACATTGTATGATAGACAGATGTGGTAATTCACATATATGTTGTCTAACCAAACAGGACAGCATGACACAATTTCACATATATGATGCCTAACTAAACATGACACAGTTTCAGATATATGATGGATAACTTAACATGATATAATGGCATAATTCAACATATGATGAGTACCTAAACAGGATGACATGACAAAACTATATGATGTCTTTCTAAAATAGGTTGGGATGAAATAATTCACATACATGTTGTCTAAGTATACAAGATGGCATGATATAATTGACATAATTAATTAATATACTAAGTAGCTGGCACTCGCATGTATGATCTCTAAACTAAGCAGATAGAATTCAATATTGTGCATATGATGTCTAAACTAAGCAATGCAAGACACCATATGCATCATATGAGAAATATAAACATTGCAACTTAGAGCATACACCTCAGGTGGGATATAGGACTGGTCATCTGTCTCTGAATCCTCCTCTAAGGAGCTCCCTATAACCATCGAGATATATGCTTCAATAGGTACCATTGCCTGCTCTGAAGACCTTGTCTTCACTCCAGATTTTTCCATAACCAGCTCAAATGGTTGATACACATGAATAGTAGTTCAATATACACAGATTGTCGACAAATGAAATACGTAATGAAAAAAAGATGGCATGAGATAATTCACATATATGATGCCTGGATCCATGGCGGTGCATAATTCACATATATGATAACTGGCTGAAAAACATGGCATTGCATAATTCACATATCTGATATAGAAAGCAAACATGAGGCATTCACACAAAGCATGTCTAATCTAAGCAGATGGCATGGCAATGCAAGACACCATATGCATGATATGAGCAATATAACCCAACCAAGTTAGAGCATGCACCTCGGGGGGGGGGGGGATAAGACTGGTCATCTCTCTCTGAATCCTCCTCTGAGGAGCTATCTGTAGCCAGCAAGAAATCTGCATCGACAGGTAGCACTGACTGCTCAGAAGACCTTGTTTTCACTCCAGATTTTCCCGTGACCGACTCAAATGGCCGATGCACAGGAAGAGTAGATGAATGTATAAACATTTTTGACAAATGGAATACATTATGGAAAAAATATGGCATGATACAATTCACATATACAATGACTGGCTAAACAAGATGGCATTGCATGATTCACGTATATGATGCTTGGCTAAAGAAGAATGGCATTGCATAATTCCCATATACTCCCTCCTTTCCTAAATATTTTTCTTTTTAGAGATTTCAAATGGACTACCACATACAGATGTATATAGACATATTTTAGAGTGTAGATTCACTCATTTTGTTCCGTATGTAGTCACTTGTTGAAATCTCTAAAAAGACAAATATTTAGGAATGGTGGGAGTATGATATAGAAACCAAACAGGTGGCATTCACACAAAGCAAATCTAAACTAAGGTGATGACATATACGATGTATAATGTAAGCAATGCAAGGCGCCATATGAATGATATGACCAACATCAGCATGCCAGGTTAGAGCAAACACCTCAGGTGGTAAACAGGCGTGGTCGGCTCCTTCTGCATCTCTATCTGAACAGTTATCTTCCTCTGGAATACAATCTAGAAATGTAGGGGGGGCACTTCGCCCACCATGGAGCGGCGTCTGCATGACATTATGTTCGCACGCAACGGTCTTCCCTTTTTCTCTACATGTTTAGTAAAATTGTGTACAATATCTGACATGCATAATAAAAAAATAATTATATTTTGTAAGGCCTAAGGGGTGCATGCAAAAATCAAGACTGATGGTAGCAAACGAGTGGATGGATCCAAAACTAATGATAGCAGGTAGATTATAGCTTCTGTTTAAAAAGATAGACAATGGATCATCTATTGTTTGTTGCCCACCCAACATGAACCACATAGAAGACCCCAGATGAACTAGATAGTAGACATATACTATTCGTTGCTGGCTCGATATGAGACCCATGGGCAATTCAAAACTCAAGATTGAACGATAAAGTAGCAGGTAATAATAACCGATGTATAACATAAGCAAACACGAAAGACCGCGACCTCTCTTCCGGAACTGTGTAGTCCTCAGGTTCAACTGCTCAGTTGATGATGGTAATGCAGTTGGCGTGGCTGCCAGCAACAGGGAAGATGATCTGAGGCGGCGAAAGGAAGTCTGCAGGGGGGATCTCTGCTGCAGTGAACGCTTCTGTCGATGGTGCACCTCAGGTGGGGTGGATGACGGCATGGCAGGAGCAGGACATAACACACAGAGTTTTCTTTGACGCCTATCTGGAAATGAAGTAAATCTGTAAGGGCTCCTTAGAATTGGAGGATTCTATAAATGTAGGGACAGGAAAAACACGGGAATAGGATAGGAATGCATGTGCAAAACAGAGCATTTGGAAACATAGGATTTCAGTCAACCTGGGTGTTTGGGTCACATGAATTGGAAGAACAGAGGAATGGAGAAACAAAGTGATGCGACGAGTGTACAACCTCTTTGGCATAGCCTTGTGGACCTCAGCATCATTGGGTTGGACGTGGAGGATGGTGATGATGCTGGTGTGACTGTCGGAGGCGGGGAAGAAGATCCGAGGCCTCTCGAAACGGCGCCGAGGGTACTGCTCCGCTGTGATGGATGGTTCCGTTGTTGGAGCAGCTCCGCTAAGGTGTATGGCGACGTGGCTGAAGCATGACAAGACGGACAATGTTAATCTAAAGTGGGACCCTAATATCATCTGCAATAGATGATGTAAAATACATCACCAAAAAGTGCTAGATGTAAAACGCATCAGTCGCGCCACGGCCGCTCCGACAGATGCTGTAAGTACTGTTCACTCGGAACTTAACTAAAGAAAATGAACTTCACAGTCGAAACTGAATTTTACTGTCGAAACTGATTGAACTAGTAACAGAGCATTGCAATAGATGTTTAGGGCATTCGAGCACTAGTAGTAGAGAAGCAGTGATCTAAATCAGTAGACGCTCGAGCAGGGAACACACTAGCAGAGAGCAAGTCGTGCAGTAGCACCGCGAGCGAGTGCTAAAGCAGCAACTCCTATAGCTACCGGAGGTCATGCAACAACAGCAGCAGCGCAAGCGAGAGCAAGAGTAGAGCAACAACACGAACAAAAGCAGGAGCAGTGCAGCAGCGCGACCGACAGCAAGAACAGAGCCGCAGCACGAGCGAGAGCCGGAGCAGCTGCAGCTAGTGCCGTTGTGGAAGTGGCCGCCGAGGAAGCAATGACATGGGGGAGAGACGCCGTGGATGATGTGGGCGGCGACGGCGCCGTCGATGGAGACACGCCATGTCTGCTCGGTATCGAGCACCGGCAGCCCCGTGAGATTGAATAAAAGATAAAATGCAGCGGTGAGTGCAGAACCTCTTTGGTGGCGCCGAGTTGGCCTCGGCTTCATCGGAGGAATTGGTGAGGGTGCTGCGGTTCCGGTGGGGCAGGTCAAGACGGCATCGTGGGGATTGAGGTGGCGCGATAGACGAGGTGAACGTCGAGGCAGCTCCTTGGAGGTGGAGGACGGGGCGGCTGATCCGGCGGGACGACGAGATCGACAACGGATCCTCATCCGGTGCGGTGGATGAGGGATGGCGAGCTGTTGCGGTGGACGACGTAGTCGGGGAAGAAACTCCAGCTGGGCGGCGGTCGGGAGGACGACAGAGGAGCGTGGGGTCGCGGGTTTTGGCGCCCTCGGTGTACAAATGGGGGGGGGGGGGGGCGAAGGGGGAGGGGGGAGCCAAGCTTAGGGACGCGCTTGTCCGAAATGTAGGGTAAGTTACCGGCGTACCCCCACTAGTTTTGACACCGCGACGTGGAGCTTCATTTCTGGCTGAGGGGTAGAAGGGGGATTTCGCGTGTCTGGGCTGCGGGAGCGATTTCGGATGAGGAGGGAGTTCTCACGCGCATCCAAATTTTGGGATAACAAGGAGCGACGCAGGTTGAAGAAGCGGGATTTTCAAAGCACGTGAGACAAAAGATACTCGATCTTGAAAATTTTGGGATAACAAGGTGCGGATTCCTTGTTCGGCAGAACAAACTTAACGTGTAAAAAAACAATTCATACAAGACACAAGAGGGTCATGTCCCCTTCTACTATATTGCTATAGATGCCATTGAAAAAACTACAAGAAAAATGTAAAAAAATCGGGAGAACAAGATTACCCTGCAAAGTACCAAATCGATTCGCACTTCCCTCAACAACAACAAAAGCAAATCAATTCCCACCCCTTTTTATATTGTTACAGATGCCATGATCTCGAATTTCAATTTTTGAATCGACGTTATGTTGAGTTCGAATATATCGTTAGGTGACCTTGCGGTTTATAATTGATGTAGTCATACATTTTGATCTTCCATCATATATGAACACTTTACTCCACCATGTGAATATATATATTGTCGTCTACCATATGGACTAAATTTGAATCAATTTTCCTTATTTGAATACGATTATCAAGTTATACAATAATTTAAATATTATCTTGATAACAAAAAACATACATATAGCAGTAATCATACTTCACTATGAACTGCATGTACCATATGCTCTCCAATTCAAATATTTGTATCTATTTTATGTTGAATTCAAATCATAGTACATTATTGGTCTAGGTAGCGAGATGTTTGGGATAATCTAAACCCTGTTTTCATACGTATAATTTTTAGCTGAATTGGGACAAGTTTTGGTACAAGCCTCTTGCAAAACCGGAGATTCTCTCAACAAGCCTCGTGGTTCCGAGAGGGAACGTGTCACCTTTGTGTGCGAAACGATATACGCTGCCTCCCCCCTAATTTTATTTACAGAGGCAACATAGAACTATATGAGTGCCCTGTTAAATTTTGGAATTATTTCGGGTTCATTTGGCCTTTTTATACATTAATTGAGTTTCTGTACTTTTAATGTGCATAATCTAAATATGAATTGCATGCACATGCTCCGGTGCACCAAAGTGGGTTGAAAAATCACATGTGTGTCCTTGGTTGAATTTCTAGGTCCCATGGAAGAAATGAGAATGAAATTCAAACATCTAGGCGTCATGACTTGGCCGAGAACATCGAGAAACTTTGATTCAAATTCATGTAAATCCAAAACTCGCCTGGAAATCATGAAACTTGGCATGGTGTCATGTCATGGCACTAACATGTTGTGGTAAAAAATTGGGCCGATTTGGAAGCTCGTGGTTCTAAGAGGGAACGTGCCACCTTTGAGTGTGAAACGATATACGCTGCCCCCCGCTTGAGTTTCTTAACAAAGGCAACATAGAACTACATTAGTGCCCTATTAAATTTTGGAATTATTCTGGGTTCGTTTGTCGTTTTTTATACATTAATTGAGTTTTTGCTCATTTAATGTGCATAAGTCAAATTTGAACTACAAGCACATGGTCTCGTGCACCAAAGTTGGTTGAAAAATCACATTTGTGTCCTCGGGTGAATTTCTAGGTCCCATGCAAGAAATGAGAATAAAATTAAAACATCTGGGCATCATGGCTCGGCCGAGAACATTGATAAACTTGGTTTTAAAATTCTTGTAAATCCAAAATACGTCTGAAAATCATGAAACTTGGCATGGATGTCATGTCATGGTACTACCATGTTGTGGTAAAAAAATTGGCCGAATAGGAACAGATCTTGGTATAAGCTTTTGCAAACCGAAGCTTCTCTCAAGAAGGCTCATGGTTCTGAGAGGGAACGTGCCACCTTTGAGTGCGAAACGATATACGTTGTCCCCCTTGAGTTTATTTACAAAGGCAACATAGAACTACATGAGTGCCCTGTTAAATTTTGGAATTATTCCAGCTTCGTTTGGCCTTATTTACACATTAATTGAGTTTTTGGTCATTTAATGTGCATAATTCAAATTTGAACTACAAGCACATGCTCCCGTGCACCAAAGTTGGTTGAAAAATCACATTTGTGTCCTCGGGTGAATTTCTACTCCCTCCTTCCATCTATATAGGTCCTAATGCGTTTTTCGAGGCTAACTTCGACCAAACGTTAGAGCAATAATATATGACACGCAACTTACACAAAGCATACCTAAAATTTTGTATGTCAAAGGAGCTTCCAATAATATAATTTTCATAGTATACATCTCATGTGCTATTAATCTTGTCAATATTCAAAGGCTGTCTTGAAAAACACATTAGGTCCTATATAGATGGAAGGAGGGAGTAGGTCCCATGCAAAAAATGAGAATAAAATCCAAACATCTGGGCATCATGGCTCGGTCGAGAACATTGAGAAACTTGGTTTTAAAATCATGAAACTTGGCATGGTGTCATTTCATGGTAGTACCATGCCGTGGTAAAAAATTGGCCGAATAGGAACAAATTTTGGTATAAGCTTGCAAATCGGAGCTTCTCTCAAGAAGGCTCATGGTTCTGGGAGGGAACGGGTCACATTTGTGTGCATAATTCAAATTTGAAATACAAGCACATGTTCCAGTGCACCAAAGTTGGTTGAAAAATCACATGTGTGTCCTCGGGTAAATTTCTAGGTTCCATGCAAGAAATGGGAATGAAATTCAAAATTCTGGGCGTCATGGCACCAACATGCTGTGGTAAATTTGCAGTCCGATTTGCGAAGGCACACACATTAACAATCAACAAAGTCATTTTGGAACAAGTGCTGTCACGTTACAATCGGAAACACAAGTATTATTGAAACTGTGGGCGTTCTACTTACTAGTACCATTTACGTGCCGCCACGCGTCCCCATTTTTTATTAGCTAGGAGGCGCCGTGCAGGGTAGCTATTTGAGTACGAGAGGCGTGCGATTTGACCCCTGCACGTGCTTATCGGGAGGAGAGCCCTTTGACCTCCATCTGCCGTCCACCTCTCTCCCAAGGTCTCCATTAATGGCGCCCAAGCCTCTATTTAATGGCGTGGCTATGTCTCACTCGACTGAGATTTAAGAGAGAAAAAAGAATATCTGAAAGCATGGATCTTGATGTAAGATGTGACGGACCTATATAGCATCTACTGTGATTTATAGCAAGACTGATGAATATATAAGGACGATTAAATTTGTTTTGATCAAAGAAGGGCTTGCCCCTTCCGATTTTCTTTACTGAAAACCACCACAATTCCCAAGAAGTTCAGCACAACTCCAGCCTAACACGAAGGACTAAAAGCTACCAGATTGAAATCGCAACATCCCAAGAGGCCAACAAAGGCCAAACATCCATGCTAGAACCCAACATTTCACAACCGACGACACAATCCACATCCTAAACCGATTATTACATCAAAAGAAACCAGGAAACTAGTCTCCGCGCCGAGCGGCAATGAGCTCTTTCGTGTCCTTAAGACGCTGCTTGAGAACATCCACGGATTCCTCCACCAGCTTTTGGTGCTCGTTGCGGAGCATGTCATTCTCGTCCATAAGTTTCTTCAACAAGGCACTGGTCTCCTCCTGTAGGTCTGCACTTCGGACGATCTTCTCCCTCAGCAGGTCGCGCTCGGCCCGGAGCCTCTCATTGCCTTCCCTTAGTTACCGGATGACGCCGGTAGCCTGTTCAAACGAGGCTATCATGTCGTCCTGCAACCTCGCCGAGCCGGAGATCTAATCCATCTGGCTATGGATGATCGCATGCATGCGCCTGTAACAGTCGTCGCCTGCCTGCAAGAAATTTTCCCAGGCCGCCGCGGCGTGGCGGGACATCTCTGCTGCATTCGTGGCGCGGCGGGACATCTCTGCTGCTTCCGTGGTGCGGCCGGACCAGTCTATGCATCGACGGCGCGGCGGGACCTCCGTGCTGCTTCAGCGGCACGGCGAGACCTCTATGCTAGTACTTCCGCGCGGCGGGACATGTCAGCTGCTCTCGCAGCAAGGTGGGACATCTCTCGTGCTTCCGCTTCCATGCTCGCCTCTCCCTGGTGGCAATCTCTCGACCCAGAACTCACGCAGGCCATGGCAGACGGAAGGGAAGGATGCTGAACGACTTGTTGGTTTTTGTGGATGAGGAGTTGAGGAGTAATGTGCAGTCATCTTGGCATACTAGTATTTATAACCGAGTACAAATACGCTCCTAAGTGCGAAACCTTTAGGTTGTGATCGGTGTGAACAGGTTTGCAATTCAATATAGTGTGGAGTAATTTGGAATGTGATGAGATGCAAGCTCAAAATTTATTGACGGTTCTAGTTTCGAAGTGCGGCACTATTCCCGGATGGAGTACTTCTTTTTCTACTCCCTCCTTTCTGGTTTTATAGGGCTTATCTCAAAATTTTAGTTTTTCCATTTTATAAGGCTCAATTTGGTTGTTCCCCAACACATGTTCAGATTCCAAGGTGCATTAAATCATTGCATGCAAGTATTAAGTGAAAATTGACCAATGCATGTACTTTATGCATGCATTGCATTGCAATTAATGCATTAAACCTATCTCTCGGGACTTCTCGCGCGCACCATTGTGCCACCCGCAAAAACTTGTACTCTGAGTTTAGTAGTACGTTATACAGGAAGAGAAGAGGTGCACACACACACTCGTCCTCTCACACACGCGTCTGTTTTTTCTCGAAAAGGAGGATGGTGACCCCCGGCCTTTGCATCTGGGAGTCACACACGCAAATTATTGAAATATATTGAGTGCAGTGCTTTGATGTGTCACGTCAACTCGTACATCAACGAGAAGTTTGATTATCCTCTCCCTCGCGGACTTGACTACACCTGTATTTTGCTGTATGAGAGGTTGGCCACACACCTGTAGGGCCCACCTGTCATACACGCAAAGGCAGGAGTGTCCCTCCCTCGCCCATGAGCGTGGTAGCTGGCAAGACTAGGAGAAGCTTTCGCTACATGCTCTCCCTCCCGCACGTGGTGGACATGCAGCAGTTCAATCGGTGTCAGATGGCCAGAAGCGTACTGTAGTATTCCTCCACTGCAGTAGTATTCCATCATTGTTCGACTTCCCGAAGAGGCGAAGAGCCAAGCGGATCCCGGACGCTCGTGTGGCAGTTTCATGTGTATAGTAGTCAAGGATAGCGTGTACCGTGCCTGTAAGTTTAAAATCGTTGGCGTCGGCTCCATGCTATGTGTCCGTCTCAAAGTTTTAAAAAAAAATTAAAATAGTCTTCTGGCCTTACCCGAAAACTGCCGCACGTACTGCCCGGGAAAAGCCCCGCCCTCAACTTTCAACTACGCGAAAATAGTTCGAGCTTGTTCGTTCTATATAAATACAATACTTACTGTATGTTTATTCACCCGCGGGGTTGTTCAATGAATGGAGGGGCGGGGAGCACAAGTGAACAATAATGTAGTACTACTAGTAGTAAGTAGGAGTCGGACAGTAGTCACCTTAAATAGAGAGTTTCTTTTCTTTAATGCCACATACACAAATTGAAACGCTTGTTGTGGAGAGAAAAAAGATAATCACTCCACTATATATGGACGCAGGGGCCTGAGTGCTTGCTTTACTAGGGTTGCTCTCTTCATTCTCTCATCCTCTCCAGATATAAACAAGACAGCGGTAGCGACATTTTCTCTCTGCTCACCGTTGGTCACAGATCCGACCGGATCCCTTCGACCGGTGTGTGTAGAGGACTAAAAGGTGCATCGTTCACGCGGTCATCGCCACCGAGGGAGGAAACCCACAGCTGCCGGAGGGGCCCGATCCTCTTCCCGTGCCGTTCTCTCCGACACATGGCCGTCTCGGGAGGTCCTCCGACCCTTCTTCCTCCCTGCCTATTGTCCGCAGATCCGACCCGCCGCCACCGACATCCCGGCGACCCTCAGGTATAAGTTATTCGAAAGCGGCCTTGCTCTACTGCCCTAGCTCCCCACGTGTCTGCATGTGCATCTATTTCTACTCCCATCAGCTCTTCCAAAGCCACCTAAATTTTTAGTATTATTAGAGGTAAAGCTACTTCATGCAATCGAATCTAGGGATTTGTTCAAACAACGAAGAAAGGGGGAAAGTTGTAGCATGAATCTAGGATTTGATTCAAAGAGGAAACAATATGGTGAAAGTAGTAGAGACCGAATACCCAATCGTTCTCTTGGTTGAAAAGGGAAATAATGGGAAAACACATTACAAACTGGATAAGGAACATATCTATTATTGGTTGAAAAAATGATAGAAAGTGACGGCTGGTGGACAAGTCAACAGAGTATGTCCAGGTTTAGATTTGCTGCCATCACATGGTAAAAGGTCTCTAGGATTAGATTTGCTGCCCTCACATAGTAAAAGGTCTCATGATTAGATTTGCTGCCCTCACATAGTAAAAGGTCTCCAGGGTTAGATTTGCTGCCCTCACATAGTAAGAGGTCTCCAGGATTAGATTTGCTGCCCTCACATAGTAAAAGGTCTCCAGGATTAGATTTGCTGCCCTCACATAGTACAATGGCACTCCTGCTGTTTTCCCCAGTATGATAAGTAAGTTGCTCCTTTACGCTGCTAAGTGTCCTGGTGTCCCCACAGTCCCATGCCCTTAAACCAACTCTTTAGCTGCTGTTGATTTACTATGTATGGTAAACAAGCAATGCCACCATTAAAGTAATCCCATACTTGAGGAATCTCATTGTTGATCGTAATGCTTCTGGTAACATGAAGCATTGCTGACATTTTAAAATTTCTACTGTCCTTGCGTGATTGCCATGAACATAATTAAGATGCTTCTTTTCATTTTTATATGTTTCGTATATTCTTATTGACCAGCGACTGTTTACTTTCTATCTTTTTGTGCAGATAGGGATATCCATTTCACCTTGTTGCTATTATGACCTTTTGGTGAACTGCACAAAACACTTTTTTTGGAATGAGTGTCTTGTGCAGTTCAACTAAAATGTCACGTGGGCAACATCTCTCAATTTTGGTGGAACTGCACAAAATGGCGGTTGGAGTTTCCAAAATCTCCGTCAAGTTCTGCTGGTAATCTCGTGCAACATTTTATTAGCTTTTGCAAGATGGAGCCGTCACTATCACCACAATGGCACTTTATTTTAGTGGAACTGCACAAAAGGATAAGAAAATTATAGTTGCACCTTACATGAGCCGGAGAGCCAACCTTAATGTTCCTCAATTTTAGTGCAACTACTAAAGAAGAACCTGCCAGCTCACAAGAGCAAGTACTTCTTGCTAGCTGAATGATGCAATCTTTGCTTCATTTCAGGTGAACTGCATAAAAAGGCGCATGAATTGAATCATGGTACTCCAGGCAGACCTCATCCAAGTAGAGCTAGAGGTTGAGTTCAGGGAGGCCGCTATTAAAGCAAAATCATGCTCTCCTGCCTCCTTGTTTGTGTTGTGCAAATATGCTGTGCAAACAGGAATACTCAACTACAAATGTTGTGACGGTCAAGAGCATTCTCCAAGTTCTTCGATTGTATGACATGGCTAGCCAAGATGGATTTAATCCCGATATTCACTTTATCAAAAGGCTCTAATGGGTTGGTTCTGAATCTTGCAAGCTGGGATCGGTGAGATGTGTAGGCATCTTTGTTGTACTTATTATTTGAATCTTATTTGTTGGTTCTGAATCTTGAAAGCTGGGAATCAATGAGATGTGTAGGCATCTTTGTTGTACTTATTATTTGGATCTTATTTGTTGGTTCTGAATCTTGCAAGCTGGGCATCAATGAGATGTGTAGGCATCTTTTTTGTACTTATTATTTGGATCTTATTTGTTGGTTCTGAATCTTGCAAGCTGGGAAACACGGCATGATGATGCACATGACAACAACCATAACAAACAGTTCAAACTTGGTAGTATTATCTTTGTGAAAGTGCGACAAATGTGCTGATCGTGTGCGTCCTGAGAATAATAATTCTAATTGTTGTGCATGTTGATCCTGTGGCACTGATAGAACGAGCGAATGCATTGCTTGTTTTAAGTACAAATTTCTATTAAAGCTAATTAAATTTAAGTAACGTGACCACTAACTGCTGTTATTACAGTACCAATACAAACCCGCTCGTGAACCGGCATGTGGCCGAGGGTGCATCTTCTGCTGGGCGTGCAGCGGAAGAGGGAGGGATAGTAACTGTTGTCACCCGTACACACTCAGCTTACTGTTGAATCCAGTTCCCCAAGAGCTGAAAAACGAACTGCCGTCGCTGCCTACACACTCGTTCACTCGAAGAGACTCCAATGGCGATCCGAGGGGTGAGCCTGCTGGATATGGACTTCAGCAAGGAGTTCCCCTTTGAGTTCGTCATTCAACCCTATGGCTGCACCAAGTTGAATGTGATGTACACCAATGATACGGATTCGGTGAAGCTCTGCCTCGCCTCAGTCCTATGGCTGCACCAGGTTCTGGAGCATTCACCCGTTTCATCGGCAGCGCCGACTGCACCTTCGCTACGGTGGAGAGAAGGAAGAACGCGACGATTCGGCCATCTGGTGCAACAAGCTTGTCGACATCCAGAAGCAATACAAGATCATCAGCAACAGGCAGGAGAAAGACTCCGTGGTTGACCTCGCTGAGACCATCATCGACCCCTGATACTCCAACATGAAAGAAGACGACCTGAACACATGGGAGGTACCTCTGAATCTAGCCTACATAACCTACACGGCCAAGGACGCATACGCATGCTACGACATATACAGGCAGATCTTGGACATGAGGGCGTGTCTGCTTCCCGTAACCGACGAGTACACGGACAGCCGCAGCATCATGATCAAGCGTGCCAGGAAGGTCTAGATGTTGTACTTTATCTGTTTATAAGCACCTTTATCATCTGAGTGTTTCATGCATTAGCCTATGTGTCGTAATTATCTATTTTGTCCGAAGTATTTCTTTTAAGAACCCTTTAACCTGATTGCTTTTTTAGTGGCTATTTGCTTATGTATGTAAACTAGTTCACTTGTCCGTAAAAAAAACTAGTTCACTCGGCTGCCGTGCTTTGAATCTCCTTCCTCCCAACATATTCCCCTCCTCAGGTGGACCCAGCAGGTCTCTGAATTTTCTCCCACTTTCTTTTTCGATGTAAACTGAGTTTTCTCCCAGCACTTTCCCCTAGAACCAACTCAACTATCCCACGTCTAGCCTAAAAAATAATAATACCCCACGTACTATTAACTCATCAAATTAAAATGATATTTTATTTCGTAAGTTGAAAGTTCTTACAAAATAATAATAATAATTGTTTATATATAACTTGGCAAGTTAACTCCTAGTGATTGCGTACATAAGCTTGCAAAGATTTTACTGACGTGCAATCATGTGTTTATGTTTTTATAACATTTCTTCGTCTAACCCAACATGATATTTTCACCCAGCCCAGCAAGTCCGCGGATGTCGAGAAAAATGCAAATGGGATTTAAACGGGCTGCATAGATACTACATCATTGTTTCACCAAGCCCACCAAATGGACTGATAGCTGGGTCCACGGCCACAACCCAGTTTTTTTGTGATTTGCCAATTAAGTCACTTTGTCAGGCCTATTGGGCTGCAAATCTTTCAAGACGAGGAGACCTTCATTCGGCTGGCCGAGAAAATGGCCTATCAGTAATGAGAAATGGCCTGTACATTTTTAAAACACATCAAACCGGCAATTAGTTTCAAATATCTTTTTTCATTTCGAGATTTTAAATTGCATTAATTTTTATGCGTGGAGAATTTGTTGGATTTTATATTGATATACATTTATTTTTAAAATCAGTTTGAATGTGAGTCGAAATTTCGGGATTAAAAACAGTTCAGACCGCACCGAAATATGCAAAATTTCGTATAATTTTTTAATCGTGGCCACAATATGGGCTGTAATGCTAACAAAAAGAATATGGGCTCCAAAAAACCTTAATAATTAGCAAATGGGCTGTAAATTATTAGAAATAATGGCAGATGGGTTGTATGCTGTTTTTCACAGATTTGAGGCTTTCCTAAAAATAGGTTGACGCACAAGCAGTGACTGTTGGATGGCCATCCAACGGCCATCGTGCCTCTTCAATCTCCGCTCTTCGTGCTCCAGCTGCTCAAACAAGCGCCAGCGGGACTGCCTGCTCCCTCCTCCCCGTGGTTGGCTCTGCTGCAGCGCAGGCCTCACCGCCCCACTGTACGCGCATCGCTGGCCTAGCCATCCCTCTACTCACCCACACCTGCCGTTATTCTCCGGCGACGGCAGACAAACCAGTAAACCCTCATACAGTCGTACTCCCCTCCGCATGGGAAACAACTGCCGAGTCTTCCCTGCCTCCGTGCCGTTCCCTTCCTAGGCCTCGCCGTCGTCCACCGCCCTGGTGCTCTCGGTGCGGCCTGGTCAACGTGGTCAACGACCGACATGCATCTGAAGTGGACTGTACGTGGAGAGGCCGACAGCTGGGTCCACGGTCGCACGCAAGGAAATGCCTCCTTATTACGCGCAAAATAATGATTCCTCCACCTGACATCAGGGACCCATGAAAGGGTCTCTGTATTTCGTGAAAAAAACGTTACCGCCGCTGACAGCTCGGACCCACCAGCTATATCTTCATACGCAAGGAAGTGCCTCCTTATTATGCACAAAAAAATGAATACTCCCCCTGTTAGCTGGGACCCAGTATAGTGGCAGGCTGACTTGTGGGCCTACTAAGTTGACGGGGATGGAGGGCTTTGTCAACTTAGTCAATATGCACGATTCTAGCTGCAGTGACCGTACGATGTCCATCCAACGGCCGTAGTACTTCTTCAACCTCTGGTCTTCTTGCTCTAACCGCCCAAACCAGCGCCGGTCGTGCCTCGTGCTCCCGCCTCCCGTGGTCGACTGCGATGCGGTGGAGGCCTCACCGCCCCTACTACTCCCACTGCTAGCCAGACCATCCCTCTACTCACCCACACCCCCTGTTATTCTACGGCGACGGCAGCCTCACACCGCAGCGAACCAGTGAACCCTCGTACTCCTGTACGCGTGGGCATCCACTACCGCATCTTCCCCGGCTCCACGTCGTCCCCTTCCTAGGCCTCGCCGTCATCCACCGTCCTGGTGCTCTCGGCGTGGCGTGGTCAACATGGTCAAGGAACGGCTTCCATCGAACGTGGATTGTACGTGGAGAGGCTGACAGCTGGGTCCACGGCCGCAACAAGGAAGTGCCTCCTTATTACGTGCAAAATAATTATTCCTCCACCTGACAGCAGGGACCCACCGGATGGGCCACCGTATTTCGTGAAAAAAACATTTGCCCCTGACTGCTGGGACCCACCAGTTACATCTTCGCACGCAAGAACTACGTCCGGGAAAAAAAATTGATTCGCCCCGCTGACTGCTGGGACCCACCAGCTACATCTTCGCAAGCAAGGAAGTGCCTGACAGTCGAGACCCACCTGGTCAAAGCGTACGTAGCGTTGTCATTCTGGTCGCGAACATGTACGTACATATATACTGGTGGATGTGGAGGCGCGTACGTGTCGTAGTAGAGGCGCGCACGTAGCATGTACACGTACGTACAACGGCCAGGGTGCAAGAAAGAAAATACGGCCACGTATGTGTACATACGGGCGGGGTCTCAAACGTCTACTCGCGCATACTTACGGCCAGGGCTCGTGTACATGGCTGGGTCGGAATGGATAAACAACGTCGTCGTCATGTTCATGGGAAGGCAACGGAATGCGTCATGTTCATGGGGAGGCAACGGAATGCGTCGTGTTCATTGGGAGGCAACGGAACACGTGGGAGCCAATCGGCTGGGTTGGAACGGAATGCGTGGTCGTGTTCATCGGGAGGGCTTGGATGGAACAGGCGATGGAAACGAGGCGTGGCATACCGCACAACGGAGGAAACGGACCTCCTACGTTCGGAACGGGGTCCTGTTGATCGGGGGGGTGTGGCGTACCGCAAAACGGAGGAAACGGACCTCCTACGGTCGAAACGGGGGTCCTGTTGATCGGGAGGGGTGTGGTGTACCGCAAAATGGACGAAACGGACCTCCTACGGTCAAAACGGGGTCCTGTTGATCGGGAGGGGTGTGGCGTACCGCAAAACGGAGGAAACGGACCTCCTACGGTCGAAACGGGGGTCCTGTTGATCGGGAGGGGTGTGGTGTACCGCAAAATGGACGAAACGGACCTCCTACGGTCGAAACGGGGTCCTGTTGATCGGGAGGGGTGTGGCATACCACAAAACGGACGAAACGGACCTCCTACGGTCGAAACAGGGGTCCTGTTCATCGGGAGGGGTGTGGCGTACCGCAAAACGGGACTCCACGGGATACTCTTCATCTCCACCATCGACCTCCTCCAGCCTCCACGGGCTCCTGTTCATCTAGCCTCCACCGCGCGGTACTCCACCGGCTACTGTTCAACCACCCCTCCACAGGCAGCCCTCCACCGTCTACTATTGATCTAGCCCTCCACACCACGGGGTCCTGTTCAACCACCCCTCCACGGGCACCCCTCCGCCGTCTACTGTTCATCCAGCCCTCCACCACACCACGGGGCCCTGTTCATCCAGAGGCAACGCCACCGCTCACTGTTCATCCAAACCCCCCGCAACACTCACTATTCACCCGAGAGGCAGCATCGATCGGCTTCAGTGAGCAGCAGTAACGAATGAATCGCTCGATCGGGTTAAGTTAACAGCAATCGATCGATCGCTCGGGTTCAGTAACACGTAGCCTGCAGTGCAATCGCTCGGGTTCAGTTAGAGCCCAACGCCTCGCTCGGGTTCAGTTAGAGCCAATGCCTCACACACGCGCGCGTACGTGTACGAGAGAAACGCGCATCGCTCAGCCCCCAACCTCCCACCGTAACCGGGAAACCACGGTTTCTTCCGTCATGGACGGCCCAAAGAATGTCATGTAGCCGCGTCTCCAGCCCGCCTAGGACGAAAAGCCAATTTTCTGTCATGATTCTTTGTCATAGAAGTAGGAGCCCACCACATCTATGATGATACCGGTTTTTGTCACAATTATCGTCATAGAAGTGTCATATGTACGACAGAAAAAAAATTCGTTCGGTCCAAAATGTCACGGATGTGTCTTTTTTTTGTGGTGTACAAACTGATAACTGGGATGTAGCAGGGATATTGGGTTTTCATCGTGATAATAAGAGCATGCACTTGTTTCGAAAAATTTGTAGAACTAGGAATTCGAACGGCCGATGCTTATGCTACCCATCAAATAAAAATCAGGTGCCTAAAAATTCACTTCGAAACAAATGATTCAGCTTTATATCCACGTCAACCCTCGGCATGATGGTTGGAAGCAAATGCCAAGTTCATACCAAAAGATCGTTAACAACAATACCAACTTGCGAACAACAAGGTAGTACAAGTACCAATACCAAACTAACTTATACTCTTTTTACTCCTGGCCCTAGTGTTCGTTTGGTAGAAAATCTTGCAGAGGACCAGCTCCCGCTCCTTCTCTTGCTCCAGGTCCCCGAGGTGGTACTGGTGCATCACCCAGTTGGTCCTCTGCTGTTCAAAGTTCTTGTTGGCGTGCAACACCAGAACCTTTTTGCTGCCTGTCTGCCGGCGCTTGACCATCACCGGCAAGGTATTGCCGGTGTTGTGCCACATCGCGTGCATGCCGCACTCCGACTGTATCTTGCGATGCGTCCACGTGCCCCTTTTGAACACCCTAGAATTGCACTGGAAGAAATGCTTTCTTAGGCCACTCAGTGTGATACCTGCAGTATTGTCGAATACAGGTTTTAGTGTATGTAGTTGGCATTTTCATAACATCTTTGGCATGTTGCAATCACTTGTTTCACTTTTTATTAACTGTCAAATTGTAATTACTTCACCAGGTCCGCGTCTAAAAAGAAAAACAGAGCTATAAACAAAGGAATATGTTTGTGCAAGTAGACGGCCGATCGGTGTCTTACCTGGAAGTTTCTCAGGATGGGTGTAGCATATGCCGTGCTCGCTGTCGATGGTTGGTATGAACAAATCGATGGGAGGGTGAGATCTCGCGCTGTCAGCACTCACTTTGGCCTCAAGGTGCTCGATCAGCTCCTGATCCGTGGGATCGAACTTGATGCCAGCCAGCAGCACCGGCCAATCCTTCTTCGACTTGCATGGGTTAATTCCAGTTATATGGTACTCAATGTATGATCAATCGACTGCTTTAAGTGAATGATGAAAGATTACGACAGATAAGTGGTACTCCAAATCTGAAGTCCAGAATACCCGAACACGCCGCCGTGATTCTTGTGTCACCTCACGCGCAGCGTGTTGTCACGTCAATTCAATGTGTGGACATGATGAATAATTTGACCGATGTATACTAGTACTGCTACTATACTACTTACTAGTCGTATTTAGTGTCACATTTTAACCATAGGTTTAACTAACAAGTACACACTTGAAGCCTAAGTGATATATATATATATATATACTACACAACATCTCCATTACCATTATCAGTACATCCTGTGCAGGTGAGTTAGGATGCACTTGATCCCAGAAAGGTATCTATCCTTCAAACCAGAGGAGTGCTTCAAACTAACAACAGTACATAATATCCAACAAAAGAGGGTCGTGCTACAGCCGTAGAATACATGGCTCAATCTACATATCAGTACGAATCAAGTTGTGCATATTTGCTGTTGGCATGAACCAAATTGCCGCATGTCGGGTTTGCAAAAGCCATCCATCGCATGGAAGTTTGATGCCTTTCACACACTAAAGATTATCTATCAACAAGCTGTGTCGACGAATCTCTGGATATGGTGATTCATGAAACCCATGGTATGATGTGTAAACACAGTCCCCCCTGGCGAATGGAGTTGCATAGCACGGTAATCATCGCCGGTGATATGATCGATGATTGGTTGGATGATCAGATAATTTAGCCCGAGGAACATGGAGTGGTTGCCAAGGCTGTAAACCTGCCTCCAGTTGAATACGCCTGGCCCAACGGAGCTGGGATCTTTCTCGAACACGAAGCAGCCATAGCCATCAATGTCGCGAACGCCCCAGGCATTGTACTGCATGTGGTTTGATGAAATGGTTTGGTCAATTTGGTACATGCAAATGAGCATCAAATGACCACCATAAGTTGAACGAGCGATAAACCACCACCCATCGGCTGGTATGATTCCAGGTCCTGGAATCATGAAGGCCAGCGTATTTGCGTCTGCTGCAACAATTCAAATTGGAGACCAAAAGGACAAAAATAAACAATCATGTTCAGAGTATGTGTGGAATTAAGATTATTATAACAGTGACACATATCATATACAGAGAATTGCAATGTCGTGGTCATAACCATACCCCAAGTTAAAAAAATAAGCCAATGGCTTTCATATTCTAGCAATATATCATGTTTCAAACATCATGTAACAATGAGAGGAAAATAGATATGACAGGGCCTACTCATATTCTACCATAGCACTTACTACAATTATCATATCAACTCTAAGCAATAACATGCGTTGTTATAAAAATCCTGGAAATTAGAGTAACATATAGCAATCATGAGGTTATACTCATAATATCTATTCTAACAATCATTAGATACCAATTGTTCTCATATCAACTCTAACAATAACATGTGTGGTCATAAAAATCTAGGAAATGAGAGGAACATATAGCAATGATGTGGTTATAAACATACTATATATTCTAAATTTGTAACAATGAACAGGTAGTCGTATTCTTAAGGTAAAGATGAGATGAGATAGAACAATTACATGACGATAGATTCCACCAGTATAGGCAGCCAATCTGTGCGTCGACCGCATAAACGATGCCATCGTGCACTATAACATCAGACAGAAGTGTTGGGTAAAGAGGATCAACGATGAGCCATAACCATGTATGGCGACCGGATTCCAGATAGACTAATCCCATGTTGAACACGACAATGAGCTTGTAATCCACGTAATCTTCTGATGGTGTGGGCACTTCGCAGATTACAACCTTCAACGAACATAGGTCGAGCCAAAAGCTCGACGCGTGTCATGCGTAGTAGGCAGGAGTGTCCGGCGGGCCGTGAGGCTCGATGGCGGCGGTATCCAAAGATGGAAGGGTGATCTCTCGCTAGGTGTAGATATCCATGAGATGCCACAGACTACCGGATTGGTGGATGAGGACAATCCACTTGGCCTTCATGTCCGCCCAGTAGTGGCCGCGCATGAAGGACAGATGGACGGGTACTAGTAGCATGTAGAGGGGCACCACGACAACGTCCGTAGGATTGTCAAGTCGGTGTCTGTGCCACCTGCGAGGATCGAGCATTAGCAAGCAGGGTGTCTTGAAAAGAGCCGGTCGGTTGCAGACGAGTAGATTGTACAAAGACACCGATCATGCGGCCAGACGGATGGTGCTGAGTAGGTCCCTACAATTACAGATTTGCTCCAAGAGAACACCAGGGAGGGAATTCCAATCGCGGCTCTGCGTGTCAGTCGGTTCTTCCATTGGGGTTTTCGGTGCCTGCGAGCCAGCGGGGAAGTCGATTCGGGCGGGCGAGCGAAGAAGCTTCTCCTCATGTGGCCGAGCAGTGAGCGCGGGGGGGGGGGGGGGAGGGGGGATATGGGACGTGCGAGCTACCAAGGAAGATAGCGCGGGTGGGCGAGAAGAGAGCGAGGGGAAATGGTGTGCGGCTGACGATGGGGAAGAGAGGAGGAAGAAGAAAAGAGGAGGAGGAAGAGTGGAAGACAGGGAAGAAAGTGCATTAAATCTCAATTCTACTACTACTAGGATATACCGTCCTTCGGAGTGTAAATATTTACACCGATGACATATGTGTCTACCACAAGAGGGCCCATATGTCAGTTAATGGAGGACACAAGCGTGCTCTACTAGCAAACATGATGGCAGTACTGGGTAAGGCTGATTTAGCAACACCAACACACTGGTTCAGCTTATTAATTAAGTGTCCCATCTGTTGCAGCATGTATTGTCACTTCACTGCGAAGACTAATTGAATAGTTCTCTCTGACCAAGATGGGGAATAATGGATCGTGAAGATTTCCTTTCTACATTATCCCTATGCCTCTACGCTCACTTCACTCATTTTGCTCCATACGTAGTCACTTGTTGAAATCTCTAGAAAGACAAATACTCCGTATTTGGGAACAGAGGGAAGATTTTACTCCGTATTTGGGAACAGAGGGAGGATTTTACTCCGTATTTGGTGTCGGCGTTCTGGGAACGGGGTTCCCCAGACTTGCCTGCCTGCGGCCTGTGGCGTGGCTCAAAGGGGGCCCAGCACGGCCCATCTTCATCAACACAAGACTCAAGACCCTCACGAGGGGACAAGCCTCGCAGGGCGGACGACACGGAGCTTCCTCAGGCACAGCCTCGTCAGGCTGGCTCGCGAGGAGGCGGAGAGATCAAGGCGGGGTACCTCGCGAGGTGCCCGTGACGCAAGCCATGACGACTCAGTGTGCCAGGCGGGTGCCAGCCCGCGCAGCGTCCTCCTTTCCTCTTTGGTGCAAAGGGGGCAAGCGCAGCCACGGAGTACCGAGGCATTAGGCAAAGGTTGCCATTTCGGTGCAACGAGACCAAGACCAGGAGGACTACGAGACGGAGGTCACCGTGGAGCCCAAGACGGCGTCATCACCAGAGCTTTGCGCAGGCGAAGACTGCTTTTGTCAGGATAGTTGATACTAGCTGTCCCCCTTCAAATTAGCCCACCATTGTTGGCTCCCTTCCCACTTGATATTTGGGAAGAGGACCAGGGCCTCTATAAATAGGACCAGCCGCCCACAGAGTAAGGGGTTCGTTGGTTCGTTCGGTTGGCGTGCAAGTGAGAGTAAGACAGCCAGAGAGAGAGAGAGAGAGAGAGAGAGAGAGAGAGAGAGAGAGAGAGAGAGAAAGGGTGGATGAACTCCTCCCAGTAGTTCATCACCTCAGCCAAGAACAGACCCTCGCGAGGTAGTTCTTCCTTGTATTGTTCATCATCATCAGCCCCAAGAGGCAATCCACCCACCACACACTGGAGTAGGGTATTACACCACAATGGTGGCCCGAACCAGTATAAACCTTGTGTCTCTTGTGCAGTTCTTTCAGTAGTCTAGATCTTTGCGAGACGGGGAGGAAGAAGGCGTAATCTCCGTGCACCCGAGTGTTCGAACCTTAAGGGTCTGCCGGAACCCGAAATCCAACATTTGGCGCGCCAGGTAGGGGTGCGCCGGAATTCGTCTTCCACCGCTCCGTTCTCCTCCGATCATCACGCTCATGTGTGACGCTCGTCGAGCCCGCGCGGAGCGCCGGGCCGCCCTCGCCTCCCGCGTCACCCGGACAGCCCCTGTCGGCGGGCATCCTCGCCGTTCCCCGTCACCTACCGTCAACGCCGCCACCGGCCCGGCGGGGGACGAGCAGCAAGCATCGTCTCGGCATCCATCCGTGCGCCAAGACGGCCGCACTGCAACTGCCACGCTCGCCCCAGCTGGATCTTCGCCCCGCGCACTTAGAGCGCCCATGGAGGCTCGGGCTGCACTCATCGCGGCAAACGAGCTCCTGCACTGCCGCCCCGCTGACGACGTCTACAGGGAATGGCTCGACCGCGTTGCCGAGCTCGTCCGCGCCGCAGGGGGCTCTCCTGCGCCGTCCCATCGCGCTACACCAACACCCCCAGTCGTCGCGGATCTCCTGGGTGGCTCGCAGGCGCCGCCGACAAGTCACCACGTCAAGCCATTCATCCGCCGGGTCAGTGCCGCTTCCACGCGGCAGGGGGCTCCCCTGGATCGGACGGCGCCCGAGACTGGCCTGACCTTCAGTTCGGAGGACCACCCCTCCAACTCGGCCTGCTCAGGCGCGCTCCCCATGTTGTGCACCCCCACCATCTACCAGGTGGCCGTCACAAGAACCCTCATTGATGGCGGCGCGGGCCTCAGCATGCTCTCGGTCGAGGCCTTCAACCTCCTCCGCATACCCCTGGAACAGCTGCAACCCAGCCGGCCCTTCTCAGGCGTCGGGGGCAAGTCGTCCAGTTCCTTGGGGCAGATCCAGCTCCCAGTGACCTTCGGCACCTACGACAACTTCCGCACGGAGCTGGTTGACTTCGACATCGCCCCCATCGGCCTCCCCTACAACGCCATCCTCGGCTACCCAGCGCTGGCCCAATTCATGGCCGCGACGCACCCGGCGTACAACCTCATGAAGATGCCCGGGAGCAGCGGTGTCCTCACTGTGCACGGGGACACCGGGGTCGCACTGCGGGCACTCAAGCTCGCCTTCAAGACGGCGGCGTCGGCACAGCCCGCCGACTTGGAGACCCCCGAGGCCAAGGGGCTGCACCCGCCAAGAAGAAGCAGTTGTTCACCCAAGACAAGGCAGAAACCAAGCAGATACCCGTCAATGAGGACGGGTCCACCAACGCCACTTTCACCATAGGCGCCCACCTCAAACCCGAGCAGGAGAAGGCCCTGGTCAGGTTCCTGCGCGCAAACAAGAAGGTACTCGCTTGGGAGCCGGACCAGTTGGCAGGGATCCCCAGGAGTGTAATCGAGCATCACCTCAACGTGTGCCCCAACGTGCGCCCTGTGAAGCAGAAGGCCAGGCGGTAGTCCACAGAAAAGCAGGCCTTCATCGTCCAGGAGACCCACAAATTAGAGGCCGCTGGGGTTATCCGCGAGGTCCGATACCCAGATTGGTTGGCCAACCCTGTCGTTGTGCCAAAGAAGGGAGGGAAGGAGCGTATGTGTGTCGACTTCACCAACCTCAACAAAGCATGCCTGCAAGATCCGTTCCCGCTCCCCCGCATCGACCAGATCATCGATTCCACTGTGGAATGCGACCTGTTATGCTTCCTGGATGCCTTCTCTGGGTATCACCAGATCAAGATGGTGGTAGAAGCCGTCGAGAAGACAGCCTTCCTAATCCCGTGTGGGGTACACTGCTACACGTGCATGCCATTCGGGCTGCGTAACGCAGGGGCGACCTTTTAATGGCTGATGCACATCACCTTGGGCCCGCAGCTCGGGAAGAATGTTGAAGCTTACGTCGATGACATTGTGGTAAAGTCTCGGGAGGCCGGGACCTTGATACAGGACTTGGAGGAAACCTTCGCGAGCCTCAATGCAGTGAACCTACGGCTCAACCTAGAGAAGTGTGTGTTCGGAGTCCCCTCGGGCAAGCTCTTGGGTTTCCTCGTGTCCCACCGAGGCATCGAGGCTAACCCAGAGAAGGTCAAGGCGGTGGAAGACATGAGCCCGCCAAAGACTCTCAGAGAAATGCAGAAGCTCAGAGGGCGCGTGACCGCGCTAGGGTGCTTCATATCCAAGTTAGGAGAACGGGACCTGCCCTTCTTCCAGCTAATGAAGAAAAAGGGGCCCTTCGAGTGGACTAAAGAGGCCGACAAGGCGTTCCAGGATCTCAAGAGATACCTGACCAGCCCACAGGTCATGATGGCACCGCGCCCTTAGGAGCCCCTGGTGCTTTACCTCGCCGCCACTCCCTACTCCGCCAGTGCAGCCTTGGTGGCAGTCAGAGAGGAGCGCCGAATCAAAACCATGGCAGCAGCCCGAGACAAGGCAGAACAGGGACAAGGAAGGCCTACAGAAACCACCACCACGGCTGAGGAGGATCAGCCGCCGCAGAGTGGCGCACCAGAGGCGGAAGAGGCCCCTCTTCCAGATGGCTAGTCTCAGGAGGCCTGATTGCCTCAAGAGGCGCCACGGTCTCCGGAAGGAGCCACCAGCACTGACGCGCTCCACCTCGTTGAGCACCCAGTGTACTTCGTCAGCACGGTGTTGCGGGATGCAAGAGCATGGTACCCCATGCCTCAGAAACTCCTCCTCGCGCTACTGGTGGCTTCGTGCAAGCTGCGGCACTATTTTCAGGGTCAACCCATCAAGGTCGTCTCGTCATACCCCCTGGAGAGAGTGCTCAGGAGCCCTAATTCAGCTGGAAGGGTCGCTGAATGGAACATAGAACTGCAAGCATTTCAGCTCGAATTCAGCACGACCAGGGTCATCAAGGGAGCAGCGTTGGCGGATTGTGTGGTAGAGTGGACGGAGGTGCCAGGCCTCAAGGCCGAAGAGGATCGGTCCCTATCCCCGGGAAGCGAGGCGCTAGAAGGCTGGGTCATGTACTTCGATGGGGCGTTCTCCAGGCATGGCGCTGGAGCTGGGGCGGTGCTTATATCGCCCACACAGGACAAGCTCTATTACGCCGTGCAACTCTGTTTCCAGCAAGGCGAAAAGGTCTCCAACAACATAGCGGAGTATGAAGGTTTAATAGCAGGCTTGAAGGCCGCGGCCGCCCTGGGAGTGAAACGCCTCACCATCAAGGGCGATTCGCAGCTCCTTGTCAATTTCTCCAACAAGGTGTATGAGCCGAAGGACGAGCACATGGAAGCCTACCTTGCGGAAGTCCGTAGGATGGAGAAGCAATTCTGGGGGTTGGAGTTGCAGCATGTGCCCCGTGGCACCAATCAGGAGGCCGACGATATCGCCAAACGCGCGTCAAGACGGTTACCCCAGGAGCCTGGCGTTTTTGAGGAGCGGCTCTTCAAGCCCTCAGCTCTGCCGTCTTTATCAAACACGGCTCAGCCTTGGGAGGAGCTCCCCCAGTCACCTGCCTCAGGAGCTCCGACCTGTGGCCCGGCCTCAGGAGCGCGCCTGCTCTTGATGATGGACCCTCAGGAGGGATGTTCGATCACGGAGCTCCGGAGCTACTTAGCGCAAGGGACTTTGCCAGAGAAGGAGGAGGAAGCGGAGCGAGTGGCACGCTAGGCCACGGCATACTGCATCAGAGACGAAGAGCTCTACCGGAAGCGACCAAACGATGTATCCCTGCGCTACATCTCCAGGGAGCAAGGGAAGGAACTACTGGAAGATATACACGGCGAAGACTGCGGACATCATTCATCATCACGGACCCTCGTCGGCAAGGCGTTCTGCAGTGGGTTTTATTGGCCCACCGTGCTCAACGATGCTGTGGAACTAGTGAAAGCTTGTGAAGCCTGCCAGTTTCACGCCAAGCAGATCCATCAGCCAGCAGGAGGCTTGCAGACTATCCCCCTTTCGTGGCCATTCGCAGTCTGGGGGCTAGACATCTTGGGCCCATTTCCTCGGGCGCCAGGGGGCTACCGCTACCTCTACGTTGTTGTGGACAAATTCACCAAGTGGGCTGAAGTAGAGGCTGTCCGCACCATTCCCGCGGGTTCCGCGGTCAAGTTCATCAAGGGCATCGTAAGCCGGTTCGGGGTGCCGAATCGCATCATCACGGACAACGGTTCGCAGTTCACCAGTAACCTCTTCAAAACATACTGTGCTAACCTTGGAACGCAGATATGCTACGCCTCAGTGGCGCGCCCCCGAATCAACGGCCAGGCCGAGCGAGCCAACGCGGAGGTCCTGAGGGGCCTCAAGACCAGGACGTTCAAGAAGAAGCTGGAGGCCTGTGGCAGGGGTTGGTACGACGAGCTTCAGTCCGTGCTATGGTCCATCCGCACCACCGCGACCAAACCGACTGGAGAGACCCCGTTCTTCCTGGTCTACGGAGCGGAAGCGGTCCTCCCTCATGGGGTCAGACATCGCTCCGCGTGGGTCCTGGCGTTCGACGAGGCGCAGCAGGACGCCATGCGGGGGATGGACCTCGTGCTGGGGGAGGAATGTCGCCGAGAAGCCGCGCTGCGAGTAGCAAGGTACCAGCAAGCGCTGCGGCGATATCACTGCCGCAACATCCGTCCCAGGACTCTTGAGGTAGGAGACCTCGTGCTTAGGCGGGTTCTCTGCAGGGAGGGACTGCACAAGCTCTCTCCCATGTGGGAGGGCCCGTTCAAGGTTGTTCATGTTTCTAGGCCCGGCTCCGCGCGCTTGGAGACTCAGGAGGGAGTGCCGGTCCAGAATGCATGGAACATCCAGCACCTCCGGAGGTTCTACCCCTGAAAAGGCCCAGAGCCTGTGAAGCAAGGCAAGTGCTTGTGAGCTATCGCGTTTTGGGAAAGGCCCAGAGCCTGTGAAGCAAGGCGAGTGCCTCTGAAGCTATCACGTTTTGGGAAAGGCCCAGAGCCTGTGAAGCAATGCGAGTGCCTGTGAAGCTGTCGCGTTTTGGGAAAGGCCCAGAGCCTGTGAAGCAAGGCGAGTGCCTGTGAAGCTGTCGCGTTTTGGGAAAGGCCCAGAGCCTGTGAAGCTATCACGTTTTGGGAAAGGCCCAGAGCCTGTGAAGCAAGGCGAGCGCTTGTGAAGCTATCGCATTTTTGAAAAGGCCCAGAGCCTGTGAAGCAAGGCGAGCGCCTGTGAAGCTATCGCGTTTTGGAGAAGGCCCGAAGCCTGTGAAGAAGGCCAATGCCTGTGAAGCTCGCCGCCCGTGACACTCTCACGTAATAATGAGTGGGGCTGTACATGCCCCGGAGTCTCAGGAGCGCCGGCCTCAGGCCCTGGGGCTCCCTCCCACGCCCAGTGGCAGCACTTAGCTCCGCACTGGTGAGAAGACGTCGAAGACTAGATTAGGTGCCGGACGCGGCTTTTCATTTGCTTTTCGCAGTTGGCTTGTTCCTTCTCATTTGGAGTTTTATTGAAATTGTTGCCGTCTTTGGCTTTCGGTTCTTCGGCTTTTCGCTCTCCTGCCTTGATTTCTCTTGCGCAAGGCCTCGCGAGGGGGGCAGCTGAGCGCCCTCGTGAGCGTTCCTATCCTAGTCATTCAAAGAGTTCGCGACCTGGGCCCCTTACAGGAGCACCCCTCCGGTCCGTGCCCCATGGGCATCGTGACACAAACAAAGGGCCTGGGTCGGTCCCCCCCCCCCCGCGGCTGGGGTCGGGAACTATCCACGCTCGGGCACATAGCCGGAAGGAACGGTAACGAAAGAAAAACGATGATTAACAGCAATAACCCAAACACGCCCCCACGGGGCTCCGCACTATTGTCTTTGTTACGCAGGAAAAATGGAAAAGGAAGAACAAATCCGGCGCGGCTCCCCTCACACCGGCCCGCGGGGAAGACCCGAGCTGCCTCTGGGGCTCAGGCGGACTTCCTCTCGCGCTTCGCCAGGGCGCGACGGCGTGCGGACACGCTGCCACCCCCCAAGCAGATACGACGGCATGGAGGCTGATTGCGGCCACCGCTGGAGGAGTCGCCGCCTGAAGAAGAACCAGAGAAGCTTGATGAACCCCGGACGCCGCCAGGCGCACGAGCGCTGCTCCCTCCATCATCACCGGAGCTGGGTTCCCAGCCGCGGTCGTCACCGTCAGGGCAACACCCCGCGCGACGACGATCTTCCCCAAACACCCTCACGTAGAGGGTGGCGTCGTTGTCGAACTTGAAGTGTAGGGTGCACCGACGGCCCAGGCCACGTGCACGGGCAAACGTCTGCCAACCGCGGGCCAGGGACAGGCTCCCGGCCGCGGAGACCTCCAGGGAGACCCATGAGGCCCGGCTGCAGCAGTCGTCGGCCTGGAGCCAAAGGCCGCCCGGGGCGCCGGCCGGGAGCTCGCCAAGGAGGAAGCACGGAAGCGGGAGCCGGGTGCTAGCCGGCTCCGCCGACCACACGACGAACTCCGGCAGAGCTTCAGCAGCACGAACGCGCGGCCTGGGGGGATGCACAGCTGGAGCGCGCCCCCGGCTACAGCAACCCGCCCGTCGCCATGCTGAAGATCACCTCCACGACCGCGGGGAGCCACCGTGGTGGCCACAGGATGCTTGCGAGGGCGCCCTCTGCCGCACTTGGGTGGGGGAGAGGCGGGCTCAACCCGGCAAGCCTTCCCCTTCTCAGCGGCTGAGAACCTCCTCGACGGGGCCATGAAGAAAAAGGAGAAGCAAGGGGGGATGAACTGGAAGGGCACGCGCAGTTCCGTACTTATAGCCGGCGAAGGCCGACCGCTGGCCTCCACGATCACAGGTAATCATGACACGATTTGCATGCAAGGACTTGTCCAACTCGCGCGATCACCAAGGCGTCGTGGGGAAGTGGAGACGCCCACGTCCAATCAACCGCCACGCGGCGCCCAAGGCCACAGGCTGTTAGGGCCCGCGGCGCTTCGCCCTTGCCCTTTCGCCTCTCGGCACGGCCAAGTCCGAGCACGCCTTGGGCCCGGGGGCTTCTGTCGGTGTTCTGGGAACGGGGGTCCCCAGACTTGCCTGCCTGCGGCCTGCGTCGTGGCTCAAAGGGGGCCCAGCACGGCCCATCTTCATCAACACAAGACTCAAGACCCTCACGAGGGTCAAAGCCTCGCGGGGTGGACGACACGGAGCTTCCTCATGCATGGTCTCGTCAGGCTGGCTCGCGAGGAGGCGGAGAGATCAAGGCGGGGTAGCTCGCGAGGTGCCCGTGACGCAAGCCATGACGACTCAGGGTGCCAGGCGGGTGCCAGCCCGCGCAACGTCCTCCTTTCCTCTTTGGTGCAAAGGGGGCAAGCGCAGCCGCGGAGTACCGAGGCATCAGGCAAAGGTTGCCATTTCGGTGCAACGAGACGAAGACCAGGAGGACTACGAGACGGAGGTCACCGTGGAGCCCAAGATGGCGTCATCACCAGAGCTTTGAGTAGGCGAAGACTGCTTTTGTCTGGATAGTTGATACTGGCTGTCCCCCTTCAAATTAGCCCGCCATTGTTGGCTCCCTTCCCGCTCGATATTTGGGAAGAGGACCAGGGCCTCTATAAATAGGACCAGCCGCCCACAGAGTAAGGGGTTCGTTGGTTCGTTCGGTTGGCGTGTAAGTGAGAGTAAGACAGCCAGAGAGAGAGAGAGAGAGAAAGGGTGGCTGAACTCCTCCCAGCAGTTCATCACCCCAGCCAAGAACAGACCCTCGCGAGGTAGTTCTTCCTTGTATTGTTCATCATCATCAGCCCCAAGAGGTAATCCACCCACCACACACTGGAGTAGGGTATTACACCACAACGGTGGCCCGAACCAGTATAAACCTTGTGTCTCTTGTGCAGTTCTTTCAGTAGTCTAGATCTTTGCGAGATGGGGAGGAAGAAGGCGTAATCTCCACGCGCACCCCAGTGTTCGAACCTTAAGGGTCTGCCAGAACCCGAAATCCGACATTTGGGAACAGAGGAAGTATCACCATATGGAGGTAACAGAGGAAGCTTCAAATATGAACATGTCAATGGGAGGGAGGAAGCCCCATGCATGCATGCATGCATGCAACATGCAACACTCACACGTACACATGGACGAATGCAACACTGACGCACCCATGCGGCACATAGCACACGACGCAACACACACGCTCACGCTCAAGTGCTCAACCTACTCCCTACGTTCGTGAAAGACTATACATTTAGAGATTTACACATTGACTAGATCATAATTAACGCCCAAAAGTAGCAGACTTATGTGTGCATGCGACCATTGAGAGACGAAGATTAAATGATGGTCATTGTATGCTATAATTAAGGATAGACATGTAGCATATACCTAGAGCACAAGTTGGTGCATTAGTCAATCAATATCGATTTAGATTAAAGGCTAAATGCATTGGAAGTGTAGATGTACAACACTCTTTGTTTTTAGCTGATTTCTTTGCTCTGCCAACTGATAGGTGGGACCCAGAAACCAGGTGACAATTTAACCAGTTAACAAAGTGCCACGTCGACTATGTGGCCGGTCAGTAGGGTGCAATACGGTGCTCTACGATGAGCTAGTGATCGTATAATCACCGCAAACTATATATAGTGACCTTAAAGAGTGTATTGTTACATACGTTGATCGCCAGTGTATTTTTCTCATTTCAAATTAAGCCATATTAACTGGAAAGGACGTAGTATGGACTAGTACTAGTACTGCTTTGATGTGTCCCATCAACTCACCGAACGAGGAGAAGCTTGCTTACTAAGCCTCTCCCTCGCCCACGCGTGTGATGGTTCACAGGACAAGGAGAGGGTTTTGACTACAGCGCCCTCTCCCTCTCCCTCTCCGTCGCCCTCGCGGTGGACGTGCAGCAGTTCAACCGGTGTTAGATTGCTAGAAGCATAATGTGTACTGTAGTATCATCATTGTTGGACCTTCCGAAGAGGCGAAGAGCCAAGTGCAAGGTTCACACGAGTACGAACTGTTGAACCTCCCCAAGAGGCAAAGAGCCAAGCGCAAGGTTTTATAGGAGTTGTCGTCCTAGTAGGAGCATACTACAACTATAGCGAACGATGCTACTGTATGATGCCGCCACGTCACGTATATCCAGAGCTGTGCCACCTTTTTTTCTCAAAGAGCGTGTTGGAGCCCCTGCAACAACCACACAAGTTGCATGTACACATAACACATTTACTAGTAATAATTTCTAAAGGACAAATGCTAGTATGCCACACAAGTTCATCTCCAATTCATGTGATAAATTTGTGCATGACTATTCTACATATATTCACAGTGCTACCGTTCACAATTTACCATACTCCACTTACACGTTATAGATGGGCTAGATGTCCTCCTCCAGGTTCCAGTCCCAGGTGTTCTTCATGGATGGAACGATCCATAGCCGTGGGCAATGGGAATCATTTTCGTAGCTTTCTAGTCCGGTTCCACACGATGGAGACTCATCCAAGCTGAAGCGGCATAAATCAGGGATAGCGTGTCCCAGCATGTCGTTCATCCGATGGTGCGCACTGAAGACACAACCATGCTTCATGAATGGCATGCCTTCCACATCGTGCACGGGAGGTGGCATCCACTTCACAATGGGGTAGCTGTCCCTAATGAAAAGTGAGTATTCTCCTAGAGTGTTCCTCGGCACCCACGTAGCATCACGGGGGTCGAGCTCGGCGCCGTTCATCTGGTAGACGCGGCATCTCAGATCTGGACACATGGTGACGTACATAGTCAAGGTCCATGCATAATAATGTTGTGCTCAAATATGGCGGTCAGTAATACTGTGTAGCAAATAGTACTACTCCGGTATAGAGCAAGTAAAATAACCGGCTAATTATATATAGCCACTCTTGGCTACATGGATGACATAGTAAGACATGGAAAAAATGGTGGCAGCTAGTGGGTTCAAGTCTTCAAGGGCCTAGCTAGCTATACACGTCCTCCAAGGTAAAAAGTACTCCTACTAGTACGTAAGTAGAGTACTAGTACAACAATGAAAGAGAAGGCGAGAGGGTTAAAAATGGAATACCTGAGTAGATGGTGATGGTCCGATCATGGTAGATTGTGTGACCATATTGCACATCCGTGTTACCATGGGTAACGACTGCTAAGATAGTTGATCCCAATATGCCAAAGTCAGCTACAAGGTTCCAGGTTTGACCGAATTGCGGATGCAAATGCACATCCAGGATCGGCGATCTTATTTTGATCGCGGGATGACTGGTCCCGGCAAAATAATGGAGTACCGTTAGGGATGCAAATGATGGTTTGTGCATTCCGTTTGTAATCTCCCGTACCGTATGATGGCAACCAGATGAAACAAGTCCCCTGGCTTGTCACGGCGAAGATGCGGCCTAGATGGCGCACGGCGTCTTCGAACGTGCAGGGGTAGAAATTTGCCGCCGCCAACATGCGCCAGCCTCTGCCGTTACTGCCTCTTGCATTGATGAGCCTTATGTCGAACACCATGATGAGATAGTAATCGTCGTAGCCGCGTCGCTTTATCAGCGGGTCCGCAATTGCTATCTTCTTCAATCTCATATAGGCATCATCATACGTATTCAAGCCCAGCTAGTCCGGAAGGCCGATCCCAATGGTGGAGAAAGGGTCTACCTGAACGGCCGCACTGTTGTGGATGTTGTGCAAAATGATGGTTGTATCCGGCCGGAGGTATGCAAGCCAATATTCGTTGGCACCGACCCAAACCTATATATAAGACGGTGGGCAGCGGAGAAATTATGGGATGGAAATGGAATAACTAAGTACTACATGATCAAACTCCATTACTGACCTACTCATCGGACAAAATCCGACTACCTCTCAACATCGGCAACTCTAGTGGAGTCAACGTGAAACCATGGCCAGGGAGCGGTGGACTGTTCGAAGGATTGCCCATAGAAGAACCTTCTCCTCGAGGACGCATGGAAGACCAACAAGCATGGCCTTTTCCCAAGCCTTTTTAAGCACCATCTTGAAAAAGTTGGCACCAAGTCTTGCGGCGGTGAGGAAATGGGAGCGGCGTGCGATTTCTCCCAGAGGGTCATCGTCCAAGGTCTCCCAGCCCCGACGAGGAGGAGAACCGCCTGGCGAATCCATGGGAGCAGCAACGAACTGCCTTCTCTTCGGGGGAGGGGAACTAGTGAGGAGGAGATAAGAGCGTAATAACCGCAGGGCCTCGTCCCTTCCAACTGTAGATCGTTCCTTAGCGAAGGGGTGAGGCTATTATTTTCTACTAGTACTAGCATTATGGGACGTTATGAATTGCATTATACTGTAAATAATAGCACTATTAAGAAATTTTTGGCACTAGCTAGTAGTTTTTGGCGTGGATTAAGAAATTTCGGGTATGTTTTTGCTATTTTTTGTACACGCCGACTAGTGTCAAAAAACGTCTTACATTATGTGATGGAGGAGTAGGTACTCGTACTGTAGCAGTACTAGTACTACTTCCTCAACTAGTAGTGCGATGTACTGTACTTCTAGTATAGTGCACCAGTTTTGAACTCTTGAATCTCAGGGCCAAGGAGCTACAGTTGGAAGTGGAGGGTACTACGTACTGTTCCCTAGAACCATTGCTGTACTATCAATGTAGGGAAAGTACACCTGCTTAGTGGCCTAGTGGGTACTCTCGGTGCTCTATTCAGCCGCTCCTCTCATGTAGCTGGCCTACTCAGCCGCTCCTCTCACGCACACACTAGCAACATGTTTATCAGGGACGGTTACTGCGGGGGAAGAATATTTGAGTTATTTGATACAGCGAGAATAGGCTTTTCACTTTCATTTGTGGAGGTGTAATGGATCTCGTCGAACTTTGTTAGTAGTTCCTTCTTTATGAATGAGATGAAGCATGGCTTTTGCCTCCATTTCAAAAAAAAACATGTCAAGAGGAATTTCTTATATAGTAGAGACGACAATGGAGTGAAGTCCATGCGTGCAACGCCACAAGCTATAGAGTAGTAGTAGAGCACTTTATGTACAGAGCCATATTTCACAGTTCGCAATGCCCTGCCAGGCTTTTCCGGCTCCTCGGGCTTAATTGGGAGGCGCTAGTTTAAATATGATACTAGCTGATGAGGAAGCTGCAAGCGAGGTGCGGCTAGGGCGAGCACGCAAGACACGAGATGCTGGGAAGGAAAACCCATTCACGTGGCAAGGCTGTCCAGTGCACCCAGATTGTGGTGCCGCACGTCCGTTTGACTTCAAAACTCAAACTACCCGTGTAAAATATTGGCTCGTAGCGAAGTTACTATTTGAAAAAAGGCCGCCGTGCGTTCTGCCAGGATCGAACCCACAAAATGAGGTATACACTGCCGCGACCACTAGTAGTACTCATTGGAGTACAACGCAACCTATAATCGCCTTTTGTCGCTAGTAGTACATTGTTCCTTACAAGAAACCCCTAATAATTGAAGAAACCACAAATAATGCCAAGAAACTACTACCACTTGCATATGTGGCAAACTTAAGATAAGACTACCTTATCAACCATTGTACATGCTCTTACCAACCAGCCCTACGAAGAAACGATTACTCTACAAAGTGTCATTGTAGGCACGTTTCAACCCATGGCCCTGTTTGGATAAATTTGTTGTCAATCTAACCCTGCCATCCAAACACCACTTTGGTTAGAGTTAGTTCGGTGTTAGAATCTAACCTCTGACTTAGAGTATCCAAACAGGGCCCATGTCGCCCATTAAGTTAACGCCTTCTATTCGACCGGGCGTTATGACTTGTGGGACCTACATGTCAGTTTGCACAAAAATCCCCGAGTGACCTCCTACCTCCGGCCCGTCCACCTAGTCATCCTCGGCCATGGGGCGCAGCTACCGCCACCGGCAGAAGGCGAGGTCAAAACCGCTAGCGGTGCGGAGCCCATCTTGCGGCAGCCCGGATGCCAGCTCCGTCTGGCGCTCGCGGCCGCTAGCTAGCCAAGATAGCTCCGTCCAGCTGCTTGTCTGCAAGGTTTGCTAGCTAGATTTGCACAGCGGCGTGGCGGATTGCTCGCGCGCACCGCGCTAAGGCCAGCCATCTGGCTCGAGCGAAGGCCAGCGCGGCGGCTTGCTCACTCGTGAGTCACGCTGGGGCCAGCCTGCCAACCCGTGCGGAGGCCAGCACGGCGTCCGGCCCATTCGGCGGAGCGGCGGCCAACTCGCTCATCACTGGCGCCACCGACGAACATGCATCAGTATTGTTTGAAGTAATGTTTAGGAAAAATAATGATTTGAGGGGGGATAACAGGAGAGAAGGTCAGATGTGGGTCCCTCGTGTCAACGGTCAAAAAAATATGTTGGTTTAAGCTGCCTTGTCAGCATGGACGTGTGGGCCAACCCTGTCATAAATGGGTTTAAACTAACCTAATCGGTAGGTAGTAGTTTTTGCTATTTTTTGTACAATAGATTCTTCCTAGGGCTGGTTGAAAGTGGTTGTTTTTTGTTAAATACTCTACATATTGTAAGTAGGAGTGAAAGTTAAGCTTTGGAATCCAATAAGCAAGGCTAGTTACATAGTGCATATGTGTACATGATTGAAAGTAAATATCAACCATGAGTGACTAATATCTTGATGGAAAACTCGAAACTATGGAATACTAGGGAAAATAATTGCATCGTTGGAAATACTAGCAATGTTCATGTGGGTTGCAACGAATCATAATTAGAATAATACTTATTCACAAACTTGATACAAAACACTCTAATTTTGATATACATATATCACTAGAGATATATTATGTTCCAATTAGGATATAGTCCTTGCGCTGTTTTGGTGAGGTCAGGAAGGGATGTGGTTGGTTTCAAGATACTAATTATGGGTTTTTCTGCAAATTGGTAGACAAGTGGGATGTTTGTGAGAAAAGGCAACAACTTACCTCATAGTCGTTAGATGTAGATCTTATGGTCACAAACGACGGATGACAGACACACCATCATCACCAACTTAGTCTTCTGTAGGAGTACTAGCAAGATCCGTGCATTGCACGGAACATCAAGATGCATTTTTTATAAAAACACTCGTTGTGATTGACCCATGTGGGAGTAATCCCATGTGTAAAAACTAATGATATCTCGAGAAATAGGATATAATGTGAAGAGGAGTGGGGCGTGGTGGTGATTGGTGGTCGGACTGAGCGGAGGCATGGGGATTAACGACGCCGGCAGCGACCACCAGGCCAATTTGTTCCAGAGGCTTCCTTTCTTAATTTCTCAACAATGAGGTTGTTGGAGATAAGGATGAATGAGTGAAGGCCTTGTCTGCAAATGTGGAGAGGGGTGCGGGTATCTTTTAGTTTAATTTCCATCAGTCAGATATAGATCGGACGGTCTATATTGCAAGATGGCACGCGTACCATTATCACCAACTCGGTTTTTTATAAGAGAAGAAATATAAGTATGGAGATACAAACATATTATCGATACTTGTTTTCGTAAACTAGCATCTAGATTCTATTCAATGCCTCAGCATGTGAGGCCTTAGCACAATGACTTCTCGGCTGTTTAAAACAAAGGTTTTCTCGTCGCGATAAGGAGGGGGTGACGGCGACGCGCTTTTTGGCTTGCTCTAGTCCTAGGAGTAATACTAGGTGGTCTAAGCACGTGTAGATTTATTCTTTTTCACGTCTCGTGTTCTCCGTAGTGCCACGACTGTTGATGAATAGACGGTAAGTTATTCACGAGGAAACCCTTGTTGAGCGTGTTTGCGAGAGAGATAGACAGTGTGCGTGTGTGATATGTCTAGAGACTTAGGCGATGATAACAGATTCTTTGTGTCTATGTGTGTGGACGATAGAGAGAGACATGTACATGGGGCTTTGTGTTGTGTAATGTGGAGACACATATACATAATTAGAGAGTGAGAGTGCGAGATACACATGCGGACATGGGGAGAGATGAGGATCCAAATTAATGGGTGTTTGTGCGTGTCTATGTGTGTTTGTGCGCGCGTTTGTGTGTGAGAGGGAGTGTGTGTATGTGGAATAGAGAGACCACTAATGATGTAAACCTAGTATAAGGGAAGGGGGAGTGTTGTGACATGTGTAGTAGCGGGATAGCATGGGTGCGGGCGGGGGGAGCAGACTATTTGGAAGAGACATCGATTGTGTGTGGGAGAGGGGTGAGAGAGAGAGAGAGCTAGCGACGGAGAGACACACAAACACACACACACACACAGAGAGAGATAGAGATAGAGAGAGAGAGAGGGCGAGAGAGGGGGCATTTGTGTCCATAAATGGCATATAGATAGGGAGACAATGTTGATGTTGTTTGAAATTGGCCTATGTATGGAGACGCAAGGGAAGCGAGTCATCGTGTGTGTGATAGGGGCTTCATGAGAGATCTAGAATAGATGGTGTAGAGAACAATGTGCGAGATGGAGAACGATGATACATTAGGGAGCTATGGAAAGAGTCACGACATATATGTATACAGGGAGGAGCTGGGGCGGGTCCGCATGTGGGAGAGATAGAAAGAGGAGAGTGGTGCACAAGGAGACAAAGTGTGCTTGTTTTGTAGTGGGGGTGGTGTGTGAGGTGAGTGTGCGAGAACCACATAACTAGGGAGATAGATGTTTTGGGGCGACATTTTGTGTGTATGGGAAAGATACACTCTACATAGTGCGTGTGCTTGGGAAAGAGAGATGCCGGGAGACCTAGCTAGAGAGTGGGGGAAGTGATGTGTGCATGCCCAAGAGACAAAGTGATAGAGACCTATGGAGAGAACGACTTCTCTGTGTGTGGGAGGGGGTGACGAGGGGGGGGGGGTTGGCTTCAGATAAAGAGTGAGGTGTCTATATTTGAGGGACTTTAGCGTAATTGAGATATACATGGTTAATAGTGTGTGCACTCAAGGTTGATCAATTTGTTTCACAGTTTGGACTATGAGATAACGATACTTTTGAGCATGCGTGATATACTTTGATGTACCAGAATTACAAACCTAAGATTGGAATTTTGAAATTCGACTCCATCATTAGCTTTTGTAATTCATTTAAACGGAGGTACATGAACGAAAAATGGCTGCTTTGGTAACTCCATTGTTTTCCCCTCTTTGCCCCCAACATTCTTCCCCAGAGCCCCTGCCCTTCCCCTCCCCGGCCCCCAACCATGTCAAGCCGCCAAATCTAGTCCTCCGCCGCAGCGGTGGACCTCACACCCTGATGGATCTACCTTCCGCACCTTGGAACCCCCAACTGCCAACTCACAACTTCACCGGAGCCGCTTCAGCGACTGGCTTGTACACCGCTCCAGATCTCCTTGACCGCCATCATGGTCCACCGCACCGGATCTGCTTAACCGGCGCCCTCGTCCACCACAGTGTAGGCCCTTCACTGACTCCCTTGTCCGTCCCTTCGCTGGCCCTTCATACAAGCCCTCGTCCGCCGCAACAGATCCGCCTCACTGAAAGCACTATACAACGCGCCCGCCGAAGCCTTCGTCCACTGCACCGGACCTCCACGGATGCCATATTCAACTCCACCAGCCCTGCTTTACCGACGCCGCAGCCTCATCAGGTTATTTCGATCTGTACTCCTTCGTTTTTCTCTTTATCGTGCAACTGTTCACTTTCCACAGATGAGCTTTCTTGTATGTCGACAGGCGCCGCAACCGTAGCACTGGAGCCGCTTCAGCAATGGCGACAACCGACCCAAACTCAACCGCAACACGAGCACCATCGACGATCCTTAGCTATCAAGTATGCCAACAATACCCATACGCCGCCGAGAATCAGGTACTATTATCCAACGGCCGGCGCCTATGTTCACTTTCTTAGCATAAGCACCGCACCTTTGACTTTCTTCAGGGCATCATTCCGTTTTTCATGAGACGATTATTCTGCTTGCACCTCTAGGGCCATACTTCTGGCAGTGAACATGTTACATGTGCTAAATTACATACCAGTGCACATATAGTTAATATGCTTTAGTTTTGTCCTAAGTATTACTGTACTTCCTAGATATCACTGCCTAATATTTTTCTTCTTACATGCTATATTTATGATAATGGTGTTGTTCTGATGCCACCTATTGGTTCCATCAGACTGCTTCATGTTCTCTATGCTTAATTACACATCAGCAAACTAGCATGTGGTTCCGCTGGTTTTTGTTCGTTTTAGCCTACATTTTCTGATGCTAGCTATTACATCACTGCTACGAGCCTCTGTTCATTACTTTTTTGTGTGTTCTTGATCTTCCCAAGTTGCATGACTAATTTGACGCTTCTATTAATTATGGAGCTGCCAACCCCATCAAACAAAATATTTGTTCTTTTGGGGCTGGCACCTCGAACAAGCATAAAAATAGAGGGAAGCAGATATATTGTCGTGCTTGCACACACCCTTCTTTCATTAGTTTAGATGAACCATTGATGATCAATTCGAACCAGTGCATGCGATTAAAATTAATTTTACCTAAATAGAGGGTGCAGAATAAACTACAACAAGTAGATTTGCAACCACGGGATGCTGACAATATCTTCAAAGAACATTGCAACATCAGCGAGGCTTCACAGCAACATATGGTAAGCCAGTGTGTTTTAGTACATGTGAAATGTAATGCGTGTGGGCTGCTTTCTTGGCTTGTGCCCTCAACCTGTAATCCTATAGAATAACAAATAGTTCAGTTGTCTGCTTTGCTATATTGCTTGATCCGAATGCTTGTTTGTTACTTGTTACGCTATACCTGAGTTGGCCAATATGTCAGCAGTGCTTGCTGTACTATCATAAAGAAATGCATGCCTAGTTCATTTGAGTCCTTAACTTTTCCTCTGAATTTCATCACAAGACTGTCTTCGTAGTTTATATGAGGCCACACTGTTAAGTGCTTTCTCAGATTATTTCAACTGCTTAGATGCCTTGGCAACTTAAATATAGCGGTGGTACACTCCCTTTCAACTAGGGATGTCAACTGGGTCCTGTTTAATCCCAATTAAAGTCCACTAGTGGTATGATAGTTCAAAAGAGTTTTTGTTTTTTTGAGGAAAATGAACCAGGGAGCTAGCAAAAACTAACTAGATGGGACTGGCGGATGTTGTTTATTTGGCACTTACATCCCTAGTTTCATCTTACCATTTTAAATTCTTTTCGGCTAATGCTGCTTCGAACCATTTAAATATAGCTTGCCATGATCGGCAATAATTCGTATGTCCTTTACCATGTAAGCTTACTGCCTGGATCATGCAATAACTATCTCTTACTTATGTCCAGCGGAAACCTTTCAGGATGCCGTTCACACTAGGACACAATGTACAACCCCAGAATCTATTTGTGGAAGCAGTGCGCCATCCATGTTACCAGATGGTAGAAGTTCAGAGGCAACACCGCCAGAGAGCAGTCTAAGCACATATATTATAGTTCTTGAGGCTCTACTAGAGGCAGAAAGAGATGGTGTGGCTGCCATGAATGAGGTAATCTCGATCTTGAAGCTAGAAATTATGCAATTAGCTGCACGCATTATGCAAGTAACCCAAGAATTGGAGGAAGTAAGAATGTTGCATTTGAAGACGGAGGAGGTCCTGCTGCTTCTGCTATATGAAGCCTAGGGTAATCCCGGTTCTTCTTTAGATAGCAGTTGAAATTGTCATTAGATTATTGTACTTGCATGTTGTGTCATGTCTCTGAATGGATTATGTTGTAATACCCCCTATGTTGTCCATGTGTTGTAATGATCTGAATTTTTTAGGCGAGGTAATCCTCAGTACTTGTATGATTGACTTAAGGTGAACTGTTTTTCGTGTGAGCATATTGTATTGGATGAAATAACTGTTTGACTCAAAGTGTATCCAACCTACTGAATTCGAAGATCACGACATTTCTAAATCATAATCATATATAAAGGTGGAATAAATCTTTGTTGTGGTTTTGAAGAAATAAATAACAAAATGTAGAATTATCTATGGATATTCGTAATCGAATAAAAAATGGATTTGGATTTAGTTGCCAGGGCCCAGGGAAAACATGAATGCTAATTCTCCCAAGTTTTGAACGAAGCGGCTAAACACCCACTATCATTTGTGGGCTGCCCGAAGCAAGTGTTTGCGAGATGGAAATTATTGTCTACCCCTGACACTTGACATCCTTATTGACTGGATTTACACTGCTGTCGATAGGGGTAGTGTAGTAATTTCAATCAGACGTGACACGACGGCCTCTGAGCCCATTCAGACATGGTGGGCGCCAAACGTGGGCGGCAAAACACATTTGATTCAAGCTTGTCCGAAAGACATGTGTCTCTCCCTCCATTTCCCCATTCATCCACGGTGGGCGGCAAAACAAACTGTCCTCGTCCGAAATCGATGTAGGCTAATATTTTAAATAGGGGCAGATGTGTAACTTCCGTCAGACGTGACACAACCAACCTACCTATCAGCCCCGTTCATACACAGTGGGCGCCAACCGTGGGCAGCAAAACGCCCTCTCCTCGTCTGCAATCATTACCAGCAAATATTTGGGACATGCGAGATTACCGTCCTATCCCCAACCGACGTGATGTCCAAAATTTTAAATGGGGCATAAGTTCGTAACTTTCCCACATTTCAGACAAGCGCGTCCCAAAGTTTGAGATCCCCCCTCCCCCTCCATTTCCCCATCCATACACCATCGGCGCCACGAAAACCTCCCCACTGCGGCCAGCCTCCTCCGTCCGCCACCCCATCCTCCACCTTGCCGGAGCTGCTACCCCTACCCCGTCGTCCACTGCAAGAAATGGACGTCTCCCATCCATGGCGCCGGACCAGGATCCTTTCATTGCGTCGTATCGCTTCATCGGCGCCGTCGTCCACTTTGCCATTGCCGCTCCTACGACCGCCTCGTCCACGGCAACATGATTTATCCCCCAACCCGGCCGTCTGCCATCTAAAGTCTTCTTCCCCGCCGCCGATAGCCATCGCACCCGCAGCATCCTCAACGTACCAGTAGGGGCCTACACGGTGTCGCAAGAGAGGTGGTACTCTTCCATATGTACTTAAGTTATTGATCTCACCCGGAAAATATATGTTAAATTGTTTACTGTACTTTTCTTGTCCATACCAAATCGTAGTGGCTAGTTGAATGCAAACATTAGTTGCGAAGTAGCTTTGTCCGGTTTGCATCTTCAGATCCGCCATGTCACGGTCACTATACTCGTAAATCTTATGGTTTCCCCCCTTTATATTCACTACCATCATCGTAGGTGCTTCACTGCTTCGTGTCGTGCTAGCACTGCTCCTCAAGACCTCAACCCATCAAGCGAAACAACATGCCACTCATAATTCCAAAGTTTACATGTTGAAATATGAATCTGATATGATGCTCATATTACTTAAACAGAGAACGTTTAATTGGTCACCTAATGTTCCTATATTCATTTCATAAAGCATGTGCGCCACCCACTGGTCCAGCTAGTTCCACTTTCCTGATTTTACTCTTGATGCTTAGGGTTTTCCCCTTTTATCTACTCTACTATGATCTGCGTAGGTGCTTTCTGTCATACTAGCATTACTCCACCCTTCAAGCTAAACAACACAACACTCAAAATTCCAAAGCTTAGTTGTTCAAATATGATTGTGACATGATACTGATATTAGTTAACAGACACATTTAATTGGTTAGCTAAAGGTCCCACTTGAGTTTCCAAATGCATGTTGCGACATATAGAGAGACAGTAGAATTGCATTTCTTTGTCACTTGTTGACTATACTTTCTTGTCCATACCAAATCTTAGTTGTTATTTCAAAGAAAATATCTGTTGCTAACTACCCTTTGCGCGGTTTGCAGCTTCAGATCTGCCATCCCACTGCCACGGTCAACACTATACTCATCATGCTTATGGTTTCCCCATTTTATGATGACCACGGTCAGCCTACGTGGTTCATGTCGTAATAGCACTGCTCCACCCATCTAGCTAAACAAGCTTAGTTGTACAAATTCAAATATGATATTATGCTGATATTAGTAAAACTGAGAGATGTTTAATTGGTCAGCTAAATGTTCCTACTTTAGTTTCGAAATGCATGTGAGCCACATATGGAGAGACCAGAAGGAATAGTATTTCTCTGTGCGCTTTGGTTCATCATGGGTGTCCAACCGACATTGTATAGAAAGACTTGTAATATCTTCAATCTGCTTGCTCTTCTGCTCTTCTTTAAGATGATCCTCTTCTCTTGCGGTCGACTGGTCAGGTCGAGTTATTCTCCCTTAGTATATTTTGAATCTGTCAAGTCGGGTCGACTTGTTCTTCTTTACTATATGTTGAAGCTGTCATCTGCAAAGTATCATCACTTCTAGAGCTCTCATATTTTGAGTAGTAGGCCACATTATATTAATGGACACACCAAATTACACCATGCATGGCACCTCTTAGAAGAATTGCAGAGATAGCATACGGGGGTTTATAGGGAGGAAGTATTGGATTAGAATCACTTCTACATTACAAATATAATCTCACTTGCTTTATGTTTTCATGCATGTCAGGTATTGAACATTATTAAAATGAATATGAGAATGGGTGCACGAGAGGAATATTGCGGAACAATCCGCTGGCTAATAAACTTGGCATGGTGGATGATGGCATATCTTATTCACCCATCAAGGTGCATGCTCTAACTTGGCAAGGTTGTATTGGTCGCACATATTTTGCATCTGACCTCTTGCATTACTTCTACTTTGTTACACCATCTACTTAGTTTAAGCATCATATATGAGTATATGCCATACCTATCCATTTTCTGTACCTATTCCATGTGTCGTCATACTATGTTTTTTCAGTCAAATGTTGTTCTTTCGTAATAGATGTCCAAAAGGAAGAGGGTGATTGTAGATACTCAAGGAGTACAAACTAGGTATTTGGAAAAAATAGTGATACCTGTTAAATCAGATAGATCAGCAGCCACAGAAAACACATGCCCAACTGTAACAGACTTTACCCCTACTCTAGTGGCTAAACCCCTATTAGAACTGCTGACAGCCCAGCGTCAGGTACTATCTATGATATCAATTCAAAATTTGAACTCCTAAATTTCTACATGTGCCTTAACTTCTCTCTTGTATGAAAACTAATTTCAGATGAATCTCCTTGCTCAAAGGATCATAGGATTTGACGACAATACTAGGCTCTGCATTGCTCTTGTCAGTACCTCTTGCCCTTTGTCAGCATACTTACACTCATTGTTGTTTGATTATGTAGCATCATTGTAAATGTTCGCTTCTTTATCCTCCCTTTGCTTGAAATTATAAGATCTATATTTACTCTTAGATAAATGTAGAATTAACACAATGGTTATGAAGTTTTGGATTGCTCATGTAAGTACATGTTGTCATGTACTCCCTCTGTATCGAATTAATTGTTGATCAATTGGATGTATTTAGAACTTAATAGTGCTAGATACATCCATTTGAGCAACAACTAATAATGGACGGTGGTGGTATTACTGTACATGCATCACGAGATAGTTGATTGTCTAGCATTACTCTGCATCTTATCTGCCCTGCCCTCCACTTTCTCCAAATTATCATATCTACATTTACTCTTACCAAAATGTTGAATAAAGCCAATGCCACTGCACACGTTGATGTCTTGTCAGTACCTTTGGCCTTGTAACGCTGTACTTAATTAATTGCTATTTGATTATGTATCATCAGTCTGCACCTGAGCTTCATTATCCTCTATTTCTTCCAATATTATTTGATCTATATTTACTCTTTGCAAAATGTAGAATAATGGCAACACTTATAAAGAATTTTATTTGGGGAATTTATTGAATTATCTTTCCATCAACATGGAGAAGGGCTTTGTCCAGCCCGTGTTAACATGCAATGTAAGTTCATCCTTCTCAAGCCTTCAAACTTTGTTCTAGTATAGATTTGGATAGGCATTATTTCCTCCATTGCTATTTACATCTGATTGGATGTTTGCAACAACTACCAGTTTTAAATTGTAGTTGTAAAAACATGTTCCTTATGCAGAACAGATCCATTCATTTGCTTATATAATTGTGAAACCTGTTACATGTCTTCTTGTTTCTCTTTCAGAGTCTTATCTCTTATGCCAGGCAGAACTTTAGGAAATATAGTGAGCCAAACCATCTTGAGGATAGCAAGATGACCCCAAGGTCCTGTCTTGATGAAGACAGTGAGTTGAAGCTACTCACCAGCAGGTGTGAGACAACCTCTGTGCAGTCGCTGCCTCAATCAGCTCGACTTCTTCAGTCTCCACTTAAAGCGGAAAGGCTTGCTTCAGCTCAGCTCCGACTTGAAGTCAAAGATGTAATGAAGATGTCAGGGGACTGCCTTGCGCACTATGGTGCCATACAGCTAGGGATGAAGCATCTATCGTTGACACAACTGAGGTCTCATCAGCTTGTTTGGCTGCTTGCGGGGCCCGAGCTTGCCAGGTCTAGTGCCTTCTGAAGTGCTCTTAGTTTTGTATATTCTTTTGTCGGTGCGTTTATATGCACTGGTGGCGACCTTTGATGCCCAGTGTATATAATCCGCGGTCATGTTGCGCTTTATTATCACCGGTAGTGAACTTTGATTCCCAGTGGATGTAATATGACGTAATTTCTTTGTTGTATAGTCTAGGTTTATTCTTTGGTCGGTATGCTGTAATTTAGGCCAGAAGGTTCAGTGGATCTCAGTGTTGTCGGTCTTCAGGCCGTCCTGTTACTCATATGGGCCAAAACGTGGGCCTATAATCATCTTGGGCCATTAGCAGGTCTAAACCTATAGTAGTTTCCCGCCTTTAACATGCCATGTGATACATATTTACTGTAGTGACACTGGGCTTCCTACGGGCCGTAGAAACAATGGGCCTTCTACGGTCCATAGAAACAGTGGGCCTTCTATGGGCTGTAGAAACAATGGGCCTTCTATGGGCCATATCATCAATGTACCTCTAGCTATCGATGCTTTTCTCATCTCAAACTCTATTCATGCCACATCACAAAGTTTGATCAAGTTAGATTTGAACACTATGTGTGAGGAGCACTCGGTCACCAATTCGTCATAGACTTAAACTTCCAAAACCTCTCTGTGCATTTCGGTCTGACTGATTCATCCCTTTCGGTCAAACCGAGTTCACTGAGTTGATCTAAGTTTTCAATCTTGGTGTAACCGATTAGAACTTTTTGCTCACACCGAGTTGCAGTAACCTCTTGCCATTCTGCATCTCGGTGCCACCGAGTTGTTCCACTTGGTCGCACCGACAGGCTCAGGATATATATACCGACGGGTCAAATTTTGGAAATTTCTCCAAAACCACTTCGCTCGCGCGTGTCCTGCTCTGCCATCTAGGGTCTCCGGATCGTCCTCTCATCGCCAGCGACCTACTGCTGCTGGTCTCCATTGCCGTCAACGGACTTCAACACCACCGTTGCCACCATAGCAAACTCATCGCTGAGGTAGGGTATGAGTTCGACCCCTTGTGCATTCTTTTTACCTCCGATTCTGAGCACAAGGTCAATGCCATGTTTCTTACCACGTATGAGATCAATCTATCCAGCAAAATCTTCCTTTAGGCTAGATTTGATTCAAAAATTTAGGGTTAGGTTTCCGCCGAACTCATCTCGGACCGACCGAGTTGTGGAAATTGGTGGCACCGATTTGGCTTAGGCCATTGCACTTGCACTTTTCGGCCTTACCGAAACTTGCAAATCGGTGTGACCGAATTGAATTCTCAGTGAAACCCTAGCAATCTCAGAGTCACCGAACTGTATCTCGGTCTGACCGATTTCACTAGTTTAGACTCCAAAAGTTGCTTCGGTATCACCGGGTTTACAAATCGATAGCTCCGAAATGCTTTCTGTGGAAAATTAAAACTAAGTTTTTGAATCATCTATTTTGCAAAACCTTTGCACTTTGTGATGCTCATCCACTCTATCTCATCTATAACTATTCACATGGTCAGCAGTCAGCTTGCAGTGCCAGAATGTCTGATCAGAGTGACAGCCAGAATAAGTCAGAAGAGCAAGTGAATCTGAGTGAGAGCACTAGTCCCTCTGGCAGTTATGATGAAGGAAGAAAAAGTACTCCTAGCAACCTGCCTAAGGCTGCTACTAGGCAGAGGAGGAAGACAAATTCTGAGTCTGAAGATGAAGACTATGTAGCTACCCAGGAGGAGGTCAACTCCAAGAAAAATAAGGTTATCAAGAAGGAGTTTGGCACAGCTGCATCCACCAAGCCTGGTATGCAAAAAAAGGCTCCTACAAAGAGGGTGCCCATGTCAAAGGCCAGAGCCTCCACTCTTGAGACTTCCAAATCAACTAAAGAGGCTGCCAGTGAGGGCAAGAAGAGAAAAGAAAGGGTCAATAAAACTATGGCCAAAGTCATTGGGAGATCCTCTATGATGGAAGACCCCGCTGAGGATGAAGAGGAAGAGGAAGAAGAGGATGATGCACCAGCATCCAAAGCTCCAAAGCTAATGGGGGATGCCTTCAAGTCTGGGGGTGCCCCTTCTAAGCCCAAGACTACCCCAAAGCTTCTACTCCAGCTCCCAAGACTGCAGCAAAGAGGAGCACAAGGAATATACTAGCTGTTGAGAAGAACAAAGCCCCAGTGCCTGAGACTGAAATTGAAAGGATCGAGAAGAGGAGTCTAGAGGGGGGTGAATAGACTCTAATCAAGAAAAGTTATAGTTTTTTTAATTCTTTAGGTTCATGTGGAGTATTAGCACAAGTTTAAACATTCACAATACATATCAAGCAAGCATGCAAGCATACAAAGAGTATATGAGCAGCGGAAAGTAAAGCATGCAAGTTGCAAGAATGTAAAGAGAAGGGATTGGAGTGTGCAAACGCAATTTGGAGACACGATGATTTTTATCCATGGTTCCGATAGGTGGTGCTATCATACATCCACGTTGATGGAGACTTCAACCCACGAAGGGTAACAGTTGCGCGAGTCCACGGAGGGCTCCACCCACGAAGGGTCCATGAAGAAGCAACCTTGTCTATCCCACCAGGGCCGTCGCCCACGAAGGACTTGCTTCACTAGGGTAGATCTTCACGAAGTAGGCGATCTCCTTGCCCTTACAAACTCCTTGGTTCAACTCCACAATCTTGTCGGAGGCTCCCAAGTCACACCTAGCCAATCTAGGAGACTCCGCTCTCCAAGAAGTAACAAATGGTGTGTTGATGATGAACTCCTTGCTCTCGTGCTCCAAATGATAGTCTCCCCAACACTCAACTCTCTCTCATAGGATTGGATTTGAGTGGAAAGCAACTTGGGGAAGGTTAGAGATCAAGATTTATGTGATTGGAATGGAATATCTTGACCTCAACACAAGTGTAGGTGGTTCTCTCTTAGAAAATATGTATTGGAAGTGTAGGCATGTTCTGATGGCTCTCTCCACGAATGAAGAGTGGGCGAAGGGGTATTTATAGCCTCCACACCAAATCTAACCGTTACACACAAATCACCAAACTCAGTGGGACCGATTCAGAGACCTCGGTCAGACCGATTTGATTCATAATGTGACCGTTAGGTGTTTCGGTGGGGCCGACTGGATCAACTCGGTGGGACCGATGTGCTAGGGTTAGGGTAAATCCAAAACTCGATTTGACCGATTACTCAAACTCGGTGGGACCGATTTGGGTAATAAGCGAAACAGAGAGTTGGCCAAGCAAACTCGGTGGGCCGATTGCATATCTCGGTGGGACCGAAAATATTGCAATAGGTAACAGAGAGTTTGCAAGCCCATCTCAGTGAGACCGAGATCCCATCGGTGAGACCGAACTGATTAGGGTTTCTGGCAGTGGCTATGTAAATATAGGAATAGATTAATCTCTTGGATAGCTACCTTACCCTAATCACTTCTTTTGTAAGTATTTTCTCCTCCCTTGTCTTAACTTTGTAACTTGTAATACTTTGGTACTGTGGTTTAATAAAAGACTGCGAGGCCTGTTGCCTTGTAGTATATAGTTAGAAAAACTGAACTCGGTGGCTCCGGATAGAAGGAATCGGTGGGGCCGAGTTTGACTTTTGTTTTGGGCAAATTTGGAAGTGAGAAAGTGGTTGGGGGCTTTGGAGCATATCACTAGGCACTTTGAGCAAGCAAGCCATTAAGCAACACCTCATTCCTTCTTAATAGTATTGGCTTTCATATGGACTCAATGTGATCTTGGATCACTAAAATAGAAAATGTAGAGTCCTGAGCTTTGAGCTTGAGCCAATCCTTTGTCCTTAGCATATTGAAGGGGTTCCACATCCTTTAGTCCATGCCACTCCATTGTTGAACTTGTCTGAAACATACTAGGTAGAAACATTAGCCCAACAAGAGATATGTTGACATTAATTACCAAAATCACCCAGGGAGCACTTGTGCTTTCAATCTCCCCCTTTTTGGTAATTGATGACAACATACATCAAAGCTTTAGATAAAGATATAGAGAACAGCAAGTAAAGCTTTGGAAAGACATCTAACATGCAAAGGCTCCCCCTATATGTATGCAATCATATAAATATGAAACATAGGAGCATGTGAATGCATAAGAATGACATTGTAAGCCATGTGTTACATGTATCCTGGCTATATGCATCAGAGTGAAAGATGTAAATATAGGAAATGTGACTTCATGCTCATGACTCCTTCTTGCAAACAATATGTACATCAGCAAGAAATTCTCATGCACATGACTGTGATGCATATACTTACCTTGTGGTCTTGAGTTGGCTTAGAAGGGAATGGACCTGAGTAAACAAGGTTAGATAACACAAATACATCTACTAGCCAGAGCAACAAAAGAACCACAAAGGTACCAAGACTGGGATGACATGTAGAGTGTGAGTACTGAGTACTCTATTGGATATAGACATGTCCCCAAAGGTAAAGATGTGCAATAGAATCAGATATTTCCTCCCCTTAGATGTCTTGCTCCCCCTGAATCTTAAATGGGATATTGGGAGAAGATCAGGAACAGAAAATCAGAGCAAAAGAAAAGACAACAGAGCTAATGCAATCAATCAAATATGATCAAGTATGAACATGTCTTTCCCCTCTTAAAGACATGTAACTTCTCTCCTCTTGAACACCAAGCATATGGGGTTTTCTTACTCTCTTCCCCTTGAGTGTTCTCTCCCCTTGTAGAAATGATTAAGCATAGAGCTTTGATGTGATCTCTCTCTCCCCCTTTGACATCAATTTCCAAGAAGGGCTCTTCTGGATTTTTGTTTTATTGCAAAAGGGTTTGGTCCTTGAGTCACAAAGCAAGTCGAATGTGATGCTGGTAGAGGACAAGAGTCATTGAGTGGAGCTGGAGCAAAAAAATGAATGCGGGAATAAGTGGCAAGTTGTCTTTCCTGTAGTGAAATCGGTAGCACCAAGTTGTGTGCTTCGGTGGCACCGAGCGAATTCGGTTGGGCCGAAGGAAACAAACTTGTGTGACCGAGTCCATCACAGAGAAAACACTTCTCTCCTCAGCTCACTAGGCACTTAATATCTCACAAGGATTTTGAAGGAATTTGCTGAAAGATTTGCAATGAATTGGATGTAGAAAATGCAGAATAACAAGAAATAAAAAATCTAGATGAAATTTTCTTGTTTTTTTTAATGGGGAAAACACATATGCATGAGACAAATGCAAGAGGAAACACAAGGGAACTTCATCTAGAATTGGGCGGTGCCAAAGTCACTTATGTTAGAGTATATTGACATAGGAGTCAAGTGAGGTCACTTGATCTTTGGTCATACTCATTGTTTAAGCTCAAAAATGGGGTTACCATTTTTCGTTTAAGCATCTTGATATATTCACATATTGTTGAGTTGCTTTAAACCATGACTTGGAGTAAAGCTTCTCTAAGATGGAATAACATACCTTGGGTGGTGGTGTTGATCTTGATCATGTAGTTGAACTTGTGTGGGTTGCTCAAGGTTGATGTAGCTCATCAAGAGTTGGGAGCACCACCTTGGAATTTTGAGTTCATATTCCTACATGGGTTAGCTTTGCAAGGAAGAGCACTTGTGTATCCAAAATGACAATCATAAATCTTAATGTAGAATGTGTCAAAGGATATGTTTGAAGAGTTTTGTGCTTCCTTGTCTTGAACCACCATTATGTAGAGACTTGATGATGTAGGGATTGCTCAAGATGTGAGTGAGTTGCAATCTCATGGATTTAGTTTCATCCAAGTACCTACAAGGGTTAGATAGCATGCAAGGGTGCAAAAATATCCAAGACATATAGATAACAGCATGAAAGAAATATCAAGGATTAGTCAAAGGCTCATGCCTTGCATGTATCCAAATGGAGTTCCTACTCCAAGTTTGAAGCATCAATGATGTTCAATTCACCTCTCAAACGGCAAAAGACTTTCTCATCAAGCGGTTTGGTAAATATATCCGCTAATTGCTTATCGGTGCGAACATGCTTAAGATCAATGTCCCTTTTGACAACATGATCTTGAATAAAATGATGACGAACTTCAATATGCTTAGTTCGAGAATGTTGCACGGGATTGTGAGCAATCTTAATAGCACTTTGATTGTCACAAAGCAATGGAACATGTTTCACATATATCCCATAATCTTTAAGAGTTTGGGTCATCCAAAGTAATTGAGCACAACATGATCCAGCAGCAATGTATTCCGCTTCGGCGGTGGATAAGGATACCGAGTTTTGTTTCTTGGAGGACCAAGACACAAGAGATCTACCAAGAAATTGACAAGTACCCGAAGTGGACTTTCTATCAACCTTGTCTCCGGCATAGTCCGAATCAGAGTAACTAACATGATCGAAAGAAGACCTCTTAGGATACCAAATGCCAAAATTTGGTTTGTGTATTAAGTATCTCACTATCCTTTTCACAGCCTTAAGATGACACTCTTTAGGGGTTGCTTGATATCATGCACACATCCACACACTTAGCATAATATTAGGACAAGAGGCACATAGATATAACAATGAACCAATCATAGAGCGGTAAGCTTTTTGATCAACCGGTTCACCATCTTTGGTCAAATCAAGATGTCCACTAGTAGGCATGGGTGTAGACATACCTTTGCATTCTTGCATATTGAACTTCTTGAATAAGTCCTTGGTGTACTTTGTTTGAGAGACAAAGGTACCTTCCTTTGTTTGCTTGATTTGCAAACTAAGAAAGAATTTGAGTTCACTCATCATAGACATCTCAAACTTCTCCGACATTAGCTTTCCAAACTTCTCACTAAAATGAGGGTTAGTTGAACCAAATATAATATCATCAACATAAATTTGGCACACAAATAGTTCTCCGTTAACCCTTTAGTAAAAAGAATAGAATCAATTTTACCAATTGCAAAGCCTTTTTCAATAAGAAACTTGGTCAAGCATTTATACCACACTCCAGGGGCTTGTTTAAGACCATAAAGGGCTTTGTGAAGTTTGTAAACATGATTTGGTTTCTTAGGATTGACAAAGCCGGGAGGTTGCTTAACATAAACTTCCTCCTCAATTTTACCATTTAGAAAAGCACTTTTAATGTCCATTTGGTACAAGGTGATATCATGGTGATTAGCATAAGCAAGTAAGATGTGAACGGACTCAAGTCTAGAAACGGGAGCATATGTCTCACCATATTCCATACCTTCAACTTGAGTGTAGCCTTGGGCAACTAGGCGAGCTTTGTTCCGGACGACTTGACCATCTTCATCTTGCTTGTTGTGAAACACCCATTTGGTACCAATGATGTTGTGGTTGTTGTCAGGCTTCTCGACCAATGTCCACACTTGATTTCTCTCAAAGTTGTGTAGCTCTTCATGCATAGCGTTAATCCAATCCGGAAATTCCTATGCTTATTCAACCTTCATAGGTTCAATGCTAGAGATGAATGAGTAATGTTCAAAAAAGTTAGGCAAACGAGTTTTAGAGCGAGTGATTCTCCCGGTTTGGATATCATTGTATATTTGCTCGATGGGATGATCTTTATCGATTCTTGCATGAACTCGTGGAAGCTTTGGCTTGGCTCGGGGTGGAACATCCTCTTCATCTTGATCTTATTCTTGGACTTCTTCATTGTTGATGTTGTCATTCTATTGTCGTGGTGGAGAAGGAGGTTGTTGATGTTCATCTTGGTGTACTTCCTCGTTTTCTTCGTCTTGGTGTGCCCCACTTGTGGATGCTTCCGTATCAATTCTTGGTTCACTTTGTCGTGAGGTGGAAGCTTCCACTTGGATGGAAAAGGTACTCTCCTTCACCTCCGTTGGACAAATCTTGCCAATAGACAAGTCTTGGATTGCTTCCGAAGGGTCTTTGTCTCCTACATCAATTGGCAATTGCTCTACTTACGAGCCGTTAGATTCATCAAACTTCACATCTACCATCTCTTCAACCTTTCGGGTGAAATTGTTGTAGCCATGGTAAGTGTGAGAGTTTGAGCCATAACCAAGTAGGAAAGCTACATGAGATTTAGGAGCAAATTTAGAATGACGATGCTTATCAAGAATGTAGCACTTTGAGCTGAATACTCGAAAGTATCCAACTTGGGGTTTTTTACCAGTGAGGAGCTCGTATGCCGTCTTGCTGAGTAGCTTGTGAAGATACAAGCGATTTGTTGCATGACAAGCTGTCTCAACCGCTTCCGCCCAAAAGTGTTTTGGAGTCTTGTACTCATCAAGCATCATTCTTGCCATCCCAATAAGAGTTTGGTTCTTCCTCTCAACAACTCCATTTTGTTGAGGTGTGTACGTAGCTGAGAACTCATGTGAAATCCCCTCTTCGTCAAGAAAGGTATCCACATTTGCAATCTTGAACTCCGTTTCATTGTCGCTCCGAACCTTCTTGATTTTCACGTCAAATTGATTTTGGGCCTTCCTAGCGATGTTTTTGAAGATCTTTTGGACCTGCGATTTGTCATCAAGAAAGAACACCCACGTAAATCTTGAAAAATCATCAACTATGACTAGACCAAATGAGTTACCACCGAGACTCTTGTAGGCATTTGGGACCAAAGAGATCCATGTGAAGTAGCTCGAGTGGTCTTCTCATGGTCATGATGTTCTTCGCGCGATGACTTCCTCCAACCTGTTTTCCTATCTGACAAGCACTACAAAGTCTATCCTTGTCAAATATGACATCTTTTATTCCAAGTATATGATCACCTTTAATAAGCTTATCAAGATTTCACATACCCACATGACCTAGTCTTCTATGCCACAACCAACCTTTAGAAGACTTAGTAATTAAGAAAGTTCTAGGTTGAGCCTTTTTAGTGAAATCAACAATGTAAAGATCACCTCTACGTATATCGGTAAAGACCAGTTTACGATTGTCTCTACGAAACACTTGGCAATCTACCTCAGTAAACAGGACATTGAAACTGAAATCAGCAAGTCTAGATACTAAAAGTAAATTGTACCCAAGAGATTCAATGAGCATGACATTTTGTATGGAGCTACCATGTGAGATGGCCACCTTACCTAGGACAACCACCTTACCCTTTGAGTTATCACCAAAGGTGACATACTTTCAAGGGCCGTTGTTTTCAGCAAGCTCAGGGAACATATCTTTATCTCTGGACATATGATGAGTACATCCACTATCAAGGACCCATTCCTTTCCTCTGGCCATGTAGCCACGAGGATTTGCAATAAGACCAAAGTGTCTCATCGCATCATCAAGATCATAGTCACTATCATCATCCTCATCATAGTATCCATGTTCAACATAATCTTGTGATTGATCAACTCCTAGAGAGGGTAATTCATTAGATAAATGATCATTTCTATTGTTATTTTTATGAATTCTAATAACTTCGGAAATGATATTGCTAATGATCCCAACATATCCTATGGCACGCATGAGATTGGTAAGCTCAAATAGACAATCACCAAAGCTAGGATCACTAGAATTCATCTTACTCAAGGCAATAGACTTATGAAGGATTTCATCTAAATTTTTCAAGGAATAATTTGGAAATCATTCCTCTAGAAATCTCCATATATTATAGGCACAATCAAGTGTAGGCAAACTACCAATCAAATTTTTGGGCAAACCTCTAATGATAAGATTGACAGTTCTAAGATTGCGAATCATGTCAAAATGCTCTTCAGGTGTAGGATGCAAAGGATCAATATGAGGTGCACAAGGACTAGTAATGTACTTGTTCAAATGATATTCATTAAAAATCTCAAGCATTTCATTTTTTCACTCATAGAAGACCTCTCCATCAAGAATAGGCACTCTACGTCTAAGACTCCCCAAAGTAGACACATCCATCTTCCTCCAAAGGTTTTTAATCCAAGGCAATGGAGACCAAAGCTCTGATACCAATTGAAAGGATCGAGAAGAGGAGTCTAGAGGGGGGGGGTGAATAGACTCTAATCAAGAAAAGTTGCAGTTTTTTTAATTCTTTAGGTTCATGTGGAGTATTAGCACAAGTTTAAACATTCACAATACATATCAAGCAAGCATGCAAGCATACAAAGAGTATATGAGCAGCGGAAAGTAAAGCATGTAAGTTGCAAGAATGTAAAGAGAAGGGATTGGAGTGTGCAAACACAATTTGGAGACACGGTTATTTTTATCCGTGGTTTCGATAGGTGGTGCTATCGTACATCCATGTTGATGGAGACTTCAACCCACGAAGGGTAACGGTTGCGCAAGTCCACAGAGGGCTCCACCCACGAAGGGTCCACGAAGAAGCAACCTTGTCTATCCCACCATGGCCGTCGCCCATGAAGGACTTGCCTCACTAGGGTAGATCTTCACGAAGTAGGTGATCTCCTTGCCCTTACAAACTCCTTGGTTCAACTCCACAATCTTGTCGGAGGCTCCCAAGTGACACCTAGCCAATCTAGGAGACACCACTCTCCAAGAAGTAACAAATGGTGTGTTGATGATGAACTCCTTACTCTTGTGCTCCAAATGATAGTCTCCCCAACACTCAACTCTCTCTCATAGGATCGGATTTGGTAGAAAGAAGATTTGAGTGGAAAGCAACTTGGGGAAGGCTAGAGATCAAGATTTATGTTGTTGGAATGGAATATATTGACCTCAACAAAAGTGTAGGTGGTTCTCTCTTAGAAAATATGTATTGGAAGTGTAGGCATGTTCTGATGGCTCTCTCCACGAATGTAAGAGTGGGTGGAGGGGTATTTATAGCCTGCACACAAAATCTAACCGTTACACACAAATCACCAAACTTGGTGGGACCGATTCAGAGAACTCGGTCAGACTGATTTGATTCATAATGTGACCGTTAGGTGTTTCGGTGGGACCGACTGGATCAACTCGGTGGGACCGATGTGCTAGGGTTAGGGTAAATCCAAAACTCGGTTTGACCGATTACTCAAACTCGGTGGGACCGATTTTGGCAATAAGCGAAATAGAGAGTTGGCCAAGCAAACTCGGTGGGGCCGATTGCATATCTCGGTGGGACCGAAAATATTGCAATAGGTAACAGAGAGTTTGCAAGCACATCTCGGTGAGACCGAGATCCCATCGGTGAGAACGAACTGATTAGGGTTTCTGGCAGTGGCTATGTCAACTGAAATCGGTGGCTCCGGATAGAAGGAATCGGTGGGGCCGAGTTTGACTTTTGGTTTGGGACAAATTTGGAAGTGATAAAGTGGTTGAGGGCTTTGGAGAATATCACTAAGCACTTTGAGCAAGCAAGCCATTAAGCAACACCTCATTCCTTCTTAATAGTATTGGCTTTCCTATGGACTCAATGTGATATTGGATCACTAAAATAGAAAATGTAGAGTCCTGAGCTTTGAGCTTGAGCCAATCCTTTGTCCTTATCATATTGACGGGGTTACACATCCTCTAGTCCATGCCACTCCATTGTTGAACTTGTCTGAAACATACTACGTAGAAACATTAGTCCAACAAGAGATATGTTGACATTAATTACCAAAATCACCTAGGGAGCACTTGTGCTTTCAGAAGTTGAGGACGAAGAAGAAGAGGCTGAAGCCCAAGTGCTTAGGAAGCTCAAGCCCAAGATCCCAGACCATGATGACAATCATCTAGTGGCTGAGAACATGAAGATCAGAAAGGATATAGGTCTCAGACTATGGAGAGAATCTTATCCATATGATTTGAGGAGAAGGACTGCCGTGGATTACAGGTTTCACACCAAGGAGCAGCAGGACTTCTATGAGACAATTCTGCTAGATAAGAAGCCCATTGTCTATGATATGATGTTGGTGGACTAGAAGTATATTGAAGCAATGAAGTCCACTTTCCAGGAGTGCATGAGAGCTTCAGGCTATGTGGAGTAAACAACTTTGTGGGTCAGAAGTTGACCAAGTGGAATGATGGACTCATCATGCAATTCTACTCCACAACACATTTCTATCCTGGTGGAAGAATTGTCTGGATATCTGAAGGTACTAGGTACCAATCAACAGTTGCAAAAAATTTGATCACTAAGCAACTTTTGATTGGTACCTAGTACCTTCAGACATCTAGACAATTCTTCCATCAGGATAGAAATGTGTTGTAGAGTAGAATTGCATGATGAGTTCATCATTCCACTTGGTCAACTTCTGACCCACAAAGTTGTCTACTCGATATAGCCAGAAGCTCTCATGCACTCCTGGAAAGTGGACTTCATTGCTGTCAATATACTTCTAGTCCACCCACTTCATATCACAGACAATGGGCTTCTTATCTAGCAGAATGGTCCCATAGAAGTCCTGCTGCTCCTTGGTGTGAAACCTGTAATCCACAGCAACCCTTCTCCTCAAATCATATGGATCAGATTCTCTCCATAGTCTGAGACATGTATCCTTTCTGATCTTCATGTTCTCAGCCACTGGATGATTGTCATCGTGGTCTGGGATCTTGGGCTTGAGCTTCCTAAGCACTTGGGCTTCAGTCTCTTCTTCTTCGTCCTCAACTTCTGAAAGCACAAGTGCTCCTTGGGTGATTTTGGTAATTAATGTCAACATATCTCTTCTTGGACTAATGTTTCTACCTAGTATGTTTCAGACAAGTTCAACAATGGAGTGGCATGGACTAGAGGATGTGGAACCCCTTCAATATGCTAAGGACAAAGGATTGGCTCCAGCTCAAAGCTCAGGACTCTACATGTTCTATTTTAGTGATCCAAGATCACATTGAGTCCATAGGAAAGCCAATACTATTAAGAAGGAATGAGGTGTTGCTTAATGGCTTGCTTGCTCAAAGTGCTTAGTGATATGCTCCAAAGCCCTCAACCACTTTCTCACTTCCAAATTTGTCCCAAACCAAAAGTCAAACTTGGCCCCACCGATTCCTTATATCCGGAGCCACCGAGTTCAGTTGACATAGCCACTGCCAGAAACTCTAATCAGTCCGGTCTCATCGATGGGATCTCGGTCTCACCGAGATGGGCTTGCAAACTCTCTATTACCTATTGCAATATTTTCGGTCCCACCGAGATATGCAATCGGCCCCACCGAGTTTGCTTGGCCAACTCTCTGTTTTGCTTATTACCCAAATTGGTCCCATCGAGTTTGAGTAATTGGTCAAACCGAGTTTTGGATTTACCCTAACCCTAGCACATCGTTCCCACCGAGTTGATCCAGTCGGTCCCACCGAAACACCTAACGGTCACATCATGAATCAAATCAGTCTGACCGAATTCTCTGAATCGGTCCCACCGAGTTTGGTGATTTGTGTGTAATGGTTAGATTTTGTGTGGAGGCTATAAATACCCCTCCACCCACTCTTCATTCGTGGAGAGATCCATCAGAACATGCCTACACTTCCAATACATATTTTCTGAGAGAGAACCACCTACACTTGTGTTGAGGTCAATATATTCCATTCCACCCACATAAATCTTGATCTCTAGCCTTCCCAAAGTTGCTTTCCACTCAAATCTTCTTTCTACCAAACCCAATCCTATGAGAGAGAGTTGAGTGTTGGGGAGACTATCATTTGGAGCACAAGAGCAAGGAGTTCATCATCAACACACCATTTGTTACTTCTTGGAGAGTGGTGTCTCCTAGTTTGGCTAGGTGTCACTTGGGAACCTCCGACAAGATTGTGGAGTTGAACCAAGGAGTTTGTAAGGGCAAGGAGATCCCCTACTTCGTAAAGATCTACCCTAGTGAGGCAAGTCCTTCGTGGGCGACGACCATGGTGGGATGGACGAGGTTGCTTCTTCATGGACCCTTCGTGGGGGCATGCCTCCGTGGACTCACACAACCGTTACCCTTCATGGGTTGAAGTCTCCATCAACATGGATGTACGATAGCACCACCTATCGAAACCACGGATAAAAATCTCCGTGTCTACATTGCGTTTGCTCCCTCTAAACTCCTCCCTTTACCTTCATATGCAATGATTTACATTCCGCTGCTATACTCTTATACTTGCATGTGTAGGTTGATTGCTTGACCTGTGCTAAGTTGCTAAAATCTCCAACACTTAAAATTGGGAAAAGGCTAGGTTTTTATTTGGTCAAGTAGTCTAATCACCCCCCTCTAGACATACTTTTGATCCTACCTAGCTAGATGGCTTCCTCTCTCTCGTTTGATTCTCAATACAATGGTCTCTTGGAGATCCATATGATGTAATTCTTTCGCGGTGTGTTTGTTGGGATCCGATGAACTTTGAGTTTATGATCAGATCTATCTCTTTTTATCCAGGAAAGTTATTTGATTTTCTTTGATCTCTTATATGCATGATTACTTATAGCCTCGTATTTCTTCTCCTATATTTGGGTTTTGTTTGGCCAACTTGATCTATTTATCTTGCAATGGGAAGAGGTGCTTTGTAGTGGGTTCGATCTTACGGTGCTTGATCCCAGTGACAGAAGGGGAACCAAGACGTATGTATCCTTGCTACTAAGGATAAAATGATGGGGTCTATTTATACATAAATAGATCTTGTCTACATCATGTCATCGTTCTTATTGCATTACTCTGTTTCTCCATGAACTTAATACACTAGATGCATGCTAGATAGCGGTCGATGTGTGGAATAATAGTAGTAGATGAAGGCATTAGTAGGTCTACTAATCTTGGACGTGATGCCTATATAATGATCATTGCCTGGATATCATCATGATTATTTGAAGTTCTATCAATTGCCCAATAGTAATTCGTTTACCCACCGTTTGCTATTTTTCTCGGGAGAAGCCACTACTGAAACCTACGGCCCTCGGGTCTCTTTCTCGTATTATTTGCCTTTGCAATCTGTTTTATTTGCCTTTTATTTTCAGATCTATTAAACCCCAAGATACAAAAATACCTTGCTGCAATTTATTTTATTTGGTGTTCATTCTATCAATATTTACAACTCTCTCACGTCCATTGGCCAATTTGTGCCACCGTTACCCAAAAGGGATTGATAACCCTTTTACACGTCGGGTTGCGAGAATTTGTTATTTGTGTGCAGGTGTTGTTTATGTAGTGTTGCTTGGTTCTCCTACTAGTTCGATAACCTTGGTCTCATCACTGAGGGAAATACCTACCATCGCTGTGTTGCATCATCCCTTCCTCTTTGGGAAAATACTGACGTAGTTCTAGCAGACATCAGAAGCCCATCATTGGAATATACAAGCCAAGTTCTATAATTACAAATTCCCACTAGTATATGAAAGTGACAATATAGGAGACTTTATATCATGAAGATCATGGTGCTACTTCGAAGCAGAAGTGTGGCATAAGGATAGTAACATTGTCATTCTCTCTTTTTCTCTCATTTTTTGTGGTCTTCTCTTTTTTTATTTGGCCTTTCTCTATTTTTTTTATTTCCTCACATGGGACAATGCTCTAATAATGAAGGTCATCACACTTTTATTTACTTACAACTCAATACTAGAACAAAATATGACTATATGAATGCCTCCAGCGGTGTACTGGGATGTGCAATGAATCAAGAGCGGCATGTATAAAAAATAATGAAGGGTGGCTTTGCCACAAATACGATGTCAACCACATGATCATGCATAGCAATATGACAATGATGGAGCGTGTCATAATAAACAGAACGGTGGAAAGTTGCATGGCAATATATCTCGGAATTGCTATGGAAAAGCCATAATAGGTAGGTATGGTGGCTGTTTTGAGCAAGGTAAATGGTGGGTTTATGGTACCGACGAAAGTTGCGCGGTACAAGAGAGGCTAGCAATGGTGGAAAGGTGAGAGTATGTATAATCCATGGACTCAACATTAGTCATAAAGAACTCACATACTTATTGCAAAAATCTATTATTCATCAAAACAAAGTACTATGTGCATGCTCCTAGGTGGATAGATTGGTAGGAAAAGACAATCGCTCATCCCCGATCGCCACTCATAAGAAAGACAATCCAAAAATATATCTCTTTGTTACATAATGGTTCACTATAAAATTTATCAGAGCTTAACATGCAAAAGGTTTCAACATTTTATCACATTCTGACTTTTCTAGGGAATTATTGCAACAGCGGTAAACTTTCTGTTTTAGAACAGCAACATGTGGACTTCCAAAATAGGCATAGTAAAGGATATCAATGCCACTTTTATTGGAATAAAAGATGCAAAACATTGTTCTAAATAACATCAAGCAAATCCTAAGAAAATAAATTGACGCTCCAAGCAAAACACATATCATGTGGTGAGTAAAAATATAGCTCCAAGTAAAGTTATCGATGAACGAAGACGAAAGAGGGGATGCCTTCCGGGGCGTCCCCAAGCTTAGGCTCTTGGCTATCCTTGAATATTACCTTGGGGTTCCTTGGGAATCCCCAATATTAGGCTCTTGCCACTCCTTATTCCATAGTCCATCGAATCTTCACCCAAAACTTGAAAACTTCACAACACAAAACTTAACAGAAAACTCGTAAACTCCGTTAGTATAAGAAAGCAAATCACCATCATAAGGTACTGTAATGAACTCATTATTTATTTACATTGGTGTTAAATCTACTGTATTCCAACTTATCTATGGTTTATAAACTATTTTACTAGCCATAGATTCATCAAAATAAGTAAACAACACATGAAAACAGAATCTGTCAAAAACAGAACAGTCTGTAGTAGTCTGGATCAAACGTATACTTATGGAACTCATAAAATTCCCAAATAAATTTATGGACCTGAGTAATTTATCTATTAATCATCTGCAAAAATAATTAACCAAATATCTCTCTCAAAATAAAAATGGCAGCAATTCTCGTGAGCGCTAAAGTTTCTGTTTTTTACAGCATGATCACAAAGACTTCCCCCAAGTCTTCCCGAAGGTTCTACTTGGCACAAACACTAATTAAAAGCATAAAACCACATCTAAACAGAGGCTAGATGAATTATTTATTACTAAACAGGAACAAAAATTAAGTAACAAAAATAAAGTTGGGTTATCTCCCAACAAGCGCCATCGTTTAACGCCCCTAGCTAGGCATGATGATTTCAATGATGCTCACATAAAAGATAAGAATTGTAACATAAAGGGAGCATCATGAAGAATATGACTAGCACATTTAATTCTAACCCACTTCCTATGCATAGGGATTTTGTGAGCGAACAACTTGTGGGAACAAGAATCAACTTGCATAGGAAAGGAAAACATGCATAAGTTCAAAACTTTAAGCACATAGAGAGGAAACTTGATATTATTGCAATTCCTACAAGTATATATTCCTCCCTCATAATAATTTTCAGTAGCATCATGAATGAATTCAACAATATAACCAGTACCTACAGCATTCTTTTCATGATCTACAAGCATAGAATTTTTATTACTCTCCACATAAGCAAAATTCTTCTTATTCGGAATAGTGGGAGCAAACTCAACAAAATAATTATCATGTGAGGCATAATCCAATTGAAAATTAAAATCATGATGACAAGTTCCATGGATATCATTATTCTTTATAGGATACAAGTCATCACAATAATCATCATAGATAGCAACTTTGTTCTCATAATCAATTGGAACCTCTTCCGGAATAGTGGATTCATCACAAAATAAAGTCAAGGCCTCTCCAAATTCACTTTCATCAATATAATCATCATAAATAGGAGGCATGCTTTCATCATAATAAATTTGCTCATCAAAACTTGGGGGACAAAAAATATCATCTTCATCAAATATAGCTTCCCCAAGCTTGTGGCTTTGCATATCATTAGCATCATGGATATTCAAGGAATTTATACTAACAACATTGCAATCATGCTCATTATTCAAATATTTAGTGCCAAACATTTTAATGCATTCTTCTTCTAAAACTTTGGCACAATTTTCCTTTCCATCATACTCACAAAAGATATTAAAAAGATGAAGTGTATGAGGCAAACTCAATTCCATATTTTTTTGTAACTTTCTTTTATAAACTAAACTAGTGATAAAACAAGAAACTAAAAGACTCGATTGCAAGATCTAAAGATATACCTTCAAGAACTCACCTCCCCGGCAACGGCGCTAGAAAAGAGCTTGATGTCTACTACACAACCTTTTTCTTGTAGACGTTGTTGGGCCTCCAAGTGCAGAGGTTTGTAGGACAGTAGCAAATTTCCCTTAAGTGGATGACCTAAGGTTTATCAATCTGTAGGAGGCGTAGGATGAAGATGGTCTCTCTCAAGCAACCCTGCAACCAAATAATAAATAGTCTCTTGTGTCCCCAACACACCCAATACAATGGTAAATTGTATAGGTGCATTAGTTCGGCGAAGAGATGGTGATACAAGTGGTATATGGATAGTAGATAAAGGTATTTGTAATCTGAAATTATAAAAACAGCAAGGTAAATAATGATAAAAGTGAGCGTAAACGGTATTGCAATGCTAGGAAACAAGGCCTAGGGTTCATACTTTCGCTAGTGTAAGTTCCCTCAACAATAATATCATAATTGGATCACATAACTATCCCTCAACATGCAACAAAGAGTCAATCCAAACTCACTAATAGAGGAGAACGAACGAAGAGATTATGGTAGGGTACGAAACCACCTCGAAGTTATTCTTTCCAATCAATCCGTTGGGCTATTCCCATAAGTGTCACAAACAGCCCTAGAGTTCGTACTAGAATAACACCTTAAGACACAAATCAACAAAAACCCTAATGTCACCTAGATACTCCAATGTCACCTCAAGTATCCGTGGGTATGATTATACGATATGCATCACACAATCTCAGATTCATCTATTCAACCAACACATAGAACCTCAAAGAGTACCCAAAAGTTCCTATCGGAGAATCACGACGAAAACATGTGCCAACCCCTATGCATAGGTTCATGGGCGGAACCCGCAAGTTGATCACCAAAACATACATCAAGTGAATCATGTGATATCCCATTGTCACCACAGATACGCATGGCAAGACATACATCAAGTGTTCTCAAATCTTTAAAGACTCAATCCAATAAGATAACTTCAAAGGGGAAACTCAATTCATTACAAGAGAGTAGAGGGGGAGGAGAAACATAAGATCCAACTATAATAGCAAAGCTCGCGATACATCAAGATCGGGCCAAATCTAGAACACGAGAGAGAGAGAGAGAGATCAAACACATAGCTACTGGTACATACCCTCAGCCCCGAGGGAGAACTACTCCCTCCTCGTCATGGAGAGCGCCGGAATGATGAAGATGGCCACCGGAGAAGGATTGCCCCCTCCGGTAGGGTGCCGGAACGGGTCTAGATTGGTTTTTGGTGGCTACAGAGGCTTCTGGCGGTGGAACTCCTGATCTATTTTCTGTTCTGGAAGTTTTAGGGTACGTAGGTATCTTTGGGTGAAAGAAGTACGTCGGTGGACCGAAGGGGGGGCACGAGGCAGGGGGCGCGCCCTAGGGGGGGCACCCTTGTGGGCACCTCCCTTCTTTCCTGACATGCACTCCAATCTTTTCCGGTAGCTTTCCTTCCAAAAATAACTTCTCCAATTGATTTCGTTCCATTTCGACTCCGTTTGATATTCCTTTCCTTCGAAACACTGAAATAGGCAAAAAAACAACAAATCTGGGCTGGGCCTCCGGTTAATAGCTTAGTCCCAAAAAATAATATAAAAGTGGATAATAAAGCCCAATATTGCCCAAAACAGTAGATAACATAGCATGGAGCAATCAAAAATTATAGATAAGTTGGAGACGTATCATGAAGCACTAGAGCAAATTTGCCTAGCTCAAAAGATATAAGTGAAGCATAGAGAGTATTCTAATAAATCATGATTCATACGTGTATCTCTCAAAAAGGTGTGAACAGCAATGATGATTGTGGCAAAATAAAAAGAAAAGACTCAAATCATACAAGACGCTCCAAGAAAAACACATATCATGTGGTGAATAAAAACATAGCCTCAAGTAAAGTTACCGATAGACGAAGACGAAAGAGGGGATGCCTTCCCGGGGCATCCCCAAGCTTAGGCTCTTGGCATCCTTGAATATTACCTTGGGGTGCCTTGGGCATCCCCAAGCCTAGGCTCTTGCCACTCCTTATTCCATAGTCCATCAAATCCTTACCCAAAACTTGAAAACTTCACAACACAAAACTTCAACAGAAAATCCCGTAAGCTCCGTTAGTATAAGAAAAAATAAATCACCATTTTTGGTACTGTTGTGAACCTATTTTTTATTTATACTGGTGTAATATCTATTGCATTCCATCATTTCTATGGTTCATACCCCCTGATACTAGCCATAGATTCATCAAAATAAGGAAACAACACGCGAAAAACAGAATCTGTCAAAAACAGAAAAATCTATAGCAATCTGTTGATTCCGAATACTTTTATAACTCCAAAAATCCTGAGAAATTAGGAAGCCATAGGAAATTTGTTTATTAATCGTCTGCAAAATGAATCAGTATTTTATCTCGCTCCAGTTAAAAATGAAAAATAATCTCCTAGGCACAAAATTTTCTGTTTTTCAGCAGGATCGAATCAACTATCACAGTGAGCTATCCCAAAGGTATTACTTGGCACAAACACTAATTAAAACACAAAAACACATCTAACCAGAGGCTATATGAATTATTTATTGCAAAACAGGACCTTAAAAGCAAAATATAATAAAATTAGGGTTGCCTCCCAACAAGCGCTATTGCTTAACGCCCTTAGCTAGGCATAAAATACAAATAGATCTAGATATAATCATAATAATGATAGGGAAAATCTCGAAAACTCATCTCATACTCCCTTTGTTCAGCAGCAAGTATTCTTTTTGGCAAGCCAAAGTAATCAAAAGGTCTACATTTTAAAGGGTAAGAATCGCCAAGCTCGATCTCGGGAGGAATTGGTTCCTCCTTTGGCCCTTTGCATTCTTTTGGCAAAAAGTCATGATCTTGTGTCCAAGAGAGAAACCCAACCCATTGTTTTGTATATAAAAACCATCATTAAGCTCAGAAATCTTATCAATTAAAACATCGATAGGAACCATCTTTCTTAAATTTTTGTTATAAGCAACAAGATATGCGGATCATAGACGCATTATGCCCTATTGATTAAAAAGAATTCCCTCTATGGGAGGATGACCTCCATCTACTTTATAATGAGCGAAACTTTTACTAGCTTATTTCATAATAAATCTAAATTCATGAACTAGGAATATAGTGGCAGCACACTTAACAAAAGAATGCTCAATATTAGAAAACTCTAAAAAAATCCTTTGTATGGATGGATGCATGTGAACAAATTGTCTTTCAAGTTCAACAACAAGCAAAGATATATCATCCGCAAGACTACTAGTTTTATGGAGGATAGATCCACCCATGGTGGGGAGTGCACTAGCACAACTAAAGAAATCTTGAATAACCCCCTTTCCAATAATATTTTGCTACCTATGCAGAATATGTTAGCGTGCAAGATGATATTTTCTTCATGTGGACCAGAATTAGCAAAAGCATCTAAGTTTCCCCTGTCCTTACTACTATTCTTTTCAGCGATAACCTCCCCACTTTTAGACATGGTGGCAACTAGCAAACTAGCAAACGAACAAGCGAAGAAGACGAACGGAAGAGGGGCGAAGAAAAGGCGAATCTTTTTGAAAATTGTTTTAGAAATGGGGGAGAGGAAAACGAGAGGCGAATGGCAACTAATGTAATGCGAGGGATGAGAGTTTATGATGGGTACTTGGTATGCCTCGGCTTGGCATAGATCTCCCTAGCAACAGCGCCAGAAATTGGCAAGTTTACGGGAGATCAATCTTGACTTGACTTGGCGTAAATCTCCCCGGTAACCGCGCCAGAAATTCTTCCTGCTACCTGTTGAGTTTGCGTTGGTTTTTTCCTTGAAGAGGAAAGGGTGATGTAGCAAAGTAGAGTAAGTATTTCCCTCAGCTTTTGAGAACCAAGGTATCAATCTAGTAGGAGACAACACAACAAGCGACCGAATACCTGCACAAATAAAGACCAACTTGCACCCAACGCGACAAAGGGGTTGTCAATCCTTTCACGGTTTTTTGCAAAGTGAGATCTGATATAGATGGATAAACGGTAGAGTAATATTTTTGGTTTATGGAACGGAAAGTAAAAGATTGCAAAGAAAGTAAAAGATTGCAAAGAAAGTAAATAGGAAACTTAAATTGTAGATCAAGAACTTATATGATGGAAAATAGACCCGGGGGCCATAGGTTTCACTAGATGCTTCTCTAAAGATAGAAAATAGTACGGTGGGTGAACAAATTACTGCCGAGCAATTGATAGAAAAGCGCAAAGTTATGACAATATCTAAGGCAATGATCATGAATATAGGCATCACATCCGTATCAAGTAGACCAAAATGATTCTGCATCTACTACTATTACTCCACACATCGACCAACTCCTGCCTGCATCTAGAGTATTAAGTTCATAAGAACAAAGTAACGCTTTAAGTAAGATGACATGATGTAGCGGAATTAACTCAAGCAGTATGATGAAAACCCCATCTTGTTATCCTTGATGGCAACAATACAAGACGTGTCGGTCCCCCTTCTGTCACTAGGATCAAGCACCGCAAGATTGAACCCAAAGCTATGCACTTCTCCCATTGCAAGAAAAATCAATCTAGTTGGCCAAACCAAATCGATAATTAGAAGTGGCTTAAAAAGATATCAAATCATGCATATAAGAATTTAGAGGAGATTAAAATAATATTCATAGATAAGCTGATCATAAATCCACAATTCATCGAATCTCGGCAAACACACCACAAAAAATTATTACATCGAATAGATCTCCAAGAATATCGAGGAGAACATGGCATTGAGAATCAAAGAGAGAGAAGAAGCCATCTAGCTATTAGCTATGGATCAGTAGGTCTGTGGTAAACTACTCACGCTTCATCGGAGAGGCAATGGTGTTGATGTAGAAGCCGTCCGTGATCGAATCCCCCTCCAGCAAGATGCCGGAAAAGGCCCCTAGATGGGATCTCACAGGTACAGAAGGTTGCGGCGGTGGAAAAGTGGTTTTGTGGCTCCCCTGGAAGGTTTTGGGGTATTTGAGAATATATAGACGGAAGCAATAGGTCGGTGGAGTCTTGAGGGCCCCACAAGGGTGGGGGGCGCGCCCTCCGTCCTTGTGGCCGCCTCGTGGCTTTCCTGACATGCACTCCAAGCCCTCTGGATGTCTTCTGGTTCAAGAAAAACCATCACGAAAGTTTCATTCCTTTTGGACTCCGTTTGGTATTCCTTTTCTGCGAAACTCTAAAACAAGGAAAAATCAAGAACTGGCAATAGGCTCTAGGTTAATAGGTTAGTCCCAAAAATCATTTAAAATAGCATATTAATGCATATAAAACATCCAAAATAGATAATATAATAGCATGGAACAATAAAAAATTATAGATACGTTGGAGACATAGCAAGCCCATTTCTCATTACTGGTAGCCCATTTTCTGGGCAAGCCGAATGAAGCTCTTGTCGTCTTGAAAGATTTAAAGCCCAGCAGGGCTGACAAAGCAAGTAGGTGGGTATTCTGCAAAAGAACAAAAAAACTGGGCTAGCCATTTTCAGAAAGAAAAAAAAACTATTGGGCTGCTCTTGTGGTAAACATAAAAGAAAAGGCTGGCTATACAGGCCAGAGTGCCCCGCGTGGCCCAATTGACACCCTGCTTCCATCTCAAAAACAAAAATAACTTGGCGAGCTTCTGGGTCCCTGGTGTCAGCCGCTCGTTGTGCAATTCTCTCATTTATTGACTATGTTGACAATGGCATGGGACCCAAATGTCAGAAATCCATTAGGAGGAACCATTTTTGGCTTGAAATAAGGAGGCACTTGCTTGTGTACTGCCATGACCTTGGTGGGTCCCTGTTGTCATCCTCTCCATGTACAATCATCTCCTAATTATGTACATGTCAACCTATTAGGCCCAAAAGTCAGCCTCTAAACCCGTGGCGGACAAATACAACCCACTTAAAAAAATAACAGCCCATTCCATACGTTCAAACGGAAAGTTCAACATTCAGAGCAAAGTAACAGGTCTGATCCAGATATAGAGTATTGAACTTCCACATTGACAACCATCATAGCCAAGTTAACTATCTACTCCCACTAATACTCTAGTAGTGTACAAGTACTAATTTACTCTTAGCTAACGAGACTATGCCGGTCGCCACCTGCGGTACACGCTAAACTCCGGCACTGACGTCCTCCGCCTCGCCTCGGACTTACCGGAGGTGCGATAGGGCGTGTTGCTCGCGCGTGTTGGCCCTTTCCATGCCGGCGTGGTCCACCGAAGCCTCGGTTTCTAAGCGGGAAACCCACTTGACGAGCTAGTAGTAAAGTTCGGTGTCGCTCACGCGTGCGTGCCCGACAGCCTCTTGAAGGAAATATGCCCTAGAGGCAATAATAAAGTTATTATTTATTTCCTTATATCATGATAAATGTTTATTATTCATGCTAGAATTGTTTTAACTGGAAACATAATACATGTGTGAATACATAGACAAACAGAGTGTCACTAGTATGCCTCTACTTGACTAGCTCGTTAATCAAAGATGGTTATGTTTCCTAACCATGAACAAAGAGTTGTTATTTGATTAACAGGATCACATCATTAGTTGAATGATCTGATTGACATGACCCATTCCATTAGCTTAGCACCCGATCGTTTAGTATGTTGCTATTGCTTTCTTCATGACTTATACATGTTCCTATGACTATGAGATTATGCAACTCCCGTTTGCCGGAGGAACACTTTGTGTGCTACCAAATGTCACAACGTAACTAGGTGATTATAAAGGTGCTCTACAGGTGTCTCCAAAGGTACATGTTGGGTTGGCGTATTTCGAGATTAGGATTTGTCACTCCGATTGTCGGAGAGGTATCTCTGGGCCCTCTCGGTAATGCACATCACATAAGCCTTGCAAGCATTGCAACTAATGAGTTAGTTGTGAGATGATGTATTACGGAACGAGTAAAGAGACTTGCCGGTGACGAGATTGAACTAGGTATTGAGATACCGACGATCGAATCTCGGGCAAGTAACATACCGATGACAAAGGGAACAACGTATGTTGTTATGCGGTCTGACCGATAAAGATCTTTGTAGAATATGTAGGAACCAATATGAGCATCCAGGTTCCGCTATTGGTTATTGACCAGAGCCGTGTCTCGGTCATGTCTACATTGTTCTCGAACCGTAGGGTCCGCATGCTTAACGTTACGATGACAGTTTCATTATGAGTTTATGTATTTTGATGTACCGAAGGTTGTTCGGAGTCCCGGATGTGATCACGGACATGACGAGGAGTCTCGAAATGGTCGAGACATAAAGATCGATATATTGGACGACTATATTCGGACACCGGAAGTGTTCCGGGTGATTTCAGAGAAAACTGAAGTGCCGGAGGGATTACCGGAACCCCCCGGGGAAGTACTGGGCCTTAGTGGGCCTGAGGGGAGAGAGAGGGCAGCAGCCCAGGAGGTGGTGCGCCCCCCCATGGGGAGTCCGAATTGGACTAGGGAAGGCGGGCGCGGCCCCTCTTTCCCTCTCCCTCTCCCTCTCTTTCCTTCCCCCTCCTTCTTCCTAGTTGGACTAGGAAAGGGGAGTCCTACTCCCACTAGGAGGAGGACTCCCCCCTCCCTTTGGCGCGCCCCATAGGGCCGGCCGGCCTCCCCCTTGCTCCTTTATATACGGGGCAGGGGGCACCCTAGGACACACAAGTTGATCTTCGTGATCGTTCCTTAGCCGTGTGCGGTGCCCCCCTCCACCATTTTCCACCTCGGTCATATTGTAGCAGTGCTTAGGCGAAGCCCTACGACGGTTGAACATCAAGATCATCACCACGCCGTCGTGCTGACGGAACTCCTCCCCGAAGCTTTGCTGGATCGGAGCCTGGGGAGCGTCATCGAGCTGAACGTGTGCCAAGAACTCGGAGGTGCTGGAGTAACGGTGCTTGGATCGGTTGGACCGGGAAGACATACAACTACTTCCTCTACGTTGCGTCAACGCTTCCACTTCGGTCTACGAGGGTACGTAGACAACACTCTCCCCTCTCGTTGCTATGCATCACCATGATCTTGCGTGTGCGTAGGAATTTTTTTGAAATTACTACGTTCCCCAACAGTGGCATCCGAGCCTAGGTTTTATGGTTTGATGTTATATGCACGAGTAGAACACAAGTGAGTTGTGGGCGATATAAGTCATACTGCTTACCATCATGTCATACTTTGGTTCGGCAGTATTGTTGGATGAAGCGGCCCAGACCGACATTACGCGTATGCTTACGCGAGACTGATTCTACCGCCGTGCTTTGCACACAGGTGGCTGGCGGGTGTCAGTTTCTCCAACTGTAGTTGAACCGAGTGTGGCTACGCCCGGTCCTTGCGAAGGTTAAAACAGCACCAACTTGACAAACTATTGTTGTGGTTTTGATGCGTAGGTAAGATTGGTTCTTGCTTAAGCCCGTAGCAGCCACGTAAAACTTGCAACAACAAAGTAGAGGACGTCTAACTTGTGTTTGCAGGGCATGTTGTGATGTGATATGGTCAAGACATGATGCTAAATTTTATTGTATGAGATGATCTTGTTTTGTAACTGAGTTATCGGCAACTGGCAGGAGCCATATGGTTGTCACTTTATTGTATGCAATGCAATCGCGCTGTAATGCTTTACTTTATCACTAAGCAGTAGCGATAGTCATGGAAGCATAATATTGGCGAGACGACAACGATGCTACGATGGAGATCAAGGTGTCGCGCCGGTGACGATGGTGATCATGACGGTGCTTCGGAGATGGAGATCACAAGCACAAGATGATGATGGCCATATCATATCACTTATATTGATTGCATGTGATGTTTATCTTTTATGCATCTTATCTTGCTTTGATTGACGGTAGCATTATAAGATGATCTCTCACTAAATTTCAAGATAAAAGTGTTCTCCCTGAGTTTGCACCGTTGCCAAAGTTCGTCGTGCCCAGACACCATGTGATGATCGGGTGTGATAAGCTCTATGTCCATCTACAACGGGTGCAAGCCAGTTTTGCACACGCAGAATACTCAGGTTAAACTTGACGAGCCTAGCATATGCAGATATGGCCTCGGAACACTGAGACCGAAAGTTCGAGCGTGAATCATATAGTAGATATGATCAATATATTGATGTTCACCATTGAAAACTACTCCATTTCACGTGATGATCGGTTATGGTTTAGTTGATTTGGATCACATGATCACTTAGAAGATTAGAGGGATGTTTTTCTAAGTGGGAGTTCTTAAGTAATATGATTAATTGAACTTAAATTTATCATGAACTTAGTACCTGATAGTATCTTGCTTGTTCATGTTGATTGTAGATAGATGGCCCGTGCTGTTGTTCCGTTGAATTTTAATGCGTTCCTTGAGAAAGCAAAGTTGAAAGATGATGGTAGCAATTACACGGACTGGGTCCGTAACTTGAGGATTATCCTCATTGCTGCACAGAAGAGTTACGTCCTGGAAGCACCGCTAAGTGCCAAGCCTGCTGCAGGAGCAACACCAGATGTTATGAACGTCTGGCAGAGCAAAGCTGATGACTACTCGATAGTTCAGTGTGCCATGCTTTACGGCTTAGAACCGGGTCTTCAACGACGTTTTGAACTTCATGGAGCATATGAGATGTTTCAGGAGTTGAAGTTAATATTTCAAGCAAATGACCAGATTGAGAGATATGAAGTCTCCAATAATTTTTATAGCTGCAAGATGGAGGAGAATAGTTCTGTCAGTGAACATATACTCAAAATGTTTGGGTATCATAATCACTTGACTCAACTGGGAGTTAATCTTCCTGTCGATAGTGTCATTGACAGAGTTCTTCAATCACTGCCACCAAGCTACAAGAGCTTCGTGATGAACTATAACATGCAAGGGATGAATAAGACGATTCCCGAGCTCTTCGCAATGCTAAAGGCTGCGGAGGTAGAAATCGAGAAGGAGCATCAAGTGTTGATGGTCAATAACACCGTCAGTTTCAAGAAAAAGGGCAAAGGGAAGAAGAAGAGGAACTTCAAGAAGAATAGCAAACAAGTTGCTGCTCAGGAGAAGAAACCCAAATCTGGACCTAAGCCTGAAACTGAGTGCTTCTACTGCAAGCAGACTGGACACTGGAAACAGAATTGTCCCAAGTATTTGGCGGATAAGAAGGATGGCAAGGTGAACAAAGGTATATGTGATATACATGTTATTGATGTGTACCTTACTAGAGCTCGCAGTAGCACCTAGGTATTTGATACTGGTTCTGTTGCTAATATTTGCAACTTGAAACAGGGACTACGGATTAAGCGAACACTAGCAAAGGACGAGGTGACGATGCGCGTGGGAAATGGTTCCAAAGTCGATGTGATCGTGGTCGGCACGCTACCTCTACATCTACCTTTGGGATTAGTTTTAGACCTAAATAATTGTTATTTGGTGCCAGTGTTGAGCATGAACATTATATCTGGATCTTGTTTGATGCGAGACGGTTATTCATTTAAATTAGAGAATAATGGTTGTTCTATTTATATGAGTAATATCTTTTATGGTCTTGCACCCTTGAAGAGTGGTCTATTTTTGATGAATCTCGATAGTAGTGATACACACATTCATAATGTTGAAGCCAAAAGATGCAGAGTTGATAATGATAGTGCAACTTATTTGTGGTACTGCCGTTTAGGTCATATCGGTGTAAAGCGCATGAAGAAACTCCATACTGATGGACTTTTGGAACCACTTGATTATGAATCACTTGGTACTTGCGAACCGTGCCTCATGGGCAAGATGACTAAAACACCGTTCTCCGGTACTATGGAGAGAGCAACATATTTGTTGGAAATCATACATACAGATGTATGCGGTCCGATGAATGTTGAGGCTCGTGGCGGATATCGTTATTTTCTCACCTTCACAAATGATTTAAGCAGATATGGGTGTATCTATTTAATGAAGCATAAGTCTAAAACATTTGAAAAGTTCAAAGAATTTCAGAGTGAAGTTGAAAATCATCGTAACAAGAAAATAAAGTTTCTACGATCTGATCGTGGAGGAGAATATTTGAGTTACGAGTTTGGTCTACATTTGAAACAATGTGGAATAGTTTCGCAGCTCACGCCACCTGGAACACCACAACGTAATGGTGTGTCCGAACGTCGTAATCGTACTTTACTTGATATGGTGTGATCTATGATGTCTCTTACAGATTTAATGCTATCATTTTGGGGTTATGCTTTAGAGACGGCCGCATTCACGTTAAATAGGGCACCATCAAAATCCGTTGAGATGACGCCTTATGAACTATGGTTTGGCAAGAAGCCAAAGTTGTCGTTTCTTAAAGTTTGGGGCTGTGATGCTTATGTGAAAAAGATTCAACCTGAGAAGCTCGAACCCAAATCGGAGAAATGTGTCTTCATAGGATACCCAAAGGAGACTGTTGGGTACACCTTCTATCACAGATCCGAAGGTAAGACATTCGTTGCTAAAAATGGATCCTTTCTAGAGAAGGAGTTTCTCTCGAAAGAAGTGAGTGGGAGGAAAGTAGAACTTGATGAGGTAACTGTACCTGCTCCCTTATTGGAAAGTAGTACATCACAGAAACCGGTTTCTGTGACACCTAAATCAATTAGTGAGGAAGTTAATGATGATGATCATAGAACTTCAGATCAAGTTACTACCAAACCTCGTAGATCAAACAGAGCAAGATCCGCACCAGAGTGGTATGGTAATCCTGTTCTGGAAGTCATGCTACTAGATCATGATGAACCTACAAACTATGAAGAAGCGATGGTGAGCCCAGATTCCGCGAAATGGCTTCAAGCCATGAAATCTGAGATGGGATCCATGTATGAGAACAAAGTATGGACTTTGGTTGACTTGCCCGATGATCGGCAAGCAATTGAGAATAAATGGATCTTCAAGAAGAAGACTGATGCTGACGGTAATATTACTGTCTACAAAGCTCGACTTGTCGCAAAAGGTTTTCGACAAGTTCAAGGGGTTGACTATGATGAGACCTTCTCACCCGTAGCGATGCTTAAGTCTGTCCGAATCATGTTAGCAATTCACTACAGGAATCAGCTACTTTGCCGTCCGCCACGGCGGACGGCAAAGGCATGAACGGCGGACGGCAAAGAGCTTTGCCGTCAGCCGCGGACGGCAAAAGGCTCCGGCAATGTAGGCTCCGGTAAACAGTTTCTTTGCCGTCTGCTACTGATGGCAAAGTCTTTGCCGTCTGCGGCGGACGGCAAAGAGAACGCGGTGGATGGCAAAGAGAGCGGACGGCAATAATTGCGCTGTCAGTCCGTTAAGTGGCAAACGGCAGGCCTTTGCCGTCCGCCGCTGACGGCAAAATTTCTAGTGTCTTTGCCGTCAGCCATATGATGTCATCTACACGTCACTACATGGCAGGTTCTTTGCCGTTTGCCACTGATGGCAAAGGCTTTGCCGTCTGCCACTGTAGGCAAACTGACCAAATGGGTCAGCTCCCAGGAAGCACAGCTGGATGCCACGTGGCTTCTTTGCCGTCCGCGGCAGACGGCAAAGAGCCCGTTGCCATCGGTGGCAGACGGTAAAGAGCCTGCATATTGGCTCTTTTATCTATTTTTATTAAATCCAACAATTTTCATCACAAATATATATGACATATATAGATATATTTCAAAAGGCCACTACAGAGCAAACATATAAGATATCCAACACATAACTTCATCATCCAACCATATATATCAACATAGAGGCATCCAACCATATATATTACAATAGTTTCATCCAACGATACATGCATAGTTCAACGATACAAAAGAAACAGAGAAAGGGATAAGGAGCACTCCATCTATGCAAGCTTTCGTCAAGTGAATGAAATTTGCAAAATGAAAAATAAGAAAGTTAGAACAAGAAGAGTAGAACAAGAAGAAGAGTAGAACAAGAAGAAGACTAGAACAAGAAGAGTAGAACAAGAAGAAGACTAGAACAAGAAGAGTATGCCATTTATGAGCTAACTTACGTGAAATGGATCATATATGAGCTAACTAAGTTGAAATGGGTCGTTTATGAGCTAGCTAAGGTGAAATGGATCATTTATGAGCTAACTTAGTTGAAATGGGCCGTTTATGAGCTAACTAAGGTGAAATGGATCGTTTTTGAGGTAACTAAGATGAAATGGATCGTTTTTTAGCTAACTTAGGTGAAGTGGATCATTTATGAGCTAACTTAGTTGAAATGGATCGTTTTTGAGCTAACTTAGGTGAAATGGATCATTTATGAGCTAATTTAGTTGAAATGGCTCTTTTTGAGCTAACTTAGGTGAAATGGATCATTTAAGAGCTAATTTAGGTGAAATGGATCGTTTTTTAGCTAACTTGGTGAAATGGATCGTTTATGAGCTAAATTAGTTGAAATGGATCGTTTATGAGATAACCTAGGTAAGATGGGTCATTTTGGAGTTAACCTAGGTGAAATGGGTCATTTTAAAGCTAACGTAGGTAAAATGGATCATTTAGGAGCTAATCTAGGTAAAATGGGTCATTTTTAAGCTAACTTGGATGAACTGGATCATTTATAAGCTAACCTAGGTAAAATGGGTCATTTTAGAGCTAACTTAGGTACAATGGATCGTCTATGAGCTAACTAAGCTAATTATGCAATTTTTGACATAAGTAAGCTAAGTACAGATCATTTTAGAGCTAACTTAGGTAAAATGGATGGTTTTGGAGGTCAGTAAGCTTATTAAGTCATTTTGGAGGTGAAGAAGCTAAGTCTAGGTCATTATGGTAAGCATTGGAGGAAATAAAGCTAAGTCTAGGTCTTTATGCATGTGTTAAGAAAAACACTAGATAAACTTACCAAGATCCAGAGGTGTAGGAGCGGGGTGGCTCGTGTCGGTAGCTAGAGAAGGATCGTGCGATGCTTGTCTAGAGTTACGCTACACCAAAGATCATTTCCAATGTCTTGTTAGCATGATGACACTCAAATGTTAAGACTAGCAAGTAATGTCCATTCAAATAAAACTCACCATGGTCCCAGTAGCAATCACTGGCATCGGCGGAGCGGTCTGACCTGTCTTCTCGTACACAGACTGCACATTTGGTTTTGACGACTCAGTCATACTAGTTAGTAATGAGACAAAGACTACATGAATGTTTTGGCTAATCTGCAGAAGAAACTTACCACAAGGAGCTCGTACATGGCCCTTGCCTGCATGTCATTCCGTGCCCTCTCCTCCTCCATCATCTTTGCCGTCCTCTCCTCCAACTCCCGCTGCCTCTCCGCCGCCTCCGCCAGAAGTTTCTCCGTTCTATCTCTCTCACTCTGTATAGCAGCCTGCAACACCACTCACATGACCATTTGTAATCATTGATGGAAGCGCACACAATGTAATGGAGAAAGATAACTGAGTACGTATCACTAACCTTGATGGCGAGTTGCACTGGCCGTTCACGAGGCCTTATCTCAGGAGCAGAGCTCGACTGGCGCGCCTTGATCTCCGGGAGAGTGCTAGGACAACGGATAAGTCCATCTCCAATGGCTATGGAGCCATGGGACCTCCCGCCACCAGATATCATCAACAGCTCTGGATCAATGGGACCCTGGCTCGGGTTAAAGTCCTCCCCTTTCCTCGCCTTCCCCTCATCTCTATATCTCACGAGCTTGTTGTGGGAGGAGATGTTGGTGAAGTTGTTTGCATCATCGAGGTCAGACTGAGAGAAAGCCTTGACTTTCTTGAAAGAGGCAGTGTGGGCCATGGCATACAGGTCGTACACCTCTGGCACCTTATCCGCCTTATTGTAGCGTGCCTGAAAGAGAGAAACAATGAAAATTAGTAATTAAAGGGCTCAAGCTAGCATGATGAATGAATTGCATGACTCATGAAGCAAACCACATACCCAGTTGCGCCTGAACTGATATAAGTTGGAGCTACCTTGATGGTGTGGCACACCTTCCATTTGGGCACGTTTGTCCTTGGCCTGGTTGTGGAGGGCTAGCCATTGTTTTGAGCACCACTCATCGACCAACACCTCCCAACAATCCATCCGATCCGCACACCATCTCGGAGGCGCCTAAGTTAGCAAATAGAAACTTGAGCGCTACGGCTAAGAATTACTAAATGAAGGAACTTAAGTACAGAATATATGACCTAACTAATAATTCACAAATATATGACCCCGTCGGCCTCTGGAAGGCCAAAGAACACCTTTTCGGGAGGTGTCGGTGGTTGGGGTGTCCTGTCGGTGTCGGGGTGCCGTGTCGGGGTCGGGGTGCTGTTTCGGGGTCGGGGGTCGGGGTGTCGTGTCGATGTCGGGGTAGTGCCGTGTCGGTGTCGGGGTGTTGTTTCGGGGTCGGGGTGTGGTGTCGGGGTCAGGGTGTCGGGTCAGGCTCGGGGTCGGGGTGTCGGGTCAGGCTCGGGGTGTCGAGGTGTCGGGGTCGGGGTCGGGGTGTCGGGTCAGGGTTGGGGGGTCGGGGTGTCGGGGTCGGGGTGTCGGGGTCGGGGTCGGGGTCGGGGTCGGGGTGTCGGGGTCGGGGTCGAGGTCTCGGGGTCGGGGTGTCGTGTCGGGGTGCCGGGTCGGGGTCTGGGTACCGTGTCGGGTCGGGGTCGGGGTGTCGGGGTCGGGGTCGGGGTGTCGGGTCAGGCTTGGGGGGTCGGGGTGTCGGGGTCGGGGTCGGGGTGTCGGGGTCGGGGTCGGAGTCGGGGTGTCGGGGTCGGGGTCTCCGGGTCGGGGTGTCGTGTCGGGGTCAGGGTACCGTGTCGGGTCGGGTTGTTTTCCTTTTCTTCTTCTTCCTCTTTTTCCTTTTCTTCCCTTTTTCCTTCTTCTTCTTCTTCTTCTTCTTCTTCTTCTTCTTCTTCTTCTTCTTCTTCTTCTTCTTCTTCCTCCTCCTCCTTTCCTTTTTCCTCTTCTTCTTCTCCTGCTCTCCTCTTTTTTCTTCTTCTTCTTCCTCCTTTCCTTTTTTCTCTTCTTCTTCTCCTCCCCTCCTCTTTTTTCTTCTTCTTCTTCTTCCTCTTCTTCTTTTTTCTTCTCCTCCTCCTCTTCTTCTTCTTCTTCTCCTGATCTCCTCTTTTTCTCTTTTTCTTCTTTCCTAAAACTAAACTAAACCTAAACCTAAAACTAAAAAAACAGAAAAAGAAAAAAAACTAAATCTAAACCTAAAACTAAACTAAAACTAAACCTATAAACCTAAACCTAAAACTAAATCTAAACTAAACATAAACCTAAAACTAAAAAAACAGAAAAAGGGAAAAAATAGGAAGAAGATCACCTGCAGGGTGGAGGAGGGGGGCGGTGCGGCCTGGGGCGGCGGAGGAGCGGGGTGGGGCGGCCTGGGGCGGCGGCGCCGGGCCCGGCCAGGGCGGCGGGGCGCGGAGGTGCCGGGGCGTGGCGGCGCCCAGACGGCAGGGCGGCGGGGGCGACGGGGCAGGGGCGGGGGGGTGCCGGGGCAGCGGCGGGGGCGCTGGGGCGGCGGCGGGGGGCACTGTTGCGGCGGCGGGGCGTGGTGCTACGGGGCGGTGGCGAGGTGGGAGAGAAAGAGAGAGAGGGGGGGTGTGGGGCGCGGCCCCCTTAACGTTACGTGGGGCCTCCCTCTTTGCCGTCCGTGGCACTTTGCCGTCCGCCTTCTTGCTCTTTGCCGTCCGCTAGCGGACGGCAAAGAGGGGGCCCGTTAGGTTTTTTTGCAGTTCGTCAGTGGGGCCCCTCCCTCTTTGCCGTCCGCTAGCAGACGAGAAAGAACTGGCTGATGGCAAACTTGGTCTTTGCCATCAGCCAGTTCTTTGCCGTCTGCATTTTGGAAACAGATGGCAAAGAGCTTCTTTGTCGTCCGCTAGCGGACGGCAAAGAACTGGCAGATGGCAAACTAGCTGATTCCAGTAGTGATTGCTGCATTTTATGATTATGAAATTTGGCAAATGGATGTCAAAACTGCATTCCTGAATGGATTTCTGGAAGAAGAGTTGTATATGATGCAACCGGAGGGTTTTGTCGATCCAAAGGGAGCTAACAAAGTGTGCAAGCTCTAGCGATCCATTTATGGACTGGTGTAAGCCTCTTGGAGTTGGAATAAACGCTTTGATAGTGTGATCAAAGCATTTGGTTTTATACAGACTTTCGGAGAAGCCTGTATTTACAAGAAAGTGAGTGGGAGCTCTGTAGCATTTCTGATATTATATGTGGATGACATATTACTGATTGGAAATGATATCGAATTTCTGGATAGCATAAAGGGATACTTGAATAAGAGTTTTTCAATGAAAGACCTCGGTGAAGCTGCTTACATATTAGGAATAAAGATCTATAGAGATAGATCAAGACGCTTAATTGGACTTTCACAAAGCACATACCTTGACAAGATTTTGAAGAAGTTCAAAATGGATCAAGCAAAGAAAGGGTTCTTGCCTGTGTTACAAGGTGTGAAGTTGAGTCAGACTCAATGCCTGACCACTGCAGAAGATAGAGAGAAAATGAAAGATGTTCCCTATGCTTCAGCCATAGGCTCTATCATGTATGCAATGCTGTGTACCAGACCTGATGTGTGCGTTGCTATAAGTCTAGCAGGGAGGTACCAAAGTAATCCAGGAGTGGATCACTGGACAGCGGTCAAGAACATCCTGAAATACCTGAAAAGGACTAAGGATATGTTTCTCATTTATGGAGGTGACAAAGAGCTCATCGTAAATGGTTACGTTGATGCAAGATTTGACACTGATCCGGACGATTCTAAATCGCAAACCGGATACGTGTTTACATTAAATGGTGGAGCTGTCAGTTGGTGCAGTTCTAAACAAAGCATCGTGGCGGGATCTACGTGTGAAGTGGAATACATAGCTGCTTCGGAAGTAGCAAATGAAGGAGTCTGGATGAAGGAGTTCATATCCGATCTAGGTGTCATACCTAGTGCATCGAGGCCAATGAAAATCTTTTGTGACAATACTGGTGCAATTGCCTTGGCAAAGGAATCCAGATTTCACAAGAGAACCAAACACATCAAGAGACGCTTCAATTCCATCTGGGATCTAGTCCAGGTGGGAGACATAGAGATTTGCAAGATACATACGGATCTAAATGTACCAGACCCGTTGACTAAGCCTCTTCCACGAGCAAAACATGATCAGCACCAAGGCTCCATGGGTGTTAGAATCATTACTGTGTAATCTAGATTATTGACTCTAGTGCAAGTGGGAGACTGAAGGAAATATGCCCTAGAGGCAATAATAAAGTTATTATTTATTTCCTTATATCATGATAAATGTTTATTATTCATGCTAGAATTGTATTAACCGGAAACATAATACATGTGTGAATACATAGACAAACAGAGTGTCACTAGTATGCCTCTACTTGACTAGCTCGTTAACCAAAGATGGTTATGTTTCCTAACCATGAACAAAGAGTTGTTATTTGATTAACGGGATCACATCATTAGTTGAATGATCTGATTGACATGACCCATTCCATTAGCTTAGCACCCGATCGTTTAGTATGTTGCTATTGCTTTCTTCATGACTTATACATGTTCATATGACTATAAGATTATGCAACTCTCGTTTGCCGGAGGAACACTTTGTGTGCTACCAAACGTCACAACGTAACTGGGTGATTATAAAGGTGCTCTACAGGTGTCTCCAAAGGTACATGTTGGGTTGGCGTATTTCGAGATTAGGATTTGTCATTCCGGTTGTCGGAGAGGTATCTCTGGGCCCTCTCGGTAATGCACATCACATAAGCCTTGCAAGCATTGCAACTAATGAGTTAGTTGTGAGATGATGTATTACGGAACGAGTAAAGAGACTTGCCGGTGACGAGATTGAACTAGGTATTGAGATACCGACGATCGAATCTCGGGCAAGTAACATACCGATGACAAAGGGAACAACGTATGTTGTTATGCGGTCTGACCGATAAAGATCTTCGTAGAATATGTAGGAACCAATATGAGCATCCAGGTTCCGCTATTGGTTATTGACCAGAGATGTGTCTCGGTCATGTCTACATTGTTCTTGAATCGTAGGGTCCGCACGCTTAACGTTACGATGACAGTTTCATTATGAGTTTATATATTTTGATGTACCGAAGGTTGTTCGGAGTCCCTGATGTGATCACGGACATGACGAGGAGTCTCGAAATGGTCGAGACATAAGGATCAATATATTGGACGACTATATTCGGACACCGGAAGTGTTCCGGGTGATTTCGGAGAAAACCGGAGTGCCGGAGGGGTTACCGGAACCCCCCGGGGAAGTATTGGGCCTTAGTGGGCCTGAGGGGAGAGAGAGGGCAGCAGCCCAGGAGGTGGCGCGCCCCCCATGGGGAGTCCGAATTGGACTAGGGAAGGGGGGCACGGCCCCTCTTTCCCTCTCCCTCTCCCTCTCTTTCCTTCCCCCTCCTTCTTCCTAGTTGGACTAGGAAAGGGGAGTCCTACTCCCACTAGGAGGAGGACTCCCCCCTCCCTTTGGCGCGCCCCATAGGGCCGGCCGGCCTCCCCCCTTGCTCCTTTATATACGGGGGCAGGGGGGCACCCTAGGACACACAAGTTGATCTTCGTGATCATTCCTTAGCCGTTTGCGGTGCCCCCCTCCACCATATTCCACCTCGGTCATATTGTAGCAGTGCTTAGGCGAAGCCCTGCGACGGTTGAACATCAAGATCGTCACCACGCCGTCGTGCTGACGGAACTCCTCCCCGAAGCTTTGTTGGATCAGAGCCCGGGGAGCGTCATTGAGCTGAACGTGTGCCAAGAACTCGGAGGTGCCGGAGTAACGGTGCTTGGATCAGTTGGACCGGGAAGACGTACAACTACTTCCTCTATGTTGCGTCAACGCTTCCGCTTCGGTCTACGAGGGTATGTAGACAACACTCTCCCCTCTCGTTGCTATGCATCACCATGATCTTGCGTGTGCGTAGGAATTTTTTTGAAATTACTACGTTCCCCAACACCTCTAGGGCTATTTGCCGGGCATCGGCCTGCACGTAGTCGGCCCAGACGCGGGCGCTCTACTTGCAACTCAAAGCGGCATTGTGTTGCTGCTCCATGCCCTGTTGGTGGCACAAATCGGCGGTACACTGCTCCTTCGCCAGGTAGTCGCGCTCCAACAAGTCCTCGTACTCTGCATTGCCATCTAAAGACCGATAGAATACCTCCTCCCTCCCTCTTCCTTTCCGTGAATAACCAAACACTTGCTCCGGCAGTTGCTACCTCTTAAGCTTGTGTTGTTTTTTCCCTTGAAGAGGAAAGGGTGATGCAGCAAAGTAGCATAAGTATTTCCCTTAGTTTTGAGAACCAAGGTATCAATCCAGTAGGAGACAACGCGACAAGCACCGAATACCTGCACAAAAAAACACCAAATTGCAACCAAGGCGACAAAGGGGTTGTCAATCCCTTCACGGTTATTCGCCAAGTGAGATCGGATAGAGATGGATAAACGGTAAAGTAATATTTTTGGTATTTTTGGTTTATGGAATGGAAAGTAAAAGATTGCAAGGCAAGGAAACGGCGTCAGAAATTCGCAAGTTGACGGGAAACTAATATGTTGTAAAATAGACCCGGGGCCATAGGTTTCACTAGTGGCTTCTCTCAAGAAAGGAATTATTACGATGGGTTAACAAATTACTACCGAGCAATTGATATAAAAGCGCAAAGTTATGACGATATCTGAGGCAATGATCATGAATATAGGCATCACATCCATGTCAAGTAGACCGAAACGATTCTGCATCTACTACTATTACTCCACACATCGACCGACTCCTGGCTGCATCTAGAGTATTAAGTTCATAAGAACAGAGTAATGCGTTAAGTAAGATGACATGATGTAGCGGGATTAACTCAAGCAATATGATGAAAACCCCATCTTGTTATCCTCGATCGCAACAATACAATACGTGCCTTGATGCCCCAACTGTCACTGGGAAAGGACACCGCAAGATGGAACCCAAAGCTAAGCACTTCTCCCATTGCAAGAAAAACCAATCTAGTTGGTCAAACCAAACCAATAGTTCGAAGAGACTTGCAAAGATATCAAATCATGCATAAAAGAATTCAGAGGAGATTCAAATAATATTCATAGATAAGATGATCATAAATCCATAATTCATCGGATCTCGGCAAACACACCGCAAAAGAGTATTACATCGAATTGATCTCCAAGAACATCGAGGAGCGCATGGTATTGAGAATCAAAGAGAGAGAAAAAGCCATCTAGTTACTAGCTATGGACCCGTAGGTATGAGGTAAACTACTCACGCTTCATCGGAGAGGCAATGGTATTGATGTAGATGCCCTCCGTGATCGAACCCCCCTTCGGCAGGATGCCAGAAAAGGCTCCAAGATGGGATCTCACGTTTATATAAGGTTGCGGCGGTGGAAAAGTAGTTTTGTGGCTCCCCTCGAAGTTTTCAGGGTATAAGAGTATATATAGCACTACTGCAGGATGCTGCTAATGCGACACTATGATCAGAGACCCTTCGAGAAACTGTGTGCGATGTAATAATCGCAAACGGTTGTGTATGAAAATCGTCAAAAGGGCGCAAAATGTTTGCGATGGAGGATGCATCAAACACGGTTCAAATTTTAGTTGCATGTGCGATTTAGGCAACACGGTTAACCCATTCGAACTGTTTGCGATGAGGCATAACAACAGAAACGGGCAGCCATATCAATGTGTGTGCGATATACGGCATACAGTTCGCTCCGATGAACTGTTTGCTATTAGGGAGTGCAACATAAATGGTTAGCCAGATCAAGGTGTGTGTGATATAGGGCATACGGTTCACTCGGACGAACTATTTTCGATTAGGGAACGCAACAGAAATGGTTCAACTTAACCAGATGTGTGTGATACTTGGCAAATAGCCGACTCGGATGAACTATTTGCGATGAGAAATTACAACACAGACGGTTAATACATTTTGTTCGTGTGCAATTCTATGTGTACAAAAAACTTTGAAAAATAGAAACTAGTTGCTTGCGATGGCTAGGAGTATTGCACACGATGCGTCTGCGAGTACTCGTGTGCGATGATTAGTAAGTTACACATCCGTTTCCTTATGTTAACACTTGTGTGATAAATAACACGTGACACCGAATACGGTATTCGGGTTGTGTGTGTGCTCCACTTAGTCTTCGCGCTCCTGCGAATACTTCCCGCGCTCCAGCGAATACTTTCCGCGCTCCACATAGATGAATTGTAAAATCCACGCCTATTCCCTCACCGGTTTCTCGCCACCAGCTAATGGTTTGCTGCATATAACCCAGGCAGAAACGCACCGCTGTGACACTCTACGAAGATCTAGTCCTCACCCATCTACCATTAGTTATTCCAAGCATGCCATGCAACGACCAAAGCTTCAACGTCGACACCTACCTGCGTTACATCTTCAGCGAGGAGAACGAGCTGGAGCAGGTCGGGGAGCAAGAGCTTCATTGGCCTGTGTAGGCACCATGGCCCATCGGCAGCGATATTGGTGTCAGATTCCTTGGGAGCACAATCGACATATTGCAGAGGAGGTGTGATGAGCAGTTTTCCATCCACCATGCAAAAGATCCAGAGCTGCTCGGCGGCATGATTGACGACCCACCCGAAGAGCCGTCGTCACTAGTGCTCATCGAGATCGTGATGCCCCACAAGGAATGGCCATAGGACCTTTGCGATTCAGTCAAGGTAAAGGTAGCCTACGGCTTCATGATTGCTCGCGGCGGCTGTGTCAACCTCGATCCCGATGATGTGGTAGCCAGGCTCGAGTGCATCCTTTGCAGAGTTGACGTCCCCGACGAAGTAGAACATCGCCAAGGTGATATCTTCAGGATGCAGGTGATCGATGGAATTTTCTACGAGGCCAGAGACATGGAAATGGAGCGGTTTTGCGGAGTTGTCATGCCTGCGATTGCACGCTGTCAAGCTCTTCTGGAAGAGGCCCAGCAGCCCCAAGAGCCTCCCAGCGCCAGCAGCACCGTAGGCGGAGGCGGGTCGGGATACTCGGAGTGAACGGTCGCAAGGGTGCTATGCTGATCATGGAGTCTGAGAAGACCATCGTTGGAAGGCCGCCAGCTCAACCTTTTATCTTATATTTTATTATAATTGTATGCATATGTAGGTCATGAGTGTTCTGGGCCTTGCCGCATTTGGCATTTTAAATTATCCTGAATATGTCAGACAGTTATTAAGAATTATTAACAGTTGCCATTGTAACTTTGCCTCAATGGCGAGCAGAGCACGTGTAGGGACACCAGAGCAGAGCGTGCCGCGGCCGCCTCAACATTGAGCAACCACGTGGTCAACCTTCTGCCATCGATAAATTTTGACCTTGTTTCTCATCACATTGCCGATTACAACACAATAAGTAATTGCAAATCTGTTCACACCTATCAAACTAATATGTATTCATAGATAGCACCGGGGTATAAAAACTACCCACTCAAAAATTACTTCACAGTTCCTCTCCTCATCACCCACAAAACTGGTTTTCTCTGTCAAGTCGTTCCGCCATGACCGGTAGGAGGAGTTTAGGGTGGACGTATAACCAGGCAACAAAGACCAAGGCCGTGGAAGCACTAGATAGGTCCCGCCATGAAGCCACTGCCGCATCAGAGATGTCCGGGCGCGCCGCGGAGCCCTCGAACGATCTCTCACGGTAACGCGAGGTCTCTCACAATCGCATTCGCGGCGTCGGCCATCGCGACGATCCGGCGTTCCTGAAGTCCTTTGCCGGCAACGACGACATTCTTGCTGGCGTCACTATGCAGCAGGAGCTGGTCGATGGCTTGATGAAGCTGCTCAAGATCAGCGATGCCTCAGTTGACAAGGTGACCAACCTCGTCGAGCAACTCGTGGATAACAATGCGAAGCTCCTCAAGTTTGTCGCCGAGAAGGAGGAGGAGGACACCGGCTGGAAGATGCTGCATGAGCTGAGCAGAGCCCCAGAGATGACGCTGAAAGCGGTCATCGAGGAGCTAATGGGTGGCTTGAGGAAGCTCCGGATCGAGCGCGAGTAGGAGGTGGAGGAATCCGTGGCTGCTTTCAAGCAAAGTTGTGAGGAATTTAAGAGGGAGCTGGAGGATTTCACTACCCGGTGATCCATCGATGAGTAGAGACAGTAGCGACCCAGGTCATTGTCTGCAATTTCCTTCTTCTCGTGCCCCCGTGTCTTCCGGGCTTTGCTGCATGTGGCATTTTAAATTATCCAGAATATGTAAGACAATTATTATGTGCGCCATTATAAATTTATCATCGTATTATCCATTACCATTTTATTTGTGGTCGTATTATCCGTTGCCCTATGTGGAAATTCAAATTAGGGTGGAATACTAGTTGAAAACACGAACAAAGCAAATGCTGCCATGGGATCACAAGGAAACACCCTCCGTCCAGGTGCTTTAATTAACCCATTAATAGAGAAGTTGTGACCGAGGCGGGAGGCGGCTAGTGCATGGAGGTCAAAGAGCTTGCTTCCCGGTGAGCATGGGCGGCCTTGCTGCTCGCACGTGCCCCGTCGAGTCTGCGAGGTGGAAAGGATGCACACGTCCCGTCGAGTCTGCGCAGCGGACTGCTCGCACGCGTCCCATCGAACCTGCATGGCGGACTTCTCGCGCTCATCCCGTCTAATCAAACAGTTCCACGCACGCCACCGAGTATGGTTAAATTTTGACATGGTAAATATAATACAATCGTTTGCGATATTAATGTGTCAGCTTTTTGTTTCAAAAAGGACTTCATTGGCTACTAATGTGTGCGGCTCTTCTCAAACTGGATGAATTTTTTACCATGGCATATATGTGCCATGTCATGAAAGCATGCCAAGTTTCATGTTTTTGGGTGACTTTTTTATTTATTGGGATTAAAAACCCAAGATTCTCATTGTTTCAGGACAACGACAAGTTTGTAATTCATTCTCATTCCTTAAACGAGATCTAAACATGCATCCAATGACACATGTACGATTTCCCACCCATTTTGCTTCACTAGAGCATGTGGTTGTACTTCAAATTTGAATTATGGACTACATTAAATGCATAGAAAACTTAGTAATTAGTAATATATATACAATGGCCAAACGAACCCTGATCAATTTCTAATTTTAGCCCGACACTCCTGTTATTCTATGTTTCCTATAGAAAACAAAGTTCAAGGTGAGAAGAGGCATCGATTATTGTTTCGCCCACAAGAGGGGCATGTTTACCTACCGGAACCACGAGGGTTGCGACAGGCTCCGGTTTGTAAAAGGCTTGTAATATAGCTTCGCCCAAATTGGACAATTATATATACCATGTAGTGACACCATGCCATGTTTCATGATTTCCTAGTGAGTTTTGGATTTACAGACATTTAAAAACCGAGATTCGCAATGTTTGTGGCCAGGCCAGGACGGCGAGACGGTTGAATTTGTTCCCATTCATTCCATGGGACCTAAACATGCACCCCAAGGAAACATGTACGTTTTTTCTAGCCATTTTGGTGCACTGGAGCATGTATTTGTAGTTTGGATTTGAATGATGGACATTAAATGCCTAGAAAACTCAATTAATGAATAAAAAAGATCAAACGAATCCTGAATAATTTCAAAGTTTAGCGTGAATCTCCAGTTGTTCCATGTCGTGTGTAGAAGAAAATACGAGGCTAGAAGAGGGAGTGATTATCGTTTGGCCCACAAGGGTACACGTTTCCCTATCAAGACCACGATGGTTCTTGCGACAGGCTCCGGTTTGTAAGAGGTTTGTAATAAAGCTTGGCCCAAATTGGCATTGTTTTTACCACGACATATATGTGCCATGACATGACACCTTGCCACCTTTGATGACTTTTTGGTGAGTTTAGGATTTATGGGGACTTAAAAACTGAGATTTGAAATGTTTGAGGAAGAGCCAGGACACCGGTACGGTTGTCATTCGTACCCATTCCTAGCATGAGACCTAAACATGCACCCAAGGATACATGTATAATTTTCTAGCCATTTTGGTGAACTGGAGCATGTATTTGTAGTTCAGATTTGAATTATGGACATTAAATGTCTAGGAAACTCAATTAGTGTATGAAAAGGCCAAACGAACCCTAAATAAATTTAAATTTCAGCACGGATATATCATGTGGTTCCATGTTGCCCGTGGAAGAAAATACAAGGCGAAAAGAGGTAGTGATTACATTTTGCCCACAAGGGGAACACATTTCCCTATCAGAACCACGAGGCTTCTTTGAGAGAAGCTCCAGTTTTTGTAAGAGGTTTGTAATAAAGCTTGGCCCAAATTGGACAATGTTTTTACCACGACATATATGTGCCATGACGTGACACCATGCCACCTTTGATGACTTTCTAGTGAGTTTAGGATTTATGGGGACTTAAAAACCGAGATTCGAAATGTTTGAGGACGAGCCATGACACCAGTACGGTTGTAATTTGTTCCCATTCCTAGCATGGGACCTAAACATGCACCCAAGGACACATGTATAATTTTTCTAGCCATTTTGGTGAAATGGAGCATGTATTTGTAGTTAAAATTTGAATTATGGACATTAAATGCCTAGGAAACTCAATTAGTGTATAAAAGGCCAAACGAACCCTGAATAAGTTTAAATTTCAGCACGGATATCCTGTCGCTCCATGTTGCCCATAGAATAAAATACAAGGTGAAAAGTGGCAGTGATTATGTTTCGCCCACAAGGGGGACACATTTCCCTATCGGAACCACAAGGCTTCTTTGAGAGAAACTCCAGTTTGTAAGAGGCTTGTAATAAAGCTTGCACCACAATGGACGAAAAAAATTCCTCGACATATAAGTGCGATGTCATGACACCATGGCAGGTTTCACAATTTTCAGCTTAGTTTTGGATTTGCGGGGATTTAAAAACCGAGATTCTTCTCACAAAATGTTTTCAAATAGCACACAGTTCACTCACGAAAGCCGATATTCAATGAAAACTTCATGGAAACCATATTTTAAAGTTTCATAAAAATCTGAAAAAATGTGGGATGTTAAGAGGGTGATGTTTTATTGCGACACAAAATTTCAAGTTGAAAAACATTACGAGATGTGAGCTATGAAAAAGACAAATTCCGCCCTGAATAGTGACTTTACTATTTGGCACTATTCAACACTGACTTTGTCTTTTTCATAGCTCACATCTCTTAATGTGTTTCAACTTGAAATTTTGTGTGCCAATAACATCATCCTCTTAACATCCCGCATTTTTTTAATATTTTTTGAAACTTCAAAACATCTTTTTCTCGTGGTTTTCACTAGTTTCCACCGAATGTTGGTTTCCGTATGATATCCCCCCCACTACGCGCGCAATCCGAGTCCTGCGTTCTGACTGGCCAGAACCCAAACCCCACGAATCGTACGTGTGCACCGTTGGATACTCCCAGATCGAACGGCAACCCTGAGCCCTTTCGACAGCACATGCAGTACATGGGTAAGCACTATGCACATGCGTCGTGTAGCTCACGCTTCCTTCTCTGCTAGGTTTTCATTCAAAATAGGCTACCATTTCTCGCCACTCCTCTCATCGGTTTCCCGCCTCTTCTCCCAGATATGCATGATGTGGATGTTCATTTAATTCTTATAGTTCATCTTATCCAAAATCAATTAGTTTTGTAAAAAAACTATTTTAAGATTCATATAATTGTGCATTGTAAAGGTAAAAACAAAAAAATGACAATTCATTTAGAAAAAAAGGTTTGGGCAATTAAGACATGGAAGATTCTAGAGAACAAAGGAGAAGTGCTTGTGTTTAGAGGTTTGTGCATTATGCTTAAGTTCAACCATGGAGTCTTCTAGATTGTACATGTGGCAGAATCTGGTGGAATGTATAAGATATCCAACGGCCAGTAGTACTCGGATTTGCCATCTCTGTACCATCAGATTGGCTTCATCCAACGAGCAACTTTCATAGTTATTCGCACACTATATATGTGTATAGATGTATAGATGTGTGTGTATATATATGTGTGTGTGTGTGTGTGTGTGTGTCCCATGGTAGACAAAATAAAGTTTGAGCGCATGCGCAGGACCCCCCCCCCCCCCCCCCCCGCTGCCGCCTCGAAGTTGGGAAACTGACATTATATGCATTGAACCAGGCTTGGAGTTGGGTACAGTGTTCAGTTTGTAATGTACTTGGCGTGGCCCATCGAAGTTGTGCATTCGGGATTTAAACACATCATACACCATTTTACCCATACATATTTTCTGGCCGCATGCAGTGTATACGGGGTCTTCTGATCGACCACGTCTCCCTTGTGCGGTTTTTTGTGATGACACGGATATCCGTGGGCTCCCTGAGTGTATATATATCATCCCTTTGACCGATAATGAGGGGTATGTGTTGGCCATGAATGGATTCCTCCTAGTTCATGTTAGGGCCGGTCACCGTCAAATGTTGGTCAACCAAAGCTCGAGCTCATGCGTTGTCAGGATTCCCTCCCAGATGCTCGGATTGCTGGGTTCGACCTACATCATACCCTACGTGCGTATCTCGTACTTAACTACCTTGCCTTCATGGTTGTTGTCTGTATCGAGAGGTAGGTACCACATCTAAATTGTACATTATTCTATATCGAAAACACACATCACCCCTTCCCAACGTACATCATTTTGGACCGCATGCAAGAGGTGCTGGTTTTGTGGTCCCTCTCGTGTGATGTTTATGATGGTTCAATCCATTGGCCCAAGTGGTTTATCGACAACAACAACTGTCATTTGACCAAATGAAAAATTCATTGGTCCGTCTTATGGTAGGTCATGGCGACATGCATGTATGACCAAAGTGTCGATCATTACGTGCATCCGCCCCACTGACACGAAGTGGGAGGTGGTGGGCCAAGCATCCTAGCTAGGTACGACATTATGTCATTATATATATCCTAGCTAGGTGGTTGTTAGGGTGCTTTCGGGTTTGTGAGGCAGGTGCCACCAAAGTTATGCATTGTCTATTTAAAGTTAACATCCCAATATTCGTACATATATTTGGCCACTTCCAGTTGGTTCTTGACTTCTAGCCCCTCTCATCGATCTTCAATGACGCGCCTAACCATGGGCCCGCGGGGTCAAAGTTGTGCATTGGAATTTTGAACATCACATACCACCCTTTTCACTCATATATATTTGGGACACATGCTGGTGTGGCTGTCTTTTGACCCTCCCTAACATTATTTTTTGCTGCAAAGACTCTGATGATGCTCAACGGACACAGGGTATACTATCTAAACCGTGTGCGATAGAAGTGCGATGTGAATCACCACGACCGCGCAAGCGCGAGCAAATTAAGGTGGAGGTACTGGCTCAACCGTGTGTGATGCAAGTGCACTCAAATCACCATGATCGTGCAAGCGCGAGCAAAGGGTGGAGGTACTGGCTCAATAGTGTGTGATGCAAGTGCGCTAAAATCACCATGACCGCGCAAGCGCGAGCAAAGGGTGGAGGTACTGGCTTAACCGTGTGCGATGCAAGTGCGCTGTAAAACCACCACCTGTGGAAGCTAAAGGCAGGTAAGTTTATTTGGAAATTAGGACGAACCGTGTGTGATAGACCAGCTAGCTAGAAATATAAAAAACAAACTACCCGCCTTGAGTGTTGCAAAAATCGGCGGATCCGCGCCAGTTTTCCTTATTATCATACACGCATATTGTTATTGGACCGTACGCGATCTTGGGCACTCCCGCCCTGCATCAATTCCTTTACCCAAATTTTAGTTGCCGCCGTACTTCAACCATGGCCCACACTCCTCCAGCACCAACCTTATAGTAAAATTTTAGCAGCCGATGCATTTGAACTGTCGCCCTCCCTCGTCCACCACCATCTCCACCCACCATTACTAAAAATTTCAATAGCTGCGGCATATCCTCAAACACCACCCCCTCCACAATCCCCCACCCGCCCCTCCCCACTTCGAACCCTAGCTCACGGCCGCCGCCGCCGCCGGTGACAACCCTGCTGGTCTGCCCGTTCCTCCTAGCTTAGATAATAAAGTTCAGGTCATCCAGAGATTCCCATACTGTCACCCCACTCCCCTGAGTTTTTAGATGAGGCCTGCGGTGTCCCTCCCCGCCAGATCCACATCCCCTACTCCAGAATGTCGCCGCCTAAGCTCGACCACGTATGCCGGGGAGCCCGACGAGTGTTCGGCCAAGAAGAGGTTTATCATGGCCCCGACGGACGTTGGCGAGGTGGTCGCCGTTCACCCCGACTTGTCGATCCCGGAGCAATACGTCACCGCGGAAGCCAATGAAGACATTGACTACGTTGCCGTGCCGAAGGCTTCATGTCAGCGGGCTAGCATATTACTGTATCTCGGGAAAGCTGGCTACGACATTAAGCTCGTCCACACCGACGGCTTCATGCGGGCCATGTCACAGGTAAAGTGGTCCATCCCCAACCCCTTTGGTTCAGCCACCATCAATCTCTTCGACGGCCCTGCCGCTGATATCCTCCGCTAAGTGGTCAAGGATTTGCGAGCTTTATACGCCATCGAGCCCATTTTGTCACTTCTGAAGGACACATTCTACGGCGGCGGCTTGGGATCCTCAATTGCCAAGTCAAATCTCATCGACCACGACCACGAGGAGGGCACCCACGAAGGTTCTTCCAAGGTGAAACAGCCCATCTGTGACATCAGAGAGTGCACCATGGGTCTGTGCTCTTCCAAATGGAAGGATCCCGTCCATGAAATGTGAGGCAACATTCTATCAGCAAATATTACCTTTTCTAGCTTGCCAACCCGTACCCTCTGTTGTAGTAGCATTTGCCGTGCGGTGCTTTAACTGTGCCGTGTTTAATTATTTCAGTTATGCAAAAATGTATTGTTCAATAGGTCTATGTGATGTTTAAGTATGAATTGTCCATTTTAGTTTCACGAATGGCTATATTTGGTTGTTTATAGTGAGTAGATGCCTTGTTTATCTATATTTGGTTGTTAGGTTAGTTGGAGTGAGCATTTTTTCAGTTATCGAGCAGATGCCTTGTTTATATGTATTTGGTTCTTAGTTTGGATGTAGTGAGTATTTGTCCAGTTATCAAGCAGATGCCTTGTTTATCTGTATTTGGTTTTAGGTTGCTTTTTTTAGCATTTGTCTAGTTATCAAGAAGATGCCTTGTGTTATCTGTATTTGGTTGTTAGGTTGCTTTTTTTAGCATTTCTCCAGTTATCAAGCAGATGCCTTGTTTATCTTTATCTGCTTGTTAGGTTGGTTGAAGTGAGCATTTGTCCAGTTTTCAAGCATATGCACTATTTATCTGTATTTGCTTGTTAGGTTGGTCGGAGTGAGACTCTGTCCAGTTTTTAATGGCTATATTTGGTTGTTATACTGGTCATTTATGCCTTGTTTATTTCAGTCATTCACAATGTGTGGTTCATTATGTGCAAGTCGGAACTGTGCCGCTCGACTACATCAATACTAGTTTGAACGGCTATATTTGGTTCCAGTTATTCCTCGTGTAGTTAACACATGCCCTTTATTCCAGTTTTACACATTTATCCAATGTGATGTTTAAGAATTACCTACGTTCTATTCATTTTCAACAATACCAGTTTGAATTGCAATATTTGATGGCTGTTAAGCCTGCTGTCGGTAACATTGCCTTCCATTTTATATCCGCTTTAACAACATGCTGAAACCAACACATTCAAGCTATCATTTGGAGATGATGTTGTTTACCTTTTCCATATTTGTTTGATGTTAAGATTGTTGTACTTATCATGCCTTTCCACTACTTATGCAGGACAACAACAGGAGTGGCCACCATTTTCCGCCGAGGTTAGCTTCATCCCTCGGCTTGTACTCCCCCCGTCATTCCATAATGTAGTGCATATAGATCCAGGCCTGGACACTAGTTAGCTTCTAATATTGACTTGTTGCTTGTAGGTACATATACCCTTGCCAAGGATCCACGCATCGACCCTTTTTGCGTATGGGGTAATGAGATATTGATGAACAAGCTTCAAGTGAGGAAATTGATAAGGATTATTAGCAAAAAGATACGAATGGTGGCAAGAAAATTATTTGTTTATGCTCCATCGAACACAACAGTGAGCTGTAGGATGGTAACTACAAACTCTGCAGCCTTCTCTTTTTACTGCCCATAGTGACTTGTTAGACAACAATGTCTGAATCTTTTTCGTTCCCAATGGTTCCTGAAGCAGTTCACTCAAGATGACCTCGCAAAGTACATGATTGGTGGACACGCAATGAAGGTTAATGTATTTCATCCAGACTACAATGAGCATCGAGAAGTCCTAATGAAGACAGTGAAGGATGGACGGGCAGCCATCATAAGGGGTTTGCCTAGAGTCATGCGCGCCTTACGCATGGAGGAGGGCACAATATGGGAATTTTGCTTCACCTTCTCCAGCAACCAGAATGTCTTTCACCTCTCTCTTTACAGTCTTTAGTACAAATGTGGTTCATCATTGTTTACTTGGTGCTTTTGTAGTTCTTCAGTACATGTACATGTGCATTGAATTATGGATTCATGGTTGAACCTATATTTGTAATAAACATGGTTGGATATGAAATAAATGATTTCCTACTTTCAAATTCATAACATGTGATTTTTAAATTAGGGATTAATTAGATTAATTATGGATTAAATAGGGATTACACTGCACACGGTTTGCGAAAGCGAAACGTGTGTGATATAGGTGGAGATCATAAACGTTTCTAGGATCCACTACATGTGCGATCAATCTCCACTACACACACGACTTTCTCTTGAAAACTGTTTGCCTTAGACCACCTTGCCCTAACGTTTATCACATAAAAAGTGTGTGTGATGGACAGCCTTTCCCACACAGTTTCTTTCTACGCACCATGTGTGATGCATTCAATAACGCAAATGATAAAATTATTAATATCATGTGCAATGGCAACGCTATCACAAACGATTTAATGGGAAAAATTGTGTGTGATGTAACTGTGAATGGAAACATTTTCCTTGGAGCGACTATGTGGGATGTACATACGAACGTAAATGTTTAGCAAGGACTGACTGTGTGGGATGTACTTGTGACCGGAAACATTTTTCCGTATAATTGTATTTTTAGTTGTATTGTACGTATTTCCGTATTTGAGTGCTCACTGGTCGCACACGACCTCATTTTGCCAAACGTGTGTGCCGGGAGGGCATACCCCCAACAGTTTCTGGGTCATGTGGGAAGGACCCCCCTATCGCCCACACTCACTTCGTGACTATTCCAAATGCCGTCGCGGAAAGGGGTTAAAAATCATTTGTTTAGGACCGGCGCACACCAGTGTAGGAGGAAGATCTAGGTCAGGAGGCCACCGAGGGGCCCACAAGGTTGGGGGGCGCGCCCTACCACCTGGGCGCACCCTCCACCCTTGTGGCCGCCTCGTGGATCTTCCTACTTGCACTCCAAGTCTCCTGGGTGTCTTCTGGTCCAAGAAAGATCATCACAAAAGTTCTATTCCGTTTGGACTCTGTTTGGTATTCCTTTTCTGCGAAACTCCAAAACAAGGAAAAATAGAAACTGGCATTGCGCTCTAGTTTAATAGGTTAGTCCTAAAAGTAATATAAAATAGCATATTAATGCATATAAAACATCCAAAACAGATAATATGACAGCATGCGATAATAAAAAATTACAGGTATGTTGGAGATGTATCAAGCATTCCCAAGCTTAATTCCTGCTTGTCCTTGAGTAGGTAAATGATAAAAATAGAATTTTTTATGTGGAACGCCTAACATATTTATCCATGTAATTCTCTTTATTGTGGCATGAATGTTCAGATCCGTAAGATTCAAAGCAAAAGTTTAATATTGACATAAAAACAATAATACTTCAAGCATACTAACAAATAATAATGTCTTCTCAAAATAACATGGCCAAAGAAAGCTTATCCCTACAAAATCATATAGTATGGCTATGCTCCATCTTCATCACACATAATATTTAAATCATGCACAACTCCAATGACAAGCCAAGCAATTGTTTCATACTTTTGACGTTGATAGCGGCTTGAAGCTACATAGGTATTTCCCCAAAGAGGAAGGGATGACGCAGCACAACGACGGTAGGTATTTCCCTCAGTGATAAAACTAAGGTTATCGAACCAGTAGGAGGACCGAGCAACAGCACGTAAACGGTACCTGCACACACATAACAAATACTCGCAATCGGACGTATTAAAGGGGTTCTCAATCCCTTTCGGTAACGGTGCCAGAAATTGGCAAGCGGACGTGAATAAATTGTAGTAGATTGATAGATCGAACGCCAAATAAAATAAATTGCAGCAAGGTATTTTGGTATTTTTGGGTTTAATAGATCTGAAAATAAAAGGCAAATAAAATAGATCGCAAAGGCAAATAATATGATAAAGAGACCCGGGGGCCGTAGGTTTCACTAGTGGCTTCTCTCGAGAAAAATAGCAAACGACGGGTAAACAAATTACTGTTGGGAAATTGAAAGAACTTCAAATACTCATGACTATATCTGGGAAATTACCATTATATAGGCATCACGTCCAAGATTAGTAAACCGACCCCTGCCTGCATCTACTACTATTACTCCACACATTGACCGCTATCCAGCATGCATCTAGTGTATTAAGTTCATGGAGAAACGGAGTAATGCAATAAGAACGATGTCATGATGTAGACAAGATCTATTTATGTAGAAATAGACCCCATTGTTTTATCCTTAGTAGCAATGATACATACATGTCGGTTCCCCTTCTGTCACTGAGATCAAGCACCGTAAGATCGAACCCACTACAAAGCACCTCTTCTCATTGCAAGATAAATAGATCAAGTTGGCCAAACAAAACCCAAATATCGGAGAAGAAATACGAGGCTATAAGCAATCATGCATATAAGAGATCAAAGAAACTCAAGTAACTTTCATGGATAAAAAGAAATAGATCTAATCATAAACTCAAAGTTCATCGGATCCCAACAAACACACCGCAAAAGAGTTACATCATATGGATCTCCAAGAGACCATTGTATTGATAATCAAACGGGAGAGAGGAAGCCATCTAGCTACTAACTATGGACCCGAAGTTCTATAAAGAACTACTCACGCATCATCGGAGAGGCACCAATGGAAGTGGGGAACCCCTCCGTGATGGTGTCTAGATTGGATCTGGTGGTTCTGGACTCTGCAGCGGCTAGAATTGATTTTCTTCGACTCCCCTAGGGTTTCTGGAATATTGGGGTATTTATAGAGTAAAGAGGCGGTCTGGGGGCACCCGAGGTGGGCACAACCCACGAGGGCGTGCCTGGGCCTCCAGGCATGCCCTGGTGGGTTGTGCTCCCCTCAAAGCAGCCCCAAGGTGCTTCTTCGGCCCATTGGTTGTCTTCTGGTCCAAAAAATCCACAAAGCGTTTCTCTGTGTTTGGACTCTGTTTGGTATTGATTATGTGTGATGTAAAAAACATGAAAAAAACAGCAACTGGCACTTGGCACTATGTCAATAGGTTAGTACCAAAAAATGATATAAAATGACTATAAAATGATAATAAAACATCCAAGATTGATAATATAACAACATGGAACAATAAAAAATTATAGAAACGTTGGAGACGTATCAGACGGTCTCAAACTTTTTCAACTTTCACGCAATACATGAGCGTGAGCCATGGATATACCACTATAGGTGGTATAGACGGTGGTTGTGGAGAAGACAAAAAGAAGGAGATAGTCTCATATCAACTAGGCGTATCAGCGGGCTATGGAGATGCCCATTAATAGATATTAATGTGAGTGAGTAGGGATTGCCATGCAATAGATGCAATAGAGGTATAAGTTTATGAAAGCTCAAAAAGGAAAACTAAGTGGGTGTGCATCCAACTCGCTTGCTCACGAAGACCTAGGACATTTTGAGCAAGCCCATCATTGGAATATACAAGCCAAGTTCTATAATGAAAATTCCCACTAGTATATGAAAGTGATATCATAGGAGACTCTCTATCATGAAGATCATGTTGATACTTTGAAGCACAAGTGTGGTAAAAGGATAGTAACATTGTCCCTTCTCTCTTTTTCTCTCACTTTTTTCTTCGGAGCCTCATACCGACTTGTGGGGGAATCATAGTCTCCATCATCCTTTCCTCACTTGGGACAATGCTCTAATAATGAAGATCATCGCACTTTTATTTACTTACAACTCAAAAATTGCAACTCGATACTTAGAACAAAATATGACTTTATGTGAATGCCTCCGACGGTGTACTGGGATGTGCAATGAATCAAGACTGACATGTATAAAAAATGATGAATGGTGTCTTTACCACAAATATGATGTCAACTACATGATCATGCAAAGCAATATGACAATGATGGAACATGTCATAATAAATGGAATGGTGGAAAGTTGCATGGAAATATATCTCGGAATGGTTATGGAAATGCCATAATAGGTAGCTATGGTGGCTGTTTTGAGGAAGGTATATCGTGGGTTTATGGTACCGTCGAAAGTTGTGCGTACTAGAGAGGCTAGCAATGGCGGAAAGGTGAGAGTGTGTATAATCCATGGACTCAACATTAGTCATAAAGAACTCACATACTTATTGCAAAGATCTATTAGTCATCGAAACAAAGTACTACGCACATGCTCCTAGGTGGATAGATTGGTAGGAAAAGACCATCGCTCATCCCCGACCGCCACTCATAAGGAAGACAATCAAAAAATAAATCATGCTCAGACTTCATCACATAACGGTTCACCATACGTGCATGCTATGAGACTCGCAAACTTTAACACAAGTATTTCTCAAATTCACAACTACTTACTAGCATGACTCTAATATCACCATCTTCATATCTCAAAACAATCATAAGGAATCAAACTTATCATAGTATTCAATGCACTTTATGTGAATTTTTTTATTATATCCCTCTTGGATGCCAATCATATTAGGACTAATTTTATAACCAAAGCAAATTACCATGCTGTTCTAAAGGCTCTCAAAATAATATAAGTGAAGTACGAGAGTTCATCAATTTCTACAAAAAAGAAAATCCCCGCCATGCTCTAAAAATATATAAGTGAAGCACTAGAGCAAAATTGCCTAGCTCAAAAGATATAAGTGAAGCACATAGAGAATTCTAATAAATCCTAATTCATGCGTGTCTCTCCCAAAAGGTGTGTATAGGAAGGATGATTGTGGCAAACTAAAAATAAAAGACTCAAATCAAACAAGACGCTCCAAGCAAAACACATACCATGTGGTGAATAAAAATATAGCCTCAAGTAAAGTTACTGATAGACGAAGACGAAAGAGGGGATGCCTTCCTGGGGCATCCCCAAGCTTAGGCTTTTTGACATCATTTAATAATACCTTGGGGTGACTTGGGCATCCCCAAGCTTAGGCTCTTGTCACTCCTTATTCCATTATCTATCAAATCCTTACCCAAAACTTGAAAACTTCACAACACAAAACTCCAACATAAAATCTCGTAAGCTCCATTAGTATAAGAAAATAAATCACCACTTTTGGTACTGTTGTGAACTCATTCTTTATTTATATTTCTGTAATATCTACTGTATTCCAACTTTTCCATGGTTCATACCCCCCTGATACTAGCCATAGATGCATCAAAATAAGCAAACAACACGCAAAAAACAGAATCTGTCAAAAACAGAACAGTCTGTAGCAATCTGGATATTTCGAATACTTCTGTAACTCCAAAAATCCTGATAAATTAGTAAGTCCTAGAAAATTTGTTTATTAATCTTCTGCAAAAATAATCAGTATTTTATCGCGCTTCTGTTAAGAAATAAAACTAAACTCCTGGGCACAAAAGTTTCTGTTTTTCAGCAGGATCAAATCAACTATCACCGTAAGCTATCCCAAAGGTCTTACTTGGAACAAACACTAATTAAAACATAAAAACACATCTAACCAGAGGCTAGATGAAATATTTATTGCAGATCAGGACCTAAAAATCAAGAACAAAAATAAAATTGGGTTGCCTCCCAACAAGCGCTATTGTTTAACGCCCATAGCTAGGCATTGATAATTTTAATGATGCTCACATGAAAGACAAGAATTGAAGAACAAACAGAGCATCATAAAACACATGAAAAACACATCTAAGTCTAACATACTTCCTATGCATAGGTATTTTGTAAGCAAACAAATTATGAAGGCAAGCAAAAACTAGCATATGCAAGGAAGAAGAAAGAAACAATAGCAATCTCAACGTAACGAGTGGTAATTTAGTAACATAAGAATTTCTACAACCATATTTTCCTCTCTCATAAAAATTACATGTAGGATCACAATCAAATTCAACAATATAGCTGTCGGTGTCAAAACCGGCAGATCTCGGGTAGGGGGTCCCGAGCTGTGCGTCTAGGCCGGATGGTAACAGGAGGCAAGGGACACGAAGTTTTACCCAGGTTCGGGCCCTCTCGATGGAGGTAAAACCCTACGTCCTGCTTGATTAATACTGATGATATGGGTAGTACAAGAGTAGATCTACCACGAGATCAGAGAGGCTAAACCCTAGAAGCTAGCCTATGGTATGATTGTTGTTGTGTATGTTGTCCTACGGACTAAAACCCTCCGGTTTATATAGGCACCGGATAGGGTTAGGGTTACATAGAGTCGGTTACAATGGTAGGAGATCTACATATCCGTATCGCCAAGCTTGCCTTCCACGCCAAGGAAAGTCCCTCCCGGACACGGCATGAAGTCTTCAATCTTGTATCTTCATAGTCCAGGACTCCGGCTGAAGGTATAGTCCGGCTATCCGAAAACCCCCTAATCCAGGACTCCCTCAGTAGCCCCTGAACCAGGCTTCAATGACGATGAGTCCGGCGCGCAGATTGTCTTCGGCATTGCAAGGCGAGTTCCTCCTCCAAGTACTTCATAGAAGATTTTGAACACAAAGATAGTGTCCGACTCTGCAAAATAAGTTTCCACATATTGCCATAGAGAGAATAATATTTACACAAATCTAATCTGCTAACGTATTCCACAGTGTGTCATCACACCACGACCAGGCCTTTATCCGAGTCGTTTCATTATCCCACCTCAGCGCGCCATGGGAGGTGGTTTCCTTGGCACGTCTTGTTAAAGCAGAGATCGTGTCCCCTTATTTCGAGATTCTCATCAATACGGGCGTGGGTAACCCAACCGCGCCATGGATTACGGCGCTTGGGAGATAAGTGGGTTTTACCAGGCTGGTGGGGACACGTAGTTGCGTCCACCCATATAAGGGGATAAGGATCCACCTTTTCACCTACGCCTTCTTCCTCCCTTGCTTATCCATTCTCGCGCACTCGAGCTCCAGCGCCCAAGTCCGCACTCCCCATCTCAACCTTCTCTAGCTATGTCCGGAGCGGGAGGCAAGTGGATGGCCTCCTCCGTTACGGAGGGGCACATCAAAAGACTAAGGAAGGCCGGATACTTGTCCAACGACATTACGCACCAGCTTCTCGAAAAGGGGTAGCTCATCCCCACCCCTAGGCCCCATGAGAGGGTGGTGTTCCTCCCCCATTTCCTCCGCGGACTAGGTTTCCCTCTCCATACATTTGTCCGGGGACTCATGTTCTACTATGGCCTGGATTTCCACGATCTGGCCCCGAACTTTGTCCTCAACATCTTGGCGTTTATCGTCGTGTGCGAGGCTTTCCTCTGCATCCGCCCCCATTTCGGCCTATGGCTCAAGACTTTCAATGTCCAGCCGAAGGTGGTGCGTGGCAACCAGGCGGAGTGCGGAGGTGCCATGGTGGGCAAAATGGCCAACGTCTTATGGCTCGAGGGCTCTTTTGTGGAGACCTTGAAGGGGTGGCAATCGGGGTGGTTTTATATCACCGAGCCGTGCGACCCCGAATGGGTCGCAGCCCCCGAGTTTCGATCCGGACCTCCTACGCGGCTTACCTCCTGGAAGGAGACGGGCCTATCATGGGGTAAAAAAGGAGAGCTGACCGAACTCCAAACATGCGTCCAAACCCTGGTGGACAAGAATCTCAAACTTGTCAACATAGTCCAGGTTATGCTCATCCGCCGGATCCTCCCGTGTCAACAACGGGCTTTCAACCTGTGGGAGTTCGACCCGGCGCGGCACCAAACTCTGAGCAGGGTCTTCGACATGACGTACGAAGATGCCTGGAAGGTGCTTTTCAAGGGCGCCTAGGCCCCCTCATCCGCTACCGAGGATCGCGGATACAGTACACAGCGTCACGCTCATGTGGTAAGCTGTTTTTTTTCCTTTTACAGGGTATCGGTTTTTCATAGTTTGACTCCATGCGGGATCTAAACTCCCTTACCTTTGACAGGATTGGCAGGAGATGTCCGAACAGATCAACTGTCCGGCTCCTTTGCCCGAAGGCCCAGCGGACGCTCACTTGGCGAAGCTGCTGGTTCCGGCACCCCATGTGGTGCCGGAGAAGAGGGCCAAGAAGAAGGCCATGGGGACTCGAAAGAGTGCCCGATGCCCGAAGGTGTCGGATTCACCATCCGACGAATCCAAGACGCACTCCTCCCACGAAGACGAGGAGGAGGAGGAAGAGACCCCTCCCCCTCCAGCGGGGGAAGGGAAGAAAAGGAAGGCCGCCCCAACTGGGGAGGCCGAAGGGTGCAAGAAGGGGAAAACCCTTCCTCCAGACTACTCCACCAACGCCGACGACGGCGGAGACGAGTGGGCGCCCAGGGCCAAGCCCCTGGCCAAATCGTAAGTATCCGGATACCAGAGTAATTCATAGTATTCGTTTATTGCACAGTTTTCCCTTATGTCGAATATGTTTATGCAGCCCACCCAAAGACGGGCTCGACGCGTCGTCGAGCGGCTCACTGGACTCGTCGGATGTGAACTCGCTTCCGACGGCTTCCTCCCCCCGCCCTACGGACGACACCGAAGTGTTGTCCCAACAGGTTCCAATCCGAGAGGAGGTGGTCCTGGAGGCGCCGCGAGGCGACCTCCCGGACTCCAGGAGTAAACGGGATGAAACCCCCCAGGGCTCCAAGTCCGGCCCTAGGCCGGACACCGCTCTGGAACCTTCAAAGGTTCCAGAGGCCGGCAGGGGACCTCCTTCCAAGAGGAGCAAGCCCACCGTGCCGGTGACCTCCGTGCAACCGGAGGCGCTGGACAATCTGTTGGAGGCGCTCCAAGGTGCCTCCATCGACAAGGAGCACCGCACCATTATGAGCGCGGTGGTCCAGAAGGTTCAGTCCTCCAAGAGCGGACTGACTGAAGCTTGTACTAGCCTTTTGACAGGCTTTGAGGTAAGTAAAGAATGTGTAAATAATATTACCGCATAGACAGTAGCCCCTGATGCTCTGTTTGGCGTTCGGGAAGAAAAGCCGAATAGAGGATCAAATAAAATTCGCAGGAGTCTAATAAAAAAGAGTCAATATGCGTGTGCAGGCTTCCCTACTGGCGTCCGCCGCACTGACTGCGGAAGTGGACACGCTAAAGCAGAACCTCGAGCGGTCCGAGCAAGAGCTCGAGCGTGCCAAGAAGCAGCTCGAGGACAATGAAGGTAAGAAATACCTTGTTTAAATATATATGAAAAGGTGCATTTGCAAAAAATGACAGGATTATCGTGGCTATTGTAGGGGCCACGTCTGAGGTGGCGACCCTTAAGCAAGCGCTGGTCGAGGCCGAGAAGAGTGCGGCCATGGAGCACACCGAGCGGGAAAAGTATGAGGCCGAGGTTGGCAAGGTGCGGCAAGAGCTCCAGGTTCTCATGGAAAAACATGAGAGTTTGGAGCTTGACTCAAAGACGTGAGCGTCCGAGCTCGCAGTGGCCATTGAAAATGCCAAGTCTGCCAAGGCCGAATCCCAGAAGACCCTCCAGGAGTTGGATGAGGTGAAGAAGATAGCGGAGGGCAAGGCATTCTTTATGCAAAGCAAACACGTAAACGTGAGTTACTTGTTACTTACCCGAATCCGAAGCTCTCCAGGAGCGTTCGCAGATCTTCACCGGAGTGTGTCTGATGCCGCCGCATTCTATCGGGCCAAGGAGGGTAGCTTGACAGAGAAGGTGTTCTGCTCTCAGTATGCTGAGGCCGGACACCCCGTGCCCCTGAGCGACCAGCTGAAGCAACTGGTCGAGCTCCACAAGGCGGCCGAACAGGCCATGAGGGGCTTCATAGTTCGGCTTTGGCCTGGAGAGGCTCTGTCTGGGAGCTATTTCAGGCTGGTGCGGCGGCTGGTGGAGGCCTGTCCAAGGCTCAAAGTCATCAAGCGCTCCGTCTGCATTGAAGGTGCCCGTAGGGCCCTTGCCCGTGCTAAGGTGCACCGGGGCAAGCTGGATGCTAAGAAGATTGTGAAGGACGGGCCACCACCGGGAAAAGAGCATCGCAAGCCCGAGAATTATTATAAGGATGTTCTGAAGGGTGCCCGCCTTGTGGCGGATGAATGTTCTAGGGATGTAATTTTTGAGTGAGATTTGCTCGTTTTGTCCTGTGCGCTGAAAACTTGTTCATATGCGCTAAGCAATGATGTTTGAATTTAAAATATTACCTTCTGTGCGGCTGTTTATCAATTCTAAGAGATGGCAAGTCGTCGGCTTCTACCCCCGTGCCGCTAGTGCTGGGGTGTTCGGGGATAAACCTGAGCGCTCTTTTTCCCATGTTTGGGTCCTTCAAGGGAGGCGCTCAGCCCAACGAACAAGGCAATCGGACTATAATGCATGAACACTCTCACTTAGCCATAGAATTCTATAATTTTAAATTTCGGCGAAGCCCCTGGTATTCGGAAGACCGAGTTCGGGGCGCTATCCACGCCTTGGCCGGACGGAGCCGACTCCTCGCCCTAAGCGGCATAAGTCTTTAAGGACTCGAAAAAACCTCTCGAACAGCGACCAGCTGTCGCTTCATCATGACAGTCACTTTTAGCTTTCTCCACTGAGGTGCTCGACCCAGCTCAACTGGGGCACAATCACAGTGGTTCTCCTAGTGCTACCTTAGCCGATATAGCGGAACGTAAGGCACCAAAACATAGGAGCCGGGCAAACCCAACTATTGACCCAAGACATGATTCGGAGCCGATGCATATAATGCTATAAGTTCGAGGTGCCGCACTTGTTAAAGTGTTCGGACTTCTCACACCATGTTGAGGGGTACTGAAGCCCCTGGCGTATTTTGGCCGTACCAAAGTGTACGGGTGCAACATGTCATTAAGGAACATATATAGAAAAAAGAGTAATGCAAAAATAGACAAAAGCTATGCATTGTTTATTAAAGAGGGCTGCGATCAAAGCAGAACGATACAAATAATGCGATAAGCAAAAGGTTGGACTATTTTACATGTTCGCTCTAGGGGCAAGCTGCGGAATAATATGCGAAACAGGTATACTGCTCGTGATAGAGACCACCTGGGAGTTCCGTAATGCGGCGTGGCTTGTCTGCTTCCCCGGTTCTTACATCGTTTGTGCGGCAATTGAACTGCCGAACAGGCCTTCCGAGGAGTGGAGTCCTAAAAATAAGAGAAAATTAAAAAATCGGCAGCCCCTGGTGCGGTTGAAGCCGTGTTTTGGGCATGCCGTGATGGTGCCCCTCCCCCTGTACCCATGGTATTTCTAGAGCGTAGTTATGTACGTGAAGTACATGTATCGCATTTTTGCGAGGGCTGGGGTTGGAGTCGCATTGCTATGCCTGCTCGGGTCGTGCCAGGCGGTCTTGTTGTAGGTTACTCCGGGCGCGCTTGACGGTGTCCGGTCGTTTAATGGCCGGATGGGAGAACTGCCTGGAGAGGCTGCTTTGGACTTCTGCTACAAGGGCCGCCGTGTGCTCCTCCGTTCGGAGGGAGCGTTCGGTGTTTCCATTGACCGTAATTACTCCTCGAGGGCCTGGCATTTTGATCTTAAGGTATGCATAGTGCGGTACCGCATTGAACTTGGCGAATGCGGTTCGCCCGAGCAGTGCGTGATAGCCACTGCGGAACGGGACTATGTCGAAGATTAACCCCTCGCTTCGGAAATTATCCGGAGATCCGAAGACCACTTCAAGTGTGACTGAGCCTGTACAATTAGCCTCTACACCTGGTATTACGCCTTTAAAGGTCATTTTGGTGGGCTTAATCCTCGAGGGATCTATGCCCATTTTCCGCACTGTATCCAGGTAAAGCAGGTTCAGGCTGCTGCCGCCGTCCATAAGGACTCTAGTGAGATGAAATCCGTCAATAATTGGGTTGAGAACCAATGCGGCGAATCTGCCATGACGGATGCTAGTGGGATGGTCCCTTCGATCAAAGGTGATCGGGCAGGAGGACCATGGGTTGAACTTTGGGGTGACTAGCTCTACCGTGTATACGTCCCTTAACGCGCGCTTCTGCTCCCTTTTGGGGATGTGGGTTGCGTATATCATGTTCACCGTCCGCACTTGTGGGGGAAAACCCCTCTGTCCACTGTTGTTCAGCGGCTGAGGCTCCTCGTCGTCATCGCTATGCAACCCCTTGTCTTCATTTTCAGCATTTAACTTGCATGCCTGCTTGAACACCCAACAATCCCTGTTGGTGTGATTGGCCAGCTTTTCGGGGGTGCCATGTATCTGACATAAGCGGTCGAGTATTCGGTCCAAACTGGACGGGCCCCTAGGATTCCTTTTGAATGGCTTTTTCCGCTGACCGGATTTAGAGCCTCTGAATCCAGCATTAACTGTCGTATCCTCAGTATTGTCGCCGTTAATGCGGCGCTTCTGCTTGTTGCGACGCGACCTGCCACTACTGTCCCTGGTATCCGAATTACCAGGGTTCTTGGTCATATTGTTGCTACGAGCAAGCCAACTGTCTTCTCCCGCGCAAAAGCGGGTCATGAGTGTCGTGAGTGCTGCCATAGACTTCGGCTTTTCCTGTCCAAGGTGCCGGGCAAGCCACTCGTCACGGATATTGTGCTTGAAGGCTGCTAGGGCCTCAGCATCCGGACAATCGACTATTTGGTTTTTCTTTGTTAGGAATCGTGTCCAGAATTGCCTGGCCGATTCATCTGGCTGCTGAATTACGTGACTTAGGTCATCGGCGTGTGGGGGTCGCACATAAGTGCCTTGGAAATTGTCGAGGAATGCGGTTTCCAGGTCCTCCCAACAACTGATTGATCCTGTTGGCAAGCTGTTAAGCCAATGCTGAGCTGGTCCTTTAAGCTTGAGTGGGAGGTATTTGATGGTGTGGAAATCATCGCCGTGGGCCATGTGGATATGAAGGAGATAATCCTCGATCCATACCGCAGGATGTGTTGTGCCATCATATGATTCGATGTTTACGAGTTTGAAACCCTCGGGGATTTGATGATCCATTACTTCGTCTGTGAAGCATAGTGGGTGTGCGGCGCCTCTGTACTGGGCTATATCATGACATAGCTCCAATTAGCTTTGTCTACTGTGTTCGGCCCTGCCGAATTTGTGGTCGGCGTGACGGTTGCCGTCTCGAGCCGTGGGGCACCCACGCGATCCGTAGATCGATCTTTTTTGCCTTGCCTTGTCCTCCAACATATCTCTTGGAGGGGCGTTCGATTTTATGCTCTTCGGACGCAAGGACTTCAGTCCATCTGTCGACTAGCAAATCTTGATCAGCTTTAAGTTGTTGCTATTTTTTCTAGAGGCTTCTTGCCATGGCCATAAGCCCGCATTGAAAACGCTCTTGCTTGACGGGATCCTCTGGCACGGCGAATTCGTCATCGTCGAGGCTTTCCTCATCTTCGGAGGGAGGCATATAATTATCGTCCTCGACCTCTCTGTCTGCCGCTCTCTCATGAGGGCTGGTTTCTCCATCCTCATGTGCTAAATCTTGCTGGAGGGGGTTTTCTTCGGCACTTTCCGGAGTATTATTATCTCCCATGCTGGAATCATTGTATTTGTTTTGGCGGGATTTTGAGCGGCGCCGCTGACGCCCGCGCTTTAGGCTGTTTCTTGGAGGGGTCATCCTCCGTTGTTCCATTGCCATCTCCTTCTTTTGGGGTGTCCACCATGTATATGTCATATGACGAGGTGGCTTTCCAAGGCCTGATAGGCGTTGGTTCTTCGTCGTCTCCTTCATCAGCGTCCATACCATCGATGTCTTCGGACTCGAAGTCGAGCATGTCGGTTAAGTCATCGATAGTGGCTACAAAGTGGGTGGTGGGTGCGCTTTGAATTTCTTCATCGTCTGAATCCCAACCTTGCTGACTGTAGTCTGGCCAGGGCTCTCCTGGTTGAGAGAGAGACTTCACTGTCTTCAGAATATCGCCGAAGGGCGAGTGCTGAAAGATGTCCGCGGCAGTGAACTCCATGATCGGTGCCCAATCGGATTCGATCGGCAGGGGCACGGAGGGTTCGGAGTCCAGAGAGGAGTCCGGCTCCTTGGAGTCACGAGTCTCGCGTAATGCGGGGCTGGTGTTTGGCTCAATCGCTGTTGGGATCGCAGCCCCTAAGGCGGCGTCTAACCACCCATCCTCGATCGGCGCAGTTGGCTCCAAATTAAGGGTCGAAGCCGATGCGGGTGCGGCCTCCAGGGCACTGTTCGGCGGCAGAGCTAGATCATGCTCGTTGGGACAGTGCGGCGCGCTCGGCAGTGGCTCGAATCCGTCGAAGATCAAGTCCCTGCGGATGTCAGCCATGTAGTTTAAACTTCCAAACTACTAGGAAAGGACACCGCAAGATTGAACCCAAAGCTAAGAACTTCTCCCATTGCAAGAAAAACCAATGTAGTTGGCCAAACCAAACCGATAGTTCGAAGAGACTTGCAAATATATCAAATAATGCAGAAAAGAATTTAGAGGAGATTCAAATAATATTCATAGATAAGCTGATCATAAATACACAATTCATCGGATCTCGGCAAACACACCGCAAAGGAGTATTACATGGAATAGATCTCCAAGAACAACGATGAGAACATGGTATTGAGAATCAAAGAGAGAGAAAAATCCATCTAGATACTAGCTATGGACCCGCGGGTCTGAGGTAAACTACTCACGCTTCATCGGAGAGGCAATGGTGTTGATGTAGAAGCCCTCCGTGATCGAATCCCCCTCCGGCAGGATGCCGGAAAAGGCCCCAAGATGGGATCTCACGGGTACAGAAGGTTGTGGCCATGGAAAAGTGGTTTCGTGGCTCCCCTTGAAGTTTTTAGGGTATAAGAGTATATATAGGAGGAAGATCTAGGTTAGGAAGCCACCGAGGGGCCCACAAGGTTGGGGGGCACGCCCTACCCCCCTGGGCGCGCCCTCCACCCTTGTGGCCGCCTGGTGGCTCTCCCGACTTGCACTCCAAGTCTCCCGTGTGTCTTCTGGTTCAAGAAAGATCATCGCGAAAGTTTTATTCAGTTTGGACTATGTTTGGTATTCCTTTTCTGCGAAACTCTAAAACAAAGAAAAAACTTAAACTGGCACCGGGCTCTAGGTTAATAGGTTAGTCCCAAAAATCATATAAAATAGCATATTAATGCATATAAAACATCCAAAACAGATAATATAATAGCATGGAACAATAAAAAATTGTAGATACGTTGGAGATGTATCAGCGGTGAGCACCTCTGGCGTCGTCTATTGCGGACAGTCGGGGGCATGACAGACATAGCGAGAGTAAGGGCAAGTGGCGAGCAATGTCAGGCCGGTGGGGGTTGTGAGGGGAGCCGATAGGGCGAGTTGGGTGATGGTTTCACCGGAGAACGACGGGAACAAGTAATTATAGCGGAAGGTAGGTGAAGCAGCGTGTTGCGGGAAGCACGATGCTCATCAGAATTCAATGTATAAGTAGGCATGGCTTAGCGCTCCAGCTTACCATGGAAAACTGGAAAAACTGATGTGTCGTCTTGTCCCGTCAGTGGTTCGTCCCGTCCGTGCTGGGTCTCACATTGGCATGACGGTCAAATGAGTGCACTCGAATCATCTAGATGAGGTACTCCCTCCTTGTCAAAAATTATTCCACCACTCATGATCTACCTTGATTGGTGAGATTTTTGAATTGAGCCCTACAAACCGGAAAGGAGGTAGTACGTGCGTGATCCACTTTTATTTGTGTAGGGTCGAGTAGGTCGGATAGTATACATGTAGGATCACACTAGCTGATGAATGTTCGCTGGGAGATAAGGCATTTGAGAACGTTTTTGCTGACAATTTCTTTAGATTCGCATGGCATTTTCTTCAGAACAGCTTGTCGGTTTCTTCAGAGGTAGGCATTTTATTCAAAAAACTGCCGCCTTTGGATCTTGCGTTGCAACTAAAACTGCCAGGAGTGTATTAGTAGGTTAGCTAGTGATCGATCAGTAACTTGTAAACACTGAGTGAACAGAAATAAGGAACTGCTAGTAACTTGTAAACACTGAGAACACAAAAATAAGGATCATGCTGTGCACAATAGTAAGAGCCGACCAGTTCGAAATGTTCACACGAGACTCACATGCCTAACATTGTAATATGTTCACATTAGTAGCCCAAATTCACAACTAACTAAGTAACATGTTAATGCATCTCAATGATTCACATATCATATACAAATATGTAGCTCCAAAAGCAAAGATCTAGAAAAAACAATTGTTCTTCCTACTAACATGGATGCTTCTCTGGGCCAACATTCAGTACAGAGTAAAAGACAAATTTGTTTGTGAAGTCTACAATTCCTCTTGCAAACGTAAGTGGTTTCACCAACAACTAGAACCATCAGAATGAACCACACATGATGGAGGAACATCCACTTCAATATGATTTGCTCTTCTCTCGATCACACGGCGAGACTATTTTTGGAATACAAACTTTAACATAGGCAAAATGATGCCCATTGTATAATCAGACCAAAGCAATGAAGTACCTAGTGTTGGCCAATAAATAGTACAATACTACTTTTGCAGTCCATGAAGTGACTATCCAATCTTTCCGTGTCTATTTTCAAATGGCACTGCATGCATTGACTATACTATTCTCTTGTGCGGTTCCACAAAAATTGCGGTCACTTTGTTTGTTTGCCAAATATCAACGGGCAGACATCTGTCTGCACAAATATCAAGCAGCTAGTAAACATATACCCCACCTTGAATTTTAGGTTTAAACACATCTCTTCCTCTTAGCATCTGTCATGTTTTGCACTAGACAATTTGATACTGTCACGTTTTGCACTGGACAATTTCATACTGAATTGATTTGCTAGTACAGAGCAGAAATATAGCGCCTATTCTTCATCTGACCAAGGATATCCATGTTCGTAGTGATGGAAGAGGTCAAATCGATACAATCGAAATTGAGCACCCGATCATTGAATCATGCCCTGCACCTCCAATGTAGGTCCACCCTGCCAATAAATTCACATGCAAACCACTAATACTACTATCTAATGACAATACAAAAACATTAGCAAAATAGTAGAAAACCATGTACCTTCGTAATGAACAGCTCATAGTGCCACCAATTGGATATAAAGGTTTAGAAGAAAACATGCTCCTAATGTTGAACCATTTGGACTTTTTGTGCAGTTCACTAAAATCGAGCATCCCTATTTTCATAGATATTGAAAGTGTGATTACTATAAAAGTGGCACTAGTTGAAGCATAGACTCACAAATATAAGCATTCCAATTTCTTAATGGGAAAAGGTAGCAAGATTGTTTCTAACCACATGTTTGAAGGAATAAATAAGGCAACAGCAACTGATGTCAGGAAGGCATACATAGTAAAACTGAACCATTCCTCACCTTTCCTCTTCTTTTAAGCATATTTTGTGTAGTTGAACTAAAATAAAATGACATCACCGACTTGACAATTCAGTGACATTGTACAAAAAGAAATGACTTAACATTACATCATAATGTCAGGTATGTAATCGACATGCATTAGAGACAAACATACCGACCACCTCCGATAACATAATCAACATTAATTTTAACAAATGCGTGACTAGCTTTACCAGGATAATTTGAGTGGACTCTACACCCTCTGTTCCTTAATATAAGACGTTTTCACAGTTCAATTTAAAGTACCCAAACGTCTAGTATTTAGAAAAGCAGGTAGTAGTTTTCTTGAGCACATATCTGGGAAAGCTTTCCACACTTTATATATGTCCATACACTAATGCAACACCATTAGAATAGTAAAAATATACACTAATCCAGTGGCTAGTGCAACGGTAGAGTAGTTTTCTTATTACGGGGTACAGTACAATGGTTTTACTGAACATATTTCCATAAGCTAGCACTAGAAGATTTCTATAAGCATTAATATACAAAATGCAAAGGTAACACATTTCAGCATTGGTGTACTAGCTATGCAACAGCATTAACCCAAATACAAAAGTCTGAAGGTAACTAGCATTATTAACTAATGACAGTATAATTTTTTGCAAACTATGTACCTTCAAGGTAAATATCATTCTAAACTCGAGGGGACTTGAAAAATTATTATCCCAATCTTGATAATCGATCAAACATAAAAACTTGATCGAACGAATCAATACAATAGTCGGAGGAGGAGGAGCCCACTCTTGATCTTTCCTCTTCTCTTCATATTTTTTGTGCAGTTTAACCAAAATAAAATGACATCAGCGCCTTTGCATTTTGGTGACACTATACAAAAAAGTTGACTTATCTCATGAAAGTGAGGTATGTAATCTATAAGCATTAACAGTGCAAAAATTTGAAGGTAGTAACAAGTTTCGTCATTGTTATACTAGCCGTGCAACAACATTAGAATGCCTTAGCTGAAAAATCTTCAATACATCCACAATCAACCGCTAACCCTGAAATAATCCAGAGACATTAAATGGCATTGCTTTTATCGGTGGCATTAGACTGAGTGCGGCATTAGTTAAATGTGCCATCACTTTAGCAGTAACATTGCTTGACTTTACCGCTAGCGTTATACTAACAGAAAAAAAGTGGCAATAAGAGCATGGGATGCCCATTCGAACAGTGGGCGCACTAGTACGATGTGCCTCCGCAGACACATATGTGGATTACGTCCCATTTTTGTCCTCTTTAGCCACCTTTTTCCTATGTGAGGACAACAAACCGATTGGCCTGGTCATTCTCTATTGCGTTGTCATGCCTTTCTACCCTTTTCACCCTTTTTCAACCAAGAGACACGAGACATGTTCCTTAGCTACTGATTTTCCCCTTTTCAACCTAGATGCGGGTTCGCTGCCTAGTCTCTTGGACAATACTTTCTCCTTTCCTTTCCTTTCCTTATTCAACCCAGACATGGATTAGTCTGTATGAAGCAGGGTTTCCTTTAATAGTGCAAATTAAGGTTTTCGGCGGCGTGACCAGCAGAGCAAAGGATAGCAAATTGGGAAGACGGTGGAGTGGAAAAAGATCCACATGTAGGGACGTGGCAGATGGGGCAATAGCACAAGGGTATGGTTCGAAAAGAGGTAGCATACCTAAGGGTCGGAGGGAAGTGGCTTCGCTCGTGGTCAACGTCCTCCGCACACACTACGGCAACGAGCTTGGGGACGGAGGCCATCCCGTGTGGGCGCTAGGTCTAAGAGGACGGCCTGGTCGTTAGTGTGTGACCTCGCTCGCCGACGACGAGTGCGTCAACATTGCATGTCCTTTTATTCCCCGGTGGACCCGCGAGCACCGGTGAGGAGGGAGAGAGAGGCTCTCTTTTTAGATCTGGAGAGAGGGTGATAGTGTGAGAAGCAAGTGGGCAGCCCTTAGCAATCAAGTTCTGAAGCTCCATCCTATATATCTTTTTTGATACTAGTACTAGTGGTGGAGTAGTAGTAGATGCTACCTCTTGAGCATGCGTTGGTTTTCCCTTGAAAAGGAAAGGGTGATGCAGTAAAGTAGCGTAAGTATTTCCCTCAGTTTTGAGAACCAAGGTATCAACCCAGTAGGATACAACACACAAGTCACCTCGTACCTACACAAACAATCAAGAACCTTGCACCAACGTGATAAAGGGGTTGTCGATCCCTTCACGGTCACTCGCAAACGTGAGATGTAATAAAGATAGTAAAGTCAATATTTTTGGTATTTTTGTTGTATAGATTGGAAAGTAAAGATTGCAAAATAGTAAACGAGATGCGATGTAAATAAAAGAGATAAAATATAATAAGAAAGAGACTCGGGGGCCATAGGTTTCACTAGTGGCTTCTCTCAAGATAGCATGTATTAAGGTGGGTGAATAAATTACTGTCGAGCAATTGATGAAAATGCGCATAGTTATGAAGATATCTAAGGCAATGATCATGAATATAGGCATCACGTCCGTGTCAAGTAGATCGAAACGATTATGCATCTACTACTATTACTCCACACATCGACCGCTATCCAGCATGCATCTAGAGCATTAAGTTCATAAGAACAGAGTAACTCATTAAGCAAGATGACATGATGTAGAGGGATAAACTCAAGCAATATGATATAAACCCCATCTTTTTACCCTCGATGGCAACAATACAATACGTGCCTTGCTACCCTTACTGTCACTGGGAAAGGACACCGCAAAATTGAACCCAAAGCTAAGCACGTCTCCCATTGCAAGAAAGATCAATCTAGTAGGCCAAACTAAACCAATAATTCAAAGAGACTTGCAAAGATATCAAATCATGCATATAATAATTCAGAGAAGAACCAAATAATATTCATAGATAATCTTGTTCATAAATCCACAATTCATTGGATCTCGACAAACACACCGCAAAAGAGTATTACATCAAATAGATCTCGAAGAACATCGAGGAGAACTTTGTATTGAGAATCAAAGAGAGAGAAGAAGCCATCTAGCTAATAACTATGGACCCGAAGGTCTGTGGTAAACTACTCACGCTTTATCGGAGAGGCTATGGTGTTGATGTAGAAGCCCTCCATGATCGGTTCCCCCTCCGGCAGATCGCCGGAAAAGGCCCCAAGATGGGATCTCACGGGTACAGAAGGTTACGGCGCTGGAAAAGTGGTTTTGTGGCTCTCTGCGATGTTTCTAGGGTATAAGAGTATATATAAGCGAAGGAAGTACGTCGTTGGACCTACAAGGGGCCCACAAGGGTGGGGGGCGCCTACCCCCTGGGCACGCCCTCCTGCCTCGTGGCCGCCTCATGGAGTTCCAGACTTCGACTCCAAGTTTTCTAGATTGCTTTTGGTCCAAGAAAGATCATCGTGAAGGTTTCATTCCGTTTGGACTCTATTTGTTATTCCTTTTCTGCGAAACTCTAAAATAGGCAGAAAAACAGAAACTGGCACAGGGCCTCTGGTTAATAGGTTAGTCCCAAAAATAATATAAAAGAGCATATTAAATCCCATTAAACATCGAAAACAGATAATATAATAGCATGGAACAATCAAAAATTGTAGATACGTTGGAGACATATCAAGCATCCCCAAGCTTAATTCCTGCTCGTCCTCAAGTAGGTAAATGATAAAAACAAAATTTTTGATGTGGAATGCTACCTATCATAATTATCAACGTAATTTTCTTTATTGTGGCATGAATGTTCAGACCCAAAAAATTCAAAACAAAAGTTTAATATTGACATAAAATAATAATACTTCAAGCATACTAATAAAGCAATCATGTCTTTTCAAAATAACATGACCAAAGAAAGCTATCCCTACAAAATCATCTAGTCTGGCTATGCTCTATCTTCATCACACAAAATATTTAAATCATGCACAACCCCGATGACAAGCCAAGCAATTGTTTCATACTTTTGATATTCTCAAACTTTTTCAATCTTAACGCAATACTTGAGCGTGAGCCATGGACATAGCACTATAGGTGGAATAGAATGGTGCTTGTGGAGAAGACAAAAAGGAGAAGATAGTCTCACATCAACTAGGCGTATTGATGGCTATGGAGATGCCCATCAATAGGTATCAATGTGAGTGAGTAGGGATTGCCATGCAACAGATGCACTAGAGCTATAAGTGTATGAAAGCTCAAAAAGAAACTAAGTGGGTGTGCATCCAACTCGCTTGCTCATGAAGACCTAGGGCATTTTGGGGAAGCCCATCATTGAAATATACAAGCCAAGTTCTATAATGAAAGATTCCCACTAGTATATGAAAGTGACAACATAGGAGACTCTCTATCATGAAGATCATGGTGCTACTTTGAAGCACAAGTGTGGAAAAAGGATAGTAGCATTGTCCCTTCTCTCTTTTTCTCTCATTTTTTATTTGGGCCTTTCTCTTTTTTATGGCCTTTTTTTTATTTTTCGTCCGGAGTCTCATCCCGACTTGTGGGGGAATCATAGTCTCCATCATCCTTTCCTCACTGGGACAATGCTCTAATAATGAAGATCATCACATTTTATTTACTTACAACTCAAGAATTACAACTCGATACTTAGAACAAAATATGAATCTATGTGAATGCCTCCGGCGGTGTACCGGGATGTGCAATGAATCAAGAATGACATGTATGAAAAATTGTGAATGGTGGCTTTGCCACAAATACGATGTCAACTACATGATCATGCAAAGCAATATGACAATGATGAAGCGTGTCATAATAAGTGGAATGGTGGAAAGCTGCGTGGCAATATATCCCAGAATGGCTATGGAAATGACTAATGTATGGTAGCTTTTTTGAGGAAGGTAAATGGTGGGTTGATGGTACCGGCAAAATTTGCGTGGTACTAGAGAGGCTAGTAGCGGTGGAAGGGTGAGAGTGCGTATAATCCAAGGACTCAACATTAGTCATAAAGAACTCACATACTTATTGAAAAAATTTATTAGTTGTCGAAACGAAGTACTATGCGCATGCTCCTAGGGGGATAGATTGGTAGGAAAAGACCATCGCTCGTCTCCGACCGCCATTCATAAGGAAGACAATCAAAAAAATAAATCATGCTCCGACTTCATCACATAACGGTTGACCATATGTGCATGCTACGAGAATTACAAACTTTAACACAAGTATCCCTCAAATTGACAACTACTCAACTAGCATGACTCTAATATCACCATCTTCATATCTCAAAACAATCATAAGGAATCAAACTTCTCATAGTATTCAATGCACTTTATATGAAAGTTTTTATTATACCCATCTTGGATGCCCATCATATTAGGACTAATTTTATAGCCAAAGAAAATTACCATGCTATTCTAAAAGACTCTCAAAATAATATAAGTGAATCATGAGGGATCAATAATTTCTATAAAATAAAACCACCACCGTGCTCTAAAATGATATAAGTGAAGCACTAGAGCAAGATTATCTAGCTCAAAAGATATAAGTGAAGCACATAGAGTATTCTAATAAATCCTGATTCATGCGTGTCTCTCCCAAAAGGTGTGTACAACAAGGATGATTGTGGTAAACTAAAAATCAAAGACTCAAATCATACAAGATGCTCCAAGTAAAACGCGTATCATGTGGTGAATAAAAATATAGCCTCAAGTAAAGTTACCGATGGACGAAGACGAAAGAGGGGATGCCTTCCGGGGCATCCCCAAGCTTAGGCTTTTGGTTGTCCTTGAATTTTACCTTGGGGTGCCTTGGGAATCCCAGGGCTTAGGCTCTTTCCACTCCTTATTCCAAAATCCATCAAATCTTTACCCAAAAACATGAAAACTTCACAACACAAAACTTCAACAGAAAATCTCATGAGCTCCGTTAGTATAAGAAAATCAACCACCACTTTAAGGTACTGTAAGGAACTCATTTTTATTTATATTGGTGTTAAACCTATGGTGTTCCAACTTATCTATGGTTCATACCGCCCGATACTACTCATAGATTCATCAAAATAAGCAAACAACACACGAAAAACAGAATCTGTCAAAAACTGAACAGTTTGTAGAAATCTGGAGATTTCGAATACTTCTGTAACTCCAAAAATTCGGAAAAATTAGGACGACCAGGATAAAAGGTATATTGACCTACTTAAGTTAAAATTGTTATTTTATTGCTCTTTGGTAAAAAATATTATTATTTTTGTGAGCGCATACTTTCTGTTTTTGTCAGCAAGATCAAACAACAATCACCCAAGAAGATCCTAAAGGCTTTACTTGGCACAAACACTAATTAAAACATAAAAAAACACAATCATAACAGAAGCTAGATGAATTATTTATTACTAAACATGAACAAAAAGCAAAGAAGAAAAAATAAAATTGGGTTGCCTCCCAACAAGCACTATCATTTAACGCACCTAGCTAGGCATAAAAACAAGAATAGATCTAGGTATTGCCATATTTGGTATGCAATCCATAAGTGGCTCTCATAATAGATTCATAAGGAAATTTAATTTTCTTCCTAGGAAAGTGTTTCATGCCTTTCCTTAACGGAAATTGGAATCTAATATTTCCTTCTTTCATGTCAATAATTGCACCAATTGTTCTAAGGAAAGGTCTACCAAGAATAATAGGACATGTAGGATTGCAATCTATATCAAGAACAATGAAATCTACGGGCACATAATTCCTTTTTGCAACAATAAGAACATCATTAATCCTTCCCATAGGTTTCTTAATGGTGGAATCCGCAAGATGCAAATTTAAAGAACAATCATCAAATTCACGGAAACCTAGCACATCACACAAAGATTTTGGAATCGTGGAAACACTAGCACCCAAATCACACAAATCATAGCATTCATAATATCTTAATTTTAATAGTAGGTTCCCACTCATCATAAAGTTTTCTAGGGATAGAAACTTCTAGTTCAAGCTTTTCTTCATAGGATTGCATTAAAGCATCAACGATATGTTTAGTAAAAGCTTTATTTTGATTATAAGAATGAGGAGAATTTAACACGGATCGCAACAAGGAAATACAATCTATCAAAGAGTAGTTATCATAATTAAATTCCTTGAAATCCAAAATAGTGAGTTCATTGCTATATAAAGTTTTGACCTCTTCAATCCCACTTTTATTAATTTTTGCATCAAGATCTAAAAACTCCGAATCATTGCGACGCCGTTTAACTGAAGTTGACTCATCTCCAGTCCCATATTTATCAAGATTCATATTTGAAAACAAAGATTTATTAGGAGTGACATCAATCACTTTTAGATCTTCATCATTATTATCATGAAAACTAGAAGAACACGCTTTCACAAAGCAATCTTTTTAGCACGCATCCTAGTAGTTCTTTCTTTGCACTCATCAATGAAAATTCTCATGGCTTTGAGAGACTCATTGATGTCATGCTTAGGTGGAATAGATCTAAGTTTCAAAGAATCAACATCAAGAGAAATTCTATCCATGTTCCTAGCCAACTCATCAATCTTAAGCAATTTTTCTTCAACCAAAGCATTGAAATTCTTCTGCAAACTCATAAATTCTTTAACACTAGTCTCAAAATCAGAGGGCATCTTATTAAAAGTTCCATAAGAGTTGTTGTAGGAATTACGATAATTATTAGAGGAATTATTAGGCAACGACCTAGAATTAAAGTTTCCCCTATACGCGTTGTTACCAAAATTGTTCCTACCAACAAAATTCACATCCATAGATTCATTATTATTCTCAATCAAAGTGGACAAAGGCATATCATTAGGATCAGAAGAAACACTTTTATTAGCAAACAATTTCATAAGTTCATCCATCTTTCCACTCAAAACATTAATCTCTTCAATCACATGAACTTTTTTACTAGTGGATCTTTTGGTGTGCCATTCAGAATAATTAACCATAATATTGTCTAGGAGTTTAGTAGCCTCTCCTAGAGTGATTTCCATACAAGTGCCTACCGCGGCCAAATCTAAAAGATTTCTAGAAGCAAAATTCAGTCTGGCATAAATTTTTTGTATAATCATCCACAAATTCAAACCATGTGTAGGGAAATTACGTATCATTAATTTCATCCTCTCCCAAGCTTGTCTAACATGCTCATCATCAAGTTGCTTAAAATTCATAATATCGTTCCTAAGAGAGATGATCTTAGCGGGAGGAAAATACTTAGAGATAAAAACATCTTTGCACTTATTCCATGAATCAATACTATTTTTAGGCAAAAAAGAGAACCAAGTTTTAGCACAATCTCTAGGCGAAAACGGAAATAGCTTCAATTTAACAATATCATTATCCACATACTTCTTCTTTTGCATATCACACAAATCCAGAAAGTTTTTAGATGGGTAGCGGCATCTTCACTACGAAGGCCAGAAAATTGATCTGTCATAACAAGATTCAAAAAAGCGGTATTAATTTCCCAAGATTCAGCATCGGTAGTAGGAGCAATCGGAGTGCTAATAAAATCATTGTTGTTGGTATTGGAAAAGTCACACAATTTAGTATTATCTTGAGCCATCTTGACAAACAATCAATCCAACACACAAGCACACAAGAAGCAAGCGGAAAGAGACAAACGGAAAAGGGCGAAGAAAAGGCAAAGGTTTCCGCAAATCATTTTAGAAGTGGGGGAGAGGAAAATGAGAGGCGAATGGCAAATAATGTAATGCGAGGGAGAAGAGTTTATGATGGGTACTTGGTATGTCTTGACTTGGCGTAGATGTCCCTGGCAACAGTGCCAGAAATCCTTCTTGCGACCTCTTGAGCATGAGTTGGTTTTCCCCTGAAGAGGAAAGGGTGATGTAGTAAAGTAGCATAAGTATTTCTCTCAATTTTGAGAAGCAAGGTATCAATCCAGTAGGAGACAACGCACAAGTCACCTAGTACGTGCACAAAAAATCAAGAACCTTGCAACCAATGCGATAAAGGGGTTGTCAATTGATAACCCACAAGTATAGGGGATCACAACAGTTTTCGAGGGTAGAGTATTCAACCCAAATTTATTGATTCGACACAAGGGAGACAAAGAATATTCTCAAGTATTAGCAGCTGAGTTGTCAATTCAACCACACTTAGAAACTTAATATCTACAGCAAGGTATTTAGTAGCGAAGTAATATGACAGTAGTGGTAACAGTGGAAAAAGTAACAGTAGCAGTTTTGGTTTTATAGTGATTTTAATAGTAGCAACGGAAAAGTAAATAAGCGAAGAACAATATATGAAAAGCTCGTAGGCAATGGATCGGTGATGGATAATTATGTCGGATGCGATCAATCATGCAATAGTTATAACATAGGGTGACACAGAACTAGCTCCAGTTCATCAATGTAATGTAGGCATATATTCCGAATATAGTCATACGTGCTTATGGAAAAGAACTTGCATGGCATCTTTTGTCTTACCCTCCCGTGGCAGCGGGGTCCTATTGGAAACTAAGGGATATTAAGGCCTCCTTTTAATAGAGTACCAGACCAAAGCATTAACACATAGTGAATACATGAACTCCTCAAACTACGGTCATCAACGGTAAGTAACCCCATTATTGTCACTTCGGGGTTAACGGATCATAACACATAATAGGTGGGTATAGACTTGCAAGATAGGATCAAGAACTCACATATATTCATGATAACATAATAGGTTCAGATCTGAAATCATGGCACTCGGGCCCTAGTGACAAGCATTAAGCATAGCAAAGTCATAGCAACATCAATCTCAGAACATAATGGATGCTAGGGATCAAACCCTAACAAAACTAACTCGATTACATGATAAATCTCATCCAACCCATCACCGTCCAGCAAGCCTATGATGGAATTACTCACACACGGCGGTGAGCATCATGGAATTGGTGACGGAGGAAGGTTGATGATGACGATGGTGATGGATTCCCCTCTCCGGAGCCCCAAACGGACTCCAGATCAGCCCTCCCGAGAGAGTTTAGGGCTTGGCGGTGGCTCCGTATCATAAAACGCGATGAATCCTTCTCTCTGATTTTTTCTCCCCGAACACAAATATATGGAGTCAGGATGGATGTCGGTGGAGCATCAAAGGTCCCACGAGGCAGGGGGCGCCAATTTATATTGTCTATCTCCTAATACAACACTCTTGAGAACACTAAGATCGGGAACGCACATGTGACATGCCTCATCCTTGCCATTAATGCATCTACCGGAAAAGAGAGAAAAATAATGTATGGCAGGAAAATCCTTATATTGAGATTTGCGAGGTTCACTGACATTACCCCACTGTGGGAGTTTACAAGCAGTATTAAAATCTTCTAAGTTCATGGTATAGGATTTATCATAAAGATCAAATAGGACATAGTGAGAATTGCGCAAGAATGTAAACTTAAACCTTCTCACAAATGAATCAGTTAAATAGAGGTACTGCCGGCACTTATCTGACTCGAAGCTTGATGACCCACAAGTGTAGGGGATCTATCGTAGCCTTTTCGATAAGTAAGAGTGTAGAACCCAACGAGGAGCAGAAGGAAATGATAAGCGGTTTTCAGCAAGGTATTCTCTGCAACACTGAAATTATCGGTAACAAATAGTTTTGTGATAAGATAATTTGTAACGAGTAGAGAGTAATAAAAGTAAATATGGTGCAGCAAGATGGTCCAATCCTTTTTGTAGCAAAGGACAAGCCTGCACAAACTCTTATATGAAGGAAAGCGCTCCCGAGGACACATGGGATTTATCGCCAAGCTAGTTTTCATCACGATCATATGATTCGCGTTTGGTACTTTGATAATTTGATATGTGGGTGGACCAGTGCTTGGGTACTGTCCTTACTTGGACAAGCATCCCACTTGTGATTAACCCATATTGCAAGCATCCGCAACTACAACAGAAGTATTAAGGTAAACCTAACCATAGGATGAAACATATGGATCCAAATCAGCCCCTTACGAAACAACACATAAACTAGGGTTTAAGCTTCTGTCACTCTAGCAACCCATCATCTACTTATTACTTCCCAATGCCTTCCTCTAGGCCCAAACAACGGTGAAGTGTCATGTAGTCGACGTTCACATGACACCACTAGAGGAAAGACAACATACATCTCATCAAAATATCGAACGAATACCAAATTCACATCACTACTAATAGCAAGACTTCTCCCATGTCCTCAGGAACAAACGTAACTACTCACAAATCATATCCATGTTCATAATCAGAGGGGTATTAATATGCATAATGGATCTGAACATATGATATTCCACCAAGTAAACCAACTAACATCAACTACAAGGAGTAATCAACACTACTAGCAACCCACATCTACCAATCTGAGGTTTGGATACAAAGATTGGATACAAGAGATGAACTAGGGTTTGAGAGGAGATGGTGTTGGTGAAGATGTTGATGGATATTAACCCCCTCCCTATGAGAGGATCATTGGTGATGACGATGGCGATGATTTCCCCTTCTGGAGGGAAGTTTCGCCGGTAGAACAGCTCTGCCGGAGCCTAGATTGGTTCCGCCTCGTGGCGGTAGAGTTTCATCCCGTGAGCTTGCTTCTGATTTTTCCTCAGACGAAAGACTCCATATAGCCAAAGATGGGCATCAGAGGGCGACGAGGGGCCCCACGAGGCAGAGGGCGCGCACAGGGGGGTAGGGTGCGCCCCCACCCTTGTGGCTGGTGGGTGGCCCCCCTCTAGTGCTTTCTTTGCTCAGTATTTTTTACATATTCTGAAAATACTTTCCGTGAAGTTTCAGGACTTTTGGAGCTGTGCAGAATAGGTATGTAATATTTGCTCCTTTTCCAGCCTAGAATTCCAGCTGCCGGCATTCCCCCTCTTCATGTAAACCATATAAAATAAGAGAGAATAGGCATAAGTATTGAGACATAATGTGTAATAACAGCCCATAATGCAATAAATATCAATATAAAAGCATGATGCAAAATCGACGTATCAACTCCCCCAAGCTTAGACCTCGCTTGTCCTCAAGCGAAAGCCGAAATCGAAAAATATGTCCACATGTTTAGAGATAGAGGTGTCGATAAAAAATAAAATACAGACATATGAGGGCATCATGGTCATTCTTAGAGCAACAACATACATGTATATATATATATTGTCATATGATCTCTTATGCTAAAGTAACAATTCAATCACAATTTCAAGTATGAATCATAAACTTCATTGAAAACTAACAAATTCTAATCTCAGTCATTGAAGCAATTGCAATTTATCATAACATAGGAAAGAGTCAATATAAGATCTTTTCAGCAAGTCCACATACTCAACTATCATTTAATCTTTCACAATTTCTAAGACTCACACAATATTTATGGGTATGGAGTTTTAATCGGACACAGAGAAAGATAAGGGCTTATAGTTTTGCCTCCCAATGTTTTACCTCAAGGGTAATGTCAACAATAATTGTTCATGCAAACCCACATCCAATTAGCCATATATATCAGGATCTTTCCAACACATTGTGCTTGCCATAGGATAAAATGTAAAAAGGAAAGGGGAATATCACCATGACTCTTATATAAGGTAGAGGATAAAAGTAAAAGATAGGCCCTTCGCAGAGGGAAGCAGAGGTTGTCATGCGCTTTTATGGTTGGATGCACAAAATCTTAATGCGAAAGAATGTCACTTTATATTGCCACTTATGATATGGACCTTTATTATGCAGTCCGTCGCTTTTATTTCTTCCACATCACAAGATCGTATAAATCTTATTTTCTCCACATTAATAAGTCATACATATTTAGAGAGCAATTCTTATTGCATGCACCAATGAAAACTTACTTGAAGGATCTTACTCAATCCATAGGTAGGTATGGTGGACTCTCATGGCAACACTGGGTTTAGGGATATTTGGAAGCACAAGTAGTATTTCTACTTGGTGCGGAGAACTTGGCTAGCATGAGAGGGAAAGGCAAGCTCAACATGTTGGACGATCCATGACAATATAATTTATCTCAGATGTAATAAAACATAACCCATTACATTGTCTTCCTTGTCCAACGTCAACTCTTTAGCATATCATACTTTAATGAGTGCTCACAATCATGAAAGATGTCCAAGATAGTATATTTATATGTGAAGACCTCTCTTTCTTTATTACTTCCTATTAATTGAAATGATGACCAAAACTATGTTTGTCAACTCTCAACAACTTTTATTCATCATACTCTTTATATGTGAGCTCATTACTTTCCATAAGATCCATATGATCTCTTTATTTCTTTTTATTCTTTCTCTTTTATTTTATTCCCTCTTGATCATAGTAAGATAATCAAGCCCTTGACTCAACACCAATCTTTATTATATATAGCTCACAGACTCAATTACATAGAAGGATCATAAAGCTAATCTCACAACTAGATCATACTAAAACTTTATTCTACTAGATCAAGATATTATCAAAAGGATCGAACTAAGAAAAATGGTAAAGGTAAAAGTTGGTGATACGATACCAGGGCACTCCCCCAAGCTTGGCAGTTGCCAAGTGGAGTGCCCATACCAATGTGATTATGTCTCCTTCCTCAGAGGTGGTGATAAATGAGTTGTTGATGCTGTAGGCTTGTCATCCATCTTCCAATGCATAGCAGGATGATCGTGTCTCCGGAATCCTCAAATCTGCAGCCAAACTCATCCTCTTGAATCTGTATTCATACTCACAGTTTTGGTTTTGCAGGTCATAGATCTGGGCTTGGAGGCGCTCGATTTTCTCGTGAAGCTTGAAGATGGCCTCCCCAATGTCCTTGGAGTCCGGCTTGTGGTTGTTGGTGAACTCCGTGATCATTATGTGATTGGAGTCTAGTCCACGCTCCACCATCTCCTGACACTTGAAAACTTGTTGCTCCATCGCCTCGAGCCTTGTCTCCACGCTTCCGGTCCTACTTGGTCCCTCCACATCGCGGATGTGCAACAACCCCTCACGCATCTCAATGGTTTGAGGGTGTTGCAACACCTCCGTGAGGTAGGGATTGATGACCTTCTCGAAGAACTTGTCCTTGGGGACACTTGAAGATGCCATGGGGATCTAGATCTGTTAGAAAAATAGCTCGAAACAAAGACAGGAGATATTTGTGTGATACTGTGGTCAAAACCTTTGGGAGATTATATAGTGAATTTTTACCAACCAAATTAAGTATCGTGCAAGAAAACGGAGTTCGGAGAGCGCACGAGGTACCCACGAGGTAGGGGGCACGCCCAGGAGGTAGGGCGCGCCCTCCACCCTCGTGGAAGCCTCGTGTCCTTCCCGGTCTGCTTCTTATTTTCCTATTTTCTTAAATATTCCAAAACGGAGAAAAATTGCCATCAGAACTGTTTTGGAGTCGGTATACTTACCGTACCATGTACCTATTCCTTTTCGGAGTCTGAAACGATCCGGAAAGTGTCTCTTATGTATTCCTCCGGGGTTACGGTTTCAATAATATTAGTTTCAACATTTATGGGAGTACCTCAGGTATAATGTTTGATTCTTTGACCGTTCACCACCTTCGGATTTGTGCCTTCGAAGTTGTTGATTTTTATGGCAACGGAACAATAGACCTCCTCGATAACGTAAGTACCTTCCCATTTTGACAGAAGATTGCCTGCAAAAAATCTTAAACGAGAGTTGTATAGCAATACATAATCACCTACATTAAACTCACGCTTTTGTATCCTTTTGTCATGCCATCTTTTAACTTTTTCTTTAAACAATTTGGCATTTTCATAGGTTTGGGTTCTCCATTCATCAAGTGAGCTAATGTCAAATAGCCTCTTCTCACCGGCAAGTTAGAAATCATAACTGAGCTCTTTAATGGCCCTATATGCCTTATGTTCTAGTTCAAGAGGTAGGTGACATGGTTTACCATAAACCATTTTATACAGAGACATACCCATAGGATTTTTATATGCAGTTCTATAAGCCCATAATGCATCATCAAGTTTCTTGGACCAATTCTTTCTAGATCTATTAACAGTCTTTTGCAAAATTAATTTGAGCTCTCTATTACTCAAGTCTACTTGACCACTAGACTGCAGGTGATAAGGAGATGCAATTCTATGATTAAAATGATACTTAGCAAGCATTTTACAAAAGGCACCATGAATAAAATGTGAACCACCATCAGTCATTAAATATCTAGGGACTCCAAACCTCAGAAAAATAACTTCTTTAAGCATCTTAATAGAGGTGTGATGATCAGCGCTACTAGTTGGAATAGCTTCTACCCACTTAGTAACGTAATCAACAACAACTAAAATATGTGTATACCCATTAGAGGAAGGAAAAGGTCCCATATAATCAAAGCCCCAAACATCAAATGGTTCAATAACAAGTGAATAATTCATAGGCATTTCCTGACGTCTACTAGTATTACCAATTCTTTGGCATTCATTACAAGACAGGACAAACTTACGAGCATCCTTGAAGAGAGTAGGCCAATAAAAACTGGATTGCAATACCTTATGTGCAGTTCTATCTCCAGCGTGCTGCCCTCCATAAGCCTCGGAGTGACACTGGCGTAGGATCTGTTCCTACTCAAGCTCAGTTACACAACGTCTAATAACACCATCTACTCCTTCTTTACAAATATGCGGGTCATCCCAGAAGTAATGTCTTAAATCATAGAAGAACCTTTTCTTTTGCTGGTATGTGAAACTAGGTGGTATGAATTTAGCAACAATATAATTAGCATACCATGGAGCAGTACGAGAAGCATTTATGACATTTCATTGTTCATTAGGAAAGCTATCATCAAGAGGTAGTGGGTCATCAAGAACATTCTCTAACATAGACAATTTGTCTGCAACGTGGTTCTCAGCTCCCTTTCTATCAATGATATGCAAATCAAATTCTTGTAGCAAGACAACCCATCTAATAAGTCTAGGTTTAGCATCTTTATTTTCCATAAGGTATTTAATAGCAGCATGATCAGTGTGAATAGTTACTTTAGAATCAACAATATAAGGTCTGAACTTATCACAAGCAAATACAATTGCTAAAAATTCTTTTTCAGTACTGCATAATTTCTCTGGGCATTGTCTAGAGTTTTACTAGCATATTGAATAACGTTTAGCTTCTTATCAACTCTTTGCTGTAGAACAGCACCTACAACATAATCGCTAGCATCACACATAATTTCAAAGGGTAAATTTCAATCAGGTGGCTGAACAATAGGTGCAGAAATCAAGGCTTTCTTAAGTATTTCAAATGCTTCTACACAATCATCATCAAATATAAAAGGAATATCTTTTTGTAATAGATTAGACAGAGGCTGAGAAATTTTAGAAAGTCCTTAATGAACCTCCTATAAAAACCGGAATGACCAAGGAAACTTCTTATACCTTTAATGTCCTTGGGACATGACATCCTTTCAATAGCATCAACTTTAGCTTTGTCAACTTCAATACCTCTTGCAGAAATTTTATGCCCCAAGACAATACCTTCATTAACCATAAAGTGGCACTTATCCCAATTCAAAACGAGATTAGTTTCTTGACATCTCTGCAAAACTCGATCAAGGTTGCTCAAGCAATCATCAAAAGAGGATCCATAAACGGAGAAATCATCCATGAAAACCTCACAAATCTTTTCACAAAAGTCATAGAATATAGAAATCATGCATCTTTGAAAGGTAGCAGGTGCATTACATAAACCAGAAGGCATACGTCTATAAGCAAAAGTACCGAAAGGGCAAGTAAATGTGGTCTTTGCTTGATCAGCAGCTGACACATGTATTTTGAGAGAAGCCAGAGTAACCATCTAGAAAGCAAAAATGTGTATGTTTGGATAATCTTTCTAGCATTTGATCAATGAAAGGCAAAGGGTAATGATCCTTTTTAGTAGCTTTATTTAGTTTGCGGAAATCAATTACCATGCTATAACATGTAATAATTCTTTGCAGAATCAATTCATCTTTATCATTAGGAACAACGGTAATACCTCCCTTCTAAGGGACACAATGGACATGACTTACCCACTGACTATCAGCAATAGGATAAATTATACCAGCCTGAAGGAGCTTTAATATTTCCTTTCTTACCACTTCTTTCATTTTGGATTTAGCCATCGTTGGTGAATAATAACTGGTTTGGCATCTTTCTCCAAATTTATTTTGTGTTGACATAGAGTGGGACTAATGCCCTTAAGATCATCAAGAGTATATCCAATAGCAGCACAGTGCTTCTTTAGAGTTTTCAATAATTTCTCTTCTTCATGCTCTGAACGGTTAGCACTAATAATAACAGGATATATCTTCTTTTCATCAAGATAAGCATATTTAAGAGTATCAGGCAATGGTTTAAGCTAAAACATGGGATCACCCTTAGGTGGAGGAGGATCCCCTAGGATTTCAACAGGCAAGTTGTGTTTCAGAATAGGTCCCTGTTTAAAGAATACTTCATCTATTTCCCTTCTTTAATTCATAAACATATCATTTTCATGGTCTAGCAAATATTGCTCTAAAGGATCTGTAGGAGGCACGGCAATAGAAGCAAGACCAATAATTTCATCTTTATTAGGTAATTCCTCATCACGGGGTTGTCTATGAAACTTAGCAAAATTAAAATCATGAGACATATCCCCTAAAGCAACAGAAACAATATCCTTATTTTAGTCTATCTTAGCATTAACAGTATTCAAGAAGGGTCTACGAAATATAATGGGACAAAAGCTATCTTGTGGAGAACCAAGAACAAGAAAATCAGCAGGATGTTTAACCTTCCCACACAAGACTTCAACATCTCTAACAATCCTAATTGGTGAAATAGTATCTCTATTTCTAGAGCGTAGTTATGTACGTGAAGTACATGTATCGCATTTTTGCGAGGGCTGGGGTTGGAGTCGCATTGCTATGCCTGCTCGGGTCGTGCCAGGCGGTCTTGTTGTAGGTTACTCCGGGCGCGCTTGACGGTGTCCGGTCGTTTAATGGCCGGATGGGAGAACTGCCTGGAGAGGCTGCTTTGGACTTCTGCTACAAGGGCCGCCGTGTGCTCCTCCGTTCGGAGGGAGCGTTCGGTGTTTCCATTGACCGTAATTACTCCTCGAGGGCCTGGCATTTTGATCTTAAGGTATGCATAGTGCGGTACCGCATTGAACTTGGCGAATGCGGTTCGCCCGAGCAGTGCGTGATAGCCACTGCGGAACGGGACTATGTCGAAGATTAACCCCTCGCTTCGGAAATTATCCGGAGATCCGAAGACCACTTCAAGTGTGACTGAGCCTGTACAATTAGCCTCTACACCTGGTATTACGCCTTTAAAGGTCATTTTGGTGGGCTTAATCCTCGAGGGATCTATGCCCATTTTCCGCACTGTATCCAGGTAAAGCAGGTTCAGGCTGCTGCCGCCGTCCATAAGGACTCTAGTGAGATGAAATCCGTCAATAATTGGGTTGAGAACCAATGCGGCGAATCTGCCATGACGGATGCTAGTGGGATGGTCCCTTCGATCAAAGGTGATCGGGCAGGAGGACCATGGGTTGAACTTTGGGGTGACTAGCTCTACCGTGTATACGTCCCTTAACGCGCGCTTCTGCTCCCTTTTGGGGATGTGGGTTGCGTATATCATGTTCACCGTCCGCACTTGTGGGGGAAAACCCCTCTGTCCACTGTTGTTCAGCGGCTGAGGCTCCTCGTCGTCATCGCTATGCAACCCCTTGTCTTCATTTTCAGCATTTAACTTGCATGCCTGCTTGAACACCCAACAATCCCTGTTGGTGTGATTGGCCAGCTTTTCGGGGGTGCCATGTATCTGACATAAGCGGTCGAGTATTCGGTCCAAACTGGACGGGCCCCTAGGATTCCTTTTGAATGGCTTTTTCCGCTGACCGGATTTAGAGCCTCTGAATCCAGCATTAACTGTCGTATCCTCAGTATTGTCGCCGTTAATGCGGCGCTTCTGCTTGTTGCGACGCGACCTGCCACTACTGTCCCTGGTATCCGAATTACCAGGGTTCTTGGTCATATTGTTGCTACGAGCAAGCCAACTGTCTTCTCCCGCGCAAAAGCGGGTCATGAGTGTCGTGAGTGCTGCCATAGACTTCGGCTTTTCCTGTCCAAGGTGCCGGGCAAGCCACTCGTCACGGATATTGTGCTTGAAGGCTGCTAGGGCCTCAGCATCCGGACAATCGACTATTTGGTTTTTCTTTGTTAGGAATCGTGTCCAGAATTGCCTGGCCGATTCATCTGGCTGCTGAATTACGTGACTTAGGTCATCGGCGTGTGGGGGTCGCACATAAGTGCCTTGGAAATTGTCGAGGAATGCGGTTTCCAGGTCCTCCCAACAACTGATTGATCCTGTTGGCAAGCTGTTAAGCCAATGCTGAGCTGGTCCTTTAAGCTTGAGTGGGAGGTATTTGATGGTGTGGAAATCATCGCCGTGGGCCATGTGGATATGAAGGAGATAATCCTCGATCCATACCGCAGGATGTGTTGTGCCATCATATGATTCGATGTTTACGAGTTTGAAACCCTCGGGGATTTGATGATCCATTACTTCGTCTGTGAAGCATAGTGGGTGTGCGGCGCCTCTGTACTGGGCTATATCATGACATAGCTCCAATTAGCTTTGTCTACTGTGTTCGGCCCTGCCGAATTTGTGGTCGGCGTGACGGTTGCCGTCTCGAGCCGTGGGGCACCCACGCGATCCGTAGATCGATCTTGTTTGCCTTGCCTTGTCCTCCAACATATCTCTTGGAGGGGCGTTCGATTTTATGCTCTTCGGACGCAAGGACTTCAGTCCATCTGTCGACTAGCAAATCTTGATCAGCTTTAAGTTGTTGCTATTTTTTCTAGAGGCTTCTTGCCATGGCCATAAGCCCGCATTGAAAACGCTCTTGCTTGACGGGATCCTCTGGCACGGCGAATTCGTCATCGTCGAGGCTTTCCTCATCTTCGGAGGGAGGCATATAATTATCGTCCTCGACCTCTCTGTCTGCCGCTCTCTCATGAGGGCTGGTTTCTCCATCCTCATGTGCTAAATCTTGCTGGAGGGGGTTTTCTTCGGCACTTTCCGGAGTATTATTATCTCCCATGCTGGAATCATTGTATTTGTTTTGGCGGGATTTTGAGCGGCGCCGCTGACGCCCGCGCTTTAGGCTGTTTCTTGGAGGGGTCATCCTCCGTTGTTCCATTGCCATCTCCTTCTTTTGGGGTGTCCACCATGTATATGTCATATGACGAGGTGGCTTTCCAAGGCCTGATAGGCGTTGGTTCTTCGTCGTCTCCTTCATCAGCGTCCATACCATCGATGTCTTCGGACTCGAAGTCGAGCATGTCGGTTAAGTCATCGATAGTGGCTACAAAGTGGGTGGTGGGTGCGCTTTGAATTTCTTCATCGTCTGAATCCCAACCTTGCTGACTGTAGTCTGGCCAGGGCTCTCCTGGTTGAGAGAGAGACTTCACTGTCTTCAGAATATCGCCGAAGGGCGAGTGCTGAAAGATGTCCGCGGCAGTGAACTCCATGATCGGTGCCCAATCGGATTCGATCGGCAGGGGCACGGAGGGTTCGGAGTCCAGAGAGGAGTCCGGCTCCTTGGAGTCACGAGTCTCGCGTAATGCGGGGCTGGTGTTTGGCTCAATCGCTGTTGGGATCGCAGCCCCTAAGGCGGCGTCTAACCACCCATCCTCGATCGGCGCAGTTGGCTCCAAATTAAGGGTCGAAGCCGATGCGGGTGCGGCCTCCAGGGCACTGTTCGGCGGCAGAGCTAGATCATGCTCGTTGGGACAGTGCGGCGCGCTCGGCAGTGGCTCGAATCCGTCGAAGATCAAGTCCCTGCGGATGTCAGCCATGTAGTTTAAACTTCCAAACTACTAGGAAAGGACACCGCAAGATTGAACCCAAAGCTAAGAACTTCTCCCATTGCAAGAAAAACCAATGTAGTTGGCCAAACCAAACCGATAGTTCGAAGAGACTTGCAAATATATCAAATAATGCAGAAAAGAATTTAGAGGAGATTCAAATAATATTCATAGATAAGCTGATCATAAATACACAATTCATCGGATCTCGGCAAACACACCGCAAAGGAGTATTACATGGAATAGATCTCCAAGAACAACGATGAGAACATGGTATTGAGAATCAAAGAGAGAGAAAAATCCATCTAGATACTAGCTATGGACCCGCGGGTCTGAGGTAAACTACTCACGCTTCATCGGAGAGGCAATGGTGTTGATGTAGAAGCCCTCCGTGATCGAATCCCCCTCCGGCAGGATGCCGGAAAAGGCCCCAAGATGGGATCTCACGGGTACAGAAGGTTGTGGCCATGGAAAAGTGGTTTCGTGGCTCCCCTTGAAGTTTTTAGGGTATAAGAGTATATATAGGAGGAAGATCTAGGTTAGGAAGCCACCGAGGGGCCCACAAGGTTGGGGGGCACGCCCTACCCCCCTGGGCGCGCCCTCCACCCTTGTGGCCGCCTGGTGGCTCTCCCGACTTGCACTCCAAGTCTCCCGTGTGTCTTCTGGTTCAAGAAAGATCATCGCGAAAGTTTTATTCAGTTTGGACTATGTTTGGTATTCCTTTTCTGCGAAACTCTAAAACAAAGAAAAAACTTAAACTGGCACCGGGCTCTAGGTTAATAGGTTAGTCCCAAAAATCATATAAAATAGCATATTAATGCATATAAAACATCCAAAACAGATAATATAATAGCATGGAACAATAAAAAATTGTAGATACGTTGGAGATGTATCAGCGGTGAGCACCTCTGGCGTCGTCTATTGCGGACAGTCGGGGGCATGACAGACATAGCGAGAGTAAGGGCAAGTGGCGAGCAATGTCAGGCCGGTGGGGGTTGTGAGGGGAGCCGATAGGGCGAGTTGGGTGATGGTTTCACCGGAGAACGACGGGAACAAGTAATTATAGCGGAAGGTAGGTGAAGCAGCGTGTTGCGGGAAGCACGATGCTCATCAGAATTCAATGTATAAGTAGGCATGGCTTAGCGCTCCAGCTTACCATGGAAAACTGGAAAAACTGATGTGTCGTCTTGTCCCGTCAGTGGTTCGTCCCGTCCGTGCTGGGTCTCACATTGGCATGACGGTCAAATGAGTGCACTCGAATCATCTAGATGAGGTACTCCCTCCTTGTCAAAAATTATTCCACCACTCATGATCTACCTTGATTGGTGAGATTTTTGAATTGAGCCCTACAAACCGGAAAGGAGGTAGTACGTGCGTGATCCACTTTTATTTGTGTAGGGTCGAGTAGGTCGGATAGTATACATGTAGGATCACACTAGCTGATGAATGTTCGCTGGGAGATAAGGCATTTGAGAACGTTTTTGCTGACAATTTCTTTAGATTCGCATGGCATTTTCTTCAGAACAGCTTGTCGGTTTCTTCAGAGGTAGGCATTTTATTCAAAAAACTGCCGCCTTTGGATCTTGCGTTGCAACTAAAACTGCCAGGAGTGTATTAGTAGGTTAGCTAGTGATCGATCAGTAACTTGTAAACACTGAGTGAACAGAAATAAGGAACTGCTAGTAACTTGTAAACACTGAGAACACAAAAATAAGGATCATGCTGTGCACAATAGTAAGAGCCGACCAGTTCGAAATGTTCACACGAGACTCACATGCCTAACATTGTAATATGTTCACATTAGTAGCCCAAATTCACAACTAACTAAGTAACATGTTAATGCATCTCAATGATTCACATATCATATACAAATATGTAGCTCCAAAAGCAAAGATCTAGAAAAAACAATTGTTCTTCCTACTAACATGGATGCTTCTCTGGGCCAACATTCAGTACAGAGTAAAAGACAAATTTGTTTGTGAAGTCTACAATTCCTCTTGCAAACGTAAGTGGTTTCACCAACAACTAGAACCATCAGAATGAACCACACATGATGGAGGAACATCCACTTCAATATGATTTGCTCTTCTCTCGATCACACGGCGAGACTATTTTTGGAATACAAACTTTAACATAGGCAAAATGATGCCCATTGTATAATCAGACCAAAGCAATGAAGTACCTAGTGTTGGCCAATAAATAGTACAATACTACTTTTGCAGTCCATGAAGTGACTATCCAATCTTTCCGTGTCTATTTTCAAATGGCACTGCATGCATTGACTATACTATTCTCTTGTGCGGTTCCACAAAAATTGCGGTCACTTTGTTTGTTTGCCAAATATCAACGGGCAGACATCTGTCTGCACAAATATCAAGCAGCTAGTAAACATATACCCCACCTTGAATTTTAGGTTTAAACACATCTCTTCCTCTTAGCATCTGTCATGTTTTGCACTAGACAATTTGATACTGTCACGTTTTGCACTGGACAATTTCATACTGAATTGATTTGCTAGTACAGAGCAGAAATATAGCGCCTATTCTTCATCTGACCAAGGATATCCATGTTCGTAGTGATGGAAGAGGTCAAATCGATACAATCGAAATTGAGCACCCGATCATTGAATCATGCCCTGCACCTCCAATGTAGGTCCACCCTGCCAATAAATTCACATGCAAACCACTAATACTACTATCTAATGACAATACAAAAACATTAGCAAAATAGTAGAAAACCATGTACCTTCGTAATGAACAGCTCATAGTGCCACCAATTGGATATAAAGGTTTAGAAGAAAACATGCTCCTAATGTTGAACCATTTGGACTTTTTGTGCAGTTCACTAAAATCGAGCATCCCTATTTTCATAGATATTGAAAGTGTGATTACTATAAAAGTGGCACTAGTTGAAGCATAGACTCACAAATATAAGCATTCCAATTTCTTAATGGGAAAAGGTAGCAAGATTGTTTCTAACCACATGTTTGAAGGAATAAATAAGGCAACAGCAACTGATGTCAGGAAGGCATACATAGTAAAACTGAACCATTCCTCACCTTTCCTCTTCTTTTAAGCATATTTTGTGTAGTTGAACTAAAATAAAATGACATCACCGACTTGACAATTCAGTGACATTGTACAAAAAGAAATGACTTAACATTACATCATAATGTCAGGTATGTAATCGACATGCATTAGAGACAAACATACCGACCACCTCCGATAACATAATCAACATTAATTTTAACAAATGCGTGACTAGCTTTACCAGGATAATTTGAGTGGACTCTACACCCTCTGTTCCTTAATATAAGACGTTTTCACAGTTCAATTTAAAGTACCCAAACGTCTAGTATTTAGAAAAGCAGGTAGTAGTTTTCTTGAGCACATATCTGGGAAAGCTTTCCACACTTTATATATGTCCATACACTAATGCAACACCATTAGAATAGTAAAAATATACACTAATCCAGTGGCTAGTGCAACGGTAGAGTAGTTTTCTTATTACGGGGTACAGTACAATGGTTTTACTGAACATATTTCCATAAGCTAGCACTAGAAGATTTCTATAAGCATTAATATACAAAATGCAAAGGTAACACATTTCAGCATTGGTGTACTAGCTATGCAACAGCATTAACCCAAATACAAAAGTCTGAAGGTAACTAGCATTATTAACTAATGACAGTATAATTTTTTGCAAACTATGTACCTTCAAGGTAAATATCATTCTAAACTCGAGGGGACTTGAAAAATTATTATCCCAATCTTGATAATCGATCAAACATAAAAACTTGATCGAACGAATCAATACAATAGTCGGAGGAGGAGGAGCCCACTCTTGATCTTTCCTCTTCTCTTCATATTTTTTGTGCAGTTTAACCAAAATAAAATGACATCAGCGCCTTTGCATTTTGGTGACACTATACAAAAAAGTTGACTTATCTCATGAAAGTGAGGTATGTAATCTATAAGCATTAACAGTGCAAAAATTTGAAGGTAGTAACAAGTTTCGTCATTGTTATACTAGCCGTGCAACAACATTAGAATGCCTTAGCTGAAAAATCTTCAATACATCCACAATCAACCGCTAACCCTGAAATAATCCAGAGACATTAAATGGCATTGCTTTTATCGGTGGCATTAGACTGAGTGCGGCATTAGTTAAATGTGCCATCACTTTAGCAGTAACATTGCTTGACTTTACCGCTAGCGTTATACTAACAGAAAAAAAGTGGCAATAAGAGCATGGGATGCCCATTCGAACAGTGGGCGCACTAGTACGATGTGCCTCCGCAGACACATATGTGGATTACGTCCCATTTTTGTCCTCTTTAGCCACCTTTTTCCTATGTGAGGACAACAAACCGATTGGCCTGGTCATTCTCTATTGCGTTGTCATGCCTTTCTACCCTTTTCACCCTTTTTCAACCAAGAGACACGAGACATGTTCCTTAGCTACTGATTTTCCCCTTTTCAACCTAGATGCGGGTTCGCTGCCTAGTCTCTTGGACAATACTTTCTCCTTTCCTTTCCTTTCCTTATTCAACCCAGACATGGATTAGTCTGTATGAAGCAGGGTTTCCTTTAATAGTGCAAATTAAGGTTTTCGGCGGCGTGACCAGCAGAGCAAAGGATAGCAAATTGGGAAGACGGTGGAGTGGAAAAAGATCCACATGTAGGGACGTGGCAGATGGGGCAATAGCACAAGGGTATGGTTCGAAAAGAGGTAGCATACCTAAGGGTCGGAGGGAAGTGGCTTCGCTCGTGGTCAACGTCCTCCGCACACACTACGGCAACGAGCTTGGGGACGGAGGCCATCCCGTGTGGGCGCTAGGTCTAAGAGGACGGCCTGGTCGTTAGTGTGTGACCTCGCTCGCCGACGACGAGTGCGTCAACATTGCATGTCCTTTTATTCCCCGGTGGACCCGCGAGCACCGGTGAGGAGGGAGAGAGAGGCTCTCTTTTTAGATCTGGAGAGAGGGTGATAGTGTGAGAAGCAAGTGGGCAGCCCTTAGCAATCAAGTTCTGAAGCTCCATCCTATATATCTTTTTTGATACTAGTACTAGTGGTGGAGTAGTAGTAGATGCTACCTCTTGAGCATGCGTTGGTTTTCCCTTGAAAAGGAAAGGGTGATGCAGTAAAGTAGCGTAAGTATTTCCCTCAGTTTTGAGAACCAAGGTATCAACCCAGTAGGATACAACACACAAGTCACCTCGTACCTACACAAACAATCAAGAACCTTGCACCAACGTGATAAAGGGGTTGTCGATCCCTTCACGGTCACTCGCAAACGTGAGATGTAATAAAGATAGTAAAGTCAATATTTTTGGTATTTTTGTTGTATAGATTGGAAAGTAAAGATTGCAAAATAGTAAACGAGATGCGATGTAAATAAAAGAGATAAAATATAATAAGAAAGAGACTCGGGGGCCATAGGTTTCACTAGTGGCTTCTCTCAAGATAGCATGTATTAAGGTGGGTGAATAAATTACTGTCGAGCAATTGATGAAAATGCGCATAGTTATGAAGATATCTAAGGCAATGATCATGAATATAGGCATCACGTCCGTGTCAAGTAGATCGAAACGATTATGCATCTACTACTATTACTCCACACATCGACCGCTATCCAGCATGCATCTAGAGCATTAAGTTCATAAGAACAGAGTAACTCATTAAGCAAGATGACATGATGTAGAGGGATAAACTCAAGCAATATGATATAAACCCCATCTTTTTACCCTCGATGGCAACAATACAATACGTGCCTTGCTACCCTTACTGTCACTGGGAAAGGACACCGCAAAATTGAACCCAAAGCTAAGCACGTCTCCCATTGCAAGAAAGATCAATCTAGTAGGCCAAACTAAACCAATAATTCAAAGAGACTTGCAAAGATATCAAATCATGCATATAATAATTCAGAGAAGAACCAAATAATATTCATAGATAATCTTGTTCATAAATCCACAATTCATTGGATCTCGACAAACACACCGCAAAAGAGTATTACATCAAATAGATCTCGAAGAACATCGAGGAGAACTTTGTATTGAGAATCAAAGAGAGAGAAGAAGCCATCTAGCTAATAACTATGGACCCGAAGGTCTGTGGTAAACTACTCACGCTTTATCGGAGAGGCTATGGTGTTGATGTAGAAGCCCTCCATGATCGGTTCCCCCTCCGGCAGATCGCCGGAAAAGGCCCCAAGATGGGATCTCACGGGTACAGAAGGTTACGGCGCTGGAAAAGTGGTTTTGTGGCTCTCTGCGATGTTTCTAGGGTATAAGAGTATATATAAGCGAAGGAAGTACGTCGTTGGACCTACAAGGGGCCCACAAGGGTGGGGGGCGCCTACCCCCTGGGCACGCCCTCCTGCCTCGTGGCCGCCTCATGGAGTTCCAGACTTCGACTCCAAGTTTTCTAGATTGCTTTTGGTCCAAGAAAGATCATCGTGAAGGTTTCATTCCGTTTGGACTCTATTTGTTATTCCTTTTCTGCGAAACTCTAAAATAGGCAGAAAAACAGAAACTGGCACAGGGCCTCTGGTTAATAGGTTAGTCCCAAAAATAATATAAAAGAGCATATTAAATCCCATTAAACATCGAAAACAGATAATATAATAGCATGGAACAATCAAAAATTGTAGATACGTTGGAGACATATCAAGCATCCCCAAGCTTAATTCCTGCTCGTCCTCAAGTAGGTAAATGATAAAAACAAAATTTTTGATGTGGAATGCTACCTATCATAATTATCAACGTAATTTTCTTTATTGTGGCATGAATGTTCAGACCCAAAAAATTCAAAACAAAAGTTTAATATTGACATAAAATAATAATACTTCAAGCATACTAATAAAGCAATCATGTCTTTTCAAAATAACATGACCAAAGAAAGCTATCCCTACAAAATCATCTAGTCTGGCTATGCTCTATCTTCATCACACAAAATATTTAAATCATGCACAACCCCGATGACAAGCCAAGCAATTGTTTCATACTTTTGATATTCTCAAACTTTTTCAATCTTAACGCAATACTTGAGCGTGAGCCATGGACATAGCACTATAGGTGGAATAGAATGGTGCTTGTGGAGAAGACAAAAAGGAGAAGATAGTCTCACATCAACTAGGCGTATTGATGGCTATGGAGATGCCCATCAATAGGTATCAATGTGAGTGAGTAGGGATTGCCATGCAACAGATGCACTAGAGCTATAAGTGTATGAAAGCTCAAAAAGAAACTAAGTGGGTGTGCATCCAACTCGCTTGCTCATGAAGACCTAGGGCATTTTGGGGAAGCCCATCATTGAAATATACAAGCCAAGTTCTATAATGAAAGATTCCCACTAGTATATGAAAGTGACAACATAGGAGACTCTCTATCATGAAGATCATGGTGCTACTTTGAAGCACAAGTGTGGAAAAAGGATAGTAGCATTGTCCCTTCTCTCTTTTTCTCTCATTTTTTATTTGGGCCTTTCTCTTTTTTATGGCCTTTTTTTTATTTTTCGTCCGGAGTCTCATCCCGACTTGTGGGGGAATCATAGTCTCCATCATCCTTTCCTCACTGGGACAATGCTCTAATAATGAAGATCATCACATTTTATTTACTTACAACTCAAGAATTACAACTCGATACTTAGAACAAAATATGAATCTATGTGAATGCCTCCGGCGGTGTACCGGGATGTGCAATGAATCAAGAATGACATGTATGAAAAATTGTGAATGGTGGCTTTGCCACAAATACGATGTCAACTACATGATCATGCAAAGCAATATGACAATGATGAAGCGTGTCATAATAAGTGGAATGGTGGAAAGCTGCGTGGCAATATATCCCAGAATGGCTATGGAAATGACTAATGTATGGTAGCTTTTTTGAGGAAGGTAAATGGTGGGTTGATGGTACCGGCAAAATTTGCGTGGTACTAGAGAGGCTAGTAGCGGTGGAAGGGTGAGAGTGCGTATAATCCAAGGACTCAACATTAGTCATAAAGAACTCACATACTTATTGAAAAAATTTATTAGTTGTCGAAACGAAGTACTATGCGCATGCTCCTAGGGGGATAGATTGGTAGGAAAAGACCATCGCTCGTCTCCGACCGCCATTCATAAGGAAGACAATCAAAAAAATAAATCATGCTCCGACTTCATCACATAACGGTTGACCATATGTGCATGCTACGAGAATTACAAACTTTAACACAAGTATCCCTCAAATTGACAACTACTCAACTAGCATGACTCTAATATCACCATCTTCATATCTCAAAACAATCATAAGGAATCAAACTTCTCATAGTATTCAATGCACTTTATATGAAAGTTTTTATTATACCCATCTTGGATGCCCATCATATTAGGACTAATTTTATAGCCAAAGAAAATTACCATGCTATTCTAAAAGACTCTCAAAATAATATAAGTGAATCATGAGGGATCAATAATTTCTATAAAATAAAACCACCACCGTGCTCTAAAATGATATAAGTGAAGCACTAGAGCAAGATTATCTAGCTCAAAAGATATAAGTGAAGCACATAGAGTATTCTAATAAATCCTGATTCATGCGTGTCTCTCCCAAAAGGTGTGTACAACAAGGATGATTGTGGTAAACTAAAAATCAAAGACTCAAATCATACAAGATGCTCCAAGTAAAACGCGTATCATGTGGTGAATAAAAATATAGCCTCAAGTAAAGTTACCGATGGACGAAGACGAAAGAGGGGATGCCTTCCGGGGCATCCCCAAGCTTAGGCTTTTGGTTGTCCTTGAATTTTACCTTGGGGTGCCTTGGGAATCCCAGGGCTTAGGCTCTTTCCACTCCTTATTCCAAAATCCATCAAATCTTTACCCAAAAACATGAAAACTTCACAACACAAAACTTCAACAGAAAATCTCATGAGCTCCGTTAGTATAAGAAAATCAACCACCACTTTAAGGTACTGTAAGGAACTCATTTTTATTTATATTGGTGTTAAACCTATGGTGTTCCAACTTATCTATGGTTCATACCGCCCGATACTACTCATAGATTCATCAAAATAAGCAAACAACACACGAAAAACAGAATCTGTCAAAAACTGAACAGTTTGTAGAAATCTGGAGATTTCGAATACTTCTGTAACTCCAAAAATTCGGAAAAATTAGGACGACCAGGATAAAAGGTATATTGACCTACTTAAGTTAAAATTGTTATTTTATTGCTCTTTGGTAAAAAATATTATTATTTTTGTGAGCGCATACTTTCTGTTTTTGTCAGCAAGATCAAACAACAATCACCCAAGAAGATCCTAAAGGCTTTACTTGGCACAAACACTAATTAAAACATAAAAAAACACAATCATAACAGAAGCTAGATGAATTATTTATTACTAAACATGAACAAAAAGCAAAGAAGAAAAAATAAAATTGGGTTGCCTCCCAACAAGCACTATCATTTAACGCACCTAGCTAGGCATAAAAACAAGAATAGATCTAGGTATTGCCATATTTGGTATGCAATCCATAAGTGGCTCTCATAATAGATTCATAAGGAAATTTAATTTTCTTCCTAGGAAAGTGTTTCATGCCTTTCCTTAACGGAAATTGGAATCTAATATTTCCTTCTTTCATGTCAATAATTGCACCAATTGTTCTAAGGAAAGGTCTACCAAGAATAATAGGACATGTAGGATTGCAATCTATATCAAGAACAATGAAATCTACGGGCACATAATTCCTTTTTGCAACAATAAGAACATCATTAATCCTTCCCATAGGTTTCTTAATGGTGGAATCCGCAAGATGCAAATTTAAAGAACAATCATCAAATTCACGGAAACCTAGCACATCACACAAAGATTTTGGAATCGTGGAAACACTAGCACCCAAATCACACAAATCATAGCATTCATAATATCTTAATTTTAATAGTAGGTTCCCACTCATCATAAAGTTTTCTAGGGATAGAAACTTCTAGTTCAAGCTTTTCTTCATAGGATTGCATTAAAGCATCAACGATATGTTTAGTAAAAGCTTTATTTTGATTATAAGAATGAGGAGAATTTAACACGGATCGCAACAAGGAAATACAATCTATCAAAGAGTAGTTATCATAATTAAATTCCTTGAAATCCAAAATAGTGAGTTCATTGCTATATAAAGTTTTGACCTCTTCAATCCCACTTTTATTAATTTTTGCATCAAGATCTAAAAACTCCGAATCATTGCGACGCCGTTTAACTGAAGTTGACTCATCTCCAGTCCCATATTTATCAAGATTCATATTTGAAAACAAAGATTTATTAGGAGTGACATCAATCACTTTTAGATCTTCATCATTATTATCATGAAAACTAGAAGAACACGCTTTCACAAAGCAATCTTTTTAGCACGCATCCTAGTAGTTCTTTCTTTGCACTCATCAATGAAAATTCTCATGGCTTTGAGAGACTCATTGATGTCATGCTTAGGTGGAATAGATCTAAGTTTCAAAGAATCAACATCAAGAGAAATTCTATCCATGTTCCTAGCCAACTCATCAATCTTAAGCAATTTTTCTTCAACCAAAGCATTGAAATTCTTCTGCAAACTCATAAATTCTTTAACACTAGTCTCAAAATCAGAGGGCATCTTATTAAAAGTTCCATAAGAGTTGTTGTAGGAATTACGATAATTATTAGAGGAATTATTAGGCAACGACCTAGAATTAAAGTTTCCCCTATACGCGTTGTTACCAAAATTGTTCCTACCAACAAAATTCACATCCATAGATTCATTATTATTCTCAATCAAAGTGGACAAAGGCATATCATTAGGATCAGAAGAAACACTTTTATTAGCAAACAATTTCATAAGTTCATCCATCTTTCCACTCAAAACATTAATCTCTTCAATCACATGAACTTTTTTACTAGTGGATCTTTTGGTGTGCCATTCAGAATAATTAACCATAATATTGTCTAGGAGTTTAGTAGCTCTCCTAGAGTGATTTCCATACAAGTGCCTACCGCGGCCAAATCTAAAAGATTTCTAGAAGCAAAATTCAGTCTGGCATAAATTTTTTGTATAATCATCCACAAATTCAAACCATGTGTAGGGAAATTACGTATCATTAATTTCATCCTCTCCCAAGCTTGTCTAACATGCTCATCATCAAGTTGCTTAAAATTCATAATATCGTTCCTAAGAGAGATGATCTTAGCGGGAGGAAAATACTTAGAGATAAAAACATCTTTGCACTTATTCCATGAATCAATACTATTTTTAGGCAAAAAAGAGAACCAAGTTTTAGCACAATCTCTAGGCGAAAACGGAAATAGCTTCAATTTAACAATATCATTATCCACATACTTCTTCTTTTGCATATCACACAAATCCAGAAAGTTTTTAGATGGGTAGCGGCATCTTCACTACGAAGGCCAGAAAATTGATCTGTCATAACAAGATTCAAAAAAGCGGTATTAATTTCCCAAGATTCAGCATCGGTAGTAGGAGCAATCGGAGTGCTAATAAAATCATTGTTGTTGGTATTGGAAAAGTCACACAATTTAGTATTATCTTGAGCCATCTTGACAAACAATCAATCCAACACACAAGCACACAAGAAGCAAGCGGAAAGAGACAAACGGAAAAGGGCGAAGAAAAGGCAAAGGTTTCCGCAAATCATTTTAGAAGTGGGGGAGAGGAAAATGAGAGGCGAATGGCAAATAATGTAATGCGAGGGAGAAGAGTTTATGATGGGTACTTGGTATGTCTTGACTTGGCGTAGATGTCCCTGGCAACAGTGCCAGAAATCCTTCTTGCGACCTCTTGAGCATGAGTTGGTTTTCCCCTGAAGAGGAAAGGGTGATGTAGTAAAGTAGCATAAGTATTTCTCTCAATTTTGAGAAGCAAGGTATCAATCCAGTAGGAGACAACGCACAAGTCACCTAGTACGTGCACAAAAAATCAAGAACCTTGCAACCAATGCGATAAAGGGGTTGTCAATTGATAACCCACAAGTATAGGGGATCACAACAGTTTTCGAGGGTAGAGTATTCAACCCAAATTTATTGATTCGACACAAGGGAGACAAAGAATATTCTCAAGTATTAGCAGCTGAGTTGTCAATTCAACCACACTTAGAAACTTAATATCTACAGCAAGGTATTTAGTAGCGAAGTAATATGACAGTAGTGGTAACAGTGGAAAAAGTAACAGTAGCAGTTTTGGTTTTATAGTGATTTTAATAGTAGCAACGGAAAAGTAAATAAGCGAAGAACAATATATGAAAAGCTCGTAGGCAATGGATCGGTGATGGATAATTATGTCGGATGCGATCAATCATGCAATAGTTATAACATAGGGTGACACAGAACTAGCTCCAGTTCATCAATGTAATGTAGGCATATATTCCGAATATAGTCATACGTGCTTATGGAAAAGAACTTGCATGGCATCTTTTGTCTTACCCTCCCGTGGCAGCGGGGTCCTATTGGAAACTAAGGGATATTAAGGCCTCCTTTTAATAGAGTACCAGACCAAAGCATTAACACATAGTGAATACATGAACTCCTCAAACTACGGTCATCAACGGTAAGTAACCCCATTATTGTCACTTCGGGGTTAACGGATCATAACACATAATAGGTGGGTATAGACTTGCAAGATAGGATCAAGAACTCACATATATTCATGATAACATAATAGGTTCAGATCTGAAATCATGGCACTCGGGCCCTAGTGACAAGCATTAAGCATAGCAAAGTCATAGCAACATCAATCTCAGAACATAATGGATGCTAGGGATCAAACCCTAACAAAACTAACTCGATTACATGATAAATCTCATCCAACCCATCACCGTCCAGCAAGCCTATGATGGAATTACTCACACACGGCGGTGAGCATCATGGAATTGGTGACGGAGGAAGGTTGATGATGACGATGGTGATGGATTCCCCTCTCCGGAGCCCCAAACGGACTCCAGATCAGCCCTCCCGAGAGAGTTTAGGGCTTGGCGGTGGCTCCGTATCATAAAACGCGATGAATCCTTCTCTCTGATTTTTTCTCCCCGAACACAAATATATGGAGTCAGGATGGATGTCGGTGGAGCATCAAAGGTCCCACGAGGCAGGGGGCGCCAATTTATATTGTCTATCTCCTAATACAACACTCTTGAGAACACTAAGATCGGGAACGCACATGTGACATGCCTCATCCTTGCCATTAATGCATCTACCGGAAAAGAGAGAAAAATAATGTATGGCAGGAAAATCCTTATATTGAGATTTGCGAGGTTCACTGACATTACCCCACTGTGGGAGTTTACAAGCAGTATTAAAATCTTCTAAGTTCATGGTATAGGATTTATCATAAAGATCAAATAGGACATAGTGAGAATTGCGCAAGAATGTAAACTTAAACCTTCTCACAAATGAATCAGTTAAATAGAGGTACTGCCGGCACTTATCTGACTCGAAGCTTGATGACCCACAAGTGTAGGGGATCTATCGTAGCCTTTTCGATAAGTAAGAGTGTAGAACCCAACGAGGAGCAGAAGGAAATGATAAGCGGTTTTCAGCAAGGTATTCTCTGCAACACTGAAATTATCGGTAACAAATAGTTTTGTGATAAGATAATTTGTAACGAGTAGAGAGTAATAAAAGTAAATATGGTGCAGCAAGATGGTCCAATCCTTTTTGTAGCAAAGGACAAGCCTGCACAAACTCTTATATGAAGGAAAGCGCTCCCGAGGACACATGGGATTTATCGCCAAGCTAGTTTTCATCACGATCATATGATTCGCGTTTGGTACTTTGATAATTTGATATGTGGGTGGACCAGTGCTTGGGTACTGTCCTTACTTGGACAAGCATCCCACTTGTGATTAACCCATATTGCAAGCATCCGCAACTACAACAGAAGTATTAAGGTAAACCTAACCATAGGATGAAACATATGGATCCAAATCAGCCCCTTACGAAACAACACATAAACTAGGGTTTAAGCTTCTGTCACTCTAGCAACCCATCATCTACTTATTACTTCCCAATGCCTTCCTCTAGGCCCAAACAACGGTGAAGTGTCATGTAGTCGACGTTCACATGACACCACTAGAGGAAAGACAACATACATCTCATCAAAATATCGAACGAATACCAAATTCACATCACTACTAATAGCAAGACTTCTCCCATGTCCTCAGGAACAAACGTAACTACTCACAAATCATATCCATGTTCATAATCAGAGGGGTATTAATATGCATAATGGATCTGAACATATGATATTCCACCAAGTAAACCAACTAACATCAACTACAAGGAGTAATCAACACTACTAGCAACCCACATCTACCAATCTGAGGTTTGGATACAAAGATTGGATACAAGAGATGAACTAGGGTTTGAGAGGAGATGGTGTTGGTGAAGATGTTGATGGATATTAACCCCCTCCCTATGAGAGGATCATTGGTGATGACGATGGCGATGATTTCCCCTTCTGGAGGGAAGTTTCGCCGGTAGAACAGCTCTGCCGGAGCCTAGATTGGTTCCGCCTCGTGGCGGTAGAGTTTCATCCCGTGAGCTTGCTTCTGATTTTTCCTCAGACGAAAGACTCCATATAGCCAAAGATGGGCATCAGAGGGCGACGAGGGGCCCCACGAGGCAGAGGGCGCGCACAGGGGGGTAGGGTGCGCCCCCACCCTTGTGGCTGGTGGGTGGCCCCCCTCTAGTGCTTTCTTTGCTCAGTATTTTTTACATATTCTGAAAATACTTTCCGTGAAGTTTCAGGACTTTTGGAGCTGTGCAGAATAGGTATGTAATATTTGCTCCTTTTCCAGCCTAGAATTCCAGCTGCCGGCATTCCCCCTCTTCATGTAAACCATATAAAATAAGAGAGAATAGGCATAAGTATGGAGACATAATGTGTAATAACAGCCCATAATGCAATAAATATCAATATAAAAGCATGATGCAAAATCGACGTATCAACTCCCCCAAGCTTAGACCTCGCTTGTCCTCAAGCGAAAGCCGAAATCGAAAAATATGTCCACATGTTTAGAGATAGAGGTGTCGATAAAAAATAAAATACAGACATATGAGGGCATCATGGTCATTCTTAGAGCAACAACATACATGTATATATATATATTGTCATATGATCTCTTATGCTAAAGTAACAATTCAATCACAATTTCAAGTATGAATCATAAACTTCATTGAAAACTAACAAATTCTAATCTCAGTCATTGAAGCAATTGCAATTTATCATAACATAGGAAAGAGTCAATATAAGATCTTTTCAGCAAGTCCACATACTCAACTATCATTTAATCTTTCACAATTTCTAAGACTCACACAATATTTATGGGTATGGAGTTTTAATCGGACACAGAGAAAGATAAGGGCTTATAGTTTTGCCTCCCAATGTTTTACCTCAAGGGTAATGTCAACAATAATTGTTCATGCAAACCCACATCCAATTAGCCATATATATCAGGATCTTTCCAACACATTGTGCTTGCCATAGGATAAAATGTAAAAAGGAAAGGGGAATATCACCATGACTCTTATATAAGGTAGAGGATAAAAGTAAAAGATAGGCCCTTCGCAGAGGGAAGCAGAGGTTGTCATGCGCTTTTATGGTTGGATGCACAAAATCTTAATGCGAAAGAATGTCACTTTATATTGCCACTTATGATATGGACCTTTATTATGCAGTCCGTCGCTTTTATTTCTTCCACATCACAAGATCGTATAAATCTTATTTTCTCCACATTAATAAGTCATACATATTTAGAGAGCAATTCTTATTGCATGCACCAATGAAAACTTACTTGAAGGATCTTACTCAATCCATAGGTAGGTATGGTGGACTCTCATGGCAACACTGGGTTTAGGGATATTTGGAAGCACAAGTAGTATTTCTACTTGGTGCGGAGAACTTGGCTAGCATGAGAGGGAAAGGCAAGCTCAACATGTTGGACGATCCATGACAATATAATTTATCTCAGATGTAATAAAACATAACCCATTACATTGTCTTCCTTGTCCAACGTCAACTCTTTAGCATATCATACTTTAATGAGTGCTCACAATCATGAAAGATGTCCAAGATAGTATATTTATATGTGAAGACCTCTCTTTCTTTATTACTTCCTATTAATTGAAATGATGACCAAAACTATGTTTGTCAACTCTCAACAACTTTTATTCATCATACTCTTTATATGTGAGCTCATTACTTTCCATAAGATCCATATGATCTCTTTATTTCTTTTTATTCTTTCTCTTTTATTTTATTCCCTCTTGATCATAGTAAGATAATCAAGCCCTTGACTCAACACCAATCTTTATTATATATAGCTCACAGACTCAATTACATAGAAGGATCATAAAGCTAATCTCACAACTAGATCATACTAAAACTTTATTCTACTAGATCAAGATATTATCAAAAGGATCGAACTAAGAAAAATGGTAAAGGTAAAAGTTGGTGATACGATACCAGGGCACTCCCCCAAGCTTGGCAGTTGCCAAGTGGAGTGCCCATACCAATGTGATTATGTCTCCTTCCTCAGAGGTGGTGATAAATGAGTTGTTGATGCTGTAGGCTTGTCATCCATCTTCCAATGCATAGCAGGATGATCGTGTCTCCGGAATCCTCAAATCTGCAGCCAAACTCATCCTCTTGAATCTGTATTCATACTCACAGTTTTGGTTTTGCAGGTCATAGATCTGGGCTTGGAGGCGCTCGATTTTCTCGTGAAGCTTGAAGATGGCCTCCCCAATGTCCTTGGAGTCCGGCTTGTGGTTGTTGGTGAACTCCGTGATCATTATGTGATTGGAGTCTAGTCCACGCTCCACCATCTCCTGACACTTGAAAACTTGTTGCTCCATCGCCTCGAGCCTTGTCTCCACGCTTCCGGTCCTACTTGGTCCCTCCACATCGCGGATGTGCAACAACCCCTCACGCATCTCAATGGTTTGAGGGTGTTGCAACACCTCCGTGAGGTAGGGATTGATGACCTTCTCGAAGAACTTGTCCTTGGGGACACTTGAAGATGCCATGGGGATCTAGATCTGTTAGAAAAATAGCTCGAAACAAAGACAGGAGATATTTGTGTGATACTGTGGTCAAAACCTTTGGGAGATTATATAGTGAATTTTTACCAACCAAATTAAGTATCGTGCAAGAAAACGGAGTTCGGAGAGCGCACGAGGTACCCACGAGGTAGGGGGCACGCCCAGGAGGTAGGGCGCGCCCTCCACCCTCGTGGAAGCCTCGTGTCCTTCCCGGTCTGCTTCTTATTTTCCTATTTTCTTAAATATTCCAAAACGGAGAAAAATTGCCATCAGAACTGTTTTGGAGTCGGTATACTTACCGTACCATGTACCTATTCCTTTTCGGAGTCTGAAACGATCCGGAAAGTGTCTCTTATGTATTCCTCCGGGGTTACGGTTTCAATAATATTAGTTTCAACATTTATGGGAGTACCTCAGGTATAATGTTTGATTCTTTGACCGTTCACCACCTTCGGATTTGTGCCTTCGAAGTTGTTGATTTTTATGGCAACGGAACAATAGACCTCCTCGATAACGTAAGTACCTTCCCATTTTGACAGAAGATTGCCTGCAAAAAATCTTAAACGAGAGTTGTATAGCAATACATAATCACCTACATTAAACTCACGCTTTTGTATCCTTTTGTCATGCCATCTTTTAACTTTTTCTTTAAACAATTTGGCATTTTCATAGGTTTGGGTTCTCCATTCATCAAGTGAGCTAATGTCAAATAGCCTCTTCTCACCGGCAAGTTAGAAATCATAACTGAGCTCTTTAATGGCCCTATATGCCTTATGTTCTAGTTCAAGAGGTAGGTGACATGGTTTACCATAAACCATTTTATACAGAGACATACCCATAGGATTTTTATATGCAGTTCTATAAGCCCATAATGCATCATCAAGTTTCTTGGACCAATTCTTTCTAGATCTATTAACAGTCTTTTGCAAAATTAATTTGAGCTCTCTATTACTCAAGTCTACTTGACCACTAGACTGCAGGTGATAAGGAGATGCAATTCTATGATTAAAATGATACTTAGCAAGCATTTTACAAAAGGCACCATGAATAAAATGTGAACCACCATCAGTCATTAAATATCTAGGGACTCCAAACCTCAGAAAAATAACTTCTTTAAGCATCTTAATAGAGGTGTGATGATCAGCGCTACTAGTTGGAATAGCTTCTACCCACTTAGTAACGTAATCAACAACAACTAAAATATGTGTATACCCATTAGAGGAAGGAAAAGGTCCCATATAATCAAAGCCCCAAACATCAAATGGTTCAATAACAAGTGAATAATTCATAGGCATTTCCTGACGTCTACTAGTATTACCAATTCTTTGGCATTCATTACAAGACAGGACAAACTTACGAGCATCCTTGAAGAGAGTAGGCCAATAAAAACTGGATTGCAATACCTTATGTGCAGTTCTATCTCCAGCGTGCTGCCCTCCATAAGCCTCGGAGTGACACTGGCGTAGGATCTGTTCCTACTCAAGCTCAGTTACACAACGTCTAATAACACCATCTACTCCTTCTTTACAAATATGCGGGTCATCCCAGAAGTAATGTCTTAAATCATAGAAGAACCTTTTCTTTTGCTGGTATGTGAAACTAGGTGGTATGAATTTAGCAACAATATAATTAGCATACCATGGAGCAGTACGAGAAGCATTTATGACATTTCATTGTTCATTAGGAAAGCTATCATCAAGAGGTAGTGGGTCATCAAGAACATTCTCTAACATAGACAATTTGTCTGCAACGTGGTTCTCAGCTCCCTTTCTATCAATGATATGCAAATCAAATTCTTGTAGCAAGACAACCCATCTAATAAGTCTAGGTTTAGCATCTTTATTTTCCATAAGGTATTTAATAGCAGCATGATCAGTGTGAATAGTTACTTTAGAATCAACAATATAAGGTCTGAACTTATCACAAGCAAATACAATTGCTAAAAATTCTTTTTCAGTACTGCATAATTTCTCTGGGCATTGTCTAGAGTTTTACTAGCATATTGAATAACGTTTAGCTTCTTATCAACTCTTTGCTGTAGAACAGCACCTACAACATAATCGCTAGCATCACACATAATTTCAAAGGGTAAATTTCAATCAGGTGGCTGAACAATAGGTGCAGAAATCAAGGCTTTCTTAAGTATTTCAAATGCTTCTACACAATCATCATCAAATATAAAAGGAATATCTTTTTGTAATAGATTAGACAGAGGCTGAGAAATTTTAGAAAGTCCTTAATGAACCTCCTATAAAAACCGGAATGACCAAGGAAACTTCTTATACCTTTAATGTCCTTGGGACATGACATCCTTTCAATAGCATCAACTTTAGCTTTGTCAACTTCAATACCTCTTGCAGAAATTTTATGCCCCAAGACAATACCTTCATTAACCATAAAGTGGCACTTATCCCAATTCAAAACGAGATTAGTTTCTTGACATCTCTGCAAAACTCGATCAAGGTTGCTCAAGCAATCATCAAAAGAGGATCCATAAACGGAGAAATCATCCATGAAAACCTCACAAATCTTTTCACAAAAGTCATAGAATATAGAAATCATGCATCTTTGAAAGGTAGCAGGTGCATTACATAAACCAGAAGGCATACGTCTATAAGCAAAAGTACCGAAAGGGCAAGTAAATGTGGTCTTTGCTTGATCAGCAGCTGACACATGTATTTTGAGAGAAGCCAGAGTAACCATCTAGAAAGCAAAAATGTGTATGTTTGGATAATCTTTCTAGCATTTGATCAATGAAAGGCAAAGGGTAATGATCCTTTTTAGTAGCTTTATTTAGTTTGCGGAAATCAATTACCATGCTATAACATGTAATAATTCTTTGCAGAATCAATTCATCTTTATCATTAGGAACAACGGTAATACCTCCCTTCTAAGGGACACAATGGACATGACTTACCCACTGACTATCAGCAATAGGATAAATTATACCAGCCTGAAGGAGCTTTAATATTTCCTTTCTTACCACTTCTTTCATTTTGGATTTAGCCATCGTTGGTGAATAATAACTGGTTTGGCATCTTTCTCCAAATTTATTTTGTGTTGACATAGAGTGGGACTAATGCCCTTAAGATCATCAAGAGTATATCCAATAGCAGCACAGTGCTTCTTTAGAGTTTTCAATAATTTCTCTTCTTCATGCTCTGAACGGTTAGCACTAATAATAACAGGATATATCTTCTTTTCATCAAGATAAGCATATTTAAGAGTATCAGGCAATGGTTTAAGCTAAAACATGGGATCACCCTTAGGTGGAGGAGGATCCCCTAGGATTTCAACAGGCAAGTTGTGTTTCAGAATAGGTCCCTGTTTAAAGAATACTTCATCTATTTCCCTTCTTTAATTCATAAACATATCATTTTCATGGTCTAGCAAATATTGCTCTAAAGGATCTGTAGGAGGCACGGCAATAGAAGCAAGACCAATAATTTCATCTTTATTAGGTAATTCCTCATCACGGGGTTGTCTATGAAACTTAGCAAAATTAAAATCATGAGACATATCCCCTAAAGCAACAGAAACAATATCCTTATTTTAGTCTATCTTAGCATTAACAGTATTCAAGAAGGGTCTACGAAATATAATGGGACAAAAGCTATCTTGTGGAGAACCAAGAACAAGAAAATCAGCAGGATGTTTAACCTTCCCACACAAGACTTCAACATCTCTAACAATCCTAATTGGTGAAATAGTATCTCTATTGGAAAGCATAATTGTAACTTCGATATCCTCTATCTCAGCAGGTGCAATATCATGCATAATTTCTTTGTATAAGGAATGTTGTAGCGACCAGACCTCAAACAGTCCGATCTCTGTGCTTTAGTGTCATCCCCGGATCAGTAATGCTAACACGCACAGTACTTGAAGGATTTATAACAGAGTAGCAATCACACACTTATTACATCGAATGTCTCAAAAGAGAACTTGTTACAAAAAATATGGCTTAAGGCCATCTAATAACGATAACAGCGGAAGGCTTGGAAGATAAGTGAGTCCATCAACTCAATCGGCATCACTGAGTATAGAACCACGACCTAAAGGCACCTTACTCGTCGTCTGAAAAGTCTGCAACATGAACGTTGCAGCCCGAAAATGGGTCAGCACATGGATTATGCTGGCAATGTAACACATAGAGAGTAATGAAAGGATAAAGCTATACTATATGCATATATGGCTGGTGGAAAGCTCTATGGTTACAGTTTTTGCATAAAGCCAATTTTTCCCTATTACAAAGGAATAAATTTTATTTAACTATCATGGTGGTTGTTAAACATTGAGAAGATAGACATCCTCTCAATCCCAATTAAGTATCAACATTAAAACCCAACAATATTAATTAAATTAACATGGTGAGATTCACATGATAATCCAAGTACTAGATACTCAAGACGTCCATAACCGGGGACACGGGTAGCCATGATTAGTTTATACACTCTGCAGAGGTTTGCGCACTTTTCCCCACAAGACTCGATCTCCTCTGTTGGGATTCTCAAACTACATGTTGTTTGAGAAACGGATGACCGAGACATAGTCTTTCAGAAGCGCTAGCACCTTACGATCGGGTAGATAGTACCAACATATAGCCCCTACATCTGCTAGTCTACCACTGTAAGAGTTCGCACGACTTAGTCAACTATGATAGAGCCCATAGTAGCTTGTGGCTGCACACGGAAGTTTCTAGTATGAATAATCTCATGATCCCTTTGAGCCTGGGTGGCGGTCCATAAAGAAAAACAGGCAATCGCTGGAATACCCAGGTGCCTCAGTCCACCCAGATGTGTGTTTAAGTTGCCACCTTAAATAAACCATTAATTTAACTATCTCACATCTATCATGGATACACTCACCCAATCCACGTCTACTAGCATAGCATGGCAAAATAAGCAAACATAGAAGTAACTCCCAAGGGTTTGATAATAAAATAGGTAATAGGTACTACCTCGTCTACCTCCCAGAACCCACATATTAATCAGATCCTAATGATGCAATTGTTTGAGGATTGATCTAATGCAATAAAACTGGGTAGTAAAGAGGTATGATCAAAGTGTTACTTGCCTTGCTGATGATCCGCGAAACCTAGTGGTGCACTCCGGGTACTCTATCACAAACAAACAAGCATACAATAAGTACTCATCTAATGCACAGGTAAAACTTAAATAAGAGATCTAACCAGAAAGTTCAACTTAAGAACTCCGGTTTGCAAAAAGAATCAAATCGAACGAAGCAACGAAAGTCAAACGGCGAAAGAAACCAACTTCGTTTACTAATCTGGATCTGAGTCAAGTTTTACATGTGCAAAAACTTGTTTCAGTTGGTTAAATGGAAAGAGGGTTTCAAGACGAAACTCCAGGCGCTTGAATCGCCTGATTCTGACAAACGAGCGAAAAGATAAACTAAAACGAAAATCGGATCAGAAATCACGATCAGAAATAATTGCGGAAAAAATCCGAGAAAAAGAAAACTGAAGAACAGATTAACGAATGAACGTTCGTTATCTGGAACTAAACGGTGAACACGTTCGTTAAAACGAACGAATGAGCGAACGCTTGCTAAATAAAAGAACCGATAAAACCGATCTAAAAAAACATAGGGTTTTCTAAAAAAACCAAATCGATTTTTCTTAGAAAACCGGGGCGGTGGAGGGTGGCTACCTCGTCGGGGCTTCGGCGAGGCTCTAGCGGCTCCGACGGGGCTTCAGGCGGTGGCGGGGTGCGGCAGCGTCAGCGGGGCAGCGGCGGCGGCGATGGCTTGCGGCGGCGGTGGCTCCGGCTATGGGGTTCCAGGGGGGGCCCCGGGTCGGTTTATAAATGGGTGGGGGTGGCGGCGGCGGCTTGCGGGAGGGCCTGAGGCGGCGACGGCGATCGGGACTCCGGTCCCGATCTGGATGCGGGTGGCGGCAGCGGCTGGGCCTTCGGCCTAGTCGGGTGCACGAGGTTTTTTTAAAATAATCCCACCAAACTCAGAAAAAATCCTAGAAAAATAAATAACAATCTAAAAATGCCAAAACAAATTTTTACCGTCTAAATACAATATTTAGAACAAGATGAACATTTTCTTGGCCCTAAAATGCAGTTTTGAAAACATGCACTTTTTCCTAAATTCAAATAAAATATCGAGAAGATCCGAAATAAAATCTTACTTGATTTTTTATTAAATCTTCAATATTTCTTTATTTTGGGAAAGTCATTTTATTCCCTCTCTCATATTTTTTTATAGAAATAATTGAAGATATAATAAATAAAATCAATGATCCTATTTTCAAATTTTGAGAAAACCCAAATATGAAAACAACGAAATCCCCAACTCTCTCCGTGGGTCCTTGAGTCGCGTAGAATTTCTGGATCAGGCCAAAATAAATAAAATATGATATGCAATGATGACCTAATGTATAACATTCCAAATTGAAAATTTGGGATGTTACAAACCTACCCCCCTTAAGATGAATCTCGCCCTCGAGATTCGGGTTGGCTAGAAAATAGGTGAGGGTGATCCTTCAACTGTTCTTCCTCTCGCTCCCAGGTGGCTTCATCCTCGGTGTGGTGGCTCTACTGAACTTTGCAAAACTTGATAACCTTGCTGCGGGTGACTCGGCTGGCATACTCGAGAATCTTGACTGGTTTCTCCTCATAGGTCAAATCACTATCCAACTGAATTGCTTCCAGCGGTACTATATCTCTCAGCGGTATATCAGCCATCTCTGCGTGGCACTTCTTCAACTGGGAAACGTGGAACACATCGTGACCTCCTGACAATCCTTTGGGCAACTCCAACTTGTAGGCAACTTCTCCCATACGTTTCAAAACTTTGTATGGTCCCACAAAGCATGGTGCTAACTTTCCCTTAACTCCAAAGCGCTTAACTCCCCGAAGTGGAGATACTCGAAGATAAACTCGGTCTCCGACTCCGTAAACTATCTCCTTGCGTTTAGAATCTGCGTAGGTCTTCTGCCTGGACTGGGCTACCTTGAGCCTATCGCGAATCAATTTCACTTTCTGTTTAGACTCCGTAATCAAATCCGGTCCAAACAACTGGCGGTCTCCAACTTCATCCCAAGACAATGGCGTTCTGCACCTTCTTTCGTAGAAGGCTTCGAAAGGGGCCATCTTCAAACTGGACTGATAACTGTTGTTGTAAGAGAACTCTGCATATGGAAAATTGTCGTCCCAACTAGATCCATAATCTAGCGCACAAGCTCTCAGCATATCCTCCAAAATCTGATTGACTCTCTCGGTCTGTCCATCTGTCTGCGGATGAAAAGTTGTACAGAACTCTAGCCTGGTACCCAAAGTTTCGTGCAACTGATTCCAGAACTTTGAGGTAAACTGGGTTCCTCTGTCGGATACAATGCTCCTCGGAACTCCATGTAGACATACGATCATGGTCATGTATATCTTCGCCAACTTAGCACTGGTGTAAGTGGTGTTTACTGGGATGAAATGAGCTACCTTCGTCAAGCGATCGACTACAACCCATATCGAGTCATAGCCTGAACGGGTCCTCGGTAATCCTGTGATAAAATCCATACCTAGCTTATCCCACTTCCATTCGGGTATCGACAATGGTTGTAGGAATCCTACTGGCTTCTGATGCTCTGCCTTTACCCTTTGACATACATCACAAACTGCTACATACTCTGCAATATCCTTCTTTATTCTGGTCCACTAGAAAGTATCCTTCAAATCCAAATACATCTTGGTATTTCCTGGGTGAATCGAATATGGTGAATCATGGGCCTCCTGCAGAATCAACTTCCTGATCTCCGGGTCGTTAGGCACATAAACACAGTCTTCAAACCATAGGGTATCGTGCCCATCCTCATGAAATCCTTTAACTTTCCTTTGCTCATCTTCTCCTTTATAGAGGCAACCTCCTTGTCAGTCTTCTGAGCTTCTCTGATCTTATCCATCAAAGTAGACTGAATCTCCAATGCTGCTACATAGCCTCTCAGAACTATCTCCAAACATAGCTCACGAAGGTCTTCGGCTAACACCTTCGGTAAATCTCCCGTCATTAGTGTGTTGACATGGCTCTTACGGCTGAGCGCATCTGCTACTATGTTAGCCTTTCCGGGATGATAATGCAATCTCATATCATATTCCTTGATGAGCTCCAACCATCTCCTTTGCCTGAGATTTAGCTCCTTCTGCGTGAAAATATACTTCAAACTCTTGTGATCCGTGTATACTTCACAATGGTTTCCAATGAGAAAATGTCTCCAAGTCTTCAATGCATGCACTACGGCTGCTAACTCCAAATCATGCGTGGAATAATTCAACTCATGAGGTTTTAGATGTTGTGAAGCATACTAAACAACTCTTCCCTCCGGCATAAGCACTGCTCCAAGTCCTCGACGTGAAGCATCGCAATATACCTTGTAATCCTTGGGCTGATCTGGCAGAATCAACACTGGCGAGGTAACCAAACGTATCTTCAATTCTTCGAAACTGGCCTCACATTCCTCAGTCCATTTTACCTTGGTATCCTTCTTCAACAACTCCATCATAGGCTTCGCAATTTTTGAGGAATTCTCTATGAACCTCTAGTAGTATCCTGCAAGTCCAAGAAAACTCTGGATCTCTCCAACTGTTGTTGGTGCTTCCCAATTTGTCACAGTGACAACCTTGGTGGGATCTACTGCTATACCTTCTCCGGATATAACGTGTCTGAGGAATCCAACTTGCTTCAACCAAAATTCACATTTGCTGAACTTGGCATATAACTGATGTTTTCTGAGCTTCTCAAGTACCAAACGCAAATGCTCCTTATGCTCCTCTTCATTCTTTGAGTAAACCAAAATATCATCAATGAACACCACAACAAACTTATCCAAAAACTCCATAAACACCTTGTTCATCATGTTCATGAAATAAGAAGGTGCGTTAGTCAGACCAAATGACATAACGGTATACTCGTACATCCCATACCTGGTGGTAAAAGCCATCTTAGGTATATCCTGCTCTCGAATTTTTAACTGATGGTATCCTGATCGCAGATTGATCTTAGAAAATACATTAGCTCCTTGCAATCGATCAAACAGATCATTGATCATCGGCAGTGGGTACTTGTTCTTGATTGTTACTTCATTCAATCCTTGATAATCAACAACCATCCTTAATGATCCATCCTTCTTCTCCACTAGAAGTACTGGCGATCCCCAAGGCTAAGAACTTGGGAGAATATAAACTTTATCCAGTAACTCCTTACTCTGCTTCTTAATCTCCTCCAAATCTTTTGCTGGCATCCTGTATGGTCTCTTAGATATTGGCCCTGTGCTTGGAAAAAGCTTAATCAAAAACTCAATATCTCTATCCGGTGGCATGCCTGGCAACTCCTCTGGAAATACATCAGGGAAATCCTTCACCACTGGTACTTCCTCCTGCACAACTCTTGATAAGGAATTTACTTGAGTCCTCTTCGGCGCATGCCGGGATACATACTTGATCCTTCTTCCTTCTGGCGTCGTAAGCAAAATTGACTTACTAGTGCATTCAATGTTCCCTCCATACTTAGATAACCAACCCATGCCTAATATCACATCCAATCCTTGAGGTGCCAATACTATTAGGTCCGAGGGAAATACATACACTAGTGCAGAACCAAGCAATAGCACCGGTTCATAAGGGCCTTTAGTGCCGGTTCGGTAACCGACACTAAATTGTAGGCACTAAAGGCCCCCCCTTTAGTACCGGTTCAGCATGAACCGGTGCTAAAGGGCAACCACGTGGCACGAGCCAGCTCCGTGGGCGCGTAGGACATCAGTACCGGTTGGTAACACCAACCGGTACTAAATGTTTTGGTGTGTTTTGGTTTTATTTTTTATTTTTACTTTAATTTTGTGTTTTCAATTTAATTTAGTGATTGTTTTACATTATAATGAGTTGTTAAATCATTAGGTGATTAGTTTGATTGGATGCGTGTGGATCCTAGCTAAGTCATCAAGTATATGTCATATCCATATTATATATACTTGATCACCTACTTAAGTGATCGAGGTAATATGGATATGGCATATACTTGATCACTTAGCTAGAATCCATCCAGTTGAAACTAATATGCAATTTCTTTCATAAATGATATAATAACTCATCATCATCATCATGATATTAATTAATATAAAAACTCTTACATCATATATATCATCACCAACGGTTTTCATAGCAAAGATATCATCGAGTTCAACATGGTAATGATGTTATAAGTGTTCATAACACCACAAAAGCAAATCACTCTTTGAGATTAAGTTCGGGACGAAGAACACGGGCATGAGAGGACAAGTACTAAGAGTATGAACGAGCTAATTAATCACTCCTGCTGCTCTCTCTCAAGTAAAATAGCATAGAACATGTATAGCTTTGCTGATTCATCATATTAGAGCATGCAAATGAACCTGTCTCCTAATTGTGGGTTGCGCTTCTGATTGCTTCCTCCAAGTACTTCTCTGTGATTGTTCACAATTTTGCTCCAGTCTTTTACTATTAAGCATTCCTCGCTATTATAAATCCTGAATGCACTAAAGTGCATTGTAGGATATCTTGGCCGTAAGCTAACAATATTCATGGTACCATTAGTCTCAATCCAATCGGACACAACATTCATCGGGAGTCCCTGTTGAAGAACATTGTATAGTAACATACTTAGCAATGAAGTTTAGCTTAAAAAAATAATGTATGCAAAAGATGCACTGAGGAGAAATAGTAGAAATCTTACCATCTTTCCTAAATATATGTGACCGTAGTTCAGTACGAACACTATTGGTCCCATGTTTTGAGTACTAACATTTCTAAGTGCAGGAAAGAAATTTGTCTTGACAGCATCAAGATCCTCAAGCCATGAAACATAATGACTTGTCTCCTCGCAGTTTAGTTCAGCTCTCGGACAGTGGACGGTCCTGTCTACCAAGCCCCGGACATGTTTGCTTGATTGGAAGTAAGCTGTCAATATAAATTGAGATCTATTAATTATTCAACTGGTTCAAATAATCTCATATCGAAGACATAAATATGGTTGAGAAACTCACATAATGGTAGAATTGGAGGCGTCTGCACATCGACCCAGATGTCTCTATTACCTTCAATATCATCTTCCGGACGAATATCAAAGGTGATAACCATATCAGGCTCAAATGCATAAGCCTTGCATAGTGCTTGCCAAGTTTTGCATTCAAAATAGGTGTATGTGTCTGCATTGTATAATTTGACGTTGAAGGTATAACCATGCTTGGTCTTCAAGTAAACTCTTTTTACCTCCATAGTTTCGTTAGGACTGAAACCTATCTTATCCAAGACAAAAATTCTTGCATGGCAGGGGATACGCTAGTAGAATAGTGAAAAATTAAAATTAAAAGGTGAAGCAAATGAAGCATAAGTCATGCTTAATTACGAAAAAAGACTTGTTGTTGTGACTTACTGTATCCACTGAAAAGTTCTCATCTAGCTTGATGCTGAAGCGTCTATCATCAACTAGAAAATTTCTGCCGCACAGGCCGCGCTAGTCTTCACAGTATTCGCACATAATGAAATCGTGTTCGTCGTCAGACGACATTCCTATGTTCATAGGTGAAACATTAAACACTTATTAGTTCTATTAATTCAACTAATTTTGTTAATTCAACTAGTTCAACTAATTAATTGAACTAATTCAACTAAGAACTTACGAAGAATATACCTAATTAATTGAACTAATTCAACTAACTAGTTCATCAAATTAATTCAACTAAACTAGTTCTATTAATTTTCTTACTAAAAATAAGGTAGCTAGTTCTATATAATAAAATGTTAATTACATAATGAACTCTCATATAACTAAATTAAATATATATCTAACATATAATTTATATCTAATATCTAACATATATGTTCATATATAGGTGAAACATTAAACACTTACTAGTTCTATTAATTCAACTAAATAAACTAGTTCTATTAATTCAACTAAGCATTTACTAAAAATAAACTAGTTCTATTAATTTGTTACTAAAATAAAGTAGGTAGTTCTATATAGTAATATTTTGATTAGATCATCAAATCTCATATACCTAAATTTTCTTACTAAAAATAAACTTGTTCCATTAATTTTCATACTAAAAATAAACTAGTTATATTAATTCAACTAGTTCAAATCTCATATATATACCTAATTAATATCTAGCTATACTAATTCAACTAGTTCAACTTGTTCTAATTTATGTAAAATATATTTGACATTAATATTTAACATCTTTTCCATATAATTCATCTAACATTAACATTCTAACATTATTATCTACGTAATTTATCTAACATTAATCTAAAAAACAGAAAATAGAAAATAAGTAAAAACAATGTGTGTGTGTGTATGTGTGTGTGTGTGGTGTGTGTGTGTGTGTGTGTGTGTCTCTTTGTGTGTGTGTGTGTGTGTACGACCGGGGGGCGGCGGCGTATGGGTGGCAGCGGGGGACGACGGGGACGGGCGCGGCGGGCGAGAGGCGGCGGCGACGTACGGGCGCGGCGGGGGTGACGGGCCGGGCGGTGACGGCGATGACGGGTGGCGGGGGCGACGGCGGTGACGACGATGACGGGTGGCGTGGGCGACGGTGGTGACGGCGACGACGGGCGACGGGGGCGGCGCGCGATGGGGCGACGGGCGCAGCGAAGAAGTTGGATCGAGAAGAACTACTGGTGGTCAATGAAACTGATTTTTTTGTAGGTTCCATATATATAGGAGGGGTCTTTAGTGCCGGTTGGAGCCACCAACCGGTACTAAAGGCCAATTTTCGCCAGGCCAAGGGGCGGGAAACGGCCCCTTTAGTACAGGTTCGTGCCACGAACCGGTACTGAAGACCCCCCCCTTTAGTACCGGTTGGAGCCACCAACCGGTACTAAAGGTTGTGCGCTGCCACCGGCGGTGCACAATGTTTAGTCCCACCTCGCCGAGCGAAGGGCAGCCGCACTGGTTTATAAATCCAGCAGCGGCTGCTTCTTCGAGCTTCTCTATATAGCAGGCTTCTGGGCCTAATTAACTAGGGCGCGCTGCCCTATGAGCCTACTGGCCCTTCTGGGCCTGCATTTGCACATCCTAGGTCTGGCAGGCCCACTGGGCAGCATGCCAACAAATTTTTATATAGTTTTTTCTTTTCTGCATTATTTATTTTTGAGTAGTTTTTTATACAGTTTTTTTCTGCATTATTTATTTTCTTCTATTTATTTTTGAGTAATTTTTTTGTATAGTTTTTTTATTTTCTGCATTATTTCTTTTCTTCTATTTATTTTCTTCTATTTCCTGTTTGTACACAAAGTGCGTCCAGTTTTTGCCGTGACCCTCTCTACTCTTTCGCACATGCTATGCGGGTGAAATGATGATACCATGCCAAGTTTCAACATTTTCAGGATTCATTTTGTAGTGATTTTCAATTTCACGGTCATTTAACTCTCTAAACAATTAGGTAAATGATCGAAAAACAACAAATGATGTTAGAACATGTTGGAAATTGATGACGTCGCTTTGAATGCTACATACTGAACACAAAAGAAGTCCGGAGTTCAAATAAGTTTAAAAAACATTGAAGTGGCCGTGTAACAGATGAGTTCTCGTCCGAAACCCTGATACTCCGAAAGAGTTTGTCCAGTTTGTACATGAAGTGCGTCCAGTTTTTGCCGTGACCCTCTCTACTCTTTCGCGCATGCTATGCAGGTGATATGATGATACCATGCCAAGTTTCAACATTTTCAGGATTCATTTTGTAGTGATTTTCAATTTCATGGTCATTTAACTCTCTAAACAATTAGGTAAATGACCGAAAAACAACAAATGATGTCAGAACATGTTGGAAATTGATGACGTCGCTTTGAATGCTACATACTGAACACAAAAGAAGTCCGGAGTTCAAATAAGTTATTAAAAATAAAAAAGAGGTGCAATGCTAGTTAATTTGCTTCAAGCCTTTCGGAATAGTGTAGACTGCACTGCACATAGCTCAGTGCAATCTATGCTATTCCGCAAGGCTTGAAGCTAATCAACATGCAGGTGAGCATTGCAACTCTTCGTCATTGTCTGTGCACTCACGGCTTATAAACCGCTCATACTGCCTCTCTCTTGGCGAGGTGGGACTAAAAATTAGTTTACTAAGAAACTCTAGTACCGGTTCATGGCATGAACCGGTACTAAAGGTCTTCGTGGGGGCCCCAGCCTGACCATAGCCTGACACAGCCTCATTAGTTTTGGTTCTTGGCATGAACCGGTACTAAAGGTTGCCCATGAACCGGTACTAATGATGCCCGCCCGCCTAGCCGTTGGAACCGGCACTAATGGTCACATTAGTGCCGGCTCAAATTCAAACCGGCACTAATGTGCTTCACATTTGACCCTTTTTCTACTAGTGATAGTTACTAATCCTTAATTGTAACCTATCACACCATAGACTAGCCATATACTCTGCTCTAGGCGAGGTTACTAACATGGGTGACCTAAGGGCTTGGGTTGGCAGTTTATACTTATCCACAAATCCCCTTGAGATGTATGAATGCGATGCACCAGTATCAAAAAGGATGAGTGCAGTAAATGACTTAACCAAAAACTTACCTATTACTGCATCTGGTTGAGCTTCAACCTCCGCCACGTTAACGTGGTTCACCTGTCCCCTATCAAAAAGGGCTCGGCTTCTTCCCAGAGCTCACATTGCCATTTCCATTCTGGGCTTCAGGACATTCATTGGCGTAATGTCCAGTCTTCTGACACTTATAGCAAGTGACTTGGCTCAAGTCTCTCTTGGCTGGTGTCAATGGGTTGGTACGGTTCTGGCCGTTGCTTCCTCCATTCCCATTACCATTCTTGGGGCCATTATGATTGTGCGAGCTGCCTCCTCCATGGGTATGCTGAAAATGTCCTCCCGGTTTAGGGGTAAAATGTGGCTTCTGCTGAGCTCCAGAATTGTACTTCCCTTGTCCATACTTCCTCTTGCGGATTTCAATCTGCTGCTGCTGCCCTTCAATCATAAGAGCGCGATCTACCAACTCCTGGTAGTTTTTGAAACTTGCTACCATCAACTGCATGCTCAACTCATCATTCAGTCCTTCTAGAAACTTCTCCTGCTTAGCTGCATCTCTAGCAACGTCATCTGGGGCATAACGTGCTAGCTTACTAAAGTCATCCACATACTGGCCAACTGTCCGTCCTCCTTGGCGTAAGTTGCAAAACTCGCGCTTCTTCATGGCCATAGCTCCTGCTGAAACATGGGCTGTACGGAAAGCCTGCTGAAATTGGTCCCATGTCACCGTGGCTATAGGGTAGGTGATAGTGTAATTCTCCCACCATGATGCTGCGGGTCCATCCAACTGATGTGCGGCAATGCGCACCTTCTCAGCATCAGTACATCCTATAGTGGTTAACTCCCTTCCAATCTTGCGGAGCCAATCATCTGCTACAATTGGCTTGGTTCTACTAGAGAACACCAACGGGTTAAGTGATCAACAGGTGGTGGCATTGGTGGGTTGTTGTTGTTGTTCACCTGATTCTGATTCTGGACTAGCAACTACATCAACGTATTCTGCTGCTGGATCAACTAAGTGAGCTCCGGTGGGAAAGCAAATCCATTGTCATGTCTTGGAGGCATCTGGGGTTTAGAAAAGATGAGAATATAGAATAGAATGAGGTCTAGAGGGAAAACACTACCCATATGCACATGAGGCAAATGCAAACAAAATCACTTCATTCAATCAAACAAGGGCATACAATGGTCTATCTATCGTTACAAAAGTGCTCGGACTATACTATTTACATGGGGGAATAATACTACTTTTATGGTGGTCGACTAGAAAAAACTGCTCCGATGAAGACTCCATGATATCTCCTCCAGCTTCATCAACATAGTCATCATCGCTATCGTCTTGGTCCGAGTTGGTGTCATCGATGATGATGTAGTTCTCTGGACAAGTGCAATCTTCATCTTCTCCTCCAGTTGTGGGAAATCCCATGAACACTTTTAGCTTCTTCTTCAGATCATCATTCTTCTCTACTAATGTTGCTATTTCCTCCTCATATCCATCGCGTGTAGACTTGAGTTCTTCTTCCAGCTCTGTGATCTTGGTCATGGCCTTCTTCAGGTCTATCATGCCTGCGCACATCTGGTTCTCCTGGCGTCGAATGTGCTGGTTTAACTCCTGGATGAAGGCTGCAATTGATCTATCCTTCCTGGTGCTGATCATCTCCCATTGCTCATCTCAACGCGCACAAATCTGGTAGATAGTATCCTTGAGATCCTTGTGGTAAACTTCTCCAATGCGCCCCATAGTGATGTGGGCTGCCATGCTCTTTCCTAGACTCCAGGTTGGTGCATCAAAGGAAAAATTTCTGGGCTCAGTGACGGGCATGAACTTCCTTCCTGGAACTTGAACTTGAATCATCCAACGTTCCTCTTCAGGTAAAGTGGCGTTGTAGGTCTCGGTGAAGCTTGGTACTCCGATGTTTAGGTATCTAGTGACTTCCTTCAAGTGACGTCCAAAGGGTGTATCTTCATCCGGTTGCGTGAACTTGTTCCTTGCATCCGCCATCCTAAAATAGTAGAAAAGATGAGGAGTCAGAAATGAGAAGAGTGAGTAGTGATCTAGGGCTTTTAGCTTAGTGGTCGTGTCCTACAGTCAGCGTGTGCTCTGATACCATCTTGTAGCGACCAGACCTCAAACAGTCTGATCTCTATGCTTTAGTGTCATCCCTGGATCAGTAATGCTGACACACACAATACTTGGAAGGATTTATAACAGAGTAGCAATCACACACTTATTACATCGAATGTCTCAAAAGAGAACTTATTACAAAAAATATGGCTTACGGCCATCTAATAACGATAACAACGGAAGGCTTGGAAGATAAGTGGGTCCATCAACTCCAACGGCATCACTCAGTATAGAACCACGACCTAAAGGCACCTTACTCGTTGTCTGAAAAGTTTACAACATGAACGTTGCAGCCTGAAAACGGGTCAGCACATGGAATATGCTGGCAATGTAACACATAGAGAGTAATGAAAGGATAAAGCTATACTATATGCATATATGGCTGGTGGAAAGCTCTATGGTTACAGTTTTTGCATAAAGCCAATTTTTCCCTACTGCAAAGGAATAAATTTTATTTAACTTCATGGTGGTTGTTAAACATTGAGAAGATAGACATCCTCTCAATCCCAATTAAGTATCAACATTAAAACCCAACAATATTAATTAAAGTAACATGATGAGATTCACATGATAATCCAAGTAGTAGATACTCAAGACGTCCATAACCGGGGACACGGCTAACCATGATTAGTATATACATTCTGCAGAGGTTTGCACACTTTTCTCCACAAGACTCGATCTCCTCCGTTGGGATTCTCGCACTACATGGTGTTTGAGAAACGGATGACCGAGACATAGTCTTTCAGAAGCGCTAGCACCTTACGATCGGGTAGACAGTACCAACATACATCCCCTACATCTGCTAGTCTACCACTGTAAGAGTTCGCACGACTTAGTCAACTATGCTAGAGCCCATAGTAGCTTGTGGCCGCACATGGAAGTTTCTAGTACGAATAATCTCATGATCCCTTTGAGCCTGGGTGGCGGTCCATAAAGAAAAACAGGCAATCGCTGGAATACCCAGGTGCCTCAATCCACCCAGATGTGTGTTTAAGTTGCCACCTTAAATAAACCATTAATTTAACAATCTCACCTGTGTCATGGATACACTCACCCAATCCACGTCTACTAGCATAGCATGGCAAAATAAGCAAACGTAGAAGTAACTTCCAAGGGTTTGATAATAAAACAGGTAATAGGTACTACCTCATCTACTTCCCAAAACCCACATATTAATCAGATCCTAATCATGCAATTGTTTGCAGAGTGATCTAATGCATAAAAACTGGGTAGTAAAGAGGTATGATCAAAGTGTTACTTGCCTTGCTGATGATCCGCGAAACCTAGAGATTCAGAGTAGCAAGCGGCGCACTCCGGGTAGTCTATCGCAAATAAACAAGCATACAATAAGTACTCATCTAATGCACGGGTAAAACTCAAATAAGAGATCTAACCAGAAAGTTCAACTTAAGAACTCCGGTTTGCAAAAAGAATCAAATCGAACGAAGCAACGAAAGTCAAACGGCGAAAGAAACCAACTTCGTTTACTAATCTGGATCTAAGTCAAGTTTTACAGATGCAAAAACTTGTTTGAGTTTGTTAAATAGAAAGAGGGTTTCAAGACGAAACTCCAGGCGCTTGAATCGCCTGATTCCGACAAACAAGCAAAAAGATAAACTAAAACGATAATCAGATCAGAAATCGCGACCAGAAATAATCGCGGGAAAAATCCGAGAAAAAGAAAACTGACGAACAGATTAACAAACGAACGTTCGTTATCCGGAACTAAGTGGTGAACGCGTTCGTTAAAACGAACGAACGAGCGAACGCTCGCTAAATAAAAGAACCGATAAAACCGATCTAAAAAAACTTAGGTTTTCTAAAAAAACGAATCGATTTTTTCTTAGAAAACCGGGGCGGTGGCGGGCGGCTATCTCGTCGGGGCTCCGGCGGGGCTTCAGGCGGTGGCGGGGTGCGGCGGCGTTAGCGGGGCAGCGGCGGCGGCGGCAGGCGCGAGGCGGCGGCGGCGATGGTTTTCAGCGACGGCGGCTCCGGCTATGGGGCTCCAGGGAGGGCCCCGGGTCGGTTTATAAAGGGGGTGTGGCGGCGGTGGCTTGCGGGAGGGGCTGAGGCGGCGGCATGGCCCTCCCGGACTCGGCGGCGGCGGGGATCGAGACTCCGGTCCTGATCCGAATGCGGGAGGCGGCAGCGGCTGGGCCTTTGGCCCAGTCGGGCGCGCGAGGTTTTTTTTTAAATAATCCCGCTGAACTACGAAAAAATCCTACAAAAATAAATAAAAATCTAAAAATGCCAAAACAAATTTTCACAGTCTAAATACAACATTTAGAACAAGTTGAACATTTTCTTGGCCCTAAAATGCAGTTTTGAAAACATGCACTTTTTCCTAAATTCAAATAAAATAGCGAGAAAATCCGAAATAAAATCTTACTTGATTTTTTTCTTAAATCTTCACTATTTTTTTATTTTGGCAAAGTCATTTTATTCCCTCTCTCATATTTTTGTTATAGAAATAATTAAAGATATAATAAATAAAATCAATGATCCTATTTTCAAAATTTGAGAAAAACCCAAATATGAAAATAACGAAATCCCCAACTCTCTCCGTGGGTCCTTGAGTCGCGTAGAATTTGTGGATCAGGCCAAAACAAATAAAATATAATTTGCAGTGATGACCTAATGTATAACATTCCAAATTGAAAATTTGGGATGTTACAAATGCGGTATTGCACTAGCACTACCACCCATATCACATAAGCCGTGATAACAATGATCTCCTATTTTAACAAAAATAACAGGCATGCCTACAACAGGTCTATGTTTATTTTTAGTATCAGGTCTAGCAATTCTAGCAGTCTCATCACAGAAGTAAATAACATGCCCATCAATATTATCAGCCAAGAGATCTTTAACCATAGCAATATTAGGTTCAACTTTAATTTTCTCAGGAGGTTTGTGTGTCCTAATATTCTTTTGTTGACTACAATTGAAGCTTTAGCATGATCCTTTATTCTAACAAGGAAAGATGGTTTCTCAACATAAGCAGTAGGAACAATAGGATCACTATAAGTGATAGTCTTTTCTTCAACTTTAATAGGTGCAACTACTTTTACTTCAACGGGAGGATTATATTTGAAACACTTCTCCTTAGGGATATCAACATGCGTAGCAAATGATTCACAGAAAGAAGCTACTATTTCAGAGTCAAGTCCATATTTAGTGCTAAATTCACGGAAACCATCGGTATCCATAAAAGATTTAACACAATCAAACCTAGGTGTTATACCTGACTCCTTAACTTCGTCGAGATCCCAATCTTCAGAGTTGCATTTGATTCTTTCCAATAAATCCCATTTGAATTCAATAGTCTTCATCATAAAAGATCTAGTACAAGAAGTATCAAGCATGGAGCGATTACTGAGAGAAAGCCGAGCATAAAATTTTTGAATAATCATTTCTCTTGAGAGCTCATGATTGGGGCATGAATATAACATTGACTTAAGCCTCCCCCAAGCTTGAGTGATGCTTTCTCCTTCGCAAGGCCAATAATTATATATATAATTACGATCACGATGAATAAGATGCATAGGATAAAACTTCTGATGAAATTCCAATTTCAATCGCTTATAGTCCCATGACCCCATATCATCACATAGCCTATACCATGTCAATGCATCTACCTTCAAAGATAAAGGGAATACATTCTTCTTGATAACATCCTCAGGCATACCTGCATGCTTAGATAATCCACAAACTTCATCCACATAGATTAAGTGTAGATCGGGGTGCAATGTTCCATCTCCTGCAAAAGGATTACCTTGCAGTTTCTCTATCATACCCGAAGGAATTTCAAAGTAAACATTTTGAGTAGGTTGAGAGGTAACTAATTGTGGTTCCGGACAAGGTGAAGATACCCCAAACAAACGCCTCAAAGCATTATGTTCCATAGTAACAAGTGACAGTAAATTTCAGCACACTATATAAATTTTTCCTTACCAAATTCCACCTACCAAAGGCGCTTCACTCCGCGGCAAGGACACCAAAAAAGAGTCTTGATGACCCAAAAGTGTAGGAGATCTATCTAGCCTTTTCGATAAGTAAGAGTGTCAAACCCAACGAGGAGCAGAAGGAAATGATAAGCGGTTTTCAGCAAGGTATTCTCTGCAAACACTGAAATTATCGGTAACAGATAGTTTTGTGATAAGATAATTTGTAACGAGTAGCAAGTAATAAAAGTAAATAAGGTGCAGAAAGATGGCCCAATCCTTTTTGTAGCAAATTACAAGCCTGGACAAACTCTTATATGAAGGAAAGCGCTCCCGAGGACACATGGGAATTATCGTCAAGCTAGTTTTCATCACGATCATATGATTCGGGTTCGGTACTTTGATAATTTGATATGTGGGTGGACCGGTGCTTGGGTACCGTCCTTACTTGGAGAGGCATCCCACTTATGATTAACCCCTATTGCAAGCATCTGCAACTACAACTGAAGTATTAAGGTAAACCTAACCATAGCATGAAACATATGGATCCAAATTAGCCCCTTACGAAGCAACGCATAAACTAGGGTTTAAGCTTCGGTCACTCTAGCAACCCATAATCTACTTATTATTTCCCAATGCCTTTCTCGAGGCCCAAACAATGGTGAAGTGTCATGTAGTCAACGTTCACAGGACACCACTGGAGGAAAGACAACATACATCTCATCAAAATATCGAACGAATACCAAATTCACATGACTACTAATAGCAAGACTTCTCCCATGTCCTCGGGAACAAACTTAACTAATCACAAAGCATATTTATGTTCATAATTAGAGGGGTATTAATAAGCATAATGGACCTGAACATATGATCTTCCACCAAGTAAACCAACTAGCATCAACTACAAGGAGTAATCAACACTACTAGCAACCCACAGGTACCAATCTGAGGTTTGGATACAAAGATTGGATACAAGAGATGAACTAGGGTTTGAGAGGAGATGGTGCTGGTGAAGATATTGATGGAGATTGACCCCTTCCCAATGAGAGAATCGTTGGTGATGATAATGGCGATGATTTTCCCCTCCTAGAGGGAAGTTTCCCGGGTAGAACAGCTCCGCCGGAACCCTAGATTGGTTCCACCAAGGTTCTGCCTCGTGGCAGCGGAGTTTCGTCCCATGAGCTTGCTTCTGATTTTTCCTCAGATGAAAGACTCCATATAGCGAAAGATGGGCATTGGAGGTCCAACAGGGGGCCCACGAGGCAGGGGGCGCGCCAAAGGGGGTAGGGTGCGCCCCCCTTCCTGCTCGTGTCTGGTGGGTGGACCCCGTCTGCTGCTTTCTTCACTCAGTATTTTTTATATATTCTGAAAATAACTTCCGTGAAGTTTCAGGACTTTTGGAGCTGTGCAGAATAGGTCTCTAATATTTGCTCCTTTTCCAGCCCAAAATTCCAGCTGCCGATATTCCCCCTCGTCATGTAAACCTTGTAAAATAAGAGAGAATAGGCATAAGTATTGAGACATAATGTGTAATAACAGCCCATAATGCAATAAATATCGATATAAAATCATGATGCAAAATGGATGTATCAACTCCCCCAAGCTTAGACCTCGCTTGTCCTCAAGCGAAAGCTGAAATCAAAAAATATGTCCACCTATTTAGAGACAGAGGTGTCGACAAAAAATAAAATACGAGGACATCATGGTCATTCTTACAGCAGCAACATATATATTGTCATATATTGTCATATGATCTCTTATGCTAAAGTAACAATTCAATCACAATTTCAAGTATGAATAATAAATTTCATTGAAAACAAACAAACTCTAATCTCGGTCATTGAAGTAATTGCAATTTATCATAACATAGGAAAGAGTCAATATAAGAGCTTTTCAGCAAGTCCACATACTCAACTATCATTTAATCTTTCACAATTGCTAACACTCACACAATATTTATGGGTATGGAGTTTTAATCGGACACAAAGAAAGATACGGGCTTATAGTTTTGCCTCCCAACATTTTACCTCAAGGGTAATATCAACAATAATAGTTCATGCAAACCCACATCCAATTAGCCATATATAACAGGATCGTTTCCAACACATTGTGCTTGCCGAAGGATAAAATGTAAAAGGGAAAGGTGAATATCACCATGACTCTTATATAAGGTAGAGGATAAAAGTAAAAGATAGGCCCTTCGCAGAGGGAAGCAGAGGTTGTCATGCGCGTTTATGGTTGGATGCACAAAATCTTAATGTGAAAGAACGCCACTTTATTATGCAGTCCGTCCCTTTTATTTCTTCCACATCACAAGATCATATAAAGCTAATTTTCTCCACATTAATAAGTCATACATATTTAGAGAGCAATTCTTATTGCATGCCCCGATGACAACTTACTTGAAGGATCTTACTCAATCCATAGGTAGGTATGGTGGACTCTCATGGCAACACTGGGTTTAGGGATATTTGGAAGCACAAGTAGTATTTCTACTTGGTGCAGAGAACTTGGCTAGCGTGAGAGGGAAAGGCAAGCTCAACATGTTGGATGATCCATGACAATATAATTTATCTCATATGTAAGAAAACATAACCCATTACATTGTCTTCCTTGTCCAACATCAACTCTTTAGCATATCATACTTTAATGAGTGCTCACAATCATAAAAGATGTCCAAGATAGTATATTTATATGTGAAGACCTCACTTTCTTTATTACTTCCTATTAATTGCAACGATGACCAAAACTATGTTTGTCAACTCTCAACAACTTTTATTCATCATACTCTTTATATGTGAGCTCATTACAGTCCATAAGATCCATATGATCTCTTTATTTTTTTTTATTTTTTTCTCTTTTATTTTATTCCCTCTAGATCATAGTAAGATAATCAAGCCCTTGACTCAACACTAATCTTTATTATATATAGCTCATGGACTCGATTACATAGAAGGATCATAAAGCAAAACTCACAACTAGATCATATTAAAACTTTATTCTACTAGATCAAGATATTATCAAAAGGATCGAACTAAGAAAAACGGTAAAGGTAAAAGTTGGAGATACGATACCGGGGCACTCCCCCAAGCTTGGAAGTTGCCAAGGGGAGTGCCCATACCCATGTGATTATGTCTCCTTCCTCAGAGGTGGTGATAAAGGAGTTGTTGATGATGTAGGCCTGTCGTCCATCTTCCAAGGCATAGGCTCACCATCATAGAAGGATGATCGGTTCTCCGGAATCCTCAAATCTGCAGCCAAACTCATCCTCTTGAATCTATATTCATACTCACAGTTTTGGTTTTGCAGGTCATAGTTCTGGGCTTGGAGGCGCTCGATTTTCTCGTGAAGCTTGAAGATGGCCTCCCCAATGTCCTTGGCGTCCAGCTTGTAGTTGTTGGTGAACTCCGTGATCATTATGTGATTGGAGTCGAGTCCATGCTCCACCATCTCCTGACACTTGAAAACTTGTTGCTCCATCGCCTCGAGCCTTGTCTCCACGCTTCCAGTCCTCCTTGGTCCCTCCACATCGCGGATGTGCAACAACCCCTCACGCATCTCAATGGTTTGAGGGTGTTGCAGCACCTCCGCGGGGTAGGGTTTGATGACCTTCTCGAAGAACTTGTCATTGGGGGCACTTGAAGACGCCATGGCGATCTAGATCTGTCAGAAAAACAGCTCAAAACAAAGACAGGAGATATTTGCGTGATACGATGGTCAAAACCATCGGGAGATTATATAGTGAATTTTTACCGACCAAAAGAAGTATCGTGCAAGAAAACGGAGTCCGGAGAGCGCACGAGGTACCCACGAGGTAGGGGGCACGCCCAGGGGGTAGGGCGCGCCCTCCACCCTCGTGGAAGCCTCATGTCCTTCCCGTTCTGCTTCTTATTTACCTATTTTCTTAAATATTCCAAAACAGAGAAAAAATGCCATTAGAACTGTTTTTGAGTCGGTTTACTTACCGTACCACGTACCTATTCCTTTTCGGAGTCTGAAACATTCCGGAAAGTGTCTCTTATATATTCCTCCGGGGTTACGGTTTCAATAATATTAGTTTCAACATTTATGGGATTACCACTAGTAGAAAAAGGGTCAAATGTGAAGCACATTAGTGCCGGTTTGAATTTGAGCCGGCACTAATGTGTCAATTAGTGTCGGTTCCAACGGCTAGGTGGGCGGACATCATTAGTACCGGTTCGTGGCGAACCTTTAGCACCAGTTCGTGCCACGAACCGGTACTAAGGTGAGTGGTGGCAGGATGTTGTCAGTCCGGGGCCCCTCCAGCACCTTTAGTACCGGGTCGTATCATGAACCGGTTCTAAAGGTCGTCCTACATACACCCTTCATCCACCCGAGCTCGCTCTGTTCTTCCCCTTTCCCCTCTCCTCTCTGTTCTTTTCCCTCTTCCTCTCAAGCTCATCACACATTTTGCCCAAAATTTGTCAAGATTTGAAGGCCCCCATCCATTCAAATGATCACAAAGGTTAGCAACTTTGTCCTTTCATCTCTCATTGCTAGATTAGCTTGTGCAATGCTTTATATAGTGATTGATTTTTGAGTTTAGTAATTTGGGAGGAATTATATATAGGTGCTAGTATTTGATTTATATGCAATATGAGGTCAAAATAACACTTAGTTTGCATATGTAGTTGTGGTTTACTTAGTGCCTTCTAAATCTTCGTCGTAACCACCGTCGATCGCCCGCAACGTCCCGTCGCCGGCACCACCTTGTGGTGAGCCTCTTGTTCATGAATGTTTTATATAAAAAATTGATGTTTGTGTGATTTGGATATATAGTTACTCGTATAATTATCTTACCCATACGTTGTTTGTTATACATAGTGCCATGGTTTTGATATCCGTCCCCGTCGGCCCTCGTCCGGGTTATGATTCGGATGTGGTATATTCTCTTTTAAAACTATTCATTGCATTTCGTGTTTATGAAAAATTATGCCCATCAAGTTGACATAGATATTTGTATGTAGGAGGTAGTTGAACCGGAAATTCCAACCGACCCTATTGTCGAGAGGTTAAATTTAGTTGAAAGAGAAAATGAGGATTTGAAGGAAAAATTGAAAAGAATTGAGGGGGAGAAGATGGAATTGGAGTTGCATGTTGCCGATGTCGTCGATGATTATAAGATTAAGATGGAGAAAATGTGCTTGAAGATTAGAAAGATTAGAAAATATGCCATTCATAGTGAGGCTTGGTATCATTATGCTGTTGGATCAATTGTTACCTTAGTTGCGATCTTGATCGCATTTGTTGTTGCATTTAAATTCTTTAGCTAGAGAGTTATTTTTTTATTGCATTTAAGTGTTGTATGAACTTTATGTATTGTATTAATTTGGTGTTTTCGGTGCTGTGTATTGAAGATGAGCCGGCAATGGATGTATGATGACCGATGCTCTCCCGAGTTCATTAATGGCATGTGTACTTTTCTACTTGCGGCTGAGGCAAACAAGCGGGCGGATGGTTTTATTCCTTGTCCATGTGCTGGCTATAAGAATGGTCACAATTACTCTACATCAAGAATCATTCACGTCCACCTGTTTGAGTCCGGTTTCATGCCCCACTATAATGTTTGGACCAAGCACGGAGAAAGAGGGGTTATGATGGAAGACAATGAAGAAGAAGAGGACGACGACAGCTATCCTGGCCATGGGTTCCCTGAATACGATGATACAACAATGAGGGAAGAAGCTAAGCCGGTAATGCGGGAAGAAGCTGAGTCGGCAATGCGGGAAGAAGCTGAAGAAGAGGCATCGGATGAGCCCGTTGATGATCTAGGTCGGGCCATTGCCGATGCAAAGAGAAACTGCGCAAGTGATTTGGAGAAGAAGAAGTTGTAGCGCGTGTTAGAGGATCACAAAAAATTGTTGTGCCTGAATTGCATAGGTGACAAGAAAAAGCTGGGCACCACACTGGAATTGCTACAATGGAAGGCAGAAAATGGTGTATCTGACAAGGGATTTGGAAAGTTGCTAGTAATGATAAAGAATATGCTTCCAAAGGACAACAAATTGCCCGAGAGTACGTACGGAGCAAAGAAGGCTGTCTACCCTCTAGGGTTAGAGGTGCAGAAGATACATGCATGCCCTGATGATTGCATCCTCTACCGCGGTGAGTATGAGGATTTGAACGCTTGCCCGGTATGCAGTGCATCGCTCTATAAGATCAGCCGCGATGACCCTGGTGATGTCGAGGGCGAGCGCCCCAGGAAGAATATTCCTGCCAAGGTGATGTGGTATGCTCCTATAATACCACGGTTGAAACGTTTGTTCCAAAACAAAGAGCATGCCAAGGCGATGCGACAGCACAGAGAAGACCGTAAGAAAGACGGAAAGTTGAGAGTACCCGCTGACGGGTCGCAGTGGAGAAAAATCAAAAGAAAGTATGGGAAGTAGTTTGCAGATGACACAAGGAACGTATGGTTTGGTCTAAGCGCAGATGGCATTAATCCTTTTGGGGAGCAGAGCAGCAACCATAGCACCTGGCCTGTGACCATATGTTTGTATAACCTTCCTGCTTGGTTGTGCATGAAGCGAAAGTTCATTATGATGCCAATGCTCATCCAAGGCCCTAAGCAACCCGGCAACGACATTGATGTGTACCTAAGGCCATTAGTTGAAGTACTCTTACAACTGTGGAATGGAACAGGTGTACGTGCGTGGGATGAGCACATGGGGGAAGAATTTGACCTAAAGGTGTTGCTGTTCATGACCATCAATGATTGCCCTGCTCTCAGTAACCTTTCAGGACAGACAAACAAGGGATACCGCGCATGCACACACTGTTTGGACGATACCGACAGTATATATTTGGCTAATTGTAAGAAGAATGTGTACCTGGGACATCATCGATATCTTCCGAGCAGGCATCCCGTAAGAAAGAAAGGCAAGCATTTCAAAGTTGAGGCTGATCACCGGACGAAGCCTCACCACCGTACTGGTGCTGATGTACATGATATGGTCAAGGATTAGAAGGTGGTCTTTGGAAAGGGTCTTGGTGGATAACCTGTTCCGAATGACGCTGACGGACGCGCACCCATGTGGAAGAAGAAATCTATATTTTGGGACCTATCCTATTGGAAAGACCTAGAGGTCCGCTCCGCAATCGACGTGATGCACGTGATGAAGAATCTTTGTGTGACCCTGCTTGGCTTCTTGGGCGTGTATGGGAAGACAAAAGATACACCTGAGATATGGGAGGGCCAGCAATGTATGCACGGAAAAGACAGCATACATCAGGGTCATGCAAGCTACGCTCTTACCAAAGAAGAGAAGGAAATCTTCTTTGAATGTCTGTTCAGTATTAAGGTACCGTCTGGCTTCTCGTCGAATATAAAGGGAATAATAAACATGGCAGAGAAAAAGTTCCAGAACCCAAAGTCTCATGACTGCCACGTGATTATGACGCAACTGCTTTCGGTTGCATTGAGGGGGCTTCTACCGGAAAAGGTTCGATTAGCCATTGTGAAGCTATGTGCATTCCTCAATGCAATCTCTCAGAAGGTAATTGATCCAGAAATCATACCAAGGTTAGAGAATGATTTGGTGCAATGTCTTGTCAGTTTCGAGTTGGTGTTCCCACCATCCTTCTTCAACATCATGACGCACGTCCTAGTGCACCTATGCGAAGAGATTAATGTTTTGGGTCCTGTATTTCTACACAATATGTTCCCCCTTTGAGAGGTTCATGGGAGTCTTAAAGAAATATGTTCATAACCGTGCTAGGCCAGAAGGAAGCATCTCCAAGGGCCATGAAAATGAGGAGGTCATTGAGTTTTGTATTGACTTTATTCCTGACCTTAAGCCGATTGGTGTTCCTGAATCGCGGCATAAGGGCAGATTGGATGGAAAAGGCATGGTAGGAGGGGAGCAAATAATATGTATGGCGGGCATTCTCTCACTGAAGCACACTACACAGTTCTACATAATTCCGCCTTGGTGGCTCCGTATATGGATGAACACAAGAATTTGCTACGCTCCAAACACCCGGAGCGGTTTGATGACTGGATTACACGTGAACAAACCAGGAGTTTTGCCAGCTGGTTGCAGACACGTACCATGCATGGCGCCTCTATTGAAGATGACATGTACTTGCTGTCTCAGTTACCATCTTCGAATATAATGACCTTCAAAGGGTACGAGATAAATGGTAATACATTTTACACGATCGCCCAAGATAAGAAGAGCACCAACCAAAATAGTGGTGTCCACTTTGATGCAGAAACCAAGACGGGAAAGGAAACATATTATGGTTATATACAGGACATATGGGAACTTGACTATCGACGTGGTTTGAAGGTCCCTTTGTTTTGGTGCAAATGGGTCAATATGACACGAGGCGGGGTAACAGAAGACCCGCAGTACGGAATGACAACAGTGGATCTCAAATATCTTGCGTATGTAGACGAACCATTCGTCCTAGCCAATGATGTGGCACAGGTTTTCTATGTGAAGGACATGTCTACCAAGCTGAGAAAAATAAAATATAAGGAAGCGAATGCATCGTACGATGAGCCAAAGCGGCACATAGTTCTTTCTGGGAAGAGAAACATCATGGGAGTGGATGACAAGGCAGACATGTCAGGAGATTATGAAAATTTTGATGAAATTGCTCCATTCATAGTGAATATTGACCCGAGCATCCAGTTAAATGATGAAGATTTTCCATGGCTACGGCGCAAAGGGACACACGCGAAGAAAAAGTTTCACACCCAAAGATCTGGGATGTGATCGGCTTCACTATCATCACTTTCTTCTGTGTTTCACACCCAGGAAGGAATCTCTGTAATAGTTAGGGTAGCTAGTTATGTGTTTTGGCATTTGAAATGTGAAGAAATTTTATGTGCAAGCAAACTGGATGCACTTCGTGTACAAAATGGACAATCTCTTTCGAAGTATTAGGGTTTCGGACGAAAACTCATCTGTTACAAAGGCATTTCATTTTTTAAATAACCTAAGCATTTCCAAATTGAATATAATGATAAAACACACTAATATTAAACATAAGAAAAAAGAATCACTGAAAAAATCTATTTTCAAAGTTAAGTTATTCACAAACTAGTGATTCACAGAAATTTCAAATAATTCAAAATTTAAACTATTCAAATTTGAAAACTACGGGCACTAACAGAAAGTTTGTAATTCTTTGTACCTAAAGCAAAAATATTCACAAAGAAACTCTAAATATAGCAAAAAACAACTCAAAAATAAATAAAGCAAAAAAACAAGAAAATAAAAAAGCCCGCCTACTGGGCCAAAGCGGCCTGCATACGACTAGAAGCCCAACGTGTTGTTGGGCTAGGATGCAGGCCCGCAAGGGCCCTATAAGCCCACAAGGCAGCACAGAACAGGTAGGCCCAGTAGGCCTGCTCTGGAGAGGAGCTCGAGAGAGCTACCACACTAGGGCTTATAAACCAGTGCGGACGCCCCTCGGCTAGCGAGGTGGGACTAAACTTGCCGCACCGCACCTGCGCCAGCACACCCCCTTTAGTACTGGGTCGTGGCTCCAACCGTTACTAAAGGGGGGGGGGGTATTTAGTACCGGTTGGTGCCACCACCCGGTACTAAAGGGGTGCGCTTTCCGCTGCTTTGCCTGGCCAAAAGAGACCTTTAGTCCCGGTTGGTGGCTCCAACCGGTACAAAAGGTGTTTTCTATATAAGAAAACACTTAGAAAAATTTCGTCAGTTTCCTTCTCCACTTCCCTCTGCTTCATCGCCGCCGCCCAGTCCCGCGCCGTCGCCACCCCCATCGCGCCGTCCCCATCGACTCCGCGCCGCCCCTGTCCTCGTCGCGCCACCCCTGTGGCGTCTTCCGCGTTGCCGGCCCGTCCCCGTCACCGCACCGGCCTGCGTCCCTGTCCCCGCACCGGTCTGCATCGTCGTCGCCGTCACCTGGAACTTGCCGTCCCCGTCGCATCGAACTCTCGCCCATGCTGTGAGCCCCTGTCCCCCCTCTCCTCCCACCAATCGAAGCCGTCGCACCGCCGACGCCGTCGCCTCTGCACACACATGCATACACAAAAACACACATACACACAAACACACACACACAATGTTTTTAGTTTTTAGTTTTTTCCTGTTTTTCTGTATTAATGTTATAGAAATGTTAGTTATATATAGAAATGTTAGTTATATAGAAATGTTAGTTTTTTCTGTATTAATGTTATAGAAATGTTAGTTATATAGAAATGCTAGTTTTTCTGGATTAATGTTATAGAAATATTAGAAATGTTAAAGAAAAATTAGTTATACAATTTTGGTTATAGAAATGTTAGAAATCACAATCCAATCATTTAAAAATGTTACTTTTGCGGCATATAGTATTTGTTGTCGACGATGCCCGGCCCGCATCCTCGCCGTCGACCCGTTCGCGACGGCGTCCTGCTTCAAAGAACCCATGACCGGGACTGGGCTCCGCCGGGCTGGCACTGGGAGGTGCTACCTTCAGGGGCGCGACGCTTGGTGAGGAACCCGGCCCCGGGTCCCATCGTCGACCCTGATCTCCTTTGGTGGCGTTCACGTGGGCCAATTTTGGTGCGAAGGGAGCCGACCCCACCAGAGGTGGTACGTCGCCGTGTTAGGGAGGAGGATGAGCACGCCCATCGCTACATGGCTGCTATGGACGTAAGGTTCTCCAATACCTGGTAGGTTCTTTTGGGAGATCACCCGAGCTATGATCCAGTGATGGTTCCTTCTCTTTGGGTGTCCACCTGCCGCACCTCAGGAACCGTGAGTGGCCTAGATTACTCTGTAGTATTCGATCTTTATTAGCTTGCTAGCTAGCTAGCTAGTGATGTATTCGATATTATATCTATTATTCGAGACAATGTATTCGAGATTATATCTATTATTCGAGATGATGTATTCGAGATTATATCTATTATTCAAGACGACGTATTCGAGATTATATTCGATGATGCTTATTATGTACTATGATTGATTCAGTTTTCCTAATTAATTGATTGCATCCATGCATTGTAATTTGAATATATTTCTTTTGGATTAGTTAAATAAAACCTATGGCGGACAATACCAGCAGAGAGGGAGAAGAGGCCCTGTTTAATATCATACGAATCCTCGCGGGCCAGATGATGATCAGAATGAAGAAGATTATGACGGCTCCGAATATCTAAACAACACCGGGGAGGGTGATATGATATTCGATCGCAACGACCGAATTGATGAAGTCATGGACTATGAACATGATGAAGAAAATGTTGATCTTGAAACAACAAAGACCGGCGAGGTATATATATTTATATAAGCAGGCATCTGGTGATCATCACATGTTTTAAATGACTTGAAGATATATTAACGAATCGATCCTTCTTCTTTCAGCCATCCAGATCGAGCAAATCTTCAGGCAACAGGAAGCGAGGCCCGAACAAAAAGTTGAAGGAGGGCGTAAAGTACAATATCGAGGCCATCAAAACAAATGGCGAACCATTAGCGCCTAACAAGATTTCGGACAAGTTCATTCGTCAGTGCGGAGTTCTTGTGAAGGACCAACTCCCGATCTCCCTTCAAGAATGGAGAGAGCCAGCAAAGCCACATCCAGATCTTACTTTTGTCGACGACAGACAAAAACTTCTACTTTGGGAAATGCTCATGGAACATTTCACCCTACCAGATCATTTCACAGATGCAGATGTGGAAAAAGTCAAGGACGCTGCTCTTAGGAAGATGGTGGTTGCATTCAACAAACACAAGAATCGTGTATGGGACAAGTACATCAAGGGAAGAAGGAAGACTCCAGCATTCGCAAGAACACTAGAGAAGCAAAGTGCTCATTGGGACGATTTTGTGAAATTCAAGGAATCGGAATTATCTAAGGAACGGTCGAGAATAAACAAGGCCAATGCCGCAAAAAAGGATAAGTTCCATAAGCTGGGGCCAGGTGGCTATGCGGTGGGAATGCCTAAGTGGGATAAGTCTGAGAAAGAGATGGAGGATGCAGGTGTCACTCCAGAAACATTGAGCTGGCGCCGACGTGCAGGACTTGGTTCTATGCGCATGGGGGAGTTGGACCCGAAGACAGGCAAAGTTTTGAAGAAGGCATATCTGGACGGAGCCGAAGATAAGCTACTTGTTGCAATAGAAGAGGCTCGATCGGGGGTGTTTGAGCCCAACAGAGAGAACGACGAGCTTACACGTGCCCTGGGAAATCCTGAACACCCGGGAAGAACACGAGGCAAGGGTGCTATTCCATGGTATGAGGGTTTTTCGGACTGGAACACCGACTACAAAACCCGTGCGAGAAAGAAGATTGCGGAGGAGAAGAAGAGGAAGATGGAGGAGCAGAGGAAGCTGGACCATGAATGCCTTCAAGGCCTAGAATCAGCGCACGCGGACTTGGCAGTCAAATTCCAGCGGCAGCAGGAGCAGATCAACTCACTTAGCCAACAAAGGGGGTCTCAGCAGCTGCAGCAGCTAGCGGATGATCCAGCATTGGATAGCACTGTCCCATCCATGCCGAGAAGCGGCGTGGGTTCCGCCCCGGGCGACGCATTGCTAGATAGCTACCCAGTGGATGACATCATGGAGAACACTAACTGCGAGCTACACTTCAAAATGAAGAACATATCCATGAAGGTGGCGGACGCCGTTGCTTTTACAAATCCCCCCGAGGCAACCTTCCATTGCAACCCGATTCCAGCGGGCTATGCTCGTGTCTTGGTTGATGAGGTGGTGGACCAATATTCAGGGCTAGAGCTTGACATTCGTAGAGGTGACGAGGAGAACACACTAGGAGAGGCCAACCATCATATCATCCTATGGATAAAGGATTGCATCATATTTCGAAGGCCACCGACGCCGCGTCATCCGACTCCTCGTCGAAGTCCGCCACCAAGTCAGCAGACTCCCGCTCCTCCAAGTCCACCAACGCATCAGGCCACTCCTCCTCGAAGTCCAGCACAGCTTCAGGCCACTCCTCCTCCTCCAAGTCCGGCAAAGCATCAGGCCACTCCTCCTCCAACTCAGCCACGTCATCCGTCTTCGCCGCCTCAGCAATCATGGAAGAGAGCCGCCTCAGCTATGGTGCGTAACAGTAGAAGTCGAGGTAGTACTGGAGGTACAGGCGGAGGCAAGCGATTTCAATATGGTCCAAGCAGCCTCGCGCCTCTTCCGCAGAGGCCTTACGACAAGTCCGAGGAGGAAAACACAGCCATATTGAAGGCCGAGTTGGAAGCCCATTTTGCACCGAAACCGCCACCGCCGCCAAGGGAGAAAGTTCCTGAGGAAAAGATTGACCACTTCATTCGTATGGCTAGACCACCAGCTCCCAAGCATGTTGACACAGACTATGAGGGCCACCTCAGGAAGTTAAATCGAGCACGTCTACAGAAAGAGGCGAGCTCGAGCTCGAGCAAATCAGCTGGCAAAAAATGCGGTAAAACCGTTCCCCGGCTGGGAGAATAGGCGGCGCAATCAATCCCCCTGCTTGTTGTGGCAACAACACATGAGAGTAGGCACGCCCAATATTATTGTGGGCAAACCGTTTACGTTCCCAAGCTGGGCGATGTGGTAATAACCGAGGAGCATATAAGGCAAGCTGAAATCCTCAAGATCACTGTTGGACAACTCCTCGACATCGAGCCCATGCCTCCGCTTAGAGAGGAGGAAATAAAACGGAAATATGTCCGGGGCCAACCTTTGGTCGAGCCAGACAAGGTCAAGAAGCTCCCAACGATAATGTATGAATTGCATCAATGGTACTTGGACATTACCAAGATTTCCAATCGAGAGTCCCTCATGGTGAATGTCAAGAAGGATCATTACTACCATGAGAAAGCTGTGTCCGTTGAGTATTCAGAACTATTTCAGTTATACAATCAAGACACACTCAACAAATCTATCGTCAGTTGCTATTGTTCGCTGTAGTGATCATTTTTATCAATCATTACCTGTAATTATCCTCACTATATTCTTTCCTATGGTATTATGCAGGATGAAGATTTATGAAATGAAAAAAGGTGGACACTATGGCATTGGGTTCATTGACCCAAATACCATTAATGAATACACATGGAAATTAGATCCATATTATGAAAAAAGATGTAGAGGAAAGCACACTAGAGTTCTTCAAGCGCCTCAATACCAATGAAGATATACTACTTCCTTACAACTTCGAGTGAGCCACACTGTCTTGTACTACAAATTCTGTTTTTGCCTACTAGCTAGCTACATGTTTTTTCTTACATATAACCGCTTAATTAAGACATGCAAACATGTGTGCATGCAGATTTCACTGGATCTTGTTAATCATTAAAGTTGAGGAAGGAACAGTTGAAATACTGGACTCACTACTTAGAAAAGCAAGTGACTACACCATCTTGTTTGGGATAGTCAACAGGTAATTTCAATCATTATTAACTATATCTCGGCCTATTTAGTTCATCATTTCCTGATATGAACTACTTAATAACCCCTTTATTCATTTTCTTTGTCGGCGGGCATGGCTTGGGCTAAGTTCATCAGCGTCACTCCAGGCCAATGGAACAAAAAGCTGAAATGGTATCGACCCAAGGTAAGTAATTAAGTAGTACTAGCTAGCTAGCTGCCATCTCTTTAATTATCATGCTTGATTAATTATTATCTGATCAAATTCCATTCTTGTAAAGGCCCTGAAGCAGGCGCAGGGGAATAATCTTTGTGCATACTACGTTTGCGAGAACATTCGCATGATGGCGTCCGAAAGGAGCAGATCTCAAAGACAGGAGTGGGTACGTTTGTCATAACACTATTCACAATTTTTACACCATTATCGATATCTAGCCACACAACTAATACACATGCATATTGATCTCCTTCTTAATAGTTCAAAGAGGTGCGGGAGCAGCTCCTAGCAACAGAGCGCATACAAGCAATTCAAGAGGAAATAGTGGGATTTTTGCTCGACTAGGTCATAGATCCCAAAGGAGAATACTATTACCCGCTACCGCCCCCATGAACCACTTCCAATTGTTATCGTGCTCCGAAGGCACCAATTAGGCTAATGCCACTGGCTCTGAAGGCACCAATTAGGAGAAATTGTATATAGCTAGCTAATTGTATATATATATATACATGTGTGTATATGTGTGAATTAATTAATGGTGGTTGTGAGACATTCAATGATATATATATATATATATATGATCGGGTCTACTAGAAATTCTATTTATATATATGCATAATGTGTACAATATGTAGTATCGTAAAATACCAGCAAACGAAAAAGAATTAAATGGAAAACACAAAATTAAATGAAAAAGAAATCATAAACCCAAAACCCCCCAACCTTTTAATACCGGTTGGTGTCACCAACCGGTACTAAAGGGCTCCCTGCCCCCGGAGCTGGCTCGTGCCACGTGGTTTCCCTTTAGCACCGGTTCGTGCTGAACCGGTACTAAAGGGGGGGACCTTTAGTGCCGGTTACCGAACCGGGACTAAAGGGCCTTACGAACCGGTGCTATTGCCCGGTTCTACACTAGTGTACCTGAGGTATAATGTTTGATTCTATGACCGTTCACCACCTTCAAATTTGTGCCTTCAAAGTTGTTGATTTTTATGGCACCGGAATGATAGACCTCCTCGAGAATGTAAGGACCTTCCCATTTTGAGAGAAGCTTGCCTGCAAAAAATCTTAAACAAGAGTTGTATAGCAATACATAATCACCTACATTAAACTCACGCTTTTGTATCCTTTTGTCATGCCATCTTTTAAGTTTTTCTTTAAACAATTTGGCGTTTTCATAGGCTTGGGTTCTCCATTCATCAAGTGAGCTCGTTTCAAACATCCTCTTCTCACCGTTAAGTTTGAAATCATAATTGAGCACTTTAATGGCCCAATATGCCTTATGTTCTAGTTCAAGAGGTAAGTGACATGCTTTACCATAAACCATTTTATACGGAGACATACCCATAGGATTTTTATATGCAGTTCTATAAGCCCATAATGCATCATCAAGTTTCTTGGACCAATTATTTCTAGATCTATTAATAGTCTTTTGAAAAATTAATTTGAGCTCTCTATTACTCAATTCTACTTGACCACTAGACTGCGGGTGATAAGGAGATGCAATTCTATGATTAACATCCTACTTAGCAAGCAATTTATGAAAGGCACCATGAATAAAATGTGAACCACCATCAGTCATTAAATATCTAGGGACTCCAAACCTCGAAAAATAACTTCTTTAAGCATCTTAATAGGGGTGTTATGATCAGCACTACTAGATGGAATAGCTTCTACCCACTTAGTAACGTAATCAATAACAACTAAAATATGTGTTTACCCATTAGAGGAAGGAAAAGGTCCCATATAATCAAAGCCCCAAACATCAAATGGTTCAATAACAAGTGAATAATTCATAGGCATTTCCTGGCGTCTACTAATATTACCAATTCTTTGACATTCATCACAAGACAAGACAAACTTACGGGCATTCTTGAAGAGAGTAGGCCAATAAAAACCAGATTGCAATACCTTATGTGCAGTTCTATCTCCAGCTTGGTGCCCTCCATAAGCCTCGGAGTGACACTTGCATAGGATCTGTTCATGTTCATGCTCAGGTACACAACGTCTAATAACACCATCTACTCCTTCTTTATAAAGATGTGGGTCATCCCAGAAGTAATGTCTTAAATCATAGAAGAACTTTTTCTTTTGCTGGTATGTGAAACTAGGTGGTATGAATTTAGCAACAATATAATTAGCATAATCAACATACCATGGAGCAGTACGAGAAGCATTTATAACATTTAATTGTTCATCAGGAAAGCTATCATAAATAGGTAGTGTCGGTGTACTAAAGTAGGGGTACCTTAGTATCCCAAACTTGTGCACGGGCAGTTTCAGCGTCCCGCGGCAAGGCTTGCCAGGCGACCGCCAAGATCCTCCTTGGTTCCTTTGGAACCATTCAAGAACAAAGTATCCAAACCAAGGAAACAAGGCCCCGGCAAGAGGAGCTTGCCGGGACGGAAACAAGACCCCGGCAAGAGGAGCTTGCCGGAGAGGCCAACCAAGGCATGTCAAGGAACTTGCCGCAGTGCACCATGTGTCCCGGCAAGACCCAGTGAGCGACAAGCTCCTGGACGCGACAAGATAATAACTGCGGCAAGGCGCTTGCTGCGGCAAGCTTCAATCCTGTACCTGCGCTCCAGCACATCCACCAACGTGTCGCCCTGGGACCCTTCCAGGCGTACGTGGTGGAAGGCTGTGCAGCCAGAGGTACATGGTGGCGAGCGGCGCTGACAAGATAGCCATCGTGGCGAGCAATGGCGCCCCTGGTGGTCCCTTTCTGTACCGTCTAGGCAACGCAGACGGGCATTTAATGCCTTTGTCCCTTGCCGCTTAGGTTAGGTATGATAACACTGTAGTAGGCGGTGGTGCCAACCACCACGTCTTTTCCATTTTTACCCTCGTCTATGTTGCCACCTGTCGGTGACCCCTTTGACATATAAAAGGAGGCCCATGCGCAATGTAGAGGGGGGACGATCATTCTCACGCTTGGTCTGGCTAGCTGCTGGTGTGTACTGTAGCAATCAGTGCTCCCGAGCAAGAACTCAATACAACCACAAAGCAGGAGTAGGGTTTTACGCATCCGTGCGGCCCGAACCTGCGTAAACTGATCGCGTTGCTCGTGCGCCTCACCTCGATCTGCTCTTCGTGCACTCTCCGCCCCCCTGCCGAAACGAAAGGGGCCCCGGCTCGCCGTGGTCCCATAGGTGTCCGTGGGATCAGCACCCCCGACATCTTTGGCGCGCCAGGTAGGGGGCGTCGAGGCTGTGTGAATCTGATCCGGCGTTCGCACGAGCCGAATCTTCATCATCTTCATCAACATGCCACCGAAGAAGAAGGCTTCGGAGGCAGCTGCTCCGTCCTCGCCGAGCCCACCACCGCAAGAGCGAACGGCTGGTGGGGTAGACGCCGGCGGAAGAACGGGCGCCGACGAGGAGGCTCATGGTGCTGCCAAGTCCAAGGACAAGACCGCGCTGCACATCGGTGGCGCAGTCGGCTCCCACAACGACCGAGCGCACTCCAAGACCTCGGCGTCCGTACACGCACCGCGCCCATCTCAGGAGGCACGGGACCAACAGCGTCATGGTACTCACGGTACCATACGTTTGCTGGGCCAAGATCAAGCTGGCGGATCCCGGAGTGCTCAAGACCAGCATGCACGCCAACATGCTGGCGCGAGCGTGGCACGGTCGCCTGAACGAGATACTGCTCCTTCTAACATAGTTAGAAGTCCGAGCATATCCCGTTCATCGCGCCGTTCGCCACCGCCGCCCGCCACTCCGGCAGAAGCTTTAGCACGAGCTCAACTGCTCCTAGATTACCCTCCAGCGCCAGAGAAGATCGATGACTGGAGGGCCACTATCCAGAGCCTCATCGGCTTCGCCAACGGCGACGACCCGCAGCAGCCGAGCGCATCGCAGCCGCAGCACGTCAGTCAGGCGCTAGCCAGTGGCGACAAGACCGGGGAGGGTGCAACCACTGTGCACTCTCCGCCTCGAAGGCCAAGATCGCCGACTCGCTGGACACACCTCGACAGCGACTCCACCGCGCCATCAGATCCGCGAGTTCGTCGCGATCAGCGCCAAGTTCTTCATGAGAGACAGCAAGAAGACGCTTGAACATGCATTGAGCGCTGAAGAGAAGCGCGGCGTCAATCAGACCTGCGCGCTGGGCCCTCTATTGACATGCATACGCCCGGAGAACCAGGCGACTTGCCGTACGCGGTAGGTTGCCCTGCGTTTACCCATGAGCTGCGGCAAGTACAGTGGCCCAGCCAGAAGCATTTTAAGCCAGACGTACCGGAGAAGTATGATGGCAAGTCGCACCCGTCAGAGTTCCTCAGCATCTACACCATTGTGGTGCAAGCTGCCGGGGGGCAAGACGACAAGGTCCTTGCCAACTACTTCCCGCTGGTACTCAAGCCCGAAGTCAGGTCCTGGCTCATGCACTTGCCGGACAACTCCATATCCTCTGGGGCAGACCTTTGCCATCAGTTTGTCGGCGCCTTTACAGGCGGCCACAAGCCACATGGCCAGGAAAGTGATCTTCACCTGCTTGCCCAGAAGGAAGGAGAGCCCCTGCGCAAGTATATTTAGAGGTTCAGCCATGTGCAGCGCAACATCCCAGACATCCACCCTGCCGCGGTTATCAGCGCGTTCCATCAGAATGTGCGTAATCGCAGGATGCGGGAGGAGATGGCGATGAGCAGGATCAGAGACGTTAGTGAGCTATATGCCCTGGCCGACAAGTGCACACGCGCTGAGAAAGGGAGGAAACTCCCCGAAGAGACTACAGGAGCAGGAGGATCTGATAGTGAGGATGCCGCCCCGGCAAAGAAAAACCGGCGGCGCAACAGGAAGAAGAAGGGCAAAGAGGTACTAGCGTTGAGCAGTCCGGCAACGACGGTGGCGCCAAGTAAGCCAAAGTTGGTAGCTCTGGCAAGGAGGTTGCCGCGTGCACCAACTGCCAGGCTGTGGCAGCTGCCGACAAGCAGGACGGCACCGACAAGCAGTATAGCAAGATCCACCACACCAAAGGCCATGACCTCCAGAGCTGCAAGAAAGTCGAGCAGCTTGTCCAGCAACAAAAGGCTGAGTACGAGCGGCGCGACAAGGAGAGAGCCCAAGGAGGCGGTGGAGAAGTCGGCAAGAAGCGCGCTGGCCGGGGAGGACGCCGCGGCAAGGAGACAGACCTCCCCGCGGCCGCGACAAGGATGAAGACGAAGACGACGACGAAGACATGGATGATGTCGAGAACGGTGAGCAGGAGTTTCAGAAAGCTACAGAAGTCTTGTGTGTTGATGGCGGTGCTTCTCTGCATACTTCCCACCGCCAACTCAAACAGTGGCTGCGGGAAGTTAATGCGGCAGAGCCACCTGTCGAATCACGCAAGCTTCTGAAATGGTCCGACACGCCTATCATCTTTGACATTGAGGACCACCCTGATCGCACAACTGCGGTCGGGTGCTTGCCATTGTTGGTTTCGCCAACAATCCGCAACCTCAAGGTCACCAAGATGCTAGTTGACGGCGGGGCCGGCTTAAATCTGATCTCCTCCGCTGTGCTCCAGAAACTCCAGATCCCTGACAGCGAGCACGAAGAGACCAGCACGTTCCAAGGAATTAACCCGGGAAGGAGCAAGCCGAAAGGGAAGGTCACGTTGCCGGTGACATTTGGCAGCGAGCTGAACTTCAGAACGAAGAGGGTCACTTTTGACGTTGTCGATTTTCCATTACCTTACAATGGGATACTTGGCCGTCCAGCGCTCGCCAAGTTCATGGCAGCCTCTCACTATGCATACAACATGCTCAAGATGCCAGGCCTGATAAGCGTCATCTCTGTCCCCGGCGATAAGAAAGACGCCCTTATCTGCGCCGACAAGATCTATCGGGAAGCATCAACTGCAACAGATCGCAAGACACTTGCCACTGAAGCTCTTGGGGGGAAGAAGAAGACCAAGTCCGGCAAGAGCTCTGATGCCCACTCCGGCAAGCGCCCCGCTTCAGAGTGCTGCGCTACCGTCGAGGACGCACCATCGAGCTCCACCGGCAAGTGTAAGAAGGCAATGGCAGCTCCACCACATACCAAGAAGGTGTCCGCCAAGGAGGACGACACTGGTGGTACCTTCACCATCAGCGCCACGCTTGACCCTAAATAGGAAAGCGCGCTCGTTACTTTACTGCGGGCGAATGTCGACGTGTTTGCATTGCAACCGTCTGATATCCCCGGTGTTCCCAGGAAAATAATTGAGCACCATCTTGCCGTTTGTCCTCATGCGCGCCCCGTCAAGCAGAAGGTCAGGAAACAAGCAGTGGAGCGCCAAGAATTCATAGCAGAAGAAATCAGGAAATTGGAAGCAGTAGGCCTTGTCAGAGGAGTGCTCCATCCCACGTGGTTGACCAATCCTGTTGTAGTGCGCAAGGCAAATGGAAAACGGAGGCTTTGTATTGACTTTACTGATGTTAATAAAGCTTGTCCCAAAGACCCATTTCCCTTGCCGCGCATTGACCAGATTGTTGACTCCACAGCCGGATGTGATTTGCTTTCCTTTCTTGACGCATATTCAGGATACCATCAGATCTTCATGGTAGAAGAGGATGAGGAGAAAACAGCATTCATTACTCTATGTGGCACATACTGTTTCATACGGATGCCTTTCGGATTAAAGAATGCTGGTTCAACATTTGCAAGAGTAGTCCATGTCGCTTTGAAGCCACAGATACATAGAAATGTAGAAGCCTACATGGATGACATAGTGGTCAAGAGCAAGGACAGGGCAACTCTAATTCAAGATTTAGACGAAACCTTTCCAAATCTGCGCAAGATCAACATAAAGCTCAATCCCGAGAAGTGTGTGTTTGGAGTCCCTTCCGGCAAGCTTCTCGGGTTCTTTGTGTCTCAGCGGGGAATTGAAGCCAATCCTGACAAGATCAAGGCCATCGAGCAGATCGAAGCACCGAAGCGCGTCAAGGATGTACAAAGACTTGCCGTCTGCGTGGCTGCTCTCAGTAGGTTTATCTCTCGGTCTGCTGAGCGCGCCCTGCCATTTTTCAAAATTTTGAAAAAGGCAGGTCCAATGAAATGGACTCCGGGAGCGGAGGCTGTGCTGCAGGACTTGAAGAGATACCTGTCCTCCACTCCAACACTTGTCGCACCTAAACCGCAAGAGAAGTTGCTGCTGTACATAGCGGCAACCAATCAAGTGGTTAGTGCTGTGTTAGTGGTAGGGAGGGAGGCAGATGACGAGCCAGCAACCGCGGCAAGCACATCCAGCAACAAGCAAGGGGCTTCTCCGACAAGCTCTGGTCCCGACAAGGATGGATCTGCACAGGCATGCAAAGAGGTGCAAAAGAGAATGGTGCAGCGCCCAGTCTACATTGTCAGTTCCCTTCTGCAGGGGGCTAGGTCAAGGTACTCTGGTGTGCAGAAGTTGCTTTTCGGCCTTCTTATGGCCTCGAGAAAGCTGCACCATTACTTCCGAGCACATGAGATCACAGTTGTCACTCGCTTTCCACTGAAGAGGATACTGCAGAATCCAGAAGCGACAGGCAGGATTGTCGAGTGGGTATTGGAACTGTTAAGCTTTGGTCTCAAATTTGAGAGTACTTCAACTATCCAAAGTAGAGCATTGGCAGAATTCATAGCAGAGTGGACGCCAACACCAGACGAAGAAATTCCGGAGACAAGCATCCCCACCAAGGAAATAAACAAAGAGTGGCTCATGTACTTTGACGGTGCCTTTTCGCTGCAAGGCGCCGGTGCTGGTGTGCTGCTTGTCGCACCCACCGGAGAGCACCTCAAGTACATAGTCCAGATGCACTTTCCCAAGGAGCAAGCGATAAACAATACTACAGAGTATGAAGGCTTGCTTGCCGGTCTCAGGATCGCGGCGGAACTTGGGATTAAGAAGCTCATTGTCAGGGGTGACTCGCAGCTTGTCGTCCGCCAAGTGAACAAGAATTACCAGAGTCCTTTGATGGAAGCCTATGTTGACGAAGTGAGAAAGCTACAAGAGCACTTTGACGGTCTGCAGATGGAGCATATTCCGAGAGCTCAGAATGACATTGCCGATGGCCTGTCAAAATGCGCCGCACTTAAGTTACCTGTGGAACCAGGGATCTTTGTGCTCAAGCTAACTCAGCCGTCCGTAACACCGTCAACTGGACAGAGCAAGAAAAGGAAGTTGATTTCTGGCGACTATTTTCCGGCAGAGCTTCCCGAAGCCGCCGCCAAGAAGGTCCCCAAGATCAACACCAACAGTGCAGAGGAGCAGTCTGCTCCGGCGAGCCCCAGGGTTTGTTCGGTTGAAGCAGACGCTCCCGACAAGTTTTGCTCCGGCAAGCTTGCCGGGGAACGTCAAGCTCCGGCAGAGCCGCAGGTTCTTGCCGTAGAAGCAGATGTTCCCGCAGCAGCAGATATGCCTTTAGTCCTTGTTGTCGAGCCACAAGCTCCAGCATGGGCGCAGCAGATTGTCCATTTCCTTCAGACAGAAGAACTTCCCGAAGAGAAAGAAGAAGCAGAAAGAGTAGCCCGACAGTCTAGTATGTACCAGTTTGCTGATAACACACTGTGCAGAAGAAGACTCAACAGTGTGAAATTGAAGTGCATTCCCCGGGAAGATGGACAAAAGCTGTAGGCAGAGATACATGGAGGCATATGTGGTCACCACATTGGCGCAAGAGCACATGTCGGCAAAGCATTCCGGCAAGGTTTCTTCTGGCCGACAGCCCTCCAGGATGCTACTGCACAAGTAACCAAGTGTGAAGCGTGCCAGTTCCATTCCAAGCAGATACACCAGCCAGCTCAAGCTCTCCAGACGATCCCTTTATCCTGGCCATTTTCGGTCTGGGGGCTCGACATCCTCGGCCCCTTCCCCCGAGCTGTCGGGGGCTTTGAGTACTTGTACATTGCGATCGACAAGTTCACAAAGTGGCCGGAAGTGGAGCCAGTGAGGAAGGTGACAACACAGTCAGCAGTCAAGTTTTTCAGGTTGATTGTTTGCCGTTTCGGGATCCCTAACAGGATAATCACCGACAATGGTACGCAGTTTACGAGCCGCACCTTCATGCAGTACGTCCAAGATCTTGGCGCCAAGGTCTTCTTCGCTTCTGTTGCTCACCCGAGAAGCAACGGTCAAGCGGAGAGGGAAAATGCTGAAGTGCTGCGTGGGCTCAAGACCAGAACTTTGGATAGGTTGCACAAGTGCGGAAGAAACTGGATCGAGCAGCTGTCGGTGGTTCTTTGGTCGATCAGGACGACACCAAATCGAGCCACTGGCCAGACACCCTTCGCTCTAGTCTATGGAGCGGAGGCAGTTCTCCCCACGGAACTCGTATACAGGTCGCCTCGAGTGCTCGCTTATGATGAGCTTGAGCAAGAGCAGCTGCGGCAAGATGACGCGCTGCTCCTTGAGGAAGACCGTCTTCAGGCTGCGGTGCGAGCTGCTCGCTACCAGCAAGCTTTGCACCGCTACCATAGCCGCAAAGTTAATGCCAGAAGTCTCGAGGAAGGCGACCTTGTTCTTCGGCGCGTTCAGTCCGCCAAGAATTCAAACAAGTTGACGCCGAAGTGGGAAGGCCCTTACCGGGTGAAACGAGTCACTAGGCCTGGCGCTGTCTGCCTGGAGACCGAAGATGGCATCCCAGTGAGCAACTCCTGGAATATTGAACATCTTCGCAAGTTTTACCCGTAGGGCGCGGTTGCCAGAACCCGTTCCGGCAACCACCTTTTGTACAAGTCTTGCCGCTGTTGCATGTAATCCTTTGTACAAAGCCGGGCGCAGATCCCGAGCATAAATATCATGTGCTCAGCACACCTTGTCGATTTTCATGCTTTTTATTATTTACATGTGTTATCTAACACTTTGTGCAGCACTTACACCCGGTGAGCAACAACGAGCCCTAAGGCTCCATAGATTTTTCTCCTTCTTCTTTTTTCTCTCAAGGAAAGGAAGGTTCTCTCGCACACAAGTTTGCCGGGGGGGAAGGAGAAGATACGGTATGGACCAGGCGTCGTTCAAGGAGGTTTCGCCTTGCCGGGAAGCAAACAACAGAAAAGATAAGTTTGCCAAAGTTTGAGCAATCAGATTCTTAAATTCATAGAGTTATCTTCCTTGAACGACCGTCCTTTGTATGGAAAACCTGTGCGCGGAGGACCAACTCATAGCTAGTTGCGCCCTTACTGTTGTTTCGAGTCCGCTCAACAGCTTAAGTGAGCTGCAACTGGCTCCGTGACAAGGTTTCTTGTCGGCCGCGGCACCGCCTGCAGGCTGCTGACGTTCCGCACTCAGCACTCGCGGCAAAGGTGCTTGCGCCGGCAAGTTCCCTAAAAGCGTAGGGTAAAAACATACAAGGGAAGGAATCAAGTAAAGGAAATAACATTGCAATCATAGCACAAGATAGAATATATTACAAAATAACTTGTCGCAGCTCTAACAGACTGTTTTTCATAACATGATTAATAGCGACAAGGAAAGAAGAAGATGGATGGCCTAGTCTACGCGGTCACCTTCGACCCTCCTGATTCCGCTCACCCTGTCCACAATAGGCGCGACAAGGGCCTTGAGCTCCTCTAGATCAGCATCTGGCGGCAAGCTTCAGAGGACGTTGGTGAGGCAGAGACCTGGGTTGCGGAAGGCCACCTTCATCAGCACCTTCTGGAGAGCTCCCGCGCAAATCTTGCGTGACTCGTCGGCAAGCTGCTTTGGAATCTGCTCCCGGAGTCGCTGAAGTGTCGTCGCCACGCCCTTGAAGAACAGAGTAAGCTTGGCACTGGGTTGGAGGTTCTCGTCGGAGGAGTACCCGAGATCCACCATCCCCAATTTCGCCAGCTCCTTGTCGACGTCCGCGGCGACGTTCACCAGATCCTCCGTCTAGTGCTCCACGTTCTCCGACAAGGTCTTCTAGGCGGCAGCAGCACTCGCCAGCAGCACCTTGCCGGCCTCGACTTCCTCCTTCAAGGCCGCCTCCTGCTCCTTGGCACCGTCCAGTGATTGCGTTAGAGCTGCCAGCTTCACTTCGAGATCAGCGTTGGAATTCTTGGCGGCGTCAAGTTCTTTGTCCTTCTCGGCAAGATGGGCCTGCAGCTCCGAATAGCTGTTGGCGTCCCTCTCCCGCTCGAGCTTGAGAGCGGCAAGCTCGTCGCCGTTCGCCTTGAGACTCGCCTCCAGCTGCACCACCTTCAGCTCCAGCTCGTTCTTGGCGGCCTCAGCAGCTGCGGCGGCGTCTTCGGCTTGTTTGAGGGCCCCGCCAACTGCCCGCTCGCGCGCGGCCAGCTCCTCCTCGTGGCTGTCGAGGTTGACCTTCCGCTGCGCCAAGTCACCCTCCTGCGAAGACAACTTCTCCGCGGCAAGACGTTGGCGCTCTTCGACGTCGGCCTTCTCGAGGAGGAAGGCTTGCTGCGCTTCGGCAAGTTGCTCCCGCTCCTTTGCCAGGGAGCGGAGAGCTTCCTGATTGGCGCCCCGGAGCTCCTCCGCGCGCTTCTCGATATCAGCACCGGCCTTCGCGACGAGTGCTTCACGGGACTCCAGCTTGGCTTGTCGGGCGCGGTAGAGCGCCACTAGCTGCCGCAGAAGACGCTCCTCTTCGGGTTCGCCGCTGCTGCTACTTGGTGCGTCGACCAGCTTCAGCCCGGCGGAGGCAAGCACCTCTCCGTCTAGCATCTCTCCCTCGACCGGCGCCCTGGAGCTTGCCGCCCAGGGGAGCTTGATGAAGATGTCGTCGCCGGCCTTCAGATAAACGCCAGGCTGGGGCTCTTCAGAGCCTGGCGCGGCGCCAGCGGCGGAGGAGTCGGTGGTCGGAGCAGCGCCTGGTGCTCCTGCGGCCTCCGGGTCGTCAGTACGACCGCCAGACTCCCCGCCCGCTTCCGCGGCGGCAGCCCTGGCAGCCTCCTCGCCGGCGCCGGCTGCTTCCTCGGCGGCAACAGCGTCGTCGGCGGCGACTTCAGTCTCCATCGGCTCTGCAGCAGATGGATCTGACAGCCGGAAGAGGGGTGAAGATTCAAGCGAAATTCGAGCAAAATCCAAGAGAAAGATCAAGAAGATGAAGGAGCCAAGGGGAGTTTGAAACGAGGAAGTTACCTGTGCCAGGGTCTGCAGCTGTGGTCTCCGTCGCCGGGGGATCACTGACGCAGTCCCTTGCCGGAGATCCCTCCCTTGCCGGGGGCTCCTCTCTTGCCGGAGCCTCCTCCCTTGTCGGGGGCTCCTCCCTTGCCGGAGTCTCCTCCCTCGCCGGAGAGCTCTCCCTTGCCGGAGACCTCTCCCTCGCCGGAGGACTTTCCCTTGGGGCTTCGGGGGCGGCCTCCGGTCTCTCCTGGAGAGGCTGCTCTGCTCCTGCACAAGTCAATAAACAAACATCAGCAAAGCAAGGATCTTCGTGCGCGCCCGACAGCGGAAAACGAACAAGACACTTACGCTAGGGGCTGCTCTAAAGATCAGCCGCCGGGTCCGACAAGTTTGTCTCAGGCGCGTCCCCTGTTGACGCAGTGGGTTCGTCCTCGATGACGATCACCGACGCCTTGGCTCTCTTTGCCGCTCTCTGCGCCAGAGTCCTAAAAAGGAACAGATACAGGGAAAGGCAAGTGAGAAACAAGACAAGACAAAAACAGCAAAAATCAAAGAATTGCAAGTACAATAAGAAAAACTTACTCTTCTTCTTCTTCCTCGTCGGAGCTGAACGCGGAGAAGTCGAAGTCCGGTCCGCCTCCGGTGCGGGAAGGTGGAGGAGTAGGCTCCCTTGGCCGCTTGGCGGGAGCGGAGGCAGCAGTCCGAGAAGACCCCGCTCCAGTTGTTGCGGCAGTGTGGGGCGCTCCCGCGGCAACAGTGCTTGCCGCGGTGGAGCGTATCGCATGGCGCGGTGACTTTCGACGCGCCTGCCGCCTCGCTGCATCCCCGACCTTGCGGAGACGCCTTCTTGGTGGAGACGGAGGCGCTGCTGGCGGCGTGCTGTCTGAGGACGAAGTGGAAGAAGTGCCGATCTCCAATGACCCGCTCGCATCCTCGGCAGGCCCACTCGGTTCGGCGTCATGCCCGGCAGCCTTGCTCGGTTCGGCATCACGCCCGGCAACCTCCTTCTTGCCGGCAAGATCTTCTCGCTCGGCACGGTTTGACGCCTCCGCTGCCGCTTCCTCCTCCAAGGTAAAGCCAAACTCGCCCGCCGCAGCAGCTGCCGCCGCCTCTTCCAACCTGGTGGCGATGCGCTTCAACTCCGCCTCGATGGTGTCGCGGGTGAGGCCGTCCTTCTCGTCGGCGTGGATTGGCACTTCCACCAAGTCGTCGAAGAACTGCTGCACGACCTCGTCTTCTGGCTCTTGCCAGGTTGGCACGATTCCGTGCGAATCGCACAGTGGCATCATCGCCCTGATGCAGTCGAGTGACGAATTGTTGTATAGCGGGAGGATGCCCTGCGGCAACCTGAAGACTTCTGGGTGGTCAGGATCATATTTGAAGAGCTGCTGCAGCATTGCGTTGAGCTCCAAGATGGTGAAATTGTAGTTGAGCCCCGGGCGCAGCCTCGTGATGTCTGCCATGTTCTTGAACTCCCAAGCAGGCCTTCTCCGCTCTTGCAGGGGGGCGATGCGGCGGCGAAGGAAGTCTGCGCCAACGGCGCCTATGGTGAGTCCGGCAAGCCTGAGGCGCTGGATCCTGGTGACGGCAATCCTTAGCCTGCTGTCCTCCGGGGCCACGTCACTCCAGTCGCTGCCGCGTACTGCTGCTACTTGGCGCCGGGCGGTGAACGGCTGTGGGCTCTCCTCGACAATCCAACACCAATCTGCCCTCCACTCCTCCCACTTGCCGCGGAACTCACCCTCTAAATAGGAATCCTTCTTGCCGGTCCTAGAGACCCAGGCGATTCCGCCGGACAAGGGCTCTCCTCTCTCTACCCGGGAATGAAGAAATGGCGGAAAAGGGCTACATTAGGGTGGACTCCGACAAAGTTCTCGCAAAGGTGTGCGAAAACGGCCATGGTGAGGACGCCGTTGGGAGTGAAGTCAAGGAGGCAGAGGTTGTAAGTGTTCATGATGTCACAGAAGAACTCGGAAAAGGGCGGGCAAAGCCCGCAGTAGAAGAAGACAGCAAAAAAGGGATATCCTTGCGGAGCAGTTTTGTTGAGCAGCAGCGGGGAGTACCTTGGTGCCCGGGTGAGCTCGCGTCTCCGTCGACCAGAACAAGTAATAGTACTCCCTTAGCTCCTTCGCGGCGAGCTTGGAAGGGAAGATGGCTCGCTCCTTCTGCAGTGCCGCAAGCCGCTGCGCCTCGGACGACTTCACGACTTTCCCCTTGTTGGCTTTCGGAGCCATGGCGGAAACGGTGGAGGAGGTCGACGGCGCTGGTGGTGCTGGTGGCAATGCAGGGGGCAGGGCGCTACACTTTGTTTGCTTTGGGAAGACGGAGGCAGGGCGGAGATTTTCAAGATTGGAATGGAAAGGGGGCGAGTGGGCGCACTACCCCTGCTTCCCCTTGTTTATAAAGGGGGAGTGGGCGGACGTTCCGCCTTTCCAAATAAAGCAACCACCCACGATCTCTCCCACGATGCCGCGTTCGACGCGTGCCGTGCGGGGAGGGCGCGGTGGATGCGGAGTGAGCTATGGCGTAACCTAGGCCACGCGTGCCCGTGCCCTGTTTTGGGCCTGGCCCAACAGCGCTCGGCACCGTGTATGGCCCAGGCCCGGGGGCTCCTGTCGGTGTACTAAAGTAGGGGTACCTTAGTATCCCGAACTTGTGCACGGGCAGTTGCAGCGTCCCGTGGCAAGGCTTGCCAGGCGACCGCCAAGATCCTCCTTGGTTCCTTTGGAACCATTCAAGAACAAAGTATCCAAACCAAGGAAACAAGGCCCCGGGAAGAGGAGCTTGCCGGGAAGGAAACAAGACCCCGGCAAGAGGAGCTTGCCGGAGAGGCCAACCAAGGCATCTCAAGGAACTTGCCGCAGCGCACCATGTGTCCCGGCAAGACCCAGTGAGCGACAAGCTCCTGGACGCGACAAGATAATAACTGCGGCAAGGGGCTTGCCGCGGCAAGCTTCCATCCTGTACCTGCGCTCCAGCACATCCACCAACGTGTCGCTCTGGGACCCTTCCAGGCATACGTGGCGGAAGGCTGTGCAGCAAGAGGTACACGGTGGCGAGCGGCGCTGACAAGATAGCCATCATGGCGAGCAGTGGCGCCCCTGGCGGTCCCTTTCCGTACCGTCTAGGCGACGCAGACGGGCATTTAATGCCTTTGTCCCCTGCCGCTTAGGTTAGGTATGATAACACTGTAGTAGGCGGTGGTGCCAACCACCACGTCTTTTCCATTTTTACCCTCATCTATGTTGCCACCTGTCGGTGACCCCTTTGACATATCAAAGGAGGCCCATGCGCAACGTAGAGGGGGGACGATCATTCTCTCGCTTGGTCTGGCTAGCTGCTGGTGTGTACTATAGCAATCAGTGCTCCCGAGCAAGAACTCAATACAACCACAAAGCAGGAGTAGGGTTTTACGCATCCGTGCGGCCCGAACCTGGGTAAACTGATCGCGTTGCTCGTGCGCCTCGCCTCGATCTGCTCTTCGTGCACTCTCCGCCCCCCTGCCGAACCGAAAGGGGCCCCGGCTCGCCATGGTCCCATAGGTGTCCGCGGGATCAGCACCCCCGACAGGTAGTGAGTCATCAAGAACATTTTCTAACCTAGACAAGTTGTCTGCAACGGGGTTCTAAGCTCCGTTTCTATCAGTGATATGCAAATCAAATTCTAGTAGCAAAAAACCCATCTAATAAGTCTAGGTTTAGCATCTTTCTTTTCCATAAGGTATTTAATAGCCGCATGATCAGTGTGAATAGTTGCATTAGAATCAACAATATAAGGTGTAAACTTATCACAAGCAAATACAACTCCTAAAAATTCTTTTTTAGTAGTAGCATAATTTCTCTGGGCATTGTCTAGAGTTTTACTGGCATATTGATTAACATTCAGCTTCTTATCAACTCTTTGTCCTAGAACGACACCTACATCATAATCGCTAGCATCACACATAATTTCAAAGGGTAAATTCCAATCAGCTGGCTGAACAATAGGTGCAGAAATCAAGTCTTCCTTAAGTATTTCAAATGCTTCTACACAATCATCATCAAAGACAAAAGGAATATCTTTTTGTAATAGATTAGTTAGAGGCCGAGAAGTTTTAGAAAAGTCCTTATGAACCTCCTATAAAAACCGGCAAGACCAAGGAAACTTCTTATACATTTAATGTCCTTGGGACACGGCATCTTTTCAATAGCATCAACTTTAGCTTTGTCAACTTCAATACCTCTTTCAGAAATTTTATGCCCCAAGACAATACCTTCATTAACCATAAAGTGGCACTTCTCCCAATTCAAAACGAGATTAGTTTCTTCACATCTCTGCAAAACTCGATCAAGGTTGCTCAAGTAATCATCAAAAGAGGATCCATAAACGGAAAAATCATCCATGAAAACCTCACAAATGTTTTCACAAAAGTCAGAGAATATAGCCATCATGCATCTTTGAAAGGTAGCAGGTGCATTACATAAACCAAAAGGCATACCTCTATAAGCAAAAGTACCAAAAGAGAAAGTAAAAGTGGTCTTTGCTTGATCATCAGCTGACACAGGTATTTGAGAGAAGCCAGAGTAACCATCTAGAAAGCAAAAATGTGTATGTTTGGATAATCTTTCTAGCATTTTATCAATGAAAGGGAAAGGGTAATGATCCTTTTTAGTATCTTTATTTAGTTTGCGGAAATCAATTACCATCCTATAACCTGTAATAATTCTTTGCAAAATCAAGTCATCTTTATCATTAGGAACAACAGTAATACCTCCCTTCTTAGGGACACAATGGACATGACTTACCCACTGACTATCAGCAACGGGATAAATTATACCTGCTTCAAGGAGCTTTAATATTTCCTTTCTTACCACTTCTTTCATCTTAGGATTTAGCCGTCATTGGTGATCAATAACTGGTTTGGCATCTTTCACCAATTTTTTTGTTGAAATAGAGTGGGACTAATGCCCTTAAGATCATCAAGAGTATATCCAATAGCAGCACGATGCTTCTTCAGAGTTTTCAATAATTTCTCTTCTTCATGCTCTGAAAGGTTAGCACTAATAATAACAGGATACATCTTGTTTTCATCAAGATAAGCATATTTCAGAGTATCAGGCAATGGTTTAAGCTCAAACACGGGATCACCCTTAGGTGGAGAAGGATCCCCTAGGATTTCAACAGGCAAGTTGTGTTTCAGAATAAGTCCCTGTTTAAAGAATACTTCATCTATTTCCCTTCTTTCATTCATAAACATATCATTTCCATGGTCTAGCAAATATTGTTCTAAAGGATCTGTAGGAGGCACGACAATAGAAGCAAGACCAATAATTTCATATTTACTAGGCAATTCCTCATCACGTGTTTGTCTATGAAACTTAGCAAAATTAAACTCATGAGACATATCCCCTAAACCAACAGAAACAATATCCTTATTGCAGTGTATCTTAGCATTAACAGTATTCAAGAAGGGTCTACCAAATATAATGGGACAAAAGCTATCTTGTGGAGAACCAAGAGCAATAAAATCAGCAGGATATTTAACCTTCCCACACAAGACTTCAACATCTCTAACAATCCCAATTGGTGAAATAGTATCTCTATTGGCAAGCTTAATTGTAACATCGATATCTCCTATCTCAGCAGGTGCAATATCATACATAATTTATTTGTATAAGGAATGATGTATTGCCCTATGTAACGCCCCACATGTAACCTTCCCCAATTGTACTCCGACTCATGCCGTTTCCGGCATTAAGTTATATTTAATTCTCGGGTTCGGGTCTTTGTCTCCATGTGTTGTTTTTGTTTTTCGTGCATCTCATATCATGTTGTCACGTGCATTGCATTCGCATACATGTTCATCTCATGCATTCGAGCATTTTTCCCGTTGTCCGTTTTGCATTCCGGCGCTTCGTTCTCCTCCGGTGGCCATTTCCAGCTTTCTTTCGTGTGTGTGGATTAAACATTTCCGGATTGGGCCGAGACTTGCCATGCGGCCTTGGTTTACTACCGGTAGACCGCCTGTCAAGTTTCGGGTCATTTGGACTTCGTTTGATACTCCAACGGTTAACCGAGGGACCGAAAAGGCCTCGTGTGTGTGCAGCCCAACACCCCTCCATTATGGCCCAAAACCCACCAAACTCAGCTCCATCGTATCGGTCGTTCGATCACGATCGTGTGGGCGAAAACCACACCTCATTTGGACTCTCCTAGCTCCCTCTATGCCTATTTATACCCCCTCCATTTCGGATCCCGTCCTCCACCTCGAAACCCTAGCTTCCAAAAAAAAAGATTCCAGATCCGCCGCCGGACGTGTCCGCCGCCGCCCCTCGTCCACTCTGCTGCCGACACGTGGGCCGCGCCCACATCACCGTGCCGCCACTCATGCGGGCCTGCCGAGGCCCGTCTCCGGCCCTCCTCCCCACCGCGCGGGCCCGAGGCCATCTCCCCGCGCCGCCTTGTCTTCTCCGGCTCCGGCCGCCGGAGCCCGCACCTCGCCATCGCCGGCAGTCACCGGAGCGCGCCGCCGCCTCCTCCACGCCAGTCGCCGCCGCCCCACGCGCGCCCGGCCGCCGCCGCCTTCGCCCGTCGCCACCAACCGCCACGGCCGCCCGCGCCGGCCCCCGCGGACTACTCCGGCGAGCACCACCGCTCCGGCCGGCCCTCCCTCCTACTCCGGCGAGCCCTCGTCGCCGGCGAACGCCGGATCCGCCCCCTGCTACAGTGCTCGCGCCGCCGCCTCGGTTTGCGTGCAGATCTGGAACCCTAGATCTGGGAGGTTGAAATTTCTACTAAGTCCCAGGATTTTTCTACTCCATATGCTCATGTTTGACCTGCCATAACTTTGCATCCGTAGCTCCGATTTGGGTGTATGATATGTCAAATTCTTCGTCTCGACGAGTACATCATTTCATTCCATTGCATCATTTGCATTTGAGGTCATCTTGGTGCCCAAAATGGTGTTGGAAGGAGGCATGTTGAGTTAAATTGCAGATCCGTTAGTTCAACATGCACTTTTGTCATTTTTGCCATATTTAATCCGTGCATGATATGCTTATGCCCCTTTGGGATGAATTGTTAAGCATGTTGTCTTCTTTCCAGAGGTGCCTTCCTTGTATTTTTAGGAGGTGTGTGTTGTCTTGTGCAAGCTTGCGAAGAGGGCTACCTGAGATTTCAGATTTCAGGGACTTAGTGATTTTCACTAAGTCTGAGCCGTTTTAGTTCACGATGCTATATGTCCGGCTTGTTTCCTAGTGATCCGTGCCTCTTTTGAGGATGATCAGTAAGAGTGGTTTGTTATGCTTGTTGTGCTTAATCCATCCGTGTCTTTACTTGTTATGTTGGAGCACTCTAGGTTGACTCAATCGAGCTCAACTTTTGGATAGTTGCTGTTTTGGGCAGATCATTAACTCTTTTGCGATTTTGCCGGAGTGATTGCTAGTGATCCATGCATGCTATGCCATTGTTCTTGCCATTTCTAGCTAGCATTTTGTGCCTTCTTAATGGATATGTGCTTGCCTTGCCATGACTTGCACCGTAGTGAGAGCATCGAGCTCGTTTATATGCCTCCGTGAGTTATTATTTCAGCATGTCCCAGTTTTCACTAAGTCTGAAAACTGATTGTGTTTCATCGATGTTCGTGTACTCGGTAGAGTATTTTGTGAACCCTTTTGGCCCCAGGTCATTTTGGGTGTTTTGTTAAGTTTGTTGAGTAGCTCCATTCCATGCTCTTACTTGCCATGGTCATGTTTTCCTTCATGTTGTTTTGCTGCTCCGAAGAGGGCATCATGGTCTGAAATTACAGACTAGCGTTAATTTCGCTAAGTCTGAAATCTGTTTTGCTTATTCAGTTTTGCCATGCTTATTTGAAGCCCTATATGGATGAATTTGCCTATGCCTCAGTCATGATGATTTGTTAAGCTTGATGAGTAAATCACTGGCATGTAATTTGTTTTCATGTTGGGTGGCTGTAGCATGCTCATTTTGTTGCATTTAGGAGGCATGTTGCTGTAAAATTGCAGATCGGTTCGTTTAGTAAAACGCTTGCCATTTCTTAACCGTAGCTCCGATTGCCATGATCTTTATATCGTTTTCAGGGGATTTCTTCCCCTCTATCCAGTGGCACACTTGGATTTCCAAGTTGAGGCCAGGTTCATGCATTTCCTGTTGTATGTTGCATTCTTGCATCCCGCATTGCATCTCGCATAGCATGTCATCGTGCATCTTATTGGTTGCCCTTGCACGTGGTTGATTGTGTCTTTGTTGCTTGTTTGTGTTGTTGGGTAGAGCCGGGAGACGAGTTCGCTAACGAGGAGCCCGTTGAGTTTGCTTTTGAGGATCCAGTCAATTCTGACAACTGTGCAGGCAAGATGATCACACCCTTGAAATCACTACTATCTTTGCTATGCTAGTTTGCTCGCTCTTTTGCTTTGCCAATGCTACGATGCCTACCACTTGCTTGTCAGCCTCCCAATTGCCATGATTGAGCCTCTAACCCACCTTTATCCTAGCAAACCATTGATTGGCTATGTTACCGCTTTGCTCATCCCTTCTTATAGCGTTGGTAGTTGCAGGTGAAGATTGGAGCCGTTCCTTGTTGGAACACTTATTTACTTGTTGGGATATCACTATATTGCTATGTTATCGTTACTCATCTATATACATGGTAAAGGGTGGAAGGCTCGGCCTCTCACCTAGTGTTTTGTTCCACTCTTGCCGCCCTAGTTTCCGTCATATCGGTGTTATGTTCCCGGTTTGTTGCGTCCCTTACGCGGTTGGGCTATAATGGGAACCCCTTGATAGTTCGCCTTGATTAAAGCTTTTCCAGCAATGACCAACATTGGTTTTACCATTTGACACCTACCCTTTTCTTTCCCTTGGGTTTCCGGAGCCCGAGGGTCATCTTTATTTTAGCCCCCCACGGGCCAGTGCTCCTCTGAGTGTTGGTCCGAAATGAGCTGCCTGCGGGGCCACCTCGGGGTAACTTGAGGGTTGGTTTTACTCGTAGCTAGTCTCATCTGAGTGTGCCCTGAGAAAGAGATATGTGCAGCTCCTATCGGGATTTGTCGGCGCATTCGGGCGGTGTTGCTGGACTAGTTTTGACCTGTCGAATCATCTTGTTGTACCGGGATACCGAGTCTGATCGGTGGGTCCTGGGTGGAGGTCTATTCCTTCGTTGACCGTGAGAGCTTGTTATGGGCTAAGTTGGGACCCCCCCTGCAGGGATTGATCTTTCGAAAGCCGTGCCCGCGGTTATGGGCAGATGGGAATTTGTTAATGTCCGATTGTAGATAACTTGAACTTAATTAATTAAAATGAATCAACTGCGTGTGTTGCCGTGATGGCCTCTTCTCGGCGGAGTCCGGGAAGTGGACACGGCGTTGGAGTTATGCTTGCGTAGTCTGCTCTACTTAGTTACCGCTCGTGCTTTGCCTTCTCTTCTCGCTCTCTTTTGCGAATAAGTTAGCCACCATACATGCTAGTCGCTTGCTGCAGCTCCACTCACATTACCCCTTCCTTACCTATTAAGCTTAAATAGTCTTGATCGCGAGGGTGCGAGATTGCTGAGTCCTTGTGGCTCACAGATTACTATTATACCAGATGCAGGGACCGATGATACTCCTCCGGATGGCGCGTTCGAGCTGAAGTGGGAGTACGACGAGGACTCTCAGCGATACTATGTTTCTTTTCCTGATGATCAGTAGTGGTGCCTGCTCGGGGTTCGATTCAGGGATTAGTCGCATGTTGGGGAGTCTTTTCTATTTTGGCACCGTAGTCGGGCCATGAGTGCTTGTATGATGGATGCTATTTATGTACCTTGATGTGACGTGGCGAGTGTAAGCCAACTATTATTATTATTTTCCCCCTTTATATTTATATGTACATGGGTTGTGTGAAGATTGCCTCACTTGCGACTTATGCCTTCAATGCGATTATGCCTCTAAGTCGTGCCTCGACACGTGGGAGATATAGTCGCATCGAGGGTGTTAAAAGTTGGTAATCAGAGCCTTCCCCGACCTTAGGAGCCCCATTGCTTGATCGTTTCTAGCAGCCGAGTTGTGTCTAGAAAAATGTTTTGAGTCCTTAGGAATTATATATCGGAGAGCTTAGGAATTCTTTTTACTTCCCAGTCTCCTCATCGCTCTGGTAAGGCATCCTGACGTAGAGTTTTGACTCTTCTCTTCTCAAATTTCACTAAAAAAAATTTTAGGATCACGCGAGTATCTTAGTTTTGTTCCGATGGCTTATGATGAGAATACTGTCTTGGTGCCTCCTGTCAGGGGTTTAGTGGAAGTGTCCCGGGGAGTTGAGCTCTGAGGTGTTGTCATCATAATTCTATCGTTGCAATTCTGGTATACTTGAGATATGTGCGCGACATCGAAAATCTCCTTTATGCAGTTCGTTGGTGAGATAACCTTGACGCCACCCAGTACTGGGGCGGGAGTTCGGGAGTATCGCCATAACTTGTATAACGGATGCTTTTCGAAGGTTGAGATAGATGGTTTCCGAAGGTTTCTTGGTTATGTGTTGAAGGATGGATGCAGCTGGATGTAGGATTTGCTAGCTTGGGTGAGATATTATGCTTCCCCTGTATCCTCAACACCTGATTGCATAACCGGAAAGTTTCGGGAATTCCATAGGTGGGAATTCAAGTAGCCTTAGGATATCTTTCCAACAGATGTGTGATATGAAATTGGGGTTCGACGTCTAGTGGTTCGCCTATTCACGGTCGATTTTACAGTGGCCTCGTTGTGTCTTAAAGAGTCCTTGGCTATGCTGACTCGGGGACGCTTCGTATGTCATGTGCACTGCCTTGTACATGATGGTGCTGTACGGTCGAGCCCGTGTAGGTCCTACCACGAACACTTCGGACGAAATTTCTATCATGTGTTTGTTCCGGCTTATTCCGCAAGCCAACCCTTGGTTTATTTTGAGTTGTGGTGTTCGTTCTTCTCCAACGTCATATATTGATTCCATCCCTCGTTGATGTACCTCTTCTACCTGATTCTTCGTGGCTTCGCAATTTAGGAATATGTGACCACTTCAAGAGAAGTGCATTCGTTCATTTTGTTCGAATGTGAAGACTTATGTTGCAATTTTTCATTCCGTTGGATTCACCTTCTATATTTGTCTATTTGTGTGCTAATGGTGGTCAACCTCTTCAGGATGGCTCCTCCAACGCGCACGACTCTGAACCCAGATCCTCCGCCACCTCCGCCTCCTCCGGAAGCATGGCAGGCTGTGATGGCTGCTACTAATGCAAATACTCAGCTGATCATGCAAATCATCCAAGAGCGGAATCAAAGCAGTCAAGCGAATCAAGGCAGCAACCAGAACCAGTTTGCAACTCTGAATCAGTTCCTCGCAAATGGTCCAAAGACGTTCAGTAACTGCGTTGAGGCTACCGATGCTGATGATTGGTTAGTCGATCTGGGCAAGCATTTTGAATGTAGCAACGTCAGACCTGAAGATTTCGTCAAGTTCGCGTCTTTCCAGCTCAAGGATCAGGCCGCAGAGTGGTTTCAGCAGTACCGGGATTCCAGAGGTGGACGTTTGATCACTTGGGATGATTTCCGTCGTGATTTCCGCGCTCATCACATTCCTCAAAGTGTGACTGAAAGCAAACATGAAGAATTCCGCAATCTGAAGCAAGGCTCTTTGTCTGTCTATGACTACAACAAATTGTTCCAGAAGCTCGCCCGTTTTGCCAAGCAGGATGTTCCTGATGAGAAGAGCATGATCTATCAGTTCAGGGGTGGTCTTCGTGAAGAAATTCAGCTCGCTCTTGTCCTCTTCGAGCCGCTGAGATACGATGAGTTCTACAACATGGCACTGAAGCAAGAGGCTGCTCAGCTCAGGTGTGATGCTTCCAGGAAGCGAGTCAGAGACACTTCGTCTTCGTCCTCTACTCAAGTGACCAAGCAGCAGAAGTATTGGCTTCCTCCTCCTCCGTTCCGTCAGCCGTATCAGCAGAAGAGCAAAGGTGGCAGTGGTTCGTCCCACCCACCCAACCCAGGCTTTCAGAACAAGACTTCGTCTCAAGCTCCAAGATCGAGTGCTCCGTACCACCGTCCGCTCTCAGAGGTCACGTGCAACAAGTGCCAACAGAAGGGCCACTACGCCAACAAGTGTTTTAACCAGAGGCGTCTTCCTCCTCCTCCTCCTGTCAGATCGGCAAGTACAGCTGTGGTCAAGCATAATCCCAAGCACGCCAAGGTCAATATGGTGAATGCAGCTCAAGCAGAGGATTCGTCAGATGTGATCATGGGTAACCTTCCTGTCAATGATATTCCTGCAAAAGTTCTTTTTGACTCTGGTGCATCGCATTCCTTCATGTCATTCCCTTTTGCATCGGAGAACAATTTTAGCACTAAGGCATTACCTAGAGCTATGCAAGTCGTCTCTCCAGCGAAGCGTCTGAGTTCCACTATGATGATTCCGGATATTTCTATCATGATGGGTGATTTCAAGTTCTTGGCTTCTCCTATGGTTCTTGGCAATTCTGATATCGACCTCATTCTTGGGATGGACTGGCTCTCTAAACATAAAGCTCAGCTAGATTGCGCAGCCAAGCAGATTCAACTGACTCATTCGTCTGAGGAAGTGATTGTCTTTGCTGCTCGGGATAATACCATCCGGTTATTCTCTCTCAATGAGAAGGGTGAATTGGATGCTATTTCGCAGATTCCGGTTGTTTGTGAGTATCAAGATGTCTTCCCTGAAGAACTCCCAGGCATGCCTCCAAACCGGCCTGTTGAATTCGTTATTGAACTTGAGCCCGGTACGGAACCGGTGTGCAAGCGGCCTTACAAGCTCGGCCCCGAAGAGTTGAAGGAGTTGAAGAAACAGCTCGATAAGCAAGAAAGTATGGTTCTCATTCGGCCTAGTACTTCTCCGTGGGGTTGTGGTGTTCTTTTTGTGAAGAAGAAGGATGGAACGGACCGACTTTGTGTTGATTATCGTCCATTGAACAAGAAGACCATCAAGAACAAATATCCACTTCCCAACATTAATGAGCTATTCGAACAACTCAAGGGTGCCCAAGTATTCTCCAAGCTTGATCTCCGTATGGGTTATCATCAAATTCGCATTCGTGAACAAGATATTCCAAAGACGGCGTTCAGAACAAGCTATGGGTCATATGAATACACAGTTATGTCTTTTGGCCTCGCCAATGCTCCTCCGACGTTCTCTCGCATGATGAACTTCATCTTCAACCCCTACACCAACGACTTTGTTTTGGTCTATCTCGATGATATCCTGGTTTTCTCGAAGAACAAGGAAGATCATGCCAAACACTTGCATTTGGTTCTCGACAAGCTAAGGGAACATCAATTCTATGCCAAGTTCTCCAAGTGTGAGTTTTGGCTCGATGAGGTTCTTTATCTTGGTCATATTATCTCTGCCAAGGGCATTTCCGTGGATCCTGAGAAGGTGTCTGCAATTGTTAATTGGGAACCTCCTCAGAATGTGAAGCAACTCCATAGCTTCCTCGGTCTTGCAAGTTATTGCCGAAGATTCGTTGAAAACTTCTCCAAGATCGCGAAGCCTCTCTCAAATCTTCTTCAGAAGCACGTCAAGTACGTTTGGTCTCCGGAGTGTGATGTTGCTTTCAACGCTTTGAAAGAGAAATTGATCACTGCTCCAGTTCTAACTCCGCCTGATGAAACCAAGCCGTACGAGGTCTTTTGTGATGCCTCTCTCCAAGGTCTCGGTGCAGTACTGATGCAAGAGAAGAAAGTTGTTGCTTATACCTCTCGCCAGTTGAAGCCAAATGAGAAGAACTACCCCACTCATGATCTCGAGTTGGCGGCAGTTGTGCACGCATTGTTGACTTGGAGACATCTTCTCTTGGGAAGGAAAGTGGACATTTTCACTGATCACAAAAGTCTCAAGTACATCTTCACTCAGCCTAATCTCAACCTCAGGCAGACTCGATGGGTCGAAATGAATCAAGAGTACAATCCGAGTATAGAGTATACTCCAGGCAAGGCTAATGTGATTGCTGACGCTTTGAGTAGAAAAGCATATTGCAACAGTCTGATTCTCAAGCCTTATCAACCTGAGCTTTGTGAAGCCTTCCGCAAACTTAATCTGCAAGTTGTTCCTCAAGGTTTCCTTGCCAACCTTCAAGTTTCTCCTACCTTGGAAGACCAGATTCGCCAAGCCCAGCTTCTTGATGCTATGGTGAAAAAGGTGAAGATCGGTATTGCAAAGAGTCAGTCCAAGTACAAGTGCTACCGACTTGATGACAAGGACACTCTCTTCTTCGAGGATCGAATTGTTGTGCCCAAAGGTGAACTTCGTAAAGTGATCATGAATGAGGCTCACAACTCTCTCCTCTCCATCCACCCTGGGAGCACGAAGATGTATCAAGACCTGAAGCAAACTTATTGGTGGACTCGAATGAAGCGCGAGATCGCTCAATTCGTGAATGAATGTGATGTCTGCAGAAGAGTGAAAGCAGAACACCAAAGGCCAGCAGGTCTCCTCCAACCTCTCGCCATTCCAGAATGGAAGTTTGACCACATTGAAATGGACTTCATGACTGGGTTTCCTAAGTCCAAGCGTGGCAATGATGCTATATTCGTTGTCATCGACAAGCTGACCAAAGTGGCTCATTTCCTGCCTATCAAAGAGTCAATCACTGCAGTTCAATTGGCGGAGCTCTACACCTCTCGCATTGTCTCTCTGCACGGTATTCCTCAAGTGATATCTTCAGACCGTGGCAGCATCTTTACCTCCAAGTTCTGGGATTCTTTTCAGAAGGCCATGGGCACCAGCATTCGCTTCAGCACTGCTTTCCATCCTCAAACAAGCGGTCAAGTCGAGCGTGTCAACCAGATTCTTGAAGATATGCTCAGAGCTTGTGTTATCTCCTTCGGCATGAAGTGGGAGGATTGCCTTCCTTATGCTGAATTCTCGTACAACAACAGTTTCCAAGCAAGTTCCGGCAAGGCCCCGTTTGAAATTCTGTATGGTAGGAAGTGCCGTACACCTCTCAACTGGTCTGAAACCGGTGAACGTCAGCTGCTGGGTAATGACCTGATCACAGAAGCAGAAGAAATGTGCAAGGTCATTCGTGATAACCTCAAAGCAGCCCAGTCTCGTCAGAAGAGCTACTACGACAGCAAGCACCGTGATTTGGCCTTCGAGATCGGAGATCATGTCTACCTCCGCGTCTCTCCAATGAAAGGGACCCATCGCTTCGGTATCAAAGGGAAGCTTGCCCCCAGATACGTCGGGCCTTTCAAGATCGTCAGCAAGAGAGGCGACCTCGCCTATCAACTCGAGCTTCCTGCAACCTTTGCCAATGTTCATGATGTGTTCCACGTCTCGCAACTCCGTAAGTGCTTCAAGACGCCTGAGCGCACCGTCAACTTCGAGGACATTGAGCTCCAAGAAGATCTCTCCTACCGTGAGCACCCAGTTGCAATCCTTGAAGAGACTGAACGCAAAACTCGCAACAAGTCAATCAAGTTTCTCAAAATCAAGTGGTCACACCATTCCGACCGTGAAGCTACCTGGGAACGCGAGGATCACCTCCGTTCTGAGTACCCGGAGTTCTTTCAGTCCTAGATCTCGGGACGAGATCTTTTCGTAGTGGTGGAGTGTTGTAACGCCCCACATGTAACCTTCCCCAATTGTACTCCGACTCATGCCGTTTCCGGCATTAAGTTATATTTAATTCTCGGGTTCGGGTCTTTGTCTCCGTGTGTTGTTTTTGTTTTTCGTGCATCTCATATCATGTTGTCACGTGCATTGCATTCGCATACATGTTCATCTCATGCATTCGAGCATTTTTCCCGTTGTCCGTTTTGCATTCCGGCGCTTCGTTCTCCTCCAGTGGCCATTTCCAGCTTTCTTTCGTGTGTGGGGATTAAACATTTCCAGATTGGGCCGAGACTTGCCATGCGGCCTTGGTTTACTACCGGTAGACCGCCTGTCAAGTTTCGGGTCATTTGGACTTCGTTTGATACTCCAACGGTTAACCGAGGGACCGAAAAGGCCTCGTGTGTGTGCAGCCCAACACCCCTCCATTTTGGCCCAAAACCCACCAAACTCAGCTCCATCGTCTCGGTCGTTCGATCACGATCGTGTGGGCGAAAACCGCACCTCATTTGGACTCTCCTAGCTCCCTCTATGCCTATTTATACCCCCTCCATTTCGGATCCCGTCCTCCACCTCGAAACCCTAGCTTCCAAAAAAAAAAGATTCCAGATCCGCCGCCGGACGTGTCCGCCCGGCGCCGGACGTGTCCGCCGCCGCCCCTCGTCCACTCCGCTGCCGACACGTGGGCCACGCCCACATCGCCGCGCAGCCACTCGCGCGGGCCCGCCGAGGCCCGTCTCCGGCCCTCCTCCCCACCGCACGGGCCCGAGGCCATCTCCCCGCGCCGCCTTGTCTTCTCCGGCTCCGGCCGCCGGAGCCCGCACCTCGCCATCGCCGGCAGTCACCGGAGCGCGCCGCCGCCTCCTCCACGCCAGTCGCCGCCGCCCCACGCGCGCCCGGCCGCCGCCGCCTTCGCCCGTCGCCACCAACCGCCGCGGCCGCCCGCGCCGGCCCCCGCGGACTACTCCGGCGAGCACCACCGCTCCGGCCGGCCCTCCCGCCTACTCCGGCGAGCCCTCGTCGCCGGCGAACGCCGGATCCGCCCCCTGCTACAGTGCTCGCGCCGCCGCCTCGGTTTGCGTGCAGATCTGGAACCCTAGATCTGGGAGGTTGAAATTTCTACTAATTCCGAGGATTTTTCTACTCCATATGCTCATGTTGGACCCGCCATAACTTTGCATCCGTAGCTCCGATTTGGGTGTATGATATGTCAAATTCTTCGCCTCGACGAGTACATCATTTCATTCCATTGCATCATTTGCATTTGAGGTCATCTTGGTGCCCAAAATGGTGTTGGAAGGAGGCATGTTGAGTTAAATTGCAGATCCGTTAGTTCAACATGCACTTTTGTCATTTTTGCCATATTTAATCCGTGCATGATATGCCTTTGCCCCTTTGGGATGAATTGTTAAGCATGTTGTCTTCTTTCCAGAGGTGCCTTCCTTGTATTTTTAGGAGGTGTGTGTTGTCTTGTGCAAGCTTGCGAAGAGGGCTACCTGAGATTTCAGATTTCAGGGACTTGGTGATTTTCACTAAGTCTGAGCCGTTTTAGTTCATGATGCTATATGTCCGGCTTGTTTCCTAGTGATCCGTGCCTCTTTTGAGGATGATCAGTAAGAGTGGTTTGTTATGCTTGTTGTGCTTAATCCATCCATGTCTTTACTTGTTATGTTGGAGCACTCTAGGTTGACTCAATCGAGCTCAACTTTTGGATAGTTGCTGTTTTGGGCAGATCATTAACTCTTTTGCGATTTTGCCGGAGTGATTGCTAGTGATCCATGCATGCTATGCCATTGTTCTTGCCATGTCTAGCTAGCATTTTGTGCCTTCTTAATGGATATGTGCTTGCCTTGCCATGACTTGCACCGTAGTGAGAGCATCGAGCTCGTTTATATGCCTCCGTGAGTTATTATTTCAGCATGTCCCAGTTTTCACTGTCTGAAAACTGATTGTGTTTCATCGATGTTCGTGTACTCGGTAGAGTATTTTGTGAACCCTTTTGGCCCCAGGTCATTTTGGGTGTTTTGTTAAGTTTGTTGAGTAGCTCCATGCCATGCTCTTACTTGCCATGTTCAGGTTTTCCTTCATGTTGTTTTGCTGCTCCGAAGAGGGCATCATGGTCTGAAATTACAGACTAGCGTTAATTTCGCTAAGTCTGAAATCTGTTTTGCTTATTCAGTTTTGCCATGCTTGTTTGAAGCCCTATATGGATGAATTTGCCTATGCCTCAGTCATGATGATTTGTTAAGCTTGATGATTAAATCACTGCCATGTAATTTGTTTTCATGTTGGGTGGCTGTAGCATGTTCATTTTGTTGCATTTAGGAGGCATGTTGCTGTAAAATTGCAGATCGGTTCGTTTAGTAAAACGCTTGCCATTTCTTAACCGTAGCTCCGATTGCCATGATCTTTATATCGTTTTCAGGGGATTTCTTCCCCTCTATCCAGTGGCACACTTGGATTTCCAAGTTGAGGCCAGGTTCATGCATTTCCTGTTGTATGTTGCATTCTTGCATCCCGCATTGCATCTCGCATAGCATGTCATCGTGCATCTTATTGGTTGCCCTTGCACGTGGTTGATTGTGTCTTTGTTGCTTGTTTGTGTTGTTGGGTAGAGCCGGGAGACGAGTTCGCTAAGGAGGAGCCCGTTGAGTTTGCTTTTGAGGATCCAGTCAATTCTGACAACTGTGCAGGCAAGATGATCACACCCTTGAAATCACTACTATCTTTGCTATGCTAGTTTGCTCGCTCTTTTGCTTTGCCAATGCTACGATGCCTACCACTTGCTTGTCAGCCTCCCAATTGCCATGATTGAGCCTCTAACCCACCTTTGTCCTAGCAAACCATTGATTGGCTATGTTACCGCTTTGCTCAGCCCTTCTTATAGCGTTGGTAGTTGCAGGTGAAGATTGGAGCCGTTCCTTGTTGGAACACTTATTTACTTGTTGGGATATCACTATATTGCTATGTTATCGTTACTCATCTATATACTTGGTAAAGGGTGGAAGGCTCGGCCTCTCGCCTAGTGTTTTGTTCCACTCTTGCCGCCCTAGTTTCCGTCATATCGGTGTTATGTTCCCGGTTTGTTGCGTCCCTTACGCGGTTGGGCTATAATGGGAACCCCTTGATAGTTCGCCTTGATTAAAGCTTTTCCAGCAATGCCCAACATTGGTTTTACCATTTGACACCTACCCTTTTCTTTCCCTTGGGTTTCCGGAGCCCGAGGGTCATCTTTATTTTAGCCCCCCACGGGCCAGTGCTCCTCTGAGTGTTGGTCCGAAATGAGCTGCCTGCGGGGCCACCGCGGGGTAACTTGAGGGTTGGTTTTACTCGTAGCTAGTCTCATCTGAGTGTGCCCTGAGAAAGAGATATGTGCAGCTCCTATCGGGATTTGTCGGCGCATTCGGGCGGTGTTGCTGGACTAGTTTTGACCCGTCGAATCATCTTGTTGTACCGGGATACCGAGTTTGATCGGTGGGTCCTGGGTGGAGGTCTATTCCTTCGTTGACCGTGAGAGCTTGTTATGGGCTAAGTTGGGACCCCCCTGCAGGGATTGATCTTTCGAAAGCCGTGCCCGCGGTTATGGGCAGATGGGAATTTGTTAATGTCCGATTGTAGATAACTTGAACTTAATTAATTAAAATGAATCAACTGCGTGTGTTGCCGTGATGGCCTCTTCTCGGTGGAGTCCGGGAAGTGGACACGGCGTTGGAGTTATGCTTGCGTAGTCTGCTCTACTTAGTTACCGCTCGTGCTTTGCCTTCTCTTCTCGCTCTCTTTTGCGAATAAGTTAGCCACCATACATGCTAGTCGCTTGCTGCAGCTCCACTCACATTACCCCTTCCTTACCTATTAAGCTTAAATAGTCTTGATCGCGAGGGTGCGAGATTGCTGAGTCCTTGTGGCTCACAGATTACTATTATACCAGATGCAGGGACCAATGATACTCCTCCGGATGGCGCGTTCGAGCTGACGTGGGAGTACGACGAGGACTCTCAGCGATACTATGTTTCTTTTCCTGATGATCAGTAGTGGTGCCTGCTCGGGGTTCGATTCAGGGATTAGTCGCATGTTGGGGAGTCTTTTCTATTTTGGCGCCGTAGTCGGGCCATGAGTGCTTGTATGATGGATGCTATTTATGTACCTTGATGTGACGTGGCGAGTGTAAGCCAACTATTATTATTATTTTTTCCCCTTTATATTTATATGTACATGGGTTGTGTGAAGATTGCCTCACTTGCGACTTATGCCTTCAATGCGATTATGCCTCTAAGTCGTGCCTCGACACGTGGGAGATATAGTCGCATCGAGGGTGTTAAACCCTAGCACTAGCACCCATATCACATAAGCCATGATAACAATGATCTCCTATTTTAACAGAAATAACAGGCATGCCTACAACAGGTCTATGTTTATTTTTAGTACCAGGTCTAGCAATTCTAGCAGTCTCGTCACAGAAGTAAATAACATGCCCATCAATATTATCATCCAAGAGATCTTTAACCATAGCAATATTAGGTTCAACTTTAATTTTCTCAGGAGGTTTGTGTGTCCTAATATTACTTTTGTTGACTACGGTTGAAGCTTTAGCATGATCCTTTATTCTAACAGGGAAAGGTGGTTTCTCAACATAAGCAGTAGGAACAATAGGATCATTATAAGGGATAGTCTTTTCTTCATCTTTAATAGGTGCAAATACTTTTACTTCAATGGGAGGATTATATTCGAATCACTTCTCCTTAGGGAGATCAACATGCGTAGCAAATGATTCACAGAAAGAAGCTACTATCTTAGAGTCAAGTCCATATTTAGTGCTAAATTCACGGAAAGCATCGGTATCCATAAAAGATTTAACACAACCAAACTTAGGTGTTATACCTAACTCCTTACCTTCGTCGAGATCCCAATCTTCAGAGTTGCGTTTAATTCTTTCCAATAAATACCATTTGAATTCAATAGTCTTCATCACAAAAGATCCAGTACAAGAAGTATCAAGCATGGAGCGATTACTGAGAGAAAGCCAAGCATAAATTTTTTGAAGAATCATTTCTCTTGAGAGCTCATGATTTGGGCATGAATATAACATTGACTTAAGCCTCCCCCAAGATTGAGTGATGCTTTCTCCTTCGCGAGGCCAAAAATTTATATATAATTACGATCACGATGAACAAGATGCATAGGATAAAACTTCTGATGAAATTCCAATTTCAATCGCTTATAGTCCCATGACCCCATATCATCACATAGCATATACCATGTCAATGCATATACCTTCAAATATAAAGGGAAGACCTTCTTCTTGATAACATCCTCGGGCATACCTGCAAGCTTAGATAATCCACAAACTTCATCCACATAGATTAAGTGTAAATCGGGGTGCAATGTCCCATCTCCGGCAAAAGGATTAGCTAGATGTTTGTCTATCATACTCGAAGGAATTTCAAAGTAAACATTTTCAGTAGGTCCAGTAGGTTGAGAGGTAACTAATTGTTGTTTCGGACGAGGTGAAGATACCCCGAACAAACCCCTCAAAGGATTATGTTCCATAGTAACAAGTGACAGTAAATTTCTGCACACTATATAAATTTTTCCTTACCAAATTCCACGTACCAAAGGTGCTTCACTCCCCGGCAACGGCGCCAGAAAAGAGTCTTGATGACCCACAAGTGTAGGGGATCTATCGTAGCCTTTTCGATAAGTAAGAGTGTCGAACCCAAAGAGGAGCATAAGGAAATAATAAGCGGTTTTCAGCAAGGTATTCTCTGCAAGCACTGAAATTATCCGTAACAGGTAGTTTTTTGATAAGATAATTTGTAAGGAGTAGCAAGTAATAAAAGTAAATAAGGTGCAGCAAGATGGTGCAATCCTTTTTGTAGCAAAGGACAAGCCTGGACAAACTCTTATATGAAGGAAAGCGCTCCCGAGGACACATGGGAATTATCGTCAAGCTAGTTTTCATCACGATCATATGATTCGCGTTCGATACTTTGATAATTTGATATGTGGGTGGACCGGTGCTTGGGTACTGTCCTTACTTGGACAAGCATCCCACTTATGATTAACCCCTATTGCAACCATCTGCAACTACAACAGAAGTATTAAGGTAAAGCTAACCATAGCATGAAACATATGGATCCAAATCAGCCCCTTACGAAGCAACGCATAAACTAGGGTTTAACCTTCTGTCACTCTAGCAACCCATCATCTACTTATTGCTTGCCAATTCCTTCCTTTAGGCCCAAAGAATGGTGAAGTGTCATGTACTCAACGTTCACATGACACCACTAGAGGAAAGACAACATACATCTCACCAAAATATCGAACGAATACCAAATTCACATGACTACTAATAGCAAGACTTCTCCCATGTCCTCAGGAACAAACGTAACTACTCACAAAGCATATTCATGTTCATAATCAGAGGGGTATTAATATGCATAATGGATCTGAACATATGATCTTCCACCAAGTAAACTAACTAGCATCAACTACAAGGAGTAATCAACACTACTAGCAAGTAGCAACCCACAGGTACCAATCTGAGGTTTGGATACAAAGATTGGATACAAAAGATGAACTAGGGTTTGAGAGGAGATGGTGCTGGTGAAGATGTTGATGGAGATTAACCCCCTCCCGATGAGAGGATCGTTGGTGATGATGATGGCCATGATTTCCCCCTCTCGGAGGGAAGTTTCCCTGGCAGAATAGCTCCACTAGAGCCCTAGATTGGTTCCGCCAAGGTTCCGCCTCATGGTGGCGGAGTTTCATCCCGTGAGCTAGCTTCTGATTTTTCCTCGGATGAAAGACTCCATATAGCCAAAGATGGGCATCGGAGGGCCACCAGGGGGCCCACGAGGCAGGGGCGCGCCCTGGGGGGTAGGGCGCGCCCCCCACCCTCGTGGCTGGTGGGTGGCCCCCCTTTGGTGCTTTCTTCTCTCGGTATTTTTTATATATTCTGAAAATAACTTCCGTGAAGTTTCAGGACTTTTGGAGTTGTGCAGAATAGGTCTCTAATATTTGCTCCTTTTCTAGCCCAGAATTCCAACTGCCAGCATTCCCCCTCTTCATGTAAACCTTGTAAAATAAGAGAGAATAGGCATAAGTATTGAGACATAATGTGTAATAACATCCCATAATGCAATAAATACTGATATAAAAGCATGATGCAAAATGGACGTATCAAAGCTCTCAAGATCAGCGTTACACACATATGCTTCATATTCCTCCTTAATTCCTGCCTGGACCATGAAATTTTCTGACGGCCATTCACATGGCCGTACTTGAGCTTCTGTTGGTAGTTCATGGTCCGGCTCACGTATCGCGGGCCTTTGTCCTTGCTTCCTTGAGGAACCACCTTGGTACATTCTCCTAAACATATTTCTTCATTTGAAAATTTTCTAAAATTTTTAGTAACTCAAAATAAAAGTGAACCAAACTCAACAAGATTGATAGCAGGTACTCCTACAAGTGCCTAGAGTCCATATCATGCACTAAAACTACTTTTGACCACATAAATTTGACATGCAAGCTCAAGAACAGGGTCACCTAAGCAGCAAAATTTGCAATAAATAAAGCACTAGAACAAAAACTAATTGGACCATTGGAGGAGTCACATACCGAAGAACAATCCCCCAAAGCAGTTTTGTGAATGGAGCTTTGAGCAAGGAGATCGAAAATGGCAGCAAGATGAGCTAGAACTCGGGTTTGAGCTAGTGCATGATTTTTTCTAGAGCAAGACGAAGTGTGTGGGTGCAAGAATAAGTGGAGGGGACCCACGTGGGGTCCATGAGGAAGGGGGCGCCCAGGGGGGTAGGGCGCGCCCTCCACCCTCATGGGCACGTGGTGGCCCCCCTGGCGTGTTCTTAGTGCCAGATATTCTCAAATATTCTAGAAAAACATATTAAATTTTTAGGGCATTTGGGGAACATTTATTTTCGGGGTATTTTTCATTGCATGGATAATTCAGAAAACAGACAGAAAATACTATTTTTGCTTTATTTAAACTAAATAACAAAAAGTAAAAATAGGGTACAGAAGGTTGTGCTTTCTAACTTCATCCATCTCATGCTCATCCAAAGGAATCCACTAACAAGGTTGATCAAGTCTTGTTAACAAACTCATTCCGAATCGCATGAAACCGGAGAAATTTAGAATAACACTAGGATACCTCAACTGGGATATGCACATCCCCAACAATAAGAATATCATATTTCTTCTTGACAGTAGGAAGTGGAAATTCAAAACCTCCAATAGTAATTGTTGAAATTTTTCCAATAGAATTGATAATGTGGACTTGAGGTTGTTTCCTTGGAAAGTGTACCGTATGCTCATTACCATTAACATGAAAAGTGACATTGCCTTTGTTGCAATCAATAACAGCCCCTACAATATTCAAAAAGGGTCTTCCAAGGATAATCGACATACTATCGTCCTCGGGAATATCAAGAATAACAAAGTCCATTAAAATAGTAACGTTTGCAACCACAACAGGCACATCCTCACAAATACCGATAGGTATAGCAGTTGATTTATCAGCCATTTGCAAATATATTTCAGTAGGTGTCAACTTATTCAAATCAAATCTACCATATAAAGAGAGAGGCATAACACTAACACCGAATACAAGATCACATAAAGCAGTTTTAACATAGTTTCTTTTAATGGAGCATGGTATAGTTGGTAATCTTGGATCTCCAAGTTTCTTTGGTATTCCACCCTTTAAGTTATAATTAGCAAGCATGGTGGAAATTTCAGCTTCCGGTATCTTTCTCTTATTAGTAACAATATCTTTCATGTACTTGGTATAAGGGTTCATTTTAAGCATATTAGTCAAACGCATACGCAAAAAGATAGGTCTAATCATTTCAGCAAAGCGCTCAAAATCCTCATCATCCTTTTTCTTGGATGGTTTAGGAGGAAAAGGCATGGGTTTATGAACCCATGGTTCTCTTTCCTTACCGTGCTTCCTAGCAACAAAATCTCTCTTATCATAACGTTGATTCTTTGATTGTGGGTTATCAAGATCAACAATAGGTTCAATCTCTACATCATTGTCATTACTAGGTTGAGCATCAACATGAACATCATCATCAACATTATCACTAGGTTCATGTTCATTACCAGAATGTGTTTCAGCATCAGAAATAGAAATATCATTGGGACTCTCAGGTGTGTCAACAGCAGGTTCACTAGAAGCATGCAAAGTCCTATCATTTTTCTTTTTCTTCCTCTTAGAAGAACTAGGTGTATGAACATTAGTTCTTTGAGAATCTTGCTCAATTCTCTTTGGATGGCCCTCAGGATACAAAGGTTCCTGAGTCATTTTACCACCTCTAGTCATAACTCTAACAACATTATCATTTTTCTTATTATTTAATTCATTGAGCAAATCATTCTGAGCCGGAAGTACTTGTTCTACTTGAGTGGTAACCATAGAAGCATGTTTACTAATAAGTGTAAGCTCACCTTTAACACTAGCCATATAATCACTCAAGTGTTCAAGCATATCAGCATTGCGTTTCAATTGTCTACCAACATAAGCATTGAAGTTTTCTTGTTTATAAATTTAATTATCAAACTCATCTAAGCACTGGCTAGTAGACTTATAACGAGGAATATCACCTTCATCAAATCTATAGAGAGAACTTACCTTTACTACCTATGTCGGGTTATCAAGACCATGTATTTCTTCAATAGGTGGTAAATTCTTAACATCTTCAGCTTTAATACATTTTTATTTCATAGGTTTCTTTGCCTCTTGCATATCTTTAGGACTGAGAAATAGAATACCCCTTTTCTTCAGAGTTGGCTTAGGAGTTGGTTCAGGAAGTGTCCAATCGTTTTCATTACTCAACATATTATTCAATATCAATTCAGCTTGATCAACAGTTCTTTCCCTGAAAACACAACCAACACAACTATCCAGGTGGTCTCTGGAATAATCGGTTAGTCCATTATAAAAGATATCCAGTAATTCATTTTTCTTGAGAGGATGATCAGGAAAAGCATTAAGTAATCGGAGAAGCCTCCCCCAAGCTTGTTGGAGACTCTCTTCTTCAATTTGCACAAAATTATATATTTCCCTTAAAGCAGCTTGTTTCTTATGAGCGGGGAAATATTTAGCAGAGAAGTAATAAATCATATCCTAGGGACTACGCACACAACGAGGATCAAGAGAATTAAACCATGTTTTAGCATCACCCTTTAATGAGAACATAAACAACTTATGGATAAAGTAATAGCAATTTTTCTCATTATTAGTGAATTGGGTGGCTATATCATTTAATTTAGTAAGATGTGCCACAACAGTTTTAGATTCATAGCCATAAAAAGGATCAGATTCAACCAAAGTAATTAACTTACGATCGACAAAGAAATCATAATCCTTATCGGAAATAAAGATAGGTGAAGTAGCAAAAGCAGGGTCATATTTCATTCTAGCATTCAAAGACTTTTCTTTAAGCTTAGCTAATAATTTCTTGAGATCAGATCTATCATTGCAAGCTAAGAAGTCTCTAGAAGTTTCTTCATCCATAACATAACCATCAGGCACAATAGGAAATTCATATATAGGGGGAGAATCTTCATCATCACTTTCATCAATATTATAAGTTTCTATAATTTCATTCTCTCTAACCCTAGCAAGTTGTTCATCAAGAAATTCACCTAGTGGCACAGTAGTATCAAGCATAGAAGTAGTTTCATCATAAGTATCATGCAAAGCAGAAGTGGCATCATCAATAACATGCGACCTATTAGAATCAATAGCATGTGTAGGTGTTGAAATTTACTCATAACAGAAGGTGAATCAAGTGCAGAGCTAGATGGCAGTTCCTTACCTCCCCTCGTAGTTGAGGGAAAAATCTTGGTTCTTTGATCTTTCAAGTTCTTAATAGTGATCAACAGATATAAATCCTAAGTGACTCAAAGAATAGAGCTATGCTCCCTGGCAATGGCGCCAGAAAATAGTCTTGATAACCCACAAGTATAGGGGATCACAACAGTTTTCGAGGGTAGAGTATTCAACCCAAATTTATTGATTGGACACAAGGGGAGCCAAAGAATATTCTCAAGTATTAGCAGCTGAGTTGCCAATTCAACCACACCTGGAAACTTAATATCTGCAGCAAGGTATTTAGTAGCAAAGTAATATGATAGTAGTGGTAATAGTGGCAAAAGTAACGGGAGCAGTTCTGGTTTTATAGTGATTGTAACAGTAGCAACGGAAAAGTAAATAAGCGAAGAACAATATATGAAAAGCTCGTAGGCAATGGATTAGTGATGGATAATTATGTCAGATGCGATCAATCATGCAACAGTTATAACATAGGGTGACACAGAACTAGCTCCAGTTCATTAATATAATGTAGGCATGTATTCCGAATATAGTCATACGTGCTTATGGAAAAGAACTTGCATGACATCTTTTGTCCTACCCTCCATGGCAGCGGGGTCCTATTGGAAACTAAGGGATATTAATGCCTCCTTTTAATAGAGTACCGGACCAAAGCATTAACACAAAGTGAATACATGAACTCCTCAAACTATGGTCATCACTGGTAAGTATCCCGATTATTGTCACTTCGGGGTTAACGGATCATAACACATAATAGGTGACTATAGACTTGCAAGATATGATCAATAACTGACATATATTCATGAAAACATAATAGGTCCAGATCTGAAATCATGGCACTCGGGCCCTAGTGACAAGCATTAAGCATAGCAAAGTCATAGCAACATCAATCTCAGAACATAATGGATACTAGGGATCAAACCCTTACAAAACTAACTCGATTACATTATAAATCTCATCCAACCCATCACCATCCAGCAAGCCTACAATGGAATTACTCACGCACAGCGATGAGCATCATGGAATTGGTGTTGGAGGAAGGTTGATGATGATGATGGAGACGGATTCCCCTCTCCGGAGCCCCGAACGGACTCCAGATCAGCCCTCCCGAGAGAGTTTAGGGCTTGGCGGCGGCTCCGTATCGTAGAACGCGATGAATCCTTCTCTCTGATTTTTTTCTCCCCAAACACGAATATATGGAGTCAGGATGGACGTCGGTGGAGCATCAGGGGGCCCACGAGCCAGGGGGCGCGCCCAGGGAGTAGGCGCGGCCCCCACCCTCATGGAAAGGGTGTGGGCCCCCCGACGTTGATTCTTTTGCCGGTATTTTTTATATATACCAAAAATAATCTCCGTTGATTTTTCAGGTCATTCCGAGAACTTTTATTTTTGCACAAAAATAACGCCATGGCAATTCTGCTGAAAACAGCGCGGTTCCGGGTTAGTTCCATTCAAATCATGCAAGTTATAGTCCAAAACAAGGTCAAAAGTGTTTGGAAAAGTAGATACGACGGAGACGTATCATCAATCCCTTCATGGGCACTCGCAAAAGTGACATCTAATAAAGATAGTAAAGTAAATATTTTTGGTATTTTTGCTGTATACATTGGAAAGTAAAGATTGCAAAATAGTAAACGAGATGCGATGCAAATAGAAGAGATGCAATATAATAAGAAAGAGACCAGGGGCCATGGGTTTCACTAGTGGCTTCTCTCAAGATAGCATCTATTACGGTGGGTGAACAAATTACTGCTGAGCAATTGATGGAAAAGCGCATAGTTATGAAGATATCTAAGGCAATGATCATGAATATAGGCGTCACGTCCGTGTCAAGTAGATCGAAATGATTCTGCATCTACTACTATTACTCCACTCATCGACCGCTATCCAGCATGCATCTAGAGTATTAAGTTCATAAGAACAGAGTAACACATTAAGCAAGATGACATGATGTAGAGGGATAAACTTGAGCAATATGATATAAACCCCATCCTTTTACCCTTGATGGCAACAATACAATACGTGCCTTTTTGCCCCTACTGTAATTGGGAAAGGACACCGCAAGATTGAACCCAAAGCTAAGCACTTCTCCCATTTAAAGAAACATCAATCTAGTAGGCCAAACTAAACCGATAATTCAAAGAGACTTGCAAAGATATCAAATCATGAATATAAGAATTCAGAGAAGAACCAACTAATATTAATAGATAATCTTGTTCATAAATCCACAATTCATCGGATCTCAACAAACACACCGCAAAAGAGTATTACATCGAATAGATCTCCAAGAACATCGAGGAGAACTTTGTATTGAGAATCAAAGAGAGAGAAGAAGCCATCTAGCTAATAACTATGGACCTGAAGGTCTGTGGTAAACTACTCACCCTTAATCAGAGAGGCTATGTTGTTGATGTAAAAGCCCTCCGTGATCTATTCCCCCTCCGGTAGATCGCCGGAAAAGGCCCTGAGGGAGTCCTGGATTAGGGGGTCTCCAGACAGCCGAACTATATCCTTCGGCCGGACTGTTGGACTATGAAGATACAAGATTGAAGACTTCGTCCCATGTCCGCATGGGACTTTACTTGGAGTGGAAGGCAAGCTAGAAAATACGGATATGTGTATCTCCTCCTTTGTAACCGACCTTGTGTAACCCTAGCCCTCTCCGGTGTCTATATAAACCGGAGGGTTTTAGTCCGTAGGACAACATACAATCATACCATAGGCTAGCTTTTAGGGTTTAGCCTCTCCGATCTCATGGTAGATCAACTCTTGTACTACTCATATTATCAAGAATAATCAAGAAGGACATAGTGTTTTACCTCCATCAAGAGGGCCCGAACCTGGGTAAAACATCGTGTCCCCTGCCTCCTGTTACCATCCGCCTTAGACGCACAGTTCGGGACCCCCTACCCGAGATCCCCAGTTTTGACACTGACATTGGTGCGTTCATTGAGAGTTCCTCTGTGACGTCGCCATAAGGAAGGATGCCTCCTCTCAATGTTAAAAACAACATCACCGTCAGGGGAGCCCTGGCTGTCGGCCAAACTCTCCGGCTAGGCAGTTTCTTCATGACCGCCTGTTTGGCTGCTGCACCGACGATGACTTCTCGGGTCATCAAAAACAGCCTCCACGTCGGAATTCGCCGAGCAGATGGATCCAATGGAGCTCTCTTCCCTAAACGAGCTCTTGGATCGCATCGCCGCCTTGGGAGTAGCTACAGACTATGATCGGATTGGGCTTAAACCTGATCAAAGGGAGATTAACTCTCCACCGGTCACCCATCATGTTGCGGTGGTGGAGGAACAATGCGGTGATTCTTCCTCGGTCTTGAGGACTAACTATGTCCGGGTTCCTGAGCTCTCCGAGCCGGATACCCGTTTACGGGAGGACATCACCCAAACCCTGAACCTAGAGTCAGGTAGCGGGCCAGACTCATCGGGCAACACCCCGGAATCCGAACTTCCAAGATCGGAAACTCCTCGGCCCCTGGGTCTCAGATTGGGTAGGGGTTCGGACTCAAAAACACACACCCACCCAGACATAATTGATCTTTCCCACATCAGGCAAGAGCCCCATGAAACAGTACATCATTATTGGGCCGGATTCCTCCTTGTGATGAACAAGGTTAAGGACTGCCACGAGGAAGACGCAGTCTCACTTTTCTGCAATAACTGCACGGACAAGGGAATCCTTAATGCCATAAGTCACCGTGACATATCACGCTTTGCCGACTTGGCGTCCATAGTACGAAAGTACTGTGCGATGGAAAGTGCTTGGAAAACCGAAACAAAATTTTGGGATAATCCGGCTCCATACATACACCCAGTCCAAGGAAAAAAGGGTGCACTATCATAAGACACCCAAGTTAATTACAAAGATGAAAAAACCCTCTACAGGGCGTGGAATAGTATTGGAGGGATGGCTCAACGGACCCTGCAAAATTCATAGTACAGCGGATACCATACCAACACACAGCCTTAGAGCATGTTGGATACTCCAGCAGGTGGCCAAAAGCGGCGAGGACCTTCTCATCCCAGATGCCACAGAGCACCATCCCAGTGATAACAATACGGTATTAACAGTCTTTGAGACCTTTGCATCAAATAATAGGCGCAACTAAACACTACGCATCATTGCCAAAATCTGCCACGTAGTAGCAATAAATCCATGGAGCAACACGGCTATTACCTTCAATGCCAGTGACGAACCCAAATTCCAAATAGCCCGAGCACCAGCGGCACTAGTCCTCAGTCCAATCGTGGACGGCTTTCGACTCACCAAAGTACTCATGGACGGAGGCAGTGGATTAAACCTCATCTACGAGGAAACTCTTCAAAAATGAAATAGATTGGAACCGCATTGAGCGAAGCAGCACAACTTTCAGAGGAATCATCCCCAGTCGGGAAGCAGGCTGTGCTGGGAAAATCACACTAGATGTGGTATTCGGCACGCCGGAGAACTATAGGTCGAAGAAATTACATTCCAAGTGGCCCCGTTCGGTAGCGGATACCACGCCCTTTTAGGATGGGGGGCGTTCACAATCTTCCAAGCCATACCCCATTATGGGTACATGAAGCTCAAAATGCCCGGGCCCAACAGAATCATCACTCTCTCTAGTGATCCAGACACAGCACTCTGCGCCGAAAACAAAACAGCCGCATTGGCCCTTGAGGCATTATCCGAAGCCTTTGCGGCCGAGGAATTAACTGCGTTGCACTCCATAGTGGACAGGGACGACGTGATACTTGACAAGAGATTCAAGTCCACCTCTTTCAAACCAGCGGATGAAATAGTCAAATTCCAAGTCCACCCAATGGACCCTACAAAAACAGCCTCCATTGGGGCACAGTTAAACCCCGCCGTGGAGGCTGCACTACGAGAGTTCCTGCGCGAGAATTGGGACATATTCGCCTGGCACCCCTCAGACATGCTAGGAATCCCACGCAAGTTGGCCGAGCACAGCCTTAATATCCTAAAAGGATTCAAGCCAGTCTAGCAGGCTCTTCGGCATTTCTCTGAACCTAAGGGACAAGCTATGGAGAGGAACTAGCCAAGTTATTGGAGGCCGGATTCATTAGAGAAATAAAACACCCGGACTGGCTAGCAAACCTGGTGATGGTACCAAAGAAGGATAAATCCTGGCGCCTATGTGTCGATTTCAAGGACCTCAACAAGGCTCGCCCAAAGGATCCCTTTCCCCTCCCCCGCATTGATCAAATTATCGATGCTACCGCAGGAGACGAGTCATTGTGTTTCCTCGACGCATACTCTGGCTCCCACCAAATTAAGATGGTAGAGTCCGACCAAGCCGCAACGGCATTTATCGCACCATACGACCCCTTCTGTTTTAACACAATGCCTTTTGGGCTCAAAAACACCGGCGCAACATATCAGCGCATGATCCAGACATGTCTGGAGAAACAGATCGGCAAAACAGTTGAGGCATATGTAGATGATGTGGTCGTTAAAACCAAACACGTCGACTCTCTAATAGACGACTTGAGGCTCACATTCGACAACCTCCGAACATACGACATCAAGCTAAATCCAGAAAAATGCGTTTTCGGCGTACCAGTCGGAAAGCTCCTGGGCTTCATTGTCTCCAGTAGAGGAATTGAAGCTAATCCGGCCAAAATCCAAGCTCTGTCATAGTTGGCTACCCCAACGGACCTCAAACAAATCCAGAAACTAACTGGATGTGTGGCGGCTTTAAGCCGCTTTATCTCCCGCTTATGAGAAAAGGCATTACCCCTTTATCGCCTCGTTTGGTGCACCGAACACTTCGAGTGGACGTATGCTGCCACAGCCGGATTGGAAGAAATAAAATCCATACTAGCAACCAACCCAATCCTGGCCGCGCCAAACATCGGCGAACCAATGCTGTTGTACATTGCGGCAACTCATCAAGTTGTAAGCGCAGTGCTCGTCATCGAACTAGAAGCTGACGGACATAAATTCCCTCTTCAAAAGCTGGTATACTATGTATCCACTATCCTCACTCCATGCAAATCACGGTACCCACATTATCAAAAGATAGCCTATGTGGTATTCATGGCATCCCGGAAGCTGCGACACTACTTTCAAGAGTGTTCAATTACAGTAGCCTCGGAAGTGCCACTCAATGATATTATAAATAACTGCGATGCTACAGGCCGGATTGCCAAATGGGCCATTGAGATCCTCCCGTTCGACATAACATACAAACCTCGGCGAGCCATTAAATTGCAAGTATTGGCCGACTTTGTCACCGAATGGACGGAAGCCGAACTCCCTAAAGAGTACAGCGCATACTCCAATTGGATCATGTGCTTCGACGGCTCAAAAATGATGTCCGGTCTAGGGGCTGGCGTCATCCTGACGTCCCCAACCGGAGATATCGTTTAGTACGTATTACAGACTCCAACAACGCAGCCGAATATGAAGCCCTCTTGCATGGTCTTCGGATGGCAGTCTCCATGGGCATTCAACGCCTGGAGGTGTGTGGGGATTCGAACCTCTCAATATCCCAAATAAATGGAGACTTCAACGCCAAGGATCCAAAGATGGCGGCCTATCGAAATGCCGTCCTAAAGATGTCAGCTCGGTTCGAGGGGCTCGAATTTCACCACGTGGCTCGGGAAAACAATCAGGCGGTGGATATCCTCGCCCGCATTGGCGCAAAACGCAATGGGATCCCCCCAACATCTTTCTGGAGAGGCTTTTTAAGCCAGCGGTGGTATGGGAAGGGGACACCGGTAACAATAGTCTGGACCCTGCCAAAATGCCCGATACCGAACATTCTGACATAATCGGAGGCTCCGCCACCGAAATAACACCTTCAGCCCACGTAATAATGGCCGTCATCACCCCGTGGACAGAACCATTCCTGGCCTACCTAACTAGGCAAGAACTTCCCGAGGACCAAAATGAGGCACACTGCATAGTGCGGCGATCTAAAGCCTACAGGGTCCACGAGGGAGAGGTGTATAAGAAAAGCACTACCGGAGTCCTACAAAGGTGCATCTCCGAAGAGGAAGGGTGAAAGCTTTTGGCAGAATCATGCCGGACTCGGCGGCCACCGCGCCGCAGCCCGGGCCCTTGTAAGAAAGGCCTTCCGTACATGATTTTATTGGCCGACGACTCGGGCAGACGCACAGGACTTGGTCCAACGCTGCGCCGGTTGCCAGCTTTTTGCAAACCAAAGCCATATGCCACCCACTGCCCTCCAAACAATCCCCATTACCTGGCCTTCCGAGGTCTGGGGGCTTGACATGGTTGGACCCCTTAAAAGGGGAACCCATAAGAAAAAATACTTGCTGGTCATGGTGGACAAATTCACCAAATGGATAGAAGCCAAACCTGTTAAAATGGTCGTATCCAGACCGGTGATAGACTTCATATCCGGGGTTGTACACCGTTATGGCGTCCCCCACAGCATCATCACTGACAACGGCACAAACTTCACGGTCAACGAGGTAAAACTCTGGTGCAGCAACATGGGCATCAAGCTTGATTACGCCTCCGTCTATCACCCACAGACCAACGGCCAAGTTGAGCGAGCAAATGGTCTTATCATGAGCGGCATTAAACCTAGATTAGGGCGGTCCTTAACGGAGTCTAACACACACTGTGTAGAGGTGCTCGACTTTGTACTCTGGGGGCCACGGACCACGCCGAATCATAGTACCGGATATACACCCTTCTTTATGGTGTACGGCGCAGAGGCAGTTCTGCCCTGTGACATAATTCATGACTCACCTCGAGTGCGCATGTATGAAGAAAGAGAAGCTGAGCTCAATCGGCAGGACAGTCTGGACACCCTTGAGGAGGAGCGCGACGTGGCAAAAGCCTGTTCCGCATTTTATCAGCAACAGGATTGAAGATACCAAAGAAGAGAAGTACGGGCCAAAACTTATAACGTTGGCGAGCTAGTTCTACGCCTGCCGGAGAAGAAGAAGACCAAGCTCGAGCCCAAATGGGAAGGTCCCTTCGTTATTGACCAAGTTCTGACCGGTGGAGCGTACCGTCCGCAGGATGCATCGAATAATCGACTTGAGCCGAACCCATGGAACACAGCTAGGCTCCGAAGATTCTACGCCTAGCACCGGACTCTATGTTCGTCTCCTTCCTCTGTCCATTTTTTGAATATATATTATGTGTTCTTTTTCTTTTTCTCTTTCTTTCTTTTATTCTTTCCCAAGGCCTTCAAGGGCCAACTTGTGCCTCGCTTGCACACTATAGATGCGCTAACCGTGCTCATTTTACCTGGGGGCTTCTTACATAGAAGCTTAATTATCTATCCGGGCTTCACGCCCAGCACATGTGTTATTCTTCCGCACGTACCTTTTCTTCGCCATTATATGCATCGATATGACTTAAGTTTTGGCCAAGCTGGGTTGCTTGGCTCTTGTATTTATGCCCTATGTTCCCGTTAATTTGGCTAGGGCATAAGGGGAGCACCTCTGCGATTGTTACTGTCGGGTCAGCCGGATGTGTACCTCAGACTGGGTGAAGCCGAAAGCTAGCGTTCTTAAGAGAATATTCGGTCGGTGAACAAAAGATGATTTTTATTTATTTTCCATATGTGCCCCCAGATGATTTTTCCTGCGTTTCCTCTCGCAGTTCGGACATGCACTTTAGGGCATGTGTACCCAGGGAAAGGAACCCTTAACGGAACTATTCTCCCTGGAAGATGCTTCTTGCTACCCATGTAATATAGCATAGCTAGTTGGGCACTTGTCTATTCAAGCACTAATGACCCCTACGCCTGGTCTCCACGCATACCCCGGTTCTTATATAATTGAGCGGGTATTCGGATACACTCCGGACTATCGGGTCCCGAGGTTGAAGCGAAAAGGTCCGCCATGACAAACGATCTACAATCCGGCTAGAAGGCATTATACATGTCACTTTAATTACATAGTCATGTAGACTGACTGAATTCCTCTTCTATACCATCCAACAGGCGGTCTAGCCTACAATCCTGTTGGGAATATTTTGTGGCTAATTCAACTAGCCCATAGACTAAGCTAACCGGGATCTCTTTCCCGTCGGGCCCCACAGGTCCGACCTCGGCCATGTGATTTGGGTCGGCCTTGGTATACCGCGTCTTCACCATGGCCCAGGCGTCCTTGGCACCTTGACGGCAGGCAGATATCTTCCATAATCGGAGGCGCCATCGTTCTCCCTTGAGCTTCTCCGCAAGCTCTCCAACGCCTTCTGGCAGGGAGACGGATGGCCACAAGGCTTGGGCAATACCTTGCATCACCTGCCGAACTTGTTCGTGCAGTTGTGAGAGCTCGGATAGAAGATCACCCGCAGACCTGGGCATCTCCTCCGCGGGATGACCCGTCAGCATACCTGCAGACATAACTCAGCTAGCCGGCTTCTTCGCCGTCCCCTTTATTAAGGGTTCGTTCAAGCACTTACTGAAAATGCCGCGTCGAAGCCGCTTATTCTCCTTCTCGGAGTCCACAAGCTGGGCTCGAACATCTTTCAGTTCCACGCTCAGCTTGGTATTGGCGTCTTGGAGATTATTTTTCTCCTGCCTGACCTTAGTCAGCACGCGTTCGCCAGCCTTTAGCTGCCGAACAACATGCTGCTCCTCCGGATTCTCTCCGGATTCATCTGCAATATCTATTATTAGATCTGCAGCTCTGCCGCATGCTATATGGTACCTATCATTCTTTGAAAGAAATGTTACAAGCAGGGGCCTTTTTAGGTTCCTTCAGTGCGGCAACAGCGGCCCGAAGTTGGGTCTTGCATTCCTCCAACTCCTGTGACAGTTGACTATTCTTCTCTGTAAGAACTTGCACAATAAGATGATCCTTAAATCAGTTCTGCTAACTGTTTCAAGTCTCAGGGGCTACTGATACATATAATTGTCAGATTTGCTTACCCGTACATCGTTTACATACTGGTCCGTGGCTCTGGCTAGACCATTTTTAGCAGCACAGAGATACGCCTCTCCATGATTGAAGGCATCAAATGCATCTGGTGAGAAGCAAGCATCGCGGAGTACGGCCCGGCGACGCCTATGATTCATGGCGCTCTCCCCTTCTGAATTTCTAGCGGATAGCCTATCCGCATCCTCTGTAGGGGGAGTATTCGGTGTCCGCCCCATGTCGGCTTCTGCCTCTATGACCGGCCCTGGAGGCCGACCAGTGGAAGCGGGGTCGGCAGCCTCATCGGACATATTCTAGCGAGCATTTTTTCTGTTATAGAAACATGGATGTCATTATATTTCAAGAAAGACGACAACCAGGGAGTGGGGTTTCTATCATACCTCTGCGCTGGCGTCTCCGTCCTGACCGCCTTCCTTTTTGGCCGGCCCAGCCTCGGTGCCTCTTGTTGGCGAGTTGCTGCGGGTTTGGCATGGCATCCCGAATGCCTTCCCTGTAAAAACACCATATGCATATGGTAGGTGAAGTGTCTAAAAGGGGATCCTAGTTTTTGGAGTTGGGATTTTTGGTTTTTCTTACTTGTGACGCAGGAAGCAGTCCGGGATAGTCGGCCGTAATGGCCACCATGGTGTCATCACGGCTTAATTGATAGAACTGTCGGTCTATCAGCTCCACGAATATGTCTAGATCTTCTTCGAGTCCGGGACTAAGGGCCTGATCAGGGTCCTCTGGCTGTGGAGATGGGTTGCTGACCTCCCTTATGGCTTTTCGCAGTTCCTGCCGCAAAATAGCAAGGTGAGTACCTACGACAAAGAATGCGGGAAGAATAGGAATAGGGAGATATTACTCACCCAGCTTGGCGGGTTGTACATGGAGAATCCATCCTGTGGCTTGATGCGGATGAACTCCTCTTCCTCTCCTCTGAACAATTCAGACAGAATTTTTGCTAAAGCGGCAGCATTGTTCGGACCCTTACGCCCGCAAAGGGTGGCGTCATCTTCCCCATTAAAACACCACAAGGGGTGCCCTCGATATTGAAGTGGTTGCACTCCCCGCATTATGCATATTGACATAACCTCGATTACTGTCAATCCTGATTGAGCCAGCGCTTTAATCCGGTTCATCAGGTAAAGGACTTCCCCGTTGACTTCCTCCTGGGGGCTCCGTGGGCGCCAACTTCGGCGTTTCTTTAGAGGAGCATTGCTGAACTCAGGAAGACCCTGCCGAACAGGGTCCGGAAGGGGGACGTCCTCCATATAAAACCATTCCGAAGGCCAGTCTTCGGACGTCTTCTTCGGAGTACCGGACAGGTATCCGGTTTCGGCGATGTGCCATATTTCGGCTCCGCCCACTTGATAAAGTGACCCCTCCTGTGTGCGAGGGATGAGGCAAAATAACCTTTTCCACAGCTCGAAATGAGCCTTGCAGCCCAGGAATAACTCGCAGAGGGCAACATAGCCGGCGATGTGTAAAATGGAAGCAGGGGTGAAATTATGCAGTTGGAGGCCGTAAAACTCCAGGAGCCCGCGGAGGAACAGATGAATCGGAAATCTGAGTCCCCTCAATAAATAAGGGACGAGGCATACCCGCTTCCCCGTAGAGGGGCTGGGGAAGCCCTCCGCTTGCTCCCCGCCATTGTAGGTGGCGAGCCCGGCTCGGACGGGCACCATATACGCCGGAGGGAGAAATCCCTTAGTTTGAAGTTCGACTAATCAACTGTGTGGGACTGAACACCTCTCCAAATCGCTGGGCATAGGGCTACGGGGCGGGAGGAGGAGCTGCGGAGGTCGGCCATGCTGGAGTGGATCTTTCCGAAGCACGCTCCGATGGATTCTTGCCGTGGGAGGATGGTATGGATTGGATCTAAGAATCCCCTTCCCTTTAATAGACAATTTATTTATCTAGCTAGGGGGGCGAATGTAAAAACGCCCTGGCGCCTCGCATTCATTCGACGCGTGGAAGATAACCCTTATTGGGCACAGAAGCCAAGAGGTTCAACATTTATGGGACCGGACACTACTTAACAGGTATTCAAGATTTGGAGAAGAGCCCGCGTTGCAGTGCCGGAGACAATACTATGCGCCAGACTCATCGTCATTGAAGCCTGGTTCAGGGGCTACTGAGGGAGTCCTGGATTAGGGGGTCTCCGGACAGCCAGACTATATCCTTCGGCCGGACATTGGACTATGAAGATACAAGATTGAAGACTTCGTCCCGTGTCCGGATGGGACTCTACTTGGCGTGGAAGGCAAGCTAGGCAATACGGATATGTGTATCTCCTCCTTTGTAACCGACCTTGTGTAACCCTAGCCCTCTCCGGTGTCTATATAAACCGGAGGGTTTTAGTACGTAGGACAACATACAATCATACCATAGGCTAGCTTTTAGGGTTTAGCCTCTCCGATCTCGTGGCAGATCAACTCTTGTACTACTCAAATTATGAAGAATAATCAAGCAGGACTTAGGGTTTTACCTCAATCAAGAGGGCCCGAACCTGGGTAAAACATCGTGTCCCCTGCCTCCTATTACCATCCGCCTTAGACGCACAGTTCGGGACCCACTACCCGAGATCCGCCGGTTTTGACACCGACAGGCCCCAAGGTGGGATCTCACGGGTACAAAAGGTTGCGGCGGTGGAAAAGTGGTTTCGTGGCTCTCTGCGATGTTTCTAGGGTACAAGAGTATATATAGGACAAGGAAGTACGTCGGTGGAGCTATGAGGGGCCCACGAGGGTGGGGGCGTGCCTACCCCCTGGGCGCGCCATCCTGCCTTGTGGCTATCTCGTGGAGTTCCAAACTTCGACTCCAAGTCTTCTGGATTGATTTTGGTCCATGAAAGATCATCGCGAAGGTTTCATTCCGTTTGGACTTTGTTTGGTATTCCTTTTATGCGAAACTCTAAAATAGGCAAAAAAAACATAAACTGGCACTCGGCCTCCGGTTAATAGGTTAGTCCCAAAAATAATATAAAAGAGTGTATTAAAGCCCATTAAACATCCAAAAAAGATAATATAATAGCATGGAACAATAAAAAATTATAGATACATTGGAGACGTATCAGTAGAGTAGTTTATATTTTCTCTGCATACAGTACTAGTTAGTCATGCTTCAAAACTAAACAGCACGCCATTAAAAAAATAAAGTCGAGAAATAATGCAACACCTCGGGCCAACGCGGCCAGATCACATTTTGCACGAGAAATGACACACCATGTTTCGTTGACATGTGGTCCCGTTCCAATATGTTACTGAGACAACGGCGAGTCCTTTTCTACAATTTCCGAATGGATATCTATGTAGGCCAGGGTGCTTCTTCGTGCATTGTGGCAACCGTCCACCGCCTCTTTGCCTTTCCCTCTCGATTTGGAACTGCTATCACACGTTCTTCCTCCCCCCTCCATTTGTCTTCACCCTCCCTTCTGCCATTGTTCGATCGTCTTCTCCAGGGAGGGAACGGGCTGGAAATGACCCTGTTATTCTTGCCCCGATCTGAAAGATGACATGGTGGAGGAACTCATTGATTGGTGCGACGTCATCACCTCGGCTAGCATGGCAGGTTCGATAAGACCATTCTCGACTCAACTAATAACATCATTACAAAGAACCCAAGGGTCCAGGTGCGGTTTGATCTCCCCTATCTTCTTCGCCGTGACCCTGATCACTGGCATGCGGACGACGGAAGCCTCGCCTTGTGCAAGTTGATGTTGCTTGATAATGATACGTGTGACCTTAAGATGCCATCTCTTGAGGGTAAGGCTTGGGCATGCGCAAATGTAGATTGGGTTGTTTGTATTGGGTACAACTGCGAATGGGAACTTGTGAATGTGTACACTCGTCACCGGGTTCCACTTCCATAAATCTCAGACCGCCCAGAGGTTGAGCACACCGGTATTCTACGTACGTTCAACTATGATCATGGTGACTGTCGTCTATAGAAGATAGCAATTTTTCAAGTTCCCGACTGCTCTTGGGGTTATAGGAATACTTGTGTTATCACTATCTTCGACAAGCTTGTTGCCATCCTTCATACTTCGACTCGGTGGATATTGCTCAAAAATCAATTTCTATACACGGATGTGTACTGTCATGCAATTAAATACGAGGGTCTTGCGTTTGCTGCCCCCACTCATGGCACTATTTTTGCATGGAATCCTGATGCTTTTGGTACGTTTATCTTCCACCGTAATTATAATTGTTATATCCACATGCATGCGGGTTAGCTAGTTTCCCTTTACTAATAAACCTTCTTGTGTTTCCAAGGTCCTGTGAACATTCCACCACCTATACTTGAAAAACATTATAACCAAGGGGGAGATGACGATGGTGAGGACGAGCAGGACCTATATACTCAGTGGCGCCTGGCAACTTATTCCAATGGATCACCTCTTCTTGTCTGTATACAGGGCACTGATATGTCTCGACATATCTATAATTTTTGATTGTTCCATGCTGTTTTATTATCAATCTTCGATGTTTTATAATCATTTTATATTATTTTTTGGTACTAACCAATTGACATAGTTCCAAGTGCCCGTTGCTGTTTTTTCCATGTTTTTTACATTGCAGAAAAACAATATCAAACGGAGTCCAAATGCCACGAAACTTTACGGAGATTTTTTATGGACTAGAAGGAAGATGTTGGGCCCTGGTTGCACCTAGGGGAAGTCCCGAGGAGGAGACAACCCATCAGGGCGCGCCAGGAGGCCTAGGTCGCCCTGGTGGGTTGTTCCCACCTCGGGTGCCCTGATAACTCTTGAGCACTGCGTTGGATTTCCCCGAAGAGGAGAGGATGATGCAACAAAGTAGCGTAAGTATTTCCCTCAGTTTTTGAGAACCAAGGTATCAATCCAGTACGAGGCTACGCTTCAAGTCCCTTGTACCTACACAAAACAATAGCTCAACGCAACCAACACGCTAAGGGGTTGTCAATCCCTTCACGGTCACTTACGAAAGTGAGATCTGATAGAGATATGATAAATAATATTTTTGGTATAAAGATGCAAAGTAAAAAGTAAAAGCAAAGCAATAATAAAGTGATGGAGATTGATATGATAAGAAAGAGACCCGGGGGCCATAGGTTTCACTAGTGGCTTCTCTCAAGAGCATAAGTATTCTATGGTGGGTGAACAAATTACTGTTGAGCAATTGACAGAATTGAGCATAGTTATGAGAATATCTAGGTATGATCATGTATATAGGCATCACGTCCGAGACAAGTAGACTGAAATGATTTTGCATCTACTACTATTACTCCACTCATCGACCGTTATCCAGCATGCATCTAGAGTATTAAGTTAAAAACAGAGTAACGCCTTAAGCAAGATGACATGATGTAGAGGGATAGTTTCATGCAATATGATAAAAAACCCATCTTGTTATCCTCGATGGCAACGATACAATTTGTGCCTTGCTTCCCCTTCTGTCACTGGGAAAGGACACCGCAAGATCGAACCCAAAGCTAAGCACTTCTCCCATGGCAAGAACAACCAATCTAGTAGGACAAACCGAACTGATAATTCGAAGAGACTTGCAAAGATAACCAATCATACATAAAAGAATTGAAAGAAGATTCAAATATTATTCATAGAAAAACTGGATCATAAACCCACAATTCATCGTTCTCAACAAACACACCGCAAAAAGAAGATTACATCAAATAGATCTCCACAAGAGAGGGGGAGAACATTGTATTGAGATCCAACAAGAGAGAAGAAGCCATCTAGCACTACTGGAATTGGATAATTTGCCATCTGCCAGCTCTTTGCCGTCTGCTAGCTGACGGCAAAGAAGCTCTTTGCCATCAGCTACCCAAAAGCAGACGACAAAGAAACGACAGACGGCAAAGAAGCTCTTTGCCGTCCGCCAGCTCTTTGCCGTCTGCTGGCAGACGGCAAAGAATCTTTGCCGTCCGCTTGCAGACGGCAAAGAGAGAGGTGGCCCCCACCCCCCGCCCGTTTGGAAAAAACCTAACTGCCCACCTCTTTGCCGTCTGCCAGCAGACGACAAAGAGGCAAAAGGGCAGACGGCAAAGAGAGGTGGACGACAAAGAGGACACTACCTAACGGCCCGTACCCCCCACCCGTTACTCTCTGTTCTCTCCTTGCCGACGCGCCCCGCCACCACTTCCCACCCCACCGCCGCCGCCGCCGCCCGCCGTGCGCCGCCGCCCCCACCACTCGCCGCCGCCCGGTCGCCCCACCACCCGTCGCCCCCGCCGCCCTGTTGCCCCCGCCGCCCCATCGCCCCGGCCCCCCGCCGCCCCACCACCCCGTCGCCCCCCCTCCCCGCCGCCCCGGCCCCCCCGTGCCCCGGCCCCCCACCGCCCCGGGCCCGGCCCCCCGCCGCCCCAGGCCGCCCCCGCGCCCCGGCCAGCTCCTCCACCGGGGGCCTCCTCCACTGCCCCGCCCCCTCCTCCACCAGCCCTGCCCCAGGTGAGCCCCCTCCTTTTTTCTGTTTTTTTTCTGTTTTTTTCTTTTTAGTTATAGTTTAGATTTAGTTTTAGTTTTAGTTTTAGTTTAGTTTTAGGTTTAGATTTAGTTTTTTTCCTTTTTTTCTGTTTTATTATTTTTAGGTTTATGTTTAGTTTAGATTTAGTTTTAGTTTTAGTTTTAGTTTTAGTTATAGGTTTAGTTTAGTTTGAGGAAAGAAGAAGAAGAAGAGAAAAAGAGGATAGGAGGAGAAGAAGAAGAGGAAAAAGGAAAGGAAGAAGAAGAGGAGGAGGAGGAGAAGAAAAAATAAGAAGAGGAAGAAGAAGAGGAAGAAGAAGAAGAAAAAAGAGGAGAGGGGGAGAAGAAGAAGAGGAAAAAGGAAAGGAGGAGAAGAAGAAGAAGAAGAAGAAGAAGAAGAAGAAGAAGAAGAAGAAGAAGAAGAAGAAGAAGAAGAAGAAGAAGAAGAAGAAGAAGAAGAAGAAGAAGAAGAAGGAGGAGGAGGAAAAAAAAGGAAGAATAGGAAGAAGAAGAAAAGGAAAAAAGAGGAAAAAAACCCGACCCGACACGGCACCCCGACTTCGACCCGGCACCCAGACACGACACCCCAACCCCTAGACCCCGACCCCGACACCCCGACCCCGACCCCGACACCCCGACCCCGACCCCAACACCCCGACCCCGAGGCTGACCCGACACGCCGACCCCGACACCGACACGGCACCCCGACCCCGACCCGGCACCCCGACCCGACACCCCGACCCCGAGACCCCGACCCCGACACCGACACGACACCCCGACACCGACACGACACCCCGACACCGACACCGTGACACCACACCCACCCTTACCCCGACACCGACACGGCACCCCGACCAGACACCGCGACCCCGAGACCCCGACCCCGAGCCTGACCCGACACCCCGACCTCGAGACCCCTGACCCCGACCCGACACCCCGACCCCGAGACCCCGACCCCGGGCCTGACCCGACACCCCGACCCCGACACTAACACGGCACCCCGACCCCGACCCGGCACCCCGACCCGACACCCCGACCCCGAGACCCCGACCCCGACCCCGACCACGACACCCCGACCCCGAGCCTGACCCGACACCCCGACCCCAACACCGACACGGCACCCCGACCCCGACCCGGCACCCCGACCCGACACCCCGACCCCGAGACTCCGACCCCGACCCCGACACGGCACCCCGACACCGACAGGGCACCCCGACCACCGACACCTCCCGAAAATTAAGGTGTTCTTTGGCCTTCCAGAGGCCGACGGGGTCATATATTTGTGAATTATTAGTTAGGTCATATATTTTTCGATTTAGTTATGAAAAACATCATATATAATTGTGTTGATCGTGTAGTTTTAAATGTGCAGTTGTTTCATCGCTGCAAGGTTTGGTGTTCGACGACCTCGCCGTGCGTTTGACAAGCTCTGCCCCTTCGTTCGTGGGTGAGCACAAATGACAAGTCCTCCTCCCCCATTAATTATTTGATCTATTCCGATGAAACTTGATAGCTAGCTATATATGTGTCTTGAATCATCAGTATGCGTAACCAATATGTGTCTCCCGTTCGAAAGCGTCATAGTTATAAATATGCATGCATTTGCATATTTATAACCTTGATTCTTTCGAATTGTCCAACGCTATCCATGGACAGCCCGAGTATGTGTAGATTGGGTTCGTTTTCCCATATGCTTTGCTCCGGATCCGACGCATATATTTCGTCAGTGCCTCCCCTGTTGTTCTCCGGGTACACATCCTCTCTGTTTATTGCAGAGACATGTATCAGGAGAACAGCGGGGAGGTGCTACCGAAATTTTGCATCGGATCCGGAGCATAGCATGGGAAAATGAACCCAATCTACACATACACGGGTGGGATTAGGACCTATCTACCTATTAGAGTGTAGGTTGCATGGACATAATAAAATTGACAAAGTAGATCAACTGATGAATATATACATGGTGAATTACATATATAATTGTTGTGTGTCCAGTAGCTCTGAAAGTCAAGATGAGTGACCGTGCTTGGATGTATACCGGTCACACTGGTCAGAACAAATGGAGCGCTGAATGGTTCACAAAAACTAAGGGGTTTGTGCAAGCCGCATTTGCAAATGGCCAAAAGAAAACCTGGTGCCCCTGTTTCCGGTGCGGCAATTGGGAAAAGAAGACAGAGGCTGAAATGGGCAAACACCTGCAGAAGAGTGGTTTTATGCCCGATTATATGGTGTGGACATTTCATGGTGAGTCTGCCCAACGTGACCGAGCTGAGGTGGATCGTCGTCGCACCGGCGAGCATGGTACCGGGATGGAAAACATGGTGCAAGACTATGATGATGCTCGGGATTCGGACGAGGAGATGGAGGAATCTGCAAAGGCCTTCAATGAAATGTTGGAGTCTTCGAAACGTCCGCTCCACGAGCACACTGAGCTTTGTCAGTTGGATGCCATCTCACAAGTAATGGCTCTGAAGGCTCAGTTCAACTTGGGCAGAGAATGCTATGACGCAATTATGACAGTATTTGGACGCTTTCTACCCAAAGGCCATGTAATGCCTGCAAACCTGTACCAGTCGGACAAAATCCTCCGTGCACTGAAGATGCCCTATGAGAAGATACATGCCTGTGAGAAAGGATGTGCCTTATTTAGGCTTGACTATGCGGACTTGAACTATTGTCCCATTTGCAAGTCTTCCAGGTATATTGTGGTAGACAACGGTATGGGTGAGAAGACACAGACCAAAATCCCCCTTAGTGTTCTTCGGTATATGCCAATCGTACCAAGACTTCAACGTCTTTTCATGGTCGAAGAGACGGCCAGACAGATGACGTGGCACAAAACAGGCAAAAGAACCGAACTAGATGCAGATGGGAATCTGATGATGGTACACACATCAGATGGTGTTGCGTGGAAAAAGTTTGATGAATTACATGCTCACAAAGCGGCAGATCCGAGGCATCCTCGAGTCGGCATCAGCACGGATGGGTTCAGTGTGTTTGGTATGACGGCAGCCCAATATAGTTGTTGGCCCGTATTTGTCTTTCCACTCAATCTCCCCCCCGGACAGATTATGCAAAGAAAGAACATTTTCCTGACGTTGATAATTCCAGGACCCAACTATCCGGGCAAAAATATGAATGTGTACATGCAGCCGCTTAAGGACGAATTGCAAGAAGCCTGGGATAATGGGTTCAAGACATACGACGCCTTTAGCAAACGGAACTTCATAATGCGTGTCTGGTACATGTACTCGACGCATGACTTGCCGGCGTATGCGCTATTCGTTGGCTGGTGTGTGCATGGAAGGTTCCCGTGCCCCACATGCAAGGGAGCTCTTGAGTTTCGTTGGCTTCAGGCCGGTCGCAAGTTTTCTTGCTTTGACATGCATAGACAGTTCCTCGATCCTCGCCATAAGTTCAGGAAAGACAAGAAGAACTTCATCAGGGGTAGAGTTGTCAAAAACTCTGCAACACCTGCATTGACAGGCCAACAGACCCTGGATCAGTTAAACGCTCTCGAGCCAGATCCACAACGTCCAGGGTACTTCAAGGGGTATAATACTAAGCACGCGTGGACTCACAAAACATGCTTATGGGATCTTCCTTACTTCAAAGACCTCCTTTGCCCACACAACATCGACGTGATGCACACTGAGAAGAATATCGCCGAGGCACTTTTTGGTACATTGTTCGGCATAGATGGGAAGTCAAAGGATAATCCTAAGGCTAGAGTCAATCTGGAGGCGCTATGTGATAGGCCGTTACAAAACATGAAAGAACCGAAAGGAAAGCAGAACTGGACAAAGCCAAAGGCATGGTTCAATCTTGGAAGGCCAGCTATGAGGGAAATTCTCTTGTGGGTGCAACAGCAGTTGATGTTTCCCGATGGGTATGCAGCGAATCTAAAGAGGGGAGCGAATCTTGATAAACTGAAGATATTTGGTCTCAAGAGTCATGATTGGCACATATGGATTGAGCGGGTAATGCCGGTGATGTTGCGTGGCTTCATCCCTGAGGATGAATGGCTAGTACTGGCAGAACTCAGCTATTTCTTCCGTGTTCTTTGTGCGAAAGAACTATCGCCTGGCGTGCTAGAAGAAATGGAAGAGTTGGCGCCGGAGTTGATCTGCAAGTTAGAGAAGATCTTTCCACCGGGCTTCTTTAATCCAATGCAGCATTTGATTTTGCATCTCCCGACCGAGGCAAGATTGGGGGGGCCCGTGCAAAATCGTTGGTGCTACCCAACTGAGAGGATGCAGAAGACGCTTTGAGAAAAATGTAAAAATAAACGTAGAATTGAAGCATCGATGGCTGAGGCATTCATTACAGAGGAGGCGGCAAACTTCATAACAGCGCACTACGAAGCCAAAAATCGTCATTTGCATAATCCGAAGCCTCGGTACAATGCTGACGAGCCTAAAAAGGGTGGATCCAACCTCAGCCTATTCAAAGGGAATCTCGCACTAGCTAGTGTTTCACATCCAGTATCTTTGGATAACGAAGAATGGCGGACCATTTCATTGTATATCTTCAACAACCTGATAGAAGTGCGGCCGTACATCGAGTAAGTTCTCGGTACATTGCTTCGCAACTTCTATTTCCTTTGAACTACTCTTATTCCTGGATATGTCATACAGTCGATACGTTACCATATTCTTGTATGGAGCGGAGATCCAAAAGGATTCCGTCGAAGAGTATGAGCTTCTCGCAAAGCAAGGAGGTGGCTATCCCGGTTTCATCTCTTGGTTCAAACAAACGGTAATTTCTATTAGACAATTTCATTTCATTCGCTAATTTGTGCATAATGCAACAATCCTTTCATATTAAACCTGTAGGCTAATTCAGAGTCTATGGACGCCGAATTGAGACAAGTCGCTAATGGTTTTGACTATAAGGTCCGTTCATTTGACAAGTACGACATCAACGGGTATCGCTTTCGTACCTATGGCAAAGAGCTATCGATGGCGGACCGAAAGTCAACAAATTGTTGTGTATCTGCTATCGGTGAAGGAGGTACCGAGTATTATGGGAGAGTTGAAGCAATTTATGAACTTCTGTTCTATGGTGAAAACCCACCGAATGTCGTAGTCTTCAAATGTTATTGGTTTCAGCCGAAGGAGACTAGAAGGACTCATGAACATGTAGGGCTAGTTGAAATCAACCAAAGCACTCATTTAGATGTTCCTGATGTCTATATTATGGCTCAACAGGCGACCCAAGTATTCTATCTACCGTGGGCCTGCCAAACTAATCCAAATCTGAAAGGTTGGGATGTCGTTTATGAAGTGCCGCCACGTGCTAGACTTTCTCCCCCAAAGGAAGAGGATTATGAACCTCACATTAACCCAGACACATATGAAGGAGAATTCTTCCAAGAGACACGTCTTTCCAAAAAGTGTTTCCAGAACCGCTATACTTCACCCCAAAACATTGAAGTAGACAGCGACAATGAATCCGACATCACCCCAGAGGAGGAACAAGAAGAGCCGGAACAAGAAGAGGTTACTGCTGCGGATGACCTGTCAATGCTTGACCGATTACGTCAAGGTGACCTTGCACATGTTGATGCCAATGAACCCTATGAGCCCGTCATTGATTATAGTGATGATGATGATTATGCATTTATTGATGATACTGATCGAGATTATTAGTAGTGTCAGGTATTACATTTTTCTATGTTGTACTTGATGATGATACACTTAAGTGATACACATATTATTATTCATGTCGGTCTTTTTTTATGTTGTACTAATTTCGTTTACTGTTTGTCATGGCAGGTGTTGAAAGATGGTGGGCGCTGGTCGGGAGCGTGGTCTGAGGTCTTCCATTCCAGACGCACCTCTCCGCCGAGCGTTGCTGGACAGTATGGCCACACCGCCGGGCCCTTCTTCGTCGACCGTGGTGCCCAGCAGGGGACGAGGTAGGAAGAGAGGAGGTGGGGCACGTGGTCGTGGGAGAGGAGGTAGGGTGACTGCTACGGTGCCTTCCTCGCCGCCACCCCCAGCCGTTTCACCCGAGCACGTGACTGCTAGGGTGGACTCGTCCGAGGAGGAGGCTACACGGACTCCGGTCCACGAGCCTCCGGTCCACGGGTCTTCGGCCCACGAGAGTTCGGCCCACGTGACCCCGGAGGAGCACACGTCCGGATGGGGTACCTGGCCGGATCAGCCCGAGGAGCCGAGTGGCCATGCTGATGATGGCGGGGAGCCGACTGATCTTGAGGAGGAGGGGGGCACCGTCTACCAGCGTGGTGCTACACGGCTCCCGTCCGTGCCGGTGACCCGCGAGCAGAGGTGGTTGATTTTCCCTGATGGGGAGAGGTACGTAAGTGCATTTAATATTTTTGTACCTTGTGCATTCACGTTTTTTCAAATAACTAATGCGTTGGCCTTGTCATGCTGCAGGGGTTGGGACCACCATCATAGTGTCCGCCGGCCCAACTCCGTCCTTGGAGTTCTTTGTCGGCAAAACTTCCCGGGGTTTGTCACGTTGCCTGGTGAGGGTCGGCTTCCAGAGCTTGGATTGAGCTGGGAGCACTACGTGGCTGCCCCAGCCCCGCCAAATGAGATTATCGACGGTGTCGTGTGTGACACGAGGGCAGACATGGTGATCAGAAAGTTCTGGGTAATTTCTCCTTTACACATTTAAAAATCTTCAACTAGCTAGTTATTAATTGTACTAATCAACATTGTCTCATTTGATTGCAGACATTCTACAGGTGTGAGGAGGGATACGAGGAGGACGCGGCACATGTTATCGAGAACGTCTGCAAGCGCCTACTCCAGAACTTACGGCACGAGGCTCGGGTGCAGGCTGTTCGAGACTACTACGCCTTGCGTGGTATCAAGAAGACCAAGCCGGCGTGCCGCGATAAGTTCCTGAGTAAGGAGCAGTACATGAAGGTAATTCTTAAGGCCTTCTCTACTTAAGTTCCTTCATTTAGTAATTCTTAGCCGTAGCGCTCAAGTTTCTATTTGCTAACTTAGGCGCCTCCGAGATGGTGTGCGGATCGGATGGATTGTTGGGAGGTGTTGGTCGATGAGTGGTGCTCACAACGATGGCTAGCCCTCCACAAGGAGGCCAAGGACAAACGTGCCCAAATGGAAGGTGTGCCACACCATCAAGGCAGCTCCAACTTATATCAGTTCGGGCGCAACTGGGTATGTGGTTTGCTTCATGATTCATGCAATTCATTCATCATGCTAGCTTGAGCCCTTTAATTACTAATTTTCATTGTTTCTCTCTTTCAGGCACGCTACAATAAGGCGGATAAGGTGCCAGAGGTGTACGACCTGTATGCCATGGCCCACACTGCCTCTTTCAAGAAAGTCAAGGCTTTCTCTCAGTCTGACCTCGATGATGCAAACAACTTCACCAACATCTCCTCCCACAACAAGCTCGTGAGATATAGAGATGAGGGGAAGGCGAGGAAAGGGGAGGACTTTAACCCGAGCCAGGGTCCCATTGATCCAGAGCTGTTGATGATATCTGGTGGCGGGAGGTCCCATGGCTCCATAGCCATTGGAGATGGACTTATCCGTTGTCCTAGCACTCTCCCGGAGATCAAGGCACGCCAGTCGAGCTCCGCTCCTGAGATAAGGCCTCGTGAACGGCCAGTGCAACTCGCCATCAAGGTTAGTGATACGTACTAAGTTATCTTTCTCCATTACATTGTGTGCGCTTCCATCAATGATTACAAATGGTCATGTGAGTGGTGTTGCAGGCTGCTACACAGAGTGAGAGAGATAGAACGGAGAAACTTCTGGCGGAGGCGGCGGAGAGGCAGCGGGAGTTGGAGGAGAGGACGACAAAGATGGTGGAGGAGGAGAGGGCACGGAATGACATGCAGGCAAGGGCCATGTACGAGCTCCTTGTGGTAAGTTTCTTCTGCAGATTAGCCAAAACATTCATGTAGTGTTTGTCTCATTACTAACTAGTATGACTGAGTCGTCAAAACCAAATGTGCAGTCTGTGTGCGAGAAGACAGGTCAGACCGCTCCACCGATGCCAGTGATTGCTCCTGGGACCACGGTGAGTTTTATTTGAATGGACATTACTTGCTAGTCTTAACATTTGAGTGTCATCATGCTAACAAGACATTGGAAATGATCTTTGGTGCAGCGTAACTCCAGACAAGCATCGCACAATCCTTCTCCAGCTACCGACACGAGCCACCCCGCTCCTACACCTCCTGGATCTTGGTAAGTTTATCTACTGTTTTGCTTAACACATGCATAAAGACCTAGACTTAGCTTTATTTCCTCCAATGCTTACCATAATGACGTAGACTTAGCTTCTTCTCCTCCAAAATGAATTAATAAGCTTACTGACCTCCAAAACCATCCATTTTACCTAAGTTAGCTCTAAAACGATCTATACTTAGCTTACTTATGTCAAAAATTGCATAATTAGCTTAGTTAGCTCATAGACGATCCATTTTACCTAAGTTAGCTCCAAAATGACCCATCTTACCTAGGTTAGCTTATAAATGATCCAGTTTATCCAAGTTAGCTCTAAAATGACCCAATTTACCTAGAGTAGTTCCTAAACGATCCATTTCACCTAAGTTAGCTAAAAACGATCCATTTCACCTAAATTAGCTCTTAAATGATCCATTTCACCTAAGTTTGCTCAAAAACGATCCATTTCACCTAAATTAGCTCTTAAATGATCCATTTCACCTAAGTTTGCTCAAAAACGATCCATTTCACCTAAATTAGCTCTTAAATGATCCATTTCACCTAAGTTTGCTCAAAAACGATCCATTTCACCTTAGTTAGCTCAAAAACGATCCATTTCACCTTAGTTAGCTCAAAAACGATCCATTTCACCTAAATTAGCTCTTAAATGATCCATTTCACCTAAGTTTGCTCAAAAATGATCCATTTCACCTAAGTTAGCTCAAAAACGATCCATTTTACCTTAGTTAGCTCAAAAACGATTCATTTCACCTAGTTAGCTCAAAAACGATCCATTTCACCTTAGTTAGCTCAAAAATGATGCCCTTCACCTTAGTTAGCTCAAAAACGATTCATTTCACCTTAGTTAGCTCAAAAACGATCCATTTTACCTAAGTTAGCTCATAAACAATCTATTTTACCTAAGTTAGTTCTAAAATGATCCATTTAACCTTACTTAGCTCATAAATGATCCATTCTACCAAAGTTAGCTCTAAAATGACCCATTTTACCTAGGTTAGCTCCAAAATGATCCATCTTACCTAGGTTACCTCTAAAATGATGCATTTTACCTAAGTTTGCTCATAAGCGATCCATTGCACCTAGGTTAGCTCATAAACGATCCATTTCACCTAAGTTAGCTCACAAATGATCAATTTCACCTAAATTAGCTCATAAATGTCATATATATTCTTCTTCTTCTTCATTTTCTTCTTCTTCTTCTTCTTCTAATCTTCTTCTTCTAACTTTCTTATTTCCCATTTTGCAGAATTCATTCACTTCACGAAAGCTTGCATAGATGGAGTGCTTGTTTGGATGAACTATGTTTCCTTTGTATCTATGAACTATGCATGTATGGTAGGATGACACTATTGTAATATGTATGGTTGGATGCATGTATGTCGAACTTGCTATGTATGGTTGATGGAACGATGCATGTATGATGAAATTATATGTGTTGGATATCTCATATATTTGCTGTGAACTTGCCATGTGAAAAATATATATGTATCATCTATTTGCTGTGAAAATGGTTGGGTATATGAAAAAACAGAAAAAAGAGCCAATATGCAGCCTCTTTGCCGTCTGCCACTGACGGCAACGGGCTCTTTGCCGTCTGCCACAGACGGCAAAGAAGCCACGTGGCGTCCACCTGTGCTTCCTGGGAGCTGACCCGTTTGGTCAGTTTGCCTACAGTGGCAGACGGCAAAGACTTTGCCGTCAGTGGCAGACGGTAAAGAACCTGCCACGTAGTGACGTGCAGATGACATCATACGGCGGACGGCAAAGACCCTAGAAATTTTGCCGTCAGCGGCGGATGGCAAAGGCCCTCCGTTAGCCACTTAACGGACTGACAGCGCACCTATTGTCATCCGCCGTCTTTGCCGTCTGCCGCTCTCTCTTTGCCGTCCGCCGCAGACGGCAAAGACTTTGCCGTCGGTAGCAGACGGCAAAGAACCTGTTTACCAAAGCCTACTTTGCCGGAGCCTTTTGCCGTCCACCGCTGACGGCAAAGGCCTTTGCCGTCCGCCGTTCGTGCCTTTGCCGTCCGCCATGGCAGACGGCAAAGTAGTTGATTCCTGTAGTGTAGCTACTAGCTATGGACCCGTAGGTCTAAAGTAAACTACTCACACTTCATCGGAGAGGCTTGGATGATGATGTAGAAGCCGTCCGTGATCGATGCCCCCTCTGGCGGAGCTCCGGAACAGGCCCTGTCGGTGTCAAAACCGGCAGATCTCGGGTAGGGGGTCCCAAACTGTGCATCTAGGCCGGATGGTAACAGGAGATAGGGGACACTTTGTTTTACCCAGGTTTGGGCCCTCTCGATGGAGGTAAAACCCTACTCCTGCTTGATTAATATTGATGATATGGGTAGTACAAGAGTAGATCTACCACGAGATCAAGGAGGCTAAACCCTAGAAGCTAGCCTATGGTATGATTGTTGTGTATGGAGTTTTTTCTGTCCTACGGACTACAACCCTCCGGTTTATATAGACACCGGATAGGGTTAGGGTTACATAGAGTCGGTTACAACGGTAGGAGATCTTGAATATCCGCATCGCCAAGCTTGCCTTCCACGCCAAGAAAAGTCCCATCCGGACACGGGACGAAGTCTTCAATCTTGTATCTTCATAGTCCAGGAGTCTGGCTGAAGGTATAGTCCGGCTATCCGACCACCCCCTAATCCAGGACTCCCTCAGTAGCCCCTGAACCAGGCTTCAATGACGATGAGTCCGGCGCGCAAATTGTCTTCGGGATTGCAAGGCGGGTTCCTCCTCCCAGTCCTTTATAGAAGATTGTAAACACCAAGAATAGTGTCCGGCTCAGTAAAATAAGCTTCCACATATTGCCATAGAGAGAATAATATTAACACAAATCAAATCTACTGACGTATTCTGCAGTGCGCCATCACACCACAACCAAGCCCTTTACTCGACTCGTTTTTACTTTTCCTCCTCAGCATGTTTTGCGAGGCAGTTTCCTTGGCACGTCTTGTCAAAGCAGAGATCGTGTACCCTTTTTACGGGATTCTCATCAATACGGACGTGGGTAACCCAACCGCGCCATTTATCACGGCGCTCGGGAGGCAAGCGAGTTTTATTAGGTAGGTGGGGACGCATAACCGCATCCGCCTATATAAGGGGATAATGATCCACCCTTTTTACCTATGCCTTCTTCCTCCCTTGCCTATCCATCTCTCGCGCACCCGAGCTCCAGCGCCCAAGCCCGCACATCCCACCTCAACCTTCTCCAGCAATGTTTGGAGCGGGAGGCAAATGGATGGTCTCCTCCATTACGGAGGGTAAAGTAAAAAAGCTAAGGATGGCCGGATACCTGTCCAAGGACATCGCGCACCGGCTTCCCGAAGAGGGGCAGCTTATCCCCACCCCAAGGCCCCATGAGAGGGTCGTGTTTCTCCCCCACTTCCTCCGCGGACTAGGTTTTCCACTCCACCCATTTGTCCGGGGGCTCATGTTCTACTACGGCCTGGACTTCCACGATCTCGCTCCAAACTTCATCCTCAACATCTCGGCGTTTGTCGTCGTGTGCGAGGCCTTTCTCCGCGTCCGCCCCCATTTCGGCCTCTGCCTCAAGACCTTCAACGTCAAGCCCAAGGTGGTGCGCAGCAGCCAGGCGGAGTGCGGAGGCGCTATGGCGGGCAAGATGGCCAACGTCCTATGGTTCGAGGGCTCTTTCGTGGAGACCCTAAAGGGATGGCAAGCCGGGTGGTTTTATATCACCGAGCCACGCGATCCGGAATGGACCGCAGCCCCTGAGTTCCGATCCGGACCTCCCACGCGGCTTATGTCCTGGAAAGAGACGGGCCTATCGTGGGGTGACGAAAAAGAGGTGACCGGATTGCAAACATGCATCCAGTCCCTGGTGAACAAGCCAGTCTGGCTTGTTAATATAATCCAGGTTATGCTCGTCCGCCGGATCCTCCCGTGCCAACAACGGGATTTTAATCTGTGGGAGTTCGACCCGACGCAACACCAAACCCTCAACAGGCTCTTCGACACAACGTATGAAGACGCCTGGAAGGTGCTATTCAAGGGCGCCGAGGCTCCCGCATCCACTTCCGGGGACCGTGGATACAGCTCGCAGCGTCACGCTAGCAAGGTATCCCATCTACACCCTTCACAGGATGTTAAGCCCTTTTTCATAGTTTGACACTATGCGGGATCTGAACTCCCTTTCCTTTGACAGGCTTGGCGGGTGATAGCCGAGCCGATTAACTGTCCGGCTCCGCAGCCTGAAGATCCAGCCCCAGCTTTACTAGTGAAGCTGCTGGCCCCGGCGCCTTATGTGGTGCCGGAGAAGAAGGTCAAGAAGAAGAAGACCACGGGGACTCGAAAGAGTGCCCGCAACGTGGTGGTGTCGGACTCATCATCTGACGAGTCCGAGGCGCCCTCCTCCCGTGAGAACGAGGAGGAGGAAGAAGAAGACTCTCCCTCTCCAGTGGAGGGAGGAGAGAAGAGAAAGGCCGCCCCAACGGGGGAGGCCGAGGGGTCTAGGAAAAGGAAGACCCCTCCGCCGGACTACGCCCCTGATGCCGAAGAGGGCGAAGAGGAGTGGCCGGACAGGGCCAAGCGTCCGGCAAAATCGTAAGTGTTCAGATACCAGAGTAACTCATGATATTCCTTTTGTTGCATAGCTTCCCCTAATGTCGAATATAATCATGCAGCCCGCCCCGGGCCACACTCAACGAGTCGTCGAGCGGCTCCCTGGATTCATCGGACGTGAACTCTGTTCCGCCTGCTATCTCCCCTCGCATTGCGTATGACGCCGAAGTGGCGTCGCAACGAGCTCCGGGGTAGGAGGAGGTGGTCCTGGAGGAGCCGCAAGGCGACCTCCCGGACCCCAGGAGTGAAGGGGACAAGACCCCCCAGGGCTCCAAGTCCGGCCTTAAGCCGGACACCGTGCCGGAATCTTCAACAATTCCGGACCGTGGTAGGCGAACTCCTTCCAAGATGAGCAAGCCTTCTGAGCCGGCAGCCTCCGTCCAACCGGAGGCGCCGGACAATATGCTGGGGGTGCTTGAAGGTGCCTCCATCGACGAGGAGCACCGTACTATTATGAGTACGGTGATCCGGAAGGTTTAGTCCGCCAAGAGCGGGATGAATGAAGCTTGCGCTGGCCTCCTAACAGGCTTCGAGGTAAGTAAAAATATGTAAAAATATTACCGCATAGACAGTAGCCCCTGATGCTCTGTTTGGCATTCGGAAAGAAAAGCCGAATAGAGGATCTATGAAATTTCGCAGGAGTCTAATAATAAATAAGTCAATATGCGTATGCAGGCTTCGCTGCTAGCCACCGCCGCACTGACTGCGGAGGTGGATACCCTAAAACAGGGACTCGAGCGGTCCGAGCAAGAGCTCGGCCGTGCCAAGCAGCAGCTCGAGGAGAAAGAAGGTAAGAAATACCTTATAAAAAGGTGCCTATAGAGAGGCATGATTGCAAAAAATAACATGATTGTACTACTTATTGTAGGGGCCACGACTTAGATGGTGACCCTCAAGCAGGCGCTGTCCGAGGCCGAAAAGAAAACGGCCGCGGAGCGCACCGAGCGAGAGAAACTTGGGTCTCAGGTCGGCGAGGTCCAGCAAGAGCTTCAGGCTCTCATGAAGAAACATGAGAGTTTGGAGCTTGAGTCAAAGACCCAAGCGTCCGAGCTCACGATGGCCCTTGAGACTGCCAAGTCTGCCAAGGCCGAAGCCCAAAAGGCTCTCCGAGAGTTGGAGGATATGAAGAAGATAGCAGCGGGTTAGGCATTCTTTATGCAAAGCAGAAACATAAAAGTAAACTACTTGTTACTTACCCGAATCCGGAGTTCTCCAGGGGCCTTCGCAGATCTTCCCGGCAGCGTGTCCGATGCCGCCGCATTCTACCGAGCTGAAGAGAGCAGCTTGACGGAGAAGGTATTCTGGTCTCAGTATGCTGAGGCCGGACACCCTGTGCCCTTGAGTGACCAGCTGAAACAGCTGGTCGAACTCCACAAGGCAGCCTAACAGGCCATGAAGGGCTTCATAGTTCGGCTGTGGCCCGGAGAGGCCTTGCCTGGGAGCTACTTCGGGCTGGTGCGGCGGCTGATGGAGGCCTGTCCAAGGCTCGAGGTCATCAAGCGCTCCGCCTGCATCGAAGGTGCCCGTAGGGCCCTTGCCCATGTAAAGGTGCACTGGGGTAAGCTCGACGGTGAGAAGCTTGTGACGGACGGGCCGCCACCGGGGAAGGAGCATCGCAAGCCGGAGAACTACTATAAGGATGTTCTTGTAGGTGCCTGCCTTGTGGCAGATGAGTGCACCAAGGATGTAATTTTTGAATGAATTCGCTCGTGTTTATCCTGTGCGCTGAAAACTTGTTCATATGTGCTAAGCAATGCTTATTGAATTTAAAATATTATTTTCTGTGCGGCCGTTTATCAAAAATTGAGAGATGGCCAGTCGTCGGCTTCTGCCCCCATGCCACTAGTGCTGGGATGTTCGGTGATAAACCTGGGCGCTCTTTTTCCCATGGTTGGGTCCTTCGAGGGAGGCGCTCAACACGACGAACCAGGCAATCGGACTATAATGCTTGAATAGCCGGAAGATGGGATCTCGTGGATACAGAAAGTTGCGGCGGTGGAATCAGGTTTTTGGATCTGTCCTCGATCGTTTGGGGGTACGTGGATATATATAGGAGGAAGAAGTATGTCGGTGGAGCTCCGAGGAGCCCATGAGGCAGGGGGCTCGCCCTGGGGGGCTCCCCCTAGCCTCGTGGCTTTCTTGATGGGGGGTCCAAGTCTCCTGGATCTTATCTGATGAGGAAAACACGTTTCCGAAGATTTTATTCCGTTTGGACTCCGTTTGATATTCTATTTCTCTGAAACGCTGAAAAAGGCAAAAAGCAGCAATTCTGGGCTGGGCCTCCGGTTAATAGGTTAGTCCCAAAAATAATATAAAAGTGGAAAATAAAGCCCAGTATAGTCCAAAATAGTAGATAATATAGCATGGAGCAATCAAAATTTATAGATACGTTGGAGACGTATCAAGCATCCCCAAACTTAATTCCTGCTCCTCCTCAAGTAGGTAAATGATAAAAAGAGAATTTTTGATGCGGAGTGCAACTTGGAATAATTTTAATGTAATTATTCTTAATTGTGGTATGGATATTCATATCCGAAAGATTCAAGACAAAAGTTCATATTGACATAAAAATGATAATACTTCAAGCACACTAACTAAGCAATTATGACTTCTCAAAATAACATGGCCAAAGAAAGTTCATCCCTACAAAATCATATAGTTTAGTCATGTTTCATTTTCATCACACAAGAATGCTCTCATCATGCAGAACCCCGATGACAAGCCAAGCAATTGTTTCATACTTTAGTAATCTCAAACCTATAAACTTTCACGCAATACATGAGCGCGAGCCATGGATATAGCACTATGGGTGGAATAGAATATAGTGAGGGGGTTATGTGGAGAAGAAAAAAAAGGAGAAAGTCTCACATCAATGAGGCTAATCAATGGGCTATGGAGATGCCCACCGATTGATGTTAATGCAAGGAGTAGGGATTGCCATGCAACAAATGCACTAGAGCTATAAATGTATGAAAGCTCAACAAAAGAAACTAGTGGGTGTGCATACAACTTGCTTGCTCACGAAGACCTAGGGCACTTGAGGAGGCCCATTGTTGGAATATACAAGCCAAGTTCTATAATGAAAAGTTCCCACTAGTATAAGAAAGTGATAACATGAGAGACTCTCTACTATGAAGATCATGGTGCTACTTTGAAGCACAAGTGTGGTAAAAGGATAGTAACATTGTCCCTTCTCTCTTTTTCTCTCATTTTTTGGGCCTTTTCTTTTTTATGGCCTTTCTTTTTTTCTTTTTTTGGGCCTTCTCTTTTTTATGGCCTTTCTCCTTTTTTTATTCCTTACTTGGGACAATGCTCTAATAATGATGATCATCACACTTCTATTTATTTACAACTCAAAGATTACAATTCGATACTAGAACAAGATGCCTATGTGAATGCCTTCGGTGGTGTACCGGGATATGCAATGAATCAAGAGTGACATGTATGAAAGAATTATGAATGGTGATTTTCCCACAAATACGATGTCAACTACATGACCATGCAAAGCAATATGACAATGATGATGCGTGTCATAATAAACGGAACGGTGGAAAGTTGCATGGCAATATATCTCGGAATGGCTATGGAAATGCCATGATAGGTAGGTATGGTGGCTGTTTTGAGGGAGATATAAGGAGGTTTATGTGTGAAAGAGCGTATCATATCACGGGGTTTGGAAGCACCGGGGAAGTTTGCGCCAACTCTCAATGTGAGAAAGGCAATGCACGGTACCGAAGAGGCTAGCAAGGATGGAAGGGTGAGGGTGCGTATAATCCATGGACTCAACATTAGTCATAAAGAACTCACATACTAATTGCAAAAATCTACAAGTCATCAAAAACCTCGTCACTACGCGCATGCTCCTAGAGGGATAGATTGGTGGGAAAAGACCATCGCTCGTCCCCGACCGCCACTCATCAGGAAGACAATCAAATAACACCTCATGTTTCAAATTTGTTGCATAACGTTTACCATACGTGCATGCTACGGGACTTGCAAACCTCAACACAAGTATTTCTCAATTTCACAACTACTCAACTAGCATGACTTTGATATTATTACCTCCATATCTCAAAACAATCATGAAGCATCAAACTTTTCTTAGGATTCAACACACTCATAAGAAAGTTTTATTATTAATCTTGCATACCAAGCATATTAAGATTTTAAGCAAATTACCATGCTTTTAAGACTCTCAAAATAATGTAAGTAAAGCATGAGAGATCAATAGTTTCTATAAAACAAATCCACCACCGTGCTCTAAAAGATATAAGTGAAGTACTAGAGCAAAACTATAAAGCTCAAAAGATATAAGTGAAGCACATAGAGTATTCTATCAAATTTGAAATCATGTATGGCTCACTCAAAAGGTGTGCACATCAAGTATGATTGTGGTAGACTAACAAGCAAAGACTCAAATCAAAAAAGACGCTCCAAGCAAAACACATATCATGTGGTGAATAAAAATATAGCTCCAAGTAAAGTTACCGATAGAAGTAGACGAAAGAGGGGATGCCTTCCGGGGCATCCCCAAGCTTTGGCTTTTAGGTGTCCTTAGATTATCTTGGGGGTTCCATGGGCATCCCCAATCTTAGGCTCTTGCCACTCCTTGTTCCATAATCCATCAAATCTTTACCCAAAACTTGAAAACTTCACAACACAAAACTTAAAGTAGAAAATCTTGTGAGCTCCGTTAGCGAAAGAAAACAAAAGACCACTTCAAGGTACTGTGATGAACTCATTCTTTGTTTATATTGGTGTTATACCTAATGTATTCCAACATCTCTATGGATTATAAACTATTTTACTAGCCATAGATTCATCAAAATAAGCAAAAAACACACGAAAAACAGAATCTGTAAAAAAACAGAACAGTCTGTAGTAATCTGTAGCTAGCGCAATATCTGGAACCCCAAAAATTCTAAAATAAATTTCGGGACGTGAGGAAGTTAACTATTAAACATATTCAAAAAGAATTAACTAAATATCACTTTCCTAATAAAAATGACAGCAGTTCTCATGAGCGCTAAAGTTTCTGTTTTTTACAGCAAGTTCAACAAGACTTTCCCCAAGTCTTCCCAACGGTTCTAATTGGCACAAACACTAATTAAACACAAAAAACACAACCAAAACCGAGGCTATATAAATTATTTATTACTAAACAGGAGCAAAAATCAAGGAATAAAAATAAAATTGGGTTGCCTCCCAACAAGCGCTATCGTTTAACGCCCCTAGCTAGGCATAACAAGCAAGAATAGATCTAGGTATTTCCATCTTTGGTAGGCAATCCATAAGTGGCTCTCATGATAGATTCATATGGTAATTTTATTTTATTTCTAGGAAAGTGTTCCATTCCCTTTTTTTAATGGAAATTGAAATCTAATATTCCCTTCCTTCATATCAATAATTGCACCAACCGTTCGAAGGAAAGGTCTACCGAGAATAATAGGGAAAGAAGGATTGCAATCTATATCAAGAACGATAAAATCTACGGGCACATAATTCCTATTTGCAATAATAAGACCATCATTAATTCTTCCCATAGGTTTCTTAATAGTGGAATCCGCAAGATGCAAGTTTAGAGGGCAATCATCAAAATCACGGAAATCTAGCAAATCACACAAAGTTTTGGGAATAGTAGAGACACTAGCACCCAAATAACCCAAAGCATAGAACTTATAATTTTTGATTTTAATTTTAATAGTAGGTTCCCACTCATCATAAAGTTTTCTAGGGATAGAAACTTTCAACTCAAGTTTTTCTTCATAAGATTGCATCAAGGCATCAACGATATGTTTGGTAAAGGCTTTATTTTTACTATAAGCTTGAGGAGAATTTAGCATGGATTGCAACAAGGAAATACAATCAATTACAGAACAATTTTCATAATTAAATTCCTTGAAATCCAATATAGTGGGTTTAGCAACATCTAGTGTTTTATTTCTTTTAATCCCACTTTCATCAATTTCATCATCATGATCTAAATACTCCGAATTTTTAGAACGCCTTCAAGGTAAAGGTGGATCATATTCAGTTTCATCAAGATTTATATTGCAAAACAAAGATTTAATAGGATACACATCAATAACTTTTAGATCTTCATCTTGATTTTCATAGGAATTGGAAGAACACGGTTTAATAAAGGCATCTTTCATAGCACACGTCCAAGCGGTTCTTTCCTTGCACTCATCAATGGAAATTCTCATGGATTTGAGAGACTCATTGATATCGTGTTTAGGAGGAATAGATCTAAGCTTTAAAGAATCAACCTCAAGAGAAATTCTATCAACGTTCCTAGCCAAATCATCAATCTTAAGCAATTTCTCTTCAATCATAACATTAAAATTCTTTTGCGAAGTAATAAATTCTTTAATATTAGATTCAAAATCAGAGGGCATCTTATTATAATTTACATAAGAATTATTGTAGGAATTTCCATAATTATTAGAAGGATTACTAGGGTAAGTTCTATGATTAAAATTCCCTCTATACGCTTTGTTACCAAAATTATTCCTACCAACAAAATTCACATCCATAGATTCATTATTATTCTCAATCAAAGTAGACAAAGGCATATCATTAGGATCAGAAGAGACACTTTTATTAGAAAATAATTTCATAAGTTCATCCATCTTTCCACTCAAAACATTAATTTCTTCTATCGCATGCACTTTTTTATTAGTAGATCTTTCAGTGTGCCATTGAGAATAATTAACCATAATATTATCTAGGAGTTTAGTAGCATCACCTAAAGTGATTTCCATAAAAGTGCCTCCCGCGGCTGAATCTAAAAGATTTCTAGAAGCAAAATTCAATCCGGCATAAAAATTTTGTATAATCATCCACAAATTCAAACCATGAGTAGGGCAATTACGTATCATTAATTTCATTCTCTCCCAAGCTTGTGCAACATGTTCATGATCAAGTTGCTTAAAATTCATAATATCATTTCTAAGAGAGATGATCTTAGCGGGAGGAAAATACTTAGAGATAAAAGCATCTTTGCACTTGTTCCATGAATCAATACTATTTTTAGGCAAAGATGAAAACCAAGCTTTAGCACGATCTCTAAGCGAAAAAGGAAATAGTTTCAATTTAACAATATCATTATTGACATCTTTCTTATTTTGCATGTCACACAAATCAACGAAGCTATTAATATGGGTAGCGGCATCTTCACTAGGAAGGCCGGAAAGCAGATCTTTCATGACAAGATTCAGCAAAGCAGCATTAATTTCACAAGATTCAGCATCGGTAAGAGGAGCAATCAGAGTGCTAAGGAAATCATTATTGTTGGTATTGGTGAAGTCACAGAATTTGGTATTATCTTGAGCCATCGAGACAAACAAGCAAACTAACACACGAGCAAACAAAAAGAAAACGGGAAAAAAGAGGCAAATAGAGAAAGAGAGGGAGGATAGAGAGAGAGGGCGAATAAAATGGGAAGGGTGAAGTGGGGGAGAGGAAAACGAAAGGCAAATGGCAAATAATGTAATATGGGAGATAGGGATTGTGATGGGTACTTGGTATGTTGACTTTTGCATAGACTCCCCAGCAACGGCGCCAGAAATTCTTGTTGCTACCTCTTGAGCACTGCGTTGGATTTCCCCGAAGAGGAGAGGATGATGCAGCAAAGTAGCATAAGTATTTCCCTCAGTTTTTGAGAACCAAGGTATCAATCTGGTAGGAGGCTACGCTTCAAGTCCCTTGTACCTACACAAAACAATAGCTCAACGCAACCAACGTGCTTAGGGGTTTTCAATCCCTTCACGGTCACTTACGAAAGTGAGATCTGATAGAGATATGATAAATAATATTTTTGGCATCTTTGGTATAAAGATGCAAAGGAAAAATTAAAAGCAAAGAAATAATAAAGTGATGGAGATTGATATGATAAGAAAGAGACCCGGGGGCCATAGGTTTCACAAGTGGCTTCTCTCAAGAGCATAAGTATTCTACGGTGGGTGAACAAATTACTATTGAGAAGTTGACAGAATTGAGCATCACGTCCGAGACAGGTAGACCGAAACGATTCTGCATCTACTACTATTACTCCACTCATCGACCGCTATCTAGCATGCATCTAGAGTATTAAGTTAAAAACAGAGTAACGCCTTAAGCAAGATGACATGATGTAGAGGGACAGTTTCATGCAATATGATAAAACCCCCATATTGTTATCCTCGATGGCAATGATACAGTACATGCCTTGCTACCCCTTTTGTCATTGGGAAAGGACACCACAAGATCAAACCCAAAGCTAAGCACTTCTCCCATGGCAAGAACAACCAATCTAGTAGGCCAAACCAAACTGATAATTCGAAGAGACTTGGAAAGATAACCAATCGTACATAAAAGAATTCAGAGAAGATTCAAATATTATTCATAGATAAACTGGATCATAAACCCACAATTCATCGGTCTCAACAAACACACTGCAAAAGAATATTACATCGAATAGATCTCCACAAGAGAGGGGGAGAACATTGTATTGAGATCCAAAAAGAGAGAAGAAGCCATCTAGATACTAGCTATGGACCCGTAGGTCTGAAGTAAACTACTCACACTTCATTGGAGAGGCTTGGATGATGATGTAGAAGCCCTCTGTGATCGATGCCCCCTCTGGCGGAGCTCTGGAACAGGCCCCAAGATGGGATCTCGTGGATACAGAAAGTTGCGATGGTGGAATTAGGTTTTTGGCTCTGTCCCTGATCGTTTGGGGGTACGTGGATATATATATAGGAGGAAGAGTACGTCGGTGGAGCTCCGAGGGGCCCACGAGGCAGGGGGCACACCCTACCCTCGTGACCACCTCATGGCTTTCTTGGCGGGGGGTCCAAGTCTCCTGGATCTTATCTGATGAGAAAATCATGTTTCCGAAGATTTTATTCTGTTTGACTCCGTTTGATATTATGTTTCTACGAAACACTGAAATAGGCAAAAACAGCAATTCTGGGCTGGGCCTCCGGTTAATAGGTTAGTCCCAAAAATAATATAAAAGTGGAAAATAAAGCCCAATATAGTCCAAAAACAGTAGATAATATAGCATGGAGCAATCAAAAATTATAGATACGTTGGAGACGTATAATGCCCCCGGACCACCTGTTTGCTCTATAAATACCCCAAAAATCCCATAACCCTAGGGAGTCGACGAAATATTCATCGAGCCGCCGCAGAGCCCAGAAATAGCAGACCCATTATAGACACCATCATAGAGGGGTTCACCACTTCCATTGGTGCCTCTCCGATGATGCGTGAGTAGTTCTTTGTAGACCTTCGGGTCCGTAGTTAGTAGCTAGATGGCTTCATCTCTCTCTCTCTCTTGATTCTCAATACAATGGTCTCTTGGATATCCATATGATGTAACTCTTTTGTGGTGTGTTTGCTGGGATCGATGAACTTTGAGTTTATGATCAGTTCTATTTTTTTATATCCATGAAAGTATTTGAGTTTCTTTGATCTCTTTTATGCATGATCTCTTATAGCCTCATAATTCTTCTCCGATATTTGCGTTTTGTTTGGCCAACTTGATCTATGTATCTTGCAATGGGAAGCGGTGCCCGGTAGTGGGTTCGATCTTACGGTGCTTGATCCCAGTGACAGAAAGGGAACCGACACGTATGTATCGTTGCTACTAAGGATAAAAAGATGGGATCTATATCTACCGCCATAGATAAACGGATCTCACCTACATCATGTCATCGTTCTTATTGCATTACTTGGTTTTTTCAGGAACTTAATACACTAGATGCATGCTGGATAGCGGTCGATGTGTGGAGTAATAGTAGTAGATGCAGACAGGAGTCCGTCTACTAATCTTAGACGTGATGCCTATGTAATGATCATTGCCTGGATCTCATCATAATTATTTGAGGTTCTATCAATTGCCCAACAGTAATTTGTTTACCTACCGTTTGCTATTTTTCTCGAGAGAAGCCACTAGTGAAACCTACGGCCCCCGGGTCTTCTTTCTCATATATTTGCCTTTGCGATCTATTTTTCTCTTGCTTTTATTTTCAGATCTATTAAACCAAAAATACAAAAATACTTTGTTGAACTTTCTTTTATTTGTGATCTATTTATTCAATCTATCACAACTTTCTCCCGTCCATCCACCGTTTGAGGCGCCGTTACCCGAAAGGGATTGACAACCCCTTTAACACGTCGGGTTGCGAGTGGTTATTATTTGTGTGCAGGGGCTGTTTACATTGTGTTGCTTGGTTCTCCTACTGGTTTGATAACCTTGGTTTCATATCTGAGGGAAATACCTACCACTGCTGTGCTGCATCATCCGTTCCTCTTTGAGGAAATACCGATGTAGCTTCAAGCGACATCAAAAGGAATTTCTAGCGCCGTTGCCGGGGAGGATCTTCAACATATACTAGGTTTCTAATCACAAATCACATCTCCTTGCAATTTAAATTATTTTCCATTTGCCTCTCGTTTTCCTCTCCCGCACTTCACAAAAATTTGCCATTTTATAAACCCTCTTTTTCTGTTCACCGTTTTCTTGTCAGATCTCATGTTTGATTGTTTTTTCATGTGTCTTCTATTTTATTGCATCTTCACTTGCTAACAAAAAATTGATATGGATCCTCATCCACTTGCTAATCTTTTCAAGAGATCCAATTATGATGAACCCATTGCTAGTGAATTTAATTCACTAGATTATCATTATGAAGTTTTGCTTGAGATTCGTGAATCTGAAAATTGTGATGAAGAAATTTATGAAGCGATTCCTGATAGCTCCTTCAATGAAAAGCATGATTGCAATGATTTTACTATAATTTATATTAATGTCAGTTGTGCAATTAATATGCAAAACCCCAAGCTTGGGGATGCTAATTTTGCTATGTCCAGTACTTGTTGCAATGACCATGATTGGGGTGATGATTCTTATGATCCTGAAAATTTATTTAAATTTCATGATGAATATACTTGCGATAATATTAAAAGTGGGTTTGGAAGAGCATCAACTTTAGGTAAAAATAATCCCACATATTTGAAGAGTGTTCAATCTTATGAAATTCTTGATAAAGTGGGCTTGGAGAGGTCATGACTTTATTTGATGATAATCCCATTATTTTGGAAGAGTGTCAACTTTGCATGCATGTGGATCATATAGAGAATATGTTATGTGATAGATATATTATTGAATTTGATTATGATCCAACATGTAATTATTATGAGAGAGGAAAATATGCTTGTAGAAATTTTCATGTTACTAAATTCCCTCTCATTATGTTGAGATCATCAATGTTTTATTTCTCTCCTATGCATATGATAGATTTTTCTTCTCTTGATAATTTGTTTGCTTATAAAATGCCTATGCATAGGAAAGTATGTTAGACTTAAATGTGTTTTTCACATGTTACATGATGCTCTCTTCATGCTTCAGTTACTATCTTTCACGTGAGCATCACCGAAATCTTATGCCTAGGTTGGGGCGTAAAACTATAGCGCTTGTTGCGAGGCAACCCGATGAATAAAATTTATTTTTGCTTTTTGCTTCCTGTTTTTGTGTGTTAGCACAATTATGGTACTATATTTTTATTCGTCACATGATATGTGTTTTACTTGTAGCGTCTTGTATGATATGTGTCTTTGCTTGTTTTATTTTTTGTTTTAAGTCATCAATCCTTGTTGGACACACCTATTTGAGAGAGCCAAAATTATTTCATGACTTGTTAGAATTGCTCTCTATGCTTCACTTAATTTTTTTATGAGCAATGGACTTGCTCTAGTGCTTCACTTATATCTTTTATAGCACAATGTGCTTTGTTATTTTTGAAGAAATGCTCTCTTGATTCACTTAGATTTATTTGAGAGTTAGTAAATTTTTGAAGAAATTCTCTCTTGCTTCACTTAAATTATTTTGAGAGAAAGAAAATTTGTTATGCTCACGATCTTCACTTATTTTTGTTTGAGCTTATGAAAAGCAACACATGAAAATTAGTCCCAAAGTGATAGATATCCAAGAAGGATAAATAAAAAAATGTCATGAGATCATTGGACAAAATAAACATGATTATTAGTAATAGTTTTGAGATATGATGATGTGATATGTGAGTCATGTTGATGAGTAATTATGCTTTAGTAAGAATATTGCTGCTAAGGTTTGTGATTCCCTATGCATGCACGAAAGTCAGTAATCATGCAATGAAATTATATCCTACTTATGGTGCATTATTCGGTGTTAATTATGCTTAATGCTTGCTTATGAGGTTATTCGTTTCTTGGTTGGTCGCTTCCCAATATTTTGCTAGCCTTCATTTTGCACTAAGTATGACCTCTACTTATGCATCAAAAATCCTTTAAACCAGTTCTGCCACATGAGTCCACTATATCTACCTATATGTGGTATTCTTTTGTAGTTCTAAGCAAATTTTCATGTGCCATCTCTAATTTTCAAAACAAACTTCTCTTTTGTGTGTTTGTTTCGCTCGCGGAGCGGTGAGGGGTGGCTAATATTTTCCATGCTAGATGTGTTATTCTCAAGATGAATGTTTATTCACTTGTCATTGCACGAGAGTAAAGCAAAGGTATTAGGGATGCCTAGTCCTGAAATGCAAAAACAAATGAATTTACTTTATGTTGTCAAATAATAAATTCCTTGGAAAGTGTTGGTATGGAGGGCTACCGTGGATACGGCTAGCCATGGAAGTTAAAGTTATGGTGGAAAAAGGAATAAACTTTATTTTCTGTTTGGGAATCGCCTATGATATATCTATGCATGGAAAGTATTGGGAACTCTAAGTCATTTTCGTTGGTGGGATGGATACACCTCCCAAAATGTTTTTACCTCCAATTTTTCGCTTTGAGCTTTGGCACCTCTACAAATCCCTACTTCCCTCTACGAATGGCGTATCTTTTACTTTATGCAATTTTTATTTTTAGTCTCCATCTTCTCTTACAAAAGCACCAACTAGGAGGCAATATGATCGTGCTTAAGTATTGGGTGTAGTTAATATTCGAGTGTGTTTCATGAATGGATCAATGTTGGAGCATGATGAGAGAGGATAACTTATTTTAGCATTGATATTTTGAAAGACATGGTTGCTTGTTGATATGCTTGAGTATCTAAATTATTATGTCAAAACTAGACTATTGCTTTGAATCACATAAAAGTCCAAATGTCCATGCTATAAAGAAAAGAATATGATATGACATGATGAAAAACACTCCACATCAAAAATTCTGTTTTTATCACTTACCTACTCGAGGATGAGTAGGAGTTAAGCTTGGGGATGCTAATATGTCTCCAATGTATCTATAATTTTTGAATGTTCCATGCTGTTTATTATCAATCTTGGATGTTTTATAATCATTTTATTTCATTTTTTGGTACTAACCTATTGACATAGTGCCAAGTGCCAGTTGCTGTTTTTCCATGTTTTTTACATCGCAGAAAATCAATATCAAACGGAGTCCAAATTCCACGAAACTTTACGGAGAATTTTTATGGACCAGAAGAAAGATGTTGGGCCTTGGTTGCACCTGGGGGATGTCCCGAGGAGGGGACAACCAACCAGGGCGCGCCAGGAGGCCCAGGCGCTCCCTCGTGGGTTGTGCCCACCTCAGGTGCCCCCCGGACCGCCTCTTTGCTCTATAAATTCCCCAAAAATCCCAAAACGCTAGGGGAGTCGATGAATATTCATCCAGCCGCCGCAGAGTCCAGAACCATCAGATCCAATCTAGACACCATCACGGAGGGGTTCACCACTTCCATTGGTGCCTCTCCGATGATGCGTGAGTAGTTCTTTGTAGACCTTCGGGTTCGTAGTTAGTAGATAGATGGCTTCATCTCTCTCTCTCTCTCTTGATTCTCAATAAAATGGTCTCTTAGAGATCCATATGATGTAACTCTTTTGTGGTGTGTTTGTTGGGATCGATGAACTTTGAGTTTATGATCAGATCTATCTTTTTATATCCATGAAAGTATTTGAGTTTCTTTGATCTCTTTTATGCATGATCTCTTATAGCCTCGTATTTCTTCTTCGATATTTGTGTTTTGTTTGGCCAACTTGATCTATTTATCTTGCAATGGGAAGAGGTACCCGGTAGTGGGTTCGATCTTACAGTGCTTGATCTCAGTGACAGAAAGGGAACCGACACATATGTATCGTTGCTACTAGGGATAAAAAGATGGGATCTATATCTACCGCAATAGATAAATGGATCTTGTCTACATCATGTCATCGTTCTTATTGCATTACTCTATTTTCCCATGAACTTAATACACTAGATGCATGCTGGATAGCGGTCGATGTGTGGAGTAATAGTAGTAGATGCAGGCAGGAGTCTGTCTACTAATCTTGGACGTGATGCCTATGTAATGAACATTGCCTGGATATCGGCATAATTATTTGAGGTTCTATCAATTGCCCAACAGTAATTTGTTTACCACCGTTTGGTATTTTCCTCGAAAGAAGCCACTAGTGAAACCTACGCCCCCCGGGTCTTCTTTCTCATATATTTGCCTTTGTGAACTATTTTTCTCTTGCTTTTATTTTCAGACCTATTAAACCAAAAATAAAAAAAATGCATTGCTGCACTTTATTTTATTTGCGATCTATTTATTCAATCTATCACAACTTTCTCCCGTCCATTCACCGTTTGAGGCATCGTTACCCGAAAGTGATTGACAACCCCTTTAACACGTCGGGTTGCGAGTAGTTGTTATTTGTGTGCAGGGGCTGTTTACATTTTGTTGCTTGGTTCTCCTACTAGTTCGATAACCGTAGTTTCATATCTGAGGGAAATACCTACCGCCGCTGTGCTGCATCATCCCTTCCTCTTTGGGGAAATACCGACGTAGCTTCAAGCAACATCAGGCACTGTTGATGTTACTAAGGAAGCAGGTTTTGTCTCGCATGGTCGCACTCTCTGGACCTATTCCAACATCCGTTGCAGGGTATTCAGGATGGATACTAGTGTGCTAGCGCCAACACCTTCTCCCTGGTTCAGTATTGATAGTCTTGGAGGAAACTCTCTCTTCCTTGGACAAAACTATCCAATGATGATGAAAGGCGATCCAGCTGGTGTTGAAACAACGTTACTACCATTTATGAGAAGCAACTATATCTATACCTCGGACATTGCTATGGTTCCCTATTGTGGCTATCACAATATGTGTCATGATATAGGCCGCTTCAGGCTGGACGATCAGACCTGCATTGGTCTCAAGATTGACAATAGCCGGCCCTCCCCAGAGAATCACTTCTGCTTCAAAGCAAGCGTTTCCAACGCTGAGGATTGGTTGAGTTGAAGTTCATTTCATTGCTTGTTATTTGTTGTGTGATGAAAACTTTAGTATTTATAATGTATCCTTGTTGTCGTTGTGGGTTGATGACCTTTTGTATGTAATGCTAAATGATATGCCTACGATAAACTTACTAAATTTATGAATGGCTTTCGAGTCGCTTCTTAGAGTGGGTGCTGCGACAAGGCGAAAACATATTTTCTGAATGCATAATTGTACCTACATTGCAGCAGGTTATCAGATGAGTCCGATCAACAATAGTGGAGTACTACTATTTGTACTAGCTTCACATGCTTCGCGTGTCGGGCGGGTGTTTTTACTGTAGCTGCAAATCCCATCATCCTAGGTCCTCGGATGAGTCGAATCGACTGTAGAAATTACATTCTGATGTTTGGGTTCAAACTTTAAAAATTGTGGCACTATCTCTACGTCTACGCATATGTAATACAACAAGTTTTAAACTTGAGACTAGCCATCCACCCTCACAAAGAACACTTTTTAACCTAGCATAGACTCCAGGAAATTTGGGCACAGTGTGAGGTGGGCCATATGTTAATGTGTTCTTTTTTGCGAGGGCAAATGTTAATGTGTTCGTTGTACGTAACCAGCACCTCAAATGCTCGATATATAGTAGGCTGGCATGGGCCAGAACAAGCATTCACGTCTAGGAGTACGGCACATGCCACCAGCACGATTTCCATCTGACACCATATTTCTTTGAGTATGTGCTATAGCTATCTCTTCAACCTCCTCGTTTCTCTAACTCAGCCATCACGCGACGGGCGAGGTGGGGTTTTTCCAATAGTCCCTTTCGTCAACTGTGGTCCCACTTGTAAGGCCAACTCCAGCGCATGACCCCAAACGGGCGTCCATTTTGCCCGGGTTCTGTCCATTTGGATAGGGCAATGGGGTCGTGTCCGGGCCATTTCTCGGATGCGGTGGCCATGAGCCCAACGCGCGGACGCATCCCGTCCGCGTACATTTTTCTTTGCAAACACGTATCTTTTTTTCGTCATTGATTTTTTGGTACATGGAAATACATCACCAAATTTTGACTAGAAAAGCAAGACCAAAGAAAACAAGAACCACAAGAATACATTTTAGAAGATATCCAACTTCCATAACTGCTCGTGTAAGTTGGATTAGTGCCTTCTCGATGCATTCATTATTGATCTGCGGAGGCTCGATCTTGCGTGCTTCTTTCTTCTTCAAATGTAAAGAAGTAGACATTGCTTCCTCGCATCTAGTCTCATGTCTAGCCTCTATTCTATCAACAAGTGCACTAGTCTCATCTCTAGCCTCTATGCTAGCTAAAAGTGCACGAACATCTACTAAATTGCACTTTATCAATATATCGATGTACTCTTCTTCCCAATACCAAAAATTGCATCCATTCTACACAATAAAACTTTAAGTTAGCTCAACAAGTCAAATCCGAGAGCACAACCGAAGCTAAAGTAGCACATACCCCGTCGGTTGAGCACTTGAGGAACACCCATCCGGGATGTTCCGGTGTTGTAGACACGTGGCGCAAGACCTTCTTTGGGCAGTCGTCACACGTAATGAGTATCAACGATGCGCCGATGAGATTTTGGGCCAGCACCAAGCCCAGCCGACCGCCATTCATGTATCTGCCAGCGGACTGCTGACGGTGTAGAACCGAGCGGCTAGAGGAGGAGTCAGTACCTGCATGCGGCCTTGTGGCCTTGCCGGGGCCTTCCAGCCCGATGCTCGGCCAGTCCATGGCGCGGCACGACCTCCCACAGCCGGGCGAGATCAAGCCCGACCGGATCTGCTCCAAATCCGGCCGCCGGGTGCGCAAAAACAGGTAGCCGTGGTTGGGTAGCATGGGGGCGTCGAGGGAAAGGGGGATGGACGAGAGCACATCCGAGCTGCACGTGCTGGAGTTGGCCTAAGTGAAGATGCAAGACAACACACGTTTCCCTAGCGGCGTGGCGGACCAACCATGTGGGGGTGCAGAGTGGCTTCGCTCGTGTGGGGGACGGAGGCCATCCTGCACGGGCGCTAGGTCTGACAGGACGGCCTTGTCGTGAGTGTCTGACCGCTGTGGCAACCGTCCGCTGCCCACTAGCCTCTTCGTGTACCGTGGCAACCATCTGCCGCCTCTTCGCCTTTCCCTCTCGATTTGGAACTGATGTCGCATGCTCTTCCTCCCTCCTCCATTTGCCTTCACCCTTCCTTTTGAAATTGTTTGATCGTCTTCTCCATGGAGGGAACAGGCTGGAACGACCCTGTTATTCTTGCCCCGATCTGAAAGATGACGTGGTGGAGGAACTCATTGATTGGTGCGACGTCATCACCTCGGCTAGCATGGCAGGTTCGTTCAAGACCATTCTCGACTCAACTAATAACATCATTACAAAGAACCCAAGGGTCCAGGAGCGGTTTGATCTCCCCTATCTTCTTCGCCATGACCCTGCTAGCTGGCGCGCGAATGACGGAAGCCTCGCCTTGTGCAAGTTGATGCCGCTTGACAATGATACGTGTGATGTTAAGATGCCATCGTTTAAGGGTAAGGCCTGGGAGGCGCAAATGGAGATTGGGTTGTTTATATTGGGTATAACTACGAGTGGGAACTTGTTAATGTGTGCAATCGTCACTGGTTCCACTTCCCAAGATCTCAGAGTTCCCTGTGGCTGAGCACAGAGATGATCTACGTACTTTCAAATACAATCATGGTGACTGTCGTCTATGGAAGATAGCAATTTTTCGAGTTCCCAACCGCTCTTGGGATTACACGTACTATGAAGTTGTTGCTATCTTCGACAAGCTTGTTGCTGTCCTTACTTCCACGCCTCGATGGATATCGCTCAAAAATCAATTTTTGCAGACGGATGAGTATTGTGATACAATTCAATACGAGCGTCTTGTGTTTGCTGCCACCACTCGTGGCACTATTTTTGCATGGAATCCTGATGCTTTCAGTACGTTTGTCTTCCATTGTAATTATAATTTTTTTCATCCACATGCATGTGAGTTAGCTAGTTTCCCTTTACTAATTAACCTTCTTGTGTTTCCAAGGTCCTATGAACATTCCACCACCTATACTTGAAATTTTTTATAGCCAAGGGGGTGATGATGTTGGTGATGATCAAAAGTAGGAGGACGAGCAGCAGCAATATACTTAGTGGCGCCTGGCACCTTATTCCGATGGATCACCTCTTCTTGTCTGCATACAGGGCACTGCTGATGTTACTAAGGAAGCAGGTGTTGTCTCCCGTGGTCACACTCTCCGGACCTATTCCAACATCCGTTGCAGGGTATTCGGGATGGATACTAGTGTGCTAGCGCCAGCACCTTCTCCCTGGTTCAATATTGATAGTCTCGGAGAAAACTCGCTCTTCCTTGGACTAAACTATCCACTGATGGTGAAAGGCGATCCAACTGCTGTTGGCACAATGTTACTACCATTTATGAGAAGCAACTGTATCTATACCTCAGACATTGCTATGGTTCCTTACCGTGGCTATCACAATATGCATCCTGATATAGGCCGCTTCAGCCTGGATGATCAGTCCTGTGTTGGTCTCGAGATTGACAATAGCTGGCCCTTCCCAGAGGCTTACCTATGGTTCAAAGCAAGCGTTTCCAACGCCGAGGATTGGTTGAGCTGAAGTTCATTTCATTGCTTGTTATTTGTTGTGTGATGAAAACTTTAGTATTCACTAGAATGTTTTGTTGGATCTAATCTATAATCCAACATGTATCCTCATTGTCGTTGTGTGTTGATGACTTGTTGTATGTAATGAATGGTACATTTGCATATGCATTTCATAAACTCAATTTATGAATGGTTTTCGACTCACTTCTTGGAGTGTGAGTACCATAGTAGTATAGCCAACATCCGGTTATATGAAGTTGCCACATCACATAGAGCCAACCTAATATTGGAGTATGCTAGCACAATAGTTAGTTCTAGTTAGATCAACTAGAGCTTGGTGTCGCACGGAAGCCGAGAAATATGGTGATAGTGTGACTGTGTGAGGTGGGCTTGTACATAGTATGATGTAGGAACAAGGCTTGCCGTGTTTCCTACTCCTGCGGTCTAAATGTGGAGAAGATTTGGTCGGGTTCTTCCTCCTTTTGCCGACATGTGAGTCATCCAGCATCCAGGTCGTGTCATGTAAGAAAATGGAGTGCTAGTTGAAGCCACGTGATGTGCATCTTGGGTTAAACTATAAATAGAATCTTACTCTTGAGTAACTCCAAAAGCAGCCACCGAAGATCTTTATTGGATTTGTGTTTCATCACCAGCACATCGAGGTGAAAGATATGCAGGTTCAGTGGGTCCTCTTGTGTTTTCACTAACATGTGGGACCGCATGTGAGGAAACAGACGATGGGCTCCGCGCGTCCGCTAGCTGTTTGAGAACAAAGAGATGAGGGTTGAGCACGAACTCTAGGAAATTTCACAACAATGTGACTAGTACTAGTGGTGTACCGTACTCCTGTGGAAATAATGTGTTCGCTCTACGTAACAAACACCTCAATATAGTGGGGTCGCATGGGACATAACTAGCATTCATGTCTAGCAGTACGGCACATGCCACCCACACAAGTCCCATCTGACACCAATTTTCTTGGAGTCCGTGCTATAGCCATCTCTTCTCCCTCCTGTTTTCTTAGCCATCACGTGGCGGGCGGGGTGTGGGTTTGCCGATAGTCAGTTTGCTCAACTGCTGTCCCACTTGTAAGTGAAAATGCAACACGGCACGCATTCCCCCTTGAGCGGCGTGCCGGACCAACCGTGTGGGGGTGCGACGCGAACACGGCAGGCTTTTCCTTTTGAACTTGTAACTTGTAAAACTTGGTTCTGGTCCATGGCGCGACTAATAGATAGAAATAAGTATTTTCCCTAGAGTAATGGGAAGTTTGGTTCTAGCGTGGTTCATGCATGGAGTACGTATGAAAATTATGAAGTTGATGCGAAAGGTAAGATAATTACTAGTAGAACCATATACTACTACATGGATTTGACGGAAGATAAAGATACATACGGATCCATCAATGACACCCTCACGCCCTAGTGCACCGGGTAACCAACCGACGTGTGAGGAGCAGCGGCGTTGGCGGCGAGCTCAATGTGCTTCTGAACAATGCCATCCACGGTTGCCATGTGGTCCAAGAAGGCCAGTGTCCTATCATCCTCCTCTTGCACGTAGTAGTCCTTGTGGACAATTTGCGCGTAGACATGGGTGATTATGTCGATGGTGTTTTGCTGCGTCAGGCGCTACGGGCGAGCGCGACCTCGAGGTGGACATTCTCCGGCACGACGGCGGGCAGTCACAGGGCCACCAGCGCGTCGAAGAGGTTGTCACCATAGAGGCCATTGAGGGTGGAGGGCATCACAGAGCCTGGGTGCGTGGGCTGGAGGCGTACGTCAAGGTCGTCCACGAGCTTCTTGACGATGGTGAACTTGTCGAGGAAGCCAACGAGGACCTCGTCGAACAAGGAGATGAAGTTGTCTTCCAAGCGGCCTCTCGCCTTGGCGGCCTCACGCATGACCTGGAGACGTTCCTCGGCGTTGGGCCATAGGCCGGCATTGTGGACCATCTGGCACAGCCGGCTGATGCTCGCGCTCATCGCCTCCATAGGTCTAGCTTCTAGTCAACTGATCTTGCGATTGGAGTGATCACTCTTGCCCTTGGTTAGGGTGCGTAGGTGCGTAGGATTTCGTAGATTGGACTGGGGGAGCCTTTATATGAGAAGTGCATATTGCATTGCATTCACGTGTGTGCTGGCCATCTACTCCTCAGCCCTCCCTCTGTGGGACTCAGTTCTAGTGCCTTAACTACACCTGCCTTTGGCTGATGATAGGTGGGCCAGCCACCTGTTGGGCCCACCTGTCATACACCCAAAGGCAGGTGCAGTAAGTCAATGAAGCTGTGTCCCCTTCGTGTTGGTGCAGTATAGTCATCTCACCGGACCTCTAGTTGGGGCAAAACGAGAGAACTTTGAGGTATACTGGTTTATTGGTCCCCTTTGAATTTTGCACCAAGTTTTGACCTTTGATTTAACTAATAAAATGTTAATGCATGTAACAAAAAATGTTGTGCTAAGTAGTCTCAAGTCATTGAATGCATACGCATGCCACATCTCCTATTGGGTGATTTCTTTTTTCGTGGCAAAAATAGGGAACGAGGTGGGTAGTTAATGCACCGCGCCTAAAAGTTTTGGGATTATTTGGTTTTCGTAATGTGACTAATGCACCAGTACAGAGGGAGTACAATAGTAGTCTTTGATTGCAATTTTTTGTTGATAGCTTATCAAGATGAGCGCTCGGTGAGTACAATAGTAGTCTGACTGATGAGACTTCAGTTTGAGCCATCTACCAGAAGGGAGAGTGCATAATATCATTGGGAACTATGTTCAAAAACAAATAAAACAATACTCCATGTATTTACTTACACAGGGAGTAGTATACTTTTTGTGACATGCATTACTAGATATTACTAGTCAAATACTAAATCCAGACGGACATGGTAGTACTACTAAATCCAGACGGTGGTGCTAGTACTAGTAGTAGTAGTGTACTACCCGTTGGTCAAATTATTACATGTTGCTCCTCACAGTTAAGTGACAAGACGCTGCGCCGGAGATGACACCGGAGTGTAGGCGCCATGTTCGGCATACCAAATCAGCCTCACCATCTGCAGTCACTATCATCATCGCTGTAGAGCTAGCCTGCTTACAACTAGCCGTGTTCGACATAATTTCCCGTGTGTTGCCATGAGTATCTCTACTCTTTTCTTATATGGAGTACGAGTAAGATGCCAGTGCATTGCACGGAACACCAAGATTGGGGGTGGACGGCGCTAGCAGCGGCCATCGCGCGAGATTTTTCCATGGCCTTCTAGATGTGGTGGGGAGGAGATTAGGCTGATTGTGAGCACTGTAAAAAAAAGACACATCTGTGACATTTTGGGCCGAACGAATTTTTTTCTATCATACCTATGACACTTCTATGATGATAATTGTGAAAAAACCTGGTATCAGCATAGATGTGGTGGGGTCCTACTTCTATGACAAAAAATCATGAAAGAAATGGGCTTTTCGTCCTGGGCGGGCCGGAGACGCAGCTGCATGACATTCTTTGGGCCGTCCATGACGGAAAAAACCGTGGTAGAAGCCAGGGCACGGAAAATATTGGGGAGTCCCCGGTTACGGTGGGTGGTCGAGGGCCGAGCGATGCGTGTTTGTCTCGTACGTACGCGTGTGTGTGCGAGGCATTGGGTTCTAACTGAACCTGAGCGAGGCGTTGGGCTCTAACTGAACCCGAGCGATTGCACTGCAGGCTAGGCGTACCCGAGCGATCGATCGATGGTTGTTAACTGAACCCGATCGATGCTGCCTCTAGATGAACAGTGAGCGTTGGGGGGGGGGGTTGGATGAACAGTTCCTGGTAGGGGTGGATGAATAGGACCCCGAGGTGTTGTCTCTGGATTAAAAGTACCCCGATCGATCGAGCCGGTTGGGGCTGGATGAACAGGACACCATGGAGGGCAGGATGAACAGGACCACCCCGTGGATGGTAGGATGAACAGTAGACGATGGAGGACATGATGAACAGTAGCCCGTGGAGGGGTGGTTGAACAGGATCCCGTGGAGAGGGCTGGTTGAACAATAGCCGATGGAGTAGCACGCGATGGAGGCTGGATGAACAGGAGCCCGAGGATGAACAGTCGCAGGTGGAGGCTGGAGGAGGTCAACGGTGGATGAACAGTAGCCCCGTGGAGGATGGAGGGGGTCGACGGTGGAGACGAATAGTATCCCGTGGAGTCTTGTTTTGTGGTACGCCACACCCCTCGCAATGAACAGGACCCCCGTTTCGACTGTAGCGCTCCAACACAAGTCCGTTTCCTTCGTTTTGCGGTACGCCACACACCTCCCGATCAATAGGACCCCCGTTTTGACTGTAGGAGGTCTGTTTCCTCCATTTTGCGGTACGCCAGACCCCTCCCAATGAATAGGATCCCGTTTCGAACATGGCCGGTCGAACACAAGGTCGTTTCCTCCGTTCTATGGTACGCCAGGCCTCGTTTCCATCGGCTGTTCCGTCCAAACCTCCCGATGAACACGACGACGCATTCCGTTTCGACCCAGCCGGTTGGCTCCCCATGAACACGACGACGACGCTATTTCTCCGTTCTGACCCAGCCATGTACACGAGTCCTGGCCGTATGTACGCGCGAGTAGGCGTTCGAGACCCCTCCCGTATGTATGTACATGACCGTATTTTCTTTCTTGCACACTAGCCCTTGTATGTATGTGTACATGCTACGTGCGCGCCACTACTACGACACGTGCGTGCCTCTACATCGACCAGTATGTACGTACACAATCGCGAGCAGAATGACAAGCTACGTATGCTTCGATCAGGTGGGTCCCGACTGTCAGGCACTTCCTTGCCTGCGAAGATGTAGCTGGTGGGTCCCAACAGTCAGGGGGGCGAATCGTTTTTTTTGCCTGGACGCACTTCCTTGCGTGCAAAGATGTAGCTGGTGGGTCCCAGCAGTCAGGGGGAAACATTTTTTTGCGAAATATGGTGGCCCGTCCGGTGGGTCCCCGCTGTCAGGTGGAGGAATAATTATTTTGCGCGTAATAAGGGGGCACTTCCTTGCTGCGGCCGTGGACCCAGCTGTCAGACTCTCCACGTACAGTACTCTTCCGATGGAAGTCGTTCCTTGACCACGTTAACCATGCCACGCCGAGAGCACCAGGGCGGTGGACGACGGCGAGGCCTAGGAAGGGGACGACGCGGAGCCGGGGAAGACGCGACAGTGGAAGCCCGCGCGGAGAGGAGTACGAGGGTTCACTAGTTCGGCTACGGTGTGAGGCTGCCGTCGCCGCAGGGCCTGGCCAGCGGTGGGAATAGTAGGCGGAGGTGAGGTCTCCGCGGCAGCACAGCCGGCCACGGGAGGCAAGAGCATGCGATACGACCGGCGCTGCTTTGGGCGGCTGGAGCAAGAAGACCAGAGGTTGAAGAAGCACTACGGCCGTTGGATGGACATCGTACGGTCGCATTCCCACTGTCAGCCTCTCACATACAGTCATGTTCCGATGACACTCAGTTGTTGACCACGTTGACCATGCCGCGTTCCGTTGCATGCATGCGTCCATGGGCGTGGTGCGTCCCCACTGTCAGCCTCTCACGTACAGTCATGCATGTTCCAATGACTCTCGGTTGTTCACCATGTTGACCACACCGTGCCGAGTGCACCAAAGGCCGGTGGACGATGGCGAGGCCCCAAACTGGAACGACCCGGAGATGGGGAAGACGGGGCAGTGGAGTTGCAGATGGAGAGGAGTGGAAAACTTGACTGGTTCGGGTGCGCGGCAGCACAGCCGCGGTGCCGCCCACGAGAGACAGGAGCAAGAACAGAGGTTGAAGAAGGAGCACGACTATTGGATTAACATCCAACGGTCCAGCTGCTAGAATCATTTGTTGATTTAGTTGACAAAGCCCTGCGTACACGTCCACTTAGTAGGCCCACAAGTCAGCCACCAAATATGACGGGTCCCAGTTGTCAACGGGAGGAATAATTGTTTTCGCATAACAAGGAGGCACTTCCATCTGTGTGAAGATACAGCCGGTGGATCCTAGCTGTCAGGTGGAGGAAACATTTTTTCAGCTTAATAAGGAGGAACTTTCCTTGCGTGCGACCAAAGACCTCGTGGGTCCCAGCCGTCAGGCTCTCCACGTACAGTCCTCTTCCGATGACTCTCGTTTGTTGACCACGCCGCACCGAGCGCAGTGAGGCGGTGGACGACGGCGAGTCTCCGAACGTGAACGACTCGAAGATGGGAAGACGCGGCAGTGGAGTCGCAGATTGAGTGGAGGAGAAGGATTATAACTGGTTCTAGTGTGGCGTGGAGCTGCAGTCGGTGGCGAATAATAGGAGGTGTGGAGGGATAGCCTGTCCGGCGGTGGGGTAGCGCTTCGCAGCAATGTGTGCTAAGTAGAGCCGCTAGCCGCCGGAGGCCGGACCAGGCGGTCCCGGCGATGCTGGAGGAAGAAGACGAGAGATTGAAGGTGCATGCCGACCAAGTTGACAACGCCTTTCGTAGGCTTCGACCTATTGGCCCACATGTCAGCCTGCAAAAATGTGGCATATATTTAACCCATATTTTCTAGAGTGTACAATCCATTTGCTGGGCTGGGTGAACAAATAATTTCGCGTCAATGCGGCCCATTTAAATTATCTAAGAAATCCCAGCCCATTTGCACTTCCTTCAAATACACGAATTAGTTGGGCTCGTTATATATATAATGTTATGTTAGAAGGAGCAATTAATATCAAAAATAAACCGGAGAGACACATTTTTTATATACATAATTAACAAATTAGCGAGTTATTGCTCAAAATAAAAATGAGCGCGTTATTATTACATTGGTTCTTAAAATCTTCGCAAGCTTTTGTACGCAATCACAAAGATTTTCCCTGCCTGTGAGTCAAAAACAATCAGGATTTTCCTTGCCAACTTTTGTTAAACATTTACTTTTATAAGTTAATAACACGTGGGATGTTTTCATAATGTATATATAAGTCTCTATAAAATATACGATAATAGTAATAATATAAATCTATCTATCTATATCTATCTATACCTATACTAATTACAGACTCCCAAGAAATTACCATGTTAATTAGATTTTATGAGCCGTTCATCTGGTGGGACCGAATTATTACGATGTAGATTTAATCATAGAGTCCTCGTCCAGAAAATTTCCTCCATGGACATAACCCCACTCCCTCGCTCACACAATAGTCTTTCTCCTGTCCTTCTGATCATCAACGTTGTGTTAGATCTAGCAGCAAAACCAATTCCACAAGTAGGGGTGGACTAACGAGTAGCTCGACTCGTTAAGCTCGCGCTCGTTAAGGCTCGGCTCGTTAAGCTCGTTAAGATTAACGAGCAGAAAACCCTGCTCGGCTCGGCTCGTTTGAAGCTCGTTAAGCTCGTGAGCACTCACGAGCGCTCGTTAACAGATTATAATGTGTTATGATATACATGATGAATGTGTAGGTATGGTTTTTAAGATGAAATATGGTGACTACAAAAAGAAATGAAGTAGTTTGTTGCCTCATATGTCGATTAAATTAAATAAATGGGTTGAGGTGCTATAAAAAGTTTGTCACATAAGATGAAAATATGTATTATGTTGTTACTAACGAGCTTAACGAGCTACTCGTGAAACTCGTTAGCTTGCTCGTTAAGCTCGTTAAGCTTAACGAGCTAAAATCAATGATTGGCTTTGTTCATTAAGAAGCGAGCTACGAGCTTAACGAGCCGAACTTCCGAGCGCTTATTAAGCTCGCGAGCTACGAGCTTTTGGTCCAGCCCTATCCACAAGGCCATATGCTCATGGCGAATCGGCCTTGCATCTTCCCGCCGGTGCCATCAGCCGGTCTCTCTCTCTCTCTCTCTCGCCGATGCCATCAGTCCGTCTCTCTCTCATCCTCGAGGACATTGCCAGCTTCTGTCACTTTCATCAGACAATCTCCAACAATCACTACATAACCTTGCCTCCCAGGTACACAATTAGTGTTTTTGGTGCTTAAGATTTCAAGTAGAACTGATCCCATCCATTATTCAGATTTCGATGTTGTCATAATGAGTTGTGTTAATCAGAAAATACCAACCGTTGATTTGTTGAGACCAACTTATTATGGTTAGTTTTTACCGATCTCTAATACCTGTGCCAAAAAAATCCTCTTTGAAGAATTGTTCCATCGAAGCATGAAAAGGTCCTCGAGAAATCCTAATGCTGTTCTCTTTCATTCTATCCTCAACTTGGAAGCTCCATGAGGCAGATGTGCCGCCCGGACTGGACGGCCTCACGTGTGGGACTGCATGCCCGCCTCTCACCCTCTTCCAATGTGAGCAAGCGTGACTGTATGATGGAGTGCTTGGATTGGATTTGGATGGCCTCCAATCAGAACTGCGCAAGCGGCTGCACGGCACCGGCGCAATATACAGCTTGATTGATACCAATTAAACATATAAGTACACGGTCTAGGTTTGGAGTCAGGCTACCAGATTGATTATGTGCAAGGCTAGCTAGCTTTTGATATGCTCGAAGCACACGAACATGCTACAGCCAGTTGGGTTCAGCAATTTACTTGGTTAGCGCTCTTCTTCATCCTCTGCATCACCGCGTCGTCTGTTCTTCAGGCCATCAGCGAAAATTCCATCAACTGCTGGAAACGATCTAAAGAAGAGGTATGACCCAATCCATCTTCTGCTGTTGTGACCGTATCCCTCCAAACCTTAAATTTTTTGATTGTTATCTTCCATCGTATATAGGTGATACTCTCCGTAAAGAATCAGATTTTGCACCAGCTTTTGTGTTGCTTACTACTCCTTATAAGCGGCCCTCTAGGAAATTTGTAAATAAAATGAGCACGGACGCACATATAGTGCTTTAGCATCAAGGAGGCTTGCCGATTGCAGAATAAATCAATTGACATATCATGTTATAGGAAACACACGTTCAGCAGTTTACTTCGTCGGCGCTTTTCTTCATCCTCCGCCTTGTCGCGTCGTCTTTTCTTCAGGCCATCGGCGAAAATTCCATCAACCGCTGGAATCGATCTAAAGAAGAGGTATGATCCAATCCATCTTCTACTGCTGTGACCGTGTCCCTCCAAACCTTGAAAATTTTGATTGTTATCTTCCATCGTATATAGGTGATACTCTCTGTAAAGGATCAGATTTTGCACCGGCCATTGTGTTGCTTACTACTTATAAGCGGCCCTCTAGGAAATTTGTAAATAAAATGAGCACAGACGCACATATAGTGTTGTAGCATCAAGGAGGCTTGCCGATTGCAGAATAAATCGACTGACATATCATGTTATCGGAAACACACGTAAATGCTACTGCCTGTTGGGTTCAACAATTTACTTGGTCAGCGCTCTTCTTCATCCTCCGCCTTGCCGCGTCGTCAGTTCCATCAACCGCTGGAATCGATCTAAAGAAGAGGTATGACCCAATCTATCTTCTGTTGCTGTGACCGTGTCCCTCCAAACCTTGGAAATTTTGATTGTTAGCATCCATCGTATATAGGTGATACTCTTCGTAAATGATCAGATTTTGCACCGGCCAGTGTGTTGCTCACTACTCCTTATAAGCCGTCCTCTAGGAAATTTGTAAATAAAATGAGCATGTATGCACATAGTGCTTTAGCATCAAGGAGACTTGCCTATTGCAGAATAAATCGATTGATATATCATGTTAGCAGTCAGTTATGACTCGGACCATCAAAGTAGAAGTGCCGAGGGCAAGGCACATGAGAAGAGGCGACCTTGATCAATTTTGCCAACAAGCTCCTCCGGTAGGTCACCGGGTCCCGGCCGAATGAATTGTTTCAAGATGCAAGTCGCCCAAGTATATATTTCTTATACGTAATCACTTTTATTTTGTGTAGATTTGTTATACTAACTGTAATTGCAGATTTATTTCTATGTACGTGTATATTCTGTGTTTCAAGATAGTAATCAATATTTACTGAGTTATGGTGAAATAGTTTTTTGGACTAAAATTTGGGATCTGTTTTTTTGATGAGACTTTAAAAAAATGGGTATTAGATTAATTATAATTAATTTACTCCGTGTAGTAAAATAGCAGCACCATTATGTCTATATCTTAAATTCGACTTATACCTAGGACAATAAGTGTTTTTCTGAAAACATCATCAAATACAGAAATTCCATGAGATTTGCTTTAGTATTATAGGTCACAAAGATATCATGTACATACACGGCTACATATTCTATATACAAATGCGTTACAGATACAGTAAACTTTTCGATCTAAATTTGATTACAAAAGCAATGATGATAATCTTCCAATAAAAATATTTTGAATTGGTCAAGTAATAAGAACATAAATTAAAAAGGAAATGCTCAATCCCACAACTCTTAACTTGAGAATATACAAAGTAATACTTCTAAACAACCTATTTATAATCGACGAGAAACTGAATGCTCTCTGATATATTCCTGATCTAAGCAAATGGTATGTCCAAACTCCATTGTGTTTTCATGGCAGAAAGTATAATATATGAAAAAAATCAAGTAATCAATTTTGGGAACTTATAAGGTTAGAATGGAACATGCATGGATTAAGCTCTATTTATTAGGTTTAGCTCTGTATAGTTTCGGGTTGGTTAGCATTAACAGACATATAGCTATAACTCCTCTATTATTAGTGCCATCGTTATTTCTACCTTTTTAGCATTTGCAACTATGTATATTATCCACATTGCATAGACTGTCCGAGACAGCTGCAGAATATTATGACTGTGAACACATTGATATTTAGAATATTATGACTGTGAACCATTAGTTTTCAATTTTATTTCGTACATACTCTATTCATCCTTTTATTTTCTATTTCCAAAACATTTTTGATACTTTTATCCCCTTTTTTCATAAAAGGTCAGTATACTAGAATTTCATAAGGCAACTTTTCATATTTGGTTCGAGATTCCTTTTCCATATTTTGAGGTTACTTATGAACTACATGCTCCTTTAAGATTATCAAATAACATATTATGTGTTACCACTGATATAATGTTTCGCTAATTTCACAAACAATGATGGCGCCAATGGCTATGCCTATTCTTTGTTCAAAATGAACATGTGATTCAAGTTTCACTAATCAGTCTGACATTTATTTTATACACTTCGAGGATTTAAGATTGTCAGGAATGAAGTGGTTCGAGTTGTAGGTCTAATTCAAATTTGTCGGTGTACTAGAGTAGGGGTACCCTAGTATCCCGAACTTGTGCACGGGCAGTCGCAGCATCCCGCGGCAAGGCTTGCCGGGTGACCGCCAAGGTCCTCCGTGGTTCCTTTGGAGCCATTCAAGAACAAAGTGTTCAAGCCAAGGACACAAGACCCCGGCAAGAGGAGCTTGCCGGGAAGGCCAACCAAGGCATCTTAAGGAACTTGCCGCGACGTGCCACGCGTCCCGGCAAGGCCCGGTGAGCGGCAAGCTCCCGGACGCGACAAGACAACGACCGCGGCAAGGCGCTTGCCGCGGCAAGCCCCCACTCTGTACCTGCGCTCCAGCACACCCTCCAATGTGTAGCTCTGGGACCCTTCCAGGCGTACGTGGCGGGAGGCTGTGCAGCTAGCGGTACACGGTGGCAAGCGGCGCTGACAAGATTGCCATCGTGGCGAGCGGTGGCGTACCTGGCGGTCCCTTTTGCACTGTTTGGGCGACGTAGATGGGCATTTAATGCCCTTGTCCCCTGCCATCAGGGTTAGGTATGATACACTGTAGTAGGCGGCGGTGCCAACCGCCACGCCTTTTCCATTTTTACCCTTCTCTACGTTGCCACCTGTCGGTGACCCCTTGAACATATAAAAGGAGGCCCATGCGCAACGTAGGGGGGGAGTCGGGAAAAACAGAACGCTCATGCTCGGTCTCGTTAGCTGCTGGTGTGTACTGTAGCACTCGGCGCTCCCGAGCAAGAACACAATACAAACCACAAAGCAGGAGTAGGGTTTTACGCATCCGTGCGGCCCGAACCTGGGTAAACTGATCGCGTGTTCGTGTGTTTCGCCTCGATCTGCTCTTCGTGCGATCTCCGCCCCCCTGCCGAACCAAAAGGGGCTCGGTCCGCCGGTCCCATAGGTGTTAGTGGATTAGCACCCCCGACATCTTTTGCGCGCCAGGTAGGGGTGCGTCGAGGTTGTGTGAACCTGATCCGGCGTTCGCACGAGCTACATATTAATTGTCTTCATCAACATGCCGCCGAAGAAGAAGGCTTCGGAGGCGGCTGCTCTATCCGCGCCGAACCCACCATCGCCGGAGCAAACGGCTGGTGGGGTAGATGCCGGCGGAAGAATGGGCGTCGATGAGGGAGCTCACGGTGCTGCCAGGTCCAAGGACAAGGCTGCGCTGCTCATCGGCGGCGCAGTCGGCTCCCACAACGACCGGGCACACTCCAAGACCTCGGCGTCCGTACATGCACCGCGCCCGTCCCAGGAGGCGCGGGACCAGCAGCGTCATGGTACTCACGGTGCCATACGTTTGCTAGACCAAGATCGAGCTGGTGGATCTCGGAGTGCTCAAGACCAGCATGCACGCTAGCATGCTGGCGCGAGCGGGGCACGGTCACCTGGACGAGATACTGCTCCTTCTAACATAGTTAGAAGTCCGAGCATATCCCGTTCCTCGCACCGTTCGCCGTCGCCGCCCGCAACTTCTGCAGAAGCTTTGGCGCGAGCCCAACTGCTCCTAGACTACCCTCCAGCGGCGGACAAGATCGACGACTGGAGGGCCACCTTTCAGAGTCTCATCGGCTTTGCCAACGGCGACATTCCACGGCAGCCGAGTACTTCGCTGCCGCGGCAAGTCAGCCAGGCACGAGCCGGTGGCGACAAGAACGGTGGGGGTGCAACCACCGGGCACTCTCCGCCCCGAAGGCCAAGATCGCCGACTCGCCGGATCCACCCCAACAGCGACTCCACCGCGTCATCGGATCCACGAGCTCATCGCGACCAGCGCCAAGTTCTTCACGAACGACAGCAAGAAGACGCTCGTACTCGCATCGAGCGCCGAAGAGAAGCGCGGCGTCAATCAGACCAGCGTGCTGGGCCCTCTGTCGACATGCATGCGCTAGGGGAACCAGACCGCTTGCCGTACGCGGTAGGTTGCCCTGTGTTTACTCATGAGCTACGACAAGTCTAGTGGCCCAGCAAGAAGAATTTCAAGCCAGACGTACCAGAGAAGTATGACGGCAAGTCGCATCCGTCGGAGTTCCTCAGCATCTACACCATCACGGTGCAAGCTGCCGGGGGGCGGGACGACAAGATCCTTGCCAACTACTTCCCGCTGGTGCTCAAGCCCAACGTCAGGTCCTGGCTCATGCATTTGCCGGACAACTCCATATCCTCCTGGGCAGACCTGTGACATCAGTTTGTCGGCGCCTTTACAGGCGGCCACAAACCTCATGGCCAAGAGAGTGACCTTCACCTGCTCGTCCAGAAGGAAGGAGAGCCTCTGTGCAAGTACATTCAGAGATTCAGCCGTGTACAACACAACATCCCAGATGTCCACCAGCGTGTTCCATCAGAACGTGCGTAACCGCAGGATGCGGGAGGAGATGTCGATGTGCAAGATCAGAGACGTCAGTGAGCTGTATGCCTTGGCCGACAAGTGTGCACGTGCTGAGGAAGGGAGGAAACTCCTCGGAGAGAATACTGGAGCAGGAGGATCTGACAGCGAGGATGCTGCCCCGGCAAAGAAAAACTGGCGGCGGAACAACAGGAAGAAGAAAGGCAAAGATGTGCTAGTCGTTGAGCAGTCCAGCAATGACGGTGGCGCCAAGAAAGCCAAAGTTGGTAGCTCCGGCAAGAAGATAGCCGCATGCACCAACTGCCAGGCTGTGGCGATCGCCGACAAGCAGGACGGCACCGACAAGCAGTACTGCAAGATCCACCGCACCAAGGGCCATGACCTCCAGAGCTGCAAGAAGGTCGAGCAGCTTGTCCAGCAGCAAAAAGCTGAATACGAGCGACGCGACAAGGAGAGGGCCCAAGGAGGCGCTGGAGAATCCGGCAAGAAGCGCGCCAGCCGGGGAGGACGCCGCGGCAAGGCCAAGCAGCGGCAAGGAGACAGACCTCCCCGCGGCCGCGACAAGGATGAAGATGACAACGACGATGAAGATATGGATGATGTCGAGACCAGTGAGCAGGAGTTCCAGAAAGCCACAGAGGTCTTGTGCGTTGACGGCGGTGCTTCTCTGCATACTTCGCACCGCCAACTCAATTAGTGGGTGCGGGAAGTCAATGCGGCAAAACCACCTGTCGAATCGCGCAAGCTTCTGAAATGGTCCAGCACGCCTATCATCTTTGATATTGAGGACCACCCTGATCGCACAACCGCGGTCGGGTGCTTGCCGATGTTGGTTTCACCAACTATCCGCAACCTCAAGGTCACTAAGATGCTAGTTGACGGCGGGGCCGGCTTGAACCTGATCTCCTCCGCTGTACTCCAGAAACTCCAGATCCCTGACAGCGAGCTCGAAGAGACCGACACATTCCAAGGAATCAACCCGGGAAGGAGCAAGCCGAAGGGGAAGGTCACGTTGCCGGTGACATTTGGCAGCGAGTTGAACTTCAGGACTGAGAGGGTCACTTTTGACGTTGTCGATTTTCCTCGTTGCCTTACAATGGGATACTCGGCCGTCCAGCACTCGCCAAGTTCATGGAAGCCTCTCACTACGCATACAACATGCTGAAGATGCCAGGCCTGATAAGCGTCATCTCTGTCCCTGGTGACAAGAAGGATGCTCTTATCTGCGCCGACAAGATCTACCGGGAAGCAGCAGCCGCAAAAGATTGCAAAACACTTGCCGCTGAAGCTCCCGGGGGGAAGAGGAAGACCAAGTCCGGCAAGAGTTCTGATGCCCACTCTGGCAAGCGCACCTCTTCGGAGTGCTGCGCTGCCGTCGAGGACACACCATCGAGCTCCACCGGCAAGTGTAAGAAGGCAATGGCAGCTCCGCCAGAGACCAAGAAGTTGTCCGCCAAGGAGGACAGCACTGGTGGTACCTTCACCATCAGTGCCACTCTTGACCCTAAATAGGAAAGCACGCTCATTGCTTTCCTACGGGCGAACGTCGACGTGTTTGCGTGGCAACCGTCTGACATCCCCGGTGTTCCCAGGAAAGTAATTGAGCACCACCTTGCCATTTGTCCTCGTGCGCGGCCTGTCAAGCAAAAGGTCAGGAAGCAAGCAGTGGAGCGCCAAGAATTCATCACAGAAGAAATCAAGAAATTGGAAGCAGCAGGCCTTGTCAGAGGAGTGCTCCATCCTACATGGTTGGCCAATCCTGTAGTCGTGCGCAAGGCAAACGGGAAATGGAGGCTTTGAATCGACTTTACCGATGTTAATAAAGCTTGTCCCAAAGACCCATTTCCCTTGCCGCGCATTAACCAGATTGTTGACTCCACGGCCGGATGTGAATTGCTTTCATTTCTTGACGCATACTCAGGATACCATCAAATCTTCATGGCAGAAGAAGATGAAGAGAACACCGCATTCATGACTCCATGTGGCACGTACTGTTTCATACGGATGCCTTTCGGTTTAAAGAATGCAGGTTCAACATTTGCAAGGGTAGTCCATGTCGCTCTTGAGGCACAAATGCACAGAAATGTGGAAGCCTACATGGATGACATAGTGGTCAAAAGCAAGGACAGGACAACTCTGATTCAAGATTTAGATGAGACCTTTGCAAATCTGCGCAAGATCAACCTCAAACTCAACCCCGAGAAGTGTCTGTTTGGAGTCCCCTCCGGCAAGCTTCTCGGGTTCTTTGTGTCTCAGCGGGGAATTGAAGCCAATCTCGACAAGATCAAGGCCATTGAGCAGATCGAAGCACCAAAGCGCGTCAAGGATGTATGAAGACTTGCCGGTTGCATGGCAGCTCTCAGCAGGTTTATCTCTCGGTCTGCTGAGCGCGCCCTGGTGTTTTTCAAAATTTTGAAAAAGGCAGGTCCAATGAAATGGACTCCAGAAGCGGAGGCTGCGCTGCAGGACATGAAGAGATACCTGTCCTCCACTCCAACACTTGTCGCACCTAAGCCACAAGAGAAGTTGCTGCTGTATATAGCGGCAACCAATCAAGTGGTTAGTGCTGCATTAGTAGCAGAGAGGGAGGCAGATGACGAGCCAGCAACCGCGGCAAGCGCATCCAGCGACAAGCAGGGGGCTTCCCCGACAAGCTCTGGTCCCGACAAAGATGGATCTGCGCAGGTGCACGAAGAGATACAGAAGAGAATGGTGCAGCGCCCAGTTTACTTTGTCAGTTCCCTTCCGCAGGGGGCTAGGTCAAGGTACTCTGGTGTGCAAAAATTGCTTTTCGGCCTTCTCATGGCCTCGAGAAAGCTGCGCCATTACTTCCAAGCACATGAGATCATAGTTGTCACTCGCTTTCCACTGAAGAGGATACTACAGAATCCAGAAGCAACAAGCAGGATTGTTGAGTGGGCACTGGAATTGTCAAGCTTTGGCCTCAAGTTTGAGAGTACTTCAACTATCCAAAGCAGAGCATTGGCAGAATTCATAGCAGAATGGACGCCAACACCAGATGAAGAAATTCCAGAAACGAGCATTCCCGTCAAGGAAGCAAGCAAAGAGTGGCTCATGTACTTTGACGGTGCCTTCTCGCTGCAAGGCGCCGGTGCTAGCGTGCTGCTTGTCGCACCCACCGGAGAGCACCTCAAGTACGTAGTCCAGATGCACTTTCCCAAGGAGCAAGCGACAAACAATACTGCAGAGTATGAAGGCTTGCTTGCCGGTCTCAGGATCGCGGCAGACCTTGGGATTAAGAAGCTCATTGTCAGGGGTGACTCGCAGCTTGTCGTCCGCCAAGTAAACAAGAGTTATCAGAGTCCGTTGATGGAAGCCTACGTTGATGAAGTGAGAAATCTAGAAGAGCACTTTGACGGCCTACAGATGGAGCATGTCCCAAGAGCTCAGAACGACATTGCCGATGGCCTGTCAAAGTGCGCTGCACTTAAGTTACCTGTGGAACCAGGGATATTTGTGCTCAAGCTGACTCAACCGTCCGTAACGCCATCAACTGGACAGAGCAAGAAGAGGAAGTTGATTTCTGGTGACTATTTTCCGGCAGAGCTTCCCGAAGCCGCCGCCAAGAAGGTCCCAAGATCAACACCAAGAGTGCTGAGGAGCAGTCTGCTCCCGCAAGCCCTAGGGTTTGTTCCGTCGAAGCAGAGGCTCCCGACAAGTTTTGCTCCGGCAAGCTTGCCGGGGAACGTCAAGCTCCGGCAGAGCCGCAGGTTCTCGCCGTAGAAGCGGATGTTCCCGCAGCAGCAGATATGCCTTTAGTCCTTGTTGTCGAGCCACAAGCTCCAGCATGGGCACAGCAGATCGTCCATTTCCTTCAGACAGGAGAACTTCCCGAAGAGCAAGAAGAAGCGGAAAGAGTAGCCCGGCAGTCAAGTATGTACCAGTTTGTCGACAGCACACTGTACAGAAGAAGACTCAACGGTGTGAAATTGAAGTGTATTCACCGGGAAGATGGACAAAAGCTGTTGGCAGAGATACATGGAGGCATATGTGGTCACCACATTAGCGCAAGAGCACTTGCCGGCAAAGCATTCCGGCAAGGTTTCTTTTGGCCAACAGCCCTCCAGGATGCAACTGCACAAGTAACCAAGTGTGAAGCGTGCCAGTTCCATTCCAAGCAGATACACCAGCCAGCTCAAGCTCTCCAGATGATCCCTTTATCCTGGCCATTTTCGGTTTGGGGGCTCGATATCCTTGGCCCCTTTCCCCGAGCAGTCGGGGGCTTTGAGTACTTGTACGTTGCAATCGACAAGTTCACAAAGTGGCTGGAAGTGGAAGCAGTGAGGAAGGTGACAGCACAGTCAGCAGTCAAGTTCTTCAGGTCAATTGTTTGCCGCTTCGGGATCCCTAACAGAGTAATCACCGACAACGGTACGCAATTCACGAGCCGCACCTTCATGCAGTACGTCCAAGATCTTGGCGCCAAGGTCTGCTTCGCTTCTGTTGCTCACCCGAGAAGCAACGGTCAAGCGGAGAGGGCAAATGCTGAAGTGCTGCGTGGGCTCAAGACCAGAACTTTCGACAGGCTGCACAAGTGCGGAAGAAACTGTATCGAGGAGCTGTCGGTGGTTCTTTGGTCGATCAGGACGACGCCAAATCGAGCCACTGGCCAGAAACCTTTCGCTCTAGTCTATGGAGCAGAGGCAGTTCTCCCAACGGAACTCGTATACGGGTCACCTCGAGTGCTCGCTTATGATGAGCTTGAGCAAGAGCAGCTGCGACAAGATGACGCGCTGCTCCTTGAGGAAGACCGTCTTCAGGCTGCCGTGCGAGCTGCTCGCTACCAGCAAGCTTTGCGCCGCTACCATAGCCGCAAAGTTAACGCCAGAAGTCTCGAGGAAGGCGACCTTATTCTTCAGCGCGTTCAGTCCGCCAAGAATTTCAACAAGTTGACGCCGAAGTGGGAAGGCCCTTACCGGGTGAAACGAGTCACTAGGCCTGGCGATGTCCGCCTTGAGACCGAAGATGTCATTCCAATGAGCAACTCCTGGAACATTGAGCATCTTCGTAAGTTTTACCCGTAGGGCGCGGTTGCCGGAACCCGTTCCAGCAACCACCTTTTGTACAAGTCTTGCCGCTGTTGCATGTAATCCTTTGTACAAAGCCGGGCGCAGATCCCGTGCATAAAGCTCATGTGCCCCGCACATCTTGTCGATTTCATGCTTTTTATTATTTGCATGTGTTATCTGACACTTTGTGCAGCACCTACCCCCGGTAAGCAACAACGAGCCATAAGGCTCCCTATCTTTATTTTCTCCTCTTTCTTTCTTTTCTGAAGGAAAGGAAGGTTCCCTCGCACACAAGTTTGCCCGGGGGGAAAGGGGAAGATATGGTACGGCCCAGGCGTCGTTCAAGAAAGTTTCGTCTTGCCGGGAAGCAAACAACAGAAAAGATAAGTTGCCAAAGTTTGAGCAATCAGAGTTTTTTAAATTTTTATGTTATCTTCCTTGAACGACCTTGCTTTGTATGGAAAACCTGTGCGCGGAGGAACCAACTCGTAGCTAGTTGCGCCCTTACTTTGTTTCGAGTCCGCTCAACAACTTAAGTGAGCTGCGACTAGTTACGACAAGGTTTCTTGTCGGCAGCAGCACCGCCAGCAGGCTGCTGCCATCCCGCACTCAGCGCTCGCGGCCAAGGTGCCTGCGCCGGCAAGTTCCCTAAAAGCGTAGGGTAAAAACATACAAAGGAAGGAATCAAGTAAAGGAAACAACATGGCAATCATTACCCGAAATAAAGTTATATTACAAGATAGCTTGCCGCGGCTCTAACAGATTGTTCTCGTAACATGACCAACAGCGACAAGGAAAGAAGAAAACGGGCGGCCTAGTCTACGCGATCGGCCTCAACCCTCTTGATCCCGCTCACCTTGTCCACAATGGGTGCGACAAGGGTCTTGAGCGCTTCCAGATCGGCATCCGGCGGCAAGGTCCTGAGGAGGTTGGTGAGGTTGAGGCCCGGGTTGCGGAAGGCCACCTTCACCAACACCTTCTGAAGGGCTCCCGCGCAGATCTTGCGCGACTCGTTGGCCAGCTGCTTTGGGATCCTCTCCCGGAGTCGCCGGAGGGCCGTCGCCACGCCTTTGAAGAACAAGGTGAGCTTGGCGCTGGGTTGGAGGTTCTCATCGGAGGGATACCCGAGATCCTCCATCCCCAGCTGCACCAGCTCCCTGTCAATATCTGCGGCAACGTCCACGAGACCCTCTGTCCAGTGCTCCACATTCTCCCGGAAAGTGCTCTGGGCGGCAGCAGCACTCGCCAACAGCGCCTTGCCTGCCTTGACCTCCTCCTTCAAGGCCGTCTCCTGCTCCTTGGCGCCGTCCAGCGTCTTGGTCAAAGTGGTCAACTTCAACTCAAGATCAACGTCGGAGTCCTTGGCGGCGCTGAGTTCCTGGCCCTTCTCGGTGAGACGGGCCTGCAGCTCCGAGTAGCTGTGGGCGTCCTTCTCCCGCTCAAGCTTGAGCGCGGCAAGCTCTTCGCCGCTCGCCTTGAGATCGGCCTCCAGCTGTGCCACCCTCGTCTCCAGCTCCTTCTTGGCGGCCTCAGGAGCTGCGGCAGCATCTTCTGCTTCCTTGAGGGCTCCGCCAAATGTCCGCTCGCGCGCGGCAAGCTCTTCCTCGTGGCTGTCGAGGTTGACCTTCCGCTGCACCAACTCGCCCTCTTGCACAGACAACTTTTCAGCGGCAAGCCGCTGCTGCTCTTCGACTTCAGCCTTCTCAAGGAGGAAGGCCTTCTGCTCCTCGACAAGTTGCGCCCGCTCCTCTGCCAGAGACCGGAGAGCTTCCTGATTGTGACCCCGGAGCTCCTCCGCGCGCTTCTCGATGTTCGCTCCCGCCTTCGCGACAATCGCCTCGCGGGATTCCAGCTTGGCTTGCCGGGCGCGGTAGAGCGACACTAGCTTCCGCAGCAGCCGCTCCTCCTCAGGCTCGCTACTGCTGCTGCTCGGCGCGTCAACCAGCGCCAGCCCAGCGGAGGCGAGCACCTCTCCGTCAAAGTTCTCTCCTTCGACCGGCGCCCTGGAGCTTGACGCCCAGGGGAGGTTGATGAAGATGCCATCGCCGGTCTTCAAGTAGACGCCTGGCTGGGGCTCTTCGGAGCCTGGCGCTGCGGCAGTGGCGGAGGGATCGGCGGTCGATGTAGCGCCTGGCGCTCCTGCGGCCTCAGGGCCGTCAGTGCAATCGCCAGATCCCCCGCCCGCTTCTGCGGCGGCAGCCTTGGCGGTCTCTGCACCGGCGGGCTCGTCAGCGCCGGCTGCTTCTTCGGCGGCGGCAGCGTCTTCGGGGGCAACCTCGGTCTCCATCAGCTCCGAAGCAGATGGATCTGACAGCCGAAAGAGGGATAAGAGTCAAGCTAATATCCAAAAAAAAGAAGTAGATCAAAAGAAGAAGAACCCAAGGAAGTTCTGAAGCGAGAAGATTACCTGTGCCAGGTTCTGCAGTTGTGGTCTCCGTCGCCGGGGGGCCGCTGGCGCTGTCCCTTGCCGAAGACTTCTCCCTTGCCGTAGAGCTCTCCCTTGCCGGGGACCTCTCCCTTGCCGGAGGACTCTCCCTTGGCGTTTCAGGGGCGGCCTCCGGGCGCTCCTGGTGGGGCTGCTCTGCTCCTACACAAGTCAACAATCAGATATCAGCAAAGCCAGGATCTCCATGCGCGCCCAAACAGCGAAAAGCAAACCATATACTTACGTTGGGGGCTGCTCTGGAGAACAGTTGCCGGGTCCGGCAAGGTTGTCTCGGGCGCATCCCCTGCCGTCGAGGTGGGTTCATCCTCGATGATAATCACCGGGGCCTTGGCTCTCTTCGCTGCTCTCTGGGCCAGAGTCCTAAGAAGGGATAGGTTCAGAGTGAAGCAGATGAGATATAAGACAAAACAGCAAGAATTGAAGAACTACAAGTACAACAAGAGAATCTTACTCTTCTTCTTCTTCCTCGTCGGAGCTGAACGCGGAGAAGTCGAAATCTGGCTCACGCCCAGCGTGAGAAGGTGGAGGAGTAGGTTCCCTTGGCCACTTGGCGGGAGCAGAAGCGGTAGTCCGGGAAGACCCTGCTCCAGTTGCCGCAGCAGTGTGAGGTGCTCCCGCGGCAACAGTGCTTGCCGCGGTGGAGCGTGTCGCGCGGCGCGGCGACTGTCGACTCGCCCGCTGCCCTACTACTTCTCCGGCCTTGCGGAGACGCCTTCTTGGTGGAGATGGAGGCTCTGCTTGCGGCGAGCTTTCTGATGATGAGGAGGAGGAGGAGTTGATCTCCAACGAGCCGCTCGTATCCTCGGCGGGCTCGCTCGGCTCGGCGTCACGCTCGGCAAGCTCTTTCTTGCCGGCAAGCTCTTTCTTGCCGGCAAGTTCTTTCTTGCCGGCAAGCTCCTCTCGCTCGGCACGGCTTGCCGCCTCTGCTGCCTCTGCCTCCTCCATGGTGAATCCAAACTCGCCCGCAGCTGCGGCTGCCGCCGCCTCTTCCAACCTGGTGGCGATTCGTTTCAACTCCGCATCGGTGGTGTCGCAAGTGAGGCCATTCTTCTCGTTAGGGCGGATCGGCACTTCTACCAAGCCGTCGAAGAACTCCTGCACGATGTCGTCTGCAGGCTCTTGCCAAGTTGGAACAATTCCATGCGAGTTGCACAGCGGCATCATTGCCCGGATGCGGTCAAGCGCGGAGTTGTTGCACAGTGGGACGACGCCCTGCGGCAACCTGAACACTTCGGGATGCTCAGGGTCATACTTGAACAGCTCCAGGAGCATCGCGTCGAGCTCCAGAACAGTGAAATTGTAGTTGAGGCCCGGACACAGCCTCATGATATCCGCCGTATTCTTGAACTCCCAGGCGGGCCTCCTCCGTTCCTGCAGGGGGGCGATGCGGCGGCGAAGAAAATCCGCGCCAACGGCGCCTACAGTGAGCCCAGCAAGCCTGAGGCGTTGGATCCTGGTGACGGCAATTTTCAGCCTATCATCTTTCGGGGCCACGTCACTCCAGTCGCTGCCGCGTACTGCTAGGGTTTGACGCCGTGCGGTAAAAGGCTGCAGGTTCTCCTCGACAATCCAGCACCAGTCTGCTCTCCACTCCTGCCACTTGCCGCAGAACTCTCCTTCCAGATAAGAGTCCTTCTTGCCGGCCCTCGAGATCCAGGGGATTCCACCAGATAAGGGCTCTCCTCTCTCTACTCGGGGCATAAAGAAGTGGCGGAAAAGGGCTACGTTGGGATGGACTCCGACAAAGTTTTCGCAAAGATGTGCGAAAACTGCCATGGTCAGAATGGCATTGGGGGTGAAATCAAGGAGGCAGAACCCGTAGGTGTTCATGATATCACAGAAAAACTCCGAGAAAGGCGGGCAGAGCCCGCAGTAAAAGAACACGGCAAAGAATGGATATCCACTTGGAGCCATTTTCCAAGCGGAGGCCGGGAGTACCTTCGTGCTCGGATGCGCTCGCGTCTCCGTCGACCAGAAGAGGTAGTAGTACTCCCTCAGCTCCTTCGTGGCGAGCTTGGGGGGGAAGATTGCCCGCTCCTTTCGCAGCGCCGCAAGCCGCTGCGCCTCGGTCGACTTCACAGCCTTCCCCTTGTCGGCTTTCGGAGCCATGGCGGAAGTGGTGGAGGAGGTCGACGGCGTTGGTGGTGCTGGTGGCGATGGAGGGCAGGGCGTTGCTCTCTTTCAGCTTTGGGAAGACGGAGGAGCGGCGGAGGTTTTCGAGATTGGAATGGAAAGGGGTGAGTGGGCGCACTACCCCTGCTTCCCCTGCTTATAAAGGGGGACGGGGCGGACGTTCTGCCTTTTCGAATAAAGAAACCACCCACGATCTCTCCCACGACGCCGCATTTGACGCGTGCCGTTCGGGGAGGGCGCGGTGGATACGGAGAGAGATACGGCGTAACCTAGGCCGTGCGTGCCCGTGCCCTGTATTGGGCCTGGCCCAACAGCGCTCGGCACCGTGTATGGCCCAGGCCCGGGGGCTCCTGTCGGTGTACTAGAGTAGGGGTACCCTAGTATCCCGAACTTGTGCACGGGCAGTCGCAGCATCCCGCGGCAAGGCTTGCCGGGTGACCGCCAAGGTCCTCCGTGGTTCCTTTGGAGCCATTCAAGAACAAAGTATTCAAGCCAAGGAGACAAGACCCCGGCAAGAGGAGCTTGCCGGGAAGGCCAACCAAGGCATCTCAAGTAACTTGCCGTGACGTGCCACGCATCCCGGCAAGGCACGGTGAGCGACAAGCTCCCGGACGCGAGAAGACAACGACCGCGGCAAGGCGCTTGCCGCGGCAAGCCCCCACTCTGTACCTGCGCTCCAGCACACCCTCCAACGTGTCGCTCTGGGACCCTTCCAGGCGTACATGGAGGGAGGCTGTGCAGCTAGCGGTACACGATGGCAAGCGACGCTGACAAGATTGCCATCGTGGCGAGCGGTGGCGTCCCTGGCGGTCCCTTTTGCACTGTTTGGGCAACACAGATGGGCATTTAATGCCCTTGTCCCTGCCGTCAGGGTTAGGTATGATACACTATAGTAGGCGGCGGTGCCAACCGCCACGCCTTTTCCATTTTTACCCTTCTCTACGTTGCAACCTGTTGGTGACCCCTTGAACATATAAAAGGAAGCCCATGTGCAACGTAGGGGGGAGTCGGGAAAAACAGAACGCTCACGCTCGGTCTCATTAGCTGCTAGTGTGTACTGTAGCACTCGGTGCTCCCGAGCAAGAACACAATACAAACCACAAAGCAGGAGTAGGGTTTTACGCATCCGTGCGGCCCGAACCTGGGTAAACTGATTGCATTCTCGTGTGTTTCGCCTCGATCTGCTCTTCGTGCGATCTCCGCCCCCCTACCGAACCAAAAGGGGCTCGGTCCGCCGGTCCCATAGGTGTTCGTGGATTAGCACCCCCGACAAAATTGCTTCTGCTTTTAACCATTTTGTTTCTTTAGCATAGTTCAGTTTCAAATATTGTGGTGCACATATTATAGATTCACTTATTTACACAGTTTTCTTTTGAAAATGGATGTACAAATATACATGTTTAAGTAAGTGTTTGTCAAATACATGGTTGGGTCTTTGTTTCAAGCATCTCATGTCTAACTCTTTTAACACCTAGCTATATGTTTGACTTTCATTTAACCTAAGTTCTCAACATATTAGATGGCTTAACACGTGGTCTTTGTGTGCTTTCTACTCCCATCGTCCCATAATGTGAGACGTTATTACATCCAATATGTATGGGAACAGAGGGAGTGTTTGTTAGGCTCAGAAACATCATAGTAGTTTTTACTACTAAATGTCCCCTCTCGGTTAGAGTTTGTACTGGGCATATTGTTTTCCAATAAACTTAAAATGATTTGTCCAAATTCACCCCATGAAAGGACTTAGTAGGTAGAGTGATCCTTTCATGGAAATTCTAGTGATTTTCAACACTTTGGCCCGCACATGAATTTTGCAAATTCTTTGGAGAAATGTTATTCATTTATCTGTCTGGAGTCCCATGAATACAAGTGAAGTTTTAGTTCTATCAGATCGTGCAAGCAATTGATATCCTTTCCATTACTATGCATTATTTGCTCTATCCTATCTTGATAGCCTGGAAGACTCCCAGGATCCAAAAGGACACCATCCCAAAAAATGATTTTGCGATCCTAAATAAAAACTTAATGCCCCACTCAAACTGGTATTTAATTTGAAATGTGTATCCCCAATATATTTTTGAATATGTATCAAACACTTAAAATAGTTCTATTATTACGCACATAATGAAGGTGGTCACATATTTATTGAAATATGATATGTGTTTGAATTAGCTAGACCATGCATCCGCACGGGTTGACGACTAGTATATATAATGTGGTTAAAAAAACATTGGGCTGCCGATCTTTAAGAAAAAGCCCATAGGCCGGTATGGACCTCAAAAAATAAGTTGAAACCACTATCACCCGTATGTCGTCGGCTATGCATGTTAAAATACAAAACCTAGGCCTAGCTGATACTTGTTCGCCCTTTGGAAAAAAATGATACCAGATCCCCGAGGGAACTGGATTATAGAGGGGGTCAGCGACACGACTGAAGAAGCACATCAGGAGAATTTTTTTTCTTCAGTGGATGGCTCTCGATGGCTTTTTTTACTTGCCTCTGCACCATACAACTTGTATTTTTAGCCTCCCAGTCCGTGGTGGACCAGCAACACATTTTCTGGGCGGGCCAACCTATAGAAACCAGCACTCGATTTTCATCAAGCCCCAAAAACAACGCAGTACTATGTTTGCTTTGAGGACGAAAACATTAGGGCAGGGGTTGAGCGGGGGAGGGGGCAAGACAGAGCAAAAAGATTAAAAAGAGCTGATGCGCCGTTGCTACCCTAACAAAGCAGGTGAAATTCTTCTCGGGAAGAAGGTGTGCCGTTGACACCCACACGTCACGTACCCCACAGTTGGCATACTAACAAGTTCACACACAAGCACAACAAAAAAGGTAAACATTCGTATCAAACTCTGGTTCACAGGACATGTTCATATTCATATCCAACATTCACTATCAACAACTCAAAAGATTCATATATACACAAGTTCAGCATGTCTATGGATCCAAATGATTGATAGATCACACAACAATATTCATAGATAATTCACAAAAAGATTCAGATATACACATGTTCAGTATGTTTATGCATCCAAATGATTGAGATCACAGCCAATATGATCCATGGACGAACTTTAATTACCTAGGGTACAGACTGGTAAATGGTGTTCAGTCGTAGGTACTTCTTGCTAAAATTAATGCTTCTACGAGTAAACTTTCGAGTACATAAGAGGCAGCACAGACAATCTGAACTTTGCTTGTAGGTTTATCCTCAAATAGTGGCCTCATGCCAAGGGAGGTTTGAGCAACTTGGCCACTACTTTCATCCAGCTAGTTTACTGGCTCATCTTGGTCCTGTAGCTCGCCAAAATTCTACATTGCAGACTGGTAAATGGTGTTCAGTTGGAGGTACTTCTTGTTAAAATTAATGCTTCTACGAGTAAACTTTCGAGTAAATAAGAGGCAACACAGACAATCTGAACTTTGCTTGTAGGTTTATCCTCAAATAGTGGCCTCGTGCCGAGGGAGGTTTGAGCAACTTGGCCACTACTTTCATCCAACTAGTTTACTGGCTCATCTTGGTCTTGTATCTCGCCAAAATTCTACATTGCAGATGAGAAAGGAGGCAGTTGAGAAAATGAACCACCCAAATTTTTTGTGCAGTTCAACTGAAATGGAGCATCCCTGGCGTGCAGACTGATTAATTGCCAGATGAATATATGCATCAACCAACTTGTATGGAATCTTTAGACTCCATGCCATACAGTTCGCTACCATATGTGCAGATAACCAAAAGGCACAAGTTGGGACCAATGACTGGACTGCGTTTTTCTAGGCTATGCGCCAAGCAATATTTTTGGCGTTCACTCTCCTAATACTTGGAGTCTGACAATTGGTTGACGCCGGTTGATACTCGAATGAATATAGGCACTTCTTGTCAACATCGATGCTTGTCTAAGTGAACTTTGGAGTACATAGCAGCGTCATAAGTACCTGTCCATCTGATCTTTTTGTGCAGTTCTACTGAAATCACCCGATGTAATGATTTGCTTGCGAGTTCAGGCTCCAAGTTACTCCTTTATGAAATCGGCAAACAGTAGCACAATACCAAATTACCAATACATATGACAAGCACAATAATCAGGATAAAGACCAGTACCAACCTGTGTGAGGTAGCATATCAATTACTATTTCCTTTGACTGGAAGCCGAGATAACCCAAGCGAGTGACAGCAAAGGAAGAATGCAAGCCGAGATTAGCGACTAACAGGAAAGGAAGGAATGTGTCGAGGCAATGAAGCACCCAAAGTTTTCGTGCAGTTCCACCAAAATCGAGCATCCCTGTTGGCACATATATTGAGAGAGTGAGATTACTGTAATAGTGGGACTAGTTGATGAAACATACACTAACAAATAGAAGCACCCTCATTATCTTATTGGGTAAAGTTAGCATTCCATCCCTGCTCCACCACATGATTCATCTCATAGACAAACATACACACGTACATGATTCAGCATAGGGTGCTACTAATGATTTGTTTAATTCCGATAGGAAAATTAGGCAACAATAAATTAGTGGTACTTAAGTACTCCTAATTAATTAAGTGAGACAGCAAAAGTGGAAGGGCTCCTTGGAGGATCGTCTCACATGTAAGGTAGTCGTTGCCGGAGCCCTTGAATGGCCTCAACTGAGGCCTTTGGCTTCAGCAAGATTGCCTTGGCACTGTTTACTCTTCTTCTTCTTCCTCTTCTTGCTCTGTTTCTCAGTCTCCTCACCAGTTGGTGAAACCAAGTACATGATTGGCCTTCTATTTCAGAATTGGTTTTGTCAGTGAGGGAGTACAAGTGTACTAGTAAAAAATAGCATTATTTTCTCATGGCGGTTGCAAAATAGAGATGAACACGTGTATTAAATATCATTCTTACCTAAAGGAAGGTTATCGTGCCAATATGGATGATGAGGATTGGAACATAGATCTCCCTTTGTGAGATGCACCGAAATGAACCAACTGTTCCATTCTGACATTCCAGTTAAACAACACAAAAATCACTTCTTTTAAGAAGAGTTTTGTGCAGTGCATCAAAAGGTCACAACAGCAACCAGGTGAATTGGATATCCCTGTTTGCACAAAAAGCTACAGAGGAAACAGTCAGAGTCTCAAACAATTATAGGCAAAAACATTTGGCCAAATATGTCATGGCTTATAATAGTGGCATGGCTTCATTTTTACCAGGGGCATTAGATTAAGAACAGCTAAATATTTGGTATAAGGGCATGGGACAGTGGGTGCACCAACAGTCCAGCACCATGTACCTAAACAGGGGCGTAAAGTGGTGATTCATAGTTTGTTGCCCCGAGAAACAAACATCCAAGAAACATATCTGGGTTAGTCCCATTTTTGTTCATTCTAGCCACCTACTCCTATGTGTGGATAGCAAATCTAGTCGTGGTCATACCACTGTGTACAGCGTTACCCCTATATTTCCCTTTTCGACCAAGAGACCGGTTGGATGACCAGTCTGTACTACTTTCACCCCCTTTCCTTCATGTTTGTACCAAGTCCGATGTACTACATACTAAATTCCCCCACCCTCACTTTATTTCTTGTTTGAACCAAGTACAAGGTTCGACTCCATGAAGTAGCTTTACCTCTAACAATAGAAAAAAAATAGGTGACGTTGGACCATCCAATCGAGAGGGGCTGAGAGGTAGAAAATGATGCACATGCAGCGACGTAGCTAGCTGGGGAAGTAGAGCTAAGGCGGTTTCAAAGGAAGATATACCTGAAGGTCGTCGGGATGTGGATAGGTGGGCGGAGGGAGGCCGGATCCTCCCACACTAGGGCAAGGACGAAGGGATCGGAGGACCTCTCGCGCCGGCGCTCGGCCAGATATAACGGTGTAGCCGGCAGTGGGTCTCCTCCCTTGCTGTCGGCGACGGCCTAAATGTTGCCCCTCCTCCCCTTCACCGGCGGAGGGGGATACGTCTCGATCTGTAACCAGTGGTGAGGATAGAAAGACAGTGTTTTTGAAGGGAGAAAGACAGTGTTACCACCCCTATCTTGTTTAGATCTGGAGAGGATGGGAGTGTGTGAATAGAGCAACCCTAGAAAGCAAGCGCGGAGGCTCTGGCCTATATATACATAGTGGGGTAGTTTTCCTTTTTCACTCCATCAAAACAATCATTAAAAATTGTGTACTACTTGCCAGGTCACCGGTTTTTAGTTGTTGATTGTTTTTTGAGATAGCTACCCGCTTGTTCCAAGTGGTGTTACGGTGTGCCAGGTCGCACTTTGTATCATTCAAGTCTGGTACAAGTAGCTCATTAAATGAACAACCACCCCCTCGTAAAAATTGTGAACAAGCCCACGGCTAAAATTATCGGAAACGTGGGTTGCCCCAACATGCATTATTATTTATATTTTCTACTCCCTCCATTCCTAAATATAAGTCTTTTTTATTAGCCACACCTAAGACAAGAATTGTTTTATTAGCAGTGAACCCCACATGTCATAGACACAAAAAGTGTGGCAAGATTCCCGTAGGCAAGCCAAAGTGTGTCTAATAATTTGAGCAACTCAAGTTAGGCAGGTGTAGCAAGTGTGGGAAAAATAATGTGGCAACATAAGACAAACATAGTCACAATCCAAACAGCCCTAATTTTTGGTGACATGCATGAAAATTTGGTTAGTTAAACTTATAGTCAAAATTTGGCAAGATGCATCAAATCAACACATGCAAGTATCAAAAGGGAAGTCACGGCATGCATGCATGCGTTGTACTCCCTCGGTTTCCAAATATAAGTCTTTTTAGAGATTGCAACAAGTGACTACATACGAAGCAAAATATGTCTACATACATACGTATGTAGTAGTCCATTTGAAATGTGTAAAAAGACTTATATCGAGTGTAGTGCTTTGATGTGTCGCGTCAACTCGTACAAGACCGAGAAGTTTGATTACTACAACGCCCTCTCCCTCGCGGACTAAGCTCCGGTGACTTAACTGCACCTGCCTTTGGCTGCATGACAGGTGGGCCAACCACCTGTTGGGCCCACCTGTCATAGACGCAAAGGCAGGAGCAGTAAATCAATGAAGCTGTGTCCCTCCCTCGCGCATGAGCATGGTGGCTGGCAGGACTAGGAGGAGCTTTCGCTACACGCTTCTTGACGGCGGCGAACTTGCGGATGGAGTTGACCATCATGTAGTCCATGCGAGAGGCGAAGCCGGCGTCGGCGAGGGCTACGACGTCGGCGGTCACTAGCACCGTCTGTAAACGCTACGCGGTGCGGGACCGCTGGCCGGCGCCTTGGATGATTTGGCACAGCCGACTGCCTCTCGCGACCATCGCCTCCATAGGTGCTTCTAGCTCCTAGTCACTTCGTCTTGGATTGGAGTGAGCAGTGTTGCGCAGAGACTAAGGAGTAGATGGATTGGAGTGGTGGACGCCTTTATATGAGAATCCAAACTCGGCTGCATTCACATCGTGCTGGCTCTATTCTGCTTCTCCAATTAATTCCCTCTGCATGTAGAGTAATTTGAGGATGCATCATTGACCGTTCAACATCTCGGGAACCGCTACCCTCTCCCTCCTTGGCAATCAAGCACCTATGGAGGCGAGGCCACTGCCTCTCGCGTCTATCGCGTGTCAGGAGATGTTCCCGTCGACGACGAGGTGCCTATGGTGACTTCGTAAATTTCAAGATGATAGTACTTGTATACTCAATATTGTGCACCATGACCAAGGCCGAGAGGAAAACGAGATAACTACGTAGTATTTATTTACGGTGTAGATTCACTCATTTTTCTCCATATGTACTCCGTCTCGGTGCAGTCTAGTCACTTGTTGAAATCTCTAGAAAGGCAAATACTCCATTCTAGTTTACAGGGCTATACTAGCAAGTAGTACTACAATAGTGGGCTCACATAGCAATTTTGTCTCATGCAAGAGCCTGGCTATATGCGTGCTCCAAGGTTCGCAACTGCCACGTACGGGTTGCACTTGGCTCTTCGCCTCTTCAAGAAGACGAACAATGATGTTACTACTACTACTTCTACAGTATCGAATCCACTACTGCATGTTTGAATCCACTGCTGCATGTCCGTCCACCGCGAGCGGGAGGGATAAGCAAAAGACTGTCTTCGTCTGCGAGCCACTGCGCGCATGGGCCAGGGAGAAGGCGTGTAGTAGTAGTAAAATCAAGCTTCTCCTCGTTGTACGAGTTGACACGACACATCATAGCACTGGCCCCACATGGTTGCCTATAAACTTGGCTGAAAGACCCGCAGTGTATAATACTCCATTTGCTGCAAACTCTAACATTTACCCCACCACAAATTAAAATATATATTCCTGTCTTGACCAGATGAGCATGCAAACTAGAATCACCAAGATGACAGGTAGGGCCAGAAGATTATTTTAACCAAAAATATGTCATGGAGCCGACCCCAACGATTTTAGGGCATGTTTGGTTCCAATAAGTCGCATGACTTATATGTCAGGTGACTTAAAACCAGTGACTTATAAGTCATGCCTGTGTGGTTGTCATCTAACTTATAAGTCAACTGACCACACCTTCTCACCTTGTTTTTTATGTAAAGGTGATGGGACCCACGCAAAAGGGGGTGACTTATAAGTTGGGTCTGTTTGGCAAAATAAGTCACTTTTCGACTTATACGGAACCAAATAGACCCTTCAGCTTACATGCACGGTACACGCTATCCTAGACTACTCTACACATGAAACTGCCACACGAGCATCCAGGCTGTGCTTGGCTCTTCGCCTCTTCGGGAAGTCGAACAATTGATGGAGTACTACTGCAGTGGAGGAGTACTACAGTATGCTTCTGGCCATCTAACACCGATTGAACTACTGCATGTCCACCGCGCATGGAAGGGAGAGCGTGTAGCGAACGAAAGCTTCTCCTAGTCCTGCCAGCCACCACGCTCATGGGCGAGGGAGGGATGCAGCTTCATTGACTTACTGCTCCTGCCTTTGTGTCCATGACAGGTGGGCCCAATAGGTCGGTGGCCCACCAGTCATGTAGCCAAAGACAACTGCGTATAAGGTGAGAGGGCACTATAGTAATCAAACTTCTCGGTCTTGTACGAGTTGACGCAACACATCAAAGCACTGCACTCGATATATTTCAATAATTTGTGTTTACTGATGCATTAATTACAACGCATGCATGCATGTCGTGACTCTCCTTTTGATACTTGCATGCGTTGATTTAATGCACCTTGAAGTAGTATGAATATGTGACGGTAAAGCTTTGTAATGCCCCGGACCCAATAAAGCGAGAGATGGTTGTGCACGAGGAGGGCGAGATCATGCAGACAGAACAGGACCCGGCGATGGAGCTCTGTATGGTCTCGATAGACCTCACCTTACTCCACTGCCCCTTGTGTCTCCGCCCCTTGAAGCCTCCAGTGTATGAGGTTCGAATACACCTCGTCTGTTCGGCTGATCGAGCAAGGTGTAGGTTTCTTGTTAGATGTGTTGTTCGATTGATTTGTGCAGTGTAAGGGAGGGCACCTGGCTTGCGTGGACTGTCGCATCGAGCGCCCCGGGAACCAGCAGCAGTGCTAGAAGTGCAAGTGCGGTGGTGGCTTCGACGTGCGGAACATGGTGGTGGACGTCATCCTCTCCTCGGTGAGGGTGGAGTGCCCGCACGAAGGCTGTGGGCTCTATGTCACTTACCACAAGCTCGCCGATCACCAGAGCAGGTGTCCGCTCGCGCCCTGCAAATGCCCTGTGCCCGTCTGTGGCTACGAAGGCCCGCCGCCGGTGCTCTCCCACCTCATCAGCATTGTGCATACCATGCTTGTGCACAGGATCCAGTACGGCAAGGCGCTCCAGCTGCAAGTGCCACTGTCGGAGCCACGACTCCTGCTGTTCGCGGAGGAGGACGGCCGCGCGTTTTTCTTGGTCGGCACGTGCTCGACATCGGTGCGCCTATCAATGTGTTGGTCGTCTGCATCAGAGCGGGGGCGTCCCCACTGCCGCACTACGTGGCCAAGCTGTGGGTGAACGGCCTGCCGAGGGAGCCCAAAGGCAGGACCGACGCTGTCAAGGTGGAAATGGAGGTGACAAGCAGCAGGGATCCCGACGATGTCGCCGTGCAGGAGGTGACCTTCTTCACAGTTCTGCCCAAGCTGCTGGCCGGGGCTAAGATGGTGTCCCTCCACATTTAGATTAACAAGCTCACGTCCTAAATGATTCTACAGCGCCTTCTGTTTATCTTAGTAATATGCTAATATAGGGGTTAGCTCGGTCTACTTTAGCTTAAGAGATGGTGGGTTTTGGTGGCGATGCAGCAATTACCTCGACATCAAATCAGCAGTGAAAGTAATTTTGAACAGTCGAATGGATATTTTGTGTTTGTTGGATATAAAGATCCTTTGGGTAAGAAGTAACAACTTATATGCTTTTTTCGAAACAGAACAAAATTTTTGTTGGCATTCACTAATATTTTTGAAACGGACGTCGGGCTGTAGCTAGAAGTGCGGTTGAGACACGGCATCGGCCCATACCGCGGTGACCCCCGATTGGGACGCACCGACTGTGGATTTTCTCCCTCGCCAATGTCGACCGCGTATACGCACAACATTGTTCCCTTCCCCCAGCTGCAGGATCAGGCCGGATATGTGTGGTCACCGTCGTTCTATGCGTGTGAAGAGAGCAACCCAAGCAAGCAGGCTTGTAGCTTAGGCTCCTGCTAGTGTATTTATAGTGGTTTTCTTTTTCTCTCCATATCAACCATTTTATATTGTGTACATGTCATTGAAGAGTGAAATGATGATTGCTTCTTCCGACTAACTTATTGTGTGATTTGACTGCTCCTTTAGTGGCCCCTACACGTACTCCCCCTACGTGTATGCAACATACACACGTACACATGGATGCAAAAATGCACGCGACGCCCTAATGCATGCATGTCCGAGCACAAGACGGAACACACACAGTCACGCTCAAGTGCTCAACCTACACGTGCATGCACACACATACTCAGCCAGGGTGAGCTAGTGACCGTATAAACACCAGAAAATGTATATATTGAGCGCAATGAGCGTATTATGAAGTCCATTGACCATATTTTTACAAATATACAGTGACAGACAGTGTATTTATCTTGTTTGAAATTAGGCCATATTAACCAGAGAGGAGGCAGTATGGACTAGCATTACTTTGTTGTGTCCCGTCAACTTGCCGAACGAGGAGAAGCTTGCAGGACGGGAGAAGCTTGCGCGCGGCGGCTCGCAGGACAAGGAGAAACTTTTGACTAATGCAAGTTGTCCTTCGCTCAGGCGGTGGACATGCAATAGTTAATTCGTTGTCAGATTGCCAAAAGCATACACTATACTAGTACTAGTAGTACTATTATTGTTGCACCTCCCGAAGAGTCGAACAGCCAAGCGCAAAGTTTACTAGTACTAGTACTACTACTATAGTCTATAGATGTAGTACTAGGAACCGGATGGAGGAGCGTCTGCACTCTTATTATATTTTTAAAATGTGATAAAGCAATCTTCAACACATTTGGTTCTCTTCAAGGGTTCTCGCATGTGATAATGGAAGTTGATTGCATGGAACACTCGCCATAATTCTCGCTTAATTCCGGCTCATATCCTTTTACAAATAGGAGCGCTCGGTAATATTTCCTCTTTTTTTGTTATTCAGCATGTAAACAGGTCAGCAAACCTTGCGGCGCATCTTTGTGCGAACCATGCTTGCTGCACTTTGAATGTGGCCGAGAGCTGGCTTGATGAAACACCATGCTTCCTACTTCTTTTTTTGCGGGGTACATCGCTTCCTAGTGACTAGTGTCTTGGCTAGCCATCCTAAGAATGCTTATATATGAATAAAGCTCTCTTATTTACCCGCAAAAAAGATTAAGCCATATTTACCAGAAAGGAGGGAGTATGGACTAGCACTACTTATTGGTGTGTCCTGTCAACTCGTATAACGAGGAGAAGCTTGTAGGACAAGGTGAAGCTCGCTTATGCCTTTTGAGTAATGCAACGTACCCTCACCGAGCGGTGGACATACATCAGTTCATTCGGTGTCAGATTGCCAGAGGCATACACTGTAGTACCGAACATGCGGAGTACCATCATTGTTCGATTTCGCGAAGAGGCGAAGAGCCAAGTGCAAGGTTTAGTGGTACAAGTAGTACTACTACTAGAACCGCATGGTGGAGCCTCTGTACTCTTATTTTTTTAATCTCTGATAAAGTACACATTTAATTCGGAGAAGGGCGGAAAACGGCAGCCCAACATGTAATAATGATATCGATCAACCATGCTCGAATATATCTTGGCCTCCGCGCGAGCCCGTCTGTGTGTTCTCGCAACTCGTCTCTCTGAAGGAACGGCGGGTTGGCCATTTTGCCGTCAATTGTGATCGGTTTGCTCACACTCCGGTCCCACATGTTAGTGATATGCCAAGAGGAGGTGCATTGACCGACTAGCCATACGTGTACTTGGTTTTGCACCTTCATACTACTCCTCCCTCTGTCACAGTTTACAGGGCGCGCTTCATTATGATGCATTTCTCTCAATGCATTTCCACCACCAGAGAGACTTTAGACGTGTTTGGTTTAATGCTCAATTAATTAGGGCATGGTAACCGCAATTTTCTCTCGATGTAGTACTACGGAGTGGAGTACGTACATGCATGTGTGTACGCATTATTTCCTCTAGTAATAGACGCCGTGCTATAACTACCAATGCTATTTTTCAGGCCGATCGCTAGTCGCCTTGGTCCCAGAGATTTTCTCTTTTTTTGAAGTGCACTCTATAAACAGTGACAGATGGAGTAGTATGAGCGGATTCAAAGAAGAGCGTATTGATGGTTGCTTCTTCCGAGCAACTTACAGTGGGAACGGTGGGGCTTATGTTTTGACTGCTCATTACTCACTATTAATGCGGCGCAATGACTGGTCTGAGTCTCCCATGCGGCTGTGCACTACCCCCTCGGTTCTTAAATATACTCCGGAGTATTTGTCTTTCTAGAGATTTCAACGAATGACTACTCAAATATTTGTCTTTTTAGAGATTCAAATGGACTATTACATATGGATGTATATAGACATATTTTAGAGTGTAGATTCACTCATTTTGCTCCGTATATAGTCACTTGTTGAAATCTCTAGAAATACAAATATTTAGGAACGGAGGGAGTACACATACAAAGGAAAATGAGTGAATCTACACTCTAAAATATGCCCATTTGAAATTTCTAAAAAGACAAATATTGTTGATGGCATTTGTGACGACAAAAAAGAAGCATATTCCTTGTCCTAAGGGAAGATAACAACACAGTTGTGTTTGCCTAAAATGGTGTGAGGACGAGATTGCAATATGGAAAGTACGCCGGACGAGCTACCTTTTGTGCAAAGAACAATGGAAGATCCACATGCAGCAATGTGGGAAGACGGGCAGTGGAGCAAGGCTAGACGGGATACCTGGAGGTTGTCGGGATGTGACTAGGTGAGCGGCGGCGGGCGGAATCTGCCCGTACCGCGACAGCGAGCAGGTGGTGTAGGCCCTACTGCGCCGGAGCTTGGTCAAAGAGAACGGCGTGTACCACAGATGGGACGTGCTGCCTCGGCGCCGTCGAATGGAGAAACGATGCACGTCCTCCCTTTCCGACGGTGGACGGGATGCAGCCGGATCAGTGACCAACGGTGAGAGAGAGAGAGAGAGAGGCCACCGCAGCCTTGTGTGAGATACTCTGTAGAGAGACAAACCAGGCATGGAGGCTCCATTGTATATAGTGGAGCGGACTACCTTTTTCTCCATCAAAATCGTTTTATATTCTGTGTACGTGCTATTGAGCGATATAACTTTATTTAAAAACAACGCGCCAATGCATCAAGTCGAACTTTGTTTCGTGCACGCGTGGTACACGACCTCCGTAGGTAAACAACCGCTACACGCGTTCAAATTAGCACGTGGGCTGCCATTTCATACAGAAATGATCTCCACCGTGTACCCGCGCGGGTGTGGCTGGGCATGAAGCGTGAGTACGTGTGCACGGTGCACCTATTCTCTTCTTGTATATGTACACCACCTACGTGGGGTTGTGTGAGGGAGATACAAACATAGAGAGATATAGTGTGTGGGTTCGTGAGAGTTTTTTTAGGGGAGGGGGGTTAATCAAAAAATGTAACATATGTAATGTGTGTGAAATAGAGTCCTGGATATATCATATATATAGAGGGGGCGATCCACGAGAAGAGAGTAGAGGTATCATCGACTTGAGGTGTCCATAGAATCGAAGAGAGGGATGATGTGCGTGTGTGTGCGTGCGCGGTCGATAAAGAGTGCCATCGAATTTGTGTGTGCCCACGTCAAAGATATAGAGTGGCTGGCCTACTAGAACAAGAGAGGGGACATGTACGGTTTGTCTCTGTGGCATGGATACCTACCTACAGCACTCGACTATCAGTGTGTGGTGGGGGGGGGAGGGAGGCCTAATTAACTATAGAGGTACAATGGCCGGTATATGTGTGGAGGAGGAGAGAGGCCTACCTCATGTATTCAGGGAGATTGATCTACCTCATGTATTAAGGGAGATCGATCAGCATCCATGCATATGTGTAGGAGAGGAATAAGGTTGGGAGAGAGACGGAGCTAGAGTGTTGGAGGGGGTGGTAGTGGAGTTGCTTCTAACAATGGTGGGATAGGCTTGCTAGAAAATTGGAGGGCACGCCCGCAATATCAATCAGAGAGGGGATGGCTGCCTGTCTGTGCACGTGCGTGTGAGAGACGGGTCAGGAGGCATGCATGAATGATGAGGGGGGAAATATATGGCTGTGCTAAGTAGACATAACTACATAGGAAGATCAATCGTCCTTTGTCAGACAAAGGAGAGACATAACTTGTGAGGTACATCACTACTAGGAAAAGGGCTATAGATGAAATGGATACTAATGGCGCACCTGACATGTGGTGCGCCACTACAATATAGCAGTTGGCGCACCAGATACATGGTGCGCCACTAGTAACAATTTTTTTTCATTTTTCCAAACATACTAATGGCGCATCATGTAGACAGTGCGCCATTACTAGTTAAAACTAGTAATGGCGCACTGTCCACAGGTGCGCCATTACTAAGTTTTTTCCCCTAGCTAATGGCGCACCGCCCGGGGGTGCGCCCTTAGTAATCTTCCCCCTAGCTAATTCGCCCGATCCCTTCATCCCTCCCTCCACTTCCCCCCTCGCTCCACACCCGCTCCAACGACCCCCGCGCCCCGCCTCGCCGTCTCGGTCCTCGCCGCCGACCCACTGCGCCGTCGCCCCACCCACTGCGCCGCCACCCGGTCTCCTCCGCCCGTAAGCCCCCTCCTCCTCCGCTCATCCATCGCCTTCGGCCTCCTGCCCCACCGGCCGCTGCCCCACCCGCTGCTATGCCGCCATCGTCGTCGTCCTTGACCTCCTCTCCCCTCCTCTGAAGAAGCACTGAATTTTTGGCCCCTCTCTCTCTCATGCTCGCTCAGCCCCTCTGTTAGGTTTTTCCCCACCCCACCCAAGCGCGCCCCCGGCTGTCTCCCTCCTCCAACTCCGACCCCTCCACACCTCGCCGTCGGTGCTGCCGCCCCCCGACTCCGCCCCACCCTCACCGCCTGACGCCGGTGAGTTCCTCGTCTCTCTGTCTCCTCTCTCGTGTGTACTGCTCTAGTGTGAACTGCTAGTTTGGATTGGTGGCTTCCAGTGAAACAATTTTGTATGGTGCTGGCAATGTTGTTGGTACTGTCAATGCTTAGTGTGATTTTGTTGGTACAGCCAATGATCCTGCTAGTGTGAATTGGTTGCTGCTGCTAGTTCGGTTGCCTGATGTGCTTCTGTATGGTGCGTGGTAGATAGTGGCTACTGTGATATCAGATTAGCAATTTTTCGATGATGACATAACTGAATTTTTGGTCTAACACCAAGATCTCCTACTCCTGATCAATTGAACGAAACCCACTGTTGACTGTACCAATTGAACAAAGCTACAGGGTACATTATCTTAAAGATTTCCTACTTTAGTGATTTTTAGGAAGAGCACTTAAAAAATTTAGTCAACATTGATTTCCTACTTTAGTCAAAAATTATTTGAATTAGTTTTAGTTCAACAGAGGCAACTCAGGGTTTGAAAATGGCATTAAAGGAATTTTTTTTGGGGTAAATTCTATTATGAAATAATTCCTACTGTTATTTCAAATATAAATGAAATGATTTGGAACACCAAGCAAGAGTTATGTTTCAAGTTGCTGAACCTTTTCATATAAGCTTGAAGAAGATTTAATTGAGCATACAGAAAATGAAAAACGAAGGTCATACCGATCCTAGTTGGTATTATTTTTCATGGCTAGAAGATATATTGTTGTACCCCGAGTGAAGGGAAGGAGTTTGCTGGGTTTTGTCTCCGACCATCGTGTCGTGATGATTTTGCAGGTACCCCGAGAGGCCCTTGAGTTTGCCGGATTGTCGATTAACTTCCGTTCCGGCAAATTCGGGTACTCCATATGTCCTATTTTCAGCAAAGGTCATGCTGAAATTTTTCGTGAATTTTAGCATGACTTTGCTAAAAATACGACATATGGGGTACTTGCGACAAATGCATGGGTCGGGGTATCTTAGTACTTAATTAAGTAGGATCAACTGCCTCTTGTGTTATACATATAGAAGTGTGATATCAACTCATAGTTATTACTAATGTCAGTTGCTCATCATCAATAAACCCTAATCTGGAAGAGGAACCACTCATCCTATGTAGTTTTGAATTATGAACGTAGGAAATGTCGTCATCGGACGACGAAAGTCTCGCGGGGGAGTGCGACTGGTGCCACGACGATCGAGGTCTATGCGACAGGCCTCACCTGGACGATGATCGGCGCTTGAGCCTTAAGCTCGAGGATACCTTCGAAGTTGAAATGGTACGCAACGACGACAATTGTTTTTTTCATAATTAAGCATGACTTCAACTATTCAAACTTGTAAGTTTCATCTTTTACAATTCGAGTATAGCTTATCCCATGCCATGCAAGACGCTATGTCTTGCAGAGGATGGATTTTGAAGACCATGAAATTTCTAAAACAAAGAAAATTCACCTAAGGACTCATCACGATGTGGACTTTGAATTAAATCTGTACAATTCTGAGAGCGTAACCCATTTTGGTTGCAAAAATTGGGAAGCATTTTGCAAGATGTATGGTTTTGATGAGGGTATGCTTATCACCATGGATCTTGGTAATCCTGACATCGACCAAGACAATATGGACATTTGGGTCCTTGTTGATACGCCTCCAGTTCTACCGCTATGTGAGTTTCTCAAACATAGTTATTAGCTAATTTATATTGTTTATTTCAAAATAGTTGACAGCTTATTTTTATTGTTCAAAGAATGTGCGGGAGATGGTAGACAAAACCCACTACGCCGATGGCTCCGAATTAACAACTAACAAGGAGAAAAATCATCTGGTCGGATTTTGTACTAACATTGAGAATTACAATATCTACAATAAAACTCCTCAACATTATGGTCAATACGTGCCACTAGTGCATGTGTTCAACTACGGTAACTACCATGGAGATACCCTGGTAAGATTTTTACTATTACGACATCCGTGCATCTTTTGCATACTTCTAAAACTAGTACATCATTGCTAACTATGAAGTTATTACTATGTTTTTCAACAGATAATCCCAGAGAATTATGTGCCTCATTTGATGTATCAAAAAGGTAGTCTTAATGTTTTGAACATACTGCCAGGTCATCCTACGAATCTCAACTGTCCATACAAGATTTCTAAAACAAGTGGAGACATGCAAATCAAAGGATGGAAAAAAATGTATGGACAGTCGTAAGGAGGTTCTTGGAAGCAAAAGGAAACGAAGCACAAGAATTGGAGATAGGATGATCTCCATTCTCCATAATGGAGAGTCAAGGTCTATATTGGTTTATGCTATTCTACCTTAAATAGGGTATTTAGGTCCTGCCTAATACTGATGATCATGTGCTAAGAACAATTAAGTAGGGTTGGTTCGATGACTACCAAGATGATGATCATATGACTTGTTATTAATAACGAGTAGAAGTTGTATGATGATGATTAGTAGGACTTGTTAGGATTAGTATTACTTCCGACAAACTCGCTACTCGCGGTCTCGAGACTTGTAATGTTCTATCTTTGTTCGGTCTTTTGAATTCGGAGACTAATATGATGAATTGTATTCAGAGACTAATCTTCTATTGTATTCGATGAATCTGCTCTTGCTGTGTTGTGCTGTCTATATTCTGTCCAATAATATATTTTGTAACCTGTGCAAAAATGAGAAAAGTAAAAAACCCTAATATTCATACTAACGGCGCATCACCCCACAGTGCGCCATTAGTATGCCAAAGCACATGGGTAAATATGGCCCCCTGGGAGGCATACTAATGGCGCATGTTGGTCTATACTAATGGCGCACGGCGTGGTGCGCCATTAGTATACCAGATACTAATGGCGCACATGTGGTGCGCCATTAGTATATAATACTAGTGGCGTGGTACTAGTGGCGCACCAGTAGTGCGCCATTAGTAGGCAAAACTGGTGCGCCAGTAGTAGGCCTTTTCCTAGTAGTGCGTCGATCGATGGGGGGGATAGTTAAAGTCAACCTAGGTATATGTTGGGAGATCAATCGGTATACATGCATGGATGTGTGTGTTAGAAGCAAATGAGGCACGAGGAGAAGGATAGAGAGAGAGGGATGCATCTAGGAGGTGGTGTGAGAGTCATACTATATCGAGGGGGAAGGAGTGTGCGAGTATGAGATTGATGAAAAGAGTGGTGGGAGTGAGGCATGGACGGTGATAAGAGAAGAGGGGAAGCTTGTGTTTGTGCTAGGCACACCTGGCTAGAGAGGCATATCGATCGATGTGTGCCGTAAAGAAGGAGCTGGGGGGGCCTAGACACACCATGGGTGAACGACCTAAAGTGAAAAGACGAATTTGCGCGATGGAGCTAGAGAATGCTGAGGGAGGGTGAGAGGGTTGCGGGCGTCTGCATGCACGAGAGAAAGTTAGCGCTAGCTAGCTACAAGTATAAGAGGATTGTGTGGGTGTAAAAGACGAATAGAGATCATACTTCATTATAAAAACTAAATCCAGATATTTGAAGAATTTATCATAGTGTTTTAAACTGACTCATGTGTGAACATATATAACGGTGATACACATGGTGTGGTTATGAACATGTTACACTACATACAATATATTTTATCTCTACTCTTACAAAAAAACGGAGTTGTTGATGATGGTGCCATCCTGCAATATAGGTCGTCCAATTTATATCTGACGGATAGGAAGGAAACTATGGCAATTTTGGAAAAAGATACCCACACCCCTCTCCATATTTGCAAATTAGGCCTCCCCTTGATCATGTTGATGTTCTGTGGAATGCATGGGCATCTTGCTAGTACTACATATAACATATAGAACATTGATCATAATTTGGGCTAATGTGTGGCTTTTGTAGCTCAGGTCTAAATACTTGTCATAATGTAGGGGGCGGGGCACTATACTATGTGTGATAAACACGGTGTACACGTATGGAACATGGTTCAGATTATGAATATATAGTTAGTACATCAAATGTACTATTATTTGGAATCAACATCAAGTGTATTCAAAAAATAGAGTTCGAGTTCATGTAGTACACATAGTTCATATCTATCTCTATAGTAATCATGTGGTGTGTTATTAAGGTAATACACGGATGATGGTTGAAGTTGACAACAATCATGATTGTAGATTCTTATTGAAATAGAGAAACGAATTCAAATTCAGTTCGAATTGCAGCGCTAGTATAGACATTTGGAATGGACTAAAATGTTGGTATGAGTAGGTTACATGCATTATACAGCAAGCGAAAAAATTTAATTGGACATAACATGGATTCATACTACCGAATAGCATTTAATTGCACTAAATTGATGGTATGAGTAGCTTTAAATAGCATTTTTATAGTAAAATGGGGCAAGACTCTCTCTTTGTGTGGTGTGAATAGTTTTATTTTTTTTGTTTTCTTTTTGGCTGAGGGAAGTGCGAAATGATTTGGTACGTACAAATACAATATTACACGTTAGGCTTGTCCCTAAAATTCAACCCGCGCCTTGTTATATCCAGAAAATTCAGATATCGTGCTCCCAAAACTGCCGCCTTCACAACCCGCGCCTTGCTATCCCGAAATTACAATGCGCGCAAAAACTCCCTCTAGCTGCCAAATCCCGACACGCGAAATCCCATTTCTAACCCTGAGCCGAAAGGGCCGCTAGTTCAAAACAGTGGGGGGTACTTTTGTAACACACCCTACATTTTGGAAAAGCGCGTCCCTAAGTCATGGTTCACCCCCTCCCATCGCCTCCTTTTCGCCATTCGAAATCCCAGGGCGCCATAACCTCTCTGCTCCAGCTGCGAAACCCCACCCTCCTCCGTCCGCCACCTCATCGCTGCCCAGTCGGAGCCTCTTCACCGACGATGTGGTCCACCGCAACAGCTCAACCTCCCTCGTCGACCTCCCCGGATGAGGATCAGTCGTCCATCTCATCGTCCCGCCGGTTCAGCCGCCCCGTCCTCCACCTCCAAGGAGTTGCTCCGACGAACGCCTCGTCTATCGCGGCTGCTCCATCCCCACAGTGTCGCCTTAACCTTCTCCACCAGAACCGCAACATCCTCACCGACTCCTCGGACGAAGCCGAGGCCTACTCGGCGCCACCAAAGAGGTTGTATACTCATCGCATCGCACCTTATCCTTAGATCGACCTCCCGTCGCCGACGGTGCTTCATCCCGCACCCCCATGGAGTGGCTACCTTGAAGCCGGCGTCACGGGCGACATCTCCACGGTGGCTCTCCCCCAGTGTGAGGCCCCTTCAGCTGCACGTCCCTACCAGCCGGATCTACTGCTGCTGCTCCGGCTCTCGCTCGCTCGCTCGCGCTGCTGCTGCTTCGGCTCTCGCTCGACCACCCATCTGCTGCAGCTCCAGCTCTCGCTCGCTCGTGCTGCTGCTGCTCTCCCCCTCGCTCGTGATGCTGCTCTGCTCCGATTTAGCTACACTTCAGTCGACTGAATTGACTTTTGGGTCAGTTGATTTTCAGGGGGTGGAGGGTTCACCGGAGTTAAGGAAGAACCACCCGCAGCGGGGACGGGGGCTCACCGGAGAGGTACACCACTATCTATCTTAGGGTTCAGGGTGGGGCAGGGGGCCTATAGGGCTGGCCGGGGCGGCAGCGGACCGGCGGTGGGGAGATGTTTCGGGGCGGCGAGGCGGCACTGGGGCCGGCGGTTCGGCCGATGGTGGCTGGCGGCTCAGGGGGGTGCAGGTTGAAGATGAACTGCATGCCCTCCCTAAACTACATGTCAAGTGCCTCTCTGCTACCATTGCATTCAGTTTCGACTGTAACATTCAGATTCCACAGTAAATTTCAGTTTCGATAGTTAAGTTCAGAGTCAACAGTTTTTACCTCATCTGTTGTAGCCAGGTGGTTTTTGGTGATGTAAATTTTACATCTATTTTACATCATCTATTGGAGATGCTATTAGAATCCCACTTGAGATTGACGATGTCTGTCTTGTGCTACTTCAGCCGTGACGTCTTACGGCTCAGCGGGGCTGCTCCAACGACAGAACGATCCATCACAACAGAGCACTACCCTGGACACCGTCTACAGATTCCTCAGATCTTCCTCCACACCTCCGACAGCCACCTCTGCCTCAACTGCTTCAGCGACCAACCCAATGACGCTGAGGTCGACACGGCCACGGCAAAGAGGTTGTACACTTGTTGCATCAATTATTACTATACATTCATGTCGATCCATTAGGGCTATTTTGGTTTGACGGAAAAACATAGCAATAGGGAATTTTCCAATGGCACTCTACTATTCAATTATTCATGCATTTTGTTGAAAGAAATGAAGCAAAACATCCACCTGGACCTACTTTTAAAAATCCTATGCATGAAAACAAGACCAAGTGCATTAGTGGCAGAATAACATTCTAACTGTACACGCTTTCATATGCTTTCACTTTATTTTTGGCCATGTTTCTTTGCATTCCTCTGCTCTTCCAATTCCTATAAACCAAACACCATAGTTGACAGAAATCTTGTGTTTACAAATGCTCTGTTTACCATGTGCATTCCTATCCTATTCCGGTGTTTTCCCTATCCCTGCGTTTTTAGAATCATGCAAGCCAAATGAGGCCTTACAGAATTACTTCAGTTACAGGTAGGTGTCAAAGGGAACTTTGTGTGGTTTGTCCTGCTCCTGTCGCGACGTCGTCCACCTCACCTGAGGTGCTCCATCGACAGAAACATCCACCAAACCAGACATCATGACTCCTGACCGTCTTTCGCCGCCTCAGATCTCCTTCCCTGCCGCCGGCACCCACCACAACGGTATCACCATCATCGACTCAGCAGATGAACCTTAGGAGTACACGGGTCCACAAGAGAGGTCGCACTCTTTTGATTCTTCTTATGTTATGCATTGCTTAAAATTACCTGCTACTTTATCGTCATGTTCACCTCTTGGACTCCAAGTCATGTCCAAATTAATGTTCTAACTTGAGTTCTAAATTAGTTGTGGGGCACATATCGAGGAAACAATGAATAGTATCTTTGTCTAATATCTAGTTCACCTAGGGTATGCCTATGTTGTTCATCTTGGGTGGGAAACAAATAGTAAAGCAATCATCATCTGTCTTTTTTATTAAATTAAAGCAATCGTCAGCCTGCTATCATTATTTTTGGATCCATCCACTGGTTGTTACCATGACCCTAAATTTTTGCATGCTCTCCTTACATAATCTCACCATATTTTGTTCGTATACATGTCAGATATTGTACACAGTCATGCTGAACATGTAGAGAAAAAGAGAAGAGTTTTGCACAGCAATACAATGTCATGCAGACATCGCTCCATGGTGGGTTCAATGGCAAACCCTCCCCACCCCTCTCCAGATTGTAATCTAGAGGAAGATATATGTTCTGATGCGGATTCAGACGCCCCTGACCACTCCTATTTACCCCCAAGGTGTTTGCTCTACCTTGCTATTGTATCACTGTATCTACTCATACAAACTTATTTTTAAATTGAAGGATCCAATCTAAATTGCAATGGCACAGTAGGTATGTTCACGCATGTTTCTTTAACAGGCTTGCTCTTATCAACAGCTCTGTTGATTTGAATTTCAATTGTGTATGCAGTTGACTTCTCATATCATGCACATTACTAGCATCACAACAGAGCCAATAGTGTTGTTGTACATGTAGACCCGTGGTACCCATATGAAATCTTGTTGTGTCGTGTAGTTTCCCAAGCTTTGTACTATTTCACTGCTACTTTATCTTGAACTAATATGATTTGAACCGTGTCTCTATTTTGATCTAGCAAGACAATGAAGTGACCATAGGACATAGATATATGTTTGGTTGATGCTTTTATTATGTACTAGTACTTGGCAATAGAAGACTTGGTAGTTTAATCCTGTCCACCTTACTAATGAACTGGTTCACCGAAATGAGTTTCATATACTAGTACATGCTAAACTGTTATGTGTCTACTTGTTTCTTCTTTTAGAATGCTGACAGAATATTGGGAAAGAGTGCCTTATTAAGCAATGGTAAAGGAAGTAATGCAGATAATGTTTAGGATAGTGACACATCCTTGTTGGTCTCCAACAAAGCTGATAAGGAAGACTATTTCGAAGATAGTGAGACAACCCCAAAGTCCTGTCTTGGTTTAGTGTTGGAGTTACTGGCCACTACTGCTTGCACAAGCTATTCAAACTCACTGTCTGAATCAGTTCAGTTTCTTGAGTCTCAACTACAAGCTGAAAGACATCGATCAGCTGTGCTGCGACAAGAAGCGGAAGGACTGTGGAAGTCCCTGGAGCATTCAGATGCATACTTTCTGGTGCAACAGCAATCGTTGGAGGATTTTAGCGCCAAACATGACAAAGCTAATAATCTTGATAAGCTTATTGCCAGCTGATACGTCTCCAACGTATCTATAATTTTTGATTGCTCCATGATATATTATCTACTGTTTTGGACTATATTCGGCTTTATTTTCCACTTTTATATTATTTTTGGGACTAACCTATTAACCGGAGGCCCAGCCCAGAATTGCTGTTTTTTGCCTATTTCAGTGTTCTGGAGAAACAGAATATCAAACGGAGTCCAAACGGAATAAAATCTTCGGAAACGTGATTTTCTCATCAGATAAGATCCAGGAGACTTGGACACCCCGTCAAGAAAGCCAGGAGGTGGTCACGAGGGTGGGGGCGCCCCCCCCTAGGGCGCGCCCCCTGCCTCGTGGGACCCTCGGAGCTCCATCGATGTACTTCTTCCTCCTATATATATCTACGTACCCCCAAACGATCGGGGACGGAGCCAAAAACCTAATTCCACTTCTGCAACTTTCTGTATCCATGAGATCCCATCTTGGGTCCTGTTCCGGAGCTCTGCCGGAGGGGGCATCGATCACGGAGGGCGTCTACATCATCATCCAAGCCTCTGCGATGAAGTGTGAGTAGTTTACTTCAGACCTACGGGTCCATAGCTAGTAGTTAGATGGCTTCTTCTCTCTTTTTGGATCCCAATACAATGTTCTCCCTCTCTCTTCTGGAGATCTATTCGATGTAATCTTATTTTTGCGGTGTGTTTGTTGAGACCGATGAATTGTGGGTTTATGATCCAGTTTATCTATGAATAATATTTGAATCTTCTCTGAATTCTTTTATGTATGATTGGTTATCTTGGAAAGTCTCTTCGGATTATCAGTCTGGTTTGGCCTACTAGATTGGTTTTTCGTGCCATGGGAGAAGTGCTTAGCTTTGGGTTCGATCTTGCGGTGTCCTTTCCTAGTGACAGAAGGGGCAGCAAGGCACGTATTCTATCGTTGCCATCGAGGATAATAAGATGGCATTTTTATCATATTGCATGAAACTATCCCTCTACATCATGTCATCTTGCTTAAGGCGTTACTCTGTTTTTAACTTGATACTCTAGATGCATGCTGGATAGCGGTCGATGAGTGGAGTAATAGTAGTAGATGAAGAATCGTTTTGGTCTTCTTGTCTCGGACGTGATGCCTATATACATGATCATACCTAGATATTCTCATAACTATGGTCAATTCTGTCAATTGCTCAACAGTAATTTGTTCACCCACCGTAGAATACATATGCTCTTGAGAGAAGCCACTAGTGAAACATATGGCCCCCGGGTCTCTTTCTTATCATATCAATCTCCATCACTTTATTATTGCTTTATTTTTAATTTGCCTTTTAATTTTTTACTTTGCATCTCTATACCAAAAATACCAAAAATATTATTTATCATCTCTATCAGATCTCACTTTCATAAGTGACCGTGACGGGATTGACAACCCCTAAGCGCGTTGGTTGCGTTGAGCTATTGTTTTTGTGTAGGTACGAGGGACTCGACCATAGCCTCCTACCGGATTGATATCTTGGTTCTCAAAAACTGAGGGAAATACTTACGCTACTTTGCTGCATCATCCTCTCCTCTTCGGGGAAATCCAACGCAGTGCTCAAGAGGTAGCAAGAAGAATTTCTGGCGCCGTTGCCGGGGAGTTTACGCAAAAGTCAACATACCAAGTACCCATCATAATCCCTATCTCCCGCATTACATTATTTGCCATTTGCCTCTCGTTTTCCTCTCCCCCACTTCACCCTTGCCGTTTTATTCGCCCTCTCTCTCTCTCTCTATCCTCCCTCTCTATTTGCCTCTTTTTGCCCGTTTGCCTTTTGTTTGCTCGTGTGTTAGCTTGTTTTCTTGTCGTCATGGCTAGTCCCTTATCTTCTCCGTTGACCCCTGAGTTTGAACTCTTTCACTTTAAACAAAGGTTAGGAGAAAACCTAAAAGATGCCTGGTTGAGAATAATGGAATCTCATCATAATTGTACCTCTGAAATAAATCTGAGAATTTTGCTTCGCAATTTTTATGTTGGATTAAATATGTCTCATAGACAACTCTTGGATTGCGTTGCCAAAGGCAATTTTATTGAAATAGATCCCCATATTGCACTTGAAATTATAGAAGGTATAGTGGGAACACTACATCAACAAAAGGGGCCTCATCCTACTCAGGAAGAGACACAAGTTTTTGAAAAAAATTATGAAGTTACTAAAATCTTGCAGAAATCTCTTGAACCCCTTAAGAACATTAGTGGAAATATTCACCGCATGAATATGTTGATTACCCTTTGCAATAAGCGGATGGATTCACTAGATCTAAAAATTTCAGAATATGAAGGGGAACATAAAGAACCTCCCGGATTTGAGCTTGATTCCGCTAAAAAGTTGAAAACCAAAGATGGCAATACCTAGATCTATTCTTGCTTGTTATGCCTAGCTAGGGGCGTTAAACGATAGCGCTTGTTGGGAGGCAACCCAATTTTATTTTTGGTCCTTGATTTTTTCTCCTGTTTAGTAATAAATAATTTATCTAGCCTCTGTTTTGGTTGTGTTTCTTGTGTTTAATTAGTGTTTTTGCCAAGTAGAACCGTTGGGAAGACTTGGGCAAAGTCTTGTTGAACTTGCTGTAAAAAAACAGAAATTTTAGCGCTCACGAGAACTGCTGTAATTTTTATTTGGAAAGTGATATTTAGTTAATTAATTTTGAATATGTTTAATAGATAAATTCCTCACGTCCAGAAATTTATTTTAGAATTTTTGGGGTTCCAGATTTTGAGCTAGCTACAGATTACTACAGACTGTTCTGTTTTTGACAGATTCTGTTTTTCGTGTGTTGTTTGCTTATTTTGATGAATCTATGGCTAGTAAAATAGTTTATAATCCATAGAGAAGTTGGAATACAGTAGGTATAACACCAATATAAATAAAGAATGAGTTCATTACAGTACCTTGAAGTGGTCTTTTGTTTTCTTTTGCTAACGGAGCTCACAAGATTTTCTAGTTTAAGTTTTGTGTTGTGAAGTTTTCAAGTTTTGGGTAAAGATTTGATGGATTATGGAACAAGGAGTGGCAAGAGCCTAAGCTTGGGAATGCCCATGTCACCCCCAATATAATCTAAGGACACCTAAAAGCCAAAGCTTGTGGATGCCCCGGAAGGCATCCCCTCTTTCGTCTACTTCTATCGGTAATTTTACTTGGAGCTATATTTTTATTCACCACATGATATGTGTTTTGCTTGGAGCGTCTTTTATGATTTGAGTCTTTGCTTGTTAGTATACCACAATCATCCTTGCTGTACACACCTTTTGAGAGAGCCATACATGATTTGGAATTTGATAGAATACTCTATGTGCTTCACTTATATCTTTTGAGCTTTACAATTTTGCTGTATGTGCTTCACTTATATCTTTTGAGATTTATAGTTTTGCTCTAGTGCTTCACTTATATCTTTTAGAGCACGGTGGTGGATTTGTTTTATAGAAACTATTGATCTCTCATGCTTCACTTACATTATTTTGAGAGTCTTAATAGCATGGTAATTTGCTTAAAATCTTAATATGCTTGGTATGCAAGATTAATAATAAAACTTTCTTATGAGTGCGTTGAATACTAAGAAATGTTTGATGCTTGATGATTGTTTTGAGATATGGAGGTAATAATATCAAAGTCATGCTAGTTTAGTAGTTGTGAAATTTAGAAATACTTGTGTTGAGGTTTGCAAGTCCCGTAGCATGCACTTATGGTAAACGTTATGCAACACATTTGAAACATGAGGTGTTATTTGATTGTCTTCCTTGTGAGTGGCGGTCGGGGACGAGCGATGGTCTTTTCCTACCAATCTATCCCTCTAGGAGCATGCACATAGTGCCAAGGGTTTTGATGACTTGTAGATTTTTGCAATAAGTATGTGAATTCTTTATGACTAATGTTGAGTCCATGGATTATACGCACTCTCACCCTTCCATCCTTGCTAGCCTCTTCGGTACCGTGCATTGCCCTTTCTCACATTGAGAGTTGGCGCAAACTTCGCCGATGCATCCAAACCCCATGATATGATATGCTCTTTCACACATAAACCACCTTATATCTTCCTCAAAACAGCCACCATACCTACCTATTATGGCATTTCCATAGCCATTCCGAGATATATTGCCATGCAACTTTCCACCGTTCCGTTTATTATGACAAGCATCATCATTGTCATATTTCTTAGCATGATCATGTAGTTGACATCATATTTTTGGCAAAGCCACCGTTCATAATTCTTTCATACATGTCACTCTTGATTCATTGAAATCCCGGTACACCGTCGGAGGCATTCGTATAGAGTCATCTTTGTTCTAGTATCGAGTTGTAATCATTGATTTGTAAATAAATAGAAGTGTGATGATCATCATTATTAGAGCATTATCCCAAGTGAGGAATTCTTATAAAAAAGGCCATAAAAAAGAGAGAGCCCAAAAAAAAGAGAAAGGCCATAAAAAAGAAAAGGCCCAAAAAATGAGGGGAAAAGAGAGAAGGGACAATGTTACTATCCTTTTACCACACTTGTGCTTCAAAATAGCACCATGATCTTAATAGTAGAGAGTCTCTCATGTTATCACTTTCATATACTAGTGGGAATTTTCATTATAGAACATGGCTTGTATATTCCAACAATGGTCCTCCTCAAGTGCCCTAGGTCTTCGTGAGCAAGCAAGTTGGATGCACACCCACTAGTTTTTTTGTTGAGCTTTCATACATTTATAGCTCTAGTGCATCCGTTGCATGGCAATCCGTACTCCTTGCATTAACATCAAGCGGTGGGCATCTCCATAGACCATTGATTAGCCTCGTTGATGTGAGACTTTCTCCTTCTTTGTCTTCTCCACATAACCCCCCTCACTATATTCTATTCCACCCATAGTGCTATATCCATGGCTCGCGCTCATGTATTGTGTGAAAGTTTATAGGTTTGAGATTACTAAAGTATGAAACAATTGCTTGGCTTGTCATCGGGGTTGTGCATGATGAGAGCATTCTTGTGTGACGAAAATGAAACATGACTAAACTATATAATTTTGTAGGGATGAACTTTCTTTGGCCATGTTATTTTGAGAAGACATTATTGCTTAGTTAGTATGCTTGAAGTATTATCATTTTTATGTCAATATGAACTTTCGTCTTGAATCTTTCGGATCTGAATATTCATACCACAAATAAGAAGAATTACATTAAAATTATGCCAAGTAGCACTCTGCATCAAAAATTCTCTTTTTATCATTTACCTACTCAAGGACGAGCAGGAATTAAGCTTGGGGATGCTTGATACGTCTCCAACGTATCTATAATTTTTGATTGCTCCATGCTATATTATCTACTGTTTTGGACTATATACGGCTTTATTTTCCACTTTTATATTATTTTTGGGACTAATCTATTAACCGGAGGCCCAGCCCAGAATTGCAGCTTTTTTTTGCCTATTTCAGTGTTTTGGAGAAACAGAATATCAAACGGAGTCCAAACGGAATAAAATCTTCAGAAATGTGATTTTCTCATCAGATAAGATCCAGGAGACTTGGACCCCCCGTCAAGAAACCCACGAGGTGGTCACGAGGGTGGGGGCGCCCCCCCTAGGGCGCGCCCCCTGCCTCGTGGGCCCCTCGGAGCTCCACCGATGCACTTCTTCCTCCTATATATATCTACGTACCCCCAAACGATCGGGGACGGAGCCAAAAACCTAATTCCACCGCCGCAACTTTCTGTATCCACGAGATCCCATCTTGGGGCCTGTTCCGGAGCTCCGCCGGAGGGGGCATCAATCACGGAGGGCTTCTACATCATCATCCAAGCCTCTCCGATGAAGTGTGAGTAGTTTACTTCAGACCTACGGGTCCATAGCTAGTAGCTAAATGGCTTATTATCTCTTTTTGGATATCAATACAATGTTCTCCCCCTCTCTTGTGGACATCTATTCGATGTAATCTTCTTTTTGCGGTGTGTTTGTTGAGACCGATGAATTGTGGGTTTATGATCCAGTTTATTTATGAATAATATTTGAATCTTCCCTGAATTATTTTATGTATCATTGGTTATCTTTGGAAGTCTCTTTGAATTATCAGTTTGGTTTGGCCTACTAGATTGGTTTTTCTTGCCATGGGAGAAGTGCTTAGCTTTGGGTTCGATCTAGCGGTATCCTTTCCCAGTGACAGAAGGGGCAGCAAGGCACATATTGTATCATTGCCATCGAGGATAACAAGATGGGGTTTTTATCATATTGCATGAAACTATCCCTCTACATCATGTCATCTTGCTTAAGGCGTTACTCTGTTTTTAACTTCCTACTCTAGATGCATGCTGGATAGCAGTCGATGAGTGGAGTAATAGTAGTAGATGCAGAATCATTTTGGTCTACTTGTCTCGGATGTGATGCTTATATACATGATCATACCTAGATATTCTCATAACTATGCTCAATTCTGTCAATTGCTCAACAGTAATTTGTTCACCCACCATAGAATAATTATGCTCTTGAGAGAAGCCACTAGTGAAACTGTCAGTGTACTAAAGTAGGGGTACCTTAGTATCCCGAACTTGTGCACGGGCAGTCGCAGCACCCCGCAGCAAGGCTTGCCGGGTGGCCGCCAAGGTCCTCCGTGGTTCTTTTGGAGCCATTCAAGAACAAAGTATTCGAGCCAAGGTGCAAGGCCCCGGCAAGAGGAGCTTGCCGGGAAGGCCACTCGAAGCACAAAGACCCCGGCAAGAGGAGCTTGCCGGGAAGACCAACCCAGGCATCTCGAGAAGCTTGCTGTGACGCGCTGCGCGTCCCGGCAAGACCCAGTGAGCGACAAGCTCCCGGACGCGACAAGACAACATCCGCGGCAAGGCGCTTGCCGCGGCAAGCTACTACTCCGCAGCCCGCGCTCCAGCTCACCCACCAACGTGTCGCTCTGGGACCGTTCCTGGCGTACGTGGCGGGAGGCTGTGCAGCCAGGGGCATGTGGTGGCAAGCAGGCGCTGACAAGATAGCCATCGTGGCAAACGGTGGCGCCCCTGACGGTCCCTTTCCGCACCGTCTAGGCGACACAGACAGGCATTTAATGTCTTTGTCCCCTGCCGTCAGGGTTAGGTATGATACAACTGTAGAAAGCGGTGGCGCCAACCACCACCTCTTTTACCTTTTTACCCTCATCTCTGTTGCCACCTGTCGGTGACCCCTTTGACATATAAAAGGAGGCCCATGCGCAACAGGGAGGGGGGGGGGGACGATCATTCTGACGCTCGGTCTCACCAGCCACCCAAGTGTACTGTAGCATTCATCGCTCCCGAGCAAGAACACAATACAAATCAAAGCAGGAGTAGGGTTTTACGCATCCATGCGGCCCGAACCTGGGTAAACCGATCGTGTCGCTCGTGCGTTCGCCTCGATCTACTCTTTGCGCTCTCTCCGCCCCCTGCCGAACCAAAAAGGGGCCTCGGTCCGCCGTGGTCCCATAGGTGTTCGTGGGGATTAGTCACCCCCGACATCTTTGGCGCGCCAGGTAAGGGTGCGTCGAGGTTGTGTGAACCTGATCCGGCGTTCACATGAGCCAAACCTTCATCCTCTTCATCGACATGCTGCCAAAGAAGAAGGCTTCGGAGGTAGCTGCTCCGTCTGCGCTAAGCCCACCATCGCCGGAGCGAACGGCTGGTGGAGTAGGCGCTGGCGGAAGAGCGGGCGCCGACGAGGGGACTCATGGTGCTGGCAGGTCCAAGGACAAGACTGCACTGCACGTCGGCGGCGCGGTCAGCTCCTACAACGACCGAGCGCACTCCAAGACCTCGGCGTCCATACACGCTCCGCGCCCGTCCCAAGAGGCGCGGGACCAGCAGCGTCATGGTACTCACGGTACCATACGTTTGCTGGGCCAAGATCAAGCTGGCGGATCCCGGAGTGCTCAAGACCAGCACGCACGCCAACATGCTGGCACGAGCAGGGCATGGTCGCCTGGATGAGGTACTGCTCCTTCTAACGCAGTTAGAAGTCCGAGCATATCTCGCTCCTCGCACCGTTCGTCGTCGCCGCCCGCCACTCCGGCAGAAGCGTTGGCTCGGGCCCAACTGCTCCTAGATTACCCCACGGAACTCGTATACGGGTCGCCTCGAGTGCTCGCTTACGATGAGCTTGAGCAAGAGCAGCTGCGGCAAGACAACGCGCTGCTCCTTGAGAAAGACCGTCTTCAGGCTGCTGTGCGAGCCGCTCGCTACCAGCAAGCTTTGCGCCGCTATCATAGCCGCAAAGTTAACGCCAGAAGTCTCGAGGAAGGCGACCTTGTTCTTCGGCGCATTCAGTCTGCCAAGAATTCCAACAAGTTGACGCCGAAGTGGGAAGGCCCTTACCGGGTGAAACGAGTCACCAGGCCTGGCGCTATCTGCCTGGAGACCGAAGATGGCATACCAGTGAGCAACTCCTGGGATATTGAGCATCTTCGTAAGTTTTACCCATAAGGCACGGTTGTCGGACCCTGTCCGACAACCACCCTTTTGTACAAGTCTTGCCGCTGTTGCATGTAATCCTTCGTACAAAGCTGGGTGCAGATCCCGTGCATAAAGATTATGTGCTCAGCACACCCTGTCGATCTCATGCTTTTTAAATTTTTCATGTATTATCTGACATTTTGTGCAGCACTTACCTTCGATAAGTAATAACGAGCCTTAAAGCTCCATATTGTTGTTTCGTCCTCCTTCTTTTTCACAAGGAAAAGGAGATTCCCTCGCGCACAAGTTTGCCGGGGGGAAGGGAGAAGATACAGTATGGATCAGGCGTTGTTCAAGAAGTTTTAGCCTTGCTGGGAAGCAAGTAACAAAAAAGATAAGTTGCCAAAGTCTGAGCAATCAAATTTCCTTTAAATTTATAGAGTTATCTTCCTTGAACGACCGTCCCTTGTATGGAAAACCTGTGCGCGGAGGAACCAACTTGTAGCTAGTTGCGCCCTTACTGTTGTTTCGAGTCCGCTCAACAACTTAAGTGAGCTGCGACTAGCTCTGCGACAAGGTTTCTTGCCGGCCGCAGCACCGCCTGCAGGCTGCTGATGTTCCGCACTCAGCGCTCGCGGCAAAGGTGCCCGCGCCGGCAAGTTCCCTAAAGGCATAGGGTAAAAACATACAAGGGAAGGAATTAAGTAAAGGAAATAACATACCAATTACTTTAAATTTATAGAGTTATCTTCCTTGAACGACCGTCCCTTGTATGGAAAACCTGTGCGCGGAGGAACCAACTCGTAGCTAGTTGCGCCCTTACTGTTGTTTCGAGTCCGCTCAACAACTTAAGTGAGCTGCGACTAGCTTTGCGACAAGGTTTCTTGTCGGCCGCGGCACCGCCTGCAGGCTGCTGATGTTCCGCACTCAGCGCTCGCGGCAAAGGTACCTGCGCCGGCAAGTTCCCTAAAAGCGTAGGGTAAAAACATACAAAGGAAGGAATCAAGTAAAGGAAATAACATAGCAATTACTACCAAAGATAGAGTATATTACAAAATAACTTGTCGCATCTCTAACAGACTGTTTTTTCATAACATGATTGATAGCGACAAGGAAAGAAAAAGATGGATGGCCTAGTCTACACGGTCGCCCTCGACCCTCCTAATTCCGCTCACCCTGTCCACGATAGGCGCGACAAGGGCCTTGAGCTCCTCCAGATCAGCATCTGGCGGCAAGCTTCGGAGGACGTTGGTGAGGCGGAGACCCGGGTTGCGGAAGGCCACCTTCATCAGCACCTTCTCGAGAGCTCCCGCGCAAATCTTGCGCGACTCGTCGGCAAGCTGGTTTGGGATCTTCTCCCGGAGTCGCTGGAGCGCCGTTGCCACGCCCTTGAAGAACAGAGTCAGCTTGGCGCTGGGTTGGAGATTCTCGTCGGAGGAGTACCCGAGATCCACCATCCCCAATTGCGCCAGCTCCCTGTCGACGTCCACGGCGACGTTCACCAAACCCTCCGTCCAGTGCTCCACATTCTCTGACAAGGTCTTCCGGGCGGCAGCAGCCTTCGCCAGCAGCACCTTGCCGGCCTTGACCTCCTCCTTCAGGGCCGTCTCCTGCTCCTTGGCGCCATCCAGAGATTTGGTCAGGGCCGCCAGCTTCACTTCGAGATCGTCGTTGGAGTTCTTGGCGGCGTCCAGTTCCTTGCCCTTCTCAGCGAAAAGGGCCTGCAGCTCCGAATAGCTATTGGCGTCCTTCTCCCGCTCGAGCTTGAGCGCGGCAAGCTCGTCGCCGCTCGCCTTGAGGCCCGCCTCCAGCTGCAGCACCTTAAGCTCCAGCTTAGCCTTGGCGGCCTCGGCAGCTGCGGCGGCGTCTTCGGCCTACTTGACGGCTCCGCCAACTGCCCGCCCGCGCGCTGCAAGTTCCTCCTCGTGGCCGTCGAGGTGGACCTTCCGCTGCACCAAGTCACCCTCCTGCGAAGACAACTTCTCTGCGGCAAGGCGTTGGTGCTCTTTGACGTCGGCCTTCTCGAGGAGGAAGGCCTGCTGCGCCTTGGCAAGATCTTCCCGCTCCTTTTCCAGGGAGCGGAGAGCTTCCTGGTTGGCGCCTCGGAGCTCTTCTGCACGCTTCTCGATATCAGCGCCGGCCTTCACGACGAGCGCCCCGTGGGACTCCAGCTTGGCCTGCCGGGCGCGGTAGAGCGCCACCAGCTTCCGCAGCAGGCGCTCCTCTTCAAGTTCGCCGCTGCTGCTGCTTGGCGCGTCGACCAGCTTCAGCCCGGCGGAGGCATGCACCTCTCCGTCCAGCATCTCCCCCTCGATCGGCGCCTTGGAACTTGACGCCCAGGGAAGGTTAATGAAGATGTCCTCGCCGGCCTTCAGGTAGACGCCAGGCTGGGGCTCATCGGAGCCTGGCGCGGTGGCTGCCGCGGGGGAGTCGGTAGTCGGAGTAGCATCTGGCGCTCCTGCGGCCTCTGGGTCATCAGTACGACCGCCAGACTCCCCGCCCACTTCTGCGGCGGTAGCGCTGGCGGCCTCCTCGCCGGCGCCGGCTGCTTCCTCGGCGGCGACCTTCGTCTCCATCGGCTCTGCAGCAGATGGATCTGGCGGCCGGAAGAGTGGAAAAGATTCAAGCAAAACTCGAGCAAAATCCAAGAGAAAGATCAAGAAGAAAAAGAGCCAAGGGGAGTTTGGAGCAAGTACATTACCTGTGCCAGGGTCTGTAGCTGCGGTCTCTGTCGCCGGGGGATCGCTGACGCAGTCCCTTGCCGGAGATCCCTCCCTTGCCGGGGGCTCCTCCCTTGCCGGAGCCTCCTCCCTTGCCGGGGGCTCCTCTCTAACCGGAATCTCCTCCCTCACCGGAGAGCTCTCCCTTGCCGGAGATCTCTCCCTCGCCGGAGTACTTTCCCTTGGCGCTTCAGGGGCAGCCTCCGGGTTCTCCTGGTATGGCTGCTCTGCTCCTGCACAAGTCAAACAAACAAGTATCAGCACAACAAGGATCTTCGTGCGCACCCGATAGCGGGAAGTAAGCAAGACACTTACGCTGGGGGCTGCTCTGAAGATCAGCCGCCGGGTCCGGCAAGTTTGCCTCAGGCACGTCCCCTGTTGACGCAGTGGGTTCGTCCTCGATGACGATCACCGGCGCCTTGGCTCTCTTGGCCGCTCTCTGCGCCAGAGTCCTAAAAAGGAACAAATACAGGGAAAGGCAAGTGAGAAACAAGACAAGAAAAAAACAGCAGAAATCAAAGAACTGCAGGTACAATAAAAAGAGCTTACTCCTCTTCCTCTTCCTCGTCGGAGCTAAACGCGGAGAAGTCAAAATCCGGCCCGCGTCTGGCGCGGGAAGGTGGAGGAGTAGGCTCTCTTGGTCGCTTGGCGGGAGCAGAAGCGGCAGTCCAGGAAGACCCCGCTCCAGTCGAAGCAGCAGCATGGGGCGCTCCCGCGGCAACGGTGCTTGCCGCGGTGGAGCGCGTCATGCGGCGTGGCGACTACCGGCCCGCCTGCCGCCTCGCTACGTTCCCGGCCTTGCGGAGATGCCTTCTTGGTGGAGACGGAGATGCTGCTGGCGGTGTGCTGTCGGAGGACGAAGTGGAGGAGGAATCGATCTCCAAAGAGCCGCTCGCATCATCGGCAGGCTCGCTCGGTTCGGCGTCATGCCCGGCAACCTAGCTCGGTTCGGCATCGCGCCCGGCAACCTCCTTCTTGCCGGCAAGATCCTTTTTGCCAGCAAGATCCTCCCATTCGGCTTGGTTTGCCGCCTCTGCCGCCGCTGCCTCCTCCAAGGTGAAGCCGAACTCGCCCGCCGCGGCAGCTGCCGCTGCCTCTTCCAACCTGGTGGCGATGTACGCCAACTCCGCCTCGGTGGTGTCGCGGGTGAGGCCGTCCTTCTCGTCGGCACGGATTGGCACTTCCACCAAGTCGTCGAAGAATTGCTGCACAACCTCGTCTTCTGGCTCTTGCCAAGTTGGCACGATTCCGTGCGAATCGCACAGTGGCATCATCGCCCTGATGCGGTCAAGCGCCGAATTGTTGCACAAAGGGACGACGCCCTGCGGCAACCTGAAGACCTCGGGGTGATCTGAATCGTACTTGAAGAGCTCTTGTAGTATTCCGTTGAGCTCAAGGACGGTGAAATTGTAGTTGAGGCCTGGGCGCAGCCTCATGACGTCTGCCGCGTTCTTGAACTCCCAAGCAGGCCTCCCCCGTTCCTGCAGGGGAGCGATGCGGCGACGAAGAAAGTCTGCGCCGACGGCCCCTACAGTGAGTCCGGCAAGCCTGAGGCGCTGGATCCTGGTGACGGCAATCTTCAGCCTGCTGTCCTCCGGGGCCACGTCGCTCCAGTCACTGTCGCGCACTGCTGCTACTTGACGCCGGGCGGTGAATGGCTGCGGGCTCTCCTCGACAATCCAACACCAATCCGCTCTCCACTCCTCCCACTTGCCGCGGAACTCCCCCTCCAGATAAGATTCCTCCTTGCCGGACCTTGAGATCCATGCGATCCCGCCGGACAGAGGCTCTCCTCTCTCTACCCGAGGAATGAAAAAGTGGCGAAAAAGGGCTACGCTAGGGTGGACCCCGACAAAGTTCTCGCAAAGGTGTGCGAAAACGGCCATGGTGAGGACGGCGTTGGGAGTGAACTCAAGGAGGCAGAGATTGTATGTGTTCATGATATCACAGAAGAACTCAGAAAAAGGCGGGCAGAGCCCGCAGTAGAAGAAGACGGCAAAGAAAGGGTACCCATCCGGAGCCGTCGCGTGAGCAGCGGCCGGGAGCACCTTGGTCCGCGGGTGAGCTCGCGTCTCCGTCGCCCAAAAGAGATAATAGTACTCCCGCAGCTCCTTCGCGTCGAGCTTTGGGGGGAAAATGGCTTGCTCCTTCCGCAGCGCCGCGAGCCGCTGCGCCTCGGTCGACTTCACGGGCTTCCCCTTGTCGCCCTTCGGAGCCATGGCGGAAGCAGTGGAGGAGGTCGACGGCGTGGTGGTGCTGGTGGCAATGCGGGGGGCAGGGCGCTGCGCTCTGTGTGCTTTGGGAAGACAGAGGCGGGGCGGAGCTTTTCAAGATTGGAGCGGAATGGGGGCGAGTGGGCGCACTACCCCTGCTTCCCTTTGCTAATAAAGGGGGGAGGTGGCGTACGTTCCGCCTTTCCTAATAAAGAAACCGCCCATGATCTCTCCCACGATGCCGCGTTCGACGCGTGCCGTGCGGAGAGGGCGTGGTGGATGCGGAGTCAGATACGGCGTGACCCAGGCCGCGCGTGCCCGTGCACTGTTTTGTGCCTGGCCCAACAGCGCTCGGCACCATGTATGGCCCAGGCCCGGGGGCTCCTGTCGGTGTACTAAAGTAGGGGTACCTTAGTATCCCGAACTTGTGCACGGGCAGTCGCAGCACCCCGTGGCAAGGCTTGCCGGGTGGCCGCCAAGGTCCTCCGTGGTTCTTTTGGAGCCATTCAAGAACAAAGTATTCGAGCCAAGGCGCAAGGCCCCGGCAAGAGGAGCTTGCCGGGAAGGCCACTCGAAGCACAAAGACCCCGGCAAGAGGAGCTTGCCGGGAAGACCAACCCAAGCATCTCGAGAAGCTTGCTGCGACGCGCTGCGCGTCCCGGCAAGACCCAGTGAGCGACAAGCTCCCGGACGTGACAAGACAACATCCGTGGCAAGGCGCTTGCCGCGGCAAGCTACTACTCCGCAGCCCGCGCTCCAGCTCACCCACCAACATGTTGCTCTGGGACCGTTCCTGGCGTACGTGGCGGGAGGCTATGCAGCCAGGGGCATGCGGTGGCAAGCAGGTGCTGACAAGATAGCCATCGTGGCAAATGGTGGCGCCCCTGACGGTCCCTTTCCGCACCGTCTAGGTGACACAGACAGGCATTTAATGCCTTTGTCCCCTGCCGTCAGGGTTAGGTATGATACAAGTGTAGAAAGCGGTGGCGCCAACCACCACCTCTTTTACCTTTTTACCCTCATCTCTGTTGCCACCTGTCGGTGACCCCTTTATCATATAAAAGGAGGCCCATGCGCAACAGGGAGGGGGGGACGATCATTCTGACGCTCGGTCTCACCAGCCACCCAAGTGTACTGTAGCATTCATCGCTCCCGAGCAAGAACGCAATACAAATCAAAGCAGGAGTAGGGTTTTACGCATCCGTGCGGCCCGAACCTGGGTAAACCGATCGCGTCGCTCGTGCGTTCGCCTCGATCTGCTCTTTGCGTTCTCTCCGCCCCCTGCCGAACCAAAAAGGGGCCTCGGTCCGCCGTGGTCCCATAGGTGTCTGTGGGGATCAGTCACCCCCGACAGAAACCTATGGCCCCGGGGTCTCTTTCTTATCATATCAATCTCCATCACTTTATTATTGCTTTACTTTTACTTTGCCTTTTACTTTTTTACTCTGCATCTCTATACCAAAAATACCAAAAAAATTATTTATCATCTCTATCAGATCTCACTTTTGTAAGTGAACGTGAAGGGATTGACAACCCCTAAGCGCGTTGGTTTTGAGCTATTGTTTTTGTGTAGGTACGAGGGACTCAAGCGTAGCCTCCTACTGGATTGATACCTTGGTTCTCAAAAACTGAGGGAAATACTTACGCTACTTTGCTGCATCATCCTCTCCTCTTCGGGGAAATCCAACGCAGTGCTCAAGAGGTAGCAATTTTCTGGCGCCGTTGTCGGGGAGTCTACGCAAAAGTCAACATACCAAGTACCCATCACAATCCCTATCTCCCGCATTACATTATTTGCCATTTGCCTCTCATTTTCCTCTCCCCCACTTCACCCTTGCCGTTTTATTCGCCCTCTCTCTCTCTATCCTCCCTCTCTATTTGCCTCTTTTTGCCCATTTGCCTTTCGTTTGCTCGTGTGTTAGCTTGTTTGCTTGTCATTATGGCTAGTCCCTTATCTTCTCTGTTGACCCCTGAGTTTGAAATCTTTCACTTTAAACAAAGGTTAGGAGAAAACCTAAAAGATGCCTGGTTGAGAATAATGGAATCTCATCATAATTGTACCTCTGAAATAAATCAGAGAATTTTGCTTCACAATTTTTATGTAGGATTAAATATGTCTCATAGACAAATCTTGGATTACGTTGCCAGAGGCAATTTTATTGAAATGGATCCCCATATTGCACTTGAAATTATAGAAGGTATAGTGGGAAAACTACCTCAACAAAAGGGGCCTCGTCCTACTCAGGAAGAGACACAAGTTTTTGAAAAAAATTGTGAAGTTACTAAAATCTTGCAGAAATCTCTTGAACCTCTTAAGAACATTAGTGGAAATATTCACCGCATGAATATGTTGATTACCCTTTGCAATAAGAGGTTGGATTCATTAGATATAAAAATTTCATAATATGAAGGGAAATGCAAAGAACCTCCTGGATTCGAGCTTGATTCCGCTAAAAAGTTGAAAACTAAAGATGGCAATACCTAGATCTATTCTTGCTTGTTATGCCTAGCTAGGGGCGTTAAACGATAGCGCTTGTTGGGAGGCAACCCAATTTTATTTTTATTCCTTGCTTTTTGCTCCTGTTTAGTAATAAATAATTTATCTAACCTGTGTTTTGGTTGTGTTTTTTGTGTTTAATTAGTGTTTTTGCTAAGTAGAACCGTTGGGAAGACTTGGGGAAAGTCTTTTTGAACTTGCTGTAAAAAAACAGAAACTTTGGCGCTCACGAGAACTGCTGTCATTTTTATTTCGAAAGTGATATTTAGTTAATTATTTTTTAATATGTTTAATAGATAAATTCCTCACGTCCAAAAAGTTATTTTAGAATTTTTGGTGCTCCAGATTTTGAGCTAGCTACAGATTACTACAGACTGTTCTGTTTTTGACAGATTCTGTTTTTCGTGTGTTGTTTGCTTATTTTGATGAATCTATGGCTAGTAAAATAGTTTATAATCCATAGAGAAGTTGGAATACAGTAGGTATAACACCAATATAAATAAAGAATGAGTTCATTACAGTACCTTGAAGTGGTCTTTTGTTTTCTTTCGCTAACGGAGCTCACGAGATTTTCTACTTTAAGTTTTGTGTTGTGAAGTTTTCAAGTTTTGGTTAAAGATTTGATGGATTATGGAACAAGGAGTGCCAAGAGCCTAAGCTTGGGAATGCCCATGGCACCCCCAATATAATCTAAGGACACCTAAAAGCCAAAGCTTGGGGATGCCCCGGAAGGCATCCCCTCTTTCGTCTACTTCTATCGCTAACTTTACTTGGAGCTATATTTTTATTCACCACATGATATGTGTTTTGCTTGGAGCGTCTTTTATGATTTGAGTCTTTGCTTGTTAGTCTACCACAATCATCCTTGCTGTGCACACCTTTTGAGAGAGCCTTCTATATGGTCCATAGGATCCATGGGCCTTCTACGGGCCGTACGATTCATGGGCCTTTTACGGGTCGTAGGATCCATGGGCCTTCTACGGGTCGTATCATCATTTCGCCAACATGGGCCATACTATTCGTGGACAATAACGGGCCGTTAATAGGGCGTATTTGATAACTCTATGAAAATGGCCCAACGGGTTTTTTGACATGAAAACGGCCCAATGTATTATCGAGCCACAAACGGGCCGACTGTAACCACGGGCTGAATTTGGCCCACAAGCAGAAAATGACAGTAACGGGCCGTAAGTAAAAACGAATGTGGAAATGAGCCCAAGAATAAATGGGCCCCGAGAAGGCCGAAAGATAACATGGGCTGGAAACGGCCCAATGGAATAATGGGCCGTTAATGGGTATAAAGTGATACACTGTTCATTACGGCCCATTTTCACCACGTGACCTTAATGGGTATAAAGTTACACTGTTCATTATGAGCAGTTTTACCACGGGCCGTTAATGGGCCGAGAGTAATAAGGGCCTCATATGGGCCGTAAGACGTCATGGGCCATACATGGGCCGGAAGTTAAAACGGGCTGGAATTATATTAGACGGCCCAGATGACGCTACTGGGCCTAATTCGGATTGGTTGTAAATGGGCCCGGGTTAGCGGGCTATAAATGGGATATATGCGAACAGGCCGTTCACAGGCTTGCCGTGGGCCGGCCTTTTCATAGGAATGGGCCTCTGTTGGGTCGTGCCACGTGTCGATGTATCATAGGCGCTTTGGGTCCAATGAGTGGATGATATATGTCCCAACGTTGGGCCGACACGTGTTTCCTCCAGTCAATGATGATTTTACACGTGGAAAATCCCCATTGGTCAGGGGTGTTAACGGGTTATCGGATCCAAAACCGGACCCGATAGCTTAACGGCGTTCCCTTACGGTGGATGCCATGTGTCGGTCACCCTTGACGAAAGCACCTCTGTGACACATGATTTATCATCATGGAAGTGGACACTTCCGTGATGATAATTTTGGTAATGTCATGGAACACTTCTACGACAGCACAGGAATGACTATCTTGATCTGTCATAAATTTTTCATGGATGTACATGCATGATAGAAAATGTGACCTACTGTGACAAACACGTATCATCACGAAAGTGTATTCTTTTGTAGTGGAGAGACAAGGAGTTGTTTGTAAATAGGGAACAAGTGCGGGCATCTTTTTGCCGAACTGTGGAAGTTTGCTTTGTATGCGTCAGATCTAGATCCGATGGCTATTGATGAAAGATGGCAGGCACACTGAGGGAGTCCTGGATTAGGGGGTATCCGGATAGCCGGACTATATCCTTTGGCCGGACTAATGGACTATGAAGATACAAGATTGAAGACTTCGTCCCGTGTCTGGATGGGACTCTACTTGGCGTGGAAGGCAAGCTAGGCAATATGGATATGTATATCTCCACCTTTGTAACCGACCTTGTGTAACCCTAGCCCCCTCCGATGTCTATATAAACCGGAGGGTTTTAGTCCGTAGGACAACATACAATCATACCATAGGCTCGCTTCTAGGGTTTAGCCTCTCCGATCTCGTGGTAGATCAACTCTTGTAATACTCATATCATCAAGAATAAATCAAGGAGGACGTAGAGTTTTACCTCCATCAAGAGGGCCCGAACCTGGGTAAAACATCGTGTCCCCTGCCTCTTGTTACCATCCGCCTTAGACGAACAGTTCGAGACCCCCTACCCGAGATCCGCCGGTTTTGACACCGACATTGGTGTTTTCATTGAGAGTTCCTCTGTGACATCACCGTAAGGAAGGATGCCTCATCTCGTTGTTAAAAACAACATTACCGCCGGGGGAACCCTGGCTGTCGGCCAAACTCTCCGGCTAGGCAGTTTCGTCATGACCGCCTGTTCGGCTGCTGCACCGACGATGACTTCTTGGGTCATCAAAAACAGCCTCCACGTCGGCTCAGAATTCGCCGAGCAGATGGGTCCAATGGAGCTCTCTTGCCTAAACGAGCTCTTGGATCGCATCGCCGCCTTGGGAGTCACTACGGACTATGATCGGATTGGGCTTAAACCCGATCAAAGCGAGATTTACTCTCCACCGGTCACCCATCATGTTGCCGTGGTGGAGGAACAATGCGGCGATTCTTCCTCTGTCTTGAGGACTAACTATGTCTGGATTCCTGAGCTATCCAAGCCGGATACCCGTTTACGGGAGGACATCACCCAAACCCTGAACCTAGAGTCAGGTAGCGGGCCAGACTCATCGGGCAACACCCCGGAATCTGAACATCCAAGATCGGAAACTCCTCGGCCCCTGGGCCTCAGATTGGGTAGGGGTTCAGACTCAAAACCACCCACCCACCCAGACATAAACGATCTTTCCCACATCAGGCAAGAGCCCCATGAAACAGTACATCATTATTGGGCCAGATTCCTCCTTGTGATGAACAAGGTTAAGGACTGGCGTGAGGAAGACGCAGTCTCACTTTTCTGCAATAACTGCACGGACAAGGGAATCCTTAATGCCATAAGTCACCGTGACATATCACGCTTCGCCGACTTGGCGTCCATAGTACGAAAGTACTGTGCAATGGAAAGTTCCTGGAAAACCAAAACAAAATTTTGGGATAATCCATCTGCATACATACATCCAGTCCAACGAAAAAGGGTGCACTCTCATAAGACACCCGAGTTAATTACAAAGAAGCAAAAACCCTCTACAGGGCGTGGAACCGTATTGGACAGATGGCTCAATGGGCCCTGCAAAATTCATAGTACAACGGATACAATACAAACACACAGCCTTAGAGCATGTTGGATACTCCGGCAGGTGGCCAAAAGCAGCGAAGACAATACGGTAACAATACGGTATTAACAGTCTTTGAGACCTTCGCATCAAACAATTGGCGCAAGAGAACACTCCGCAGCAGTTGTCGGCGTTCTGGGAACGGGGGTCCCCAGACTTGCCTGCCTGCGGCCTGCGGCGTGCCTCAAAGGAGGCCCAGCATGGCCCATCTTCATCAACACAAGACTCAAGACCCGCGCAAGGGGCCAAGCCTCGCGAGGCGGACGACACGGAGCTTCCTCAGGCACGGCCTCGTCAGGCTAGCTCGCGAGGAGGCGGAGAGATCAAGGCGGGGTACCTCGCGAGGTGCTCGTGACGCAAGCCATGACGACTCAGGGCGCCAGGCGGGTGCCAGCACGCGCAGCGTCCTTCTTTCCTCTTTGGTGCAAAGGGGGCAAGCGCAGCCGCGGAGTACCGAGGCATCAGGCAAAGGTTGCCATTTCGGTGCAACGAGACCAAGACCAGGAGGACTATGAGACGGAGGTCACTGTGGAGCCCAGGACGGCGTCATCACCAGAGCTTTGCGCAGGCGAAGACTGCTTTTGTCAGGATAGTTGATACGCGCTGTCCCCCTTCCAATTAGCCCGCCATTGTTGGCTCCCTTCCCGCTCAATATTTGGGAAGAGGACCAGGGCCTCTATAAATAGGACCAGCCGCCCACATAGCAAAGGGTTCGGTTCGTTCGATCGGTAGGAAGCAGAGTAAGAGAGATAGAGAGAAAGGTGGCTGAACTCCTCCTAGCAGTTCATCACCCCAGCCAAGAACAGACCCTCACGAGGTTGTTCTTCCTTGTATTGTTCATCATCACCAGCCCCAGGAGGCAATCCACCAACCACACACTGGAGTAGGGTATTACACCACGACGGTGGCCCGAACCAGTATAAATCTTGTGTTCCTTGTGCAGTCCTTTTAGTAGTTTAAATCTTCGCGAGGCGGGAAGGTAGAAGGCGTAATCTCCGCACGCACCCCAGTGTTTGAACCTTAAGGGTCTGCCGGAACCCGAAATCCGACATTTGGCGCGCCAGGTAGGGGTGCGCCGGAATTCGTCTTCCACCGCTCCGTGCCCCGTCGCGTCTTCATCACCATGCCCGGGGACCAGGAGGGCAACTCCGACCCATGGGCTGCGTGGCCCGCCCGCGCAGAACCGCTCGCCTCGGGCGAGCCCGCACCCCAGGCAGCCCGCGGACAGACTTCAACAACTCTCACACCATGGCAGGCATGGTCGGCAGCAAGGGCCTCCAATCACGCAGCGACCACGACACCGTACACCTGCCGGGAGCAGGTGAACTCGAGGGCCGCGCTCACAGTGGCCCGAGAGCTGCTGCGGTGCAGACTGCTGGAGGACGGCCGCGACGTGCTGCTAGAGCGAGTGGCGGAGCTCCTGGGCTTCACCGCCTCGGGGGCTCACCCCTTCTCCACCCAGCTCCCATCTCAAGCCCAGGGCGACCCGCACGGGGGCTCCGCGCGCGCCCGCGGGCTCCAAGGCTACTCCGATGCCAGCAAAGCTGTCAGCACCGGACCGGTGGCGGCCCTGCCCCCGCCCTCGGCCCGCGAAGAAGAAGGACTCAACGCGACCCGCAGCCCCAGCGGGCGGCCGCGTTACCACCCCGTAGTGGGCATGATAGGCGGGACCGCGTGGCATTTGGGATGACGGCGACGGAGGAATACGTGCCCCTCATGATGGACCAAGGACACACTCACGAGAAAGGACAAGGCTCGCTCCTCGGCCCAAGCTGGGGGGACGAGGCACTGGAAGCTGAGCCTTTCCAGGGGCCCCGGAACAGTCTTGCTGGCCACGCTGGAGGCAATGATTATCATGCATCGCTAATTCTTCAGGAGCAGGTATATGCTAACCATGGATCGCAGGAGGTGCAGGTCGCCGCGGCAAGAAGCTGCCCCGCTCCCACAGTCTCCTACCCCTCGGGAGGAGGGCGCAGGGGGCTGCAGGAGAGGGGCCGAGATCCGACATCACCAGCGCGGCGTTCGGAGCAAGGCGTTCTCAGGAGGTAGGCCCTCTGCTGGGGAGGTGCCTCAGGGCCTGCCCCTGGCGGAGGACCCGTGGTCGTTGGGGGAACCGCTGGAGACCGCTCTACCCCATCGGGCGGTGTCCTCGGTTCCGGTCGTTGCTGATGGCACTAGAGTGTGGCGCAAGGCGGGGCCCTCATCTGGCGAATGAAGCAAGGCCAGTACCTGTGAAGAAGGCCCGGTGCCTGTGAAGCTCGCCGCCCCGTGACACTCTCACGTAATAATGAGTGGGGCTGTACACGCCCCGGAGTCTCAGGGGTGCCGGCCTCAGGCCCTGGGGCTCCCTCCCACGCCCAGTGGACAGCACTTAGCTCCGCGCTGGTGAGAAGACGTCCAAGACTAGATTAGGTGCCGGACGCGGCCTTTTGTCTGCTTTCATTGCCTTTCCCTTTGGCTGTAGCTTTTCCCCCGCTGGATTTAAGTTGGATTCGAATTTGAGATTTGCGTGTGTTCAGGGAAAGGGGTGCTTATTATCGCTCGAGCCATTTCTCGCGTTCTGGTTACCGCTTCGCCACAGCTGCCTCCCCTCGCGAGCCCCTCGCGAGTCCAGTCAGGCCTAGCTCATGCGCAACCCAAACTGCTGATGTTGCTCCCTCTCGGGAGGACCTTCGGGTGCCTGTGGAGGTTGCCCTGTTCAGAAAAGTCCCGGAGCCTGTGAAGCAAGGCGAGTGCCTGTGAAGCTATCGCGTTTTGGAAAAGGCCCAGAGCCTATGAAGCAAGGAGAGTGCCTATGAAGCTGTCGCATTTTGGAAAAGGCCCAGAGCCTGTGAAGCAAGGCGAGTGCCTGTGAAGCTATCACGTTTTGGAAAAGGCCCAGAGCTTGTGAAGCAAGGCGAGTGCCTGTGAAGCTATCGCATTTTGGAAAAGGCCGAGAGCCTGCGAAGCAAGGCGAGTGCCTGTGAAGCTATCGCATTTTGGAAAAGGCCCAGAGCCTGTGAAGCAAGGCGAGTGCCTGTGAAGCCATCACGTTTCGGAAAAGGCCCAGAGCCTGTGAAGCCATCGCGTTTTGGAAAAGGCCCGGAGCCTGTGAAGAAGGCAAGTGCCTGTGAAGCCGTCGCGTCTGGGAAAAGGCCCGGAGCCTGTGAAAAGGCCAACGCCTGTGAAGCTCCCCGCCGGCGACACTCCCATATCCTACGGATTGAACTAAAGAACACCCCAGATGTCACGCCCTCCCACAGGCTGCTTCGGGGCTAGCGCGATACAAAGGTAAACCAGCCAGCCACCAGGCGTGGGCGCTCCTGCAATATGACAACTACTAATATGATGAACACAGGTTTTACATGAGGGGCTTCCCCTCCCAAAATGCTCTCATAGCCATTAGGTCAAAAGCCTGAGTTCTATTCATGCAGGGCAAAAAAAGACAGGAGCAATACACACTCAGTCAGACCAATCCCCCAATGCGTCCTCGGCAGCACCTCCCGAGCCGTCGCTGGCATCGCCGGGCTCGCCATCGTCGTCTGCGTCACCACGAGCGGCGTCAGGGCTGTTCACTGCACCGCCCACGTCAGCAGGCATGATCACGTTGTCGTCATCCAAAGCGAAGGCCCTGACGAGGGCGTCCATGTTGTCTTCCACCCAGTGCGCCAGGTCGCCTCGGACGGCCTGGGGAACTTGGGCGATGACGGCGTCAAAATCGAAGCGGAAATCCATGTTCAGGAGATGACTGAAGACACGGGAAAAGGCGCGCCCGAGCAGGTCGCGGCTCCTCTCCTCCACCAACCTGTCGGCCCTGGCCGACCGCGCCTCCAGCTGCGTCACCACGGCAGTGAAAAACTGAAGGTTGCCAGCATAGTTGGTTGTGTGCGGCTCGCCAACAGCCGCCTCACAGATGTTGCCCAAGGCTGCGCTAGCCCTCTCCCGGAGCGTAGCGAGCATGGGGTCGTGCATGTGCTACAGGACCTGCCACTGACATATCTCATCCGTGTTCTGGCGCGCGACGCCCTCCGCTTCCTCCACCCGCTGGCGAAGACGGAGCACCTCGGCCTGGGAGGTGGCAAACTCCCCTCGCGCTACCTCAAGGGCAGCCGGGAGGCGTCGGCCAGCCGCGTCACCTCCTCCCTCTTGTCCCTCAAGACTGCGGTCCTCCCTTCAGCTTCGACCCGGATCAACTCCAGCCTCCTCTCGAACTCGCGCTCGAGGTCTTGGCACGCCATCTCCACCCGACGCCCGACCTCCTCCAGGACACGAGCTTCCCGTGCGGCGACATCATCCTCCGCCTGCGTCACCAAGCGCTCCCTCGTCTCCAGCCGCTCGTACTCGCGAGTGCGTTCGGCGGCTTCCAACGTCAGCGCTTCTTCGCGCTTCTGGAGCTCAGCTGGGTCGCCGGAGGCCACCCACATCGACGCAAGGACCAACTCGCGCAACTCCGCTTGCTCCTGCAGTGAGTGGCACCAGGCCAGGAGCTCACGAGCCCGCTCCTCCGCCGCCTCTCACCGCCGATCAGCTCATTGGGCCTCCTCAGCGGCCTGGGATCGGGCCACTCGAGAGGCCTCCAGCGATGCCTTCGCTTCTTCATCATCAAGATCACGCTGACGGCGGGCGAAGGCGATGGCGACCTCCAGCTCGCGCCTCCTTGCAGCCAGGCGCAGGCCCTCGGCCTCCAGGTGCGCGTCTTCGTCAGCAAGCTCCTCCCCAAGCAAGTTCACCGCGTCGGTCGCCCTTCGAAGGAACCCTTGGCGGCGAGCGCGGCGCTCCCGGGCGCGCTCAAGCACATCTTCCACACCATCATCCGCCCCAAGCAAGCGTCAGGGGCCACGAATCATCGTTCCTCCTCTGGGCAGGGGGGCTGGGGGCTGGCGCCCTCGCGACGGCCGGGCGCGCTGCACCAGAAGCCCAGCCTAGAGCCCGCCCGTCTCCAGATGAAGGGCGTAGGAGGCGCCTCAACCGGTAGCAGTCCACGACCAGACGAGAAGCCCATGGCAGACTGGCTATTCCCCGAGAGGGCCCGCGAAGGAAAATCGGAGGGAACGAAGGGCCGAGGTATGCCTCAGGATGGTCCACCCCTTCAGTTGCCCTCACCACAAGGGCAGAGCTGCTCGGAGCACCTGAGGACGGTAGAGGGGGCAGAGCCAAAGGAGGCGGCACCTCTGCTACTTCCGCGAGCTCGGCCGGAAGGGGCTGCGGAGCAAGGATCAGCAAAAACAACAAGAGGGTCAGGAGCCAGAGAGGGAGAAGACTTACTCGTTAGTGGCGAAGTACTTCCTCCGCTTCAGCACATGGCAAGGGAAGTCATCACCCAGGGCCTCTCTTTTCCTACGGAGGGCCTCAAAGTCCACGCGGAAGCGGCCCAGGAGAAGAGCACAAGGATCAACCTGCGACGAAGACGGAGCATCAGAGCGATCCGCGTCAGGGGCGCCTGCCTGGTGCATGCCGTCCATCACCTCGCCCGAAGACGCGGCTGGGGCCTCCAAGGCCCCAGCCCCGGGCGCTAGGAGCGGCTGCTTGCCACCTTCAGCCGCAGCGGCGCAGGTCCCAGGAGCTGTCCCCTCGCGAGCATCACCCGGCGCTGCCACCTCATCAGGAGCCCCCTCGGCCTCCGGCGCCTCCTGCCTCCCTGCTCCGCCACTTGAGGAGGAGCCACCTTGGCCGATTGGAAGGGCAGTCACCACCATTGGATTCTCGCGAGGTCCCTGGAGGCCGGCGGGGCGCAGCCCCCACTCATCAAAGACGGGCATCTGCTTCACGAAGTCGGCCCTGCTCTGGCAGAGATACAGCAAGGCCCCTCCCTGCCGGACGTTGCTGGGATTGAGGTCCCCGGCCAAGGTCAAGAGCGTCGACTTCAGCACCGCGGGAGCCAGGTCCTCTTCCTGGAGCCTCATGCTATCCTCGCGCCCACGGAAGGCCCACATCTGGCGAGAGTGGCGTTGAAGGGGAGCAACATGGCATAACAGAAACTCCTTCACCACCTTAGGCGCTGTCACGCCGAGCTTCCTCAGCAGCGCGAAGCGGCTCCAGACAAAGACGAGCCGGGGACTCTTGAGCGTCTCCTGGCCCCAACCCGAATTGGGGACAGCAGGCGAGGTCGACTCCGATAGTAGGGGGCTGGGCACCCCTATGTCCACATACAACCACCGCTCGCGGAACCCAACCGCGAGCAGGGGGAGTTTGAAGTCAATCCCAGAGGCCTCGGTCTCAGGCTCGGCAGCAAAGCTCACGCACGCCCAGCATTGGGAAGGGTCGACAAGGTGCAGCGAGAAGAAGTGGCGCAGCAAGGCAACCGAAGGAGGGATGCCCACCATGGCTTCGCAAACGAAGGTGAAGACTGAAAGGTGGGTGATGGACTCAGGACTTAGATGCATCATGTGGATTTGATAATGAGAGAGCACGGCATTGAAGAAATCAGAGAAGGGGGGAACCAGACCCGCCCACAAGGCGTCAGTAAAACATGGGACCTCGGTTGCTATCCTGTCGATGGAGAAGTGGGACGCGGGCCAGGCCATCGCCCTCCCGCACTCATTGAAGACGGTGGCCAGAGCCAAGCTGTCCCTGCCCAGGCACTCTTGATTGAGTACGGTCGACTGGCCGATGGCGGGGGCCACCGATCACGGCGCACAAGACGGAGGCATGGGTTTCTCCCCTCTCTCCTTCCTCGTCGGAGCCATGGCGATGGGAAGGAGGGGGAAGATTCGAGATTGGATTGGAGGCGGGAGCAGGCGTTCGAAGGAAGGAAGAACAGGGGACGCTCGAGCAATAGGAAGGGGAGCGGCTGTGTGCAACTACAAGTCCGCCTAGCAGGGCGCAGAATAAGGAGGCATCGTGGGGAGGTGGGGACGCCCACGTCCCATCAACCGCCATGTGGCGCCCAAGGCCGCAGGCTGTTAGGGCCCGCGGCGCTTTTCCCTTGCCCTTTCGCCTCTCGGCACGGCCAAGTCCGGGCGCGCCTTGGGCCCGGGGGCTACTGTCGGCGTTCTGGGAACGGGGGTCCCCAGACTTGCCTGCCTGCGGCCTGTGGCGTGGCTCAAAGGAGGCCCAGCATGGCCCATCTTCATCAACACAAGACTCAAGACCCTCGCGAGGGGCCAAGCCTCGCGAGGCGGACGACACGGAGCTTCCTCAGGCACGGCCTCGTCAGGCTGGCTCGCGAGGAGGCGGAGAGATCAAGGCGGGGTACCTCGCGAGGTGCCCGTGACGCAAGCCATGACGACTCAGGGCGCCAGGCGGGTGCCAGCGCGCGCAGCATCCTTCTTTCCTCTTTGGTGCAAAGGGGGCAAGCGCAGCCGCGGAGTACCGAGGCATCAGGCAAAGGTTGCCATTTCGGTGCAATGAGACCAAGACCAAGAGGACTACGAGACGGAGGTCACCGTGGAGCCCAGGACGGCGTCATCACCAGAGCTTTACGCAGGCGAAGACTGCTTTTGTCAGGATAGTTGATACTCGTTGTCCCCCTTCAAATTAGCCCGCCATTGTTGGCTCCCTTCTTGCTCAATATTTGGGAAGAGGACCAGGGCCTCTATAAATAGGACCAGCCGCCCACATAGCAAAGTTTTCGGTTCGTTCGATCGGTAGGAAGCAGAGTAAGAGGGATAGAGAGAAAGGTGGCTGAACTCCTCCTAGCAGTTCATCACCCCAGCCAAGAACAGACCCTCGCGAGGCTGTTCTTCCTTGTATTGTTCATCATCATCAGCCGCAGGAGGCAATCCACCAACCACACAGTGGAGTAGGGTATTACACCACAACGGTGGCCCGAACCAGTATAAATCTTGTGTTCCTTGTGCAGTCCTTTTAGTAGTTTAGGTCTTCGCGAGGTGGGAAGGTAGAAAACGTAATCTCCGCGCGCACCCCAGTGTTTGAACCTTAAGGGTCTGTCGGAACCCGAATTCCGACAGCATTGCCGAAATCTGCCACGTAGCAGCAATAAATCCATGGAGCAACACTGCTATTACCTTCAATGCCAGTGACGAACCTAAATTCCGAACAGCCCAAGCACCAGCGGCACTGGTCCTCAGTCCAATTATGGACGGCTTTCGACTCACCAAAGTGCTCATGGACGGCGGCAGTGGATTAAACCTCATCTACGAGGAAACTCTTCAAAAAATGGAAATAGACTGGAACCGCATTGAGCGAAGCAGCACAACTTTCAGAGGAATCATCCCCAATCGGGAAGCATGTTGTGCTGGGAAAATCACACTAGATGTGGTATTTGACACGCCGGAGAACTATAGGTCCAAAGAAATTACATTCCAAGTGGCCCCATTCAGCAGTGGATACCACGCCATTTTATGGCGGGAGGCGTTCACGATCTTCCAAGCCATACCCCATTACGGGTACATGAAGCTCAAAATGCCTGGGCCCAAAGGAATCATCACTCTCGCTAGTGATCCGGACACAGCACTTCACGCCGAAAACAAAATAGCCGCATTGGCCCTTGAGGCATTATCCGAAGCCTTTGCGGCCGAGGAATTAACTGCGCTGTGCTCCACAGTGGACAGGGACGAAGTGATACTTGACAAGAGATCCAAGTCCACCTCTTTCAAACCAGCGGATGAAATAGTCAAATTCCAAGTCCACCCAACGGACCCTACAAAAACAGCCTCCATCGGGGCACAGTTAAACCTCGCCGTGGACACCGCACTACGAGAGTTCCTGCGCGAGAATTGGGACATATTCGCCTGGCATCCCTCAGATATGCCAGGAATCCCACGCAGGCTGGCCGAGAATAGCCTCAATATCCTAAAGGGATTCAAGCCGGTCAAGCAGGCTCTTCGGCGTTTCTCCGAACCTAAGAGACAGGCCATGGGAGAGGAACTAGCCAAGTTATTGGAGACCGGATTCATTAGAGAAATAAAACACCTGGACTAGCTAGGAAACCTGGTGATGGTACCAAAGACGGATAAATCCTGGCGCCTTTGTGTCGATTTCAAGGACCTCAATAAAGCTTGCCCAAAGGATCCCTTCCCCCTCCCCCGCATTGATCAAATTATCGATGCTACCGCAAGACACGAGTCATTGTGTTTCCTCGACGCATACTCCGGTTACCACCAAATCAAGATGGCGGAGTCCGACCAAGCCCCAATGGCATTCATCACACCATACGGTCCCTTCTGTTTCAACACAATGCCTTTTGGGCTCAAAAACACCGGTGCAACATATCAACGCATGATTCAGACATGTCTGGAGAAACAAATCGGCAAAACTGTTGAGGCATACGTAGATGTTGTGGTCGTTAAAACCAAACACATCGACTCTCTAATAGATGACTTGAGGCTCACATTCGACTACCTCCGAACATACGACATCAAGCTCAATCCGGAAAAATGCGTTTTTCGGCGTACCAGCCAGAAAGCTCCTGGGCTTCATTGTCTCTAGTAGAGGAATTGAAGCTAATCCGGTCAAAATCCGAGCTCTGTCACAGTTGGCTACCCCAACGGACCTCAAACAAATCCAGAAACTAACTGGATGTGTGGCGGCTTTAAGCCGCTTTATCTCCCGCTTAGGAGAAAAGGCATTACCCCTTTATCGCCTCCTTCGGTGCACCGAACACTTCGAGTGGACGGATGCTGCCACAGCCGGATTGGAAGAAATAAAAGTCATACTAGCAACCGACCCAATTCTGGCTGCGCCAAACATCGATGAACCAATGATGTTGTACATTGCGGCAACTCATCAAGTTGTAAGCGCAGTGCTCGCCGTCGAACGAGAAGCGGACGAACATAAATTCCCTCTTCAAAAGCTGGTATATTATGTGTCCACTGTCGTCACTCAATGCAAATCACGGTACCCACATTATCAAAAGATAGCCTATGCGGTATTCATGGCATCCCGGAAACTGTGACACTACTTTCAAGAGTGTTCGATTACGGTAGCCTCGGAGGTGCCACTCAATGATATCATAAACAACCGCGACGCCACGGGCCGGATTGCCAAATGGGCCATTAAGCTCCTCCCATTCGACATAACATACAAACCTCAGCGAGCCATTAAATCACAAGTATTGGCCAACTTTGTCGCCAAATGGACGGAATCCGAACTCCCTAAAGAGTATAGCGCGTACTCCAATTGGATTATGCACTTCGACAGTTCCAAAATGCTGGCTGGACTGGGGGCTGTCGTCGTCCTGATGTCCCCAACAGGAGATACAGTTCAATACGTACTGCAGATACTGTACACAGATTCCAACAACACAGCCGAATACGAAGCCCTGTTACATGGTCTTCGGATGGCAGTTTCCATGGGCATTTAGCGCCTGGAGGTGCGTGGGGACTCGAACCTCGCAATATCCCAAATAAATGGAGACTTTGATGCCAAGGATCGAAAGATGGCGGCCTATCGCAACGCAGTCCTAAAGATGTCAGCTCGGTTCGAAGGGCTCGAATTTCACCATGTGGCTCGAGAAAACAATTAGGCGGCGGATATCCTCGCCCGCATCGGCGCAAGTCCCCCCCCAACATCTTCTTAGAAAGGTTGCTTAAGCCATCTATGGTATGGGAGGGGGGCACCAGCAATATTAGTACGGACCCGGCCACAACCCTCGATACCGAACAGTCTGACATAATCGGAGGCTCTGCCACCGAAACAACACCTTCAGCCCACGTAATAATGGCCATCATAGCCCCGTGGACAGAACCATTCCTGGCCTACCTAACTAGGCAGGAACTTTCGGAGGACCAAAATGAGGCACGCTGCATAGTGCGGCGATCTAAGGCCTACAGGTCCCATGAGGGAGAACTGTATAAAAAAGCACTACCAGAGTCCTTCAAAGGTGCATCTCCGAAGAGGAAGGGCGGAACCTTTTGGCAGAAATTCACGCCGGACTCGGCGCCACCACGCCGCAGCCTAGGCTCTTGTAAGCAAGGCCTTCCGTACAGGATTCTATTGGCCGACGGCCCGGGGAGACGCACATGACTTGGTCCAACGCTGCGCCGGTTGCCAGCTTTTTGCAAACCAAAGCCACATGCCACCCACCGCCCTCCAATCAATCCCCATTACGTGGCCCTTCACGGTCTGGGCGCTCAACATGGTTGGACTCCTTAAAGGGGGAACCCACAAGAAAAAATACTTACTGGTCATGGTGGATAAATTCACCAAATGGATAGAAGCCAAACCTGTTAAAACAGCCGAATCCGGACCGGTGATAGACTTTATATCCGGGGTCGTACACCGTTATGGCATCCCCAACAGCATCATCACTGACAACGGCACGAACTTCATGCCCGATGAGGTAAAACTCTAGTGCAGCAAAATGGGCATCAAGCTCGATTATGCTTCAGTCTATCACCCACAAACCAATGGCCAAGTTGAGCGAGCTAACGGTCTTATAATGAGCAGCATTAAACCCAGATTAGTGCGGTCCTTAACGAAGTCTAACACGCACTGGGTAGAGGAGCTCGACTCCGTGCTCTGGGGGTTGCGGACCACGCCGAATTGCAGTACCGGGTATACACCCTTCTTTATGGTGTACGGCATAGAGGCAGTCTTGCCCTGTGACATAATTCATGACTCACCCCGAGTGCACGTATACGAAGAAAGAGAAGCCGAGCTCGATCGGCAGGACAATCTGGACACCCTAGAGGAGGAGCGCGATATGGCAAAAGCCCGTTCTGCATTTTATCAGCAACAGGCTCGCAGATACCAAAGCAGGGATGTACGGGCCAAAACTTATAACGTTGGCGAACTAGTCCTACGCCTGCCAGATAAGAAAAAGAACAAGCTCGAGCCCAAGTGGGAAGATCCCTTCATTATTGACCAAGTTCTGACCGGTGGAGCGTACCGTCTGTGGGATGCATCGAATAATCGACTCGAGCCGAACCCATGGAACGGGGCCAGGCTCCGAAGATTCTACGCCTAGCGCCGGACTCTATGTTCGTCTCCTTCCTGTGCCCATTTTTTGCATATACATTACCTGTCTTGTTTTTCTTTCTTTCTTTTATTCTTTCTCTAGGCCTTCAAAGGACAACTTGTGCCTCGCTTGCACATTATAAATGCGCTAGCCACGCTCATATTACCTGGGGGCTTCTTTCACAGAAGCTTAATTATTTATCTGGGCGTCATGCCCCACACATGTGTTATACTTTGGCATGTACCTTTTTCGCCATTATATGCATTGATATGACTTAAGTTTTGGCCAAGCTGGGTTGCCTGGCTCTTATATTTATGCCCTACGTTCCTGTTAATTCAGCTTGGGCATAAGGGGAGCACCTCTTCGATTGTTACTGCCGGGTCAGCCGGATGTGTACCTCAGACTGGGTGAAGCCGAAAGCTAGCGTTCTTAAGGGAATATTTGGTTAGTGAACAAAAGATGATTTTTATTTATTTTCCATCGGTGGCCCTAGATGTTTTTCCTGCGTCTCCTATCGCAGTCCGGACATGCATTTTAGGGCATGCGTACCCAGGGAAAGGAACCCTTAACGGAACTATTCTCCCTGGAAGATGTTTCTTACTACCCATGTAATATAACATAACTAGTTGGGCACTTGTCTGTTGAAGCACTAATGACCCCTACGCCTGGTCTCCACGCATACCCCGGTTCTTATATAACTAAGCGGGTATTTGGATACACTCTGGACTATTGGGTCCTGAGGTTGAAGCGAAAAGGTCCGCCATGACAAATGATCTACAATCCGGCTAGAAGGCATTATACATGTCACTTTCATTACATAGTCATGCAGACTGACTAAATGCCTCTTCTATACCATCCAACAGGCGGTCTAGCCCACAATCCTGTTGAGAATACTTTGCGGCTAATTCTACTTGCCCATAAACTAAGCTAACAGGGATCTCTTTTCCGTCGGGCCCCATAGGTCCGACCTCGGCCATGTGATTTGGTTCAGCCTTGGTATACCGTGTCTTCACCATGGCCCAGGCTTCCCTGGCACCTTGATGGCAAGCTGATATCTTCCATAATCGAAAGCGCCGCCGCACTCCCTTGTGTTCTCCGTAAGCTCTACAACGCCTTCTGGCAGGGAGAAGGATGGCCACAAGGTCTGGGAAACACCTTGCATCACCTGCCGAACTAGTTCGTGCAGTTGTGAGAGCTCAGATAGAAGATCACCCGCTGACCCGGGCATTTCCTCTGTGGGACGACCCGTCAGCATACCTACAGACATAATGCTGTTAGCCGGCTTCTTTGCCAAACTCCTCGAATGTCAGGACCCCGATCCTAGGTCACACCGATCTAGCATGTAACACATCAAATCACTTTGTGGCCTCACGCACGGTATTTCCACGGGTGCCACCTTACCTGGCCCGGGACCGTTTGCGCCTTTTGGCTCACGTATATGATAGTGTCGCTAGCATCCATATGACAAAGAACCTAGGCCGACATGGCTAGTCGTGAACCCAAAGCGGCACAGACCTATGGAGACAGGCATACATGAATCACATCGAACATGTCGGTCATCAACGAGTGATTCTGGGCTGTATCACTGGGCTAACAGGACTCCGGGGATCCCAGGCTATAGCAGGCTAGGCAGGACTCCGGAAATCACCGCGTGACATTTCCCCGAAGGGACAGACATAGGGACGAAGTGAAACACATGCCGGCCAGTCAAGTGTCCTGAACAGTAGTGCTGGGCTAGCAGGACTCCGGTGATCCGGGCTGTAGCGGACTACTATCGCTCAGAAGCACTAGACTACATTTCCCCATATGATAGGCTGCCAAGGATAAACAACTAGATAGTCGGATCCCACACATACCAAGCATTTCAATCATACACACAATATGCTCGATATGTGTAAATACAACATGGCATCACAACATAACTCTACAACTCAAGTATTTATTCATTAGGCTCCGAGGAGCGAGATATTACAAACATGGGTCTCATGACCCAACAATCATAGCATACAATGCAAAGCACATGCGGAAGCTTAACATGTCTGGGTACAGACATCTATAATGAAAAAGGCTAAGAAGCTTGACTATCTACCAGATCCTGCCGAGGGAACAAGATCGTAGCTGAGGTATCAAGCTAAACGTCGAAGTCCACGCGGAACGACTAGCGAGACTGAAGTCTCTCTGCAAAACATAAATTAAGCAAACGTGAGTACAAAGGTACTCAGCAAGACTTACATCAGAACTAGCTACATATGCATCGGTATCAACAAGGGGGTGGTGGAGTTTAACTGCAGCAAGCCAGCTTTGACTCAGTGGCTAACCTGAACTACGATTGCAAGCAACTCTTCTGAGGTGGCGCACACGAGTCCACACATTCACCATTCAATACACCACTATGGATCCGCTCCCGTCTCCCTACGAGAAGGCCATCCATAGCACTCACGCTTATCTTGCAAGTTTTAGGGTATCCACTTTCACTTGTCTATGAACTATGCAAGGGGTCCAAGTTTCCATATCCGAGGAATTCGGCTATTCGAATAGATATTGATAACCCTGCAGGGGTGTACTTCTTCACACACGCTCCCACCACTTATAGCCCTGTACACGTCATGTACCTCGGCAACCTTCAAGCGGAAGCCGGGCGAGGGTGTCAGCCACGGCCTACCTAAACACATAAGTCTCTAGTCCAGGTTTATCGCCTATTCGGGTTCCATCCGCGAGGAGATCCGGCCGGAGTTCCGCTCACATACCCAAACGATGTGTGTAGGGTTCCCGAGACACCAAACGGGCGCCCGGTACACAGTGCCACAGTGTATCTACCGCAACATAGCCCACCCCTGGGGTCAGCGCTACGCACGTCCGCCAACACATATCCTACAAACACCAGAAACTAGTTGCAACTCCTGGACAGAGTACTAGGGTGATTAAGAAGCCGAGAGGGTCAATTAAGGATCCCAATGAGTGGTAGTAGTTGTTCATGGATCACAGACACAAAACTCAGTTCCAGAGGACGGCTGCAATGAGACAACCCACCATGTACTCCTACATGGCCTCTCACCGCTACCTTTACCAAATCGTGTTCACACACTTAGCTCTCAACAGTAGGACATGTTTACACACCTCCGATCCATCCCCGATGAATCAGACCTGACTCAACTCTAAGCAGTAGCAGGCATGACAAACAAGCATGAATGAGTAGGCACATCAGGGCTCAAACAACTCCTACTCATGCTAGTGGGTTTCATCTATTTACTGTGGCAATGACAGGTCATGCACAGGATAAGGGGTTCAACTACCGCAACAAGTAACAGATGAATCGTTGTTGTCCTAATGCAGTAAAAGAGAGCAGGAGCGAGAGAGTGGGCTTGTATCGGAATGAACAAGGGGGTTGTGCTTGCCTGGCACTTCTGAAGATAATATAACTCTTCATCGGTGTCACCGATCCCATCGTCGAAACCATGTCTATCGAAAGGGGACAAATACCGGCAACAGAGAAAGAAATACAATCAATGCAATGCACACCATGATGCATGATAATGACATGGCAATATGTTGTTGATTGAGCTAATGCAACTAGCAACACAATTAAATGAAGTTGGTTTGAATATAAGATTCAAATTCCAACTCCATATATGATTATTTAAATGCCCTTTATTGAACTCGTCCTAAACAGTGGCCTTAACTTGTTCTAACATGCATGAAAATGCCATGAACAGATTCCTTGAATTTTTCTGATAATTTTACATATATAATTTATTTCATTTGGAGTTACGGTTGAATTTCTATGATTTTTAGAAGTTTTGGGTATTTTCTGTATTTTCTAAATTAAATTAAACCCAGAAAATAGTTTATTGCGTCAGCACTGCGTCACTATGACGTAAGCGGTCAACGGGCGCGGTCCAGGTCAACCCTGACCAGTGGGGTCCACTAGTCAGTGGCTGGGACTGGTTTGTGTCGCTGACATGTGGGCCCAGTCAACAGCCACGTCAGCTTGGTCAAAGCTGACTCGTGGGCCCTACTGGTGTTAGTTAAACTATAACAGAAAATAAATTGTGTTTAATTAGGAAGTGCGACCCAGCAGTTAGTGTGAGAGAGGGTTAATTAGCTGGGCTATTAGCCCCTAATGACGGTGCCACGTCAGCAGGTGACGCCGGCGACCACAGCAGCGACGGGATCTCGCCGGAGTTGGTCGGGGCGGCGCTACAAGCGGCGGTTTGCGGCGGGGTTTGGCTCCACGCGAAGAGCACGCTCGTGCGCTTCCAACGCAGCAAGCAGCGGTGGCTGGGGTGCACGGAAACGATGCCGACGGCGAGAAGCGCGGCGGCCGGAGTTCGGGCGTCAAATGAATCGACGTCGCAGGGCACGGCAGGAGCAACGGGTGGTGGCTACGGCTCCGTGGTGATGCGCTGAGCGCAGTGGCGCGCTCGGTTTCGAGCTCCGGTGGACGTGGCCATGGCAGCGAGGGGCTCAGGCGGCGGCCGGAGCTCGGCGTCCGTGCAGCTAGGCCCTAGAGGATGCGAAGAGGCCGGGGAAGAGGGGGAGTCGAAGCGGGCGCTCACAGGGAACACGCAGGGATGGTCAGCGGCCTCGCGGACGCGTCGAAGACAGCGAATTCGATGACGGTGAGCTTCGGCACCCGAGGAGGAAGACGGCGATGGTGACGGCGCTTCGAGGCGTCCGGCGGGGCGCGGCTCGGTGGAGAGGAAGAGGAGGATGCGGCGGTGCTTCTGGAAGCATCAACGGGGCGAGGGAGGGCCAGTGGCCGTGGTGGTGCTCGTCGACGCTCTCGGGCTCTCGCGGACGGTCGCGGGAGAGAGGGACAGAGAGGGGGAAATCGCCACGGGAGAGAGGAGAGGAGTGCAGGGGGTCGAGAGGGCTGCGTGGCGTCGTTTGGAGCCGTCCACGCCGTCGAGGGGGCACACAGGCAAGGTGGAGGTGGCACGGCGCGTGCCTGCGCGCGGCGACCACGCGCGCACGTCCTCCTGGCAGGAGCTTGAGGACGGTGGTGCTGGTGGGCTGGGCCTGTTGGCTGGGCTGCCAGCTGGGCCGGCTTCAGGTCAGGCCAGGTAACTCTGTTGTTTCATTTCTATTTTTCTAATCTTATCTGTTTTCTATTTTGCAGCTTTGTTTTGAATTTGGTTTTGAAACCAAATCAATTTTGTTGATTCTGGAAATATTTTTTTTAAGCTAAAAGAATTAAACCAAAGCTCCATAAAATATTTCAGAATTATTGAACATATATTCATTTAATAATAGATATTAATCCAATTCAAATAATTATTGATTTAAAATCAGAGCCCAAATAATTCCTTAGAAATGTTCCAAAATTTTGGTTTGATTTATAACTCTTGCCAAAATTGTCAGAGCTATTTCTAGGGCATTTTGGATTTGCTGATTGAAATTTTAGGGTTTCTTGCCCCTTTATTAAAATGATTTCCGAGGCTTTCAATTTCCTCATTTCAAATTTCAAAATTTAGACATGGTGCACACATGAAGCTAGCCTAGAGCATTACCAGAAGCTAGGGATGTGACAGCTCACCCCCACTAAACAAGAATCTCGTCCCGAGATTCAAGTCGTGAGGTAAGAAGACAGAGGGGACACACGACCAACACCATCTTCACGTTCCAGACGTCTTTCTTGAGGATATTGTTTCATTGCGTCATCTTGATCTTAACGTCTTTGCTTTCAGGATCTTCATCCAGCATGATGACGAGAAGAAAAGAAACTCTCGAAGAATCGATCTTCTTGAAGATCGAGCAACCGATGATCAACTCACAGAATGAGACGTAAGAACACCTCTTGAGTTGAGACACAAAGCACATATCAGAATGCATGAAGAGAAGCAGATGACAAGGGCTCAATTTGGTAAGCAACAAACCACGCTGGAGTAGGATGGTGTATGGTTTCAAGGTAGCGAGGAGATTGATTGCCATGATTCCACAACGGGGCACCTTAGGGGAGGTGACTCGTAAAATTATTTCCTTAAGTGGCAGAAAGAATTACTTTTGATACAAAGATCATTGAAACTCTTTATACCAGCCTGAGGTAATCACAATCGACCGTTGGAAGGGGTTCGAAAGAATGGCATACTCCGACTAGGATGGATGATGTGGACTAACTTGTTGAAGACAACGCAATGGATGATTTGCTTATCATAGGAAATGGATGGGACCCATGGTAAGTCCACTTTTGAAGATGATCCTGAACAAAACTACTGAGGTGCAAGCTGGGAACAAAATGCAAATGTTGGGAATGATTCTGGTAACTGGGGAGAAGGTTCACCGGCAAAGGTGATTCCACCAATTGGATGGCTATCGAACAACTGAGAGGACGGAGGCACATTCCAGTTGACGACAACATCAGAACCTAGTGCCTGAGCGTGCTCTCAAGAACTTGAGCAATTCCGTATTCATCAAGGTTCTGCCAATATCCGTGTCAAGGATCCTGGCAACACAACATGCTACCATGATGAATGGTGATGGATAATGCAGATGCAAAGGAAGATAACACTTTCTCAGATTTCACCTTAGCGAAGCCAAGGAAACAAAATCTGGATGATCGACCGAGAGACATTTAGCACTCCGCTTCTAATGTTCTCCTTGATGTACTAGTTACCACGGTCATGCTTTAAGCATCGGCATAGCCACCAAGTAGTGGTCGGACTTCGGAATACAATAGATTAAGGAACAACTTCTGGAGTAAAACCTACGAAATCCTCATGGGAATGTGGCCAACTTTCTTCAATCGAGATACTACAATAATAGGTCTTCCGGCTGGATGTGTTGGCCACGACATCCACTTTACCGGTTATCGAGAGACCAATATTATAGTTCTTGGAAAATGCTCCAACCATCATATCTGCCTGAGATTCAGATCTGGTAGGTGACAGGATATTCCACACTCATCGAGTCTAGAAACAAAATGAAAGTTTGCAACACAAATCGACGAGACGGCGTTGCGAGATTCTCGGGGGAATGAACTACGGTAGTAAGCTCCAAAACATGAGCCGGTTCTGCTACAAGCATGTGAACACGTTGTCCTAGACAAGCATGACCACGTAGTAGTCTTATAATAAAACACTACCGAGTTCAGGGGGAACCATCAACGAGGATATCGAAGTCCTTGCGTAGCTCTAACCCTTAAGAAGAAACTTCTTCTCCTTGAACAAATCAATCAGTGGCTTGGTGTGCTAGGGATACGTATAGAATGTAGATGATCAGTCTATCAAACCATAGAATACTTCGCACATGCATGACTGACTTGGGATGATTCTAGAGGAAGCAAAAACAAACTTTCTCGAATTCACGGCGGCAACTTACATCAGATGCACATGAATTAGAGGAAGTCACATCTTTCAACCGGACATATGCTTCTTGATCGAGACATGAGGGCAATGCTTATAAAGTTTCCAACACTAGCTGGATGTTCAACACAATCAAGGAGGAGACAAAATGCCGCTGATGGGCTCAACAGCAACTCATCGGAATTTCCATATCACTGGACTTCCACCACTATGTGAACAATGTGATAGTATTGGTCAGACCAAAGATATAATGGTGTATGCTCAAGGGGCAACCGTAGGTAAGACAACATTACGAACATCGTTGATTCTAATTTGATTTGACGATAGCCCACACTCAAATCAAAGTTTGGACAAGATAATAGATACAACAACTGATCACGAGGACCAATTGGTGAAGATATCATCTTTCTTCAACACACACACACACACACAAGGATATCCCTTAGGGATGAGCTAAGTCGGACAAGTTTTCATCTTCCAACTCTCCAAGTTGTTGTTAAGCTTAACTAACTAGCTCAGGGGTATCCAACACAGATTCTTGGGGAAAAGTGGTTTATTGAAAAACCATCTTGATCACGAACTCAACATAACGGTCAGGTGACAACCTGGTAACACTTCCGAGAAGATATTCGAAAAATCACGAACCAGCGGTATATTACCAAGCTCGAGAACAACCTTGCTTTTCAGGGCAAGATGATATGATCAAAGAGTGAGGGATTGGCACAAATCTAATCCATTGATCGAAGTGTGCACCAGAAATATGGACTAGGTAGCACGATCAGTCTTAGAATGATAATTCAATAACCAACGCGCTAAGAATGAGGGTATTGTCCATTAACTACCAAGCAACGAGGTTGCTAGGAGTATTGATTTCACACACCACGATTCACTTGTCGACATTCCGGTTGCAACAACACGGAAACCGAGAAATGAATAATGATGGAGAGAGTATCACTGCGTCAAGAATTCATAGGAGAAGGTGCAATTCTCATGACGCTCTTGACATAAAGTGGGTAATACTCCGAGGTAGAACAGAACAAAAGCTGGGTTGCATTTTGATCTGTGGAATACAACTATTTTGACCCAACCCTAGATATGGATGAGGTACTGGAGTTTGTTTCTCCTAGTCATTCTAAAATAGAACGGCTCGACGGACCACAGAAGTAAAAGGCACTGATGAACATGAATGCACGACTACTTCTGACTTTCAAGTGATAGACGAAGGTCGGAATATAACTGAAGAGGAACAACTCAAGGAACATATAATTTTCTGAGCTATGGAGGCATAGATTAGTATGTCGAACAAGTTCAACATATTTCTTCCGGATAACCCATGCAGGAAGGTAGGGTTGGCAGAGTCACAACATAGAATGGAGAACTCATCAGGAGCACTCTGTCGTGAACTTTTGGTTCAATAGAACTCCTGCCATAGGTGGTTCATAGCATTTGGAAGAAGGAAATACCACAGACCTCGAAGACTATTGCAAAGGTTACTAATATCCTAAAGGAACTATCAAACACTATCAACATGAGGTAAGTAGGGTGAATCTCGGGTTCAGGAACCCATGAATAGAATACCTACCACTACATGGCATCATGGGATGCTTTTGAGAATAATGGCCAGAATCACACACTGGGGATACAAAACATGGCTAGATCACTAGGTGACTCCCTAAAACACCTAGGGTCATGGTAATAGCTCCAACATATATGCCGAGGCAACAAAGTACCTCAACTCACCGATTAGTGTGATTAACATGGCCTAAATGGACATCAGGAATAGGGAGGAAGGATTTGCAAATGCATCAGACTATTTAGAAACCTGGGATGACTCGGACAGCATAACGGCTGTAATTGCTCAAAAAGATTTGAGACAACCTGCAAAGATGGTGGCATAATCACTTAACAACATCATATCAAGGTTCGGGTGCCAGCTATGAACATATGGAAGTAGTAGGAACTGAACTGAGGCTTGAACTCAACAATCCTAGGCAACTACGGTTTAGTAACACGTCATCCTGAGAGATAGAAGAGAAGCCTAGTACTTAACCCCGTAGAAAAGATAAGATGACTCAGATCATAAGGTCATGATGTATAAGGAGTAAAAAGAACCTTACGTTCCCTTCCCCAATCAATTCCCTTACATAACTAAGCATTTCTAGACTCAACTTCGACCAGTTTGGCTTGGTAATCCTACAGGCAGTCAGGCTCTGATACCAACGCTGTCAGGACCCCGATCATAGGTCACACCGATCTAGCATGTAACACATCAAATCACTTTGTGGCCTCACGCACGGTATTTCCACGGGTGCCACCTTACCTGGCCCGGGACCGTTTGCGCCTTTTGGCTCACGTATATGATAGTGTCGCTAGCATCCATATGACAAAGAACCAGGGCCGACATGGCTAGTCGTGAACCCAAAGCGGCACAGACCTATGGAGACAGGCATACATGAATCACATCGAACATGTCGGTCATCAACGAGTGATTCCGGGCTGTAGCACTGGGCTAACAGGACTCCGGGGATCCCGGGCTGTAGCAGGCTAGGCAGGACTCCGGAAATCACCACGTGACATTTCCCCGAAGGGACAGACAGAGGGACGAAGTGAAACACATGTCGGCCAGTCAAGTGTCCTGAACAGTAGTGCTGGGCTAGCAGGATTCCGGTGATCCGGGCTGTAGCGGACTACTATCGCTCAGAAGCACTAGACTACATTTCCCCATATGATAGGCTGCCAAGGATAAACACCTAGATAGTCGGATCCCACACATACCAAGCATTTCAATCATACACACAATATGCTCGATATGTGTAAATACAACATGGCATCACAACATAACTCTACAACTCAAGTATTTATTCATTAGGCTCCGAGGAGCGAGATATTACAAACATGGGTCTCATGACCCAACAATCATAGCATACAATGCAAAGCACATGCGGAAGCTTAACATGTCTGGGTACAGACATCTATAATGAAAAAGGCTAAGAAGCCTGACTATCTACCAGATCCTGCCGAGGGCACAAGATCGTAGCTGAGGTATCAAGCTAAACGTCGAAGTCCACGCGGAACTACTAGCGAGACTGAAGTCTCTCTGCAAAACATAAATTAAGCAAACGTGAGTACAAAGGTACTCAGCAAGACTTACATCAGAACTAGCTACATATGCATCGGTATCAACAAGGGGGTGGTGGAGTTTAACTGCAGCAAGCCAGCTTTGACTCAGTGGCTAACCTGAACTACGATTGCAAGCAAGTCTTCTGAGGTGGCGCACACGAGTCCACACATTCACCATTCAATACACCACTATGGATCCGCTCCCGTCTCCCTACGAGAAGGCCATCCATAGCACTCACGCTTATCTTGCGAGTTTTAGGGTATCCACTTTCACTTGTCTATGAACTATGCAAGGGGTCCAAGTTTCCATATCCGAGGAATTCGGCTATTCGAATAGATATTGATAACCCTGCAGGGGTGTACTTCTTCACACATGCTCCCACCACTTATAGCCCATTACACGTCATGTACCTCGGCAACCTTCAAGCGGAAGCCGGGCGAGGGTGTCGGCCACGGCCTAACTAAACACTTAAGTCTCTAGTCCAGGTTTATCGCCTATTCGGGTTCCATCCGCGAGGAGATCCGGCCGGAGTTTCGCTCACAGCCCCAAACGATGTGTGCAGGGTTCCCGAGACACCAAACGGGCGCCCGGTACACCGTGCCACAGTGTATCTACCGCAACATAGCCCACCCCTAGGGTCAGCGCTACGCACGGCCGCCAACACATATCCTACAAACACCAAAAACTAGTTGCAACTCATGGACAGAGTACTAGGGTGATTAAGAATCTGAGAGGGTCAATTAAGGATCCCAATGAGTGGTAGTAGCTGTTCATGGATCACAGACATAGAACTCAATTCCAGAGGACGGCTGCAATGAGACAACCCACCATGTACTCCTACATGGCCTCTCACCGCTACCTTTACCAAATCGTGTTCACACACTTAGCTCTCAACAGTAGGACATGTTTACACACCTCCGATCCATCCCCGATGAATCAGACCTGACTCAACTCTAAGCAGTAGCAGGCATGACAAACAAGCATGAATGAGTAGGCACATCAGGGCTCAAACAATTCCTACTCATGCTAGTGGGTTTCATCTATTTACTATGGCAATGACAGGTCATGTAGAGGATAAGGGGTTCAACTACCACAAGAAGTAACAGATGAATCGTTGTTGTCCTAATGCAGTAAAAGAGAGCAGGAGCGAGAGAGTGGGCTTGTATCGGAATGAACAAGGGGGTTGTGCTTGCCTGGCACTTCTGAAGATAATATAACTCTTCATCGGTGTCACCGATCCCATCGTCGAAACCACGTCTATCGAAAGGGGACAAATACTGGCAACAGAGAAAGAAATACAATCAATGCAATGCACACCATGATGCATGATAATGACATGGCAATATGTTGTTGATTGAGCTAATGCAACTAGCAACACAATTAAATGAAGTTGGTTTGAATATAAGATTCAAATTCCAACTCCATATATGATTATTTAAATGCCCTTTATTGAACTTGTCCTAAACAGTGGCCTTAACCTATTCTAACATGCATGAAAATGCCATGAACAGATTCCCTGAATTTTTCTGATAATTTTACATATATAATTTATTTCATTTGGAGTTACGGTTGAATTTCTATGATTTTTAGAAGTTTTGGGTATTTTCTATATTTTCTGAATTAAATTAAACCCAGAAAATAGTTTATTGCGTCAGCACTGCATCACTATGACGTCAGCGGTCAACGGGCGCGGTCCAGGTCAACCCTGACCAGTGGGGTCCACTAGTCAGTGGCTGGGACTGGCTTGTGTCACTGACATGTGGGCCCAGTCAACAGCCACGTCAGCTTGGTCAAAGCTGACTCGTGGGCCCTACTGGGGTTAGTTAAACTATAACAGAAAATAAACTGTGTTTAATTAGGAAGTGGGACCCAGCAGTCAGTGTGAGAGAGGGTTAATTAGCTGGCCTATTAGCCCCTAATGACGGCGCCACGTCAGCAGGTGACGCCGGCGACCACAGCAGCGACGGGATCTCGCCGGAGTTGGTCAGGGCGGCGCTACAAGCGGCGGTTTGCGGCGGGGTTTGGCTCCACGCGAAGAGCACGCTCGTGCGCTTCCAATGCAGCAAGCAGCGGTGGCTGGGGTGCACGGAAACGATGCCGACGGCGAGAAGCGCGGCGGCCGGAGTTCGGGCGTCGAACGAATCGACGTCGCAGGGCACGATAGGAGCAACGGGTGGTGGCTACGGCTCCGTGGTGATGCACTGAGCGTAGTGGCGCGCTCGGTTTCGAGCTCCGGTGGACGTGGCCATGGCAGCGAGGGGCTCAGGCGGCGGCCGGAGCTCGGCGTCCGTGCAGCTAGGCCCTAGAGGATGCGAAGAGGCCGGGGAAGAGGGGGAGTCGAAGCGGGCGCTCACAGGGAACACGCAGGGATGGTCAGCGGCCTCGCGGACGCGTCGGAGACAGCGAATTCGACGACGGTGAGCTTCGGCACCCGAGGAGGAAGACGGGGATGGTGACGGCGCTTCGAGGCGTCCGGCGGGGCGCGGCTCGGTGGAGAGGAAGAGGAGGATGCGGCGGTGCTTCTGGAAGCATCAACGGGGCGAGGGAGGGCCAGTGGCCGTGGTGGTGCTCGTCGATGCTCTCGGGCTCTCGCGGACGGTCGCGGGAGAGAGGGACAGAGAGGGGGAAATCGCCACGGGAGAGAGGAGAGGAGTGCAGGGGGGTCGAGAGGGCTGCGTGGCGTCGTCTGGAGCCGTCCAGGCCGTCGAGGGGCACACAGGCAAGGTGGAGGTGGCACGGCGCGTGCCTGCGCGCGGCGACCACGCGCGCGCGTCCTCCTGGCAGGAGCTTGAGGACGGTGGTGCTGGTGGGCTGGGCCTGTTGGCTGGGCTGCCAGCTGGGCCGGCTTCAGGTAAGGCCAGGTAACTCTGTTGTTTCATTTCTATTTTTCTAATCTTATCTATTTTCTATTTTGCAGCTTTGTTTTGAATTTGGTTTTGAAACCAAATCAATTTTGTTGCTTCTGGAAATATTTTTTTGAAGCTAAAAGAATTAAACCAAAGCTCCATAAAATATTTCAGAATTATTGAACATATATTCATTTAATAATAGATATTAATCCAATTCAAATAATTATTGATTTAAAACCAGAGCCCAAATAATTCCTTAGAAATGTTCCAAAATTTTGGTTTGATTTATAACTCTTGCCAAAATTGTCAGAGCTATTTCTAGGGCATTTTGGATTTGCTGATTGAAATTTTAGGGTTTCTTGCCCCTTTATTAAAATGATTTCTGAGGCTTTCAATTTCCTCATTTCAAATTTCAGAATTTAGACATGGTGCACACATGAAGCTAGCCTAGAGCATTACCAGAAGCTAGGGATGTGACAGCTCACCCCCACTAAACAAGAATCTCGTCCCGAGATTCAAGTCGTGAGGTAAGAAGACAGAGGGGACACACGACCAACACCATCTTCACGATCCAGACGTCTTTCTTGAGGATATTGTTTCATTGCGTCATCTTGATCTTGACGTCTTTGCTTTCAGGATCTTCATCCAGCATGATGACGAGAAGAAAAGAAACTCTCGAAGAATCGATCTTCTTGAAGATCGAGCAACCAACGATCAACTCACAGAATGAGACGTAAGAACACCTCTTGAGTTGAGACACAAAGCACATATCAGAATGCATGAAGAGAAGCAGATGACAAGGGCTCAATTTGGTAAGCAACAAACCACGCTGGAGTAGGATGGTGTATGGTTTCAAGGTAGCGAGGAGATTGATTGCCATGATTCCACAACGGGGCACCTTAGGGGAGGTGACTCGTAAAATTATTTCCTTAAGTGGCAGAAAGAATTACTTTTGTTACAAAGATCATTGAAACTCTTTATACCAGCCTGAGGTAATCACAATCGACCGTTGGAAGGGGTTCGAAAGAATGGCATACTCCGACTAGGATGGATGATGTGGACTAACTTGTTGAAGACAACGCAATGGATGATTTGCTTATCATAGGAAATGGATGGGACCCATGGTAAGTCCACTTTTGAAGATGATCCTGAACAAAACTACTGAGGTGCAAGCTGGGAACAAAATGCAAATGTTGGGAATGATTCTGGTAACTGGGGAGAAGGTTCACCGGCAAAGGTGATTCCACCAATTGGATGGCTATCGAACAACTGAGAGGACGGAGGCACATTCCAGTTGACGACAACATCAGAACCTAGTGCCTGAGCGTGCTCTCAAGAACTTGAGCAATTCCGTATTCATCAAGGTTCTGCCAATATCCGTGTCAAGGATCCTGGCAACACAACATGCTACCATGATGAATGGTGATGGATAATGCAGATGCAAAGGAAGATAACACTTTCTCAGATTTCACCTTAGCGAAGCCAAGGAAACAAAATCTGGATGATCGACCAAGAGACATTCAGCACTCCGCTTCTAATGTTCTCCTTGATGTACTGGTTACCATGGTCATGCTTTAAGCATCGGCATAGCAACCAAGTAGTGGTCGGACTTCGGAATACAATAGATTAAGGAACAACTTCTGGAGTAAAACCTACGAAATCCACATGGGAATGTGGCCAACTTTCTTCAATCGAGATACTACAATAATAGGTCTTCCGGCTAGATGTGTTGGCCACGACATCCACTTTACCGGTTATCGAGAGACCAATATTATAGTTCTTGGAAAATGCTCCAACCATCATATCTGCCTGAGATTCAGATCTGTTAGGTGACAGGATATTCCAAACTCATCGAGTCTAGAAACAAAATGAAAGTTTGCAACACAAATCGACGAGACGGCGTTGCGAGATTCTCGGGGGAATGAACTACGGTAGTAAGCTCCAAAACATGAGCCGGTTCTGCTACAAGCATGTGAACACGTTGTCCTAGACAAGCATGACCACGTAGTAGTCTTATAATAAAACACTACCGAGTTCAGGGGGAACAATCAACGAGGATATCGAAGTCCTTGCGTAGCTCTAACCCTTAAGAAGAAACTTCTTCTCCTTGAACAAATCAATCAGTGGCTTGGTGTGCTAGGGATACATATAGAATGTAGATGATCAGTCTATCAGACCATAGAATACTTCGCACATGCATGACTGACTTGGGATGATTCCAGAGGAAGCAAAAACAAACTTTCTCGAATTCACGGCGGCAACTTACATCAGATGCACATGAATTAGAGGAAGTCACATCTTTCAACCGGACATATGCTTCATGATCGAGACATGAGGGCAATGCTTATAAAGCTTCCAACACTAGCTGGATGTTCAACACAATCAAGGAGACAAAATGCCGCTGATGGGCTCAACAGCAACTCATCGGAATTTCCATATCACTGGACTTCCACCACTATGTGAACAATGTGATAGTATTGGTCAGACCAAAGATATAATGGTGTATGCTCGAGGGGCAACCGCAGGTAAGACAACATTACGAACATTGTTGGTTCTAATTTGATTTGACGATAGCCCACACTCAAATCAAAGTTTGGACAAGATAATAGATACAACAACTGATCACGAGGACCAATTGGTGAAGATATCATCTTTCTTCAACACACACACACACAAGGATATCCCTTAGGGATGAGCTAAGTCGGACAAGTTTTCATCTTCCAACTCTCCAAGTTGTTGTTAAGCTTAACTAACTAGCTCAGGGGTATCCAACACAGATTCTTGGGGAAAAGTGGTTTATTGAAAAACCATCTTGATCACGAACTCAACATAACGGTCAGGTGACAACCTGGTAACACTTCCGAGAAGATATTCGAAAAATCACGAACCACCGGTATGTTACTAAGCTCGAGAACAACCTTGCTTTTCAGGGCAAGATGATATGATCAAAGAGTGAGGGATTGGCACAAATCTAATCCATTGATCGAAGTGTGCACCAGAAATATGGACTAGGTAGCACGATCAGTCTTAGAATGATAATTCAATAACCAACGCGCTAAGAATGAGGGTATTGTCCATTAACTACCAAGCAACGGGGTTGCTAGGAGTATTGATTTCACACACCACGATTCACTTGTCGACATTCCGGTTGCAACAAAACGGAAATCGAGAAATGAATAATGATGGAGAGAGTATCACTGCGTCAAGAATTCATAGGAGAAGGTGCAATTCTCATGACGCTCTTGACATAAAGTGGGTAGTACTCCGAGGTAGAACAGAACAAAAGCTGGGTTGCATTTTGATCTGCGGAATACAACTATTTTGACCCTACCCTAGATATGGATGAGGTACTGGAGTTTGTTTCTCCTAGTCATTCTAAAATAGAACGGCTCGACGGACCACAGAAGTAAAAGGCACTGATGAACATGAATGCACGACTACTTCTGACTTTCAAGTGATAGACGAAGGTCGGAATATAACTGAAGAGGAACAACTCAAGGAACATATAATTTTCTGAGCTGTGGAGGCATAGATTAGTATGTCGAACAAGTTCAACATATTTCTTCCGGATAACCCATGCAGGAAGGTAGGGTTGGCAGAGTCACAACATAGAATGGAGAACTCATCAGGAGCACTCTGTCATGAACTTTTGGTTCAAAAGAACTCCTGCCATAGGTGGTTCATAGCATTTGGAAGAAGGAAATACCACAGACCTCGAAGACTATTGCAAAGGTTACTAATATCCTAAAGGAACTATCAAACACTATCAACATGAGGTAAGTAGGGTGAATCTCGGGTTCAGGAACCCATGAATAGAATACCTACCACTACATGGCATCATGGGATGCTTTTGAGAATAATGGCCAGAATCACACACTGGGGATACAAAACATGGCTAGATCACTAGGTGACTCCCTAAAACACCTAGGGTCATGGTAATAGCTCCAACATATATGCCGAGGCAACAAAGTACCTCAACTCACCGATTAGTGTGATTAACCTGGCCTAAATGGACATCAGGAACAGGGAGGAAGGATTTGCAAATGCATCAGACTATTTAGAAACCTGGGATGACTCGGACAGCATAACGGCTATAATTGCTAAAAAAGATTTGAGACAACCTGCAAAGATGGTGGCATAATCACTTAACAACATCATATCAAGGTTCGGGTGCCAGCTATGAACATATGGAAGTAGTAGGAACTGAACTGAGGCTTGAACTCAACAATCCTAGGCAACTACGGTTTAGTAACACGTCATCCTGAGAGATAGAAGAGAAGCCTAGTACTTAACCCCGTAGAAAAGATAAGATGACTCAGATCAGAAGGTCATGAGGTATAAGGAGTAAAAAGAACCTTACGTTCCCTTCCCCAATCAATTCCCTTACATAACTAAGCATTTCTAGACTCAACTTCGACCAGTTTGGCTTGGTAATCCTACAGGCAGTCAGGCTCTGATACCAACGCTGTCAGGACCCCGATCCTAGGTCACACCGATCTAGCATGTAACACATCAAATCACTTTGTGGCCTCACGCACGGTATTTCCACGGGTGCCACCTTACCTGGCCCGGGACCGTTTGCGCCTTTTGGCTCACGTATATGATAGTGTCGCTAGCATCCATATGACAAAGAACCCGGGCCGACATGGCTAGTCGTGAACCCAAAGCGGCACAGACCTATGGAGACAGGCATACATGAATCACATCGAACATGTCGGTCATCAACGAGTGAATCCGGGCTGTAGCACTGGGCTAACAGGACTCCGGGGATCCCGGGCTGTAGCAGGCTAGGCAGGACTCCGGAAATCACCGCGTGACATTTCCCCGAAGGGACAGACAGAGGGACGAAGTGAAACACATGCCGGCCAGTCAAGTGTCCTGAACAGTAGTGCTGGGCTAGCAGGATTCCGGTGATCCGGGCTGTAGCGGACTACTATCGCTCAGAAGCACTAGACTACATTTCCCCATATGATAGGCTGCCAAGGATAAACAACTAGATAGTCGGATCCCACACATACCAAGCATTTCAATCATACACACAATATGCTCGATATGTGTAAATACAACATGGCATCACAACATAACTCTACAACTCAAGTATTTATTCATTAGGCTCCGAGGAGCGAGATATTACAAACATGGGTCTCATGACCCAACAATCATAGCATACAATGCAAAGCACATGCGGAAGCTTAACATGTCTGGGTACAAACATCTATAATGAAAAAGGCTAAGAAGCCTGACTATCTACCAGATCCTGCCGAGGGCACAAGATCGTAGCTGAGGTATCAAGCTAAACGTCGAAGTCCACGCGGAACTACTAGCGAGACTGAAGTCTCTCTGCAAAACATAAATTAAGCAAACGTGAGTACAAAGGTACTCAGCAAGACTTACATCAGAACTAGCTACATATGCATCGGTATCAACAAGGGGGTGGTGGAGTTTAACTGCAGCAAGCCAGCTTTGACTCAGTGGCTAACCTGAACTACGATTGCAAGCAACTCCTCTGAGGTGGCGCACACGAGTCCACACATTCACCATTCAATACACCACTATGGATCCGCTCCCGTCTACCTACGAGAAGGCCATCCATAGCACTCACGCTTATCTTGCGAGTTTTAGGGTATCCACTTTCACTTGTCTATGAACTATGCAAGGGGTCCAAGTTTCCATATCCGAGGAATTCGGCTATTCGAATAGATATTGATAACCCCGCAGGGGTGTACTTCTTCACACACGCTCCCACCACTTATAGCCCTGTACACGTCATGTACCTCGGCAACCTTCAAGCGGAAGCCGAGCGAGGGTGTCGGCCACGGCCTACCTAAACACTTAAGTCTCTAGTCCAGGTTTATCGCCTATTCAGGTTCCATCCGCGAGGAGATCCGGCCGGAGTTTTGCTCACAGCCCCAAACGCTGTGTGCAGGGTTCCCGAGACACCAAACGGGCGCCCGGTACACAGTGCCACAGTGTATCTACTGCAACATAGCCCACCCCTAGGGTCAGCGCTACGCACGGCCGCCAACACATATCCTACAAACACCAAAAACTAGTTGCAACTCCTGGACAGAGTACTAGGGTGATTAAGAAGCCGAGAGGGTCAATTAAGGATCCCAATGAGTGGTAGTAGCTGTTCATGGATCACAGACACAGAACTCAATTCCAGAGGACGGCTACAATGAGACAACCCACCATGTACTCCTACATGGCCTCTCACCGCTACCTTTACCAAATCGTGTTCACACACTTAGCTCTCAACAGTAGGACATGTTTACACACCTCCGATCCATCCCCGATGAATCAGACCTGACTCAACTCTAAGCAGTAGCAGGCATGACAAACAAGCATGAATGAGTAGGCACCTCAGGGCTCAAACAATTCCTACTCATGCTAGTGGGTTTCATCTATTTACTATGGCAATGACAGGTCATGCAGAGGATAAGGGGTTCAACTACCACAACAAGTAACAGATGAATCGTTGTTGTCCTAATGCAGTAAAAGAGAGCAGGAGCGAGAGAGTGGGCTTGTATCGGAATGAACAAGGGGGTTGTGCTTGCCTGGCACTTCTGAAGATAATATAACTCTTCATCGGTGTCACCGATCCCATCGTCGAAACCACGTCTATCGAAAGGGGACAAATACCGGCAACAGAGAAAGAAATACAATCAATGCAATGCACACCATGATGCATGATAATGACATGGCAATATGTTGTTGATTGAGCTAATGCAACTAGCAACACAATTAAATGAAGTTGGTTTGAATATAAGATTCAAATTCCAACTCCATATATGATTATTTAAATGCCCTTTATTGAACTTGTCCTAAACAGTGGCCTTAACCTGTTCTAACATGCATGAAAATTCCATGAACAGATTCCTTGAATTTTTCTGATAATTTTAGATATATAATTTATTTCATTTGGAGTTACGGTTGAATTTCTATGATTTTTAGAAGTTTTGGGTATTTTCTGTATTTTCTGAATTAAATTAAACCCAGAAAATAGTTTATTGCGTCAGCACTGCGTCACTATGACGTCAGCGGTCAACGGGCGCTGTCCAGGTCAACCCTGACCAGTGGGGTCCACTAGTCAGTGGCTGGGACTGGTTTGTGTCACTGACATGTGGGCCCAGTCAACAGCCACGTCAGCTTGGTCAAAGCTGACTCGTGGGCCCTACTGGGGTTAGTTAAACTATAACAGAAAATAAACTGTGTTTAATTAGGAAGTGGGACCCAGCAGTCAGTGTGAGAGAGGGTTAATTAGCTGGCCTATTAGCCCCTAATGACGGCGCCACGTCAGCAGGTGACGCCGGCGACCACAGCAGCGACGGGATCTCGCCGGAGTTGGTCGGGGCAGCGCTACAAGCGGCGGTTTGCGGCGGGGTTTGGCTCCACGCGAAGAGCACGCTCGCGCGCTTCCAACGCAGCAAGCAGCGGTGGCTGGGGTGCACGGAAACGATGCCGACGGCGAGAAGCGCGGCGGCCGGAGTTCGGGCGTCGAACGAATCGACGTCGCAGGGCACGGCAGGAGCAACGGGTGGTGGCTACGGCTCCGTGGTGATGCGCTGAGCGCAGTGGCACGCTCGGTTTCGAGCTCCGGTGGACGTGGCCACGGCAGCGAGGGGCTCAGGCGACGGCCGGAGCTCGGCATCCGTGCAGCTAGGCCCTAGAGGATGCGGAGAGGCCGGGGAAGAGGGGGAGTCGAAGCGGGCGCTCACAGGGAACACGCAGGGATGGTCAGCGGCCTCGCGGACGCGTCGGAGACGGCAAATTCGACGACGGTGAGCTTCGGCACCCGAGGAGGAAGACGGTGCTGGTGATGGCGCTTCGAGGCGTCTGGCGGGGCGCGGCTCGGTGGAGAGGAAGAGGAGGATGCGGCGGTGCTTCTGGAAGCATCAACGGGGCGAGGGAGGGCCAGTGGCCGTGGTGGTGCTCGTCGGCGCTTTCGGGCTCTCGCGGACGGTCGCGGGAGAGAGGGACAGAGAGGGGGAAATCGCCACGGGAGAGAGGAGAGGAGTGCAGGGGGTCGAGAGGGCTGCGTGGCGTCGTCTGGAGCCGTCCAGGCCGTCGAGGGGGCACGCAGGCAAGGTGGAGGTGGCACGGCACGTGCCTGCGCGCGGCGACCACGCGCGCGCGTCCTCCTGGCAGGAGCTTGAGGACGGTGGTGCTGGTGGGCTGGGCCTGTTGGCTGGGCTGCCAGCTGGGCCGGCTTCAGGTAAGGCCAGGTAACTCTGTTGTTTCATTTCTATTTTTCTAATCTTATCTGTTTTCTATTTTGCAGCTTTGTTTTGAATTTGGTTTTGAAACCAAATCAATTTTGTTGCTTCTGGAAATATTTTTTTGAAGCTAAAAGAATTAAACCAAAGCTCCATAAAATATTTCAGAATTATTGGACATATATTCATTTAATAATAGATATAAATCCAATTCAAATAATTATTGATTTAAAATCAGAGCCCAGATAATTCCTTAGAAATGTTCCAAAATTTTGGTTTGATTTATAACTCTTGCCAAAATTGTCAGAGCTATTTCTTGGGCATTTTGGATTTGCTGATTGAAATTTTAGGGTTTCTTGCCCCTTTATTAAAATGATTTCCGAGGCTTTCAATTTCCTCATTTCAAATTTCAGAATTTAGACATGGTGCACACATGAAGCTAGCCTAGAGCATTACCAGAAACTAGGGATGTGACATCGAAAAGGATTCGTTCAAGCACTTACTGAAAATGGCGCGTCGAAGCCGCTTATTCTCCTTCTCGGAGTCCGCAAGCTGGGCTCGACCATCTTTCAGTTCCACGCTCAGCTTGGTATTGGCATCTTGGAGATTGTTTTTCTCCTGCCTGACCTTAGTCAGCACGCGTTCGCCAGCCTTTAGCTACCGAACAGCATGCTGCTCCTCCGGATTCTCTCCGGATTCATCTGCAACATCTATTATTAGATCTGTAGCTATGCCGCATGCTACATGGTACCTGTCATTCTTTGAAAGAAATGTTACCAGCAGGCGCCTCTTTAGGTTCCTTCAATGCGGCAACAGCGGCCCAAAGTTGGGTCTTGTATTCCTCCAGCTCCTATGCCAGTCGACTATTCTTCTCTGTAAGAACCTGCACAATAAAATGATCCTTAAATCAATTCTGCTAACTATTTCAAGTCTCAGGGGCTACTGATACATATAATCGTCAGATTTACTTACCCATACATCCTTTACATACTGATTCGTGGCTCTGGCTAGACCATCTTGAGCAGCATGGAGGTACGCCTCTCCAGAATTGAAGGCATCAAATGCCTCTGGCGAGAAACAAGCGTCACATAGTACGGCTCGGCGGCGCCTATGATTCATGGCGCTTTCTACTTTTGAATTTGTGGCGGATAATCTATCTGCATCCTCTATAGGGGGATTACCCGGTGCCCACTCCATATAGGCTTCCGCCTCTATGTCTGGTACTGGCGCCCGACTGGTGGAAGCATGATTAGCAACATCGCCGGACATGTTCCGGCAAGCGTTTTTTCTGTTAGAGAAACACGGGCGTCATTACATTTCGAGAAAGACGACAACCACGGAGCGGGGTTTCTGTTATACCTTTGCGTCGGCGTCTCCGTCCTGACTGCCTTCCTTTTTGGCCGGCCCGGCCTCGGTGCCTCTTGTTGGAGAGTTGCTGCGGGTTCGGTATGGCGTCCCGAATGCCTTCCCTGTCAAAACACAATATGCATATGGTAGGTGAAGTGTCTAAATGGGGATCCTAGTTTTTGGAGTTGGGATTTTTGGGGTTTTCTTACTTGGGACACAGGAAGCAGTCCGGGATAGTCGGCCGTAATGGCCACCATGGCATCATTGCAGCTTAACTGATAGAACTGCCAGTCTATCAGCTCCACGAATATGTCCAGATCTTCTTCGAGTCCGGGACCGAGGGCCTGGTCAGGGTCCTCTGGCTGTGGAGATGGGCTGCTGACCTCTCTTATGGCTTTTCGCAGTTCCTGCCGCAAAATGGCAAGGTGAGTACCTACGACAAAGGATGCGGGAAGAATGGAAGTAGGGAGATATAACTCACCTAGCTTGGCGGGTTGTACATGGAGAATCCATCCTGTGGCTTGATGCGGATGAACTCCTCTCCCTCTCCTCTGAACAATTCAGCTAGAATTTTTGCCAAAGTGGTAGCGTTGCTCGGACCCTTAAGCACGCAACGGGTGGCATCATCTTCCCCGTTAAAACACCACAAGGGATGCCCTCGATATTGAAGTGGTTGCACTCCCCGCATTATACATATTGACATAACCTCAATTACTGTCAATCCTGATTGAGCCAGCGCTTTAATCCGGTTCATCAGGTAAAGGACTTCCCCGTTGTCTTCCTCCTGGGGGCTCCGTGGGCGCCAACTTTGGCGTTTCTTCAAAGGAGCATTGCTGAACTCAGGAAGACCCCGCCGAACAGGGTCCGGAAGGGGGACGTCCTCCATATAAAACCATTTCGAAGGCCAGTGTTCGGACGTCTTCTTCGGAGTACCGGACAGGTATCCGGTTTCGGCGATGCGCCATATTTCGGCTCCGCCCACTTGATAAAGTGACCCCTCCTGTGTGCGAGGGACGAGGCAAAATAACCTTTTCCACAGCTTGAAATGAGCCTCGCAGCCCAGGAATAACTCTCAGAGGGCAACATATCCGGCGATGTGTAAAAAAGAAGCAGGGGTGAAATTATGCAGTTGGAGGCCATAAAACTCCAGGAGCCCGCGAAGGAACGGATGAATCGGAAATTCGAGTCCCCTCAATAAATAAGGGACAAGGCATACCTGCTCCCCCGTAGAGGGGCTGGGGAAGCTCTCTGCTTGCTCCCCGCCATTGTAGGTGGCGAGGCCGGCTCGGACGGGCACCATATACGCTGGAGGGAGAAATCCTTTAGTTTGTAGTTCGACTAATCGACTGTGTGGGACTGAACACCTCTCCCAATCGCCGAGCTTAGGGCTACGGGGGCGAGAGGAGGAGCTGCGGAGGTCGGCCATGCTGGAGTGGATCTTTCCGAAGCACGCTCCGATGAATTCTCGCTGGGGGAGGATGGTATGGATTGGCTCTAAGAATGTCCATCCCTTTAATAGACAATTTATTTATCTGGCTAGGGGGGCGAATGTAAAAATGCCCTGGCGCCTCACATTCATTCGACACGTGGAAGATAGCCCTTATTGGGCACGAAAGCCAAGAGGTTCAATATTTATGGGACCAGACACTGCTTAACAGACGTTCAAAATTTGGAGAAGAACCCGCCCTGCAATGCCGAAGACAACACTACGCGTCGGACTCATCGTCATTGAAGCCTGGTTCAGGGGCTACTGAGGGAGTCCTAGATTAGGGGGTATCCGGACAGCCGTACTATATCCTTTGGCCGGACTAATGGACTATGAAGATACAGGATTGAAGACTCCGTCCCGTGTCCGGATGAGACTCTACTTGGCGTGGAAGGCAAGCTAGGCAATACGGATATGTATATCTCCTCCTTTGTAACCGACCTTGTGTAACCCTAGCCCCCTCCGGTGTCTATATAAACCGAAGGGTTTTAGTCCGTAGGACAACATACAATCATACCATAGGCTAGCTTCTAGGGTTTAGCCTCTCCGATCTTGTGGTAGATCAACTCTTGTAATACTCATATCATCAAGAATAAATCAAGCAGGACGTAGGGTTTTACCTCCATCAAGAGGGCCCGAACCTGGGTAAAACATCGTGTCCCCTGCCTCCTATTACCATCTGCCTTAGACGCACAGTTCGGGACCCCCTACCCGAGATTTGCCGGTTTTGACACCGACACACACCATCAACACCAACTCAGGACCTCATTTATTCGCAGGATTTTGAAAACGCAGGAATAGGACAAGGCAATATTACAAGTTTCAAATTGATATTACAAATGTTAGGAGTAATGATGCACCTATGAAGAGGGAATTACAAGGAAGTTTTACGTAAGAACTTTCGTTAATTTAGGTGGATGTAGCATATCATACAAACTAAAATCCACCGCCTTGATAAGTCACTAATGGGCAAATAAATCTTTGAGACTCTGGCAACTTGATGTTTCAAAAACAAATTCAGCTTCTGCGGAGACTTTGTCATTTAGCCTTAGATGCTTGCGGTGATCAGCACGCCATTCATTGTTGCGCCAAAGAACGCCAAACCTTATTACCTTGAGCACACTTGCTTCTAGAACAAACAACCTGGCCAATTTAATCTCATATGTGTTGCCTCTGTAGTTGATTAAATCAATTTCTGTAAGATGGAGATCAAGGCATTCAATGAGATTGTTATAGTGCAACACATTTTTCACTTTTGGGTATTTTTTATCTGCAAAAGAAGAGAACATATTAGAGCAGTTGGATGTATAAGATTGTCGTGTCATCAAGAGGTACCAATATCATTCGCTCATACGATAGGGTTAGGGTTGGCTGGCTAGTGATATTTTTTCACTCTCTCTCTCTTTCTCTTTCCTCTCATTTACCTAGGAGCACGTGAAGAGCTTGTGCATTTGTTGCCTTCCACTATGTGGCCGATGCCATATTTCTCAAAATTATGCCACATAATATGCATCGATGTCAAATCAAAAGATTTTGGCACTGCTCTAGCGATGTGAGAGAGTTGGCACCGTTGTGCACACAGACCCACATGTATAAATAAATCAATCAAACCAACTACACCAGCCTCTCACTCTCCCAAACAAGTGTTTTTATTGCCTCAGTCCTCTCCCTCTCCCAAGCAAGTGTTTTTTCATTGTGTGAGTTAATTTGGCACTAGAGCAAAGTAGGTGATCTAGATTGGGGCACCAGGTGAGCAATGGAGGGGCATCGATTCCAAATGCATCACAAAGGAATTTGGCACGTGTTTTGGCCTAAATAGTGGAGGGCCGTTATGGCCCACTTTTGTACTACCTCATATTTAGTGTAAAATTTTGACCATATATTTACCTAAGAAAATGCCAATGCATGTCACCAAAAATTATACCATTTGAAATTATGTTCAAATACAAATCCAACAATGTAAGTTTTAGTGACATGCATTAATATTTTGTCAGTTAAATGTATGGTCAAATTTTGATACTACAAAATAGGAAGAGTAAACCAGGACGGAGGTAGTACTTGCTCTTAGGGTAACCATAGAGTTACTAGTCTAAGTTACTTGCCACTATGACTAGCCTAGGCTACTAGTAGTAAACCAAAAACTGATGCATGTGATCACATGATAAAAAATACTAAAAACATTTCTATAGCGACCAGACCTCAAACAGTCTGATCTCTGTGCATCAGTGTCATCCCTGGATCGGTAATGCTGACACGCACAGTACTTGAGGATTTATAACAGAGTAGCAATCACACACTTATTACATCGAATGTCTCAAAAGAGAACTTATTACAATAAATATGGCTTAAGGCCATCTAAAACGATAACAGCGGAAGGCTTGGAAGATAAAGTGCGTCCATCAACTCCAACGGCATCACTGAGTGAAAGACCACGACCTAAGATACCTTACATGTCATCGGAAAAGTCTGCAACATAATACGTTGTATCCCGAAAACGGGTCAGCACATGGAATATACTGGCAATGTAACACAAGAGAATAATGAACATAATAAAGCTATCACTACATGCATATATGGCTGGTGGAGGTTGTATGGTTAATAGATTTTGCGAAAAGCCAATTTGTCCCTACTCCAAAGGAATATATTTTATTTAACTACAAAGTTTATTGAAAATATTGAGAATGGTAAACCCCATCTCAATCCCAATTAAATGTAATTAATAACCAAATCAAATTATATTTAAGAGTGATGAGATCCACATGATAATCCAAGAACTAGATAATCAAGATGTCCATAACCGGGGACACGGCTAACCATGATTAGTTTGTACACTCTGCAGAGGTTTGTGCACTTCTCCCCACAAGACTCGATCTCCTCCGTTGGATTTCTCGCACTACATAATTTTTGAGAAACGGATGACCGAGACACAGTCTTTCCGAAGAGGTCTCCTTAGCCGATAGATAGGCCGATACACCTACAATCCCCTACATCTACTAGCCCATCATGGAAAGGTTTCCCACAACTTACTCAACTATGACAGAGCCCATAATGGCATGTGGCTGCACACGGAAGTTTCCAGCATGAATAATCTTATGATCCCTTTTAGCCTGGGTGGCAGTCCATAGGAAAATCACATGATACCCCGGGATTTCCAAAAAAATACAGGCAATCACTGGGTTCGCCAGGTGCCTCAATCCACCCAGATGTGTATTAAAGTTGCCACCTTAAGTTAACCATTAATTAACAACCCACATCTATCATGGATACACTCAAACCCAAACCACGTCTACTAGCATAGCATAGCAATATAAGCAACATAGAAGTAACTCCCAGGGTTTGATAATAAAACAGGTGAATAGGTACTACCTCATCTACTTCCCAACCCACAATTTATTCAGATCCTAACCATGCAATTGTTTGAGGGTTGATCTAATGCAATAAAAAACTAGGTAGCAAAGTGGTATGATCAAAGTGTTACTTGCCTTGCTAATGATCCGTAAAACCTAGAGACTCGTAGTAGCACGCTTCGCACTCCGGGTACTCTGTCACAATCAAACAAGCATACAATAAGCAATCAAGCAAGAAGCACGGGTAAAACTCAAATAAGAAGGTCTAACCAGAAAGTTCAACTTAAGAACTCCGGTTTGCCAAAAGAATCAAATCAAACGAAGCAACGAAACTCAAACAACGAAAGAAACAAGCTCCGATTACTAATCTGTACTAAAGTCAAATTTTACAGTAGCAAAAACTTGTTTAAGTTGTTTAAACATAAAGAGGGCTTCGAGATGAAACTCTAGGCGCTTGAATTGACTGATTCCGATAAATGAGCGAAAAGATAAACTAAAATGAAAATCGGATCAGAAATAGCGACCGGAAATAATCGCGAAAAATCCGAGAAAAAGAAAAACTGACGAACAGGGTTACGAACAAACGTTCACCGTCTGTGACTAATGGAAGAAAACCGTTCGTTGAAATGAACGTACGGACGAACGTCTGCTAAATAACTAAACCAAAAAAATCGAACCAGATCTAAAAAACGAATCTAGGGTTTCGAAAAAAACCGAGGCAGTGGCGGCGACTACCTCCGGCGAGGTCCGGCGAATGACGGCGGCAACAGTGGCGGGCGGCGGTGGCGAGGCGAGACGGCGGCAGCGGCGGCTCCATACAATTACAACCTATCTTTGCTCAATGGGTACAAAATATCCATGCTACTGCGCCTGGCGTAACAGCTCCTTATGCAACAACAAGTACTAGCTTAATGTGGGGAGGCGGCGAGTTAGTAGCAGTAGGTGGCAAAGTGGCTTTGTTACCGGCGGATCGGGTGGGGCTAGGGTTCAGGCAGCGGGGCGCGGGTTTGGGCTGCGGTACCCCGGCTTATAAAGCCCCCCAGGCAGAGTCCCGCTCGGGTACGGCCCGGAGTTGGTTTCCCTTTTAAAAAAGTTATTCCATGCAAAAAACAAAGATAAGAAATACTAAACGAACTCCAAAAATCCTGAAATAAATTTTACTCTTCCTCTAAAAATCTACTGGACAAGGTGAACATTTATTTGGGACTCTAATGCAATTTTGAAAAACGTAAATTTTTCCTGATTCAAATAAAATAGCAATAAAACTCCGAGTAAAAATCTTATTTGATTTTAATATTAAATATCCAATATTTCTTTATTTTGAGGAAGTCCTTTTATCCTCTCTCCTTTATTTTTATGAAAGAAATATGCGAAGAAAAAATAATTAAAATCAAAGGATCCTCTTTTCAAAATTTGAGACAACTCAAATTTGAAAATAATGAAATTCCCAACTCTCTGCGTGGGTCCTTGAGTTGCGTAGAATTTCTAGGATCAAGCCAAAATGCAATAAAACATGATATGCAATGATGATCTAATGTATAACATTCCAAATTGAAAATTTGGGATGTTACTAAACTACCCCCCTTAAGATGAATCTCTCCCTCAAGATTCGGGTTGGCTAGAAAATAGGTGAGGGTGATCTTTCTGTACGTCTTCCTCTCGTTCCCAAGTGGCTTCATCTTCGGTATGGTGACTCCACTGAACCTTGCAAAACTTGATAACTTTGCTGCGTGTGACTCGGCTGGCAAAATCAAGAATCTTGACTGGCTTCTCCTCATATGTCAAATCACTGTCTAACTGAATTTCTTCCAGTGGCACTGTATCTCTCAGAGGGATATCAGCCATCTCTGTGTGGCACTTCTTCAACTGAGAATCCTGGAACACATCGTGAACTCCTGACAATCCTTCGGGTAATTCCAACTTGTAAGCAACTTCTCCCATACATTCCAAAACTTTGTATGGTCCCACAAAACGTGGTCCTAACTTTCCCTTAACTCCAAAGCGCTTCACTCCTCGAAGTGGAGATACACGAAGATACACTCTGTCTCCAACTTCATAAACTGTATCCTTGCATTTAGAATCCACATAACTCTTCTGCCTGGACTGGGATACCTTGAGTCTATCGTGAATCAGCTTAACCTTCTCTTTAGACTCTTTAATCAAATCTGGTCCAAACAACTGTCGGTCTCCAACTTCATCCCACAACAATGGTGTCCTGCACCTCCTTCCGTACAATGCTTCGAAAGGGGCCATCTTTAAACTGGCTTGATAGCTGTTATTGTAAGATAACTCTGCGTAAGGCAAATTATCGTCCCAACTAGATCCATAATCTAATGCACAAGCTCTCAGCATGTCCTCCAGAATCTGATTGACTCCCTCAGTTTGTCCATCTGTCTGTGGGTGAAAAGTTGTACTGAACTGTAGCCTGGTTCCCAAAGTTTCATGCAACTGATTCCAAAACTTTGAGGTAAACTGGGTTCCTCTATCTGATACAATGGTCCTTGGAAGTCCATGCAAACATACGATCCTGGTCATGTATATCTTTGCCAACTTAGCACTGGTGTAAGTGGTTTTCACTAGAATGAAATGAGCTACTTTGGTCAAACGATCGACTACAACCCATATCGAGTCATAGCCTAAATGAGTCATGGGTAATCCCATGATAAAATCCATGCCTAGCTTATCCCACTTCCATTCGGGTATCGGCAATGGTTGTAGCAATCCTGCTGGCTTCTGATGTTCTACCTTCACTCTCTGACATACATCACAAACTGCTACATACTCCGCAATATCCTTCTTCATTCTGGTCCACCAGAAACTATCCTTCAAATCCAGATACATCTTGGTATTTCCTGGGTGAATCGAATATGGCGAATCATGGGCCTCCTGTAAAATAAGCTTCCTGATCTCCTAATCATTTGGCACATATACGCGGTCCTCAAACCATAAGGTATCGTGCTCATCCTCACGAAATCCGTTGGATTTTCCTTTGCTCATCCTCTCCTTTATCTCGGCAATATCCTTGTCCGTCCTCTGTGCTTCTCTGATCTTATTCATCAAAGTAGATTGAATCTCCAAAGCTCCTACATAACCTCTCGGAACTATTTCCAAACATAGCTCATGAAGGTCTTCTGCTAACTCCTTAGGTAACTCTCTGGTCATGAGTGTGTTGACATGACTCTTGCGGCTCAACGCATCGGCTACTACATTAGCCTTTCCGGGATGATAATGCAACTTCATATGATAATCCTTAATGAATTCCAACCATCTCCTCTGTCTAAGATTCAACTCCTTCTCCGTGAAGATATACTTCAAACTCTTGTGATCCGTGTATACTTCACAATGGTTTCTAATGAGAAAATGTGTCCAAGTTTTCAACACATGTACTACGGCTGCTAACTCCAAATCATGTGTGGCATAATTTAACTCATGGGGTTTAAGCTGTCGTGAGGCATATGAAACAACTCTTCCTTCCTGCATAAGCACTGCTCCAAGTCCTCGACGAGAAACATCACAATACACTTCATAATCCTTGCGTTGATCTGACAGGATCAACACTGGTGATGTAACCAAGCGTTTCTTCAACTCCTGAAAACTAGCCTCACATTCCTCAGTCCATTTGAACTTGGTGTCCTTCTTCAACAACTCAGCCATAGGCTTTGCAATCTTCGAGAAATTCTCAATGAACCTCCGGTAGTATCCTGCGAGTCCAAGAAAACTCTGAATTTCTCCAACTGACGTGGGTGCCTCCCAATTTGTCACAGTGACAACTTTGGTGGGGTCTACCGCTATTCCTTCTCCGGATATAACATGTCCAGGGAATCCAACTTCCTTCAACCAAAACTCGCACTTGCTGAACTTGGTGTATAGCAGATGTTCTCTGAGCTTTCCAAGTACCAATCGCAAATGCTCCTTATGCTCCTCTTCATTCTTCGAGTAGACCAGAATATCATCTATGAACACCACAACAAACTTATCCAAAAACTCCATAAACACCTTGTTCATCATGTTTATAAAATAGGCAGGTGCGTTAGTCAGGCCAAATGACATAACGGTATACTCATATAGCCTATACCTTGTGGTAAAAGCTGTCTTAGGTATATCCTACTCTCAAATCTTTAGTTGGTGGTACCCTAATCGCAGATCGATCTTGGAAAATACCTTAGCTCATTGCAGCTAATCAAAAAAATCATTGATCATAGGTAGTGGGTACTTGTTCTTGATCGTCACCTCATTCAATCCTCGATAATCAACAACCATCCTTAATGATCCATCCTTCTTCTCCACTAGAAGTACTAGCGATCCCCAAGGTGACAAACTTGGGCGAATATATCCTTTATCTAGTAAATCCTTAATCTGCTTCTTAATTTCCTCTAAATCCTGTGTGGGCATCCTGTACGGTCTCTTAGATATTGGCCCTATGCCTGGCAAAAGCTCAATCAAGAACTTGATGTCTCTATCTGGTGGCATGTCTGGCAACTCTTCGGGAAATACATCCGGGAAATCCTTCACCACTGGTACTTCCTCATGTACAACTCCTAATAAGGAATTCACTTGAGTCCTAATCGGCACATGCCGGGATACATACTTGATCCTTCTTCCTTCTGGGGTGGTGAGCCAAATTGACTTACTGGCGCAATCGATGTTTCCTCCATACATCGATAGCCAATCCATACCCAAAATCACATCCAAACCTTGCGACTCCAAAATTATCAAGTCAGAAGGGAAAACATGACTACCTATGGTTAATGGCAACTGAAAACATCCACTGCTTGCCATATACTCGGCTCCGGGTGAGGTTACTAGCATGGGTGTCTTAAGAACTCTAGTGGGAAACTTATACTTATCCACAAATCCCCTTGATATGTATGAATGTGATGCATCAGTATCGAAAAGAACGACTGCAGTAAATGACTTAACCAAAAAATTACCTATTACTGCATCTGTTTGGGCTTCAATCCCCTCCACGTTAACGTGGTTCACTTGTCCCCTAATGAAAGGGTTGGGCTTCTTCCCAGAACTTCCATTGTCATCTCCATTCTTAGCTTCAGGACATTCATTAGCATAATGTCCGGTCTTCTGGCACTTGTAGCAAGTAACGTGGCTTAGATCTTTCTTGGCGGGCGTTGCTGGGTTGGAACGGTTCTGTCTGTTGCTTCCTCCATTACCATTCACGTTCTTGGAGCCACTATGGTTGTGCGAACTCCCTCCAGGGTGATAGTGACCTCCATGGTTATGCCGAAGCGGTCCTCCCGAGTTCGGGGTAAAACGGGGTCTCTGCTGAGCTCCAGAATTATACTTCCCCTGTCCATACTTCCTCTTGGGGTTGTCAATCTGCTGCTGCTTCCCTTCAATCATGAGAGCTCTATCTACCAACTCCTGGTAGTTATGGAAATTTGCCACCATCAACTACATGCTCAGCTCATCATTCAGTCCTTCTAGGAACTTCTCCTGCTCAGCTGCATCTGTAGCGACGTCATCTGGGGCATAATGTGCTAGCTTACTGAAGTCATCAACATACCGGCCAACTCCTCCTTGGCATAAGTTGCGAAACTCATGCTTCTTCATGGCCATAGCCCCTGTTGATACATGGGCAGTGCAAAAGGCCTGCTGGAACTGGTCCCATGTAACAGTTGTTGTGGCTATAGGATAGGTGATAGTGTAATTCTCCCACCATGAGGCTGCTGGTCCATCCAATTGGTGTGCGGCAAAACGCACCTTCTTAGCATATGTGCATCGTCCAGTGGTTAACTCCCTTCCAATCCTGTGGAGCCAATCATCTACAACTATTGGCTCAGTGCTACTGGAAAACACCGGCGGCTGCAACCTCAGAAAACGGGCTAAGTTGTCAACTAGGGGTGGTGGTGGTGGGTTGTTGTTGTTGTTGTTGTTGCCTTGGTTATGAACTAACAACTTCATCAAGATATTCTGCTGCTGGATCAACTGAGTGAGCTCCGGTGGAAAGGCAAATCCGGGGTCACGTCTCGGAGGCATCTAAGGGTTTAGAGGGAAGAGAATAGAATAGAATGAGGTCTAGTGAGAAAACACTACGCATATGCACATGAGACAAACACAATCACATCACTCAATCAATCAAGCAAGGCATACAATCGGTCTAGAACTATCGTTACAAAAGTGCTCGAACTATACTATTTACATGGTGGAATACTACTACTGATATGGTGGTCGACTAGAAAAATTGATCGGTCGAAGACTCCATGATATCTGCTCCAGCTTCATCAACGTAGTCATCATCACTATCGTCGGGGTCCGAGTCGGTGTCGTCGATGATGATGTAGTTCTCCGGGCAAGTGGAATCGTCATCTTCTCCTCCTGGCGTGGGGTCTCCCGTGAATACTCCTAGCTTCCTTTTCAGGTTGTCATTCTTCTCCACTAGTACGATGATTTCCTCATAATCTTCGCGAGTAGCCTTGAGTTCTTCCTCCAGCTCCGTGATCCTTGTCATTGCCTTCTTCAGATCTATCATACCTGCGCACATCTGATTCTCCTGGCGGCGAATATGCTGGTTTAACTCCTGGATGAAAGTTGTAATGGATCTATCCTTCCTGGTGCTGATCATCTCCCATTGCTCATCTCGGCGCCCACAAATCTGGTAGATAGTATCCTTAAGGTCCTTATGGTAAACTTCTCCAATGCGTCCCATGGTGATGTGGGCTGCCATACTCTTTCCTAGACTCCAGGTTGGTGCATCAAAGGAAAACTCTATGGGCTTAGTGACTGGCGTAAATGTCCTTCCTGGAACTTGAACTTGAATCATCCAGCGCTCCTCTTCTGGTAAAGTGGCGTTGTAAGTCCCGTGAAGCTTGGTATTCCAATGTTCAGGTACTTAGTGATTTCCTTCAAGTGTCGTCCAAAAGGTGCTTCTTCATTCGGTTGTGCAAACTTGTTCCTTGCGTTCGCCATCCTAAAGAGTAGAAAGTGGAGAGGACTCAAAAATGAGGAGAGAGTAGTGATCTAGGGCTTTAGCTTAGTGGTCGTGTCCTACAGTCAGCATGTGCTCTGATACCATCTTGTAGCGACCAGACCTCAAACAGTCGGATCTCTGTGCATCAATGTCATCCCTGGATCGGTAATGCTGACACGCACAGTACTTGAGGATTTATAACAGAGTAGCAATCACACACTTATTACATCGAATGTCTCAAAAGAGAACTTCTTACAATAAAAATGGCTTAAGGCCATCTAAAACGATAACAGTGAAAGGCTTGGAAGGTAAAGTGAGTCCATCAACTCCAACGACATCACTGAGTGAAAGACCACGACCTAAGGCACCTTACTCGTCATCTGAAAAGTCTGCAACATAATATGTTGCGGCCCAAAAATGGGTCAGCACATGGAATATGCTGGCAATGTAACACAAGAGAACAATGAACATAAGAAAGCTATCACTACATGCATATATGGCTGGTGGAGGCTGTATGGTTAATAGATTTTGAGAAAAGCCAATTTTTCCCTACTCCAAAGGAATATATTTTATTTAACTACAAAGTTTGTTGAAAATATTGCGAATGGTAAACCCCATCTCAATCCCAATTAAAATTAATTAATAACCCAATCAAATTATATTTAAGAGTGATGAGATCCACATGATAATCCAAGAACTAGATACTCAAGATGTCTATAACCGGGGACATGGCTAACCATGATTAGTTTGTACACTCTGCAGAGGTTTGTGCACTTTTCCCCACAAGACTCGATCTCCTCCGTTGGATTTCTCACACTACATAATTTTTGAGAAACAGATGACCGAGACACAGTCTTTCCAAAGAGGTCCCCTTAACCGATAGATAGGTCGGTACACCTACAATCCCCTACATCTACTAGCCCATCATGGAAAGGTTTCCCACAACTTACTCAACTATGACAGAGCCCATAATGGCATGTGGCTGCACACGGAAGTTTCCAGCATGAATAATCTTGTGATCCCTTTTAGCCTGGGTGGCAGTCCATAGGAAAATCACACGATACCCCAGGATTTCCAAAAAAATACAGGCAATCACTGGGTTCCCCAGGTGCCTCAATCCACCCAGATGTGTATTAAAGTTGCCACCTTAAGTTAACCATTAATTGACAACTCACATCTGTCATGGATACACTCAAACCCAAACCACGTCTACTAGCATAGCATAGCAATATAAGCAACGTAGAAGTAACTCCCAGGGTTTGATAATAAAACAGGTGAATAGGTACTACCTTATCTACTTCCCAAACCACAATTTATTCAGATCCTAACCATGCAATTGTTTGAGGGTTGATCTAATGCAATAAAAAACTGGGTAGTAAAGTAGTATGATCAAAGTGTTACTTGCCTTGCTAATGATCCGTGAAACCTAGAGACTTATAGTAGCAAGCTTCGCACTTTGGGTACTCTATCGCAATCAAACAAGCATATAATAAGCAATCAAGCAAGAAGCACGGGTAAAACTCAAATAAGAAGATCTAACCAGAAAGTTCAACTTAAGAACTCCGGTTTGCAAAAAGAATCAAATCAAATGAAGCAATGAAACTCAAACAGCGAAAGAAAAAAGCTTCGATTACTAATCTGGACTAAAGTCAAATTTTATAGTAGCAAAAACTTGTTTAAGTTGGTTAAACAGAAAGAGGGCTTCGAGACGAAACTCTAGATGCTTGAATCACCTGATTCCGCTAAACGAGCGAAAAGATAAACTAAAACAAAAATCGGATCAGAAATCGCGACCGAAAATAATTGCGAAAAATCCGAGAAAAAGAAAAACTGACGAACAGGCTAACGAACGAACGTTCGCTGTCTGTGACTAATAGAAGAAAAAAATCGTTCGTTAAAACAAACATATGGACGAACCTCCGCTAAATAACTAAACCGGAAAAAACAAACTGAATAAAAATACGAATCTAGGGTTTTAAAAAACGATCGATTTTCTTGTGAAAACCGAGGCGGCGGAAACTACCTCCGGCGAGGTCCAGTGAACGGCGGCGGCACC